>CM067849.1:36497875-38997875 GCA_034638295.1 Phortica okadai
TCTCCGGTACCCAATGAGCAAAAACAATGAAAATTGGTAAATACGCTAATAACATGAATAGAAAGTATATTCAGTCAAAACAGTGGGCGTGGCACAAGAAAGTGCGTGAAAAGTATATAAGCTTCAGCCTTGCTGAAGATAGCGTCCTTACTGTTTTTTTTTTAAATTTAAGCAAAAAAAAAAAAAAATTTATTTTTTAGTAAAATCTCCTGTGAGGTTTAGAGGCGGGGTTCGTCAAAATCTCATCAAACAAAGAAGATAAAAAAGATTCTGCGGGCCATGGCTTGGACAGCCCTGGTTTAGTTAACTGGGAGAAGCCGTTTGTTATTTGCAACTACGTGCAGTAAATGAATCGAACGAATAGCTTAATCTATACTATACTATGGCTTGTAAAACTGTCTCTTTATTACATAGAATACACGAAGATACATTTTCGTTATAAGTATATTCAGGTCCTTATTTCAATTAAATTGTGCCACTTATTTCGATTTGCCATTTAGCGATTAATCTTGGCCTGACTATCCAGAACGAAATGCGATTTATGCTTGCGAACAAATTAAATCAACTTTTCCGAAACTGTACATTCTCTCCCCAAAAATATTGTCTTTTGATTGGTTTATTTCTACCATCGGCAGTGTAGCCCGACACACTACATGTGAATAGAAACTAATTTGAAAAACCCCCTGAATAAAATCAATTTCCAATTTTAATTTTTAAATCAATGTATTTAGTGTGAATATTTCCAAGTCATGTTTCTGACTAATAAGTAAGCTAACTCTAACTATCTGCAACACACTGCTCCTCCTTGTGCCTATGTGTTAACGTCTGAAGGTGAGCTTTTAGTTGATGTTGCAGCGTAAAGGACTTGTCGCAAACACGGCATATGTAGTTCTTCTCACCGGTGTGTGTTTTTTTATGATTGTTGAGAATAGCCGAATACATAAAACATTTGCCACATACAGTGCATTCATATGGCCGGGAATTTGTGTGTACGCGCTCGTGTCGAAGTCTTTCGCTGCGATCAATGAAATGTCTGTCACAGTAGTTACATTTAAATGGTCTTTCCCCTGTATGGCGCCGCATATGGGAGCGTAGTTCTCCAATTTGTCGAAAGGACTTTAAACAAATTCTGAATTGAAAGAAAATTTAAATTAAGATTTCATAAAATATTGTCTAACATTTACTTACTCGCACTCATGTGGTCGAGAATTCGAGTGTTGGGTCATATGGTGAGTAAACATAGATTTCTTTCCATACACATTGCCACAAATGGTACACATGAATGACTTCGGTTCTTTCTTTGATGCTGATTTTTTTTTACTATGTGATTTAGTAAACCTTTTAGTTTTTTTCGTATTTGAGATTTGTTCTATAGCGTCGGCCGCATCCGAGTCATCCAAGAAGTCTGTATCAGATTCATTAAATATGCTTATATCGTCTTCTTCTAGAATTTTTTCTTGCTGTTCTGTCATTTCTATTCCATCTAGGATTTGTTCAGTGCTTTCGCGGGTATCAACATTTTCGGATGGAGAAGAATTTCCACTTCTTGAATTTTGTAATTTTTCTATGAGAAAGTCATGTTGTTGACTATCGTCACACACGTTATTTTCACCATCATCGTCATTATCACCGTCGTCGTTACCAACATCATCATTACCAATATCATCATTACCACAAGATTTATTTTTTTGAAGGCTTTCCAGATATTGTTGTGTATTGATACATTGTTGGCGAAATTCATACAACATGCGTGTCAAAGAAAAACATTCGTCACATATTTTTGAAGGCATATTTTCCGCTGGATTTATCTACAAGATAAATTGTCGCTCATAAAACAATTCGAAAGCAGTACCCAAGCCAGAACTCACCTTAACGCCGCAACAGACTTCAATTTTTTCATACAACAATAATTGTTCAAGTTCGATATAGCCGTCACTACTTTTCTGTTCCGTGCAAACAACGGTGAATAAATCGAACATATTTTTATTTGTGCCATCAGCGAGACACACACGACATTTCGACAAAACCGGATTCATTTTTATTTTAAAATGCAATGAATTCTTTTTATTTATCAACTTTAAAACGCTGCTGGAGACAGCCTCGTCGACTCAATTTGGCGATTTACACCAGTGTTACCAACTAGAGCTGTAAAACTATCGACGATAATATCGATTTTATCGATGGTGTTGTGTTCCGAGTCACCGTCGATTGTTTTTTTCCACCATCGATTTATCGCATCAGCACCATAACCGTTTGCCGAAGCTAAAAGAAAATGAATTTTGTAACAAAATTAACAAGTTATTGCCAGTAAATGCAGGTAAGTCAATGTTATTAATTGGAGTACGTATATTTTCATGTGTTTTCTTTAAAAGGTAACGTCGTCATGGCTCATTCAGAGACAAAATCCAAAAAAAAAACTTCTGGTTTCCGAGGGGTGGACTTTTTTTATACGTGCTCCGGATGGACTCAGTGCTCGGTGTAAGATATGTTCGCATTCATATCGAACCAGCGGTAACACGTCAAATTTGAGAGACCATCTAACGCGGAAGCACCCGGACCATAAATCTTCTGAAGTTCCTCAGACCAAAATAGCCACATGGTTTGAGAGCGCCAAGACGTATGAGGCGACCTCTCCAAAACCAAAGCCTGTTAATGTTTTACTAATGCTTAACAAAAATCAGTGGCGGCTGGAGTAGGTATTTTTTTTTTTAAATATTTTTGTTCTTCCTTAACAGAGAAACGAATGATCTCACTTTTTTATTTAGTTTTTATTTATTTCTTGATTAATAATAATTTAAATATGTACCTCCCGAAGAACGAATCTCGAACGAAGACAATATTTTTGAAGTTGTAATAATAATAAATACACATATGCAAAAACTAAATAGAAAAATGTGTTTGGTTTCCTTGAATAAAAATGTTTATAATGAAAAAATTATACATAAACTATGCCATAGCCATTATGATTTGTTTAAACCAAAAAAAAAAATGTATTACCATATTGCACTTGGTCGATAGTATCGATAATATCGATCATTTAGACTATCACTATCGAAAACATCGAGTAGTTGCATTATCGATGTTTTTACAGCTCTATTACCAAATCTCAAAACTTGTTCTCCCTAAACTCCAATCAAAAACCCCTAAAATCCCTACAATTAATAGAAAATATCCCTGAATAAATATTATTGGGTCCTGCTGCGATTTCGACCTAAATTCGTTAAAGTAAGTGCTTCGATATTCGTAATGCCGAATTCACTCAGCCTGGAAATTTGACATCTCTTTGAGTAAAAGAAACCAGCAGAGCTATTATATTTAACCCTTTGAAAATACTAGCTACGTACATGTTCGACATCCTATTTCACAACATGAGCCACTTCAATATTCAATGACGAAATTGGTGCTATTGCGGTGTTCACACATTTCTCGTTAACCTATGAACGTATGAAAAGTTCAATTGCCAACAACAAAATGCATAGGCCAAATTTTAACGAGATTCATAGACCCCGAGGCATGTTGTTGGTTAACGTATGAAATCATGAAAAGTATAAAATGACAATTTTTAGTTATTTTCTATGAAAAAGTGCAGATTTTGGGTCTTCGACATCGTTACTCGGTGATAATGTCGTCCATAAATTCATCCAATTTCTCTTTCAAGACCTACATCTGTGCACAATTTCACTACAATTAGTTAATTATTTCTATATTCATGCATAAACATATTTTCCTTCTAGAATCTAAATTACGCAAATAAATTGATTTATTTAATACTCACTAAAAGATTTTTAACGTTTTTTCGTGTCATTTTAAATTTATTTCCATTATTTCGCTCAATTGAGACAATTAAATTTTTCGTTTGTTTATATAAGAAGAAGAGAACTAACAACTTTAACCAGCAACTTTAAAGAGACGGTCAAAAATGTGTTCACACATTTGCGTCATTAGCGTATGCATATGTTTTACACGTAACTGTTTATATCCTGCACATACAGTGGTTCACATCCAAAATGAACCACTACCTTTTTTAAACTTATGGCTAAACTAAGGAGCCATTGGCAAAACAAGAAGCGAACATAAAATTTCAATACTAAACGGACCATTCCATATATTACGTAGGACGACTTAGGGGCGTTGACCACGTCTTATTTTTGCCTTTTCTTCCTATACGGTCTATTATTGTGTTTCGCACATGGAGGAAGGGGATCAATAAAGGCAAAGAATTGTCTTACGATATATGTATGTAAATGAAACAAACAAAATATAAAATATCTCAAATACCAATACCAAATCCCACTTTGTATGTTTATGAAACTGCATGTATGATTTTAGTATGTAATTTTATTTGATTGTGAAAAAAGAAAACAAAAATTTAGAACTACTTTTAATGCCATTAATACGACGTTTACGATAATTTCTTGTGGACGCGGCCATTTGTGACGCTATTTAGTTTGGATTTTATTTTAGTAGACTTAACTGGCTTCTTCTTTGTTTGTTTAGTCTTCATCTTGTCCAACGCACTGAAGTCTACCACATCACTTTCATCATCGTCGCCATATTTCTGAAGAAGACGATCCATCAGCGAATTATAGCTACTTTCGCGAGATTTTTGCCTCAACATTAGCTGCTGTTCTAAGCTGCCTTTCGCCTTTAACTTCTCTTTTATTTTATCTGCCTCTTTAGATTCACGAGCGTACTTTTTGTGTCGGCGATTTCGTTTTTGAGCTGGCTCTTCAGTAAAAATTTTATATTCCGGCACTTCGCCTGCATCGATCATCTTCTTCACAATTGCTGTTATACGGGGCTCATCCTCCACTTTCATAAAGGGTACCTCGTTCATCATAACATTAATGCAACCTTTGCCAGAGAGATAAGCTTTCTTAATATCAATGCGCTCCAATTCAGAATCCGTATACGATTTTTGATACGTGCCGATATCTTCTTCCGTAAGTGGCTTGAAAATTTTTCGCCACAACTCAAGCCAAGATGTCAGTTTGCTCTCAACATCATCCTCATCGTCGATAATACCCTGCTCATCGTAAAGAGCGCGCTTTTCCTTGTCAGTCAACACTTGGTACACTTTCGAAAGAACTTTAAATTTTTCTGTGGCAGTTTCCTTTTCATCTTCAGATACGCGGTCAGGATGAACTAGCAAAGACAACTTATAGTATGCCTTTTTTATGTCTTTTGGTTGTGCATCCTTCTCCAAATCGAGTAGTTTATATATATCCCGTGTTTCGAAGAACTTCTCGCACAATTCTAGTGTGGACATTTCGCAACCAGATGTAAATTTATTTTACTACAAAAAAATTTGCTTCTAATTGTATATTACTTTTGCAAAATGGATAAATGCCGCGAAAATAAAGCGAAAGCGAGGTGTCGGCAGTTCTGTTTCTTTTCGAAAATATGGAAACACCTAAAAAACGAAAGAACTTAAAGGTCCCTTCAAGTTTATTGGTTGGCAAATCGTTTTCTCTCTCAGCCCTATTCAGGGAACTATTTAAATAAAATGGTTCAGCAAAATCTCTCCTAAGGAAGGGGGGGTTCATCGGACATCTCATGTGAACTTTTTAGTCCATTAACTTAAATTTTTTTTGTAAATTTTAGGAAAAATAAAAAAAAATTAAATTTTTTTTCAAAATTCTAATAAATTTTCTTGTAAGGGCACGACCATAAATTACGTGAGATAAAATTAGGGGAGGGAGGGTTCAGCAAAATCTCTCCTAGGGAAGGGAGGGTTCATCGGACATCTCATGTGAGTTTTTTAGTTCACTTGTCTACCTTTTTTTTTTTCAAAAATTTAGGCAAAAAAAAAAAAATTTAATTTTTTTTATCAAGTTTGTAGCAAAATCTCATGTGACATTCAGAGGGAGGGGTTCGTCAAAATCTAACTAAATCTCACCAAGAGGAGGGGAGGGGTCTAAATTTCTAGAAAAAAACCCACGTTAGTTATGGACGTCCCCTAAGATACAGATGGTGGGGTTCGTCAAAAATTCAATGTGTCAAAGTTTAGAACAGTTGACTTTTTCCTTATCTTAATTCTTACACTCTTACTAGTACAAAAGTCTGTTCACAATTAAGAAAAATGGAATTGATTCGCCAGAATAGGGCTTAGCCTTACTTTTACGTAGTCATCCCATACTTTTTCAATTCCAAAACATATCAAAATATAATTCAATAGAACTTCAAAAGTCTACCAAAAACAAAATTTTCAATATTTTTAAATAGTTCTAGTTCATGCGATTCGTTGCAGGCATACAGATGAAAACGCAGTTTACCTTTTTAGATTCCGACAAACCAAACTGCCGAAATCGTGCTGACAGTGAACATACATACTTATTTTGGAAGAAGGTTTCGTCGTAAGTTTTCACTTGAATTTTTTTTTTTGCGTTTTCAACAAATATATGGTAAAAAAAATCAAAGTTCTATATTTTCCCCCCTTAAATTAATGATCTGTAATCGAAAAAGAATAACATTTATACATCAAATAATGATTTTCAAAAAACCGTTGAAAAGTATTAATTGCTGTACATTTTCTTCTCTTAGAAAAAAATTTGATTTAAAAATTAAGAGCCTAGTTTCAAAAATAAATTGTCTTGAATGACCATGTCATTTTCACCGGTCCTCTTCTTCAGGCCAGGCACAATTGTTGCTATCATTGGTGTTAGAATTTAAAAAATGTCGTAAAGACGCTGCAACGGCACTTGGTGGTATATTAAAAAGCGGATGTGTAGGCACAACTTCATTTATTGGGGAACCAAGCACTTGAGGGCATAGAGCATTTTCCGAATGTTGTGCTATGGCAATTCCACTCAATGTGTAACAAGTATGGTAGAGGTCCTGTGGTCTAGTCAGAAAGGTTAAAGATTAAAAAGTGTGCAAACAGACAACAAACCGCACTTACTTTCCAGGTTTATCAATAAGTCCACCATTTGCCTTTTGACAACAGATAATGATGTACTCTTGAAGAGCAGCCACATCAAAAAAGGTGTGTTCTAAATTTTTATCTATGGGGGTCACATATCATAAGAAATTGTAATTTCAATTGTCACATTCAATACACTACCATCAGCTGCAAGTGTTGCTTGCGTAATTGGAATTGTGGCACCAACCCAAAATGAGTAACACCCATCGACCAGTTTATTCGTTCGCCCTTGGAAGCCGCCCTCATAGCTCATTTGACGCTGTAAATTCCACTTGAGTAAAGCATGTCTGTCGCATTTGTGAGCTTCATTGAGCAACGCTAACCCGGCAATCCCACAAAATGTGTAACCACCATGTGCTTCTAAATCGGGAGCTCCACCAAAACCACCTTCATACGTCTGACAGCTTGCTATCCAATCGCCAGTGCCGGCAAATAACGTATTTAAAGTCGTTACCGGCACATTCGTTAGCTTTGCACATGATATTGCACAATAAGCGCCTCGCACATCAGTTTCGCCATCCACATGCAAACGAAATGAACCATCCGATTCTCGCACTGCTAAAAGAAACTGCACTAACGAATCACGGTCAATGGCCCGGTATGCACTTTGTGTGCCAATAATACAGAGACTATTAACGGCTGCGTACGTCGGCGCTAGGTGTGCATACTGCCCGGGACCACCAGCAAAACCACCACTCGGTAATCGACATCTATATGTAAAATGCCATTTAAAATTAGATCAACAATGTAAATACAGACAAAATACTTGATTAGGAACTGCACAACATGCTCAAGGGTTTCGTCATCGAATGTAAAGTTGAGCAGTTGGGCTGCTTGTAATATCCAATAAACACACCAAGGTCGACTGCTATCCAAACACTCATAATTCGTGGGCAGGCGACGAAGCATCATTTCCAAAAAACGTTGATGTTCAACGCGGTGAAGTTGTGCCAAGCGTGGATTTAAAAACTGCAATTGCTGAAAGCGGTCATAACATTTCTCTATCGAACTTTCCGTTTTTTGCTGAAAGGAATGTGCCGATGGTTAACAGTTGTTGATTTTTTTATCTCACTTATTTTTCAAATATTACTCACTTGTTCTCTGGCAGTTATAGTTGATGATTTCTCATCATTGAACTTGAATTGCTTTATATATGTGTAATCACGAAATTCCAATTCATCAGTAGAGCTAAACATATTGTTCATGAATTCTAAGCGTTTTTTTGGTAAAATAATTAAATGAAGCTTAAATTGCAAAAATCTACAACAAATAAAAACAAACGGCCTCACTTCCAAACGATAACAAGCAATTAATGCAAAAGTACGCCCAAAAGAAAATCATGAAAATTCACACTCGCTGTGAATGGTGTAAAGTGCAGAGGAAACATTACAAAATACATACATACATACATGTATATTTATTTCGGTGTTTGTTTTTTGTTACTTAAATTGTAACTGAAATCAGTTTAAAAAATGTTGGGTCCCTATTGGGATTGGACGAGGGTACTACAAAATATAAGCTAATTACATTTTTTCAGCTGAAAAAATCGTTAATTTGGGTATGAAGAACAACATTTGATGTTAAAAAATTTCAATTCTATAACATAAGTATGTAACCACATCCTAGAGGATGTGGACACGTATTACAAACATTCTCATGTTCCCAATAATGTTGTAGGATTAATAAATATCTCATAGAGTAGTCTAGCAGTTGACGTTTGTTTTACATACATATGTATATTGAATAGTTATATGGGTTGTGTGATTGCTTATAACACAAAGGTAACAGAATATAAACGTTAAATAAGAACGAGCACAATTTGTAAACTGGAAATCTTAGTAGAATTTGTCCAAAACTAACAAGCAATCATATTCCTGTGCTGTAGTCTAAATAAGTACTCCTTACAAAAGTTAGCCCAAAGAATAACAAAACATTAACACTCGTTGTGAATAGTTAAACGTGCAGAGGAAGCATTTGTTTAAAATTATTGTTAGATTTTGTTTATATTAATGTTTTGCTGGCAAATGTAATTGGTAATAAGATCTAAACAATGTCGAGCCCATGTCGGGTTTGCGCGAAGGTTCATCGGGAAGCAAATGGATTAAATCTTTTCCGGAAAACCAAAAAGAATATTAATACATTAGCACGGCTCAATAAAATAGTTGGCATGGTCGTAAGTGAAGATTTTGTATATAATTTTATTTGTTTATCGTTACAATTTAAAGTCTACTTTTAGATAAAACAGCGTAAAAATATGCCTGATTATATTTGTGACGAGTGCATAACACGATTAACTCAAGCGTTCGAATTTCGCCTTGAATGTCGGCGGTCCCAAGCTCTCCTCTCCCGACCAGCAGAAACAAAAATAAATCAGAGAAGAAAAAGCGATAAGAAAGTATCCTGTTCAGACTATTCCAGTGATAAGGAATCCAAAAAGAAATATAAAAAGACAACAACAGTCGCTCGATCTGACTTAGATCAGGTACAAGAGGACGACATGTTAGAAACAGACAAATTAAACCCTTTTGATATTGTTAAAGTTGAGCCGGACGATTTTAGCGAGGATGACACCAAAATAAATATATACGACATTCGAGCTAGGGAAGGGACAGATAAATATGACCCTTTTGATCCTGTTAAACTTGAGCCGGACAAATCCATCGATAATGATATGGAAGACATTAATAAGGAAAAAATGGATGTGACTGTGAAACCCACCATTTTTGAGTCTGTCAGAATTGTGCCAAAACTAAATATAGACCCAAATTATAAATTAAGTGAAAGAGATGAAGTTACAGACGAAATTCCGATATCAATCAAAGCCATAAACGAATGTAGCACCATAAATAGAGCCACGGAGCAGAGGTTTGTAAATAGCGACGAGTTTGAAGAATCTGATCCTGAATTGGGAACTGATAAAGCGTGCAATTTAACTAATACTACTAATCAAGATAAATTTGATATCGGAAATGGCGAAAAACCAACCAGATTTATTTGCGAAACGTGCGGACAAACATTTAACGTTCAGCATTATTTTAATTCTCACGTTAACCGACACAAAGGTGAACAAACTTTTGCATGCGAGTGAGTTGAAGTTTGGTTATTTTAGAATGTGACTTAAAAAAAAATCGATTCTTACAGAATATGTCCAGAAAAGTATTATACGCAGCAAAGTTTAAAACGACACATGCTGAAGCATGCAGGTGCACAGCCAAATGCTTGTCGCTTTTGCCCCAGGAAATTTCTTGACTGTAGCGCAAAGGTACGACACGAGCGCATGCACACTAACAATCGTCCATATAAATGTACCTACTGTGATAAAGCCTTCACGTCAAATTACGTATTAAAGAATCATGTTTTAACGCATACTGGCGAACGTCCATTTAGGTGTGTACCATTAATTAAAATTACGTAGTGATATATGTATGTATGTAAACTAATTTAGTTAATCTTAACTGTCTGGTTTTATTTCAGTTGCAAAATCTGTCAACGCTCATTTACACAAAAGAAACATCTCGCAGCGCATTATAAATCCACAACGCACAAGCAAAACGAGGAAAAGGCAAATGTTCTTGGTATGCAGTAGAGGTCTGCATGAATGCATTCAAAACGGCAAATGAATCATTCACCCTGAAAACGAATGTTTGTTTCGCTGTACTTTTTTCAGCAAATGTGAATGAATATTGTAATTGAGCTTGTAATATTAAGTACACTAGTGTATTTACACAGAGAATGTACAGCAATTTTTTAGTGCAATATTTTAGAGTACATTATACTCATTGTAAACTGAATGATAGTTTGATAAATTGAAAGGAAAAAAATAATTAATAATTATAATTAATTTGTTAATTAATTTGCCAATATATACCTCTTGTGCTTAACAAGATTTTAAGTAATTATGTCACACCTGTAAATGTTATAAGTCGGTTTACAACCAACTACATCACATTCTTCAAGACCATTACCATCTACAATTCCTGAAAAAGTATCCAAAACTTTGTATTGCTTTTAGTTCGTCTTTTAAAAGTTTGGCTTTAGTAACTGCGGTTTTTCTTTTCTGAGTAGAATCTTCGATGGTGGAATTAAACGATGAAGTTTGATTTCAACATTACACTACTATCACTGTCTATTATTGCACTAGAAATATTATCTTTATTTGGAAATTAATTTTTCTGCCATTGATATCTAGTGGTGTACACTACTGAACCTCAGATACTCGTTTGATTTTTACTGTTCACATTATTTAACTTGATATACATACTTTGAAATTACACAACAACATAGCAGTCATTGAAAATAAGAATATTAATAATTTGTACTTTCTCTTTAGGCTTTTTTTGAAAACTCTGTACAGAGATAAAAGTATACACTAAATTCAAGTACCGCATAGTACTGTACAGTACGTTTAGTTTGAAATGAATGTATTCATGCAGATCTCCAGTATGCAGGCTAACACAGACAGCTAAATCCATATTGAATAATAATATGTTTACTAAGTAATATACATATGTTGAATATTAGTATGAATAAAGTTCAAATTTTAGTTCATGATGTAAAGGCTACTTATGAAAATAAAATTCTTTTTGTTTCATACTTTAAGTTGCCTTAATGCATGCACAAGTTAAAATGAACTTTTTTAAGTGCACATATCATGAGCATACAACATACATACAAACATACATATGTATTAATGAAAAAGTTACAAGTGTCCATGGTGAATGGCATCCAAGAGATATACAGCTGTTTTCCAGATTTAATTATTGTTATAAACAAGCTTATTCGGGTAGCCAAAATTAAAAAATGGTTAACTTTTGCAGATTATGTGCTCTAGATCAAGTAGGAAGAGACGGTATAAACTTATTCAAATCTACCATTAAAAGCAAAATGATACTCAATAGGTTGAAGAAAATTGCTGGCATTGAGGTAAAATATTTAGAGATTATTGTTCAAAAACGTTATTATTATTTAAATATCTATTTAGTTAAAAAAGAAGAAAGGTATGCCTGAGTGTATTTGTTGTAGCTGCCAAAAACGTTTGGAGCAAGCATTCGAATTCCGTCAATCTTGCAGGCGTGCACAGACTCTGTTGTGTTCAGCACACGCACAATCTAGAAAACTGTGCATTAAAACAAAAAACGGATTTATAAGTGCCAGTCACGACATTGAATTATCCAAAAAGCATATCATAAGTAATACGGTTGAAGTTACTGACGAAAGTAGTGAACTATCAGTAAATTTTGAAACTGTGAACACACATACAACAGGCCATTCCCTCCAAAATAAATCAATTAGAACTACTGTCGCAAACAATACAATACCAATGATTCAACTGATTAATTCTGATGATGAACCTCCCATATCCGATTTTGAAGTTGAACCAATTTTTCCGTTCATTGAAGAATCGAAAGATAAATTGACAATAGAAGATCCATACAACACAAGTAATTGCAAAGAGGAAGCAACTGAAATTTCATTTGATGTACTTTCACTTAATAATGTGCAGCCTAAAGTTCATAACAAAGAGGGCATTATTTTTAATCAAAATAATCATAAAAATGATGATTATGCTGTGCCTAAGAAACGGGGACGAAAAAAAAAGTGTGAAGTGAATCTTTTGTCAAACGATGAAAAATCTGCGAAATTTATTTGTGAGCTTTGTGGTAAGAGCTACAGCGCACAACACTATCTTCTTGCCCATATGAATCTCCACAATGGTGTTAATCCCTATATATGCGAGTAAGTGGGAAATAAATATATTTTAATTTAATTAATTGCTTACATATATGTACGTATGATTCTTCTTTCATAGAATTTGCTCAGAGAGATTTCATTCGGAACGTAATTTAAAGCGACATTTAATGAAACACGCTGGTCTCAAGCCGTATCCTTGCCGGCATTGCGATAGCCGATTTCTCGACTACTACGCACGATTGCGACACGAGCGCGTGCACACAAACGATCGGCCTGCAAAGTGTTCGTATTGTGATAAAGCCTTTACAACTAATTATATATTGAAAAATCACTTGTTGACCCATACGGGAGAACGCGCATTCAGGTTAATTATTGTATTAACTAAAAATAATTGTCATTCAATGTGTTATTTTTAATTGCAGCTGCAAAATCTGTGATCGTTCATTTTCTCAAAAGAAACATCTCGTCACACACTATAAATCCACATTCCACAAGCAAAATGAAGAAAAAACACATGAATTTGTTACTGCGCTGTAGAATAAGGAATGAAATATTGATCAAAGGGATTGTTTTACATGTGTACTAATACATAGTTCAGTCAGTAACTTGTAAAAAAAGGGGTTACGTGGAAAGCTTTGAGGGACTTTCGAAAATTGGCATACATATAGATTTAAGGCTTCTCTTTCCGAATTTTCACTTTGCGACTTTCTATCACCGCTACTCGAGCCATTATTTTGAAAAATGGCTCTTTTTCACCATTTCTCCATTTTGGCTCATTTTACGGAAAAAACTAACTAATCTAAGACTAATAGTTCAGGCGTACGAGCGCCGAAAAGTGTACAAGTCAGGTATACTTATACACTATTCGTTTTCATACATTTTGTATGGGATTTGGTATTGTTTTGAATGATAATCTTACGCTGAATCCAAGTGTTTTAAATTACACTAACTTTTTTTGTGTGTAGTGTTAAGATTTAATTTCCGATTGAACTAAAGTAAGACTAAAAACAATTGGTACTGATATTGAAGTATCTGTTGGCATTGGGATTAGAAGTTATAAATAATAAAGTAGCACTACATATTGTGCCAAATGGTGACCGGTCAGAATTTTGCAAAAATTTTGAAAATAATGACGGCTGGTCTGCTTTTATTTCATTTTGTGTGCTTTTCTGTATTCATCATTTACGTCAATAGATATTGAAGTGGCTCATGTCGTGTTATGTCATGGGGAACATGTGCACACTTTCCGACTTTACTAAGGCGGCCATTCTTCTTCTTTTCTGTGTCATGACACATCTGACATTAACTGCATTCACTTATCTCACCGTGTGG
Source organism: Phortica okadai (assembly GCA_034638295.1). Lineage (NCBI taxonomy): Eukaryota > Metazoa > Arthropoda > Insecta > Diptera > Drosophilidae > Phortica > Phortica okadai. The sequence continues at coordinate 36,511,821 of CM067849.1, forward strand.
CGGAAGACAACGTAGGCGGACGTAGTACCAAATGAGCTTCGGGTACTATTTATGACTGACACAGCCACAGTTTTGCATGCTTGAATTCTTATGTGTTGTGTAGCGCAAAGTAATTTAGGCGTACCTAACACGCAAATAAATATGTGAACTTTGTTTGGTAGTTTTAATTTATTTGTTTCAATTAGTTAGCTGATTTTTATAATTAAAATGTCTAATTTGTGTAGAACTTGTGGTAAAGTTCATTTAGGCATAAATGTGTGCAACTTGTTCGATAATTCTGAAAGAAGTGAAACATTGCTCAACATGATTAAAACAACGACAGGCTTAGAAGTAAGTATAAATAATTTTGTTTAATTGACAAATAATTTTAGTTTGACAAAATTTTAGTTGCAAAGACAAAAATATATGCCGGATAAGATATGTGCTATATGTCAATTTGAACTGGAAAACGCTTTTGAATTCCGCAGGATATGTATGCAAACAAATGAAACTCTCCTACATCAAGCAAACGGTGTGAGATCAACACACAGAAACGTTGATGGAAACGATTTACAAAGTAACGAAGAAGATTCTTATTTGACTGATTTTTTAAATGAAGCACCACTAATAGATGAACAACAATTAATAGAAAAGTTAGACAAAATATATGATAAACTAGTAAATTCGAATGGGAAAACAGATAATATTAACGAAGCTACAACAGAATTGAACGATGTGACTCTAATGACAGAAGAACGACAATCAGTAATTGCACCTAATAATGAAAGTTTGAACACCAGAACTAGAAGGGGTGGACGAATAACTAGATATATTTGTGAACAGTGCGGTCAAGGATACGCTTTTAGAGGTGCATTTGAGGCTCATGTGAATCGTCATAATGGTGTAAATCCCTTTGAATGCGAGTAAGTGAATTATAAAATCCAATTGATAGTATGTAAATCATAAAATATTGCAGTCTTTGCTCACAAAAATTTAATGCAAAGCAGAGTTTAAAACGTCATAAGATGAAGCATGCTGGTATTCAACCGTATCCCTGTCGCTTCTGTGATAGACGATTTTTGGACTATTATCTGCGTTTACGACACGAACGAATGCATAATAATATTCGACCATTTAAGTGCACATACTGTGATAAAGCATTTACCACAAATACTCACTTAAGGAATCACATATTAACACATACTAAGGAACGTCCTTACAGGTAAGCTTTACAGTTCTATGTATTTTTAATACAAATCAATCGAATCTTTATTGCATTTTGTAGTTGCGATGTCTGTCAGCAAAAGTTTGCATTCAAGAAAAATGTGGCCATTCACTGCAAATCTACTCGTCACAAACGGAACGAACAAAAATATAATGATTTGCAAGAAAAGGCTAACTAGGACAGATATACACATATCCACAATTAAATACATTTACTAAATTAATAAATTACATTGTGTAGGACAAACGTTGTTGAATGTTAGATCACACTGATGTAATTATAATATTTGATAAAAAAAATGACAAGTAAAATTTTTAATACATTATTATAATATTATATTATTAATACACTATTAAAAATGTATATTGAAAAAGGCAACAGAGCTTTCAAGAGTTTTCATCTGATTGTATGATGTCATTCGATTCGATATCAGTAGGAAGCTCAAACTGATTTTTTAATGCCCTTCGTTTGTGTACCTTGGTTTCAAAATGTGCTGCTAGATGTGTGCGTCGTAGAAACCATATATTGCACACAGTACAGCTGGAAGGCAAAAGTATTTGTTTAAAAATGTAATACTTTCGACATCTCAACTCACCAATGTGAACGTACGCCCGTGTGTGTCAAAATGTGTTTTTTCAAACAGCCGGAAGACACAAATGTTTTATCACACTGATCACATTTAAAGCGTCTCTCATCCGTGTGCCTCCTAATATGTTTGAAAAGCTTATTAAAACGAACCAAAAAAGTTAATAAAAGTTTTCTTTACCTTTCATGCTGAGTTTTTGTGCTTAAATCAGTAAAACGACTATCACAATAATCACATGCATACGGACGCTCTCCAGTATGCCTTCGTAGATGACGGACAAGCTCCTTGTTTGTGTAGAATTTAAACGTACAGTAACTGGAAATTCAATATTTAGACACAAATACACAACTTATTAATTTTTCAATCTCCAAAATTGACTTACTTGCAATTGAATTGCTTATTGCCAGTATGTCTCAATTGATGTTCTCGAAAATTGCCGACGTAATTGAAACTTTTTCCACAGAGTTCACAAACAAAAGGCCCGTAAATCTTATTACGCGGTTTTCTACTTAGAGATTCTTCACGTCTAATTGGTTCTTCAGAAAGACGTTTTTTACTCTCTATTAGTATGTTTTGGTACTCTCCATTTTCAGTTGCGTTAGTGGGATGCCATATTTGGGTTTCTGTGTCATCTTCTTCTATTAAGTCGTTTAAATTGTCATCTGCAATTTCGTCCTCAATTAAATCAGTTTCATATTCGTCATATCTCTCTATTGAAATTGTGTTTTCTTCATTTTCAATGGACAGAGGCGCTGGTTCAGTTTGTTTCACATACTGCAAATGAAATTGCTTCTGGGTTTCAATGCAACGCTCTCGAAATTTAGAAGCGCGTTCCAACTCCTGTAGACAGTTATCGCATATGTGTTCGGGTAAGCCCAAAAGTCGGGACAACTAAAATAAATACATATATTTACGCTTAGATTCTAATTTTGCAATAGAGTCCTGCAGTCACCATCAAGCCAGTAAGCATTTCTATCTGTTTAAGCAAGTGTTTCTTTCGATTGTCAAAGAGCTTCAGCATTGGCGTTTTTTTGTCGTCTTCTGTTCCACAAACTCTGCAAACTTTCATGTTAGAAAGTGTAAAAACAATCAAAATCAAAAAATATAATTATTCTGTCAAAACAAACGTTCTTCTTCTTGGCAAAGTGCTATTCAAATCAGATTAACATGATGTATGTACTTCTGCTATCCCAGCTGGTGTCGGCTCTCTTAGGAGTCATTTTGCTTTAATTTTGTATTTTGAAATAATTTATTGACTGGCGATTTAAACGAAAAGATGATAAACGTATGTAGAACTTGCGGCGAAGTTACAAGAACAATATACACCCAGTTTCTTTATGACGATCAAAAAAAGGTACTGCTGCATCAAATAGAAATATTGACCGGTTTATGGGTAAAATTTTATATATTGACACAAAAAACATGAAATAAGAAGATTTTGGATTTCAGTTGGGCTACAACGACATCATGCCATCCTCGATATGCGCATACTGCGTACAAGAGCTTAAGTTAGCTGTCGCATTTCGCGAACGGTGTATCAAAGTCCAAGTGAAACTACATCGACAATTTACCAAAGACTCTGAATTAAAGAAATTAATCCGATATACTGACACTCCAAGGGAATTTTCCCAAATCAATAGAGATCCATTAGTTATGGTCAATTCGATTGCATCTGAGGGAAATGAAGAAATTAATATAGATGATGAAATCTACGGTGATCTAGCGGCTTCCACTTATGAAGAAATTGAGGATGAAACTGATGTAGAAGATGAAGGTCACAGCTGCGAATATGAAAGCTACTTTGATGATTGGGTTGATCATTTTTTAAATAGTGAAGACGACCAGGAGCATGATGTCGAATCGAATATAGAAGAAGCGGATAAACTTAATTCAGAAGAATTGCATGCCCAGGAACAGTTGATTTCAACAACAGTTAACACCGAGAAGACTTGCTATCAATCTGAAATGTTAAACAAAAACATAAATAAACAAAAATGTAAATTACGGAATCGGAGCGCACGCCAAGGCATAAATAATAACAATGATGGTTTACAATTGAAAGAACAGCATCTTGAAGATGATTGCCATATAATTGAAACGCAAAGTCGAGAAAGAAATGAACATTTAACTTACCGACAAACTGAAAAAACAGATATTGAACCTGATGTTAAAAATATACCAGCTGGCAAAACAAAACGAAAATATACCTTCATTATACGTAAGCCAGCTTCAATCGAAAAAAAAGAATACAATCCGACACGCAGCGGATATGTCTGCGAAATATGTGGCAAGTGTTATAGCAAATTGTTTACTTTTAGTGAACATAAGTTGCTCCACACAGGTATTAAGAGCTTCAAATGCACCGAGTGCCCGAAAACCTTTTTCACAAAACGCTTGCTAAAACAACATGTTATAAAACATACAGATGAACGGCCGTTTGTGTGTCGAATTTGTAGTCTTACTTTTCGCAGCAGGGCCCATAGAAATGATCATGAAAAGTAAGTATGGCAAGTATTTTGGTGCAACATTTTGGAGAATAATTTGTTAATCTTAAACCTTGTTTTAGAAAACATTTGAACCCTCTACCGTGGGCATGTCGACAATGTGGCAAAAAGTTGACCACGTCTTATGCTCGTGACTTGCACGAGGCTGCACATAGAGGAGTGCGTAAACATCAGTAAGTATAAGGTGTGGTCTGTAGTTATGGTTGTTTTTATATAAATATTTTCCTGTTCCTGTAGCTGTGAAACTTGCGATCGTGGATTTATTACACGAAAGCACTTGATGTCGCATAAACAAACGAAGTTGCACAAACGAAACCTGGAAAGAGTGAAACCAGAGATTGTTGAATCCGATACGGTTATTTTGGAATAATTAAAATAAACGAGAAACTTGTTGCAATTATTGAATTGTTACATGTGTTGTTGAATTATTTTGTTTATCGATCAGAATTCTCAATAAAAAATTTGGGATCGCTAGTTATCATGAAAGAACTTTCGAAATCTTCTATATATTTTTTATATTGCAATATCTCAGATTACTCAGCGTTGATCAATTGGGCCTACCATGATGTTAGGCTGTCATTTTATAACTGATCAAATATTCCTAAGGTCATTTATAAATGCTTGCGCACCTTATCAAATCTGATAATGAACTACGAACATACATAAGTATATTTGTTCTTATACGAATATAATATCAAAAAAACTTACAAATAGAAGTCTATGTTTATTTCAAATAATATCAAACATTGTTGATAGTTTATGGTTGCTTTTTTTCGTGGTATCGCACTCAAATGCAACAACGACGTAATCATTTCACAGATAATTAAATGTTAAATTACAAAAATACAATAACAACCACTTAATGTTTGAGTGAGACAGGGCGAGAGAGAAGAAGTACTCTTAAAAGCAACCGAAGATTAGAAATACTTAAAAAAAAAAATCCAAACAAAAATAAAACCGTTAAGTCCAGCTGTGCTGGTAATTCGATACGCTTTAAACGACAATCTTTAAATTTCTTTTTGTGATATGTACATACTATATACTTGAGATCATATATGTATGTATATATAACATATGTATATAAATATACATATAAAAAGTATTAACTAAATGTCTGTATAAACATATGTTTAAAATACTCAAAAAAGTAGCCAATCTACAAACTTCAATGATTTAGTAGAAACATCACGCAAAATTAAAATGCGCCAAAACTTTTGAATATCATGATTAATAAACACCCTTCGGCCAAATGCGTTGTCTAGCGTTGATTTGTAATAAATGGACACTTCAAGATTAGTGTACAAACATGATGATAAAAGCAATATGCTTTTTGAGATTGATACTTCAAATGAATTACCCATTTTTGTGAAATAAAAAAGCGAATATAACGTTCCTATAAAAACTGAACTCAACGCACATTTTGAATTCAGCACTCAGACGGTGTAGTCATTTTGTCGCAGAGCAAAGAAGTCTCTCAATAAGTTAGCTACAATTAAATGTGGAAAAGTTTAAAGTCACGATATATACATATATGTACATACATTAATCGTCAACATTCTGATAACATCTCAGAGGATTAGTTGTCATAGCAAGAAGTTATACAACAGAAAAACTTGAGATCGAACCCATAGGATGACTGCGACAACGTTTACAATTAATGGCCAGCCCTACACGGGTATGTTCACAAATCATCATTCTTATGTTTAGAGTATTATTTACAATTCTATGATCAACATCTTCGATTTAGTGAATTTGGCTAACTTGGCATCAGATATTTCACTGAACACTTTTATTCGTGAGCATGCGCAGCTCACAGCAACAAAGTATATGTGCCAAGAAGGTGGCTGCGGCGCTTGTGTCTGCGCTGTGCGTGGCAAGGATGCAGTCACCGGAGAGATACGGGCATGGGCAGTGAACTCTGTAAGTTTAATCATTGACAATGGATTTTTCCAATATTTGATGATTTTTTGTTTGATGATTCCGCAGTGCCTTACACTACTCCATACGTGTGCCGATCTTGAGATAATTACAGCTGAAGGTCTTGGTACGAAGTATTCTGGATACCATCCGGTTCAAAAGCGTTTGGCGAATCTTCATGGGACGCAGTGTGGATACTGTTCGCCCGGTTTCGTTATGAACATGTATGGTCTGTTGGATTCCAAAGCTGGTCAAGTAACCATGGAGGAAGTGGAAAACTCCTTTGGTGGCAATATATGTCGCTGCACCGGATTCCGACCCATACTTGATGCCATGAAATCATTTGCTGTGGATTCGAATATAAAAATGCCTGAAGATTGTAGCATGGACATTGAAGATTTGCAGCCAAGGAATTGTCCCAAAACGGGCCGTCAGTGTACAGGTAGTTGTACACCCAAACAGATGGCAATCAACGATGGTAGCTACTGGCACTGGCCCAAAACTATACAGTCGCTTTTTGAAGCGCTCGCTTCGGTAGCAGAGGGCGAAGAATATATGCTTGTTGCAGGAAATACGGCGCACGGCGTTTACCGGCGGTCACAAGAGATCAAGCATTTTATCGATATGTCTGCACTAAACGATTTGAAGCAACATAAACTAAGCGCACAGGAGCTTAAGCTGGGAGCGAATTTAAGCTTAACCGATGCCATGGAATTATTTAAGCAAGCGGAAAAGCAGCCGGGCTTCGAATACTGTTCACAACTGTGGCACCACTTCGACTTAATTGCAAATGTACCCGTAAGAAATGTAAGAGCAAATCCTTATTGGTAAAATTGTTACCAAATCATACACAATTGTTCATGATAAAATAACATTTACCACTTCCACAGAGCGGCACACTTGCAGGCAACATAACAATCAAGAAGCAACATCCAGAATTCCCCTCCGACATCTTCATCTGCTTTGAGGCTTTAGATGTGCAAGTGTTGGTTAGAACGGATGCCCAGCAGGAAGCACAATTGTCGTTAGCAGACTATCTGAAGGATAAACGACAAAAAATAGTGCTCACGGCTTTCCTCCTTAGACCGTATTCTAAGGAGAAGTACATTTTTAACTCATATAAGGTATATAACAACCACTTATCTAATTAATTGATAAGAATTGTAATTTGATCTCAAATTTGTTTTTCAATTCGTTTACTTTTCCCCTGAACCAGATTATGCCACGCGCTCAAAATGCACATGCATATGTCAATGCAGCCTTCCTCATCGGTATCGATGCGACTGAGTTCAAGGTAACATCTGCCCGCATTTGTTTTGGCGGTATACGGCCGGACTTTGTACATGCTACAACAATTGAAAATCAGCTTATAAATCAACCTCTCTTTGATGATAAGAACCTCAAAACGATATTTAGCAGCTTAAAGGATTTATTGAAACCAGATGAGGTTTTACCAGACACTTCGCCTGCCTTCCGCACAAAGCTAGCATGTGGTCTCTTTTACAAATTTTTGATTAGCTCAGCTCCAGAGGATGCTGTTAAAAGAAGCATCAGGTCTGGCGGGGATATATTGCGTCGGCCATTGTCTTCAGGCCTACAAATTTTCGCCACAAACGAACAGAATTATCCTGTCTCGCAACCGGTCGCAAAGATCGAAGGCATGATTCAATGTTCTGGCGAGGCGAAGTACATGAATGATGTGCTGACTACAGCAAACACGGTGCATTGTGTTTTTGTGGGTGCTACTAAAGTGGGTGCTACTATCGAACAAATCGATGCATCGGAAGCTTTAAAAATGCCTGGTGTGGTTGCTTTCTACTCTGCAAAGGACATACATGGTCCAAACACATTTGTGGACACTAGCTTTGGCTATGAAGAGGAGCCCGTTTTTATTGAAAAGACTGTACATTATTACAACGAACCGCTTGGCATGATAGTTGCAATCTCTCCCCAGTTGGCACAACGTGCTATATCCAAAGTTCGAGTAGTCTATTCGAAAGGCAATCGGCAGATACTCCCGACCATGCAGGATGTGTTTAATGCCAAAGCAACAACGCGAATTATTAATAGAACTCCCCCAACAATTGAGACTGTTAAGTGTGCGGAGAAACCAGATATTGTTGCTAATGGAATTTTCGAGATGGGCTTGCAATATCACTACACAATGGAACCGCAAACCGCAGTGGTTATACCATTTGAAGAAGGTCTGAAAGTCTACTCTTCGACTCAATGGACGGATCATACTCAGATGGTAATCACGAAACTACTACAGGTCAAAGCTCGCGATGTTCACCTAGAAGTACGTCGTCTAGGCGGTGGCTATGGAGCAAAAATTACACGGGGAAATCATGTTGCCTGTGCTGCCGCCTTGGCTGCCACGAAATTGAATCGTCCCACGCGTTTTGTGCAGAGTATCGAATCTATGATGAATATTATTGGCAAACGTTGGGCCTGTCGCTCAGATTATGAATTTTCCGTACGCAAGGACGGTAAAATTTTGGGTCTTACAAATACCTTCTACGAAGATGCAGGCTGGTCGGTCAACGAAAACCCAATTGAATTGCATTCAACATTTACAGCTAAGAACTGTTATGAATTTAACGCGGAAAACTTCAAATTATCCGGAAACTCAGTAATCACAGATGCGCCCAGTTCCACATGGTGTCGAGCGCCAGGCTCAGTCGAGGGTATTGCAATGATTGAAAACATACTCGAACACATTGCATTTGCTGTAAATAAAGATCCAGCAGAGGTGCGCTTAATAAACATTGCCAAGGGAAATAAGCTTTCGGATTTACTGCCTAAGTTCTTAGAGAGTCGGGAATACTACGCGAGACGAAAGGAAATTGATGCTTTCAACGAACAGAATAGATGGCGCAAACGAGGCATCGGTTTGGCGATTATGGACTATCCGGTTTTCCTGTTTGGACAGTACCCAGCTACTGTGTCGATCTATCATATCGACGGAACAGTTGTAGTTACACACGGTGGTATTGAGATGGGTCAAGGTTAGTTCACTTTTTCACCGATATTGGAATTTTTAACCTCATCTTTATGTTTTGTTCAGGCATGAATACAAAAATAGCTCAGGTGGCAGCATACACACTAGGTATTCCTTTGGAGTATATTAAAATTGAGGCATCTGACACCATCAACGGTGCCAATTCAATGGTCACTGGCGGCGCAGTGGGAAGCGAAAGTCTTTGTTTCGCTGTGCGAAAGTGTTGTGAGACACTCAATTCACGCCTCAAACCAATAAAGGATTCATTAGGCAAGGATGCTATCTGGCAGCATGTCGTCGAGGAGGCTTACCAAAAAACAATACACATGATCGCTAGCGAACTTTATAAAGCCGGCGATATGCAGAACTATAATGTGTACGGCATGGCTCTGACTGAAATTGAATTGGATGTGCTGACAGGGAACAATCAAGTGACTCGTGTCGACATACTTGAAGACGCAGGCGAGAGTCTGAGCCCATATATCGATATAGGTCAAATTGAGGGGGCATTCGTAATGTGTCTTGGCTATTGGCTTACAGAACAACTGGTATATAACCGTGAGACTGGTCAACTCTTAACCGACCGTACCTGGACGTATAAGCCGCCAGGAGCCAAGGATATACCTATCGATTTTCGTATAGAACTTGTACAAAACAAGATCTTGCCCCCTGGCGCTTTCATGCGATCAAAGGCCACTGGCGAACCACCATGCTGCTTAGCTGTCAGTGTGGTTTTTGCTTTACAGCATGCACTACAATCAACGCGCAAAGATGCAGGTCTTCCTCGCCATTGGTTGCGTTTAGGGGCCCCAACAACACCTGAGACTCTTTTACTAAACGCTGCGACTAATATAGAAGGTTACACATTTAATTAAACTCTGCTTATAAATATGTAGATATTAATTTCTTTTAAACTTGGTGTTGGTAATAAATTAAAATTAAACCAAGATTTTACGCGTTCAGACATCTTATCGGTTTTGGATAATAATATTATTACTGTGAAAAAAATAAACAGTTCTTATAAATAAAGTTCACAGTACTTACTGAAGTCGAAAAGTTAAAAAAGTAACTAAGTGGTGGATTATCGAAAGAGCTTTTTGCAATACAGTAACACCCCGAACTAAGCTACCTTAGATCTGCCCTCTCAGTGTTCAGTTTGCGACAGGTTTGAACGTGTTCCGCGTGGAATTGTTTTACGTGCACATTGCGTTTTACTTATAATCAAGAAACCAGAAAAGAAAAACACTGTCTTTGGAGTGTAAACTGAATACAATTAAAGACTTTGAAGCAAAAGTTAAAATTTGTGAATTGGTAAAGAAATTTCACCTACCGGAATCAACAGTCCGAAAGGTTGAGTCGCTAGACGCAGTTGAATCGCTAAATCGACTCAATTCAATTGAAAAGGGGTTACAAATTTTACAAATAGATTCTAATGAAGAACGCGTTTCTACTACAAAACGGGGAATAAAAAAATGACTGGCATGCTACGACGAAATTTTGGGTGAGAAGAAGAAAAACTTAACTCGTCAGGCAACATTGTTAGAATATATGATGCCTTTGACATCAAAATAACTTCGGTTTATCTTACACTTTATTAAACATTTTTCTTCTAAATTATTGTTTTCCTTAAACTCTGGTCCCGGTTAAACATACTTTGTATGTATTTATGGTATATGCAAAGTTGAATACCGACTTACGCGAATTCGACTTACACGGCGATCGCTCGGACCCACTTATCGCGTAAGTCCGGGATATTAGATCGATGTGATAAATACAATAACGGGATCATTCGCAAAATCAAACCATGACATTGCTACAAAAAAGGTTTTGTTACCAATGGAAAACTGCGTCGTTTCTTAAAGAAAGAAGATGTAAAGAAATGGGCAAATACTTCACTCTTTGGGTCGTATCATTGCCCACCATTTGCGCGGGTATAATATTGTCGAATATACTCGAACACAGCCGCCGGATAAAGTAAGTATACCCTTTAGTAATTTTGAATCAGAGTGCGGATATACTATAATTATAGGTGGTTAGATGAGACTGATTTTTTGTATTTAACAACAAAAAGTATTGTCGCTCGTATTGCTTATTATACTAAATTTTATATAATTTTTTTTTGTTAATTGAAATACCAACGGTTTATTTCATCGAGACGCTTTTGCCGGCAAATTATTGTCGGTTCTCGTTGTACTACATTTAAATGTCATGACATCAATGACAGCATTTGGATTTCGTATATTATACTTGTTTTTTCTAGTTTTCAGTAATTATATTTACATTACAACATCTCACTAGCATGCAACAATCTAATAGGTTTTCAGATGTATGTATATATTTAAATGTGAATTTACAAAGACACAATAACAATTACTCAACAAGTTGTCCATATACGGAGAGAGAGATTGTATACGAGTAAAAACAAATTAGAAAAACGTATGTATTAAAAAACAAAAAAAAGATAATCAAGAAAACACGATAAATTCAGCATTGTCGACAATTTGATACACTCTAACGGATACGAATGGTCATTCATTAAAATAGAGTTCATAAGTGCACATACAATGTATGTACATGGTACATCGATACAAAGTATTGATTTAATTTTATATTAAAATAAATAATAAACAACTTCAGTGTTATAGCTAAGGAACATGCATTACATTTTCAAACCATTTCAATGACTGTCTAATATGACTTTTATATGGTTGCGAGATATGGACACCTAAAGATTGGTGGTTAAACCTGATGGCAAAGTCAATAGGCTCATTGAAGTTCGTTCGATCAATTTTAGAACTACAATACTAAATTTCGCGAAATCAAATTGAGAGTTTACCTTCAGCCAAATCACAGCAGCTCACATTCCGAAAAGATCACTCAGACGGAGTAGTCATATGGATATAGAACACAGAAGACAAAAACACGATCAATGCTTGCAGAAGACTAGTTTTAACAGTAAGAAATTATACAACACAAAACTTGAAATTGAACCTACAACATGACTGCGACAACGTTTACCATTAATGGCCAGCCCTACACAGGTAAGTTTTCAAAGGTTTAGTGGCTCATTAAGCATTCTATGATCAATATCTTCGATTTAGTGAATTTGGCTAACTTGGCATCAGATATTTCACTGAACACTTTTATTCGTGAGCATGCGCAGCTCACAGCAACAAAGTATATGTGCCAAGAAGGTGGCTGCGGCGCTTGTGTCTGCGCTGTGCGTGGCAAGGATGCAGTCACCGGAGAGATACGGGCATGGGCAGTGAACTCTGTAAGTTTAATCATTGACAATGAATTTTTGCAATACTTGATGATTTTTTTATTTGATGATTCCGCAGTGCCTTACACTACTCCATACGTGTGCCGACCTTGAGATAATTACAGCTGAAGGTCTTGGTACGAAGTATTCTGGATACCATCCGGTTCAAAAGCGTTTGGCGAATCTTCATGGGACGCAGTGTGGATACTGTTCGCCCGGTTTCGTTATGAACATGTATGGTCTGTTGGATTCCAAAGGTGGTCAAGTAACTATGGAGGAAGTGGAAAACTCCTTTGGTGGCAATATATGTCGCTGCACCGGATTCCGACCCATACTTGATGCCATGAAATCATTTGCTGTGGATTCGAATATAACATTGCCTGAAGATTGTAGCATGGACATTGAAGATTTGCAGCCAAGAAATTGTCCCAAAATGGATCGCCAATGTACAGGGAGTTGTACAACCAAACAGCTGACAATCCAAGATGGTAGCTACTGGCACTGGCCCAAAACTATACAATCGCTATTTGATGCAATGAAATCATTTGCTGTGGATTCGAATATAAAAATGCCTGAAGATTGTAGCATGGACATTGAAGATTTGCAGCCAAGGAATTGTCCCAAAACGGGCCGTCAGTGTACAGGTAGTTGTACACCCAAACAGATGGCAATCAACGATGGTAGCTACTGGCACTGGCCCAAAACTATACAGTCGCTTTTTGAAGCGCTCGCTTCGGTAGCAGAGGGCGAAGAATATATGCTTGTTGCAGGAAATACGGCGCACGGCGTTTACCGGCGGTCACAAGAGATCAAGCATTTTATCGATATGTCTGCACTAAACGATTTGAAGCAACATAAACTAAGCGCACAGGAGCTTAAGCTGGGAGCGAATTTAAGCTTAACCGATGCCATGGAATTATTTAAGCAAGCGGAAAAGCAGCCGGGCTTCGAATACTGTTCACAACTGTGGCACCACTTCGACTTAATTGCAAATGTACCCGTAAGAAATGTAAGAGCAAATCCTTATTGGTAAAATTGTTACCAAATCATACACAATTGTTCATGATAAAATAACATTTACCACTTCCACAGAGCGGCACACTTGCAGGCAACATAACAATCAAGAAGCAACATCCAGAATTCCCCTCCGACATCTTCATCTGCTTTGAGGCTTTAGATGTGCAAGTGTTGGTTAGAACGGATGCCCAGCAGGAAGCACAATTGTCGTTAGCAGACTATCTGAAGGATAAACGACAAAAAATAGTGCTCACGGCTTTCCTCCTTAGACCGTATTCTAAGGAGAAGTACATTTTTAACTCATATAAGGTATATAACAACCACTTATCTAATTAATTGATAAGAATTGTAATTTGATCTCAAATTTGTTTTTCAATTCGTTTACTTTTCCCCTGAACCAGATTATGCCACGCGCTCAAAATGCACATGCATATGTCAATGCAGCCTTCCTCATCGGTATCGATGCGACTGAGTTCAAGGTAACATCTGCCCGCATTTGTTTTGGCGGTATACGGCCGGACTTTGTACATGCTACAACAATTGAAAATCAGCTTATAAATCAACCTCTCTTTGATGATAAGAACCTCAAAACGATATTTAGCAGCTTAAAGGATTTATTGAAACCAGATGAGGTTTTACCAGACACTTCGCCTGCCTTCCGCACAAAGCTAGCATGTGGTCTCTTTTACAAATTTTTGATTAGCTCAGCTCCAGAGGATGCTGTTAAAAGAAGCATCAGGTCTGGCGGGGATATATTGCGTCGGCCATTGTCTTCAGGCCTACAAATTTTCGCCACAAACGAACAGAATTATCCTGTCTCGCAACCGGTCGCAAAGATCGAAGGCATGATTCAATGTTCTGGCGAGGCGAAGTACATGAATGATGTGCTGACTACAGCAAACACGGTGCATTGTGTTTTTGTGGGTGCTACTAAAGTGGGTGCTACTATCGAACAAATCGATGCATCGGAAGCTTTAAAAATGCCTGGTGTGGTTGCTTTCTACTCTGCAAAGGACATACATGGTCCAAACACATTTGTGGACACTAGCTTTGGCTATGAAGAGGAGCCCGTTTTTATTGAAAAGACTGTACATTATTACAACGAACCGCTTGGCATGATAGTTGCAATCTCTCCCCAGTTGGCACAACGTGCTATATCCAAAGTTCGAGTAGTCTATTCGAAAGGCAATCGGCAGATACTCCCGACCATGCAGGATGTGTTTAATGCCAAAGCAACAACGCGAATTATTAATAGAACTCCCCCAACAATTGAGACTGTTAAGTGTGCGGAGAAACCAGATATTGTTGCTAATGGAATTTTCGAGATGGGCTTGCAATATCACTACACAATGGAACCGCAAACCGCAGTGGTTATACCATTTGAAGAAGGTCTGAAAGTCTACTCTTCGACTCAATGGACGGATCATACTCAGATGGTAATCACGAAACTACTACAGGTCAAAGCTCGCGATGTTCACCTAGAAGTACGTCGTCTAGGCGGTGGCTATGGAGCAAAAATTACACGGGGAAATCATGTTGCCTGTGCTGCCGCCTTGGCTGCCACGAAATTGAATCGTCCCACGCGTTTTGTGCAGAGTATCGAATCTATGATGAATATTATTGGCAAACGTTGGGCCTGTCGCTCAGATTATGAATTTTCCGTACGCAAGGACGGTAAAATTTTGGGTCTTACAAATACCTTCTACGAAGATGCAGGCTGGTCGGTCAACGAAAACCCAATTGAATTGCATTCAACATTTACAGCTAAGAACTGTTATGAATTTAACGCGGAAAACTTCAAATTATCCGGAAACTCAGTAATCACAGATGCGCCCAGTTCCACATGGTGTCGAGCGCCAGGCTCAGTCGAGGGTATTGCAATGATTGAAAACATACTCGAACACATTGCATTTGCTGTAAATAAAGATCCAGCAGAGGTGCGCTTAATAAACATTGCCAAGGGAAATAAGCTTTCGGATTTACTGCCTAAGTTCTTAGAGAGTCGGGAATACTACGCGAGACGAAAGGAAATTGATGCTTTCAACGAACAGAATAGATGGCGCAAACGAGGCATCGGTTTGGCGATTATGGACTATCCGGTTTTCCTGTTTGGACAGTACCCAGCTACTGTGTCGATCTATCATATCGACGGAACAGTTGTAGTTACACACGGTGGTATTGAGATGGGTCAAGGTTAGTTCACTTTTTCACCGATATTGGAATTTTTAACCTCATCTTTATGTTTTGTTCAGGCATGAATACAAAAATAGCTCAGGTGGCAGCATACACACTAGGTATTCCTTTGGAGTATATTAAAATTGAGGCATCTGACACCATCAACGGTGCCAATTCAATGGTCACTGGCGGCGCAGTGGGAAGCGAAAGTCTTTGTTTCGCTGTGCGAAAGTGTTGTGAGACACTCAATTCACGCCTCAAACCAATAAAGGATTCATTAGGCAAGGATGCTATCTGGCAGCATGTCGTCGAGGAGGCTTACCAAAAAACAATACACATGATCGCTAGCGAACTTTATAAAGCCGGCGATATGCAGAACTATAATGTGTACGGCATGGCTCTGACTGAAATTGAATTGGATGTGCTGACAGGGAACAATCAAGTGACTCGTGTCGACATACTTGAAGACGCAGGCGAGAGTCTGAGCCCATATATCGATATAGGTCAAATTGAGGGGGCATTCGTAATGTGTCTTGGCTATTGGCTTACAGAACAACTGGTATATAACCGTGAGACTGGTCAACTCTTAACCGACCGTACCTGGACGTATAAGCCGCCAGGAGCCAAGGATATACCTATCGATTTTCGTATAGAACTTGTACAAAACAAGATCTTGCCCCCTGGCGCTTTCATGCGATCAAAGGCCACTGGCGAACCACCATGCTGCTTAGCTGTCAGTGTGGTTTTTGCTTTACAGCATGCACTACAATCAACGCGCAAAGATGCAGGTCTTCCTCGCCATTGGTTGCGTTTAGGGGCCCCAACAACACCTGAGACTCTTTTACTAAACGCAGCGACTGATGTAGAAGATTACACATTGAATTAAACCATTCTTAATTATGTTACACTTGTGACGGTTATAAATTATATATCCAGCAAATAAATTATATATCCTGGCGTTTTCAGAAATAATGTAATGACAAAAAAAAAACTCTGCTGGAATTGAAGTAGAGTTGAAGTAGTATGCACATATGTATGTATGTATTAGGGTGTCCCTTATATGGTCGATTTCTTTTTTTTTTGCATCTTTGAGAACGCATACCCGCTATTTCTGTTTATTATCCTTTACTTAACCTAAATATAAAATTTCAGCTTCCTGTGTTAATTTTAACTCGTGCTCAGTCGCCTTAAGTTTTATGAATGAAGATTTTAGATGTTTTTTTAAATACATCTGGGGGACAGCAAATAAATAAATTTTAATTGAATATTATTGAAAAGACAAATTTAAGTATTGCGTTTTATTACCAAAAAGATATATAATACGAAACAGGACACTTCCTTTTGAAGGTTTCTTTTTTACAATTAGATTTGAGCTTTAACTCATTTAATTTCACTTCGCGGATATTAAAAAATAAAACTGCGAGAACTTGGAGGATAGATGGTAACTTAACACCCGTTATTTGGTGGTTTATCTCACCAATCAAAAATATAGTTTTTGTATTGCTTTTAAGTTCCACAGACATTGTGCTTATTGTTTGTCCAACAAATTCGAAACGAAATGACAACAAAATGAAGTACTCGTATGTTACACCATAGGTGCCGGTGTAACTTGCTTGAGAAAGGGTTCCAATGTTACATTAAAGATGCAGGTGTAACTTGCATGTTTTGAACGCAAGTCGGCACGTGTTCCCATGCTCCAAAGAAAAAAAAAAATCATGGGAGTATTTTAAAGTATACTGAACAAAACTAGCCTATATGCGTTAAAAAATAAGAACCTTCCAAAATAAGGGACACCCTAATGCATACATACATATGTACATATATATACTTATATATTATTTTTTTTTATTAAGATACAAAACGCAGGCATGATGATGCAGTGATTTTCAAGCCAGAGGAAAAAAAGTGGTGTGAATCAATCAAACACAAAAGAGTTTTAGAATAGAATAAAGAACATTACGTGGACAGATGTCGAAGACATTCGGAAATATCCCGTTTAGTCTTCGAGTAAATGGGTGTGTATATATGGGGCTGTAAATACTTAATGTGTGTTTACCTTAATTAAACATTTCAATCACAACAGAAACGTCCAAAAAGAACCATCAAAAATGAGATTATCCAGTGCCGTTTTCGAATTTCACTTTATTATAATAACGTTACGAAATTCGTGACAGTTAAAACCAAATTCACTCTTTTTAGCTTACAAAAGCTTTGTAAATCACAAAATGAAAATTAAAAGTAAAAACCATAATTGTATGTTTGTGACAAAAAAAAAAAAAAAAAATAATAAAATACGACGAAAAAATAATCAAATTCTGAATTTATGACGAAAGTCTGCCGAATTCGAATAGTGCTCGCAGAAAATTCAAACAGATTTTCATTATATGAACGGGGTTCACTCTGAATGGCAAAATGGAAGGCAGTCAGCAAGTCGGATTCTTTGGGGCAACTTATATTAATTTTATATTTTAATTAGTTTATATATAAAAAATCATCATCAAAATAGACATCTTAATTAAGTTTTAAGAGAAATGACTGAAGATTGTAGAATTTGTGGCGAAACAACAAAAGGAACAAATGCCAAAAATCTTTTTAAGTCGGCACAAAGTATTTTTGTACATAACATTGAATTACTGACTGGAGAATGGGTATGATATTTAAATTATCATCTAAAACATATGAATATAAAAAACACATTTCCATTTCAGTTGAACTTTGAAGAAGACTTGCCAGCCCACATATGCATATGTTGTGAGCAGGATCTTATCGTAGCTGCAAACTTTCGGGATCGATGCATTCGCACTCAGACCAAGTTCCGCGAAGAAATATTAAACGGATCGCCGGAACACATTGGAAAGCAACAAACTACTAAAGAAATATTTACTAACATAGAGCCGGATGAAGAGGAATTTGAGGATATCTGTTATAATGATAATGCTAAATTTGTTTTAAATGGAACTCATCATGAAGTTCGCGAAATGAACAACACAAGTGAAGAAATAACTAATAACACAGTTGCATTTGAATCGGAATATGAAATTATCTGTTATAGTGATGATCCAAATCTATTGGTATTAAACGAAGATGACCTTAAAAATCATCAAGCGCAGAAATGTATTGAGAACGTACAATTAAAAAACAGTCAACCACAAATTTTGGACGAAATTAATCCCTTGCCAACAGAAGATGAAGAACACTTGTCTGCAGCTGCTTTAAAAGTAAAGCAAATACTATCGAAAAACAAAACTTCCCGAAGAAAATATATAAACTGGAAGAACCTAACAGATGAAGAAGCTAGCTTGTTAAAACGATTGCAAAGGAAACGGGATTGCATTTGTGAACAATGTGGCAGACATTTTGAAGACCCAAGTAATTTTAAGTTACACTTGTTACGACATACTGGCTTGAAAAACTATGAATGTCAAACTTGTAATGCAAAGTTCTACACGCCCCATTTATTAAAGCGCCATAAGAGACTTCACTCAGGTATTCCACTTTATAGATGCCAGTATTGCGATAAAACATTCAACTATGGAAATCTAAAACTAGAACATGAAAGGTAAATAATATGGACTTGAAAAGAAGAAAAATTAATAACAAATGAATTTGTGTACATTGTTTCAGGGCTCATCGAAATGAAAGACCATTTCAATGTAATTTTTGTGATAAGCGTTTCTTTTCTTCTGCTCTTCGGAAGGATCACGAATTGGTTCACACTCGTATACGAAAATATCAGTGAGTTAATTTTTAATCTTTACATTTGTGTATTTATTTAAAACAATTCTCTATATTTCTATTTACAGCTGTGAACCATGTAACCAAAGTTTTATGCGTTGCACACATTTACGTCAACACCAACGTTCTAAATCTCATAAAAACAATGAACAGATGCTTAAGTCTTAAATGTGTATGAATACTAACATAAAAGTGGTATTGTCCAACTGAAATTATTTCATGAATCCAAATAAACACAATAAGTACGCATGAGGCTATACAACCTTATTGGATGCATATTATTATAAAATCACAATTGTGAGCCGGCAAATGTTTCTTTCTGGTCCTTTGACTAAATCCTTCAAAGCTAATAATTGGAAAAATATTAAAATCAAGCACAACAGCCCAATCAGCTGTTTTAAATTGAAGTATTTTACCATTAAAATGAAACCGTACGGGTTTGTCGAAAAACGCAAAGGGAGCACAAGAACAACGCCATGTTAAATTTGTATTTTAGAAATTAAATCAAATTTTTATTTGGAACTCAGTACTTAAAGATACGATTTGTGGCGTTAGACGCGGGTAGAACTCAAAACTTCTCTATGTGACAGATAATTGCAGGATTTGTGGCGATCCCACGATAGGCACTTGTGCTAAAAGTCTTTTTACATCAGCACAAGTAGTTTTTTTTACACAGTATTGAATTATTGACGGGTGAATGGGTATGTCAGTTTTATTTACATTTAAAAGCATTTCTAATTAATGTATTTTCAGTTGAGTTATAAAAATGACTTACCAGCTTTCGTATGCATGTGTTGTGAGCAGGATCTTGGAGTGGCCAAAAGTTTTCGAGAGAGATGCATTCTTACTCAAAAAGTCGTCCGACAAAAATTGTTGGAAGCGTCATCGCACTAGTAGAAGATTCTAAAGGGTTAATTACTAACACAGAGCTAAATGAGCAAGAATTCGATGATCCTAATAGCTTAATTTCTAATAAGGATGATTATGAAAACCATAATTTGCAAAACAAAGGCGAAGAAATTGTTACCTGTACAGAGACAGATGAACAACAATTTGAATTTCTGTGTTACAATGACGATCCTAAACTTTCGGAATTAGAAATACATAATGAAAATAAAAAATCTCTGGACAAGGATTACAGTAAAAACTTTATTAACGATCAAACACAAATTCAGAACGATACCTTACTGAAAACCACTAAGGACGCTATAGTCGAGTATACTCGACAATATAATACCCTGCACACACAGTAGGTGGTGCAACACTTAAATCTACAAAATAATGTTGATTTGACATCGCGCGATCGAATAGTGTTCAAAATATCAAGTAAATTGGTCAAAAAAAGTGGAATTTACGAAAAATTTGAGTTTGTTGGTCATTGAGGGGTAACTTTCGAACAGGGGGGAATTTTGTGGTATGCAGTTTGAAAGATATATATTTACTGAGCTTGTATACAAAATTTTATGTTCATACCTTTATTAGTTTTGGAGATATTGCTTTTTATAGAAAACAACAGGGGGATGGGAAATCAAGGGGATGGGGAAAAATTGTGGTATGCAGTTTTGTAGAGCTCCTCATGCTGAGCCTACATACCGACTTTCATGTTTCTATCTCTTCGGGTGTTGGAGTAATAACGTTTTCAAAAAGTGGGCGGTGCTGGTTGGGCGGGAAGGAGTGGGCGTGGCACAAAACCGTTCAAACTTGATGTAGTGCCAAGCATCACGAGTCTACCCTCCAAATTTCAAGTCTCTAGCTTTTATAGTTTCCGAGAACCATTGGTGCATACAGACGGACGGACGGACAGGGCTCAATCGATTTCTCTTGTCATTTTGATCAAGAATATATATATTTTATGGGGTCCCCATCCCCTCCTTCTATGCGTTACATACATTTCGTTCAAACAAACTTAATATACCCTGACACACTGTATGTGCAGGGTATAAATAGGTAAATCAATCTTGTCAGCAAATGCTTTGAAAGTGCAGCAAATATTAACCAAAAGCAAAAGCTCCAGAAGAAAATATATAAGCTGGATACATTTATCAGATGAGGAAGCCAGCTTGTTAAAGCGGTTGCAAAGGAAACGGGACTGCATTTGTGGACAATGTGGCAAGCATTTTAAAGATTCTAGTAACTTTAAGTTACATTTGTTACGGCATACTGGTGTAAAAAATTATGAATGCGAGACATGTAATGCCAAGTTTTACACTTCAAATTTATTAAAACGGCACAGGATGCTTCATTTAGGCATTCCACTTTATAGATGCCAGTATTGCGAAAAAACTTTTAATTTTCCTCATCTAAAATTGGAACATGAAAGGTAATAATTAAAGTGGTAAAACGGGGACATTATTTTATTTTACTTTATTTTTTAAAGAGCCCATAGAAATGAAGCACCGCATCACTGCAATTTTTGTGATAAGTGTTTCACGAAAGGATCACGAATTGGTTCACACTCGAATTCGAAAGTATCGGTAAGTAAATAAGAAATTTTTATTGATTGAAGTGTGAGTAATCCTGTAATGTACCTTTGACTCCTTTACAGGTGTAGATCAAGTAACCAAAGTTTTATGCGAAGTTCCCATTTGCGACAACACCAACAGTCGAAAACTCATAAAAACAAAGAACATAGCTTAACATAATTTTCAAGCTACTAAATGAATACAACATGTATGTACATTGAATCTCTTATTTCTAGACTCTACTATGAAAATTTTATAATCAGTTTGTTAAAATAAATTGGTTTGGTAGAACAATTTAAACTTGTTTGTTTTAGGAGTAGAGTTTATAACATCAAATAAAGAAGAAATCATATCCGTTACAACATTCATCTGAATCACCAATCAAATGCTCTGCCGAACTGTCAATGACAATTTGAAAGTGCAATCGGTAAAAATGTATTAGATTCTTTCATTTTTGTGTAGCTGAAGATTTACATTTGTAGTGCTACGTTTGAATATTTTCAATCAAGTTTCAGTTGTCTACTGCCCCCGTGGCTATACCAGGATTTAAAAATTTTATTTAAAAAAATGTTTGTATGTATGTATATGTAATATTAAATATACATACATGTGTATATATTACCTTATATTTGCCATTCACATCGAAGCAGCTACATTGCATATCAGCTGATAATATGGTCAAAAGCATCTCCAATCCGACAGAATCAGTTTACGAGGTTCTAAGTTGTTGTCAACTTCAATGAAAAAATGTTAGAACTTTGTAGAATTTGCGGTGAGACTACACAAGGAACTATTGCTAAAAACTTATTTGAGGGGGAACAGAAAATTTTTATCCATCAGGTTGAATTGCTGACCGGTGAATGGGTGAGTACCGAAACTAACATAATCTGCCACAACTCTTTCATACAAACAATGAACTGCAGCTCGAGTATGGTCATGACTTGCCCGCGCACATTTGTATTTGTTGTGAACAGGATCTAAATGTAGCAGCAGCTTTTCGAGAACGTTGTATTCGAACTCAAAAACAATTGCGTCAGGAAAAAACCAAAGCTGAGGCAAAGCCAGAGAAATTCGATCCTTTGGGTTCCTTTAATCGAAGTGTGGTAACGGATATTAAAAGTGAAATGGACACAAACGATGAAGAAGATGAACTAGATGATATCAAAGAGGAACTTCATACAAGTGATTTAGAATATGATTATGACGATTTAAATGAGGACGACCTAGATAGCTTCTTTGCCGACGAAGAAACTTTTTTGGAGCAACAAGAGGAACAACAACTGGCAGAACCTCAACATGAATACCAACAAACAGAACAACAAACCGAAGGAATTTCAAAAGCTGAAGCTGTTGCCATTAAAATATTAAATCAAATAAAAGTAGCCAAAGAAAAACCAAGTGGCAAAAAAAAATATATTAACTGGAAAAAGTTATCAGAAGATGAAGCCAGGGAGCTAAAGCGGCTACAAAGAAAGCGAGACTGTGTTTGTGATCAATGTGGAAGACACTTTAACGATCCAAGTAATTTAAAATTACACTTGCTAAGGCATACAGGTGTAAAGAATTATAAGTGCGAAGTGTGCAACGCTAAGTTCTACACGGCACATCTACTAAAAAGACATGGTCTTATGCATACAGGTGCACCAATTTTTGCATGCCAATATTGTGACAAAACTTTCATATACAACAATTTTAGACTGAAACATGAAAGGTATTTACATGCTAATTAAAAAAAAACTAAACCAAATAATTCATAAATCCTCTCTTTTTCAGATCCCATATGAAAGAACGGCGTTACCAATGTGAATATTGTGAAAAACGTTTTGTATCTTCTACACAACGAAAGGAGCACGAAGTTGTACATACCCGAATTCGAAAATTCTAGTACGTTTGAGTTTAATACTAGTTTTGAGCAGTAACATATAGTGATTTTCTTTTTTTATAGTTGCGAAATGTGCGATCAGCATTTCTTGAGACGTACTCATTTAAGAGCCCATTATCGGTCAAAAACGCATAAAAGCAACGAATTGAAAAGCTGAACCTGTAATAGTTTCACCTAAGCCTATAATTCTGTATCTACAAATAAAGATAAGAGGGCTTACATGTAATAGAAACTTAAATTGTTTTTATTCTTTAAGAATGAAAACTTATAACCCGTGATGTAATGATGAATTAATTAGTATAAGGAATAAAAATGGGGGAAAAAGTTAAATCTGAGTGAATAGATAAAAAATATTTTTCTTAAAAAAATATACATATAAGTTAAAGTAGTGCTGGCCTATTCAGTGAATCTGAGTCAATAGATAAAAACTATTTTGCTTAAAGAATATATAAGTTAAAGTAGTGCTGGCCTATG
The DNA here is from genome assembly GCA_034638295.1 of Phortica okadai. Lineage (NCBI taxonomy): Eukaryota > Metazoa > Arthropoda > Insecta > Diptera > Drosophilidae > Phortica > Phortica okadai. The sequence goes on from CM067849.1 coordinate 36,536,040, forward strand.
CAGCTAACGCGAAATTTATGTTAGGTATATAGTGTCTGTACATTGTACTTTTATGAAATTATCCGAATTTTCGATCTTTATACTCACAAGGATACACGGTATGCCCCATATAGACATTCATTCAGCGGTTTCAATGGTTTTTAGTCATTGTACTCGATGTTTCTTTATGCAGATCTTTTGGATGAACGCTCATAAAGTACAACGCTTATTTCCATTAAACGTTAGCCCTAGGTCATCAACTTCTGATTAATGGGTATTTTCCTTTTCTATTCATTAGTTGCTTTTCAGAATCTTTTTGCATGGAGACCGTTTAGTTTAGGTTCATCTGAAAAGTAGAGTAGGACTGTACCAAATATAAAGCTAAAGTCGTTTAGAAGGATTTGGCCATAATTAACATTTTTCAGCTTAAAACAGACGGACTCCGGATGTCGGAAAAGTTATTCCATTCTTGTTTGATGTTTCATATCAGGTATTAAAGCAAGGCTTTTAGGGACCCTTTATTGTCAAGGTATTCTTAGTGAACTACATACATACATATGTATGTACATATGTATGTACTTAATTGCCATTCACTCAGTTTGTAACCAAGTGACTATTTCATCGTTAAGAAGAAGATACAAATACTCGAAAAAACTCGGACAAAAACAAAACATTAAAAATTACTTACAAAATATGTTAGAAATTTGTAGAATTTGTGGTGAGACCACCCAAGGCACAAATGCTAAGAATCTGTTTGAATGTGACCAGAATTTATTCATACATCAAGTGGAATTGCTAACTGGGGAATGGGTAAGTATTAAAAGTCTCAACTGCTGCTATTATTATTTATTATTTTTACACATTATTTGTTTTTATTGATGTTAGTTGGAGTTTAGTGAAGAATTACCCGCACAAATTTGCATTTGTTGTGAGCAGGATTTTTATGTAGCTGCCTCTTTTCGCGTGCGCTGTATCCGAACTCAAAAAAAGTTGCGGCAGCATAAGAATTTAGCAGTGCAAAAACCCAGTAAGTAACATTGCAATAACTTGACAATATTGTTAAATGAAATTCAAAATTAATGAATTCTTTATTGTTCAGACAACATAGATCCCATCAATACTAAAGAAGAATTATTAGTTGAAAGTGATGGTCCCATCGATATTAAAGGAGAATTATTAGATGAAAGTGATAACGAAGACGAAATTTATGAAGAAATCGAAAATGATAGCATAAAAGAAATTTTCGTGGAAGAAAATGATGATGGTATAACATATGATAATGTTGATGATGATGTAGATAACAAACTCAAACCTTTAATAAAAATTGAACAAGTTGTTGTAAAAAAGAACACTGATAAAAAGTTGCGTACGCCACTAGTAAAATTTACGTCACAAAAGTCAACTTTAAAAAAGGGAACAAACCTTTCAAATACAAATATTAAAACGGAAAAGCCAACAAGAAATATTGTTATTCCAAAACAAAGAAAATACATTAACTGGAGAACCTTATCTGAAGATCAAGCAAGAGAAATGAAACGATTACTAAGGCAGCGGGACTGTGTCTGCGATCAATGTGGCAAACATTTTAACGACCAAAGTAACTTGAAGTTGCATTTGCTTCGGCATACAGGAATTAAAAATTATGAATGCAATGAATGTGGGGCCAAGTTTTACACAGCTCATCTCTTAAAACGTCATTGTCTATTACACAAAGGAGTTCCCCTGTACCACTGTGATTATTGTGAAAAATCCTTTAATTACAGTAAATCCAAAATTGAACATGAGAGGTGAGTGAACATTTTGTTAATTCGCATTGTTAATGAAAAATTATGTTTTCCATATAAGAATACATCGAAATGAAAAACCTTATAAATGTGGTACCTGCGACAAGTATTTTAGAACAACTGGCAAACTAAGAGAGCATCAAGTGGTGCACACGGGAGTTCGTCGATTTCAGTAAGTCGTTTAATGTGTCCTTTATAAATGGCTCTAACTATGTACTTTTTGGCAGTTGTGATGTTTGCGATAAATGGTTTCTAGCGCGAAAGAACTTAGTTGCTCACTTTAAATCAAAGTTTCATAAGGAGCAAGTGCAAAACCAAATTGTATAGTACTTAAGTAGACATGAATGGAATTTGTTTTTGATTTGTTATAATAATTTAGTTTTAAGTATTTAATTCTTTTAAATAAGACACAACCACTGAAAAAAATTGGACAAAACCTACACATGTGTATCTTTTTCAACATCATATGTAGCTCAACCATTCATAATGTTTTTGACTTAATTTGGCGATGATTAATACCAATGCATGCATGCACTATGCAGTTACAAGGTAGTTAAAACAATGACGAATTTATTTGGATCCCGTTCTTTTAGGTTTACCAGTTCGGTAGTACATCATACATGGTATATATTTTTTCTACTTGTTAAACACTATCAGCTGATTGAAACGGTGGTTGGAATTTTTGTTTGTTGTTTTGTCTTTACTAAAATTGAAAAATGGAAGATTTGTGCCGAACTTGCGGTGAAATACCGAAAAATTCAGGTGTCCGAAACCTTTTTGGGGATTCACAAGAGGTGTTATTGCAAGACCTTAGAATGTTCACCGGCTGTTTGGCAAGTGTACCATTGAAATTTATATTATTGTCAATAACAAATAAGATCGGATTGCAGTTGGAAAATGAAGAGAGACTACCAGTCTACATTTGTTCCCGATGTCAAGAAGTAGTAGAAAAAATGGTCAAATTCCGCGATCGATGCACATTAGTGCAGCGATACTTAAAGTACAAAAAGAATAAAGTCTTATCTAAGCGAGTTCAAAGGAAAACCGAGCCGACGGAAGTAATTGCTGGTAGCTACACTTACGCCTTATCTGCTTATGAAACAGTTGTCCAGAAAATCGATTTCGAAGAAATAGAAAACAGTTCGAATGTGAATGACGAAGACATATTATGTGATTCTATAGATGAAGAGACTATAACAGAAGAACTAGATACAAACAATAAGTCAATTGAAAACTCCTTTGATGAAGGACAAATTGAAGGGGCGTCAGTTCAAGCAGCTTGTTTAAAAGAAGCCAGGAATATTAATGGTAAGACTCTGCTAAATGTTTTCAATAGATAATCGTTACTATATCAGTTGTAATGGATTTAGATTGCACTGTTGTGACCCAAACAAGTCAGAAAAAATGGCGTAAAGATTGCATTTGTGAGTTCTGTGGCAAAAAGTTCACGTGTACAACGAATCTTAAACAACATCAATACATCCATTCTGGTGTTAAGAACTTTCATTGTACTGGTTGTAATGCCAAATTTTACACAGAGTATCTGCTGAAGAAACACGAACGCATCCACAGTGATAATCATCCCTATGTGTGTAGATTTTGTCCCGCCAAATTTTCGTATCCCAACTCAAAGGTCATTCACGAAAGGTATAAAAGCAAAAAATATAAAAAAACACTAACTACACTTAACATATCATATTTTTGTTGCAGAATTCATACAAATGAACGTCCATATAAATGCAGGTTTTGTGAAAAGGCTTTCACTAATTCGGGTAGTCTCAAAGAACATATATCTACTCATACACGGGAACGAAAATATTAGTAAGTTTAATTATTTTGGGATATTCTAGTTTTTATTAATGGATTATTTTATAGTTGCGAAATATGTAATCACAGGGCGCTTACAAACAAACAGCTAAAAACACATTGTCGCTCAAAAGCGCATAAGCAAATGGAACAGAAAAAAATACTTGACGGTAAAATATTTCAAATAACTTAATACTTTCACTTGTTCGTAGTGAATACTCAAAATCAGCTGTGTGTTTGCATCAGCAGAAAGAAGAAGAGTATTTAAATAAAATGAAGCATAAACATAAAATCAGCTTGTTTTAAAAATCTTAAAATGAGTGAGTCTTGCAGGACTTGTGGTGAATTTATAAAAAAATCGAGTGCCAAACACCTCTTTGAAAGTAATGAAAGTATATGTATTCACCAAATTGAGGTTCTAACGGGTTTGTGGGTGAGTTTGCATGTGACTTTGCTGTGTGAAATATTAATTAAAACATGTTTTAAATAGTTGGAGAACTCAGAAGACATGCCCGTTTTTATATGTGCACACTGTCAACGAGATTTGCGACATGCTGTAGAATTTCGCGAGCGTGTTATAACAACACAGGCACAATTTCAACAAAAACGCAACCAGATCAATTCATTCTCTGAAGAGCAAATACCATTAAAACAAGAAACAGATTCTGAAGGGGAAGAAATTAATGTATACAAAGTAATTTACGAGTCTGATATAGAAAGAGAATCTGTAGAAATAGAGGATTACATTGACGAAACAATTAACATTAACGTTGGAAACCATGATGAGGAACAACAATCACACGCTGAATACTCAGGGAAAGATCAAGTGGGAGAATTCGACAGTGAAAGACTTCAAATCATAGTACAAAACGAATCTTCAAAAAAAGTAAAAAAGCAAGCTAAAAAAAGGGAATGGCGAAAAGATTGTGTCTGTGATCAATGTGGTAAACATTTTAAGAATTTAAGTAACTTTAAGTTGCATATGTTAAGACATGATGGTATCAAAAACTATGAATGTAATGTTTGTGGTGACAAATTTTACACCAGACACTTTTTGCGGCAACATAAACGGAGGCATACTGACGAACGTCCCTTTGCATGCCATTATTGCGATAGTAGGTTTCGCAGTTGGAGTAACAGAGTCGATCACGAAAGGTAAACTGATATTTATAATATCATTTATATTTAACAATTTATCTCTTTAAGATCACACACAAACGAACGGCCTTTTCAATGTCGTCATTGTGACAAGAGGTTTTATACTTGTTCTATACGCAATGACCATGAGCTAGTGCACACTGGTGTACGCAAATTTCAGTAAGTTTACGTGATATTAAAATAGAACAATTTAAAAACATGAAATATTTATATTAATATTTACTTTTCATGCAGTTGTGAGGTGTGTGATCAATGGTTCTTGCGTCGTACTCATCTGGTGACACACAATCGCTCGAAATCCCACAAACTCCGAGAACAGCAGGAAGCATTAACGAAAAATGTCAATGATAAAATTTCTTAAGTATTAGTATCAATGTTCAATTCAAATAAGAAAAGCGGAAATACAAATGTCTTACTTCAAAGTCTGATTACATTACAAGGTTTCGTTTGTTGTTAAGTGTAAGCAATCGCGGCACCTATCGCCATTTGATAAGTGTGGCAAAACATTTGGCAATTGATGTATCCTTAGGGAGCATTTTATCTGTCTTTGTGGAGTTAAGAATTACCCTCTTTCCATACAAAATACACACCTACATACAAGTAAACAGGTAAAAGTGAGTTGATCAAATGCGTTATTTTTTTAAAACAAAGAGTTGCATTTGATTACGAGTTGCTGTATTTAAGAAAGTTGGCATCACCATTCATTGTTTATGTTTTATAACAATTTGCTTGCTGGAAATATGATGATTGTAAAAACTATAAACAGCGCGCTGAGCAAAACAAATAAACGGTGTTTTTGTTACAAATCTGTTCGTCGTCCAAATTTGACAAATGTCAATCGAAAACTTACAGCCCATCAAGTGGCAGCGGATCCAGAGGCGGCAGTTAGTCAAATTGATTTAAGTAAGCAATTAAGAGCTAGAATATTGGCTACTGGTCCAATGACTGTGGCTGATTATATGCGTGAAGTGCTGACTAATCCGATCGCTGGTTACTACATGAATCGAGATGTATTTGGACGTCAAGGTGACTTTATAACATCACCCGAAATATCACAGATTTTTGGTGAAGTAAGTGTCCCGTATGAATATCGAAACTATTTGTTTTAAATATGATTTTACTTAAAGCTTGTTGGTGTATGGCTGCTTACCGAGTGGCGCAAACTTGGTAGTCCTTCACCTTTTCAACTGGTTGAACTAGGACCGGGCCGAGGCACCCTCACGCGTGACGTGATTAAAGTGCTGACAAAATTTAAACTGGGAGCCGAATTTAGTATTCATCTTGTTGAGGTCAGTCCATATCTAAGCAAAATCCAAGCACAGAGCTTCTGCTACAAGCATGAACAATTGGAAGACAACAAGTTGCCATACTATCAAATGGGTACTACTGGATTCGGGTCTCACGCATTTTGGTATAAACGCTTAGAGGATGTTCCCCGTGGTTTTTCTTTAGTGTTAGCACATGAGTTCTTTGATGCACTGCCTGTTCATAAGCTCCAACTATCAGATGGGTTTTGGAAGGAAATACTTGTCGACATAGACACCCAAAAGGAAAACAATTTTCGGTTCGTACTCTCAAAATCTCAAACTCCCATATCCAAGTTATATGCGCCCTTGGCTGACGAGTCGCGTGAATGTTTAGAGTATTCACTTGAAACCGAACGAATCGTTGGTTTACTTGCCCAACGTATTGAAAACGATGGTGGAATAGGTTTGATTATGGACTATGGTCATTTTGGTGAGAAGACTGACACATTTCGTGCGTTTAAGCAACATGCTTTGCACGACCCATTAGTGGCACCTGGTACTGCAGATTTAACGGCAGATGTAGACTTTAAGCGTGTTTTATACGTGGCTGAATCAAATAATCAAACCTTTTGTTGTGGGCCTGTGGAGCAAGGAATTTTTTTAAAGCGTATGGAAGGAGACGCGCGCTTAGAGGTAAGTTAAAAAAGAAAGTTTCACCTTCTAAGTATTATTGACTTTTTCTTTAAGCAATTGATGAAAAACGCTCTGCCGGAAAACCGAAACATAATAAAATCCGGCTACGACATGCTTACAGATCCTTCCCAAATGGGAAGTCGCTTCAAGTTTATGGCTATGTTTCCAAATGTACTCAGAGAACATTTGACAAAACATCCTGTTGTCGGGTTTAGTTAATAAATTTTGTATTATACATGTTAATTGATTTATAGTTCCTTTGGAACGTTTATGGAATTATAATAGGATTCTTAATTGAGAAAAAATGGAATTACTTATTATTTTTTTATGAATACCGAATTAATTGTTTGTATCTCAGCATTTGTAAACTGGAGTACAGCGCTGATTGCATTCAGCATATGCCGCTTGTCCTCGGCGTCTTTAGTGACAATGAAGCTTATGATGACATTCTTTAAATATTCCAAATTGGCACCCTCACGAGTTTTGCAACGTTCAAGTCTGTACATTAAATATTAGTGATAAGTTTAGTATCAACATTTCATAACTTTATAATTAACTAACCTGTCAACTTGATGCTCCAAGATCTCGATTTTATCGTTTAAATTCTCTTGCGCAGTCACCTTCTCTTGTATTGCTCTGCGCAGTGAAGTCTCTGCAGCATATCTAGCTTTGCGCAGTGTAGCAATTTCAATATCTTTGCGAGCAAGTTCGTTCACATAATGCAGCATATGACAATTTTCACCAAGGGAAAGTTTCTTGGTCTTCGTCCCCAACTTTAATTTATTATTGTCAGTGAGGCTACCAGACGTGCCCTCAATGCTCTCAGCATCAGACGATAGTCCATTCGAATCGTTCAAACAATTAATGTTTGCTGCATTTGTCACTGTCGACATGCCGCTCGATGCATTATGAAATACTTCAAATGAAGTTTGAAGTGTTTTAATTTCTTGCTCCTTTTCATCGAGTAATTGTAGTGAGCGTTGTCGTTGCTTTTGTAATTGCTGTTCCAATTCGTTTACCTTAAAACGTGATTCGTTTTCCAATTCTGTTAATGAATTTTTCCATTTAGCACTCTCTTCCTTTACGGCTTGACGCAGTTTTTCGCCTTGCAGTTTAAGTTCTATTTCAGCCTCGTCTATGTTGCGATTTAGTACTTTTACTTTCTCCTGCAATGTTGTTATGTGCGTTTTTTGTATTTTAAGTTTTTCTTTTAGTAACACAACCTCTGCCTTGCTGTTGTCCAACTGATGTTGCAAACTCTGCAGGTCCTGATGGCATTGCATATGGTCAGCACCAACAACAAAAACTTTACTTAAGTCGATAGGATTTTCCGAACGGGCATTTTCGTTCATTAAAAGTTTTTTTAGGCGTACGATTTCATCAACCAAAGCACTCATGTCGGTAGTATTAACGGGCAATGTAGCTACCGGCAGTTTTGCTTCTGTCGACAAAAGACCTGCGTTAGCCTCTAAATCAATCAATTGTTGCTTAAGTGCAAGTATGTTTTCCTGATCCTGTTGCCGTAAGCGATCATAGTTGCCAACTGTATTGCTAAGTTCTGCAAGCCGAGACTCTAAATTGGCCACACGATCTTCATGCAACGCCGCCTGTTTCCGGCTCTGGTCTTCAGCGCGCAGTACACGACGCTGTTCATTCTTAATCGCAATTGCATGTTGTTCCTTTAATTGTTGCATTTCCTGTTGAACTTGTTGTAGAAGGGCTAAACTATTTGCCGACTCGTCTTCACCGGTACCCTGTTTGTGTTTTGCTTGGAATTGTTTCAGTTGCATTTTGGCATCCTTCAGTTGTGCCTGCAGTTCTCGTAGACGTGTATTTTCTGCCTCATTGCTAGCAAATTGAGTCTTAAAATTATTCAATTGCATTTCTATGTTCTCTTTTAAGTGCCTTTCATCGGCATACAATTTCTGCAATTCGCGTATCATGAGCATCTGATTGTTTGTCTCCTTTTCTCGCTCCTGTCGTTCGATAATCCACTTGGCTTTAACCTCATTTACATCAGATTTGGCTCGCTCATCGTGCTCCTTAATTTTAGAATGTAATTCAGTTATGTTTTGTTCTTTCAAAGCTATTTGAGCGCGAAGTTGTTTTTTATCTGCTTGAAAGGAAGCTTCCATTCGCGACTTTTCTGCGGAGAGTGTAGCTAATGAGTTCATTAATGTTATAATTTGTGTTTGTAGTTGATTTTTTTCATCGTCGGCATCGTTAGATTGTGTCGGTACACTTAAATTAGTATTGATCTCTGTTGCATCAGCTGTGGATAAAGGCGCACTTGAAGCTTTTTCACTTGACTCCACATTTGTAGCCTCTTTGCTTTTTGTGAAAGCGGACAAACTTGTCTCTAATGCCTCCTTTTCTTTCAGAAGTCCCTTGTAAGCTGTTACAACATCTATATAGAGAATATACACATTACTTTGAAAACGCTTATTTATTTATAAATATCTTCACCTTTGAGCCTTTTTTCATATCGTGTCAGTTGCTCCTTTTGCGTTAAAACCAAAGCTTCTAAATCTCGTGTCTTTTTCTCCATCTCAAATTGATATTAATTTTAATTGATTCAAATTCTTACAACTGACGTAAAAATAAATATTCGTGGCATAGTTTCGTTGACGGTTTACTAACAAATAAAAGAAAAAAGATTAAAAAAAATCAGCTGTCGTCAGCTTCTTCTTCTTACATTCATTCAGCATAAATACGCAACGCAAATAATAAAGTTCATATGTACATTCTTTTGAATCATTTATTCTGTACAAAAATCCAAGCTATTCTATATCGTTTTCTTCCTTTTGCATTTGTTCTATTATCCGCTTGCGCTCCTCGGCTTGTCTTAATTTTCGCATAACCAGATCCTCATAGTCTAAAGTTGATGTTGGTGCCGACATATTTCCTGAATTTGTCGACACTTTTTGGATTGGCGGTGTGACCCATTCAAACTGTAAAGGATTGCTCAAATCTCCCTTTTCATAGTCCAGTACCATTTGACAGGCTTCCAGTGTTTTCAGCTCAACCATTGCGCTACCGTTCTTCTTGGACAGTACTAAAGCAATAATTTCACCGTATTTTTTTAAATACTTTTCCAATTTTTCTTGTGTGTAGCCACCGTTTGATTTATCTTTCTTTTCTGAGTGCCATTTTATCTTTATCCTATGCTGTGCTGAATCAAATATTGAAACATGACTTCGCTCTGCTAATGTTCGTTTTAACTGTTCACGCATAAGCCGCTGTTCCTCTTCAAGTAACTTTGAACCTTCTCGTCGAAGTCGGTCAATTTGTTCCTGTAAAACTTCTTCATCGGATTTGCATACTGTTGTGTATGGTTGGCTCGCTTGTAGTTTGTGCAGTGCATCGCGTTCCCGCTGTTCAAGTTCTGCTTTCAATTTCTGTCGTTTGCTGTCAAGCTGTTTGTTTCTCAATTCAGCAGCCTTTTTAGCTTTTAGAACTTTGTCATAGGCAGCGCGTGCTGTTCCATCTGTTAGTATTTCCAAGGCTTTGGATAGCTCATGAAAAAGTTCTGCAGCCTTTGGATTGTCGGGGTTCTTATCCGGATGGCACTCGAGAGCTTTTTTACGATACGCTTTTCGTATTTCACTCTGTTCCGCTTCTACTGCCACACCGATTAAGTCGTATAGGTTTACATCGGAGAATTTGGCCATTGTTTTTATTTATATCAACAAATTAATTGCGAATCGAATGAAAACGTTTGCGCCTCAATTGTTTGTTTATGTTGCTTCTTCTTATTTTCATTCATCATTTTCGACGATATGATGACAACACTAACAAATGAATATACAAAAAAAGTAGAAGAAGAAGCACAAATGATTCAGACAACGTGCTGACTGGGAAGTGTAGGGTATTATTATAGTAAATTATGTGATAATAGTTTAACAAAAATGAGCATCTATCACGATGAAGTTGAGATTGAGGACTTTGAGTATGATGAAGAAGAGGAAATGTACTATTATCCGTGTCCATGTGGGGATCGATTCCAAATATCAAAGGCAAGTTACAAACGTTCAATCAATTAAACTTTTTAAATAAATAAACGTCTTTAGGATGAGCTGATAGAGGGTGAAGAGGTTGCAACGTGTCCTAGTTGTTCGCTCATTATTAAAGTAATCTATGATCCGGTAAGTAACAACAATCTATAAGTTAATTGATTTAAACTCAAGTATATACTCCTGTTTCTCAGGAAATGTTCAAAGCGGAAGAAGATGAGGAAACGGCGCTCAATGAAAAATTAAGTGAATTAAAGTTGGAAAAGGCATAAATTCTTTTGATAGTATTAAGTCTAAAAGTGAGTTAAGTCATATAAGATAAAATATCAATTTGTGTTATTAAATAATTTTATTGATGTATAAATAATACGTTGACTAGTTTAAACAATATACTTTAAATATGTTTTTTCGTAAATACATTTTAGTGGATTTCTCGTCATCTTATTTTGTTAAGTTTTACATAAATGATTACACATAATACAATTCTGGAATACATATTTGTTTGGTTTCGTATATGCTTATATTACAAAATTGATTCCGATTCGATTAGAAACATAAAAATTGCACAAACTACGGATAGTAATGATGTAAATAAGGAGATTAAAAAAAAAAGGAACTATTGTATATAGTTGGATTTGGTTGCACACAATTTCATGAAAAGTTTAATAAATTAGTTACACTAGACAATGTTTAAATAGTCGCCGTTTTCATGTGTTTTTTTTTCAAACATTTTTTAATTACATACATAAAAAGCATTGAAAAAGGTATACCTTAGTAAGTACAAACATACGTGATGCGACTTTTCGTTTTTAAGATGTTGCTTTGTTTGTCGGCGCAAGTATAGGCATTAAACTTAATGGAAACATTTATTTATCCACACAGTTTACAGCCGTCATATATGTGCCTCTACTTAATCAATTATATTCGAAAAACTTGTATAGAGAGCGTGCACTTCTTTTAAAATTTCAGCAAGCTTTAGCAAAATTAATTTCTTGGACAAATCGTTATTATTTCAAATTGTAGGCGAATGTGGTTCCTGTTGAAGTGTGTGTATGCGTGAGTGTTAAAAAATTTCTACTGCTCGAGCCAAGACCCTGTACTCGCATTCGGTGATTTTAGCTGCAACATAAAAAAACAAAAAGTTTTAAGAAATGTTTGAAACGACATTAAAAGCAGCTAAACCTTTATATTAAATTGCTTAAGTGTGCTCTCTAGCGCCATAGCATTGCCCGAGAAGTACGCCGCAATCGCATTATGCAGCAATATAAGCTGCTTGTGCATCACTTTAATCTATACAATAAAAAACAATTTAAATATTTTTCTCTTAGTTACTCAATTTGAATTTTTTAACTAACCCGATTTTCATCAAGAAATTGCATTTTCACCGCCACATCAGAGCGCAGCTTCTCATAAAGTTCCTTGTGTTGCGCATAGTTGCGCTGCGTCTCTTCGTCTGAATTTGCGCTTTGAGCCAAATCAGGTTTCGCGTTTTCCAAATCCATGCGATATGCATCGAATTCCACTCTGAGAATTTGTATTGATATGTTTTAAATATGTTATTCAACTGATATTGTTTAACTTACCTTGCCGTTTCATATTGTCGTATCGTAAGCAAAGTGTCATCGATGGTTTTATTGCACAATGTATTTACTGAAGAAATAAAAAAGTTTAGCGCATTTAAAAGTAGTTCTCCATTTTTGGTGAGATTTCTTTGCGTCTCTGAGTTGCATATGAATTCCTTTTGCAGCTCTGGATTCTTTTGCGCTAAATCAGCGAACGCATCCGCCAGGGAGTGCTGCGTGACGACAACATGCTGGAAATGTGAACTAAATGCACGTGTCAAACGCAAGATTGATAGATATTTTCGTTGAGTTTCGCGTAATTGTTCGATTTGAGCCTCTAGTTCAGAGTCGACTGTTCGCTGTGATTTACCCAGTTTTTCAAGCATTATTTGACGTGTGCATTTATACGTTGATATGCTCCAGTTTTTTATACTATCGATTTTGGAAGCGCCCGTGCGAATTAGACCCCCGTCGAGTCCGTTATGTGGACTCGTTGGAGACATGGGAGTGGTTGGTGCTGGTGTATAAATAAAAACGTCAATACAAAACGCAAATGAAATCTCTAACATTTACTACCCACCTGAATGATTACGAAAAGGTAAGTTATTCGGTGGTGAGCTAAATGGACCACCGACGTTGTTATCACCAATTCCACCGATGCTGTTGCCTTCTGTGCCGGTGTGTATAGCGCTACCGCTCTCATTCATCGATGGCGTGTCTTTAAGCATTTCATGTATACTGCGTTCACGATCCGCCATATTACTTGGTAAACAATTATCTTTGTGTTTTGAGAAATTAATAATGACGGCTGAACGGCAATATCAATTATTGGTAGGGAAAGGGAGTATGACCGAATAATATAAACAAAAATCGATTTTATGCACTTCTCATTTGCCACAAAATACACATTGAAAATATTAATCTTAATTAAGATGTTTATTGGGTGAATAATTACTTTATATCTTAACTAATAATTAAATATTTTCAATAAATAATATACACTTTTATATGGGCCCATATATTGCACAAAAGTTTCCCACTTGCTGTTCAGCCCACTCATGTACTGAGACTGATTTAATGGCAGACTAGAGGTCTGTAATGCCAGGGTGACAATAGCAAGCGTGACGCGCGCGGCGTTAGAGACTATCGTGTATAAAACTTTCGGCTGGTGACGCGCGAGGCTGTCCCAGGCGTTGGTTTGCGGCAGACAGCTTAAGATTGGTGTTAGGTGATCTTGAATAAGAATCTTGTTGTGCAAGTTCGTAAAGCAGTGTGTCTCTTTAGATTTGATGACTTGTTAAGTCACTCACTTAGCTTGTTGAGTGCCACCCGGGGAACTGGGACAGTGGTAGCCGCACAAATTTACGATATAATTTTTTTTTTTTATTAAATTGTGCAGTGTTGCCAAAATGGCTATTTTTTTTTTTTTTTTTGGCTATTTTTGCTCTTTTGTTGTACTGGACAGAAAATAAAAAAATTTCTTAAAGCCGACAACCAAAATATTCGCTATTTTTAAGAATGTTTTCAGCCATTCAGCAGGCTATTTGTATTTGGCGAGTTAAATTGGTATTAATTTCTAGAACATAAACAGAACATTAAAAAAATGTCATAAAATGTAATTAATTTTGTTTTAACACAAATTTGTTGATGTTGAAAATTTGCAACGGATTGCAAAGCAAAGATTCACTCTCAACTCCTTAACACAAATTTGAGTTCACGCATTTCTCGTTAACCTAAAAACGTATAAGAAAGTTAAAAAATCAAAGGGAATTTTTAGTTACTTTCAATAAAAAAGTAGCTGTACTTCCACAAGATTTTTTTATTAAAACAGCATATGTTATATGTTAGCTTTTTTCAACATAAGTTAATATAAAAGAAAATGAATTTCCATATCTTCTCGTATGCAACGACTACTCGTATGTAACAAGCAATAACACAACACATACAACTAATGCATCAAAATGAAGATTTTGGATCTTTGATTTTGTCCTCTCGCCAACCGATGTATGTCAATCATATCGTCCACAAAGTCGTCCAATGCTTTCTTAATTTCCCAATCCCGATCCAGTTCACCATTTTAAAACGATTAGTTAATTATTTGTATATTCGTGCATTAATAAACATATTAACCTTCCAGGAACTCAATCTCGAGCACAACTTGATTCACTTATATTCCATTAATTGATTTTCACGTTATTTTGCGGTATTTTAATTTCATTTGATTTATTTCGCACAATTCAGCTAAATTCACTTTTTTGTTTGTTTATATAAGAAGAAGAAAAGTCACAATTTTAACGAGACGGTAAAAATAAAAGTGTTCACGCATTTGAGTCGTTAACGTTCATATTTTGATACATTAATAGGTTAACGAGAAATGCGTAAACACCGCAAATGCAAATTTCAACAAGTTTCATAGACCCTGAGGCATGTTGTTGATTATCGTATCAATCTGTTATGCGCCATTTGTTTTGCTGACAACAAACGTTTGCAATCGTTGAAAAGAATAATAGCGGGTTTCACGCCCAGCTAGGTAACTTTACGATTTTAACAATTTTAATATTATCGAGTGTCGGGTGTGTATATCGAAATGTGCCAGTTTACGTAAATTCGTTAAGTTTTCTTCTTATATAAACAAACGAAAAAATGAATTTACCTCAATTGTATTGAATAAACCAAGTAAAATGTAAATTATGAGAAATAACGTAAAAAATCAATTAGTGGAATATAAAATTCATCAAGTTATGCGAGAAATTGAGTTTCGAAAAGATAAATATGCTTATTTATGCATGTAAAAACATATAATTAACTAATTGTGTTAAAATAATGCTCAGATGTGGGCCAAGATGGATATATATAGGAACCATTGGATGACTTTATGGACGACATTATTGTCATACATTGGAGGACGAAAGATCCAAAATCTGCATTTTGATGCATTAGTTGTATGTATTGTGTTAGTGCTTGTAACACACGAGTAGTCGTTGCATACGGGTAACTATGGGAGTTAATTTTCCTTTGTATTGGTTTATGTTGAGATAGGCTTTTATATAACACATGCGGTTTTAATAATAAAATGATGTGAAAGTACAGCAACTTTTTAATTGAAATTAACTGAAAATGTCCCTCTATTTTTTACCAAGTTAACGCGTTACCGAACAACACGAGTTGGTTTTCATTAAAACTCGGTAAAATTTGTCAACAAGGTTTTCCAATTGTGTTAAAAACATTCCAAATAATACCCAAAATTTGTAGTGTTATTAACACAAAACACAAATAAAAATTGCTACATATGCAAGGCTGGGGTATGGCAAACACGGCAAACTTTTGTTCATACAATTTGTTTTTGTAATTTGAAATTTTTCTGAAGACCCTTAGTACGTTCTAGAGGTGATTAGCATTTCTGCCCTGTTCTTATGGGAATTCTTATAACTACAAACAACACCTGACAACATACGTTAATTTAGCAACAAATGGCGCGCGTGAAAAGCCTTCGTGTAAATGGGATCTAATACTCGCCGTAAAAATACTATTGTTATTTTGAAATGGGCTATCGCTGATATTGAATAAGTAGAGTATCGTTCATCCCTAGACAGCTGATTTTTGCGAAAACGAAAAAGGGACTTTTGTTGTTTTGGCACGGCGGCTGCCACAGTTTGGTTTTTAGTTTTTATATACAACCAATATTCGTATTCGACGATTTAATCATGGTTTACCTCCAGCTAATGCTGGGCTTAGGGGTTGGACTCCTAGGTGTTGGAATAGCCTACTTTTTTTCCCACAATAGGATGTCGAGCTCTATGCCGTATGGGGACAACAGCCACGGTGTTAATAGAGCCTCTTGGGATAACGACAATAGCAATGGGAATAGGCAAAAGCGCCGTAAAGCGTATGTGTAACTGCGAATAAATATTTGATTTGCGTTTTAATATTTGTCTTTTCTGTTTTAGGCTTCCCGGCGACAAGTGTCCTATTTGTTTAATTCCAATGCAGGAAACAGACATGCGCTTCTTAATCTGTGAGCATGCCATGCATCATTTATGCTATGAAGAATGCCGCGCAGTGCGTAAAGATTGTCCAACTTGTGGTATAAAATTCGCAGAATTGAGTGAGGAAGGAGACGAGTGTGTTATTTGTTTCGAGAAAATGAACAAAAAAAATATGGAGTATTTAAAGTGCGAACATGCTTTGCATGTCGCCTGCTTGCGAAAGTATAGGGAAATGGGGAACCGTATTTGCCCATTGTGTCGCAAATCAATCTAAAATGCCACGCACAAGCGAAGGAAACTAAAAGTGCTACTTATAAAAATAAATACTGCAAACGTAAGCAATAAATATAACAATAACAAACTGATTTGAAACTGTTCTCAAAGAAAATGTGATTAATAAATTTCTTTTTTCGCACATATCATTTATATAACGTTTAAAACTTGATTTAAGAAATGTTTTCTTTAAAGTATTTATATTAATATGAAGTCAAATTAAATACACAAATTTTACAATCAACAAAATTAAAAGGAAAAAATAAAAACACAACTTGTTATTACGAAAATGCACTTAGAACTGGAAAAGCTTTCTCTCGCCAATTTTCCCGCCAGCGTAATGACTGAAACTCCTGAAGATTTTTGGTAAATCGTGATTTCGATTCGAGTATGCTTGGATTATTAGGAAAATTTTCAAACCATATTTTGAGTTGCTCAGCAAGCTCTTCATGGTTCTCAAAGATGAATCCGTTTTGGCCATGTTTGACCAGTTCGTGGAGACTTAAATTTAATTGAATTTTATGAAATTGTTAATATATTAGATTTTGTTAGGCTTACCATTTGAAATTGTACGCACAAACTGGCAAACCACAGCCAAACATATCAACAACTTTCATCGGCAGGTCAAGACCGCTAGTGCTCCAATGTAAACAAACACCCAAGTCGGCTGCTGCTAAAACTGTCGGATAGTCTTCGACTTCCAGCCATGGAGTAATGACGCTGACCTTCTGCCATTTCAGTTTGGAGATCTCTAATTGATAAAAATCTTTTTGTGGACCTTTGCCCGTTATAATACACAGCAGACTGGGATAGACTTGAGGTTGAGCAACAGCGGTGTCCTCGTATGCTAAAAAGAAACTATATTTTAATAAGCTCAAACTCACATCATCAACAATTACCTTTAAGCGCCTTAAGCAATATGCCAAAGTCCTCATCTGGCGTCCAACTAGTGCTTGATACTAGTATGGCTTGCCTTTGTGTTTTGTACAACACATTGCCATTACTTAGTTTTTGCGTTAGCGCGGTAGATTCTGTTACTCCCGACTCTTTTAGATCAGCATAACACTTGGGCATAAACTGTGAATAATCTTTGGACAATTTCATGTAAAGCTCATGTTTTTGAGCCAAATCAACAGGATGAAACTGTGATGGCGGTCTATCGTGTAGTACTGTAACTGGTCCAACGCCCCAATTTTGCTCTAGATCCACTTTCATTGCTTCTGTTACACTGAAATGTGCATGTGCTTTGGCTCCGAAATAACGTTCGATGCGTTTGGCCAGCCGGCACAAGCGACTCTGCTCACCACCAGTTATACCTAAGGCCAATACAGTATATGTATAATTGTGCCAATCGACGACCAATTTAGTGCGTGTAATTGCGCAATAAAGGTAACAAACGACTATTGTTGGTATGCCTGGTGGATTCTGAACAAGCAGAAAGTTTGGCCGGCGTATCGATATTAGTGCAATGAGAAGACTCAATGTTTGCCAAATTGTCTTAAATAACAATTTTAACTTCGGCGTCAGATTTGTGACAGGTACCGGCGTCAGTTCGTATATTTTACATTTTGGCTGCACTATACTTAAACTTTCCAATGGCTTGGTTTCCACGTAGCCAATTATATCAACATTGTAATTCTCTTCAAGAAGACTTTGCGCATGATACTGCATACGTGGACTGCGGCCGATGTCGCCAAGTACAATTACACAAGCGTTGCGTTTGTGTAATGGTAATTCAGGCATTGCTGCTTCTGTCTTGTGAGTCAAAAAGATAAATTATTTAAGATACAATTGATAACAAAAAAAACGGAGGTCATTTTCATGAAAATGAAAATACACAGAGACTGTGCAGTTCGATTCCACTTCGACTTCGATAACACACTTCGATAACAACAAAAACTGACTCTGTTATGAAACGACACTACAGTAGAGGTTTAGCGTATGTCGCGCTACTTTCGCTGGCAATTTGTGCGCAGCCATCATTTTTAGGCCATTACCTGGTGGGGTCCGCTCTTCTTCTTCCGGTTTGCGATACGAAATCGAACGAAACTTCAGTGACAACACCAGCAACCGGGCAATGTGGTCTATTCAGGTTATCGACACAATCAACTAAGGAACATCACTTTAAACCAATCACTTTTAACAATTTGGGGCAGAAGTTTATTAAATAAAACGAAAATGAATTTACGTATCCACTATTACCGTACTACTTCATTAGTTTAAGATGCTTGACAGCCCTACCTATTTCATTTGTCAAAGATAGAGCCGGCGAAATGTTTAGATTCCTTTGCAATTCTGTGCGATGAGAAATTGTCTTCACTGATTACTGGAGGCGAGTGGTACATTCGTAAAACGATGCTGCACAAGGGAATTGATGACGCGATGTCCAAGGACTCGAAGGTCTTGATTTGAAAAAATTGTGATTGTTAACTGTAATGTTTATTATTGTTAATTTTTAAATGTTTGGCGCGCCCTTCTGGGCTGAATTAATGAATACTAAGATTATAAAGAGGTAGACTGATAAGGGGACGTCCATAAATTACGTGAGGTTTTTTTTTTAGAAATTTAGACCCCTCCCCTTTCTTTGTGAGATTTAGTGAGATTTTGACGAACCCCTCCCTCTGAATCTCACATGAGATTTTGCTACAAACTTGATAAAAAATAATTTTTTTTTTTTTTGCTTAAATTTTTGAAAAAAAAAACGGTAAACAAGTGAACTAAAAAACTCACATGAGATGTCCGATGAACACCCCTCCCCATAGGTGAGATTTTCCTGAACCCCCCTCCCCCCTAATTTTATCTCACGTAATTTATGGACGTCCCCAAACCTCGTATGTCTTAAAAAAAAAAAAAAATTTCTAAACTATTTTATTTTTGACATAAGGATGAATGTGTTACTAATATGTAAGTATGTATGTCAGTACATTGTGGTGGCATATATTTCATATCCGCAGCATCATTGATTCAATATAAGTGGTGGGATGCGGTGAAATTGTTTGGATCAAGAATGGCATTAAAGTGGCATCGACGATGATATGACAACCTTAACGGGAGGTTACCGTTTTCCGATTGCTCCTTATTGAAGATGTTAATCGAGGCATTAAAATGAAAAATGTATGCATATAAATGCTCCGGCTCAAGTAAGTTACTAACTTGACACATAACAATAAACTTCAACAGGTCGGCTATAGATTTTGGATATAGCGTGGATTTCTGAGTGATTGCCATGCGTACACTTGCGGCGCTTACACTTTATTATAAATGTCTTCAGTGACAAATTGGTCAAAATATTCGAGATTTTAGTACTGTAATCGGCATAATTGTATTTAACATGTTCTGCATTTCTCAAACCGATCAACTCACTATGTAATCCATTGTATGTTGTCGCATTTCCTCCTTACCATAAATCTGTAATGAGATT
Source organism: Phortica okadai (assembly GCA_034638295.1). Taxonomy (NCBI): domain Eukaryota; kingdom Metazoa; phylum Arthropoda; class Insecta; order Diptera; family Drosophilidae; genus Phortica; species Phortica okadai. The sequence goes on from CM067849.1 coordinate 36,555,962, forward strand.
TCTCTAAATAAGCACGCACCATCACCCGTTACAGTTTTGACTTCATAGCCAGGTTCTTGCATATAGTTGACAAACTGATATTCTCGTTTTTGCCATTCCTTGATGGTTACTACTTTTAAGCAATCGCCGCTGTTGTAACCGGAAGTCCCCATTTTACGCTTTTGTGCTTTTGGCGATTGATTGCCGTTTACGACGCCACTACCTACAACGACAACTAAATGAATGATTATTTATTTCGGATTATTTAGGGGTCAAAACTTACGATCTTTTGACTGTTTAACTTCAATTATTTTGTTTTAAGTTACTTGATGTTTGTTTGCCCGAATCTCTTCCAAAACGTCATTGAGTAACTTATCGATTGCACTCGGTTTAATTAGTTTCTAATAATATTTGAATAGCTTTCATCTAGTATATTTAATGAATACAGTGCTTCGTCAATATTACACACACCAGTTAACACTGACAAGTCATTTATGATTTTTGATGTGTTGGTGGGTAGTCTGAAAAGAATTAATCATTTCCACTGTTGATTGGAACAATATTGAGCCACGTATTGACGACATTGCACTTTGCCTCGCTATAATATATGATTGAAATATCTGGAAATGGAATACATTTATTAAATTGAAAATGAGTTCGAAGTGGTTTATTTGAGCTTTCCGAGCACTTTATTTTTTTGGAGACATCGAGTGATTTGTCCAACAGCAAGCTAAACTTGCTGATGCCGATATCAGTCCTCAACTCTTCTATTTAGTGGCAACCCAATATATTTTCAATAATACCTCTTGTCTTCGCTGCATATAATGTTGACTTTGTTCCGAATTGTTCCTGGCATAGTTTTGAAAAGTCTTCGGAGGCACTTAATGGTATATATGGAAGTCAATCGGACGATTAGAACTGGAGATATCATGCCAACCAAATCGAAAAAAGTAGTTTCGAGAAAATCGCGTTTAATGTTTTGTTCAACGTAAAGCGACACTAGTACCTTACATCCCAAAAACGCTTATAACTCCGAAAATATTTAGAATTTTGAAAAAAAAAAATAGAGTTTTCAAAATCGTACACTAGAATACCCACTTAAAGCTAAAATTTTTAAACATAAATGAAATTGGCAAAAAAAAGGTGACTATGATTGACCATTTCTTCAACACGCACAGATAGAAACATGACAATCTGCCCACCAATATTATACGCTTTCGTTTCGATGCGTCCAACAATTGCAATGCCGTCATTGACGTGCCGCCAACATGCAATGATTTTATGGTCACGTCGGTGACAGCATCAAGGTTTAAAGGTCATGCAGGATACGAAGATGATGATGTGCCCTGCGTGGGGCTCCCCAATGTATTTAGTCAATTTTAGGCCAAATTTTAGCGAGATTCATAGACCCTGAGACATGTTGTTGGTTAACGTATGGAAGTATGAAAAGTAGAAAATGAAAATTTTTGGTTATTTTCTATGAAAAAGTGGCTGTACTTTCGGAAGAATTTAATATTAAAATGACGTACTTTATTCGGCCATCTTACTTAAGATAGACCATTACATTGCCAATTTCACTCCATATTACTACCTTTGTAACGATTACTCGTATGTTAAAAACAAGCATACAACACATACAACTTTTGCATCAAAATGCAGATTTTGAGTCTCCGACATCGTCACTCGATGATCACTATGTAATTAATGTCGTCCATAAATTCATCCAATTTCTCCCTCAAGTCCTACATCCGTGCACAATTCTACAACAAATAGTTAATTATTTGTATATTCATGCATAAATAATAACATTTCCCTCCTAGAAACTAAATTACGCACATAAATTGATTTATTTAACGTTCAGTTAAATGATTTTTAACGTTTTTGGTGTCATTTCAAATTTATTTCCATTATATCGCTCAATTGGCTAAATTAAATTTTTTGTTTGTTTGTATAAGAAGAAGAGAACTCACAACTGTTACCAGCAACTTTAACGAGACGGTCAACGAGTGTTCACGCATTTGCGTCGTTAGCGTTAATATTTTTATACGGTATACGTTAACGAGAAATGCATGAAGACCGCAAGTCTCTTAAGTCGAAAAGCTCGATTTCAAGGCGGTTTTTGAAATGAACAAACAAAGTTCAGTTCGTTTAAATCATAAATGCAATTGCGCGAAATTTACACAAATGATGTCCATTTGGAACGCAAGCTGATTTGCATTAATGAACAATTTGAGCGCACTGAAAATTTTTTGAATAATTTATTATCAGATGAAATTGATCGAAAAAAAGGTAGTGCTTATTTTAAATATTCACAAAGGAATAAAATCATCAGCCAATAAATTATTGGATGCAAAAAATTGTGTTGGATTCAGTCAACTTCATTATTGCAGTTTACTCGTGCTACTGCAGATGTTTGTCCAAATTATAGCCACGAACACTGATGATTGTTTGCATTTATGAACGACTTTATAAAATTTCATATTTGCCTAAAAGTAAAAAATATATTCTATGATCAATTTTAATTTTTCAAAATTTTACACTTGGTCACTTGAGACCAATTGTTTCATTATCATCAATAAAGCACTAAAATTGCCATTGAGGTTTTGCTGTTATCGCTTGCCGGCCAACATTAGCTACAGAGATGGCGCCACAGCCTACACATTTAAATCAGCGTGCTCGCCGCGTACCGTTTCAGTTCGTTTAAATAGACCGTTGACATCGGTTGTAACGTCGTAACGGTGCAACAGCGAGTGGCTTAACGGTTAGTTAGTTTGTTGTTTAGTAAAGTTTTTAGTGAAGCCTCATTTGAATTAGCATTGCAATTCGTGTGTGCAGTGTTCTAATTAATATTAAAAAAAAAAAAAAAAACAATATTTTTGAAAAAAATTTCTCAAACTAATTTGGTGTGAGCAGTTAACGTGCACAATTTTCGCAATTAAATCATTTTTCTCTATTTTATGTATTCATTTCAATCTAGATAAGTGCACAACTAATTTAACGGCCACAATTTAAACGAACCTTGCAGCAGTCGCAGCCTCAAACGAAGCGTTTACATTTATTCACCTAATAAAAAAATATTCAGTAAACTGAGGCCATGCAGACAGTTATCAAGTAAGTTATCTGAAATGATGTTCTATTTATTCTTAATTATTCTTTTATTGGTTATTAAGGCTGGCTTGGCTAAGCTGAAAGTTTTTGTAAATATTTAATCTCTTAAACAAAAAAAAAATGTTTGTTTTGTTTGACTTATTTGCATGCAAACTGGTCGCCAAATCAATTTCTCCTACTTTGAATATTATTACAATTCATTGCCTGCAAACTGTGAAAAAGAAAGTCAAACTCCGCGTAAATTAACAATAAATTTATTATGTTACCTTTAATTGTTGCTTCATGTGTGATTTTGTTGTTTTCATTGCGTGTTATAAACATTGAAGTTGCTTTTGCAATTGCTCATAGTTAAATAATAAAGTATCTCATATCTTTGTTCATTGAACTTTTAACTTTTTGACGACTTTTAACCATTTGCTTTTGTTGTAGTCAATTATTACAACAAACAACATGGAAGCGAGAAAAAAAAAATGTAAATGTGTGCGAACAAAATGCGTTTTGTGGAAAAACTGGTTTAGTATTTGAAACTTTCTTACAAGAGTTTTGACGTCGTGGAAGTTAACGATGATTTGGATGATGTTGATGAAAATCAGGTTTCTGAATTAGTTTGCGGTGATTTTTTATTTGTTGATTGTGCATTCAGTAATAAAAATAAAAGTAGAAAAAAAAAAACACAAAATTCAACGTGTTTTGAACTCGTTTCCTGACGTATCTATCAACGAATCAAAGTCTTTTAATGCATATAAGTTTGGTTTGAACGCGTTTGTATTCTTTTTTTTTTTTTTTACGTTTTTTGAGTTTTCGATTTTTTAGTTTATTTTTTTTGTTCGTGTCGTATACGTTATTTGAATGCCTGTGGCCCTGATGCTTGGCCAGCTTTGCTGTTTTAAGTTGCAGTTTGTGTTTTTAGTATAGAGATGTTGTGAAATTTTAATTTGTTTACTCTTATTCACTCGAATTTTGTTGTTTGTATCAAATTTGTTGCTCTCTCTCAATCAAATCATTCAGAACTCAAAAAGCGCACAAAAAATCTTGCAGTTACTCACGTTTTTCGACGTATTTAGTTATTTTATTGTTATATTTTTTATTTTTTTATTTTTATTTTTATTTTGTATAGTGATGTGAAAACATCAACCGCTAGCTCCATTGTTTGAAATATTTTTTCGTTTTGTTATTGTACAATTATTGTTATAACGATTTTTTTCTCTGCATTTTATATACATTTATTAGTTTTTGTTTTCGCATGCATTGCATAACAGATGTTTAAACAATTGCCGACAATTCCAAACAAGTAATTACTATCGCCGACAGAGCGACAGACTCGCACACGATTGCAACAGGAACTGAGCTTAATATAAATTAATTATTAAATTAAATAAACAATAAATGTAGCCCTCATGATTATGCAGATACAATAATATGCAATTAATACTCTTGTTAAATATTTAATTATGTTTTGTTTTATTAAACTTACTCAAATTCCATTAAATCGATTTTGAAGCAATTAATTTCTCAGAGTCCAGAAAAGCTGTAGATTTTAAAATCTCTAGACTTGATATGTAGCCTAAGGTGCCAAATGCCACTTTTTATTTTTTCTTACTGACCAGGTAACTATTTGTTTGTCCGAAGACCTAATAAATAATGACATATAGAATATCATATTTCTTCTTTCATTACCTGGGTACATCTCGCCAACTACGTAAGCCATAAGAAATGCATTAATTTTTTTAATTCAAGCCAAACAAGTTAAGTTATAGGATTGCTGATTTGTGCTTAAATAGACAATAGCATTAGCTATTGTGGTTCAGCTTGCTGTAGTGTCGAGTGAAGCGCCTCTATTTTTGAATTGTTTATTGTAATATTATTTTTTGTCAGCACTTTATGAATAAACCTTTTTGAAGTTCAAGTAAAATGATTGCGTCTGTGTTTTTGTTTCTTCTTCTTATATCTGATTTTTGCGAAATAATTTTTATCTTGGTTTTTTAGTTTTGTTTTTGCTAATTGCAAGGTTAATTTTTGGGGTTTTCGTGATTTAAAAAAAAAAGTTTCATGCTTTCAGCATGAACAAAGATCAGTTATTGTGCGCGTCATTTAAATCGCACATATTCATAGTCAGTTTTTGTAAGCGTTTTATTTTTATTTATTTTATTGTTTATAAAAAAAAATGCTAAAAGCTTGTGCAAATAAAATATTTAAGAACCAAAAAACGAAAAAAGGCATATGAAAAAATATGGTATCTACGATCGAAACTTGGGCAATCTTGGAGCAACACGCGGTTCGTTTACCTCTTCTGATTGCATAGTTGTTGTTAAAATTGTTTCGCCGTGTTTCTGTGTGTGCTTTTCTGTTCTTATAGAAGTTTCTCTTGTTGTTTTTTATGCGTTGCTATTGAATTATTTATGGTGCTGTTAAAACTTCAATACTCTGACTAAAGTACTGTTTGCCATATTTGGATATGCTTTGCAGTCGCAACGATATTGTCTTTGTAACAGAGCATTTCCGTTTTATCAATGCGTTTGCAACAAAAAAGTTAACTTTTGTTTTTGCTGCCTTATACATATTCTTACAAGCGTAATTCTAAGTCAATTAAGTATAATCCATTTAAAATTGACATAAAATGGTGCTTTTTCGCTTTTTTTCTATTTGACTATCGGTCTAATCTGCTCGCAGAAGGAAAATGATTTGAAGTTGCAATACAAAAAGGTGGCACGCCCACATGTCAGATTTCTAAGACTTTCTTCTAAAAATAAAAACAAAACCAGCCCTTTCGATTAATCGTTCGTAAATAAACTACATAATTGAAAGGGCGGATCCATGATTTATTTCTGGGAGGGACACAAAGACTAAAGACGTAAGGAATGTTGGCCTTAGTATCGTGTTGCACTATATCGTTGGCATTCATTCTTTAAAAATATCTATAAAAACTGATAATAATAGATGTTTTTAAAAATATTCATGTGCAGTTTAATTAAAGACTTATCCAAAGCAAACATGTTACTTTGATGCCACACTCCTTTCACCTTTCTAAATTTTTTTTTCTTTTTTTGGCAATAGATTTTTGTGATCTCAATAACCAACAGCGCCGACTTCTATTTATTTATTAAATTTATTTTATTTAATATTTAAATCTTGCTTTAGATAATGCAATGTGTAGCGCATAAAAGATTACAGCAAGATCAACGTAAGTTTCCATTAATAAATTTAAATTTTTTTTTTTTTGCTTAACTGCATAATTAAATGCGCGCAGACCTTAACTTGTCCAAAACAGAAAACTAAAAAAGAAAAACAACAACAAAAACTATGAGGCAAAAACAAAATAAAAGAGCAAGACAATGTTGCAATGTCAATTATGGCTAAGACTACTTATACGTAAGCTTTGCGGTCTAAGTGAGACCTCTAAATTGGCTTTCATTGTAAATACTTCATCGCTTCAGTACTTGTGTTGACCTACTAAACAGGGTTGCCACGCCGCCGTTGTCGCTGTAATCAAACACGATCAATTAAGACAATGTAATAGGAATAAATAAATGACTTGAAGAAACCTACAAAAGCAAAAAAAAAAAGAATTTTTAATTGACTTGATGTGATTTATCAATAAAAGTTGTTTTCCAAACAAAAACAGAAAATAAAGACATGCCAATATTTGTTTTATAATAGTAACAGTAACTCAATGAAAAAAAAAACTTTGTTTCAAAATGTTCTATACACAAAAAGACATATCGGGGAAACCTTTGATTCAGAAAAACCTTAAAAAGGATTGCATATTGGGGTGTTGTTTTTGAAAGTTGAGATGTCACGAATATTCCATTTATTATATAAAATCTTAATCGGTCGCAAAAGATTCCTCGCTTCTTTCCAAATTAAGGTATTTATCCTGATTGAAGTATTTGTCCTTCCTCTTCAATTGACGTTTTACTGTATTGCATTTTTTTTTTGTCTTAACTTTTTCAACATATACAAAGTAATTTTATTCAAAAGTTTTCGTGATGAAAGTTTTTGAATTTTTTTCTTTACACGTAGAAAAAAGATAAATAACTCATCAGCAAATCGTATTTTATATATGTACGTAAGTACGTAAATAAATTGAAGTCGAACGTTTAACTACATTAACTAAGCGGAATATGCACAAATTGTAAAAGTTGTTTGGATGCTTCTATTTCGTCTTTTTTGTTTTGTATTAGAAGTCAACGAAAAGAATAAGTAAATGATGAAGCAATGCTATGCAGATTATCTTATCAGCACAAGCAATGATTCTGTTTGCGGTAATAAAGCACTCCGATTGTAATTTATTGTTGTACAGTGTTGATCATTTGATATCGTTAAGTTGGTAATTTGAACTTAACGTTTCATAAGACAATAAACTCATTTTATGGTTTTTGGAACGTTTTCTGTCTAATTATAGAATCACCTTAGGAGTGCATTAAAGTGAAACATGCACAGGCTCTGGCATATTCCGACATATTAAGACAGTCTGGAGCAAAATATTACACTTGAGTAGTTTAGCTCTTGTTGCTTTTCATTTCATTACGAAATACATCTAATTCCATGCATGAAATAATATGGGAACAAAATTTAGTCAATACATATGACAAATACGCATAGATAGAAGGATGAAACAATTTATTTCTTTTAGCACGAACTCGGTCTTACACGGTTACAAATTTGCTCCCTTCCCCCTTTTAACATGCTGTAAACCTCGTTCTTACACGATTTTGACTGATTTTTTGATAAGGAGCCACCAAAAAAGAAACAAAACGGCTTAAACTTTTAATGCCACCAAATGCATTTCAAATTTGATATAAATAGAAACATATGATCTTCTTACTTTTTAACATTTTACAAAATGTTAAAAAGTAAGTTAATTAATTATATGAAGTAACTTTTGTAATTTAATACAAACTTTTAATTTTGAAAATATGAATGTTATACGTATATTTAAGGCGTATACATAGTAACTTTTGGTTAATTTTGAACAAATGTATTAAACTTTAATAACAACAGACGAAATTTGAACAATAATAAATTTTTTTTTGTTGCCAATTTTGAATTTAAGAACGTAACCCCTTATTTTGTACTGAATCAATGTTTCGCTTAACACGATGATTTTTTTTTTTTTTTTTTTTAAATGGGAGATGAATTATCATTCAATTTTATTTAAGAGGAAAAAGTGAATAGAAGAATTTTTTATACAAGCTTAGGATGCTAAGCTGCGATGGAACGCTAATTTCCACACCCATCATGATTCATGATAGTAATCTGAGGATTAATATTGCTTACGTTTCATAAATGGATTCAACGTTGTCTTACTGAATAGCAATGAACCCAATTAAAATATCTTTCAAGATCATAGGCATAAAACTTATCCTTTACTACTTTTGGTATCTCTTATCTTGCACACAAGATAAAACAGATTTCCACCAAAACAATGTGCGCCTAAGTTTTGGGTGGGCACATTTACATGAGATGATGTCATGTGACAGTCGCTTCGGCATTTTGTCTGACCGCCACTTACATACATATACAAACACACATATGTACATGTATCATTGTTGTGAATGGGCTTTGTAAATCTTTCGAAAAAGTCAAACGAAATGTGCAATTGTCAATGATTGACTTGCTTGTCGCAATAAATTAAATTGATTTGCTTCGCTGCGATTCGACTTGGTTATTTATTTATTTTTTTCTTTACAATTTCACGTTCGCATTGTGGGTTCACCCAGTGAGCTTTAATTGAGACACAATTGTTTAACTCGATAGTTGCTGATTTTTTTTTTTGTATTTTGTTTAGTAGTTAAGTGATTTATGTTGTTGTGTTATTTACAATTTGGCAAATGCTTTGCTTAATAGTTCAGTCGCTTTGGTGAGGCAATGAGCAACCAAAACAATAATAAAAAGTGTTGAAAATTACACGTTTACATTTTTTTCTCCCATTTTTGCGCGTTTTGAAAGTACCAAGGAGAAACAAAAAAAAAAAAAAACAAAAAAATACACCAGCAGCATTGACACATGAATTGTTTGCATTGACTTTATTGACGGCAAATGAACTTGAGGCTTGTCTGTCAGTCTGACGCTTGTCCGACCACGGTGCGTATGCGGAATGTTAATGAAGTTGCATTATTAAGAAATATTTATGATTGAATTCAACAACATTTACACTTCCATTACGATCGATACAAAGCACGTATCAAATGTATTGTGTGAAATCATCTGAATTTCCTCATTCCTTACCAAAATATTTTTTATTCCAAATTTACACTGAAATTTTTTTTCGCCCAAAAAGTCATTAATCAGGAAAAAAAATATAAAATGGACATTATTCAGACAATGACGAATATTATAAATTTTTATTTTTTTTTTTCAAATTACGCTAAGCATTCAAAAGTTTCTCAAAAAAACGATCAAAGTCAAAGACCGGCTTAAACTGATGACAAAGCAAGACGATGTGCGTCTCATTGAGAGCCATGACACGAAGCAGAAATAAAAGCAAAAACAGGCACAATGGCAAAAAAGAAACAGAAAAAGGTGTGATTACGACAATTACAAGATAACTGCGAATAATAAATGTCAAGAATATTCAAAACGAAAACAAAAACATAAATAACACTTGAAATAATTCGCATTACGTGCCGCAATGTGCCACAATTTCCGAGTGCTGCCAATAATTCCTTTTTTTGTTCGACATTTTGAGCGGGATGTGAGGGCGCGGCAGGTGTCACCTGTGTCATTATTATGTTTACACATGAGAACTACATTAACGATGTTCACAATCTGTCTGGGCGTAGCGTAGCGCACAATTATACTAAATTTGCAATTTGTTGTAAGTTATTAGTTATTATTACTTCTATTTTTCCCATTTTGTGTTGTAGTTCATTGTCCACGTGTGGCTTGTGATGGGTGCGTGTTCGAAGCCCGTTAAGATGGTGCCATGTACACGCATTTTGCCCAAATTCGTCAATTCATTCACACACACACACACACACACACGCACATGACATTTTTTGTTCTTTCGTTGTACATGTGCCCTGTACTCGCTCACTCGTTACGCTTACTCGCTGCGATCCATCAGTTCGCCACCGCAACTCGCCGCTCTAAACTTGAAAATTAGTGGCTGTTTGAGCCGATTTGAGTTATAGCCGGTTGGCACAACATGTCCGAATCTGTTTTGTATATTTAACTTAGACTAATATTGCTTCAAACGCTACTTTAGCCATACGTTTTTTTTTAAATACGTATTAGCTTAGAGTAAAATCCAACAATAACAACAAAATGGGTTCATGAGTGACGCGGGTCGTCGGTTCATAGTATGTTTAAAACACATAAAAAATTATTTGTACATACATATGTATGTTGGATTTGTTTGTTTTCATAAATATAAATGTTGTAATTATAACTTTTGGGGCGTAAAGTGGTGAGCACTAATAAGCTGAGGTAATCATTGCTAAATTTACAAGCTGAAAAACAGTCAAGAATGAGTTCCAAAAATAATATGAAATGAAATACGAATAAATACGCCATTAGACAAGTGGACGATTGGCAAATTTGATTAGATTTTTACCTTTCTGATTGAAGAGTTAGAAATTCGCTTATTTGAAAGGCACCTTATCCATTAAGTACTCATGAAAGAGACGATCATTTCATTTTCATCGAAATTTATGTAAATGTCGAATTTTCTATATTGAATTTCTTTACAACGAGCTTTTCTTCACAATCCCCTTTAAGTTAACTTTAGTGCAATTGAAATGTAATTTTTTATGTAAGGCAACTTGCTAAGACGCTTATAGTTTATTGAACAGAAGATTACTGGATCTTAATTAATAGCGAACCATTAAATATTAATCTAAAATACACAATATAAATTGTTTTTTACGATTTTTTTTTAAATTGTTATAAGAGACCTCAAGGACATACCTTTGACTTCAGACTCATAAAGAATTTACTGCAATATGCAATAAATAAAACTAAATTTATGTATCTTTCAATGACTTTTGTTCATCATTCAGACAGTAACTCAGTAAGCCAGTCAGTCAATCACTTAACCATTTCGCCGGAAACTGCAGTTTTGCAATTTTGCTGCACTTTTACTGCCTCAGGAAGGAAATTGTTTGTTCGTTCGCTTGGTTGGCTCACCGACTGACTGACTGAATGAATCGTTCGTTCACTGCCTGTGGTTATGGGCAAATCTGAGCAACTATGTACCTTAACTTTTGTTGTTTTTCTTTTTACCTGTAATGTCGTTAAATGTGTTGGCGCCACAAATCATAATAATTTAACTTCATCCAAAGCGTTTGCGTCAGTTGATTGAATATGCTGCAACCAAGCCAACCTCGAAGCGCGGAAATCCAAATGCGCAATACGCAGCAACGCGTAACTGAACATTGTGAGACACTAGAAGTTGACGTTGGTCGAGCAGTAACACAGTTCAGTGCCACTCCCACAACTCCCACAAGCCACAAAATTCCGCAAAAATAAATATTTCTTACAAAATAAAGATTTGTGGTCAATTTTGAATTTAATTGGCGGCAAAATTTTGTTTACTCATTTGTGTATATAAATCATATGAAAAATAAACCGTTATAATGACCAGAGCTGTCATTCTTTTCACGTTTGCAACGATGCCGAATGCATTTTAATTTAACGCGAAATTATTTTTTATTAAATATTAGTTCCCTTTTAACCATTATTGCAAGCACGATGTATTTAAGTACATCTGGCACAGTGTCTCTTATATAGCCGCACAGTTACTTCAACTTATTTTCGTATTAAATGTTCGTGCCTGTCTCATTATAACACGAAGCTCCGTAATTTATCTGTCGTTCGATAATCTATGCATTCTTGACACTGAATAAGAAGTTAATGACGTCGATGGCTACGGGGAAGTGGGCACTGTCATTTGTTTTGGCGTGATGTAAATAATAATTAAGGCATTCAAATAAAATTTATAGCGTCACCTACAACGAATGGCGATTATTATTATCATTATTATTATAATATTTAAATGTTAATTGTACACCTTAGCGAACATATGGAATTGTTTGAATTTTGAATAAAATTTGAGCTGACAGTTTTCCCGCTGATTTATGCCTGTCAGCTTTGGCTGAACTTTTAATATGTTTGCAATATGTTAACAAAACTCAGTTAAATATTGAAATAACACAAACAAAAAAAAAAAATAGGTGTGTGTTTCTGTTGGCAACTTGTGTTGAGCTTGAGCGTAAAGGTGTCAAGAGCAGCTGACAACACTGACAATGTTGCCAATAACTGTCACACTTCGTTGTTGCTCTCAAAGTCGCCTTACTGTGACAGCTTTAAAAAGCGAAGAAGAAGACAAATTGTAAACATACCTACTTTATGTGCGATAAATGGCGGTGGCAAATAAGTTCCTACCAAGTGTGATGCTTGGGCTAAAATCCATTCGTTTAGGAAGGGATAGCTGTCCTTTGATCATCTTGAGGCCATTTTGATCAATAAAAAAAACAGAAATCTTTTAAATTTCTCGAAAACATGACAAATTATTTAGCGTTAGTACCAAATTAAAAAATTATATTTGTGCATATCTTTCAGACCGGTTCACAAAATCTAAACTTGTGATTAGGTAGTTTCGATGATTCAGATATGATTTAATTTCTCGATGCTATCAAATTAGTATACCAAAATTAAACTGGTTTATAGCACATGAGTTTTATACATAATTGTTAATACAAAAAACTTTGAGAATTTTTACAAAACAATTTTGTGAGTTTTTTTTATTTGAAAACTACTCATTAAGCAATCTGTAAAAATCTCAGAAATAAGAAAAAAAGGCTTAAAAAAATTACAGATATAATTACTAACACACTTTCTTATCTATGAGCGTACAAACAGCGCTTGTCGCTATTTTCGGCTTGTATGGGCTTTTTGTCTATCTAAAGTGTTGTTAATTTAAATTACTTTTAATGTCAACGCTAGACAAGCTCATTAGATGTGACTTTTTGTTGCTTCTGGAAGACTTTCGGCTTATGAATTGAGTTGACATTGTGTGAACAATGAACTCGACTCAGATAATTTATTGCAATTAAAAAATATGAGAAATAGAAGTTAAAAAAATTCGAAGCTGTAAAGTATATGAATTATAGTCAGATAGATATTTATTTATTGTCTATTTCTCAATTTATTATACATATAGGCACAATAAGAAGTTAATTTTTATTAGTATATATTTTTTCCTCATTTGGCCATAAAATAAACATGAAATATGTGTTACGGACTCTATTATAGATTCTGTCAGTTTCCAGATTTATTATAATTATTATTTTAATTTATATGAAATTATGCATTTATTTGCTTGCTTTGAATTGAGCGCTTTATGGGCGTGAGCATTTCTCCCACACATATGCTTTTTTTATTTTGTTAAAACAATACAATTTTTTAATTTAATTTTTAATTAACAAGAATTGCAAAGTTGTTTTTGGCATGACGCTAATTAATGTATTTGTCAATTGTCAATTGAGACTTGTAAATTGCCGCGTTTATAATAAATTTTTATAGTTTTGTCAATGTTGACACATCGGAGGGTATAATGCAATAAATATCAATAAAGAAAACTACCTTTAGATATGACGAATCTCTTGGAAAAGCTCTTAAATTATTAAACATTGACTTGAACTGCATTGAAATGTAAATAATAATAATAATGTAATTTCTAACAAGGATTAAAAATATGTACAAAGATGTAGAGTGAAACCTTTTCCAAGCAGGCACCAATGGCTCCATAAATTATGTAAATCCGCAATTATGTACATATAAATTTTAATAAATCGCACAAACTACACTTTGCACACTAATTTCAAACGAACAATGCCATTTTAAAACTCAAAATGGCGAAAGTTTTCGACATGGCAAAGAAGCTCAACTCAAGGTATTCAACGTATCGTATACGCAAAGCTATGTAGATATTTTTAAAGCGTAGCTGAACTTGTGCTTCGATTTTTTTTTTTTGTTTTTTGTATTTGTTGTTGTATCTAGATACTATTTTGCAAAACAAAATTTCACAAATGTGCGCGTTTTCTGAACACGAAAGCGCATAATTTGAATTCCGAAACAATTATTTGAATTAATGCGCCTTCGGTTCAACTTGAGCGCTTTTTTGCAAATGCTGACACCAATCCTAGTCATTTATAGAAATCGATCAGTTTCGATCGATTTCATTTTTATTTAAGTCTATTTTTATTTGATTTGAAATTTAATGATGAATGAAATTTGAATTCAGCGATGGAATCGGGCGTGGTGAAAGAGAAGGCATAACTTGTCAAGCATTAATGTCGTACACTTTTCGGCTATGACCTGAAAATGATTTAGTCCAGGGTCTTGAACCGCGTCCATTGGGAGGAGCGTGTGCAGCCGCGTGCTGTCACGAGAGCCATCAATCCTCATTTACATAAATTTCAGTTTAATCAATGGGTTTAATTCAAGTAATATGCAATTTTCGGCATAAATTTTTCGTTTGTTGACTTCTGGAATTGAATTTAAATTTTGATTTTTAATTTGTAACACTTTTGTGGATTATCTAAAGTGATTTCGATCACGCACGAAAACCGGTTTAACAAAATTTCGATTTTGATGCCCTGCAGTGATTGTATGGGGTACCATCATTATACAAACAAGCTTGTAACAATATCTATTGATATGTTTTATAATTTAAACGATGTAGAAAAGTATGTATGTATTTATGTAAATTATGTTTTTTCTTCTTCATTCTCGCTATTTAGCGCATTTTGAAGAAAAATTTCTTGTTTTCAGTTTGTGATTTTCAGCTCCATGCATTTGTCGATTTCCCAATGTGATTGCAACATAGTAACACCTGTGCAAAGACAGTCTAGCATTAATAAACAGACCTACCTGACAGCATTGTGAATGACAATTACGCTTCTTTAAAACTCTCCAGTCTTGTGTTTTTTCTTGTTTTTAACAATTTGTTCGTATAATTACGAACTTGAAACTTTGCAACAAAAACATGTTCTTCCATTGTGTTGTACATGTCTAGTAGCGTATAAAAAATTCGTGTTTGGCCAAGGCTAACATTTTTTTTTTTTTGTTATTTTGAAGTACGCGTTGTGTGTTTGTGATAAAAAGAAGAAAGAGAAAAAAACACGGTTCAACTCGTTCGTTCGTTCATTCCATTGATTTTGTCGCCTGATATCGGGTCAAGTGTCTCACATTCAGATTTTGTTTTTGTTGCTTTTGGATTTGTGATTTTGCATTTTTTTTTTTTTTTTTATTTGCCTTATTGGTCGACAAAACAATGTCAATTCTTTTTATGTTGTTGTTATCTTTATTGTTGATTGCTTCAAAAATAAAATTCAAAATTTAAACAAAGATTAAAAATCAATTTTTATGTAAAAAAAAATCAACTCGAAACTCTTTCGGGGTTAAAGTTCTAAAAACAGAATGATTTGCTAACATATTCCAAAAAAAAAAAGATTTTATTTGTTTTCGTATTTGGCATAATTATTTTAATGATCTTCAAAGCTTCAATATTTACTCGTTGATGTTTAGATGATGATTTAGATCAACAAAATACTATAATTTCTTTAGTAATTGCCGACAATCGCAAATAAATCAATAAGGTCGCCAAGTCTTTTTTTTAATGCTCTCAAAACAGCAATTATAATAAAAGCACAGACATTAAATCATGTACAATATTTTTTAAGCGTTTATTACATTATTTTTTAAAAATAATTTCAACAATAATTGAAGCGTGCAAAAAATCGCTGAATGACAACATTTTTGTTCGTTTTTTTTATTTTTTCAACGACAAACGGAAATGAGAAAATTCATATAATCAAACAAACACAAAAAAAAAAAAACAAAACAAAAAACTTGAAAAGTTAAGAAAAATATTGTAAAATGATGCCGAAAGTCAAAGTTGCGCATTATGTGCAACTATTTTGAAAACAAAAAACAATAAAATAAATAATAAATTTGCAACATTAGCTTTGATTGTTGTTGTTGACGTTGTCGTTGTAATTGTTCACGTTTCTTGTTGCAACTTGTAAGTTCGAAACTTGAGTTGAGCGTGAAATTGCTTTGCGTCTGTTAAAAAACGAAACTTGTTGTTGTTATTGCTGTTACTGTTGCTCTTACGGCAGTCGTCGTTGACTTCGCGTCATTGTCGGCTGCAAAGTTTACCGAAGGAAGGAAGATAACAATTAAAAATGTTGTCGAACAAGTTTAACGGGCAACAAGCTTGGTTGCTGCTGTAAGAGACGCTGCGAAGGATTCCGGTTTTTCTATCTTCCAAATGACGAGAGCCTTCTTGCCGTCTATGCGTGCCTTCTTCCTTATTTCTATGTGTCAATGCAAAAGGCGTTGTGGTGCCACCCGAGAAAGCATTGGCAACCATTTTGTAGACCTTTTTTAGAACGAAACAGAGTATTCAATCAGTTATTTTGGAATAAGTTGTATGTAATTTGATTTCACCTTTAAATACGACTACATATCAAATTAGCATAAATATAAAGTAAGGTAATATTTCCAGTAATGGATCATGTCCAGTTATGGTTATATACCTGAGAAGAATTTTTGCTTAGTAATGCTTTTCGTTATATTTGTTCTAAAACTCTTTGAAAATTCACAAGAAACTTTATCTTGAGAAACAAATGGTTGTCCAGTTTTCTAAATTGAATTTTAATTGTGTTTCTCTAACTCAGAACATTAGAACGCACTGAAATTACATTTTCCTCAACTGATCCATTGCTGTGACATTTAACTTATGTAATTCGTGCTACCAGCGGGGCATTAAAGCATTCGAGCATCTTGAATGTTTGCAAAGATGCTTACACGCTGATTTAGCGTCTTCAAAACGCAAACAAAAACGCACTTTGATTTACTCAAAACGCTCAATGATTTGTCTCATTTGTTTAACTTACGCTTTTAAGCTGTTGTTGTTGTTGTTAGTGGTGTTGCCGTTCTCGATTTCTTACATGTTCTGATTGTGTGACGACCGACCAAATGGTCTTGAAAGGACCGTGGCGCCGACACACACTGACCGCCGGCCTGCTGTGCGTCTGCGGCGCAGTTAAGCCAACATTTACGCGGGCTAATCTGAATGCTGGATGACACACACAGACAAACATTTGCACATCCGACACATTGCGCAGCTAAAACGCTAATTAAGATAAATGCTCACCGCTTGTTGTTTTCATTTCGAAAAAAGCGACAAAGAATCTGCTTTTGTTTTCTTATTGAAAACGAAATCAACAAACAAGTTGAAACAGTTTTATAGAAGGCAATTAGTTGCAACTCCGCCCACACACAGCTGCCAAGAATATCATACACTTCGGTCAATAAGTAGAGCCTCCTTCAATTGAGCTGTGAATCAATGGATTATTATTTATGCGTGACTCGAAATTAATGAGTATTTTATTTTCTTCACAGAAATCCGAATTGGTGGCGTCGTCGCACAACACTTGAAAGATGTCTAACACTCATAAGCGTTTTCGCATTAATTGCGGTGATTGGTTTGGTTATTGGTCTGGTCTCGGTCATACTTTCCAACAAGCTTGCCGAGGGTAAGTCAGCATGCGTCACTCAAATCCAAGACGGTCTTATCGCATTTGTGTCTTTCTTTGTACGTAGAATTAACGCCGGCTAATAAGGCTAGCGATGCAGCAGCTTTGCATGGTGCCGGTAGTCGCACCATGAACAAAGTTGAAAGTCCAAAGACCAAGTCACGTGCTCATGACGACGTCTGCCTGAGTAAGGAGTGCATACACACCGCTTCGGATGTGTTGCGCAAGATGAAACCGGAGATTGAGCCATGCGATGATTTTTATGAATTCGCATGCGGCACTTATATTGAAGAAGAGATGATACCAGATGACAAGGTATCCGTAAACACTTTCTCTGTGATTTCGGATAAACTGCAAGAGCAACTGAAGGAGATCATCACTGAGGATCGTGCGGACACAGAACCCAAACACTTCCGTTTGCCGAATATGCTCTATAAGGCTTGCATGAACAAAAGTATGGCAGCTGACATAAGTGAAGTGACGTGCGTGTTGATAACTCTCTATTTGTTTTTACTTATTAGCACTTATTGAGACTCTGGGCGCTACACCGATTGTCTCAATCTCCGAGTCGCTTGGCGGTTGGCCCTTGATCAAGGGTGAGAGCTGGAATGCAGACAACACCTGGACCTGGCAGGAGACTGTGAAGAAGTTCAGACGCTTAGGCTTCAGCATGGACTACATTATTGACTTCTCGATTGGCGTTGACTTCAAGAACAGCACCGTGCGCATTATCGATGTGAGTCTTGCATGCAACCCGAGATTTGAACTTATCTCTATCAGAAATTCATTTACTTCAACAGTTGGATCAATCTTCACTCGCTTTGAGCCGCGAATATCTTGTTAAGGGCTTTAACGAAACGTTGGTCAGCGCCTATTACGATTACATGGTTGACATTTCTGTGCTGTTTGGCGCCAATAAGGAGCAGGCTAAGAAGGAGTTGCTCGAATCGCTGCAATTCGAAATGGATTTGGCTAATGTAATAACATTCAAGTAACGCTTTTGTCTTCTTCAGTAACTAAATGCTCTGTTGTGCTCACAGATCTCTTGGCCTAATGAGAAGCGACGCAACTCTACCGAGCTGTATAATCTGCGCACACCGCAACAACTTCAGGACGCTTATCCCTATGTACAATGGGTGGACTACATCAACGCGCTGCTGCCCGATGGTCTCCAAATCGAGAATAACGAGATGATCAATTTATCTGTGCCAAGTTTCTTCGAGGAGTTGGGCAAGCTGTTGGCCAAAACGCCGAACCGAGTCATTGCCAACTATATGATGTGGCGTATACATGCTTTCTCGATTGCCTTCCTTTCAGAGGACTTCCGCAAACGACAGCTTCAGTATGCGACTGCTTTGTCTGGCCGTCAAGAGCAGGAGGCACGTTGGAAGGAGTGCGTAGACATTGTCACCGGCAGGTATGTATCTGTGTGTATCTCTGTGTGTGTATTAGTGTATCTGTGTGTTTTTTTGCATTCCAATGCGGGACATCAGTCCGGGTAGCAGCCATTCTTTTTTTATTTATGTAATGTTTTTTGTTTTCTCATTTCAAGTTTGTGTTTGTTATTGTAATTGTTTGTAGTGATTTCCTAACTGTGTTAATATTTATATTTTATATAGTTTATGTTCTTTCTGTACATTGTTAAAAAAATTTCTTCCTGTTGCTATTTTTAATGTGCGATTCGTTTTGTCTTCTGTTCTTTTTTGTTTTTGCAGCGATTTTGATGAAGTCGAAGATGATACTGGGTATTTAAAAAAAGAAAAAAAAATTTATTTTAATTATAAAAAAAAATTATTATGATTTTGCTTACGAAAACGATTTTCAAAACCGTTGTGCAAATCTCACCCAACAATTCTCATACATTTTATGCACTGCCGGCCTTTCATGTTTATTTGTTCATAGAATAATTTTTTTTTTGTTGTAAATTGTGCGCCATTTTGTTTAGTGTGTTTCATCAATTGCAATACTTAATTTATTATGCAATATTTTCTTATTTATTTCGATTACAGAGCAAAAATGTAAATACGCACTTCATTTTATGTCTAAATCTTATTTATCCTTTTATGTTCTGTGATTTGTACATATAATTTTGAGATATTTTTTCGATCGAATACAACTTTCGCTAACAACAACAAACGCGGGGCAGGGCGGGGCTTTAATGCTTTAATTTGTTTAAAGCGGTTGTTTCAAAGTTGTTGCAAAGCAACTGCCAACGTAAAAAAGACAAACAAATTATTTAGCGCTTCTAAACTGGTTTAAATCACTGAAGAAGTGAGGACCAAGCAAAAAAAAATAATAATAATAATAATACTCATACGCACGTTAAACAGGTTGTATTAATTTTTCATTTGCTTTGACTTTAGAAAATATCATTTTTATTGAGCACAAATATCAAAGATTTCATTTTACAACTCATAATGATTTATTTCTATGTTAATTGATTGTTTTTCTCATTCGCTTTCATATTCATATTCGTCGAAAAAATCAAACAAAACAAAACCAAAACCGCTGCCAAATCGCTTCTACACCTTCATCTTTGTACTTGATCGTGCATTCGTCATATTACCAACACACATTCGAATTATTTTGTATGTCAACTTCAACTGTATTCCAACCATCCCATTCAACCAGTCTTGCCATATCAGTCGGCTCGCTCTATGTGCGCAAACACTTTAACAAGGATTCAAAGGCGATCGCCTTGGAAATGGTCGATGGCATACGCGGCGTCTTTAATAACATATTGGAGGAGGTCAACTGGATGGATGCACAGACCAAGATTGAGGCCAAGCAGAAGTTACACAAAATGGCCACGCATATCGGTTACCCCGATGAGATGTTGGACAATGAAAAACTGGAGAAATACTACAACAAATTGGACATTAATCCTGATAAGTACTTTGAATCTTTCTTGGGTATGAATGTCTTCGGCACCGACTACTCGTTTAACAAACTGCGTTTGCCTGTGAACAAAACCGATTGGGTGCGTCATGCTCGGCCAGCGATCGTCAATGCCTTCTACTCCTCACTCGAGAATAGCATACGTACGTGAAAGTTTGTTGTGCGGTTTGCTTGGAGTTTTTTAATTAAACATTCTTTATAGAGTTCCCCGCTGGCATCCTACAAGGGCACTTCTTCAACGCACAACGTCCCAAATACATGAACTACGGCGCCATCGGTTATGTTATAGGACATGAAATAACGCACGGCTTTGACGACCAGGGTCGCCAGTTCGATGTGAATGGCAATTTGCGTGATTGGTGGGCTGCGGATACGCAGAAGGCATACTTGGAGAAGGCCAAGTGCATCATTGAGCAATACGGCAATTATACTGACCGTGCAACGGGCTTGAATGTGTGTACGCCATGTGCTTCTGCTCGCAACAATCAATAAAAAATCAAAAAAACCTCTTGTATTTTCAGCTGAATGGAATCAACACGCAAGGCGAGAATATTGCTGACAACGGCGGCGTTAAGGAGTCTTATATCGCTTACAATCAGTGGGTTGAAAAGAACGGTCCAGAACCGAAGTTGCCTGGCTTAGATTACTCGCCAGCCCAAATGTTCTGGATCTCAGCCGGTCAGACATGGTGTGCCAAGTATCGCAAAGGTGCGCAATCGATTAAATTGCAATTTCAGGGTTTTCTAAATGTTATTTTTTACTGTCTTGTGTAGAATCTCTGAAGATGCGCATCACCACCGGCGTCCATTCGCCGTCTCAGTTCCGTGTGCTCGGTTCGCTAAGCAATATGAAGGACTTTGCAAAGGACTTCCAGTGCCCAGATGCCTCGCCTATGAATCCAGTGCATAAGTGCGAAGTTTGGTAAATAATGCGAACGCGCATATCTCTTCGTTTTTAATTTTATTTAAAAAAAAAAAACAAAAAAAAAAAACAAAACCAACAATTTGTGTGTGTGTTAATTTTTGCGTAAATTAAGATTTAGTTTGTACACGAACAGAAAAAAAGGCCGATTTAATTTCCAACTTTGAAAGAAGAAAACTCTTTAAACAAGTTAGAAGTTTTTCTCAGCATCACAAAGTAGATTTCAAGATTTTTTTATGTATTGTAAATGTACGTGTGTCCCGTAAATTGTATTGTTACAAAATGCAAGTTAAACTTATTAATCGAATAATTATTTCGATACGTTTGTAGTTATTTGTATACTTAAGTGAATATATAATAAAAATGCGTAAGTAACTAAAACATGTGACTTTAATTTAAATCGTTATATAAATAAGCATTTTTATGCTCTGTATTTCATGGTGTGTTCTTCAAAAAGAAATGAATTAAGCCATGTTCATCCGTTCACACCGTAAACTAAAAATTTTTTGGATCTCGGATTAAATAATTAAAGTTACCTTGCGAAAAAAGTGTCCAAAATCTGATTCTCAAACAGTTATCTTTTTACAAGGGAACACAAAAATATGAGTGTACATATACTTCTGATTTAGAGCCAAACATTAAAATAAAACCAGTAAGGACGCTATCTTCAGCAAGGCTGAAGCTATAATACTTTTCACGTTGTGTCACTATAAAAAAAAGTAAATGAATAGTTTTCATTCCTCCCTAAGAACATAACTGTAAAGTTTCAAGTCAATTGGTTAAAAAACAAAAAAAGTTTTCCATACAACGGGTCAAGTTTCGCTATAAGTGGGCGTAGCCATGCCCACTTTTAGTCAAAATAGTTTTCATTCCTCCCTAAGAACATAACTGTAAAGTTTCAAGTCAATTGGTTAAAAAACAAACAAGTTTTCCATACAAAGGGTCAAGTTTAGCTATAAGTGGGCGTGGTTACGCCCACTTTTTGTCAAAATAGTTTCCATTCCTCCCTAAGAACATAACTGTAAAGTTTCAAGTCAATTGGTTAAAAAACAAAAAAGTTCTCCGTACAACGACGTGAATAGTGCTTCTCTTCCTCTTCTTCATTTTGTATGGGAGCTACCAGTTCCAGTTGTCCAATCTCAATGAAACTTTCAGGCATGTAGTCGGGCTATGTAGAACTACTATGTTTAAAATTTCAGCACTCTATCATACAAAACAAAAAAGTTTTCCATACAACGATTCAAATTTTGTTCACTTTTCTTCTTCTTTTCGTATGGGGGCTACCAGTTCCAGTGGTCCGATATGGCTGGATCCGATGAATGAGTTGATTGCACAAATAAGAAGTCTCTGTGCAAAATTTCAGCTCGATATCTTCAAAACTGTGGCGGAGATTGTATATATACAGAAAGACGGACGGACAGACGGACAGACGGACATGGCTAAATCAACTCGTCTTGTCGTCTTGATCAAGAATATATATACTTTATATAGTCGGTAATGAATATTTCGATCTGTTACAAACTTCAGCGCAAAGTTAATATACTATTTCACATACGTGAAAAGTATAAAAATAAAATTAATTAAGATGTGTGTATACCAGCGTTGCCAGATCTTTTTTTTACCAAGTCGGGATTTTGAAACTTTTTGTTCGAAAAAAGCGGGATTTTTTCGTCGAAAGCGGGACATAATCAAAAAACGTATATAATCAGAAGTTTTTAAATGTTTACCTTTTTATTTGAATTTAAGATACGTTTATGTGACCGAAGAAAGCAAAAAAACCCATAGAAAATGTATTTTAATATTACATTTAATATGTCTGTGAACATTTAACTTCTTTTAAAGTCTCCTTTTTCTCTCTGAAGAACTCTTCACAGAATAACTGTAAATTAAACTGGAAGAGTAATTCTTCCTTATTTAATTTACAGAGCATTATTTTGTGTCATCCGACCATTTTAGGTTAATCTGTGAAGAAACCTTTTTTAAAAGATTTTAAAATGGAAGACACTTCCAAAGGAAAATCAACGACTTTTGGTTTTTAGGCAGCAATGTCCTAAATTAAAAGCTCGGCTTTACTGCTAAGTTGGTTTTGAGAAAACCGCGTCCAAAATTTATGTTAAGTTTGACATAGATTATTGTCATGACTTCACTTTTCAGTCGCCTCGTCTATTTCTCCCTTTTCGAGACGAAAGTGCGCCACATTCAACAGTGGTTCACTGACACAATTGACATAGCAAGCGATAAGCGAGTGCAAACCCTTATGTGCTGTATATCGCAATGTAAAATGGGCGTACCTAATGTTCATTCATGATCACAATTGCAAAAACTCAAAAGCAATTATTGACTTTTTATGATCATGTGGTTTCAATTGCCATTTTATTATCGAGCTATTTCCAAAAAGCGGGACTGAGCCTGTCCCGCGCGGGACATTTAATTTTGATTTAAAAATCGGGACGTCCCGCTAAAATCGGGACGTCTGGCAACGCTGGTGTATACCGACACATGTCCAAATCCACTCGTCTTGACTAGTAACTCAGAGTTTTATGGAGTTATGAGGCGTAAAAATCAGATCCCAAAGATGAAGAATAAAAATTTTTCAAGATATTTTCTCGAATTAAATTGATATTGTTCGTTGTTTTCATGCGATGCGAGAACATTTATTTTTTTTTTTTAAATACTCTACACACATGGCGGAGGATGGCACGCTTCAAATCATAACAATTTTATACATCTGACATTGGTCATCTACATATTGTTCAATCGAAAATACATATTGCTGGGATGTTTATCATATGAAGGTGTACAACAATTACAAAAGTCAGGTTTCTTAAAAAAAACCAAGATTAATTAATTGACAAAGATTGAATTCCATATATCCAACATGGTGCATCGCAGAAATTTGTTGATCAAGCTTAGTTTGCTTCTGTCACAGAGGAGCCTATTAAGTTTTCCGAGTTTTGCTGTGCATGATTTGAACGTGGTTAATCGTTAAGTTGAAGGCCTAAATATATATTTAACAACTGTGCACTGCGGAATTGGCAAGCCACCAAGTGTAATACCAGTGGTGGATTCTCTTCTGAGTGTAAACGTACACAGTTGTTACGTATTTAAGTTCACCCTAATGTTCCATCTTTTGAATCATGCCTCCAAACGATTTATGGAAGTTTGAAGTCCTGAAGTAGCTGCAGTGGGAGAATCATTAGAGTAAAGGTGACTAAGAGTGTACTGTTGAGAGCAATCTCTGGGATGTCTGCTGTGAAAATATTACCTTGGGATGCACCAGTTAAAATGCGTCGTTTTAATGACCTTGCTTTTCTGTATCTCACGAAGAAAGGGCTTTCTCGCAGAAATTATGTCGTTATATCGTAACGAGCTGACGGTTTTCCGGCTCTCCAGGTTTCAGGATCATTACGTTTTTTTTTTTAATTAGAGAAAGTGCAGTATTTTCAGTTAACAAATCGCCATGACATTTAAAATGAAAAATTTGAAATGGTGAAAACTATACAACCTGGCTGCACTGTTGTTGGAAAATTGCTTTAGCAACTTGTTACCACTTATGCCGTCTATTTGTTAATCTCTATGTTTTAAACGGGTTAGCAGCTCTTTTTGCGCTTAACTCATGAACAGGTTTCAGCATATTGGTTTAGCGTATGTCGCCGTACTTGCAGCAAAGACATGTGCGTAGCCATAATTAATTTTTGCGTCAGTGGTGACACTAAGTTTCTCGGCCACTACTCGCTACTCGTTACTCGTGGACGCGTGGCTACGAATTTTGCATTGTTAAAAAATAATATTTTTGCAATATCACCGCTTGTTAAAGCCACATTACGAAATGTCCGCACTTAATTTGACTGTGCGCGTGCATCCGGTAGTCCTCTTCCAAGTGGTTGATGCATACGAGCGCCGCAATGCTGATTCACACCGTGTCATCGGCACACTTTTGGGTTCAGTCGACAAGGTGAGTAGCAAATATTCATTCGCGGCGAGCAACAAAACTTAATAAATACATACCTTGCAGGGAGTTGTCGAGGTGACGAACTGTTTCTGCGTGCCACACAAGGAGCATGATGATCAGGTCGAGGCGGAACTTAGCTACGCACTTGATATGTACGACTTAAATCGTAAAGTGAATCCAAGCGAAAGTGTTGTTGGGTGGTGGGCCACTGGCAACGACGTGACGAATCACAGTTCCGTCATACACGAGTACTACGCACGCGAATGTAACAATCCGGTGCATTTGACTGTGGACACATCGCTGCAAGGCGGTCGCATGGGTCTGCGCGCCTATGTGTGCATTCAGTTGGGTGTGCCCGGCGGCAAAACTGGTTGTATGTTTACGCCAATACCCGTTGAATTAACGAGCTATGAACCTGAGACATTTGGTTTGAAATTATTGCAAAAAACACTGGGCGTATCACCACCTCACCGGCCCAAGACCGTTTCACCTATGCTTGATTTGGCCCAAATTTCCGAGGCATCCACAAAATTGCAAACATTACTCGACTTGATACTGAAGTACGTTGAGGATGTCATTGCGCACAAAGTGCAACCGGACAATGCCGTCGGCCGCCAGTTGCTCGATCTTATACACTCAGTGCCGCATATGTCGCACGAGCAATTCTCGCAAATGTTCAATGCCAATGTTCGCGATCTGCTGATGGTCATCACGTTGTCGCAACTCATCAAGACCCAATTGCAACTTAACGAAAAGCTTACCTTCCTGCCAACGAACTAAGTGTGGTAGACATTTTTTTATGTGCTGCGTTTCCATTGTATTTTGTAATATTTGAGTATATTTTATATGATCGAACATAAAAACCAAATAAAATCAGAATGTTGGCCGAACAAATGCATCGTCGCGACTTTTAATTTATTTCTGACGGTCAGGCATTAGGCAAATTTCATTATTACGCTTTATTTCTGTTTTTAGTTTTATTGAACGTTTAAAATAATATGCAATAAATACTTTAATATACAATTATGTAATTTTGTTTTACAAATTATTTCAATTATGTATAATTAATGCAATATTTTCTTTACGCTTTTCTCATTGTTTCTCTCACTTTTTACTGTATGCTATATTTATATTAAATTGAACTATATTTTTTTCGTGTTTTTCTTATTTATTTTATGAATATTCATGTACGCCGCTGTAAACTACTATATGTATTACTATATATATGTACATATGTGTACTGCGATTTGTATATATATGTTTTGTTTGCTTAAAAAGTATGTTTTCGTCGCAATTTACTAATATTTTATTATTATTTTTACGCGCTTTATTACTTATTTATTTATTTATGCATCCCGATTATATATTCTATGTACATATATGCGTTGTATATAAAAGTTGTTTAAATTTTTTATTTTATTATTTTATATCCGTTTTTATGTTGCATTTTTTCACTAATAATTTATATTTTGTTGTTCTAATAGCACATATTTTCCTCATCTTTTCGCCATTTATTCGTTTATTCGCTTTGCTTAGAAATTATTTTTTATGTATTTTATTTAAGATTTATACATACATTTTTACGTATATATAAATTATATTTACTTTTACAATGTAGTTTTACTAACTGCCAATGCGCTTTAATTTGTTACATTAAAAAATTTATTCGTAATTCTTCACGTTTTAAAAAAGATTTTCCTGATACTTGACTTTTTAGTTGTTAATTTTAATCTTTTGTTTTTTTTTTTTTTCTTTGTTAATATTTTTATATATTAATTGCTAAAAATTGTTGTTATATTTCGCTGAGGTGGAAAATTCATTAATTTGAAGGTTATTTGTTGCTTTTACATGTTCTTCATATTCATTGTTTTATTGTTTTGTTTTTTTTTATATATATATTTTTCTTTATTTTTTTTTTATTTGGTAAAATGTTCGAAAAGAAATTCGAAAAGAATTATTTCTTTGCTTTTACTTCTTTTATACGTTTGAGTATTTTTGTTTTATATTTCTTGGTGTTTTGTTAAATAACCTGATTTTATGCTAAGCTGTATATTGTTTTATATTACGATAAATATTTGTTTTAACTTTTATTTATTCCTCTTTATTTTTCGTTTATATTTTAATGCTGCCGTTTTTTCCTCGCTACTTGCACACAACTAATTTCATTTTATTTTTTTATCAATTTTTTTTTTTTAGCATTTTACGAGTTTTGCCAAAATTTATGTTTAATTTTTTGTTCAATTTTTGTCCGGAAATTATGTTTTTAATATTCAAAGTAAATGATTCAATAAATCTTAGTTGCAGACTTTCCAGGACGAACAGGAACGGGTAAGTTTTAAAGGTTGGTCCCAATTCTTAGAACATGCGGTTTCAATTAAATCAGGAAAATATATAAATGGAAAAAAAATATATATGTATGTATATACATAAGAAAAAAAAAAAAACAAATAAAAATTGAAGACGTTGAATTTATTTTGTACAGTAAAAAAATCAACAAATAAATAAAATGTGAATCAAATTTGCTTTAAATTAATTAATTTATTCATCAGCAGTCAGCAGAAAACACAAATTAGCATTTATAAAAAAGAATAAAAACAAAATTAAATAAACACAATGGTAATCAATATAACATTAATATAAATTATGCATTAATATAAATTACAATAGAAAAAAATATAACTATTAATATTTAATTTAACTTTATTTTTTGTTTTGTTTACTTATGTTTTTTGTTAAAGTCTAACTAAATTTACAAACATTTTCATAAAATTGCTATAACTTATCAAATAAAACAATGCATTTGAATATAATTACAAAAAAAACGAAGTTTAAAAAAACCTGCATGCGGCGTTTATAGAAAAAACTAAAAACCATTTTGATGGCGTGCATTTAACAATTTGAATTAACTAAATTTTGTTGCTGCTGCTTTCTCTCCTCGTTCAAGTCATACTCGTTTAACGCTTACATGCACTTAAAATGTCTACCCTTAATTTTTAACTAATTACTCGTTGTTGCCGTGTTGCTGCCAGCTGAGACCGACGCTACTGTCTCGCTGCGGCTTTTATTGCTATTGCTATCGAGGGACCAATCCCAATCTTTTCCCTTTGGTCGAAATTTTGACGACTTGTGATGATGATGATTGGTTGAGGTCGTCGTTGTGGATGTCAACGGCGTTGATGATGTTGTTGCCAACGACGTTGCCGCACTCATTGTCAATGCATTTGTGTTCACGCCGTAATCTTTCGGACTTTTGCCCGTTGCTTTTAAACACTGCGGTGGAGCGATTGTGTCTTCATCGTTTAACACATCAGCGCTGTTGTCGCCAACGCCTGAGGCAGGCCCATTTGCAGTGCCTGCAGCATCGGCCGCCAATGATGGTGCCGAATTCGAGTACGCCAACAACTCATCGCAATCGTACTCCCAATTACGTTCGCAAAACTTCTTCTTGTAATGCTTCTCAGATGAAGATTTGGATTTACGTTGATACTTAAGTGGTATCTTGAGCGTCGTCGCTGTATTGTTATTTGCTGCCGCTTCATTTCCAACTGGCGCCGTAGCAAGTGGCGGTGTTGCCACTGCGGCACTTGGACTCGGTGTACGTGGCAGACCAATGTCCGACAATGGCGGACTTTCAATGGCGCTTGGATCTACAGGGGATGTTGTTTTTAACGAGGCGCTTGCATGCAGTGATGTGGCATCGGAGTGCGAAGATTTCATGCTGCTATCGCTCAGATGATCCGTGGCATGACTCGTATGTTGGCTGTGACTGTTATGGTGGCTGTAGATCCCACTTGAGCTGCTGCTGCCACCGCTGCTGATGGGTAAGTCCATCTGAGACGATGTCGACGACGTTGAAAGAAAAGTGCGTGCTGCATCCGAATTGCTGCTGCTGTGTGTAATGCCCGAATCGGGTGATGTATTGCAACTTATTGATGAGGGAACAGTGTCCGTGTCGATTGAGCGGCGCGTTTTGTCCAGCTCGGTGGAGGCAAATGCGACCAAACGATCAAAGCCAGAGCTGACGCGATGCTGCCAATGCGACTCATCGTCAGCAGCTATAACATCATCTATGCATGGGGTGAGAAAAATTATGAATCGAATTAAATAAATAATTTTATATTTTTGTAAAGTTCACATTTTTTTTCTTCATGGTTTTTTGTGCATTACTTATTTGTATGAGAGTGTGTGTGATTAACTGTAGTGCATGTAACTATTGCTTTAAATAACTATGTATCTGTTATAGAGTGGAAAAAATTATGAAGATCAATTGTGCAGAAAAATGTTTTGTAAGTTTTTTGAAACAACATCGTCGTGATTTGTTTGCAACAGGTGAGACTTTTATTTAAGTTGAACTGATAAATTGCTGTTAATGCAACTGTGATGCGCACTCTCGACAGGTGCTGCACTGTAAACTGTTTGTTCTGTTAATGATCTGCTTATCTGAATTGAGCGTGCAAAAAAACAAAATATGTTATTAATAATGTATGCCAAAAACATAAAAAAAAAACAATCGCAAGAATATACATAAAATAATAATATTAATATAAAAAAAATTGAATAAACTAAAAATAAAACCAATTAAGCGCAACAGAACTTACCTCAGGCATTTATTAGTATTTAATTTTTTTTATTTTTAAATAGTCTTTAACAGAAGAATTTTGTTTAAATTTTTAATTTTGTTTCTTTGATATCACTGCATTTCAGTGAAAATAGTTCAAAAGTCTTTTTTGTTATGACTCAATTAAAATTTATTTTTGGTTCGTTTCAAGTACGAGAGCTCAGAGTACGAGTCAGTGGTTATTGGTACTGTGCGGTAAACTACTACTATCGGCAACATATCCAATTGAAGTGGAAGAACTTGAGTTTTTTGGCGATCGAAGACGACGATGATGATGATTTCGTTCATAACGACGTCTTGGATCGTAATTTATTATAGTAGTACGAGTACGTTGTTGTTCCAAATCAGAAACTGTATGGAGTAAAGTAGAGTATAAGGGATAAGAGGATGTAACGGGGAATTTTTCGTTTTATGTTGCTTTTTTTAATACTTTGGTTTTCTCTTTTGATTAATTTCTTTTATGTACAATACGGAGAAAAGCGTTATTTACTTGAAATTAATTGACTATTAATTTATATGTTTATGACGCGTTTATGATAACATATGATGATTATTATATTTTTGGGGTTAGCGTGCGTTAATTTTACAAATGCTATGAGTTGTTGCTAATTGTCTGTTCGTATTGAGATAGATTTAAGTTTTCGAGGCCGATTTTCAAAGACGGTTATTAAGATTTAACAAACTCATTAGCTTGTGAATGTTACATACAGCATAATCAACTGATTGCACTGTTAATTTTTGTTGTTGTCTTTTTGCGCTGGCGCTGTTGTTGCTTGAAGGTTACAAATTAATTGAAATTACAAAAAATGAAAAAATTCTAACTACTTTACAGAAATAGTGCATAACACAAATTAAAATATACACACAATGAATACAAAAACTAAAGACAACACAAAAGATTTAGAATAAATTTTAAGAATTGAACTTTGCGACTTATTTTATTTACCAATTCGATTCTTTTGAGTATTTCGATACTTTAATCGTACAATTTGGAAAGTGCAATAAAAAATAAAAAAAAAAATATGCAAATATATAAGCATTAATATAAAATGTTTTAAAATGTGCATAAAGTGCAATTCGCCATCGATTCTTATAAAAGTGATTATCATTTCAAGTGCAATTTTTTGTAATTGGCGAAAATGTTGGTGACTCTACTGATGATGACGATTCGGATGTAGGAGAGGCGCAAAATGTTGCTGAGGAGGAGGAAGAATCGGAATCGCTAGTGGGCGAAAGTGTTGAAAAGGTGGTACAAGTGGAGTAGACGCTAGAAGTGACACTACAGGAAGTGGCTAAAGGACCAAGGTCAATATTGACTTGATTGGAACTTTTGTAACTAATTCTGCTATTGATAGAAAGATCTTGTGCTTCTTGTGGCGCTGGTAGTTGTGAATGTGCTTGGTGACAATGTTGTTGTGCTTTCTGATGTTTAGGCGATGTTTTGTCGAAAACAAAGTGCTTACCGTCATCGGCAGCAGCTGCGGCAGCTGATGAATTCGATGTTGCTGATCCTCGTCCAACCATCAATGTAGGCGTCGTATTAATCTGTTGACGATGATGGCTGAGGTGTTGCTGGTGCTGCTGCTGTTGTTGTTGCTGCTGATGATTATGATGATTATGATGTTGGCGCACAGATGAAGACGTTGATGTTGCAGACATAGACAATGATGTTGATAGCTGCAATGGACGTTCATCGCTCATAATCGAATTGATTTCCGGACTCATGAGCAAAGGTTCCAATGGCAATTGTTTGCTACGTCGACTTCCGCTTGAACTGGAGCTGGATGGAGTTGGTGAAGGAGACATGGGATGCGATGGATGCACAGAGTTGTGGTGATGTTGATGATGGTGATGCAAACCACCATTGGTGTTAGCGTATGGATTATGCGGCTGCTGTTGTTGTTGTTGCAACATTGGCTCGTGCGAGTAGTGGGGCAACTTAGCGGGTCGCGGTTGATGCGTTGCCAGCGGCGAAGTGCGTTTAATACCGACTGGTTAAAAATATATGAGAAGTTATTAGTTCAAATTTACAAATATAATGTATCCTGTTTTGCTTACTCTCTAATTTGTGTGGCGTGCCATTGGTCGATTGATAATGTGCCGCTGAAGTTATATGATTTCCATAATGATTGGGCATTTGTTGATGATTATGATGCGGCAAAGCATTGACATTTGATGCTGCTGCTGTTGCAGCGGCGGCAGCTCGACGTTGTCGCTCTTCATTCTCCTCCTTGTACTTGCGAGCCATGACGTGATCTTGCAGTGAAGCAGCCAGACCTGTATATGTTTTATAGACCAGCGTTTAATTACTTTAGTTGAATAGAAGTGCATATGATAAATGTACTTACCCTCTAGTGGCGGATTGGCGCCGTTCATGCGTGCACCTCGCGAGCTACTTCCGCTACTGCGTTCCTTGCCTTTCTGTTGCTGCTGGTTTGTCAATGGTGCCTGGTGTTGTTGTTGTTGCTGATGTTGTTGTTGTTGTTCCTCATGGAAGTACGCTTCAATACAACCCTTCATTTCAGCGCGTGGTAGTGCTACCGTTTGGTAGTCACGCCCGCCACGACCCACACCGTTGCCGGCACGACTCGAATGCGCAACTGGCAAATGTTGATATGCTTGTGCAGAGTTACTCTCATGTCGACTATTATTGCTATTGACGTAATTGCGTGGCGGTGGCGGTGCACTTGCCGAAGTCGGCGGCGCATTCACTTTCATGCTTATCGCTGTCTCCGAACCGGCCACCGATTTCTGATTGTACGCCACATGAGCCAGCGTTGCCAGATTATTTGTAAACGGTGACTTACGACCGGAACGCGGTGATATTTCTACACCATTCCCGGCTTGCCCACCATATGCTGCTGATGACACATGCTGCTGTTCCTCGGCCGGCATACGCACGTGTACACGTTCCGGTCTCTGTGCATTCGGATTGATGAGCAACCGTTCATGGGAACGATCACGTTCACGTTCTGCGAGTAGCGCACGTTCCATAAAATGCGTGTTGGCATTATGACCACCAATAGAAGCGGCACCATTGCTGCCCGAAGCTGAGCCCATCGTGCTCATATTGACTGCCGCATTAATGATGCTCTGATGTGAGATCTCCAGGGTGCGTTCGATTTCGCCATTGACCAGATCACCGATGGTCTTCGTTGACATGGGTAATGGCGGTGCACCTGATGGTGGTGGCGTGGGCAATGGCTGTTGATTAAGTTTCTCTTGGGAGAGATGGCGACGCAGTGCCATTTTCGCGGGTGACACTTGTGTGTAGTCGGGTTGCGATGAATTAGAGCTTGGCCTGCTAGGTGGCCTTATCAGCAAATTGGCATTTTGATGCAGCGGCAATGGTTGTGACAATGCCGATTCGCGGCTGATGCTGCGTTCATGTGTGGGCAGACGATCCCTTGTCGTTGGATAGTGCATTATAGCGGAATCGGAATTGGCAGAACTTGAACGGGGAAGAAGATCGTCCAATTGCTCACGACTACCGGAACGCTGTGCCGATGTCATGAGATTTTCAGCTAAAGAAGGCGCCTTAAATTCCAGCGGATGCAGTGCGTTGGCGGCATTAGTCAATTGGTGATGTGGATGCTGATGTGCATGCGTTGCCACTTGTCCATGCGGATGTTGTTGTTGTTGCTGTTGTTGTTGTTGTTGAGCCACATGTGCTGCGGCGGCCATCATAAGCGCATGTTGTTGTTGTTGCTGTTGCTGCTGCGCTATAAAGTGCTCATAGCTATTGGCACTAACCGAGCTACGACGCCGATGGAAAACCAAATCGGCAGCGGCGCTGGCATTTGAAGCGGCATAAAGCGCTGCCGTCGTAAGATGGGCCATGTGTTGCGTAGACTGCGACACTTGCGGTGGTGTGACTGGTGGCGGCGTTGGATGCACCTGATGATTATGTTGCTGATATTTCGATGCGACAGATGTAGATAAATTGCTAGCTGTTTCCTTGCTCGCAGATACAGCGGACGCGTACTTCTGAGCCGATACGTTTTGTGCGTTCGCTTGGTTGTTGATCAATGACGAATTGACAGCGTTGGCACCAACGTTTGATGATTGCTTGCCGTATTTGCCACTAGTATAACTACTAGTGCCGTACGGGAGGCCGCCATTGATATTGTTCGGCGGCACATTCGGCACGGCAATGGTTGCGGGTAATGGCGGCGTTATTGGCGAAATAGTCGTATTCGCATTGAGATGCACAAGCCCCTGTGTCGCCACAGTGATCATATTTTGCACACTGCCGGGAATTTGCGCATGTCCCGATGTAGTTGGGGGTGGCAAATGATTCGTTGTCGCAAGATTGACGGCGGTAGCAGCCGCAGCGGCTGCGTTGGCATGTTGCTTGCTACGCTTCGGCGCTGGCGACTGTTGCGGCGACGGCGTCGGTGTGCTGTCAGCGCTAACGTGTGGTCCTGGCGTTGCATGAACCGTCGCCTTGCGATGTTCTTGATCCTCGTTAAGTGCCGACGTGATAATGCTCTTCAGGCGGTCTTCAAAGTTTGCCACTTTCGGTGTCTCTTGTATGCTAGCATTGAGTGTGTGTTTGCGACCCGGCATGCCTGGCAGTTCACATTTGGGCAAAATGCTTGTGCCACGCAAAGTATTCGCCGTAATCTGCATTACAGAATTCAGTTGTTGCTTGTTGTTGTTGGACGCGGTTGGTGCAGGCATCAATGTGCTGTCTTGCGTCGGATTCATATAAATAGAAACCGAAGGTATTTGTTCGTTACGCTGCTGCTGCTGTTTGTTGTTGTTGTTATTGTTATGGCTTGCAGACGTCGTCAAACGTTTTTTGTCCTCCTGTGCCACATGTTTGCCATTCGCATAAGCCGTGCCCGTTGTGAATTTACCCGCCTCAATCTGCCGTCCCGTCTCGAGTATTTTTTGGGCAAGCACCTCCGGATTGCTTTCTTCAATCTTACCCACATCTGGTACCTCTGGCCATTCCTGTGAGCGTGCGCGATGTTCACGATTACGTCTCGAGTTCTTTGCATGTGCACTGCTCAATTTGCTTGACGTCGATGTGCTTACAACAAGATTATTTGGCACAGTGGAGTTCATTGGATTGGTATTCATTGCATTCAAATTGACGGCAGCTGTCACAGGGGTAACGGAATTGTGCATCACTGTCGCCCCCACCGAAGCTGATGTCGTCATTAGCTGCATTGCTTGTGCTGTTGGTCCGACGCCAGGTAAATTCGCTGCCTGCATTGAGCTTCCATTCGATATCGTCGACATTGGCGCCAATGTCATATTGGTGCCTTGCGCTAGCAGTTGTGCGGCCGTCCTTTGTTCTTCCACAGCCTTCTCAATAGTGGTCGTCTCCTTTTCGATGGACGAGACTTGCGCGTACATGCGTTTTCGTTGGGCCAAAGTATTTGCAATCTCTTTGATTACCAACTCTTGTGCCGCGCTCTCGGAGAGATCGTACGGCATCTCCAGCTTCACTTTACCATTTGCGCCATATAACTTTAAGGGCGCATGCAGTTCCGCTGAACGTTGCTTAACCAAATGTTTCTGTTCACTCTCGTAAACGGTCACCTCATTACGTATCTTGCTAACCGCATTTTGCAGATCCTTGTGCCGTCCGACAATTTCCTTCGCCTTGGCAATGAGATCATTCGGCGAGGACACATTAATGCCCAACTCATTCATTCGTACCTTCAGCAATGCAACACTATCGTCGATCAGCACCTTAATCTGTTTGTCCAACTGACTGGCACGATTCTTCAGGCGCGCCTTACGCTCCTGTTCCTGCTTGATTTGCTTAGTTATTTGCGGTACCATCGTTTTAGACTTCATCTGATCGATAAGCGCCATATACTGTGAACGGAATACATCGAGAAGTATCTGCAATGCATATGGCGTATCTTGTGGTGATTCCGGTATATCCAACTCTGTGTGTGACATGTCATCAGTCAGCAGCGATGTTAATCGTTGGTCAACTGTGCCTGGTGCAGCGGGCAGCTTTTTACACATTGTCTCCACTGATGTACTGAGCAACGTTTCTTTGTGCAGCACATCGAGCCCAACAATTTTCAACGACTTACGTCCACGTGCGCCCTTCTTCATGCGACCCTTGCGCCCTCCACGTCCAGCACCCATTTGGCTGCCATTGTCTTCCTTCGATGAAGACTCTTTACTATTGTTTGCTGAAGTGATCGCTGCAGCTTCACGCTCACGTGCCGTTGCCTCACGTTGGGCTGCGGCCGCCGATTTGCTGGCAATTGCCGCCTTCCGTGTAAGCTTTTTACGTTTCTTTTGTGTTGTTGCACGTGCATTTCTCGAATTTGTTGTACTGCTGAAATTGTTGTTCTCCTCATCATCCGATTGTGAACTTTTGCCCTTCGAGCTGCACCAATCTGACCAAACTTTACGCGTTGTCGGACCATTCGATGTGGTTGTGCCACCGTTTGTTGTCGTGCCGGCATCACCATCACTCTCCGTTGAAGTATCCATTTCAATGTTGTTATTGCGCTGTTGTTGCTGTTGTTGTTGTGCTTGTTGTTGTTGCTGTTGTTGCTGCTGCTGCCTTGTCTTGGACGCGCTGCCACTGGTTTGACTGTTGACATTCGCTGGCGAGTTTGTGCGATGTTGCGCCGCCGTATTCGAATTATTGTTGTTGTTATTATTGTTGTGGGTTAATGCGTGATTATTAGCTTCACGTTTGGCACGATCGCGCGTTGTGCGCACAGAACCTGTATGAGCGTAAAGATACAACAAATAAATTTAAGGTTAGTTTGAAACTCAAATCTAAAGTATAAATATATTTAATAATTTATTGTTTTCATATTTGCGTTGCACCTAATCAACAAAAAATAAGGAGAAAATTAAATAAAATTTTAAAAAGTATAATAAAGAAAAAAAACAAAAAATAAAACGATGCAGAAATGATGCTGCGTATGAGTGAATGTTTGGTTATGACGTATTTTCTGTTCAATTTTTATTTTGTTTTCGCTTTTTTGTTGTTTTCCGATTGTTGTTTCTCACGTGCGCAAAGCATTTAATTGTTGTTATTGTTACTATTATTGTAGATTCTCATAATGCTGGCAACGGCGTCCACAGCGTGACGTTTCAACGTCTGGCGCATTCATTTATTATACCTTTTTGTATTAGGCAGACACTTTTACTTACCGACATGGTCATTATCAGCACCTTTAGTCTTTAAACGCTGAAAATATCGCTCCAGTATCGTACGATCGATCACATGCAGATAGTACGACACCGGCTTACATGTCCATGAGACTGAACCCTTCAGTGGTGGTATTTCACTAACATGCATAATGGTGCCAATGTCGCTCAGATTGCTGTTGTTGAAAAAGGATATATATAATATATTAAACTATTCACAACTGTTTTAAATTTGAACTTACCGATCCGTGATGCGAAAGTTAAGCGGACAAAATGACTTTGACGATACGACACGTGCTCCATCACGCAAATCAGCAAAACGTTCTTTCAGCTGATGATCGACATTCGGACCGAATGCAAAATTATTGACAAAAACCAACGATGAAGATGTGATCTTTTCTCGATGCTCATCCACAAGAAAATCACCCTTGATCAGTTTATATTCGCAATAACGTTTGCCAAACCATGCCATATATTGACGAAATATTGTATCCATGCGTTCCGCATAAGCAGCCGGTGTATCGGCCTTTTCAATGCCAATGCATGTCTTTAGCGGAAATGATCCGGCCATTTGTAGAACGACCTGACCCACGCCGGAGCCGAGATCAATGAATGTATCCTCATTGGAGACAGTCACATGCTTGATCATTTGCTGTACAAGCTCGTATGATGTCTCACCGTATACTTCCGGTGAGAATGGCTCATACTGGTTAAGCTTGTCGGGATCGAGTACGGCAGCATTGTAAACTAATTGCAGTATATGTCTTAGAAGGCTAGGGTGAGCGAATTTATTTAGACGCTCGGCGGGCAGTGAAGTTCCTTTTTCCTATAAAATAATATTAATAATTTCAATTATTTCATATTTGGTGTTTTTGTTTTTATTCCCTTTTATTAACTAACTTACCAATGCAACAATACTGTCTACAGCCTTGTTAAATCGATCGACAAGATTTGTCATAGTCTTGTAGCAGGCAGTGTCGATTTGATTGAGATTAATCTCTTCGAATGCTGATGAGATGCTTGGCAGTTCATCGCACACGAATTTAATCGTGTCGATGATATCGATGCCATTGTCATGCTTATCCTGACCGTGTCCAATTTGTAGTGGCCAAGCAAATGTGACAACTTCTGATGAACCGGCGGGTGAACGCAACACCAAGTCTTTGACTTGCGGTGTTGCCATATTGTGCGCTGTTCAGCTGGCTTACAGTTGACACACACTCACCGGTGGCGGCAACTGCAAAACCAACCAAACAACGCAATTTAGCGATAACACTACACACCCTCACGATGCTTCGCTTCACCGTTACCAATTGTCTGGATCCTCGTCTTTGTATCTTCTCTCCACCTTCCTTCTCGATTTCTTAGCTCACTTCCTTAGCGTTCGTAGTCCTTCGTTGTTGTTTACGTTTTTTTTTTGCAACAAGTGGCAGGTCTAAATGTTGTTGTTG
The DNA here is from genome assembly GCA_034638295.1 of Phortica okadai. Lineage (NCBI taxonomy): Eukaryota > Metazoa > Arthropoda > Insecta > Diptera > Drosophilidae > Phortica > Phortica okadai. The sequence continues at coordinate 36,594,578 of CM067849.1, forward strand.
TTGATGTATGAACGCAGCTGATTGTGTTTGATTCTGTTTGTTGTTTTTAATTGATGTACGCTAAGCTTAGTTGACTGACAGTGTTGATTAACGTTTGTAAGTTTGCACTTTCTAGTTTGTTGATTAATTAATGCTGTCGTTCATTCGTGCTCACGCGGTCTTACAACTTTATGTGTTTTTTGTGTTTATTTGTTGTTTTTTTTTTGGGTGAGTAGTTGAATCGTTGAACTTTGGACTTTTGGTTCAGTGTCAAGATGTGCATGTACGATTTTTTTTTTACTTATACATATATGATGATATATTCTTACTATTGGTATTTGTTTAAATAAATAAATATCTATGCATTTATGTTATGCTTTACAAATAATAATAATGATATACATTAAATAATTATAATGAATTGGCATAGAAGGAGTTTGTTTGTATTTATTTATTTATGTTTTATTTAATTTTTTTTGTTTTAGTTTTCTAGTCGTTTAGTTGCAATTGTCTAGGAACAGTGGCAGCGTTGGATATTTGAGAATTTTGTTTGTTTTTTTTTTTTTTTATTAAGATTTATGATTTAATGTTTTGAAGAAGAAAAAATAAGATTTTTATCAACACTTTCATTTATATTTGATTACGTTGGTAACGCGTATGAACGACGTCGACGGCGACAGAACTCACACTGTGTTGTCGCCACTACTGTTGTTGTTGTTGTCTTTCTTGGTGTTGGTGTTGTTGTAGTTGTAATTGCTCTTGTCGTCTCTTGTCCACTACTGTGATCGGTTATTATATAAATAGTTCTTCTAGCGACACCTTCGATTCCGCCTTTTTCCGTGTTGTTGTTGCTGTTCTTCCGTACTCTGGCGACAACAACAACAGCAACAATTGCTCGTATATGCTCAACGATTTGCAATAGTACAACAACAATTATTATAACAAAATACAAAAGTAATTGATGATAGTTGCGTAATTTGATATTTTGTTGAATGTTAAGAAAACGATACATTTTCAATGTTTATTGTTGTCATTTTTCACTTGGTTGCGAACACTCGTCGTGTCGTGTCACGTCGTCTCGGCTTCAGTTACTTTGGATGTGTTTGTGTGCGGGTTGAGTAGGCGTTGTAGGCGTTGTTGGCGACGTAGGGGGCGTGTGATATTTTAAAGGCTTTTGCGGTATTTGAAATAATTGTATTTTTGTCTTTCCACTTTTTTTTCTTCTATATTTCACTGTTTACACTTACGCGGGCTGCAAACTGTTTTTTTTTATATATATAAAGTCTTTCTCACTCACTTGTTACTCTCACTTCAATACATGTAAGTATTCGAGTCTATGCTTGGTTTTGTTTTATTTAATTTTTCACATAAAGTTTCTTTTAATATTATATTTTTTATTTTTTATTATAGAAAGTGGTCTGTAAGAGAAAGAAATAGACATGATGAAACACAAATAAATAAATTCGGAAAAAATAAATTGTTTCAAAAACTTTGATGCGTTAATGAGCGCATTATGAAGTTCATCAACAAAAAATTAAATTATTTGTAAAAAAATTGTATTTAACTATGAAGTAATGTTAAAAACGACATGCAAAAATGTGATAAAATGTTTTATTGTTATTATGCTTGTGCAAATGCTATTAATAATGTTAGTGAGGAATAAAATTTTGTGAGTAATTATTTAAAATGTTAATGAAGAAAACAATTTTTACATATTTCACTGTCAAAATATCGATAATATTCTAAGAATAATGTAGTAAATGCATAAAAAATAAATTTAAAAAATATATATTTTATACTTAAAATAACTTTAAATTCGCATTGAAAATATTTTATGTTAAAAATAGTCTAATTTAATTTTTTTCAAGAACATTTTGTTATTCTCATATGTAGAAAACCCATGAGGTTTTCAAAAATGATATCTCAAATTGTATCAAGGGTCTGTTTAGAAAAATTACAAGGTCCTTGACGTTATATCAGGACATAACAAACCGATATTCAACGCATTGTCATCTTTAAATTGAAATATTAACACATACAACAAAATTAATTCAAATGGGTTTGACAAGTGTGTGAAAGTAGCAATAACAACGATCAACGGTCCCATTTGAATAACAATAATTTATTATGTTTGAACTATTCACATGTTGTAAGCTGATAACTTATAGTACATCAGTATTTACATGTGACAGTTAATCAGCTATGCGAGGCACGTTTTTATTTCGAATAAATTCTGAATACGCTGATGTCCGATGAACTCTCCTCCCCCTAGGTAGAACCCCCGCCCCTAGTTTTATCTCACGTTATTTATGGACGTCCCCTAAGTACAACCCTACAAAATGAAATACCATAAATTTTCATCTTCACACATTAAAAACATCTCATTATTTATATAAAAGGGTACGACAGTCTCCAAAGGAGTATGCCAAAATCGTACGAATTATAATCCTAATAACTCTAATACATATGAAACTATTTTTAAAAAACTTTCGAAGAAGATTACTTTTTACATTGATTGCAGGGTGTTATTATATTCAATTAGACTTGACTATATCTCTTTTTTAACATTTGAAATGAAATTGTTATTGTGGCTACGCTCTTTTTACACCCCTTTCATAGATGGGCGTGAGAAGAAAAAAAAATTACGGTCTCCGTTGCTACTGCTTATTAACATTAACATAAAGTTGTGAATGACGGCAAAACATAAAAGGTAAAGCACAAAGATGAAAGGTGGAAAAAGAAGCAACTTGCAGTTTACAATAAAAGAGAGAAATTTGTTCTCTCTCTCTATCTCTCACTCACTCTCTTTCAATTTGTGCGAAAGCATGTCGCGTCGGAGTAAAAATCAATAACAACCCCTGAAAATAAAGTTTTTAAAGCGCGAATATTAACGGCAGCAACATCAACAACAACGGCGGCGGCGACGATGTTGTTGTTTGTCTGTCTGCCAGTCTGTGCATGCATGTATGCGTGCGTTTATATCAAAAGTCGGCGGCGTTTATTGTTTGCACTTCCATTATGGTGGGAGTGGAGTTGAGTTGAGTTCGCAGTCAAGTGGCAGTTATTTAAGCTTTGCCAGAAATTTCATTTAATTTATATTTTTTTTGGTTGTTCTGAGGGAGTTTTTTTTAATGGTTGTATTTATTACGCATGCTTCTTATTTGTTCCTGTTATCGCTTTGAGTCTACATAAACAAATAAATTGAATTTATATGCAACCAAATCAACTCATTCAGAATAGAAAACTTCATCCGTCTTGTTCTTGTGTTCCTTTTTCATTTAACGACTTAAATGCCATTGAACCACTCCCAGGCGACGAGGAGCAAACGGAAACTTTTTTCTGATGCAGCACATTTAAATGTTGCGCAAGGCCTTAGCTTTAAAGTACCCTCACCCCAAACCCCATACACAAACACATGCACGAGCACACAACTGTAAACGTGTTTGCAGACAGTGAAAATTCGATTTAAGTTCATAAATTTTAAACATGAAACATTAAACTGTCTGGCATTGCAATTGTTATACTTGCATATGTATTACTTTATCTATGTATGTACATATGTATATATTTCAACATATACATTTCTATGTTACGTACGTATAAATATACATATGTATATAAAATGTATTTATTCCGGACAATTATGTATATGTGTATCTTTGTACCTACAACAGCTACAACAACGACCACAATTACAATGATTGTGCTCTTCTAGTATACAATGTACAGCACATCTATGTATATCACACATACAGTTGTGTTCAAAATGCTGGAGAAGGATCTTATTTGTCTATAGGGGCCGTTCATTAATTACGTAAGCTATTTTATGGGGGGAGGGGGGTTCGAGCATGACTTACATAGAGGGGGGAAGGTGTCTTACTACATCTTACATAAGATCATAGAAATGTGACCATAGGAAGAATTTTTGTAGTTTAATGACTTTACAATCGTCAATAAAAACATAGAAACGACACATATTATCGGATATGTTCCATTGGCAGATCCACTTTCCGAGTGGATTTTGACAAAGAACAATTTTGAAATATAGTAAGAGTAGATTATCACTAAAAAGGAAACTTTGTAGGTATAAATAAACCTTCCTAAAAATGTTTCTTTGACAAATAAAAATTAAAACAAACATTAATTTTTTCCTTTAAATTCTTACGTAATAAATATCAAACAAGGGGTAGGGGTCACCATGATCTTATTTTATATTACATGTAGGGGGGAGGGGGTCAAAAACAGGCAAAAATCGCCTTACGTAATTAATGAACGGCCCCATACCTGCATATATATTTCTAAGTGTTAATACCATTGACCCAAAGATCTCAGAAACTGTAGTTCCGATTGAGTTGATAATTCGCATCACTAAGTGTGGAAATCCCGAAAGTTATATTCGTTCACCAAGCAAAGTATGGATATGCACCTGTGGACAAGAATGATGTAGCCATATTCCAATAAGGATTCGCCTAATAATAAGACAGTACATCTAAGGACATAAAGAAAGTTCCGCAAGAGTGGTGACTTCAATTCTGCTGGCATATGCCATATGGCTTTACTATTTTTTTGACCGCTGCTGTATATATACATATAAGCATCTGCATTAGCACATACATACATACATATGTATGTATGCATCATGAACGTATAACAGTCAAGCAACGTCGGTTATGCTGAGCGCCCATTATTGTTCTCCCTGCAAAAACAACCAAAAGACCAACAAAATTCAACGGAACATTTACTTTACTGTTATTGTTTTTGTTGTTGTTGGGCGTCAGTTGTTTAAATTGCGTACTTTGTGGAATTGAAAGCCGACAACAAATACTTAAATTTTACTGCAAAATGCTTTAATTGAATGAGATTGTTTTGGCTCTATGAGACTTACAGTTTATATTGCGGATACATAAGACATTTGACTTTGGTGTTATAAACAAAACGATTCCGACCATTAACTTATGTTTTTTCTAAACGATTAACGATTAAATAAGCAAGCAAACAAACTAAGAAATAACAGAAAATATCGATAGATGAGGCGGCTTTGGTTGTGCCATCGTTGACAGTAGAACATGCTGCCCTTTCACAAATTCCCTGTCTATGTTGACTTTTGAATTCCATTAGGCAACTTCACTTCAGTATAGACGCAGAGTCTGTCGATTTGTTTACACTTTTTGGATACTTAAGCACATCAAACAACACATACACACATTCACACATAGCTTGTATTTCGTTTACTTTGTCCAATTTTGACATTCCTCATACAACATGTTGGTCAACAAACTTTTTTCTGTTTCAGTTTTAAAGCAGTTTAAGTAAGAAGAGCTTCGGATTCGGCGATTTGCGATATAGTTGTTTAGCTAATACTTCCCCATTCCATATAAAAAGACTTGCAATGAAGAGGTGGAGTTCGCTAATAAACAGGAAAAATACAAAACAAAGGGAAAGAACACTAATTGTAAAAACTAAAACCACTATTCAAGCAAAAAAATAATTAAGCCAAATGCAATTGAAGATAAAACTGTCACCGTTCCCCAAGAGTGAGCATATAATTTCTTGTACTCCCTCTACTCATGAATGGTACACTTAATTTAAGTGCCACATAGTACTGTACAGTACTGTTCCTGAATGTATTCCTCTAAAATGTATTTAAGAGATATTATCTCAATCCATATACGTACATAAAGTCAAAGGACATTGCAGCCATGACTTGTATTATTTGTAATTTGTATTTTTTAAGTAACAACTTTGTAAAAACGAATAGACTACTAAGATTTGCCTTTCGAAGAAACTTAAATCCAAATAGTTGTCACACTTTACTGAAGTAGCAATAGAACAAAGTCTTTGTATGCTTTCCAGAGCCAGAGCAAACATCAATTAGAATGTTGAGCACGGGGGCGTGCGTGACCTACATTTTCTTGCCGTTTCCTTTTGCGCAAAAAAGAAAACACGATTGCGAATGGGGGAAAGAAACAAGCACAAACATATTGACACAATTACAACAACAGCAATAACAACAAGCAGTTAGTCAGCAACGAGCATGAGAATGAGAACAATTAACGCTGAAATTGCTTTTAATCAACGTGACACACCTCGGGCAACATACCCCTTTGCCTTTCCCTCTGCCCCATAAAAAGTAAACACTTTAATTTGTCTTCACCCTCAACTCGGTCGGTCGTTGATCGTTGTTGTTGGCGCTTATATAAAACATACGCTCATCTTCATCATCATCATCGTCCACATCAACATCATTATCAACATCGACATCATCATAAAGAGCTCTAATGACGCCCACGCCTTTTCTGCGACCGCCACGCTGTCTGCCAAATGCGATGACAGCAAAACAAAAAGTAAATCAACAAATTTCATTAAAAAGACAAATTAGTATAAAACGCAAAAAAAAGGTCCTAAAAACAGAAACGATTTATCAATAAAAATAGAAAATAAATAAAAACAGATTTTATGTTTACAAACAGCCACACACCTTTTGTACCCTACATAGTAGTGACACGGCTTATGACGTTCAAATTTTTTATAGAAAGTTTCATTCAAGAAATCGAAAATTATTTCATGCTCAAGAACACTAACATTCTATCAAATGGCATGTAAATAGGACCTTAACAACGTATCGTACTCAGAACTGCTGTTTTATTATTATTTTTTAGGTTATACTTCTGTTAACGTTCAAAGTAACAGCACGAACTTCAATTGCTTAAAATGATGAAATTGGGAATGAAAAGTGAAAGCAGTGATTGGAATATGAAAGCTATTAATTCTTCTACATATTAACGAAACTATTGAAAGAAACATTTTTTAATTGAGTTATCATCTCAATCGTAAGTAATGATTACTTACCCTAAAGTACCCTTAAATAATGAATAAGCTTAGGGACAGCACACTTCGGGTGTAGTGTATTTACCGGTTGTCTAATGCCGATAAACATTTGCAATACAATTTTTTATGCTTTCTGTTATTATTATAGCACAATTTTTCAACGGGCGCGGTTATTGTTTTACTTTTTTATTGTTTCGTTTATTTTTTATATACATATGTATGTAATCATTTTCTGTTTTTTAGTTAGTTTGTTTTTGTTTAATATGTCAAGGTCAATGATTGCATTCGAATTATGAAACAACACCAACAAGCGGACTCAGCTTTCTCGCAGCAATTCATCGCTAAAAACTGCAAAATAATTAACAAGCTTCAAGCACAAATTGCAACTATTTCTACAACAGTTCACTTATTCACTCGCTCACTCACTCACTCATGCCTTCTCACCCTCTTCGTTCCTCAAGTGCTTTGAACGCAAAACAATTTCGAAAACAATACCACAGCAATAACAATAATAATTTTTATTACACGCTGCTTTGATTGTTTACTGTTAGAATAACATTATTTAATAGTTCTCGTATTTCATAATTTTTTTGAATTACTGATTTGTGTTATTTTTGTGTTTTTGTTGTTTTACTTTTTTTTTCTTTTTTTACTCTATTCAATTAATTGTTCATTAACCATTCATGGTCACGTGTAGCAGAACAGAGCAGTGCCGCAACGCGACGCGTCGACGTTGACGCTACTTGAAGTTGAAGGTTAAACAATTTTTTTATGTAAGAACAGTTTCGTTTTGGCTAAATAAAAATAGATTTTCAACGCATTTATCATTATTAACAATTGTTCATCGTTAATGGGTGTAAATTGAAATTTACTAAAAGCATTTCAAATTCATTTTTTTTCTTCTTTTAAAATGTAAAGTTTGAATGACAACTTTACATTTTGAGGAGCATAAATGGTTTTAGTGGCACCGCAACAGTTTGAGCAGCACTGAGAACATAAGTACGTCGAAAGTTGAATTGAATGCATAATAAAAATGTAACAGTTAATCACTATAGAATTTAATAAGTTCATAGTTGAAAAATACTTTTTTATTTTTAAATTTACGCTGAATATAAAAATTCTTAAAATATTAGAAATTCTTTCAAAAACGATATTGAAGGCAAAAGTATTTTTGGCGCCATAATACAACCAATAAAAATCAATTCACTTGTAATGCAAAATGCGAAGAACATGAACTTTTGTTGTTCTTATTGAAGATGATGCAATTACAACTGAGAAGAGAAACCAAAAACTATAAAACGCACAAAAAGAAATGCGCATGTAGGCGGATAAAATTGAAATGAATTTTAAAAATAAACACTTACAAATCGAAGGAAAATAACATGAAGTCTTGCATGCGTTGCATATTTTTATATCACTATATTTTTCAGTACAAGGCATGTACACTTGTAAGAAGACCCTAAACAGAACATTTTTTGTTTCCAAAGAGAGAGCGAGAGCGAATATATCAATGAGCTTAGGCGACGAGTGCGATTGCAACGCAATAATGATAACACTTCCTTGTTTGCTTTTCACTGGCAAAGGGGGAAAGCGATAGAGAACGGACAAGATGCACGCCAAGCTAATGCAGGCCATTGAGGTTATGTATACGATTGATAATCAATACTATAATTTTAATAATAAACAAAAAAAAAAAAAAAAAACGAAAACAAAAACAAAAACAACATAAAACAAAATATCAAAACCTTGTGTATAAAGAAAAACAAATTGTGCAACAATCTGAACGTGATTTCCAATATACGTTTTCTAAACAAGGAAGTGTGTCAATGATATTTTTCACACTTTAATATATTTATTTGTTCAACTTTTATTACATTATCTTATCGCGCAACGATTTCAAAAGGCACACAATAAAGTTTAATTTAGTTAAATAGTTTCATGGTTGTCTATTTTTTTCTTCATATTTTCTTACACTGAGATTGCATGCCTTCGTGACGCCCAACGCCGGCATCTATCATACATGTAAGTGAGTGAAAAAAGATTCTAAATGACAAAAAAAAAGTGATAAGATATAATAATGTTAGGATGACCTACATTTACTTGACGCTGCATACAAATACCAAAATAATTAACACGGTATATAAAACAAAGTGAACCGACAGACAACAGCTGCCAATGTTTGCCAACACTGCTCGTGAATGGCGAATGCAAGTCAACATGAATCGACAGCGGAAGTAATAAATAGAAAAAAGAACATTTAAAAGCAATGAAAACAAACTGAAAGGACAAAAAAACCGCAAACTGAAGTTATTTTTGAGTTTTGCATTTAAGTGCATTTTATGCCATTCTTAACAATGCAAGCAGCAGAAGCAACAGACTGGGAGCACAAAAGATCAACTAAGTGGGCACGAGAAGCACAAAAGCAGAGGATGACACAAGTCAAGCACCTGCACATCAACATGAAACGGTTATGGCAAAAGCCACAAAATTGTCTGACAGCAGTGCGCAATTGGGGAGACAGAGCACAGGCAACAGGTCGGCAGACAGACAGCCAGACGATCGACGATGAAGAACGGTTGGCACTCAAGTCAAGTTAAATCGAAAGTGACCAAATTTTGTGTATGCATTGGGAAAGGTGCAACACAGTGAGAGAGAGAAAGAGAGAGAGAGACCGCGAGCAAAATGTAAAAGAGCGTAAGCATCAACACGAGCCAAAAACAAAATACAAGTATTTTTATTTTGTATGTATGCATGTATCATTGATCAACAAGTAAACGAAAAACTTGATCTCATGCCTCATACTCAAGCCAAAGCGAGGCTTCGATGAATTCGTTCAAATTGAACATGTCAAGTGCAGTTATCTCTTGTTGGCCTCTCTCTGTCTCCCGCATTTAAGTTGTTCTTTTGATAGTTGGTTTTTATTTTTTGGGGTTCGTTCGCTCTTTCACATGCTCTGTGCTTTAGCAAAAGCAATAACTTTACCAACGATCTCCCTTTTTTGTTCGTATGGCTTATATTTTATGCATTGTTGCATATGTTGGACATGTGCAGTAGCCGTCTTTTTACAACGCTTCCACATAACAAACTGCTTTGGTACGTGCCTTCAATTTGCAAATGTATCTTAAGTAAATGTCAAATAGCATTACGGGAAAAAGAGAGGACTGTTCGGAAAAAAATTTCGATTGCATAAATACAAGATGTTTACACATGTTTATATTTTTATTTTCTTTGTGGTTTTGTTACTCTTTACTTTATCTCCTTGCATATTGCATTTGCAGTCAAGTCAAGTTGAGGTCATCGATCGTACATTTGCGCATTTCGTATTCTTTATAATTTCTTATTTTATGCAATTTAATACATTATTTTATGCGGTTAACAACAGCTGCGCTGCTTAAGCATGAATGTCAAATAAAGAAGATGAAGCACTTATTTGTCATTCATGAACATGTGTGACATGACTGCATGAAAACTATAAAAGCACAGAAGTGAGTAGCTTAAAAATTATATGTAGTTAAATAAAATAAACCATCGATTTTTTTTAATTCAAAAATATGTTGAATTTAAAAAAGTGAAGAGTGAAGTTTTCTGCCACAAATCGCACAATCTTAAATCATTTGACTACTTTAACATTTGCGTTTTTTAACTTTTGTGTAAATTTGTTTTGCTCTCATGACAGTCGAATCTCAAAATTGCAATGTTGCCAAATTTCATTAGCTTTCCCATTTAGACTTACACACAAAAGTTATAAAATAAATAATATTTGTCCTAAACCAATTGGAACTACTTAAAATCACCTGCGTCACACACACACACACACACACACACACGCACAAGACGCTATTACCGCTCACTCGAACCTATTAACGTTCGTACTTTTTTTAACATTCCGTTACACAACATTGAAATATAACTTGGAGCTAAAAAAAATAAATAAAAAATACTGCCATTAAAATAATGCAAAATGTGGGCGAATACACACAAATCGATTTTAAATTATCATAAAAAGGCGAACAAATACGCAAGTAAAACAACAAATATTGCATAATGGCTTGAATGGCAAACTCAAGCCCCGCCCCAATGAATGGGGGGCGAAAACAACAAAGCAAATGTAAAGGAGGACAAAAGTAATAGACGCTAAAGAAAAAGTTTTAAATCAAAGAAATACAAAAAGAAAACGAATTTTAAAGTACACACACAAAAAAAAGTTTTCTTGTTTAAAGCCATTTGATGAACAAACTCACGAGTAAAAGCAAGAACAAACAAAGGAAAAACAAAAAATGAAAAGGAATTGGCTGACACTATGGTAGAAAAAAGGGAAAATCGGGCGTAAGCTTTCAATGGTAGTAAAGAAGAAGAAGATGCCAGATATAAATAAATGACAGCAGGCGGCAGCAACAACACACAAGAAAAGCCGTCGTCGCATTACAATGAAAAAGTACACAATTTATAACAAAAACGTGCGGAACAGGGACAACGGCGCAGGCGAAAAGGAAGGCGCAACATTAGAACCAGACAGACCGAGAAAGAGAAAAAGAGCGCGCAGCAGCAACAGCAGCAGCCACAGCCCTTGTGACAGCAGCGCTGTTAACGTTGACAGCTTTTGCTAGCAAAGCAGCGCAGTGCCTGGCGAAAGAAAAGTCACTTTTTTTTTTTTGCTTTTTAAAAAGCGGCGCGAAGTGTGGGAAATGAATGAGATGAAGCGAAATAATGGCGACGGCAAACTTTAGGTAGCGGTACGTGATACTCATATAAATTCACACACACACATCTTAACGTAACATAATACATCGTCGCCACCCTAAAACCACCTACTCAAACACCTTCAATTCATCACACATACAAACGCAGCAGTATGTGTTCTGCCTCAACCCAAGATGGCGCAGCACAGCAACAGCAGCAACTGTGAACGCATTGCGAACGTGGGAAAAATGTAGAAAATGCAAACGAGAAAGAAGCAAAAATAACGTTGATGATGATGAAGAAAAAGAAGAAGACAAATATCATAATGATGAAAAATAACTAAACTAAAACCCGGGAAAACTTATAAAATATGCGATGTCGACAACAACGATAAGTTGTTGTTGTATGAATGTAGCTGACTGTGTGTATGTATGGGGGTAGTGTTGCCAAATGCTTTTAAGGGTTTTTTCATTTCAGTGACAGGTTTGTTTTTCTTTTTCCTTTTTTTGTTTGTTTTTAGTAGAAGTGTTGGTGACGTTGAGAAAATGTGTTAAAAGTTGTGGAAACTTACAGACTCAAATAGATAGAGAGAGAAAGCAAAAAAGTTTGTAGGATACAGCAATGTAAATAGAACTAAAAGGCAGTGTTGCCAACCAGCTGTCAAAGGGATTAGCTGAGAATAAGAAAATAAAATTGTACTCCGTCGTCTGCGATTTTCGTTTGTTTTTCTGGGGTTTTTCATATTTTTTTTATTTGTTTGCCTTACAATCAATATTCGCTACAATTTCTTCTAATATTTTCTTTATTAGCACAAAACAGTCAAGCAGACATTAAGAAAATGTGTTGAAATCTTTGTCGCTATTCCAAGGGCTATACATAACTGCTTTTTTATCGTATCTTGATTATCCGATTCATTCCGCAGATAAGTTCCTCTTTAACTAAAGATCTAAATTGGCGAGGGACAAATAACTAAAATTACGTGGGGTGATAAGCTAATGGAACTAATGTAATTATTTAATTATAATTTTTATAGTTTTCACTATTTAATATTTATTTTATTGATAATTTAAAAATGTGTCAAGAGTTTATGTTGATATGCGATGCAACCCTAAGCTAATAATAATACCGACCCACCTTTCATACACAAAAGAACTCCCACAAGCCCACACAGGTCCCACACACATACATAGTATGTAGGATGAATACCAACCCAGTGACGACATTATAAGCTCATACAACTGTATAATTCCCACGACTTCATTTTCCGTTCCGGCAGTGCCAACCATTAAAGTCACAAAGTAAATTAAACAAAATTGCAGAATACAAACAACAAAAAAAAATGGAGAAGAAAATAAAGAGAGAAGTAAAGTGCGGAAAAGGCAATAATTTAATTTTCCAATTTTCCACAAATTTAACAAAATGACAATGAATGAGCAGCAAAATGTAAAGACGTTAGCGCAGAGGACAGACAAACACGCCGGATGAGACATGTAGCAAGAGCTGTAGAGGGAGAGAGATAGACATGCAATATAAAAAATATATATTAAAGCGAAGAAGCACAAATATTTTCATTAAAGCACAAATCCGACAAAATTACACCACCAGCGTCATCATCACTCTACCACTTCACCACCCTCAGCATCCAAATCCATTCCATGGCAACAAAACCAACAACTACTTTACAACAACAACAACGAGGACAATATCAATAAGCGTGTATGTATGTATGTATGTGTAAGCAAAAGAAAACAACGAAAAAACGAAGGCACAAGCGAAAATTCCAAAGTAATAAACACAAAAATCCTCGGTGTGCTTCTTCTTTCCTCCATCTACTCGTTATTGACAACTTTTTCTTCTTCTTGTTGCACACACACAACATTCTATGGGGTGGCACTCAAAGGCAGGCAGGCCCTTACCCCACAACAGAAGCAGCACAGTAGCAGTGTTGCCAATGTGCTTGTTTTATTTTTATAGTCATTGTTTGCTTAGGGGTGGGTGGTTGTTGGGTTGTGTGGGGTAGTAGCTACGGATATTCATGCATACATATGTACACACACAAAAATATACATGTACATATATATTGTAAGTTTTGTTGTTAGTCTGTTTGGTACTTTTGCATTAATTGCTTTATCGATTTTTTTCCGACATTATTTATTCGTCCTTTTTGGTTCGCTACTTTTGTTTTATGTTTGTTTAATTCTTTTTTGTGCTTCTTCTTTTTTTTTTAGCACAAGGACGCAAAATGAAAGAGCGCACACGAATAAAATGCTATAAAAGCAGTAGAAACGACAACAACAATAAATGTTGAAAATGTTTACTTTTAGTTGGTTGCTCGTTGTGAATGACATGAATGAACACACATACATACATACTGGCATACGCACGTGCGAATGAGATAGCAATCTTTGCTTTGCTTTTTTATTTTTATGTCAGGTATTTGTTTTCTTTCAATTTAAAGCTTAAAAAAATATATATACATATGTAAATGCACACATGCACGCGCATACATAGGAGAAATATATAATTTCGAACAAATGATTTAGGCCGTCGCATAAACAAATAATTTTTTTTAACTAAGCCAAAGCTGCGTATGCCTAGATTATATGAATGCACATGCAAGTGGGCGTGGCCTTACTTTGCATTTGCAAAAAATTAAAACTTGTTAAACTCTCGACAATTTAGCTGCACATAACGGTTTTATAGAGCAATGCAAATGGAAGCGGCACAGAAACGAGCACAGTTGAACAACACAAAAGTAAAGTGCGGAGGTAGTTTGATAAATTAATAAAACAAGTATTGTAACAAATTTTACTTTTTTATGTTTATGAATAAATGAGTTATTTGTAAATTATTATACATTATAAAACTTATTGTATTGGTTGAAAGTCATGTATTTTTAATGCCTTCTGGATTAAAAGATTATCTCAAAACGGTTGAAAGAACAAGAAAAACCAAAGCTTGTTTAAGGGAACCGCAAATTTGTTTGAAGTTTTTACTGAATTATCATGTAGCCCTCGTAAACAGCAAAAAAAAAATTAAAACAAAAAAGTACAAACAAACAAGTAAAGCAACAGAATTTTTGCGCGCGCCGCAAACGCTCGAACAAAATGAGGTCAACTATTTATAACTGTTTTATTTGCTCTACTACTGTTGCGACGAGAGCGAGAGTAGGTTAAATTTATGTAAATTTGCATAATTGCGCATATGTGCTCAACACGTTTAATACATAGCGCTTTTGCATATTTGTTTGTACATGCATATGTGTGTGTGCATTGTATGCGCGTACATGCAACTCTGCGTTAACAGCAGATGGCGGTGGACAAAGAGTTGGAGCCTTTGGTGCGTTGCGGCATAATGTCGTATTGCATGCTATGCGTGCATTTTGCAACAACTTTCATTTAATTAAGTTCACGTGACCTACAGTAAAGTTAGGTAACTGAAAACGTACCGTAATCTAATAATGTTTACGACCCATAAAAAAACAACAACAAAAAACACCAAAATTGTGTAAACACTCAACAGTACTTTAAAGTCAGGATTTGTTTGTTGCAATTTATTTATGTCACAATATATTTTTTGCGATGTCTTAAATTTTACAAACAATTTTGTTCGAAAAAAGGCTTCAATTCCATTTTGTTTCATGTTTTAAAAAATAAAATCATAGTAATAAAAAAATGTCATAACTATGACCAATGACAGATGCCCTTTCGCACTGTGCTATCTCAAAAACAACTGACATTCATGAAATATGAAGCTCACACAACAAGCCACAAATGCTGATAAGGATTATCTTTAAAAAGTCATGGATTTAGAGTCGGCATTACCCGAGCTGGGACTTTTTTTAATTGCAATCTCAAAGCGGAAATGTGACGCTACAAAATGCTTAAAAGGCGTGAGAACGTCGGTTAGATGATAAGGTTGGATTTTTGTTTGGAAAAGTGACTTCAAATTTGTTTAAACAGTTGCGGATAAATAAATGGTAGTGTATAATGATGTGTAATCCTCTTTTTGTCATCAACTTGTTTGCCTTTAGTAATAAGACAACTTAATAATATTCATATTCCTATTCTGACAATTATATTAGACAATTTTAATAGGGACATTCTTTTAAATGACATGTTAATAGGATTTTCATAACCAATATTTGATTTTTTGATCATTTTTCACTACTTTGCATTCCAAATTCCATGGTTTCTAGCAAACGGAATTCCTTGTGTTATGTTAAGATTTCACTGGAATATGAAACCTATTAATTTTTGTTATTAACGAAAAGCCGAAAGTGCTCTGTAGGTTTTTTAAGAGTTGCCAGAATTCGACTGTTAATGTCCTAAATGCAGAAACGTGTGGATTATCGAATTTCTATTGTACATAAATAAATAACTGAAAATGTAAAATGAAAATTAAAAAATCACGTTCTGGTTTAAATAAATCGCTTGTCAAATGCCACCACAAAGGAAAATTCTATCAAATCAACAAAAAAAAAAACAGCTGTTAATCATTTACAAGGTTCAATAGTCAGTCAACGCTCATATACCAAAGAATATCAGACGTGTCGAAAGTCACGTATGTATGTAATAAAATCATGACAAGAGTGAAGAGCGAAGAAAAAATACAAACAAACAAACTTTAGACGTATACAAACTTAAAGGGCAACAACAATAACAAAAAGCATAGGAAAACCAATAAATAAGACAAAGAAAAACTGAATGAAAAAACTTTTCTAATACATTACTAAACAACTACCAAGATTACAAAAGGCGAATTGAATGAAAAACAAACCTAAACAAAACTAAAGTAAATAGAAAAAAGAGGCAGCAGCACAAGAAGAGTCGTGGCGAATCGCGTGGAATGATTATCATTAAAGAAGAAGAAACGAGAGAGCATAGAATGCAAGCAACATACAAAAACATAACAAAAAAAAAATCTGCGTCAAAACTTAAATGCGACGTTGCCAAATTTACGGCAAGCTTAAATTGCAGTCGCCGTCAAAGAGAGAGAGAGACTTTGTATCATTTGTTTTTGTGTTTTATTTTTACAACAATAAAATTAGACTAAGCAAGTTTAACTATAAACGAAATATGCACACAGAAGGGATGTGCTTGAGGGTGGTGCACCATGGGCAAGGTGTATGTGTGTGTGTTTGTGTGCAAGCGACCGACAATCACAAACCAGAAGAAATGCAACAAAACAGAAACTTGTTTTTTTATTCCACTGCTCACTTTGTTGGACGGGGACTTTTATTGTAAAACGGTATATGGCACAGAGGGTTGGGGGTTGAAAATGTGGCATGCAACAGTGCAGAGAAGAAGATTGTCAGTGGAAAAAAAACAAGTAATAATAATAATAAAATAACCTGCCGCAAGGGTTGGAATTAAAAGAAAAAAAAAAAAAAAGTACAAAAAGAATAGACGAAAATGAAAGACTTTGCCAGGGTTGCCTTTGTGTATAAAAAAAACTCTGTTAAGCCGTTTGAGTTGCGCATGTTGTTGCTTTGCTTGGTTCTATTTAATGTTTGTAGGCGTTTCTTTTCTACGACAGGAAGGATGAGTTCAGTCAGCCAGTTTCCTGTTGCAAAAAAACATTTTTTTTCCCATTTTCAATGTAACAGCAACTGAATGGGTCGTCTGTGTTGTTGTTGTAACTTCTTACAACAATTTACATTAAATATTTAAACATGCAAATTGAAAAATAAGGCGGAAAATTTATGACTTCAAAGCAGACTTTCTTATGACTTTTCAAGCATACAAGATTAAAAGGAATGATTTATGTTATTTTAGTTACTTTTTTCTTTCTTCTTCTTCTTGGCATACTCAAATATTTACAGACTGTAAGAGGAGGAATTTGCAATAAAGCCAGACATAACAAGTAATTTAAAGCACTTTAAGTAGGAATTTGCAGTCATCAAAGAGAGAACAGTTGTCATGGCGAATTGGCTCAGTTGTAAATATACATTGTAGCACAATTGTTATTGGGTTAAGACGCGATAAACTTACTTTGCAAATTTAGGTCAACTTTAATCACAACAAAAATAAATGAATAATGCATTTTAGACAATAAAATGGATATAAAAACAACCATTTTTCAGAGAAGTCTCTGAAATTTGAAACACAAAAGACATGTCTGTAGAATTTTCTCTAATCTGTAGAATTCCCTCATAATTGAAATATGAAAAATATATAATATGAAAAATAATTATCGAAATGTCTTTTCTTCTATTAAGAAATGAAAATACTCAACAAGGGTTAATGTTAGTGAAAATAACATAAGGAACTTAAAAAATTTAAGATATTAAAATAAAATATTCATTAATTGGGTTTTTGTGGCTGTACCCAAGCTGGTACATTGGCAATATAAATAAAAGAAAAAAATTGTTTTTAACTTATCAGTAGCAAATAAGTAAAATAAATGTATGTCTTTTAATATGCAATTCAGAAAAAAAAAATTTTTTAAGAAGTTTCTCAGTATGTACTAAAAGATAAATTGGTATCAAAGAAAGATCCAAAATATTTACAATAGTATGTCTGAATGAGACAGAAAGCAAAATATGTACACAGTTGTTGCCGCCATTGCGAATATTGTTTTTGTTGGTTCGTTGAACCGCCTTTAATTAAAAATCAAGTTGAAGGTCATCATTTTAGACTTTATTCCGATGCAAAAACGAACGAAGCCGAAACAAAAAATAAAAAAAAATATAGAAAACGCGACGAATTTCGTCAACAATATATGAGCACAATGAATAAAAATGTTCATATTACAAATATATGTATATTCTTAAATCAGCTGCCACAGAAACAACATCAACAAGAATAACAATAATAAATCCAATTAGCATCATTTCATTATATACTGAATGTGTAAGCTCAGTTTGAAGAGGTAAATAATTTACAAAGGTCACTGAACATTTTGCTTGATTTTTTCGTTGTTGAATTAAACAAAGAAAAATTAATAAAAAAAAAATAAAATAAAACAAATAATCCAAAAATCTCACGAATTGAAAAACAAAAATAAAACCTGACTCACTTGATCGACACTCTCAAACATAGAGAATTTGTTATGTATTCTGTTTGCTCTTCAAACATTTGTATTTTTGTGTGAAATATGGCAACAGCGCAAGCGAAACAAACATAAACGAAAGAGGGAGCGAGGCAGAATGAGTGAGCACAAAACAAAAAACATTTAACAATGAAGCAAAAACATTAAAACTGAAAAACAAAAAAAAAACCGGCAGTTAGCAACACAAAGTTATCTTCGGCCTTGCCGCTGGTTTGATACCCTTGACGCCCATTCTTAGTTTATTCGATACGGTTCGATTTCTCTTGAATTGATGGCACATGTATGACCAATTTTCAATTTTGTATCTCATTCGGTGACAGAGTTGTGGAAAATCGTGATTCGGGGTTCTAATATATTTTCCTTTTTGGTGTCCAAGAAGACTGTCTTTCGAATTTCGACCTTCTATCTTAGTACCATCCATTCTACCATAGTACCATAGGATATAGATCGTATATCCACAGACAGATGAACTTCACTGGATCAAAAATACATACATATGTACATTAACTTAGTCAAAGATATCTCCTTAGAGGTATTACAAACATCTTGACGAAGTCATACAATTCGCTGCGTATAGGGTATAAATGCTTGTGTATGTGTATAACGTAATACCAATAAGAATTTAAACAATTTTCAAATCAAACAATGTGAAGTCGCAACATTAGAAATAAGCAATGAATGCAGAGAGAGCAAAAGAGAGACAAGGGTAAGCAACAATGTGAGTCTTGAGAGAGCAGCAAGAATAGAAGGCAGCATATTAAGCTTCATTTAAGTCGAGTTTCGTGGGTGTACATGTGTGTGTTAGAAGCGCGTGTGTAGGAGAGCATAGAGGCCGCGCTCATCCGCAGACTACAGCGACCTAAGTATGGGTGTGTGTGTGCATGCGTCTGACAGGTGTTTGTGCGTGCAGGTGCGCTGTCATTAGACAATTTTGTCGTTGTCGTTGCTTCTGCTGCTCTTTCAAACTTGTTTTTGTTGTTGCACACATGTTTGTATTTGCTTTCAATGCAATTTAAAATTAAATTTTATTTGAAATACATTAAGCAACAAGGCATAGCACATGAAAAAACCAATAAGGAAATGATAGCGCAAAGTTAAACAAAAAATGTAAAAAACTAAATAAATAATAAAAAAAAAAAACATACACACAAAACAAACATAGTAAAAACAAGTTTTGTTCTTTTTGCCTTTTTCTGCAGAGAAGCGCTTTTTTTTTTTTTTTTTAAATAGTAAACGCAACAACAACAAAACGGGTTAGACAACCGCGAGACTGAAATTACAGCAATAAAAACAACATATAGAAAAAAAAAGATAAAACCAGAGGCAAGCAACTAACACACACATAAGCAAACAGTTCGTGATTACATAATGCAAGGTGTCGTCATTGAAATCAAATGTTCACAAACACACACACACGCAAAGGCAAATATAGAAAACAATATAATAAGAACAGAACTAATAATAATAGTATTGAAACTTTTATTGTTAATCAAATGAGCATAAATTTTTCTTCCAAAAATTTAAAACTAATAAATATAAAAAAACTTTAAGTGTACAACTTTAAAGAAGATTCCCATTTTTTTTATATATTTTTTTTATATTTTACTTTCTTTGATCAGTTTTTGTTTCTTAATAATGAACTCATTCTTTATGACTTTTTTTGACTTGAATTATATTTTGACACTTATAAAACACCCAAGACAGTTTTTCCAACTAGAAGTTAACAAGAAGTTTTTAGCGACAAAGGGATGAAAATTCATGGCAAATTTTTAATCTGACTCAAATTTGACAAACCAAAATACAATTTTTCGATCTTCTCTTTAATCTGCAATCAGATCGAACTACAGAGTTATAAACTATAGTAGTACTTACAGATTGAAGAAATATCTTCGCAATAGATTGGGGTCATAGGGTCAAACCAATAAATCATTGCACTGAGACAGACAGACGGTCATGGCTGATATAGCCATTCGCTTCGAAGTGCTAATCAAGAATATAAGTATATGAATATGCATCTATGATCGGAGATGTCGTCATCTGAGCGTTACAAACTTTATGACATTGTTTATATACTCTCGCATGTGATTAAAAATACGAAAACATTATTAGCTCAAATCATTATGGTCATTATATCACTAATGTGGCAAATAAAAATATATGTTTTTTTTTTTCTTTTCTTTTTTATAATTCAGCATAAAAATGCGCAACTTTGATCTCCTTTCCACTTTTAAGCTTCACTTTCAAATGAAAACGAGTTGCCTTTGTTATTGCTGTTGTTGTTGCTGTTGCAGCTCATAAAATCAAATGGCTTTAAATCTCAAGGTGAAGGCGAAAACGCTGCGTTGTCTTTAAACGAGGGACTATAAATATGTTAAATCGCAAAAAAAAAAGCATAAAAAGAAATAAACATAGAAATAAAAAAAGTGTGAAAATAAAGTCTGAAAAAAATTAAACCATAAAATGTTAATGTATTCAAAGGTGAGCTTTAAAAAATAAAGGGAGAGATGAGTAAAAATATTTAAGAACATTTTTTTTTCGCTCTGGCTCACTGTGAGATATGAAACATATATAATTTAGCTAATAACGATTTAAAATATAAAAATTTTGTTGTCGGTATTAATAGTTTTCAGCTTAACGACCCTATTCTAACTGTATTTAAAAAAATATTAAGAGTGATTTAATAGTTTCATTAATAGAAAAATAAATAGGTTTCTAATCCCGCTCTTTTTGTTTTCCAACTCCATCGTTTTTAGCTATTGTAATTCCTTATGTAATGTTGGAACACAACCTAACCTAAGAAATTACGATTACCAGCAACGATGGTAATACGAATGCAAAGTAGCGGCAGTTTAACAAGATCAAAAATCAGCTGATAAAAAACTGTTTGCTAACAGAGAAAACAAAAAAAAAAACCAGTAAGGATTGGAGTCGACAGTAATCGACTCCGACATACCCTGTACCTTCAATTAGTAACGACTGTTTGAAGGCGTGGCCCCGCCCACTTTTTCATCAAAATAGATTTCATTTCCATTTAAGGGGGGACATCACAGTAGCACACAAATAAATTGGTATATTTTTTGGAATTTATTTTGGCTGAATAAATGTATCAATCGAAAATCTGTAAATGAGGTTTTATAGCGATACTAAAAACGAACAAAATGTAATTTTTCCAATAAAAAATATTAAAAAATGGCGGCTGCGCAGCAAATGTCCCAAGGCACCTATCTTTTGATGGCCGAAAACATAACTCGAGCAAATCTTTACCGATCGACTTGAAATTTTGTAAACAGCTTCGAAATGTCTGCCTTCACGGAGCTACGTAGGGGTTTTTCGATATTTTGATCAGGGACCGTAAATAATGATTATTTTTGTTTTTTTAAGTAAAAAAATCACACACTTAGAATAGACCTAAAATGAAATGAACTACACCAAAATTAATCTTTTTGGACGAACTATCCGTTTCCCCCATGATTTTTGATTTTATGATTTCACATGTTTTTCTTTAGTGATAATGATTACTTTTAAGCGATTTATTAAAAATTAAACCATAATCATCATTTTTGAGCAAAAAAAATAAAACTCAAAAATAATAATTATTTATGATTTTTATTTTTTTCGCTCAAAATAAAACTCAGTTGTGAGTTTCAACGATCAATTTCGGTGCTCAAACTAATGCTAACAGATAAAAATGAAGCCTCGTTGATGAGTCATTGCCGAAATTGTTATTTATAATATTAAATAATAATAAGTAATAGAAAAAATACAATTCAATATTTACAACTGAGTTTTATTTTGAGCAAAAAAAAATAAAAATCATAAATAATTATTATTTTTGAGTTTTATTTTTTTTTGCTCAAAAATGATGATTATGGTGTAATTTTTATTAAATTCTTTAAAAATAATCATTAATAATAAATAAAACGTTAAAAATCATAACATAATCATTGACATGCAATTTATTGCAATATAACTTATAATGATTACGGTCCCTGATTTTGATTTTTAACAAAATGGTGCATGTTTGAAACAAAAAAATTTAATTTTTAACAAAAAAATACGACATAAAATCGTCTATAAAAAAAACTAAGCCATATATCGAAAAAATCCTACGTAGCTCCGTGGAGGGAGACATTACGAAGCTGTTTACAAAATTTCAAGTCGATCGGTAAAGATTTGCTCGAGTTATGTTTTCGGCCATCAAAAAATAGGTGCCTTGGGACATATGCTGCGCAGCCGCCATTTTTTAATATTTTTTATTGGAAAAATTACATTTTGTACTTTTTTAGTATCGCTATAAATCCTCATTTACAGATTTTCGATTGAAACTTTTATTCAGCCAAAATAAATTCCTAAAAATATACCAATTTATTTGTGTGCTACTGTGATGTCCCCCCTTAATATCACACATACCTTTTTTTACACTTTTAGACCAATTGGTTCCAGAGATACAAAGTTTCTCTATTTGTGGGCGTGGCAACGCCCATTTTGTAATTGAATCATGTTATATTCAATTCCAATAGCATATATGCAAAATTTCATTCTTTTAGGTTTTATGGTTCTTGAGATATAAGCGTTTCAAATTTTTACTATATGGGGGGCGTGGCCACGCCCATTTTTTTATTCTATCGTCTTGGGGTTTGAGTCAGCTATATACATACACACCAAATTTGGTGTTCCTATCTCAAAAGACAACCCAGAAAATACGACTTTTGTAAGTTTTTACCCGAGGTTACTCCAGTCATTTGCCCCTCACCCCTAAACGAAGTTAAAAAGGGGGAAAACAAAATAAACTTGATCTGCTTAAGAAATGACAGAATCGAAGTGCGAAGAGCTTTTGGTTCTATCTATTATAGTTTCCGAGATCTAAGCGTTCATACAGACGGACAGACGGACATGGCTATATCAACTCGTCTTATCGAGCTGATCAAGAATATATATACTTTGTATAGTCGGAGATGTCTCCTTCTGGGTGTTACATACATTGTCGATGCTGACAAAACTAATATACCCTTGTACTATAAGGTACAGGGTATAAAAAACGCAGCTGTCCTGAATACGACACGCAGTCTTACCCCTTTTAGTATGTCATTTAATAGATTTTTTTTATGGAATTTCTATAAAAGTTATTAAAATCGAGTTTACATTTTGGATTCGTATAACTTTCTGAGTGTTTACTGTAGCCAAATTCACACACATGTTTACTCCCTCTTTCTTCCGAATTTTCGCCGTATGCTTATTCGATAAGCATCAATCGTCTGCAGTTGTTCAAACACACATGTACTTGTATAAACACCCACACACCTACGAACAAAGGCACACAACACGTGCAAATCTAATGAAGTCATGTGTGTGATTTGCATAAGCACACATATCTATACATACATTATGTACATATAGTTATATATATTCTTTCATTTATCTGACTGTATATATATGTTGCTCTCTCTCTCTCTCTTATTTACTCTGTTGTCGGTAAGCTTCTTATGCACTGCCAACATTTCTGTTTTGTCTGCATTTCTTCCTGCCTGCCGACTTTTTTGCGTGTGTGTATGGTTTTTCTTCTTCTTCCTTACTCTACATCTTCTTCACCTGCTGCAAACTTGACAATACTTAACTTAACCACAATACAACAACAACACCTTCCATGCATACGATCCTTCTTTAGAGTCACAACGTTTTCAAGTTCTATGCTCCAAACACGCACGCAGACACACACACACACACACACACAAGACCACTGTATGCACCGAATGTGGAAGACCAAGAGATAGAGAGCGAGACGTAGAGAGCATGAGCAACAATTTTCGCTATCGTTGTTGTAGTATGGATTTTAGTCAGTATTGTTGCTGTCGCCGTCAACAACGTCAACGGGCGAAATGGGCAACGACCTTTTTTTATGGCCTTTTTAGAAATTTACGTTAACAACAACAACGACGACAACGAACTTCTTTGCCACACTCGTTTATTTACTTCGCTACACAATGATGATGATGACGACTTCATTGTATTATTACATGCGTGTGTGTGTGTCTGTATATGTTTATGAGACAAGGTAAACATCAGCGGAAACAACGGCAGGCAACAAAAACAAAATATAAATTAAATAAAATAAAAAAATGTATCCAGCCGTCTGCAATTTAATAATTATTTCAAGTTAACCACACGCCACATGTACACACATGCATATGTACATATGTATGTATGTATATTGGAGTGTGTATTTATGTACTAGTGTATGCGCTGCGCCGTTTAAATCGATAGACAGACAGAGAGACAAACAGGCTGGCATAATACAATGCCCTCCGCCACTCTCTTCATCTATTGCCAATTAGAGCCTGTATCGGACGATACAATGTCTGTCTGCTTGGCTTACCTGTCTGACTACATGTAAAGAAAGGGGGGAAAGCGACTATGAAGCTTCATTTAATTTTCACAATTTTATTTTATTGCATTTTCGTGTTTTATTTGTCTGCCATAGCGCTTTCCTGTTTATTTGAAATTTTTTTTGTTTTTTTGCTATTATTGTTTTTCTTTTTCTATTTCTTTCAATTGATATTCCGCAAATAAACTATCTCTTTTCAACCAGCTCCCTTCCACACTTGCAGTTATGCCGACTCGTATGTTGTAATTATACCGTTTACATTTACCGTTATAAACATTTTACAACTACATAGTTTTTATTATTACTTTGAACCCACAACAATAACAACTACTTGCATGGCAATAACAAGTGTATTGGAGCCTTTTGCATGTTTCATATACCACACATTCCACTTTCATACATATTGCAGTTTGCACACTGTGCGTGTTTCATTCCCATTTACATTTACATTTAATTTTTTTTTGTTTTTTCTTCTTTTCTTTTTAATATTTGCATTCGCCTCTTAGATTTTTATCGCAATTTACACGCAAATTTGTTGTTTTTAAAAAACAGTGTTGCTCATTTTGATTATTCCATCAAGGTTGAACTTGATGTTAATATACATTTTTTGCCTTTCATTATTCGTCATATTTATAGTGTTTTCATGTTTCCATGACTCATGTGCCAAAAAAAAGGGGTCAATATTTTCGCTACAAAATATTCATGCATACGAAACAAAATGCACATTGCACAAAAATTCACAATAAACATGCAAAATTTGACTTGGCACAGTTTTTATTTGATTTCTTATTGGAATTCTCTTTTTTTTTAATATACACGGACACGTTTCGTTTTTACGGTGTTGTTTATTTTTCGCGAGCTCTCATATTATTTTTTATATTTATTTTTTTAGTTTCGTTGGCATTCCCAAAGCAAAGCGAAACCAAAACGTGGGCGATAAGGTAAACAAAAGAAAATATACACTCATGGCAGAAATAATAAGTACATAGCGTTTCCTTTGGTTTACCATCAAATATTTCAGGTTCTAGAAATACAATCATTGTCAATCGATGCAAGTGCATAGATTACGATGTCACAATACTATTCCAAACGATAAATGGTCTCAGGACTATCCCATTGCTCGACAAGTTTAACTTTTTCG
Organism: Phortica okadai; assembly: GCA_034638295.1. Taxonomy (NCBI): domain Eukaryota; kingdom Metazoa; phylum Arthropoda; class Insecta; order Diptera; family Drosophilidae; genus Phortica; species Phortica okadai. The sequence goes on from CM067849.1 coordinate 36,620,641, forward strand.
AAAAATCACAAAATTTGCCTGGCAAAAATAATAAGTACATTTACGATAAATGATTAAGTTCAGCCCCTATTGACTTTTTATGATACTTTTTTTTGTTTAATCAACTAATACACCAATGTTAAGTTGTATTCCATTTAATTTGGATACCTATTTGTGTTATTTTTTGCATAATCTTGGTTAGAAACGACAGGTGTCTCATATCATGTCTTGTGGTCCTTATCGGTAAAATTGATCCCAACTTCAATCATTTTATTATTTAATATTACTTTTTAGCTTAATTAGGAAGTTTACAATTCATCTTAAGTCCGGTTTTTATCGTGGCTAGCTTAAATAATACTTTTAAAACAGGTGAAACCAAGACTTGACTAACTTTAACATCCATTTAGGAACATTATCCTGTTAAAACTTTCACATATTTTTATGTAGAAAGCAACTTGGTACTCCCTTCCATATCGTAGTTACGAAATTTGGTCAAAAAATCTTTTAAATACAGTGTTTTGGGTGTTATAAATGTATAATTCACACTATGAAAAACTTCCCCAAACTCCAGTATTTTAAAAAGTGGTGCTACATCCTGTGAAATTAAAAAAAAAATTATATTGTCCATCTCATGGCATTTAAATACGTCAAGAATAATCGATTTCTAAATTCGTTACCTTTCATTTCACCACTCCATACTATATTAGGCCACTCTGATACCCACTAGAAATTGTGTATATTTTTGTTAGTATGCATCATACATTTATAACACCCAAAACACTGTATTTAAAAGATTTTTTGACCAAATTTCGTAACTACGATATGGAAGGGAGTACCAAGTTGCTTTCTACATAAAAACATGTGAAAGTTTTAACAGGATAATGTTCCTAAATGGATGTTAAAGTTAGTCAAGTCTTGGTTTCACCTGTTTTAAAAGTATTATTTAAGCTAGCCACGATAAAAACCGGACTTAAGATGAATTGTAAACTTCCTAATTAAGCTAAAAAGTAATATTAAATAATAAAATGATTGAAGTTGGGATCAATTTTACCGATAAGGACCACAAGACATGATATGAGACACCTGTCGTTTCTAACCAAGATTATGCAAAAAATAACACAAATAGGTATCCAAATTAAATGGAATACAACTTAACATTGGTGTATTAGTTGATTAAACAAAAAAAAGTATCATAAAAAGTCAATAGGGGCTGAACTTAATCATTTATCGTAAATGTACTTATTATTTTTGCCAGGCAAATTTTGTGATTTTTCGAAAAAGTTAAACTTGTCGAGCAATGGGATAGTCCTGAAACCATTTATCGTTTGGAATAGTATTGTGACATCGTAATCTATGCACTTGCATCGATTGACAATGATTGTATTTCTAGAACCTGAAATATTTGATGGTAAACCAAAGGAAACGCTATGTACTTATTATTTCTGCCATGAGTGTATATAAGTATAAATAAAACGTAAACGCGAATAAACCGTTATAAGATTTGTCACAGTTTTTTTCAGGAATTTTTTTAATCGATTTTTAACATTGAGTGGAATTTTTGATATACATGTGGGGGAATGAATATGAAAGAACAAAGGGTAATGTTTGAGATACTTTTATATTATATAATTAAACTCTAATTTTCCTTACTAAGCTTAGTTTATTTGACAGATTTCTTTCTTTTTGTAGATTAACAGAAATTCCAACAGGTTTTCAAATTGAAACGATAAAAATCAATTGCAAACGATGAAGATAAGTGAACACAAAAAAATTTATAATTTATTGATTATGCAATAAAAAAATAATTCTTATATAGTATGTATATTCGATATACGATATGTCAATTGGTTTTGGCTTAATCTAAAAAAACTAAAAGGCACTCCAGTCTAGTTGAATTATCCCAATGACACTTAACTGGATTTTCAAAGTTGTAAATCTTTATTTCCCAATTAACTAACAACGCCCTTTGAACATGAATCAAGCTTAACTTGAAATGAACTTAACTAAAAAATTCCCTTTTACACAATTCAAATGGGGTTTCAACTCAGCTGGAAAACATTTAAATCTAAGAAAATCAATTGAATACCTTTTAATTGAGAATTTGAACATATTCACACAACTTTTCGTAGATATGAACTCATCACTTTACGTTAACTACATCATCATCATCGTTATAATCAACAACAAAGTCAGCGTAAGAAAACCTTATTCATTCATAAAAATAACGCATTAACAATTCCAAGAAATTTTGCAAAATTCTGTGTATTTTTTAATTACAATAAAAAAATAATATTAAGTAACAATAAAAAAGTACCTAGTTTTCCCTTATTGATGCAACGAGTGGAAAAGTGCTGGGAAAAAAAAAGTTAGCCAACACTTTGCGGTTTTTACAATGCCATGTCACAAAATATATGCAATTGTAACATATTTAATAAGCCGTAATTAGCTGCAGGCAAATTAAGTTAACAACCATGATGAGGAGTGACTGCCACCCTGAAACATATACACAAAATGACCAGAGACGTTGTAATTTTTGCATAGGTGAGTAGTGCAATAGTGATTGGACGAACAATAACAAAGATAAAGCGAGGGTGACCATCATGCACTCATTTGAGTATAGTCAAATGGGTGCATTAACCTTTCGATTGGCCTAAACAATACAATGATTCAGAGCCAATTTTGCACTCTTTAGTTATTGAAAAAACTCTATGAGCTCTCCGGTTATTCCGATCATGTCTACTTCAGAGCCTACTGAGCAGATTTAACCAATACATGACAATTGAACGACCCTCGTAAAAGTCCACGTGCGCTTAATGATGAAAATTTACTGAATCATTGAATTGCTACTAAGCAAATTTTATTTAATAAATAATTTATGCAAATTGCATGCATGAATGACGACGACAACGACGACGTTTATGTAAATTTCGACGACGGCGGCAGCGATAGCGACAGCGGCAAAGTGAATCAGTCAGGTGTTCGATTTTACTTGAATAGAAAATTATTTAAACAAGGCAAAATAAAAAAATGAAGGCAGCAGCAGCTTGTCGTATTCCGTAATTTGCATAAATGACGAACAGAACAACTTTGCGGTGAAAACTTATTGAAAAGTTGCGTAATTGGCAAATGAAATGCATTACAAACTTACTTATTCAGACGAGCCTTCTTCGCACATCGAACCAAACCAAGGCCAGTTGGAAGTCAAGTAAAAGAAGTCATGAAAATTTCCTCTTTAATTGAAATAAATTTTCAGCACATGTCGTGCTCAAGCAATTAAATTTTATTGCCGCTGCACTGACCTACACAAATGCCTTTTATATTTTGTTTTTGTTTTCCCTTTGGGTTAACACTTTGAGCAAATTCACAACGAAAAATATTTCGCATGTGAATGACATTTTTTAATGTTTACATTGGCTGTAAAAACTTATGCAAGTGCGAAAATATAAATTTGTAAAACAAAAAAAAATATTATTACCAACAAAACAAGAATAAAAAAAGCGCAATGTACAAATAAAAGAATACATATATATATATTGTATTGTATATGTAAAACAGAAACAAAAACTGAAACAGCTGTTGAGTTGTGCAAGTAAGTCTGAATGTTGAGCTAAATAAGAAGAAGAGTAAATTGACTGAACATTGCGTAATATTTTCTTCTTTGTTTTTCAACAAATATGATAACATTCAAAGTAGAAACAAAAAAGAATATTTATTAAAATAACTCTAATTTATATGAATACCCTGTACATACATATAGTGTTGTTATAGGGTATATTTTGTTTGTGCAAAAGTCAAATGTATGTAACGCACAGGAGGGGAGGGGGAGCCCATAAAGTATATATGTATATTCTGGATCCGTCCTCACCAATGGTTCTCGGAAACTATAAGAGCTAAAGGATTGAAATTTGTAATGCTGGGCAGCAGATCAAGTTTAAACGGGTTTGTGCCACACCCACTCCTTCCATAAAAGATGGTATATAAACTCAGTATGTGTGGCCCTACAAAACTGCATACCACAATTTTTCCTTCTCCCCCAGTTGATTTATATAAATTGCTATATCTCGACATTCGAACAATTTGGTATACAAGCTCAGTCAATGACCGACAAACTAAAATTTTTGTAAGTTTCGCATTTTTTGACCAACTTACTTGAACACTTTTTGTTTGGTCGTTGTCAGATTAATATATTTTTGTAGATTTGGGATGTGGGACCGCCTACCATGTGTGTAGGGTATTATATTATCGAGAATACTCGACTACACCGTCCTTACTGGTTATACTATTGAATAAATTTGTTTTTCTATCAACAACAATTTTTTAAATCTAAAATGAAGTTGAGATCGGGGTGAGAGTTTTGTATAAACGTTATTTCTTTTGGGAATTATTTTTTTAGCTCTTATTTGTCATTGACTTCAAAACAAACTCGTATATATAATAATACGCACATAATACGCACAATCGACTTATCAATGGATTTCTTGTGTTACAAATTTTACTTTACTGTGTGAAGAGCATAAAAAGAAGCCTTTTACGTACTTGTTCAATACATTAATAAATAATTGTTGATTAATACAACTAAAAGATTAAATACAGTTAAATACAAAAGAGATAACAAAATGTCAAACCTAACTTTACGCAGCCGTCATTACCATCATTGTTGTTATTCCAGTTGCTGATGATGAATAACAACACTAAAGCAGCCTGCATGGCACTCGAAAGTTTAAGGACATTTTCAATGTTTTATTACACATTTTCTTTTTTTGTTGTTTTGTGTTTTTGTTCACGTTGACATTTCGCGTTTCAGACATTTTGTCGACGACATTGCCGTCATCGTCGTCGTCATCGACGCCTCAGTCTGCTCAAGACTGCATAGCGTCGACGCCCTTTTTATTGTACATTTATTTATGACGTCTCAACACGCAACGTATAAAATTACACACGTTCCAACTTTGAATGCATTCCGCTCTTCTTCATTCTTCATTTTTTGTCCCGTTTCCACTTATCCTTTGTTTATTGGCAACATGTTTTATGTTTGTATTTGTTTAAACGCTCTTTAGCCGCTGCGACGTTTATTTGTTCCGTTACTTAAATGGTGTTAATAGCCTTTTTGTCAAATCAACAACAAAAACATAAATGGGCGTGTGCAAATTGTCAGTTTCGTTTAAAAATAACAAAACAAAAGAAATTTATTGATAAAATTACTTTTGACGTTGTCCTCCTCCTTCTCCTTTTTGTAAGGTAAACAATAATGTTGTAATAATAATAAAATAAAAAAACGCTCAAAAGGCGTGCAAGTACCCATCAGGAGAGGTGTTTTTATGGCTGATTGTCTGCGAGAGATATGTATTAAAAAAGTTTTCATTCATGTGGAAAACTTGTTGTTTCAGACTTCTTTTTTATGACTTTTACAACACTGAAACGTAATTCAAGCCTTTTGCAGACTTACTATCAAATATTCTTTGTGTACCTCTCTTTCAATCACTTCAAAACTTTACCATTAAAATGTTCTGTAAGTTACGGCCTTGTACGCAAGCAAAATTATAATCAGATCTTTACACAAGCGTAAAGATTTATGAGCTATGCAAAGTGTATGAAAAAAACAAAACCAAAAAATTCTCATTCGCAAAAGGTTCTTAACCGTCGTCGGTTTACTCAGACGACTCCTCGACCAATACCAACAACTTCTTAACAATTCAACAACGTGATTTACATGCCAAATCTGCCGAAACACTCCCAAAATAAGCGTAAGAACAACAGCAACAACAACAGCAAACAACTGTAAACCAAAGCAAAGCAAAGTAAAAAAAAAACTGAAAAGGTCATTCAGCGAATTCTTGTTAAATTTTAATAAAGCCTCTCAAAAGCATAAAAACATAGCTTAATAAATTTTCCACATAACCAACAAAAACATGAAAAATGAGACATTTTTTTCTTTCCTTTTATTTTTTTTGGAAATCTGTCTAATTTGCAAAAATGAAAAAAGTTTAATCTAAATTCCGTGTAATTTAGAATATTAAGTGGAGAGATGGTAGAAAACTTACTGCTTTAAAAACAGTAAAGTTAACTTATAATTTAAGAATTTTTTGGGATCTTAAATTTTTTCTTCGTATATCAAAAGAAGTTTTTGGACTTATTCGATTTAATTACCACGAGTTTTTAAGCGAATTAGTATTTGCTGATTACACATTTTGAGATAAATGTAAACCACAAAAAATATGCGCAAAGCACATTAAAGAATAATAAAAAAAGGAACAAAAATTTCAAAGAGGAACCACAAAGTGGCAACCATTATTATTATGATGACTTTAATGCCGACAATTTCTACTTAGCAACGAAGAGTGAACGAACTTTTCAAACAAACTAATTGCCAAAGTCATTTAGCAACGGAAAAAGCAAAGACATGAAAGAATGAACACGTGGCGGATCGCAGATAAATTTAACTTAAAACCGTAGCAACCAAAAACAAAAAAAAAAAAATGCTGCTGTTGGAAATTACGCAATCTTGAATTTGGTCAAAGCTGCAACGGAAAAAATTAAAACCGTCCACGACAAAAACTTAAAGCAAAGTCAGCAGTAACATTTAAATGCCAAAACGGCAAAAAAAAACTCCGTTGAAATACGAAGTAGCAGCAAAAGATTAAAGAGCATTTTCATTACTCATAAAAAAAAAAAAAATCGGGGGTTAAGTAAGTGAGAGTCGTAGATAGTAGGAGGCGTATAGCAACAGAAACAATAACAGTAAACTGGCTATAAATTACTAGAGGGAATTGTGTGGGCGTATGTATGGTTTGATGTTTAGTGTAAGAAGGAGATAGCCAGACGGACCAGAACCATGCAAATCTCTTTAGAGACAACACATAACACACAAGAACAAAAAGAAAACCGTAGTAAGGCTGCCAACAGCAACGCCACCGGCCGGCAGATGTGCACAATACCAAAAACAACAACAACAGCAACAATAACACAGCAACATCACAACATTTGACAAAGTAAAACTAACGAGTTAAAAGAGTAAGCGCAGTGACATGGCTTTAAAAAAAAAAAAAAACAACAACAAACACACACAAAATGAGAGTGAGAGAGTGGTTGAGCATACGAACGAATGACTGTAACATGAATGAGCGCTTTGCTTTGGTTAAGCGATGGGCGCTTCTGAAAGAGAGCGTGCACACACAAAAGCAAAATCGATAAAATCAAGGGCAGACGATACATGAACAACAAGAAGAGTGTGCAGTATATTTGGCGCACGTGAAGCAGCCATATTCTTTGTACATACATATATACATATATTCGTAGTAACATGATTGCCACCCACTTCCTACAGGCAATCATCTTCTCCACACTTTACTTGAGCTCCCTACATTTTTCCTCTGACCCACACACCCACACACACACACACACATACGAAATACTTAGATAATGTTTAGTTTTATTTTGTTTAACGAAGCATTTTCTTCTACTTTGCTCCACAAAATTCCAATTTAAGGGGGAGTAATGTATTTTGATTGGGTGGCCGCCTTTTCTTTTTGCTTTGCTGGTTGATGGCACATCTGCGGCTGACAGTAACAGCGACGTCGTCGACGTTAACATTGCAAGTGCCGCATAAGATGTTAGAAGCAGCAGCAACAACAACAACAACGAAAACAACAAATGTAAAAGTCAGTAATGCGAAAGTAGCGGCAACTTTCAACTTTCCACTTGTGCACTCTTCTAACGTCTGACACACACACACACATACTATTGCGCTTAAATTATGCTTTATTATGAAAGTGTACGCAGAAAACAAAAAAGGAAAATAACAAGAATGAAAGAAAAAAAAAAGGAAGCAAGCCATAAAGACGATGAAGCAGCAAAGACGACGTCGGCATAAAAAGTAATCATTTGCCATGCCCCTCCTTTGCCCCACCACACGATGACGTCTATGAAATTGTTGTTGTTGTTGCCATTAAGGAGATGAACAACTTTTTTGTGCCTTAAATTTTCGCCAGGATTCTTTTTGGGGGCGCAATGGGCGTGTGTATCTGTATGTGTGTGTGTGCCTGAGCGTTGCTGGCATAGGTTAGTGTTTATGGGCGCGGTTTGCTATATATCCTACATACATATATACACATACATACATATATATACATACATGTGTGTGTGCGTCTCATTATTTTATTTTCGTGTACAATTTTCCTTTTTCTGCTGCGCCCTTTTTCCTTCGCCTTTTTCATTTTCTTATTATTTTTTTTTTTGCTTTATTTACTTCTCGCAACTTTGCTGTTCGTCGCGTTGCTTTTATTTATTTATTATTTTCTTTTTCCTTTTTTTATGTTTTTAGGTTACTTTCTCATAAAAATGTTCTTACATTGTATGTATTTTGGGCTGGGCGGCATTTATTTATAATTTAATACTGAGTTGCGTCGCAATGAACAATTTTGGGCGCTTTAATGCGAGCATAGGAATTTTCCCTCAGTTAAATGTATTAAAATAACAGTAAGCAATGAATGGCAACCCAGAAGGAAGGAAAAGCACGAAAAGAACGTTGTCAAAGTCGTTGACGGCGGGAGGAAGTGAACGGATTTCTTTCGTGTCTGGTATGCTTTCGAGGGAGTTAAATTTTCCTTACTTTTATGCTTGGATTTTACTGATTTTCTTCTTCTTCGTTCACAGTGTGGAATTTGACTTGCTGAACAAAATTCTATTTTTCCTTACCCATTTTCATTTCATTGGTGGCAGCTTTTCTTCTTGGGCGCTGGCATAAAATTAATGTGAAATGTCAAACTTTCTTTGGTTTGGGTTGGGCATCTTTTTTTTTTTTTTTGGCAATTTTTGTTCTGTTGGCATTTAAGTTTTGTGGTTATTGTTTTGTTTTTATTGTGTTTTCTTAAATATTTAAAGAGAATTGTTGGAATTTTTGGGTTTTTAAAGGATTTTAAAACTTCTATATATGCCGACCTATGTAGAATAATGGTTAAATATAATTTGGAGAAACTAACTGAGAAGACTGTAACAAATTTACAATAATCTATGTAAACTCAAGTTGTTTTAGTGGATAAAGAAATCTTACTGTCCCAGTCACACAGAGTCACAAATGCTAACAAGGCTTACAGAGTCAATAAGAATCAATTTGTGATACGTTGTTGCTTTTAGCGATTCTCATCTAAACGGGAAGTATTATCCCACCAGTTGTATTTCCTATAAATTTCCCCTTCCGTTCACCACTCGTTCAGATCGATAGGTCATGGTTTGTCGTTGCAAAGTTTGACAAATATAGGGGACGAAGAACTAAGAGTTCTTTCAACGGGGTATTCGTTACTTATCCGAAAGATGGGTGAAAAGTAGTAGGAAACAATGAATCATTATCAATAAATCATTATTTTCCTAAATATGAAAAAATAAATATTTTCCAATCACGTCCTGATCATAGCACTAAATTTTAAATGTTTCATAATAATTGTTTATCCAATTGAGGCTTTATGAACATTGAATTCGAATTTAATTTCACGACTTGTTAATAATTCTTTGCATTTTGACGATAGCAACTTAAACATAAAAATGAGGTCCATTATATTAAGTTTGTTTCAGACCAAATTTATGTAACACCAAGAAGAAGGGGAGTAAGAGCCTATAAAGTTTATATATGTATAGACTTAAAACTTGGAAGATAGACTCGTGTGGTCATGCGCTACTTCAAGTTTCACGGATTTTTTGCCACGACCACTCCATCCCGCCCAACCAGCACCACCCTCTTTTTAAAACGCTATAACTCGAACATCCAAAATGCTATAACTATCTCTAAAACTATAAAAGGTATGAACCTGAAATTTTGTATACAAGCTCAGTAGATATACATCATTAAAACTGCATACCAGAAATTACTCCTCTCTTTGATGGTTACCTCTCCAAGTCCAACAAACTCTAATTTTTCGTAAATTACATGTTTTTCGACCGATTTTCTTGATATTTTGAACAGGTTTTAAATGGGCGATGCCAAATATAAGTTTTTAATCGGAATTGGGGTGTTGAACACCTATACCGCCCGTACTTTTTTAACACTGAAACTGGAACCTTAAGACCGACCGTTTGAGAATAACTATTTCTCACTGTCGGTCACAGCGATTTACATAACAACGCGCTTCTGACTATTTTGTGACTCACGTGAGAATAGATCGGTTATTCTGGATACATTGAATGCTTCTCTAATCAGAGACTCGCTCCGGCTATGAAAGATTGCCACTTCTAAAAATGGTTAAACAATATTTACTATTACAAATTTGTGTTAATGAAAGCTTTCAGTTTATATTTCGATCTAAGCTTTGGTAATAAAATAATCTTTCAATATCCTGGTTAAACTTAAAATTAATCATTTAAAAGCTTACAGATTTCGGTTAAAGAACTTTCAAACATTCTTATCAGTTTTAAACTTATTAGAAAAATTAAAGAAGTTTATAAAACTTCATTTAACATTTTTAAATTCTGCCATTACTTGTTATGTTCCTTAAAGGAGGGGACAAAGAGAAAAATAGTGGGCAAAAAGTTCTAAACGACAAATTGCAATGTCAAGTGGAAAAACGATTTTTGCGTTAATTACGAAACTTTGACTAAACTTTCAAACTAAATTAAAAGCAAAGTAGAAAGACCCAAATACAAAAATAGCAGACAAACAGATAATAAAGCAATGATAAGAGTGAGAGAGAGAGAAAGAGATAGCGAAACCGATGAAAAGCAGCAAACTGTTTAAGAAAATTTAAGCTTATACAGGATAATGAATGTCAGGACATAAGCACACACACACTCACATACACTTGTACATATATAAACTGGCATAAAGCAAAAGCGAGCAATCTATCTTCATTTTCAATGAATGAATTATCGACAGCAACATGCGCAACTGAGAAGAAGAAGCATCATCATAATAATCATCATCATCAACAACAACTGCCGGCAAACAACAACAACAACAACAGCAACAACAGAAACAATAATAGCACCAACAAACAAACAATGCTGACCAACAACGAAAAACAAGGAAAGCATAAAACTGAAAAACAACAACAACAAAATTGTTGAGAGTAAAAGCGGAAAGAAGAAGAGCAAAGTGCAAAGAGAGCGAGCGCACAGACAACAACACAGCATTGCTCCTTGTTGTGCATGGCAACACTGTGCGAACGTCTTTTAGAGCACTTTTTTTTATCTTTCTATTTTTTTTTTCATTTAAAACTTTTTTCTTAACATTTATCATTTGTTATTGTTTTTGTTGCTGTTGTTGTAACTTTTAAGCGCGCTCTAAAAAACCGCAGACTGGCAACACACACTCTCACTCACACACACACACTAACACACGCAACACTTTTAAACGAGCGTGCAACCCAAACGCCCACTTAACATTAACAGCATTGGTGCTGCCATAACCGCCCACTGACCTGACGCCAGCAGCAGCAGAATGCGACGACGCATTGCGTCGACTGTGACTGCGATGATGATGGCGATGGCGACGACGACGACGACTGCGAGAATGCGTTGTTGCCACATTATTTTATCAAATGTTATCAAATGTGCGTTGCCACCCGCGCTCAGCGCAGGAGTGATGATGAAGGCATGGCGGGGGTATGAGAGTGCATGAAACAGAAGTAGTTGCGCACCAAATGTATGTATGTGTGTATTTTTGATTCTATGTCTGTATGTATGTGGATTTGTTGACTTGTCTCTGAATGGGGTCGTTCGTTCCGTACGGCTCATTCATCGGTGTATGACAAGCGGCGGGTGTGGGGGGTGGTGTGGTTGATAAAAAGGGGAGCAGTCAGTGTTGGTTAGCGCATAAAATGAAAATAATGACAGCTATGCTGAAATGACTGCCGACATCGTTGCATGTTATGCTGATGGAGGCATATTTTTTTCTTTTTTACTTTTTTTTTCTCTTATATTTTCTTTCTTTCATTTTGTGGGTGTTGGTTTGGCAGGCCCTGGTTTGAGCTAACAGCCTGCACATGCGTGTGTTTGTGTGTGTGCCGTTATGTTTACTGCTTAGTTGCTTAGTGTTGAGCAGTGTAGGCAAATGGGTGGCTGCCAACTCGACAGGCACCATGTCAGACACAGGCAGGCAAGCGGGCTGCCACTCAGTCAGCGAGCTTCTAAAGAAAAATAATGTTGGCTTTACTGAGTCTGCAATTTTTTGTTGTGTTTTTTTTATTCTTTTTTATTTTATTTATATTATTTCTGTTGTATTTCTATGTGCTCCTTTTGCTTTATAAAAAAGTTTTCTATGCGTTGTGTGTGTGCGTGTGACTATGGAATTTGCGCATGTACATAGACTCGTCGACTTATGTATTGTGTTGTATATGTATGTATGTGTGTGTATGCGTGTATACAACAAAGTAAAGTTGGCAATATCGATTTTCTGTTTTGTATAAACCAAGTCAGGGTCTCAGCAACGATTGCACGGTTAGGGCGGCATGATGGAATTGCGTTGAAAACTTTTATGTGGCTGCTGTACTTCAAACAAACACACACACACACACTCACACATGCACACCTACTTACTTACATGTGTGTTGTGTTTGTGTTGCAAAGCTTTGTGTGCTTGTATGTAATGTTAGTTATGTTGTGGCATGTAACTAAAAACAAAAAAAGTTCTTTTTTTATCACATTTTTTACATTTTTTGTTTTTCTTTTTTTTTTTTTTGGGTACGTAAACTTGCATTAAAAGTCTGTGCGCTACAAAACTATAACGAAGCACATACACACACATGCACACACACACAAGTATCTACACTTTGTGCATGTTTCTAAGCATAATCATAAAGTACACACACATTCATATATGAATAGCCAACTAAAAGATACAAGATACAACATGCCAACGTTATACTGGCATTAGATACAGGAACACGTGCATTTGCTACATGGCCCGCTATTCGATGGCACTACGCAACATGAACCTAATATTTTTTTTTTTCTTTGAATATATGTTGCTGATATACACCCACATCCACACTCACACACAGACACTTACATCCTGAGCACATTCAGAATATTTCACATGTCGTTGTCATTTTTAAAAGTAATTTTCTAACTTTCAATGATGAGAGGCTCCTCTTGTTTAACTGTACTAATGCTTTCAGTGATGCCATATGTATATGTGTACGAGTATGTGTGTAGATGTGGGCTGCGGGCACTTACACATTGACTAATTAAAGTTTTTTATGTAATCAAGGTGAGAATGTGGGTGAGGTGGAGGCAGGAGTAGGGTGTCTCTGTTACATTAAACTATGAGAATAGTTTATATGTCAATTTATTATATTTTATTTGCTTTTTGTGGCATTTGTCTCAAATAAGAAAATGCATTATTTATTATTTGTTAAGTTAATAATAAGAAATTGACTTCGGAAAGGAAAGCAAATGAAACTGTAAATGTGGGTGGCCGGATGGACTTAATAACTTCATTTTTTATAGGTAATTCTAGGAGAAAAAAACATCAAATTTTTTACATTTTTTTTTATACCCTGTACCTTATGGTACAAGGGTATATTAGTTTTGTGCACGTCGACAATGTATGTAACACCTTAAAGGAGACATCTCCGACTATACAAAGTATATATATTCTTGATCAGTATCGAAAGAGAAGTCGATTTAGCCATGTCCGTCTGTCCGTCTGTCCGTCCGTCCGTCTGTCCGTCCGTCCGTCTGTCTGTATGAACGCGTCGATCTCGGAAACTATAATAGATAGGACCAAAAGCTCTTCGCAGTTCGATTCTGTGATTCATTACGCAGATCAAGTTTATTTTGTTTTCCCCCTTTTTGAGTTAGTTTAGGGGTGAGGGGCAAATGACTGAAGCTACCTCGGGTAAAATAGTACAAAAGTCGTATTTTCTGCGTTGTCTTTTGTGATAGGAACACCAAATTTGGTGTGTATATAGCTGACTCAACTATCAATAAGAAAAAACAAAAAAATGGGCGTGACCACGCCCCTATATAGTAAAAATTTCAAACGCTCATATCTCAAGAACCATACAACCTACAAGAATGAAACTTTACATGTATGCTATTGGGATGGAGTATAGTAAGATTCAAATATAAAATGGGCGTAACCACGCCCACATATAGCCGAAATAGAAAACCGTTATATCTCTGTAACGAAATGGTCTAGAAGAGCAAAAATTAGTAGGTATGATATTGAATAGCAAGGAAATATGTTTCGATTAAAAAGTGGGCGGGGCAACGCCCTACAACAGACGTTACTAATTGAAGGTACAGGGTATGTCGAAGTCGAGTACTGTCGACTCCAATCCTTACTGGTTTTTTTATGAAATCGATTAACATTCATATACTTATTTATTTAAATGGTAAGTTACAAAACTTCGTTCAAATTGAATAAATTATGAGCCGATGACAGCAGTTGTAAATTGACGCCTTAGAACCATGATTACTTACATACAAATCGATCATCAAAAATGCAAAATCAAATAGCTAAATGATTTTGGTTGATAACTTTTGCCAGGAAGTAAAGTCGACGTTTTATGTTATTTATTTAGTGAAAGTGGTTACCGACTTAGAAAAAGCAAGTTGTGAGAAAATCAAATTAAAGTTTTACTCTCCGCTATAAGCATAGGGGACCATAACTAAAAACGCTCTATCCCCGTCAGTTTTTTTTCATATCGGTCTGAAATATTCATCACACAAATTTAAAAAAATCGGAAAAGAAAAATGTAAATTCCTGACCCCTACTTTAAACTTGCGTTTTATGTATCATGATTAAACTTCAGTACAAATTTAAATTCATTCAATGTTGAAAGACATTTCAACTTGTAAAGGACAAATTCATATGCGAACATTTTGTAGGTATGGTTCTATAAAAGATAAAGAATTAACATCAATTGGAGAAGTAAATAAAAATCAATCAATCAAACAATGAAATAAAATTTCAAGGTTTAATTTCAATAAAGAAATTCAATTTAATTAATTTCGGAAGCCTTGTTTTGTTTTCCAAATGCGAAATGTTAACGTTGAAAAGCAGTTTAAGGCTTTAAGCCAGAACGCAAAATATTTTCTACAAAAATGGTATTAAAACAATTTCCAATTTTTCTTCATTTGTTTGTATAGATTTTTCTAATAACTTGTCTCTAACGTAAAACAAATGCTACGAAAAAGGCAATTTTAAGCATTTCGATTTGGCAACATCTTGTGCTGACAGTCCGTCAGTCGATCGCTCACTCAGTCAGTCAGTCAGTCATTCATTCTCAAGCCAAGTCGAGTCAAGTCACAACTTATTCATCCATCTGTCCATCCGACCGTCAGTCATTCAAGCACACCATTTGATCAAACCCAACTAAACCAACTGTCAGGCCGTCAAGTCAACTCAAGCCAACTCAAGCCAACGAATCAAGAAGATGTTGTAATGCTTTTTGCCATTTTTGCACGCAAAGCAAAAACTTGAAAAACGTCAAATGGAAAATAATAATAATACAAAAACAACAAAAACATTGCAGTTTCCTGTTTTTATGTGCTTAGAAAAAGTTACACATATAAAAAAGGAGAAGAATGGAAAACAAAATAATGAAGGCAACACCCAAAAACCAGAAATAAAAAAAAACAAATGTCGAAAATAGAAAAATTGTTTGTTGCTGTAAAAGAAAAGTTGTTGGGATGGAAAATCCAAAGACGCAAAGTTGAAGACATTTTATTAGTTTGATACTTGAGCAGCGAAGAATTTTTTCAGCAATCAGAAACCGTTGCGCATCCTGACTTTGAAGATTGACAGACAGACTTACTGACTGAGAAACAGACAGACTGACTGACTGCCTAAGAGACAGACTCTCAGCCAAACGGACGCCAGTGGAAAGGTTTGATACTTTTCTTGTTTGCTTCTTTTCCTTCTCAAGATTTCTTCTCCTTTTATTTTTGGTGTTGCCTAAACGCCAATTTTTCTCATTCTTATTTACTGTTGTATTTATGGTTTTTCACGCTCTGCTCCACTCGGCTCCACCTCGTTGTAACTCTTATTTTGCGTTAACAATGTTTATAGAGGCCAGCTGGGCCAACGTTGCCACAGGGAGAGAAGAGGATAAGAGCAGCGTGGGCCGCAACTGTTGTAATGTAATAAAAGCAATTCACTTTGTAAAAAATGCAAAACACAAAAAGAAAATTACAAAGAAAAACATCACAAACGAAAACATCACGAAGGAAAAACTAAATTTGCTGCCAAATTGGAGCGACGTCAAAGTGAGTTTGCTTCAGTTTTCTTTTTATTATTTAATATATATTTTATTTTTTTATTTGGGCTGTCAAGAAAACCAAGCATGACAAGAGTGAAAATTTTACGTATTTCACTTAACTGAAAGAGTTTCTACAACTTTGAATAATTTATGAAGAATTCTATTTGAGTTTCGTTTTTCTTATGAATTATTTTTTGCATTTTTATTTTCAATGTTGATATTTGCTGTCTTAGATATATTTTGTATTTTATTTTAATTAAATTTGGGGTTGTTAATCCTTAAAGCATGGAAGATTCTTAAAAGAAAGAACAAATAGTAGAATGAAAATAATAATATTGCTTCATTATAAAGTAAATTTCTACTTTTGGTTATAAAAAACAATACACATTGACTTAACTTTAACTTTTCATTTTCATTAATGATGGTCCCTATACCCTATATTAGCTTTGTGTGAAATACCCAAAAGATGGGTTGGACGATCCTATAAAGTATATTGTACAGTCATATATCAGTGTGCAAAGAGAAGTCGGTTCAACTATGATCGTCTGTATGAACGCGACGATTGGAAACTATAGGAAAAATAATGAATCGTTTTGATTCTGAAAAAAAAGGTCTAGATCTCTGAAAATTGTTATAATCGAAAGTAAATTGATTTACTATCTATTGAAATGTGGCTGCAAACATTTGTACAAATTGAAGATACATGTTATTTGAAGTTGAGCACTTCGACAGTAAGATTTTTGTATATAGTATTTGATGATACCAATGATGATGATAATTTTTATCGAAAGAAGTTTTCGAATATGATTGTCCGAATTACTGGAACGACCGGATCAACGAGTGTCTGAATAATCAATATTCTACAGTAATATCAACAAAAAAATGTCATATTACAGTCGCTTGTGCAACATAAATACACTTGTGTCACATTTCAGACAACTTATTTCCAAGTGGTGAAATTAAATCGTCAACTTATGCCAACTGACATGACTCAATGCAATTTGGCTAAAGCAAAAAAGCGATGACCCAACACAATTATCGATTATTTTGTCCAAAAGGCGACTTAAAGTGCACAGACTGAACACTGAACATGAAAAAAGAAACCAATTCAGATACATAAGTCTACGCTGAAAGTAAGTTCAACAGTTCAAAAGCAAACGAGCAAATGTACAAGCGAAGCCATTAAACGTTCGACTGACTGCAATGCAATGGCGCGTAGATACAACAGCAACAGCAACAACAACAACAGCTGCAGCAACAACGACAAAAGTCAAAACAAAAATATACAACCAAAAGCAAAAATTATGTGGAACTCAACCTCATTTTTCAATTTGCGAACGTTTGCTGCAAACGTAGCAAAGCACAAAGAAAAGTCAAACGAAACTGACTGAATGAATAAAGGAATGATTGAAGCGTGTGATTGACTGGCAGACCGTGAGTGAATGAGTGAGAGTGAGCAAAGATGACGACTAACGATGATTAAGTAGAAATTTTTGCAATAAATATGACAAAATAAACGATGAAAAGACAAAAATGCAAACAGCAAAGCAAATTTCACTTGCACGAATATAGATTACCATAAAAGATACATACATATGTATGCAGTTTTATCTTAGGTGGCAAAGGAAGGAGGACTATGAAAAGTTTTTAAAAATAGATTCAACAGAATTTGATTAAACAACAATTGAGCTTAAGCTCAGTGCGGATCAATAAAATACAAAATAAGATGTTGTATCAAATGGCGCTAAAACTATTCTGAAAAGTTGCAAAACAGACGTGTTGGGATTATTTGATATTCATCATTTCAGTTAATTTATATTCTTTCAATATTTCAAAAAGATCTATCTAACTATCTCAAAGAATAAGAACATATGTTGTAAATGTTTGTATTGAAGTATAATAACTATAAAATAAACAACATATAATTCTCTTCAGAAATACAAATATAAAGATCCTAAGAATTCATAGTTTATGGCAAAACACGCAAAGCGCATCAAAATATCTTTCATTTAGATAACCATGACTTTACAACGCAATTGAATATTTCTGCTCTAAACGTTTTGGCCCTGCAACTTTTCTGCGCCTTGTTGTCGCCTAAAACATGCCTGCTTGAGAATGCTTGCATAGATACTTCACCTACCAAAGTCGTTGCGTTTTTGCGCTTTTCGCCCCCATCAACAATATCATCACTTTATCGTTATGCGGGCTTCACTTCTTCCTCTAAACGTCAAAGCGATTTTATTATTTTTTTTTTTTTAACTTTATTCGATTTTCAGTTTATTTTGGTTCATTTAATAGTTTTTGGCTCGCTCTACAATGCTCGCTGCTGCGTCCAACGTTTTTAGTGGGTATCTTTGTATCTCGTGCGCGTTGCATGCTGTCGCATCGGCGCGCACCGCGGCGTCGGCGTCATTGTTTTTGTCCCGAGTTTCTTTCAGTCATTTTTTTGTTATTGCTGTTTTTGTCTGTTTATTCATTCGTTCGTTCATTCGTTCGCTTGTTCCAAACTTACAGTCAGACAATGTTCTATCTGTCAGTAGACGCTAAATTACTTTTGTTGTCTGTCTCGTCAGAGTCACTCGCTCGCTCAGTTGGCCACACTTCTCACCCCTCATCCGCTACCCCAACATTTCTTCACTTTACACTCTTCATCGCTCACCGTTTTAAAGCTCAACTGCCCCCCAAACATCTCTCCAAAACATAACCTATTCTCGCCTTTCAGTCATCATTCGCCCATGCGTGTTTTTTTTTTTTTTTTGTATCTTTCTTTGTTTTTGTCTTTTTTAACTTGTATTTCTTATAATTTATTATTATTTTTTTGGCCTTTTAGTTGCTCTCCACGCTCGCTCTCAACTCTTTGCCGTTTGCTCTCACACACTTACTTTTGCTTACTGTCTCGCTCACACTCTTGGCGTTGTTAATTCCCCACTCACTCACTCATTCTTTCTTTTCTGTTTTGTGCAGTTATTTTATAAACGTTTCTTTTCTTTTGCTTTTTGGGCTTTGCTTTGCTGTCTTCTGGTCTGCCTGCGTTCAACGTAGTCGTGTTTGTTGTTGTCGTTATTGTAGCCGCTGTTGTTTGCTACGAGTTCATTCAACTGTCAAAAATGAAAAAAATAAAATAAAAAAGTGTACAATACACAAAATAATACAAAAACAAGATACTTTCATAGCGTGGCGGCCGTTTTATATTAAAAAAAACAAAAGTACAAAACGTGGTGCTTCTCTGCTTTGTAATTTTAATTTACGCGTCTTTGCCGCTACTGAAATATCTAGATTTTGTATCTTTTCTGCCTGGTACACGCATTTTTATACTTTTAGCTTGTAAAACAATAAAAGCATCTGCTTATGCACAACTAGAATGCATTTGTACTGTTGTTTGCTGTTGTATTTCAATGCTATTTTTGTGTTTTTCTAAAATTATATTTTGTTAAAACTTTTTCAAAAATTCTGTTTGAATTTTGAATTTTTAAGAAATGTTGTAAAGGCGCGTAATTAATTTTGATTGGAACTTGCAACACGTTGCTATTTTTATTTGCGTTTCTTCTTCTTCGTGTTGCTTTAATGTGGCAGCTATTTTGGTCACACTGTTCATTGAACTTGGCTGCAGCTTAGGTGAATTTGAGGTGAATGTGAATTCAACCAAGTTGTTAATCAAATACTTTTGCATGTGTTTTGGATATTTTTTTATTTACTTAATTAACTTTTTTTACTATTAACTAATTAAAATTTATTAACATTTATTTTGTTTTTAATTAGCAAATAAGAAAATTAAACTTCAGAGAAAGTAAGATTATAGGAAAAAATATATTATTGATCCCAAAAATTTCGGGTTTCAACTTGGTTAATCCCGGAATTTTCGGAATCCGTTGTGCCAAATGTCCCAAATCAACAAACCTACCACTCCAATTGTCACGAGTGGAAAAATTACATGGAATTCAGAAATCTTGTATTGGAAAATCATTCGTGGTTGGACGTAAAATCTAACTATTCCTCAAATCAGTATAGAACCTAAGCGATTGATTTCAGCTACTGGCTTAGTAGACAAACATTGAATGCTTTGATCTAAGTATTTTTGAACTTCTATATTATTGTAGGTATGCATTAATATTAATAAACAATTTTTAAAAAATTACTTAAGTCTTCTTTAACCCAATAAGAAAAATCATACTCTAATTTTGGGAAAGAATCGGCATCAAAAATCCCATTAAACCGGAATCGAAAAATATGCACGGGATTGTATTCTCAAGCCACGAATTGCAAAATAAAATATGTATATGATGGTAACAACAAAGTATCTGAAGTATTTAACTATAATTATAGTTACTTTTAAAACTACAACTCCATTTGCACTGCTAAAATAAATAGACAGAATTAAATATACAAGAAAGTATCTTTAGCTTAGAGTGAATAAAAAAAACCTATTGAAAATATTTTTCCATTATGGCTTTTAATAGTTAAACGTAAATCGTGTAAATGTAACGTTTGTTACAATCTTGCATGCAACATGGGCTATGAGAGTAACGCATATCTCATAGTGTATCCAACTTTCATTATATTTTTTTTGAATTTTTATTATTTTTATTTTTTTGTCTGCCACAACACTCTGCGTCATATAAAAAAAAATCTAAAAACGAACGCAAGAAACGCATTTACAATAAATATTTTATCTACACAACACGCGCCACAGACAAACACAGACACACACACACAAACAAACACATAGAGGCATGCAAACGTGTACAGCGCGCACGTTGGCACTGCAGATACTTGCGTCTGTTGGCTGTCTTCAGCACATATATATATATTTTTATAATTTTTTTTTCTGTTTCTGTTTTTGTGTGTGTATCTGATGATGTTGCCTGTGCCGTTGTCGTTTTTGACTTCAGTTTCAGCTTCAAGTCACTGACTGCCAACGAAAGAGAGACATAAATAAATTACAAAAAAGAAAGAAAAAACAAAAACCATCATGACTTTAACAAACGCCAAAAGGGGGGGAAAACATACAACAACAACAACAATTATCTGCAAGCTTTTATTTTTGTTTGGTTTCTGCATTTTGCGCTACATTTTTATTTTGCTTTGAATGTTGTTTTTCGTTTGCAATTTTGTCTTTTGTTTTGCAATAACAACAACAACAACATAACGAAAAACAAAAAGAGAGAAAGAAATAGAGGCAGACAACGATAAAAATAAATAAAACGAAGGCTTTGCATGACTTTTTATGCTATGCCGGGCCTGCAACAACAACAACAGCAATTTTTTTTACAATAGCAGTAGCAATAACAACAACAAAGTTTCAACTCTTGAAGGCAAAAACGCAAACTAAGCGCATTTTTTTAGTTGTTACTCTCTTTTTCAGATATTTTTCTATCTTTTTTTGTTTGTTTTTTTTTTTTTTACTTTATTTTTTTTTACTTTATTTTTTTTTTTATTATTTAGTTTTTGTTTTTGCTATTTAGGTATTGCGTGGGTCGTGGTGCAAGACAACAAAGGCGGCGATCAAAACCGCGCCTGTTTCTCAGCTCTTTCAATTTCAATTGTCAAAAGAATTTTAAGTCAACACCTGAAAAAGACTTTAAGAAAAACAAGAACAACGACTTCATATAACCAAAGTTTTTTGTACACTTTTTCCATTATTTTACTCTATTTTTTTATGTTTTATTTATTATCGATAAAAGTTTGGAAATCAATAATACAAATTTTATTTTTGTTTCCTCCCCCAATTCTGAGAAACATGAATCTTTAGTACAAGTGACAAGACTATTTCAAAGTGTTGTAAAAGTGAAGATCGATCACAAAACCTAATTTAAACACTTAAAGCATTCAACAACTCTTAATGTAGAATTACTTTATTTAATTTAACAATTATATTGCTTTTTTGTTTTCTTTTTTTTTCAACTCAACTCAAATGTTGTTAAAATATGTTGAAAATCATTTTAGTTTGCTATTCAATAAATTTTTAAATTGGTTTTTGTTTATATATGCAATTAAATCACAAAATGTAATCAATTTGAATTTAAATAAAAACTCTTTAAAACAATCACTTTCGGTCAATGACCCAAAACATATAAAACCTTAAAAACAAAAACAAAAAACAAAATAAATGAAAAACTCATCACTAAATTCAGCTAAGTGGAACAGTGAAATGGAACAATGCATTTGAAGTTATCTTTGTTTGATTTTGAATTTTTTTTTTTTGTTTTATTAAACATTTTCAATGCGAGAATAATGTAAAAATTGTTTAACTAAATTTAACAACAAAATGCTAATAAGTTAATACTAAAAACACATTTGATATTTTGCCTCAACAAAAATTTCAGTGAAATACTTACATTTTTTTTTTTTTTCTTATTTGTTTTTTGCAGGCTCAGCAAGACTTCTGCTCAAGCTGAGTTTTTCAGTATTGTTGTTGTTGGCGTACTCGTTTTTGTTGTTGTAGTTGATGTACACATTTTACTCCATTTTATTATAACTTTTTATTTGTATTTGTTTTATTTTGCTTTCGTTGCTGTTTTACGTATGAAGGGAAAAAAACATTGTTTTATTTGTAAAGAATTGCACAATTGGCTGAGATTTGTTGTTGGTTTGGTTTGCTTGTTGTTTTATGCTGCAAAATGGTTTTAAGGTTGTTGTTGTTATTATTATTATAAACGGGAAGACATCAAACACTGTTTGAAACCGCAAAACGCTGATTATAAATTATTTTTTATTCTTTATTTCAGCTATTTTAGCATTGAATTTGCTTTTAAACATTTTCTTTGTTTTCGCATTTACAAGATTTTTATTACCACTTTAGAAGATTAAAAAAAAATTGAGAAACATTTAATTATTTAACGTTAACGACGAACACAGGCACACATTCACACACATATACGCAAAAAGTGAGGTGACGAACACTTTAAAACACGGCACGGGACGAGCGAACAAATAGAAGAATATTTAAACTTTATCTTGAACATGCTCTTTTTTATTTTTTCAATTCTTCTTTTCTTTGCATTTATTTTGCTTACTGCTTCTTCTTTATGCACTGACACATACTCACACACACATATTTACTCAAAAACTCAAACAATGCGAACAACGTCGCGCACAAACATACAAAATACACTGCTGATTCTTCTTCTTTTCTTTTCTGCTTGTGCTTATTGAACACTTTTTCGCTGCCTTGGCGCTGCTACGGCCTCTGCCGCTGTTGCTAGTGTTGCTTCTTTTCTACTTCTTTGGTTTGGTTTGTTGTTGCTGCTATTTACTGCTCTTCTGCTAACGACGCCGTTGCTGCTGCAGAGATTAACACAAAATGAAACCGCGGTGCTTAAACATTTTTATTTTATTTATTTTCACGTTGAGAGCTAGCTCTTTTATATTTCTTCTATTTGATTCGCTCGTATTGAAATAGTTTTCCGTTCGCTTTTAGCATTCGTCAAATTTGTTAATAATGCAATTGAATGTGCTTTCGCACATTTTTTTCTTCGTTTTCAAACTGCACCAATAAATACACTTATGTATTTGTATATATAAATATACATATATATACTTGCTTCTCTTTCACTTACTTTTGTGCACTGCTTTTTTTTAAATTATGCTTATTATTTGCCTTCCCATTTACACACATGCAAGTAGCGCATTTGTAAAGTATGTGTGAGTGATGTCGGCTGTTTGGCGTTGAATAGCAAAAATATATTTCATTAAATATTGTGTAATTTAGTAGCGCGCACAAAGTTCACACACACAAATTCACACCCACGTACAAAAACGATTTCTCTGCTTGCATGCATTGTGTGCTTGTGCACTTGAATTGTATAAGTAATGATTTATTTTACTTTTTTTTTAATTAATTTATAAATTAAAAACCACGCGCGCACACCCGTTACGACCGACCGACTCGCTCTCGCCGATTCGAATTAGTCAGTGCTACCAACATTCAGGAATAGTTGTCCCTAAACTCCGACCAAAAACCCCTAAAATCCGCCAAAATAATTTTACTGTAAACAGACAGAAGAGCTAAAAAGAAGTTCACTTAAAATATTTCCAAATAAAAATACGCGGAAAAAACAGTTAAAATATGCGGAAAAACCGTAAAAATACATAAAACATTGCTTAAATTTATGCTGAACGGTAATTTGACAACACTGCGTCGGGAGAGCAGAGAGAGAATTCTTACTCTCCCGTGTCAATTTTTTGTGACAAGACACTGTGGTATTGATTAAGCGTATGTTGCTCTGAATCCGCTGGCGATTTTTCCCGAACCTCCAATCCAGGGTGATTCTTCTTCCACTTCTGCCGACACTCTACCAACGTCGGCCGACACTTTTGTGTCAATTTGGCCCGCTATCGTTTTTCGCCCAATAGTAATGTTCATTCAAATTATCAATTGCGATTTTTTTAATGTACGATTTTATTAATTTATTAATGAAGTTGACAAAAATACCCCTAAAAAAATACCATTCGACTCTTCAAACCACTAAATTTTAGGGCAAAACCCCTAAGTTGGACACTGTGGAATAAGTAGTAGAGAATCATCGAACTCTCCCATGACTCTATGACGAAACGACTGTGTATGTCGCGCCGCATTCGCTCTAGACGTGCCCTGTTCCACCATTTCTAGGATACTTTTGCGACAATCTCGACGCAAGTGCGTCTTTTACTAACACAAAAGTTTCAGCTGTTAAATCCATAACAGCCCTGTTAGCTTACATCCGGCAGAAAACCCATCCCGCTTTTTCTCATTTTTCATGTGCCGCCTTTTTCTAGCCTCTGTTAAAAAAAACCTGTTGCCTACATTCTGTTATTCGAATAACAGAAAAAATTTGATCATAATTTGCGCGGCTTAAGCTTTTTTGAATTGTTGCAATTAATATAAATAAAAAATATAACTCCCGGATTTGTCTTGTTCACCTATATCTACGTACTTAGTCCATGCTTCTTTTTTCACTTTAGCGGTCAATTTTATGTCAATTTGGCTCGTTGTCGTATTTCCAAATTCTGTAAATCCGCTGCTAGCTCCCAAATTAGAATTTACAATTGAACTGACATGGTGTGACATGGAACACTATTGTTTGAACCAACATACGCCAGCCCAATTCTAGCCCAGGGCTGAAACCAGAGCTTTCACGTGTCTAACATGCCACTGTTCAACTATTGGACGCATTCTTTTTGAATAACAGTCTGTTAAATTTGGCAGAGCTCTGTTGCTCTCTTTACTCTTCAAAAGAGTTGACAATTCATCAGTGGAAAATCTGTCTAGTCTAGTTCCTTTTTCGATTTCCTTATGACCCCGCTAGAAAAAGCTTTATTGCTAAAAATTGACAACACTGATAGTTATTTTAACAAGTCTTGTCTAGATCTGTAATTTTTTAACTTTATTTCCTTTCCTTGTTCAAACTTAGTTTTCTGAGCGTTGTGAGTTTAATTTAATATTCTACTTACGCTGCAAAAATTTTGTGCCCAAAATTAATTTGTTCAAAATACGCCTATTTCCTTACAGACAAGTGGCATCACTCCAACTCTCGGAGAGTACCTGAGTTATGTTAACACACTGTTGCGAACATGTTAGACCGACAGCTGTGTTTCATGTTCACACTGAAGCAGAGTCTCACGAATTTGGGAGAGTCACCCACATTGACCTAGCCCAAGTGCCTCCGCAACTCCAAGCGACATTGAGCCTGCCAGTACTTACGCAAATTTTAGTTTGGCCGTCGACGCTGTCCATTTCGCCAATAGCGTCAATTTGTCGCAAGTGGCTCTTCGACACAAAAATGTCTCTTTCGACGACATGGTATCGAATCATCATTTGGCGCCAATTTGACAATTTAAATTCAATTACCGATCGGACGAAACATTTCTAAAATTTAATTAAACTGTTACGTTTGTTAAAAGTTAGCATGAATCTACATAATAAACGAACTTTATTAAAATGTCATAATTTCTAAAGTGAAAAGAAAATTGTTGCGTCCCGGCACCAGGTAGCCCAGAACTGGCTGTGAATTTAATGGATTCTTGAAGCTAGTAACGGCACTCGTAGCAAATTTCGTAGCGAAGTTCGAGTCGAATAGTTTTTTTAGTGGTGCTATAGTTTTTGGAGTACTTTCAGGGCTTTCATTAATTTACGGTAAGACAATTTTTTTTTTGTAATAAAACGCAGAGAGCATCCGGCAACATTGCAAATTTCACCATGCAGAATACACCAGATGGTGAGTTCACGACTCGGTGAGCAACCGAATTTTAACAGGGCTAAAGAGAGGATTGAGATACCCCTATGTTTTATAGTGCGGTAACAGTGAGATAACAGCTCTGTTAAACACAATTTGGTATAAGATCTCCATCATTCGGGGTATGTCCACGGCTTTGACTTCTGGGCTGTATTGTGTTAAGGTATTGTCGATAGTATTTCCAAAATGCATACGTTCCATTGAATTCCGGTGATCTAACTGATCTGGTGAATCGCAGTTAGATATGTGATCAGGCTCAGAGAACACTTGCATCGTTAATTCCTGTTCTTCATATAGCTTCAGTTTTCTAAAAGAAATATTAAAATTTCATTATACAGTTTATCACAATGTGCTGTTTTATATGTATATGTTAACTTACTGTTAAATCCACAAAGTATTTTCTGTTGTATTTAAATCTTCAATAATTTGTTTTTTAATGAGCGCCTCTTTTCGGCGTGTTTCAACAGGTACGGAGAGATTTCTGAAAACAAAACAATACTCAATTGTTACCCTATTACCCTTTAAAGACTTCTAACATATATTATATGCATAGTGAACTATTATATAAATTCAATAAAATTTAAACATTACCAATGCTTTAAGCAACAGCACAGAACCACAAAACTCATAACGCCAACAAACAGTACAATTATAAGTGCAACCAAACCGGCCACAGCCAAATCGAATTCATCCTGAACGATGGTAATGTAAGCAGGCACAACATTTTCAATTGCAAGCCCAGCATAATAATCCTAATAAAAAAATTTCGGATAAACGATGTTCTTCAAATGCCACTAGCTAAAAAGAAATACCTTTAAGTAATCATAATTTGCATCAATAACTTTCAGAATTTCGTCAACAGGAGCAATTTGTTTTGTTTGGGGATCAACAGCGTGGAAGAAAAGGTCAGACCAGTCCATTCTTATTTGGCCCATGGCATCCACATGAAATCGTATTTCATCTACAATAATTCGGTGTTGTGTTGCATTTCGTAATTCAGCAACGATTTCTTCTTGCTCCTGGTAGACCTCCTCTGGTGGACGTGATAATATGACACGAACTATCAAATATCCAGATCTATTAAAAATATTAGAAGTTGAATTTTTACATGAAAACAAGAATTGTCTTGCACTATGAACCTACAGAATCTTAACAGGGCTATAGAGAGAGGAATTTAGGGGCTCTGATCTTAAACGTGTGGCCACACTAACTTTATTTATTTATATATAATATGAATTTAGATGCATCGCATGTTTTAATAGTGTTTTTGATCATTGGAAAGCATATATTCGAACTCTGTTAAATTTAACATGTTATCCTAAAAAGAGAGTGACTGTGAGCAACAGAATTTTAACAGGGCTAAAGAGAGGAATTGAGAGACCCTAAATTAAAATGAGTGGTAACATTGTGGTAACAGTCACTGTTAATACCGATCGATGGAAATCACGAGCCGCATGTTCGCTTGAACTTTTAGGTAGACATGAGGTGATACACCTGCAAGTCTCAAGTTTCTAACCGAAAACCTGGCGAACACATGACGACACGGTCATGTGCCTGTGCCAAGGTCATATATATATAGCTTAGCGTATGTTCGCTTGAAATAACCAGTGTCATGAGTCAGTTCAATCGAAGATTTTTCTTCTTCTTGCTTATGCATTAGTGGTGTTCACGCCCAACTCGTTAACGTGTAGTCGTCTTAACTGATGAAAACACATAAACAAAATACGTTTGCGGTGTTCACGCATTTCTCGTTAGCCTATCAACGTATGAAAAGTTAAATTGCCAACAACAAAATGCACAAGCCAAATTTTAACGAGATTCATAGGCTTGTTGTTAGTTAACGTATGAAGCATCTATTGAAAAGTAGAAAATGAATATTCTTAGTTGTTTTCTATGAAAAAGTGGCGGTACTTTTGCAATAATTCGATATTAAAATGACGTACGTTATTCGGTCACCTTACTTAACATAGACCATTGCATTGCCAATTTCAAAGCAATCACACAACACATAGAACTATTGCATCAAAATGCAGATTTTGGGTCTTCGACTTCGTCACTGGCTGACACAATTGTATATTAATAATGTCGTCCGTAAATGCATCCAATTTTTGCTCAATTTCTCCCTCAAGACCTACATCTGTGTACAAATTTACTACAGTTAGTTAATTATTTCTATATTCATGCATAAATAAATATATTTCCCTCTTACAAACTGAATTACGCAGGTAAATTGATTTATTTAATATTCACTTAACGTTTTTTGGTTCATTTAAATTTTTTTTTGCAATTATTTCGCTCAATCAGCTCAATTAAATTTTTCGTTTGCTTATATAGGAAGAAGTAAACTCACAACTTTAATTAGCAACTTTAGCGCGACGGTCAAAAAAGGTCGTCGTTAAGGTTTATATTTTCATAGATTTATAGGTTAACGAGAAATGCGTGAATACCGCAATTGACAAATTTTACCGAGTTTTTATCAACCCCGACTCGTGTTGTTCGGTAGCGCGTTAACTCGGTAAAAAATCAAAAGGAATTTTTGGTTACTTTCAAACAAAAAGTGGCTGTACTTCCACATCATTTTATTATTAAAACAGCCTTAGCCTTTCTCAACATAAGCCAATACAAAGGAAAACTAATTTTACGTTATTTCGCGGCATTTTAATTTTATTTAATTTATTTAGCATAATTCAGCTAAATTCACTTTTTCGTTTGTTTATATAAGAAGAAGACAAATTAACGAATTTACGCAAACGTAGATATTTCGTTATTCACGCCCGGCACTCGGTAAATTAAAATTCTTAAAATTGCGACTTTACCGAGATGAGCGTGAATACCGCTATTGCTTAGACGAATCCAACTTATACCTCGTTTATGCGACAGCTAAAGCGCTTTAACTCAATGCGCACTAACTGAAAACGCAGCGTTTATGCGAGAGCCATAAAGCGCATTAGCTTAATGTGCTTTAAGAGCTGTCATGATGAACAGCTGATCAAAACAAAACAAAAAAGTGTTGCCATAAGAAAACAATTGAATAATGTTATTTTACAAGAATGACTTTATATGTAAAAAATACATATATTGAATAAAATATGAATTGATAATCCCAATATTAGTTTTTAGAAATGTTAAAAATTTTTTTTTGCAATATAATAGAAAAACAGTGCTAAAAAAAAATTTTACAATAAAAAAAATTATATATAGGTACCAGCTGATTTTTAATGCGCATTAACGAGTGTCGCGTTTATGCGATACTCTTAAAGCGGTTTAACTCTGTTAAGTCGCTTTTAAAAAGCGCTCTACGCTAATGCGCATTAAGGAGTTTATGCATGCGTTTTTAGTTAGTGCGCATTGAGTTAAAGCGCTTTAAGGCTCTCGCATAAACGAGGTATTAGAAAAATTAAATAAAGATACGCGTTTTTAGAAAAAAGTATAGTCTTAATTTTGCTCATTTTTGAGATCTTACGTAAAAAGTATCAAGAATATAAATCAATTTAATAATAAAGTTTATTGAGGGGAATTGTAGGGGTTTTTGGTTACTGCTTGGGGAGAAAACTTTTCTAAAGTTAGTAACACTGCAAGCGAGTCGCTTGCACAGCCAAAACGACAACAGATTTCGGTTAACTTTGACTTACAGAGGTCAGAAATAGACAGAGTATGGCTTATTTGGCAGCACTGAAGGCAGGTCTACACAAAAAAGATTAAGGTGGCAGCACGGGAACAGTTTTCGAGTTAGCCGAGTTACATTTTACGTGTTTGGGTGCTTTAAAGAGTCAAATGGGATTTTCTTAGGGGTATTTTTGTCAACTTGATCAAAAAAATGAATAAAATCGTACTTTAAAAAAAGTTGCAATTGATAATTTGAATTAACGTTCCCATTGGGCGAGAAACGCGAACGGGCCAAATTGACACAAAAGTGTCGGCAGAAGTGGAAGAAGAATCGCAGGTAAGGGAAATATCGCCAGCGGCTGCACCACACATACGCTTATTCAATAACCCTGTGCCGTGTCAAAAAAAATGACACGGGAGAGTAAAAATTTGTGAGAGCAGAGAGGGACTGCTCTCGCCACGCAGAGTTGTCAAATCACCGTTATGCGTAAATTCTTTATTGTTTTACATATTTTTTCGGGTTTTTTCCCTGTATTTCCATTTAGAAATATTTTTAGTGAGCTTCTTTTCAGCTCTTCTGTCTGTTTACAATAATATTTCTTTAAGGCTTTCTGATTGCAGTTTAGGGTAAACAACTTTTCAAAGTGGGTAACACTGACTCAAGCAAAAGCAAGTACGGTCACTTGTTTTCGAGTTTGCCGTTTGCCGAGTTTACATTTTAAGTGTTTGGGTGCGTTACGTATATTTGTGCGAAAGAAAAATTAATTTATAAAAGCTGCAGAATTCATCGAGTGTTACAAGCGTTATTCGAATTACATTACGGCCAAATAATGTATAAATTACAAAATACGTGTTAAGTTTTGTTAATTTTACGCCACAATCGAGAAAAGGTGAAAGAGATTGAAAATAGCGAGAGACAGTAGCAAATACAAATTTTGTGTACAATTTTGTTATTGTATTCGTGTATGTGGTCATATATGTGTGTGCGCGCTGCATTTCGGTCTATTATATCGAGAAATCAGAAAGAAAATCATCGAAAAATAGTTTTTCGTGTGTAAAAGAAATACGCTTTTCTTTTGAGTGTATATAAATATAAATACAAGCAAAAAAATAAACAAAATAGATATGAAAGAAACGACAAGCAACGAGTTGAAATAAGCCAAAGGGCGTCCTGCAACGTGCAACACAAATTTGATGCCAAATACATAAAAATAATTTAAAAAAAATCTCTATTATATTTTGAATTATAATTCGTGCGTTTCAGCGGTAGCAAAAGTGCTAAGCAGCAGCTTATAAAACACGAAAAAAAAGGAAACTCAAGGTAATTTTTTTCTTGATTTATTCTTGCTATTGTTTATAATTTTTAAGTAGCCGCACCACACCTACACACATACAATCGCACGGATGAAGAGAAACACGCACACATTTTGCCTCTAACCCGCTGTTGCCCGCGCATGCTAAACATAGCACAGCAAAAGCGTGCAGCATGCATGTTGTATTTGCGTGCTCCTGTGTACATGTGTGTGAGCGAGTGTGCGTGCGTGCAATGCTCAAAGTTCAGTTTTTTCCCTTGCATATTAAATTAAACAATACAATATTTTCGACAACTGCAATTTGGGTTGTCAATTGTATTTTTTTCTTTGTTTGTGACATGGTCACGCCGAAATACAGTTAGCTTGGGCTGTCCCTTTCCTTTTTATTTTTTTATATATGTGACTGAATGCATTGAAATTTCACCATTGGTCAATGCTCACATTTCATAATAAATAATTTCATGGTTACGCGCTGCTGATTGATTGACAGCTCCCAAATGATTCACTGATCCGTTTCGTCCATGGTTGAATTGGAGAACTTTTAACCTTTCAACCGAAGAGCAATAAATATTATTGTATTCGTTATTCTGTTTGTTGTTGCTGGAATTCTAAGAAGTACATATTTTTGATCCAAATTTTGTTATTTTTTTTGTAAATAGAAGATTAGACTGGAAAGTAAATATATAGAATTTAATTTCATGTAAATATGTAGATCATTGTAGTTACATGTGTGTATGTATCTGTTGTGACTAATTGAAGTTTGTCAGTATTTGATTGAATAAGAAAAAGTTGATAATTAAAGCTGTTGCCAATTGAGATACTCCGGTCAGAATGTATTGAATTTGCCCGTACCAAGCCCACATGTGTTATTCAGTGTGCGTTACAACAATAATTGTTGTCATGATCATCTTTATTATCTCAGTTGTTGTAGTACCTAATAATAATAATAATAAAATAAAACGACAAAAATGCCAAGTCACAATAAATTCAATTAACTGCACTTTAAATGATTTTTATAGCAACAGCAATAAAAGTAGCAACTATACGTATATTAACAGAGAGAAAGAGAAAGATCGAAAGCATAAAAAAACTTGTACAATGTATAACAATAAAAGTTTCTTGACTTTATCAATGAGTGGCGAACCGTCGTTGTTGTTGCTTTCGTTGTCACTGACACGACACGCGGTCAGACAAGCTTGCCACACCATAACAAATCAAGTCGCCTTAAAAGTCAAAAGAGTCTAGATTAGCTTTCATTTCGCTGGCGACAGCGGCGACTTGGTACCATTGAAGTCCACAATACTTGAGTTGCAGCGCAATTGAATTAAATTCAGGCTGGCGAGTTGCAAAAGATTAAGATTAAACAATTTGCTTAGTTGTCGTTGTTGTTGTACATACATACATGTGTAGATACATAGATACATAGTGTATGTCGTATGAGTTTTTAAAAAACAAATAAATTTTCAAATCAAAATATAACAACGAAAGAAATTTATTTATTTAAATCCAGTTTGGTCGAAAAATCACAATCGACAAACACAATATTTTTTTTTTAGTTTCGTTCAACTTTTGATGGTTTGTCTCTTTAGTGGTTGCACGAAGCGTGGGGGCGGCATGGTCGCCGAGAGCTTAGCGAATGTCTGTGTTAGTGCGTCGTTTCGTTTCAAACAAAATCATTCGATTTAATTTGTTGTTATATGTATTTAAAAATAAATAACGCATTGACGCGCGTTTGTTTTTGACGACGCAAACTGTGGTTATTCCATTTGGCTTTTTCATAATTTCATTGAATTGCAGAAGCTAAAGAAGAAGAAGCCTTGTTGTGGTTTTGCATTTATGTGCGATTGCCATTGAACAATATTCGCTTAAAGTCAATTTCGTGAGGCTACGTAGAGCTCTTTTACTTTAGTTGTAATTAAATACTATAACTAATTGATGAAATTCTTGTTGCTAAGCGCTTAACGTTCGCACACGCCAACCTTTGATCCTCTCCAATAAGCAAATCTCACACACATCGCATCACACCACGTTCATTCATATAATCAGTCTATAAACGCCCACTTGGCTAACTCGCACATTTGGTTTTTGTTTAATTCTTTTTTTTTTCGTTTATTTTGTTTGTTGTTGTTTATTTTTTTTTTCCGCTACACGTTTTATTTCCCAACTTAGCCATGTCAAGAATTTGGTATGAAATATGCCCGAAACACGCAAATATTTACTTTTTTAATTAATTTAATTTGCATACATTCTGAAAGAATAGGCGCGTACCAATTCTCGTATCGTTTGACCATGCTTGCACAATTTTTGGCCAACTTTAGCACTTGGCAACAGGCATTTTCACATCGTCACAGAACTGGGCGTGTTGTACATTACGATTGACCTTAAGTTGTTGCCACTTTCACTAAGAGTGAGTGAGACTAAAGATGTATGTATGTGCACACTCAGCTATGACAAATACTTTTTAACACAAACTGATATTCCTTCAGAGAATTGTTTCTGATAATGTTGAAAATTTTTAGTTGTAATTTTACATTGTTGATTACATTAGAAGAAAATATAATATACATACACTCATGATCAAAATAATAAATACACTTGCTTGTTTCAACTTTGATTCTAAATAAAACTGTTTTTTTTTACATGAACACTAAATCCCTCTTTATAGTTATGTTAATTGAAAAATATCAAGAAATATCAAAGATTTGGTTAAATTAGCGTTATATGAAAGAAACTTCATATTAGGCACTGAATTCACGTTGGTCAAAATAAGTAATAACTAGTTAGATAAATTTATATTTTTTCCAAAAAGATTTAAAACAAAATGATTTCAGTTGTTTTTAAAAATGTTGTCTAGGCTAATATCTAGTGTATTCACTTCTTTGTGGGGTCACTTTCGTTATCCTTTTTGGCATAACTAGTTCTTATTAAATGTTGGCAAAATTCTACTGGCATTTCATGCCTACATTTATTGAAAAATGGCACAATCCGCGCTTGTTTGTAAAGATTTTTTATGTCAATTTATAAATTAAGTATTCCTACAAGTTTTTAATGGGATTTCCAGCCAGTGATTGACTTGGCTTACTGTTTCCAGAAATTCTTTAGAAGACTTGAGGTGTGCTTTGGATCAATATCTTGTTGATAGTTAGATCTAATAAAAGGTCATATTTTCTTTAGCGTATGGTAGCATTAGCTTCTCTAATATATTTTTTAAGGGGGTATACCACCTTTGCGATTTAAAAAATTGTGAAATAATTTATACTACGTAAAGTACTCTTTGAGGTGTAAAGAATCTTTATTGATCAATTTTATAGGTAGCCGAAACATTTTTTGTATGCTATAAACAAATTTAAATATGCGCTCTTAGTGCAATTGTATGTTAAAACAAAACTTTAAATGCGTTTTTCTTGAAACGACATTTCTTAAATTGGCGTGTCAGATTGCTCCGCCAGTTTTTATCGGATTGACCTGAGAATTGATAGGGATCTTCTTAGACATGTAATCTAAGTCTGTTTTTCGATATCTGTCTTAGATTTGTTTTTTCGCCCAATTAAATGCACATTTTTACTTAAAAAAAAAAGTTATTTCGGAAAAATAGGCACCATATTCGTAAAAATCAAAATTTCAAAAAACCCCTACGTACAGACCTAAAAAATAATGTCCCTAAGAGAAATTTTTTTTTCCGATTGGAGCTAGCTTGCATGTACGGGCCGTGATTTGACACGCCAACTAGAGTTCTATGCAAAATGGATTTATCTTTGGGGTCATCTATCAGTGGTTATTTGTAACATATTTGCCCTGGGAAAATTGCAAAATGAAGTCGAGACATGCATTAGTATATTGCTTAAAACTACTTTTAGTCTAGTGCATTCTTTGCATTAAAAAAAATTTGCTAAGAATCGAGAAAACAATCATCTTCAAAGGTGGTATACCCCCTTAAGTCAACAGCATTCACTCAATGCGATTATCAAAAAATTGAACACACCATACGAAGTAAGGCAGTCCCACGCCATAATCTTTTCTTCAATATGCTCAACAGCCGTTTTTTGTAAAATGGAAATTAAATTCCTTGCTTTTTGGTCGTCTAACATTTCTCTTGGAGTCATATTCAACTAAATTTATCTTTGTTTCGTCACTTTACATGATGTTTCACCATTTTTTTCTTTCCATCTGTATTTGATCAATTTTCGTGAGGCCTTACAAAGTCTAAACTTATCTGTAAATTTTTTTTACGCATAAAAGGAAACTTTTTTATAATTCGTCCATGTAGGTTTACCTGTTGTTACCGACTTTCAATTGATGGAGCACTAGTAACGTTTCCGATAACCGCAGAAATTACCTTTGAAGACTTAAATGTCTTTATTTGGCAGATAGTTAGTTACAATTCATTAACTAGTCACGATACTAGTGTGGACTGGTTTCCTGTGATTTATCTCGAGGATCTACCTTTATTTTTGTTGTAAATACATTCTGCACAAAGTGCATTGACCAATTAATAGATTTTGCAGCATTTCGAAGAGGTTTCCTTTATTTATGAGGTTCCTAACCAATCGGTTGCTTTTCTACCCATCATCGTTATAATTGATTTTTTATTTTCTGCGTAGTTACTATATTAATAATAGTTCTCACCTTCTCTATCAAAATTTAACATAAAAACTCAGAGTAGTACGTTTAAAATAACTAAATTATCAAATGTACCTATTATTTTGATCAAGGCGAATTCAGTGTCTAACATGAACTTTCTTTCTTGATATTTTTTAATTAACATAACTATAAAGGAGTGATACTTGAAAGGATGTTCATGTAAATAAAAACAGTTTTATTTTGAATCAAAGTTGAAACAACCAAGTGTATCTTTTATTTTGATCATTAGTGTTTATAACAACAAAGATATTTTACTTTTGTATTATTAGTAACTATGTACTCTTATATTTGCGCATCTTAACCATGTCTGTCTCACTTTCCGACCACGCCGCTTGTTGCTCAGAATAACTAAAGTAACGGCGCTAATGATTTGATTGAATTTGTATTGTTCTGTTGAATTTCCTGTTAATTGTAAAATCTATTTTAGATTTTCTATTTCATCCCTTAGTTCGTGATGAATCAGTAAAACTTTGGACTACAAAGGCCAATTATAATATAGACCACATAAGACACGGGTTATTTTATATACAAAAACCACTCGACTGAATAGTCTTCTATTTGTTTTTCTTGTTGGTTCGTTTACATTTCGCCAAGTTGTTCAGTTTATATGCCTTTACTGTACAGCCCTCTTCATTTGCACGCATTCCGTTTAACAATTGTACAATTTATTGTTTTATTACTGTGAAAAAACGAACCTTATCCCCACAAGTCGAGTGTCGATAACTTCTTTGTATACAACTCTTGTTGTTGTCGGCTTTCTTTGAGATAAGAGCTTACTTTATGTGGCATTGACTTGTATATCTGCCAGAATAAATAAATGAACTAATGCGTTTAGAATTTTAAGACGGAAATCAATTACTCAATGGTCGACAACAAGTAAGTGAAAGTCATTTAGCAGCAAAAACAAAACAGAAAGGTGTAAATTGTTTAATGGAAATGCTTCGCTACAAGAATAATACGCTTTCGCTCAACAAATTTCAAAGCCAATGAAAAGCAATTTCCTTGACCCTTTTTAAGTCGTGTGTGTGTTTTTTTTGTGTTGATTGTTTTGTTTGGCTTGGTTTTAAAATTTAACTACATCCGTCCCCATTACAAGCATTTTTCACTTTCACCTCTGACGCCGAAACCGAACTACGAACCTCACGTAGTTATGGCAATCAATAATTTAATATTTGATGCACAAATGCGCACTAAACAAAACGCGGCAAAAAAAAAAAACATTAATAAAATGGCAGAAAACAGCATGAATAGAGCAACAGCAACGACAACAAAAACAAAAGTAGCAACAATTTAATGTAATTCATCAAAAACTCAAAACACAAACCTGAAATGAATATTTTGTTGTGTGATGTGTTGAATGATGACTAACACGATTCACGCCATAGATACATGTACACATATGCG
Organism: Phortica okadai; assembly: GCA_034638295.1. NCBI lineage: Eukaryota > Metazoa > Arthropoda > Insecta > Diptera > Drosophilidae > Phortica > Phortica okadai. The sequence goes on from CM067849.1 coordinate 36,657,988, forward strand.
TGTATCTACACGACGTACAATCAACTTAAATCAACAGAGACCGCACTTGAGGCATGCTTCGAAGTTTTGTTTATGTCGAATCAAACAAAAATAAAACAATACAAATGAAATAATAACAACAACAAAAAATACCAAATTAAGTATTTCATTTGATTTTTCCGGTTTTGTTTTTAGTTCTTGTTTTCTGTGTGTGCGTGTATGCGCGTGTCTGTGTGTAAAACACAATTCAAGCTTTTATTTATAGCTTTGTTGTGGGTCACATAATTTTATGCATAATAAAAAAATATACAATTCTCACATGCTTTGTTTGTGCGCGATTACGAATCAGTTTCATCGATGATACAATCACACAGAATTCGCTGTAATTTCATTTCCTTTTGGTGTCTTTGTTTTTTTTTTGTGTTTTTTTTTTATCATTTGTTGTCAATTGAGCGTTTATTACAACATTTAATTTGTATTTTGTTTTCTTTATTAATTTATCGTATAGTTATTATTAATTTGATTCACGCTGGGCGGGCGAGAACTTGCTGTCGAGGCATAAGTTATATGAGTCAATTGCAAGCGTTGCAATGCAATGCGACATTTATACAATATTAGCCCTGATGATACTCGAAACCATTTCCTGCAGTACTGTTGTTGTCATTGTTGTTATTTGTGATTTCATTGTTTAGCCTGGCCTTCCATCACTATGTCTCACGTCTTGCTATAATTGCTCGAAACATTTATTTCAAATTGTCAACAGCAATTGTTGTCGAATTACGTTTGCTTTTCTTAGCTAAACAATCAAATGAAAAAAAAAATAACAACAAGAAACAAAAACATTTTATTTTGTGTATTTCATTTGACTAATTTTTGTCTTTTTGCCATCTGTTTCATTTCAGGTATTGCAATTATTTTGGCTTAGTTTTGGCATACAGCATACAGAGAAAGGTCTGTTTGGCAATGACGATGCTGATGATGATGATGATAACAAATGTCGTATCTGCAATACGACATTCAGACAGTTTTATGTTTATTTGTTGACCTTCTTAACAACAAGAGAGTCATAAAAAAGACTTTAGGCAGTTTCATGGCCAAAAAAGAAAAAATTCCATGGCATAAAATTACAAATGTGCAACTGTTTGAGAGATGTTCATGCTTATATAATAAGAATTTTGGTGATTTCGAAAATTAAATAAATTCAATTAGTCACGATTGGGTTACTAACCAAGAGTGTAGCCAGGGGGAAGCAGGGGGGCCGTTTTCAAAACTGTGTTCTCTATTTCAGTGCGTTCATTCATTGCTGAGATATCGATGGTTAAAGTCAAAATGACCTTTTTTGGTTCAATCTTGGATATCTCCACGAACAAAAATCGTAGCAACGATCGGAAAAATGAAAATTAACGCTGAATCAACAGGCTATCTACTCGATATAATCGGTTATCTAAAAAAATATTATAAAAGTCCATGGAGCAAATCAAAACAGACAAAAAATGTGGAATTTTTTTTTTCCGCAATTCCATCGATTTCATTAAAACCGTTACTCCTAAAACTTTTTGGTCAAAAGATTCAAAAACTAGAAGTTACAAGTTTCTTACAAAGTTTGACGATACGACCAATACCTACAAAGTTACAGACCGTCAAAAATAGGTCCAAAATTCGATTTTTTTTTCTTGTTCCCTTAATTGTTTGGTTAAGTATAGTTTGGATTATATCCGATAATATCGATACTTTTTCTGATCATTCGATTGAAAGTCACACTAATATATCCCCTAATCTTCGCCTACCAACGAAGTTTCTGTGGAGCGACTCTTTCTCAATGGCTACAGTCCAGTCTGGCAACACCGCATCAAGACGACATTTGTACACAGAATTTGCTTACACAGTTGTGGTATGGAAGTCAATATGTATAGTTTTAGTACGCAGTTAAAGACCGACAATCATGTCAGGTGATTCAAATCTAGATCAACAAAGTCATTTTGTTGTTCTATAATAATATATTATTTAATAACATTTTTTAACCAGTGACATTACCAAGTCTAAAGCTTCTCGGGTGTCCGAGAATCATTGACGAAGACAGACGGACATGGGAAGGTCGATTTCTTTTTTCGTCTTGACAATTCTATATGAAACAAACTTAAAATACCCTGACACACTATGAGTGCAGGGTATACAAAGTCCGAACTCCATGCACGAACCATTTCAATTTCAAACAAGCTTACAGCCTTAATAATAATCATTACACTAACAAGACAAGTTAGTAAAACGTGTTCATCGTACAGTGCAAAATACTTAAAGTTTCATAATGTTTAATTGCCCAATTTCATAATGAAGCTATCATTGCCCTAAACATAACAAAACATTACAAAACGCACTTTCATTTCCGAAGTTACAATAAACTAGATTTGCTACAAAAAGCCGAAAATATATAAACGAAAAACGAGCGCGTGCCGAATGCCTCTATGAACTTAGCGAGTGCAATAACCCAGAAAATTATGAATAAAATTCTTTGTCTGTCTACACTGACATAAAAACAAGACTATTATCAGAGTCAGCTTTTATTATTCAAATTGAAATGCGCAAAAGCGTTTGAAGTTAACAATAATAAAAAACAACGAACACAAAATAAAATTTGAGTAGCACTCAAAGAAAGTTAAAGGTAATTTGACGTTCAGCCAAGTGCAAATGAGCATTTGGGTTAACTGAGATTAGCAATGTTAGAGTACAAGCAAAGTTCAGTATTACGTCAAGCGCGTAGAAAGTGAAGCGACTATTAGCTCATAGCCAAAGAGCAATTGCTCAAATATTGTATACAAATTCAAGTTAATTCAATTAAATTGTCAGAATTATGACAAGCATTTCGAAAAGCAGATGAATTGAGTAAGTCTGGAGACCAGCAAAACATCTTTCGAAATGAGTATGAATCATTAATATTGCCGAACAGCACATTATGGAAAAAAAACAGTACCGAAAATGTTTTGTCTGACAGTGCCGCCCTTCACCCGGTGCCCGTTTCATTACTACGGCGATCACAAGAGTCGTCACAAAAGCACAAAAACACATACGTCGACCGCTGAGTGAGTTATTGTATCGTTATTTAAAAGTTATTGACCCGCGCCATGGGTAAAAGTCAATTAAAACGACTCGAAATGCCACAAAACATGATTACCAACAATGCAATGCAAAGTAAAGCGTCATTTGTGTGTGAGTTGCTCGTGAAAGCAGGCGAGAGGTGTCAGCTTTTGTTAGAGACAACAAACAGACAAAAACAAAAACAATGTTTACGAAATTTGTTTTTATTCATTGTTCATTTGTTTTCTGTTTCTTCTTTTTTTTTTTTTTTTGTTTTCAACAAATTATGTGATGCAATTACATGTATTGTGTTTTTCTCGTGCCATTTTAAGTTTTGTGTACTTGAGCAAGTGCACGAGAGCTAAAAATGGTCAACGACAATCAGCATAATCATTTGCAGTTGCCATTGAATGGCACAATGGCGCTACTTGTCTGCCATTTAGGATTGTTTGAGGGGCACTTTGCATTTACGCAAAGTTTTTTTGCAAAAAAAAAACATACTGAGAATAATGTTTAGTAATGTTATTGTGACAGCGTCATGTGAGCTTTCAACAGGTCTGTGTGCCATAAAAAGACAGCTATTTAAAGCGAATATTGCTAATGTGGTGACCTCTGCCTCATGTGACAGTCTTGACCACTTAAACTGAAATGAGTTAAAATTAGATCTTCAATTATCTACACGCAAATACACACGGAAGCCACAGAACGACGAGCGATCTCAGAGTAAAGCACAATGAATCTAGATAACTAATTCATTCGATTGAAAATACGTGATTCATAGTAACAGAAAATGTCTCATAACTGAATAAAATTCAATGTCTTGATTTGGATTTCCAAGAAACCAGACAAATATATTAAGACCACAACCAACGCATTGATTTTGTCAACAATTGTTAATAAGTTTTGATTCACTGACGCAACACTAAATTATTTTCGAGGAATACAAATTTATTAGAAAACCTTAAATTTATTTTAATAATCATTATTACAGTTCTTAAACAGAAAATAATAATAAATATCATAAAAATATATTTTGTAGCCCAATTATCTAGCGATGAGTACAGATGCACTTGTCATTTTATCAATTATATTTTGAGTGTCTCAGTGTGTGCGTGTGTGTGTGAACGCCACTTCCTCAACACGACTCATCCAACGGCACATTCTATCAGCATTCTCGGGCATGTACCCAATAGCAAAATATACACACAAACATGTGTTTAAACGCTATTTGGCCTCGGAACTGAATGTCTGACAGCCTTCTTATTGCTTGCTTATCTCGAGTCGGTCCAAAGTTCAATACCAAAAAGAGAAACCGAGACAATCATTATGCACAAAGCAATTGAAACGAATCGACTGACAAACTAGCAAAATAAAAAGCTATAAGTGATTATCTTTATGTACAGACTTATGTGCGCATTACGTTAAATACCCAATATGTTCGTATCTAAAAACACTTTAAACCGTAGATACACATTGGTCATAGAACGTATAGAACAGCAGCAGATACTCTAGTAGCTTGACCGCAAATAGATCGCGAGATGAGATGAGGTAAGCTTATCATTTGAAGGTCGTACTTATGGCTTGGCTTATGAATACATATCGAAAAATAAGTGGAAATATATTTAAAAAAAAAATAGAAAAGAAACAAAAATATAATTATAGAGTATGAGTAAGAGACATCATAATAAATTACGTTGCATATTTAGATGTACTTATATTTGTATCAATTCATACTGAATTGGTGTACTGATGTCGGCTTCAATGCTTCAAGTCAGCAACTTTCAGTCAGTCACATGGCAACGAAACGCAACGCCGCTAAATGAATTCGAATTGTCATTTGCGTGTTTCGCATGCTATAATTTTCCTATACCCTCCTTGCTTACCATATGTGTACTACAATATACTTGTACAAAAAAATGCCTATTTAATTATTGTTAGTTACGTAAAAGCGTACAACAAGTTGAAGAAATGAACTTAATTGACTTTGACTCGACAAAATGTGTTTTTCTTTTTTTTTTTTCTTTTGTTGTGAAAGATGCCATCTGCTTGCCTGAAGCACTTTTCAATTTCCATGAACCAACATTATGAAGCGTTGCCAATCGATGATGCCTTAATGTTCTATCTTTTTTGTAGTTAACAACAAAATGTTCATATTGATGTCAGCACTCATGTCATTATAACTTAAATTAATTTGCTTGTAAAACATTTTGCACTTTTACAACATAAAAAACAAGAATACAAAAAAAATCAAGCCAAGAATAAAGCGAAAAGCGAAGGCATAAAACTTTTTCCATTTAAAGTTTTTTGTTTTGTTGCTTAACAAATTTTTTGAACAACAATTTTGTTCAAAACTTAAGTAAAAACACTCACTGTTTACAGGTGTTTGCATGACTTTGAAGCCAAGTCGGCTGCTACTTTGCCCCTAAATGACGCCATAAAACACAAGCTAACTTAATCATCGCCGGCGTTGAATTGCTGTTAGTGTTATTGTTGTTTTTTTGTCGTAGTTCGTTGTCGTTCTCGCGAGCTCATTTCGCGAATCTTTACTTCGCACTTGTATGCCATGTATTCTAGCTCAGGTGTCAAGTGTTTAAATTCATGATTCATGCCTGCTATATATACTTGTGTATATAGTTTAAACGCCCCCTCAGTCTTTACTAACTTGACGCCCGTCGCCCTTTCCGCTTTTTCCTTGTTGTGTTTTCATATCTTTGCTGTTATTTAACTACCATATTTTTAAGATAACTTAAGCGCTTGCGAGTGTCACATTTTACAATGTTGCTCGTAGTGAATATACTCAGACCTTTTGGGTTTTGGAGCGCACTCGCTCTTTGTTGCCGTCATCGACTCATAAACTTGGCAGCGACTGCATTATTTGTACTTGTAGTCAGTAGTTGTACTTTGTTGTAATTTGGAAGCATTTTTAGGTACTTTTTTGCGATAACATTTTTGGAGACATTTGGTTTTGAGACGAGGCTGACGGGTGCCTGACTTTGGCGGAGGTGTGTGCGCTTGGTGCCTCCTAATTGGGCGCTGCTTCGTTTATGTTTATTTTTCAACTACTTACTTTTTAATTAAGTTCAGTCATACGACCAGCACGTTATTGCTCAATTGTTAAGCATTTAATTAGTCGGTGGCAGACAGTCAAGTGTTCGTTCAGTTAGATAACGTGACGGCAACTGCGATAGCGACAACGACGGCAACGGCAAGGAAGGCAAATCTGTTTTTAATGAGTTATGAGCATAAAGTGCTTTACTTAATATCTTTTTTGAAATCACTTTGGTGGGTGTTGGTAGTTGAGTGATGTGAGCGAAGAAATTTGGTTAACGGCTGTAGGAATTTTTGGGATTTTAGCGCATTAAAATGATAAGCCTTGACATTGGCAGATTAGGCATTTTGTTTGTGCTAAGCTTATTAATCTTAAAGTTCTTTACAAGGCTACATTCAGTAATGAAATTTTGTATTTATAGATATGACCAGATCTGTCAGTACATTTTTTTTATTTCTTGACTGTTGTCAATTATTGATTTATTCATTTTCATTTGGCTCAGCTCTCTGCTTACGTGCCATCTTAGTATAGTAACTGTTTGCAAATCTTGTCATGCTTGAATTCTATGCAACAACTTAGCATGTACATGAGCTCATATAAGTACATTCTATTATCATAATGCCAGACAAAGCGCGCTTTATAACTAAATCAAGAAGCCAAGCATTACAAGTAGTCGACAATCTCCTCTATAACCGCAACAATATAAAAAGAAGAAAACATTTTTTCATAATAATATAAATCAACAATTCTTTTCAAGTTGAGTTATCATGCACGATTTGTCGTCGTCGTTGTTGTTGTTCGTATCACTATTGTCGTTGTCAGACACACTTAATGTCGTTGTATAGCATGGATGTGGTTTTTTTACTTATATTATATTTATTTGTATATATAGTATATAGTTAGTTCATATCACCAGCTTGTTTAGCCGAGCATATTTACTAAATACTCATTTTTTGAAAAAAAAAAAAAAAATATTACGGAAGTGATTTAATTTCTTTTGTTGTCAACGTATTTGTTTGAACAATTTGTTTATAAACTAATCAAAATTCCAAATAAACAAATAAAAGCAATCGGAATTTTTCAAGTTGTGTGCACTTTGATAATATGAGTTCAAGTTGTTCCATGAACTCAATTAATTTGCAGGATGTTTTTTTGCGTTTTGGTTGAGATTCTTATTTAAATCTTTTTTGACATCTTGAACGAACGCTGTCTTTACTTATGAAACCCTACACATACAGTATATCAGTTTGTTTCATATCAAATCTATGTGACACGTAGAAGAAATAGTGTGATGAATTATGAGGACGACATAAGAATTCGATTTAGCCAAATGTATCCGTCCATCTGTCCTTCAAATTAAAAAAAGGCTTGAGGTATGAAATTTGGTAGGTAGACTCGTAAGGTCATGTACTACTTCTTAAAGACCATAAAATTTAATAAATTCCATTTTTCTTTTAAGATTTTCTTGAAATGTTCAACCATATTGAAATAAGTCATATCAGATGTACAAAATTTGTCTTCCAATAATGAGGCGTGACATCGTTCATCGTATGAGCAGGGAATTATACTGTCAAGTATACTCAACTTTGACGCATTTAATAATTTATTATCATTTTTTAAGCTTCAATTTGAATTCCAATCGAAAAAAAAATATTTACGTGTAAAATATCTGAAATTCCATAGTAGAATAGCATAAAAGCATGCCACATGACTTTAACACTTTCCAAAAGCGTTCCAACTTTTCAACACAAACGAAATATTTACGCCCAATTTTAAAATGAGAAAACAATAAAAATACCAAATCGATTACAGACAACAGACGAATTGACGTTGGCATATACATTTGTATATATTTTTATTTTTACTAAAATTGGGTGTGCCTCTGTTTATATATATATGTCTGTGTGTGTGTGGTTGAAAATAACAATAACAAAGAATAATAACATTGTTTTATTGCTTGGATTGTTAGTTATTATTGTAAGACTGACACACATTCTAGGCACCAATTCAGCGCAGCTTGTTATCAGTTGGCATAACCGCATAGAGTGGCTTGGATAGTATTGAATATTGCCGAGGTGATTCACCTTTTGACTTTGGACTTTTCTTGAACTAACGCTGGCTGTCGCTATCGTTGCTGATTGTATTTGGTTTTGTGGCTCTCAGTTTAATTTAATCAATTTATTTATTATTCAAATATTTAATAGCGATCGCTAAAATGTTCATTGAGGAATAAGCGAATCAACAAGTTTGCGTCTCGGTTAGCAACTAATGATAATAATAATGATAATGATGACGATGACTATGACGATTATTAAGATTGATAATAATGCTGAGACTTATGTTACTTTGCTTTTTTGCTCATTTCAGTTCATTCAATTCATTCAGTCAGTCAGTCGAAGTTGAACGGACGATCGAAGTGTCTACTGCGTGTTTTGTGCTAATAATTTAAGATGTTTTAAATAAAGGCTCACATAAACGTTAACACAGCAACTAAGTTAACTCAATTTGAAGCTATGGATACATTGCACGTCGCTGGCTTTACGACAACCTCACGGGATCAGCGTGGCAGCAGCAGTCAACGCTCGAGCAGATCACCATCGGCCTCACGTTGCAACGAACAAAGTAATTATATATTATTTTATGACACAAATATGTCACAGCACATATACATTCACACATAAGTGTAGTTACATACATACATATAACTATATACATAGGTAGATGATTGTGTTGTGTAGTCTTTAGTTAGTAACGCCGCGTGCATGTTCAAGATGCTTGGAAATCCATGTTCGACGCCGGAAAGGTCAACTCATCCCAAGAGACAAAATTCTCTCTCTCTCTCAGTTGCCTTATTTGTTTGTACATGTTTTGTACTTCGTTATTAAATTACTTCCGCTCTTGTATGTTGGCGCTTTGTCTGCTTATTAAAAGTAATGTTGGCGGAAATTGCCTTAGAAGTCTGGGTCGCAATGTTGGCAATTATAGCTTAGTGATAGTTGGGCGAGTCTCTGTAGATTAAATGAATACAAGAATAATAAAAATGCTAAAATGAAAGCAAGTTGTATGAGTAGATATATAGACTGGAACAATTTCTATCTGAAGCTAATGTAAATACATTATTAGTTAATATAATTTTCAAATACAAATAAGCAATCTATAATTTTTTTATACTTTTACTTTACGCTCAAAAAGAGAGCTTAGTAAAAAAGTATTAAAAAGTATTCTTGTGCAGTCCGTCTGACTGATTACGTGCAAACTCCTTTCAGAATTTTAAGGCTATTGATAAAATTTAAATGCAGAAATTTTTCGAATACGATCGGACCACTATAGCATAAAGCTGACGTAGGAACGATTAATAAAAATAATTTTTTTTGGTAGAAAAGCTCCTGTTTCTTAGAAGTTTTCAACTATTTTCTAAATTTTATAAAAATTGAATATAGTAAAACTTTAAAGAGTCATATTTCTGTAAGCAGACAAGATAGAAGATTGGCATACAATGCTGAAAATAAAGTCTTAAAATTTTTTGTGTAATAATTTTTATACTCTTGCAAGAGTATATTAACTTTGTCGTGAAGTTTGCAACGCAGAGAAGGAGACATCTCCGACTATATAAAGTATATATATTCTTGATCAGCACGACGAGACGAGTTCAAATAGCCATGTCCGTCTGTCCGTCTGTCTGTCTGTCCGTCTGTCTGTTTATATGTAGGCAGTTTATATGTAGAAACCAGCTTGATCGGAATATTATAGCATATAGCTGCCATAGGAACGATCGGTCAAAAATGAGGTTTTTGCTCAATAAACTCTTTGATTTTAAAGCTATCGCCTCGATTTGCACAAGAACATCTTGGACGTAAATAAAGTCACACTGCAAAATTGGTGAAGATCGGATAAATATAGCATATAGCTCCCATAGGAACAATCGGTTAAAAATTCGGTTTTTGTTAGAAAAACTTTTTTGTTTTCAACTATAAACAAATGAAACCTTGCAATTACGCGTTTTTAAGAATCCTTGACCATATTACAAAGTTTCATAAGAATCGGACATAAGGGCGTGGCACCGCCCATATAGAGAAAAACTTAAAAATGTGATTTATCTATAAGCAGACGGGATAGAATATCGTAAAATGAAGTGTAGAATGATTGCATTGTACTCTTGAAAACAAGTTAGAAAATGGGCGGGGCTATGCCCCTTTATCTTTATAAACTTATAAAATTCTTATTAGAAAAACTATAAAACGGATTTTCCAAATGCTTGCAAGAGTATATAAGTTTCAGCCAAGCTGAAAATAGCTCCCTTACTGGTTTTTGTTCTTTTTTTTTTTGCGCAAACAAATAACGCCTTTTAAACATTCAATTACAAACATAAAAGTTACATGTGAGCAGTATATATTTTAATGTTTATTTAAATCAACGCGTTTTCGCTGACAAGTTGAACAACAACAATAAGATATTCTTATTATTATTAGTATTATTTTTTTAACACAAGTAAAAAGTGTTGTTCTCGACGATGCATGTCAACATTGAATGAATGAAAGCATTGTCTGTTAGTTGTTAGTCATAATAAGCTTTTGTTTTCTCATATTTATAAATATTTGTTTGAAGTGAAAATTGCACAAATTATTTTAAATTTCAAGTGTTGATATGAGACGACAAAATTAAACGAGTGTCGTATAAAGATAACATTCTTGAATACGCTTATCTTTATAAACAAAAAAAAAAAAAAATTAGTGATAAATTGGAAGTTTTCAAATTTCAATATGAAAGTGAATTTAGCTCATTAAGCTGGCCGATCGACCGACTGTCAGTTTGTCACCGCATCAAAGGCTTTGTGATGTTAATATTTATCTAATTATTTACTTAGAATTTAGACAAATTTGTGCAATTTCATGTATTTAATGTATTTTTTTTGTTATTAAATATTATGTTGTCATTACATTTTGTTTGATGTACTTTCTTGTTTTTCTTTTCTTTCTCTTATTTGTTTCTTTTTTTAACAGAATGAACATTTAAATGTAAGAATGCTATAAGATACATAAGAAAAACACACATAAAAAACATGTATGCAAAAACATAGAAGAGGAAAAGGATACACTTTGAACGCTGCTTGAATTACAGACGAAAAAAAGAACAAATTTAACGCTGCTTAAATTGCATTTAAAACAAGCATAAAAAATATACATACATACATAAGACAAATTGCATTGCACTTAAACACATACACACACACACGCACACACACACAAACATTAACATTCATTCGTACACATTAATAATTCATCAAAAGCGAAAAACATTTAAGCTTTCTCACTCACTCACTCACTCGCGCTTTATACGCGTGCTTTTGTGCAAGTACTCTCTTTGCTAATTGCTATTTTCTCTTTCTATTTCTCTCACTCTCTCTCGCATTCAAACACACACATACACTCAAACAACTCATGCTCATTTTTGCTGCAAAACTGCATTTACCTATTTTTTTTAGCGCATTCTTGAGCTATTTCTGACGCATTGTTGCAAATACAATTTTTGACATAATTGTTGCTATTTTTGCGTTAAACGATACAATAGAGAATATTATACAAAGAATAAAAAAAAAAGAAACGAAAGGCCACGGCAACAAAAGAAATAAAGGAACAAAAAGAGGAGTGTGCACTTGAAAAGTCAACTGCTGCAACTGAATGGAAAGCAAGTGCACGGTTAGAAACACACGCGCACATACGCACGCACACACACACACATAAGGAGCGTAAGCGGAACAGAGGAAAAGGGACTTTTCAGCACTGAGCTTGAGCTTTTTGTGTGCCACTTGTCAAGTCCTGTTGTATCATCTGCAACAGCTTCTCTTCTCTAATACAATATTTTTCACTGTTTCTACTTTTACTGCTTCTTGCACTTGTGCTTTCTTCTGCTAACGCTTAATGATTAATTGTGTTTCTTGTATATGTTCATTGTTGTTATTGTTCTTGTTGTACATTATCACGTAGCAGAACACACAATTTTCAAGAGTTTGAAAGAAACATAAAAAAATAAAAAAAATCATATTAAAATTTTGATGCTTTGCGTTACGCGCAAATGAAATTCTCATTAGTGTCACGAGAGCGAGAACAGCCGCAGCAACAGCATCAGCATCTGCATTCACATCAACAACAACAACACCAACATCATCACCAACAACGTGGCGACAGTGTTGAAAGGGCAGCACAGAGCAACAGTAGTAGTAGTAACAGCGCAACAATAACAACAGCAACAACAGCGCATCATACGTCCAGCTCAACAAGCGCAACAACAACAATAGCAATAGCTCCACAACTACCGTTATCATCAACAACAACAGCCTCAGCAGCAGCAGCGGTGGCAGCGTCAACTGGCATAGCAGCAGCATCCGGCGCATCAGCGAATTCGTCCGCGTCCGCTGCCAGTAGCACAACGACGACAACAGTGACAGCTGCGCCAGCGGCTGTCTTCAGCGGCAGCAACACGGTGACCGGCAGCTTAGGTAGTGGCGGTGTGGTGCGCGGCTTCCGCAGCCACAGTCCGTCGCATCGACGACGTAGCCGCGAGCGTAGTCGTCGTACGCATGGCTCCGATCAGGGCGGTCTGCTGGTTTACAGTGGACTTATGAGCGGTGGCGACATGAGTAGCGGTGGGCTTGAGAGCATGGCTCTCGTGGGCGGTGGCAGCGGTGGCATGGAAGACTCAAGGTTGTCAGGTAATAACGTCGTTAAGCAAATAACTTCGAAATGATTATCAAACATTCAATATTTACTTCGGCGTTTCCATAGGCAATGAGGATTATTGCTATCAGTCATTCGCTTCGGATGACATTGATGGCAATCCGCCTGCATCGCTTTTGGACAATAGCAAGAAGTCACATCATCGGCGTACGCACGAGCGGACGTTGAGCGCACAGGCGGTCGATCGGCTCAATACGAAAATTCAATGTACAAAGGAATGCATACGGAAGGAACAAACATCCAGGGATGGTGCGTGGTTTTTTTAACATAATACTCATTAACACAGAAAAACAAAAAATGACAAAATGAATTACAAAATTTAATTTTATTGCAGACAACGTTAATGAGTATCTCAAGTTGGCTGCCAGCGCCGACAAACAGCAACTCCAACGAATTAAGGTAAGGAGAACGAATCCATGCACAATAATCCCAACTTAGCAGTAGAAAACCAAATCATGTGTAATTGACTTGTCTTGTTTTACTTTTAGGCTGTGTTCGAGAAGAAGAATCAAAAGAGCGCACACACAATTTCTCAGCTGCAAAAGAAACTCGACAGTTATACGAAACGGGCAAAGGACTTGCAAAATCATCAGTACCAGAACAAGAGCCAACATCGTCAACCACGCGAAATGCTCCGCGATGTCGGTCAGGGCTTGCGCAACGTTGGTGGCAATATACGAGATGGCATAACCGGCTTTTCGGGCACAGTTATGTCAAAGCCGCGCGAATTTGCGCATTTGATCAAAAATAAATTTGGCAGCGCTGATAATATTAATCAAATAAGCGAAGCAGAATTGCATGGCATGCAAAATATGCCAGTGAATGCAGAGCTAATGGGCTCAACGACGAATAATCTGCCAGCGGGCACATCAACCGGTTCCGGTAACACGACAGGCGGAGCAGGCAGCGGCACGGGCAAATTCAATAGTGACAATGGCAGCGAATGCAGTAGCGTCACAAGCGAAAGCATACCAGCGGGGTGAGTGATTAAGATGATGGATGAAAAGTTCGCGCCAGCAATTTTTTTTTTTTGTTTGTTTTTCTTCAGCTCTGGCAAAAGTCAATCTGGTGCAAGTCAATATCACATAGTCCTAAAATCGCTGTTAACCGAGTTGGCTGAGCGCAAGGACGAAATTGAAAAGCTCAAAGAACGTGTCGAACGGTTAGAGGTATGTACATACATACATATACACACACTTACACAAGTGTGTTTGACTATTGGCTATTGCCTATTTATATAACGCTTTTATTTTGCAAACAAAAACAAAACTTTTATAGACAAGTCAAAAGGAATTCAATAACTTGACAGCGACGCTCGAAAGTGAACGATATCGTGCCGAAGGACTTGAGGAACAAATCAATGACTTGACGGAATTGCATCAGGTTTGTATTCAACACGCATACATATATATATTTCTCTCTTATAAGCAACTATTTCTAAAAATCATGTCTTTAGAATGAAATTGAGAACTTGAAACAAACCATTGCCGATATGGAAGAAAAAGTACAATATCAAAGTGATGAGCGATTACGTGATGTCAATGAAGTGCTCGAGAATTGTCAAACGCGGGTATGTCACATTCAAATCAATTTTAAGTTTTAAATAAAAAATAACGTATCCTGTCGTCATAGATATCGAAAATGGAGCACATGTCACAGCAGCAATATGTTACCGTTGAAGGCATTGACAACTCAAATGCTCGTGCGCTTGTCGTCAAGCTCATCAATGTGGTGCTCACAATACTGCAGGTTGTTCTACTCCTTGTGGCAACGGCAGCGGGCATTATTATGCCCTTTCTAAAAACGAGGTGAGCTGCGATTCCGCCAACTCAACTCAGTTCCGCTGAGCAGGCGTACTTAATGACCTGATTTTCACCAATACATATCCGTTGCTTTTTATTCGCAGGGTGCGTGTGCTCACCACCTTTCTGTCCATATTCTTCATCATATTTGTGATACGACAATGGCCCGACGTACAGGATATTGGCGCCGGTCTAGTTCGACATCTCAAACAATCACTTGTGGTGAAGTGAACGAGCAGCAAATATGACGATTAAATTTAATCATTGTTAGTTTAGCGTAAACTTTAAAATTGTACATACATATTTTAACAATAGTGTTATGTAGCTAAATTTACACACACACACACACACGTATATATAAGTTATAGTTTAATATTAAGTTAAAAGTCTGCATTATTATTATGATTTTCGTTGGCACACGCAAATTTCGCCACATCATAATCCATTCTGACATGTGTATACCTTAACTATATACTTATAACTTATTCAATTGCGATAATACGAGAAATGCTTGCTATATACAAACATACATATATATTTATATACATAATGTACAAATAAGTATCAAACGAAAGAAAATGTGTAAAATACAAAAACAATATTTATTATTTAAAATCTATAAAAAAGCAATTAATTTTGTGGCCTCAAGAAAATTGACATTTTTACACGATCCCTCTTCTTCTCTCTATCTGTCTTCTGTTTAAATTGCATAGCGTACAATTAAGCAAAGGGACTGTTTTAAAATGCCTCTAATTTATTTATGCATGTACCTTTTTAACTAGAAACCTAAAGCAACTTTTTACAAACCAAAAACAAAAAAGAAATAAGTGACTTTTGGCAGCTGCAAACTTTCACACATTTGTAATAATAAGAAACAAATGATAATAATACAAAAAGAGACAAAAACTATACACACCTACGCAAGTGACATGTTCTTTTGTTTGTTAGCAGGTCAGATGGCCATGAGTGTGCGTACAAACACTCGTGCAGTTTTTGAGTCTCTTAAACTGACATGTCAATTTGGCGCTTATGAAACTTTCTAATGTATAGAATGTTAGTTACGTCTGATTAAAGTCAGACAGTATTAAACGTAAACTTTTCGTGATATTGTACGCAATTAACTTTTTGACACAATTAAGAAAAAAGTAGCCAAAAGATGATTTTTTTTATATTATTATTAATCAAGTTATATTTCTTTTATGACAAGTTAGACGCACATGTCGGCCGGCTGTTCATGTAAGCTTGTTTACAAACTGACTGCTGCTTGGCTTGTAAATAGTGATTAATTTTGGATTAAAAAAAAATCGTATTCGCTTTGTTGTCGTTTTAATATATCTGTTTATACAAATAATCATGCAAATAAATAATAATAAATATAAATATTCAAAAATCGGTCTTATTAGCGAACATTTGCCTTCTTGTATATTTTGCAACATTATTTTCATTTAAATTTTATACATTTTTTTCTTAGTTGTATAAATGGAGTTATAAACTATTTGTGAATGGCTAATTTTTTTCTAGAAGTACATAAATCAACGCGACAACATTAAAAATATACCTAAAACTGAAACATTTAATGTAAAACAAATAATAATAAAATAATGTAATTCGTTCCATTTATTTGACAAATTAGTTATTTATAATGTACGAGAGGAAATTAACTATAAACATAATGGTAAACAATTTAAAAGTGATTAAAAAATATATATAAAAAATGCATATTTCATTTTTATTTCTTCAGGGGTTTGACCTGGTTAAAATCGATTTTTTTCTAAAAGTATATCTTAAAAATATTCTCTGAAAATTTCGAGAGGATCCGACGAATAAATGGCAGCCTCTGTGACACTTGCCAGTCGATAGGTAAAACTTTAAACGCATGGTGGTTCAAAAATCTTAAAAAATTGCGTTGCGTAATACTTGAACAGCCCCAGAGCTAGAGTGTTCACCTGAAAATAGTTTTTTCATTTACATCCCTACGAGAATTTCTGTATCACACTTATTTTTAAATATTATGAAATTATATATTTTTAAATTCTTCTTTAAATACATATCTTTCATGTGGAAAAGCATTTGGTATTAATTTTTTTTTTGTGGCCAGGAAAAATTCCTCACTAATAAAAAGTGTGGAGTTTTAACCCAACTGATAAAGAATCATACGTCTTTTATATAAGGACTTTAGATGTTTTCAGAATCTTCTAAGCTATGTATTTTTGTATGGGTACGACCTAGCTGGTACTGACACACATTTACCCTATTTGTGTGAGAAGGTAACATTTCAAATTTCATACCTCTATCTTAAAAACAAAAAAATGCTGTATGGAGGTTCCACTTCCAGTGGTTTGATCATGCTGATTCCGACAAATGATCTGTATTAAATAATATTGAATTTTACCAATCTACATAGACCCTGAATTTTATAAGAAATCAATTTGGAATGCACCTTCAGTTTGGGAAGCACAGCATATTATGATTACAACTTCATTGAAACAGTTTGAGTAGCACAAATCATGACATTTATTGCAGGGTTGCATTCGTTGTTGCAAGAAATAAATTGAACCGACACATTTTTTTTTTAAATTTTATTATTGAAAATACTTCGTATAATTTTGGCATATGTTTAACACAATTTTCTTTTATTTGACTGGCTGACTGCTTGCATGTTTGCTTATATGCCTACTGCCTTCTAGCATTGCTAAAAACTACTTGCTAAGCTAAAACAATACCAAATTTAAAAAAAAAAAAACAATAAACAACATAATGCTTGCAATCATTATTTAAATGTATGTAAACTTTATTGAATATGTTTCTTTTTTGAGAAAAGGAATCACACGCGTAAATTTCATTTAAAATCACTACATTTCGTCGTATTATTTTTTTTTATTTCTTGTTTTATTTATTTGATTTATCATTTATTATTATTATTATACTGACATAATTAGTTGATTTATTTTAATAATATACTTAATAACTAATTAATAAACTTAAATATATATTAATAGAACATTTTATTACTGGTGTAATTACAACAAAAAATGAGTTCAGATGTAAGGAAAGATGATATTGTTGACTGAAATAAAAAATATATTAAAAAATTGAACATTTAAAATGATTTGACAATTTTAAGCCAACAAAAGAATAACAATTTGCAGAAAACTTTTTATTTTTTGTAGTTTGGAAGTAAAAACAAAAAATAATAATTATAAAATAATAATATATTACAGAGTTCAGGTAATTAATTTTCATTACAATCAATCTTATATGTTTCGGGTTGCATTTTGTTTTTCGAATCTCTAAATTATAATCATACGCATTTTTAAGCGCTTTTCGTTTTGATATTTTTGTTTTTTAAGCCAATAATAAATAAATCACAATTTTCAACTCTTTGTTTCATATAAGCAAATACAAGTTTTATATTTAATGGTATGTGTGTTTGGGACAGTATAATTGTTGTCTGTTATTATTGGTATATGTATAAGAGTTTATATACGCGTTACTAGAAATGAAAGTATATTTTACAAAATTAAAAACAAACAAATCTTGCTAAAACTCAAGAAAGGAAACAACACACACATGCACAGAACGCTTCGAGCGTTTTGTTGCAGTTAAACTAAACGCAAAACTAAAAGAATGAACTTAGTTGCGTTAAACGAAACAACTATTGATGACGCATTATCGTCGCTTGAACACCTCAAACTAATTTCAAATGAGAAACTGGCGTTGATTAGAATTAGCACCAGTCTGGAGTGCAGCAGCAACAACATCATCAGTACTGGTATTGGGAAGCGCGACAACGCCAATTCCGCCGCGTGATGGTGTCGACAGGAAAGCGGATTCAACACCGCCAGCAACAGCTGCGTCGCCAACAGCGCCAATCGGCTCATAGATCGAACTATGCGGTGCTAAATCATCGTCATCCTTAAAGGAGCCGCTTAAATTCGGATTCATTATGTTATTCGAAGTGGGTGTGGGCACCGGAGCTGTGGCAGAGATTGATCGCTCATCATTGATATCGCGTGTGTGTGCGCTTATGCCAGTTTCAACTGACTCCAAGTAAGGTGGCGCAGCAACACTTATGTTAGTCGGTGTACGACGGAAGAGGAAGCTGTTGAAGTTATGAGAAAATATAAGTAAACAAACATAAAAAATAATGATGCCACTTACTTGAAGTTCAAGCGCGACCAGAACGGTCGTTGACTCTCATTTAGCATATCCGCCAGATGTGGCGGCAAATTTGGAGCACGGTCAAACGGATTCATGCGACGTGCACCATGCGTCGGGGATTGTTGTGTCAATAAAGCTGAAATGTGACAAATTTATATTATAGTAATACGAAGACCTACACAATTGTATGTATGCCAACCATTTTCATCATCGGAAGTATTCTCCGCAGCCGATATTGCCACTGTTGAGCTGCTACTCCCTCCACGACGAAATGTGCCATGACGTGTTGTATTTGCAGCGCTTGTTGTGGCCGCCGTAGCTGTTGCTGCAGCGGCACTGCCGGCGCCAGCAGCCGTGCCACTGCCATTTGGTTGTTGCAACAACGGTGTAGTGTCATCATCAGTATCTGTGACACTATCCAATGAAGGCTGTCGATTCCGACTTGAACGACCTTCGCCCTTCGTAAAAACCTTGCGCTTACAAATTGGACAAACTCGTCGATTTTGTGTTAACCATGGATCAATGCAGTGACTATGATAAGCTGTTGAACGGTGATGCGTTATAGTTAATCAATCACATGATTTATCGTACTACACAAGAAATACTTACGATGCCTACACGGCAATACGCGCACTTTGTCATCTTCCACAAAGTCCTCCAGGCAAATGACACACGTCTCATAAACTAAATCTGTATTGTTCTTGGTATAACGCAGAATTGGGATCTTTTTGAGCATGCTCTTAGGCAGACGATAACGTCGCTGGCGGCGCTGTTCCCTTATGCATTTATATATCATATAAACCACCTATCAAAAGGTAAAATTAAATCATTAGCATATGTAAGTGACATGTGTTGTAACAACTTGTTACCATTATGAGAAAACAAAGTCCAATCAATATCGAGAAAGGCAGTATCAGTTGTGTGTTAATATTAAAGGGCAACTCGTCATTGATAATGAGCACAATGTCACTTGAATAGAAGCTGCGCAAATTCGTGCCTGTGGTTTGACCCACAAAAACGGCGGGTATATGTATACCAGTGGAGTTGTCGGCGGACATTTGTTCTGCAAATAAAAAAATTGTAATATTCCATTTGAGTTTTAAAAATTATAAATTATTCTATCTTGGCTGTGTTTGATACGAATATATTCATCGTTAGTGTCAAAATGTAATTTTCTTCGACGAACAGTTTGTAAAACAAATTCGACAATGGATGCCCTGCATTAGAGATTTCATAAAATAATTGCTAGACAAAACTCACCCAAATCATCGCCTTCGTTATTATAGACGATGACAGCGTAATAGGATGCATTCTGAGCAACACGCACTTTGCGCTCAAATGTACAATCACCCCCACTGAAACAACAAAAATAGACATTTATAAAGAAAAAGTAAACAGAAAAAAGCCAAAGACTGAACAAACACTTACCGTGATATCAATGATACAAATTTCGCGGTGGGTGGATAATCGGTTGGTGGCTTGACTAAAGTATCACAACCGAAATTGGTTGGACTCGCCGGCACGACAAACACTTTAAGACCATTTGGCGGTAAAGGTGCTCCAAATTTTGCAGGTAAATCATTGTATTCCTCAATTAGCTGTAAATTATATACATATACGTTATAAATATAATAATGCTACTTTTTCGTATCAAATCTTTTGTCTCACCTGATTCACCGTACGCCGATAGACAAGAATATGAGCATCAACCTCATGCACGGACAAATTTTGAAGAAAGGCCAGCAGCACCACTTCAAAAATGTACCAAAAATTCAGTTTGCACAACATGCCCATTATGATAAATTGTAATTTGATCAAAATGATTTGTTGTTGCTTTTGTTGTGAACTTGACTACTTCTGTGAACTTGTAGCGTGTGAGATCAAAATTATTGTGCTGTTTTTTGTCAACTGATTTGTTTTTGTTCTTCTTCTTCTTGCTGGCGACTATTGATTAATTGATTAAAACGGAACAATGACGTCGAAAATTATTATATATATTAATGTCTTAATGCGGCTTTGGTCGCACACTAAATATTGCTTTCAGCTGTTCTCTTTGTTTACGTTGCTGCTGCTGCTCTCGTTGTGTTTGCACACAATTTGCATATCTCATTGGAAAGTACTGAAAATGTATAAAGTATAAAGATAAATAAAGTAATCAACAATCTTAAAAAATATTTACAGTGCAGATCATCAAAGATAATTAAGCTCTATACTCTGCAACCTTCAAATCAATCACAATACTGATAAGCAACACATATTTACTAAGTAGCAACTTCACTTCACAGTTGTGTATTAACATTCTGTCATATTTGCTCAAACAACCATTGGCCAATCTTAGTTCCATGGCGGCGCTTGTCATTGAACGCTTGACGGGAAGTTAATCATCACTGGTGACCGCTTATCAGCAGAACGTGTGACGCGCTGTGTCTCCCTGAGCTGAATTGTGTTTAGGCGCGGAAAAAGACATATGTGCATTATGCAATTCAATCAATGCTGCTGATCATCTTAGTTTGATCGAATGTGTGTCATCGTCACCAACTTGTATATAAATTTTTGTTTTCTTTTGTGATTGAGTTTAATTACAATCAATTGAAATCTTTCGACAATTATCAATTATCCACTTGATGCATACGAGTACAAAAAAAAAATGTATATAAACTCAGAATCAAAAGTGTGCGGTGATAATATAAACAACAATGACTTCAATGATTGCGCCAAAAGCAACAATGCCGAGTGTCAATGACTGCCGTGCTGCAAGCCTAAAATCGCTACTCGAAAAGAATAAAAGAAACAACATGTTCATAACAATTTAATAATTTGTTCGTCCAGTGACATCTTGATCAGCATTGTACGTCATCAATGCCAACGAAATGGTTAAGTTTTTCGCACATGCAGGACCGGTTTGCGGATTTTAACAGTTAAGGCGACAAAATTAGTATACATGATGGCAAACAATTAATACCTTAATATGGCCGACTGTATACCACATATATGTAACTCACGATTTATGTTTATTTGGATATGATTTGTCGAAAAAATGGCACAACGAATTTAAAAAAATTAGAATCATTGAGGTAGTTGAAATAACAGGATAGTTGGTAAATAAGACATCAGTATGGAATTAAATGTGTTTCAATAAAATCTTGGGCGGTGGCACGCCCACGTGAAGCGAACTTAATACTTGCAATTTTGAAAGAAGTTGTTGTAAGTTACTGACGTTGAAGTTCTTTTGGTATTAACTATAAATGTAACTATGTGTGTGTTTCTTTGTTCTGAAAAGACAGACATAAACCATATAAATCACAGCTTTTCAGAATATACATATATTAAAGCGAATCTTATAAATGCACATGCATTACATATACTAGGCGACAATTGAAAGTTATATGTTCTTTGTAGTTATTGCCTTTGAAGTTATATTTTGTTTTGATTTTTTAAATAGAGACTGAGACTTAGCAATGTGGAAATCAGAAGTATGTAAATTGGTAGTGGTGGCAAAAGTAAACTATTTCGGTAGTCAAAAAAAATTATCAAACATTTTTCAATGCTCATTCACGTTATTTCAGTTATAAAGAGCAACTTTGGATACGTAAAGTAGATGAAGCTGTCTTGGAATAAAGTTTGCAAATGTTTGATTCGTGAGTTTCTGAAATTAAAAAAAAATACTATCACATTTCAATTAGTAATTACAGTGGCGCCCTAGTATAACGAATCCCGATTTAACGAACACCTTTTTTCAATACACTTATGACTCTATGCGACGAATTTTGAAAATTGAAAGAACTCGATATAACGAATGCCTTATGTTTATATTTGGTTTTACAACAAAAAACAATACGAATTTAGGGGCAGTCAATTATACGCTAGTTCTAGTTTCTATCGAGCCACAGCATTAAAGCAGCTTACACTTTTCAATGCAGTGCGACTTGTTGCTTTAGCTTGGGAAAAAGTCTCATCGGTTGTTCTTCAGAAATGTTGGAAAAATATTTTTAATAAGATTTGGAAACATGGAACAGTGTAGAAGAGAATCTGAGTGCTGAAGATAAAATTGCTATTGATTTTATAGAAAAGGAAGAAGGTGATTCTGTAGAAGTAATGGCCATGCCAACAATAAAGCATATTGATGCCATCGACTACTTTGAGAAGTGTATTAAATGGTCTGAAGAAAATAACGCGAGCAGGACAAAAACTTCTCGACCACAAAAGCAACTGAGCATATGAACTTTCTCTTCCGTTAAGCTGTAAAAACTGATATTTTTGCTGTAAAATTCGAATTATTTTTCTTTTACTATATGTATTGTACTCCAACCAATGATTACAAATTAATGAATAAATTGTTTTCTTTAAACAAATATGTACCTATATTTATTTAGTTTTTGTTTCCGATAGACCGAATTTTCACTTTAACAAACGGTCCTGACATTATATCATTTGTTATACTGGAGCACAACTTTATTTCGCTTTTATTTAGGTATTTTTGGCAATTACGAAATAAAATCGCGACAGAATTAGTTGAAGCCGCTCCTGTTTGAACAAACAGTGTTTGACTTCATTTAATTGTGCTAGACCGTGACTCATGATTTCTTTTTTGTAATACAAAGAATGCACAGATCAAAGTGTTTTGAAGTCATTTATACACATGTTTCAATTTTTATAAGCAATTTTTTCAGAACATAAAAATAACCACCGATAGGTGACGCCACAGTGAAGTTCACTCGGTGTATAACGAAAATTGGCGTCGATCCAGGGATTCCTGTATGTACATAACTATGTACAATGTACATATATGACAGTTATGTAATTCCAAAACTGAAGAAGACTTTTTTGAGGATAATCTTTTTTAAATCTGTATCTACGAATTTTTCCAAGTTTTAAGAGAAGGATGGTTATTTTTCCAAAGATAATTTGAAATATTTCTAGCCCCAAAAGTGGTTTACCTCCTTAAACGATGCTGAGACAAAACACAACCCAAAAAAACAACAAAAAGATGCTGACAAATCTAAAGCTGATAAGCAACAAAATATATGTTATGTACATTATAAAACAAATTAATTCTAATGCGTTTCGCCACATGCTAATTAAATTGAGAATTGTGTGTAGAAAAAAATGTTGATAATAAATTGAATCTACACAACAATATCAGAGAGTGTAAGAAATGACAGCAAAAGAGCGAAATAAATTAATATATAATGAATTGATGAATTCATACACATGTATTATTAAAAACAAAATATAAATAAAAAAAAAAAAGAAAAGAGTCAGTAACATTAACACAACGTTTTTAATGAGAACGTGACTTCGCATTAATCGATTCTGCAAATATTTAGTGCGTTAGAATTTAATATGATTGGCTCGGCTTGAGGCTCGACATGACTTTCTTTGGTTTTGGCACATCTGTGGATTGTTTTGCAATTAGTTTGAAAGTAACTAATATGAACTCAAATGTTTTTCCAGCCAGAACAGAAACTGCCTATATAATGAAAAAGTGAGTTTATTTCTGCAGTGGCTGTGCTTCAAAAAGCAGGTGAGAATTGCCTGTGGCCGCTTATCACGAAGCTGAATCGTTGTCTATGCGCGAAGCCATAAAACATGAGCACACAGCGATAAGTAAACTTTCTAATAAAGCAGAAATATATACTATATGGGTTGTAATTCGAAATTATTGTGAAATCAGCGGAGATCAATTGTTTTCAAAGTTTCTCACTAAAAAAATAAATGTTCTTTGTAATTAAAAACAAATCTCCACCTATTGTTTAAAGGTCATACGTACTTTATCAAAATATTATTTGAAGAAGGATATGCGTACTTCCGCACAACTGAAATTAAGGCGGAAACATTGTAATATTGCCTGCGCACACACGCAGTACGAGTTCAATGTAAATGAAGCCCAAGAACATACAAGTTACACAAACGCAAACACCTTGAACTTTGCGTTAGGTTTACTCAAGGTTAACAAAAACAAAAATTAAAACTCTCACATACACATAAATAAAGTTGCAACAACTCCACACCCAACAGGTGAAAATTATTTGCAATACAGTGCATTGAAGCACGTAATAATGTGTGACTGTAGTTTAGGACAAAGAACGCACATACGAGTACACAAGAGGCACTAATCAACCATTTAATTAAGTAAAACAAACCAATGAACAATAAGAAGAAGCATACAAAAGTACTGTTTTGCTATTGCTGCTGCAAAGCCCCAACAATATTACATGGTGGCTGTGGCGTTGTACGGGGAAGATGTTTTTTTCGATGTTTGATAAAAAAAGGAACACCCAAGCACACACGCACAAAACATACATTTCTTTGCACATTTATGTAGCTGTAATTTTTTTTCTATACATTTTCACATAACACTCACTTGTACTTCGAAAATATGTTGAAATTAATTCACTTTGTTGATTGTTGAAATATTTTTGGTTTCACTTCAAATAAAATCAAATATTTTGCTTCTTCCTCGTTTTGTTTTTTTGTTCCACCTCGCGCACAACTTTTTTGCTCTTCAGCCCCCTATGCGTTTTAACACTTAATGACTCCGCCACTGGATTTGTTAGACTGCGATTGCTGCTATTTCTTCGTCTCTTATCTCTTTTCCATTACCTCTTATTATATGCGCATTAGTATGTTTGTGACATTTATTAGTCTTTTTTCAGCTGTTTTGTAGCTTGACAAGCTCAGCAATATTTGCCAGCAGCAAGCAGAAACTTTCTTTTCATTGTTAATGCGTTTTATTTTAACGATTTTCTAAGGTTTTATTTTTAAAACACACACAATGAATGGCAGAGCAACTAAAAATCAGTGATGCGTCTTTGGCGTATTTCCAGAGTAGTCTATCGTTTGTTTGAGAGTTTTTTTTTTCTGAAAACATGTACTTTTTCAACATACTTCTATGTATGTGCAACAAGGTAGGCAATATAAAAGCAACAATAACTCCTTTGCAATTTCATATATTCTTATTGGCAAATTGCTGCTTTTTCGGTATCTCAGTGTTGCAACCTTTCGAACAGATTGTTGATCAGTTATTCTTGCTAGATTTGCAGTGTTCACGCATTCCTCGTTAACCTATATACGTATGAAAAGTCAAATTGCCAACAACAAAATGCGCAAACCAAATTTTATCGAGATTCATAGACCTCGAGGCATGTTGTTAGTTAACGTAGGGAAACATAAAAAGTAAAATAATGCAGATTTTGGGTCTTCGACTTCGTCATTCGATGGCACAATTATATGTTAATAATGTCGTTCCTAAATTCATCCAATTTTTACTCAATTTCTCCCTGTAGAACTACATCTGTGAAGAATTTAACTACAATTAGTTAATTATTTCTATATTCATGCTTAAATGAACATATTTCCCTCCTAGAATCTAATTTATGCACATAATTTGAATTATTTAACTTTCAGTTAAATGATTTTTAACGATTTTTCGTGTCGTTTTAAATTTATTTCCAATATTTCGTACAATTGGCCCCATTAAATTCTTCGTTTGCTTATATAAGAAGAAGACAACTCACAACTTCAACCAGCAACTTTAACGAGACGGTCAAAAAAAGTGTTCACTCATTTGCGTCGTTAGCGTGCATATTTTCATACGATATGCTTATACGTTAACGAGAAATACGTGAAAACCGCAATTGAATCATAGTGATTATTTGTACATGATATCCTGGCTCCGCGGCTCCAGAGCGGTCTGAGCAGCAGGGCGTGAAGGCGGCTATATCAAAAATAATAATATAATTAATAATTAATTAATAAATTTATAAAAACAACATTGCATGCATGGTTTTATAAACAAAATTATATAAACTTTACATTTTCAGAAAAATATACGACTATTTTATTAAACAATAATTTTAAATAAATTGGTATCAAAATATTGAAATCTATTGCTACTTTGGTCCTGTTTAGGCAAGCAAATGGTAGGAGACAAAATTTGCGAGGACTATTTCAATGATGTGCAGCTTGCACATATGTACATACATACATTTCCATTCACTACAAGCTTGCACAAGCTGAAACTTGTTTAAAAGAAAGAACCAGAAATATTAATGGTAAAAATTAGCCTCATGTCAACATGTTTTACATGTAGAGTAAGGCAACACATTTAAATATCTAAATTTCATGTGAATAGTGCATGGCGAAGAGGAAGATTGAAAACATTACGAAACCGTCTAAAATTTACCGATTTTGTGTTTAGCAATCAAAATGTCCCTTCTTAGCGCATTTAGCAGGTATGTTTTGTTGAATATACTTTAAGCCCAGTTTTAACGCAACGACAACACAGATTAACACTACAAGCGGCAAATGTAACTCGTGGGCTGCACATGAGTCCGGTACTATGTGCGGAGCCGCTCAAGAAGAAAAAGAAATTAGACCCCGCAATCATTAAACAGCGTGAAGACCGCCGGAAAAAGAAGATTGAAAAACAAATTCGTCGACTAGAAAAAAATGCACGACAGTTAAAGCCTGTAGAAGAGCTTGAAGTGCCGATGGAACTCATAGATGAGAAAGCGTAAGTAAAAGAGAATATTTTCAAACCATGACTACATTTCCGTTAATATTTTTTAGTAAGCGGAGTCGTAAACTCACGCCACTGAGCACCGATGAATTAACGCGACGAGCCTCACTAAAGAATCAATGGGCGCGATATAAACACGAAGAGAAGGTAGCGGACTATCAAATCATTGACCGTCTTGTGCAATCGCAACGCAAAGCACTGGAGGAGCTGCAACGTGAGTCAGAGGAACTCTACCAAGCAGCATTACAAATTGATCTGCAACTCGTGCCAGTTAGTGTCAAAGGACCTGTTGCAACGCCTCCAATTAAGAACTATGATAGTCCGGACGGTGATTACATACGACAGACGCAGAAATGGGAATAATCTATTGCACTTTGTTTCTGCTTTCGGGTTTAGTTTCCAACATGTTCATATGAATATTATTTAAAGCAGTTATAAGTTACAAGTTTACAAATGCATAAATAAACTAATTAAAGTCATATTCATTAATTCTCAGCTATAATCGATTATTGTGAAAATCGTACATGCTTGGGTTGTTGGTTTCTGTTGATCCTTAATGAACTTGACTACTCATCTTAGTAAATGCGGCTATGAAATGATTTTTCAAATTTAAATTTCAAACGAATGTCCACTCACTGAAGGACATTCATTGAGACATCAAATCACCATGATTTCTGCATGGTTGATTGAACATAAGACTACGTCAGTTGTGGGGTTGTTTCAATTAAAAAGGTCCATAAATTTATTAACGCTTAAAATTTAAATAATGCGCATTGATTATAATCAGTAAGCAAATATGATTTTCAAGTATAAAAGCCGGTGTCCAGTGCCAAGGTTAATCAGTTATCAGTTTGGCCTACTGAAGAGCGCTTAATTTATTTAACCGACCATGGAAACGATAAACTTTACTGGCTGCCGTTTTTTGTTCATGTTTGTGCTGTTATTGATGTTTTGTCAATGTCATTCTTAGTAAGTTATTTGAATATTTAACTAATTCTAAGTTTTCTACAATTTTCTATTTATTTAAAGTTATGCTGATCGCCTAGGCGGTCTTGGCTTTTCATGCAAAAATGATGACGATTGTCAGGGTAATCTGGAATGCAAAAATAATATCTGTCGCTTTTCATGCAAAAATAATGGCGATTGTAAGGCTAATCTGGAATGCGAATATAATATCTGTGTAGGTGGTCTTTACTTTTCATGCAGAAATAATGACGATTGTCGCGCTAATCTGGTTTGCGAAAAGCATAAATGTGTAAGAGACACCAATATTCAAATAATTACTGGAAAACGGATGTACAAGCCTTCTGGAAAGATTTCGGCTCCAAAATTGGAAAAGTTGATAGTAGAAAAGTACTTGCTTGATAACGATTTAACTCTCTATTAAATGAAGTAAAGAATTGCTAAGAACCAATCGTTTAAAAAAAATAGTTCAACACAATATATATCTTATTTTATCTAATATTATACAGAATTAAAAGAAATAATAATCAAAATCTGGCCTTGCACATTAATTTGTCTATCGATTGATTAAAATAAAGCATATATAAAAATGAGTCTTTTAGAGTGTGTATAATTTATTTTATTAATTTTTTTTTCGTACTAGTAGTCCAGTCATTTGTTAGTTCTACCTGGAAAGTTTTGCGGGAGTTTTGAAAATTGGCATCTATGTATGAAAGCCATAGTACCAAAGTTGTACACTTTGCGGCGCTCGTACGCTTAAACGATTAGTCTTAGAACATAATTTGTAGGAAATTTCCTCTAGTTTAATTTAGTATTGAGATGTTTTTACCGTAAAATGAGCCCAAACTGAGATATGGTCAAAAAAGAGATTTTGAACGCCATTTTTTCAAAATGACGGCTCGAGCGGCAGTTGTAGAAGGTCGCAAAGTGGAAATTCGGAAAGAGCAGCCCAAAATCCATATGGATGCCAATTTTCAAAACTCCCGCAAAACTTTCCAGGTAATCCCTTTTTTTACGACCAAATGACTAGACTATAGAAGGTGCAACAATTTTGTTTTTTCTATTTTTTCGTTTTTGATGAAAATAATTAAACATTTTGTTGTAATGCATTGCAGCAGTTTTCGCTTTTGTTTCGCCTTTAATACAATAGGAAAAACGTGAAAATGTTGAAATTAAAATGCTAATGATTACAAATTGTATCAAATTTTGAAAACATTACGAAACGCCAATTTAATTTTACCAATTAATTAGCAATCAAAATGAAGTGCATTTAGCAGGTACATGTTTTGTTGAATATACTATTAAACCTAATTTTAATACAACGTCAATAAAGATTAACACTTCAAGCGGCAAATGAAAGCCGTGGGCTGCACATGAAGAAAAAGAAATTACACGAATTTGTTTTTCGTAAGTATGATATAAAATAGAGAATATTATCACACCTTGTCTAAATTTACGTTAATATTTTTTAGTAAACGGAATCGTAAACTCACGCCACTGAGCACCGATGAATTAACGCGACGAGTCGCACTAAAGAATCAATGGGCGCGATATAAACACGAAGAGAAGGTAGCGGACTATCAAATCATTGATCGTCTTGTGCAATCCCAAAGCAAAGCACTGGAGGAGCTGCAACGTGAGTCAGAGGAACTCTACCAAGCAGCATTACAAATTGATCTGCAACTCGTGCCAGTTAGTGTCAAAGGACCTGTTGCAACGCCTCCAATTAAGAACTATGATAGTCCGGACGGTGATTACATACGACAGACGCAGAAATGGGAATAATCTATTGCACTTTGTTTCTGCTTTCGGGTTTAGTTTCCAACATGTTCATATGAATATTATTTAAAGCTTATAACTAAATGTTTACAAATGCATAAATAAACTAATTAAAGTCATATCCATTAATTCTCAGCTATAATCGATTATTGTGAAAATCGTACATGCTTGGGTTGTTGGTTTCTGTTGATCCTTATTGAACTTGACTACTCATCTTAGTAAATGCGGCTATGAAATGATTTTTCAAATTTAAATTTCAAACGAATGTCCACTCACTGAAGGACATTCATTGAGACATCAAATCACCATGATTTCTGCATGGTTGATTGAACATAAGACTACGTCAGTTGTGGGGTTGTTTCAATTAAAAAGGTCCATAAATTTATTAACGCTTAAAATTTAAATAATGCGCATTGATTATAATCAGTAATTAGACGCAAATATGATTTTCAAGTATAAAAGCCGGTGTCCAGTGCCAAGGGTAATCAGTTATTAGTTTGTCCTACTGAAGAGCGCTTAGTTTATTAAACCGACCATGGAAACGATAAACTTTACTGGCTGCCGTTTTTTGTTCATGTTTGTGCTGTTATTGATGTTTTGTCAATGTCATTCTAAGTAAGTTATTTGAATATTAAGCTAATTCAAAGTTTTCTATAATTTTCTATTTATTTAAAGTTATGCTGATCGCCTAGGTGGTCTTGGCATTTCATGCAAAAATGATAACGATTGTCACGCTAATCTGAGTTGCGAAAATTACATCTGTGTAGGATGCATGGAAGTATGCATAGAAAAACAAAGAATTTCTGGAAAACGGATGTACAAGCCTTCTGGAGAGATTTCGGATCCGAAATTGGAAAAGTTGATAGAAGAAAAGTACTTGTTCGATAACGATTTGACTGCCTATTAAGTGGAGAAGGGATTTGCTAAGAACCAATCGTTTAAAAAAAATGTTCAACACAATTTATATTTATCTTATTTGATCTAATATTATACAGAACCGATTGATTAAAATAAAGCATATACAGAAATACGTCGTTTAGAGTGTGTATAATTTATTTTATTATTTTTTTTTTTCGTACTAGAAAATGCAACAATTTTGTTTTTTAAGTTTTTCTTTTGTTTCGTTTTTGATGAAAATAATTAAACATTTTGTTGTAATGCACTGCAGCAGTTTTCGCGTTTGTTTCGCCTTTAATACAATAGCAAAAACGTGAAAATGTTAAAATTGTAATAAATAAAGTGAAAAAGAAAGCGAAAATTTACTTTGTAAAATGCTAACGATTACAAATTGTATCGAATTTCCTTGCCAAGCATCTCTAATCATTGTTACCAAATTGAATACGTTTTAGTTCTTTCGTTGTGTTTAGTTTGAGGAACTAGCGACAGTTTTAGCAGCAGCTTGACGCTTTTTCACACCCCAATTGTAAACACGAGCCATATTCACTTCAGTGGTTGTGATTTGGTCTCTGTAAGTGGGCAAATCTTTGAATTTAGCGTCGGAATTCTTAATTTTCGAAAACTCACCTGAGAAAGTCCTGGTCATGTTCAACGGTTTTTAGATTGGCCACCGCTGTGGTCATATTTTGTTTGAGTAGCTCGTCAGCCTCGTCTAGTGGATATTCCAGCATCACACTAGCTCCAAGCCAAAGATAAACAGTTTTCGTGGGTGGCACTAACGTTTTAATGAACACTTGATCACTTAGCAGAAATTGTGTCTCACGTTCTTCGGTCTCTTTCCGCAAAACTTCGACCATTTCAAGTGACCTCTGTAAATCTGGTATTTGCGATTTCAGTTTACGCCGCCTCGCCTCGAGATTAAACGCCATAAATCTGTACTTGCCGTGCTGTTCGTCCAGACGCTGTAGCACTTTTTCACAGTTCTCCTCGTTTTCCGGCTGTGCCATAAAACTGTCAATTTCCTCCTGGTTAATATCATTTAAACATGATTAATAGGTTTGTAAAGATTTATTGTTTTTTTATATTTGTCTGTCTATTAGTCCGTTTTGTAGGTTAGGACATGTCTGTATGTGGGTGGGATGGTCGATAATAGTTTGAACTCACTAGGAAAACCGCTTCTGGTATACCGGCGAAAGACTTTTGATTCTCTGGTAATTTTGGCATTTCTACCGTATCCATAACGCCTGTCATTGTGTGAGGTTATTTGTTTTACTTTAATTAATTTAAAAAACTAAAAACAGCAGGCTGAATTATTTTTTTGTCGTTCTGCTTCTTCTTCAATGTTCAGTGCTGCAAGACTCTATTCGTCGAAGAAAGCTAGCCAGTACTTACCGCCCGTTTCACCCGATTAGTGAATGAGGCAAAAAGTTGACGCAGTTGATGCAAAAAACAAAATGACACGGTCGAGGAGCAAATGACAAAGTCGCTTTAGTCCAGGCCGGCTCAATGACGCTTGTAGTTGCATCGCCACTTGGGCTAGGTCAATGTGGGTGACTCCCCCAAATAGGAAATAAATAGGGATGGAACCATCGATGTTACCTATTACCATCGATGTTACGATCGATGATTCTCCACCTCTAGCGAAAAAGGTACGGATGCACACTTAGGGGTTTTTTCCCTAAATTTAGGAGTTTTTTAACAAAGTTGCTCACGCCCAACTTGACGACGGGCCATTCATCAATTTACGGTAAGACGATTTTTTTTTGTAACAAAAACGCAGAGAGCATCTGGTAACGTTCCACTCAGATGGTGAGAGAGCAACAGAATTTTAACATGGCTAAAGAAAGAAATTGAGAGACCCTGATGTTTGACAGTGCGGTAGCAGTGCGGTAACAGCGCATATAATTTAGCATATGTTCGCTTGAAATGGCAAATGTCGTGAGTCAGTTCAATTCTTAAATTTCAGTATTTACAGATTTTAGAATATCGTATATAAAGCACGGTGAAAATGTTAACAGCTTAGTTGGCAACGACTGCCAACTTTTCCCTTTAAATTTGGTGGTTTCAAGCGCCGAATGGGATTTTTTAGGGGTACTTTCGTCAACTTGATAAAAAAAATGAGTGACATCGAACGTTAAAAATCTCAATTGATAATTTGAATCAACGTTCCCATTGGGCGAGAAACGCAAACGGGTCAAATTGACACAAAAGTGTCGGCAAAAGTGGTAGAAGAAGCACTGAAAGGAGTCGTCCATAAATTACGTGAGGCTTTTTCTAGAAATTTAGAGTTCAGCCCTGGGCGACACATGATGAAACGTAAAAGTGTTGCAAAAGCGGAACAAGAAGAAAAATGTTCCTCTAGGTTCGGCCTATGTTGCAAGGTTTTCGTTGCAGACAAGTGCGCATCCAATTCTGGCGACTCTTTTCGCTTTTTTGTTGAAACGACTGGCGTTGTATTGGTGAGCCCTATGTCTCGGCATTTTCAGTCTTGACAAAGGAGATACTCTTATTTTCAGATGGAGTTCCTTATTCCCCTTTCTTGGCTCAGCGCGATACTTCAGCGTCAATATGCCACATCTTCGATTCATTTGAAAATTACATAGAAATGGAGGAACAAGACAAATCCTCAGCGAATGCAGCGGGACATACGTTAAACCAGTACTGCAGTATCGTTTCATAATAGAGTCATAGGAGAGTAAGAACTCTTCTCTCACTGCTCTCACGATGCAATGTTTTCAAATCACCGTCACCGTGAATTCTGTGTTGTTTTACGAATTTTTACAGATAATAAGAAAAATCTCAGACAATTCGTAAAATTGGAAAGAGAACTTAATTATTTGGTACAATAAATATATACATTAACATTACTAAATGTTCTGCTGCCTTCGCACGTGTTTAAATGGAGGCCATTTGCGTAAGCCCAACGCAAATCCAAATCGGCTGCGTGAACCCGAAATCAATTTAGATGCCGCACATATGGGTAAATATTTTTAGGTTTAATGAAGCGAATTAATTAATTTTACAACTTTTCCTATGACAGGTGCCGATGTTATTTTACTTTCTAATCAGTTGCGCGTTACTGGCACTGGTGGTGTACTAGCTACCGCACCACTGGTGCAATCGAAATCATATTTTGAGGTGAAAATCCAGCAAACTGGTAGCTGGTCTATTGGTTTGGCCACTAGACAAACGGATCTGACACGTAAATGGGGGGGCTGTGATCGTGACTCATGGTGTCTATGTTCTGACAATGCTACTCGACACAACGATGAAATTTTCCGCCCAGTTGTTACTGCTGCGTGCACACAGGTTCCTCCGGTAGCGACACATTCATCGGCCATTACAACGACAGCAAATAGCATTTTGAATAATAGCGCTGCAGCTGCGGCAGGCCTTATTGGCATCGAGGACTTACAGGAAGATCTCCTACTTACTACAGGCAGCACAAGCGTCGTTAGTGATGCTGGTAGTGGCGGCGATCCTCCCAATGCTTTAATCTCAATGCCGCAACGCGATTTTCCCGATGAAGGCGATATTGTGGGCATAGCATTTGATCATGTCGAATTAAATTTCTATTTTAATGGCAAAAACTTGGAGGTGCCTTTTCGTAATGTTAAGGGAGCGGCTTTATTTCCAGTTATTTATGGTGAGTACTACAATAATTAATGCTTGTGTCATCGTTTTAATAAGTATAATTATATTTGTAGTTGGTAATGGTGCCATATTGGACATAATACTTGACAACTTCACGTTTGGACCACCACCAGGCTTCGAACGCATACTTCTGGAGCAGTCTTTGCTTTAAGCTTACCCATAATGAAAACTCGAAATTGAACAAATTAAAATTTTAGCTTTTTTAGTTACTTAAAATAATCATGCTAGTCTCTTCTTAATGAAATCTTACCTAAGTAAATATGCGAAGTGTTTTGTTAAGAAGTATTTTTGTCTTTTATTGTATATTAATTGTAAAATATGTACGAGACTGCTTTGTATTTATTGTGTAAATCGTATCTTAATCAGGCACATTCCAAAGTTCCAAAAAAATATAGTCATTATTAGGTAACAATTTCATAAGAATGCACTCAGAAATCATCATAACTTATTCACAGTATTGAGAATTGTAAAGAAGCACATCCAATTTACTAAAATATTGTAAAAAATTATGTAAACCTATTTAAATATGATCGACGGATCCGTTTACGGACAATAATCAATGTTCAAATAAAATAAAGTACTAAATGGAAAAAATTATAAAACAAACATCACTTCAAAATAAGAAATTAGATGATATCTGTCAAGTTTTGATTTTAATAATGGCAAAAATTTACTTTTAAAACAAAACAAAATTTTAACCACAGAATTCTTTCTTTCGGCTTAGCAAAATTTAAAAAAAAAAAATTGGGTTTTAGAGCGAATTCTATTAAGTAACCACAACATATTTACATGTCGGCCATAAACAAAAGTTGCGAGAGGAGAAAGTCTTAGGACGAGAACGTTACATGTCCGGTTCGAAAGTAAGAACCACAAATCAATATAGTATTAGTTATTTTTCGAGTCGTCATTTTAGGGTGAGATCATACAAGTACACATTGGACAGGCCGGTGTACAAATAGCGAATGCTTGCTGGGAACTATACTGTCTTGAACATGGCATATTAGCGAATGGACGACTGATCCAGCAGCCTCCCGATGATTCCTTCCTGACTTTTTTCGAGTTTACCGGCCACCAGCCATGCGTTCAGCCACGACTAGTAATGGTGGATAGTGAACCATCGGTCATAGGTTTGTGAGCAAAGTGGCAAGACCCACAATTCAAATATTAGCTTATTAATTGACAATACGATATGTGCTTTCAGATGAGATACGCAATGGAGCTTATCGCAAACTCTTTCATCCGGATACGTTGATAACTGGTAAAGATGATAGCGGCAGCAATTTCGCACGTGGTTACAATCTCATGGCCAATGAACTATTGGATCGTGCTTTATCCGCGATACGTCGCGTGTCGGACCGTTGCAAAAGCTTGCGAGGATTTCTTGTTTTTCGTGCGATCGGCGGTGGCACTGGTTCCGGTTTTGGTACGCGTCTTATGGAAAAACTGGTTGAATATTATGGCAAGAAGATTACTATCATTGAATTTCTTGTATTTCCATCGCCATCGTGAGTGTTTTTGCCTAGACATTTTTAGCTAAGGATTTCCTAACTATTTCAAATTCGTCGTACAGCATCTCACCTGTCATAGTTGAGCCTTATAATGCGCTGCTTGCCGCTCACTTTTCAATGGACTGTGCGGACGTCTCTTTCATAGTTGACAACGAAGCGCTCTACGACATTTGTGCCACGACGCTCAATGTACCAGCACCGACATACACGAATTTGAATCGAATCATCGGACAGGTCGTATCTGGCGTTACGGCCTCACAGCGTTTCGACGGTAGCGCTAATGTTACCTTTCAGGAGTTGCAGACGAATCTTGTGCCCTATCCGCGTATACACTATCCGCTCATTAACTACGCACCACTTGTGCCCATCACACAGGCTCAGTTCGTGTCGATGCCATCACAACAGTTGACATCACAGTGTTTCCAGATGTCCAATCAAATGGTGCGTTGCAATCCAGCGCATGGCAAATACATGTCCTGTGTGCTGCTCTACCGTGGCGATGTCTCAGCAAACGAAATCAACACGGCCATTGAGAATTTAAAGCGCTCAAAAATATTCCGTTTCGTCGATTGGTCACCGACCGGTTTCAAGATCGGCGTCAATGCGATGCCGCCGAGTTTTGTGCCGGGCGGCGACTTGGCTCCCACAAATCGTGCCGTCTGCGCCATTTCGAACAATACGAATATACGTACGGCTTGGTGCCGACTAGTAAACAAGTTCGATAAGCTCTTCCAGCGCCGCGCATTCGTGTATCACTATATCGGTGAGGGTCTTGAGGAGGGAAACTTCGGTGAGGCGTCTGACAATATTTGTCAATTGGTGCATGATTATCTCGAGGTCGATTCTAGTGAAAATGGTTCACCGCAAGACTCTGATGCTGAGGCTGAGGCTGACGCTTAGATGGAATCCGTTCAGTTTTGGCACTCGGTTGTTTCGAGCTTACTTTGCGATGGCATAATGTCTCTCTGGTGTCGTTACGTCGTGTTCAATTCGGGCTTTTTGTATACATATAATATACATAATAAAGACATAAAAATATGAAACAGTAATTTTTATTCTCTTCACAAAGTGAAGAAGGAGGTGTGCCGACCACACAACGTACACAGAGACATATGTACATTCAGCCTCTTACTCTTTTATAAGAAATTATTTCACATTAAAAAGCATCAAGCTTCGATTTTCTTCATAGTAACTTAATCATTGCCAAACGGTAAATCTTTAAGGTTTGATCTTTTGGTCAATGCAGTTTCGGTGGTCTTGGCTCGCAAACTCAGCGATTTCTTTTAGCTCATTAACACTTGTAGCCCACAAGAGGAAGACAAAAGAATCAACAAAAAACCCGAGGACTGTTATTAAAGTTAAAAGGATACAACGGCACGGAACACACGCATCGGTTCTCACGATAAACAAAAAAAAAAAAAAAAATACAAAAAAGAAAAAAACAATACGAAAAGTCCAAAAGAGAGAAAAATATTAAAAATAATAATATTGAAACAAAAGCGTATAAAATTTAAGATTAGCAACAGTAACAAAAGAATGATCGTACTGTTAATCAAGGGTGGGGGAGGAGCAGGGCAAAGAATTGCTGTGTCGATGAAGTGAATTGAGTTAAAGTAAAAAGATCAGAAATATAAGACAAGCTGCTCGCTGCGTAGAGTATCGCGTACCGAGGCAAAGGATAATCGATAATCGCACACATTAAGCGTGAGTAAATCATGTTCTTTGGCGACGACGAACGGCTTTGGCATTGGGCTGGTGCGACGTGCGTGGTGAGAATGAATAAGAAGACCTTGCCCAGGGTGTGCTTTGATCGTGATAAG
The DNA here is from genome assembly GCA_034638295.1 of Phortica okadai. Taxonomy (NCBI): domain Eukaryota; kingdom Metazoa; phylum Arthropoda; class Insecta; order Diptera; family Drosophilidae; genus Phortica; species Phortica okadai. The sequence continues at coordinate 36,695,927 of CM067849.1, forward strand.
CACACGAACCACAACTACAGCTTCAAGAAGATACAAGCAGGACTGTGAATCTGTGCGCTCTACAGGCAAAATTCGTAAGGCATTTAACAGGAACACAAAGCATTGCAATTGGCAAATATTTGTCTTGCATTTGACGAAGTGCATTTGAGTTTCGCCGTAGCCAAAACATTTCGCAGTTGCATACTTACGCTGAAGCATTTTAATTATCGATTATTATGGCAGGATGTGATGAGGTTTACGCGCGTCGTTCGTGCCTCGTACGCCAGGCAATGTTTGTTTTTACACTGCCATTTGGGCCATATTAAGTAAGTAATTTTGTGGCGCACATCGGGCTCCGAGTGCGGGCGTACGATCGTCCGCGGCGCAAGTGAGCGACACATACATAAGTGAACGGTTGAGACTCTTTCCGAAAATTGCACTGAAGAACGACTCACTCACTCACGCACGCACGCACGCACTACCTGATTCACTCACTCGCTGTGCTTCGCCAAAGAAAAAAGTATTGATGGATTTGCTGAAAGGTTAACAAATTTTCGTTGATCTTTAACAGACAACGCAAATCTTCGTCCAAATTGTATTGATGAAGATCGTCGGCAATGTCGACTGTGATGACGCATGACTGATGGCTAAGAAACTCGCGCCGTCTTAACAAACTTGATAAAGTTATTTTTCACGCAATTACTGCAATTATGTTATTATTGTATTTATTTTTGTTAATGTCTGTTTGTTCTTCCTTTTATTTTTTGGCTGTAAAATGAGTTAAACCGTTTTAATATATAAATGGTGTGTTGTACCCTACATATTTTGGTCAATGGTGTATCAGCTCTGCTCAAGGCAGAAAATTTAAATTAAATTAAATTTAAAATAAATTTTAAATATAATTTCTGATGTCAAAACTCCATCGAATCTCGCTCTGTATAAGAGATGAAGTTTATTCTCTGGTCGCATCTGTGCCTACGCGCACATATTCTAACTTGTTAGGCTTTAAGTCAGCTACACACTCCGAAGTAGCTTCAGTTATATACACCTCTATACTAAGTGGTGGGGGCGAACCTCTAGAATAAACACGATCTTCATTATGAATAGGAGAATTAATTTGCAAAGGAATTTCGATTTTACATCTTATAGTTTCTGAGTTCGATGTGTTGATACAAACGGACGGAAGGTAACTGTTCCTGATCAACATCGGAAGAGACATTGATTTAGCTTTGTCCGTCTGCATGTATTAACGCAACTATTTTGCAAACTATCTTGATCTTGATTCCTATACTAATTTCGCAGATTAAGCTTACACACTCGTTCCCCCCTCTTCGGTTGTGGGTGAGGGTGTAAAACTGAAGCGACCTCCGTTTAAAAAAAATTTTAAAAGTCTCATTGTTTGATAATATTTTGAGTTGGGAACATTAAATTTGAAGCAGGGACCGTAAATGTTATGAGTTATATTCATAAAAATCATTTTTAATAATTATTTTCTTAATTTTTTTTATATCAATCGAAAATAACTGTTATAAATAATTTTTGCTATTTTCGTCAACTATAATTATTATAATTGATTTTTATTTTTTTAAATCTTGAATGACTGTTATTGAAGATTTTTCAAATAAAAGTCGTTAAGAAATTTAAAAATTAAAAGTAAAAAAATCACAACTAAGGAGATAAGCTACAAATGTTTATGAAATGTTTCTTATTACTCCTCCTTTTTTATAATAACAATCAAAAATAACAGTTTTTTTTAATTTTATTGATAAAAGTTGCAAAAAAAAAGTTTATCGCGTATTTGCATAGGTGGAGTAATAACAAAAATATTGGTGTTTTCAACAACACTGTAGCTTATCTCCTTAGTTGTGATTTTTTTACTTTTAATTTTGCCGATAACAGTTATTTTCGGTCCCTGATTTGAAGTGTATTTCTAGCTGGCGTGAAGGTAAGATAGAATATAAAAATCGGTGTAGTACAAATTTATTGGGATAGATTGCAATAGGATTCCATCATAATACATACTTACATATGTATATGTTAACCTTGTACGATAGTTTCTTCTTCTAAGATTCCAAGTAATCGTTTTTGGTGTGAAGATATAAACTAACCAGAGTGGTATCTTCACTCAAATACAGTTTAATAGATTGGTTATTATCTTCAAAAATGCAAACAAATCAAAACAATAGAAAACCCGTAAAAGGCATAACATTGCGCACGAATCATTCACAGTTCCAATCAATAAACATACTAAATTTCAATAAAACCGCAAGCGACATTATCCAATTAATATGACCAACCTCCAGAAGGCAACATCAAACACCGCTAGCCAACCACCGAAAAAACAAGAAAATCATACTTGCACCGATGCCATTCGGGCAGAAGAAAGCGCAACAATTGAATAGATAATAACTCACGCCCCACCTACTAAAGCGTACGTTGAACGGCGCAGCAGCAACAAAAGCGCTGCAAGCTTCAATCTAGCAAGCGCTCAGTCACAGTGGGCAAAGCACCCAACAACCCAAAAGCACGAACAATCACACACAACAACAACTTGTTGCCGCTTGCGCTGTCATATTCAAATTGCTAATATGATTGGTGTTTACAGATTAGAAAACAAATATTTCACAAATATTACCACTAATAATTTTGCACAAGTAAACATTGTAGCGGCAGCGCGGCGTCAGATTGCAGGATGTGCGCTGCGGCAGCGACAGAGGCGCAAAGCAAGAAAAGAAGTGCGCGATAACCTTTTGACTCGTCTATGAGTATGCACGCGCGCACGTCTTCGTCCAGGCGCTCACTGCTTGAGCAGCGGCTGCGGTTGCGGCGATCGCTATGGCTAAGGCTGCGACGATGGCGTCGCGGGTGCCGTTCGTTGGTGTCGCTTACAAGTTGTTATAGATGAAAACCACTAAAGAGCGCTCTAAGCTGGAAAAAAGATGCTCGTTTCATGCTGTTGTTTGGTGCAAAACTGACAAATTGAATGAATAAAAGAGCAACAAGCGGTCAGTCGGTTGGACATATGCTCGGACATTATGGTATGACTAAAAAAAGAACATGAAAAAGTCGGACGCATGCATTTTGAATGAGACGCCAGCACGGGCACAATGTCTGGCTTTGCCCAATGTGAGACAACAACAACAATTGCTTGTGATTTCTTTCACTCTTTGCTTTGCGCTAAGGTGCAATGCAAACGTTGTCGCTGACGTCAACGTCAGTGACGGCGCTGACGCTGGCATTGGGCGTTTGTGTGCGCTGTGCAGGCGCAAAAACATAAATCGCAAAACACTTGCTCGCTGCTAAGCGTCGTCGTTGTTGTTGTTGTCGCTTCGTCTTCTTTTACTAAACAGGTTGACCGCATTGGCCGAACGACAGTCGACAGTGGATTTGTTTTGGAAGGTGTTACCGCTGCGCACAATAAAACGTTTCGCATGACGTCCAAAATGCGCTGCACACTTGGAAATCAACTCGAAAATTGCAATTCCAAAATGTTTGCCCTCGGCAAAAATGTGGAGCTGACTTGTGAGTGTGTACGAGTGTGTGTGTCTGTGTGTGTCTGTGTGTGTGAGTTGCGACCACTAAGGCCATATGTGAAATCAAACATTGACGATGATGATTGTGTTGATGATGTTGCAGCAATTTTTTTTCCGATACACTGAGCGAACTTCTTGGCAAGTTTAATTTTAGTCAAAATTAACACACATTTCATTCATTTTATTTCAGTAAACTTTGGGATCAGGTTTTTTTTTTTAATTTAGACCCCTCCTCCTTCTAGGTGAGACTTTGACGAACCTTGCAACTAAGAGGAGAAAGATTTTAATTAAAATTTTGAAAGAAAATAGAAAATAAATGGACTAAAATGTTGACATGAGATTTTTGTTGAATCATGCTCCCCTTGGTGATGTTTGGTGAGATTTTGCTGGCCCCCTAAATTGTTCTTACGTAATTTATGGCGTCCCCTTTCCAACTTTCTTTATTGATGTTTTATGAATAGGAAAATTTGGCATTGGCAAAAAATTTGTATGTATAAATATTAACATATTTCAGATTGAATGGTTTTATGTCACTTTATATACACTATGATCTATAGTCAGGTTGACGTCAAAGGGAAATTTTATGTGGCCTAGAAAAGTGTGCGTACTACTCTAGGTTTCAAGAGAAAAGATCTACAAGAGAAGAAACATTCTTTATGCATCTGTTGTACTTCAAGATTAATAAGTTGGATAAGCCGTTGTATCGCGAAGTCACGGTTGCATCGGACTTCAGATGTACTTTATTCAAAAGTACCTTTTATCTTGACTTATGTTTTTTTTTTAATAAATCAACAACGAGAGTAACAAAAGGTTTCTCTAGAGGAGTGTCGCAGTCGAATTCGACATGAGTTTTAATACAAAAAATATATACATATACATAAATATAAAGAGATATAAAAAACACGATTTAAGTTCTGTAATCAATCAATTTAAAATGTATTTTTTGATTACCTTTGGGCCTTAAAAGGTATTGTTCAAATTTGGCACCTTTATTCATACGGTTTTGTGTAATTTAAAAACTTTTAGTAGATTTTTTGCGAAGAAGAAACAATTTTTATAGTATCATAAAAATGGTAGAGTGATTTTTCACTGTGTCCAATTGTTTGCAACCATTGTGAGGCAAAGTCTATTTGCGCATGTGTACTATTTTGCAGTTTATTAATGCAATTTTTATTTGCTCAGATGCGGGTGTTTTTCGCGAACCAAGCGTCCAACCGAACGACCGATCGACCGAGACCTAAACACATGTGTGTGCTGCTGAAGAAAACAATAAACTAGCCGCGGGCAACATCATTTTGCAAAACGTTTCAGGCAAATTCTCACGCATATAAAAAAGTGGTTGACTAACAACGAAATGAATAACATAATTTTTACGAGGAAAAGTAACAACAACAACAATAACAATAACAACACCAACTGTCAATGGATCCAGGTTACAACTTGAGTGCAGACTTGGAACAGCCTCCAAAAGGCTTAGGATCAAAACATACAACTTAGTCGAGTTCAAAGTTGTCCATTACATTTTTATTTATTTTTTGCTTATTTTTCATTATTTTTTTTGTATCTGTATCTGTATCTGCCATTTGCGGCTTGTGCTGCTTTGCCAAAGTAAGTCATTTGGCGCATGCGTGCCGTGACACTTTGACACAGCAGTTTTTCTGCCACTTTAACCTAACCACGATTATGTGCAATATTACATTAGACTAAAACAATGACGACAACAACAACACCAACAACACCTACCACAATAACAACAACTGATGACTGCATCATTAGTGTTACCGAAAGCAGTCGCCGTCCGCTGGTGACTTTAATGGTCGACGGCCTCGGCGGGCGTTGAGTTCAGCAAAGCGTTGCTGACGGCCGTTGATTTATTGCACTCAGTGTGAAATTTGACTTTGTTTCTTAAGTTACCAACGTGAAAAATATGAAAAAAGAACAGAATGAATGAGTTTTTAAAAACGTTTTCAAATCTCGCCGCAGACAATTCATTCATGTTCGTAATTAACATGCTAAGTGGCGATTTGATTTGCAGGCTTGGCGCGACAACACTTTTCCGAATGCGTTTTTCATGTGCAAATCCAAAACGACTTTCAAGTTCAGACCTGTCATGATTACACTGTAAGTAATTATGATTCGAAACAGAGTGTTTTCAGAAACTGAATGATATACGCGGGGAGACCTGAAATTTTTCGGATTTTCGATGCATTTTCTGTGAAAGGAAATTGTCAATAAACTGTTCCTATGCAAACGTAGGTTGAGACCAATGTGATCCTACTGTGGGGATCAAGCTTAAAATTCATGTGTTTGATGTCGATGTTCTCTAAATGTTTGAAAAAGCGTGCCTCACTGAGATCTCAATATCCCCAATATTTAACAAGAGATTATTCGATTCAGTTGACAGATTGCATTAGAATTTTCACCCCTGGGAAGTAATTTTCTTGACAATAGGTCACAACTCTGACGTTTAACGAGGATCCAACTCCTGTATCACTTGCATTTTGCTCCCCTGAATAGATTACAAACAAAACTAGTTATAAGACAATAAATTAATTAAACGTATGACTAATTAGTATCATGAATTTTTCAGTGTACTTGAATTTGCTTTGGTATTTGAATGATTGTTATCAATTATAAAATTATATATTTTTTCAAATACTTCGATTGAAACTTATTGCAACAATTTGTGCTCAATGAAAATGCAATAAAAGTTGCTCATGCCATTCAGCACGTTGTTGTTGTTGGTTTAAACAATTGGCTTACGTGTAAGTTTTAGATTAATGGCAATTAAAAAGCGAAGCCGTCGGCGCTCACTTTTTGAAGTGCGGTGAAGTCATTTCGATGTTGCAGCAAAATCGTTTTAAGTTGCACATTTTATAAATTGTTTTCCGTTGCATACGTGTGGCAAATGATGTCATGTTGGACAGACAGTTGAATTGACATAAAGCAAATGTCATAGTTGGTCTGTTTTTTTTCTCGCTTTTGATTTTCTACTTGCTTAGTATTATAATTCTTCTCATAGCGCACAAATTGGTTACAACTTTTAACACAAAAACAGCGATTTGTTTAAATGTTGTTGTTGCTGCTCTTGCTGTCTTTGCATTGTATATTTTTGCATAAGCTTTTGGCAGACAGACAGACGGACAAACAGACAGTCGTTCGGTTAGGCAAACGATCGTTATCCGTTTTGTCATTTGTTGTTCAAACATTTTATGGCCAATTTTGGCAGCGAAAACGTTCAACATTTGTTGGCATCTTTGAGTGATTTGCATAGTGAGATTTTTAGGCGCTCGTATTTATTTTCAATGTTTTGCTTTTGCTTTTGATTTTTTTTTTGCAAAATTATGTCGTTATTTGTGCCATGTTTGGTTAACTCCAAACTGTGATTTGCATGCAGCACGAAAAATGCCTTAGCAAGTGGAGAAGCCATCTTGGCAGACTGCGTCAGTGGTACAGACAGTCCGACTGTCAAGTGTCTGCCACCAACATTGGCCATTGGCGGCATGCTAATGGCTTTTTTTTATCCAACCAACAACGACTGAAATGTGTTTTTCTAATAGTTTTCTAACAAGGCAACTAAGTATGTTGTTGCTATTGGTTGTGTGTTTAAGCAACTGAAATGTCTTAGTGGTTCAGCTTTTATTTACATAGATTATATTGATGAGTGGCACATGTGATGGGAAACACGCATCTGTCAGAGACGGTTATAGATTGTTAACGATAAGAATGAAATGCAAGTAAATAACCGACAATTGTTTGATACAATCCGTAATTTACATTAATAAATATATATAATGAAATTACTTTATTAATAATAATGTAAATTAATATTTGATTAGATATTGCTAAAGTTTGATCTAGAATAAAAGACTGAGACGCTTATTGCAACCGTGGTGGTACTCGTACTACAATATGAATGTGAGAGGAAACTCTATGGGTGAGACACATTTAAACCAGACGAACATAAATACACACAATTTCTTACACATGTTTATAGAACTTAAAATTTTATCAGAAATCATAAATTTTACTTTTAAAAAAACAAAAGCTTATGTTTAATTGTTCAGTTATAATTTTTAGCCCTTTTGGCGTAGTTTTCGTCGTATGCGACATGTTTACCAAATCTTTTGAATAATACTCTAATAGTTGACCGTTAGTTTGAAAACTGTCTTTCTTAGTTTTGTTCTTCAGCTCAGCTCTGACGTTTTTAGTTGATTTTATGTCAGGTTACATTTTTTATCATCCTAAAAAGTCCATTTAATTTCATAAAAATCAACTCTTGCCATACAAGCATGTGCCTTTTGATCATTATTATGGTAAAACTACTAAATTTTCTTGAATATACCAAGATGACACTCTCTACGATATCTTTTCCCACTCTCCAGCTGGTGATAAAGTGGCCTAATATAATGTTGAGCGGTGAAATTTCACCTTTGTGACACTGTCGCCAGAGATCTCGCCCAAAAGCAGGCTAAATTTGAAGTTGCAAAAGTTCTTTCGCAGCTTCTCCTTAAAATAAATAGCCAATATAAAACCAAGAGACAGAAATGTATAGGAATGTGAAATAACTGCAAAGATTTGCTGTTTTTTTTTTCTTTCTTCGAAGTAGATGAAAGTTTGTCTCGTTAATGTTTCAGCCTACAAACAAGCACCGAACTTGATAAGTGGATAACATTAAATTCTTACATCATCAACAAAAAGTTGTGCGATTTGGACGCTTTTCTTATACTTTTATTTCAGTTTTGTTTTTCTAGTGCTCTGTAATATTGTGTAGTTGTTGCTGTTGTTGTTGCTATTACTACTGCTTTTGCTGTGTTATCTTGATTGATCGCCATCGCAACGAGTTAAAAATGAGCTACATAAATATTTCTTAAGCGCGACGATGTCTCAGTCTCAGACTCAGACTCAGACTCGGTTGCAGTCGCAACTTCAACTTATCTCAATTTATGCGAAGTGGCCGATATCTGCGATACAAGCGCCGATTGTCGATCGCTCAGGCTTCCTGTTATGTTCAACTATAATGTATGTACACATATCTTCGTAATACGTAAGTAGCACGAGACGTCGCCGACGCCATTCGGTCGTTCGTCTGATCTGAGTCAGGGGCCGCCACGGTCTCTGAGTGCGTTTGCGTTGATCTTAATGTTGATTAGTTTGCGAATGTGAAAATTTAATTCTGATAATTTGAGTTAAGTGTGCTGAGCATGTTTATTCAAAAAAAAAAAAAGGAAAAAACATATGCTCGCTGCTGAATTGAAAAAAATATGTTTTGGCGCTTTAGACTCTTTATGATTTTTGTGCAATTAAATGTTGTTGAATTAAACAACTATTGACAGGTTTCACTTTGGGGTTTTGAAAATTTCGCTGTCACAAAGTTTTTTGAGAGCATAAGACAACATTTGGTTACATTCGTCTCTGTACAGCCCACACGTTGTGATAGTATACGATATATTTCCAAAAGAACATCCATTAAGTTTACCAGAAAATTTTCATTTACAGGCAGAAAAAGGTTCATTAGGTTTCAAAGGTTCATATCGCATAAGATTTGGAGGAGGTTATCCAAACTTAAAGAAAAACAGCTCACTTCATTAATGAAAATCCTATTACCAAATGGCGAAGTCCAATTAAGAGAAGTGGTATACTGGAAATTCCGAAGAAAACTATCTAATCATGTAGTAATAGGCAAAACTGGATACAAATATAAACTTTTTTGTTGTATTAATCACTGAATTGTTTTTTCTAAGGATAATCATAAAAATAGCTTGAAAAAGTTAACTTAACAAAAATTATTAAATCAGTCATCTTAGGCTTCAAGTCAGACCATGTTCCAAAGAAGTTTCAAGTCATTACTCGAGAAAGTAAGGCATACAGTAAGACAGTAATTATCTTTAGCCTTCAACATATTTTTTTATTTTATTATAAATTATTATTATTAAGAAATTAACAAAAAAGTCTGCCGGAATTTCACCAAACCAAACCTTCTTTTAAAGTGAATATAACCACTCTCAGCTGTGTGAAGTGTACACTTGGTAATAAAAGCATTTTAGTTCTTATAATTACATATATGAATACAAGAAAATATTTCCATGTCGCGTTGAGTAATCCAAAATACATATTTTCATATAAAATCGAATCAAATTTCGATGAGGTGCAAAAATGTACAATGTATGCCGTTATGTAGTTCAATTACTATAATCCAGCGGGCGTCATAAACACACTTTTAAATAAAATGGAAAAGAAAAAACGGAAAATATTGTAATTCCAAAGTGTTACAGTTACCATTAAAGCTGACAGTTGGCCAACTGACTCAGCTGGCCCAAAGGCGTTGCAAGCCGCCGGAGCTGCCGGACTTTTTTCTGCGCGTTCGTGTGTGAGCAATTATCATTTGGCTTAGTGTTGACTGCCACCACGTCTATGACTATAACTACGACGACGACGACGATGATGATGATGACGATGACGATGACGACTACGACGATGATGGATGATGGATTATAACACTTGGTCATCGATCTTAACGCTGGTCGCAGTGACGTGACCAAGCAGAGAGTTGTCCAGCAGGTGTTGGCTTTTAGGCTAAAATGGCAATTTTCACAAAATTGATTTCGCAAAAATGTTGCAATCATATTTAAGAGCGTTGAAAGTTAAGAAATTGCTTCCGGTTTCATTGGAATCGTTGTGCCAAGTGGCCTTGATCATTGCCTGAGCAAAGAAAAAGCTTATTTAGAAATGCCAACAACAATTTTACCTCAACAATGTGTCAAAGCTGAACATTGGAAAATGTAATTGTTTTTATGACCGCCGCGACTTCAACACAACTGAGCAAATAGAATATTCAATAAAAAATCAATTTGTCCTTCGCCCTGAAGGCGCCATTGAACAAACAACTTCATGTTTGCCAGCATTGAGGACTGAGAACACGAACTCAAGTGCAATATTGGTAATATAGACTGGAAAAAGAAGAGGAAAGACAAAGTTGAGAGCAAAAATAATTTATTGTCTGACAGTGCTAAGAGGAGCTCAATATTTTTTCAATAATTCGCTGCCATCGCCGCGGCCACTAAACAAACAGACTGGCACTTGAACTATGCCAAGCGGCTCAGCAGTTGATCATCTTGGCTCTTGGCTTGATGCTGTACAGGCTGTTCGCATTGGCCATGCTTCGCTTCAGTCACGTTTTGACCATTTAAATTGGAACGTTTCAAGTTGAAATAACCTCGTTGGGGCAACTTTGTTCCCTATTATTATTTGCTATCTTATTATTATTTGTTCTTTTTATTATTGTACTCTTCACGCAGCGAATGGAATTATGACTTTGCCGTGAAGTTTGGAACACACAGAGGAAGATACCTCCGCTTGATAAGACGATTAGGTTTATCAATACAGGCATTCAGTATCGGAAATTAGTGACCTGAAATTTTGGTTAGAATTTTTCCTTTTTTCTATAGTTAATTAATTTTTCAGGATGGAATATATTTCTTGCCTCACTCAATGGAAGTTTGTTAATAGAAGTCGCCAACTAGAAGAACAGTTTCGTCCTAAGAATGAGAGCGATAATGTTTTCTTATTCGATAATAAAAGAATTGGACAATGGTTGTGACACGGCTTACTTATATAAATTACTTAGAATATATTTGACATCAATTGCTGCCTAAAAGAAGGAAGTGTATGAAACATTCTGCATGGCCGAAGTATCAGTATTCCTTTTTTATAGAACTTGAATAGACCGTTTAAAAGTAGCCGCAGAGTGAAGAGTTAATGCTGCTAAAAGTGTTACTTAAATTATGCTAAGGGCTTTCAGGTCACTGCTACTGTATTTTTATGCATTGGCTTGAGTACAAAAAGTGAATTGATTAAATTCAATTGAAATTATCAAAAGAACCTTAACACATTCCGTTTACTTCAACAAATAATTGTGTGTGCTTGAAATGCTTAAGAACTTTTTATTTCGGAGTTTTTCGAATATTGTGAAATATTTCGAATGTGAAAAATCCGAAAATGAGTAAAATTAATTTAACAGCCTAATACGATTATGCAGAAAACTCTCGTCTCAATCTACAAGTCAACACGCTGCGGCACGAGCTTCAGCTTAATCCATGGCGTGGCTAATATGACCAGAATGAACGCTCAACTCTGCAGTCATCAACAGCGCATTTAGCAATTTGTCACAAGCTTCAAGTCGCGCTTCAGCAAACTTTGCGCTCGTTTTAAGCAGTCAACAAAATCGTTGCACGAATGGCAGCACAGACAAGAAGCATGACTAATTTGTTTATAATTTCCGACAGTTATCACAGAATTGTCTGAGTTCCTCTTGACCAAGTGCAAATTTAACAAGTGCCTTGAAGTGGATTTGAATGGCAATGAGTCTGGATGAAACACCTTGCCATTGGAACGGCTGATTTTGCAAAGGTTAAAGAAGAGTTCAGTTGGTAAAACAAGTGGAAGTACAACTTTGCATTGTTTGCTTGTTAAATGCGAATGTTGTACTGCGCAGTAGTGATGTGTGTTTTCCTGATATGCGAACAACTTACCAACCTTATGGCGAAGGCGAGCAGTTAAAAAGCGATGGCAAGCGCCAAATTGGCGTCGTCAGAATTAGCAAACGTGCAGCCGACAGACTTGTTGTGATTAATCAATGATAAATCCGAAATAGATAAATGACACTGAACACAACAAGCGCAATGGCGAAATGTCACAGCGGCCGCTGGCGATGCCGCGCCGTCGATCGATGGTGGTCCGGTCTGGTCTGGTCTGGTCTGGTCTAAATAACACACAGTGGACAACATTTGCTGATCACCTGCACCAGCAAGCGGACGGACATCGGGACAGACTTGTTGTTGTCTGAGCTACTGTATATGGCGACATGTCACGGAAATGCTCGCACATGAGAGCAAATGAAGTAAGACGATGGAATTGATTAACGCGCGTGCGCAAATGTGCCACAGACGTCGCTGATGGCGGTGGCGTGTATGTTTGTTGTAGCCGCCTCTAAGAGGCGTGGCACGGCATGCCATGCCAGGGCGTTTTCCTGCTTGCCTTCGGCTTTGGGCATACCATCACTAGCGGGTGTCGGCGGCATTCATCGCGAAAGTAAAATCTTCTTTGCCGCTTTGCGACCGAGCGACTTTTTCGAAGATAAATGTTGCACTGATGATGCTGACATGCGGCACGCAACTGCCACAATGTATGCAACAATTTACCATTGTCAGCGCTTTGTCACAAGTGTGTGCCATCGGTCGAGAATGTTTGCATTACAAAGGAATTTCAGAAAGTTGCACGAAAAGAAGAAGAAATTGCGTCTGCTTTTGAGCGACTCTGCTCGGAGGTACAACTAAAAATGATCTATTTTTATAAAAATCTGAAGTGCTTGCAAATCTGTTGCTCAATTCGCTACCAACAATAACTTTCCACGCCTGCCAATAAACACAACCAGACTCAACTACAATAACAACGTTTATGGTCATGACACATACGAATTCGTACATTTAAAAGTTTGCAGATGAAAGCAGAACAGCAAAAGTTGCAGGTAAACATTTGCATGCTGCGTCTATGTACAGTTAATTGTGACCGCTAGATTGCCAATTGTGGGTGGCTGACGTTGAAGCGTTCAATGGAGCACATGGCAAGTATGCATGAACTGGTTTTCAGCTAGGGATTTTGGGCAACAACAAACAGCAGCTGGCTGTGCATTTGGCCGGCCGTTGAGCACGTCGCCGCTGTCTTTCAGCCTGTCGCGGCCTATCAACGCATGTAGAAATCCAGCTTGAGATACACACAATGCGATAGTTGCTTTTAAAAGAGGCAATTTATTTTTTGTGGCCTTTGGTTTTCTCCTTTTTTTCATTTTTATTTCAACCTCAGTCGTTGCAAAAGAAAAGCAAAGTTTTCTTTACAACTTTATTATGCGTGTTGCATAGAGAAAATATGCCACCCGCTTAAGGCTGAGTTAATGCGGTTTCAGGAATGACTTTTAGCCATGCAAGTTTCTTGGTCTATTAAGTTTTTCTGCGTCTTTTCTTTTTCTGTGTTACGTATCTATGTTGTAAGTATCGTTGACTAAGCCACGCATACGACAAACACAAACACAAACCGAGCTCAGTTTAAGTGACGGAAAATGCTCACGAAATATCATTTATCATGTTGCATTTTATGCATTTTAATAATTAATGATGCCACCAAATCAATAATTTGTGGCACACGCTAAACTGCATTTTGATAATTTATCAGTGAAACGGAAAAAATAAAACACACTTTGGAAACTTTTCATATTAATTAATAATGCCTCGCTTCAGATACGATCGTTCGATTTTCATTCGTTTCGGTACAATTTTGTACGTTTTTGAGCTTTTATTTTGTTTTTTATACATTTTTTATACTTTTTGTGGGCGTTTGAATTTCGTGTCTAATGATCGGAAGTTGTTTGCCTTTTGACACGTGGTTTGTTGACCAACTTTACGAGCGTGGGCCGTGCCCCATTGTTTGTGCGCGTGGGCCAGCAATTATTGCATGAATATGTTAATCAAGTTCGGTCTTCTGACTTGCAAAGCGATCGAGCGATTAATGGCGACTGTGAAGGGTCGCAAGTGAAACGTTATAAATTAATTAATTAGCCGTCATGCGTTGCTCTCTATTGTATAACGACGAATGTCAAGTCAAGTGTCTTCAATGGGGCCTTCGATGTACTTATTCTGACCAAATGCATAGAACGAATGGAGTGAGACCTCATAAAGTGTCTATATGGAGCAATGATCAGGACGACAAGAGAAATCAATTGAGACGAGTCGTCTACTAGTTCGTCCTCACCAATGGTTCTGGAAAACTATAAGAGTTCAAGACTTGAAAATTCGGCGGCACATTAAATTTAATAATAATATTAGTATTATAAAAATTTCGAAGCGATTTTCTGGACAGACATTGTCCCCAAAATCAAAGAACATTTATTCTTTATTGATGAAGGTAAAAGAAAATAAATTAAAATATTTTTGTTTGGCTTTTTTTTTAAATCTCTAAGCATAAATAAAGAAATCAAATATTAGTGAACATTCTTGGTCATGTTCGATGAACAATTTTGAATATTTTCTGTGATCGCATTTAGTATGATTTTGGCAGCCCTGGTTTAATTTCACGATGCTCGTGCCAATTAAGAAAATCAAAGCTCAACCGCAAATTAATAAATCAGGAAATTAGTAATTCACTTATCATTATGAAAAAAAACCAAGTCAATATAAGAGATCACCTGTGTGTGTTGCGCATTGATTAAATGAGATTTTTGCATGTAGCAATTTTGGGCCACAAAACGTTCAATCGAACGCGATCGATTAGAAGTTCGCTCCGCTGCGGCGATGGCCATCATGGCCACAAAAGCCAAGTCATGTCCGAATAATTGCGGCGTGTTGGTTTTGCGTTTGTTGTTGTGTTTGAGCGGTGGTGATCAATTAATTTTGCTAAAGTGCGCTATTAATTTGCATGCGATTTTTGTTGTTGTTGCTGTTGCTGTTACTGTTGTTTGCCGCGCAGCGTTTTGCATATTGGCCAAGATCGTTTTGTGCATGTTTGTGCGCTTCGAACGAATTTAAATGACTACAAATTGGCCTGCCCAATCGCCTGTTCAATTGCACGCCAGCCAGCCGGCCAACCTGCCTGCCTGCCAGTCTCTCTCTCTCTCTCTCTCTCTCTATCTGTCTGTCTGCCGATATGCTTGACTGCCACTTTGTCTATGCTGTCAAGAAATAGAAAAAATGCCAGTGAAAAGCGACTTTTCAATTGCAGTTTTTGACCTCGTAGTGTTGTCTTAATGCGCGCTCGCTGCGTTGGCAGCACATTTTTGTTTTGCCATAACGGTTATTAAAAGTTTCACTTGTCTGGCAACGCTGACACAGAACGCGTGGCATTTCCCCTCAGTTGGCAAAGCGGAAATAATAAATTCGTAATATGAAAATCATTAAATAAAATTTTATTTTACATTGTTAGTTTTTTTTTTGTTTAAACTTTTATGTAAATAACGCTTTGGCAAGCCCTAAAAATAACAGCGAGCTGTCTGCATGCTCGTTGACGGTGATTCAAGCTTAGCTTGGCTTCAAATCAAATTGGCAAAAGTTTCTTAACAAGTTTTGATCAGACAAAAGTCAATTGCACACTTCAACGGAACGGAAGTGATTCACATCTCATTTGCATTCATTAGATTTTGACACATTTATTTATAATTTGTTTTTTAAATTATTTCAATGGAACATATCTTAGTCCGCATCTGTGGCCGAGATGAGATGAGCTGAACTGAGCTGAGCTGAACGGAGTTGAGTTGACAGTTGTACAAATGATGTTTTTTTCATTCTATGATTTAAGCTGACTTAATGAGATAATAGCTCATTTAGTTGTATTAGCGGCGCCCACATCATGCACATGGAAGATATTTTGATTGATATTATCGCAAAACGGAATCTAAAAATAATTATTGAAATTAATTGCCCCCGGTGGCAGATGCATGATTTTTTATTAATCATTAGCTCATTTTTAATTTGAGTGATAGTTCAGATGATTACTGTAATAATAGTGCTCTTGGGAAAAGAATGAATAGCTCAGATGGTAGTTTTAAAATGCGTATTCAAAGTTTGTCATAATGGAATCACTTTCTTATCTTTGATTATTTATTTATATGTAAATATGAATTATGTGGAGTCTTTGATTTAAAATGGAAAAGTCTTCAGATATTGTTAGGCAGTTTTTATGCATCTTTACAGCGTAATGTACGATCGGTAAAAAATGCAAAAATGCAAGCGATGTGAGAATCGGATCACTCTATTCTACAACGACCCACTGTTGCTTTTGTTTGGTGCTCTATCTTTGTTTTGATAATGTATGTAGGAAAAGTGGCACACAGTGTTGCAGACTAAAGCAAGAGTTAAAGTTCGAGTGTGTAAAAACTTGAATAAACATGATTACTGTAATTCTAATTTTGGGACAAATGTTGGCCACTTGAAATGGGGCGGGGTCACGATCCTATAACTTGAAACTGCAAACAATGAGTTTCTCATCGCGATACTTATGTTTTTATTAAAATAATAATCACTACATCATTACCGATCCATCAGTATAATATGAAAGCGATATATCGTTTGCCTACTGCCAGACCAAAGTTTACTATTTCGGGAAAACCGCTTTTAAAGTTTTGAAGTTTCGCTCACTTTCTTAACACAACGAAAAACTTAAAATTTCCTCACTCAGAAACAATTAGGTGACGGTCTTGCAATAAGCAAACGATATGTACTTCAGAAAAAAATAAATCTTATGTGTTCTAAATCAGACATCGAGCAGATTCGGGCCGGGAAACTCACTTTTAGGAGTTGATTGATTGAAACATTTGGAAATCTACTTATGCTTAAATTCTAATAGTGAATGATTTACACATCTTTTGCCTCAACCGCAAATACAAAAAAAAAAAGCAATCACAAACAAGATACAAAACACTTGTGCAATTTTTTATTTGGCGCGCAAAAGTATTACAGACAAAAAAAAAAAAAAACAACAACAACAATTCATTCATAAAAATTCGTGTTTGGAACCGGTTCATGTATTGTCGATTTTTGAATAATATTTTTGTGGTTTTTGTTGGTTTTATTGCTGCCCCAGCTGCTGCTCACTTGACTTACAAAATATGCAAATTAATACAATTTGCTTATTTATTTTTTATTTGTATTTTTTATTCGGTTTCGTGCGTGGGTTCATTTCACGTTTTATGAATGAGCGAACGAACGAACGAACGAACAATATTACGAAATGAAGGTGACACTCTGCGCCGGATATGCCTAATTAAACGTTAATTAAATTAACTGCGCATTCATTGAAATATGAAATTTGAATTATTTGCCAATTATTTTGCGAGGCGATGAGCACCGAAAGCTCCTTTAAGGAAAACCGTCGCATTCATCATCGTTTTTGGTACGAAATTATTTGTGCATTTGAAAAGTCGGCCATAAAAATGCCTTTCCGGCTTGAATGCGCCAAAAGCATTTGAAAGCAACAATGTTGGCACCTATTCATGGTCAGTTTTGGTCTGTGCAATGCAAAGAAGCAGAAGAAGAAGACAAACGACACTAAAAAGGGGGCTGTGCGAAGGGGCGAAACGGCGACAAAAGGTAGCACACCATAAATTAAACGCACATTTTCAAGTACCACAAGTCATGCGAAGAGCATGCGCATTCTGCATTTTCCACTTACTTCTCGAGCTACCTGAAAAAAAGAAGATGACCAAGATTCGATGTTGTTACACTGCAAAAAAAAAAAAAAATGTATGATTAATTAACATTAAACTTTTATTTCAGTGGTTCTAAAAACTTGCTGATGAACGAGTTTGCCGACTCCCGAAACAGCTGTACAATCTGCTTGATGCTTGCTAATCAGAGAGCAAGTTCTTGTGACATTGGTTGTTGTCAAAAACAAATTTGTTTGGTATCTTCAACCAAATCGACCATTATAGCCCGCATAATTATTACAACAATTATAATCATTTTCGGCAATTGTCTCCTCATAAAAATAGAATGATCTTCTTCTTTTCATTGTTACCATAACAAAAAATCAACACCATTGGTCTCTCTTCTAAAATTCAGGATTGCAGTATACTTAATGTCCTTCTTCGTATTTGTTGTACAGCTATAACAATTGACAGGTATTCTCAAATAATAAGAAGTGTATTTGAGATCGTGTTTCTGATCGTGGGTGGTTGAATCTAATGATTAGATTTAAAAAAAAAGCTATAAAATGAAGTTTTACATTTTAAACGATTTATTAGATATTTATATGAATGATAACTAATTGATAAATCGTCAGAAGGGTGAAATATTAAAAATGTATATGCTAAATGGTTTGCTTTGGTAAAATGTAACTAAGATTTTTTCTAATTAAATAAAAACAATTTTTTCTGAGTGCAACTTTCTTTAAACATATTTCGTTTGAATGGTCTGGTCTGCCAGCCAGTCAGCCAGAAGTTGTCTTGAATCTCGACTGTTTTGTTTTCACTGTTGTTGTTGTTGTTTCATCCCAAATCGAAAGCAGGTGGCCAACGGCCGCAAGCGATTGAACGAGCGAGCAAACCAAACCGTTGCAATATTGCGCTATAACTTTGGGCATCCTTAGTCGACGTCGTCGGCGTCGTCGTGCAGTACGGCCTTCCAACCGTTCGTCCGTCCATGTGGCCATTTTGACCGCATGTAATAACCAAAATCGTAAAGCCTTTTTTATTGCTTTGCGACGCTCTGCCGTAGAAGAGATCATGTACGCGCGCTAATTTCGTTTGTTGTAAGCATTTTGGTTTGCATGCAGCAACGCGTCGAGCAGCTCGGGCCCAATTTGGTGGGATTATGTGTGTGCATCTGTCGGATTTGTGAACTCATTTTGGTCAATGAGTGTGTACAATTTTTTTTTTGTTTTTGTCTGTAGATATTTCTTTTTTTTTTTGTTTGTTTGGCTTGTAAGTTAGAAGCGCACGGTTCATTGCATTTCTTGCACTTTGGCTACTGTGTGCGAATGCTTTTGAACATGAATTGGCATGAAATTTATTAACAATCTGCAAAAGATGCCACGCGTAAAATGTACGATACAAAATCACGCGACATTCAATGTGAGATGCTTTTTGCTTTTTATACACACACAAGCTTTTGTTTGACCAGCATGTGCGACGAGGCAAGGCAGAGAGTCAACCTATGTCCGCTTTGCCTTTGGTTTCTTTGCTATGCTTGTAATATATTTTTATTAACAATAAAATGTTAAGTGCCACAATGTCAGTGGTAGTTACATGCCACATGCCACATGCGGCAAAAGGCAACGGCGGCTGCTACTGTGCTGCCAACGACGCTACGTTCGATTCCACCGCTCCCCCTTTGCTGTTGCCTTGCCTCATTGTATCTGCTTGAAGATAAACTGCATTCGCACACATAATCGCGCCATGAATCAAAATCACACTTGTTTTCTATATTTAGATATCAGCAGGACTGGCATAGAGTCAACTCATAATAATGTAGATCTGCGATAAGTTAAAAAAACTTGGCTGATGAAAGTTATAAATGCAGATTGTGCCAATTGTTTGTTGATATTATTAAAAAAAGTTTGGTTTCCTCACTTTATAAAATACAAATTGAATTCGTTTGAGTTTCAAACACTTGTTCGATTTCAATTAACCAAGCATTAACAAAGAAAACAAAAAATTAGAGAGGGAGCTTTTTCAGCTATGCCGAATCTTGTATACTCAATTATTCTTATTGTCAATCCGTTTTTGTAGTTTTTCCAATAAGAAGCATACAAGTTTTAAAGGGAAAGGCGACGTAGCCACGCCCATTTTCTAATTTGTCTTGAGAAAGCAATCCAATCATACTACACTCCACTTTACAGTATTCTATCACGTCTGCTTACAGGAGAAATCTAATTTTAAAACTTTCTCTATATGTGTGTTGCCATGCCCTTTTGTCCGATTCTTAAGAAACTTTGGAATATACTACTCAACGATTAATAATTACACGTAATTGCAAAGCTTTGTCTGTTTTTATTTAAGAACAAAAAAGTTTTTCTAACAAAAACCTTATTTTTGACCGATTGTTCCTATTGGAGCTATGTGCTATAGTTCTCCGATCTTCACCAATCTCGCAGTGTGTCTTTATTGACGGCCAAGATGTTCTTGTGCAAAAAATTGAGGGGAGCACTTTAACATCAAAGAATTTTTGAATCAAAAGACTAATTTTTGACGGATCGTTTCTATGGCAGCTATATGATTTAGTAATCCGATCAAGCCGATTTTTACATATAAACTGGCTGCAAGAATAAGAAAATTTTCTGCGTTTAAAATTTTTCGACATCGTTAAAACTGAGTGTGTTGGTATTGAAACAGACAGTCAGACAGACGGACATGGCTATATCAACTCTTCTTGTCGCAAGAATATATATACCTTGTGTAGTCGGAGATGTCTCCTTCTCTGCGTTGCAAGCTTCATGACAGAGTTAATATTCTCTTTTTGCAAGAGTACGAAAAAAGAATATCATTTAACACAAGTCATGACAATTTCATTTAAAATACTCTGTTCGGTACTAAAATAAGCCACGGAGCCCTCGAGCGTGCGTTTCAATCGGCAATCATGAATTTTGTGAATGAATAAGTTAACCGAAAAGTAATTCATTGTTAAAGCGCTTTAAAATGCCACGAGCAGAGTTACTGAAGTTGCGCAGCTGCGATGCAATTGAGCGATAAAACGGTGTCCTACAACAAAGTTGGCTTTGCCGCAACCGCAGTGCGGTTTCAACAAAACAAAACAGAGAAAAAAAAAAATAATGACAAAAACAAAAAATGACTGCTGTATTAAATGCACGCGAAGTGTTGACGTCGGCACGTTTGTGCTTTATGAGTGCCACTCGTAATAATAAATTAATAAATAAATTAATTTATTTAAGGCCAAAGTGGCCGTGCTTTGCGCAGCGTTGATTTGCATGTGGGCGGAGAATGTCGAAAGGGCGGCAAGAAGTTGACTTCAAAAATTCAGTTGTCTTTTAATTAAGTTGCAATTCAAATTTTTAGTTAAGCACTTGTTTGCTATTAAGTATTTTTTTTCGTGTAACAGCATAAATACATACTTATCGCACATGTTTAACTAAACTGTCACAACTCAAAAAAAATGAATTTTCAGAAAACCTAAAAAACTGCTTTAGAGCCACTGACAACCTTATGGGAATGCAATATTGAAAAGTGGCATAACTCTGTTTCTAATCCAGATAATTACATCACCTCCTTTGTGGTGATAGATATGCATACGATAAACAGTTTTTACATTAGAACTCGAAAATGACAAATTTTGAGTTGTGACAGTTTAGTTAAACATGTGCGATATGTCTCACTCAGGGATCCTTAAAATCCTTTAATCCAGAAATTTTTTTATTTTATTTTTTAGCTAATTTTCAGGAAATCCATTTGATTAAGTTAAGTGTGTTAATAAAATAAACTGTGATCTTATACATATTATAGTGAATCAGAAAAGCTCACAAATTAGATCCAATTTAGTTTTCTGGTAGTGATAGTGTATTTTGGTTCAAAGAAACCTTGAATTTGAAAGAGTTCTAATTTGAAGTTTTTATTATATCCGCACATTTCGCAAAATATCACTCATAGGCCAAGGTATCCATAAATGACTAGTTTGCGTAAATTTTATACCGCAATTGATCACTAAAAATTAAGAATTGCATTTGATATCCTAAACTTGGCTTTCATTAAAATCTTATCAATCTTGCTTGACACATTTTCGGTTACTTCTTCATTCATATGTCAATCATAATTTCTTCATCTGTCTTATTCTTGTAACTGGCAGGAGTTTTTATTTGTCGATTCTTTACACTAATTATCTCTGTCTGTCTGTCTACCTCTTCTGAGTCATTTTCACATATGAGTTAACACAGGTGTTGCAGTCATGTTCCTTATTAGCGTTCATCTTGTTTGATTCTACTATCATCAAAAAAAGTATAAAGTCCAATTTTTTTTTTTTTTTTTGTTAAAATTAATATAATTAAATACGACAATCATTGCAGATACACTTTGTATAAAGGCACACTTGACAATAGTTTTTGATGATTACAACAAAATACATAAATTACGATCTGTTTAAATGAATGATATGTGTGATTTTTCGTTATAAATATTTTATACTATTAGCATAGACATAGAAACTTATCTACTAGGAAGTGACATAAGCACTTAAAGAAGCAATACTCGATAATTCAGTACAATACGATTACATTAACATTTTGCGCTTAGATAAATTATGTAGAACTTAAAATAGATACATGAAACCTAAGTTAAACTTAAAACAAACGCTGCCAAATTGTGACATTGTGGCGGCCGGGATGGGAATCCCGATTCGAACCGACCACGAACTAACTAATTTTTGGTTTACTGCCTTTGGTACATTGTACGAAAATTTGTTTGATTTACAGACTTATAGACTTTGGATTTGGAAAATAAGCTGACTAAAAGAACTAAAAGTTATTTACATTATATTTAGGTAATAGAAGAGAAATATGAACTAAAAACAAAATAAATAAATTTGAAAATAAAAATTATTACTTAACTAATAATGATAGCGCAGCGATTCCACGTCGGATTCGCCCTCGTCGCTCGACGAAGGTGGCGTCTCGAGATTGGCGACTGCCACGTCAAGATAGTCTTCGTTGGCGAGCAACAGCTTGTCGAGATTCTCAACGATTTCGGAGAATGTTGGCCGTGCGCTGGCATCGAAATGCCAACATTGGCGCATCAGCATGTAAATGTTCAGCGAGCACTTCGAGGGCTTCTCCATGCGCTGCCCGGACATCAGATAGTTGTAGAGCTCCTCAGCGGACATGATCGTCGGATACGGTTGTGCGCCGAAGGTCATGATCTCCCAGAGCAAGATGCCATACGACCAGACATCACTCTGTGAATCATAGAATTTGTCCTGTAAGGATTCCGGTGCCATCCACTTGATGGGCAGCCGGCCATTTGTGTTCTTGCGGTAGTAGTCCGTGCTTTGAATATCGCGCGCGAGCCCAAAATCGGCGATTTTCATGACATAATCGTCGGAGACGAGAACATTGCGTGCGGCCAGATCGCGATGTATGCAACGTCGTGAGGCCAAGTAGTCCATGCCGCGTGCGATTTGAAAAGCGAACGAAATCAAATGCTTCTCGTTGAGATGATGCTGCGGCGGCTGTGCCGCTGACTGCTGATCGCTGTAGTCCTTGGCGACTGGCCGGTTCTTGTTCAGGAAATCCTTCAGATTGCCGTGCGGCGCAAACTCGACAATGACATACAGCGGGCCATTCTGACTGCAGCAGCCGAGCAGGTTGATGATATTGATGTGCTTGCCAATGATCTTCATGACCTCCATTTCGCGCACCAAGCTGGCAATGTCATCGTCGGTATGGCCCTCTTTGACCATCTTAACGGCGACAATGGAGTTGTTTGCCTCCGCCATGACGACACGCCCAAACGCGCCTTCGCCCAATGTGGCGCCCAGTATGAGTTGATTGCGCGGCAGCTCCCAATTCGAATCCAACGGGAATTCATATTCATTGAATGGCGCCGGCTCAAAGTTTGAACTCTGTGAGACGGTTGTGCGTTGCTTTTCGATCTTGACGACCGGCATGATCATCGTGTCCATCGAACCGCTCGAATCGCCGCCTGCGCCACCGCTCGCCGGCTTGTAAATGATAACCTTCTTCGTCCATTGGTGCACCGTTTCGATGCGTTGCTTCAGCAGTTTCTCGTGCTTCAGCTTGCGCAGCACGTACACAATCAGCAAAGTGGACAGCAAGATGAGCAGCAGTATGACCGTCACCACAATGACCCACATGACATGACTGCGCATGATCTTCGCCACATTCGGTTCAAACGGCAGCGAGCCGTTGATCACACGCAGGTAGGCGCTGCTCAAAGACCGGCCGAGACTGTTCTGCTCGATGCACGTGTACCAACCCTCGTCGGCGAGCGTGACATTGACGAACTCCAACCGATCGACATCCTCCTTGTATATCTGCAACTTGGTATCACTTGTGCAGGCGACCGTGCTGTTGCAGGGCGCGAACGACCAAACCTTCTTGCTCGTCAAGTCCGACAGATACTTGCAATCCATGTGGCCGCTGCCGTTGATGGGCAGCGTGAGATTGACGGGCGCCGTCGTCACAATCGGCTTGTGATTCACACGATCACTGACGACCAACTGCATGGAGTGTTCAATGCAGCCGACCGGATTGCAAATGTGGCACGTATAAATGTCCGAGTCATCGGGCACGAGATCCTCCATGGTGATTGACCAACGGCCGCGCTGCACGCGACCCATTTGCCGATAGATCTTTGTGCCGTTGCGCTGCCAAGTGATCGTTTGGTCGGGCGTGCCGACCACCGGACAGTTGAACGTTACCGAACTGCCCGACGGTTTCGTATAGATTTTTTGTAACTTCGTTGGATTCCGAAAGCGTGGCATCGTCTGATTTGTCTCCGCGGCCTGCTCGGGCTTGCTCTCGACGTCCATGTCCGTCGTTTGCTCTTGGCCACCAGTCGTATTAGTGTTGGCTCGCTTGTGCAACTCAATGTTGTAGTCGCCCTCGTTGTCGTTGTAATCGTGTGCTTCCTCTGAGTCGGCCGGTGGTCGACGTGCCGTCACTTCAACGCTCCTGTGGAGCAACACAAGCAACAGAAACATGACGAAGACAACATTGCGCACTTGCAACATGTTGCGTAAGCTTAGCAACATCCGCAGTTTGGTTGAGTTCGGCTTTGTGGTTTGTCCGAGGTTCCTTCTTGTTGCTGTTGCTGTTGCACGTTGCACGCTTCGTTTATTACTGTTACTTGCAATTTGGCGCTGCTGCTGCTGCTGACTACAACAACAACATTGTTCGCTTCCAGTCGCCTTCCAGCATGAACGGCTGCTTATGTTGTTAGCATGCAACTGATGCTGTGCCGGCTCTCCGCCTGCCATTTTAAGCATATTTATTTTTGTATCTGTATCTCTTTCACAGTCGCTGCTGCTGCTGCTGTTGCTGTTGCTGCTACTGCTGCTGCGGCACCAAATGTATCTAAACTAAGTGTTTTTCCTGCAAGGGTGCGCAACGCCACTCGGTTTGTCACATGTGTTGTCGTTTCTTTTCGTTTGGTTTTATTTTTCTTGTACGCTTGTTTTTTAATTCACCGGAAATCCACTTTAGTATCTCTTCAACGTCTGCAATTGGAAACTTTGTATTCCTTTTTTTTATTCATTTATTTTTGGTGATTTTTTCTTTTATGCTCTGTTGTTGTTGTTGCCTTCTAATAATTTTCCTGCTATATATTATTGATTGTGCCGCATTTGATCGTTTGCAACATGTGTCTGTGTGTGTGTGTGTTGTATTGTTTTTTTAATTGTTGTATCTGCCGTGCCCTCCTTGCTTATCCGTTCATCATGTCTTTGATCTTGTTCTTATTAGTGCCGTTAATCAGCTTTCCGGAAATACTCAAAAATGTTTTAATTACGTTCTTCGACTTGTGCTGTTGTTGTTGGTGTTCCTTGATTGTTATTAACTTTCGTTTGATTTAGTTACATGTTCGATAGATTTATGGCATTCATGTTGACATTTTCGTTCTGACATTCAAACTATGCACAAGCGGTAACTAAAGCAGATGGTTTTTGTTGTTGTTATTATTAGTGTTGGTGTCGGTGTTGTGGATGATGATGATGATGTTGATGTTGTTGTAGATGATCTGAAACGCACATGTGCTTGTTGCTGTTCGTCTCGCCACACTTTGCTTAATTTAGAGTCTCATCTATTATTTCGCTGATATATGAGATGTCGTGGGTGTTGAGTTGTTCTTCTGCTGTGTTGTTGTTGTTGTTGCCGTTTTCTTTAGCTATGGCACTTTGGTATATCATTCATTCATGAAACTGCATCGAAATTCAGTCAGTACCTGAAAGTGAAATCGAAATTCGTTAATAAATTTGTTATTTCTCGGAGCTTCTCTGTTAGCGCTAAGTTATGTAGGCGTCGTAAGTCTTAAAGTGCTCACGGATAATCGCTTTGGCAACAACTTTAAATGCCATTATTGAGTTATTAGAATTGTGTCTGTGTTCTGGTGATCTAATTCGGAGAGGCTCTATAAGTATTTATTTTAGAAAATGCCATAAGGACGCTCATGCTCTTGTCGTTGTTGTTGTTGGGCCATTACACTTCGTAGAAATTCGCAGCAAACTATAAAATTTCATTGCTAAACAATCGACAGATTTGTTTTGCCAAAAACTTGTTGAAAACCGATATTTATTGACCAGAACAAATACAATTTTCACGATTTCCAAATATTTGGCTGCTTGGCGTGTTTCCTGTTGCGCAAATGAAAGATTTGCGAAAATTTGCAAAACGTGCAAATTAAAGCGAAACAAAGCGCAAAGTTTACAATGGAAATGCGCAAAAGTGTGTGGAAAAAAATTAAAATAAATTAAATGAAAAAGTGTTTATGAATTTAAATCTAATAAAAGCATCTTGCAAATATCATAACACACAAAACAATGGAAAAATGTGAACCCCAACAGAAACACGCATTTGCTGGAAACGATATGACGCTCGTTGTGCATGAGGGTGGAGGCGGGGAGCTTCAAGAGCTCCACCGCCTGCAATAACGGCAACATAAATCGTCAAAACAACGACAACAACAATAACTATAAAAAAAGAAACAGAAGTAGCAACATGTTCAGGAACATGATCATAGAAAATGCCGCGCATTGATGACGTTAACGACAATGGCGGCTTCTAACGGTCTCTCGCCGTCTCACTCGCCGTCTGGCCGTTGCACGCTAGTCGTCTCGCTCGCACACTTCCGGCGACCGGAAAAGCGTTCCTACGCCAAACGGAAGAAATCGTTTGATTTCACTTTTGACACGAATTCGGTTTCGAATTTGATTTCATTTTAAATGTCGTCATTTCTTAAAAATAAAATTTTGCATCTCATTTTGTTGTTGTTATTGATTTTTCATGAATTTTCTTTGCTTTTGTTTATCGGTGAGCGTACATTTTTTTTTTGTTTCCTTCATGCGCAAATTTTTCAACACTTTTCATTCACGATTTTTGTTTATTATTAGTTTTTCTTTTTGTCTGTTTTCCTTTGCTCATCACGCTTTTGATTTACTCTCGACAAGGTAAAAACAACATTTGCTTTTGGCTATTTTTCAGTCAAGACGAACGAATTCTTTGAAAAATGTCAAATTGAAATTTACTGCTTGACATTTCAGCGCTTTTGCTTCAGTACAGCACGCTTTATTATGCTTCGTATGAGCTACTTTTTATATTTGTTAATTTTTTGTCAGACTTTTGCTTTATTAAAAGCATTTTTGAGCTCAATTAAAATGTCGCGCATGTTTCCGGTAACTTGTTGAGTTGTATTCGCTTCACTGAGATTTGCACAATGCGCAAAAAGAAAGCAACAATAAACAAACAACAGTTTTAAGCACACTTGGCTTCATTAGGGCTCCGACATAAAAGACTATTCAAAGTAAAACCAATAAAGCGACCAGACAAGGTCAAATAGTTAAGCTGACATGGTTGTTCGGCCGTTTAAGGTTTACTTTGGATAATATGTTTGTTTTTAGACATAGAAATAATTACAAAAAATAAAAATTTTAGAAAACCGACGAACAAATGTTCTCTAAAGATAACTGAAAAACATCTGTGATTGAGTAACCTTACAACGAACACAAATAAAGCTAAATCAGTTCATCTGTTTGGGAGCCATTGACAGATGTACAGAAGCACTCGTCGATAATATACAAATACCATGAGTGGATTTTAAGCCTGGAGTTCTTAAGTCACTTAAATCTTTTTGTCAATACATCTTAAGTCATTTTGATAGATCATCACAGTAAAGACATGAATACATTATTTATTTCCAGAAAAATCACATTTATCGTTCTGGAATTCTTTGTGTAACTTCTCGAGTGTTGTGTACTGAGTAGGTCCACCGTAAGGTTATCCAGCATGGGATAAGCTCAATTGTAAATAGAATTTCAAACCTAAACCGGCGTTGATTGAAGAAGCACAAGTGTCGCTCAATCAAGAGGCACAATAGTTGTGATATGATGATGATGATGCGATAATGATGAGATTCATCACAATTACTTATTGGAAAATTTGATTTTAAAATACGCCCATGGCTTTTGTAGCCTACTTTGAAGCGATTATAATTATTGCTATTTTAAAAATATCAGACTTTTTAAAAACTCTTTTATTGCCAATAAAAAATTATTTGCCTGAAATATTTTTTGGTATTTTCGCAGAACAAAACAAATTAGTATACAAACATACTATAAACACATACATATACAATAAATATCTACGTATGTGTGTGTGTGTTAATAAAGTGAACGCTTTCGTTTTCATAACGTACCATGTGAAAATTAAATTTTCCGTTAGGGCTTCACTTTTATATGCCGTAATTTTTCTTTTCTTTTTTTTTCTTTTGCCACAAACTACTCTGCACACACTCGTACACACATATACATAATTTTCGATTTGTAGTCTTTATGCGAAGTTCATTTAGACTTGTTTAATTTTTTTGTGTTTTTGTTTCGTTTTTATTCGTGTTGGCGAATACAAAATTTCTATATATATACCACTGACTTTGATTTGATTTTTTGGTTGGATATCGTTTTGAAAATTTTACGTTACGCGTTGTCCGTGCGACACGGCAGTACTTGATATCTGCAACGTACATCGAAAACTGTTTCAAATTGAAAATTGTACTCGCCCTCCTACTACAACAACTCACTCACTCACTCACTCACTAACTAACTTACTCATTTACTGATTCGCTCAAAGTGAAACTGAATGGTCGAATGATCTTCATCATGTTGTTCAGAACGAACTCTTGAAATACGTATGTTTTCTTTCCCTCCCAAAATTCTGCATGCGCAACTTTGTCGTTCTCATTGCGATACATTTTTAGTTTCGCTCTCCCTTTCACTCAACGATCGTGTCGTTGCTCGTCGCTTGTTGCTCTTCTCTGCATCCGAATTTTCTATGCTATTTATGTACCCCTGGCATACACACGAACCAGTGTCCGTCCAGACGTCGCTCCCGCATCTTTTTCATTTTCAATATACTCGTTGTCAAAAGTGACTCTGTTGGGTTGCTTGCCTTAATTTTTCCACATATGTTTTAGTACTTTTATTATTATTATTCTTTTTGTTGTTGTTGTCTTTCGCTCAATTGCGTTTGTTGTTGTTGTTGTTTTTCTTACTGTTTGCTTTTTGCTCATCGCTCGGTCGGATCGTTGGCCCGTGTATTTGCTCCGGCATCGCTCGTTGCTGGTCCGAATGCCGAAACAGAGACGTGCACTGTTCACATCTTTTCAGAGCATCATTTATACGCAAATGCAATCGTAGCAGCCGTGGCACAGCCTACGCGACACACGAACGTTGCACATGCCCACATATCCAGAAGTCACACACAGACCGACGACGACGACGAGGGCAACGGGGCGGCGGTGTGTGTGTGTGTTTATGGAAAGAAATTAAAGAAATTAAGACTCTGTGGCGCGTTACCGTTTCAGCTTGAATCAAATTGAATGAGTTCTGGTACTGTATCTGTGTATCTGTGTATCTGTAACTGCACTGAGCACTGATGATGCTGGCGTTGCCGTTGAAGGGGCTTCATACAAAATGCCAGACTAACTAACTAAGTAACGGACTGGCTGAGTGAGTGGTTGACTGACTGACAGCGAGACAGACTTACTGAGTGGCACAAGACACAAGGGCAAATATTGTTTTATGCCATTTAATATGTTTATATGAACATGTATACGAGTGAGTGTGTGTGTGTGTGTGCGTTTGTTGTTATTTTCAAATGTTTTTTGCTTTCACTGTTTTGTTGTCATTGGCTTGTCCCTCGGCATCATCAGCCTCAGCATCATCATCAGCATCATCATCATCATAACCATCGTGTTTGTGGGCTCATTACCGCCGCATTACAGTTGTCTCTCGAGCCCGTGGCGTGTTGCGCTTACCTAAAACACTTCCAGTGGCTTTCAACTGTTGGCTTAGGCTTTTGTGCAACACATGTCGCACAGACGCTGAACGTGTGTATGTGTCTATATTTTGTTTTTTTTTGAGATGGGAAAATATTTTATGCACGCCTGTGTAGAGTCGACGTCACATTTGTTGGATTTCAGCTTCTGTGCCAGTTCTGTTTAGAGTTAAACTCCAACATCGAACAGTCGTCGAAATTATGGCAGTTTTGACATTGACAATTCTCTGGAATCGATTCATTGAGCCAGAACAGGAAACCTCATTGGGATTCAAGTGAAATATGTGCAGCTATCTATATGAATCGTGATACATATGCATGTATACATGATATTGTTATATAAAATGTATATATACATGGGGCTTGACACCTTGAACCACAAGTCAATCTAGAATTGCAGTTTGAGGTAGTCATGGCATACAAAAAATCAATCAAGTTCGGAAAGAAAAGTTTTATTTAGAAAGAATTTCATTAAAAACAACTTAATTGTTCTGATTCAAATTTCGATCATTGTTAAATGCTAGAAATCATTAATGAAATAATCTCAGTGTTCTGGAAATTTGGCACTGATTCATCGAAATGTTGTAATTTCGTTAGAATTCCAAAGAAATTTCATTCCACACCTGTTCCGAGTGCTTCCAAGCGAACACAAAGACGATCGATGACGCAGTTCAGTGGACGCATGCACCGTAATGGATCATCAATTCCGAATGGAGCTGCGAATTAGAGCAATGCGAAGCGTACTTATTTATAAATTTTCAGGGTTAGGCTTACGTACTGAACGCTCAAAATGCTCAATAAACGACAACATTGTGTAGCCCCTTCTTATATCCGACTCCATGCCACATTAAAAGTGAAAGAAATCTGAGCAAATGAGTGGAAATATCTGCTGTACTGAAATTGCTGAGTGACTGCCGGCGATCTCCACTCAATGGCAGCATCGACATCTGGAGCACATTGCCATGAAGAGTGTGCGTGTGGAATGAGCTCAACTGAACTCAACTCAACTGGCTGACTGACAGACCGCTCCGATCCGACTGAATGACTGACTGACTGACTGAATTTTTGTTTATTTATGAAGGGGGTTAGAGAGCAGAAAACGACGCACAAATAATGTTTTTGTTGATAAACACGCAAATGAAATGGAATTGAATGTTTTTGTTTGATTTGGTAGCAGAAGCAACTTAATTTGTTATAGAATTTGTTTCAATTTTTTTCATTCTCTTATTTTTATCTCTTTTTCAATTGATTTTGTCAAAGGCAAAAGCGCAGAACAATCGAAAGTGGGCAAACATTAAATTAATTTTTAGCGGTTACAAAATGTATCTGAACTCGATGCTAGCGAATTTATGAGCGCTTTGCCAGTCAGAAAGTATATTTCACGCTGCAAATCAATTGTTTATTTATGTTATTAGAGCAATTCATAAGTTCATTCCCATAAAAATGTTTGAAATCTGATAATTTGAAGCTCTGGGCAACACATTTGGGATGCAATAAAGTCACAGATAGTTCCATTTCCATGCAAAGATTGTATCGCAACAAATTTCAATTTAAAGTTCGCAATCAAAACTCAAGCAAATTAAACATATTAATTTTGTTTACAGTCGATGTTCTTAATTATAATTATTACATTAATAAAAATTAAGAAGCTTTTGATTCAAGATTGAAAGAAATTTAAGTAGTATTTCGGTTCACCGCTTCGAACCAATGTCTCTGGATCTGGAAGAAGAGATCAACAGTAACTATTGGGTGCAGTTAAATTAATTAAATTAAAATTTTAAGCAGAATTTTTACTCGTTCTTTAGACCATTATTAATTGTCAGATCTCCGGTTTTGAACCCATTCGGTTCTATTTGCAGCCTTGAACTTTTGTACATGTTGAGAATCCCTTATTTTACTAAAATTGGATCAATTTGAATACATTCATGAGCTTTCATGATTTTTCACTTGACGGGCTGAACTCGTCAATCCCCTACCGCAACACCGCACATCCCTCAAGCTTACATAAGCTTAGCGCAACAAGAAGCAAAACATAACAAGTGAAATAAGCACAAAACATGAAAATTGGAGAGTCAATTTTGTAAAATTGGACGATTGAGCACAAAAACAGCGAAAACGAGTAAATAAAATCAATTACAACATTGACTTGGTGGACTGGCGAGCGGTCGGTTGGATTGGCACAGCACGAGGCTCGAAAATTAGTCTAAACAAATTTACAAATTTACGCAATTCAAAACAGAAAAAGAAAAAACAAAAACAAAAAAAACTTTTGCTCAGTGCCACTCGAGAAATTGTGTCGAATCTGTTCACAAAAACTTACATTCAAATTTTGAAAAATTGTTGAAAAGATTCCGTGGAACTTGTTGTTGTTTCTTTTAAAATTTTTGCTTTTAAAATCACTTTTTATTTTTTCTTAAATAGTTTTCACAACAAAAACATGCCACGCATTATATATAAGTACGTATTTTTTTATAAATACTTGAAATTTGTTTTTCTCTTCACTTTTCGAAAGTAA
Organism: Phortica okadai; assembly: GCA_034638295.1. Classification (NCBI taxonomy): domain Eukaryota; kingdom Metazoa; phylum Arthropoda; class Insecta; order Diptera; family Drosophilidae; genus Phortica; species Phortica okadai. The sequence continues at coordinate 36,728,501 of CM067849.1, forward strand.
TTAAAATTTATTGTCACAACAATTAACGTAAATGTTTCAGCAACAAAAGTTTATTTAACAAAACATATGCAAAAAAACGACATTTTCATTGAGCACTTAAAATTCCAAAACTTTTTGCACAATAATTTTTGGAACTTTCCGAAAAATAGAACGTATTAGAATATTTGTTTGAAAGTTGAATTTCTTCACAACAAGTGAGGAAACCATTGCAGAAGACTTCGCTGATTTTCAAATACTAAAGTGAAATTCGTTATGAGAACGTTGGGGAGCTGAGAGTTCGCTGAAAATGCGCTCAATTAAGATAAAAGATTCTGAATAACGACGGCGACGGCAGCGGTGTTGATGATGCGCCCTAACTGAAACACCGAAACATAATCCAGTGGCGTTGTCATGTGCTGGAAAATCTCTAATATGTTCTTTTTTTTTGCTGCAAACAAAATTGAATAATGGGCGATCTATATGGGGGGAAAAGTACTCAATTTTGCTTGGCTTGGGGGGGAAATACTCAGATGACAGCAAACAATTTAAATAAAGAATGAAAAAGGGGCAGAACTTTGAGTGACTTTTTGAAGCTGACATTCTGTCTGTCCATCCACCTGATTTTCACAGTTTATCTTCCAGTACTCATTGTAAAATCGTTATTATATCTTAACAAAGCACTTTTTTGACAAAGACATGATTTGAGGTTGAAACATATGAAAAAATCAATGAAAACCAAATTGACATTCTCCATTAGTTTGGAATAATTGCTGTAAAAATAAGTACAAGATTTTTTACAGTGCATGGCTAGTATGAGTAAGAATTTCTTTTGCTCTCACTCAAAAATTTTGCTCAAAATTCCAACTTTAAAAAAAAAACGCTGCATAGTTTTGAGCGCATCATGGAAATATAAGCTGTACGCACAAAACGTCTGTCCATCGACAGTTTTTCATACGACGACATAAATTTTCTCCGATCAAATTGGTCCGATAACGCCTGTTCCGATAAAGAAACTTAGGTCTCTATGGCTCCTGGCTTTAAGACTGCGGGAGGAGATCGTTTATACACAGATCGTAGTTGTCTCATCGCTGATTAAAAATATATGTACAGTAGAAACTCGATTATCCGGACCTCGATTAACCGGATATTCGATTATCAGGAAACATTTGTCACGACTGTAATTGCCGATTCAAAAATTTTTTACGGCACAACAAGACATGTTTATTCCCGCCTTCGACTGTGTTGTACTCTCTGATATGCTATTCGTTTTCACGGCGATTAATGTCAGTATCAAAAGATTAATTTTTACCAATGGAATGAGTTAAAAAAGATGAACGTACATCATTTTGATAATCAACTCAGCAAAAGTTGTACTTTTTAAAAAAAAGTAACTAAGAATCGCCTTTTGCTGTTTCCTCGACTTCGCAGATGTTCAAACACTTGGGGTCTTATGTTTTTGTTAACTTTGTGCGTGGGAAATCTAAAATGCCCAAGCGCTGTTGTCTCTTCAATAGTAAAGATAATTTAGAGTATAAAAAAAGATGAATTTCCAGAAAGTTGGCGCTATTATATGGTGTAGGAAATTCTACGATATAATTTGGCTATGAAATCGATTATACGGATTTCCGATTATACGGAATACCCCTGGTTTTAATTGATCCGGACAATCGAGTTTCTACTATATGTACTTTTTGGCTTGTTGGCTAGTGTTTTTCGTTCATTCCCTCATTTTACCAAGCAGCATTGATTTATGCACGTCAACATAACGTGCATAAACTAAGCAGTACTGCTTTTCAGAACACACACGCAGGTAGTAAACACTTGGAAAAACTCACTGGGAAATTGTAAACAAGAGGTAGACGTGGTTTTTGGGAAATACTATTTTTGTCTTTCCCTTTCTAGATGCTTTTTTCTTACCAATGAGAACCATTTTGTTAGTTATGTGTTGTTTTGACAAACGCCTTCGCATCCTAAATTTTACGACTAAGCCGTCATATTTAACTCATCATAATCGTCGATTTGAATCCGTTTTGCATATGCGAAATTTATTATACTATTATCATATCGGATTAACAAAATCCGGCGCCAAGCAATTCTAAAATCACAGCAAGCAGCTAAACTGAACTTAATTGCAAAACTGCAATCGTAGAAATCAGAAGGAAAACGAAGCACAGAAACGAAAATGCATCTGCACTCCATCAATATTGGCATCGACAACATTTAACTGCCACTACTGTCCAAACCCGCTGGACGACACGACTTCTTAACCGCCGCACTGTGCTCGCCCGGTCTTCCCTTGGCTTGCCTCAGCTACCCGCTTCCGAGACCAACATGATACGCCGACGATTGTGGCGCGCCATTGGCAACGTCAACTTGCATATTTCACATATAATTGGCAATAAAAATTCATGTTAATGTGCAATTAATCATATTAGCAATTAACTCTTGGCTCAGCGCACCGCACGAGATCTCGTTTTCATGCTCTGGGTTACAATTAGAATTCGTATCTGAGTTGCAAACAGATTTTCTATTTTTTTTTTGCGAGTTTTTCATTTCTGCAATGTTTTCTTTTCGACAAGTTGTTTGCCATTTAAGCATTGACTGTGCACACGTTTAATTGAAAATTTCACGGCACGGAAGCTGCAAATGACCACAAAAGTATTATAAATATTCGTGAAGTCTTTAAAGCATTTATCAACAATCGAAAGACGCTCGAATGCAAAGACAATTCAAAGACTTTTCTCTTCTTCAGTTGACAATAAGAATTAATTGCTTTCGATTCTACTTTTTAATGAGCCTCACAATTATTTTACTCGCTAATCGTTCTATTGTCGACACTATATTGAGTTATGAGTCTTGTTTGTTTCTGTTTTCCTATCTTAGACAATTCGCACAGCGTGAGTTCCGCGGCTTTTGTTCGGAGTTGTGTTCGTTGTTGTACGAATAGCGACCTTCATTAGTTTCAAAATAGTCGCTATTGTCTCGAGCTCTCGATCAGCGGCTAAGACACTGTCCAGTTTGCAATACAGTAGCCGTCATTAGCATTAGTTAATAGCGCTTAAATATGATTTTGAATAGAATTGAGACTTTTGAATTCGGTTCGACGAAATGAGTTGCACAGCTTGAAATTGTATTTCTGACATAGATTTTCTCTTTATTCCAAATTGTTACTTTCAAATATTTTTTAATTATTATTCAAAATAAAAAGAAATTCAATAAAATCTTATTCCCAAATTACTACAAAAAATATGAGAACTTCAATTAAGTAATAAGTCCGTTTGGAGGTTGTTGAGTAAATTTGTCAAATTTCAATCTCAGTAAGCAATAATATGACCGTCATGACCCACATGACATCACCTCGCATGATCTTTGTCACATTCGGCTCGAAGGGATATGAGTCGTTCACAGCACGCAAATAGGCGATGCTCAAAAATCGGCCCAAACAGTTTGACTCGATGCACGCGTACCAAGCCGCATCGTCAGGCGTAATATTCTCAGATTCGAAACGTTTAATATCCTCCTGGTTGATCTGCAGTGAGCAGCCAGGGTTGCTGTCGCACAAGGCAAACGACCAAACTTGTTTACTTGTCAAATCAGTTAGATATCTGTCTGGCGGCGTCGACACAATAGGCTTATGATTCACACGACCAGTGATGAGCAATTTCATTGACTGCTCAATGCAACCGATCGGATTGCACACACGACACGTATAAATATCCGAGTCATCGGGCAGGAGATCCTCCATGGTGATTGTCCAACGACTGTGTTGCACTCGACCCATTCGCCGGTGGACTTTTGTGCCGTTGCGTAGCCAAGTGATCGTTGGCTCTGGTGTACCGACCGCCGTACAGTTGAACGTTATCGAATTGCCCGTTGGTTTCGTATATATTTTATATAATTTCGTTGAATTCGGGAAATGTGGCATCGTTTGATTTGACTCCGCAGCCTGCTCGGGTTTGCTCTCGACATCCATGTCCGTCGTTTGCTCTTGGCCGCTAGTCGTACTAGTGTTGGCTCGCTTGTGCAACTCAATGTTGTAGTCGCCCTCATTGTCATTGTAATCGTGAACTTCCTCTGCCGTCACTTCAACACCTCTGTTGAGCAATGCAAGCAACAGAAATATGGCAAAGACAACATTGCGCGTTAGCAACATGTTGCGTATGTGCAATTTGGTTAGCAACATCGTCAGTTTTGTTGAGATCAGCTTTGTGCTTTGTTTGCTGTCTGATGATGTTGTTGAGATCATATTGTTTGTTCGTAATACTTCGTTTAGAATCTGTTCTGTTGATGTTGTTGGTGTTTCAGTTTTCTTACTTATTAGTTAGTCGGAATTGCATCAAATTAAGCACCTTAAAGTAGAACTGAAAGCGAAATATTCATTAAACATACAACGTTTTGCTCTCTCTGATCTCTTATCAATTTTCACGGCCTTATTTTTTTTATTTTTAAATTTATTTTTGTTCACTAAGATGGTATAATATTAATATTGTCCGTAAAGATATTTTATTAAGCAGTCACGATGAAAACTCACATTGCTGCTGCGCAAATTCGTGTAAACTCTGCAGTGTATAAACGCGTACTGCGACTCACAGAATTTCTTAGCGATTGTTAGTTGATTTTGTTTAAACGATGTTTGTTTATTTGCTTGTTTTGTTGATTGTTTGGAATAATATATTTATCACTTAAATAATTTGTTGAAAATTTCTTTCTCTGCTCGCAATTCTGCTTTCACACACACGCCCTCTTTGGTCGAAAAAATTGTTTTACGATATAAAATATTAGAAATATGTAGACTAATTATTATTTGCGAATTTGGAATTTTTATACAGAGATTTGATTTGATTTTGGATAAATATCGTTTAAGAAACACTTTTTTTCGCATTGTCTATACCACACTATATTATGTTATTTGATATCTGAACTGTATCACACTGAACTGTATCGAAAACTGTTTCAATTTGAATAGTGAACGCATCCTCCTACTTAAATACTCACCCACTTGAAATATGCCTGAATAGTCGAGTGATTTTTTTGGTGATGATGATGCTAATTTGATCAGAGCAATCTTTTGAATAATTAAATTACCTCCAATTACTTGCTCTCATTGACCGTAAGTATTTTTCGATCAAGAGTACTCGACTTTGAAATACTCTGTACCTTTAATTATAAACAACTGTTTGAGAATGTTTTCATGGTTATATATCTGCAAAAATAGATCATACTCGTAAGTTAAAAAAAAAAATCTATTAACGTAAAACCAGTAAGAACGCTATCTTCAGCCTTGTTGAAGATTATATACTCTTCACGCCCTTTTTTGTGCCACGCCCATTTTTTAGATTGAATCTTATTTATCGTTATCTTAATTTTCATAGTTTTTGCTCATTGAGATATGGAAGTTATTGATTTTTGCTATAAGTGGGCCTAGCCATGCCCATTTTTTGGTCATGCCTCTGTAAGAACATAAGGTTGAAGTTTCAAGTCAATTGATTAAAAAAGTTTTTCATATAGCGACGTACATCTTGCTTCTCTTCCTCTTCTTCATTTTGCATGACAGGTACCAGTTCCAGTGGTCCGATATCAATGAAACATTCAGCCATTTAGTCTGGGGACGTAAAACTACTAATGTTGATATTTCAGCCCTCTATGTTCCAAAAAAAAGTATTCCATACGATTTAAGTTTTGATCACTTTTCTTCTTCTTTCCGTATAGGAGGTAACAGTTCAAAACTGTGGGTCGGAAACATCGTATTCCATACGATTTAAGTTTTGATCACTTTTCTTCTTCTTTCCGTATAGGAGGTAACAGTTCAAAACTGTGGGTCGGAAACATATATTTCGATCTGTTACAAACTTCAGCACAAAGTCGGAATACTATTCACTGCGTGAAGAGTACAAACATCACCGAAATTTCAGAAGATAATTTTGATTTTAAGCGTTTACTCCCGAAATGCAAACATCAAATGTGTTGATGTTGACTGACAAGCAAAGAAACTTTCAAATAAAGTCCTTAATTATTCATCGTACTGTATGCCCCGCAACCTACTTGATATGTAGTATATTCAAGTGGTAGTTGAAAAAAAGATACACGTTTAAAGTCAACTAAACCCATTTTTAAGTCGATTGCCGGACTAAGCGGACTCGGACTCGACCACAACACATGATAATCTTCGACTGATTGTAGCTCATTAAAGCCGCTTTGTTTGCCCCGAGTGGAACAGTAGCTGAGTTGCGATACGCGCAACACGATCATCGACAAGCGGCGGCAAAAGGTGCCAACGAGTGTATTAGCGCGATTGAGGGAGCTAGCGAACTAACGGACGGACGGACGGCAAATAAGGTAAGTCAAATGAAAGCCATGTGATCGTGTTGTCGATACACAGCATAATTAATAAAACTCAAATTAGAGAGAAGGCGGATTCGGGCAGCGATCAAATGATACAAAACAAAAATGAAATTATGCACAAAGATTTTCCACGAGCAGTTCCAAGCTAAGCTGATTTATCTGCTGGAAAAGTAAAGAAGAGAAAAAAAGCACACACATGTGTATGGGTAAAAATGCGTTAACAACACAATATAAATCAATCAAAATCTTACAAGTTCATTGACAGCTCACACAGCTTGCTGCATGTGGCGGCTCAAGGCGCAAGGCACAGCTCACAGCTGCATGGATCGAATCGAATCGAAAACGTTCGAAAGACTTAAGCCGAGTCGAGTCGAGTCAAACTAAAGCAACTTGCAGCATTCCAATAGCCATGGCCAAGAGTGTCAGACGCGCACATGTAGATCTATCGCTGGCCTGTCATATTGTGGACCACATTGTAAGTTATGATTAGCTCACGCTTAACTTGATGATTTAAGACCGGAAACACATGCTGAACGACAGATATTCAGGCTGAGAGTTGGGCCAAGTGAGACTCGTACATAGGCAGGCAGACAGACAGACCGATAGACCGACAGACAGTCGGGTTGTGTCTGGCCCAGAGTCAACATGCGACTTGTTTTGGCTTTGGCTATAATTCAAGCTCAGTCGATCGTTGCAATGCTTTTTTGAGTGATCTCCCTCGCTGCGATTGAAGCAGGCGCATGTGCAGGTTTCTTTCTTCTTCAATTTGTTCACTTTGTGTGCGCCTCATGCCTCATGGCTTATTGAATTTTTATTGTTGTTGTTGTTGCATTATTATTGTACTCGCACACACACCCGCACCCGCATAAGTTTGCATACTTTTGCATAAATCAAGTGAAATTTCACTTTTCGCTCCTTTGGCATTGCGCGTGAAACCGTTTTCATTAAATGCCATTAAACTAAGTAACTGAACTAAAGTTACTGGTCCTCTTTCTGTCTATGGTATCTACTAAAAGTGATATTGTTTAAGCAATCATTTTGAATTATCACGGGTGTGGTCGCGCTTTTAGCTTTGATAAAAATCACAACATCATAAACAGTAGTAGATTCCGCACAGCTCCGATCTTCAAAACATATACAAAATTAAACATCGGCTCCAAGAAGCCTTTATATACGCCAAATATTTTATTATTAATATCGGTTGAGTACATTTTTGCTTCCCTCTATGAGTTAATTTGCTTCTTGGCATACCATAAATATATTGTTCTAAGACAATCAACTCTCAGTTGGACCTTTAAAATGATGTCAATGAACGACCAATGGAGATTATCTTTGAGTGTTTTTGTTTCTTTCAAGATTTAAGGAAGCTGAGTCACAAGCCAAGATCGGATAGTTAAAGACAGAATAGTGACTTTTAGGCAAAGAAAAAAATACTTAAATGTCTTCCCGCCATTAAAATTTACGTTGCTAAACTTTGAAGTCACCTTTGCTAGAGAAAGACACCAAAGAACAGACAAGACACACGCCCATGTTTTTTGCCCATTACAAACTGTTCAGACTGACGTTAAATGCGGCTCACGTGCACAAAATGACAAGTCGCTCCGAAGTTTGCTGAGCTATCAGTCAAAACGAGTGCGTCTAAGCCAAGTGCGCGACAGCTAACGATTTAAGGCGGAACTCCTACATTGACAATCAAAGCGAATATAAATCAAAACTGCACCTGGCTCAAAAACGCTACCGGAGGCTGTCGAGCAGCATGCATGGAGCAAATCCACGGGACTATGGGAAGTATTACCAATTTTTCTGGCGAAAACTAATAACTCAAAGATAAAGCGACAAAAATTGCATTAGGTTGTGTGATAAGTTAGATAGTGTTGTGAATAAATTGGGCGTGGCTTAATCCCGCCTTTTTTTAATGTAAATTAATATAAAAATGTGTTGTCAATAAAATTAGTAAACGAAAATACATAGTCGGTGGGGTCTCATTTCTGTTTGGGAACGTCCATAAGTTATGTGAGGTTCTTATCTTAAGGTATGGATCCCTCCCCACCGGTCTTCGTGAGTTTTGGTGATATTTTGAGCATCATATGTATATCTTACATGTCCACACAATTGACTTTAATCGAAGGGATGCATAAAATTTCAAAACAATTCTGATTTTACTTTAGCATTTTATATAACGATATGGTTTTTTTAAAACATCTTTTGAAAGTACAGTTGATGCCATAAAATGTAAAGTGGCCCACAGTGCATTGTCGCTCCCACCAACACATGCGCGGACACAAATGTGTGAGCCTAATGTCAAAACCAGGGTTACCCTCTTGACTGAACGCCAAAATTGGAATACATTTTGTTTGTTTCGCACGCAAATTTATGGCAACAAGTACAGCGCAAACAACAATAACAGCAACAGCAGCAGCAACAACAACGTCAACGTCAACGCTAAGAACAAAAGGCTACCGAATTCCACGCTGGCTCTGAGCAAACGTTCTGTGGATAAATCTCTGCGCCACTCATGTGCTTTGCCCGCTTGCTTAACAGTTAAGAACAAGCGTCGTGCGTGTCGGTGTCGGGCTTTGACTTTGCTCGTTTGATTTTTATATACTTCTTGCCTCACTTCTCCTTGGCTTATTCCAACGATTTTGGTACGTTGATCTCCTTGTATTTTTGTTGGCTCGCATCACTTTTTTATACTCTTGGATGGATGATTACATTGGCTTTGTCATGGGGCTCGTGCACAGAATAACATCAGTGAGCATAAAGTATATAAATATGTTCTTGATCAGCGCGATGAGATGAGTTTATATAGCCATGTCCGTCAGTCTAACTGTTTCAATGCAAACTCCTCTTTAGTTGCAAAACTGTTTTAATATTTATAAGGCAGTTTGTATATAAAAATCAGAGTGATCGAAATATCACTTACAGGAATGATTGTTAAAATAGTTGGTTTTTGTCAAACAAAACTTTTTGTTTTTGGAACTATGACCCCATTTTTAAAGGGATTCTTTGAAAGCAAATGCAGATAGTGTCCTAGATTATTGAAGCTAGGACGACAATAGCATATGACAGCCATTGGAAAGATCGGTGCAAATTAGATTTTCGTAAGATAAATTTTTCTGTTCGTTAATGTAAACAAACAAAACTGGGAAACTAGGTGAGTAATGGAATTTCTCTATAAGGTGACGAGAAAGAAGATTGAAAAACTTATGAACATCTATCGTATTTGAAAGCTATAGGAGCTCTTTCAAATGAATGCTGGCAAGAATATACAACGTTCCGCAAAGCCGAAAATAACTTCCTTCCTTGTTTATTTTTTAACCATGTGTCAAGTAACATGAAAGCCTTTTCGCTTTGCGTGCTAAGCCACGCGATTAATTTTTTATTAATAAAAAATGCATTCGCTTTTTTGCGTGCTTGCACGTGGTTGGTAAATAAATCAAAAATCGTTCAACTAACATGAATACAACAAATGATTTTGTTTTTCTTATAGCAAAACAGAACAGAGCAGTTTATGTACAGATTTCAAAAACTAAATTGATAATTTTTTCATCTATTCATATATTCATATATTAGAACTCTATTCTGGCAACTATGACAATACTCAACATAATGACAATTGTCACATCACATAAATCCATTTTCAAATAAATTACAAGCAAAAAATTTAAGAAATGTGTATACGACGCATTTAAAAAAAAATAATGCCTTAGAATGCGTTAAAGAAGGTTGACTAGTAAAAATTGAAGACATTTTTATGTTTCTTAAAAATATAAATTATGTATATCAGAGAGAATGCGTTTAAAATATTTGAGTTAAAAAAGGATTAACCAAAACGATAGATCTAACCATTGCCGGAAAATTGTATAATTTTAGAGTTTTTGTTGACATTTGTCTCTGAAATCAGAATAAAAAAATTTCACATTGGTGGGGTGAAAGCTCTATCTGTTAAAAAACTTTTTTCTTGACACAGTTTAGTTAGAATACCAAATCAAAAAAAAAAAAAAATGACAACAAATTGTGACTAATTTGCAAGAATAGAGCTGTTCGTTAATCTTCCGAAAAGTGACTGAAAATCTTATATTGACTTTCCAATAGCGATAATTTATAATTTTTTATCTTAAAAAGTAATTTTTTTTAAATTTTAAAGTACCTTAAACTAACATAGCGATTACAATGCGTGAACTCAAACCGAACCTGAAACTGTTCGCACGATAAATGATCGCTGATAAAGATCTTCATTATGGCTTTCGGCAGAGAGCTGAAGGAAAAGAAGAAGGAGAAAAAGAAGCCGCGCATTTTCAGTACGATATTTAATATTTAGGCCAACAAACATGCACATCAGTCAGCCAACAATGGCGCCCGTTGTGAGGTCCAATGACGACCACACACCTGAGTCGCACTGATCAACGCACGTGTCTATAATGAAAACCATTTCTTTCAAGTTTTCTTTTAAATCAATGAATTAAAACCAAGCAGAATCAATAGTTGTTTGATTTATTGATGAGGCTGCGGCAACGCTCGTTGCCTTCGCTTCTTGCAACATAACTGTGCTGAGGCGCTAATCCTACTTGGAAGCACATGCGCCAACAGTTCACGCCGCGGAGGTCAGGCGAGCGCGACTTTGTTGTGCTAATCAGTTGCCAAGTTTATGTGACAGTTTAAAGTATGCCACACAAGGTGTCACCGCTGCAGATCGCATCAACGAGCCGCACTTGAGTTCAAGTTGATGTTGTTGTTGTTCTTATATCTTGTTTTTTTTTTTGTTTTGATAATTCAATCAGCCGCTATGCAAGCCGACACGGCTCGGCTGTATTAACTTGATTCACCGATTGGCTGTCGTCGTCATCATCATCAACGTTGTCGACGTCGACGACAGACCACCGGGGGCAGCGGCAGCACCCGCCAGCAGGCAACATGTTGATGATCGCGACACTGTTGTACATGGCTTTGAACTTTGGATATGCACGTCACCTGTGTGTGTGGTCGTATCGATTTTATGTTCAATTTTATTGTTAATTTCAATGAAATTTATCTAGTTTAGTGTGTCGACTTTTATTTTTGGGCTTTTCATTTTTATGTTTCCAAAAAAGAAAAGAAAACGAAAAATAAAACACTAACGATTTAATTTCTTGTTTTCTTGACTCTTTTCATGCATTATTCAGCAACAACAAGTTTTGCCTTGATCCTGATTTATCACTTTTTCGTTAGTTAAGAGATTTATGGAGTTTGTTATTACTTCATTGAAAACCGGTAGCCATTTGACATATCCGCCATAAATGATCAATAAGCTTCTATAATGACACTTTCGGCGCAACAAAAGCTTCAGTTGGCCTCTAATTGTTTATAAACACGGTGGGCGTTTGTGTGCCGTATGCGAACTATGAAACACTCAATAAACCATAATGTGCACAATCGCATAAGAAGATCAGCAAACAAAGGCAAAGCAGTTTATTGAGCGTTTCGGCAATTATCAGTCAAGCATTCAAAATACAACTGCGATAAATCTCATCCCACACGGAGGGCAAAAGTGAGAAGTCACTTTAAATTGCACTAAGAGGTGGTTGGAGTTGAGTAAAAATGCCGTCACTCTATACAAGAATTTTGATTAAACTTCTCTGTTAATATACTCAGTTCTTAATTTTTTAATCCAAACGACTTTAACATTATAATGGACTTGTTGTCCCGGTGCACTTTGCTGCGCCGTCCAAGCATGAGGATGTGTTGCATATCTCGTTTCTTTAGGTTTCTCATATCTCTCACCGTGCTCGAATGGTCCTTATAATGCTAACTATGTATGAAGAAACAGAAAGAATCGCCAAACGCGAAATGAGTTCATTTTCCACTCTATATGTGCTCATTCTATTTCTCTAAGCTCACTATATTCTGATATGCCGCAGTTGCATAAGTTGCACGAAGTCTTTATACAGAAAGATTGGGATGGCGATAAAAAAAAAAATTATAAAGTGAACAGCTACATAAAATGTTTGTTCCTTATGGACTCTAAGAAATTTTGTGGCAATAAAAATTTTAAGACACTTCTATGAGATGTACCCTTCAAATTTCAGACCTTCATGTTAAAAAAAAAACAATTCCTACAACCACATTAATTTTTTTATTTTTCTTCTTCTCTTTCTAAGGAAGCTACTAGCTCTAGTGGATAATCTCTACCGAACCCTACAGGAACACTTACTAGATCCATCTAAAAATTTACAGAAAATTTCATTGATATCGGTTTAGCAGCTTTGGAGTCTATAAGGAACATATATACATACATTCTCTTGTATATATATTCTTAGATACTAGATAGATAGATTATTGGAATCTCCGCATTCGTGATACTTTACTGTATTTTGAAAACACTTTTATATTGGAGTACTTATTCACTCTATATCCTTATTACTTTCTTGAGTTTAATCCAACATGTGTAAGTTTTACAGTTCACAATAAAGTTTACTCTTCATATGTTGCATACGAGAATCTTTACGACATTCAATGATGCGAGCAATGATTGTCATTAAAGAAAACCAGCAAATCGCAATTGAACACATTTTTATTATGACGATGTTCTTGTATAAGAACATGCCATCTGTTGGGAATTCCTTCGAAACCAAAACTAAGTGAAAACGGTCGACAGTTTGCAGAATAAAGAAAATCCTTTAACACATTGAAACCATTAACAAGGCAATCAATCATTCAATCAATCAGCATTACATTAAACTGATACCTCAAATCAGATTTCAACAGCGAATCTTTCACCTTGGAACGATTAAATGCCAAAAACTTTCTTATTCTTGTTATATTATTCTAATTTGCAATCATTAAAACATTTATGACTTCACGATAGTAAAGGGAGAGGCTACAAAGACTTCTGCTAAGCCAATGAGTACTATTTTTAATTACAAACTACAAGACTAACACCTCAAAGTATTAAAAATGGCGAATTTTCGCCGTAAAACGAATTTAATTCATTTGGTAATAAAGATAAATTCATCAAACGTTTTGCATCAACGAGAAGATACTTAAGCACCTGACACCAATGAAACGTAGAACAATTGAGCCATCACGACTCCTGCAAGTATCTGTAATCTCTTCAACTGATCCCAACCAATAAGAAAACGCAGGCAGAAACACGCACACGCTCATCCAAACATGCCATCAAAGTAAGTTGGGTAGGCAACGCATAGAGGCATATTAATCCCATTTTATGACCCAGTTAGGAACCAAGTACCAAACACACCTCTCTCTCTCTGTCTCTCTGTCTGTCTGGTTGCTTGTCCGACTGACTGGATCAATGATGTTGCGCACAGGCATGTAACGCATCTCAATGAGCAAACGCTTCGACGCGTCAGCAGTTCGATAGACAATCATAACGACAACACGTACGCGGATTAATCACTAAATTAATTGAAACGATTTTCCACAAAAGTCGATAACAGCATAAAATGACGCCAACAACGATGGAAAACAAAAAAAAAAAAAAACAACAAAATGAATAACAACTGGAAAAATGTTGCCGCGGTTAATGATGAACATTTTGCTGGTGTTGATCAACATGTTGCTAGAATGACGTGCTTGGCATTTTTATGATGATGATGTGTGTGTGTGTGTGTGTGCCAATAACGATATGACACACATACACACATATGTACGAACGTACAATCATTTTCTAAAATAGTAGTTTGCCAGTCTGTCAATCAAAGCATTGATCGATCGATCGATTGATCGATCAAACGAGCTTTAAACATGATCATTACAAAATTTGAACTGTTGTTGCTTTTGAAGCATTTTTTTTTTGTGCACGACTACTAATCAACGAAATGTTGCCGCAACACTTGATTAGTGTGAAACATTATTACAAACACATTTTCATTTGCCTAATGTTGCACCGACAACCTTTAAGCTCTGCTCCAGCGCCAACTCCAGTGCCAACGCCAACACCAACTAATAACTTTTAATTAAATTAAGACTCTTTTTTTTCTTCTCTGTTTGATTTCAAATTCGCTTTGCTGTAAGCACGAGACAACATTTACTTACTTGGCTACCAGTCGGCAGCAAACGGCAAGCAACAACAACTCATGCAACTGCAACAAATCGTGATATTATCTAGTCTCATCTACAGCAACAACAGAAGCAGCAGCCACAACAAAAACAATAACAACAACAGCCAACTAACAAACTACAAATGATTCTTCACGCCGTTGCTTGTAGACGGCGCTTCTTCAGCCACTGACTCTATTAGGCGGCGAGTGTAGATCATGCCGACAGGTGTAGACAAACAGCGACAACAACAACTGCTCGTCTATGTTACGCCATTTCGTTGCACGTTTCGGCATATTAACAACGATCTATGCCCTCTTTCAACTCCAAGACTGATCCGATCCGATCCGATGCGATCCGATCTATGCTGATCTCAACGCTGAGCCTCTGCCGATCGTCACTTGGCATTTGTGCTTCTTTTTATATTTTCGTTTTATGATTTTAATATGCGCATGTTTTCCATATTTTTTGAATTTGTGTTTCTTTTTCTTGGTTTTTGTTTTTGCTTTTGCTTTCTGACTCTTTCAGGCTTTAGTCTTAATCGCTTTTGATCGTAATCGCTATTGATCGTCGCGTTGCCATGTTGCTCTTGTCTATGAAAATTTATTGTGAACGAGTTAATTGATCAATTAAAAATTAATACCAACTTTGTTTTAGCTTCAGGTGCGCTTCAACATTGTCTGCCAAATGCTTCCTTATGGTGTGTTTTTTCTTATTTTTTCTTTTATTTTTAGGGGTGTGCATATTATTTTTGTTATACAAAGATCAATTTCCTGCAATTGGAAATAGAAAGTTTGGAAGCGGGCTTTAAACATTATTGTTTAGTTAAGACTATATCAGATTTACAACTGTAAGTAATGTAAGAAAAAAAACCATCAGTTGGACGTGATTGTGTGTTGGATTTGTGAGTCATGAGAGCAAAGGATGTGAGTAATCATGAAGCAATGAAGATACTTGGGAGAATGTTAAATTTCAAGAAAAAAACCTCTCGCATTATGGGGTTACATACAGTTAGAAGGCCGAAAAAAAGCGAATTTTCCGAAATTTTTCTTGAGAAAACTGTTAGGTTTATTGATTTAAAAATTTGTACAAATATTAAAGTATCTTTTAACTGTATTTTAAAATTTATTACTAGTGAACATTTTTATTTGGAAAGGAGCTACAGCTGATCTTCGAGAGCTCCACTCAAAAAAGATGTTTTGCGGTGACCACTGTATCGTTGAACTGGATCACTTTAAATTAAAAACCCAAACAGATTTCGTTAAAGAATTGTTAAATCTAGTGATTAATCGAAGGAATAAGCAAAATGCATTTTTTTGACAAAATGACGGCTTCTCAAAAAAAAAATCGATTTTTGACCAAAATTTCTGCCTTAAATTCTTCTCTTTTTATTGAGAAAAAATCTTCGATTAATTACTAGAAAATATATTTAAGAAGCTCTACTCAAAATTTGAGACTAATCGGTTTAGCCGTTTTCGAGTAATGTTGGTCACCGACTTTGTAAACACTATTTTGAGAAAAACGCGTTTAAAGTTTGAAAACTACGTTCAAGCGCTCAGAAACGCCTTTCCAAATTTGCCTGTAACTTCGAAAAATGATATGAAATTTTCTGTGTGTATTTTTAAATATATGTACATTAAGAAAATAAAATAAAAAAAAATTGATTTTTTGAAAATCCTAACTGTATGTAACCCCTTATGGCCGTGCCCTTATGTCATTAAAGCTGCAGACAGAGAATGATTTCTACCGCAAAAGTCATAAGTAACTTTTTTAATTCTTCTTCATTGACAACCGTGAAGATTTATACTTTTAAAGCTTATTAATTTTTCACATTAAATATATAAAAAAAAGTCTTATAGATTTGGCAATCTTCATTAAAAATTCCACCACTTTTGTTTTTAAACTGTTATCAAAACTGTCTTGAATATATCACTGGAATGTATTGTCATCACCAAAGATATCTTAAATAAAACCTTATATATTATAAGAAATTTGAAATGTTTGCAATTTGTGTTTGTCTGAAATTCTTAAACTTTAACTGAGTTTAAATAAAAAGGATGCCATATTAACTACTCGCCTTGGTCCAAGATCGTTAAAGTCATTATTTCTGTCGAAGATCATAAAAAGCATTATTTCAATTGACAACAACAGTGTGTGGCAGAGACAAAATGAAGCGAAGACCAGCAGTTAAATCTCAGTTGAACACTTTAAAGTGCTAATCAGGTTTATTTAGCAGCAGAAAGATGACATGCAGCAATAACAAGCGCTACATTAGATGCGCAACAAAAGATACTCGTCTCGTGCAGCAAATTTATAGGGGTGCATTTCTAATGCAGCAATGCAAAGGCAACGAGAGCGTGTGGCAAGTGCAACCGGCAGCTAAGCTGGGCTGGCGTCTGCTCATAAGTGCAGTTAAGTTGAAACTGACTATAATTTCCTGATTAACACTTTGCGTATAATTTAACCGCTAGCGACACGCTTGCATACAGATACGGATACATTTGTATCTGTTGCCGTTGCCGTTGCCATTGCCGTGCTGCGCTGTTTGATCAGGCGGTATGGTGGCGCGTGCGCAGAAAGAAATTCATACCCGAAGCAGAGACAAGATTTACATGCAAAGCGTTGCTTGTTAAGCACAGACAAATTCTAAACTGAATATGATTTTCTCGTTGTTGTTCTGTT
The DNA here is from genome assembly GCA_034638295.1 of Phortica okadai. Lineage (NCBI taxonomy): Eukaryota > Metazoa > Arthropoda > Insecta > Diptera > Drosophilidae > Phortica > Phortica okadai. The sequence goes on from CM067849.1 coordinate 36,745,541, forward strand.
GATTGTCTCTGATCTGTTGGAATTGTAGTACCCCGGCGGGCATTCGGTCAACGTGTTACTTTTGGCTTTGGTTCAGAATCGTTGCACGAAAGTGAAATGTGCAACGTGTTCCGCCTTGTCTTTGATTCTTCTGCCAGAGCTCTACGTGTGTACGAGCGTTTGGCTAAGGCGCTCTATTAGAACTTTGAAAGAGTTGCTACTTTAAATCAAAAAGATTTTCCGCATTCCTGAGTTAATTTAATGGCGCGAAAATGCTTCGCCGCAGAGCTGATGAGACTTGATTATGTTGTGCGACACTGTTGACTCTCCATTTCAAAATGAAGTTGTCGTTCTAAGTATGAGATCACAAACGATATTGGCGCCAAGGATAAAGTGACTTAATTTTTAGATTGTCTTGAATGTTTAACCTATATAAAGCAAGTAATCACGTACTTAAGCCGCTTACTTTGTATAAAAACAAATAAATCATTTTGTTGCTGTCTCTTTAATTATAATAAAATATAAAGAGTTATTAAATTAGCTTCGAATAAGCTTCATAAAATTTGCTGCTGAATTGTTGGGTGTGAATAAAGAAAGAGTAATCAGTAGACAATTCTAAATATGTATATCAACTGAGACCAGTGGAAACATAAACAAATATCTTCATAATGCAGGCATGATTGCTTCCGTGTGTACCGTTATCGGGTTCTTCCCACTGTGAATATAACTCGACAGAAGACGCACGGCACGGTTTCTTAGATTGTCCGTGAATCGCCACTGAGAGAAGGATTGGGCGAACGTCCGAACATAAGCAATTTAGTAAGCGATATGGTAGAATGCAAAATAATTTGGAAGTTTTTAAAACATTTCCTAAGACATTTTTGATACCAGTACTCGCTACATTTGTAACCTCATAAAGCCATATCCTACTCTGCGAGGCAATCCTAAGGAGTAATTCCGCTGGGGAAAATTTTCAACGGTGAGTTTTTGGGTTAAGATATAGGAATCTCAGAATTCATGGAAAGTTAAAAAAACAACATCTTCAACACAAAAAAGTCAAACCCTTAATAATCCTTGAGACATGCTGACATGTCCTTAGCCGATTTTGATGAATAAACTCAACTGAAACTCAAGATGGCTTGGCTCACAGTCTTTACCTACCTGTATATACCACCTATCAATATCGCTTACATATATCGTTATATAAAAAACAAATTTTGATTGAAATTTTTTAATTATATTTCGATTATATTATTTTTCTAAGCAAATATTATTTATAAATTTATGTTTTAATTTCAAACATTCAAATTTCCAATTCGAAACCGTTAAAAAAAAAGATATAAAAAACAAGTTTCAGCGCTCACTTTGCGCTCTCGAAAATCTTGTTGCTCACCGGCACGATCGCTTGCGCTCTCTTTCGAACATGAAAACTCACCACAGCTTAGCTCCTTTTCATGCACTTTCGAACATCAGATGCATTTCCCCTACTCAAGTGCATTTCCCGCTCCGCAAAAATGATCTCATCGCTCGCGCTCTCTCAGTAAGCCAAAAAAAAGTGTTTTTGTCACTTTCAAAATTGTTTTCATTGCATTAAATAAATAAAAGATAAAATGCATATGTATTTTCATTTGTATATATGCATTTTAGACTCCACCTCTTTGCTCTGGGCATGCATTTGAAGCAGTTCAGTTCGCTTGTGAAATAAAAGTGAAACTTGATTTTGATTTCGTAACAAAACAGAAACAAAGCGACGACGTTGCAGATAAATGGCAATATATAATTGGACGAGAGTATTTTATCAACTGCATTGGCATTTATATTTGGAGACAAACATAATTTTCCGTCGCTTTTTATTAATTTATTCAACAATTCGGATAATCGATTTCATAGATACAAAGCAAAAAGACGAAAACTGAAAATGTGTCGGCGAGTTAGTGACATCGAACTAACTTCATGCGCAAACACTATTTTCCACCTTCGAAGCACGAATGCTTCTGATCCTTGTGCAAAAAACTACCACCAGCTCGTTATTGGACGGCGTTTTAATTGCTAAGATCGTATATGTTAGACATTCGCCCACAGCACATACGACTCTTTAGTCCTTAAAAAATATATGCATTCTCAAACCGGGGAGTCCAGACGATTTTGCGAAGTGAATGAAAAACCTTCCTGTAATTGTAGTAAATTTTCGACGTTTGGCGTCGCCTACGCAAAACGGTAAATTCCTGTGACTTGCGTTCATTGGTCGATGCAAGATCGCCTATTTTACGCAGCTCAACACAGCACATACGACACTTTAATGTTCACAACTTTCTAGAGAGCGTGCCAGTACTGGACCACAATTTCGTTTTAGTCATATTATGTCCTTTTCCGAACACTTTGCACCTAAATCACAATTTTTTTCCGTGTTGTGTCTTTTTTCACACTTTGTCATTCATTTTCTGTTTTGTTATTTCCAATTTAGTAGGATATGATTATGCTTCTGCCGAAATTAAATATAAAAAAACCTGGTCAAAATTTTCGATCGACACATGGCTGCACTTTCACTGAGCGGATTTTGGTTTTCTCTGAGCGGATTTTTGGGCTCTCTCAGAGTAAAGTCCCGTTCGAACGTAAAAATTTGGAGAAATGCCAGTTAACAGCAGGCTAACATAAGGTGAATTCGCAATTGCGCTCTGATTTCTCCTGTTTTTCCCTCATCTAAATAAAACAAACAAAACGAACGCAAAATGCCTCGCGCACCCAACTAGCGTGATCAGCGCTAAATTCCACTCAGTTTGGCATTTTCAGCTCACTTTTTTCAAAAAAAGACAAAATCGAGAACTTTTTGAGCCTGTGGATGTCGCCATATAACGCCTGGAGACATAAAGCACTTGAGTTCCAAAAAAACAGAAACTACCGTTCGTTTTTTGAGTATCGTAATGAATAAGAGAGTTTTTTTTTAACATTTTTGGTAAAACTCCCTTAAATCTTACGATATTCCTTAAATCTCTCACCAGTTTCTTAAGAGTTAAACCCACCCCCAAAATTATGTTGCCGCATGTCTGGGATTTTTGCTTCGAGTTTTGCGTCTGGCAACGCGAAACTTGAAGCAGTTTAATTTTCAAATATCGTTGTGAAAGGTTGTGTGCACGGATGTTGACGGATTCCGTCCATCAGTGGCGTAACAATAGGGTGGCAGGGCTGGCAAAATGCCACGGGCCCCGACCCAAGAGGGCCCCGGCCAAAGAGGCCGCGAGCTCAAAATTATTTTTTTACATTGCACCTGAGTATTTTATTTTATTTGAAAAGTATATTTTTATAAGTTCTGCTTAAAATTCAAGGTGTTGATTCGTTTTTAGAGATGTTCACGTTACCTGTGACGAGCAATGAAAATTTGTCTAGAAGGTATCGAAATGAATTTGAAAACTTAAAAATGGGAGCAAATAGTGTAGCAGAAAAATGGTCCATCACCCCTGAATTACTCATCAGAGGAAGGTAAAACACCATTGTGATGAGCATTGCGAAGATGAGCGTCTCCAAGATCTGGAAAGTTCGTTCAAAGTGAACATATTTTATCGAGTATTGGACATCATTATAAATCAACTGAAATCGCGTTTCCTTCTAATGATTGAAATTGTTTCAAATTTCAGTGTTTTGCAGCCTTCCACTTTAAAAGGTTTGAATGACACTGATCTATTGAAAAAAGCTCTAGAATTTGTTGAGATATATAAAAAAGACATATCTGAATCATTTGCCAGAGAAATTCTCAGTTTTCGATCCACTTTCAGAGACGAAATAGAAAAATCTTCGTATATTAGAGACCTTGCTGATTTATTAATAATAAAAAATCATTTTGTGTCCTGCAGCTTTCCTGAAGTATGCTCTGCATTAATGTTATTTCTTACAATTCCTGTGACTACAGTGAGTGCTGAACGATCATTTTCAAAACTAAAATTGATAAAAACGTAATTAAGAAACTCTATGAGACAAGACAGGTTATGTAACTTGGCTGTTCTGTCTGATGTTATAGACACTTTTGCGGAACAGAAAGCTCGAAAAAATGATTTTTCTTAATAAATATCTTTCTTAATAATATTTAATAATATGTATTTTAATAAAAATCTTATTGAAATTAAATTGTTATTATTATTTCAATGTAAATGTATGCAGGTTTCTTCAAAGCTAACGAATAGATCATGAATGCATTGAGATATTATGTTTTATGGATGAATGTGAAGTTTCCAATACGCATTGGGCTAGCGTGGGGACTACAGACCATTCCCTCTTGCCTAAGAGAGAAGGTCTATGGCCATTAGTGGGACATATACAAACCTGTAATTGAGTATGCTGAAAATTTCGAAGTTTATTAAAATCAAACTGAGTACAATGTGACGATTTTTACTGATAGGGCCCCATGAAAAGAATTTGCCACGGACCCCAGATGGTATAGTTACGTCACTGCCGTCCATCCTTGCAAAGGCCACGTTTGCGAGGTCCGGTTAATCGAGTTTCTTACTGTATTTCGAAATTCTGAAATGTAACTAATGAATTTCAAATTAAATAAATAAAAGATACATGCATATGTATTTTCATTTGTATATATGCATTTTTAGACTCCACCTCTTTGCTCTGGGCATGCATTTGAAGCAGTTCAGTTCGCTTGTGAAATAAAAGTGAAACTTGATTTTGATTTCGTAACAAAACGACGTTGCAGATAAATGGCAATATATAATTGGACAAGAGTATTTTATCAACTGCATTGACATTGATATTTGTAGACAAACATAATTTTCCGTCGCTTTTTATTCAGCAATTTCACAATTTAAATAAGACTTTTTTCGAAATTCTGAAATGTAACTAATGAATTTCAAGTTCCCCTGCGGCTTTCCACTCTCGCTTGCAATTTTATGTGCAAAATTACTGAGTTCACAACGGTAAAGTTTGCCCAAAAGACGCTATAAAAACATTAAACATATAAAAATTTATTTCCACTACGCTGTGGCATACAAAACTAACAATAAACTAAGACCTGAAATTGTTAAAATGCCATTGAGAAATTGAACATTACTGAGGAACTGAACATGTTTATGAATGTTAAAGTTTGAAGTCCCTTGGTTATTTGCTTAACGAAAGCGTTAATAACCGTCCATTGCTGCCTTTGCCTGCGGCGCGAACGAAATTATGTCATTTACGGTGCTGGGACTGGCAGCGGCAACAACAACCACGACGGCAGCAACAACAAGCGGCAACCAAGTCGCTCTGCAGTCCGCTTCGGTGCAGAAGTTCGTCTTAAGTGCCTCATAAAAGCATTCCAGCAGACATCAATCGACGTCATCAACATCGTCGTCGTCGTCGCTCACTTGCTTGTGGCATGCTACACGCCAGCATTCGCCACTTGTCTTCACGCCGAGCCATAGCTTCAGGTTGTTTACTTTTCGTTAATTGAAAAAGTGCAACAAGCCAAAATGCCAAAAATGGCAAGCCTAAAATAAAATAAAAAAAATACAAGCATAAAAAAGAGTTCAAACGAGTTCAATATGCAAATAAAGAAATAAACAAAAAATAAAATTAAAATAACAAAAAGTGCTTGGCATAACAAAATACATACAAATCGATAGGTTGACCCAACAATGACGTTGGCTGAGTCAAATCCCGCTGCAACATACGCGTGCCAAACAAGCTCAACTCAACTCAACTGAGCTGAGCTGATCTCAGCGCTCGTTCGTTCCGCACAGGAAACGCATTGCAAAAACAACAACAGACAACAACAACAAACTCAGCATGCGCACACACAGCCGCGCCGAACGTTCAACTAGCGAGATTTATAACAAAGATATCGCACAGTTGCCCAAATGTACCCAAGTACCAGAAACCAATTGGTAACGGCGACCTCAGACTCACCAGCACAGCGGGCGCACAAAATGCTCTGTGCTCCAACGCCATCACACCCCACAACACACCCCCACACCGACCCAGCCACAAAACTCAAGCTGGCGTAGCATCTTGCTTCTTTTACGCGCCTTTGATTCGAGCACGTGAAGTCACACTATGAGCTATTAGCAAGTTGAGGCTAACAAGCGCAAAAGCCAAGCTCCGGTGTGCTCATCGGCAGGCCAGGCCAGACCAGGCAATCCATTAGAGGTTGGCTGTGGCCGGGAAACACTTTTAATCTAGTCATAGTTTCGAGTTCAATGCTGTGCTCAACGTCGGCAACTAACAAATCGTTCTGTAATTTGATAGCTCAGATGTTTATGGCTTTGCTTCAATGAAAACTTGCCGTGGTTTTTCTCCTTCTTTCATTTTTTTTTTTTTTTGTATTATTTCTTTATATTTGTACGCTTGCGTTTGTCTAAATCAAGGCACTCAGCGGCTGCAACATCAGCAGCGTCATTATCATCGTCATCGTCATCATTATCAACGTCCAGCCGAAAAAAACCGCAAGTAATTGCACTGTATCTCCATGCATGCACACATATAAGTATATATTTATATATATATGCTAAAAGGTTTTGCGCTTTTTTAAGATTTCTGTTTAGATAAGATTCGATTACTGGTCTTGGTCTTCGTCGTTGATGCCGTCGTCGTTGACGTCGAGGCTGACGTCGTTAGCGGCGGCAGCGCTCATATTCATGTCCATGTTGTCTACGACGTCGACATCGTCGCCGTTTGAACGTCGATAGTTCGATAAGTTATTTAAGCTTAAATTGAAGTCTCTATAGCCAAACTGACTGGCTGACTAACAGCTCACAGACAAGCGCTTGTTTCACTGCCAGCAATATTACTACAATGTTGTTTCAACTTTTCACATTCCGATTGGTTTTATTGCACCTTTTGTTTGCGGTCTTTCAACTCTTTGAGAATTTTAATTACAAATTTTTAAGGTAATGAAATATAACGCCAAGAATTCAATTCAGAAAAAAACATCTACCGTTTGGCTAATTTTTCAAACACTTGATAAATGCAGCGTAAGTTTTAAAACCAAAACCAAAAAAAAATAAAAAGATGAAGCAATCGCGTCGCAGTCAAATGAAAAGCGCCTCGAACGAGTTTCATTTAGGTTCGCTATAATAGTTTGTTTGGCAACATGAGTTGTGTCCATGCGAACATCACTTTGCAGGCCATTATCATAATTCTGCAATTTTCCGGCAGCCCGCGAAGCGCGCCATGCGCACAAATGAGATTGCACGAAGGAGCGCGGCAAACTGAAGCAACTCAAAAGACATAAAAGGCGCAACCCAATTCAGGCGAGCAATGTTGCTGTCGCTGGCAGCGCTGCTGTTGTTGTTGCTGCCATAACTGCAACTATGAGCCATGATAGTCAAATTAGGCAAGTCCAGTTCACAATTGGCTGACGCAACACGTGAACGCAGACCGCGCAGTTCGATGCAGTAAAGCCATCAATGCCGCTGCTGCTGCTGCCGTTGTTGCTGCTTCTGTCGCCGCTGCAGTCGTTGTTGTTGCGGCTTTCAGCACTGCAACTTGTTGTAAATGGCACACAGACCAAACTAACTGTGCCTTGTTACATAAGATTTTATTTTTTTTTTTTCTATTTTGCATGCCGTGCTGCGCGCGCATTTCTTTGCTGCCCAGTTGCTCCATAGCCATCATATGTGCGCCAGACCCGCCACCATCATGTTTGATTAATGATCGGGGTGTTCCGCGATAGCACACAAATTACCATTCTGTTGCGACAGGCGCATGTCAGTTCGAAACGCATTGCAATGCCGAACCAAAGCTGAGCTGTCCTAAGTTGAGTTGAGTTGAGCTGCGTTGAGAGCTGGTCAAATGTTTTGATGCCTGGCGATTGATGTGGCATCATGTGCAGAGTTGGATACATCATGTGCGGTGCAGGCGGCGGTGAACAGTTCAACTGTCTGGCTGACTGGGCTGCTCCCACTTTGGCAGAAGTTCAGGTTGTTGTTCAACTCACTCATTGTTTTAATATAAGACAAAAGTCTGTAATTTGTTTCGTGTTTTAGACATTCATAGGCACATGCAACAACACAACAACAACAATACTAACAACTAAAACAAACTTGCAACAGTTTCGCCCGTTCGTCTGTCCGTCTCGGCCGCATGATTGCTGGCGAATGCCGCTTTTTCGAGTGCACGATGACGCTGCACGAAGTTTATCGTGTAATGTGTGCATTAATAAACCGATTTCGACATTTTATTGATAAATTTATTGTTGCGAAAGTCTTTAGTTATGATTTGCCGTGTTTTCGCTCCAACCTGAGTTTCTGTTCTATTTCAAATGCGGTCGGCATTGGTTGACCTTTGCCGCTTTTATTGATTTCGGATATAAATGTTTAGTTTTCTTAGTTGATATGAATGACCGATTGCATCTTGGTTCTCTTTAACTAAACAAATTAGGATCATTTAGCTTGATCTTTATCAGATGCTCCTCGTTACCTCTAATGAAAAGTATAAATTTTTTTCTAAAAACCTTCTTTAGAAGTATTCTCTGAGTTAAATCACGAAAATTTTCGCAGAGGTAAAATTGTAGTTTGTGTACAATAATTTGTACAAAAATGACAAAATGGATATCAAGGATTCCATGATATATGTATATGGGATTTGGGGTGATGCCATGAATGATTTGATTTAATATTCTTCTTGGTGTAATCTTCTTTATGTGTTGGTATACATATATATATAAAGCCTTACAGAACTCAAGACGGCTTAAGTATGTTTGTAGATTAAAGACAAATGTAAATAAATAAGTTCGAATTTTAGTGGATACATCAAAACAATACGGCTGATTATTGAATACAATCCTCTGTTTGGAATATTATTCGATGAAAAATGCTTTGAAAATCTCAGTGAGCCTATGATAAGAGTCAGCGTGTTTCATGTTTACTTTGATCGCCTTCAACTCTGGCTTGTTAACAAGTTTTAGGTGTTGTTGTTTGCCAATGTATTTCTTAGCGATTTCATGTTGTTATCAATAAATTCAAATTGACACTTCACACTCGATATGTCACACGATACTCTGCTTGGTTGCCTGCTTGCTTGTGTCGCATGCCTTGAGGACGACAAACCATGCAACACGAAACAAGTCAAAAATACACACAAAAAAAAGAAAAAAGCAAAAACGGAAGACTTCTGCAAACTTATGGGCGAAGACGATGCAGTTAAGCGGGAAAATATGATTTCAGTTTAACACACAGGTTCATGTAATCTTTCGGACGGAGACAAAACTAATAAGAAGAGTTTCGCCAAGTGCCGCCAAACTTCGAGAAACTCTGACAGATAAGACAAAGGCGGACGGACAGCGTAGAGGCAAGAATATGTATGTGGACAATGATAAAACACACATGATCATGTAAATACATTAAGAACTCTACATAAGCGTCATTAAAATGAGGTGCAGCATAAAGGCAAATGAAGAGTTAAGAAAAAGGCGCGACGATGATGATGATGACGGCGACAGCAACGACTACATCGAGTACCAAATTAAAACGACTGCAGATAAAGTTCACATTAAAAGTCTCATTTTACAAAATGTAAACTTGTTAAGTTAATAAATATAAATAATCACGCTTATTACCGGCGCACTGCAAACCGACCTCAAGGGCTTTTCACGGCAGAGTTCGGGTGAATTGCATTGAGTGTTATATCAACGCAGCGGTCTTATCGAGGCGCGTGCATTTTGCAAAGGTGTTTGCTGGCCGCAACATTCTGATTGGCATATTATGGCAGACAAACACGTACACACGATATATCTTCATATTTGTTTGTTAAAAAAGGCGAATACTTGGCGGCGCTTAAAGTAGCCAAACCCTTGTCCAGCCAATTCCTTTGCTGCTGACATGAAATATGTGCGAGCTGATAATGTGCCTGCCACTCGCTCCCTCGAGCGTCCTGCGCCCACAACACTTCGATCTACTTATTAATTAGTGTCGTACTAAGAGTTGACAAAATATTCGCCGCAATGCGATATAATACAAAAGCACGAAAGCATATCATTTTTTAATTAAGTTGAAAGCAATTTGTAAGATATTAAATTTAACGAAAAAACAAGATGAAGAAGCTAACAATGCGAACGTAAGAGTGACCATCCTAAGATTTGTGCGTAAGAAAGAACTTCCGGGATTTTTGTAAAACTATTGAAACATCTTTCTCGAAATGCATTTTCCATGTACGCAAAAAGACATGACATAAGCAATGCGTAAATAGCTTGATGTGTCACATTTCATTCGGAATATTTTAATTAAGATGCAAATGTCAGCAATGTGACATTTGAGAAAACGTATGCCGTAGGCAAAGACATTTTCATTGCTGCCTTGCGAATAGTTCACGCGCTGGTTTAAAAAAAACGGGAAATTTTCCTTTGGGCACGATGACAGATGATAACTCATCAGCGTTGCCTGACAATTCAATGCCACCCGCTTTGCTAGCTTGAGGGTGGCCTCTTCACCATGGGGTCGAGCTTAAGCAGTTGCAAATGGGGCGCGTGGCCCCTTTGAATATTGCACATATAAGTGAGCAACAGTTTGATTGGTCTTTGAGACAATATTTTACACTATTTGAGTGGCAATAATTGAAATCTCAGTAGTTAAGTTACATTTACATATGCTCTTGAAATTGTCTTGTAAGGTGCGCTCCCCATGGATGGCGGCCCCGTGTGACAACAATTTAATTGCCCGGCGCCCGCTAATGTTTTAATGCGACACTTGTCGTCCAAAATGCTTCGAATATTGTTGCAAGAGTTTTGTCTTTTGTCTGTCTATTTGTTGTTTTCTTGTTGCAAAATCTTTATCAAGCGTCGCCTGTCACCGGCCTCGGAGGAATTAAAGCTGACTGGCGACTGAACGCTTCTAACATGTCGTCTGACATAAGTCAACATGATATGCTGCGATACGACAAAACACACACCGAACTGTGTTTATTTAAAACGTTTTTAGTTATTTTTTTGTTTTTCTTTACATTATTTGCATTTTATATAAAAATAAATCGCGTTATAAGCAGTGCGCCTTAATTAAATAAAAATTAAACACTTCTTTTCCTTTTTCTCTCAATTTTTTTTATTCCGAACTGAATTCAACGACGTCGACTTTGCGCCGTTGCGTGTCAAGTGAACATCATGCGTAGAGTTGCCTTGTTTTCGTCGTTTTTTGCAACATGTTCAAAACATTTTTCAACGTTTATTTTTTTTTTTCATGTTGTTTTTGTTTTGTAAAATCCTTGTCTAGTTGTAATATGATTTAGTAGCCTCATGCGTGGCTTGACAAGTGTCCATTTGAATACTCATTGGCTCAACAAGTGCCAAGAGCTCCCGATCGTTAACTTGGTCGACGACGCGCGGCGGGCTTAACATTGATTTGTACGTAATTTAATAAAATTTACATAATATTTTGTTTTTAATGAGGCCTAAGGTGATGTTTAAACGCTCGTTTCACTTCGATTTGGCTTCGCTTTCAGTCCGGTAGCAAGTTGTCTTAGCTCAACTTGCGTTAATCCGTTGACTTTGCGCTCAAGATGCCAGAGTTGTCAGTTTATTCATACACTGTGTTGGTTTCGTTCTTTTTTCCGTTGTATAGTCACTTGTAAAACGATCTAACAGGATTTCCATTAAATGATTTTTCATTAAAATTATACTCTAATAGTACTTTTTTTATAAATCATTTTTCTTTAATGGAAAATTGTCTTATTGGCGAGTCAGTCACATTTAAAAGCGTTCATGTTACGCAGCAGCTTAGACATTTACTTGATTTATGCGTGTTTTATTTGATACTACACGTTATGCAAGTATGTAGTAGCAAAATGGTATTAGTGGCACGAAATTAGAACATTGCAAAAGGAAAAGGTAATAAGTCTTGGCCGTCCATTTGACTTTGCTAATGTTTGTTTTATACATAACGCAGCGAAGTAATGATGTTAAAAGTTTGACTCGACAATTAACGTCTTAATTTTAAAGTCAACAATTATGTAATTTTTCTAACCAAAAAAACTTTATTTCCATCTAAACTAAACCGAATTCTTTCAAATCAACAACAAGAATCAAGCTGAAATTAAACCAAAACCATTAGGCATTAGCGAACTAAACAAGTTGTAACTTCCAATTACACGAATATAAATTCCCATATGAGTTTAGTTCATTTTGATCAAATTTATGGAACACTGATTTGCAAACGAGCCAAACTAATCAAGTGAGCCAACAACACACTAAATACTCAAAAAATAAGCAAGAAGCCAATAAAAGTGTCCATTGTAAATAACCCAACGCATAAACAAACCAACCGAACCAAAACGGAGTCTCACTTTGAATCCGAACGGGGCCGTGTCGGATTTTTTTGGCACTAGTGCTTACAGCAAATTTATAGTAGGAACTAATCAGTTCTGTTGGAAGGCATGTGAAAACCAAGAAAAAAAAAAAAGATAACTTTTAAGAAACAAAAAATAAAAATGGGTGTAAATTGTTATTTATTACGTGCAGCTCAATAAATTTGAGCGACATGAGCGCTGAATGCCCAAGAACGGCTTTCAAATATGTTAATTTTACATTTTTATTTGACACGAACGTCTTTGGAAGTACTTGGTTCCTGTTCGTTCTTATTGTAGATGTAAAATGCACTCATATGTACATATTTATGTAGTTTTTTTCTGCAGCCTTAGCAAAATCTATACCATGAACACATTTCATCTGACATCTAATCAATTCTTGTATGTCTAAATCAATGATTAAGAGTGTCGCTGTTCTAAGGAGAGTTATAGTGCTCTGATCTCGTTTGAGTGGCGCATGTTGAAGCCACACACGGTGCATATGATCCATGTGTTATATCTATAGATACACTGAGCAACAGAAACGAAACGATCGTTCTGAGGATTGGGTAAGTTAATGCCTATAAGAAAATATGGACATTACCGATTTTGCTTCAAGGCAAAGAGACTCTTGGATTGGCAGTTAAAGAACAAAAATTTTAATTCGCGACTTCCAAAGTGGATCTGAAGTAAATATATTTTTTTGAGAAATTCAAAATCTCTTCTTACAGTGTACACATTCGCGTGTCTTCTGTATGAGTAGAACAACGTGACGGCGTGAAAACAAAATAAATTCAAAACAAAAAATTAAAAAAAGTCCGGATATTGACAACAATTCGATGCAAAGACAGGAAACATCTTGTAAAACTAGCAAAGAAACATGCTGTGAACATTGAATCAAACACGAAAAACCGAAAGTGGACACAGCAATGAGACTGCGGCCAAAAGCAGCACGAAGCGCAGGGATCGGCGACTCAAGTCAAGTCGAGTTGAGTCGAGTGCACATGCGCTTTGGGCTTATCTCTTAAAAAAGTCACAGCTGCAGCGGCATCAGAAGCAACAGCGACAGACAAATATAAAAATAAAACAACAATGAATACAACATTATAATGGAAATTTTCTTAAGCGCGCTTCGACACTTTGGACAAGCTTAACGCCCCAGAAATGAAAAGACAACAACAACAACAAAAATGAAAGAAAACTTATGTTGGTCAGCGCCGCCCGAATAAGACAGCGGCATGTACAACATGCACACATACACATTGTGACATACAGCAAGCCGACCGGCCGGACGGCCAGACGGACGAACAATCGAGGCGACAATGAAATGTCTATTCTCATGTACAAGATGACCGCGCCCTCTCCACCACCACCGCTGCCGCGTGCTCCAAGTGCTCATGCATTGCAACGCTTACGTGTTGCAATTGTCACGCCAAGTGAAGTTACTAATTTATGAATTCACATTTTGCTTTGACTTTAACGATAGCGACTAAAAGTGAGACAGTCGTCGTCGTCGCCGTCGTCCGTCGATTGCATTGACAACGTTGCCCTCGCCCAGCGCACTGGCACAGTCTGCACTGCACTGCAGCGTCGGGGCTAAGGCCAAAGGTTTTTTTATACGTTTTTGTTGTTGCTTGCTTTAAGCTTAGCCCGAAGTCGACGTGCAACGTGTGTGTTTGACTTTGCTGCAGATCTCGCCAGCAGTTCACGCTGGAGTCCTTTCTTTAACACACACACACACACACACACAAAAACGAAGAGAATAAAAGAAACGAGAGCAAGAAGTTAAACTCATAAATATCTTAAAAGTCAAAAGTGTTTTGTGTCTTTGGAGCTTTTGACTTTTGTAGCTGGTAAAAGGTTGTGTGAGGGGCGTGCTTGTGGGTACGGTTTGTGCATAGAGCGTTCAAGTGATGTTTAAATTATTAGCTAACAGTTTGACACGACGATTGTGTTTATTTAATCGATTCCCTTTTTGAGATGTCTTCTAATTGAAAATCGTGTTCAACAAGGCATAGTTCGATTCGAAATAACTAAAATATGAAATCATTTGGTTTACCTATGACATTTTCAGTCACCCTCAAAGCCGCTCCCCCTCTGGGTTTGTAATCGCAATTATGCCAAAACTATTTGAAGGTATTTAACCTTCCTCTCAAAATAAAGTTTTTCATCTTAACTAATAAGGAACCAAAATATTGACATTCCTTTTCTTGAGGTCTTAAATGAACAATTTTACATGATTTCCAGTCGAATAAGCTTATCAGTGGCATGGCAGGCGCCTTTCGATCGTTCAATTGGCCTGGCCTGAAAAAATACAAAATAATGCAATTTAAATGCGGTGCAGTTAAACTTACACAAGCATGTAAACTCAAAGCCAAAATGATGCACGAAAAAGCAAAATATAATTAAATCGAAAATTGCGCAATGCTGTGCCAGCCAAGCCAACCTGGTTATAATCATTTACCTGGCCAAGTCGCGTCTGGTGAAGCTCGGCTTGTTCAACGCGCCTCGGCTCGGCCCAGTTCGACTCGACGGTGATCGCAATCGATGCACAGAATATGAATGATTTATTGAATTTAAATCACTTGTATTGGCATGCGACCCGCTGTGAATTTGTGACATTTTTGTAAACGAAAAATGTCTGTTAAGATTTTTTATTAGTTTATACTAAGCAATGCAACGCTGCTCTGCTGCTGCTCCGAACAAGACGGTATCGGAATTGGAGTGCATGAAGATGAGCATCTCATTATTATTGCTGTGATCGTGTGGATTGTTTGGCCTGAAATGTTTACTAGATCGACTTGCTGGCGTTTGATTTGTTGTTAATTGAGAATGGTATCAAAGCTCTAGTTTAAACCAAAACATGCTGAGCATATCACTTCGAAATGTTGTTAATAGAAGTCTTCAGTGCATTTATGTATCATTGTCCTATGGAATGAAGGCAAAATCATTTATATTTAGCAAATATTAACGATAATCTCAAGATTTGAAAGCACTTTCGAAACGAATTAAAATATTAACACACTTGCTTACCTGAACCCTTTAAATTGCTGACTGTGAGTTCTGGAATTTCACACATTTAGGATCTTTAAATTCTCTTCTAAAAAGAGTAGACCGTTGATTGGTCCAAGCAAATCTATGACATTGGCCGCTAATTACAACTCTTTTGAGACCGTAAAATTTTATAGATAAACTAAATCATAACAAAATGAGCTTAGAGTAAAACTGTAAATTGTAAATATCAAACAAGGTGACTCGACGATATAAACACCCAAGGGGGTAGAAGCGCCGCCACATAAACTAATTAAAACTTTACACAACTTTTACTCATTTCGAAAACAAATGCAGTCAAAAAATACAAAAATATTTTGAGTTTGAAAATGTCAAACGGACAAAATGTTAACGAGCGTTATAGTTTTCTAATGAAGTCATTTTCCAATTTGGTGTCCGAGCCGAGTTCGCTTCAAGTCGCTTTCTAATTAACGGCTAACATGTCGCGTCGGCATTTTATTTGTTTGTTTGTGTTTGGAAAACCAACATTATTGAAACCGCTCTTCGATTTGAATTTTTTTTTATGAGATTTTAACAAGTCTCATGCAACGAAAACCGAATAAAATGCACTTTTATGCGTCTTAATAACTTTATTAATCACGTTCGTTTACGCCCGAGAAATATGTCTCAGAAAATGACTCATTTAAGTCATTTTAGTGCAGACAAGCAGACAAACAAAACAAGCCTGAAGCTCAACTGCAAACAACTAAAGTTGTAATAATGGGCAATAAAAATTCAAAGTTCGAATACTTCATCGGACTTTCTTTCACAACGACTCTTCATTAGGTGCCTCTCATTTGGAAAGAAAAAACAATTTTACTGCCGAATCGTTATTTGGCGCTGCGCTGTCGTTACAAGAATCGAATTTACAGATGCAACTCAACGTAATGAGTTTTACGATATTTTAGCTTTTATTTCGCTTTTACCGTAAATTGGATTTAAATATTTATTGATTTCATTTTATTTGCTCTACTTAAGATTAAAAAACACAATGTTTTGAGCTCTATTAATAATAACCATGGAAATGTAATAAAATTATGTGAAAATATTCTTAAATATTATCAAATTCAAATTATTGACCAATGAAGTCATAAGTAACATAATTTATATTTTTAAAATTTTATCGTCGAGATTTATTGATCGGATAGGGTCATCATAGGCTGAATTAATGCAGAAAAAAAACAGAAATACTGTAGACTCATGTGAGTAATGAGAAGAAAACATAAATTCATCGATTATGACATTCAGAAAGATAACATTACTGATATTTTTCGTTGAATTTTGCAATTTGTATTATGAGTTATAAAAGTATGTTCTTATACTCTTCACTTTGTAAATAGTAATATGGAATTTAAAGAATCTCGATACTTTCAACCTAATAAGTTAACATCTCGAGTAGATTATTCGTAGACCCAGTCGTTGGTAGCTGGAGTCCATGAGACGAGCTCCTTCTCGTCGAACCGACATTCGACATTCAAATCCTCCACAACTATGGGAACTACTGTACCAGAGCTCATGTAGTTTATTTATCGATGGAAAAAAGGACGGCTGGACATATTGGTGCTTCCCCAACAATTCCTTGGAAATCAAGTGAATTTCAGAGCGACTTCAGAGTAAAATAGTCGTGGCATTTAATATTTGTTGTTTGAAGAAATAATATAATGTTTGTATGATTAAAATTATTCCTTAATTTTTAACATCATTAATAGAGCACTTAAACGCCCTCAGGTGAACTTTATAAACAACAACACCAAATGTGAATGAGTAGGTAGTGTATAATGAATTACTCAAAGCTCATTAAAAAATTGACAGGCATAAATCATAGAAAAATTCGCGAAAAATGCCAATCAAATAAATTAATTTGCCACAGGGCAGAAACATTAAAGAAAATAGTCTAAAAGCCGGTTTTGCACCTTTGCATGCCTTATACATACAATATGTATATTGTAGATATGTACATATGTATGTATGTGCAAGCAATGCATGAACTCGAAGATTTTCTAATCAAACAACACCTCAGCTCAGGCAGTTGTTCGCAATGGCAGCCCAAGCTCGCTCGTTAGAGACAAAGCATCAAAAACACCTCAACCAAAGGCATGCGCTCATATATGAACTCGCTTTAATGAGTAGATAATAACAACAATTTGCTATTTAATGACACCAAATCACAAACGTTCCTTGCCACACAAAGCAAACCCGTGTTTGTGTGTGGCTGGCGTGCCGCAAATAAATCTTATGGAAAATTTATGAGAATAATCAATGAAAATATACCGACAAATGAAAATTGCGCTAAAAATCGACCACGCCGCCAAAGCAGTGAAACACGATTTTCTTGACTTTCTATCAATTTAAAGTTCCAATATGGATTAGGCAAAGAATTGCATATATGTATGTATGTAGAAGAACAGACATAGTCGACTGTTAATGGTTTTTCAATTTGCAAAAGTTGAAAGAAAAAAATGTGCGTGACATATTTACACAGTTTGGTCAATTTTGATGCTTTCAACTTTTAACAAAATTGTATAATAAATTCCACTTAATTACACATGTACAAGTCAGTTCGAAAATGACACTCATTAACAGGAACTATAATAATTAAATATGTGATTTATAAGCGTGGAAAGACACGAAATTAAAGAAACAAAAAAAATTTAATTTGAGGAAAATTTTATCTACCTTGCGGCATCTGCGAGCATGCTACAAACAAAGCGTATACAACGCATGAATACTTAATTAAAAAAAAGTGTTTTGCCACAGTCAGAATAAAATGAAATGCATTAAAATTAAAAAAACGAACAAAAAAAAAATATACAAGGCAACGCATTGTAACGCTAATGACTTGCTTTGACACTTTTTTGTCTTAGATTCCCTGGCGGCGTGTTCGATGCACCAAAGACTTCATAAATTTTCAGTCAATTATGTCAGTTTATTTGGAGCAACGACGTCGACGACGACAAACTAACAACGAAAAAAGCGAGTAGATTTATGTTTACAAAGTCGTCTTTCTAAATGAGATAATAGATGCTACAAAAGTAGCCAACTACAACTAATACACAAGTAACGCTGCCATCAGACGGACAGCAGGTGTCAACGCATTTTTTTTTTTTAACAGTTGCATTAAAGCAAATGGAGTCGGCCAACAGCAGCGCTTGAGAAAAGAAAGTTTATGCTATTAACAAAACTTAAGATATGTCATGTTGTTAAACAAAGCTGGAAAACATTTATGGTAGCAACAAAACATTTTACTAAATTAGTGCAAATGAATGCTGTTTGATTGTGTTAACATTGTTGGCGTATAACAACAAAGCGACAACAATGCACGGCCAACTGACAGCCCGACTAAGCGTGGACTATAATCGTTAACACCTCAAATAGCTTAGCGATAAATGCTAAAAACTAAAACATAAAAGTAAGATAAGGTATTTCTAATGATTTCAATATGTTGATGGTAATAGTAATATAGAGTTTAGTGATAAAAAAAGATTCAATTTGAGATTCAAAATTCTGTGATGCGATTGAACGAAGATCCACTCTAATGATCCATTTTGTGTTATTTTCAAATCTAGAAAAATGGATGATCACTTGCAAGATAATTATTCTTAGCCATGTACCCTGCTTCATTTATGGGTGCCTTGAAAACATGTTGATCGTGTTGTCCGTTAGTAGTCTCGGGCTCCCAATCAATGTTGTCATCTATTTAATCAAAAACGTTTGAAACACTTTGTAACTGGCTCTTTGTTAATTTTAATAAATGATTAAGGGATAACTAAAGAATGTACCTTTAACTATTTCAACGTATATATTTCCATTGTTTCGGTTTGCAACATTAATCCCTTTCCTGTTACAACGATCCGCTTTCTCCGTTGTACGTAGTACTTGGATTACCCCGCCTGGTGTACCTTTCTGAGCGGTAATTAAGCGATTACCAAATTTTCCTGAAGTTAAATTAAGTTGTCTGTTGTCCCAAATTTGAGAGTAATCCCAGATTTTTGGTAATGGTCCGTGTTGCATTTCTCTTTGGATGCATCGTTTTGTAAATAACGGGGCCTTTTGGAGACCACGTTGAAGTATTTGGCGCTGTGGTTGTTGATTTTTGTCTTGTTGGTTTGTGCGCTGTAGTTGGTTTATTCCCTGTTGTTGTTGGTTTTTGCGCTGTTGTTGTTGATTTTTACTCTTCTGCGTTCCATTTATGCAAAGTGATTTTCGCTTATTAGTGCGAGGAAATTTATAGTCGTTTCGATTTTTTGAAATAATTTCATCGAGACTTAAATTGACGTTTTCCCACTGTTTTTCCATTTTGTATGTTAATTTAAATGTAATTTTTCAATAATTTTACTGATTCCCAATAGGAGTGATGGCAAAAACCAATAGGAGCGGAGGCAAGCGAAGATAGTAAGAATGTGTGAACTCGAAAAATTAAAGAATATTCACAATGAAAATGTTGTATTGTGAATTAAGAGTGGACAAACATCGATGTTTACAAAATATCGCTTACATCGATTTGTTAGGCCAAGATCGACTATTATCAAACAAATCCAACTCCACGGAATTGTAACTTGTCTTGTATTTTATTTCTTATAAATAAAAAAATAAAAATTAATATTTAGGGGTTTGAGTTGGTGGTGTTGGCTGAAGCCTACGTTGACAAAGGAATTATTTACAAACATCTGAAAGTAAGTAAAAGTGCAAATAGAAGCCCAAGGTTTTGTATCATAGTGGACATCTACAATACACACATAAGCAAGTTTGTCGCCAAATAACACTCAAACAATGTTTTGTAGGAAAAGGAACTGCAACTGAACAAAGTGACAGCGGGGGACATCGGTAGTGTGGAATAACTACAAAAAATAAAGTGATAAAGCTCATGGCATTTGTAATTATTGCTGAAAGTTTATAGAGACTTCCGGCAACACAAGCACTTTGTTCGATCACCTCAGCCACAGATAATCAATCAAAAACTCATGATCATGATAGAGGTGGAGAAACCTCGATGCTAACATCGATGTAATCGATGTTTCCAAAACATCGCATATATCGATTTTTTTAGGCCAACGTCGATGATTTTCAAACACTTCCCTGATTACTCAAGAAGTGGAATTGTAAGTACAAATCTTGTATTTTATTTCTTATAACTAAATAATACTTAGTTAATATTTAGTGTTTTTAGTTGGTGGTGTTGGCTGAAGCCATGGACGAATAAAGGATTACGGAAAAATATCCAAAAAGTAATAAATTATGCAAAGAGAAGCATAAGCTTTTGTATCAATGTGGACGGCAGTTGGGACTTAACTTTCAATACACACATACACAATTTTGGCGCGAAATAACATTTCATTAATTTTTTGTAGGGAAAGCAGCTGGGATTGAAAATGAGGCAACACCAAAGCGAAAGCGGGAGACATCGGTAGTGTGTGAGCACTACAAAAATACAAGACTTAAAGTTCATGGAATTTGTATTTATTGCGGTAAGTTTATAAAGACGGCCGACAATTTAACAAATTTCCTTGACCAAATCAAGCGTTCAGTTTTAGACACTCTTCATTTATTGGACTAACAACAGACCTTCGAACATCGAAACCCAACGAGGGCTATATGATCATTACGTGCCATTTTACGGACAAACGCTGATCAAGCAGTAATACCGAGGACACGGCGTTGAAAGTACTTTCAAAAAAGTACCTCTGAATTTCAGCGTCCTCCTGTGAGTCGGAGAGAGTTTTTAGTAAAGCTGGTCGGTCGGATACAAGACAAACTTTTATTTATAAACAAAAATAATGATCTCAATCAATAACAAAGAATGTTTAAAACATTACAGTCGTAGACAAACTGATATATATTAAAAAAAAAAAATTTCAATAAAAAATAAGGCATGTTTAAAAAGTAACGAATGTTTTCTTCGATGCATCGAAACATCGATGTTTTTTGTGAAAAACATCGAAAACATCGATGCACCCGGACATCGATGTTTCTCCACCTTTAGATCATGATAGCTGTGGACGTCAACCTTTCGGTATTGTGGAGGATACGGGGTTTTCAGAACTTGTGTACGAATTGGACCCACGCTTTTTCCCAGCTTACCTTTTTTGCGTGATGGCCAAGCTGTTGTTGGATTAACATCCGACATTTGGACATCGAAAGGCGACGAGGGCTATATACAGTTGTGTTCATAGAAATAGTAGTGCAGCGGCTCATTACATTTCAAACGGTTATAATAAAAACCATATTGTTTTAGATGAGTACCGAGAACACGGCCTTGAAAGTACTTTCAAAAAAGTTATTTATTAAAAAAAAATAATTAACTCAATAAAAAATAGCAAACTTTATATAAAATATCCTCCACATATAATAAAAATGTCAAAACAAGGCGGGCACAAGACGATAAGTAACTAGTGATATAGGAGCATTGATTATCGATATTATTAAAACAATAATTTTCGATATTTACCTGGCAATTTCGTTTGGTTCTGATTTCAAATGATTGTTTATAGAACTATAAAAAATCAGTTTGAAAAAATTTCTATATACGAGGTGTGTTCAAAAAGTAAGGTCAAATTTCGCGGGCAACGTACTTTCGTTTATCGATTTTTTTTGTTTTGTTATGTTGGTACACTCTTCCCGAACATGAGATTTTGCTACAAATTTGATTAAAAATTAAATTTTTTTTATACCCTGCACATACAGTGTGTCAGGGTATATTAAGTTTGTTTGAACGAAATGTATGTAACGCATAGAAGGAGGGGAGGGGGACCCCACAAAGTATATATATATTCTTGATCAGGATGACAACAGAAATCGATTGAGCCCTGTCCGTCTGTCCGTCCGTCCGTCTGTATGCACCAATGGTTCTCGGAAACTATAAAAGCTAGAGACTTGAAATTTGGAGGGTAGACTCGTGATGCTTGGCACTACATCAAGTTTGAACGGTTTTGTGCCACGCCCACTCCTTCCCGCCCAACCAGCACCGCCCACTTTTTGAAAACGTTATTACTCCAACACCCGAAGAGATAGAAACATGAAAGTCGGTATGTAGGCTCAGCATGAGGAGCTCTACAAAACTGCATACCACAATTTTTCCCTCTCCCCCAGTTGTTTTCTATAAAAAGCAATATCTCTAAAACTAATAAAGGTATGAACATGAAATTTTGTATACAAGCTCAGTAAATATATATCTTTAAAACTGCATACCACAAAATGTTCGAAAGTTACCCCTCAATGACCAACAAACTCAAATTTTTCGTAAATTCCACTTTTTTTGACCAATTTACTTGATATTTTGAACACTATTCGATCGAGCAACATTTTTGTGTAGATTTAGGGTGTTGCACCACCTACTGTGTGTGCAGGGTATTATGTTGTCGAGTATACTCGACTATAGCGTCCTTACTGGTTTTTGCTTAAATTTATGAAAAAAATTGTAAACTAGTGAACTAAAAAAATGACATGAGATGTCCGATGAGGCCCCTCCTGCATGAGACGTGTGTCAGCGAAGTTTGTTCCGAAATTGCTAAATTTTGACCAAAAGAACCGTCGCATGAGCATCGCTCAAGAACTGTTGAATGACGTCAACGACGACCCAGATTTACTCAAAAGGGTCATAACAGGTGACGAATCAAACCAAAACTAAAGACACCTATGAAAGGACGGTGATTTGCAATGATTCAAGAGATAAAGACTGCGTCGCTGGAAGAGCTCAAGGCTAGTCCGAAAAGTACTTATGAGAAGTGCTTTGAAGATTGGGAAAACCGTTGGCATTAGTGTATTGTATCTGAGGGGGATTACTTTGAAGGGGACAATATAAATATTGATAAATAAATAAATATTTTTTCTTAAAAATACAAAGTCACAACACACCTCGTAGACTCAAATCATTGATGAATACAAAGTAGAAAATGAAATACTTTTATACTGATCTGCGATTTGACACAGCAATTGTGAATGTTCTTTACTACTTGAATAAAATGATTATTTGTCAGTTTGATTCAAAATTTATTTTTTCATGTTAGAAATTTTGCAAATATGATATATGAACATTTCATGACCTTGAAAGGGATTAGCATGCCTTACGGCGCTTGGGCGTAAAACAACGTTTTGGTTTGGATTTAAACTTTGGCTTTGCTTTTTTTGATCGAACACATGATTTGGCAATACGACATTTCGGCTTTGCACGTAATTGTTTTTGCTTTCGATATTGAGCAGCTCGTTTGGCAGCACGAGCTTTCCGCTGTTCATCTTCGCGAGCCAGACGCTGTCGTTCCTGATACTCACGCGCCAAACATTCTGCGCACAAGAAATTTATTTTTAAATCTGGATTATTGTCAGCTGTATTACGCAGAGTATCGAAACCGGTGTAATCACGGTTCCATAGTTCCTCTTTTGTATCCGCTTCCACTTGGCTTGAAATTTCGTTGAGATTCCGCATCTTGTCAGTGGCCGAATTCGATCTTGACAGAATTTCGTTCTGTGCTTTAAAAATGCCAAAAATATCTAGTACTGACCCGTCGGAATCATCGCTTGAACGCTGAGTTGCTTCATCTGTAGTAGACATTTTACTTAAATATTGCGGACAATTTTTTTCGTAAAAACAATTATATAGAAAAATTGGAATAGTAAATGAAACCAACAAATTAGATTTACAAAGAAGTCTCAGTTTACTGATTGAACATTTTTTCCATTACTCTAATTGGGTTTGAGTTTGATCTGTTGCAGTTGCTTTTGGGCTAATATAATAAGTGCTGCACCCTGCACTACTTCTTCCAACGACCATTACTTAAGCCAAAGAGGCGGGACATCGATTACTTTTATATAAGTACACATGTATGTGCATACATACAAGTACGTGTCTTCCAAAATATACATTTTCATGTCTGATATTCATAAATTAAAATACGGCAAGAAATCGTCATGGCGCGGACAAATGGGATCGTTGTGTGAAAATGAACGAAGAATTGAGTGAGTTGCATTTAGAAGACATTTTAAGTTACAAAGTAATTTATCATTTCGGAATAATATTTATTACGTCTAGTTGCATGAGTGCATCGTCCAACCGTCGTCGACTGCTGCAGCAAAGTGACTCTCCAACTGCTGCCGCTGCTGCGTGTTGTGTTTGTTTGTTTCGAGGCTTCTGCTGTTGGCACTTGAAAAATTGCTACCATCTACGCAAAATGTTTTCAGCGACATAATTAAATAACGCCGGGAGGTAACCAACACCAATCAAATCAAAGGATGCCTGAAGAAATTAAAAAAGGATGAAAAAATCTCCTTACTCCATTTACGCGCCACTCACAGTTCAACATTGATGCATGTTAAATGTTGTTGCCTTTCAATGTGCATATAAGCACTCATGCCATTCATAAAATCAACTCTTAAGGCACAAATCAATTCCAAATTTAGTATTTCTTTTCTAATATGGACTCGCGATCTTGCATGTACTTTTAATTGGCATGATTGTGCACAATTTTTGTACGTTGCTGTTTATGTCTTGTCATGCTCGGAGAGTTCGAAAGCAATATCAATTACCCATTTCACTGTTAGATATGTAACTCGAAACAAAAATCAATTAGACTTAAAAATTGAAGTTTGGACAGGTTTATGTACATGCAAGTCAATACTGTAACGATCTATCAAAATTTACATTTACAACTGTTTGTCAAAAGTAATTGGCAGCGGGAGGGCATACATACATACATACATTCATAAATGAATGAAAAAGAAATGTGAGTGCGAACTATTAATGATTTTAAGTCTTCTTTTGTTGAGTAAAGCGAGACATTTGTTAAACTGAGCGCTTAAAGTAAGCAAAACTGAGGACTTTCAAAGACTTCCGTGAACTTTATCAAGAGCTGCGCTTAAGTAAAGTCAAATCACTCAATACTCATCTGATGGTTTGCTTAGTACACACGGTATTTATAACATCTTTTAAAAAACGAGCTTCAGTCCACAACGACCTCATACTCATATATCATTTACAGATGCGAATACTTTCTGCAGTAACATGTTGGGAAAGAGAAAAAAAAAATAAATTCCAATTAAATGATACGCTAAATGAAGCGTAAAATTACCTGCTGCTTCTGGTATTGAAGTGAAATAAAGGTTGAATCTCCACGAAGTAGTTGAGTCAAGCAGGTAAAGGGAAAAAATGACATAGTTATAAAAAAAATCAATTTCTCAATAAAATACGAAAAGAACAAGTATCTTATCACACACAGCGATCGAATGGTGCGAAGTACTTACGCGCTCAGATTGAGATTGTAGCGAAGGCATAAACGAACGATGATAAAAGGAAACGTAAGAGATGAAAGGCATAGTACCCTACGGCTTGCCAAAGTCGAACAAGATTGTAAAAATCATACTGGCACACAGTACACAAGCACAAAAACAACCACAAGCGTGGCATTGGCAGTGAAAATCTGGTAGCCAACTGTCAACGATTGATGTACGGACCCTTTATCATTATCACATCTGAGCTGTTTGAGCTCGCACTTGCACTTGCGATCCGATGTGATGTGTTGGCATAACTTGATGGTAACAGAGTTGGTACGCTCTGCCATACGAGGTCCGGTCGGGCGTTTCCTCAATGTTCCGTGTAGTTAGCGAGTGAGTGAATGTGCCAAAGTGGCCATTAAATGAACAGCAGAATGTGTACAAGAAGGATCAGACCAGTAATGAGTGAGTGTCTGTGCGAGCAAGTGGCAATGGACGCAAGCCGCTTAAGCAGCACGACAGTAGACGACATGACACATCTGGTTGACTTGGCTGACTGCCTGCCTCGTCTGGCTGATGGATCATGAATGAGTGAATGAAACGGGCACGTCTTTAATACTTAATCATGCGGTGATGTCAGCCATCCAGCCAAACGATCCGATTCGATTCGAGTCCGATATGTTTCTCCTGTTGTTGTTGTGGCATGTTGTTTGTTATCTTAAAAACCTTGTTGTCGTCTTAATTACTGCGTTAATGAGTTTTCTGTTTACTTTTAAGTGATTTTTTTTTATTTTTATTTCTTACTGTTTATCGTCTCTGTGGCGCGATCCTTATCGATTGACGCACTAGTTGCAGCATTTGATCCATCGATCGATCGATCGGCCGAACGATCGTTCATCTGATCGCTTCTTTGTACGCTGGATTGACCAGTTCATGTGTTTGTTCGTTGGTTCATTCATGAAGCTACATCCTTCATTCAATCCATTTTTTTGATGATCCACGCGCGCTGCACAAGTTGCAGATATGCGTGGCGATAAGACGACTTTGGCAGAGCGGCAAAGCCTAAGATACATTTATAATAAATATTGTTATCGTATTGATATTTATTTAAGAATGCAAGATAAACATCTTCATCTTTGCATGCCAATTGTCGGTCTTTCGAGCGGCGCTTTGATTCATTTCTCAAGGTTGGTTAAGTTGTTGGATTAAGCCACCTAGACTAAGTGTTCTTAACCAATGTGTTTGCACTCTGCAAGTCTGATGCATATCAATACACATTACACTCATGTCTAAGCTCACTTAATAAATATCTCTATTGCTTCTCATATGTTTCTCTTACCATATTATTTCACCCTATACAATTTCAAGCTAATAATTTGTTTAACTCCACTTTACATCCACAACAAATTCAATTATAACCACAATAATTAAACACAATTGCTCGACCGCAGTCGCCATCCGATTCCAGACCGCACAGTGGAAAATTTCATCACTCAACACGATCAACATGTTTGCTGTTGTCTTGCACTTGACCCCGACCAATCAATAAATCAACAAATCATTAATTCTCACTCCTTCAAAGATGCGCTCGTCAACAACGGCTCTGATGATGACACACGCTTCAATGCATTGCATGCTCGAATAAAAACGTGAAAATCATTCTTAACCGATTTCTTGAAGTTCAAGTCTTCTACGCGCTCAGTGGGAACTCGTGGCTCCCACAATTAATCAAACCCTAAAACATTTTCTTGCCTTTTGTGCTTCAATACATTTCTTAATCAATGATTCGGAACCTGGCTTTCTTATACAGTACGTTTTTATGTATTCTACGACCATCATTCGAACAGTTCAAAAGTTCATTGCAAAGTGAATTTATTATTTGTCCACCCGCAAAAATATGGACGACACTCCTCTGACGGTTGAACGGGCACAGAGTTCTAAACCTAAACCTTTTTACATACTAATTGACTGTTTAGTTCTCATAGTAAATCATTTGTTTGCATTGTGGTGGTCCAACTTTTTGATGGTTTCTCAAATTTGTAGAATGGTGGAGTTTTTAAATATCTGTGTGGTTGTTGGAAAATTGTAATAATCTTTAGTGCCACACAAGTATTCAAAACAAGTCAACTTTGCATTTAAAGAAGTTGTAAGCCCTTTTCTATTTAATAACCATTAATTAAATGTTTACAAATTAAAGCATGCAAAATCATTGTAAATTAATTTTCACTTTCAGCATTTTTACAAACACCACACTCCGAAAAACGCTAAAAAATGACAGAAAAAGATGCAAATAAAAGCAATAATTGCTACAAGTTGCAAAAGGCTTGCAAACAAATGAGCAACACATCTTGAGCAAGAGCAATACAAAAGGATTCAAATTGATTACGATGAATAGGAGTAGCAAAGCAAAAGGAGATGCAGATTCGACATGCACTCGGACAGAACTAAATGATGACTTGCAAACATACTGTTTTCAAAGTGGCAGCAGTCGGAGTAGCAATTGGCAACAGTGGTGGTGTCAGCGGTGGGTAAGTTGTTGTTGTTGTTTTTATTGTGCAGCTCGTTATCAAGTCAAAATAATCAGACAGCCAACAATTGTCATTGTTAAAGGATACACAAAATTGAAGTTTGAAAAAAAATAAGTGTTAAAATTGCAAACTCATTGCCAAACAGTGGCCAAAAGCAGCGACTTGAAGTGCTGTGGTGATGCTCAAACGACCAGTCAGTCAACAACATCGTCATCATCATAATCGTGAACAATGCAACATGATTCGCGAATTATAAACGCAACGAGCGCAAAATAATTTTCGTAAATTTCTGGAGCAATTTAATCGTTGTGCAGCTTTTGTGCACCACAGAGCGGCACAGTGGGGAAAAGCGGTAGGATGTTGGGTTGTTGCTGCTACTGCGCAACGTGCGCAGAATTTTGCTACCACTTTGAATCGAGTTGTTGTTGGTGTTGTTGCATTTGCGCAGTGAAGTCGCAATGAATTGAATAGCGCAACGGTAATGAAATGCAACGCAAATGGAATGAAGCGGAATAAGCGAAGCTAACGTGTTCGTCCTTTTGTGCCACTTGTCTGTCCGCCTGTTTGTCGTCTCTGCTGTTGTCTGGAGCTACTACTGTTGTGTCTGACTCGTCCAACAAAGTTTGCTTCATGCCCATTCGAACGTGCCGTCATCGTCGTTTTTAATTAAACAATGTAAGCTAAAGTGTGAAGTACATAACATCACTATGCTGCCACTGGCACTTCGTTCTCAACACCGCCGCAAACCAGCTCCATCATCACTTCGATGTGGCTGAAACGTGCCGCTTTGTATTGCACTGCAGTTGGTTTCAGTTCAGAGCTCAGTTGAGTTGAGTTGAGTTTACTCCTGGCTTCCCTTTGGTGGCAATGGCGGCGTGTCATCCTCGTTTAGCGTTTGTGAGTTATGAGTTGTGCAATCACGACTTTTTTGTTCTTGACTTCTGTTGAAAATGTTCTTACCTTGTGTGCGAGTTAACATTGGATGCCTTCACCCCGCTTGACTAACTCTACTACTAGGGCGCAATCTTGCTGCTGATTAAGTTTTAGAACAAATGAATTAAAAACGTGCTGCCGATTTTACAGACGTCGAAAAAGTCGAAAAGCGTGAAGTGTTCTTAATTGTGAAATAAGCAGTGAGCTTTAAACGTTGAATTGATTTACTCCAACCACCTTCCAAAAAATTGATTATATTATAAAGAATTTGTGAACTTAGAGCTCCTTCAAACAACTTAATTTCTTTTTATAAATGATAAATGCTTTATTATGAATATATGCGTTTTATTGGAGGAACACTGACGATTTGACTGTACTCTTTGATCCGTTGCGGTCGTAAGGACTTTAGTGTAGAATACAAATATATTTGTATATTTTACAATTTTCCATATCAAACATGAGTATTTGATTTTTGTATAAATTCTGGAGTACACTTAAAAACTAAATGAGTAAAATCAACCTTATTTTTCGGTTTCTTTTTATTGGCAAATACTGAGTTTTACTCAAAGTCGAATTCATAGCCATTTTCTTGGAATCGAAAATCGCTGTAATTTCTCATTTCCATTTCGATGTGCTTGTTTTGGCGCCAGTACTTTTCCTCCCCCGGTTGCAGGTCACGCATAATATTACAAAAGTTCCAGATAAATAGTCTCGGTCGTGGGCCGGCGCGTCGGGCTTCCGAAGATGTGTTGCATTTTTTTTCATAAATTGCCGCTTCGGAGATTAATAACTGTTCGATTTGTTTGAGAATCGTTTTATCGAAATAGCAATAGGCAATGCTCAGTTCTTTGAGCTTTATGTGCTCTTTGATGAGATGTAAGAGTTGTGGCGCCTTCAGGCAGTGCCATAGACTGCAGCCGTACGTCTCAAGTTGTGTCTTTGGGTACGAGTGACCACTGAGGAATGGTGCACGGTGTGGCCAGTTCTCAAAAACAAGTTTTCGCAATTTGGGAAATTCTAGTTGACCAATATCAGCGTCCCAATGCTCCTCCAGTTGCAGGGAGACATTGTTTATCGAAATACCCGTAATGCTGGCGGCTTTTTCACGCAAAATGTGTTCGAATGTGCGCTCGCTGGGCGTGTCATGTATGCGCGATATTATATAGAGCACAGCTAGTTTGCGTAGGCGTGGTAGTGCCAATACTTGAGGCAAAATGCCCACCAAAGTCTTCAAATTGACTTTCAGGACCTCCAGATTCGGCAGTTGAATGTCAGCGAGCTCGAGGTCGTTCTCAAAAGGTCCACGTATATCCAAAACGCGAAGTGTTTCCATATTAAGCACAAGTGATTGTATAATATGTGTCTCAAGTGGTAGAACAAAATATTCGGAATAGAGATGCAATTCCTGTAGCTGCTCAAAACGTTCGATATAATCGCCGGTTATGCCCATATATACACGTAGCACCTTCAAATTGGGGAACATTAAGGACAAATCGTATATGTCTTCGTCAACAATTGTGTCCGGATTGCCGTTGAGCGTACAACTTTCCACAGAGGGCAGAGACGTCAAACCGATACTTTGCAAGTGCAGCAAATAACTGTAGAGCGTTGGAAATGTGCCATAGCCGTCCTCGAACATTTTAAAGTGTTTGAAATGTGGCGCCATGCGACGCATAAAGAACGTGTAATCTGTGATGTCCGACAGGCAGTCAATCATGAAAGTGTTCGGCCCAATTGAATTGGTGAAATCGTATTTGCGCCAAGTACGTATCGCATCGTTGATGTACTCAGGGAATGCCCGTGCCATGCGCACCTGGGAGACAATGCTGTCAAGCGTCTCGAATATCAGCTCGAAGATGTACGTGTTCAAATAGGGGCTTCTTGCGAGCGTATCTGCAAATAGAACAAATATAAGTTAATCGATCAAAAGTAAAATAAATAAAAAATGTACTTACACATCTTGCTCGTAATGTATGCGCTGCTAATTTGGACAATGCCACTCGTCTAATCTTCTTCAAGTGTTTTCCGCGTGTTTAACAAAGTCAACTCTTTTCGCCAGACTGAAGTACCGTTTCGGCAAATTCCCTCTTTTATATGTTATCGTTGACTTCATTTGCCACTTCGTGTTCAGGCGCTTAGGTAATAATCTGTTTTTCCATGTTTGAGTCTATTGTGTCCCTATTATGACACATGCACACCTTTCTTGTTACCTGTTGCTATATACTAATTTCTTAAAATCGGCTTCAATTTTGCCTAGGCCGCTGTTATTGGCCTACCTGCACTTGGTCAATTATAACACTGCAACCGTTTTACTGACGTCCTTAACGCGAATCGCCCACATATGTCGAAAAATTCGCGAATTTGTGTTACCGTTTTATGACATTCGCTGGAATTACGACAGCTGCGCTCCTAGCCTTACGCGTTGATTCGCTCAAGCTTTATTTGGCCAATCCCGAGGCATTCCGAGTAAGATTCTTTATTATGCGTTGGATGGATAAGTAATCCATAAATTCGGTTGGTTGTGACCATCTGTCGTTGGTGTACAGTTGAATTTCAAGTATCACTTTGTTCTTTTGTACTGGACAATCTTCGACATTGTTAATTATAGGAAAACGTCATTATGGGATAACCTTTTATTGCTTGAGGTGTTGGTGAGATTTTTTAATATGTGTTGTAGTTGAGATTAGTGAGCGCAGTGAGATTTTACTAGTCCCTCGCCACTTGATTGGTGTTTCATACTTTTGTTGTGTGCGTAGATCATTAGAGCACAAGAATACATTTTACTATCCGTTTTTGCTTTAATGCAGTCACCTTGATTCCTTGATTTCTTGATAGTTTACGGGGTTCCGCCATCCTGGCGCTCAAAAAAATAGTCATGAAAATAAATTTTTTTTTTTTTGGCATAGGTAGTGTTTTTTAAAATATGTGTTATTATCCATATAAACACAGTTATTGTATGAGTTGGAAAATTTATTATTGTAAAAATTACAGGTGTTAAAAAAAAAAAAATTTATCTGAAATTTTTAATTTAAAAAAGTAATAACTTTCGAACGAAGACCCCAATCGAAAAATCGTATCATTTTAGATATTGCTCCTAAGACTACTTCGTGTAAATTTGAGCAAGATCGGTTAACTGGTTCTTGAGATGGTGTACATCACCAGTTTCGAAAAAGTAGTTTCGAGAAAAACGCAAAAGATGAATCAATACGACGTATGGTTACTACTATGTGCCGGGCCTATAATTATTGCAACTTCCGAAAACATTCGAATTTCAAAACTGGTAAAGGCTTAAAATATTTTTAAAAGCGCAAACAATTTATTTATCCAAGAAAAAATTTTGATTTTTGGAAAACCTCAGGGTGGCGTAACCCCTTAATCAAAACAGCTTTTGTTTTTGTATTACTAAATGAAAATTATATACAAATTTATACGTCACTTATTTAATTAGTTTGGTTTGTGAAAGAAAAAGGGATTGAAATCAAAATGCCGCACTGCAATGGTCGCATTCTTATGAGGGCTTTGGAGTTAATTGGTGAACCGCTCACCAAAGACGAATTAATCAAATTTGTCGCTGATATTCTGCAAGTGCAACCCCAGCAAATATCGAATCAGTTAGAGAACGCATTAGCAGTGGGCGTCGAGACTGGTTTCATACAAAAATCACAAAATAAATACTTCATAAAAGAAGTCGATTTGGCGCCACCTCACTGATGCCTTGCTAACGACGGAAAATGGACATGAACTCAAAGAGCGGAAATGGCCGATGATCTTTGACGACTAAATGTGTATTGAATCTGTTTTATATTATTAGATTTAAAATTAAAACGACTGTGTATTTATTTGGTATAATGCTCATTATTAGTTGTATGTCTGAGGCGATTATCACAGCTAAAACCAACTGAGAAATCTATGCTGAACTTTTTCACATGCCATTCATAATGTCGTGAGCAACACAAATGCCATTGATGAAATGAACTTCCACAACAAAGCGACTAACCAACGATTCTCACACTCTTTCAATCATTTTAGTTAACCAAAACTACAATCAATGCACAATGCACAGCTTAGCCAGCCAAAGGCTTTTCCAATGTTCTACACTGTCCAGCCTCATCACGCCGCGACATACCATTTTCTCCGCATGTCAGCATTATGTGCGTGCTTTTGTGCCGCTTTTGGTACCTTTGTGGCCTAATGTCATTGTTGTCAACTCGCTTTGCGTCTGTCAAATCATAAAAATGCATTTTCTAACGCAGTCTTAACCTCGTGCAGTCAGCAATGCCATTCTAAAGGCTTTTTGTTATGATTTTTCAACAAATTCATTCATTCATTTTTCAGAAGTTGTGTCATTAGTCGATTTCCCTATCACAAAATTCATAAATTCACCGAAGTTCGCTGTTTTCACACGCCGTTAATGTCTTCGGTCTGTGGGTCTAAGTCAACTTCTGGATCTCCACGCCAGCAACAACATCAGCGAGCCAGAGAGCGATGCAAATGCACTTGTTTCGCCTGACCGTCAGTCTGTCCGCTCAGCTCCCTTCATTATCTTACATCTGGGATTGTCTGTCCAACTGTCGATCAAACAAAAAAATGAAAAATAAGTAGTGTATTGTGCAAGAGGCTAAACAAACAACAACAAATAATATCACAGTCACTCATATTTAACAAGACTGTTTTAATAATTTTGACATAATCACTTCACTCAAATCTCAAGCTGAGCTGAGCTCGGCCTAATGTTGGGTATAAGACTCTCTGAGATTCAGCATTGCTCAGTTGATTTTGGAGATATAACTTTTTGTTTCCTTTCATGTTTTATGCATTTGTTTTCTTTTTATTATTTTGTTGATTTTTGTTTCTTACTCTTAAATTATTATTATATATATTTTGTTGTTGTTTTTTTCGTTTGTCAAGTGGACACTTTTTGTTTTGTTGTTTGAATTGCATTGAACTCATGTTTCTTTGCTCATTGGGTTTGAGGTTAAGTCGAACTCTTTTACAAATTGTATTATCGCTACTCGGAGATCTCGTTAGAGTGTTTATTGTTGCGCCTCGCACATTTGTATAATGTTTTGATGTATCTTCATGCATGATTGTGTATATATTAATTTATTTGGAATTTTATTGAAATTGTTTATCATATGATTGTATATAAGGTTAAGAAGTCCAGTCTGGTTTGCCAAGAGTTGAGAGTATCATACGAGATTTTATTAAAATTTATTTTTTCGTGCTTTCAATCTCGCCTTACAAGGTGTATCCTTGCACATTATGCAAAAACAAAAGCCTTACTACTCATTTTCTAAGAACGCGGCTGAGCTCGCAAGTGGCTTCCGGTCTTAAACAGTCGTACACGTACACAATGTAATATGCAAACTAGTTGCATAGATAACTGTAAAGATAAGCAACTTCAACTTGACATTGCACTAAAGCACAGTTCAGAGTGACACCAAAGTCGAAAAACAAAGTGAAGCGAAGCGAAGTAAAGCTAACCAAGAACAAATCACAACAACGTTTTTTGTTTGGTCATGACGAACAAGAAACATTGTTGGCCACATGTGAATGGACGTGTCTGGAGTGTTTGTGTCTGTGCATGACAATGTTAATGCAATTTATGAACCCGCACCAGCCAAAATGCAAAACCATGTGCATAAATGTGCAAGTAACAACATAAGCGCTTGGAGCGAGATGAGTGAAAACGGCTAAGAGCTTGGAAGGTGGCAAGGGGACTCTTTAGCTTTCTGCATACGTGCGTCGTATAGAAACATACTTCGCATATTGGGACTCTTGATCTGGCAGAGTAATCGATGTACAGTTACTCATATCTTAGCTAATATAATTCAGAAGTACAGTGATCTGTAATATCCTTCAGCAACTCAATTACGTTTTTAAGAAAATTTCCTGCGTTCTTTGTAATTGTGTTTGCTAAATATAATTATCTTTGCTCATTCTAGAAATGAGCGATAAAATGTGTCCGAAGTACACATAAATTACAATTTGCTGTTAAGTAACTTATCAGAAAATACCGAGAAAAAGTGAAATTCCGCCATCTGCGCTATCTAGAATTTTCATAATTAGTTTCTTAAGGCTTGAGGGAAACAAACAGTTATGTATTCAAACTACATATGTGCATAACTGTGTAAATTACCTACACCTGAGTAAGAGATAGTTAACTTTTTGCCAATCAGGTCAATAAAAACGCGTGTCCCTTTTAATCCTTAGAGCGGATTAACAACAGCTTACAGGTAGTTGGATTGGTGTTTGCAGAGCGGAAAATAGTAGCACGAAAAGGGACAACAATAGTAAAATCCTATGGCTTCGTGTTTTACCTGAACGGGCAGGACTTTTGTATTTAAGGCAAGCGTGTGCTTCAGTTTGGCACAGTTTCAAACGAACAATCATCCAGTCAACAACTCGAGATCAAATCGTGTATTGCAAAAAAAAAAAATTGTATATTTTATAAATATTAAAGAACATTAAACAAGAAGTATTCAATAATGAATTTTTACAATCAAGCAATGTTGCCAAACAATCAATACGAAAACGAAGAAGGAATGTTGGCAATTAATCATATGGACAACCAAGGCATCGTGCCAATCAATCACTTCGATAATCATAGGCTGAATATGCCAATGAATCACATGGAGAATCAAGGAATGTTGCCATACAATCATATGGGCAATCAAGCATACCACCGTTTTGGCAATCATCAAGCATTTGTGCCTATCAACCGAATGGGCAATCAAGGCATGATGCCCATGCATCACATAAACAATCATCATGGCGCTCTTTTGCCACTACCGCACATGAACAATCACGGCATGATGCACTTATACAATCCACAAGCATTTTTGCCAGTCAATCACATTGAGCATCATCAACCAGCAATGCAAATAAATTATGTAAACAATCAGTTTATGCTGCCAATTCAGCATATGAACAATCAAGCGATGCCACCACCAATCAATCATTACGCAAGGCAAGCGAATCATCATTCGGACGGACAACTAGTTGAGCGCCAAGAGAGCGGAAAAAAGTTTCAGTTTGCGCCGCCAATGCATCCTATGGGCGATCCCAGGAAGTACATGTGCATGAAAGATGAGGAAAGCGAGCCCGCCGACGTCAAGCCCAATGTGCCCAACCGCATTGACAATCTCAATAATATCTTCTTCGAGCAGATATTCGAGAAAATCGAATACCTGAGCGATCAGGTGCGTATGGCACGCGCCTATCCGCAATTCATCGACACGATTGTGAAGATGTGGTGCCGCTGTGAGGACTACAGAATCGTTGGACCAAATACGCCGTACTTGCGCGATCTCGATATCGATGACTATGTGTTCTTTATGACGCACATGGCGCCGCATTTCAAAGAATTCCATGTGAACGAGGATGGCTGGGGCTCATTCTCCGAGTTCTACGAGTACATCATGCACTTGTGCGACATCGAAGTGCTCAGCTTCCCAAAGGTAGAGGTTGCCATATTCCATGGCAATCCGGACACAATGATCGACGAGGACTTCCGCGACCTTACGGTCATATTGCCGAATGTCAAACGCATGGAGACGCACATGAACATTTCGGGACGCTACTTGCAAGGCTTTATAAGGCTTGAGGATCTTAGCTTCAAGTCGACATATCACTCGGTGCCGCTCAACAGTTGCTGCATGCAGAATGTCCTCCTGGGCATGACATCTTTGCGTGTGCTCGACATAACCGATCACTTCGACAGCTCGCTGCGCTTGCACGACATCAAGTTGCCCAACTTGGAGGTGCTGAAAATCAATCTGAGCAGCATCGAGAACATGGTGGAACAAGTCATGGCACTGCCGAAGTTGAAGAAACTTTGCGTACGCTTTGATGATTCGCGCCAGTTGAACGCCTCATGTGAGACCGTTTTCCAGCAGGTCATTGCCACGAAAAGCCAAACGATTACGGCCATTTCGCTGAACAACGAAGTCGTACAGTTGCCCAACAATTGGTATCGCAGCATCCAATTGCCGCTGCCGAAATTGCGCAAGCTTGTTTGCGAAAACTGGAACGGCAACGATTTGTTCTTGGATAAGCCTTATATCTCCTTCGAGCAACTACAGGTGGTTGGCTTCAGCGGCTGGGAGACATTGCGCTACTATCGCCTGCTCGAATTGGTGCGCGAATCCGTCGACTTGGAGCATTTGCATTTGAATGAGTACCACAGCCACATCTCGCTCTTGGCCACCTTCGAGCGCATACGCGCCGCCGACAAGATTCGCGGTCGTAAGCCGTTGAATGTCTTCAGTGATACGCATTGGTCGGCTGCCAGCAATGCCGAGCGCTACGAGTGGTTCCGCAATCCACATGTACGCATGACGCTCGACTCAACCGAGTACGAGTTTCAGGATGATGGCTTCGAAATTGATTTTGAATAGGACTGCTTCGCATTAATTGTATAGTTAATAATAGTAATTAAGACAATATTAAATACAACGGATACCGGAAAATCAAATCACTTTTTTTTTTTATTTCTTTCAAAACTTTACAACAAACAAATTTTCTAGTAAAGCTCATGTAATGTAGCAATTTAGCATCATGTAGACAACAAAGCGCCCAAAGGGTTCCTTCAGCTCCTTCGTCGGCGTTCAAGTATTTATAATTTCCACAGATAATGTTTGCCAGCGTGCGTGTGCAAGAGTCAGTTGAGGCAGCATGCAAATGGAAAAATCAACACATTTTATTATACTTTATCTTGTTGGCCGCCGAACGCTGACCAATAGAAAAAATATCTGTTGGACATGGCCATGTGTGTCTGTTTGGCTTTTTGACCTCACTCACCAAGTAATTTTCAACTGAATAAATTATTTGATTTGATTGAGTTGAAAATGAGTTCGCAAAATGCTTCAAGCGTTCTGGCAACAGCAACAGCCACAACAACAATAGCAGCAACATTGATTGGTCTCTGTGCAGATGGCAATTTGTGTAAGTTGAGTTGTGTTTAAAGAATACAACAAGTTCCTCGCTACGTTCTTTTGTTTTGTCTGTTCAACTTTGTGCATGTAATAGAAATATTTTTTGGCATATGAGCAACGAATTTAAATTAATGCGAAATGCGAAAAAAACGAAAGATGGTTTATAAAATATATACCCATAAATTGAAATTGGCTACGAGCAAGTTTGTCGCTTCAGTTTTCTGTTATAATAGATAATGTCAATATTTATGAATTCTTCTAATGCAAGTTCGTTGCCTAAGTCTTTCGTTCTCAGTACTTTGTTTCGAGCATGATAAAGCAATTTAAAAATTTATGGTACAAAATGCTTATTCAAATTGTTACCAGAAATTGATTTACATAATTTTAAAATGCTTCGCTTTGTCGAGCTTTCATTTCGCTTTACTGCACTTGTCAACATGTCTGCGTGCCTGCCGCCTGCCACACCCTTTGGCAGCCGCCTTCACAGGCGCTTGATAAGGCATATATGCACTTCTGAATTATTGGCTGCACTAACAAGTCACCACTAGCAACATTAATTTGACTGCGCAGCATGTCTTCAAGATTAAAATGCAAATGCGCATTAAAACTTATAAAAATAATACAGCCATGCATGTGCGAGGCAACGCCAAACGCTTGGCGACATCAACTGTAAAGTGGAGCGAAACAAATATCAAGAAAAAATATACAAAATTAAAAATAATGGACTATTAATTTATTGGCTCATTGGCAGCTAAGATTTAAGGCCTTTTAAAGGCCCAAAAATAAATGAAACGGTTTCATAAAATCAGAGCAGACCAGTGCCGCGCCGTGGAAATATGGCACGCAAATAAGGCGGCGTCAATGTTGCTGCTTATCAGCAACAAACGACTAATTTCGACATTATTTTTTATCGTTTGCTGCCAATTTCGAAAGTGAAAAATGTTGAATGAAATCGAAAAACATTAAACAAAATAAAAAGCGATGAAAATTAAAATATGCCGAAAAGTGTTTTCGATTTCCTACCAAATTAATCAATTGAAAAACAAACTTTCATTGGCTTTTCCTCAGCGATGAGCTTTTGAAAAATTAGCCACTTAATCCCGAACTAATTCGCCTAATTAAATGCTGAGCTGAATTTAGATTTTTTCTTTGTTGTTGTTGCTCGATTTCGGGGCGTATTAATTAATTAATCAGCGCACGGCTGCTTAAGTGTTTTATGTGTTCACCTGCATCGGCGATTCGTCATGGTTGAGTAGCCGCACTTGCCACGCGGCCACGCGACCACGCTGCCTCGCCTCAGATTAGTGCCTTGACTTGACTTCGATTCGTTCGAGCTCGTAACTTTGTGGATTTTCAGTGATTTGCGTGAAGTTTTGCATGCATTAATTAAACAATTTACTCGTTGCCATAATTAAATTACTTTTAAATATAAGAAAAGATTGAAAGAAAATAAGAGACAGAAGTGGAAAAGAGAAAAAGAGTTGCCCGAATTGATTATAACAAAGTCATTCAATAAATAGTGTGATAAGTTGTTGCGGCTCGTTTGATTTTGGTGTCTCGCTTGAAGAGATTTCATTTTTGTCGGCGTTGCGTCGAAGTGACCATGATTGTCTTATAATAGAGTCAAAAGCACTTTGAGTGCGATGCGTAAAACATTTTGAATGCGTTTTTAGATAGTTTGGCTAGCACATTACATTTCTATGAGCCAAAAACATTACTTAATATTAAATTAAATGATTAAATAATCATTGTGAATATAAACATTTTACGCAAAAAGTGTTCAAGGAAGTTTGAAAAATTTCTCTTTATGCTGATGATGTTTATAAATAGCGTAATATTAATCAGAGGAATTGTGAGTATTATAAAGATGTTTAAATATTAAAGTTGGAAGATACAACAGAGACCTTACTTTTATACATGTATTGATGTATATAAAAAATAATCGGCATTGAAAAAATCGAAATCGTTTTTTTTCCCTTGATGGCGATTATGTTGTTTTAATACAGGTTCCTTTATTCAATTTCATTATTTTAAATTTGCTTGTTTTATTTTACAACATTGAAACTCATTCAAAAATAATAGTAGGGGAGCCCAAGCGGGGATTTTCGTAGTTACTCCTGCGTGGCAGATTAGAATATGGTAGATAGCTTATACTCTATTGAGTAGATTCCCCAAGTATAAGATTTCTAAGTGGTGACGCGCGTGTATGGCAGACCATTGAGTCTGTAAAATCGGCTGATTTACTCCTGCGTGGCAGATTAAGATATGGTAGGTTTATTACATGCTTATAAGTCCCCATTTCGCTAATCAGCCATTTTAAGAAAGACGTAAGGGAATGGGAGGGTTTCAATCTTGCAAACTAAAACCGTCAAATTTAGTTAGTTCTGTGCGTCAGTTTTTCTTACAAGTGGCTCAGCATGATCTCCTAGTCGTACTATTTCATAATCTAACAGTTCTATGGAGGAACATTCTTTATTCCGCGGTATACAACATAAAACACCTTGTGGCGGTCGAACCCACCGCTAACTGAAAAAATTTTATAGAATCTTTTCCCCTTTAAATTATTTAATCTTCAAAATGCAACCACTCCCAACGACGCAGGAGTAAATCACGTTTTAGCATCGTCGGCTCCCCGACTATAAGTACTCATTAATTTTAATGAATTATGGAGTACAACATTTACTCAGTTGGACTCAACATTTTAATTAGTTAATATGCATACCTCTAAGTTATAACGTGAGTTTTATAGATCAACGAGTGCTTTATTCATAATTCAGAACTGTTATCATTTTCAGTATAAGCTTTTGAAATAATTTCGAAATGATTTTGAAGATATTGAATATTTCTAAAGATACTTTGCAATCTATTTTCATTATACTTTTCACTTATGTGAAATAGTATATTAACTTTGTCACGGAGTTTGTAACAGATCGAAATATTAATTTCCGACTATATAAAGTATATATATTCTTGATCAGGACGACAAGACGAGTTGATTTAGCCATGTCCGTCTGTCCGTCTGTCTGTCTGTCTGTCTGTCTGTATGTATGCAAACTAGTCCCTCAGTTTTGAAGCTATCGAGCTGAAACTTTGCACAGAGTCTTAGAATTTATTACGATGAATCATTCGTCGGAACCAGCATGATCGGATTATTGGAACAGGTAGCTCCCATACGAAAAGAAGAAGAAAAGTGAACAAAACTTGAATCGTTGTATGGAAAACTTTTTTGTTTTGTACAATAGAGTGCTGAAATTTTAAACATAGTTGTTTTACATGGTCCGACTACATGCCTGAAAGTTTCATTGAGATTGGACATCTGGAACTGGTAGCTCCCATACAAAATGAAGAAGAGGAAGAGAAGCCATATTCACGTCGTTGTATGGAAAACTTTTTTGTTTCTTAACCAATTGACTTGAAATTTTAAAGTTATGTTCTTAGGGAGGAATGAAAACTATTTTGACCAAAAGTGGGCGTAACCACGCGTAGCCACGCCCACTTATAGCGAAAATTTACCCGTTGTATGGAAAACTTTTTTGTTTTTTAACCAATTGACTTGAAACTTTGCAGTTATGCTCTTAGGGAGGAATGAAAACTATTTTGATCAAAAGTGGGCGTGGCCACGCCCACTTATAGCTTAACTTGACCCTTTGTATGGAAAACTTTCTTGTTTTTTAACCAATTGACTTGAAACTTTACAGTTATGTTCTTAGGGAGGAATGAAAACTATTTTGACCAAAAGTGGGCGTAACCACGCGTAGCCACGCCCACTTATAGCGAAAATTGACCCTTTGTATGGAAAACTTTTTTGTTTTTTAACCAATTGACTTGAAACTTTACAGTTATGTTCTTAGAGAGGAATGAAAACTATTTTGACCAAAAGTGGGCGTAGCCACGCCCACTTATAGCGAAAATTTACCCGTTGTATGGAAAACTTTTTTGTTTTTTAACCAATTGACTTGAAACTTTGCAGTTATGCTCTTAGGGAGGAATGAAAACTATTTTGATCAAAAGTGGGCGTGGCCACGCCCACTTATAGCTTAACTTGACCCTTTGTATGGAAAACTTTCTTGTTTTTTAACCAATTGACTTGAAACTTTACAGTTATGTTCTTAGGGAGGAATGAAAACTATTTTGACCAAAAGTGGGCGTAGCCACGCCCACTTATAGCCAAA
The DNA here is from genome assembly GCA_034638295.1 of Phortica okadai. Lineage (NCBI taxonomy): Eukaryota > Metazoa > Arthropoda > Insecta > Diptera > Drosophilidae > Phortica > Phortica okadai. The sequence continues at coordinate 36,787,586 of CM067849.1, forward strand.
ATTGACACTTTGTATGGAAAACTTTTTTGTTTTTTAACCAATTGACTTGAAACTTTACAGTTATGTTCTTAGAGAGGAATGAAAACTATTTTGACCAAAAGTGGGCGTAGCCACGCCCACTTATAGCGAAAATTTATCCGTTGTATGGAAAACTTTTTTGTTTTTTAACCAATTGACTTGAAACTTTGCAGTTGTGCTCTTAGGGAGGAATAAAAACTATTTTGACCAAATGTGGGCATGGCTACGCCCACTTATCGCAAAACTTGAACCGTTGTATGGAAAAATTTTTTGTTTTTTAACGAATTGACTTGAAACATTACAGTTATGTTGTTAGGGATGCATGAAAACTATTCATTTAGTTTTTTTTATAGTGACACAAAGTGAAAAGTATTATAGCTTCAGCCTTGCTGAAGATAGCGTCCTTACTGGTTTATTTTTTGCAGTTGACAAATCAATTAATTTTCTGAGAGAATACAAAAGAATAGAAAGAAAAATTGGAAATCATTGTCTTCGACAAAATAAAAACAAAAATCGCCAATGCACATCATTTTTCTTCGTTGCCGCTCGTGTGGTCTACACATTGAATGAAAGAGTGAGTGAGTGAATGAATGAGCCAAGTGAGTGCCAACAAAACATTAACAACATGACGACAAATGCGATTTACATACAACACTCACGAGTGACACAAAAATAAAAGGAAAAACAAAAAACGGAACATTGAAAGTGTCAACGATCAAAGCTTTAGTTTTGGCTTTTTGTGAAAATCGTTTCTTAAAAATCCATTTAGGCATAAACAAATCGTTTTGTAATTCAATACTTTGTAATGCAAAATGAGCGATACATAAGAAAAGCAGACACAACAAAATCAAGCATAGAAAAATACATAAAATATAAAAAAAAAAAAAAACTTCTGCGACCAAAAGATAAATGTTAACAATTTTATTACGAGACAACAACTTTTGCGCGTTGTCGTAGTCGTCTTTGTTGTTGTTTTTGTTGCTGTTGCTGTTGCGTCGTTGTCTGTCGTTGAACTTGACGAATAGACAAGCAAACTATTCAACAGCATTCAACACGCCAGAACGCAAATTTCCAGTCGGGCCAAGTCAGAGCCAGAGCCAAGTCAGAGTCAGAAGGCAGGCCAGGCTGGCATCGGCCGACCGGATGTCGTGAAGTCAAACTGGACTGACGCACGACAACGCAGCGTAGCTTATTTTTTCACTTATTTTTTTTTATTTTTGCTATTTTCTATTCTAGTTTTAGCACAACATAATTTATCATTCAAAAAACTAAACTTTCAAATTCAGAAATCTATTTTTTTTAGTTTATTTTTACATTCAAAGCTTCATTAATGCGTTGATTTTTGCATAAAAAATTCATTCATTAAAAAACACGTTGAAAATGAAGTTTATGAATGAATTTAAGTGTGACGACTGAAGTGTTCTTTTATTAACAATTTTTGTTTATTTTAGCAACTTGCGATTTACGGCAAACTTTTGACTCGCCCAGAACAAACATCGTGATTTTGTTATTCTGTTGAGTTCATTGCATGTTCAACATGTCACTTGGCCCATTCGTATTCGTACAGTTGTCCGTCCGTCTGCCCGTCTGCCAGTCATGACATTGAATGACAGCTTAGTGTGCGCAGGCGCTTAGCGCTTTAAGTGTGTGTTTCTATAAAAAAAAGATTAATAAAAATAGTAAAAAATCGCATATCACGTTTTGGCAATCAAACATGTTTTCTTATATTTATTTCAGAATTCAAGTTAATTTTTGTAAATTGTTTTCCATTTTTTCATTATTATAATTTATGATTAACTTAAACCGATATCACTGGCAAAACGTCTTTCTGTTAATACAACCGTCCTCAAAACCGTCCTGTGATTTCTGATGCTCATGCAAGGTTATAAAAACGGTATTTCTCATATGGTCCTCACTTTTGTAAGTAGCTGTCCAGGCTTCTGCATATTTGTTCCATAAAAATAGTAGTCAAATAGATTACACCAACAAGACTTAACAAGTAAAAAAAAAATAATAATATGTTATTCTATTAATCATTTATCGCCAATATAATCTGTAACAATTTCCGGCATTTATATTTTTGCGGTTGAGTGGCAAAACCGACTTTTATTAATTATTAAAAAAATTTCAATTACATTTTGTTAATTGGATTTCGATTTTGGCAAAAACATTTTAATTTGTCGCATAGATTTATGAAATGTTGTAAAACTAATATTATTTCTTCTCCATCAAGGTTTTTGCTTAATTGCATTTCAGCAAATGAGTTTGCACAGTTGGAAGCCGAAAGGCAACTGAGGCGACCACATGGACATCGCGTGCGATAATTGAGTTGCGCCATGGTCGACATAAAACTCATATTAGAAAAATTGACAGTTATGACATTATTGCCGTTTTGGCGTGCAAAGCATTTCGTACTCGCTCACACAAAAATTCCGGCAATGAAATATTCAAAATAGTTAACCAAAATGAAAATATACAAAAGCGCCAAAGCGAAGTGAATGAATTTGTGCCTTGGCCAATCGAAATGCTAATTGAACAATAAGACAAACAAGAAAACCCTTTAACACAAAGCAATCTTGGCTTTGGCTTTGATCTTGTGCCGACAGTGGAACCGAAAATCAAAAATAAGTAATTTAGTAGCTGATGACAGTAACGACAGCACAAATCTGCCCCAAATTGTTGCATGCCTTAATGCGATGGCGCGAAGACAGGCGGCTGCAATAACAATAACAACAACACTAACACCAACACCAACAACAGCAACGCACACATAAAGGCAACTGCCGCCGTCGCAAACGAAAAACTTGTCAAATTTAATAACTGAATTCGATTTGGAAATTGAATTTGAATACAAGAGCGAAAAGCGGCGGCAATTTTCGTGAAAATTAAATTGATAAAACGCTACAAAGCTGCCGCCGCTGACGATTGTTGCACGCTTTAAATAGATTGTCATTTAATTTGTTAGTGCGACTCTGAGCTGTCTCCGCGTTGCGTGTTGAGCCGCAACTTGAGTTTTGATTTTGATTTGAGTGACTTTTGTTTCAACGAATTTTTGTTTTTAACGATTTAATGCATCACAGCCGATTTTGTTTGTCGTGCAACGATTTGCATTCAAATTGCAGAATTACTCATATACTACTGTGCATTCGTCGGCTGCCGCAGAAGCGCTTCGTAGGCCGCGGCGTTGATGTTAATTAAAAGTGTGCGAGTTTGCTTCGCTTAACTTAGCTTTTTGTGTCGCATTGGAATGATGTTGTAAAGCTGTATTGTTTGGCTTATCTTGAGTGTTAGTGGTGCGATAATGAAGCCATTAAATTGCACTCTTAGTTAGTGGCCCGAGATTTGTTTTGGCTGATGAACGTGCGTACGCTCGCATACAACAAAAGACTTCAACGTTGAACTTGTTTAACAAACCACTGTTTTCTTAATGAAAGTAAATTATATTGTTATCCGTTTGTTGGAGTAACGATTATGGCGTATCTGTAATGTGTCACTTTAGTGATACTGCCGTGGCTACGGCTCAGTAGCTAAAGTGTTGGACTAAGCGGCGAAAGTTATCAGATTCGAACTTCAACATAGCTTTGCTCCAGGAAAGTGCCTTTTTCTATGAACAGTTTTTCGGAGTCGACATAAAGCTGTCAAATGCTTCTACAGATTTTTAATATCACACAGAAAAGTTTTCTATGACTTGTTGTTGTTTGAAAATATTTTGTAAAATATTTGATACACAAAATATGACATGATCTTCTAACGCAAAAACGAAAGACTTAAGCAACAAACTGCCTGCGTATCGTTATAAGAAAAATGTTATTTTCAAACGTTTAAAGAGCAAAAGCAATCCAACTTTGTGCTCTTGCTATTTTCCAACAGTACTTATGTAAATTAATAACAATCAAACGTTTATGAAAATGTTAACTTCCTCCCGAGATAGTATAAGATTTCTTCATTACCATGGACCAAAGTATTGATGAGCGCACACCAAAAAGGGTAAACAGGCAATTGACTTCAAATTGCCAATTATATTTGCGTCTTGAACTATGATTTCCAGACGTAAAATGCTAAACGTGAAACTAAGTAAAAAAAAAAAAAACTAATAAAAAACAATAATAAAACAAAGAATGTTGAATGTAGAAACTCATACGGCTTTGAATAAGGCAGAAATTTGCTATTTGAGCAACGCTTCAGCATCGCACACAAGCGAGCGGAGTCTGCGCGTTGGACAAGGGAGCAAGCGAGCGAGCGTATGGGCCATGTTAGTGAATATTGGTAACGAACTACAAAAACAACGAACGAAAGATACAAAAAAAAAACAGAAATTGAACATTATGAATGAATAATGTATGAATGAAAATTGCATACACGTGCCTTAAAGCTATAACATTTTGCACCGTTGTTGGCGTTTTCTTTTTTTCTTTGTTTTCTATTTGTTTGTTGTTGTTTTTTTTCATTTGCAATTGCTTCGGCATGAGCTTGGTTCACGCGCTCTTCGCTGTGCATCGCTGACGAAATAAAGTTGGGCCAAGTTGTGCAATAGAAAAAGCTGAAGGGAAGCGTTTTTTTGTGTCTTGTGCTGTGTGAAAATTGTTTATTTATTAAAGAAACAAAAAAAAAAAAAAATTGACTTGGCTTCGTATTAAATTATGAGCGAAACAAATGGGTTTTGGGCGAGGTATTATTTTTTTCATTTCGTATGCGCTTCTATGTTAATCATGTACTTTAGCAGATAAAATGGTTCTATATTTAAACGAAGTTTGTCGCTGTAGTCTTTTGTTTCTGCTTCTTAATGTTTGGTGTTTGTACAATAGTCATTATTATTTTAAATCTACTGATGTGCTTTTGAGTCTTTCAACATCTTTCGCGTGAATATAACAAAATTTCTCCTAAATTTACATATGAGAATAAGGAAACCACTGATTTTCTTTGCACTTCCGTCTCAGATTTCAGGCTCATCAGCAGCAACAAGCAACAATGCAAATTTCGCACAATTGCAACAAGCCATAATTTCATCACACCACAAACATGCAACTTGTTGACAAGTATTAAGCGAATCGAGCGCTTTTAAAGGTGGTAACTCAATTTATTTATTTAAATTTTGCACAATGATACTGCGTCAGATATGTGCATGATTATGAAATACACCAAAAGAAGCATGAATTGAACAAGTTTCTGATTTTTTTTTTTTATAATTTTTTTAAATTATTTATTTTATTTTTGCTACAGATTCATGACTCCGACATTGGCAGACAGTTACAAAAGATATGTAGACAGACTGACAGACAGACGGACGGGCAGACAGACAGACAGAGAGACAGATTAAGAGACCGACAGCTTTAGAGACCAAAATGCAGTCAGCACAAGTCAACTCGAGTCAAGTCAAGCAGAGATGAGATTCATAGACAGACAGAACCAGACATGTGCCATGAATGTTATGATTTATTTGACATAGTTTCATGTATATACGTTATGTGTATGTGTGTGTGTGTGTTTGAGTATGCTTGCCAAGAGTAGACAGAGGGGGTAGTGTCCCGCAGTTGTGGCAAGTCTATTAATTGAAATTGCAAATGTTGATTTTTTCTGCGAAAAAAAAAAAAAAATAAAATAAAGCACATACGAAAAACTGAGAAAAAAACATACGCAAGTAAAGAAAAATTTATAGAATTTTTATGCATACAATTTTCATAAAATAAAGGAAATGGTAATAAAAAAGATTTATGGTAACAATATGGGTTGGGCATGTCTCAGCGCATGGCCGCCATTCTTAAGCGCATCGTTCAAGTATGACAGTACAAAATGGTTTTCCGTAGGGTGGGCATGACGTTTATTAATTGAAAAATTATAAGTTTTCAAGCGATACTTTTCGAAGTACTAATGTGGAGGCGCTGGCAAGGTTTCTCGAACTTCCTTACTATTAAACTTAAATATCAGAGAGAAATCAAATTAATTAATGTCTGTATATTAGAGGTCTGCATGTTTGTTTCGCTGTAGTTTTTTGAGTCAATGTGAATGAACGTAATATTTGTGTCTCTAATGTAAAGTACTGTACATTATACACACAGAGTTTGTGCAGCGAATTTTGAGTACAATGTTTGGGTGTACTTACGGTATGAAAACTTTTTAAATTTATAAAGTCAAAGAGAAATTGTGAATAACTTTTTGTTTTTTTCACTTATTGCACACCACTCAACTCATTCACTCATTTCATTTTCATCATCTCATAAGTTTATTTGGTGTACCCATTTTGGAATTAACTAAGCGTGACAACATTAATAATTTGTACTTTCTAACTTTGATGGGTATGAGTACGCTGTAAAGAGATAGAAGAGTACACTAAATTCGAGTACCACAAAGTACTGTACAGTACTGTGGAGTTTTAAATGCAGACATTTTCTGTATATCTATTATCTGTATGGGTTGCCTGCATTTGTAAATCCATAGAGCTAAAAAGGTGTTTCCATTTTTCGATAACCTATTTTGGACCCTGCAGTGGCCTCGCCAACATGAAAATACCTCGTAGAATTCTGTTCGAACCGTCGGTTTCTATATTAACTGATCGGATATAGACATCATCGAAAATGTTTGGGAATGATTTTCATAAAAATGTTTGAGTAAGGACAGTCCATATAGAAATATTATTATCTTTAAACACAAAACACTTTTACATATAACGACTACGAACTTGCTACGCCCCTTTGTCTTTAAAGATATATATTAGGGTGTCCCTTATATTTTCGATTTTTTTTGCATCTATGAAAACACATACCCGCTTTTTTTCTTTATTATCTTAACTTAACTTAAAAATAAAATTTTAGCTTCCTATTTTAATTTCAACCCGCGCCGACAGAACACTTAAGTCTTATGAAAGGAGATTTTAGATATTTTATTTCATATACAACTGTGTGACAGCCAATAATTAAATTTTAATTGAATATTCTTTTAAAAACAAATTTAAGTATTGCGTTTTATTACCAAAAAAAAAAAAATAAACTTTAGATAAAACTAATAAGAATACTTCCTTTTTAAAGTTTCTTTTTTATTTACAATTTAATTTGAGCTTTCACTCACATTTAATTTCACTTCGCGGATATTAAAAAACAAAACTGCGACAACTTGACGGTTAGACGGTAATTTAGCACCCGTTATTTGGTGATCTATCTCACCAATTTAATATATACCTTTTTTTATTGCTTCTAAGTTCCACAGACATTATGAGTATTATTTGTCCAAAAAATTCAAAACGAAGTACTCGTATGGTACACCGTCGCAAGTGAATATTTCTATGTGTTACAAACTTCAGCACAAACTTATAATACTATTCACTGCGTGAAGAGTATAATCATGGCAGTGTTTTAGAATAGAATGAACAAATCTTGACCATATGTGTTAAAAAAAAAACCTTGCAAAAAAAGGGACACCCTAATATATATTATTTCAGAAATTTGCTAATTTGAATTTGTTTTTGCATCGAGTCATTTTGATATCTATTATCGTTCCACAGTTGCTAACAGCTACTATTTTATTCGCTTTGTCAGCTGTCTGAATCATGCCTCTCAACTCGCATAACAAATCAAATAAAATCAATGACAAACACACTGAATAAGCTTTTGATGAACAACAAGAGACCAAAGTTTATATTATTTATATCGAATTGTAATCAAAGCTGACTCAACTTGTGTGGTTTGTTCATTCGCAATACAACCAAATCATATAATATAAATTGGCTGGAGAAAATACAAAATTTATACAATAAATGCGATTGAGAATTATCAGAATTGGAAAATAATTAACATAACATGAATGGTCAACGATTTATGTTGAAAATTTATAGAGCACGTTATCATAAATCAACATACACCGAATCGAGTTCGCGTGTCTACAATTTCAAAACGTAGCAAACAAACATTGACTCACTTATCGACTTGGTTCGGCTGGCTGGTTGTGTGAGAGTGACCCAACGCACAGTCGTATAAAAGTGTCACATTGTATCGAACAGATACAATCTGCGGTGTTCGGAAACAATGGCGAACACACACGTTTGTGGCAATTGAAACGTCAACTTTATGACCGAAAATAGAAATTTTTGGTTATTAAATTGTTCGTCGGCTGCATTGAATGCATTGAATGCGCTGGTGGCCAACAGGTGGGGCCCAGTGCAGTCCGTAGACCACCAGCAGAATGCCGATGATCTTTACGATGATTATGATGTCGAAGACGATGATGGTGTTGGAGATGATGATGATAAGCAAAGTGAATTTGTAAGCAATGTTCATAAAATGAAAATTCAATTTTGATGACTTCAATTTTATCATCCAATGGCCAAATACATGTTTGAGTGTGTGTGTGTGTGTGCATGTGTAGGTACGAGCTTTAAAACTTTGTAAACTTAAATGTGAAAATCTTAAATAAGCGGATTAGCAGAAAAAAAAAACTGCACTCATTTAAAATGTGCAAAGAAAGTTGGTGTTTGTATAACAATTTGGGTTGTTCGAAACTTTTGTAGAATATTTTATGAATGAAGGCTAAAAATAAACATTTCAGCACGTCAAAGTGTTCGTGAGGAGTTTGCCCCTTGCCTTCTACAACAACTTGGAATATGTTAATGAACGCACTGAAGGCAACGACAACGCCATTGATGAGATTGAGGATGAGGACGATGATGGTAATGATGATGAAGAGGACGAGTTTGAGTCTTGAATAAATAACGTCTTTGGCCACGCTATGTCTTTGAGTGATAGCTGATTTTAATGAGCTTTTATTTTTGTTTGGTGTTGTTGTTCCTGCTGACGTAAATGCTATAAGAATATTCATTAACTGCATTAACCTAACGGAAATGTGCGTCATGCAAGCGACTGCAATGACGTCGACTCTCTTGGAGTGTTCGCCAAGTTCTTACAAGCCAAAGCTTTAATAGTTCCCTATTGTAGTGAAAGCAGCGAGTTATCAGATTTCTTTGGCATAAAATTAAACGAGTAAAAAAAAGAGAAATAAGTAATAAATAAAATAAATAAAACCAGTAAGGATTGGAGTCGACAGTACTCGACTCCGACATACCCTGTACCTTCAATTTGTACCAACTGTTTGAAGGCGTTGCCCCGCCCATCGAAACAGATTTCATTTTCATTCAATTCCATATAACTATACCAATTTTTACTCTTTTAGACCAATTCGTTCAAGAGATATAACGGCATTTTACCATGGCTAGATGTGGGCATGGTCACGCACATTTCACAATTGAATTTTGTTATACTCCATTCCAATATCATACATGCAAAGTTTCATTCTTGTAGGTTTTATAGTTATTGAGATGTAAGCGTTTCAAATTATTACTATATATGGGCGTGGCTTCGCCCATTTTTTTAATGTATCATCTTGGGGGTTGAGTCAGCTATATACACTCCAAATTTGGTGTTCCTATCTCAAAAGATAACCGAGATAAAACGATTTTTGTAAGTTTTTTCCCGAGGTTGCTCCAGTCATTTGCCCCTCACCCCTAAACTAAGTCAAAAAAGGGGGAAACAAAATAATCTTGATCTGCTGAAGAAATAACAGAATCGAACTGCGAAGAGCTTTTGGTCCTATCTATTATAGTTTCCGAGATCGACGCGTTCATACAGACGGACGGACAGACGGACGGACAGACGGACGGACGGACAGACGGACAGACGGACATGGCTAAATCGACTTCTCTTTCGATACTGATCAAGAATATATATACTTTGTATAGTCGGAAATGCCTCCTTTAAGGTGTTACATACATTGTCGATGCGGACAAAACTAATATACCCTCGTACCATAAGGTACAGGGTATAACCAGTAAAGTCGGTACAGTCGACTTTACTCTGCATACTGCATACATGGCGGGCCTCAAGTCGAAAAGTTATTGTACATTTGACATTGCTTATTTCAATATTGTTTATCATAAACCCGGGTCGACATAACTGAAAGTTGATGTAGAACTCTTGTTGTTGGATGTTTTTTTTTGTCTTAAAAATTATTTATTTTAAGCTTTTCATTAAAATTCAAAGAAAGTTTACTTTAAATTACATTTGTAGTATCTTTTGCCCCATTTTTGGATAAGCAGTTTTAGATAATGTTTAGCTTAACACTAGATAGTGCGTTATAGTCGGGTGAGCAACACCACGCCCAACGCTAAAAATTTATTTATCTAAATTCGGTCAAAAATGTGTAATTTATAATAAACTCAGTTTTTTTTTTTTAATTTTATTGTTATCTGTGATATTTAAGATTTTCATTTATATACAACATTTTTTTACGAAAAAATAATTATAACTCTGATTCTTTAAATTCGGTTTCTCAAGGCATAGCTCAGGTTTGACCAAAACAAGAAGAAATTTTTATCTAAGAATTCTTTTATTTTTAATGTTTGTTTAATAAAGTAAAAAAATGTTGGCAATAATTGTTGTTAGTCTAATTGAGAATTCGTTAACTAAAACAGTTTTTAGAATAAAAGAATTCGAGCTTGTTGACAACCAATAAATTAATTGAATAACATAAATGTTGTTATGTATCTAAATTAAGTCTTTTATTCATTTTTATTGTATAAAATGTTATTAGATTTTGTCAAATCTTGATTTTAAATATGAATGCAGCTCATTCAGAATATTGCAAATAATTCAGTGTGCTCTTTTGTGAAGCAATCAATACATAAATAAATATTTTATGCATTTGCAAAGATTTCTTTAAGCTCACTTATATGGCCTAATGATATACGTGTTTTAATACGATTCAATTGCGATTTATTGCCTGAATAGACAATTACAGTTAATGTCGTTCGATTGTGGGAGTCGTGAACGTAATTAATCGACATGACAGTCAACAGTCGCGCCTTCATTTGCTGAATGAAGTTGGAAAAGACATATGCAAATAATTTTTATGAATGAGAAATGCAAAATCAATGAAACGAGCAATCTGCGCTATAAACATAATGCACTTGTAGAAAAAATGGGCAGCAAAAATAAAATAAGAATTTACACATTAAATTAAACAAAACTAACTATAAAATTTCGCACAGTGTTCGACGAAGCAAGCTAATTTACAAGTTTCCTTATTAAAACAAATGCTCAATGCAGAAATATAATATACAATATCTATTTTTTATATGTGTTTTGCTGTTTGAAAGACCAATGAAACCGTCTGTGGGTGTTTTAGTTGCCTTTCATTCACACTCGCAAACTCATTCATACATATGTATATGTTTTCATTGACTAACTCAGTGTTACAAAAAGATATAAATCGTATTCATTCACAGAAGAAATAAAAAAATATATATGTATATACATATATAACAACACACACACACATGTATACACAGAACTAAGCAGTTGACGATGATGTTGGTAGTCCACCCACAACAACACGATAAAAAAGAAAAAAATGGAGCGCTGCTCAGCGCCAAAAAAGACCGACAAATGGCAGCGAAAACGAGTAACAATCATCGAGCATCATAAAGCAAGTTTTGAGCACACATTCGTGTTCGCATCGCAACGCATCGCATCGCATCGCATTTAGTACAGTTCAGTTATGTTTGGCTTAGTTTGCTTTGCTTGCACAGCTGCAAAACATTTTGCAATTCAATTTGCAGTTAATCTCTGCTGATGTCGCTGCCGCTGCGTTGCCGCTGCCGGCGATGTCGCGTTCTCCATCAGCTGGACTGCTGTTGACGCCGACGTCGACGTTGCAGCAGCGGCAAATGTCGCGCGTAAATTTATCAATGAAGCCACCCACGTCAGCTCGTGTGTGTCTGTATCTGCATCTGCATCTGTATCTGTGTGTAGGTGTAGGTGTTATTCTTTGTAAGTATGCGAATCGAGCCCAAAGTGCAGCGTTACATTCTCTGCAGAGGTGTTCATGACGGTTGTGTGTTGCTACAAGTGGGCGTGTTGCGCCTACTTAGGCGTTGTAGCTTTTCTTCTGTGAAGCTTTGAGCTTTTGCCCCGAAGCTTTTGACGGCAAAAGCTTTACATTTTTCGGAGAAAAGTTCTTTCTGATTTTTTCTAATGTAATAACAGTTTTCCTTAATTTGATTTGAGCTAAAAAGGGCTTAAGAGAAAAGTTAGTCACGAATGATCTGGAATGTGGGTTGAAAATGTTACAGGAAGTTGCTCACAGGAAACGGCAGCAGATAAAAACGAGAAATAGTAAATGGAAATGCATGAATCAATTGAATAAAACACAGGTTGATAATGAGAAAAGCATTATGCAATATAGAACTATATAGAAATATGGAAGAAATTGTAAGAAACAAAATTCGTGGTGTTCTATTCACAAGAGGAGCTTCTGGCAAGACTTAATCTCTTGGTGTTGAACACAGAATTGTCTTTACCGACCATTAAGGCGAAGCATCGGGAAGGTTAATGCTTTTTCTAATGTAAGTGCCAATTGAAGTTCCCTTCTTTCCTTTCCATTAGTCCATCTAACACCTCTCTCAATGTTTGGAGCTGGTTGACGACTCCTACATCCAGCTGAAGTTTTAATCGCATTTGAGCATAAATACAGTCACAACGTAGCTTCTTTAAGCGCCTTATCATAGATGAGCAAGCCAATGATGCCACAGCAAGAGCATTACGGGATGGGTAAAATCTGAAGTGGCATACACACTATCATTATGGCTCAAAACCGAAAACTCTACACGGCTCGGACATACAATCTTCCGCTGCATCGAAGCATTTGGTCAGATTTCGAGCCAGTACAGTTATTTAAGTAACACTACCAGATTAGATTAGCTCCATAGCACTGCCTATCTAGCAGTGAGGGCATGTCCGAATGTAAACGACTTGATGATTGAACCCAGATCGTGCATCTTTTGATGCATCTCTTTAGATAATCCCGATAATGGGAAGAAAAGTCATTAATTAGTTTAGTTGGTTGCCTGAATATGAATTATATTTTATATTGCATGATATTTTATCGAACTTTCAAAATCTCAAGGATGCATCGGTTGTCTTTAAAAATGAATACTTCCGAAAAATCTGAATGGACAAAATTTTAAGAAGATTTTCTTAAAGACTTTTATAAGTAAGTTTTTGATGTAATTGCATGAAAGAAACAAACGAGTGAGCCTAGAGCTCAGGACGGCCTCTAATTTGTGTTTCCTAGAGTGGTGTTAAAGTCCCTGAAGGCTTTGCTTTGCACTTCATATAGATAGTTGTACAGTTAGACGGTGAGATAGGTTTGAGTTGCAAATGATAACGAAATTAAAAGTTCGGTCGTGAGTCAATCGATCAGTTCTGTCAACACTGTTCAAGTCCTTGGATGAGCGGCTTAAACTAAACAGATACAAAAACTTAACCGCGGTTAGATTCTTAATTAAATAAGAAGCTTCAAAACGCGTGATTTCAAATGTTGCAGCGACTTTCTCGTGGGCGTCTTGAAAAGCTCGTCCATCTAAACAAATTCAGGTGAGAATTTTGCAAAGCGTCAAAGAGACAAAGCGAAGTATTCATATATTCATTCATCGAGTTTATAGTCAAGTTAAGAAATAATCGAGTTGAGTGTGCGTGTGCGTGTGTGTGTGTGTGTGTGTGTGGGTTTTTGTGGAACCAAGATAGTCAGTCATTTAGGCATGCGCCCAGAAGATGCATGCGGCAACAAATCGGGAACAATAACAACAACAACAGTCATGATGACGATGACAAAATGTACGAAGGCTGAGCGTGTGCGCGACTGACGCCCCTGGAAAAAATGGGCTAAGAGCGTATGGGTCCAAAGACAGGCGGCTTAGTTGAGTTTCAGGCCGTGTTAGAAGCGAAACAAAGTGCGAGAAGAAGAAGACGGCAAAAATGATGATTGGAGAATAGAAGAATACACACATACATACATACATACATACATATGTATGTATGTACATATAAAAACTTATAAAAAATAATGGTGAAAAAAAGAAAAGCAATTGAAAATTGCGGGGGTCGTATGCACGTGTGTGTGTGGCTGTATGCGTGTGTGTGTGTGAGTGTATGTGTTTATGTAAAACAGCATGGCTGCGCTCTTTTCTGTGTGTGTGTGTGTGACTGCACGTGAAAGAGAAGCAAATACATTTGCCTACGCGTTATAAGTGAAAAAAATAAGAAAAAAAATTACAAAAAAAAAAAAATAAAATAAAATGCGATCTAAGTAAGGCGATGGATCTGCCCACGACCATGACGACAACAACGACGACGACGACGACGGCGACAGCGACAACGACGACGACTTGAAGTCAACTCTCGACGACGCTCGCCGCGCCTCACGTTGTGTGAAATGATTTTCTGCTCGCTGAGTAACGCGTGAACATTTGCAACGGTGAGTGCTGAACAAAAAACTTGCGCTCAAACGAACAAATAACAAAAAAATTTTTGCTAAATTTGACCGGTGAAAAATACAAATTTGCAAACAAAAAGTGTTCAAACTAAAATTGCACAGAACACGTGCAGTTCATTAAGTAAGCCAACAGCAACAAGTTCTTAGTGTATGTGTGTGTGTGTGTGTGCATTAAGTTGTAACTAAGATGTATAGAAATAAAAAAAGGGAATAAGCAACATAATCAAATCAATAGATTGAAACGATCGAACTTGATCGCATTTAAATAAGCGCGCGCCTGCTCAGTTTGCTATTTACGCAGCGCTTGCATGTGATCATTAAAAGCCAACAAAAAAACAAAGCAAATAAAATAACAAAAACCGAAGCTTCAACTCAAAGTGAAGACACCGCCCGAAAATAGCAAATATAAATTTGCGTGTTTCAAATCAAAATTGTACAATCTCACAAATGCGACGGCGTTAAAAGAACAAACACGAAGTCAATATTGGCACGAACGCGAGCCGTCGGTTTTCGTTGATTTGTTTTTGCAATTTCCCTTTGCACATTCGCGCACTCGTGTCAATTTCGTGCATGATCGTAATCGGCCATAGACAGTGCCTCCACTAGCTGTCTCGCTCACACACTCAATTGCCTGCGTACGCATAGGCAGAACTTCTCTCGGTTTTCTGCGCTCAATCACTGCGCCAGGCTTGGCTGTCCCGCTGTCTGTCTCTATCGGTCAGCATAATCTTGCACAATTCGCCGCAAAATTGCCGCATTCGCCGCTTCGTGCTTTCGTGCTTTGTCAACGAGACGTGCACATGCGCACGCGCATATCATCTCTGCGCTACCGTTTTTCTTTTGCTCCACTCCGCTCAACTCACCTCAGTTGGTTGGCACTTTCTGCTTCCTCTTCAGCGTCTTCATTGGCAATTGACGCGTAATTGTGGTAGCCATTAAAGTGGCTTAACGTCCTTTTTGCCAACTGTTTACGCTTTGCTATTTATCTCATATTACCAATCTTTGCTGCTGCTTGTCTGTGCGCCTACTTTGCTACACTCGCCATTCTCCATCATCCCTGCCCCCTTGCCACTTGGCCGCCTTGCCACTATCACTTCTTTTGCTTCTTGTTGATAATTAATTACGCGCGTTCATTTCCAGTCGCGCGCAACTCGTTGAAAGTTCTTATTTGCGCGTTGCATCTTGATTTTTCTTACTCGCTCCTTGGCTCATCTTGGCTACAGATTGCGGATAACGTTTTTTTTTCGTCGTATTCTTCTTCTTTTTCGTTTGCCATGACACTCGCATGTGCGTTTGGATAAACGCTTTGGAGTCTGCTTATGGCGGCAAAGGTAGGTTTTCTTTTTCTAATAATTGAAGTGCAGAAGTTGTGTTAATGTTTTAATTTTGTATTCGATGCTATCACCCAAGTCAAAAGTTGGAGTAACAAAGTTGGATTCAAGCAAAAGATATAAACTTATGGCGACAAATATCGTCTTAAGATTTTGTTTTTGTAGGGTTTTGTCAAATTTTGTTAATGAAGTTCGAAAACTCTAAGAACGAAAAATATTCAGACTTAAGTATTGAATCACACTCGCTTTCTTAAAGAAGAAGGCTTAAACTAACCTTTCTTTGCCAGTTGTGCAGCATATGAGAATATCAGTTTATTGCATAATTCTTTTTTACATTTCCTTATCCGGATAAGTTATAATAATCAAGCAAAGTATTACTGAATAACAGTTCTTTGTTGAAAATATTCGGATACGTTTTTTATATGATCCCGAAAGTTTTATTTCTACGGAAAATTTAATAGTCTTCAAATTCATATACATCCCCTCAGAAAATAATCAACGATTTGAAAATCGATTGAGTTTTCCCGAGAATCAATATTTCTGGGAATTAACTTTTCCGAGGGTAGTCTTTATATAGTAAAAGATGTAATTGGCAACTGAAATCCTCATAAATGATTCACAATTCACATCTCATATCATATTTGAATTTAGAAATGAGTAACTATTGGCTATTTTTTATGACTACGAGATGAATACATTTATTTACATAAATTTAATTACTTTATTGAATTTTATAGTTTGACTTTATTTTTTTTGTCGTATTAGGAAATTTATTTTTTGCTCTGATTTTGGCAGCTCAGAAATATGTTATTTGTTTAGAGACTTCATGAAGTCTTCACGATTGCTCATTAGTCATATTAGTAAAACTATTTAAGGTGTTACTAACTCATCAATTTGGCTTAAAAATACTCAGAAGGCGAGCAATTTGCCAGCAAGATTTACTGTCACATCGAAGCCAACTAACCAGACAGATGGGCAAACAGGTTGACAGACAGACAAACAGAACTAAAAAAAGAAAGTGACCCACGCAAATTGTAAAAACAATTAGTCAAAATTATAGACAAAAGAAACTGACAACGATTTATAATTGTTTGATATAATAAATCAAACTTATTTTCGGATGTGTGTGCTTAGACAGGAAGTGAAAGCGAAACGAATCAATTATGCCACAGGCAGAAGCACACACACACACACACATAGACACGCACGCAGAAGCTCACAAGTTAAACAAAGGGAAGCACCCACAAGTGGATATAATAACTTGAAAATATCAAAAGGCAAAGTGACAAACAGATTCAAAGGTCAAGTATTCTGTTGCTAATTAAAGTATTTTAGTTGTAATTTTTTCTTCTGCTGACTGTTGCTATTGTTGTTGCTACCTCCAAATATATATTCTCGATCATCTCGATGAGATGAGTTGATATAGCCATGTCTGTTGGTCTGAACAATGTTTTCAAGGTGGTGCTAAAATTTAAACTCAGAAATTCTTCGTATATGTCCAGGATATCTGTTCGGACGGAAGCATATAAGGAATTATTGGTCGAAAACGCGTTTTCTTTTCTTTTTCTTCACAATATAAGTCCCACAGAGTTTTCTTAGAGGACTACACACATGGTGGAACGATTCAT
Organism: Phortica okadai; assembly: GCA_034638295.1. Classification (NCBI taxonomy): domain Eukaryota; kingdom Metazoa; phylum Arthropoda; class Insecta; order Diptera; family Drosophilidae; genus Phortica; species Phortica okadai. Next base: position 36,804,876 of record CM067849.1, read on the forward strand.
CAAATATATGGTTTTCGTTATAACAACTTTTCTGCTTGTTATTATAAACAGACAATACATTTATGTACTTTTATTAATTCTTAACTATATGGCTAATTAAATAATGGGCACGGCACCGACAACATGTAATAAAACTTTAAAATATCATGACTCCAAGCAAACGAGATAAAAGGTGTAAAAAAAAGGGTCGTACTTTTTCTATTGAAAAAATTGTATAAGTGGAAAAACTGTCTTATACTTATATTTTTTAAATAATGCTTGTCAGAGTATTAAAGTTTCAGCAAAGTTGAAAATACCGTGCTGGCTTTGTTTGAATTTAATTCGATTTGTTTTTTCCTTTTCATAAGAAATTTCCTACGAAATATAATACGTAAATGGAATGCTGCCAGCAACAGTTGAGTTCGCTGTGAAATATCAAAGTTCAAAACAATATTGTGCGATGCCGAAAGCTTCGGCTTCAATTTTGGCAGCTTTCGGCGCGGTTAACAGTTTGGCATTAACAGTGGAACAACAACAACAATAAATGTAAAAAAGGAAATGCTTTCTGCTTTTGATTGACTGACTCTGCGGAATATGATAATGACGTCATTGCACAGCTTTCTTGGAGATGAAAATAGCTTTTCATTCATGTGCGTAAATTCATTGATGAAAATGTTTCATTGTATGAGTTTGTCTGCCGCCATTTTGTGTGTGTGTGTATGTATGACGACAGAAAGTTTGTTGCGAAGTTGGAATTCCTTTTGTCTCGTCTGAGCTTGTGAAGGAAGCAACAGTTGATATTTTTATAGGTGGTGGCATTTTCGAAGCTTCTGCTTTGTTCGTTTGCCATGGAAACACCATTAATAACAATATCATCATCATTATGGTTATCATTATGAAGATGGCAACGTCCTACACGTGCCGGCAGCACCAGCAATGAAAGGGCAAAGTACTACAAACGTTCGCCTTCGCCTGCGCGCACAATTTTTCCCAGTAATCGAAGTGGGCGTTTAATCGCATCTATTAGCATCCTAGCTACTTTACCAAAAGCACAACTAGCAAAGGTTTTTCCAGTGAAATATAAAAAAATAAGTAAACAAAAAAAAAAATGAAAATATGTTATAAAAACAAAGCTGATTTGAACTTAAGACTTCATTTTATTCGCTTAGTTGCTCGAACGCTCTTTCATTCATTTATGCGTTTGCTTTCTGTTCATATTGTAAAGGCAACTTTAAATGTCATGAAGATACAATTTAATGAATCAACAAGTTTACTGTTTGTTGTGTCTTGCACACTCGCACACACTCACAGCCTTGGCACGTGGGAATATTTCGTTCATTTGAGCACACATGTGTGTAACACAGCGAAGGAGAACAATTAAACTTCATAAAATACATGTAGAAATATTCAGGGTGACTTGGAAAGCGAGACATCCTTAAAGACCAGAAGAACAACAGTCTAGAAGTCTCCTGCAGTTAAGTCTCCTTAGCCCTCTTTATAACCCCATACTAAAACAGAAAACAACCTATAAGGATGAGTAAAAATACTATAAGAAACAATCTTAAAATTGGCCAAGCCGAAATGTTTCATTCTGTAGATTGTTACCCCTTAAAAAGGAGGAATCTCGATTTCGTATAACTTCTGCACTTCTCGACCGATTTCCTTGAAATTTTAAACCGAGCTTAGTTATTTACCAATAGGTGATTACACAAATAAATTTTATTTCAGTTTGGAAGGTGTGCACAATGTAGGCCCTGTGTGTAGGGTATTTAATTGTCGATCGTACTTTACCACTTGCTTATCATTTGGTGCTTCCTCATTTGCTTTCGAGCGTTTTCATTACATTTGCCATTTCCGTGCGGCATTTTCGGTCATGTTACTTTAAACTTTGACCTTTTTCGGGTGTTCGAAAATGTCAAATCACATATTCATTTCACTCCATTGTTTCTGTAGAATGCTGCCGTGTCAACTTGTTGCGTACACACTAATTGCTTTTGACTTACAGAATCATGTCTGTGTGTGTGTGCGTGCGTGCGTGTATTGCATGACATTTTGCCGCTCAACAAGCAAATACATGAATGTATGTGTGAATGTTTGTTTGTGGGTGTCGTTCAATGAAGTTCTGCAATTGGCAATGTTTTTCTGAACTTTAAACTGAAATTTTTCTTGCTTTTTAAATGTCAATACACTTTTTTACAAACTTTTGCTTTTATCTGCGTTCAATTTGTTGGTACACGCGTTGTATGCGTAACTGAAACCTTCCATTTATATATTATGCGTGAAGTTGCGTATACGCAGCGTATGAATGTGTTGCTTGTTGTGGTTACTTCGAGCGTTTTTGGCACAATAATGACATTTAACGTTAGTTTTCAACAACAAATGTTTCTAGTTTGACATTTCTAACACTTATGACAGTGTGAGTTGTTTGAAAAGCCTCTTTAATAATACATAGTATCTTGGTGAGAATAGCTGGCTTGGGGTCAACAACTACAAACATTGCACGAACTTGTTCGTTTCGGGAGTCGCCAAATTCTTTATTGAGCAATCTTTGACAACGAATCACAAATTTTTAATATGTTCATACTTTTGCATTCCTATAAAGTGTGTGAGAAATTGAAAGGTTTTAGAAACAATATTCCTTGATTTGATCCATCGCCTTGCAAGGAAGTTGTTGCTATGGAATTTACTATAAAGTGCGATGGTGCATTCTTGTGTCTTTTAGTTGGGATTGATCATGATCTACTTGAATATATGTATTAGTGAATCAGTTTGCATTTCAGGTTGTCATACTATTCGTATGACTTTATGACAACAAACTATACATTTGTTTCCCAAAGTATAGTTTGTTCTAGTAACTAAGTTGGCTGGACATCCACCATTGAGTTGATTCTGGAAGGTCTGTTTATCGGAAGTCTTTTCTTAGTAATCATCTTGATTGCGGTTTTTCATCTCTTTTAGACGTGAGCGGTCTTCCCATCGGCGGTCTTGCTTACATTTTCTGTTGCTGCTTTGCCAACACTTTTGGATTTCCATTCAATGTAAACCATAGATTTGGAAAATAATCGTAATTAATATTAAATAATTATTATTGTAGAACAAATTTTTATAATTGACAATTAAAAAGCTCAGTTTTCATTTTTAATAAAAATATATATGTATATAATTCTATTTTTATTTGAAATATAATAAATTTATTAAGTTGGAATATAATCAGTGCAGCAACTCAATTCTTATTGACGTCAACTGCGAAGTGTTGGACAAAAAATTTCTCAAATATTAATTTTCCTTTCTTTCTTGTGTTGCTGCTTGCATGCATTGTGGGCGAACAGTTCGGAGTTGGGTGAGCGGGACGTATTGCTTTAATTAGCATTGTTAGATTGCAACATTATTTAAAGATATTTTTATACATTGTAGCCAAAAATAAGTCATGCTATTTTTGCACTGAAATTAAAATTAATTTATTACCTGCGCTAATGAATGGCAGAGCAGACGTCAAAAAAATAGTGTGCAGGCACACGCAGCGTATACGCGATGAAAAATCAACAGCACGTTTTGCAAAGCGATATGAAAAAATCGCGTATACGCCACGCATATCCAAATAGAAAAACACTCATTAGCAAATGTTACATACGTCATCAATGATGAAAATCTCTGTGAATATTTGTGCGTGTGGCTTCGCCGTGAGCGTAAAAAACTGAACATAGTAAAGGAACAACTGAAAAATAAAAAAACAAAGGCAAAAACATTTATTTATGTCTTTTTACGTCAAATCAGACGCGTTGTAAAATGTACGCAAATGGAAGAGAATTCGGCCGGTGCAGAAACAACGTTTGTTTTTATCAATTATCAGTTGCCATTTTCACAGTCAAGCGTTAAGCTATTGACTTAGTCAGCAGCGCTTGGCAGCAGCGGCAGCGACAGCAGTTTGCCGACGCTTTTCTCTCTGTTTATGTTGTTTTTGGTTTTCACATGGGTGGTAGTGCGTACACGCACCCACACACACACACACAGATAGAGTAACCAACCAAACACCCACACTCATACGCACTTAGTTACTTGCGCTCCTTTTGCTTCAAAGCGACGGTAAATCAGCAATAACAAACATCATTTGCATAGTTGTTGTCGCCTTTGTAATGTCGCTTTCCCATCTCCTCTGCGTCGACTTTGGCAGCGCTAAAAACGCCGGCAGCCTCTCACCCACACGCACGCACAAACAAAAACCGATGCGACACGAAAGCACAAACGACCGAAAAAGTCAACGATGATGTTGCTGATGATGATGATATGGTTGTTGTCATTGTATTTGTTGTTGTTAAAAATTTCATTTCATTTACCGTTGGCGCACACGACACGAATCGTACACCAAGAACAGCGAGCGTGCGTGCGAGCAAACGAGCAAACGACGAACGAGCACGGAGTGCTTTTGGTCGTTGTTGTTGTTGCTGTTGGTTTTTTCTTTTCTTTTGCTTTTTTGCGTTTGCCGCGCGTTTTCCATTTTCACTTTTCACCGGTCGCACTAGTAGCGGCTTGACGGCTCAGCAGCTCGTCTCGGCAGCGAGTTACTTTTGCACAAAAATCACGCGAAAAAAAACCCAAAGACAAAAACACATACAAAGTACAAAAGCTTCTCGATCGACAAAATTGCTCAGAGCTAAAAAGCAAATAAATTGAAAATCTAATAGAACTCAAAATAAAATTCATATACAATTAAAATAAACAAATTAAAAAATAAAAACAAAAATCGGGCAAGACAAGTGACAAAAAATGAACCAAAAAAAGAATTTCAAACAAAAAGAAAAATTTTAAATAACCTTATTTATAAAAACATTTTTTAGCCAAATTTTTATAGACAATTCACTTTTTCGAAAAAGTCATAAATACTTTTGAAAAATTGCCGTCAGTTTTTAGCTGTGACAATCTGTTTTCGCCGTCGGTTCTTCTTCAAAAGTCGGATTTTTTATATATGTTTCTACAATATTCTATACACATATGTGTGCGTGTGTGTGTTTGTGCGAAAATTAACGGTTTTACGCTCAGTAAAATATATTTTTAACTTCATTTTTATAGTTAATATTTAAGGAAATTAAAAATCTAATAAATTATATGTAAATTTTTTATGAAAACATATTCAAATATTTTAATTAAAAATTTATCTGTATTGAAATCGTGTCTTGATGTGCTCGTATCAAAGAAGTGTCTTGATGTTGTTTTGGCTCTAACGATTTTTAAATGTTTTTTTTGTTTTTATAAGTGTAAAAACATAAATGTGAAAGTTTTCATTGCAAATTTTATTGAAAGTATATTGAAAAGGTAAATGCTTCCGATTTGCGGAAATTTTTTTTATTTTCAATGAAATTTTGCTGATTCTTAGAACTTGATTTAACAATGTAAAGCAACTGAAAAAGGATGAACTTCGATTCATAATATTTTTCTGACAACTGGCTTTAGGACGACCTTCTCTTCTCGGTTGATTTTCTACGTATAAACATATAATTTTTTACGACATTTTTTTTTACTATCTGTTTACTTAGAAACATAAAGGTAATTTTATTAGGAGCAAGGTTGTGCTATTAACAAAAGGTCAAGACTCACTTTGCTATGAGATTCATCAAAACTTTCATAGTAGATTTTTAGTTTCTCATGAACCTTCCACAGATTTCCGGATGTGTTTTCACATATTCCGATTTATATGCTTTAAGCCGCAATCAATTAACGGATATTAAACATAAAATATTTTGATTTTGAGATATCATGTTTCAGTCTAACCTTATTATCTCTTTTGAATTGTTGAATAATGCAATTTCTTACATTTATCAATATATTGCCTTTATCAGTTGTTGAATTAAATCATTTTGTTTAAAAAAAGGACTCTTTGTAATGTTGGTTTTGTTCAGAAATCACTCAGGCTTAGTAACATTTGCGGGGTTAACTCATGATTCGACGAGTTGAGTGTAGAGAAATATTATTTTGTTATTTAGTTTGTTACAAAGGGGTTAGTTTTATAGTGTTTTAAGTTTTTAATATAATAATAATTTTTAAATCTATTGTTTTTGCAGATAACTAAAACAAAAATATTCCGGATATATTTGTCGAAATAATCAATTAACAATCGCGTCTAAAAGACTGATTTTGAGAATGCACCTCTTCTACGTATAACGAGTGAATCAGACCAAAAAAAAAAAAAGTAAAAATGTGTACTTAAAAAATAAATTAAATACAATAAAGAACAAATTGACGAAGTGAAGTTGATATCCTGAGACAATAAAAGTGAAAATTTTGAAATAAATTGAATAATTAATAAATTAAATCACAATTCGGGATTAACAAACAAATGGAGTGCAAATTGAGCGAATTCATTATTTTTATTATTATTTTTTCAGTTATTTTTTTTGTTTCGTGTGAGTTTTTGTTTGTGGTTTGTGATAAAACAGTTGATTTTGTATTTGAGAACGTTTTGTGTGACAGAAACGCGCGTAAAAATGTTGTTAGCAATGCGACGCGAAAGTGAACATCATAATCATAATAATCATCATCACTCAGCATCAGCAGCAGCCGCACCGGCAGTAACAATAATAACAACTGCGACAACGCCAACAGCAACAACTACAACAACTGAAACGCCTCCGCCACCGTCCACAACAACAGCAACGAATACACTCAGTTTGTCAGCAACGCATGCACAACTTCAACTTCAACAGCAGCAACAACAACAACAACAACTGCATCAGCAGCACGACTCATTGAACACACCCTCCACGCCGCTCCTGAGTTTCGGCCGCAGCGGCAGCTGTAATCCGCTACAGTTTTCGGCGCCCCCGCCGCCACCGGCCTCATCCATTGCCGTGCAACCGAGCGGGCAATTTGGCTTCTACAGCACCAACAGTAACGCAGGCACGGCAACCTCTTATTTGCATCATTACACATCAACGGCCCCAACAAATGGCAACGCCGCTCTCCAGCAGCCCACACTGTCAACGGCCTCGTCAGGCTTTGTAGGCGCTTCTGGGTCTGGCATTTCGCTGACTGGGCCGAAAGACGTGCCGTCACCAACGACAACACCCTCCGTTGAGTTGGACGAGTACGTTGACATTCTGCAGGTGCAGCAACTCTTGTTGGACTCATCGGCGGCGGCAGCAGCTAGTCAACAAGGAGTTGGCAGTTCTGCCACGAACACAGCCGCTTCTGTTAGTTTAACGCCTGCGCAACAGCAGCAGCAACAGAGCCATCTCAACGTTGAGCAACAGCAGCAACCACACGCGACAACCCTAGCCAAGCCTAGGCCGCGCATCAATCTACAGAAGGCATCCGAGTACGCCGCACAGATTCAAGGTGAGTTCGACATTGATGTATGTCAATGCTGAGAAGACTTATTAAATTCCATTGAACATATTATGCACACTTCATCCAATCGGCAGCTTAATGAGGTCAATAGATTGAAGATACAATTTCAAAATGGTGTTCCTACACATTTTTATAGCAATGTATTAAGCTCCTCATGCATTGAATAGTGATATAACTTTATCTTGAAGAAAAGGGAACATGTATGGCCATATAAAATGTACATAAATTTTATTTTCCGTGTATTAGCTCGCAAGATAAGTTAATAAAGACATTTAAAGTTTAATAAAACAGACGGTTTAAAGTTTGAGGTTATTCTTCTTGAGTGTTGAATGTATGTCGGTACCACCAAAGTTCTCAATAGAAAGGATGGATAGATGGAAGGGCGTGAAATTTAATGAATATCAAATATTCGGCAAGGCTGAAGGTTGCTGAAAGGGACACAATATCTCAAGACTAACCCTTTGAGAAAATCTTAAACATTAATCTCAGTGGAAAACGCACTTGACAAAGAGAAAATTGTGATGACCAATATTCATAGAGACCGTTTAAATGGCTTACATGGGGAAAGTGAGAATGAAATGTTTAAAAGCTTAAACTAATTTTGAGAGAAAAGTCAAAAACCTTTATACTACAATGGGCAGATTTAATGAGAATATAATTTGGCGATTTAATTTTCCTTTTCAATGCTAATGTTTTTCGGTAAGCTCAGAACTTTTTAATAAATAAGTAATTCTTTTCAACTTTCTATTTTTTTCAAATCAGCTTCGGCTTTTCAAACTTTTTTTTTATGGAGTTGAACAAAAAGCGACTTTCTATACAAGTATTCTATGTGTTACTAATTAGTATCAATGTAACAAGCTACTTAAATATTATCATGACATGCTGACTACAACATTTTGCAGATAATTTTCTTCTAATCACAGTTGAACATGTCAATCTGGTTTCAAAACTGATTAATTAAACACAATTATGAGCGATATATAGTGAACTACAATATATACTTTTATGATTACTTATTATAATTTTTTGTTACATTTCTAATTGCTCTGGTGTAATTATAAATTTGTTGTCTTGGCTTTGCAGCTGAAACGTCGCCGTCGTCGCGTCGCGTGCTGCTCGACTATCCAAGTCCATATCTGTACGGCAATCATTATCATACGTCGCCAAGTGAGGACCTTGTGGCCCTTTGGTTTGGCAGCAATGGTACAGGTGAGTGTGTCAGTCGGAGAAACATATATGTACATTGTACATGCATGATATATCATTCATTAGCTTTGTCGATGCAGTTGTCATAAAACCGGCTTTATGGCATGCCATAAATTAGATTTATGGCTAAAATGATTTCAAATTATATAAAAGTCTAGACACTAATCAAAAAATATATAAATTAAAACGGGGGAAAACAACAACAATAACAACAACAAAACTAATGCGCAGTGAAAAACTACTGGATATGAATAAAGTTTTGCACATTTTTTGGTTGTTTGGTTTCGTTTTTGTTTTTCTTCTTTGGCGCGTTTATTTTGTCGTCCGTCTTCGTATTTGTTGCACAAAATGCAACGATTAATTAATGATTATGGCAACTCGAGTGTGAACATTTATCATGGGCATTTCAGTGCTCAGATACATGTTCGAAGCTGCTCAGAGTGCCAACAAACTGAAAGCTAAATTAATAATTGTATCTGTTAGACAAACTCAAATGCGCGAATCAGCAAGTAACTAAACAAAAAACCAAAAAAAAAAAAAAAACATAAATAATAAAAAGAAAAATTTGTGTTATTAAAATATTGTTGAATACAAAAATGAAATAAAATTTTTGTTGTTTTCACGCACAGTCGTCGTATCTGTCGCGAGGCGTGCAGCTGCCACTGAATGAGCGACAAAAAAATGTCAACTATGTGGAAATTGCATAATTTTCTCAGTCGCGTCGTCTTGTGTTCGTATCCCGGACCGTCCGTCCGTCCGTCCGTCCGTCTGCCTGGCCGTCCCTGTGCCGTAACACGATGGATTTGTTTGCCGACTGAGCATTTAGTTTCTTGGCCATAAAATTATTATTACCAACTCTTAAAAACGCCAACAAGAAAATATGACATGCTGCGTGGCTATTCGAACGTTGCAATCGACCGAACCGAAAAAATGAAAAAGAAAACACAGAAATGTATCAAAAAACTATAAATTCTGTAATCGGCGTGAATGAGTTGGCAGCTCTGGCTCTGTTTTGGTCATACTCTCTTTAATGGGTCACTAAAATTTGTTGTTGGTTTGTGCTTATGGGAAAGATGCTGTGTGATTTTTTGCTTGCTTGTATTTGTTGTTTTTATTTATGGTTCTTGAGTTTTTTTTGTTTTAATTGCTTAATGGTATTAACTTAATTATGCTGTGCCATGAAGATATTGGCATGAGGTGTGTGCATATGACTAAAGTGTCTTTAAGCACGCACAAACTATAAAATAGATGAAACAAATCCTGATCCTGATCCGGATCTTAACAGGTAATAAAATGGTATCTTTCGAAAAAATAAATGTTGAGATATTGTAGAAGTTGTATTATATCCTCTTTGATAAGATTGTCTTTAGTTAGATTAAAGTATCTCAGCTTCATAGTCATGTTGAAGATTGCTTTAAAGCAAGCCTCCAGACAAAGTAATCTTTGTGAACAATATTGACCTATTGAGCTACAAAGTGCTGAAACACAATGTGGAATACAATGAGGCATTCGTCATGTGCGACTCGATAAGCAATCTTTGACTTTGATGCCAAACATTGACACACTTTGGGTGGTCGCAACGTTGTACCTGCCATAAACTGTTTCAAAGCCATTGTTTTTGGCAAAGAACTTTGGCAAAAAAAACTCGAGACGAGCCCAGAAAGTCAGACACACTGATGACACGTCGCGTCGAGACGCTGCCAAGTCAAATCAGTCTTAGAAATCGCAAGTATCGAAATGAAGACCAAAAAGCGAAAATGTATCGACACAAAAACCAAAAAAAAAAGCAAATGTATAAATAATCGATTGAACGTGTGCAACGTGGCGAGCATTACAAGTGAGCGCCACCTGTTGCATATTCACTTCGTGCATGCAACGACAACAACAACAACAACAACGGCCATTGCGACAAAATGAGAACGACTGCGACACGACGAAATCGAATCATATTGAATCGATGCGATTGGAAACGTGCCATCGACGCTTCAGGCGCCGAAGTTTGTCAAAGATCGACGTCGTGTTTTGACATGAACACGATAAGTGCAGAGAAGTCCATAAATATTTAGAGTGTCAAACGATGCTTTCTTGGCATCATTTCAATTTTTACACGGCTCGTGATTTGTTGTTGATGTTTTGTAAACTATAATCATTACTAGTCATAATCACAATGCCAAACTCAGGAAACAACGCTCGCTCAGTTCGTTCAAAAAGTTTTTTGGCAAGCACTCTTGGCCCAGTCAGCACCCTCGTTAGCCCAAGTGATGCACTAATTTGCTCACAAGTTGTCGGAAAGTATACATTTGCTTTGCTTTCTTTGCATTTTCGCATTGCTTGTCTAAGAATTTCCGTCTTACATTTTTGACATATGTGTTGTCATGTGTAATTTATGAACACGCTTAAATAACACTCAACCAAAATTGTCAAAAGTAATCGTAAAAATTTGCAATTTCGATAATTAACGCAACTTAATGAGCTTTTATAATCAGTTGGTACGTTGTCTTCAATGGCTGCACTTGAATTTCGGTTATAAAGATGAACGATTTGTACAGTGATTCAGTCAGTTAGAGCACTCATTAAATTTATATAGATAATTGTTATGTTTGTTTATCAGCAGCTAAAGAGACTTAGATATATTTTGGGAACAAGAATCAATAGAATATTGGCGATGATTCAAACGATTTAAATATCATATAATTTAATATATTATTATACATTTTTATATTTTACGTCGAAAAACCATAAAACAGAATAAAAATGAAAAAAACTTCTCCAAATGAAAATAAGAAAATTACTGAAAATAAATGCCAACAAAGATACTTACTTGTTACCTGAATCATCATTGAGTGCTAAATGTTTCAACAGCTTGAGAAAATAAAAATTTCATAAGAATTATTGCACAAACAATTCAAATTTATTGGCCGACACTCTTATGAACATGTTGATACACGCCTTTATATTAAATTCGAGAATTCTTGTGACACTGACGCAAATCGGAGATCTCTCATCGACATCTATTCATGCATTTTCTAAAATTAAAACGCAAAATTTTGATTTTTATTGTATGAATTAATAATTAAATAACACATTGAGGAAATTTTGTGTTTGCTGTGCAGTTTGAGAGACAAGGAAATATTGAACAAAATTAAACTTATTTTGAGGCATTGCAGTGGAAAAAAAAACTTTTGTTTGGTGTCAGGAATTTCCAAGCCAAACCAAACCAATCCAAAGTAGGCACAGTTTTATCGCTTGCAGTGACATCGCTGGGCAGACTCGATTCGTGTTTGCTGTCAAGTGGCGAACATGTTGCAGGGAGACCACGACGGCGACACTGACAACGACAACAACGATGACAGCCAAAGGCGAAAACAATTGTCAATGGCACGAGTTACGACTGACTAGACAAGTTATATTCATTGTGGCCTGGAGCAGCTCAGCTCAGCTCAGCTCAACAAATGCAAAAAATAAAGAATAAAGAAAAATGTATAAGCAAACGATTGGCTATAAAAAGAAACAGTCTAGTCAAGTTGTCAACGATCCGCGATAATAGTTTATTATGTGTGATAACTTTAACTTCTGTGACAAGAACATAAAAGCGCACAACACAAAAAAAAAAAACGAAAAAAAACCCACAAAAAAAAAAACAATCACTTGGCACAAAAAAAAAAATCAAATCGCACAGCATCAAGTTCAAACAATTCTCAGTTAATTAATAATAATGTTTGCAATCTTAATTACTTGAATTGCTGCGGAGCAAAAAGAAACCTCAAACTTCGACTTTCTTTTGTGTTGTTTTTGTTGCGTTTTGTTTCTGGACTCGATTGACACTAATTAGTCAGGAAATGACCTCAACTGATTGAGTTATGCGTGTTGGCCAAAGCAAAAACTTTGCATTGCATTTATGTAAGTATGCATGATGACCCTAATCGACAGGAAGTCGACTCAATTTCAATCTGAGAGACAGTCACAAAGTAAGGGAAAATACACGGTTGAAAATTTGTTCCTGATACATTCATGGAAAGATTACAGAATCAGATAAAATTTAAATAAGACATATAAGAGAAGGCAATTTGAGGATTGAAAATTTGCTCTTGAAATAACTAACTCATTAGATTACAGAATCGCAAATCATGTTAACTAATTTTTTTGCTAAAGCGTTTTGAAGTTCGAAAATTTTCATTAAAATTTGCTTTCGTTCCACGTCGTTTGGAAATTTTCCTCAGTGTATCTTAATTGCACTGTGTACACTTATAGACATGCGTGCTTAATTCAAGATTTTATGACCTCAACTTTTGATTGTGAGAATTTACTTGGTGTTTGTTTGTTGTTGTGCCTTAATTAGAATTTGGATATGACAATTTATGATACAATATATTTTTCGCTGCCGTAGCCAAATCGCAGACACAAACGGCGCGATTCGAGGAACCAAAGGGTTTTCATAATAAATAAATACAATTTCTCAGAAGTTCAATCAATTAATAACGCGACCCCTTTTATCCACGTAGTTCACCATCATGAAATCAAGCTGGGTGATCTGTGCTATGTGCGCCTTTTTCCATTGAAAACGAAATCGCACAAGAGCTTTTCAATGATTGTCGATGTCATAGTGACACGAATGTGGCAACAATGACAACACTCACAGCACAGCACAGGCATAGGTATAGCTCAAGCTCAAGCTGCAACACCAGTCGCCTGCAGAAGCAATCAGCAAGAGCCAAATAGATTTAGACTTACCTCAACTTAGCACAGCAGAGCACAGCACAGCCAAGGCAAGGCAAGTTCGAGTGTTGTGGACGACCAATGAAATGTTGGCTGGCTCGGTGACAGTGGCAACCTTTTTGGGCTGCTCCCACCATCAACGCCTGCCTCATCGCCATCGTCAACGTCATTGTACTTGTTGTTGTCGTTGTCTATGTAGCTGGTGTTATTGTTGTTGGTTTGACTGTCAAAGCGGAAATTGCTGACATGGACCACACCAAGCCGCTGCTGCTGCCGGTCCGCTGCTGCTGATGTTGTCGACTTGTCGCTGGCCCAGTTGTTGGCCTGCACTTCGGCATGGCTAATGTTTAATTAAGGTGATTGGTAGTTGTTGGTGTTGCCGTTGCCGTTGCTAGTTTTATTGTTAAGCAATTGAGTGACAATTGCAACAGCAACAACAGCAAAGCCGACAGCAACATTTTGTCAACGCTTAGCAACATTTCGCTCAGATCACGATCGCAAATGAATTGTGATCGAAGCGCTGAGGCAAGTGCACTGTGAGAAACTTTTGTTTGAGCGTTTCAATATCATATTTGTTTATTTGTGAAAAACATATCACTTTCAATTTAGATTGCTTGGAAGTAATTTGGGAAAATTTGTATTAAATAGAAAGTACGTGATATTATATTTGATGCATGAAATTTTTTGCAGTGTATTTGTGACCACCATTCGAGTAATTACCAAAACTAAATTGGTTTGTTACTTGACGCCAAAAAGGGCGCAACAAAATGTCAACGTTTGTATGCAAAATGTACGAAGACAAAAAGCAAAGAAAAGCCAAACGATTCGGAAAGACATTTGAAAAGTCTTGCAGAAAACTATTTCGCGGTTTGCGATGTAACGAACGGCAACGATGATGCCAATGACTGCCAAACAAAACACATTCACCGACTCTAATGAAGATTAATTGCAATCAGTGCGCCACTTGAAACGGGATTAATTGCAATGTTGTGCCCCCAAGACGATGCATAAAATGATGGACGAACGAAGGGACGACTGAATGGTTGGACGCAAAGACAGACAGACGGACAGGCAGACAGACAGACAAATGAACTGGTACAGGGAGTGACTGAGCATGCGCAACAGACGCGCATACAATGCTTGGCAATGTATCTGCATCCGCTTGCAACGATTGCCAGTTGATGATGTCGACAACGACAACGACGCCGCCGACGACGACGACGAAGACGACGATGATGATAATGACGCCGGCAACAACGACGTAGCCATGATTCTTCTTCACATGGGACAAAGTTCACAAGACCTCCACGATGCTCGACCAACTTAATTGCCAATTGCATTGAAATAGAGTTAGAGAGAGAGAGAGAGAGAGCTAGGGACAGCGAGCGAGAAAGAGGCGAATAAAGTTTGAAGGCAGAAGTTGCCCGTTGCATTAGTTGCAACAACGTCGGTGGCATCGTGGCAACAACAGCTGATGAATAGTCGAGCATTAGCGAAAATCTCTTTTACACTTGCCCAAAGCAACGCATCGATTTTGGACAATTTTTTCCTCATCTTGTTGCTGTTTTTCATTTCTTGTGAGGCAATTAACGCATCATTTCAACGACCACACAGACATGATAAATAAAAGCGCAAATTGACGCAAGTCAAGTGTCAACTTTTCATACAACATAATCAAGCGGCGCGCACACATTTTCATTACGAAAATTTACATAATTCGTGTAGGATGCGTTTTGTCTACAATAATTATGAAGAAATAATAAATAAAAAAATATACAAAAATAGTCTTAAATCCAATAAAAGTGTGCCACGAATTTTAGCATTTGTGTATTGAATGCTATAAAATATCATTATCAACTCGAGTCAGTTTAAATTTGAAAATACAAATAATAAAATAAGAAAAATGAGACAGTCTTGGGTCATTTTGGCGCCGCCAGTCACCACAAAGAAAAAAAAAATTAATTTCAAATAAAAAAAAAAACCCGAGACCTTAACTAACACGTGGGCTGCGCTGCTGCTCTGCGGTTTTCTTATTTCGGTTTTCAATACGAAATCAAAACTAAATAAATAAAATTTTGCATTTTTATGCCTTGAATTAATCAATGAAACTCTCAAACTACGAGTCGACAACTTCAAGTCACAGTAAGTGTCTCGGTTTGTTTTGGTTTTGGTTTTGCTTCGTTTTATTGCATCATGTGTTAAAAATAAACCGCAGCCTCATGGCGGTTTGTTAATTTACAGAAAATTTATTGCCTTCTATTTTCTGATTTTTGCTTCAAACGCTTGTACAAATAATAATAATAATGTTGTTATTGAATGTTCGTTGCTTGTATTTGACAAGGAAATAAAATCGGTAGTTAAAGCATGTGCATACAACGGCGCTCTCCCCCTGACTCTGCACTGAGGTGGCGACTTTTTAACCAATCATCATGTTGGAGCTCATTTCGCTATTATTTATTGCATTTTGATAGTAACTGTTTGGTTTAGTATTCTTCATTTCTCATAGTTAAGAGAATATAAGAAAGTAGTTAGTTTTCCCTGTTAAAGTGAAACGAATTTCTTTTAGATATTTATTTATCTTTTAATTCTAATCTGAAAACTACGCTGAAATATTTTGGTCACTTGAAGATCTAATTAAATAAAACAAAATGACTTGATGACCTTTCCACATTTTAATTTTAACATTCGATTTTTTTAGCGATCTATTCTTACACCTATCACAAGATAGTCAATCATTATGACTGTTAGTGAGAATTAGCGATTCACACAGGCTACAGTTTGAGAGTGAGTTTACGGACTGCTCGTCAAAATTAGTGACCAACTGTGACAAATTGTTAGTGATGAGAATCGCTAAAAGCTAAACGACTCCCAAAATGTCTGTGGCTCTGAAGCCTTGTGGTTTATTGTGACTGGTGTCAGACCCATACCCATACCCTGTAAGGGTATTGAAATAAAATTTCGACGAAGATTATATGAATTTATTTTTGATTTTTGTACTTTAATAAGCTCTTATGAAGGTATTGTTTATACTAGCATTAATAGACAAATTGAAATTTGAAGACTTTTCTAATAAAAACAAGCCTATCAAACATTCAATATAATTTCTAAATATATTTTGAAAAGAGACAAACTTTCGCCCAACCTAACGACAACAAAAAGAACTAATTTGTTAATACTTAATTAACATTTAAAAAACGTTTTATTCATTTGTTTAAAACATGTTCATTGCTCATATCTGGCGCTCTTTTGTGGAACTTGGTAGCTCATTAAAAACCGCTAAAAGACAAACTGTTGTCATACGAAAAAATTAAATAAAAGACAAAAACGACTGCCCACACATTTTGAAACAAAAAGAAAAAAAAAAAAGAAGACAATAAAAACAAAATCTATTATACGAGAAATTATTATTATATGTTTTTGTTTATTGTTAACAACATACAACCGCAATATCGAAGTCAAGTGATAGAAAATAAATACGTTTTCAAAATTCAGTTGAACTAACGCACTTTTTCTACGAAAAACCACAAAGTTTGTTAAAACAATTTGCATAAAACATTGAGCATAAACAATAAAAAATGCGTATCTGATTTGCAGATTTCATTCATGAATTTGTACAATTCTGTTTGCCTGATTGAATTTTTTTTTCGCTTTGTTTATTTGATTCGTTTTTGTTTTATTCATATGCGATTTTTCATGTCAGACGATCTGCTCCAACAACTTCGACTAATATCGAACAATGTTCTACATGAGTGTTGTTCGTGTTTTTGTTGCTGTTGCTGTTGTTGTTGCTTTTGCATGTTGTTGTCACAGTTTGATACAGCAGTGTTTTGTTGTGCTTGTTGCTGCAAGTATGTTCAACACGTTCTTGTGTCCCCTGAGAGCTTTGAAGGCGAGAAAGAATAGTGCAATTCTTTTCTTTCAGCTTCAACAGTTATGTTTCAGGCTATATGCTTCACTCACACTGTTGTTGCAAATAATATATCGACCAGTTTTGGTTAGTCTGGTATCTTTTAACCACGCTTCTTAAGCCAATGCCAACTTCTGTTCAGATGAAGAAGGTATACAACTTCTTGGTTTTGCTGATTACTCATCCTCCGATCAACGTTGGTTACAATGCTACCAACAACGCAGCACTCTCTTAATAGGAACCCTTTATTATTGTCTATAAAAAACTTCAACCCAATTTGGATTGTTTATAATAAACATTGGTCATTTTTCAGGAGTGATGATTGATGATGTTGGAGCTCATGGAATTTTTGTCGACTATTTTCGAAAACAATTTTCTAATTCACAATATTTTTCAAGCCTTGAAGTATAAAGAGTGCCATGACTCTGTAATAAAAACGCTTTTCAACATGTGTATTTCAATAATAACCCAGCCAAATATGGCGACAGGCGCACAAAATGGACGTCGATTAAGCCCAACTTAACCTTTGTCTTTGCTCGGCTTACCACCAATAACAATACTCGAGTTGACACAACTTTACACAAAAACTTGCCACTCTCCGTAATATGTATAATTTATTTATTGTTGCTTTTGTTTGTGTTGAACAAAGTCTGATCTGTCAGTCAAAAGCAGTTGGCAAGCAAGTTGAACTGTCATGTATGTGGATGTAGTGCTGACATTTGAAATGAAATGTCAGTCATGGCTCAAAAACGTTGTTGTGGTCCAAGAGTATCGCCACCTCTTAAGACCTCAAACGCTTGTCGGCCAGGCTGGCAAGCAGCGAAGCAAACGAACGAGGGAGCGAGCGAGCGAGCGAGCCAACAAGTACATTGAAGTCGCAGACAAACTTTCAAACCATTTATGTATAAACTATAAATGTGGGTTGACTACGCTCGACTCGGCATCAAAATAACTTTAAATAAAAGTTATGAGAAAACAAAGATCATGTGATTTCCAGCTAAATATGGTAGCAAAAAGTAATTTACATGAAACTCGTTATAATGTTTTATTGTTCTGCCGCTCCAAGTCGAAAATTAAACGAAATCTAAAGAAAATGAAAAACAAAACCAAACAAAAAATACTTCAAGAAGCTTTTAATGTTTTCTGTTTGAGTTTATGTATAAATTTCTAAGACATTTTTTTTTTTTTTTATTTCGATTTTTTTGGGTAGGCGGCAACGGCGACGTTCGTGCGGCCCACTCACGATTTGCCTTATTAAGTACCGCTCTGAGTCGCGCCATTGAACCTTTGAGTTGTCTAAGCGTTCACTGATTTGTGAGCTTTTTCCATTTGTTCATACTTGTTGCTGCTTTAAACACTTCATTTTGTATTTGGGCTAAAAAAGAGAGCAATTAATGCTTGACGGACTTTCAATTGACATGTTCAAGTTAATTTCGCCAATTTCAAAATGGTGGCAATTTAAATAATTTGGAAAAAAGTTTTTTTATAACTTTAATAAGTAAAAATAATACAAACTCAATCTTATTATGAATTGCAATTGACTTTGCAAGAGATGAATTTTGACTATCACAGCCGTTGGTCATAACTTATGATCCACTGTACTTTTTGACTAGTTGGTAGTGAATTTTCACGAGGAACTTATCTCAAATGTCAAAAATAATATATTTCCAATCTGTTCTTTATGCGAATCAAGAAAAAGTCAATCATTCAAGCATTCCTGAAAGGCGTTTCCATTTGCCTTTTATGTTGTTTTGATTACTTTATATATATTGAATTTATGATCGTGAAACGATCCGTTCTGTTTTGGTATTCAAAAAATTGGCGCTCATTAAGCTTAACAAATGCGTGAAACAATTCATCGTCGCCCTGTCCGACATTTGGAAATCAAAGTTGTTTGCTTCGTTCAATTTCTATTTCTGTCGAATGTGTGCGACAATATTTCAAAGCGCTTTTCCGTGTGTTTGTGTGTGTATTCGATATTATACCTTGCTTCCTCTTGACACACTTAAATGGTAAATTTTTCATGTCTTGAACTTATTTTCGATCACTAAGTGGGGACGGACGATGTCTTCATTCACATGTACAAACATGTTGATGGATACATTCGATCGCTTAATTTACCGCTGCATTTAAAGTAGACCAAACTTTTGGTACCCTGTACCCTATTTTACCCTGTACCTTCTGGTGCTTGGGTATGTCAGTTTAGTGTGCTTGGAAAATGTATTCTTCTTATCGAAAGAGAAGTTAATTTTGCCATGTTCCTCTGTCAACCTGCATGAGGGTATCGATCTCGGAGCCTATGAGGTAAAATTCCTTGAATAGACTTCACAAAGTCAGAAAGTCGAACGCGATCACTCTCGAGGGCTGTTTTTTTTACTACTTATAATGAAATGCATTCCAGTCAGTTCTTTAATGCGCTTTAGAGTCTAAAATTTAGACCGACTGTGAACCATTCATTTAGGGTTAAATATGTCTGAAGAGCTTCAACTACATATGTTAGTGGGAAATAGTGTGGCAAATATGTGAACTACTATTATTTATTGTTGTTTTACTAGAGAAAGAAGATAAAAGGTTCCAATAGTCATCAAATTTATGTGAAATTATTTTTGTTCTCTTTGGCAAAACAACCTACAGTAGCAGCTGTAGGGTATCACAAACAAATTAAGTTCTTCAGCCATAAAAAAATGAAGAAAAAAAACAAATACAACTAATTCAAAGTTGAGCACAGAAATTATGCGCGTATTTTCTAATGAGCTCAAGCATATCACAGTTCGCTTTGGTTCGGAACAGTTTCGTTCCAAGAAAGCACACAAATTGCACGGACACACACTGACTACCTAACTGAATGACAGACAGACTGACGGACGGACTGACGGACGGACAGAAAGCCAACTCAATTTCACCGCCCTGACGAAAGACTCACGCCCCTCGCG
Source organism: Phortica okadai (assembly GCA_034638295.1). Taxonomy (NCBI): domain Eukaryota; kingdom Metazoa; phylum Arthropoda; class Insecta; order Diptera; family Drosophilidae; genus Phortica; species Phortica okadai. The sequence continues at coordinate 36,824,958 of CM067849.1, forward strand.
CGGCACCAGTGACGCCAGCTAATTGCTTTGCGAGCTGCGTGACTGTCTCCAAGACTTTTCTGGCCAAAGTGGATCGCGAAAAATTTTCTGCTGTGCTGATTTTGACACAAGATTTATGCGTTCTGATGCCAAATTTCATAGTGGCGTCGAGGAAAATGGACGAATACAACACACAAGGGGCTGAAATTTCGGTGCCAAGTTTTGTATTTTAGTTTAGTTTTTTTCCCCTCATTTTTCTTTTCACTGCTTGCTGTTAGTGTTGGCTGATAATGATGATGACGGACTGATCTGTATCAGTGAGAGGACTGTCGAAAGTGTTGATAATTTTCTTCGATGAAAATCGGTTGGAAAATCAAGAAGACAAAATTTAGAAATTATGTGAAAGTTTTGGCCTCCGTTCTTGATGTCACTGCTGATCATTGCTTGTTTCTTTATTTTCCTGATATATTTTTTCACTTAATTTTTTTGTATTTGAGTTTTTTGTTTTTGTTTGTTGGTTTGTTGTTCGTTTGTGATTTACGACCGGCGACATGTCGCATTGATATTTATGTTTTCATACATCTTTTTGAGACCATGTTGTGTTATTTATAATTTTGCTACATATTTTTAGCGAAGAAATATTGTGGGCTGTCAGTTTTTTGTTGATGTTGCTGATGCCGATGCTGTTGTTGTTGCGATTCTAGTAACTGCAAACCGCATCGATCATCATTCATCCATCTAGCTTTATTAAAGATCTAACAGATCTATCGCTTCGCACAGTGACTGACATTAATACCTCATACTTCATTCTCACCTCGATGTCGTAAGTCACAACGGAAATGTTGCAACGCCCACGCAACACTTCAGCTTCAAAAACGTCAGACTCACAGACGCAAACGCGCAGAGCTTCAGTCTGAGCCTTACAAGCCAAGTTGCATTCAGCGTTTTCCACTGATCTCTGAACTTTGTTAACTGTGTTAACTGCAAGAATGGTAACTTCATTCAGCACAGTAAAAAATGCTTAAATCAAGTCGAAAATAATATTGTCAAAATTGAACAGAGTAAATAAAGAACGAGTAAACATTTTGTATTAAATTTTTTAGTCAAAACTTTTCACACAACAACATGAGATACTTGTATTTTCCTACGCTGCTCATATTGATACAGTGCGCAAGCATTAGAGGTCAGGCGGAGGTGATCAGCGCCGCGAACCTTAACCGCACACTCGCCACAAATGAGTTTGTGTTGCTGCACTTTGCCGTCGACTGGTGTCCCTACAGCACAGCGTTGGTGCCGATTTTCAATGAGGCGGCGACCGAGTTGCGAACGCTGTACAGCACGCCGGGCAAAGTGCTGCTTGGCCACGTTGACTGCCAAGTGGAGAAGGAGATCGCCAAGCGCTTTCACGTCATGAAGTATCCAACCTTGAAGGTCGTACGCAATGGCCAGCTGTGTAAGCGTGAGTATCGCGGCCAGCGCAAGGTGCAAGCGATAGTGGAGTTCGTTCGCAACCAAACGGCGTGCCGTGTCGTGCAGTTGAACACCACCGAGGACTGGCAGTTGCTCGACAAGCGTAAAGGCAACGTTATTGCTTTTTTCGTGTCCGCGAATGCAACTGCGACTGAGACATATTTCAAGGTGGCGGATTTCTATCGCGACTTTTGTCAATTCCATGTGGCATACGGCGAAGCGCTGTCGGTGGCGTTGCAGGCGCCGCAGCCGTTGCCCGCTGTGGTGTACAAGCCCGATGTGTCGCACGCCGATGCCAACGAGGCGATCTACAACGACAGTCTGGCACACTATGAACAGCTCAGTGCTTGGACGCAGCAAAGATGTGTGCCGGTCGTGCGCGAAATCACATTTCAGAATGCCGAGGAACTGACCGAGGAAAATCTGCCCATGGTCATGCTCTTCCATCGGCCGGAACGCGATATGGCAGCGGTGCGTGATTTCAAGTTGGTCGTGAGCCAACGTTTCAGCGACGAACAGAGCAACATCAACTTTCTTATCGCTAATGGCGAAGTCTTTACACATCCACTTGAACATATGGACAGAAGTGTCGAGGACTTGCCATTGATCGCAATCGATTCGTTGAAACACATGTTCCTGTTCCCCAACTTTGAGGACATGTATGTGCCGGGCGTTCTGGAGCAATTCCTGGCTGACTTTTACAGCGAGAAATTACACACGACGTATCACCAGCAACGCCTTGGCGTTTCAATCGAGGAGTCTTTTGGCTATCGAAGGAAGCGGATGTCCGACAATGCGCCACTTGACTCGATATTCAGGAAGTTGCTGCCATCCGGCAAACGTTATACGCTTCTGCCACGGGATGAGCTTTAGTATGAACACGAATCAATTGAAATCTTATTGAATATGATATTCTTTTATTTCATAATGTTGACAATAATATTATTATTGATTATAGTTTTGTTATCACCTCTGTGGCCTTTCTACCACTAACGTGACCTTTTTGGAAGCCAGAAAAAATTTGTATTTTTTTTTGCTCTCAGACAAAGGCGACCACCAAGAAAATGTTGTCCTTCTGAGACATCTCAAAGCAAATGTGTTTTGTCAATTGTATTCTGTCATGTTATGACACATGCACTCACACACACACACTCACACACATAAGCGGTATTTATCGCCCATAATCGAAGCAACCGTGCCGAGCCTCAAGAGCACAACGTTTGTGCCCAATTTCAACCACAAGATAATCGAACATAAAAATCAAAAGAGAATTGCTGCGCTGTCATAAACTTGGTCACAGCTGCTGCTGAGGTGAAGTTTATGACCAACGCAACCGAAAGCGCCAGAGCTGACGTCATGCACACACATGCGACACTTGCAAATTGCAGCATTTGAATATTGGCCAAGCTAAGAAAACATTGAGGGGCAAACGTTCGACGTCGCCAAACTGTTGTTATTGTCGCTTCGGACCAGAAGAAAAGAGCTTGCCAAAAGTGCGCTGTGCTCGGCTCGGCTCGACTCGACTCTAATGAGCGGCTAATAGAAGCGTGGCGGAGGAACGTTGCAGTTTGGAGCTAAGAAGAGGCTTAAAAAAGAGCCGCGAGGTCGAAGTTTTGTCGCCATCGACATCGTCGACAACAACAACAACTACGATGATGACGATGACGACGACGAAGGCGACGAAGACGAAGCATGTGTGCAGAAATTAATGAATGGGAGCGGCCGTCAACTTTATTTTGGCGATGCATGTAACCAACAAGCCAAAAGCACTGCACTGCCACAACAACAACAAGAACAACAACAGCAACAGCAACAGAAAATCACGCTACATCCGCTTAAAGACTGCAACGCCGAAGCCGACGCCGACGTCGACTGCAGCTGCAACGTGTGTTCGTTTGCGCTTGCGTGGGCCGACTCATTCATAATGTTCGCTGTGTGTGCCAAAAAATAAAAAAAGTAATGAAAATCAAAACAAAAAAAAAAAAATAAAGAGCCCAAATGGTGAATGAATTGCAACAGTGCAGTTGTTGTTCTTTGTATCTTTGAGATACAAACCAATACAAGCGCACAAAATGTTATAACGGCGAAAAAATTAAACAAATTTAAACGACGCTCGTGGAAAATTTCAGTAACATATATGAAAAATCAATAAGCTGCTTTTTTTATTGCAATCGCAGTCAGTCAGTTAGGCAGGCAGGCTGACTGACAGACAGACAGACACTCGACATGTGTGTGTGTGTGAGTGCGAGTGAGACATCCGAGGAAATCGTGTCATTTAGTCACAGCTTCCAAAAAGCCAAAGTCAGTCAGTCAGTGAGCAGCAGCCGCAACAACAACAACAACAACTACGGCAACAACTGCCACTTTGCCAACGTTGACGACAACAACAACAACAACAACAACAGCAACTTCTACTGCCAAAAAGCGCTAAAGATTTTGTCCCAAAAATGCGGGGGCCGTCAGACGTGTCTGTCTTTCGTTTGTCAGTAGTTGTTGTTGTTGTTGTTGTTGCTCCGTAGTAAAGTAGCTTTATGTTCATTTTGTCTCTTGTCTAGTATACAAACACACACCACACACACATACCAATATCCATGGCCGATCCGCACCTCGCCTCACCACACCCCAGGCCATGTAAGAGTTGAGAGTTGCCTGTTTGGCTGCCACATGCGATTACTCGAACTGATTGCATTCGTAACGTATGTGATTATGCAGCCCCAAGTGCTTGCCTCGTGTAGCGCATGGCACCGTGCACTTGGTGTATCGCTCGCTTGCCTGATTCGATTTGTGTTGGACCATGGCAAATTTGTCTTTCTTGTGATTTTCCAATTTTTTTTTTCGGATTTTCTTTTTGTTTAGTTTTGATTTTTGGTTTGATGTTTGTTTAGTCGCTTATATCGAGGTATCATTATCCCATTTACATTGCTTGAGGCTGGAAAACTTATGTTGGCTTTCGGTGTATTAAAGTTTGTCTTTTTAATGTTTGCTGATGCAATTTTTTGACGTAGAATTATCAACTGTCTTAAGAGGGATCATCACGGGTGTTTAATTTAGTATGTTACCAGTTTTGAACATCTGATAGAATACTATTTTCGATACTATAAACACTTGTGGTTAGAACAAGCTCTTGAGAATTGTGACAATAAAAGAGAAACTCTGATTTGGGAAACAATAATTGATTAAATTTTGACCATTCATATTAATAAGGAACAATTCAGTGTATTAGGATCAACATGAAAAATGGTATAAATATATTTGCAAATACAAGGATTTAAATAACGAGATGCAGCTCTATCCATTCCGATACCTGGAAATATTTATTATTCCACCATGTCTATCTAGTAATTAGGGACACTGAAACCCTTTTTTCTTGGGAGTATTTCCGACTTTTGGATCAGAGAAAGGAAAATAAAAAATTAGTTCCCAATTTGTACTCAAAAACTTAAATAAGTCATATAATACAAATATAGTATCAAATTAAAGATCATTTTATTGCATAATATTGTGATCTGAATAAATCTTCACAGATGTTCTACAGGAATTATCACAGTCAATTCCAAACAATTGAATATATCATGTACATAAATCTTAAATCCATAACTTTAATCCGGTTTGAAGTTTTTATAATTTATACCTTGAGTAGCAAATCTAAACAAACGTTTAATTCATAAATCAAGAGGTTTTCTTATACGGACTTTTTGTAATTGTTGTTGGACTTCAATGTGAACTTACTCATAGTGAGACTTTCATAATGAAATAATAAAAATCTCAATGATCAACTTCGTTTGATTAAAAGAAACAACATGTAAAGTCAATTAATTACAAATAACAACCATTTAAGTACAAGACAGGTCGCAATGACAGCAAAATAAAATAAAAAAATTACATACATATATCTAAAGTATATTAACGTTTATAATCACGAATTCATTCATTCAATAGCGGAGAGTCGAAGACGAGAAAGATACGACGCCCACAAATGCGAATGATGAAATAATTTATTATCGCATTTACAACGCAGAATGAAAACCGAACAAGCTGAAAAATAGACGCGTGTAATTAATGAATAATACTACAAAAACAACTATTACAACAACAACAACAATAGCAACAAACAACAACAACAACAACAGCAACAAACAACATTTGAAATAATGAATGAAGCTCAAGCATAAAACACCTAATGAACAATAAGTTTGTTGTTGTTTTTGTTATTATTGTTTTGGCGTGACAGTTGCAAGGCAAATGTCAAATCACAACAACAACAACAACAAATGCGACAAAATTATCAATGAATTGCTTTGGTTTGTTGTTGTTGTTGTTGTTGTTTTCGTTTTCAGCTTCTTTTCTATTTGTTTTGAATTTTTTAATTTTTCTGTGTTGGCGTTTTCGGCTTCGAGGTGAAAAATAAACGTTAACAACAACAACAACAACAACAGCAAAAATGTTAACTAAAAAGCATTTTAAATTCAAAATCGAATTAGCAGCAACATAAGCAAAAACTAAAACAAAGCGCTGAACTGCAACGTACGTATCGCAAAGTAATATCTATCGCTGCAAAGTATCTCTGTATCTATGCCGATGTGTTGTTTAGCGTGTAGGTTTCTATACGACGGCAAAGACTGAATGAAAAGACAAAAGTGCGTAGGTTGGCAGCAGTGGCGACGACTATGTTGACGGTGGCTCCAATGCCCCGACCCCTCGCCGTTGCCATAGTCAGGGACGGCAGCGGCAGCGGCTGCGGCTGCGACAGCAGTCAACTTTGCAACTTGTACAATAAAATTTAACAATTTATTGCATTTGGTGTGCGTTGAATTTGTTCGCTGCGCTCAGTTTTTCATTCATAAAATGCTAATCTATGCTAACCGCGTTGCCAACTCTTTGCCAGTAGCCACATTAGCTTTGCTCTTGTTGACACACTTGGCAAGCGTTGACCAGCGCACCAACACCAACAACAACAACCACCAACATCAACACGAGCATGCGTTCGTGCGTGCCTGCCTGCGTGCGTGCGTGATTCAATGAAAATTTGCGTTAATATGCATGTCAGCACAAAAATAATTATTGCAATAACAACTACAACAACAACAACAATAACAAATACGCAACATGTTGCAATAAATAATAATGCATTAAATTATTTTATATCAAAATTAAAACAAAGACACAAAAATCTCTTCTATTATAAATTTTTTTTTTTATATTTTCTGAATTTTTTTTGGCCGTTAGAGTTTTCTCAGATATTTCACGTAGCCAGTCTTCTTCTTCTCCATCTCATTCATGTTCGTATTCATAAGTGACAAGATGATTGTCGCCGTCTTGCAACAAATGTAAGCCATTCAATTTGTCGTTGACACTTAATTAGCATATTTGGGTTAAATGTTGCTATTTTTTGTTGAGTTTCATATTAAAAATGCATTCCACTAAAATTCTTCTGTTTGACAAAATCAAATTGTCGCAGACAAAATCTGAAAGAAACCGCACCAACTTGGCGACTTTAGAGTAAATATTTGTTTATCTTCTTTTTTTTAATTTCTGTATAAATATTTCGTAAATAAACATTTTTAAATGTCTTTGCAAAGTTTCGAGCCTTCTCTGAGAGTTCTGTACCTCTATTGGTGTTTTCAGATTTCTGCACAAGTTTGTTACAATATAAAAAAAATTAAGAGAAGACGAACGTTTCTTAAACTTTGTCGAATCAGTAACGATGCTAAAAGAAGACAAAGCGTAGCACAAATTTTATTTATAATGTTGGTAAGTATTAAAATAGAGGACAATTAAGACCAGTTCATTCGCTTTGCCTAAGCTATCTTTGGGATCATTAAAAAAAAATATTAATATTAGACAAAGACAGAGCTTCTGGTTTGTTTTTTTATTTGTAATTTTAAGTTTGTTTCACATGAATTCGAAAAAAATGAGTCCATGAGATTTCCATACTTGTTTATGACTCTTGCATATTTAATAAACTTCCTTAAATGTTTAAAAAAAAATTACTTTCTCCATCATAATAATTTCAAAAATCAAAATCTATAATTTCACTCCTATATTTTGTAGCCTTCAATGCATGTGGGCAACCCTCCTCTTTTTGTTACCCTTCTATATTATTTACTGAAATTCCAGAAGTACTTTGAACTCTGCTTGAAAGTTATGCTTTCCTTTGTCAGACTTTTTATAAAATATTACTATTTTTTTTAAATAAACATTTCGACTCTTTAATTGTCTTTAGTAAACTCAAGTAGCGATTTGATCACATAAAAATGTAAAGATATTAACGGTTGATTTGTTGTCATTTTTTATGACAGCTTTGCACGCCTGTTCCTGAAAGCAATGCCTCTATCTTACCTTTGCAACTCAATTTAGCATATAAAGAAACAATGAACAAATCAAATCGAATCAAAGCAAGTGAAGTGAAGAAAAAAAATGTGGTGGCTTTGTCGACTTATAATAAATAAAGCGATAGAAATTTGTCGGTCATTTAAGTGCAGCACATAAAGAAAATGCAGTAAAAAATCTATAACTAAATAAACTAAGTCAATCTAATAAAATCATGAGGTATTAAGTTACCAAAAAGATGCAAGCCCAAAAAAAAAAAATATAAATTGCTATTCACTACGGTGGCTAAAACGCCCAAAGGAAAAAAAGATGTGGCAACGTAAAGTTCGTGTTTTTATGAATGAAATAGTAAAAATCAACCCACGCTCGCAGCGAACATGAATGAATGCGTGAAGAGAGTGAGTGCGTAGGGCCAAGGTTTATGCCCAAGAGACGCCAACGCTTGAGTCGGAAGCAGGGCAAAAAAAAAGAAAAACAGTAAATAAATAAACAAAAATGAAATGAAACTTGGCTAACAAATGCAAATTAATGGCATCGAAAATCAAATGGCACGCAACAAACATGAAGGAAACTCAAGTTGAAAATTAGTGCCACATCGGAACCGAATTAGCATGGAGAAACCGGAATATGTTGACAAAACAACTGCACAGGTTTTATTGTCGTCGTTTTTTTTCTATTCATCTGTATCTGTTAATTTCGAATGCAAACAAATTAACTGTCAAATGCTCAAAGACATTAGCAACAAAGGCGAAGCACAGCTGCATTCATGAGATTGCGTTGCATTCATTCATTTATCGAAAGCTAACAAAGCGCAAACATTTCGAAATCGCTAAAGTTGTTTTTTGAATTTGGTTTTTAAGTTTTTTACGTTTTTTTTTATGAATGAAAAATGTCAGTCAGTTTAGATACGAGAGGGAGAGACAAAACGTAACAAATAATAATAAAAAAGCGCTGCGCATGCGCTGCACGTCATCGATTGATGGTTTGACTGAGTGTCGCTGACGTCGCCACGGTCGCCGCCACGATAACTTCATGCTTGTAGCCAATTTCCTATTGAGATACGCTAACAGCAACAGAAACAGCAACAACAACGACGCCCAATTGGCATCATATTTCACGATTTTATGCATTTAATATTTCAACGGTTTCCATTGTGCGTTGAAAATTTAAAGTCATTTAATGAGTTTCCGCTTTGCCTGTTCGTCTGTCTGGCTGTCTGCCTCGCACATAATACAAATAAAAATATTTGAGTTTTTTATGATCATTTCTCCAATTCTTTCGCCTTTCTTAATATTATTGATGGCGATCTATTTAGTCCAAGCGATTGAGTTACGGCAAGCAAGTTCAAGACTCGAATGAATGTAAGAATTGGAAGAATGAATGAAATGCTTGGGTTTTAAGTCGATTTGATACTTCCTACTTTCATCTGTATTAGAACTTGACGAAGCAGCTGTGAACATTTTTGATGGTCTGATAAATCAAACGTTTTATTGTATAATCAATGGTTGAGGCATCTGTGGCAGTTTCAACTTTGTGATACATTTATTTAAAACATTAACAAAATGTCTTTGTCCGCTGTCAATGCTCTTGATAACTGGCTCAGACGTACTCTAATTGAGCGACGAAACTTTGGTTTCAAATGCTGTCTTAACTTCGCAGGTATGCGATACAAAGAGCAGACATCAATTTAAGTAAGAGATCATATCATCATATATGAAGTTTAGAATAAATTCTCATCCTGTATTGTCTTATTGTTTCTCTACATCAATTTTAGAAACAAAAAATTCTTCATGACTGAAGCTACACCAGTTACCAAGTCTATGTGAATTTTGCGAAATTTTTATAAACTTCATTCTTCCTTTTTGAACTGATATATTTCCATTTCAAATTTCATTTAAGTTTTTAAAACAAATCACTTGTATTTTTGTTATTATTGTCGACACCTGAGCGCTTGATTTTGATTAATTAATATCTTATACGTATTTATAGGATTGATTTTATTAAACATGGCAAGCGTTAAGTTTTTCGTAGAATGGTTTGAAGGCTAACGTTTAGTTAACGGCCGAATTAAATATTATTTATGAAGTGGAAATAGGAACACTTGGGAACGAATGGGAGATTTGGATTGTCCTGACTTGATTGTTTCCCACGAGAAGAGCTTTAAAAGTAAGAAGCAAACGGAAAGCTGCTGTATAGGAACTCGAAGAGAATCAACAAATTGGCTTCGATCGAGGACTGGAGCCATGGAAGATACTCGGCGCAATCGACCCGTCAGGAGAATTAGTGATCCTGGTGAAATGGAAGGCAAGTAGGTGGCAAATGTTAAGTCTCCACAGGTCGTAATTCAATTTTATGAAGAGCGTCTTACTTGGCACACGAGCCTCCAACTGAAAATGAAAACGCTTCCACTTCTGAAATATACTGAAGTTCTATGCATAAAGAGAGTTGGTTTGGTGTCATCTTGGAACTTTTTTGTCCACGCTCTTATTTAACAATTCCACTTTGCACATTAAGAACTCAATTGTGTTGCAAACTGTCGTTTCACAAGACTCGTGGTCAATAATTTTCGCTTGCAATTCTGAACGTCTCAAGGCACAATTGTATGAAATGAAGATTGTCAAAATGTGTGTGACCAATAAGAAAATTACACTTCATATAAATTATGTCACAAGTAATTTATATGAGAACCCATAAAGAAACATTTCAAATTATGTGAAATAAAACGGAAAGAGCCACAAACAGATCATGCTCGTACTTGAAGCCAAAACGACTCGAGTCAGCGAAACCGCAAACGGCGGCAGCGAATTTGCTACTAATTAAATTAAAGATGCGCTTGTGGGCGTCACGCAGCACAGAACGCAAACCAGCAAAGCGACAACACTAAAAAGTCAAATTTATGGCAAGTGTGACTGTAATAAGAGCAAGTTCAAATTACAGCAACTTGCATGAATAAAGTAAGTAAGCTCACAGTCGATAAAAACAAAAGACAAATATTCCCACACCCTCTGTGCAAATATGAAATGCAAATACGAGAAAGGTCTCACCTACGAGCAGCAACAACAGACGACAGTCTAGACGACGCTGACGACCACTCTGAACGAAACTAGCTACTGGCAACGGGCTACTGGCAACTGCGTGAGTGGCAACCGCCGGCGCTGGCGCCGCCACTCGAGAACCCAAAAATGTATCTATGAAATGCACCCACAACTTTCGATATAAGCGCATTTTGTTTTTGTGAGTCTGTGTGTGTGTGTGTGTTTTGGCACACGACCGCCGATCGCTGAGTCCACCACCTCCACTTGTGGCGGCCGACCACACGTCGATCGACGACGTCGCAGTTTAGTGACCCCTACGACTTCGACCAACTGGCCTAGTGCGCGAATCGCGCGTGTGCCGGCAACTCGGAAGCGTTTTGTGTAGGATACTCAGATAAGTGTGTTGTTTCTTATTTTGTGTGTGCTTTTTTCGCTTTTTCGATCTTTTCGTTCGTTCGCGTTTCGGGAGGAGGCGTTTTTCATTTGGCATGCCGGCATGCGAGCCAGCCACGTCGGCGATGATCTTGTTGTCGTATTCGTTGTCGGCGCAAGTGTCAACGTCATCGTTAAATGGACTCCTCCACAAAACGCAAATTTTTGTTTTGTTTTCTTGTTTATTTTGAAACATTTTTGTTTTCTTATTTCGTATCTTTTCGTTTCGTTATGTTTGTTAGTTCGACAAGTGTCGACAAATGCGGGGGTTGTCTCTTGCTTTTAGAATATTTTTCTTTTCGTTTTTTGTTTTTTTTTCGCGAAAATGAGGGGCTTGTTGTACTACAACAGAGTGTGGGATGGCCACGTTTTAAGTTGCGGCAACGTGGCGCGTGTCTTAGCACGAACAGACGCACACTCACATCGCCACCCACCCGTTTTCATTGGAACAAGCAAGCCAAGTGGTTTGTTTACAAACCACCCACCATAATTCACACATATCGGTCAATTCTTAAGTTCAAGGGCGGTGAGAGCCGCATGAATCGTGGCAGCGCTCTTGACTTACTTTAGCTGTATTAATATGATTGACTTGTGAATTTGATATGCAAAAATCTCAATTTGAAAATAGTAAAAAACAAAAAAAAATTTAATCTTTTTTAAGTTGCAATTAGTATGAGGTTTCTCATAGATTGAAGAGTATTAAAAAATTTAGTAGATCTTTCTTGGCTTTCAAGTGATTGATTAAAATGCGAATAAGGAGAAGTCCCTCGAACCTAGAAACTTAATAGCTTAATAATAATGAGAGGGTGAGCGAATTAGCTTGTGGTCAGGGTAGTGTTTGAGTTCCGGAGTTAAAAAAACTTCAAAAAAACTAAGGAAAATGAAAAGTTGGAACTGTTTCTGATCTATTTTTGAGTCTTTCGTGCTGTCTCCCTTCATTATTATCCTTCAAAGATCATAAACTGGAATTTGCCATTTTCTTGACTCATTTTCGTAAAATTTTTGCTTGCAAATTTTACAAGTTTGATCAAATCTTTTTGGCTATAAAACATATTTCTTAACCAACAACGCAATGCGTTGCATACTTCAGCGCTCCTCTTTGCATCCCCTTGTCTGGAGATTTTTGCAATTCCCTGCTGTAGAGGGACCTTCAACCCTCCCCCCACCCCGCAGCCTTCAACACAGATCAAACCAACTAAAGTCAACTTTCAAAGCGAAACCGCCTCGCAGGCAACCAACCAGAATTCAAATCTGAACTCGCATCCGAACGTAGTCCCATGTCAGCCGCGTGTGCTGTGCCGGCGACAGAAAATTTTAAAGAGGCGTTAAAAATTAAAAGTCGTCGCCGAAGTTGATACAAAGTGACAAAAACAAACAAGCAGCAAGCAAACGAATTGCATAAAAGTATTGCGAAAAAAAAGACAACAACAAAATAAGCGAAAAAAAAATGATTAAAAAATTAAAAGTTTGCCAAGTAATAAACTGATAAAGGCATGTCTTAAGACATAAGTTATGAAAAGAGTGCAAGTGGCGGCTATTGATTGTCGTCCTGTCTCGGTACTCGCAGCCCTCGTCCCGCTCCGTCGCTCTTACTACGCTTCTCATAACCGATCTCGTCTGACATATCAAAAGGCAACTTATTAAACAACATGGCGTTGCCTTTTTATTAATAATATTTCCTTCTCTGTTTTTATTTTTTGTCGTCATCGATGTTGTTGTTGATGTCGACTTCGTTGTTGTTGTTGTGGCTGTTGTTGTTTTTGGTTTTTGAGTACTAAAATCGAGTTTTATGCACCATTCTTGTGGTCTACAAAAATAAACGAGAGGTGTTGAAGAAAAGTTGATGTTGCACTGAGCAATGCTTTTTTTTACTTGTTTATTTATTTATTAGTTTTGTTTTTTTTTTCTGCAAAACAGTCAACGAAGATAAATGTAAATTATTATGTCGTAAATTTGTCGACTGCCATGTTAAATATATCTGCAAGTGGGTATTGAAATACTTTTTGACTTATTCTCCTTTTTCAGTTTTTATTTTTTATATTGTTTATTTTATACTTTGAGTTGGGTTGACTTAGGATTTTGTTTTTGAGTTTATCGATGGGCTGCAAAAAAATAAATATTGTAACGTATAAGTTTTGAGATTCTTTCAAAAGTCATATTGTTTTAAGAATTTGATAAAGGAATCAAACTGATAACTAAATTAGTTATTTAGAAGTTTTGTTTCTGAAAATTCTTCAAAATGTTTTACTTATTAGTATCAATTATGGCCCTATCAATCAGCTTGATATTAAAGTAATAAACCTCTTAAAAAAAATATTTATTTGAGATGATGTTTGACTTTGTTAGAACCTTGACTTCTATCTTTATAAAATATTATTAAAAGATTGTCAGTCTGTTAAAATGAAAGGAAACACATGTCATAGCATTTTTGTCAGTCCAACTGTTTTTTGCTTTGAATAAAATACTAACTGATTGGAGTTCAATCGGATTGCGTTCTAAGTAATTGCACGTTTAAGTCAAGTGCATGACAATATTAATTTAGAAAATCGCATTGGGCGTTTGCAATTCCAACTGATCGGACTTAAAGCAGACAAGCATGCAGGCAGGCAGGCAGGCTGGCACACGACCAAAGAACGACCACGTCGCTGCGACATGAAGTATCAGCAGAACAAAAAATGACACGCGAATGTCGCATGTCAACGCAAGGAGATCAATTGCCAAGCGAATGCGACTGAATGCAGAGGCGCCGAAATAAAAAAAAAACAAAATTATATTGATAAGCATATATATAATGCCTATTTCTAAATTGTGCAGGCACCTTCAGTTCAGTTCAGCTCAGCTCAGTGCGGCATGCGGCATGCACACAACGCCAACGTCTTCAAAGGGGCTTTTAATTTACGCCAAATACTCAAACTCGAATTCAGGTTGTTGTTGTTGTCGATGCTGATGTTGTTCTTGGGCCTGAACAAGTTACCAAATTTAGCGAGGCGTACGCAAGAACGTGCCCAGTTGCCATTTTATTCAACATTTTTTATACAATATACTTATATATATTTTTTTGTCATTCTGTCTGCGACAACTGTCAAACGCCCAAGTAACTTGACTTGCTTTCAGATTTAGTCATGTGTCTGCGTGTTTTTCTGTTTTTAAGGCTGGCAACGCCGTGAAGATCGTTTTGTGACACGCGCCAAAAGTGGGCGTCGCTTGACACTGAAGCGTTCACTTGGTTGATGCAAAAGAACGTCTGAATATTTAATATTGTTCAATGGCTTTCCAAATATGAAGATTCAAATGGAAAAGTACGAAAAGAATAACTTGTGATAACTAATGAAAAAGATCTCTTAGGAACGATTATGAGTTATCAAAGCAAATGTCGAAAATAATATGTTCTTAAATCGAAGCTTACTAATTATGTAATTAGTTGCATTTGGAATGATTTCATTTTGACGTTCATTGCTTTGTTTATGTGTTTTCTTCCGTTGCACAATCACCTTAACCTATGTTGGCTTAAAGCCACGTGCATACTCACAAGTATCTGTGTATCTCTGCACAAATACTAAGCACAGACGTCAATATTAGATATCAATGAATAAAAGCATGAGATTAAGGTTTGATGTACAAAGTTTTATGAAGTCATTTTCAGCACAATTATAAATAAAATTCTTGGTAAAAGTGAAGCTTTGCTCCTCCTTCAAAGCTAATTAAGTCGTATTAAAGATACAATTTATTTCTTTCATTAATGTATATGTATTCATTTATTAATTTTTATTCCATTGTATTCTATCCAATTTCATGTTTCTCTTATTTAATTTCAGGTAAGTGCTTACAACGCCTCAAACTATGCAACAAAATTCTGCGAAACATATGGCAAGTCATGGACTGATAAACGAAAAAAAATCCTATTACAAGGCAAAATCAAGTCAAAGTCAAGGGAATGAAAATTTGCACTTTCACTCTCATGTTTTTTATACTTTTACACACACACACTCACACACAGTCTCTCTCTCGCTCTGCTTGGCACTCATGTTTCTGTTCATTCTCTAATTAGCAGAGATATGTACGTTGGAGCCGAGAGTGATAAAGGAAAGCAATATGAAAAACTGCGCGAAAAATCGATTGAGCTACAGACACACACACACACACACTCGTCTCTATATGTGTACGAACGAGTGTGCATGCTGAAAGTGAGTGATGAGCGCGTGCGAGTGAGTAAGCAAGCAAATGAGTAAGACCGGCTGGCACGTGCCGCGTGTGTGCTTTGTCACTCGTCGAGCGAAGGGGCTGCGCGGCGAGTTGCTTGCGTACATTTTCATTCAACAAAAATTGGCTCATGGTTTTTTGTTCTTATTTTTCATGAATGAATATTGCATACTTTGCAGCGCAATCATCTCCATGTGTGTGTGTGTGTGTGTGTTTGCGGAAAATTTCAATGACGAAAGCAATGAAAATTGTGTGCGTGTCTTTGGCCTTGACTGACAGCCAAGGGAGCAAGTCAGTTCGACGACGACAACAGGTGGGAATTGCGATAGTTGTATGTGTGTGTGTGTGTGTGTGAGTGTGTTATATGTACGTAAGTGCTAATCTACGAGACGCCCCAATGACGTATGCAATGTCGGCAATTTGATGAAATGAAAGCCGGTTCCGGTAATAAATTTTCATTATTGCCGTTTTCGCGCCTATTTTCAGCTTCACAGCTGTGCATAAAAAATCTATTTCTGAACGTGGAAAATATGTGTTAAAAAAACCTCTCACTTCATGCTTTACCTTTTATTACATTACCTTTTATGGCGAGATCTTCGTTTTGTCGCTTTAGCATTATTGCCCGACGCCCACGCCCCAAGCGATTCTTATTTCTACATTTCATAATGAAGTGTTCGGTTTAAAAATAGTCAGTCACCTCAGCTCAAGCTGCACAACTGATCTCAGCAAGTAATAATAATAAACCGTATTAAAAAAACAACAAAACACAAATCCATTTGTTTGAAAGTTCAGTTAGACACGTTGATGATTAAGCAACAAACGAAGTTATGAGCTTGTTTTTGTTTTCATTCTTAAGTTGCTCACGAGTGCGCAACGAAAGCAAAGCCATTTTTGGCAAACCGCAAAAGCGGTTGGCTGAAGATCCGAGCAGAAGATACGCAACAGAAACCGTAATTAAGCGCGCCACAAGTTGGCCAAAATTGGTCAAAGCGCTAATAGTAATAATCATGTTGAATTTGTGTTGCCAACTTTTTACCATATTTGGCAGACTTCGTTGCTGTTGTTGTTGTGTTTTTTATTTTCGTTTTTAACGAAATCTTAAAGTTTTGTCTTTTTGGCTGCTTGACCTGTTTGCGAAATTGTGTTTTTTTTTCGGTGTATCTTCAATTAATAATTTATCTGAAATTGACAACAAAACAGAAAACCAAAAAAAAAGAGAAATGTATTGTTGTAATTTCAGTTATTTACATATGAGTTAAATTTTTAATGCATCTTCGGACTTGAAAACAAATTGTATAAGCACATCACGTTCGGATTAAAATGAATTCAAATGAATACATGAGTCATAGAATTTGTGTTCATATTTTAATCAAGTTCATTTTTAATTATTATTCATATCGGAAACAAGAATGTATAAATAATAAAGAATTAAAAAAAATTAATTTTAATTTAATTTTTAAGAAAGTTACTTATTTGCGATTTAAACCAATCTTTATACATTCTTGCAAGCAATGTTCCAAGTATCCTTATTGGAAAAACTTTGTTATAGTTTTTTCAACTAAAAATACCATTTTCCAATTTTCAATTGCCAACAAATGTGCCATTTTCACCATCTATTCACCTGCTTTCAGAGGTATGGCATTTTTAATTTACTACGTATGGGCTGTGCCACGCCCCTATGCTTGATTCTTATAAAACTTTGAGAAAATGCTGAGTATTGGACAAAGGCTGACTTAATTATAATGTCTTTTTAAACCAAAGAACAAAAAACCGACCTATGTATATGCTACTGAACTTGATCTTCATCATAGAGCACCATCTGCATATACAGTGGGAAGCAAAATAGGTAAATCAAATATGTTTGACAAATTTATTTCATAAATGTATTCATTTGGTTATAAGCTTAACAATTCTTTTAAGAAAAAAGGCAGAAAATGATTTCTTTAATATAAGTCTGAGATACTTTATGGTACGTTGCAAATTTTATGACAAAGTTTCATATTATTTGCTAGAGTGTAACAAAGAAGCCTATAAAAGGCTCAATCTTTTTTTCGTTGATTGAATTTTACTTCTAATTCCAAATGAAAGAATATAAATTGTTTAAAAGAAGTAAACAATTTGAAACCAAATAAATTTCATATAAAGAAAATTATCATTCCGATGTTTTTGTAAAATATCCAAAAATAAATTCGAAAAAAGCAACAACATTTAACGAAAATGTAATACAATTTAGTAAAAGCGGAGAAAACATAAATTTCAATACAATTAAAAAAAATGTATTGAATAAAATCTTTTTAATTTCTTGTTAAGTTCAAAATGTTATCGAAGATATTTCAACACCAGACAACAACAACACGTTGTTAATTTAAGCCAAAGGGTAAATTCCTCAACAAGGCTAAACAAAAATGTTAAAAGAAAATTTTAAAAAATCATATATATAGATATGTATCTGTATGTTTCTCCATCAGAGCGGCGAAGCCAACAAAAATATTTGTCTTTTAGCGAGATAAACAACATTTTTTTAATAGTTTTATTTATGTCAACTCGGCGAGTCACAACGCGTTGTTGAGCAATTTATGGCACCGCAGCCTCATAGTGCTAAGCCAACTTAATCGCACTCAATGCTTTATGCGAACATAGACAATTCACAAAATACTTTATTCATTTTGATTTGATTTCGTTGCTTTCCTCGTTTTTTTTGGCTGATTATACTTTTTATAATTAGAAGGTGACAAATGCAAGACTCAGATACATTTTAACCTTCACAGTGCCACAATCACAGAACTTGCATCATAACTGTTTGTCAGTGCTAAAAATAGATTACACAATGGAAATCCTCAGCTTGGTTACAAAATAAATACGCAAAAAAGCAGATGTGAAATGCGTACGCAAATCGGTTTATTGAACTGTGACGCTTTTCCGTGATAGTCGACGGGGACACAAAATTATCAGACTATCAGTGCCGCTGATAAGTCCAATCGATAATGACGGACGACTGATAAGTCTGACAGCTGTGAGTGCGTCAATAGGCGAGTGCATCGCATCGCTCTCTAAAAATAGACGCTGATAAATCACGCCTAATATTGTCTAATCAACAAAGTTTTGGAGGCTTGTCACCCAGGATGAAAGTCTTCGCGAGTCTTTCAAATCTATTCAAATGCGTATAGTATAGTGTATGCTTAAATGTGCCAAACATCCATGACACACTTCCGTTCGCAAAGCGTTGAATAATACAAAAACAAAAAACACATACACATAAAAAATAAAAACAAGAACAAAAAGAAAATTTGTTTCATCATTAATTTTCTTGTGTTGTTTTTGCTTTTCACACACAAAATTTCCATTTTTATAGCAATGCGAGCAAGTTTTTCATGTAAAAAGAAAAAATAAAAAGAAAATATTCTCTATCTTAAAGCGCTATCGAATCGATAGATAGAAAATGTCGCCACTAAATGATATTTTCCGAGTTGCAGAGATATTCTTCGCTTTAATTTTTTTATTTTTTTTTTGTTTGTATTTTTTGTTTGTATTTCGCCTTGTCTTGGACTTTTCCGTTGCCCTGCCAAACAAATTAGCTGTGATGAGCTCCAATGTTGCCATTAGTTTCGATATCTTTCTAAACTTTTATTTTTTGTCTCTTTGCTTTAATGTAGTTTTATGTTCATAGGCATGTTGCCGCTTAAACGATGCGCACGGACATCGTGCAACACGCGTTCGCATTCATCTCTTCATTTGATGCGTCTGCAGTCGCAGTCAGGTGCGAGGGTTGCTTGAGAAAATAACTGAGACAATAAAATATTTTTGGCTTATACATGTATTAAAATCTATGCACAAAAGACAGCAAGTAAATTAACTTAAATGTAATAATAACATTTGATATTCATTTAACGTAGGAAAGTCACTTTTCTTGAATTGCCGAGAGTGTTGAATGTTTGCCAGTGTATTGACTTGGCTCTCAAGTCTGTGTATGTGATTTTTGCTATATCGCCTTATGTCGTCTTTAAAAAGGATATCTGAGGGCAAACAAAAGTGCATCGACTATTCTCTTAAAAGCTTTGACTGAAAAAAAAATTGTGATACAATTTTTAAATTTAATTCATTTGGCTAACGATTATTGTTTAAAAAACAGATCAAACTCTTTAAATCCATGATAACTTCATTCTGTATTTGCATTACATGTATAAAATAATATATTTGGGCGTTACTTTAATGATGGCTGAGTTTAAATGAACTTTGTAGTTCAAAATACTTATTTAGAACAACCCTCGCTCTGCGCTGTATTGCAACGTATCTGTGAAACGCTTCGACACGCGCGTTGAGCAGCTATTAAAATGAAGGAATTGTTGCAAGCGCTCTTTGACTCCGCCACTCAGTCAGTTCATTCATTCGTATGCTTATGCAGTCGTCCCTTCGTCTGTCCCTTCTCTCCTCTATCCGTTTGTCTGCTCGATCCATTTGACGCTTTGCGGCAATCTGTCATGTTGCCGTGATGTTTTATCACAGATACACCATGTCGCTGATATTCGATTCAAAAAGTGTGTCAGTTATTTTGGAATTTTTATTGATTTAGTAGTGTCACATTTTCTTCTCCCCACCCCCTCTTCTTCGTCGTGGATTGCCTTCTTTTGCTCATCGACATCGATTTGGCTTTACAACATAATTTTTTCCGTTTATTTCAAGCGAATTTTGAAAAACCTATGAAAAAAAGAAATGTTTTCGTGTTATGACGTTGAAAGTTCACGCCAAATATCTGCCAAAAATATTATAATTTATAAATAGTAATTTTTTCTAAGAAATCACCCAAGATTTCATGACGTACTTGCTTAATTGACTAATAATTGATTTGTTTATTTGTTTCTTTAATATTTTTTTGTTTTCATTTTTAATTTTTCCCATTGTTTTTTTCACAAGATTTTTAACGTCATCAAACTACAAAATTCATGTGAATTCGATGTTTGCGTATGATTATTTTTGATAGGCATTTTGTTTATAAATAAAAAGTTATTTGCGTTAAAGTTTTAAAAATAGCAAAATAACACAATGTTTGCACCTTAATAAGCGCGCCGGTTTTGGACAGCTGAAAATTCGCAAAGCGCTTAACTCAAGACTTTCTCTCTCTCTTTCTTTTTCTTTACACTCTATTATATCTTTAAAATACAACACAACATTTTTTGATTTGACTTACATGAAAAATGTTTATTCCTTTCACTTGCTGTCCCAGAATGACTTGACAACTCTAACACGTCTGTGCATTTATGCGTTGACTGTACGCGTCGCACAAATCCCTGTGAATTGCAATAAAAAAATACTTTGTTGCATGTTGCATACATTAAGAAGGAACGAGTGCGAATCTTTGCCTGACTGCATTTTTAATGCAATTTTTCTTCTTCTTCCGCTGCTGCTGCTGCTGATGTTGATGTTGCTTGTTGCGTATTGCAAAGAATTTAAAGTGACAACATAATTCGCCAGTTTATCATAATCAAAATACGCCTACAAAAGTGACTGAATCTCATTGTGGCAAACAGCAAAGCGAAGCAAAGCAAACTAGACTCGTACAAAAGACATGAGCAATACAAAAAAAGAAAAACAAATATCAAAAAACAACAACATCAGGTTGTATTTAGATGCATTTACACAGATACACACACATTCACATACACACATACTGAAAACTGTTTAGACATCACAGAATTACAAAGATTTTGAACTCTTTCTGACCTTTCGTCGTCATCGTGTTCGTTCAAAGTGTCATTTTCAATTACAAAACTATTTACACGAAACATTTTTGTGTCTTTGTAAATGAATTCCATGCAAGTAAACCACAAATTGCATGTAAACATCAAATGTTCAACATTAAGCAACAACACTTAGAAAAGTAGATAAAAAAGGTGAGGTTAAATGACTTTGTCTCTTAAAAAATCTGTAAGTATTTAATCTCAGCTCGTGGTACAAGTGAAGTTGCACATATGAGGCTTAATTGATGACATTTTGCTCGAACGACTGCAATTATATAATTTGTATTTTTAAAGCAAAATTAGTAACATTTGTTGGTTTAAATTTTATGCTTGGTATTAAAATCTAAATAGGTGATTCCCTGAGTCTGGATTTACATATATGCATTTCCAGTCAAAAGTAATGAATACTAAAAAATTGTAAAGGGAATTGATTGCGGAACATGGAATGATTTATTGTAGCAAAAGTATACTTTTACTATAGAATGTCTTTATGTTGTTTCTTGTCATATGGATATTTTGTCATATGGCAGTCGAATATTTTTTTGTACAGTATACTATTTTTCTGAAGCATGTTTTTGTTTAACTCAACTAAGTAAATTTTCTCAAAATTATTTTTTTCAATACGGTTTAAAAATCGAATCTTTTTTTGTTCAACCAACATTCACTGTCAGGCTAAAATTTATGTAATTTATATTCAATAATGTATTTATTTTATTTTTTTCGTTGATAGATAATATGATAGATAAATAATTTTACTTATTGTAAGAGGTATGCCAAAAAGAAACTTGAATGATAATCTAAAGGTGCTAAAAATAATACTCAATTCAGATATGATACAAACTTTGGATATTGGGTAGTGATTTTATAAATAAGGGATTCTTAACATTCTCTGCCTCCAAAATATCTTCTTGGTTTTCTTTTCCTC
This sequence comes from Phortica okadai, assembly GCA_034638295.1. Lineage (NCBI taxonomy): Eukaryota > Metazoa > Arthropoda > Insecta > Diptera > Drosophilidae > Phortica > Phortica okadai. The sequence continues at coordinate 36,847,064 of CM067849.1, forward strand.
TCATCTTTTTCAATCTAAGTGTAACATAATGGTTCCCAATAGTTTAATCACATCCCAGTTGCATATCCGTCTACCTATCAATCTTAAATTTTATATTGAAGGAATAATACGTTCGTTGGTCGATTTAGAACACATACAACTTCGTTAGTAGCCTTATGAGGGTAATCAGAAGAATAGTCCAATAGAACTCAATAATTGACTATAAGGTTCTTGTGGCTGCCATTTGTATATACGTTGTTTACCCTCTTTGGTATTAATGAATTAATACTAATTAGTGCCTTACTAAAATATAAGCCGCCAAAAACAAAAATAATTATGAGGTATTTATAAGGAAGAAACTAAAAACAAAAACACGAAATAAAAAAATTTTGCACGTCATCAGAAGCGAAAAAACAAACGAATCATTCACGCTATTTTTATAGACCAATGCAGCAAAATTATTTAAAACATTCTCAGTGCCTCAGCGGAGAGCAAGAGCACACCGCCCATTCCCCTCCCTACAGCCTAACCGAACGCCACCTTCTTCAAACAAATGCCTTCCTCCTTAACGGCATTCAGTTGGACGTCATAAGCGAACGTACGAAAAACATCGAACCAGAAATAATTACCTTGACCGAGTATGGCCAAATAAATTTGCCAAACTAACTAAAAATACGAGCAATTTTATTAATAGCAAACGCAAACGCAAAAGCAAAAGCAGAAGCGAACCGCAACTATCCCAACCAACCGAGAGAAGTGAGGGCGGCCAACCCATCGCAGCGCAGCGCATCATGCCGGCCGGCTGGCCGGGCGGACGTTTATTTTGGGTTCATTACGTGGCTAAAAAAGAAAAGTTCAATGATGAATCAGGTGAAAAACGTTTATGAACTCGTACCGTGAGCGATTCTGAACGATGTGCACAAATGTAATTGTTTTGATGCTATGGAATATGTACAACGTCATTGCGTTGGTGGGCGGGGCGGACAGTGGCACGCGAGACGAGCCGTTGTCGAACGTCTAATATTGCCGGCGTTACGTCTACCACACCAATTGTTTTTTATTTATTCCAGCTAATTAATTGTTTATTTACGCACGTTTCTTGTTTCGGCCTTTTGACGTCGTCTGTTTTGTTGTTCTTGGTTTCTTTTTTATGGCCGGCATAGCCATGACCAAGTATAGACTGACGGCTGGCTAATCATTGCTGCTAATTTTCCGGTCTTCGTTTCAATATTGAATACGTTTATAATCCAAAGTGTCATACAATACATAAGGCTTCAGTACATTATTCATGCGCTTGTGTGCCAAATGTCTTGTATTGCTTTGTGTAACATAGAAGTAATTAATGTTGAAAACATTGTTGTACTCAAGGTTGAATTAACATCAGTGCTACTGACCCAGACAATGGGCCTCTGGCACGGGCACGGGCACGAGCACACACACTCCGGCAGCGGCAAATCAAAATGGATCACATGTTCCGTAGGCGAGGCGCGTTCCCTTGAATTTAGAGATGATGCTCGCCCATTAAATATAAACTGATTGTGTTGATGATGACGTCGATGCCGCCTTCAACAGCTGATTGACGAACTATTTGGATCTCGGCACACTCACAGCAGCTCCGAGGCTCTAATGAGGCGCAATACGTCTGCCAATCTTCAAGATTTTATTTGAATTCTCTTTTCTTTTGGTTTTTATTTTTTGGCTTCTGTTTTGATTTTGCAAAATTATACAAAAAGATTGTTCAAATACTATTTTGGTACACATTTTTGGCTAATTTTGTGCAGTTGTGGAATTCGTTATTGTTGTTATTGTTGTAGTTGTTGTTGTCTGTGTTGCTTGTTTAGATCTTTTCACTGTCGTATTTTCGTTTGGGGTGAGGCACGCGTATTAATTTTAGAAATTATGTGCGAATATTTATTGATTGATGTGTGAAGATTTTTCACATTTTGTATTTTTGTATTATTTTTAGCATTTGGGCAAAGAAAAATCATTTGCTAATTACGTTTTGCGAATAAGAGAAAATAACAAATCCATAAAAAACAATTGGCTGACACACTTTCTCCTGAGCCTGATTGGTTTGTTTTTCATAACGGATCATCTAAGCAGCCCAAAACCAAAAGCGGCTTTGGCTATAAAAAGGCATGTCAAAATATGCACGAATAATAAAATAATATGAAATAAAAATTTAATTAAATAATAATTGTCTGAAATAATTAAAGTATGCGTGGGTTTTCTAATTATTGATTTTGTTGTGACACACATTTGATTCAAGTACAAAAAAATTGAACATTTTGAGACATTTATTCGACTGATTGGCTCATTCGTTCATGTCGAAAACATTGAGCCTTTTATTTTACTATAAACTATTAAAAAAGTGCTACAAATGCATTGAAAACTTTCTCGGCAGACTTGAATACCTGCAGTGAGTTTATAACTTTTCAAACAATGGTCCGAAATTCCTTGAAATATAAAATAAATTAATGTAATATTTATAAACTTTCTTATCGAATCGAGGGATCTTTTCATTACTTAATAAGAGATTAAACCCCGAGAAGTCTATTCACACATTGGGCTGGAGATCTAAGCTTTATCTAGAGAGTGAGAGAGCCGGTGTGGACTTACAGTATTCAGCATTTGGAGACATCTGCTTATTCGAATATAGAAGTTTTTCACCGTTACCGAAACATCACACTGAACAATGTACAAGCGGTCTCTGCAATCTGCAATATTCCTGATATCCGATAGTTTCGAGAGTATAGGTCAGAGTGCTTTAAAGCAAAAACATTAACAGAGTTTCCTGAAACAGCTTTGTCGATCTAAGAGAAGTCCTTCTTGGTTTGGTTCCAAAATCATAATTAACTTTTTTAATCAAGCTGAATTTTTATTAATATGCAAAATTCAGAGTCTCAAAGGAAATTAAAAATAACCATAAGTTTTAAAAAACATGCTTTCATGCTGAATGTGTAAGACTTAAACCGATTTGAGTACCAAGCCATAAACTAAATGTATTTATGTCTTTATTCGCTTTTTTGCTTAGCATTTGAAGAAAACTTTTTAAATCATAAATTAGACCAGCTTGAAGAGTCGTAAAGAGGCTGAAACTATTCATTTGAAGTGAAAGCCTTCAATAATAAAAATGTATTTTTTATAATAAAAAAAAACATAAATCAAACTGTATGAACATATTTTATGCTACAAACGTTAATAATTGCAAATAATAAAATAAAATAAATAAAAAACCGTTTAAGAATATGAGATATGTATCAAAGCCAAACAACAACAACAACAAACGACACATATTCGCATAATTTGGCTTTTCCGGTAGTAAATTAAACAAAGATATTGAAAAAGCTATAATAATTTGAATAAACAAAAACATAAAATGAAGTGTAATAAAAATTTAACTGAGCGCCAAAAAAGATACAATGCAAAGAGACGGACAAATAGCCAGACAGACAAGCGTGTGTAAGCTTGGATTGGCGCTCAAAGCGAGCAGCCCACACACACTAACAATAAAACCAACAACAACAACAACAACGACAATGAAAACAACTATATAACAATCAACCAATAACAACTTGAAGATACAAATAATAATAAGTATCTCATAGATTTCGAATTAAGCGTCGGGAGACGAAATGTTTTTCACAATTGTATTGCAATAAAGAGGGAGCGAGACGTACTGCTGTTCATTTATTGTCGTCTCACTCCGTCAAACAAAGCAAACGAGTTGAGTTTTTATTGAAGTTGTTGTTGTTTTCACTTGTACGCTCAAAGCTACCGTTTTCTCTGCTTCTTCTTCTTCTTCCGTCTTTTGTCTTATTTTTCATGTGTGCCTTTTTCGCTTTTGTGTGAAATTATACATGTATCTAACACACATATGAACATTGGCGTAACATACATAGATACAAGATAGTTATTTAAATTCAATATGTTTTTAATTATAAAGACAGCCTACACGACAACAACAATAACAACAACAACAATTACAACAACATATTTGATTTCTAGTAGTTTCGATTCATCTTTTGCCTCAAAGCCCTCATCAGAGTTATTGTTGTTGTTGTTTTTTTTTTTTTGTTGTTATACAACATTTCGCCATTTAAGGCATCTCGACTTGGCCTAAAAATGCAATATCGTACAATGCTGTTGTCTCTTTCGCACGCTTTTTTAATTTATTTATTTACAAATGTTTATTTTAAGTTAATTTGTTGTTGCTGTTTTTGTTGTTGTGGTTGTTGTTGTCGTCAGTCGAGGCGCGTGCCGTTTGTCAGTTTATTTTAACTTAACTAAAACGGAGCGTCTCAGCTGGTGTCATCATCATCATCATCATCATAATCATAATCATCATCACCATCAACAACAATCACAGCAACAACAACAACACGTATTATTATTTGAGTTTTCCCCACGCAACTTTTGTTGTGATCTTCTTCTTCTTTGTCTTTGTACAGCAACAACAACAGCAACATCAACAGCACCATCAGCAGTCGTGTGCCTTGAACATCCCACATATGATATTTTGTTGTTTTTGTTTTTGTTTTTTTCTTTTCAAATCCACAACTAAGTAATTTATATATATGAAGATTTTTCATTTTTATATTTTATTGTTGTTGTTGTTGTTTCTATGTTGCACTCAAGTCACTCAAGTCGTTTCAGGCCAGTCAAGGTGTGTGCTTCACTACTTTGTTTGCCATTTTAATTGCTTTGTTTTTGTTTTCCGATAATTATAACTTAACTTTAATGACAATCAAGAAGCGACTTCTGTTGCTTAGTCAGCGGAAGAGGTGTGCGTTTCTTACTCATCCATTGCTGTTGCAGAGATTATTTAATACAACTTTTTTGTTAGATACAAATTGGGAATGATCAAGTGTTAAGGCTTTCAATGAATGAACCTAATGAATAATCCGAAATAAGGTTTCATTGAGACATCAGTGGGAACGCACAAAGCACCAAACTTCGGTCTCTGTAATGAACTCTGATTCGTGGAAGAAATCAATCTATTAAGGCTCCTACACAATGATAGTGTTTTTTTAGAGAGAAAATTTATAAATTCTTGATTTTATATTGAATGAAACTTTTCAGCATGTGTGCTTCCTATGACAGTGGAATATTAATTAAAATTTCGCAAATAGTTTGAACTTTGTTGAGAATTCTTGCCAAAATGCTTTGTGGGATACATTTGTGTAACTTCTTACAGGCTGTGCATCAAGAATGCATTCTTTAATGTTTAAAATGTGTAAGCAACAAAGCAAATAAACACTGCAAATATATCTCGGCACCGCAAATGTATCTGAGCACATGTGAGCGGCACGGTTAAGGACAAGGTTAAGATTTTATGTGCAACAAGGCAAAATTCCATTAAAACATACAAAAATGCGCCAAAGCGTAAACAAAATAATTCATGCCAAAGTAAAATAAAATGAAATAAAAATAAAAACAAAATTAAATGAGATGAGATGAGATGAAAGAATGTGCCAAAAATCGCTTCTGTCGAACGTTGCAAATTGCAAGTGAAGAAGCTGTGCCACACGCGCCTGCACGCACCATGGGGGGCAGGCAAGTGTGGGGGAAGGGGGTCTTACGACACGAAGCCAACGCAATGTCGATGATGATGATGATGATGAGACTTGCCGGCCGGCCGGCGTACAAAAACTATACAGTTTTGAGTTTTCCGACAAGGCAACGCAAACGCACATAAACAAAACAATTGTATCGCATAGATACATTTTCGGTCCATTGCAAGAATGCCGAATTATGCGCGACTAAAAATAAAAGCATACGAAATAAATGAGGCGCGTACGGTTATATAAACTAACGAATTCATTTTAAACAAATGCAAAACAAAATAAAAATATATATTTTTTGAGAGGAAACAAAGCAAAAAAAACATTCAGCAAACTTTGCTTATCTTGCAGATACATTTGCTGTGTGAAGGTATCTGTGTGTGTGTGTGTGTGTGTGTGTGTGTGTGAGACGCGCACGCGGCAAGTGCAAAAATAGCAAAATGAACACATTCAGGCAAAGTTGCTACAACAACAACAACAATAATAAAATTCAAACAACAACAACAATGAATAGAACACGACTGCCAGCATAGAACTGAATAACAAAATAAATAGAAGAAGAAGAAGAAGACACAAAACTAAATCCGCAACGTCGTCGACTATTTTTAACCTTCACATGATTTTTCTTTATTCGCTGTCTCTGTCGCACTCTCCCCTGCTTGCTTTCTCTTGTGCGTTTCAGCGACGCTTCAGAAAGCAATTTGTTTTTAATCGAAACAAGTACAAATTGTGTGTGTGTGTGTGCGTGTGTGTGTGATTGAGGGGGGTGTGGATGGTTTATGGGGTGTGTACAAGTATTTGGCGTTAAATTGTCATGCAGCTGTTGTTGTTGTTGCTGTTGTTGTTTAATGTTATTCTATATTAAGATTAAAAGAAAGAAGAAGAAGCAAAGCACACGCGCTGCCACCTGTGGCTAAACTACAATATCACAAATTCTCTCAGCAATTATACGCACACACACACACACACACTCATACACACATACATTTCTTAGCCCAAAAATAACCAATTTACTCAGCTGTGATTTAAATTGACTGCACAACAATAATAACAGTAACAACAACTACAACAACAACCCATTTGCAATTTCTTCCTCGCCCTCTCTCTCTCACTGCCTTTCGCTCTCTTACTCACCTCATCGACTATCCTTTTCATGAACGTCTGGCGAACGACGCGTTTTGCACAATTGATGCTATTATTGCTCTTCCCCTTCTCCCCGGCGCCCCTTCCCCTCTCACAGCGGCAATTTGTGTTGTACAGGTATGCAAGATTCTCAACTAAAAATAGACTTTTGTAATTATTATTAGAAATGGCGGAGAAATTAGCGTTTTTTCAGTGTAAACAAATTATTTAATGATATTCTTAAATTTAGCGCTGAGATTTTGAATTGATGCGAAATGCGCGGGCGTATTGTGATGGTGGAAGGGTTGGATTGACGGGACGAAGTGGGGGCCAGGGGGCTGTGTTAGACAGCGTTAAACATTCAAGAGTGACGTGAAGCAAATAGCGGGAGACATAAACAGATGAGTCGTGTCTGATTTTATCGACAACTGCAACACTTTGAAGGGACTTTTAACGCTCTACTATTTTGGTCAATGAATGAATTTTGAATGAAAATTATTGTTAATTTTTAAAAGAGGCTATGATGCGGTCGAAGTATCTCTAAGTACCCCGCTCTCAGACCAGTGACACTCAGTCACAAGGCTTACAGAGTCACAAGCGTAACTGTTTGTTGCGTTCAGCGATTTTAATCAGCAACAACGAGTGACAGATCGTCACAAACAATGACGAATTGTGATGATTGTCACAACTGAATTTTATATAAAGCAGTAAAATGGAAGGAATAGCATTCCTTTTTATTCAACCTGTTGTCTGAAAATCAATATTTCTCATTGTCAATCGTAAGATCGTGCTTGTGACTATTTTGTGACTGACGTGAGCATAAGTCGGTAAGACGAAATATAATACAAAATTTCTTTGACGTTTTCAGAAAAAGAAGTCCTTTCCGAAATTCGGTTATTACCGTTATAACAATGATAACAAGGGATAAGAGGGAGTCATATATCATGGCCAAGCTGTTAACCTGAATCTATGCCAAAAGTCACTCCTTTTCGTTGTTCTATCGTCAGAAAAGAGAAGCAAATCACCAAACGAACTTTTACACTTTTAACAAATATGAAATAATTTCAGAAACTGCTTTTTTCATAGCTTTGTATAATGTACAATCCCTTAGAACATTCCTTTTTTATTACGGAACTTAAAAAAACGCCTATCTAAGGACAAACAACTTGCAGATCAGATACAAAATCTTGAAAATGAGAGGTTCAAAAAATATAAATTTTCTAAAATTCGAAATTAAGCTATATTTTGTTCCAACTTCGTCCGCCAGTAAGCTTCCCTATTTTACGGCAATTAAATATGCCCTCTTTTACCAAAGTGTTCTGATGTCTGAGCGTTCCATGCATAAGCGATTGATTTTTCGCCTTAACCTACAAAGTTATACCGCAATAAAAATGAACTTACCCTTAGAACAAAGTATGGTCGTCCATGAGCCTGAAAGACGGACGTCATGCGCCGAAAATGAACATAATTTTCACCCGGCGAAACTAACCAAAAATGGAGGCAAGTGAATCATTTGCTAAAATTTAACAATTGTTTACATTAAAGAGGCGCAAAACACAAAAAAGAAAAGATAAAGAAAATGCGCACTGATGACGTCGATTGGCAAACAGAAAAAAATAATGAAAAACAGAGGAAAACAACAAATGCTGCAGAGGGAAAACTCAGTCGGCCGCCGCAAAAGTGAAGTGAGTTGCTGGGCGCGCGGGGTGGGCCGGGAGAAGGTACCTGTTGTTTTATTTTTACCACCAATGCACGAAATTCAACACGCGACAAATGAGACAAAGCAAAACAGATAACAAGACAGACAGAGAGAGAGAGAGAGAGTGAGCGAACAAGTCTAATAAGAAACGAGAAACTCACCACAAAACAAATAAGACAAATACATTCACACAGATACTCAAACAGGCAGCCAGATACACGGCAAGCAGATACACGGCACACAGCAGCTGCAGGGGGCACGGCCGTGTGGCGGCGGTTAAACAAACTGTTGATTGGCCGCAGTGCGCGTGCGCCGTCCCAACGTGCACGAAAATGGCTGCAAAGTGGGGAGGCAACGCACACTGCGATTGGATCGAGACAAGCATCTGACGAGCAACTCAACTCAGCTCCGCTCAACTGTGACGCTGTGCAACAACAACAGCGTATCTGCTCATATGCCCGTATCTGTGTGTGTGTGTGAGGTGCGCGCTCTCGCAAGCGCTCTCATCAAGCGAACTTCTCCACATTTGAATTTCGAATTTCGAAAATTCATGCAGTTTCAATACAGCCAAAGGGGAAACTTGTGCGCGCTCTCGCTTCCACAGCCAACGGCATTTGCCACACTCAATGCTGCGCGCGTGTGTGTGTGTGTTTGTGTGTGTCTAGTTGGGATGCCGATACACACAGCTACAACGCAGAAATGTTGAATTTCATTCATAAAAACCGAAAGAGTGCTCATCTCGTGCCTCAGTTGTGTTCGAACAAGCAAACGCGTCGCGTCTCAACAGCAAACAAGAAGCCGTAGCCGTTCAAAAGCTAAGAAGCTGCAAAGCAACAAAAAAGAAAACAGAAAAATAAAAGAATTCTTATAAGAAATAAAGTATCTTATTGATTGCAACGACAAAACAACAACAACAACAACAAAAGTAACAAGTGAAATCGAACGTGCAAGAGAGACGAAAACAAACTTAAGCGTTTGCAAGAGTCAAAAATTCAACTAATAATACAATAAAAGCAACAACAACAGTTCTCAAACATTACTAAACTATTCAAGAAAACAAAAAGTATCTTTGGTGCTAAAAAAACGAAAAATTGTAAAAGTAAATTTACAAATTGAATTTTACAAGTGAAAGGATCTGCGGCAACAATTTTGTGCTTGTCTGCGTACTTGTATCTGTATCTGTATCTGTGACTGTAACGGTGTACGTACAAGCAGGAAAATAAAAGTAACTGCGTGCATGTGTGCGTGTGTGTGTTTGTGTGCGCTCACTCAACTAATGAATGAAATGTATTTGGTGACGTAGTAACTCACTGAACGTTTAGATACAAGATACGTGCGAATTTTTATTGATTTTCGTTGTGCGCGCGTGCCAAAGTGTCGGCAAATGTAAAAACGCTCTTAAAACAAAGCAAAAAAAAAAGTTGAAAAACAATTTTGAAAAATATCTTAAATCGCTTGAAGTCGAAACCGACCGTTAAGTTGGTTTTCCTATGCAAGTAGCGACAGCAGTAATTTAGCTGCAAACTTTGAATTCTTCTGCACGTGCCATTTCCATCCAGGTGGGTTCATAATTAAAGTGCCGTTAAACATTTCAGATACATTTATCATGTGTTGTTGTATGAAAACAAAAGTGCTTATTAGGAAACGAATGTTAAAAATGCGCATGCAAAAAATAGCAATAAAATATATTTATTGCAAGCAACGCTTAGAAGTATCTCAGGACTAAGTCATCATGTATTAAAAAAAAAAAAATAAATCAATAATTATTCTCAAAGATTACACAAGTTTTATCGAAAAACTACAACAATTGTAAACAAATACAAAAGATTATTTTCAGCAAAAAAAAAAAAAAAATAAATAAAAATAAAAAAAAAAGAAAAGTTATAATAAATAAAGAAAATATTTATAGCGAAAAAATACAAGTCTATAAAAAATCATTTTAAAAACGGTATAAGACTTGAGCGGAAATCATAAAAAATAATATTGTCATAATAATTCAAGGCAATTAAGTGTTGCGCTACAAGATAGAATATCTTTGTTTTTTTATATCAATGTTTCACTAAGCGTTGGACAAAAGTTGAAAAGCAATGCCAATAAAAAAAGAAAACACATTTTCTGTCATAAAATTTTGTCAAATTTAAATTATTTAAAAACAAATTCAAATAAATGTTCGAGATACTTTAATGAGTCCCTTGTGAGCATTGAGGAAAATTATTCAAACAAGGCAGAAAATATAAATTAAAAAAGAAACATTAAATAATAATATAAAAAAAAGAAAATAAATTAAATAAATTAAAATAAAATAATTAAAATAGATTCAAGTCTTGTTTTCAGAACTTACTGTATTATTACTGTTTAATATACACTATTAAATACATATATAGATAAATAGATAGTTAGACTTACAGATGGATATTTGTGTAATAGATACATAATATAAATAGATACATTACAAGTTATAGAGTTGTTTAGATATAATTTGATCATTTTAATACTGTGTTGTTGTTTTTGTTGTTGAAACCAAAATTCAGACATTTAAAAGGCGCCACAGAAAGAATATATTGTAAAATGAAGAAGAAGCAGAAAGCATCGAAAATATTATTTCAAAGGCAAAGCGAAAAATTTTGTGAAAATGTATCACTTTTTAATGAAACATAAATTCATTTAACGCATAATAAAAATCTCTGCACATTTGCCACAACAACAACAGCAACAGTAGCAACAACAAAGATACACTCATAGTTGTGGCACAATTTTTATTAAAAATCAAAACAAAAATGTTGCAAAGAATTTTTGTTATTTTCATAAAGCGCACAATTCATTCGTACTTTACATGGCGCATGTATCTCAGCACGAAAAAGTATCTGCAAGTAATTAGCAAAGTGAGCAGTTCAGTTCCCATGTCAAGGTGCAATTGTTGCTGCGTCCACGGGGGCGAAGGCGGCGGCGACGATGCAACTTGTGGCGCATTTTATTATTTAACAAAATAATTATGACATCAGAAGACGCGAGAGCCGCAAGGCGTCAAACGTTGTCGAATTGTGGCCAAACATGTTTTAACGCTTTCAGCAACAACAACAACAGCAACAACAACAGCAACAATAGCAACAACAGCACTTTGACACCAACAAAAACAATCAACAGCACTTGACGAACGAACAAACAGACGATTGGACAGACCTACATGTGCTGCTCAGTCCATTCGTCCGTCTGTCTGTCCGTCCATCTGTCTGTCTGTCTCTCTGACCGTCCGTCCGTCCGATCGTCCGTTCGTCTAAGACAAGTGACCGAGTAACTGCTTGACTGACTTGCGCCATCGCCACCGCCGCCAACGCCAACGCGAACGCGAACGCCGAAAACGCTTTGCTCGCTGCCGCCGGTGTCACCTTCTCTTTCTGCTAAGTGGCAGTAAAATGATTTTGAATTTATAAAAATATGCATCTAGATACATGCACGTATGCAAATAACGCTTGCGGCTGTTTATTTTCATTAATTGTTCTCATGAGGAAAATTGCTGTTGTCGTCGATGTCGTCGTTTTTGTTATTAATGCTGTTGCTGTTGTTGTGGTTGTTGTTGTCGTTGGAAAAAAGTGTGACAAACTGTTACGCATGAGATACAAGATACTTTTCGTGCGCATAGTTTGGCCTGTCAGTCTGTCTGTCTGTCTATCTGTCCGTCCGTCTGTGGTCGGCTTGCTTGCCTGCCTGCCTTGCCTGGCGGACTTTTGCTTGCCTGCCAGTCTGACTTACTCGAAAAACTGCCCGCTGTGTGAATGATGGACTTTTAGTGTTAGCCACGAGATACTTTTTGCTGCATAAACTTTGACTAATGGCAAAGTATTTTAAGCTAATTATCGCATGAAAAAACCAACAACAGGCATTTTTATTTCTTCATGTTGCATAAACTTTTAACCGTTTGAGTATCTCAACTAAGCACGATTTGCAACGATATTTCTCTCAAGTAGTATGTCTTAATCAGAGCAACATGTGAACAGCTGTAAAGCAAGGCAAGCAAGCCCATGAAAGATACAAGCAACTTGATCCTCGCTCAGCCATAACTTTGCATGTATCTCAGCTTCAACACACTGCCACAGACACACGCTTCCTCAAGGTTAGGAAAACATTCATTGTAATACAAAATAATAACAACAATAGAAGTAGTGTTGAAAAAGAAGCACGCCTAAGTAAATATTATGCAAATCGTTTCGGCAAAAGTGCTACAACATTTCCTACACTTGTGACGTGTTGTTGTTGGTACTCCATCACAGCCAATGCATTATATAATAATAGAAATAGAAATAATAATAATAGAAATCGAAATCGAAATTGTTGAAAAAACAAAACACAACCGAAGCAAAAGCAAAACGCGCCGTGCCAGTCAGCGTACTTGTCTCTAGATATTTTCGGAGCCGTTAAGTAGCCAATATGCAAAAATGGGTGTCGCTCCGAAGCATTTGAGTGTTTTAATCCTCCACAAATGTTGTCTGCAATTCGAACTTGCCGTCGTCGTCGTCGTCGTCGTCGTTGAAGTTGTCGAAGTCGTCATGGTTGTCGATGAAATCGTATTCGCTAAGTGAGTTGAGTTGAGCCTGAGCTGAGCAGAGGCTGAGCTGAGCTGAGCAGAGGCCAACACGACTGACTTTTGTTTCCAACAAACAGACGCAACGTCAAAAAGTCAATTCAACTGATAAAAAATCAAGTAATAATAATAAACAAAGACAATTGTTTAACGTTGTCTGTGTGTGTGTGTGTGAATGTGTGTGAGTGTGTGTGAGTGTGTGTGAAGTTGCTTTTGAGGAAGTATTTTGAAAAGTTTGATTTCGATATGTTTTAGGTTAGCATGTCTTTGGTTTGAAGCGAGACTGAAGCGAGTTTTATTAAACAAGTTAGCCAAATGCGTAATGAGTCACAGAGCATTGAATACGAAGAAGCGTATGAAGTTTCAAACACTTGCTGAAGTTTCTCAAATGGCGAAAAAGGCTGTGTCTTTTGGGGGCATTAAAACCGCGCCAATTTCGAACAGCTGTACCGGTAAAACCCAGAAACGAAGTCTCAAACCAGAAACGCAACAGAAATTCGAAAAAAAACACAGTTAAGAACAAAAAAGCCTCAGACTTCGTTCGTAGACTCATGTTCAGATACAAAACCGGTTCCTTGAAACTTAATTAAAATAATAACACCATAAGAGATCTTTTTTTTTTCTGATTTTATTTTTATTATTTTTATTTTCTTTCTGTTCGACGCCGTTGTCAATTCATATTCATTCATAGCTCGAAAACTCATAGTAGCTGCACACGAGCGACTTGAACACTTTTTTATTTATTTTCTTCTGCTTTTCGGGTACCAAGACAAGAAAAACTACACAACTTTTATATGCAAAATTATACAATAAAAAAATATACAACAACAAAACGAAAAAAAAAATGCTATATTGTATATTCATGTATAGCTAAACATAATGTTTTGTAAATGCTCAATAGAGCGCATGATTGAGTGAGTGAATGAATGACTGAAAGAATCACGACGTCGACAAGTTCGAAGATTGAGTTTACAAGCATCAAGTATATAAAAAAAAACAAACCAAAAAACAAAAAAAAGATACAGATACAACGTTCGATCGATTCGTCTGAACCATCGCACAAAACGAAGACTGACAGCAGACAAGAGCGACAAAATAACGCGATACATAATAGCTTGGTATATGTATGTATATTTGTTGGCTTTTGTTGCTGTTGTTGTTGCTTCTTTTGTTAAAGGGTGTGTCGTGCAAGTTGGCTTGTTGGCCTGGCCGGATCGGATCAGGTCGGTACGGTTAGGTTCGGTTCGGATCGGGTTATAAGGAAAAACAGCGCAAACAGATCATATGCAGATGAAGCTGAAGCTGAACTGTTTCAGGGCAGCGATGATTCATGCCAGCGAAACGATCAATCGACTAAATTATGAATGAGCATGCCACAAAAGTTAATTTCACTCTGCCTGTGTGTGTGTGTGTGTGTGTGTGTGTGTGAAGTTTATCTACAAACAAATCAAATAGTTATTTATTTGCTATGCTTTGTTTTGTTCGTACAGTAGTTATTTGAGTCGCTGTCATTAAGAGTGCACTTGAGATGCAAATCATCGTCATCAGCGTCAGCGTCAGCCACACAAACAACACACTACAAACACCAAGTGTCACTCAAGCTGACGCCACACATTGCCTCTGTGCGTGCGTGTGCAAAATGAAAGCTTGACTCAGTTTCAGGTCCAATATGGCCAAGCGAAATGGTTCACGCTCTTGAAATTGAAATACATTTCCATCTTCTTGTTGCGAACGGAACGTGAGATCTCGTCTGTCTTCTCACAAAAGCCAAATATTTTTGCCACATGTCTGTCCGTTGTTTTGGCCAAAGTGTAATTGAGTTTGTTGTTGTTTTATTGTGGTTGTTGTCGATATTCAAATTAGTGTCAACCGGCTTGGCACGGCTTGGCGTCTTCTTCGCATTTTGTTGTCTTATAATTTTGACCAAGCTGTCGCTGTTGTTGTCGCTGTTGTTGTTGTTTCAGGCAGTATCGCGAAATGCCAATTTTGATGAGCTTTAATTACGTCCATAATGTACGGCAAACATTCAACAGTAGCTTCTGTACGGTAATTAAGCAAAGCGACGCTCATAACGTGAGACGCTTCAAAATAGTTTACTGATTGGCGCACGAATTGCGTAAGCACATAAGATACATTCGAGTGAGCGAAAAAGAAGCGAAAATCGTTAGGTTGTTAGTTAATTAATAGAAAATCGGCTATTAAATTGAAATTACACTATTAAAGTATCTCGAACATGTACGAAAATTGTCGAAAAATTCGTATTTTGTAATTACCAAAAATTAATTGTTTGTAGGATACTTTTAATCATTTGTAATGCGCGATCAAACTGCTTACAACAACAAAATCTCACCGCATTTAACCTCTTAGGCGCGCTTTAATTAACGCGTAGTTCGCCTTTGGACTGTCACACGCTGCACGCGAAACTGGGTCAGTAGTAGTGGAGAGGCCGCCGGCCATAGCATGAGCACTATGGGAATTCTCAGCTCATCATGACCATCACTCGCTCACTGCGAACCGACGTGAGTCAAGTCAACGTGCGACGTCTGCTCGCGATCATCTACAGAAGTGAACCAAACTAAATTGAGACGACAGTAATAAATGTGAAATAAATGCGCAAGTGACCGACCCGAGCGACGGACAGACGGACGGACGTGCCAAGAGAGCAAGTTTAATCGATTTTAATTTAATTGTTATTCGCCTCAAGTCGAAGGCAGCGACGCTTCTGTCAACCGCTGCTGCGTGGGTGCGCAGACGCACTCAAGATGAAATGTCAAAAAAAAATAAATATATATGCCATAAGGCAGATGCCTTTACGTGTTGGGCAAATTGAATTGTTGTTACTTAAGTTACGTTCAAATAGTTTTGTTAATAGTTATGTAATTGAACAGCTGTCATTGCAATTCAATTAAGTCCATGATCTGCGGCAACTTGCGGCTTTAAAATGCCTGAAAAGCGCGACAGCCGCTTTGACACACCAACAACCACAACAAGGCGGAGGGGGGAGGTTCGACGACGTCATGTCTGCTTAATACATGAATTATATGCCGCACATAAACGTCAAGTGACATGAGCGCACGCGCAGAGGCTTCACGGTGCGTGGACCACCTACGGCGCATTGCTATTGACACCATCGCGACGCGTTTGCTCTTTGCAAGAGCATAAAAAACACAGTTTAAGCTAAATTATTGCCTAAGCAAAGATACTTACAGATACTTACTTACATACATAAGAGTTAAATGAATTTATGTGCCACACACGCTAATCGAACATGTTTTTATTCCTTTTTCTTGGTTTCTTACTTGCAGGCGGCGTAGCCCCTGGAACCCCATCAGCGGCCATGATCATGGAAGGGCTTGAAACCCTAGTGGCGCCATCGCATCACGCATTCCTACTCACCGAGTCCGCAGCGGCAGCGCACTTCAATGTACTGAGCTTCGACACGTGCCTCTTCAAGACAACGGCACAGACTAGTCCCTCAACCGCGGCGGCGTCGTCAGTGACCTCGGCTGCGGCCACATATCTCTCAACGCCACACACACAATTCGGCAGCGCAGCAGCAGCGGCTGCAGCAGCGGCGGCAGCAGGCGGCACACAAGCCTTGCTGCACTACAATCTGACAACCACAGCGACCACGAACAACATCAGCAACTGTGGCAGCAGCGGCAGCGGTGGCGGCATCACAAACTCAGCATTAAGTCCACGCATCAGCATACTGAACGGTCGTGCATCGACCACGCCCACACAGCCACAGGCGGCCGCAACCAGTGTCGCAGCCAGCGGCTCCAGCGGTCGCAGTTCAGCCTCGCATCTGAGTCTACTCAACACCACACAGCACAGCCCCGGCGCCGTCAGCGTCGGTGCGGCCGCGGTCGGCGACGACGTCTCTGCCGTTGGCAAGCAGCTGGAAGCGCAGCCGGGCGACTTGAACACGCCGGTGACAACATCCAGCGACATACCGTCGTTCTTTGGGCCGTCAACTGTCGTTGAACCGCCACCGATCACAGGTAAGCTTCATCTTTCATTACGCCCCTCGTTGCTGACCTCTCTCAGATTCGAAAAGTCGACTGAAGGTCAGCGGATTACAGTTTATTTACTTATTGGCATATTTTGCATCTCACTTGTACATTCACTTGTACTTGTACTGTATCATTCATCCGAAAGTTTGCGCTCTGCGCTAATGGAAAACGGTTGTCGTGGCCATCCTCATTGTCAGCGCATTAATTATTAACATGATTATTCTTGGCTCAACAAGAATTAAAAATTCTACAACAACAAAACTCAACAAACAAATCTTTCTCAGCCTATTGTTGCATGTCGTGTGGATTGGCCATTTTTTGTATTCTATGAGGTTTCATTTATTTGATTAATTTTCGTACAAATGTCCGAAAGCGTAAACAAAAATGAAACACACTCACACACACACATACACTCACACAGGCAACTCAATTATCTGAACGAATGTTTTAATTAATAAATTTTATATGCGCAAAATAAATAATAAAGCAAGTAAAATATTACCGAAGCTCACAAAAAGAAACAAAAAAAAAAAAATGAAGAGACAAGACATAAAATTAAAAACCAAAATTAATAAACAAAAATTAAAAAAATAATAATAAATAAATTAGTAAATAAAACGAGACAATCTCAGACAAAATTTGAATTTCGCATGCCAAGAAATTAATATTTTTTTATATATACATTTTTCGCTTGGTTTTCATTCTAATTTCTTATTTAAAAAAAATAAAAAATTACTGTCGACGAGGAAAAAAATGTATTTTTTTTTGGTATTTTTGTTTATTTTTTTTGTAATATATTTTTTTTCTACGCCGGTTGTTTTTACAAGCGCTTAAGTACCCTTAACATGCCACTTTGCTGTTGGAACATTTTCGTTGTTTTTTGTTTTTGTATTTTTTACCTTTCTGCCTTTGAGTTTCTTTTGCTTCAAACATAAAAATTTGTGCTTGTTCGTTGTAAATCAATGGTGAAACAAGTTTCTGGCGCTTGTTTGTCACAAGTCTTTGGATATTTTTTTATTTTTTTGTTTTTTTGGAATGTATTTATTTATTTTTGGCACACAAATGTGAGCATGTCTGTTGAGCAGTGTTGAGCAGCGACAAATTTATTTGCGCACCATTTCTTGTCAAAATGGCTACGACTCCATAAGCCATAACGACATTTTAATAAGCCCAAATGTGGCAGAAAAATAATACAACAAAAAAACAACAACAAAAACAATCCAAGAGAATTATTTAACGCGTCTGAAGCACGATTCCGCTTGCAATCGCTTGATTTATGCTGCTTTTTAAATGGTCGACAGCAGCTTAGTGACTTATTTAGTGCGTCCCGGTGTCGTCATGGCCTCACTTGCCTTGCCTTGCCACATGATGAATGCCGCAACATATTATTTGCATTGCTGTCGGCTTTATTTGCTCAAGTTGCATGCATGGTGTTTAGCGCCAGCGACACAAACATGGGGTTAGAAACACTTTCAGGCATGTGCTCATGTACTCATGGTTGGATTCGAATGACTCCGTTAACTATTCGAGTATTTTTGACGAAATTTGTTCTTTCAAGAGCAGAGATGAGTGCGTCAATAAGTCACAGCACTTCAGTTGCTCTTCTCATGCCGCTCAAGTGCTCCAGCAATCAGTAGTATTATTTGTCAGTTGCTTTTTTATAGGTAGAACAAGTCAGCTTAAAACAATTCAGTAGGAATTTAATTAATCAACGCACACACTTCGCACACATATATGTATGTATGTACAAGTATTGTATTAAACATTTCCGTTCAGTGTCAATGTTTCGCGCAATCTATACGAGCTGGCGACCGGCAACAGTTGTCCGACTACAGTTCAAACCGCGATACAAAGATACTTGTACAGTTACTATGAATGTGTGAATGTATCTTGTGTCGCATACAATAATTGTCTGACATATGCACAAACACGATTCTAATTGAATTAAGGCAAAGCGTTGTTCTATACTAGAATCTCACTCATTTCAGCCGCATTTTTTTTCTCATTTTTGTTCTTTTCTTAATAGTATCAAAAACAATTGAATTTAATTGCTGTCGTAATTTGTGCGCAGGAAATAAATAAGACAAAAAAAGAAAAGAAAACCAAAACGCATTAAGTAAAGCAACAATAAGAAGGAGAGTGAAAAAAAAATAGAATCCAACAGATTTGCTTTTAATGTTGATAGTTGGTCTACAAGGGGGTTGGGGGGCGTTTGTTTGCTGCAAATTTATTGTTAAATGTAAGCGCAATTTTATGAAATTAATAAATGCAATGCAAATATATAATTTATTAGACAACTTATTTTGTTGTTGTTGTTCTTAATGGTGTTTGTGCAAATGAAATAGCAAAAACAACAACCACAACAACAACAACAACAAACGGTACATGCTCGCCATGTTGTTGTCAGTGTTGGCTAGCGCAGAACGCCCACGCATGACGCGAAGCTATTAAAAGCCAAAGCCAAAGACAAGACAAGAGCCAAGCAACAAAACAGAACAACAATAACAACAACAAAAATAATCGAAATGTCGCCAAAATGAAACGATTTATAGAAGAACGGAGAATAAAAGAATCTTTTTCAAATCTTTTCAAAACAAAATCAAATAATTTGCGTAGCAGAAAGTCATATTTTTCAGTGCGCTGATTTTTCTTCACTCACAGGCTTGCTGGCCGGCTGGGGGGCCGGTCAGAGGGGCTGACGGGCTGACTGTCTCACTCGACAATGATAAACTCGCTTTTAATCACTGAACTTGGCAGCAAATGTGCACATAATTTATTGTCAAACGTTTGACAGCGAGTACATATTTATGTATTGTGTATATAACGACTGGCCGGAGGGACGGACGGACACATAATAAGCCAAAGCAAAGTTTCGGTCATAAAATTTCGGCAAGTTGCCATGAGAGTTACTAAATTGGCCATGTTGATATCTTCTCGATTCCTTCAAGATTTCGCGTACATCAGTGAAGCAGCACCAACAAAGAGCCCTCAATACAACAATGCAATGCAATGCTTGCAGTCATGTCGTTTATGCTCGGTCTGTCTTTCATTTGAATAATGTGTACAAGTGTAATTTCTGTTGTTTAAATTATGTCTGGCGGAAGAGCAGTAAAGCGCTTCAAGAGATTTATTTGACATAATTAATGTTTGTGAAATATGACTGCAAAAAAACAAAAAAAAAACAATAAAAATTGCATGCCAAATGAATTGAAAGTCGACTGAAATTTGACTCGAAGAATTGTAACTTTGGCGTGGTTGAAAAACAACTGAAGAAGTTGGGCACGCGATTTGATTTGAAGAAAATTAGATGGAATACATCGAAGTGAAGAAGCTTGTCTACGAACCAAAAACAAAGCTTAAAACTTAAAAACAAGTAAATGTTTTCCTAGAATTCTAAGCCGTTTTGTGGATTCTCGTTTTGAAACAATCCATGCAAATGCATAAAGAATACAGAAATCTGAGTCTGAATTCATTTTGATATCAATTCGAGCGCCAAGTCTTGCGCCTCAGGCACTGGTGGCGACTGGCGCACTTTATTTATCGCCATTGTTCGTATATCTGCTCTACTAATCCGCACACACACACACACACACACACATGAACCATAATAATAAATAGTATAATGTATTAGAACAAATCGACATTCAATGAAACGCAGTAATGAAACCTCTTGAAAAGGAAAACTTTGACTTATCGGCATAAATGAGCTGACAAAAAGAGAACAATAACAACAAAATGTAAGGGGGAAAAAATCCCACCCATTATGCAATAATGCAAGTCACTAAGTGATAAAAAGCAAAGCATTAAAACACCAAGAAATGCATGTGTGCGTGTGTGTGTGAATATGTGAATAAATTATTGTGTATGCACCATAAATAAATGCAGCCATATCAATTGACATTGACATTCTGCAAACGTCATTTGCAATGGACTGAAACTAAGGCAACAGCGAAGCGATCGCTGCATAAATGTCAGACAACATAAACCATCAAATGAGCGATAAAATAAAGTCACAAAAAACAATGCAAAAACAAAAAATCAAAGTAATGGAAAAGAATAAAAACGAGGCGAAATTCCTGTGAATGCAATGCAGCCACGTTGGTCAGTCGATCGGTCGGCCGGCCGGTCGGTCGGTCACTTTGGCCTGTTGCACGACTGAGATTGGCGCGAATTGATGTCGCAGCGTATTAGGCTGGAGCAATGAGACAGGCAAGCGTTGCTCAAGCAACTCAATCGGCACGGCAAAGAAGATATTGTTTGGTTTGGCTGATGATGTATGAGCTTGCCAGTTGCCGGTTTGCCGATTGTTGCCTCGGCCGCTGCTGCTGCTGCTGTCGTTGGTGCCACCAAGCATGCAACAGTTGCGCGTCTGTAATTAGTCTTCTTGCGACTGGCTTCTTCACGCCACAAGCGCACTGACACTTTTATATATGCATATGAGTCGATCCGTTGTGCAGTCGAACGGTTGGTCGGTCTGGGCTTGGCAAATCGAGAGCGTTCGACAGGCGATCCGATTGTCGACCGCCCGTGTTGATTTCCATGGAATTTTAGCGCAGCTGCTGCTGCGATTCGCTCACACGCCAAGCAACCGAAAACGCTTTCTAGCGGAAAATTGTTTTTGAACTTTGTCAAACTTTAGGCAGAAGAAGCTCTGCGGTTTCTTTTTTATTCTTCTTCATATATTTGCTTGTTTTTTTTTGTGGTTCACACTTGTTTTTCTTACGTAATGACTTGGCGACTAATCATTGCTCTCGTTCTCGCACTCATTGCAGGTTCCATTGAATCGGAAGATCTCTCACTTGAGCCACAAACAGTATCGAGTCCGGTGCTGTCGTGCAGTCCGCTTAAGGAGGAGCGCAGCACGCCGCCAACATTGGCGATTATCAAGGAAGAAACAAGTAATAATAGTTGTACAATGTATCCAACACATCAACTCAGTCAGACAACAACGACAACAACAACACCACCAGCAACAGCAACAACGACAAGAACAACAACACCAGCGACACTTAATAATGACATAACATCAACAGCGGCAACAACAACAACAACTGAGCCAACAAACACAACAACAACACAAAGCAATACACAACAATACAATCATCAACAACAACAACATCATCATCACCAACACCACCACCAACAACAACAACAACACGTGGGTCAACATTCACCGCAACATCAACACCAATATCAACAACAAATACAACAACAACAAAACCAAATACAACAACAACAACAACAACACAGTCAATTACACCAACACCAATTGCAACACCATCATCATCATCACCATCACCATCATGCTCAGCAGCAACAACAGCAACAACAACACCAGCAACACCAACACCACCATCAGCAACAACAACAACAACAACACCTACAGCTACACCAGCAACAGCAACACTATCAACAACAATTCCATCAACAACAACAACAAAGCGGCAAAATATCATATCGTGGCATTTTCACCACCACAGGTAACACAACCATGAGCGGTTTGACCACAGCTGCCGCCGCCGCCGCTGCAGCAGCCGCTGCCGCACAACAACAGCAGCAGCACCAGCAGCAGCAACAACAACAACAACAGCAGCAGCAGCAACAACACTTGTCATCGCCACAGTTGACCGTCATGGCTGGCCAAATGTCGCCACCATCGACGAGTCTCGGCAACAGTTGGGGTCTGCCCAGTCCCGACAAGTCACTATTCCAGCCGCCCATGTTCAGCTTGCTTGGCCCGGGTCCCCAGTCGGCCACACAGGCGCACTACGCCGCACAGCAACAACATCAGCAACAGCAGCAGCAACATCAGACATCAACGCCCTCGCCTTCGCATCATATGCATGTGCCCGCAGCCAGCGCCGGGAGTGGCTATGTCGATGATGGCCGCCAGCACGTCGAACTGCTCGGCCTCAACATGGACTGCTCGCCCATCATACTGAAGCAACCGCCGCCGAGCTATTCAGCTGCCGCCGCCACGAGCTTCACAAGCTTGGCCGACATGCAGAGCACCCACGAACTGCAGCAGCAACAGTACCGCCAGCAAATGTCCGTCGCCACGCCCAAGTACCAGTGGCTCGACTCGCCAGCCGAATACGGCGGCGGTGGCAGCACTCAACAATCGCTGGTGCTGCCCGGTCCCTCGTCCGCCTCGTCGAGCAATGCAGCGATCGCTGCTGGCGGCATCATACCAAAGCAGGAAACAGGCTACGGCGACGGAGGCACATCCACACCGCATATGCACACCGGCCAAGCTGGCAGCGGCAGCTACTCCTCCAATGCCTCGTCATCGGCAACCGCAGCGGCAGTCGTACAACTGGCCGAGTATTCGCCATCGACAAGCAAGGGTCATGAGATACTCTCACAGGTCTATCAGCAGAGTGCCGTGCCACTCAAGCTGGTGCCGGTTAAGCCGCGCAAATACCCGAACCGCCCGAGTAAGACGCCTGTGCACGAGCGCCCCTATGCCTGTCCCGTGGAGAACTGCGATCGGCGCTTCTCACGTTCGGACGAGCTTACCCGCCACATTCGCATACACACCGGCCAGAAGCCGTTCCAGTGTCGCATCTGCATGCGCTCTTTCAGCCGTTCGGATCATCTGACCACACACATACGGACACACACCGGCGAGAAGCCTTTCTCCTGCGATATCTGCGGCCGCAAGTTTGCCCGTTCCGATGAAAAGAAACGTCATGCTAAAGTGCATCTGAAGCAACGCATCAAGAAGGAGTCGAAAATGAGTCGAGAACAACACGCACAGCAGCAACAACAACAGGCGGCAGCTGCTGCTGCCGCTGCTGCAGCCGCAGCACAGCAACAACAACAGGCTCAGGCACAGCAGCAACTGCATCACCAGCAACAACAGCAGCAGCAGCAACACCACCACCATCACCATCACATGCTTCATTCCGGTGATATTTCGATAGTAACAACGAGTGCGACGAGTTTGTAGGTCAGATTGAAACCATCATCATCATCATCATCGTCATTATCGATTGATTCGAAACGATCAAGAACACCACCGTCGCCGCCGCCACCGTCAACTTCACCGCCATCAATCGCACTAGAACCACCGCCGCTCACATCAACACCATCCCCAACTGCGGATATTCCGCCCTCTTCAGGCACACGCCAGCGCTTCTTAAGTCAAATATCGCCGCCGGCTTTGCAATTGCGTCCATCCCTACTCTTTCCCGACAATTGGCACTCTGAGTTCGGCATGCAATTGTCGCCCACCACGCCGCTGGCCACCATGCCTACCGCTGAGCTTTCGCTGGCACGCGCTGATCGTCGACCGGCTGCTGAGACAGTCTTCTCATTCGACTTGGACACGGACACGTTCAGTTCAGCCGACGACTTAGCCGGTCTGAGTGCCTCAACGCCGACGCACTCATTTGATAGCGCCATGGACGTGGACGTCATCCATTTGGTTCGTAGCTCTTCGGACGAAGAGATCTGGGCAGCGGAATAAGACATTGGTAGCTCGTGGCAAAATGGCAGTGCATCAGTTGGCAGAGATTTTTTGATCGAGTCGGTTAAGTTAACTAAGAAGTGCAGGTCTTTCAAACGGAGTACTGATCAAGTACTTATTTGATCCAGTTTCAGTTGAAATGAGTTGGCAGCATTTTTCCAACGTTTACCGTCGGCTTAGACGCTTCTAACACGAGTATGAATGCCAACCTAGCTAAGCCATAATAAATTATGGCAATTTTATTTTCTATTTTGTTTTTGTTTTTTTTTTTCTTAATTTTTTTTTATGTTTTCTTGAGCTTTTTGCAAATTAGCAACTGTTACTTTTTCTACCTTAATTTATGCGCACGTTCATTCATTCGTTCGTACGTTCGTTTGTTCGTTCTTTCTCTTTGCATAATGCGTAAATGTCATTTATTATTTACGACTTTTGTTCTCTGCAAACTTGTAGACCTTCAGTTCAGTTCAGTACAGTCAGTTCCTGACGTGGATTGCTTACTTATGTATATTCTTCCTCTTCTGCTTGTATAGTTTGTTTGAAACAAGATTGCAGAGCATAAAATTATTGGTTTAATGTTGGCATAATTTTAATCACATTAAAACGGCTGGTGCTGCCAACTTGCTTCTGTAATTTCAATGATGTGCCAATAGCAGTAAATCATGTACAACTTAGCAACTGAAACAATAAATAGCATTATAGCAACTTCTAAAAACAAAAGAATTATAAAATATTTTCTTAGACTTTTATGTGTTATATTATTAGTGCGAGCGAGAAAAAAAGCATATAATATAAAAAATATTGCTTCAAATGCAATCACAGCTCAATCACGCACAAAATACACTGAAAAAAAATCACAACGCTAAAACCAATTTGTAGGCAAAAAATAAAAGAGTCAATCGATGATGCTGAAATCAATGATAAACACTTTTAAAAACAAATATTACAAAAGAGCAAATAAGGTTGTTATAGCCAACAAACTCGAAAGAAGACACTTAAATTAATCAACAAACAGTTAAATATACAAAAATCTAAAAAAAAAATAAAAATGTCTAAACAAGCATACTAAAACTTGCAAGCATAAATTCTGCATAATAATTTTAACACAAAAAAAAAAAAATTAAAATTATAAATTAAAAACAAAACAACATTAACTTATATCTCTAATACTGTGATCTCATGTGTAATAATTAATATTAATTTTATTTACATTTCTTCTAACTAAAATTAAAAAAAAAAAAAAAACAAAACGACACAAAAAAAAATCACACACACATACACACTGAATTGCTTAGCTAATTTTCATTGATTTTATAAAATTATGAAAACAAAATCTACTAATTTATGGCACAGAAACCAATTAACTTAACCTAAACTAAAAAATAAATCAAAACAAAAAATAACTTATTTAGTTTTTAGTTAATTGTTTAATTTAAATTTAATTTAAGTTTTAAAGCTAAGCACAAAAAAAAAAAAAACAAATGAAAAAAGAAACTAACAATTTTGATTGTAATTATTTTTTAGCTACTTTTCTATAAGCATTAAATCTGTAAAAAGCGTAAAAAAAGATAGCATATCATTTAATTATAAAATAATACACAAATTAAAAACAAAAGAATGTAAGAATTTCTTTAATTGTTGAAAACAAAAAAAAAAAAAAAACAAAAAATACAAACGAATACAAAAATTGCAGCCATTTACAATTAATTAAATTATTAAAATTAAAAAAAAAAAAAATGCGAAAAGGAATTGTTAAATTCTTTTGGTTATAAAAAAGGTATAAATAATTTAATATACAATAAAAAAATTCTTTAATGCATTTGTACTTCCTTAATTGATGAAATCATGCCTTTTGTTGTCTGCTCATTGTTAAAAACAGTTTAAAAATATATATAAAATTACTTCCAAAATGTTTTATTATTTAGTTTATTTTAGTTGAATATTTTTTATATATGCAAATATTTTATTTTAAAAATATAAATAACATTTTACAAAACACAATATTTTGCTTTGTTTTATTATTCATTTATTTTACATTATTTATTCATTATTTTTTTCAGTGAATTTTCGTTTAGAAATTAGTATATAATAAAATTATTAGAAATTAATTCAAATATTTTCGAATGCTTTACAAAATATTAAAAAAAAAAAAACGGAATTAATCTAAATGTTAAAAAACAAACAAAACAAAAATAACTAACAAATAATTGAAAAACAAGATATATAAAGTTGTAAAAGTGTGAACTAAGAAAAAAATAATAACTAAACATAAAAAAAATAAAAAGAAGAAAAAGGTGCATAGAAGGTTTCTAAGATTTTGCGATGTTTTTGGTAGGTAATTGTTAATTGAAAAATATACAAAATAAGCATGTATTTTTGCATTGGCCAAAGTAGTATTTTTTCTACAAAAACGTAGCGCATGGTCAGGCCTTAAGAGTGTAATGACTCTCTCTTGATTAGCAGAGGACACGCCGTAGCATGTTAAACGTGTCGATTGCAACCAACGTAAGTTTTTCATCTGTAAAGTTTTTAAGGCAAAAAATGTTTGTAGATTGAGAAATTGTTTGCAATTTGTTGGATATTTTTTGCATAGCCGCTGAAAGTTATCACAAATTAGTCAAGTAAGTTCAAAGGAAACGCAGCTGGATGGGGACTTAATATATGTAAAAATTTTATAAAAATTTAAATAATTGAAAAAATATACGAAAATAAGATAAAATCTATGACTATTATATTTGTAAGAAGCGCATACAGGTTCCGAAGACGCCTTTCGCAAATTGAAAGTATAAATAAAAAAAAAACTTGTGCCATTACAAAAATCATTTTAATTGAATTAATTGAATCAATAACTTATAAATATATAACGTATAAATAACTTATAAAAAATTATGTATGTATGTTTTACTTGACGCTTTATCTTAAATAATTTCGATTAAATTATCATTTCGACCATTTAGAGACAATGTCTTTAAAATGCTAGAAATCACACACCCAAAAAAAAAAAAAATTTATAATAAATAAGTAAAAACAACTTAAATTTCAAGTGAAAATCTCATTTCAGTTTTTATTGTGAAACTAAGAATATAAATAAAAATAAGACATATTTAAGTGTTTATAACAAGCAATTATTTGCTTAAAAATATTTTTCACACTAATTTTTTTGTTGAAATTTTTTTTTTATAATTCATGTTTTTGCATACAATTGCCATATCTACGAAAGAAAAAGTAATCAATAACAAACTCGTATATAATATATAATGTTGTGATTTTTGCATGCATATTTCAATGTTGTGTGTAAAAAAAAAATAATAATTAAAACTTAAATTTATTACAATTAATAATTTTAGCCATACAAAAAAAAAAAAAGAAAACATATACAGTGGTCAGTTTTTCTACCATTAAAAAAAAAAAAAAAAATAATAAAATAATAACATAAAAAAAAGAACAAAAAAAAACAATTGCTATTTAAATAGCTAGCGAATTATTTTATGCATTCAGCTGAATTTTTCAAGTTAAAAGTTGTCTAAACAAAATTTGTAATAAAAAAACACAAGAAAAAAATCTTAAATAACAATAAAAAAATTATATATAGATACAAATGAATTAAATACATATATGGAAATGCCAGTTTATTTAATATATGTATTAAAAAATAATATTAATACAAAAAGCAACAAACAAAAAAAAATATATAGCTAGTAACAATTTCAAAGTTTAAACGTTGTTGAAAATAAAACATAAAAAAAACAATTTTTGAAAAATTGCGGATTGCAAAATAAATGTTTTCAGTGTCATTAAAATTAATATAATAATTAATATTGTGTCAAAATTTTCGCTGTTTTAAGTGTGAAGGTAATAAACTATATACATAAATGTAAGATAACAAATTGAAAGTAACAAAACTAAAAAGGAAAGAGAATTGCAAAAACAAATGAAGAAACGAAATTAAAGACTTAAGCGCTCTATGAAAATCACACAGGAAAACACTTGTAACTTAAAAAAAAAACTATCGAAAATAAATTTAAAAAATTTAATATGCCTAATTTAATGCCAACGAATTTGTCGGCTCGGCTCGTCTTCAATTTTACTCATTTTAAAGACTGTCTTTATGTTTTAAGATTAAGCACATTAATTAATAAATACTTCTACGGTACTAAATTAATATATGAACTAACCAATTAGATATTCTTAAGCATGTTGTTCTTTTTCCTTTTTTTCGTTATTTGCCATAATTGCATAGACTCACATACATACTTTCATAAATACTAGTATATCAAAAATAGTTTATCGTTTATATCTTGATGAAGACTACGGCAAAACTTCTATCAACCAGTCTTGTGAAAAAGTATTAACATACAGAGATGCAGAAGTATAGAGCGACCGTCATACAGATGGGCAAACAGACACAAAACTATTGCTAAAATGTATTTGTTATTTGTAAGTTTATTGTAATATTTTATTGTCAGTATTCTGTAAAGAGTTTATATTTCGATTTTGAACAAATTCATGAAATAAATTTAAGTGAAATTAAAATGTTTTTTATGTTTACTTTTAAATACTGAAATGGCTTTCTTAATTCTCGAGATCAGTTAAAGAAATATGTACACATATTTAAGCAACGAAAAGTTGTTTTTCTTTATAGTTGATCTACCAATTTCAAGCTTCCATACTTATAGTATTTCTGCAGTGGTGATTTTCTTCAGAACTTGAGAATAGCGACAATTTATTTCTGTTTTTGTGGAGCGATATCATGAATGTCGTTATCAAAATTTGAGTGTACAATATAGAAAGTTCTAGTGGCGCTTTGGTCATTTCCACTAGCACATCCAGGCAGTGTGACGAGACTCAGACTCGAATAACTTTTTCGAACAAATGTAATGAGTGAGATTGGAAACGCTCATTAACATAGATTCAAATGTGATTGAAAATTGAGATTGTTAACTTCTCAGACACAAAATAAACTTTCAGGCAAAAGCAAGTGCGTTGTTGTTGGCTAAAAGAGCAACTCAGCTTGTATTTGCTTTTAGTCATTAACTTGAATCGCAAAACTATGAAATAAATCTTCAAATAAAATAAAAATTAGTAAAAAGTTCAGATGCAGCTAGAAATAAAAACAGAAATCAAATTGTCGTTCAGAAAGTAATTCATATAAAGCATGCGTGATGAAAGCGGACAAATACAGAGCTCGGGTAACGAACAAGTTCGTGGATCGAGCTGAGAGGTGAAAGGTAGAATGAAGTGTTGCGATAGGCAATAAGCCTATGCAAATAAAAATCGCAATAAAATAGCTATAATAGCAAAAATAGCAACCAACAAACATTGAACGACTTTAAACTTCAGAAAGACACGACGGACCAACAGATCAGCAGACTGAGCTAGTACTCAAAAGTAATAAAATGTTGCATGGAAGACGAAAACGCAAAAGACGAGAAAGGCTGTCATGTCCGACTGGCGCACTTACCAACTGACTAACTGACTGACTGATCGAAAGTTGAACAAACCGTCAGTCCAATAGAAAGGAAGATCTTTTGTGGTTTGCTTGGCTTTTCTGCTGCCAGCTTGTATGTATGGTTAGACAACCGAGTCGATCGAGCGAGCGCACCTTCACCACCATCAGCGACAGTTCGGCAGCAAAACGTACACTAACGTCGACCGCGTGCCGCAAACGCTCCATTCAAAGTAGTCACCTGTGTTGCGCTGAAATAAAATGCCAATGCCACAAAAACGTACAAGTTATGAGTGCAATTTCATCGTAAAAATGCTTTCGCACAAACACATAGCCCGATGCGATGGCTTGAACGAGCGTGCGCGAAATACTTCTGGCAGCCAGCAGTGGCAGCAACGTCATCGTGGTCAACGCCACCACCAACAGTACTATAACCATAACCGGCACTGGCACTGGCACCCATACCACCAACCCGACATCATCGACTTTTTCTTAACAACAACAGTCACAGCCACAGCATCATCATCATCATCGTCGACCTCGTCTCCTCTCTCATGACTTTGTGAATTTGATTTGTGTGTATTTGCGGTACAATTTTAGCATTCAGGCTACCGGCTACACCAACTGGTAAACTTGCAACAAGAAGAAGGCTTCTTCTGTTATGACAGGCGTAAACAAAATTATTTGCAACTGCCGCCATTGGCAGTGGCACATGCAGCAAAGTGCAAAGTCCTGCCTTTATTGCGGACGTCCTCGTACAAATTCCGACTGACTGACTGACTGATTAACTAACTGACTGAGTGAGTGAGTAAATGACTGAACTGGTTCCGATTCTTTGCCTCTTTTCTTTTGCTGTCTTCTGTCCGACCACTTGGCCAACAGTCTTCATCGCCGACTCTAGGAAGTTGTCATCTTAAGTGCTCCCATTTGACATGTTTAGGTGTTTAGATTGTATGCAGATACGACTTCAAGTTGATTTCAATTCGATAAGCTCATAAATCGAAAATTTATTTGTTTATTTTCTTATGACTATCGTCATTGGTAGCTGAAATCCGTTTTGTCTTACTGCCTCTATAATGAAAACTTTTACTATTGCATGTCACTCATGTTCTGTTTCTCAAAGATCTATTTAGGTCTTAGTAAAATTAGATTATCTCAATCTTCAGAAAATGATTTGAATCAGCGCTGAGTTGATGTTTTGGTAGTATTTATTATTTTATTAAACTCAAATTATTACTAAGTACTTCATTCTTAATGATTTGAATCAGCGCTGAGTTGATGTTTTGGTAGTATTTATTATTTTATTAAACTCAAATTATTATTAAGTATTTCATTCTTAATTCTTTTAAATTTTATTCTCTAAATTCTTGTATTCTTGTATTATATTCTCATGTATGCTAATTTTTAAGGCGACTTTTTAAGTTGATCTCACAAATATTTCAGAACCATCTCTTTTGAAAGTCGCTTGGTTAGTAAAAAGCTCTTGACAATTAACTAAATGAACTAACTTGCAATGTTGACGTGCAACAGTTTCAATTCCATTGCCTTTTACTATCGCTCGAATGTGTCGTTGATGTGCATGGCGAGGTGTCAAAGTTGTCGTCTTACATTTCAACTGATGATGGAAGATGATGATGGACGCCAGCCAAAAGTGGTCAGTTGAGTGCAGTCGGGAAAGAACATAAACAAAACAAAATAAAACAAGAAAGTAAGTTCTGTTCGACTTTGCCGAAACTTTAATACTCTTGCAAGTTTCGTTTAAAGTATATGCTAATAAGACAGTTTTCCAACAAGAAAATACATGTACATGTTTTAAGAGTCAGTTTTTGCAATATAAGTAAATAAACATTTATATATTTTGTAGTTTGTCTTAACATTATCAAGAAGTCCTCCATTTTACGTTGTTCTTAATCGTCTTCTTAAGAAAGAAATTTTATTTTGTAGTTTTATACAATATATATATAAATATAGACGGTGCCACGCCCTCATGTCTGTTTCTGTTTCGTCTGCTTATGCATCCGAAAAAAAAGTTAATCTAACTAAAGCATCGTTTCTGATTGGTCATTCCCATCACAGCTCTATGTTATAATGGTTCCATCAAGATGTATCCGAGCTTTAAAAGACTTTTTTTTTCACTAAAACAGACAGACAGGCATATCTTCATCAGGGTTCTCAAGAATATATATGCATATGTATGCTTTATATGGTCGGAGATGTTGTTGCAAACTATATGTCAAAGTTAATACTTTCTTGCAAGAACATAAAAAGGAGACGAAACTGAAATTGATATAAGAAATGTCATGCAATCTTAGCTTTTAAATGTCTCAGCTGCTAATGAGTTGCCGTTAGTGATTTATTTTGTAAATAAATAGAATTGCAGGCACATGAGAGCGGCCGTCAATTGGAAGACTGTCTGTCCGTCTATCCGACCAGTTCGTCTCGTCGTTCGTCTTCGTTGTGTCATATCATATCGTCTCGTGCGGTGGAATGTAGCATGTAAGCTGCATGCAATCGAATACAACGCGACACATGCTGCATGCAATCAACAAGCAACAAAGAAGAAAGTCTGTTAACGTTCAAGGAAATCCTCGTGTGGCAAATGGGTTGAGTAGAACTTTTAAAGGCTAAATTAATTAATTAAATAAATAGTAGATTGCAGCAAAATATTTGTGGCAGTCAAATGTCAGTTTCGTTCAAGGTGATGAAAGAATCATTATGTAGTTTATAGAAAGTTTAAAAAGTGTTGTCAACTGAAAAATATTCAGTTATCTGAAACAACAAACAAAAACAAAATAGTAATCGTAATAATGATATAAAAATAACTAATGCTACTAATATAATTCTCGGTATTAAATATGAAATAATTTCTCGATTTGTTCTACGAATTAAAGGTGTTAGTAGAAATTAGTGTAATAAATATATTATGTCAGTTACAAACTTGTTTTGTCAACTAAATGAATAATCGTTTGTGAGCAGAGCTTATATTGAGCTTGAAATCAATTATCAACGAGCACACTCATATGTTTTCTATGAAGCGCAAATTTCCAATAAGAAGCAACAGCAAAATGTAACCAAAACTTAGTATGAAGGTTATGTAAACAAAACTATAAAAAACGATGAGAAGGTATTGTGGATACTCGTCAGGCTTGCTCAAGTAGCTAATGGAGGAGCATATAAAAATTGCAGATTTTGACAAAATTAGACGATCTCAAGCCAACATTTTATTTATCAAAATATATCTTTCACCTCTCTCGAAATATTTGTAAGTTTCAAGTTTAAATTCAATTGGTAAACAAAAAAAAAAACGTTTTTACAATATTCCAAAATCTCTATATTGGAGGTAATCTTTCTAGGAGTCAGATCTTGGTGGCACAAATACTTATATGTATGTCAAGCCTTGGTTTGTAAAAAGACTTTTTATTTCTCTATTTTAAAAAACAAAAAAGTTAAATGAGTTGATCGCACAAAAGTATTATAGGGGGAGATTGTATACATTCGAAAGATGGACCTGACTATATCAAGAATATACTTATGAAGAGTATATATAATTTGTGTGATGGGAAATATCTTATTTATATTTATATGTATTTGTTACAAGCCTTAAGACAAAATACTAACTGTGTGTGGAGAGTATAAAAACAAACTGAAGTCGCTCAGCTGACATCGGTGGCTATTAATAAAACCATTATCATTTTCGTATGACATTTGACTAATTGAAAAGCGCGGCTATACCAAGCCGGGATGCTGCCTTGTATGCAATGCACACAACATCAGCGAAAGTTGCTACATCAACAGCAACAGCAACTTCATTATGTGCTATGTATATAATGATCATTGAGCAATTCAGATGAAACAGCAGCAGCAAACAACAACAAATACAAGAAGTAACCATGAAGTTGACACTGAAAAAGTGCAAGCGACTACTTAGCGTCGACTCCCGAACAACAGCCGATCAGCAACAATGTTGGCGATATATTTTCATACCTTCAACGTTGCATGCAACGCTCGAACGCGCCAATGCTGGCGCGCTGGCCGGCCGGTCGGTTGGCTGGTTGGGTGACTGTTTGGCTCCCTTCTATCTTGCGTTAAGGCATTCGAGGCATTCTAATCAAAACTAATTCATCATGCCTCATACGTTTATACGCTTCCGATCCATTAGCGGCAACCGAACCGAAGCCGTAGCGACACCAAGACTAAGCCAAACCAAAACTGGCTAAGCGACATCAAGCCACAGCGCTGTCCAATGCGCCGATGCAAATGAATGACATCAAATTCCACGTGCAGCATTGCTAACTATATTGTTGTTGTCGTTTTTGCTGCCGCAGTTGTCTTAGTTGTTGTCGTCGTCGTGTCGTCTCCTCGCGGAAGTCAATAGCATTTGTTGTTTTAGCCTTAATAGCAACAGTGGCGGCGGCGGCCACTTGGTATCTATGCCACCATATTTCATCGAGTCGACCATTTGGTATGACGGTAACATCAGCAGCCTCAGCCTCAGCACAGTTGCAGCCGCATGGTCTGCACACAGAAGCTTTTTGTGGCCATAAAGAAACTAGATCAGTTTAATTTGTTTTACTTTGTCGATTTTTCGTTTCGCTTCGGCGTTCATGCTGTCTTTCAGCCGAAAAAGAGAAGCCAACGCTGACGCAGCAGAGGCTGCTACAAGTCATCAACTACAACAGAGTGTGACGTTGTCCTCCGGCATTTGCTTACCACTTGGAATGTGAGCGCACGCTCGCGCTCCACGATTAATTTAACGCTGATGATATTTCTGTGGCGCATTTGGCGTTACTCCACTCGCCTTCTCTCTGTCTCTATCTCTCTTTTGGTTGCGGTCTCTATCGATCCTCTAACATTATTTGTTGGCCTAAAGAAACCGTTTAAAAAGGAAATCATCAACGACTTATCAGTGTTTGTAATTAGCGTATTTGCATTAAAA
Source organism: Phortica okadai (assembly GCA_034638295.1). NCBI lineage: Eukaryota > Metazoa > Arthropoda > Insecta > Diptera > Drosophilidae > Phortica > Phortica okadai. The sequence continues at coordinate 36,881,873 of CM067849.1, forward strand.
ATAGCAATAATTTCCAATAAAAACCTTCAACGATAAATAATGTTTGATTGGAAAAAATGAGAAAAGTTTTACTGGGAGCGTTTTGTAGGCGAAGTAATAAGGAGTCACAGAGGAGTGCGCTAATGACGTATCAATACGGAGCGTGGCCGAATTCAAACGGTTGGCGTGATTGAGCCGAAAGTATCGATGCTTCTTCAGATTTTGTCATCAGATATATAATTTCTATACAGAGCGCTTTTTCAGTATAGAACTTTTATCTTCTCATTAGGTTGTGCGTCTCACCTTTAAATTATATTATAGTGTAAAAACGGTTCCTAAGAATCGAATTGTTTCAATGAATAATATGAAAATTACAACTTATCAATGACCTTGAAATGAAAGATCTTTTGGTTTAAGCAACACAAGAACACAGGACAACAAAGTCAACAAACAACATTGCATTGCATTACTTCAGAACAGCTCAGGACTAAACGCAGTGACAAGGCTGAGGAAAACATAACCATGACTTACAGGCCAGCAATCAGACAGACGGAAAGACTGACAGTCGGGCAAACGGTCAGCAATTGGGGGGCTTGGACGATGCATGTTGGAGGCGACTGTGTTGTTGGTCGCACTGTGACGAGGACGTACGCCGGCGACTCATGCCCAACAATATTTCACAAATAGAATGCATAAATCAAAATTAACGAGTACAACGAGACCAGCTGGCGGAACCGTCAGACCACAAGAGTGGGGGGTGAGCTGCAGCAAAGTGCAACGATTCGACGTGTTTGATAAAACGGCGCGTCAAACAAGCGTTGAAGGTTTTCGTTGTTTGTTCTCTTTTGTTTTACCTTGCTTTGCAGAATGACAGCATTTCGGGCTTTTTCTTTCATTCGAAAAAGTGACTTAAAATTAACACGTTACAGGCGTGAAATTAAAAAAAAAAATTAACAAAAAATCATTTTGATTTTGCATTTCAGAAGCACATCATATAATCGTGTGGCGGTTTGCAAAAGTTAATGTTGACCAAACTGTCATAAAAGGACGCACGTAAAGAAAAGTTTTCGCTTTGATTTATTATTCGATTTAATCAATTTGACATGCGCGACATTTCACTAAATTCATGTCTGAATTAATGGTTTCATTTATGATAACTTTGGAATAAACAAATAAAAAATATTTGGTTAAATGGCTTATTGGCCTAAACGTTGACTCAGGTTGCATAATCGAACTTTCGTTGTTTTCAAACTGTGAATTAACTTTATAAAGACATCTTTCAGTTTCATATTACACTCATTTTCATAATTTGTTTTCCCAAGGTATAAAAGATTTGCCTTTATCAAAATCGCCTGTCGAATCTTTTGTATAATAACAACATTTGCATATCTTCATGCATCCTTTGATAAACTATAAAAAAAAAAAGAACAGGAAACAACTCTCACCTTCGTTTAGTTGGTACGTTGTTTGAAATTAATTAATGACGCTGGTTCAATTAAAATTGCAACATGCCGTCGCAAGGCAATTCCTCATCGGCAAAGCAAAAGTTGTGCTTGTAGCTTGACTAAAACTCGTACAACAAGTAAAGGTGTATTCGCTGCTTCTGATGAGCATCAGCAACAACTAAAATAAGGGGCACAACTACTGGGAACTTATATGAGTCCCTCCCCCCGACTGAACGCTTACCATTCACGCCTTCTGGTGATCTGCATAAGCTGCGAATGTTTTCGCTGAAACAGCCACAACAACTAATCCAGCCACAAATGTCCTTAAGCGAAACAAATGCTGATTTAGAGAGTTAAAAAAAAAAAGAATCAAAATCTGAGGAAATGTGTTTGTATGCGACCAACTCGATACTTAAGTTTGCTATATTTCCAAGCTAAATTATTTTTTTTATAATAAAATAAACATCGACATTATTTTAAATAAGTAAATATTTTGTTTAAAATTTTTCATTATTTAACAGTTAAAATTTTGTATTTGTATAATTAAAAACAAATTTTTACTCTGATAAATTTTTCGAACACACATATTTCTTTCATTCGAACATGATTTTTTCATTCGAACATATTTTTTTAATTCGAATATAAATTTTTTCCGTATTATTATTTTTTGTTTTTTTTTCTTTAATTCCTAATGTTTCTATAAAACTTTTAATTTCGGGTTAAATTTTCTTTATTCAAGAAAGTTTCGATGATATTTCGAAGTTTCACTTAAAAGTTTCTATTTGTCATTTTGTTTATTCAAATATTCTTTCTTATATACCATAAATATGATATGATTATTTGAATACAATACAAAAGTGCCTCTGATAGGCGATCGCGAAGATTTTCCACATGTCGACATGCCCATTCAAACGACACCAAATTATACAACTGAAAATAGTGTAAAATCAATTTAGCCGTTTGTTTCTCGCATTGTGAACTTGTTTGGGGGCAATGACGCTGGTTGGACCACATGACTATTACAAACGACAACGTTGGCTTCGCGGTGGCATTTGCCAATTGGGCGGGGTAGGCGTGTCGACCGGGTTTCTCTGCTTCATTTTGTCCTACTGCAAATGTCGTTACAACCGCTTCTTGACGTTCCTCTGCTATCGTCGCCAGCAATTTGTGTTTCGAATGGAAAATTGCTGTTCAATTATTTTAGCATGTAAATCTGTTGTTCTAACAATGTTCTCTGCTTTACGTTCTGTTGTTGTGCCAAGAATTTTAATAACTTGCTTTAGATTTTGCCATGAGAATCACATACATATAACGCTGGCCACATGACATGATTTTCCAGTGAGATTTTGTCTTGTACAACAGTCAAGTTTATGAGCATGTTAAAGCTTTACTAAATCAAAATTGTTGATTTCGAATGCAATCAATTTGTCAAACATGAAATTATGACCAAACGACTGATCGACCGATCATTCATTCATGCAATTGTCATCATTCAATTAAATTTCAATGTGGGCTCAACAATACTTTAAGGGTTCTTGTGTCATTTGCGGTTGTTGCAGGTAAGAACCTCAAATTATATCGACACCTTAGCGTGAGGCCAATTTGTGTTTGACATGTGCGCTTTCTTATTAGCGGCTCATTAGTGTCTGATTAGCAACATCAGCAACAATAAAATCGACGCCTTCTGTAGCTGCCCCGGGTGCCCTATTTGAAAGCCCATTGAGCCCCATTTAAGTAAGTTGAAACACTCGTGTGCGGCCTATAATTATTTGCACGCAAGCAAACAATCTGAAACCAATGTAAAAAAGAAAAAAGAAAACAAAAACAAAGCAACTTGACCGAAAGGTATCTTTCGAGCATTTATCACTGTTCAGTTTTACGGCTTTATTAGTGGCACCAGCGGCCTTTGGCAGGTGTATCACTCTCTCTTCCTCTCTCTCTCTCGTTGCTTTGTGACCTGCCCCTTTTTTGGGCATGTTGCATGTCTTGGCTTAATTTATTTATTCATCGCCATCACTTAACACTTATCAACGCTCACGTTTCTTCGAAGTCGACTTTTTTATTTCATATATTTTTAATTTGACAACTTTTTAACTACTCTAAGAAATTGGCGGCTATACTATTGAAATGGACGGAATGAAAGAATTATAAAACACAGTAATAAATAAAAAATGAGCGAAAGTAATCATAATTAAGGTTTATGGGGTGGCTGAGGCTCTGGACATCTCAACTGAGTGAGTACATCACATTTTATCCATCGCCGCGTGATTTCGTCGCAAATCTGAGTTCCTTTTTTATGCAAAACATTTTTAATGATCTTAAATCTACAAGAAAATTAGAACACATGTCTTCAGATATAAGTGATTTATTTGAAGAAGTGTGTGTTTCTCGTCGATTTCAAGCTTTGCACACTTTATTAAATAAGTCGGTTTTCCTGAAATGAGAATATGACGTCGTATTTAAAAGCAGTTTTAAAATTATGAAACTTCCAAGTTTTTGCCTAAATACATAAATTTATTAACTATTTCCCAACAATGAATCTTGAAGTCAACTCTAATCTGCCTTGATTAGTTAAGCCTAATAAAATACAAAGCCAATATTTTCCTGCACATGCTGGAATCTTGTGTTTATTTTGGTATACTCAATGAAGCGGCCATAAAATAATGCGTTAAAATTCGATCATGTTGATTAGATTAAACCATAATCGTTCGACTTGTTTATGGAAAAACGATCTATAAAATCAGTGTTACTATGCAAATTATCAATGAAAAAAAAAAGGAAAATTAAATACATATAAGTAATAAAAGTGAACAACTAAAAATTAACGTTTTTCGCAGCTACGCACATAAAAAAAGCGTCAGCGCAGTTTTGGAGCATAAAATTATAAATTTTATTGCTAGACGGATTAATTTTTTTTCTCCTGCAAATTAGTAGGCACTCATAAAAATCTTGGCATTATAACGAACATTAGCAGTTAAATATATGCCTAAAAACAGACAATTAATAACAATTTTGCGATAATATCAACGAACGATAAAATTCACAATGTAATGTAAAAGATAATTCATTCTCATGCTGTGTTATTGGGTCAATTATCAAAAAACCCTTCTTGAAAACAAACAAAAATAACGAAATAAAAAAAATAGATTAGAATATGAAAAGAGTAAGATACAGAGATGGTATCCGACAGATATTGTGAGAAAGAATGAGGGAGAGAGTGAGGGATAAAGAGAGGGCGATCGAATACATCTGTACATTTTGAACAAATGAATAGATTACATTGAATTTGAGTTTTTATGAGTGAGTGTAACATAAGAGAATTCGAAGCCAACAATGACTTTGATCCATCAATGCTTAGATCGATGATTTTTGATTAACTCCGTCAGCATAATAGTCGACGCAGCGCTGGCAAAGAAGATCTTTTGGAATTTTATAGGACAGCATTTGTTAGTGAGTGCTCATATTGCACTTTATGAGCATTCAACAAAGTTTGATTTTATTGCCAACCAATAGCAAAAGTCAATGCAGCTACTGATCTGTATCTGCAACTGTCGACTGATGGTTGGGGATCATTCTACACTCGATGCAGAACGAAGCTGATGAAGCTGCCTGCTTGAATGACCGTCTGACCGCCACAAAATGTAACTGTGCCATTTATATGGCCAACATAAATTTAGTGTTTTTGTTTTTTTTTTTTTTTTTGGTTGGTTCTGTTAAGTGAAGAGCAGCGAAACGCATCATTACCTGATGAAGTTCATTTGTGAAAACGATACGCATTTGTAAATGATATTTCTGTATGACAAGTAGTTGCTTTCGGTACATAAATTAGTTGTTTATGTTAGGCGCTCATTTGGTTTTATACTGTTTTGGCTTTAAATTTCACTTACAAATAAAATTGTCAATAATTTAAATTTTAATTGCCACACGAAAATCGTAGATTTAACTCGTACGTAAGACGCGTGGCGAACTCGACGTTTGTCGTACAACTTGTGAACTTTTGTATTGAGTTACAAATTTATGAGCAATTATGCCGTCCATTTGCTTGTGAGCTTTGTGTCACTCCAGTTTATTTTGTAATTAAAGTCAGCAGATTAGTGGACACGAAGTTTTCCTAATGAGTTACTGAAGATCCGAACTGTGGCGAAGACGCTTTGGATCATTGACTTGGGACACGGTTGGCACTTAGAAAAATCAGACTGCGCCAAAAATCCTCAAAAAAGTGACAATTTCATTTAAAAGTTTGGAACTTTTGGAAAAATTGTTCTTAACTAAAATGAGAAAAATGTCCCATTGCTATTCCACTGCAGGATCCCAGAGACCTTGAAAGCTAACAATCCAATGTTTAACTATCTCGTTGGAACCAAATCAATCAATCGATGCTTATTGGCTGTTCTTTGAACAATTCTTAAACACAAATAATGTTTTAAATTTTAGCAAAGACCTTTAAATGAAAGGCAAATGATTGAAAGCTATGAAAGTAACTTAAAACGTTAGTTTTTTTTTTTATTTGCGTGAAAGTCTTCAATGCACACAAGTTTAAAGCAGCTTGAAATTAGTTGAACTTTGATTCAGATTTGAATTTAAGTGTACAATTTAGTTTAATGCCCACCTAAATCACTTTACTCGATCAAATGAAACTCAACTGACACACTCATGCAAACACACACAGACACTTACAGCAGCACAAGAGTGTTCCACATAACACTTGATCATGTTGCACAAGTGCTGCCACAAGGCTACTGTGCACAGAACAAGTTGTAAGTTGGTCCAGCTGCGCTTGCTGTAATTACCAAAGCACTGCAAGAACAACAACCACAACAACAAAAACAAGAACAACAACGAAAAATCAACAACACAACAAAAGGGAGATCGCAAAAGATCAACTTGCTGGGTGGCGCGATCTCTGTAAATACCAGAAGCACTAAAATCGTAAAGCGAAATGACTTGGAAATTCGTTTGTAATGCTTCATTTTAACTTCTTTCCACAGCGAGAGCGAGCGTACTCAGAAAGACAGAGTGGAAACCAACAAGGAGAGCTGCATGGAAGGCATCGAAGGCATGGAACGATCGAACATCAATCGAACGATCGATCGTTTGTTTCGCTTTTATATGATCGCTCAACTGTGAGTGGCCAACAACTCAACTAAGTAGTGTGAGTGTGTGTGTGTGTGTGAGTGTAGTGTATGTTTGATGTCGTTGTTTTGTTTTATTTGACTTAAAGATTGTGGGCGTGTCTGACGCTATCACAAATCCGTTAATTATCAATATCATCATCATCATCATCATTGGCAGCAACATTATGATTACTAGTTAACATAGTAGAAAATAAAAAAACGCTTTTCATTAATTGCAAATCAATAAATGGACACTTTTGCGCATGAAATGGCCGAGATAAAAACAAAAACAAAGCCAATCTTTGGCTCATAAATTATAGGCTGGACGCATCGCATATGAGCCGGCAGTTGACTGAAATGTGCACGGCCCCTGCTGCGCTTGTGGCTTGGAAAACAATTATGTTGTGCTCAGTAATTATTTTCGCATTTTAGTTTAGAGATTAGCGGCACGATTCTATCTTTCAGTTGCAGTTGCAAAATTGTCGGTATTAGCATATAATTTACTCTTAATGGGTTCAAATATCTCTCTCAGGTAAATAGCGCATGAAGTTAAATGAAAGTTTTGTACTCATTGCACTTGTTGATATACACATGTGTATAGCTGTGGTCAAAAAAATAGTAGACGTGTTCAAACAAAATCTTACAATAAAAAGAAATATGAATGTCTAAAAACTTTGGATCTGATACATTAGCAATTGGTTGGCCAGAGAAAATCGTTCTCTTTATGTGACACATCAATCTCCTAATTGTGTTGAGATCTGCAGACTGCATGGTCCACTTTAATAGATCTTAACTGATCGCAATAAACTTTTGCTTTATCCTATTAAAAGACCCAAATCATATGCTTTCTGGAATATAAGAGCATAACTTCCTTTCAATTTTTTGTTTACTGCCACGTTTAACGAATACATAAGGGCACAGCTCTTCGGTACTTCCAATACTTGAATTAGGTGTGATTTATGCAAAAAGTGGCCAACTGTCATGCTGGAAACGCTCTTGCCAATTACATACATATATTAGTCTTATCGTGTAAGAAAAGCCGCCAAAATCGTGATTAAAAAATTTGATGTTTACTACCAAAATTTAACTTGGCAATCGTATCGAATTTTTATAAGATCCTCAGCTAACATTCAGTACATTCGGGCAAACATGAAAATTACACACTATTTTTTGACCACAATTGTATATGCAAGACCGTTGGTTAACATTTGACTTTCAGCAAATCGATCAATGAAAGTATTGTTTAAATATTTTGAAACATGCATCAAACACTTCTTCTCCAAGTTTGTAAAGCAAATGATCTCATTAGTTGTGCGTGTTCCAAGCATTTGTGGAGACTCTTTAGCAAAGCCAACCAAATTCCAATCTCAAAAAAGCTTTTCCGTTCAGTGAAATACAATTATAACAAAACAGGTCGTCAACTAACAGACTCATTGTGGCCAACACGGTTCAACTGACCGGGACCACACAAGTCCAGACAAAGCGCGATTTGCATTTCTTTACAAATATTTCTCAACGGTTTTGAGCTTAAGAAAGACTTCCGCCCCAAATGTGCGTGTTAATGTTAAATGTAAAATCAATATAATAAAAAACTTTTAAACAATTATCACAACACAAAAAAATAAATAAATAAACACAAACAAAATGCCACCAACAAAGCTTAAGTCTTGACTTTTTAGTCAGAGATGCAACACAAAAATTGAAAATCTTCCATTAGCATATAAATTGTGTTTGAAGAATTCTGATAAACGAAAAGGAAAACCTGAAAATGGAGCACTTATTGACAACTCTGGAAATGACAACAAACCGTTGATGACACACATACACGCACACATACAGAGAAACGCTCAAAAAACAACCTGCATTAAAAATCAAAGCAACCAAAAGACACAATTTTGATTACGAAAACAAATTTTTGTGTTGCGGGCGAGACACATAAATGTCAAAGTGCGCCAATTAAACTGTCAAATTATAATAGAAAAAGTGGAGAAATCATAGAAATTTATTGCATATAAACTGAATTTGTAAGCCACTAATTTGAGTTCACTTCATTGTTTTTGTTTTTTTGTTTTTTATTCACTTTGAGCGATTTTTTTGAAAGCCAAGTTTTCTTGACTTGGCTTTTTCGCTTAGTGGTTTTGTTATGGCATTTTGACGTTGATTAACTGACGTCGTCTTTTGACAAATTTTATGTAAGCTAAACGCTTGAATGCACTTGTTGAGTTGGAGATGGAATTGGAGTTGGCTGCATCGACAAATTAACAAACAAATCGATAGACGGACGGAGGGATGGAGGTACAGTCGGACGGACAACGCCTACAAAGCGCTGTCAGTTTAGGCTGACAAGTGCCGCTTTTGAACAGTTCTGCTCTTAGCCATATAGAAGACAACCGAAAAAAAAAAAAAATATCGTTAAAGTGTCTTCTCATTTAATGACAATCAAATGATTTTGTTTTTGTTTTTGTGTTTCTAATTTATGTGTTCATTGTGTGCGCGCTTTGTTTTCTATTTGTTGTCTTAAATGATTTGCGTTTGATTGCTGCTTTTTACGCTTGAGCAATGCTTGAATTTTGTCTGGGAACGGGAAAGCGTCTTATGAATGCTTTCGATTCTAATCTCCAACCACTTCGCCTTTGGCTTTGGTTAATTTGCTCTTGTGGGTAATTCTTAGCGTTCTAATTTCGAAAACAAATTTCAATGCAAAGTCAAAAGATGTGCGAAGTTTTTCTTTCACTTTTAAAGCCATGATAATTTTGCTATATAATAAACACCTTGACGGCATTAAAGAATTTTATGCGCATTCCTTAAAGCAAAATCAACAAGTAAAAAAAAAATAAAACAATAAAATACAACATAAAAATCAGGATGCGAATCCGACACGCACATGTTGGTGTTATATTTGTTGTTGTAAATGTTGTTGTTGAAGTCGTGTGCCGCATTCTTAACGCGCTGAAAGTGTGACATTTAATTTTAAAAGTCCATAAGAAGCACAAAATAAAAAAGGGACAAAACCGACAAAAACCCATAATAACAATTCACCTGAGAATGTCACAACAACAAGAAAGGACAGAAGACAGGCAGACAGACGGATGGACTGATGGACGTTGAGACAAGTCAGCAACGATGCAATTCTTTCTTTACGACTTTCAACTTCATTTTTGATTCCTGATGTGTGTTAACATCTTTACTTTCTACGTGTTAACATGTGTGCTTTTATAAATTGATGTATGTATGAGGAATTAACCTGATGTATTTGCTCATTTGCTGAAGGTCATCTTTGCTCCTAGCTTGATGAACTAGTGTTTATCAGAACTGCTCGTGTATTCACTTTTGAAAAAAATCTTATAATTTACGATTGATATTGCAATAAAGTATTTAATGATATTTAGACATGCTCTAATTCTCTATTTTGTAAGAATTTTACGATCTCGACATAAATTCGAAAAACTTGGCACTCCAACTTCCGAATCGAAATTTTTTTAACGAGTTATATTTCAATTGAAAAATAAATTGGAAACGTCAGAAATTCATATATTTGAATAATATTTTTTTTTAAGAATTTTTATTTCTCAGTTCGAATTATATCAGAGTGAGAATCTAAAAGACAGATTTCTATGCTAAACTTAGGCACAAAACTTATGCCTTCGGGGGCTTATAAATATTATCTTAGATACAAATAATTATTAAATAGTTCTGTTTTGTTCACGAAAATGTTGTTTATGAAAGAATCTTTGTGATGCGTTAGCGCCGTATCTTTTTCCATACTACAGATCTATCAGATATTTGTGCTCTGTCGTGCTTCCAAATTCTGCTTCTATGGACATGATGCGTGCTAATGTCATGAATAATAGTATAATGAACAAATCCGATCTGAAGGTTAACACATTAATTGTTCATGCAATGACTTTGTTTGAGAAGAGGTCAAGAGCAAGTGTTCAACACTACTTTGTAAAATAAATTCATAAATTGTTGGTGTAATATCTTTCATTTCATGGCTAAGTGTCCGACATCAAAGTGTTGGTTTTGCATTTGCATATATACTTTTAAGCAGCCATCGGCCTTTATAACTCGTAGCACTTGAAGAGGATCTGCGCTTTAGATAAGCGACTGCTTTTAGCTGCATGTAGTTTGTATGTCAATGCAACAAATACGACTTCATTCACTTTGGCACTCAATTTAATTATTGTTAATAAAAAGAAAGTATGTTTTTCCTATAAAAATATTGTATATTAAAAGCATCTTTGCATGCATTAAGCAAGTCCAAGTCTTCCTCTTATTATGTATGTGTGTATGTATGTATATGTGCCCAACCTACAAAATTTGTTTACATGACTTTGCGTTCAATATATTACTTAATCTTCGTGAGGCGATTACTGAAGAAGCTGCATTAGCGAAATGCAATGCAAAACAAATGAAAATGACAGACAAATGCAAGACAAGAACAAAATGCAACGACAAAAAGCTATGCGAGTTGATATGAGACATGCGATAAGCTCAGCTACTTTGCCATACACTCATGCGCACGTGTGTGTGTGTGTGTGTGTGTGTGTGTGAGTGTGTGTGCGTTTTATTCTTTCTTTTTAATAAACGACCGGAAATAGAATAAGGTTTGGTCCATGTTCTTTTTGGTTGCAGTTTTGGCTTTACAGCAACAGCAACAACAACAACTTCGACTACGACTGACTTCAACATCATCAAGTTGAGATACATGAGGATCAGCTAAGACGACAATAACAATAACAGCAACAACAACTATGATGATGATGGCTGCGACTGCAACTGCGACGATGACGACGACGACGACGACGATGACTATGACGACGTCACCAAAAGATCTCCGCTTTGCCATTTCATTTCGTTTTTCGTTGTTTTTTTATTTCATATTTTTTTTTTTTTTTTGCTGAGATTCGCTTTGGTTTGCTGCAGTTTGATGATGATATTGTTGCATTAACTTTTTGTAAGCGTAACCAAACAGTACAACAAACAAACAAACCAAACAAACAACAACAGGAACAGCTTTAACAAACAACGGCAACGGCAACAACAACAACAATAATAATAATAACAACAACAACTGAAAAACGCATTTCGTTTTGACTTATGTTGTTGCATGTATTTTTTGTTTTTTGTACCTTTTTCTACAAGCTGATTCATAAAGAACATGTTCGCAGTTGAAGCGTATCCTTTTGCGTCTGCGTCGCTAAATAGCTTGTCTTATGCTTTGTACACTACATTCACGACGTTCGTTGGACATGCCAGACAACGCACAAGGTTTGCCTTCGCTCGTGGAGTAAGTAAATGCAGCGATTTTTATTAAAACGCAAAAATCATAACAGTTCCTAAAACGAACAATCTTTCAAACAAAATGTCAAGCATAGAGACTCAAATTTGTTTAAAAAAATCGTTCACTCTGCGACAAATTCAAAATAAGTTTACTACTTATAAACAAATTGTTGCTCCCTGTTGGAATTCAACTATGGGATACATCATGTGCCTCAAACCGCAAGAAATGCGGGTCTTCCAAAACAAGGCGTGATCAGAAATGTCCCCACGACTCTACCACGACTTAGGCGTCCCAACTTTCTTGGAGGAAATAATCTTTCACAGTAGCTTATGCAACACCAAATTGCGATCTTATCCAAAAGTAGTTTCCGTATTCTTAACCATCACTTAAATGTAATAATAATAATTTAATACAAAATCAGTGATCAAGATCCGCGACTATTATTGCTTCACAACAACTGTTGATAGCCCAAAAAGTAGATGAATATTTTAAATGTTAATATAAGAAAATATGATAAAATCAATTATTCATATACGAATGTAATTGAATTTGTATCTGTATCGGTATTTGTTGTCTTATTTGCAAAAACTTTCAATTAGTTTCAAACTGGAAAAGTCGAAAATTAATAATATGAAATTTAAAAAACAAGAATTGAAGATGGTTTAATCAAGTGAAGCGCAAACAATTGACGACTTGATCTATTCAAGTTGCATTTTCGTATTGCTTTCTGCTACAACAATAACAACAATAGCAACAACAACAACTTAGCTTTGCTGGCTGTAATTGCAGTTAAGTAGTTCTTTAAGTCATTTCATAAGCCGTAAAAAAATAATGAAGCCTGCGCTTAGTTGAGGGTGTGTTGACTTCACTCGACTTTTTCTGTTTGCAATTTTCTTTGCTGTTCTGCCATGACATGTACTTTTTTTGTCTGCCAAATGAGACACAGAGACAGACATGCTTTCCTGTAATGAAAAAAGGCTTAAAAAACAAAGCCAACTTCAAGTTTATCTTCGGCTTTGAGCGGGTAGAAAATCAATTTAGCCTCACCAGAGACTCGTCTCCAAAATAAAATTCTTAAAACAAAAACACAGATTTGAATAATTCTGAGATTAATTAACAAATGGAAACTAAATTTCATATGCGAGTCGCATTGGACTAGAAAACATGAATGTCTGGCGCCAAATCATAATTGCCAAAGCGACATTTCCAAATGGGGCGGCATGTGGCGACAGTCAGCGCTCAGATTTTTCACATTTACACCTGCTGATGCATAGAAATGTTGCCCATTGGCCGCTTGCGATTTGAGGAAATTTTCAAAAACAAACTGCCGTCACCGCAGGTGTCAATTCCACTCATTGCTCATTCGCGCGCCCGCGCGCCCGCTTGGCCGCTTCGTTGACCAGCGGTCCGATCGATCGATCGATCGCTTATCAGATCATGCGTTGCTCCACTAATGATGCTGCGTGCAGACTTTGTGCTTCTCTTTACCGTGGACCACCAACTGCGTGCTCAACGGCCAGACACCGAATTTTGAGCCAAAACTGTGCTTAACTACGCGCCACGATCAGCGCCAGATAAAGCATCTGAGCCACTAACTTGGCTTAAACTGATGCGTTTTTGATTAGTTGCGTGCGTTATCACATTCAAACTGTTGTGCGTTGTGTGTGTGAGTGTGTTGTTGTTGTTGTCGTCGTCTGTATTGTCTTAAAAATGTGTTTTAAGCTGCCGAAGTGTGTTGCCACTTTCTAAGCAATTTCTTATCACTTAAGTATCTCGATTTCTTGAGTGCATCTTAGTCGACATAATTAATGAAAAATCACAGCGGCTTGGTGAACACGATCTTATCGCAAAACAATTAATGAAGTGCATTTTTATTTTGTGCCATTGTCTCTTCTCGGCATTTTAGGCCGCAATTAAGAAAGTGTTGAAAGTAGTTTGATTTTGATTTTTGAAATTCGACTAAAGCTGATGGTCGCTAATGGAAAAAGGTTAAGCATTTAATGACACATAACCGTTTTCTTTTTGATTTGCCATAACTTTGTTGACAGTTTGTTGTCGAAATTTTCACTTCATTATAGTGATATGTGCGTGCGTGAGTGTGAGTGTTGGTGTGTGTGGAAAATCGTTGTGATTATTAATTTTTTGACACTTGTCTAATTAAGTTTATAGTTTATAAGTTGTGAATTGCTATCGTTCAACAATCTATTGAAATTAGTTGAAGACATTTAAATGGTAACTGTTATGGTTACAGATTGTTTGTTAGATTGAATGTAAGATAGACAGGCAGACAGACCGACCGACCGACCGACCGAACGGCAGATGGATAGTTGGATAAAGAGGTAGCAATTTAGATTGATTGCCTAGATTATATTGGGATCTATAATATTTAATATTCAACGAGGAAGCGACAAATTATTTGATTGCTAAGATTGCATTTTGTTGAAATATAAAATTAAAACCAGAGTATATAAGAAATTGGTAATTTATTGTTTTATTCAAGGCATTTTCTACTCAATTTTAGGTATCTTCATATGATGTAAAGAGCAATCATAATCTGTCGCAATCGACTGGAACAATCAGAATGGGCTGGTATCTGGTAAACACAACGGGTGGAGCGGGATTTTCCAGTTAAGAGCATTCAAAGAGATCTTGACCGGCAGAGCAACATGAGGACGAGCATTATCGTGTGTCTGAAATATTAATAGGTGCATCTTTGCTTTAGTATTCGGCTCAATCTTATTACTCGTGTTCGATAGAGAGCTCCATCAAGGTTTAAGCAACTTTTAGCACACGACACCAAGCTGATCCCAACAAATGCAGATCATAAACATCCTGTCTCGAATATTCGACTTCGCTGTCGATGTTAAAGCGCGGTCAGGTGATCCCATGATTTTGACTTCTTGGGGTTATCAAAGTGGATCTATTTTTGACCACTAGTTACTATGCAAAATTGGTCAAAGACCACGGAACTTGCTTTACCCCTTAAAAATACTTGCATACTACAAAAAATAAGCCAATGATCTCAAATAATTGATAACATTCATGCTTAAATTATTATAACCAAAACATTACTAAACTGAATGCATAATATTCGAGATACTTTTAATCATATGTGCGTAAACCTGTTAGTCAAACGATATTTAGCTGTAAAGCACTAATCAAGCCATGAAAATCACAACACCTCATTAATCATGTATCCAACTTAATTCTATCAATAAGTATCTTGATGCGTAATTTCCGGTGCGCTTCTTTGACAATTGACAGAGCCAATTTCATGACACATAGCAATAACAACAAATCATGTTTCACGACACAACAAATTATCAGACTTTCTAAAACAAAAGAATTCCAATAACTAAGCTAAGTACTTGTACCACAATTTGAAAATTGCGCACCGTCATGATAAAAAAAAAATAATACTCAATAAATAATTCAAAAAAGTGGGGAAAAAAATTCAATAATCAAACACAACAACAGCGAAATGTGTAAAGGTAAAAACTGACAAGAAAAAATAATAAAATAAAAATAAAATGAAAAAATCACAATACAAAATCAAGAAGAAAAAAAATAGAGGCAAAAAAAGATATGAAATCCCACAAGTCATCTCAGCTGGTGGCACACAAAAGGCGCGTGCTAAGCCATTCATATTCATAAGAGTGGAACGAGCAAGACGAACGATTGAAGAACAGCTTGCTGAGCGGGAGCAAGAGTAAGAGAAGTAGGTGAGCGTGCGCCTGCGCAGTCGCCTGAGTGGAAATTGAAAGCAACGAAAAAAAAAAACAACAAAGTCAACAACAACAACAACAATAGCCATAATAATAATAACTACAACAACATGAAGAGCCTCAACAGAGCAGCAGCAGAGCGTTGAGATGAGCCAAAAGTCGAATGAATTTGCAGCAAACGCGACTGACTGGACTCAGAATACTCGTGCGGAAGCAGTCAAATGTGGATTGACATGATGAGCGAGAGAGAGGGGGAAGTAGAAAAAAGAAAGATTGTGGTAATAAAGTGGGAGAGCGCGCGCGGATGTGTTGGCACGAAGACATGTTGTCGTATAGAGTTCCGCAAAGAGCGATCGATCGAACGGGCAACAGAGCATGCAGGAAAGGCAACAATAGCAACAACTTATCATTAGCAAGACAATTTTTCATCTTAGTATTGAATCCACTTAAGTTATGCGAACAATCAGCGAAACATGAAGTATTTGAGAAACATTAACAAACGGTTTTTTCTGCACCGAAGTACAGACACACAGAGCGAAATTCCTACACAAAAGGTGGTTTATTATTTCATAAGAGATCAATAAGAATTTCATCGTAAAACCTTCATTTAAAATTTGAATAAATTCCTAACAATATTTTGAGCACTTGCATAAAATTTTGTGAATTTTTGCTCAACATAAATATGTACTTCTTTTCAGTGTACATAAGATTGATTTTTTGTTGAGTAAATCCAACTGCTTTTTGTATTAAAGCCTTTTTATTTTTGTTTTGTTCCCAATTTTTAGGGATGGGCATATCCGATTCTTTGAGCTTTGGGTCGGTCGAGCCTAAAACTCAAATCGACTTAAACACAAACGCGCAGAGAGGAGAACCCGATTATTGTTGTTGTCCGTTGATGTTTTTATCTCGCGCTAACACGGTTTGTATCTATGTATCTACGTATCTCTGAATAGTTGTTTTCGTTGATGTTTTTTGTTGTTCGCTTGTGATTTTTGGTTTGATTGATTGGATTAGGTACTTATGTTATTAATTTATTTCTATTTTTAAACAAGTATAGGCACTTTTTACGACACCTTCTCCAATACCCTTGCCCCTTTCAGGTCTTTGTAGCGTTGAGTTTATTCAGACTTGACAACGTTTGCCGCATGGAGATTTGGTTTGACGTTTCTCAACTTCATTCATTCATTTATTCATTCATGATTTCGAGAATTTGTCGCTTTGAAATTTTACTATTCATTTGTATTTTTTTTTTTTTTTTAATGGTGTTTGACAAATTGTAAAATGCTGAGCTGTGCTTGAAATTGAAGATTGATGGTGCACTTCCTTTCGGCGTATTGATTCTTATGAATGACATTCAAGTAATAAAACTTGCAGAATTTCCCGTTTTTGAATCATGTTTAAATTACAATTGAAGGCCTTTCACCGTTTACTCTGATTAGTCGACTTGGGTCAAAGAGGCACTCATCTGTCCACCACACACACACAGCTTAAAACAAATCCATAAATGTCATAGACCAAATGCCAAAAAGTCAAAAGCATGAAATCACTAAAATGCCATTAAAAATGTTTTTAAGACTTGCTCTTCAGCTGGCCAAAGTACATGTGACCAACACAAATGGATGTCATGATTTTTATATTTCAATGCCGCTCTTGCGCCCTCAACGCTTTCGCCACAATTCGGCGGTTGTCCAGGCCTGGCCAGAGCAGTGTAAGCCATAAGCGAAATGAAGCGACATCATCGTCACAAAATGTTAACTTGTAATAGTTTATTTGCTGTCATTGACATGACAGTCGAGTGTGAGTGTGAGTGCGAACGGCGACAGACATGCTGGCAGCGGGACTTGGCATCAGCGTCGAGCACTGAGCGCTGAGCATTGGGCTCGAGATCGGTGCTGAAGCTGGGATTTGGACTACAAACGGACTGGCCTGAACTTGAGCGCATTGTATAATGGTGATGACGGTAATAATAATGATGATGATGATGATGTTGTTGTTGTTGCTGGTGGCGTTGTTGAGCGCACAATATAAAAAATTACGACCATGTCGTGGTGGCTTGATTCGGAGTTCGTTTGAGCTTAGTCGCTCGTAATGATGCTATGAAAAGTGTTGTCACCGTTTCGTTTTTTTTTTTTTTTTGGATTTTTGTTAGTATTTTCTTAATTTCATCTTTTTTTATCGTATGTTAAGAACGCACCTACAGCAAAGCTAAGCTGGCCAAAGGAAAGAGGCTTTTACTCACAGTTCGTGTTGCCTTTTCATAAATTTGCCAAGTCGATGGCAGCGCACATTAGCCCATAACAAATGCTTTGCTCTTACGGAACTCATGTCAGACAAAATTGTGCGCTATTCTGCCATTTACTGCGGATAAGAAGACACTTGGCGAAAACCTTTACGAAATGACATTATTGTATGCTTTTCATTTTGAATTTTCAAGTCTTCAACTTCAACCAATGAGTCCGCTTTGAGCCCGCACAGCTTCATTTATTCCATTATTAGATTAGATACAAAAAAAAGAAAAAAGAACAAAAATTATTCACTTTGGATTTCCGCTGTGATTTTTTAAGCCAATGAAAAAGTGACAAAGTTTTTAAAGTCGATTTGAAGTCATTTAAGTGCTCCACGCATGCGTTTTGCCAGTGAGCAAATTTGCCTTTTGGCAACTTCGAATTAAATGCAATTAGTGCGAGAGCAAACCAGTTTAGCGGTTGACAACGCATTTATAATCCACGAGCGGCTGCAACAACAGACCAACAACTACAACCACAACAACATAGTAGCCATGACGCCAAGGCAATTGAATCTGTTTGGAACCAAGATGCATCCAGCAAGGTGCCTTAATTACAGCTTAGAACACTTTTACCAAACGACCGAACATTTTTCACACTTCATGACTTGGACAGAAACAAAATTTAGGCGGTTCTGTAACCAAAAGTTAGACAGGTAAAGAAGTGCAAGTATTTTATTGCGCCTTGCGAGGTTTTTAAGATTTACCTTAGCCAACTGAACTCATTTTCATAAAAAAGATATTGATATATAGTTTGATCTCCCAGTCCTGATAGATTTGTAGCAATGGCTAGTAAGATTTACCAGAATTAGGCATGTTTAATGAAATTCTACTAATAAGATCAGTGAAGTCCAATAACGTGAAAAGTAGAATGATGCCAATTCGCTTGGAGATGACTTTCTTCTCATTTTCGGTGAAGGTTTGATCGTTTCGATAGGTCATGGTATTTCGAATATAAATAGGAGCATAGACTGATTAAATTCACTGAGCTATGTCAGCAATTTTGAGGTAATGTTAATATCTTCGTTTCGGAAATCGAAGAGTGACCAATTGTTCCCACCCCATGTAAAATTCAACAGTTGAAAGCAGACAAAGTTGATTTAAGAGGACCTTCTATTGGTGACATATGTATGAACGATGTATGAACTATCAAATAAATTAGTTTGATAAACTACTGGGGAATGATTTACATTAGATTCGTTTAGTGTGAAAAACTTTTGTATCTTGTTTCTTAATATTATTTATCGAATGATGATATGACTTATTTGATGACCTTTTTAACTTGAGGTCAACTTACCTTTTAAGTTCCATTGTCCAACAAATATACAATGAGTTTCTGCTACTGAACAGGTACAAAATGCCTATGCGGTGGCGCCATGTCAACTGAAATTAACGACAAACTTTTGCTTTGAGACATGAAAATAGGGGCAATAAAGAGAAAAAACATTATTCAAACTTCTTATTGGGAGTTCAACATTAGAGAAATCAAACTAATTAACCGTTATTAATAACAATCCAAACAAAGTTTTCGTTTGCGGCATGCTGCCACCCTGAATGTTGCGACAAAGCGATATGTGAGTATGAAAGCGAAGCGATTGCTGAACGAACCAATTATAAATATGAACAACTATTGGCATTTGCATAAACAATTTGTAAATGTCAATTTAGGAACGCGCACAAGATACAATTTCAAACGACATCAGCAACGGCGCAAGGAACTCACTCACGCACGCACGCACGCATGCTCGCCGGCATGCACGATGGCTGCTGCATTTATCAAAAGCGCAAACGCATGTGCTACGCCTGCTTGTTCGCCTTCTCTTTCTCCCTCTCTCTCTCTCTCTCGCTGGCATAGTCGATTGCTTGTATGTTGAAAGGGACGTCTGTGCTAACAGTTTCACAAATTTCAACAAGAAATTTATCAAACACGCATTTTCTTGTGTACAACTTGTCAGAATGTCGCTGGCGTCGTGCTGCCAACTATTTGGTCGGTCCGTCGGGCCGTCAGTCCGTCCGTCCATCAGTCAATCAGTGAGTCGGTCGGTCGGTCGGTCGGTCGTTACACATAACGCCATGTTACAGATACAAAAGTATTGCAAAGTGTGTCTATTGATTGAAATATAAATTCAAACTTAGTTGACCACACAGCACGGCTTATTTGGGCAAAGGGGCGAGGGTCATTTGATAAGTTGTCGCTTTCTATGACTTATGATGGCACAAGTTTCCTTGACAGAAGCAGAATAACCACAGCCTACCCTGCCTCTTGGGTAAATGTGGTATGGGATCCAACTTTGTGGGTCCACGCATACCGCTAGATGGGCAATGCATAGCTTTGCTATGTAGCAGAACAGAGACTTACCAGTACTTGCAGTTACTTGGGGCTCGAATTTGGTAGTATTGTTACTATTAATTATCGTACTCAATGCGAGTAAAGTCTTCAGCTTGGGTGAGGTTGTCAAGATGTCCCCTTGAAGACAGCTCGGATGCTGTGACCCATAGAACTGTGGTTTTAAACCTCACAAAGGAACAGCCATGCTATGATCCGAGTACATGTGTGTAAGTTGTTTTTCTAAGGTCGAAGGAATCGATCAATGATTGAGTAATCGACTTTCAGCAAACCAAAGCTAAGCTAAGCTTTCCTTCAAATGGCCCTCGTTCTGTGCAATTTGTCCGTTTGCCGTATTTCAAAATGAGGCCCACCCATTGTTATAATAATTATTGTGCAGCCATGCTGACTTGACAATTTATTTTATTGGTCAGCAGCGCCAAATGTGTTGTTGTTGTTGTTGTGTTTGTTGCTTGTTGTTGTTGGTTGTCGTTGTCGTTGTCGTTACTGTTGCCTGTTGTCGTTGTTCAACAATTAACTGTGCCACACACAACAACAACAACAATAACAACAGCAGAAACAATGACATGTGTTGAAAGTCGCTCGCTTTGTTTCAGATACATTTCTGTGCGCAACCGCGTGAGCTTTGATGTTGAATTTTCTATTTTACAAAAATTGCCTTTTGAGTTATCGTAACTTCCAACTTGGCTCAGTTTAAGAGCACTTTTGTAACAGCTGACGCCAAATGCGTGCAATCGTCGTAAATTTCGTTTTTAATTAATGATTATGTCGCTTGGTAAAATTTAATTGCTTAAAACAAAAAAAAAAAAAATTAATAAAATGCATGATTCTTTAAAATTGCTATTATTTATGTATAAAAATGTGCAGTTTAATACACAAAAATGTTTTTTCAGACGAGAGAGTTTTCTTTTTTTTCAGAGGGAGGGAATATATAAGGGCCGTTTATAAAAGTAGTACTATTACAAGTGGAAAATAATGTAGAATGTACTATTTTGTTCAGTGTTTGTTGCTATTTTATTGGTATTATGCTTCAAGATGGAATAGTCTTTATGATAACATCTAAGTTCAGTATCTTTCAAGAAAAATTGCCTTTATGCTAATCTTTTAAGAGAAAAAATATGATTAACCGGACAGACCTCATAGCCGGGTGAAGGGTTCACAACTTCACTATCACCGAAGCAATAAATGAAAAAATGTGACTCGGGACGATAATTCATTCATTTTGGGAAATTTTCAAGTCCAATTTTGATATTCTTGTCTCTTATACATATCTGTGTCTTCGTTCTTGAGGTCTTATGCAAACTGTACATCAAAATAGAAGTAGAAGAACTCCGAAATTCGTTTCTAATCTTCTATTTATGTTCACATAGAATTATGGACGAATTTCAGGGAGGAACTATTCGATTACTCCAATTCCGAAAGTCCAAACGTCCTTTGGTAATTTTTTTACAGTTCCCAACAACTTAGTTATCCCCAATAAGCTCCTACACATACGACAATCTAGCGTTCAAACATTATTTGGTGAACATAAGTCTTTAACAATATTTGTGAATATCACTTCAGCATTTCACAGTCTCAATTGGCCTTGTGACAAATTCAAACATTTTCTTTTCTACAAATGTCCATAGGAATTTTAAATTCTTAGCGCAGTTAAGAGCACCGTTCTTCAGACTTGGCAACATTTTACAAAGGCTTTTGTTATGCCAAATGCCGTAGAAGTCAATAGAGAACACAATTTGGTTACATTTCGCGAACATGGTCAAGATGTGGCCGAGTCTTCACACACACAAAGCCGCTCTGTCTTTGGCCTTTGACTTGTCAAATCAATGTGAGTTAAAGACTCGCACGAAAGCCAAACGATCTTATCAACAAGTTTCTTTGCTGGTTTCTTTGTATTTTGTTGTTGCGATGACTGCAGAAGTTGGCTGAAGTGACTTAATACCGGCAGATGTTGATGTTGATGTCAGTTGGTGTTGCTGTTGTTGTTGCATAATGTGGAACGTGCGCAAAGAAGCTGCGCGAGGTACGCAACCACAATAATAATAACAACAACAACAGCAGCACTAACAGCACCAACAACAATAACAACAAATAATAATAATAAAGTGTGCTTAAGTCATCTTAAGCATGAAATTCATTTTCGTTTTGCAGCTCAGCTCAGCTGTTTGTTCTCGTCTTGTCTCATCTCATCTCGTCGCGCCGCGTCGCGTCTCCTCTCCTCTCTTCGCGTCGCGTCGCATCACAACTCTTTTGAGTCTTATTTTATAAATAATTTTGCTACTGTGGCTTAAAAATCGCAGCAGAATCGCTTTGGTTGGCTTTGTATGTGTACGTGGAATTTTGTGGCTTTCCACTTTTGTGGTGCAAACACTTAACTTGGCTTGTCTAAAGTACAGCAAAGGCAACAACAATAATGACAACAATAACAGTAACAACAACAGACCACAAAGGTAAGCAAAGACTTGGTAAGCGTTGATGGCGACGACGAAGATGACTGCGATGACGATGACGATGATGACGGCGATGAGGACGACCGACCTACCGACCGACCGACTGGCTTGACGACGATGAGGTTGATGAAGTGTGTTGCAAGCTGGCAAAATGAATTAACCCTTTTACTTTGCACAGAACGGTGGCAAACAACAACTGATTTGTTGGCATTGAAAGTACACGTTGCCACTTCGACTGACGCGAATTTTGACGTACACTCAAAGAAAAACGATGACGATGAAGGATATATGAATCGGTTAGTCGTTTCTTCCAAAAAAAAATCAATAATTAATTTTGAAGTTCTTACTTATTGTTTTACATCTAATATAAAGAAAAAAAAAAAAATACTAAACAAATGATAAACTTTGCGCCTTTACTTTATCTTGAGTGTAACAAATTTGTTGTTGCTGCTTTTTTTCCTTTATGCTGAGCTCATTTAAATGTTGCCGCTTACACTTGAAAGAATTACGCGTAAATTCGTTGCGGTCTCGCGTCATCAACATAATCACCATCAACAACAACATCAACATCAAACTGCCAACAAAATGTTGCTACTGTTTTGCACAATTGTTGCTGTCAGTCAAGACCAACAACAACAACAACAAAACAGTAATAATAACAAAGCAGCAGCAACACTTAAAACGTTGCATTTGTGTTGGAACAACTCTTATTCGTTCTTTTTCTTTGTTTTCTTTTTTATTGTGAATCTGTCTGACTGAAGTACACTCGAAATAATCATAAAAGCACGACTCACTGACAACAAACGCTTGTCCGACCCACCGTCCAAGTGCCTGCCTGCGTGTCCAGTCACAAATTGCTTGGCGTGCGTTCATCTCAGCCTTTTTAACGGCGGCAGCGGCTGCGGCCTAGTGTCATGTTGACGTTCAAGCCCGCCTGTTTGCCGGTCCTTTTCCCTTTACCCTCTGCCCGTTTCCCTTTGCCCTTTTATTGTCATTGAACACAACTTGAAAAGTCAATTAAATCGCAAGCGTGTTGAATGCCCATTGGGCACAAATAATTAAGCTTGAAGCGTATTTGATTTGAGCTTGTTCTGTTGAAAAATTTATGTGACGCTTTTGTTTTTGTTTTTTTTTGCTGCCATTCAGAGAAGAAGTGAAATTCGCGCATTCGTTGAAACTCATAAAAAGGTGAACAAATAAAAAACAACGAGTACAATTCAGCGAGCGAAAAGTTGACGAGGCACTCGCTGAATTGCTAACGAGTGCAATTCTCAAGATCGAGATCTTGAAGTAGATCGAAGAGGCAAAACAAGGTGGAAATTGCAATGAAGCTTATTTAAAATGTAAAAGTTTACAAGTTTACTCATTTTAAATTCAAATTCAAAACAATATCTAGTCATTCAATTATTTTAATTCCATATTATTTTCACACTTTTTCATACGTCTGACGTTTTTGACCTGTGGCGTTAAATTTGTGCTTCTTCTTTTTCTTTGCATTTATATACGTACATATACTAACACATATACATACATATGTATGCAAGTGTGTACAATCAAGTCGAGCGAAAAGTTTTTCTATCTTTTGCTTTATGAATTTTCTTTGCTTGAAGATTTACTGCATTTGATAAGTCTGAGCAGACAGCAATGACACTTGGCTATACGAACAAACGGACGGCAGAGGAAAGGAGCGAGAAAACAGCCACAAACAAAAGGTGTGAATAAATAATTTGCAGTAGCAAAAATTGTCTGGGGAGGGCGACACTTACAACACAGCCGAACCGGACAACTACAACTGTAATAATGCAAGTGAAAAGAGTTGTCGACTCAGCTGCCGATGAGGGGAACAAGGAGCTGTGCGGTATGTCTGACACCAGACAAATATTTTATAGCAAATTCTATATTACTCAAGTGGATTTTTTGTTGTTCTTATGGCCTCCGACTTACTTTGCATATTAGATTTATTTTATTAAAGAAATAAAAATGAAATAAATAAATCAATGAATTCAATAAAATATTGGTATACATATATTGTTGTTGCTGTTGCTGTTGTTGCTGTGGCCTTTGGTACTTTGGTTTGCTTTGGTTAGTCTTGCTTTATAATTGCATGACGCCATGTTGCCTCAGGCGCCATAAATTATTAATTGCTGTTGATTTGTTGGCCATGTGTTGTTCGTTGTTTGTGTTGTTGCACTGACTTCCTGAATTAGTTTTGAGGTCGTATGAGTTCTTTTAAATTCTATCAATTAAAATTATTCATCTTTTGTCTTCGAACATCGGATGGATCTGTCATTCTTTTGGTTCGAAGCGCTCATTATTGTCACGTGTTTTTCAAATTTTCGGCTTTAGAACAAAGAATAATCTTAAAAATAAAATATCATTGCATTCCTTTTGCGCGTTAAACTTTCTTAAATAAACTTAAAATGCAGGAGTTATTCTAACTATCCAAAAAAAAAAAAAAAAACACTTTGGCAATAATGAGGACAACTATCTATACAGTAAATGAAAAAAAAACTTAATTCTGATTAGTAAATGTGTTCTCAAGTTCTGTCTTACTTTTATGCAGTAAAGAATCAAAGATACATATGTATATATTTCCATAAAAAATAGTCCAATTTGTCTGAAATTTTCAGAGAATACTTTTAAATATTCGTTTTTAAAAAATCCAAAAATAAGATATCTATTTATCCCCTCAAAGGCAGCGCGTTGTTACAGAAGATCTCTCGTAGTTTTTTTTATTTCCGATAATGAAAAGAATAATTTGTATGGTTGACTGACTTAACATGAAAGGAAGAGCGAAGAAATGTTCCAATTCATTCTATCCATATCATATCAACCAAGTACTTTTGGCCAAAACATATATGATTTCCCTATTTCAATGCATGATGGAACTCATATTTTATTAGAAATGAAATGATTTTTCTATAAGTATTCTCATGTGAATATGCACTAATCTTTTGCTTGTCTCATTTCAGATAAGAAATTGTCAACCTGCCTTTTAAAATCGACGAATATCGCTTCGTTTCACCATCGAAGTTGAGATTTGCATAAATGTAAATATTTTGCCAAATCAATGATGTAATATTTAATTTAAGCATTGCAACGGCATTAAAATGCATGCCACTTGCATTATGCTATCGTGTAGAATCAGCATCAGACAGAGGCGAATGCGATGCAAATTCCCTACAGCGCATTAAATCGGCTGCATGTGCGCCGCTAATAACAGCGCAGCGTGTGCCACAATAACACAAATTGCTCAAAACTATCGGTTAGATGCGATTAAATTTGAATGCAACAGCATAAATAACAATTACAACAACAGCAGCAACAGCAACAGTTGCAGCACCAACAGTATCAACAACAACAACAGTCATGACTATTTGCAAGGAGGCACATTCAAGCGTTGCAGACTCAGGTGTCAATTGTGCCCAGCCCTGAGGCAGTTTCGAACACAATTTGTTATCGTGAAAATACAACAATAACAACAACACCAACAACAACAAATGAAAGAGAAATAACAACAACAACTAGAAAATCACTCTGATTTTGATTATTATGTTTGCACTTGCATTTCGGAATTTAATTGTGAGGTAACATAAATAAAAAGAAAATTCAGGGCAATCAATTCGTATTGATTTGCTTATCGATTATTATTATTATTTTTACAAAAATTTTTGATGTGGTTTTAATAAATAAATTTATATTAAACAAAATTCTCAAATAATTTTCAAAACAAACTATTTATCTTATATAGATAGATAAATATATGATATGGCAATCTGTTGCCATCCTGACCTTGCGGACCTTACTGAATGAACTCATTTTTCACAACATTTCGTACAACAAGAGAACCTAATCCGCTTGTTGAAACTTTACTCAGGAAATACAAGCAAAGGCGGCTTAAAAATATCCTCCCTAACGACTTCACCATTAATTGAAATATTGGCCTTACTTTATTTTTTATCAAGTCCATAACTGAAACAAATAATAATTTCCAGAAAGGAAGTAAAAGTTGCCCCTATTTGAAGCAAAAATTTCCTCTTCGTCTCATGTTATGCTTACTTAAATTTAAACTTTTTTGTGAAAATGGTGACTTATAATAATTTCAAATGACTCTGCAGTTTGTACAGCTGCAAGTGACGTCAGCGGACTTACGCCAACCATAAATCAACAGCGAACTGCTTCTGCTTTTCCTTATGGTTGTTGCAGTTACTGTTGTTGTTATTGAATACGATAAATGAAAATAGAGAGCAAAAAAGAGTCATAGGCTGCAATTGGATTGTTTGCTGCATTACAGTTGTTGTGATTGTTGTTGTTGCTATTGCAACTAACCGCAGCGTTTTCTTCTTCTTGCTCACTCTCGTTTTCTACGCTTTTGCATTGCGTACCAATGTGTGACGTCAGCATTTTTAAGACTTTTGCGATTTGACGACACGGAAACTTCGAAGTGAAGCAACAGTTTTGCTCGCCTGTTTGCTTATCATGCAAAAATCAAAAGTTATCCATGACAAGCTCAATACAAACACACACACACGCACACACAGAGTGTGGCATTTTTGTTGCATAGCTTGGGGCGCGCGCGTCATGTACAAAGCGCATGCGTTTGACATGCGATGAAAATCAATAAAACTTGGGTTAACACTCAGTCAAGACCAAGGTAAACATGAACGTTCAATGGCGTGCACGAAGCTTTGTTACTGAAGCTTCACTCACTTAGAGCGTGTCCCGTTAGGTGTCTACCATGTTGGACTGTGTGATTTTAAGCGTTGACGCATGGCGCACTCTTTAAAGTCATCAAGCTTTCATTCATAAAAGCATTAGCTTTTTGCTGGGAAGGCGTTATAATGTCCTTACTCAAGGCTATTTTTAACGCTTGTCCCAACCAAGGACTCATTACGGCGGCCCGGCTCACCGCTCAGTTTGTATGCCAGCCGGATGTTGTGAAAGCTTTTTTGCAGTTTTTTTCTGCCTTTTTGTGTGCGCGTGTATATGTGTGTGTATGTGTGTGTGTGTGTGTAAGTGGACATGTGTATGTAAATTTATTTTGTAGCCGGAAAAATTTGTGAATTTTGTATTTTTTTTTTGTGTTGCATACTTTTAGTTGCTGCAATAGTTCAGCAGTTTTACTTTCCTTTTGGGTTTTTAGGGAATTCTCACGAAATTCTAATGTAAAATTTTTATGACGTCAATTGGAGTTTTCAAGTGAAAATGCTTGTTGTTGTTGCCGAGGCTTGTTTGCATACTCTTGAAACTGAATACTGTCACGAGCGGTAAATGATTAATGAACTGTTTTAATATTATTTTTATACTTATTTTGCATGTTTGTCATATGTAGAAAGGCTTAGAGCCGAATAACTGTTTTCAAATGACGCCATGATGCTTCAATGCATGTTTACTGAATTTTCTGTTAAGTTATGAGATTTTTGGTCATTGTTTGAATAAGAATTGAATTTAAATCAGTAAAGAAAGTTTGTTGAGTGACTATGATGCGATTATATAATAAATGAAGTCTATTTGTTGCTGACAATTCTGCTTACTTTATAATACAAATCGATTCTTAATCAGTTTAAAACAAAACACTTTTCAATTGATTTTTATCAACATTTCCCTTGCATCATTTGTCAAACGCATATGATTTTATTTGATTTGCACAGCCATGACATCATCGATTGTGCGTAGCAAATTCCATTTTGCAGTTGCAAAAAAGCATGCTCACTTTATTTACATACATATATATTATGACATGCAACAATCACATGCTGAGTGCTTTTGCACCTACAACGCTTACCGCAAAGCTGACCAAATCCCTTTACTTACGCAATATGTTAGCAAATTTACAATCGATATCGAAGCATTGTACATGAATCAAAGTGCGTGGAAACCACATTTTTTTTGTTTCGCCTTCAACAACATGCGAAACAAAATTCATCGAGTCGATAACGGGTTTGAAGCGACAATAAGCATATAGTATTGATAAGCGTATGTTTTGATAACGAGCATGTGTAAATACATGCATTACGTATACGTCATGTGCTCCCCATGAAGTATTCGTTTTTATGTGTGTGCATGTGTGCGTGTTTGTTTTGCATTTAAATTTGCAAAAACAAATGTGACGTCAATGTGTCAATGTTGAAAGCAATTTTAATATTTATAAACAATAGTTTATGTATTTTAATAAATAAATAAATATTTTCAAGATTTTTGATTGCAAAAAAAAAAAAAAAAAATCGGCTAAAAGCAAGCTACAAAAAATTAAAGAACCACTTCGGAAACATCGCCTCAAACACATAATGTAAGACCGCAAAATTAAAATCGATTTTCCGACGCAACAGACCAAAGAAGAAGAAGAAGGAAGAGGAGCGAAAATAAGAAAAAAGAATGGGAAAATGACAGCTGTATAGAATTTCCTGCACAGCATCGAACTCATGCCACACGAAGTGGCAAGAAGAGACACCATGCTCATGCCCCACCCCAACTGCTGTCGGCAAATAGAAGCGTTGTCGATGGCCTTGAACGGTTATGGGAAGCACGCAAAAAACCGCACAGTAAAAGTGAAATTTCATTCATGAAAACTGTGCGGAAAAATTCTTGAATGAGCGTCGCTGTTTGAGTCTCCTGCAAAATGAAACGCATGCGTGTTGCATAATTTTAGAGCACTTTCGAAGATACAAGTACACGCTCTCTCACTCACACACACACACTTACACACGCAGTGAGTAATACATGGCGGAAAATACTATGCAGACAAGCCGGCCGCTCCTCAATGTGTCCTCAATGTCGTATTGACGTAACTGCTTTTCACGTGCTCAAGGTCAACGTAAAATTTCATTCATTCATTCATTCATAAAATGCTCAATTTCGTTCGCAGACCACACAAGCGCCTTCGTGCCGTCGACGATGACGGCGTTCGTTGTTGGCGAGCGTCGGGGTGCGTGGCGGCGGGCTTTGTTAGTGCTTCCGGTTTCAACATTTCCAACACGAGAAGCGTAAACTGTTTGATGTTCATTTCGCTGCTGGGCGTGCAAACAAAGGCGCGCAAAAACTCATTCATGTTAGCACAAAGCAACGAAATCACACTCATGCTCAGCTCGGAGTTGTGTGCGATTCAGGCAATGCCTTTCCCACTGCGACTTTTTCCGGCTTAGGCGTATCTCTTTCAACTTGATTTGTTATTGTTGCTTTTTACAATTTTATTTCTTTGGAATTTCAATTCAAAGCACGCATTATAGTTGAATGATAAAGATTATGCATGTTGTTTAGTATTCATTTTTTGCCTGCAGGTCGTCATAGATACGCAAGTGAGAAGCAAGTGAGGGTTCCACCAATGTAAGATCTTTAAAAAATTGATTTTTTCGTATTGCTTAATAATTCCTTTATACTGTTACAAATATTTTAAAGCTTTGCCAGTTGCAAAATTAGGTTTTTTTTTCGAAAATTATTGCAATTAAGCAACTAACTGACATAAGGCGTATTGATTCTTGGAAACCGTGGGAAATTTCAAGAAAAAGTATTAATTTTTTGTTTTGTATTATATTGTAACAAACTTATCTGAAATGAGAACTGTTACACTGCGTACCAGGGTATGTTGTAGTTGTTTGAACTTCTGTCTGTCCGACCACAATTTTCGCCCCTCCCCCCAATATCCCTAATAACCAATTTTCTTGAAATTGTTATATCTTCAAAACTATTAAAGACACAACCTTGGAATTTTGTATGCAGGCTCAGAAAGTAGTTGTATATTTTCGGAGCCTACCTGAAACTACATACCACAAAATACCCCTCTTCCTCACGGTTGTCCCTCAAAGATCGTCAAACTGAATTTTTTTATAAATGTTTAACTATGAGTTACTCGAGCGTCGCTGTGATTTTTTGAGAAGTTGAAACAATCTAGGTTGATCTGTTCACTTAAGAAAAAACAAACTTTGTTATTCAATTTAAAGTAACGCACACAAAGTATATAAAATATTCAACACTGTCAAAGCTTCCTGTTTTATTTATTTAATTCATTTACTTTTTTTTGCGCAGTTTTGTTTGCTGAGTGTTGTCTGTGTGTGTGTGTGTGTGTGTGTTCTATGTTAGTTTTGTTGAAATCACGTTAAAAGCAATTTTTGCCGCAAGCGTTTGTATCGATTTGACACGCCGGAGGCAAAAGCTTTAAGCAATTATTTCGTCTTTCACTCTTCGCCTCTGTCGTCCTGTTCAAGGAATAAAAGCATTGATTTTTAATCTCTGCTAACGAGCAACAAACAATCTAACAACCAACCAACCACAACCTTACACATCAATTACATGGAAGTCCTTCAATATTCCAAAGCCGCCATTTTGCCGCCAAAGAGGACATCCTGTTTTTGTTTTTGTTTACAAAGCAGTAAACGAAAACAAACAGAGAGAAGGGGCAAAAAGGCACAGACAAGAGCAGCCCACGCAAGCAGTTTACCCTACCGGCTGGGCTACTCATCCGCGTAGCCTTCAACTCGAACTTCAAGAGAAAATTCATGAATGAATAGGCGACTTCATTGTAAGGTGCACACACCCTTTTCGCATGATAGTGACCCACTTCTACTTCCACACGATTTTCTCTGTTTTCTTTTTTCCTTTTTTTTGGTTTGCTCGTCGTTCTGGTTTTCATATCGCCCACACGCAGTTCGCCAGACGACTGCCAGTCAATGGCTATGGCAAGCTCCAGTTGCTGCAGAAGGTCGGCGAGACGGACAGACAGTCAAACAGTCGGTCGGTGGCTCGAACGCATTGTTGCATTTTGCAAAATTCAATGGCAACCTTTGTGCTTTCCAAAAGGCAAATTAAGTGATTTATAACACGAGTTCGCCCATGTGGGCTTGGCTTCTGTACGGCGAACTGTTTGTGTTTGTTTTGACGTAGGCAGATTGCCGTACGCGTGGCTTATAAGCTTTTACAGAGGCGTTTCCGTTTTGGATTACAAGAAATTTACAGTTTATTAAGCGAATTTCGTGTATTATGTGGGCGCAATTTAATGGTTAATTTGGAGATTTTACATTGGACTCAATAACATTCAATATTTGAAAAATGTTGCAAAAATGATAAGAAAATGTTTCCCTTTCGTTGATTTTATTGAGAAATCCATCATAATTTGTACAATTATTTTCAAATCAGGTTGGGGCTTGTTCACAAATGCAAGCTGTGGCGCTACGAAAAAGCATCGTGTTCAAAATACAAAACTGGCAGAGTTGCTTTTACACAAAACCTGCGTTAACTTGCAGTCAAAACAAAATGCTCACCAGTGCTACCAACTTTCAATACTTTTTTCTCCTAAACGCTAACAAAAAACCCCTGAAATCGCCCTAAATAAATTTTATTATTATAAGTAAAATAAAATATAAATTTTTATTATGACTTATGTTCTTGATACAAAAATAATCAAAATTAAGTTTATACTCTTTTTAAAAATCGCGAATTATTTAATTTTTCTAAATTCGATTCGTCTAAACAAATAAAAAATGCATGAACAAAAAAAGTCGGCGCGTGTTGCAAAACCCCCAAATGGTAAACTAGTGAACTAAAAAAATCACATGAGATGTCCGATAAACCCCCCTCCCCTAATTCTATCTCACGTAATTTATGGACGTTCCCAAACCATAAAATGGCGTGCCGCCGGCTTTTGATAACTGATTAAACTGTTACCAACTTTCAAAACTGGTTCTCCAGACAGAAACAGACAGAAAAGGTGACAAGAAGCTCATAAAAATTCTGTTTAAACAAAAATACGTGGGAAGACCCGTATAAATTACGTAAAACAATGCAGAATTAACGCAGAACGGTAATTTGATAGCTCTGCGTCGTAGGAGCAGAGAGAGAATTCTTACTATTTCGTGTCATTTTTTTTGTGTCACGACATTGGAGTATTGATTTAGCGCATGTTGCGCTACCTCCGCTGGGGATTTTAGCCATACCTTCGATCCGAGGGTTTTTTTCTTCTTCCACTTCTGTCGTCACTTTAGTGTTATTTTGGCCCGTTTCATTCATTTTATTTATCAAGGCGGCGAGAGTATCTCTTAACTCTAAGTATCCTATTTAACTCTTGAAACCACTAAATTTAGGGGGAAAACCCCTAAGTTGGTATGGAGCCGACTAAACTAACATTTTCGCCGTGCTTTTTATACGATTTTCTAAAATCTGTAAATACTCTGCTAGCTCTGAAATTTAAGAATTTCATACGCTAAACTATATCTATATGACAATGTACATGCACATGACCGTATCGTCATGTGCTCGCCAGTATATCGATTAGAAACTGGAGTCTTGCAGTTTCATGTCTATCCAAAATTTCAAACGAACATGCGGCACTTGACTTCCATTATCGGTTTTAACAGCGCTGTTACCGCACTGTACATCATCCGGGTCTCTCAATTTCTCTCTTTAGCCCTGTTAAAATTCTGTTGCCATCTGATTGCTTCGTTGCGAGATGCTCTCTGCTTTTTTGTTGCCAACAAAAATCGTCTCACCGTAAATTAATGAATGGCCCACCGAGTGAACACCTGCATTTCAAAAATAACAAAGTTCAAGAAAAAACCAGTAAGGACGCTATAGTCGAGTATACTCGACAATATAATACCCTGCATACACAGTAGGTGGTGCAACACCCTAAATCTACAAAAAAATGTTGATTTGACATCTCCCGATCGAATATTGTTCAAAATATCAAGTAAATTGGTCAAAAAAAGTGGAATTTACGAAAAATTTGAGTTTGTAGGTCATTGAGGGGTAACTTTCGAACAGGGGGGAATTTTGTGGTATGCAGTTTTAAAGATATCTATTTACTGAGCTTGTATACAAAATTTCATGTTCATACCTTTATTAGTTTTGGAGATATTGCTTTTTATAGAAAACAACTGGGGGAGGGGAAATCAAGGGGAGGGGGAAAAATTGTGGTATGCAGTTTTGTAGAACTCTTCATGCTGAGTCTACATACCGACTTTCATGTTTCTATCTCTTCGGGTGTTCGAGTTATAACGTTTTCAAAAAGTGGGCGGTGCTGGTTGGGCGGGAAGGAGTGGGCGTGGCACTAAACCATTCAAACTTGATGGAGTGCCAAGCATTACGAGTCTACCCTCCAAATTTCAAGTCTCTAGCTTTTACAGTTTCCGAGAACCATTGGTGAATACAGACGGACGGACGGACGGACGGACAGACGGACAGGGCTCAATCGATTTCTCTTGTCATCCTGATCAAGAATATATATACTTTATGGGGTCCCCCTCCCCTCCTTCTATGCGTTACATACATTTCGTTCAAACAAACTTAATATACCCTGACACACTGTATGTGCAGGGTATAAAAACTGAAAATACCCCTAAAAATAAGGCACTTTGAAAACAATCCATTCGATTCAAAAAAATCCTATATTTAGGGGGTAAACCCCTAAGTTGGCAACCGTGATGCTCATGCTGAATGTGCAAACTGCAAACTGTCGATATTGCGAGAAAAAAAGGTCGCCGACTCCCATGTGAAAAAGCCAGCATTTTATGACAAAACGCATACATTGTGCAGTACTGCTGAGCTCATGACAAAACGCAGCCGCGGCCTCAAATAACAACAAAACTAGTCATGTGCCTGATAGATTTGACATGTCTAAATCTTACCAGCATATGACCAAATAATTACTAAGCGTTCCACAAGTCGTTATATACCAGGGCTGTCCAAACTAGATGGGTCCCAGGGCCAATTAAAATTATTGATTGACATTGA
Source organism: Phortica okadai (assembly GCA_034638295.1). NCBI lineage: Eukaryota > Metazoa > Arthropoda > Insecta > Diptera > Drosophilidae > Phortica > Phortica okadai. The sequence goes on from CM067849.1 coordinate 36,916,222, forward strand.
GGGGCCGCAAAATATTTATGAAAATAAAACACAGGTATAATAGGTATCATTAAATAATATTTAGAAAAATAATTTGCTCATTAATGTATTTAAACAAAGAAGATAAAAAAGATGTTGCGACCCGCAGGCCATCGTTTGGACAATGGCGTGTTTGTGCAAAACGGAATATATGTAACGTTCAGAAGGGGGGGAGGGGGACACCAGAATTGCGGGAGCGTATCGGCATTTTTCACCCGTTAGGTCAACGCAACACAGCCGGGTATCAAATGCCCAACAAACACAGCAAACGAAAGAGATCCACTCCTAGAGGGCCAATTTGTAAGCAATCGGCCATCTATGTGCGATTTTGGGCCATTTAACTGGCATAAAATAGAGTATAACAACGAACAACAACGTATAACAGTGTTTTTTGACTCCACGAGCAGAATAACTTTTTTGTATACCAGTTCGAGATGCGGAGCCGCAATCGGTCCTGACGCGTGACAAATAAGGAGGGGGAATTGAAATTTACCGTAGAAACTCGTTTAATTAAAACCAGGGGTATCCGGTATGATCGAAAGTCCCGATAATCGGTTTCATGGTTGTTCAGGACTGAACTTAGGACCCCGTACAACGTGTGGCAATCCCGAAATATCCCGGGATTAGCGAACTATATCCCGGGATTAGCGAACTACAGTCCCGTGATTTTTGGGATCAAAAAATCACTGAGATCCCGGAATTGTATTCTCTATTCGTCACTCAGTTCAATCGAAAATTCTAAATTTCAGTGCTAAAATCGTACAAAAAACTTAGAAAAATTATATAAAGATTCGCGGTTTTTTAAAAAAATTTATAATTTTAATTTTTGTGATCTTACGTCAGAAGTATCAAGACTCCCTCGGCCCATATGTAAGAAAAAATACTAGTTATATACCCAATTTACATGAGTGGTTTTGACGCGTTACGTTTTTTTTTTTTGCTAAATTAAAGTATGTTTCTTGTCAGGTGTTCTATGTAGACATAAGAAGAATAACTCCGGATAATCGAAGATCCGTATAATCGAGGTCCAGATAATCGAGTTTCTGCTCTACTTGGAAAGACTTGCTTTTTTGTGAACTTCCAGTGTAAAAAACTTTCTATTTATTAAAGGTGTAGTCTATCAACCAAAAAATATTAAGTTTTGTATCAATAAAAAATCAGTTGTTTACAAATTTTGAAACATTTCAGCATTGTTTTGTACTCAATGGTCGGAGTATAATAATTTGTGTATCTTGTTGTTGTTTTCTTTGCGCGAAAATTATATTACGTAGTTCCCTCTCATCGTGAACACCTTTAATGTCATAAATATTAAAAAAGTTGTTTTACGAATTTGAAATGGTTCAAGACTCCTCTATTAAAGGTGCACCTTTTAGCGGTGCTATAAAGAGTACAATTCAAGACTGGAATTTTTAAATCTTGAAATATCTTTAAAAAAAAATATGCAGGTTTGATTAGATTATTAACTGATTAATTATCTTGAATTAGATTCCTTTCTCTTGTTCATGTCGTATACGGGCTACAGGTTTCAGTGGTATTATTTATTTATACATTCTATAAACACGGATAGATAAACAGACGGTCAAACAGAAGAACAGGTTGTCTAGACTTGGTGAGCTATTTACGTGATGTCACGTTGTCTGCGTTACTATTTTAATTGACCGGTTTAATTAATTAATTAACTGTTAATTTAGGATTTAGATAACAAAATAATACATAATAAGAATGATATAATACAATATAATGCAAGATAGAAATAAATAAACCAATTTAAACATAACAAAAACAATAATTAACAAATAAGCTATTTATAAGTAGTAAAAGTCCGGTCCTGGCTCCAGCTCGCACCAGGGGTGGTTTTTCTTGACGAAATGGGCGTGACTAACGGTAAGTCGAGTTGTTCTGTTATACAATCGGATGATGGGGATGATTGTGTACTAAATATGAGAGATTCACAACTAGACGGATACGAGTTTACAGTTTTATAGTCACCACTCAATGCACAACGAGCTGTGCGAAAGGACTTCGAAATTTTCCCCCTATTCAAGCCGATACACGACAATGTAAGTTTTATGCCAATGTGTAGAAGAGGAATTATTCTGCAAGCTGTGTCCTGGACAAGTAGGTCTTTGTAGAGTTTGGCTCATTTTCTTTGGAGTAAATGTAATAATCTATCAACTTGTTCAATTCGTCGCAAAAGTAACGTATCAACTTATTTGACACGTCCCAAAAGTAATCTATCAACTTTTTTGATATGTACCAAAAGTCAACATTTTGTTTTTCTGGACATGACCTCGTTCCGGCACACAAGTTTTTTGAGATCTTTGGCACATTGTCTTTGCAGTAAAAGTAATCTATCAACTTTTTTGATAAGTCCGAAAAGCAGAAATTTCGATTCTTTTTCTTAAACACCTCATCGCACTCCTCTCCGATCGTTGGCACACATTTCTTCAGCGGTGGTAAGCATGTCAAGCCTTGCAGTTCCTCAGTGGTGATCTTGTAGACGCCAAGCATATGTTGACCATTGATTATGGATTTATTAAGCCTGAGGGCCCGCATACAATCAATTTTAGTACGAGTTTTTAAGATCATTGAATCGGATAGCAACATATGATGTTCGATTTCGCAAGCGGCATTAAATTCTTGCAGAACCATTTCAGTTTCCGTTCTCAGAAAGCCGTAAACTGAGACCCAATAATCCTCGCTATCGATTTTACTTTGAAACATTGATGATTCGACAAGCAGGCGAGGCTTTTCATAGGAATTCGCGTCATGCATCGTTTCATTCGGCGCATAGATTACAGACTGCCGTGCCCGAAGGTCGTCAAAGAGACTATTAATCGGCGGACCCTTACAATTCCCGGTTTGGTCCGACCATTCTGTTTCCTTTTGGCGGCAACGTGGTGCCAAGTAATTTATACGCTCTTCTTCGTGGCTTCCCATCAAGTATGATGGCAGATAGTCAGTGCGGTTGTTTTGTCTTCCGAAGCAGCCAAAAGTACATGGATTTTCTCCATTACCTCGTGGTTGAAGACAGTTGCTACTTTCGTCTTCGAGGCTTTCTAGCAAAAAAGACGGCAGATACTTACACGAATTTTCTACGTTTCTGCACTGTAGGCTCTGATCAATCTGCTTGTGGTGATTACGTTTGTAATTTGCAGACGATTGACAGAAGGAATGAGTCATTTTATTCCGTTACTACTGACGATTTTTTATTTTATTTTTTTTGTCAATTGTATTTTGGACAGAATGTCATATTTGATTATTAAATATATATATATTTTTTGATTTCAAGTAGTGTGTATTTTTTTGTCATCCTAGATTTGTTTTTCAAGGAATACAAAACTGAGATTCAGTCATATTAAAGGTAGCCGAAATATTTTGGGGGCCCAAAAAAATGGTATCGAAAATTTTCGTTAGCTTGATCTGAAATTCTGAAGAGATCACCTTCAGGCTGTAATCCTCGCCTGGACATTGGTTTTTATTTTGGGTTCCTTGAAAGAGATTCATTGGATAAGGAGCTTCAAAACTGTTTTGCTAGGCAGTTTCAATGGTGATCTTCAAAGGAAATGTCTTACACTTTTCTGTGAATAAATCCTTTTGGTTCAAGGTAGAGTAAAAAACTACCTTGCCATAAATAAAACCAAATACGAGCAATTTGCTTACAATTAATATTTTTTTGTTTATTTATTTGTTTATTCCTTTGTTTTTGTTTTTTTGTTTGCCATTAATAATTATTGCATTATGTCAAATTAACTTAAATGTTAAACGTACATACATACAAGCTACCATATTAATCCATAGTGTTTTATAATAATTACTACAATTACATTCATTAATTTACAATAAGAGTTTCGTCCTTCGTTTAGGAAACATCATCGGCATCACAATACGAAATACTACAATACTTTTTTCGCAAAATGTTTTTTTTATTTATCTTTTTTCAATCAAATTTCATTTTTACTTCAATATTACTATATATGCTTTGCTTTGAATATTTGTATAAGTTAAACTGAACGTTTGAATGTGTTGACTGCTGCCACGCCCACTCAGTTTGCGTAGTCATCGATGAAAGTGTCGATGATGTAACGTTTAACTTCATTGATCGATGTACGTTTGTTCGAGCACTGATGACGTTCTTCATGCTCCGGCAGCACAAGCAATTGTTGCAATTCACCCTGTATGGATGTCGAAGAGAGAGAGGAAGAGCGAAGGAAAAAAGTTATTACAAAGAAGAAAAATGTTGGCCAACATTGCTTACATTAAAGCCGCGTCCGATTTCGACATCTGCGTCCAGCGGCAACGAGAAGAGTCGCTTCGATACAACAAAGCTATTTGTCCACAAGCAATCGACATATATCGAAATGAAATCGCCATTTTGTATGCTGTCGTAGAAAGAAATGTAAAAAAAACAAGCGAAATTACACCAGGCGTAAATTATTGTTGCACAAAAGCTTACAATACAAAAAAAAACCTAGTAAAAAAGCATCTCGTGGAGTGTCGTTTGAGTTTAAAGTAAGTAATTGTTTTATAATTTGAACGAATTGCAATAATTTGATATAAAAAAGTTATTCAATTGTTCAAACAATTTAAATGCCTACAATCAAAGGAACTTAAATACAGTAAGTAAACCAGTAATATATTTTCTCTTCATCTAATTAGCCTATATACAAATTTTCATTGTTTTTGCTCATTGGTTACCAGAGATATGCAAATTATTGATTTTTGCTAGAAGTGGGCGTAACCATGCCCATTTTTTGGTCAAAATAGTTTTCATGCCTCCCTAAAAACATAACTGTGAAGTTTTAAGTCAATTGATTAAGAAACAAAAAAGTTTTCCATACAACGACGTGAATCTTGTTTCTCTTCTTCTTTTTTTATGGCAGGTACCAGTTCCAGTTGCCCGATCTCAATGAAACTTTCGGGCATTTAGTCGGACGATGTTTAAAATTTCAGCCCTCTATCTTACAAAACAAAAAAGTTTTCCATACAACGATTCAAGTTTTGTTCACTTTTCTTCTTCTTTTCGTATGGGGCCTAACAGTTGCAGTGGTCCGATATGACTGGATCCGACAAATGAGTTGATCCTACAAATAAAAAGTCTCTGTACAAAATTTCAGCTCGATATCTTTAAAACTGTGGGAGGAGATCGTATATATGCAGACAAACGGACAGACGGACATGGCTAAATCAGCTCGTCTTGTCGTCCTGATCAGGAATATATATACTTTATATAGTCGCAAGTGAATATTTCTGTATGTGTTTACAAACTTCAGCACAAACTTATAGTACTATTCACTGACGTGAAGAGTATAATGACCACCGACTCTCGACCCAAATAAAATGTCGTCGATGTGTTTTGCTCTTTGGTCAATTGTTTTCATATTGTTTTATGGCAACAAAGGAAGACAACAACTTTTATTTTCCATGCTAATAAATTGAAAATGCAAATAAAACGAAGCGAAGCGAAAGTGCAGACACGCCGCACTCCTCGCTCGCTCGCACACACTCACCTGATGGCCACTTGATGCCAACGATAATCATACAAATTGAATTTCACGGGCAGCATTTCCGTTGTGTTGTCGCGCTCGAGATACAAGCGCAGACCGTCCTTGCAGGCCTCCAGATACAAATTGTGCGTTGAGTTGCGTATGGAAAATATTGTCGCCGTGTTGTTTGTGTCGTTCTGTGCGTGCGTGCGTGTGTTGTTGGCCGTGTTGCAAGCAATCATCACCGTTTCCAGTTGAATGAAAGCACGTTGGATATATTAAATAATTATGAATTTTAGTTAAAGGCAAATAAATATTGTACTTTAATCAGCTTAACACGCATTCGCGCTCTTTCACCACTTTCTCTCCTTCACACACACATACACTTTTTCTTTATCTTTTTATAACATTTTGCCGTTAATTATATTTGGAGAAGTAAGTTCGTTCGGTGTGTTCGTTCTGACTCTTAGTACAAATTAAGCTTCTGTTAAGCAAAAATAAGCTCTTTTGGAAATGCGAACAAAAGATATTGAAATAATCATTGATTTGTTCGTATTATTTGGTTTTAATACAAGACTTTAATACTAATTTGGAAAAGAAACTCAATTTTGTACTTTAAATTCGTTTGAATTAAACTTCTTGATTTTTCAACCGTTCTTTTTGCTTCGCAACCAATTAATATGCTCATACGCACCTTTGCACGCAGCGTGATCATAAGCGTGAAATTTAAGGAATTTCGCCAGTTGCGTATGTAGCCCATATTCGAAGGTGTCGATGAAGGCTGCTGCTGCATGACATTTGCTGCTGACAAGTCAACCGTTGATGTTGCCCCAAAATCGTTCTCAATGGCAACTGTCGTTATTGATGATGCTGATGATGATGCTGATGATGATGAAGATGGTGAGAATGGGGGATATGATGATAGAGGCGCTGAGGCTGCGAGCTCATCTGCAGTCATAGGCAATTTTTTGTAGAATTTCAATAAATCGTTGATGTCATCTGCAAAAAGGAAAAAAGAAAACACAAAATGAAATGCAAAATTACAACAAAAGGGAAAGAAAAGGCACATGCGAAATTGGCACAACATATTTCCGTTTATATTTTTGCCGGGCCAACATGATTGCTGGTCAGCTTCACTCACCACTGCACTCGAAGGTGTTGCAGTTGCGTTGCTCGATGTTGTAGCCCTCGCAGAAGAGCGTCGACAAGCTTTTTGCTGATTTGTGTTTTTTCTTGTGCTGAGCACGCTTTTTCATATATGATGCACGATTGCTGTTCAGCACGTAGCCAATCGCATCATTATCATCAGCACTAGTAGCAGCAGCATCAGCAACATTGGCCACGTGGCTATTATGCGCTCTATCATGTTGCACAAATGCGACACTTTTGTGTTCATTAACGTCGTTGTTTTTGTCACCATCACCAGCACCAGCACCATCACTATCAATGCTTTCACTTTGTGCACCTGACGGTTTTGAACTGTTAGCAACAACACTTGGTGGCAGACGATTTCCAGCGTTGGCAGCTGTCACATCAGCAGCTGGCAGGACAACATGTGTACTCGTTGACAGGACATGTGCGAATGACTGAGCATGTGCGAATTTATGCAGCGTATTATCAACATCATCAACATCATCATCAGCAGCAGCAGCAGCATCGTTTGTGAGCTCAGTTGTCGTGCTGACTTTATTATCAGTGACAACATCGTCACTGTTCACTTCTACGTGTGCACTCACAATATGCTCGTCCTCAGCATCATCACCATCACCATTCACATCATCAGTAAGAGCATCGTCGTCGTCATCAACGTCATCATCGATGTCATTCAGATTCATATTCATGTTCATGTTGACCATCGGATTGTCAAGCAGACAACGTCGGAAACGTTGTTGCACACCTTTGCCGCATGTCACACTGCAGAGCGTAAAATCGCTCCAATCATCCCAACCTGTAATTGACAAATGACGTGGCCATAAGTTATCGTTGAGTCTTCCTCAAATCAAATCAAATTTAAATTCTTAATTCCACAATACAAACTTATGCTCGTACACAACCATCTACCAACGACACTAACAACATCATCCACAGCAACATCATCATTGCCATCGAACTCAATCAACCAACTCGCGTCACGTTGTCAAGAGAAGATTCCTGTTTTCCCCATCAGTTTTTTTTACATTTTTATTAGCTCAATTTGCAGGAAATTTTCTTTGTAAACAACATAAAACCCTAAACTACAAAAAATGAAACATCATCACGGTGATTGGTACGAGGGTCATTCAACAAGTTGGTTTTAGTAAATTGTTGTAAGAACATTTTAAAGATTTCTTATTGATTTTGAAAAATTATACTGTTTTGATACAGCAGTAATTCAAAGCGCGCCAAGACTTCAAAAATGGGTGTTCCATAACGTCAACTACTTTACATAGCAAGGCAATAGATCAATTGTCAAAGTTGCCCCTTGATAACTTATCAGACAGAATACAGAACTTATGGATATGTTGAATATTCGATTATTTTACACAAATATAGCTAATGAAGAAGTTTGGTAACTCCTGAAAGAGCTGTACAATCAGCGGGGTGTTACTAAAAATTGCGTATATTTTGGCTTACAAACAAAATACAACCATAAATTGCATTAAGTGCGTATACTCATCTCAAGTTTCGAAAATAGGTCAAAAGATACTTTTTTATCCGAAGTTCAAGTTTGGTATGATTTCAACAAAATATAATTCAACAATGAACCACTTCCAATAATGAAAATCAGAAACAAATGATTCCAAATGATTTAAAAACTTATCTAGTTGTATTTAAGAAGTTTACAATGTGACAGTTGACTAGGAATAACAAAGAAGAGTTCAACTATCAACTGAAATGGCCCTCGTTTATTGGCTGAAGGCAAAACTTTAAACGAAAAAAGAATCTATTTATCAGGCACACAGGAAGCAAGCCAGGAAGACGTGCGCTTCGAGTCTATACAAAGTCGCTTTCGTGCTTTGCAATGTCGCCGCAATTTTGTGTGCAGTTAAGGGCGTTTATGTTTATGAGTATTTGTATGTGTGTGTGTGTGTTGTGTTGTGGGTGTATGTGTGTATGCATGTGGCAACTTGACACAAAAGTCAAGTGTTACTTCCCTTGAGTGTCTGCCTGCGTCGTTCCCAACGTCTCGTCTTTCGTTCGCTTTTCAATTCCACACTTTGCTTGTTTTACATGCCTCGTCATCGCGTCTGATTTTCTTCTTCTTCGCCCATTTATTGTTGAAAAGATTTATTTTTATGCAAAATTTAAGTTTATGTCTTAAAAATAACAGAAATTGTTTTTCTGATAAAGTTTAGTGAGAAAGCAAAGTGCGACGACTGTTTATATTGAAAGGAGTTTTCGTTTAGTAAATGTTTGAAACTTTTTCCTAAGCTGTTGCATAAGTGTGAGCGAGAAGGAAAGTGTTTGCCGGAAAGTTTGATTTCTTGTTTTCGTATTTTGTTTGTCATAAAATTTGGTAGGGATTTTCGAAAATTTCAATTGCTTAGTATAGAGTTACGCAATTGTAAATATTGTTGAAGTTTAGATTTCAATTTTTAGGAAAAGGACGATCACAAAATTGCCAAGAATTTTTGATTTGCAATATTTCACATAGAAAGTCAATAAAATTCGTGTTGTGCAACAAAACACAGAATATCATAGGCAATTAATTAAATTGTGTGCCCAAAAACGAGGACACACACACAGAGAGTTGTGACGAGCCCAAGTGAAAGAGCATGAAACAAGTGCAGCAGAGAAAATGAAACGAGGGTCGTACAAAATGTTGCAGAAACGACAAAATTTTGAAACTTATTTAGTCTAAAAAGGAGCTGTTGGTAGAAGGTTTCTTTAAAAAAAAATTTGTCAATGATTTGTCCCTTAATATTCGCATATAATTTGACTAACAGAAAGTGAAACAAGGCTTCGTATGCGCCTCGTTGTTATTGCTTTTGTTGTTGTTGTTGTTTGCTTACGCACCCAAATGCTTCCAAATGTGATGCTCGAACTGCGGCGTCCAACGATGCAAGCCATTAATGCTGATATGCAGAATATCTTTTTCCATTGAGGAGGCTGAGTTGCTCATGCCACCACCGCCGCCCCCGTCGCCAACGCCCACACTTGACTGCTGTTGCTGTTGCAGTTGTTGTTGCCGTCCTTGTTGCTGTTGCTGTTGTGTTGCTGGCAGCAAATTGCCGAAAGCAATCAATTCCATTGGCAACATTTTCAGCATATTAGCATCAAAGCAGCCCAACGGCTCGAGGGTCGCATTTAATTGACTAAAAAGCAAAAAACAGACAAAGCGAAACGTTTTTGAGTAATCGAAAAGAAAAATTTACATAAAAGTAAAAATGAACCAAACAAAAAAGTGAAAACGCTGCATAAAAATATTTGCAATTTATTTGAATGTTTTGCTTTTCTGCTCGTTTCGTAAATTTAATTAAACAGATTTCAAACTAAGCGAATCATTTTTTTCTTCTTCTTCTCTTGCTTCTCATCGCATTATATGCAAATATGCTTGGCACTCACCCCTCGTACTGATAAGCTGACTCGACACTGTTGCCACGAGCGGCGGCATTGGCGGCAGACGTTGCATCCGCATTGCCATTTATGTTGCCGCCACTTTGTGCGACACCGCCACCGCCGCTGCCGCCGCCTCCCTCGCCCTCACCATGACCGGGTGTCATTTTCAGCAAGGAGGCGCCTTTGTAGATCGTTTCCGGCGTTAATGTTATTAAAATGGCAGCTGCTGACGAAGCTGTCGTCGACGACATTGTAACTGTTTGCGTTGCACTTTTGCTGCCGGCCATTTGCAGCCTTGCTCGCGCCCCCGCCCGTGCCCCTGTCGCTGCTGGCAGCAAGTTGACGATGTCATCGTCATCGTCATCGCTGAAGATGCGCGCGCCCAACGCTTTAACAATCACAGGACTCGTGCGTATCAACTCGGCTATGCTTTTGTGTGCACAGGGATCAACAATGTTGCTCTTACTGTCGCTGCAGCCATCGCCGTCGCTGTTGCTGGCATGCCGTCGCTGCAACGGCGTTGCGTTGGCCTCCTGTGCTTTGTGTTGCAACAGCAAAAAGAGTAGCAACAACAGCGGTGGCAACAATTGTCGCTGTCGTGTCCTTTGTGCTGCGATGTTGTTGTTGTTGTTCTCTTTGGTCATTTTCCACTGCTTTAATCGTACGAAAATGTTGACTTTAAAAGTTAAATTTCGTCGTCAGCTTTCAACTTGTTTTTTAAATTAGATTTTTTTCACAGTTTATATGCAAAAGTCACGTTCCTCGTCTTTCAGCAATGACTTGTTCATTTTTTGTTGTTGTCTTTTTGCTATTGTTGTTGTTTTTGATGTTGTTGCTGCAAAATAAATAATAACAAAATATCAGAATACAGCTTGGTTAAGTAATTGCAATGAATTCGTATTGAAAACGTTTGCTTAAATGCTGAAACCTTTTAACAAATTGCCACAGTGAAGCCTCACACACAGCCGACGCAACAAAGCACAGCGCGCCAATGATGAAAACTTGTTGTGCAACTCTTAGTCAATGCAACGCAGTATAATTGCTCAGCAAAAGTTTTTAATTTGTATCTTTTTTGTGTTGGTAACTGTATCGGTTGCAACTCAAATTAAAATTGGGTCAAAATAGCAAAACGTATGGAAATTAAATGCTTGCCATGCGCCTTTCTGTTTTAATTTGCCGGTCAGATACTTCGGTCAGGATATGCACAATTCTCATTTTACGTTTTTCGGTTTGAACTTTGTTAAAATGTTACTTTTAGCTTGAGAATGCTTTTGTTGCAATAATTGCTCTTGCAATCGCTTATGGCAGCGCATGCTGTCCTTTGCCATCTACGCACACACACACTCACTCACATTGAATCACGTATATCCTTTTGGCTTTGTCCTGTACAAAATGTCGTATTTGATTATAGTTTGTTATTTGCTTTTAGCTATGAAAAATATTTTTATTGTTTAGATATATTTCCTATGCCATGAAACTTTGCCGGATATGCGCTGTTAGACGGAGTCGATGGCAAAGGGGGAGCGTGTGCGGCAGGGAGAGAACTGAAATGGTGACACGGAGCAACCTCCCGGAAAAATGGCGCGGAAACTTTTTGTTGCTTGCAATTTTCAGTTGGCATTTGTTTATTTGCCAAAGTATTCAAATTTAAAACAGATTTTTATAGCTTTGTAAAGTACACGAAAAGTCATGCAACGCTGCTAAGTGTCATGTTAAATATTTAAAGATAAAAATATTTCAAATCTTCGATTGCTAAGTCACAGCAAAAGCGTTCATTCAAATAAACTAAAAAGTTAAGTTGACCTTGCCAGAGATTTGATACTTTTTCGCCCAATAATACGCCGATTTTTCTCTATCTCTTTATCTCTCTCTCTCTCTATTCGTATAGCACACATACCACAAAGCTCGTTTGGTTTTAAAGATATGATTTTAAGTAACATACTGTCATTAACGTAGCGTCTTTAAATATTCCGAAAAATTCAAGTGTTTATTCATTTTATTTATTATTAATATTTGGACCTTTAAGAATATATCATCTTAAGGATAGGTTAAAATTTAGAAAAATTATGAAGGTTTAACTATTATATGGTCACAGCGGACTTATCCATGCTTGAAATTTTTAATGCATATTTCACAAAACTATATTTCACAAGATCACTTCAATGGATTGACTTTTTGTGCAATGCCATGTCTCTCTAACATATTTTTGCCTTTGTTCAACTTCTTTAACGCGACTTGATAATATTGTAAACTCAATAATGTAAAATCATTAAGCCAAAAGTATCCGTTAATTATAAACATTAAGTCATTAACGTAACTTGATCAACAGATGAACATTTAATCAATAGTTTTCAATTTATTCTACGATATTAACAAAACGTAATTGAACGTAAGTTATTGCAGTATCTTTAAGGCTTTGTGCATTTAAATAAATTTATTTAAATGCTTTCTAAATACGAAAGATGTGCCAACAAAAACATACATGAAGAAAAACGTTTGCACTTAACTCAGCTAAACGTAACGAAACGACATGTTACGACACTCTACGCCACTTTACGTCACTTGAACTCATGTAAGCAGCAATCTTAAATTTCAAAACATAATTTTCTGCACTTCAGGTATTTTTTTTACTCACTTTTTCTTATTTGTTGATTTTACGTAACATAACATGAGCGTTAACGTTGAGTCACATTACATAGACGAGATTCTTTGTTGCCATGAAAACGAATTTTTAATTTATAATTTACTTTTTTCTTCTCATTGAATTTCAACAGAAAATTCATTTCCATACACAAACTCGTTAAAAGAAAATTGTTTGATAAAAAGAAAAAGAAAACTTCAAAACAAAAAGATAACGAAAAGAAAAATTCTGCGTAATAAGTAAATTTTTGCATGAATTAAAAAGAAAAATCTAAATTTCTATTTTAATATGTCAAACAATAAATGATTCAAAGGAAATCCACGAAAAAAAGGTCATTTGGGTGTACAATTGTTTTAATATTTGCAAATAATTCATTACACAATTTTTATTTGTGTGAAGCGTAGCTGAGTGAGTGAATGAATGAGGATTTAAGGGGTTTGAGATAATTGAGCGCAAAATTGAAGGCCACTTCAATGTCATTTATGGCGAGTAAGAGACCAACAAAATCGTTGGCCATAACTCTGATAGCAATATTGATGATATTGATGATGATAATGATGATGACGACTACGTCGATGATATTTGATTGAATATCAAAGCAGCTCAGAACGAAATATCTTCACAACAACGACAACGACAACAACAACTACTACAACAACAATGACAGAACGTTTAACAAGTATGACTCCCAAAGGACTCGTTAAAATGATAGCAAATACAGATACAGATACACACACATATAGATACACCCACCTAAGCACAGACACACACATAAACATTCAAGTATGGAAAACGAGAAGGCAGAAACAAGTTTAAAAGCTCAGCACGTTTATTTTCATGTTTGGTGTTTTTTTCATTTCTTTGCTCCTTTTTCGGGTCCTTGCATAAAATAAAATAGCTGAAATATTTTCGTTTACAAATTATACTTTAAATGTTCTTATATCCGACCTTGGGATTAATTTGATGCCGAAGCCGTTGCGGGCAGCATCAATTATCCTTAGGGAGCCAACTCCACTCGGCTCTTCTCCACATTCGAATTCGACTCTACTGTTTGTACTGCTTTTCCACCCACAACTTGTTGGTTATTTTTATCTGTGTGTATGTGTGTGGGTGAGTGTTTGTCTTATCTACACGAATGATTAAGTTGAAACTGTTGGAAAAATTAATTTTATAGTGCATTCGCCTTAATAAAAGTTGGCAAGGGATTTATGCGGATTTCCATTTTGGTTAAGTTGGATTTACTTTCGGTTTTGCGATTTAAATTTCAAATTGTCGCAACAAATTTCGAATTGTTTGTTGCTTGTCTTTGATAACATTATTTTACTTATTGTTCACTTGCATGTTGGGCATACTTTTATGCTCTTGTATATTGACTTTGTTATGAAGTTGGCAACGCACAGAAGATGAAATATCCAACCATTTAAAGTATTTATGAAGATACATATGTTTGTATATTCTTGATAGGCTCTTTGAGTGAGATGTAGCCATGTCTGGCTATCTGACCATCTGTTTGTTTCAGTGCGAATTTCTCATAGAGTTTTAATTTAAAACTTTTAAGACTATCCAAAAAATTAAAAAAAGTAATTTTTTTTTAATATGCCCAGAAATTGTAATACTTTAAAATATCTTGATCAGACGACTATTACATACATTCATCTGCCATTGGAGCTATTCGACTTGTTTTTAAAGCTTTCGACGTCTTTTTTTGGACGTCTTTGAACGTCTTGGAAGGACCTAAATACAAGTATGTAGTTAGAATATTGTGCTAGATAGGCAATAATCAAAGCTTCATAGGATCGATCGAAATTCTAATTGGAGAAACTATAAAAAGTAGTTACACAACGCAACAACAACATTATTTACAAGAGTATATGAATTTCGATCAATCCTTAAATAATTTCCATTCTTGGTTTTATTTTTTTTTATATACATATGCACCATTTATGCTATGAAGAGAAATGTCAGCCATTTTGTTTCAATAATTTGCGACGCAGCTGTGGCAGTGACAAGTTCACAAAGACTTTCGAGCTTTTCTCTGTTAGATAAGATAAGAATTTGAATTTGGTTTATTGATATGACTGCTGTTGTTGATAGTTTACCAATTGCCGGCAAATAAAATGAAATCAAATTGCCACTTGCAATATGCTTCAATGCCGTTGGACTCACAATGATGGCAGTCGTTGCTCTGCACTTGTTCACTCGCTCGTACACTTGCTCGTAAACTTGCTTGCATACACACCCACACGCACACACAGTCGCACTAAGTCATCGTTGGTGAAAATACATTATTTCTCTTTATCACTTCGACTTCCACTTCATCTCGCTGAATGACTAACTGAATGACTGACTGAATGACTGACTGACTGTGTGACTGACTGTCTGTTCACGTAACGCCGTGCCGTACATGCTATGAATGTTCCTTATTGTGGCTCTCACTCACACCCGCACACTCTCGCTTTCAATGCCACTCACACATTTGCACACTTGACTTGGCGTAGAAGTTCCCATCGAATGTGGCCGTCATCCAAAAAAAAACCAGTAAGGGCGGTATAGTTGAGTATTCTCAACTATATAATACCCTGTACACACACCTATGTTGATAACACGTTAAACATTCGCCGACAGCAAAAGCAGTGTACCACGATATGGTTTGTGTATTTGCTAATAGTGAGGCAGGGCTCACAGTGCAATGTTGCCATTAGATGGCGCTTTAGTACGGATTTTGTTACAAAGCATTGTGGCAAAATTTTAGTGTGTTGGTCTTTGCGGGGAAAGTGGTAGTTTGTTGTATGCAGTTTTAAAAAGGTATTTTACCTGAGTTTGCATACAAAATTTCAGCATTGTATTCTTTATACTTTAGGAGATACAGCAATTTTAAGAAAAAAATGACCTTTTGTTGTGCTTGATGGGCGGGAAGGAATGGGCGTGGCGAAAATTCCTTCAAACTTCATCTAGTGTTCGACCACACGAGACTATCTTCCAAATTTCAAGTCTCTAGCTTTAATAGTTTTCGCAGTGTTAAGTACGGTTTTTGTTACAAATAGGATAAAGCAGTGTTCAAAGCGCAATTTATGCCAAATTTCAACTTGTTTGTCTTTGCGTTGTCACACAGCGTTAAAAATGAAAGTTTGTGGTATGCAGTTTTAAAAAGGTATGTTTACTGAGTTGGCATACAAAATTTCAGCATTGTATCTATTATAGTTTAGGAGATACAGCAATTTTAAGAAAACAACTTTTTGAGGGGAAACGAAGGGGAGGGGGAAAAAATGTGGTATGCAGTTTTGTAGAGCTATACATACTGAGTCTACATACTCATTTTCATGTTTCTAACTCATCAGGTTTTCGAGCTACGGCCTTTTGAAAAAATGGGTGGTGTTCGATGGGCGGGAAGGAGTGGGCGTGGCAAAAAATCCTTCAAACTTGATCTAGCGTTTGACCTCACGAGTCTATCCACCAAATTTCAAGTCTCTAGCTCTTATAGTTTTCGAGAACCATTGGTGAGGACGGACGGACGGACGGACGGACAGACAGGGCTATATCAATTCGTCTTGTCATCCTGATCAAGAATATATATACTTTATAGGGTCCCCCTCCCCTCCTTCTATGCGTTACATACAAACCGTCTCAAACAAACTTAATATACCCTGATACACAGTGTGTGTACAGGGTATAAAAAATAAATAAATATATAAAATAAAAAAAAGGACGCACACTCAAACGGCCATCAGCAAAACCAAAACAAAACCAGTAAAGAATTGCAGTCGAGAGTACTCGACTTCGGTATACCCTGTACCTTCATTTTGTAACGGCTGTTATAAGGTGTTGCGCCGCCCACTTTTCAATGGAAACAAGTTTAATTTCCATTCAAAATCATACCTACATTCGGTCTTCTATTTTGGCTATATGTGGGCGTGGTCACGCACATTTTATGATTGAATCTAGTTATACTCCATCCCAAAAGCATATATGCAAAGTTTCCTTCATGTAGGATATATGGCTCCTGAGGTATAAGCGTCTTAAATTTTTCCTATATGTGGGCGTGGCCACGACCATTTCTCTATTCTATCTTTTTGGGCTTCAAGCCTTTTCCTATTTTGATGTTCCTATCTCAAAAGACAATCGTGAAAATATTTAATTTTAATTTTTTTACCCGAGGTAACTCCACTTATTTGCCCCTACCCCGAAACTAAGTTCCAAAGGGTAAAAATAATAAACTTGATCTGCTTAATGAATTTTGGTTCTTACTATTATAGTTTCCGAGATCGACGTGTTCATACAAATGGACAGACGGACAGACGAACATGGCTAAATCAATTTCTCATTCGATACTAATCAAGAATCGGAGATGTCTCCTTCTGACAAAACTGATATACCCTTGTACCATAAGGTACGGGGTATAAAAATGTGCAAAAATGGCAGAACAAAATGTATCCTTGCGCTGCGTTGGTTCGGCGTGTGTTGTGTGCCAGATATGCGCTTCTTGAGTAGTTCTGCCAAAGTATTGATGCCAAGAAATACAAAACAAAAAACATGCTATCTCTCCCTCTGTGAAGACACTTGAAATGAACGCCGCAATATCCAATTTCTTTTTTCTTTTTGTTCTTAAAATTTTTTTCCTGGCTCTGCTCTGTCGCTTTTTCGCAATGTCTTCAATATGCAAATCACTCGGCAGGTCCCGTGCTGCTATACGCAATTTAGCCATTGCATTTTTTTTCGTAAGTTCTTAACTATGCTTTTCTTTTCACCTTTTTATATTTTTATTTCGCACTTTTTTCTTTTCAAGACTTGTTTTCTTGAAGTTTTTTTACCTCATTTTTTTTAGGCCATGACAAGTGCTTTAGTGTGTAAATTTTGCCAAAGAAGACTTTGAAAAACAAATTAATTAAAAAAATGTCAACAAGTTCAAGCAAGTTATTAAAAGGCTCAGGTTAGTTTACGTAAACATGATTGAACGAAGGCTGCTTAAAGATCTTTAACTGTGTGGCACTTTTTGCAAAGATTTTGCGTTTCTTTTGAGCTCATTTCAACCTTCTCTTTGGCTCATAATCGGCAAGGGGATTTTTTGTTTTGGATAATTTGTGCCAGCTTCAAGAGGAATTAGAGAAAAGTCTAATTAAAACCTTTTAGTGTTCGGAAATCAATTGTATAAAATCATTGATAAAAGCCAATCAAATTCAGAAAAATGTTTATTTATTTTTTGATATTTAAATACTTATACTTATGAAAAATATCTTTGTATGAAATGCCTTATTTAAAAACACTTGTACGCGAGTTGTGGTCAGAAAAAGTATCTTTTAGTCGACATGTGACACATGTGACACAATTAATGAGAGTCACTTGAGCTCACATTGAGATTGTTTGAACTCCAGTGGATTTATTTTCATTGCTTTGAAAAAGTTGGTCGACATATTTGTAAAAGATCGTTCATGTAAATAATGTATTAATAATGTGCAAATGTTTAAAGAATCTTTCTGTCTGTCTATTTATTTTATATATTTATTGAATCATTTTAGCATCGACCTGATTATAGAAGATCCTCTGTATATGAAAATAAGTAAAGCTTAAAGAATATAACTTGGGAAACACTTTTCTTTATAACAAGGCATTCATTCAATAAATTGCTTTTACATATTACAAATATATCTGTCTTTCTTGTTTTAAGATAATTTTTTGCTGTTCAATGTTAAGACTCCAAGTACAAATAATAAACCATTTGCAATTATTTTTAAGGATATGTAAAGTTTGTCTTTTTTTCTTGCCTCAAATCTTGACAAACGGAAAAGAAGCTTAAAATGCAAAAGGAACGAAATGCAAAAAGTACAAGCAAAATAAATTCATGTCAAACAAATGCTTTCACTGAATAAATAAAAACACGCACTCATTTATGCGAACTCATTGCGCACAAATACCGAATTAAAAGTGAATTTATTGCCGACGCCACACAAGAGAATAAAAAATCGAGGCGGCATTTAGAGCGGAGTGAAGTAAAATGTAGTGGAGGGGACAAAAGTGAAGTGAAGTAATGTAAAGTGAAGTGAAAAGGTGTACAGAGGCGTTCAAAATTGCAGACTACGAAATTTATGCGCACAATTAATTTTCAAATGCTAATCTCAGACAAAATCAACATTGTAACAAAAAGGGATTTATTGAAATCGTTCGTTTAAATGCACCATTTGCTCAGTGTGTGTGTGTGTGTGTGTGTGTGTGTGTGTGTGTGTGTGTGTGTGTGTGTGTGTGTGTGTTAGTGTGAGTGTGAGTGTGTGAATGGAAATGAAAATGGAAGCGGATAAGGATACGGAAACGGAAACAGATTCGAATACAAAATCAACAATAAAGTCATTCATTGGCAGCCATTTTGCGTGTTTGCTTTGCGGCAATTATTTAAAGCCCGTAAACAAAAGCAACAAATAACAAAAACAAATAGTAAACAAAAACAAAAACCAAAACACAAAAAACCCAAAATATACTCTAATAAAATTACTTATGCAGAAAACAAAGTTAATTTGAAATTTAATGATTTAAACATGTTTTAGGCGTCAACAAGCGGGTGAGTTAGAGCGAAAGAGAAGTCGTGGGAGTGCGATAAGTTAAGCGCTTTGAGCATGAGATATTTTTATGGCTGATTAGCGGCGCGGAGCCCCAACCCATTTGTGCGGAAGAAACGCACGCATAATTAGCAATTGGCAAGTTTATGGCAAAGGCTTTCTCCTATTATTGTTGTTGCTTTGGCTTCAGATTATAATAATTATGATGCCACTTAGCTTCGTGTACAACTGTCTATCTATCTGTACGTACATGAGAGTGTGTGTGTATGTGTTTGAGTCTCGGTTCGTTTGTTCGTTCGTCGTTATTTATGTGCATTATCGCAAAGCGCATTTAACTTGCAAATTGCGTGGGATCATGAAGGTTAACAGTCGCGGTATTAAGCATGATAAGCGCTTCGCATCGTTAAGAGAAGACTGAAGGGATTTATACCCTGCACACACTGTGCGGCTACATTATGTATGGTCAGACCAAATGAATGTAAAGCCTCAAAGAAGAGGAGAGAGATCCCATAAAGTGTTTGTAGGAATGATCAGGATGACATATCTGTTCGTCTGTCCTCACTTATGGTACTTAGCAACTCTTAGAGAGATTTTAAATTCGAAATGAGATTTTACTAATTCGTGCTATTCCAACCGTTCTCTATTTTAAAAGCCGTTACCAGATATGATATGAACATGTCTATTGGTAGCTAAATTTTTACCCCTACCTGATTTACCTTCAAATAACCATTCCTTTAAAACAACTATATCTGGTAAAATAAAAATTATTGTAGCTGTAGGATCCGTTTATATGTAGTCTCAGCAAATACACATATTCAAAAATAGTCTCCTAAAAAATGACCCTTTCCCTAATTATTACCCCTTAGACAATCAAAATGAAAATTCCTTTTTACAAGTTTTCTTGAAATTTGGAGAAATATTATATTCAAAGTAGGCAGCGTATTGTATTGTCGAGAACACCCATACTTTTTGTTGCAATTTTTTGTTTATTGCCTTATTTTATTTTATTTTATTTTTTCAGTTTGTTACGTTGCCTTTTCATTTACATACTTTCGTAAAAAGCCTTGACTAATTGTCGGTGTAATTTAAGCCTATGCTATGCTAAGCCAGCGAGGACTGCCCGAATGATAAATAGATGCTCTATCAAAATGACTAAGAAGCTTTGTGTGCTTCTGACTTAAAGCATTTAAGAAAACAATTAACAACATAAATACAAACAAGCCAAAGACGTTCGTTTGTCGATCTGTTCGTCTATCTCTCTATCTATCTGTCCGACTGTCTGCCTTTGTGCCACCAACTCTCTTTACTATTCAATAAGTACTTTTGTGTACGCTTCACTTGCCACAAGATTGACTCCAAATCCAATTCAATCGCAACCCATTTCATGTGCTTGGCTTAATTCAACCAAATACAAAAACAATAACCAAAAAAAAAGTATCTTCAACCACGAGTTTCTTAAACAAACCGTCATCAAATAAACATATTTTCCAATTGGCACTCACCGAATTATTTGTTGCTCCTTTTTGCGCCTTAACACATTTAAGTATCCATCATCGTAAAAACTACGCCGACACAACACAACACAACATCATTATCATCGAAATCATTACCATCATCAGCAGCGGCATCAGCATCAGGATTATGCAGTCAAGTAGGAAATTTATTTATTTTGTGCGTCTGGCATATAAATTACATTTCCAAAACGTCAGCGAAAGACAAGCACTAAATTATGGCACATAAATGTATTTATTTCGCATTTGGTTTTTCAGTTAATTTTTGTTTTCTTTTTTCTCCCTTTATTTTTATTTTTATTGTTTTGTTTTTATTTCATTATTTGTTTCCTCTTCGTGGTTGTTGTTTGTCTTTTTTCAACGTTTGTTTTGCTTTATTGAATTTGCATTCGTTTATTTATTAAGTTAGAAAATAAAGTAGTTTATTTTATATTTGATAATTTATGACTTCGAATAAAAAAAAGAGTTGCTGTAAAGCATTATTTTTTTTTAGTAAAGCCGCTGAGAATTTGACAAATGAAGTTTTAGATTTGTTTGTTTGATAAATTATACATAAATTATGTTTTTATATGGTTTAATAAAATCTATTACATTTAACTCGATATTTTTCTAATGAAACATTATGCAATAAAATTTTTATCAGGCATCACCCTGGAAGTATGCAACACTTTTACAAAATGGTTCAAACTCCACTTTCGTGTTTTGTTTTCTAAAAAGAGAAAAGCATGAATAAAAAATGTCATTTCGAACCTTCTGCCAAATAATCAAATTGAAGCTGAAATCTACACATGTTTCTTTCTCCCTTTTCCACAAACCTCAATCCCAGCAATTTAACTGAGTTTCCTCAAATTGTAGTTGTACCTGAAACCAATAAAAACAAATGCCATCCAAGTCAATTTGCGCCAATCATCTGTGTTTCTCTATAATTCCATCAATTTAATTTGATGGGCTTCGCATTTGGATCGGAAAGTGCTTGGGTGGGACTCATTGAAAATTACGGAGATAATAAATATTAAAATAAGGTAAGGTTGTCAGCGCTGTAAGCTAATTTGCTACCATTTCAGAGAGCGCACAAAGTGATTACATTGCTAAGGGCTCATTACATCGAAGTGCGCCCAAAACTATGCTTGATGTAATACCGTTGATGAT
Source organism: Phortica okadai (assembly GCA_034638295.1). Classification (NCBI taxonomy): domain Eukaryota; kingdom Metazoa; phylum Arthropoda; class Insecta; order Diptera; family Drosophilidae; genus Phortica; species Phortica okadai. Next base: position 36,938,111 of record CM067849.1, read on the forward strand.
GAATTCAAACAATTCAAATGATATTGTTTTCACTAAAGACAAATCAAATTCAAATCTCTCTACGTCACGCTCAGTGCACATGTTTAAGCGCCTTAAACTAAGCTTGATGTGCTATGCTTTTGTAAATTTCATCAACATTATTTGCGAAAATAATTTAGTAAATTTTGGAATCTAAGTAGAAATAAGAATAATGAAAACTTCGTGATTTATTGCTAAGCCTTTCAATTTATATCAAATATCAAATGATTTTGTTAAAAGCGCCCATGAAGAGAAAGAAAATTGTTGAAAATTGCTACACAAATTTATGATCAAAATGTATTGAAAGGAATATGTTATATGAAATTTGCATGCAATCGTTTATGCCCAAATGAGTTGTTGGCATTTTTATTATAAGTTTTTTTACTGCCAATATTTGCCGAACACGATTTGCATTCAATTTAGTTACACGCTTCAATGCTGTTCACTTTCAAGTTGGTTTTATTGCAATTTTGTATTTAACTTTTTTCCAACATTATTTGCTCTTGTTGTCGTTGTTATTATTGTAATTGTTTTTATATTAAAAATGCCAATAAACATAAAATGTAAAACAAATTTGTTTTTTATCAAAAGTCAAAACACGAAAGGAAAAATATATAGGATAAAAAAATTATTTTATTTATTTAATTAACGAAATAATTTTTACTCAAACGATTTTTTAATTTATTTATTTTACTTTATTTATTTTGTAACGTTTTTTTACGACATTTTAAATTTGTGCGTAATTTGACCGCATTTTTGTAGTCAATTTTATTGTTTGTGACCACAAATGGTACAAAATAACCTTTATGGGCAACAACTGTTTTTGCGTGCCTCTGCGTGTGTCTGTGTGGGTGCACACTGCGTATTTTGATAAGCTGTTTGTAAAACACTTCACTTCAGTACTTCACACTTGGCTTTAGTTACTTTTCAATGCCGATTCGCGTCCGTCGCTTGAACTCACTTGCAACATTGACGTTGTCACGCTGCCACGTAACTGTCTGCTTGCGGCTTTGGCAACGCGCTTTTATAGACAGAGGCTAAAAAAGCTCACAAGCAATGCGCAACTGCGGATAGAACGCAATTGAGACGGCAAGCGGCTGGAGAGCGCGCTGAATGGAGAGTCTGAGAGAGAGAGAGAGAGCCGGCATAATTCAATGCTTCGTTAATGTTTTTTAAATTCTCATTATTATTATTAGTTTTTTGTTGGGCTTGTGTCTGTTTGTGTGTGTGAGTGTGTGTGTGTGTTAAGACGACACCAACACGTGCCGCAAGCAACGACTGCACAATGCAAAAGACTTAAATAGTTGATACTTGATACAACGCAAAAAAGTTTTAATTGAATTGCGGTTGCAAGTTTCTTTCTAGCTTCATTCTACAGTACTCTTCATCTTATTGCATTTTGCTGTTGCCGTTGTTGTTGTTGTTGTCGTCCTTTGTATTTGACAGAATGTCCTTTTCGCCAAAATGGCTGGTGTGACTTACACTTGCGCAAGGTGTTGAAAAGTTGCGCATAGAAAACTTTGCGTAATTTTAGTGTTTGACTTTGTTTTTAATTTTTGCGTTCACCATGCAGTTAATATAAGCAAACACACACAAACAGACACACACACAGACAGATAGACTCAAGCTGTTGAAGTGCGACAGGCAACACACCCACCCATATGACATGTTGACGCCTGCAGATATGCTATAACATTTTGATTGCAACTTTCACAATGTGAACTTCGTCGTTGTTGTTTTTTATTTTCGAAGACAACGCAGTTAATATCGTCACTATGTGCGTGTGTGTGTCTTGAAAGTCGTCACACACACACACGCAAGTACACCTACACTCATGTACAAACACCTGTTGTTGTTTTGCCGCTTTTTTGTGTCTTAACTTTAGTTTTCTTGTTTCTTCATGTTCGTCTTTTGTTTGCTTTTGGCTTTTGGCTCGGCTTTTCTCAACTCCTGTGTTAACTTTGTTAGCGGCTTGTGTTAACGCCTTTGTTGCCTTATCGTCAGATGTTTTTTATACTTCTTTGGTTTTGTTTTGTTTACCATGTTTTTTTTGTTTTATTTTTATCGCAGTTACTTGTTGTGCTTGCAACTCATGCTCATTGTGGCTCTTTAAAAGCAACGAGGTTACTTTTTATGCAATGAACGTTTTTGTTTAGCTAAAGCAAAAGTTTGATCAAAGCTTTAAATTACGAAATCAAGTTTCTTTCTTTTCAACAGTGAAATTTACTTAAAGACTTATGTACAGCACTTAATCAGTATCTCTTATCTAAAGTTTTCCTTCCTTAAATTTAAATAAACGTTTAAAAGACATGCGAACATGCTTCATTCTCAATAAACCATCAGTTCGGTTCGTGGATCGATTCCTATAAACAATCTTTTTGTTAAAGGTATCAAATGTTTTCGTGATTCGCAAATGGAGCGCTATTTTACATGTGTCTGCCATCAACTGAAATTGGTTTATAAGCAATTTAAGCTAAAGAATAAAAACAAAACCTCTTTAGTTTCAAGTTTGTCTTCCGTGAGTTGATTTGTACGCTGTGGCAAAAACTTTCGCAAAACGCACAACTTTCTTTTTAGAGCATCAACTTTGCCGTGGAAACATTTGCCAACCTCTTCTATCTCGACAGACCTTAAACAAGAAAAAAATAAAAATAAAAGTAAAGAAAGAAGTTGCAAGTTCTTCACAATGCTACTCAGCTCTTTTTCACTCGTCGAGTTGCCGCATCGCAAGTCGCATCGTGTTGCAGCTAACTGTGTTTATTGCATTTACACCTGGTGGCATTTAAAGCGGGCCACCGAAACCCACACCCCCCACCGCCGTCGCCACCCTATCAGCTATGCAGCAGTGGCACGGCAAGGAGGGCGGAGCAGTTCAACTTACGCCATCAACACAGTTTGCGACTTCTGGCGTCGTTTGTGCGTCAAAGCAGAAAATGCAGCAGAGTGTGTGGCGTGTTGCAAGTGCCGCAACTGCGGGCTTTCTCAACCTGTTCAACGTGAGCGTTGGCTCGAGTCGATTTGATTAAATCTCGACACTTGGAAAACGTCAGAAAATAACAGCGCTGCGGGGCGAGGGGGTTGCGGCGTTGTGGGTTCATGGCTCGAATGAATTCATTAAAGTATTAAATGATTAGATTACAACGACTTTGTTTTGGGTTAAGTTGATTTTGGTTTATTCTCCGTTTAAGTTCTTAAAGTCTGTCAAATTGTTTTGTACAACGCAGCCAATAACATCAAATAAAAATGTCAAATGAAGTCTACTTTAAAGATGAAAAAAAAACCGCAGCGAAGAGCAAAGAAATCAAGGCAACAAATTTGAATAAACAACAATTGACACGCGAATGTGTCAAATATGTTAGTGTGATGAATGCAAATAGATTTATTTACGAAATATGATGAAGTGACAGTGTGGAATCAAAACGAAAAAAAAACTTCTAAAAGCAAATAAAAGTAAAAAATCAACGCTAAAGTTTTTGCTTTTCCATGAAAGTTAACGACAAGAAAATGAATACGTGAAACATTCAAAATATGAAATGCTTTGACGCGATTCACAAGTCTGTGGAGAGCAACAACTCAAAGGAATAAAAATAAAAAATAATACGCCATGTACCATGACAGGAGACGTCGTCGCCGCCATCATCGTCGTTTGAATACTCCCACTTGTGGTATAGAATATTAGCCACGTTTGCTGAGGGCCAACGTCAAGTTGCCTGTCTGTCGTCGTCATGGAGACAGACGGAAAGAGTGCTTAATACATAACGGTAGTCGCAGGTGAATCGAAATTTATATTCTATTATTGAAAATTGTAAACGAAGGGTTCAATGGAAATTCTATGCACGAATCGATCCATAAATATTTAAATCGTTTTCACAAATGTGTTTATGCATATGTGTAATGTGAAATGTATTACAGTTGCGATAACTTAAATGTGAGTAGAAAAAAAATTGGTTGACATTAAAGAGCGATTTTGTTACTCTAAGGTGTTAAAGAAAGCATGTGAGACCATCGTTCACTAATCAACTCGTGAAAAGTAAAATAGCAAGTCATGTTAGTCTAAACATATCAGCAAAGCTTCTGAAATTATATTCTCGACTAAAATACTCGGACGGTACATTTCACAATTACGAAAAAAAAATTAGAAAATGGCAGAAAATGAATAAATTATAAGAAATTTTAGTTATAACATCTTTGGTTGGTAAAAATGGAAGAGAAAAAAATATTATATTTAGAGGATGTGAATACTGAATATCCATATGATATTGGAGGTTATTTTCTCTTATAATTGTCGAGATATAATTTTTTTAAATTATTGGCTTTGATGGGAAATGGGAGAAACGAACATTTCGTTGAGTCATTTTTATGGAACATATTAGTACTTACATGTTTCTTTTTCTTTAGAATTTTTGGTTAGTGGGGTGGGGGCACAAAACTCCCAATCAAAATTTAAGTAGCATGTAGCAATTCTTTAATTCTGTAACTCTTCGTTTTCATTAAGCATTGATGAGGTCGGACGCATGGTTCAACAGACATGCTTAGATCGATATTCGTTCTGATCATTCCTACCCTTCATCGATTAGTGACGCCCATTTTGACTGAAACAGATTATGTGCAAAGCACAAAAGATTAGGATAACTTCAAATCATTTTATGACGGGATTAAATTTAAGAACAAAGTAATTTCTGAAATCTGTTTTAAATAAAGCTTTAATTTAATATCCAAAACTTTTTGGTGCTCAAAGTTTTATTCACTTCTCATTCTAAGTCATTTACAAACTTTTCTAGCCGAAGAAAAAAAATCAGGCAACAAAACTCAACTCAAACTCATTTGAGGCAATTCGGAAACATATTCATGCATATTTTAGTAACGAATTTGCGCACATTCATTTCACGCTGAAGCCCTTGTAACTCAACAACTCAGATGATTGCAGCAAAAATGCGTCGTCGCCGCCTTTTGGCCAAAAGTGACTAACTCAATTTCCGCTTGAGTACCAAAATTGAACGCTTCGTGGACTCACACATTCACAGACACCCACTCAAACAAATACACATGTCTTGCGCTTACTATTGACGAGATAGAAAGAGAGTGTGTGTGTACACGAGTGAGAGGAAGAGAACTCAATTAACAATGTGCGATCTTAATGGGCTTTCAACAACTGCCAACGTCACCATCACTCGCAGACCCAAAAAAAAAAAAACGCCGCGCCAAATTAGACAAACTCGACTAATTGCAAAAAGATGTGCAGAGTTGCCAACGCCGCCATTAGAATAAAAAAAAATTAGTCGGAAAAATCGGAAACCACAAAAAACTGATAAAAGTTGCTCAATTTTGCGCCCACAAGAGCAAAATTTGGTTGTCCATTAGTTCTTTTATTCTTTTTCTCTTTTTTTTTTTTTTTTTGGTATGTCAAACAGTTGAAATCCATCGAATAAAGAAAAGCATTCCCTGTTCACTTGTTGTTGCCGTTAAGTGACTTTGCGTGTGAAACGAAAACGATTTTATTTCTCTCTTAGCAACATTCAATCAAAAATACGTAAAACGTAAATTGTCTGCCTGAAGTCCGATCAGCTTTTTAAGGACTGTCTGGATCACTCCTTCCATTTCTAGTCGCAAATAATCGGGACACCCCACTGCATTTCCAGACACCTTCAATAAAGACAATATTAGGCGATATAACGACACTCACATACTTGAAATTGATCCCAACCCGCTGGTCATCAACCTCATTGACAATAGGAAACAAACATGAAAAATTTCAATCCCCTCGATTTACCTTTCCTATTACCACAAGGTCTTCGAACGTCATTGACTCTCTCATAAGACTTCCAACCAACCTCCAGCCCCCTTTTGTAACAATTTTCCGGCAATCTTAAGTATATATGAATTAGCCAATATCGATCCCGGGATATTACTGTTTTTGAAGTCCCAAAAATTCCGGGATTGAAGTTTCCAGGCCTAATTTTTTTTTTGTGATTTTCATAATTTCTTTTTATCAACTGTAACACTAAATATTCTTAAAAAAATACATCGCTGATATTTAAAAGAATAATTGGTTACAAAGTTAGGAAAAAACCAGTGAGGACGCTAACTTCAGCAAGGCTGAAGTAAAGATTGTCTTCACGCCATTCCTTGTGCCACGCCCATTTTTTTGACTTAATCTATTTTCTCTTCATCCTATTAGCATATACACAAATTTTCATTGTTTTTGCTAATTGGGTACCGGAAACATGCAAATTATTGATTTTTGCTGGAAGTGGGCGTAACCATGCTCATTTTTTGGTCAAAATAGTTTTCATGCCTCCCTAAAAACATATGTGTGAAGTTTCAAGACAATTGATTAAGAAACAAAAAAGTTTTCCATTCAAGCTCTTCCTCTTCTTCATTTTGTATGGCAGGTACCAGTTCCCATTGCCCGATCTCAATGAAACTTTCAGGCATTTAGTCGGACGATGTTTAAAATTTCAGCCCTCTATCTTACAAAACAAAAAAGTTTTCCAATACAACGATTCAAGTTTTGTTCCTATAAGACAGTCGTCTCTCCAACTTGGACCTACGGAATGCAACTGTGGGGAACTGCTGCTGCATCCCATGTTAAGAAAATCCAAGTCTTCCAAAATAAAACCTTACGTCTGATGACTGGCGCCCCTTGGTATATCCGAAACAGATCACTGCACAAGGACTTAAATATTATTTTCGTTGGCGATCAAATCAATTTTCACAGCAGTAGATATTATGACAGATTATCCGCTCACCCAAACATACTTGCTAAGGCTCTAGCTACACACGTGCCAAGAAAAAGACTAAAAAGATTACACCCTATAGAACTTAAGAATCGTATTATTTAACTTTGTTACTTTTATGTCATGTGAGTAGATTTGTTGTTAAAACTGGTTTTGTACATATTATTGTTATTATTGTTTGTTATTGTTATTGTTATTATTGTTATTATATTGTTTCCTGCATAACAATTTATAACTCCTGATGAGTTGATTATTGTTAAACCTTGTAATAAAAAAAAAAAAAAAAAAAAAAAAAAAAAAAACAAAAAAAAAAAAAAACAATAAGAGCAAACGACTAAAAAAAAAAAAAAAAAAAAGTTTTGTTCCAGTGGTCCGATATGGCTGGATCCGACAAATGAGTTGATCCTACAAATAGAAAGTCTCTGTGCAAAATTTCAGCTCGATATCTTCAGAACTGTGGGAGGAGATCGCATATATACAGACAGACGCACAGACGGACATGGCTCAATCAACTCGTGTTGTCATCCTGATCAAGAATATATATACTTTATACAGTCGCAAGCGCATATTTCTATTTGTTACAAACTTCAGCACAAACTTATAATACTTACTATTCACTAACGTGAAGAGTAAAAAAATGAACAAGACTTATATCGTCGTATGAAAAGGTTGTGAAGATTATACAATCTTCAGCTTTGCTGAAGATAGCGACATTACTGGTTTTTGTTTTTTTTTTTAATAGCTGTGAATGAGGTTATTATCCTGAAAAACCCTTTGATTATATTAAGAAATTAAATGTAAATTTATAAACTATTTACTACGACATAACTAGTCGCTGGGCTAATCCCGGGATCCTGGGATACCATTTCACAATCCTGAAAATCCCGGGATTAGTAAATCCCAAAAAATTGACAGATTTTTTCTGTTCCGAATTAACCGTGCGAAATGTGGAAAAACTTTACACTTCAAGCTACCCACGCAAAGTTCAAATTGATAATGACAGAAAAACTCGTAAAAAATTCGTGCTGATGACAACAGGAAGCAACAATATTTATTTATGCACACATGCACGCTTTCGTTTATCTTTTGCTGATAACAAAATAAGTGAGCTTTTCATTCATGCTTAATTAAGAAAAAACCACACAAGTGAAAACAAAAGTTTGAACTTGAAATGAGCGATGGAACAATGCCGGATTAAATATTTGACTGTCGTCGAGTGTGTGTGTGTCAGTGAGTGTGTTTGCTTTTTGTTTTGTGTTCAACAATGGACTGTTAACCGCTTTTTTAAAGCCTCGGACTTTCGTGGTTTCTATTGTCCTCACCCTCACCTCCAACCTCATGCACAACTCATTTGCTGCTGTCATATCACATATTACCCGTTGGCATGTGTTTTTTGTGTGTGTGTGTGTGTTCTGTGTTGTGTTATTGTAGTCGCATTTAAGTAAGACTCATTTATCAAGCATTTCTCATTTGTTTGCCACAGTCGAGTAAAATTAATATGCGAAAATAAATTATCAAACCGAGGACAAAGGACAAGCCAACAAGAAGTAAATACATACAGTCGCTCCCAGTCAAACTGAACCACTTCCATTTTTCAACTTTGAATGAATGTAACTTCTGAACCAAGAGATCAATCGACAAAGTATAAATGGAAGATTTGTAGATTGAAGTTTCAGCTTTAAAATGATATAACATTTTATTATAAAAAAGTAATTTTTAAAAAAGTTGTGGTCATAAATCTAAAAAAAGTCACAAAAAAAGTCACAGCGAATTTGAACCATTTTGGACTGATTAGGCCTGTATCTTAATTTCATGGCGATTTTTTTTAAATTGTATACTCCATGTGAACTTTCTTTTATTTATTAAATATTCCTACTTATGTTACCAATGATTCCGATCCAGATTTTTGTTGTTTGAAGGCGATTTTCGTACCAAAACCCCAAAATAATCACTTCCATACATATTGTATGGAATTTTCTTTGGATGTTATGAAAATCCTTCCCTGTGTCCAAATTTTGGGAATTTTACCATATATTTTGTGCTTTGTGTTGAGTTTGAATGTTATATTAAACATCTATTACAAAAAAACATCCGATCCAATACCGAGTGCAGATGTTCAAGCCCAACCCAAAATGTGTTACCCCATACATGCGTGTTTTGTATGGAAAAGTGACATTTTTTATGAAAAAATTGTTGGTTTGGATTGATTAGGTGTGAAATTCTCCACTTGGTGTTGAAACGGATGTTCTTTTGTAATAGACGATTACTATAAGATTAAACCTAAACACTAAAGACAAAAAAGGCAATAAAATTACAAAAATTCGGACATAGGGTAAGAATTTTACTACACCATTGGCAAATTCCATACAATATGTATGGAAGTAAGTATTTTGGGGTTTTGGTACGAAAATCGCCTTCAAACAACAAAAATCTGGATCGGAATCAATGGTAACATAAGTAGGAATATTTAATAAATAAAAGAAAGTTCACATGGAGTATACAATTTAAAAAAAATCGCCATGAATTTAAGATACAGGCCTAATCAGTCCAAACTGGTTCAAATTCGCTGTGACTTTTTTTGTGACTTTTTTTAGTTTTATGACCACAACTTTTTTAAAAATTACTTTTTTATAATAAAATGTTATATCATTTTAAAGCTGAAACTTCAATCTACAAATCTTCCATTTATACTTTGTCGATTGATCTCTTCGTTCAGAAGTTACATTCATTCAAAGTTGAAATATGGAAGTGGTTCAGTTTGACTGGGAGCGACTGTAAATAAGGACTGAGACTGCCAACTGAGCCACACGCAAATTTACAAGCACACACACACACAGATGTAGTAAATGTGTGTGTGAGCACGTTTTCAGCTTCATCAGTTTCTGTGTTAAAGATCATTTGTTTTCGCCATTTATGTTACTAACAAAAACAACATTACGCCAAACTAAGCCCAACTCCAGTCGACTCAACCGAACTGAAGTCAACAAAAAAGCAAGCAAGGCAATGACATAAAAAAGTGAAATGCATGCGCTGTAGGGTAATTGAAAGTTGGTCAAGTGTAAACAGTTCTGTTTTGGCAAACAACTAAAAGTATGAAACAGTTTCTTTGAATTTTCGGCCTGTGCTCAACGACATGAAACGTAATCGAAAAAGCGATAAAATTATCTCAGTTAAGCTCAAAAGGCGCAGAAGAAGCCTTCGCTGTATGTGTGTGAGTGTGTCTGTGTGTACAGTCAGGATAATATTTTGTTTACTTAAAAACATTCTCAACTTCATGTTAGCAGAGCTCGCCATCGATACGAACATCTTCGTTTTTTGTTAAAATTTAAAAGCAACATCACACAAAGGACTTACACACACACAGACGCACACACACACATGGGGATGCAAACAAACATTATGCATTCGCCTGGGCTCACTTCATACTCATAACAATAATGAGCCTAATTTGAGCGCATTCATTTGGAAAATTAAAAATTAAATTGCTTGTTTCGTTTGCCGCTTGTTGCCTCTGCTTGCCCCTCACCCTACTGTCCTTCCGGCATTCAAAGTCGTTTATCGTCTGCAACAACATCGTAATAAATCTCATTAACGCATTGCTGACAGTACAACATGCACGAATGTATGTGTGTGTCAGTGTATGTGTATGTGTGTATCTGAGTGGGGGGCGCTCTTCATATGAGGTAGTAAGAAATCGTCGTTTATATATTTTGTTTCTTACAAATTGACAAAAAATAAATGTCAGCAGTTTGTTTTTTTTTTTCTTCTTTTCTTTGTCAAATGATTTCTTGGCTTCCGCTGAGTTGCGTGAATGCTTTTGGGACAAGCAAGTAAGCAAGCAAGCAAAAATCTTGACAGGCATTTTAAATTGGGAAAAATATACGAGTAAAATTTATAAACATGCAAAAAAAAAAAATCAAAAGTCTTCAAAAATTAAACAAGATACGACATTTAAAGTAAAGTTTTGAAGTATATTTATCTCGATTTTAAAACTTTATTGTACAAAAGTGCTGTCCATCACAAAACTATGACTTCCTGTTACTTTTCTGACAATGCTTCAATACTTTACTAATAAAACTTGAATAGCCTTTCTTTACACATCCTGTCGGTTGCATTTTTAAAACGTTTAAGAGATTGCTCACAGATTACATAAAAGTAAATTATATCCCGCACGAAATTCATATATTGAGATGACACATACTGTAAAATGGGGTTAAAATATGGTTCCTTAATATGAAATTGACTGCAACATTTTCCGGTGATTAGTCACTGCAGGTGACCTCTATTGAAAATTTTTAGTATAACTTTTCCGAAGTATTTGTAAAAAATTGGGTTAAGTGAAACATTGAATTTCTGATTTGGAAATATTTAGCATTCTCATAAGAACTATTATAGCGAGCTTACTCATCGGTGTCATGGCCAAAAGTCTGGATCGAATAACATTCTCAACTTCCAAGTCAATTTTATTATTAAACTTATGTCAGCACAACTACTCTAAGACGATGAATGAAGATCTCTGCAAATATCGAGACATTCTCTTCGAATAATGATTCATTGTTTGGTATGCTGACGTCTTTTGTACTTTTAATTAAATGATAATAAAAACCGTAATTATGTAATTTAATTCAAGAGGTGAGAAAATAGAAGGAAGTCATGTGAATAATTTAAATTGTGTAAATGAAAATATTTGTTGAGATAATTAGCCATTGAAAGATATTCAACTAAGGGTTCTTTCACAGCGCAGGTGTCACGCATTAACATTAATTATATTAACTTACGTATACGCAACGTAACTCAATTCATTACGCCAATTAGTTAAATGCATTGCCCACAGCGTTTTAATCACTCAAAGGCACCACAAACAAAGCGACCAAAACCATCATGGAATACACTGAGAGATCGCGGTCAGAAAGAGAAATGCCACAGGGCGACAACAATATCAACACAATTAGCATGCAAACAAGTATCTTCGCAAATAAGTACAACTCTCGGTTACTTAAACTTTTTTTACGCGTGATTTGATTAGCTTGTTTCACCAAACCCATAATTTAGTCAAAGCTAACTCAGACCGGCAATCAGCTGCGAATTTGACGAAACTATTTTACAACTCACGACTGGTCGTGCGTCCACAGAACTCGAATTTCGTGTCGAAAGTTGCAAAGTCACTTTTTTTTCATATTTTTGTGAATTATTGTCGCATTGTGAATTCGTGCATTCCGAACCGGAGACACGGCCGGCCTCAATTATCCGAGTGAACATGTGTCATTTAGACAAATTCGCTGCGTCCGTTGCGGTCTCACATATCAACGCGGCTGAGAGACAGGCAGACCGACTAACCGGCTCAAATGCAACTGCAGCTGTGCGGCAACAGAGCGTGTTAGCCTGCGAAAAAAAAAAACAATTTAAATAGTAAAAAAAATACAAAATTCGGTTTAAACAATATTTAATTTACACTCTTTTTCCTTAGTAAAAAAAAATTCCATAAAGTAACTAAAGTTAAATAAGTATATGAAGATAATATTTTCAAAGCCGTGCATTCCATATGACTAATTACCTTTAAAAGATCTTCTTTACTTAGCGTGCTTATAAGCGTGCTTATAAGATATTACTCAAATTCTAAAAATAAACTACAAGTTTGGAAATACGAATTAGTTACAAATATAAAAAAAGTCGACCGAAATTTCATATAAAATTCAACTTATATCTGTACTTCTTCAGAATTTAGAATACGCTCCATTATAACTAAGAGGTCTTAAACATACCGTTTTATTTAAAAACCTAATGTTTTTTTTTTCTTTTTTTTTTACAAGTGGAACTATCACCGTTATTGTATATATTTTCATTCAACATAAAAAAAAGGAAAAATTACCAAATGCGTATTTCTATAAGGTACGTAGTTCTCTTCACCAAAATTTTAAGTTAATGCCAAAAGAACATTTCATAAATTACAGCTCTCCTCATTTATACTAATCTAATGATACTTCATATATCCAAAGTCAATCACAGTTGACACAACACCTCATTGTGGAGATACATACAAAGATTTAACATACTTCTTCGACTAAAGCAGCCCGTAAAAGATTAAATTTTCATTTATCTTTGCGTCGCAAAAACCATGAAAGAATAAAAATGCTTGGCATTGCATGAAGGACATAGTCAAGTGTCACCAATGGCGGACAACTTGACAAGCTTTCAGCCTTTTTGGCATATGTCATTTAATGCATGTTTTCGCTCTGATCAGCTATATTTATATTTTTCTGAAATAATTTTTGCGCATTTTCGGTTTCCGGCATTTTACAGAATTAAAATAACTCCATAAAAAAAGAAGGCACACTTAGAAAAAATGTTGTTTAGCTTTTTGTTTTGCTGTGATTATCAACGTCGTCATGGTTGTTGTCGTCGGCGACGCCTTTTACGGGAAATGGTATTCAGCGCCATATTCTTTCATATCGCGGCTTTTTGCCTAATTTATGACCAAACATTTCGCTGGGACTCAAAACTATTGTTTTCGCCACACATTTGTGGACGAGTGCAGAAAACGGCGTCGACGACAACAACAACAATAGCAAAAAACGCATTGAATGGCGACTGCAAGAGAGCGGGTGCCATAGGGTTGTCAGGTTTAATGTCGTAGTCGCAGTCGCGTACAATGAACCGTAAAAGTTACGTTGAGTGTGCCACACAAAAGTAAAGTATTGCCGAGTGGCATAAAGCGAGCCAACAAAAAAGCGGGAGAGGTGGGAAAAAACCGGAGCAGAATGAAAGGTTATTGTTTTGCAACATTTGGCATCATCATTTATTTTGTGGTCCAAACAATGCGATAACAGCAGAGCTCTGTTCAGCTCAGCTCAGTTCAGCACAGACGCAGATGCAGACGCATAGAAGTGGCAACAATGGTGTGCGCATTACGTGCAACACACACATGCACACATATGTGTTATTTGTTTTTATCTTTACAATACACCGACTTTTACACACACACACAAATATGATGAAAGATTATTGGTTGCACACAATCGAGTGAAACATAAAACTCTTAAAGGCAAAACTTCTTCAAGCGCGGCAAAAGTGCAGCAACTCCGCACACTCTCTGGCTTGATTTGATGATTTGCCTTTGATTTACTGTTCGCATGGCCAACTCGCCCGACGCGTACACACCCAAATGTTGCAACTCAAAAGCAGAAATTTATTGCAGTCGTTTTCAGTAATCTGAGTTACGATTATACAACTTGTTTCATGACTGACTTCCCATTGTAGAAGTAAATGTACTCTCACTCTCACCCTCTCACCCTCTCTCTCTCTTGGACCAGTGGAAAATGCTGCCACTTGTAATTGATTTCTCATCTGCACCTGAAAGCGAATACAAACAGAGTGGAGTGTTCATTGTCTTTGCTGCCACGGTTTGTCGTCAATTTGCATGCGTGCCTTTTGTTGGGACCGCCATTCACACGCCTCTGATTTGCTGCTCTCGGCAGAACCTTTGTTCCGACAACACATTAGCCACGCTGCGACATGGCTCGCTTCTTGTTGTTTGGCAGTCCAGTGTTGTTTGGCGCAACTCGTTAGAATTCCTCAACGGTAATTTATCGTTCGAGATGAATTGACTGTGGCAAACAACCAAATTAGTGTTGTTAACGCCTGTCTTTGCAAAGCAAAACAATCAAGTTTGCTGCTGTAAAAGTACTAACATTTTTGGATTGACACACACAAACACGAAAATAATCTGGTAGAAAAAACTAAGAACATAGATTCTTTAACAACAGACGAACTTTCGTCTGTCATGCGAAGTGGAATTTCATGAAGCTCAAGTTCATGCTTTGCTGACAGTTGCATGACAACAGCCTGGAAGCGAATTTTCCAAAATCCTTTTTAGTTGCTTAAAGAATTCATAACTTTTTCAACGTTCGATGAATAAAACAAAAAATATTCCACCTTTCGTCCTGATTCTTTGACACAAAGCTAACATATCAACACTAAGTAGATTGTTGGACTTGGACCAACACTAAGTAGATTCTTGGACTTGGACAACTCTTGTTGTTCAAGTATGAACATGGATATTCTCAAAGCCAATAAATTTATTTTGCACAAGGGAGTGAAGATTGGAACTACTAATTGAAACTAAATATCAATGCTGTCTTACAAACTCAGCGCTTATCTAAGAAATATGATTTAAATAAGGAAAAATGCGCCTTGAACGGTTAGTACGCATAAATTTATTGACGAGTGCTTAACTCAAAGTGTAAAAGTATTTACAGTTGTTTTACTGAGCTTAACGAATAAACTGATGAACCAAATTATTCCAATTCATCTCTACTTAAGCCCTCTTTTATTTAAATAATTTCCACACATGCTCATCACAGACACGGAGTATATAATTGTTGGAAACAACCATTACTTGTTTTTTTCTTCAGTTTTGCCGCAAAGATACGAGACAAGTGAGCGCAGTTGCTGCAGACTGTTCTTGCCTCAGCATAATTAATTACCAGAAATTCTTCATCACTTTGTTTTTCATGCACACAACATGGTTTCTTTTCATTTTTGTCCTGTTTATTTTTTACTTTTTACTTTGTCGCAGTGCAACATGACGTATGAGTAACACAGTTGAGTGCATAAATGCACACACGCCATGTTGTCGCTTTAATTATTATGATAATGATGATGGTGACAGCTCCAGTTGTAATTTACAAGTCCTTCTTAAGAAGAAAATGGTAAAAATTTCTGTTTCTTCTTCATTTTCTTTTCTTACTTCAATTCAATTTCACATTAAAGTTCATATTTAAAGCGCATCGCGTCGGTCATTCAAACTTGGACACGGTTCAAGAAACGCACAAGTGACACTTGCACGAAAGATAAATGTAAGTCTAACTTTTGCCATCAAATTTTGCCAATCTATAGAAGAGAGACTCGCGTGCTCAAAAACCGTTTCGAATGTTTCTTTGTCAGTGGCGTCATTGGCGAGTTCGAGCTTATCGCCGCGGCAGCCATGAGCAGTCGACAACTGAAGGCAGTGAGTCTACTCAAGTGTTGCAGTTTGTTTTCTACTTTTTTTGTATTTTTTTGGTCTTTTACCTTTCATGCTTTTATACTTACTCTTTTCACTCACTCACTCAACCACTTCATGTTGGACACTTTCGAGTAGTTTGGTGGCGTTGGCTTTTCGCTCCTTTGCACTTTTTTGCTCGGAATGAAAATGTTCGAAAAAGTCATTCGAGACGCGTTTAAACTTCAGCAGTCCAAGAAAGTCACATTTCCACACTGATTTATGTGCAATGCTGGATTTTTATCTGTTTTTCAATATTTGGCGAGATTATTTAAAGTCAAGCAGCAGCGGTAACAGCAACAAGGAAGGTGAATAAGTGAAACTTTCGTTTGCGTTAATAAATGATGCAAAGTTTATCTTTCTTCGTTTGTATGTCCATAAATCTCCTCGTTGCCTTATATTGGTTTTATCTGCGCCCTTTCTTCATTGCGGCATGTTTATCATCCTTATGAGTTATGCCGCAAGCTTTTTTGACTACGTTGAATGCAAACAAAAATCAATTTCCATTTGCTTGCAACTTGATGAGCTTACATCGATCAAAGCGGCTTAAACTACAGTTAAGTGTTTACCAAGTTGAAAGTCGACTCAAATTAACTCTTTCGGTTCATCTTTTCGACTCTGACCAACATTGTTTAGTTTGAGTTTACGTTTGTTTTTGTATCGTTTATTTATTTCCATGTTGTGCAAAATATCGGCATGTTTCATCCGAAAAGAGAGGAAAGTAAAGCAGAGAGATAAGCTTGCCATATAAATTTGTATTAAGTTTGCTTTCTCATTTGTTTATTTGCTCCAACAAAATAATCAGTTGCTAGATGAATCAAACATTTGAGATTCTGCAAAGATAAGAGAATATCTGTTACATCATTTAATATTTACTTGCATATTTATTTGTATTGTTTGAGACAAATACTCGGACATATTTGGAGTGTATCTAACGAAATGACAGATGCTATTCTCAGCGTCGATCGGCAATTAAACAGTGAGAAGTGCATTTATTTATTCAAGTTCCACCAGGATTTTAGTATGGCTAATAATTAAAAGAAGAGTGCTTATTTCTAAAGGAATGTCTCTTAAAGCTCTTAAGAGTCTTCCTATTTTAAGACTTCAAAAACCGTCAAGTAAAACATTAAAAAATAAGTAATTTCAGCCATTTTTTTCAAAGAATTTGTAAAGGAAAATGCAATCTTTAAAGACCAAACTGTTAGAATTTACTGAGGAAATATTTCATGACAACATCTTGATTTACTTTGGTCTTTCAAAATAACCTCTATATATCGCAGTCTCTGACAATCCTTCTTGCTAAGAACAATTTGATTAGATTATAAATTTAATATTATCAATGAGTATTCTCCTTAAAAGAAATGATATAAAGTTGATCAAAAGCGAAACAGATTATAAAGTACAAAAAAAAACCCGCTGAGCATTTTCAATTTGAAATTGTTCGCTGTTTTGCTTATCATTAAAGTCAAATTTATTAGCCGCGACAGTCAACAACATGTATGCTTCTCTCGTCTCTCTTCGTTCTTGTGTCTTCCCTTTTCTCTACCTGATGTTTCTGCCACCAAATGCATTTTAATTAGACCAAGTGTGATGACTGCAATCGATGTCAATCGCAGAGAGCGCAATGCATGGCGTATGCGTAATTACTTATTAATAGTCAAACGAAATTTTCAGATTAAAAACAGATTTCAGACGAAACTAATAAAATTAATTCGTTGCAGCACATGACAGCTAAACTCCAAACATGTAAAAGCAAAAACAACAAAAACAATGTCATTAGTTAGTTAGTCAGTTCGCTTGTTAGATAAGCCAGGCACAGCATGTCAATGTCACAGCCTGTGTATACCTACGTGTATCTGTGTGCGTGTGTGTGTGTAATTGTATCTGTATCTGTGACTGTGCTGGGCTCTGTTTTGTATTATATAATGGCCTTATCTACTTAGTACGACACCTATCAAGTGGCAAATGCAGTCAACATCATGAACAAGCCAATTCAACATAGCGTAAAATAACTACACTACACTACAATAAACTAAACAACACTAGCCTACAACGACAGCAGATACATTATACACTGCAGTGACTTGCCTTCCTTTAGGCTTCACTGCTTCCATTTTGTCATTTAATTGGTGAATTTATTCTCTGAATCAGTCAAGCTGAAATGACATAAGACATAATCCTTAGCATACTCATCATCATCATCTTCCTCATCTTCATCATGATCATCATTGTGTTCCTGTTCATGTCAATGCTCATGTTCACATTTGGCTTTCATTGCTTTTGCTTGAATTCGATTAATATTAATCAGCATAATGTCTCCGAGTGTCATTTAACTACGATTGTTTATCGCATACTAATTGCACACACATATTCACAAAACTATGCATAAATCATCACGAAATTTCAACTGATTTTGCCATTAAGTTGGATTTGATTGAATGTGTTGCGCATACAACACGTGAGCAGTCAAAATTGCTTGTGCAATAAATTAGTTGCAGTTGATTACGTTTGTTTAAAAAAAGTTTCAAAAATGTATACTAATCAGGAGAAGGAACAAAAAAACAATAAAAATTTGTTTGTGCTATGACAAATTTTTGTCTTGTATAACATGGTGAGGTAAGAATATTATTGGCTAAGCCACGCACAGTCAACCAAAGACATTTCTACATCGAAGACTCATTCGAATTGTTACAAAAAAAAAAAAAACAGAAACGAATTTAACATGTCTTTGTTAAACTTTTTGTCATAACAATTTTGTTAAATTGAAAATATTGCTTTAGTAAATATGAAATCTAATTCAATTTGCCTTCTTAATTGTTGGGCTTATTTTGTGAATTTCAATTTAACTTGTTGCAAGTTTTCAAAGTCTTACACACTTTCTGGCGTCGGGCTTAAAAGTTACACGACAAAATTATGCACAGCAAAAAGCGATAATGTGCATTGTTGCTCCCAAACGCATTTACACTCTTCGCTTTGCTCTAATTGAAATTAGTTTACAAGTTTGCTTTCTCAAGTTATGTAAAGTAGATTGTATATCAAAGTAAATAGCTCAATACTTGCTCAAAAAAGTTGCCTAACATAGGTATAAGTTGTTATGCATTTTGGTTATTTAACATAAAGACTTATAAATATAAATAGTGGAAAATAAATCAACTGTGACAGTTTGATAATGTTGATAAATCATTGGTTGACAGGGAAGACGTTTGAATAGTCTTGCTTATTTATTCTTGCTTAAGTTGCAATAATTTGGAATAGCGAGCTTGAAATATCATAGTTTTAATAAAAATTTGATTTATAATATATTGTTATGACATTTTTGTATAAAAAATTAGTTAAAAACAGTTCCAGAAAAGTAAAGTCACTTCGATTAATGTTTCCGAGGGTCAACTGTAATACAAATATCATATATAAAAGTCAATTCCGATTATATTTTCTTATTTATAAATTATAAAGATTATTTGTTGATGTTGTTCCAACAGTCCAAAAAATTCTACAACAAATATCTACAGTAACATATGTGTTCAGAATTGAACATGTGATTAGAAGTAAACCAAGTAGTGGAACTATTTTGAACATAAAAATCTATCAGCGCGTTTCGGTTACTGATAGACGCCGAAGCTATCTGGTGACCGCACGATTGCCACATGCAGCGATAGTTTGTTTGCTTAGGATCGACAATGCAGCAGATGTCACACAGGCTAACGACGGCGAGCGATAAAACTATTTTTATCACAGCGCTAAGTCTTACAAACTCAGCGCTAGCAGAGCTAGATTTAAGAACAACGAGGAGTTTTACAAACTCAGCGTTAGATAATATTATAAATAGAATTAAGATAACGCTGCGCTTTACGACCGCAGCATAGTATTAAGTATCAAAATAATTGAATAAAAAGAGGCAGCTCGCAAGAGCTGCATGTCATAACAACTTACATCACTAAAGTGTACGCACGTATTAATGTGTATACAATATGTTTTGTAGATACAACAATAAATTAAATTATACAACAATTCTATTGTTTAAGCAAGAGTTCATGAAAGCCACACATAACTTATTTCAACTGTGTTCGCAACTTAATTCATAATAGCCATAAATATGTGCATACATAAATACAAGGATGCCATCGCCGAATGTTTTACTTATAAATTATACAATCTCATTTAATATAAAAAGTCATTATTTACTCTAAACAATTATTCAATTATTCACAGGGAAAAACAAAGAAAATAGAATTGGAATTTAATTCGAATAGTTTGTTAGTTAATTAAATGAGTCTTAGTTAAATGTTTGTGGCCTTTCGTTCATTTGCGGTTGTGTGAAGTTTTTATCAGACTTAATTGATTAAAAATGAAGCACAACTATTTGCAATATCGTAAATTCCTGCACGGATGGAGGATGCTACGGCAAAGACTCATTATTAATTTCAACAATAACTCGAATGCACATTTCTGTGTTTTGTGCAACTTCTATTGAAAAATTCCAACACGCAGAAAGACATGAGCACATTGAGCGCAGCAAGGCACAAGTCAACTTCATTGGTTGGCAGACACGACGAAGCCAAGGCATGACGGAGTTAAAAGTTCACTTGCGAAAAGTTCACACGCAGTGACATCATTTTAAAGCGCAATGCATGGAGATGTTAAAGTTTTAAGTGAAAACTTAAGTGAATTAATACGAAACTCATTATGCGCGAAGAGCTTTCGTTTTTGGCATGTTTTGTTGTCACATTACTGAAATAGCGCCAAAATTTTGCATTATAAGTTTAACGACGCGTTAAAAAACACAAACACAAGTACAAACACTCGCACACACACACAATTATAGAGACAAACATGAACAGCGACTACGCGCCAAACTCAAAGCAGCAAAATATCAAGTAAAAAAAAAATTGAAAAAGATAAAAAAAAAGTTGCACAAGAATAACGACACAATTTCACTTCCGGCGCACATTCATTTGCAATCATTTGGCAACACTGTCGCACGCTTACGCGCGCACAACTTCAGTTTACGACCGGAAGTCAACGCATACCAACTTGCGAGGGACGTTTGATGCATCGGGCTTCTTAGCATTTCATATTCCTCTTGAATAAGATACCGAATTGCCATCAAAAATAGAAGCGACGCTCGTGCTACGTGCCTCAGCAGATTTTGTTGAAGTTATGCTTCAAAGTGGTGGGTGTCAATGGACTGAGACTTCTTGCAACTTCTTCCTTTTTTGGCATTTTAACATTTCAACTTTGCACATTCCGCGAATTATTCAAATTCGTGTTATTGTCGCACACACACACACAAACACACACAGACACGAACAAACAAAGATGCGCCAACCAAGAAAAAACAAAAATGTAAAGAAAAAAGTACAAATGAGAAGACTGAGTGAAAAGTGAAAAACAAAATCTCACACACAAAGCGAATGACAGCAAGAAAGTAACGAATTACTTAAGATTTATGTCATTTGGCATTTTCATCTGCGTTGGTTTATCTTTTTATATTTTTTATTTGGTTTTTAGGATACATTTTTTTTTGTAAGCTAAAATAAATTGGTAATGGCGGCAAGCCAAAGAAAAAAATTCGTCAATTTTCGCTTTGAAGTTGAGACACGATGCTGACGGCCGACGAACATGCTTTGCATCTTTCGATGTCATTGATATGTATGTCTGTCGCTCTGTACTTATTGTAATTAATCTCAATTTAATTTTGATAGATTACCGCTATTCATTGAGCTATTGTGAAGTTGCGCCATTGCCACAAAAATAATTACAACTAATTAATCAGCAAGCAATTTGGACAACTCGTGCCGCTGGCACTTTCATCTTAGCCGCAACACGACCCCGAGGCCTTTGGCCTTTAATGAGCTAACAAAATTGATGAATGCTAAACGAAGTTCAAATGTGTGTGTGCG
This sequence comes from Phortica okadai, assembly GCA_034638295.1. Classification (NCBI taxonomy): domain Eukaryota; kingdom Metazoa; phylum Arthropoda; class Insecta; order Diptera; family Drosophilidae; genus Phortica; species Phortica okadai. The sequence continues at coordinate 36,959,806 of CM067849.1, forward strand.
TAGCATAAACAAACGTGCAGCGAAACAAATACAAACAGCAGAAGCCTAAAATTAGAAGCGGCCTAAAGTAGGCTTCTTTGTTTAGTCAATCGCTGTTGGTTTGCGTTCGTTTGTTTGTTTCTTTGGACGCGAAACAATCAGGAGCAAAGTTCATTAAAATCAAATTAGTTGCCTTTGAGCGTGTTCTTGAGATAAATAATCATAACTATACCGTTATTTCGCTCCATGTCAGCTGCATTTGACACAATACAATATTTGTCTTACTCACCGAATGAACCATTTGAGTAATTGACTCACTTCAGGTCAACATGAATATGAATTATGTTTGGTAATGTGAGCTCATGCTTATTAACCTTTTGTGTTCGTTTTAGTTGTCTTACAAAAAATTTAATTGACTTGTCAAATCCTCAGCTATCAAAGTCAATTAAAGCGCTACATAGTTCAATCAAAAGTTACTAGAAAAAAGAACTTTACCTTTTCAGTTTCATATTTATGTCAACTTCGCTTCCTTTTTGGCAAAAAAAATTAAACAAACGCACAATATTATTTTAGACAATCACATAAAAAACGTAAAAAATATTATTTGTTTGCTTTGCTTTAAGTAACCAAAATGGAAACGCACAGAAAAACAACAACAAAAGCAAACCAAAAATTAAATCTACAAAATTATGCACAACATTACAATAAAATTTAATAAAAATTGCAAAAATAGCACAAAAAATTCCGCGCTGAGCGTTTTCGTGATTGTTTTGCCCGGCAGCGCATTTACCCAATTTCAATGCGGGGGGGCGGACCCATGAAGAAGTCGTGGCACGAACAGTGGTCCGGAAAGGGTTCGTCGGTGAAATGGCATGGCAGCTTAAATTAAAGCAAACAACATTTTATGCAAATAAGAAGGTAGCCATTAGAACCTATTTCCCTCCCCCTCTCTCACAATCGCTTGTGTTTGGCGCTTTCCTGTTGCTGCTTTATTTTTTTTTTTTTTTCAGAGGGACGCGAAATGACTTTATTGGCTGAAACGTTTCTGAGCTGCCTTTAAGCGCAAAGCGAAAGTGGCAGCATTTTTGAGCTGAAATACGAGCTAAACGAAAATTATGCTATAATAATAAAATAAAAAATAATCAGACAAAAAAATGCACACAAATTTGCATAGTAATAATTAATGGTAAGGAAACAAAAAACTACGAAAGACAACAAAAACAAAAAAAAGGAAAAAACAATTGCACGATTTAAATCTTTAGCAATTTTCAAAATGACATCAAAATAAATTCACTTTTTATGCCTTTTGTCGTCGAAGTAAGTTTGCGCATAAAAACTAAGTGGAAATAAGCAAATAAGTACTTTTTTAAGTAAGTTAAGTCAGCGTATTTGGCATCATCATGCCATCTGTCAGTCGTTCTGGTGTGTCTAAGTGTGTTTATGAGTTAGTTAGCCACCCAAAGCAAATGGTTTCGCGGTGGAGCAAGAGGTGCGGAGGGCGCCCAGTCAGACAATGTTGCCATTCAAACGAAAATTGTGGAAAATGAAAAGTTTTTCTTGATATTTTTTTGTTACTGTTTTGTTATTTTTTTATTGTAAAATAAAAGTAAAATGAAAGCAAAGTTTTTACGAACATGAAGCAAGGCAGCCGACAGGCAGACCGTCTGCCCAGCACAGCACGACAAACGGCAAAAACAGCATTGAACAAAACGCTGACTAAAATCTATAAAAAAGTAAAGCGCTGTCATTGCATACGACTGCGAACACGCCCACAACAAAACGCCCACCAACGAGCGAACGAACGTTCTATACCCTTTGGCAACAATACAATAAAAACTTCAGCTCTTGATAATGGCAAAGAGCGGTGGCTTGGAGCGCGGCAGCAGCAAAGCAGTGGCAGCAACAATGGGCAAAGCAACGCTTATAGATTTAAAGTTGTTGCCCCTTTTTCTTCGCTCTTCAATGGGGGGCGGCAACTCGTTTAACAATTGAAATAAATGAAATTTTCAGTAGCTGCTTCAATATAAATTTCATTGGCTTAAAAAATAAGATTTCGTTGCCTACTTTTGTGCGTCGTCGATTTCTGTTTTAGTCAAATGCCAAAACCGAAACATGAAAAGTATAAAATTAACTAAGTTTCAAAAAGCATGGCCCAAAAACATATTTAAACGAAAACACAAACAGACAGACTGACAAACAGTGAGACAGACACGTTCACACAGTATATACAAATACCAAAAACTAAGCCAATTTCGTGAAGCCGCCAGCGGAGGCAACTATTTCAAACTCAATTAAGCACACCTACAGTGCCGATACACAAAGCACACACATGCTCAAACACACTTACTAATACACACACACACAGACGTACACTCATTTTCATTAGGGGTTTCCATTTCCGCTCGGTTGGCTTGCTTGTTTTTAAGCCACTCGAACGCGTCGCCGTGCCGCCATCGTGTTGCGGATTAAGTGCTTTAATGCTTCTCTCTTGTTTCATTTTAGTTTTGTTCATGTCGGTGAAATGCATTTGTTGCTTTTTCATTCCCCCACCCCCGTTTTCTATTCAGTTAGTTACACTTGCAACGCCAACATTCCATGTTAACAGACTCTTGCAGTTGAACGTTAGCCAAAAGTCGCTCTTTTTTCGTTTTTGCATTGTTTCAGTTTCATTTCATATTCATTTATTGTATGTTCGTGTAGTTGTAGGAGGCTTTTCAAAGCTTACAACTTTATTGTCTTAAGGTGAACATATTAAATTGAGAATGTGCAATAAATGATTCAACATTGTAATTGTTTTTGTTACCAAAATAGCTTGAAAAATCGAAATTTACAATAATGTAAAAACTAAAGTTATAAAACTATAAATGTAACTGACAAGAAAAACTTTACTTTAGAAGCATTTTCGCTCTTTTCATGTATTTCCTTTTATGCAACTTAAAAAACTTGTCATACAATATTATATATTTTACTTATGTACTTCCAAAACAGTTCGGTTATGGCAACACAACGATTTCTTGCCTCTGGAATACAACCATTCAATTTCTTGAAGCTCACCGTAATGTAATAAGGAATACCGATTAGTGGCATTTATGGAAATAGGAATGTAGTCGAAAATAACAAGACCAAAAGAACAGTACTGGAGAATTAAAAAGTGATTTACTTATACAATGCAACAACAGTTATATATTCAGGATAACTCTATTAAAATCCGCTTTAAAATCCTATTTACAGCCATTTGATATAATAATTTTCGTTTTCACAGCGTCTAATAGAATTGCCAGAATGAGGGAAAGATCAATTTGACTTGCATAAATGTTTTCGTTGAGTACTAACAAGTTGTCATAGATTAAAATGTTTTCATATAAAATCCTTTAAAAAAAACAGTGCTTGAAGAATCTTTAAACTGTAAACTGTTAATGAAGTTTTGTGCAGTTAGCTGAAAGTTGACTTTTTCCAATGAGCTGAAAATCAATAGAATTGTCGCAAGTTGAAAAGGTCATTCGATAAGTCTGTGATGTGTGTGCATTTGACGGAGCCTCAGTGCTTGTTTGATTTTCTGTTTTTATGCGGAAGCACAATTTTCTTGAATGGCGCAACCAACGGACAGTCATGCGGCTACTTAGAGAGCCAGAGTGACCGACAAACATATCCATTGCGCACCAACACAATGACAGACAGTCGGACAGCCGGACAGACAGACGGATAAACCGACCGTCGGACGTTGCAAATTGTGTGCATTTGCATTGTCGATTTGCCATCAGTTTTGGCATGAGTTTTTGTGCGTGTTTTTGCATGCAGAAAAATGTCACATCCGCACAGATACAAAAACACGTTTTAAATGTAGAAAAATACAGTCGAACCAAACGACAAGCATATTTGTTATATTCCTTTTCTCTACTCATAGGTTTTTTTGTTGCTTTTTTATGATATCATATAATTTTTTTTTTTTTTTTTTTTTTGCATTCCATTTAAATGCAAAAATCCCGTCAGAGTTCATCGTCATCCTCATTCTCATCGTGATGCAGTCGACAATTTGTGGTCTTCTATTGGCGCATCCTTTGTCCTTTTCTCTTGTATTTTTCTGTATTTTTTTTTCTTTCTTTTTTCATTTGTCATGCCTTTTGCCATACGCTGACAGCGCGTATTTCATTGAATCGGCTTGCTGCGATCAACATTCGTTATACGATATTAAATATTCGCATTCGTTTTTACGATAAAACAAAAAATTATATTGAATTTTTGAGCATATCTCGTTGGCAGGCAAATTTTCATATTGAATTTTGGCCAAAAACCAATTGCTTATTGATTGAGTGAAACAAAAAAAAAATCCCAAACAAGTTCGATTTGTTTTTGTTATATTTTTGGGTTTTTAATGTTTTCTTCCTTCGTCGTTCATTCTTCTTTTCTCTTTTGTTAATCCTTTGCGGCCGTGAGTTAATGAAGCGCCTTTGTGCAAAGTAGCCAAGTTCCGCAAATTACAAACGAAAAAAAAAATTGTTGTTAAACTTCTTGTACTTTTTTTCATTGTTCTCTGCAAAGTCTGTCTGTCTGTCTGTCGGTGTGTAAGCCTTTGTGATGACAAACGAAATAGCAGCAACAACATCATCATCATTGCTAACACTATCATCATCATTAACATCATTGGCAACATCATGATCAGCATTGTCGTCGTCATCGACAATGTCAGCTGTATCAATATTGTTGCAGTTCATTTTGTTTGCCCTCATCAAATATGCTTTTTTGCTCTGCACGTGACGCCCCAAAACGCCCATCTCAATCACATGCCCCAAACGGTCCCTGCACCCTTCCCTGCCAGCCTGCCAGCCTGCCTGACTGTCTGACTGGCTGTTGACATTGCCATGGAGTTGTCAACGCCCCTGTCTGTTGCTGCAACTATTGTAATCGCTGCGCTTTGTTTGTGGCAAACTTCATTTAACTTTACATGTTCGAGTCGAGAGATAATGTGGCATGGCAGCAATGCAAATTCAACATCATGTGCTGCACGTTTTTCTACTTTTTTCTGCACCATTTTCTCTTTACTTATGTATATTTGGTTTTTTTTTCTTCTTGGCTATTTTGCTCACACAATCAGACTTTATTCTGCAACCAATTTCCGAGACCTTTGCTTGCTGACATGTGTTTTCACGTCGTTCTACGCTTATCACAGTCGAAGTTCAAATTTGAAGTTGTCGAACGACTAGCGGCAATGTCGCATTTAAATGACTTGCTTAGTTTGAATGCAATACATTCTTTTCGGATTTTCGACAATCATTCATTTAATGAAGCAATTTCGTGAAACCTCAGTGTTGATCTATTACCGCATTATTACGTCCCCAAGATTACAACAGATTTAGAAAGAATTCAGCGCGGTTGAGCGTTGACAGGCCAGTACTTTAAGTGTACTAGCTGATGTAAGATTGTAGACGAACAGGACTTTTGGAATCGCAGGTCTTAGTCACCAAAGTAATCGGACCTATAGTTTCGCAGATCATATAATGAGTGAGTGAGTTATACTTCGCTCATTGTCGCTGTCATCGCTGAATTCAAAAACGAAAAATCCTTATAGAAACCTAGAAACTTTCATATTGAGGAGAAAGGGCTGTGACACTGGCAAAATGGGTGCCGGCATACCTTATAGAAATGAGATAAGAAAAACTCAGAATAAGTATTTTATAAAATATAATTGGACACAAATTAACACTTTTGTGTTTGTTTTTGTTTTACATATTTTAAAGCAACAACTTATTTCGAAATTGCCTACAAATTTTTAAATTCCCAACGAACTATCTTTAAATGGAGCTGAGTTTTACAGCAAGGATCAAAAACCACTTATCTCCAGCAAGTTGAGCCAAAACGAAGAACGTGGATTATTGAAGTGATCTTCAACATGTTCCCTTATGCGTGTGTCATCTGGATTTGTTGCAATTGTTGGTGCAAGCTGGCAGGACGGCCATGCCGTAACCTCAGGTGGCGCACCGTGGTATACACCAACATGGAAGCCGTATGGTAGCATCCTCGTGTGATTGTATTGAACCGCCGCTTTACAAGCAAGCATATTCTTGTAGCACAAAAACATCCAATTGGCATTTCCACTCAAGACGTTGTCAACTAAAGCGCCAATTTGGCTAAAGAAGCTGAGTACCATGAGCTCATACTCCTTCGGATAGCCGTGTACAGTTACCCAGCTGCGAAAGCATTTACAGTTTCCCGGATCGCGACAAATTTTAATTAAAGCCTTGTTCGGCTCCTTCGGTGTCCTCTGACGAAGCGAATCGAAGAGACCGCAAGTTGGTGGTCGAGCAGCTCTTCTGCGTCGTTCCGCCAGCGCTGTCAATTCCGCTTTGGTTGGCTCCTTCTGTTTCGTGGCTTTCAGTGCGCAGTCCGACAGTCGTGGCTGGCAAATTAATCTACTTCGGACATTGGGTTCCAGGCGCAGTCGACGCCACCTGTGTTGCTCAATGGGGTCCTCATCACAGAAGATCGCAGACAGATTCGTCTTAAGGAATCTATTCCTAGCTTGTTCAAGTGAGCATCTCATCTTCTAATGTTACTAATACGCTGAAATTTTGAAATGAAGCTATATCAATTTTCAATTTGGCGTTGTGTATGTAAGTACTTTTGTACTTTAATATTATTTTCTAGAATTATATAAAATTAGAAGTATACAAATCTGAGGCATGCCGATATGATTTACTTTCTATTTAAAATTGCTTGATTGTTGTTTCTGAGTAGTCGGATTGATTTTTTATAAAACTGAAGACCACACGACTCATCATACGATAATCATATATGAATGTATTTAGTGAGATTCAATTCCCTTAGATTATACAACCATATACAACTTTTTAGAGTTACAGCATATTAAAATAAGAAATTATCATTAAACAAACAACACTTACGATGATATAACATAACAGATTCATACAATGATGATAAAAAATGTCGGGATGCTGTTGACGTACGTACCTTAATGACTTTTGAAGTGAGAATTAAAAATGGACAAATATTTTTTTTTTTTTTCTTTATTTCTTTTATCTTTATTTCATTTTTCTGTATGAGTTTATTACAGAAATTTAGAAATTAATCTTAACATGAATTACATTAAAATTATTATAACCTTTTGTTTTTGTTGTGGTAATATAAACAATTGTTTTTCCCTCAAAATGATTATTTTTACTAAAGTGTACGTGGTGTGTGTATGTGTGTGTGTGAGTGTCTAATTTTGATGTTGTTCATGCTAATTTTGTATTCATTAATTTTTTTTGTTTTAATTTTATTTTTTGCCCTTTTATTTATTTGCTAAATTCTCCTAAAGTGAGTTTCCAAGATGATTAAGATTTTTTCGTTTTTAATGATTTTTGCTAGATTTTTATACTTTAATTAAATGTAATTTTGTATGTTAGTATATGCTCGTATGTATGTATGCATGTAGAAGCAGTATGTATGCAGTATGTATTCATGTATATATGTATGTATGTAGGTGCCTATGTATGTAGTCGTATGTAGTTGTATGTGATTTACCTGTTTCTATCCAAAATATGATTTGTTCGTTTATGTTGTTTATGCGATTATGTTTCTTGTTAATTGGTATACTCGTTTCCAAAAGTTTGATTATAGATTATCTTCATACCTATAGAATTCTTTAAGACCTGCACTAAAATACCCGCCTTCCCCCTTACTGTTGTACGTACATTTATCCTTTTACTCGTACATGTTACACATTTGTTATGTTCTTACCTGATTACTTTATGTTTGTTTAATTGAGTGTGCATGTGCGTATGTGTGTGTGACGTGTCAATTAAGTCGGAAGAGCGAATGATTCCTGAACTCAAATTGAACATTTTTAATTTTTTTTTTAAATATTTAGCATTTTATATATTGCTCGGTTTTATTAATTACACGATTTTTTAAGGAACTAAAATGAAGAACGAAAAACAAATGATGCTCGAACATAGAATGCACAACTAAATGATTCAAGATCAAATTGTAATCGAAATGGCTGAAAGTGAAAAACAACAACATTGCAACTCACGGCCTAAGCTAAAATCAAATCGTTTATGTTTTCTTATCACATCTCAATAATTCTAATTCATATTATTTTTTTAAGACTATTTTTTTATGTGTATTATAATTAACACGAAAAGTGACGATTTTTTTATAGAAAACATTTCAATATGATTGGATTTTATTTTTAGTTTTATGTATTTTGTAGTGAAAGGTCTAAAATAAGGCGAAAATTAATGGAATATTTTTGATTTTTAAGTTATCAGATCGAATTTCACTTTGTCTTTGTGGAAACGAAACAATGAATAACTTTTTAATAAAAAAAATAATCCAAGAAAAAAATCGAAATGAAATAATGAAAAATAAAATAATTAACAAATTATTTTCAAAATATGGTTACATGATTTTTAAAATTTTTTTATTTATGAAATTTTCTTTTCCTTTTATTTTTGTTTGTATTAAAATTAAGCAGTAATTTTAAGAAGGTTCAACTATGTGTGTGTGTGTGAGAGCCAATTTGAAATAATTGTAGATATAATAGACTTCTCTAAATATGGAGGTATTTGATATATCATTTTAATATTTAATTTTTAAAACAAATAAACAAATGGTGTTCATAGTTCTAATAACATAATTGGCAAACTTAAATGACAAAATAATTATTGCAGTTTAATTGAAATTATTGCAAAGTTTTCGGTTTCATTTCTGTGTTGTTTTTTCCATGTATTTTAACAAAATTAGATTCTGACATCAAAATATTAACTTAAATTTATGATCATGTATATGTATATATGTGTGTGTGAGTGTGTGAGTACATTGGCAAACGTGGGTACCGCCAATGCATTGGAAATTTTCATGAATTATATTGAATTAAAGTTGTTTTATTTTTGCTGCTAAATTAAACTTATATGCCTAGAAATTTATAGTTAATTATACATAATTACCAAATCTGCTGCAGATGAGTGTTTTTTTTAAATAATTTACATTGGCGAGAAAACATTATTATAGGTTTTGTATGTTTGTTTTGCTTGTTTTTTTCATTAAACAATATTTATTTGTTCAACTTCATTTTTCATTTGCTCATCCTTTGTATACATACGAATATACATAAATATATATGTATATATACGTAAAAATATTTACAATTTTGGATTTATTTATGTAATAAAAATTCGCTTTGTATGCTTGTGAGTACAAATGAGTGTGTATGAGTGTTTTGTGTGTGTGTGTGTATGCAATATGCTTGTATATATGCAATTATACAAATGTGTTTGTGGATTTCTGTAATTTCTAAGAATTATTAATTTATCTCATGTGTTGTGTGTTAGTTATTTCTTATTATTTTTTTTTTTTTTTTATAGCGCATGTTTAACATTTTTCGCGTTTATTTTTTGTTTTTTATTTCATATTTTTGTATTCATTTATATATATATATTTATTATATTATCGTGGTGTTTTTTTTAATTGTTTAATGTTTTTAGTGTTTCTTGATTCAAAAATTAATTAATTTAATGCCCTTTTCAACATTAATTTCAAAGGAGGTACTAATTGTTAACATTTCGCACTTGGTAAGCCTGCAAAAGTTTCTTTCGCCTCTGACTCGCTTCGAATTCTCACTTTCGAAATGTGCGCCCATCTATCCTTATGCGTTTTTCGTGTTTTTGTTTTTTTACTTGGTTTTAATTGTTGAAATTTAATAAATTATTTTTGCTTTGTTGTTACTTTTGTTTGTTTGAAATTAGAGCGACATATTGTTGCGTCGCCCATTGACCTTATTAACTAAATTGCATATTTTTAAGGCTGGTCCCAGCTTGAGGCCCATGTACTTCATCATCATTTCTGAGTTGAGTAACAGTAAAGCTTTTCCATCAATTTCCTAAAATGGTATAGGCAACAATTAGAAATCAACAAAGACGTCTTCTATTATTTTATTTGTGTAACTTACATGCTTTCTGAAGAGATCACCGTGCACGGCGAGTGAGCTGTCATTGCTCTGAATATATTGTATTACCTCTTCGATGGACCAATCGCCGGGATGCGCACGTAAATGTGGTATCGCTGCCATCGTTGCAGCAGTACTCATGGGCGGCGATGTCGCGCCACTGTAACTGGTTGCGGCCGGTGCTGTGGCCGCTTTAGCGCTGGCAAAGGTCGCCGCAGCAGCGCCAGCGACCACAGCCGTTGACGAGGCTGATTGCGAGGCTGTGAAAGGCGTCGACACGGATGTCGGCAGGGAGGCGCTGGAGGAGAGCGTGGAAGGCGATTTGTAGTAATTACTTGCCGCGCTCGCATTCGCCTGCTCTGGATGCACTTCGGCGACAAGCGGTGCAAGATATTTGCCAATTGAATTTGTGTTTGCAGTGCCGCCAGCTAAGCTGCTCGATGTTGCTGCGTTCGAATTCGAAGTTGTTGTTATTGGTGTGGTTGTTGTTGCTGAAGCTGCCGACGACGACGCTGCTGTTGTTGTTGTCGTTGAAGTTGCGGCGGCGGCGGTTGCGCTGGCATTTGTCACTGAGGACGTTGTTACTGCTACTGTTGTTGTTGATGTGCTGACATTGTTGTTGTTGTTGTTTGAATTGCCAGTACCTTTCCCAGTCTCTTGCTTGGTTGGCTGCCCATGATGCTGGAAGCGTACTTTACGCAACTGCTGAACTTGTGTATTTGCCGCAGAATTCGTTGTTGTTGTCGTTCCCGCTGACGCCAGTGTGCTCGTTGTCACCCCATTTGGTTCAGTTTTGATTTTAATAGCCGATTTCAATGGTGAAACACTGTCTTCGGCATTGCCATTGCTCGTTGCATTTGCTGTTGTTGCTTTCGACGCCTTGGTTGGTGAATTCGTTTTCGTCGCGGGTATTTTATCATTACTATTTTTCGACTTCACCTTCGTTTCAACACCTGAATTTGTCTCCTGCTTTACGATCACCGGTTTCTCAGGTTCGCTTGGAGGTGGTGTTGCAGTCAAAGATGATGACGTCGAGGACGTAGACGACGCAGACGATGACGAGACTGCCGACGATGCTGTGGAATTCGACTGTTTTGTACGTTTCTCCTGCACCACCGGCGACACAGGCGGCGTCGCATTCTGTGGATATTGACGTTTTCGCGTGCTGGCACATTTATCGCAATCCTCCGTCTGGGGCTCTAGTGAAATGAGGTGGGCACATGCGCGGCATGTGGTACACAGCGTTTCAATAAATTGCGCTAAGCTGTCGTCATCTTTCATGCGTAACGGCGATGGTATTTTTACCTAGAAGCAACAAAACCAGATTAGACAACAATAACAAACACAAGAAAGTTGACACGCCTACTCACGGTAAAGTTTTTGCCGGCCGCCGTCACAATGTGCACATCGCCTTCAAGCGCAAAGAGCAACTTCGAGAGCTGTTGTGTATCTGTGCTGGCAGCGAGCACTTCTTGCAGACATAGCTTGGCGAGCGTTTGATGTGTGGGTCCGGTAACCATTGACGGTAGCTTGGTAGTGTTGATGAAGGGGCCACCTTTGCAATTGGTATGAAAGTGTGCTGTGACTGGCGTTGCCGCTACCATGGCATCCGTGTCCGTTATGATGGTGAAGCGCTGTCGCGGACTGCGGTGCTTGCTCGAATTGGAATCCATGCGGGATTTGTGGCCGGGCGGTTGCATGGGATGACAACTACGTGCGCACCAGCCCACGGGAAAAATATCCCGTGAACTGTAACTGCACCAATAGTCGAACGCTCCACGCCACCCGTCGAAAGTCACATGAATTTGGTCATCTTTGATCGCATCAACTGTCGCACAGCAAATCAATTGAGGATTCTTTTTATCGACCGCCTCGAGCTTTTGGCCAACTTTGAAGAGATTCTCCGTCGGTGTTGGTGGTTCCGGTTGGAAGATCTCTTCTGGTGCAACATCTGCATTATTAAGGGTCTTGCACAGGTAACCGGGCCAGCTGGAGGCATTCATGCGAAAACCAAGTGGTGGTTGCAACATCCCCCCATTCTTCTCACAATGGCCAATCGCATGGATCTCATTCGAATCGACAAGTCGCCAGAAATCATTCTGGCTATCGCTGCCATCCAAGCGCAAACGCAGCCGCGAACCAAGCACACCAACCACCGTCGCAATGCACGTCGATGTGATATTGCGCGGATCCAGTGCCTCGAGCTTCATGCCAATCTTAAAATCATTGACGGGTGGATTCAGTCCCTGTTTAAAACACTCGTAAGGTGCGGCCTCGCTTCCAGTTTCCTGTAAAAATTACAAAATACATTTTCTTAAAACTGCTAAACTATTTAAATTTATTATTTCATTCAACACACCTCCAGATACGCATCCCAGTCGAATACGTGAAAGCTCTCATATTGAAATGGACCTGTTGGCGTTGGCGCTCCGCCGCCCAGCGACTTTCGTTCGCCATCGGTGCCCTTGCCGCTAACACCACCACTGCCGCCACCGCCATGATGATTGCGGGTAGAACCATTTTTCTTCTGATGCCGATTCATACACATTATCGAACAGAATTCCTTATTTGGCGCTCCTTCGCGTATCACGTTGTCACACTGTGTGCATGCTCCTTTGCTGTACGCCTTTCGGAATTCGGCAATACATGTTTCCGAGCAGAACTCTTTCTTGCCATTCTGCGTTGGCAGCACGTACTGCAACGGTTGTTTCCCTTCGCCGCACCAAGTGCAAGTCGCACGTTTCGCCGGCCGGCCACGCGCACGTTGAATTGTCGTCGGTGTTGTTGCTGTCGTTGCATTTGTGCCGCTTGAGGCAGCGGCTGCTGTTGCTGCCGCTGTTCCACCCGTTGTTGTAGTTGTGACACTCCCACTATCGCCGACACCACTCGTGGAGACACCATTGTTGGCGCTGCTGCTGTTACTGTTGTTACTATCGCCGCGTCCGCCGGACATCTTGCGTGGTGGTAGCGTTATTTGAGATTATTTTTATTTGTCACTTTTACACTTGTACTTTTTTTCCAACAATTTGTACATTTTTCTGCTTAATTTTCTTTTTTTGTTTTTTTTTGCCGATTTCTACTTTTTCTGTATTTCGTTGGTACGGCGTTAATTTTTCTTCTCGCGATATCACGTAATATACAAAAAAAATACTTCGCGCGTATTTTTCACATTTACATAAATTCGCTTTTAATAAATTGCAAACTACTCATAAACTATGTTTTACTTTAGCGCCTTTCGCGAAAACGAAACAATCCTTTTTTTCTGCTTTCGTGCTATTTTTGTACGAACTTCGTTTGGTTTTTTGCGTTTTTACTCATTTCTTCATCTGCTTGCTCTTTTATTACGCTTTTCTTGCCTCATTTGTTTCGCATACAGTTTCGTGCAGGGTTGCATGTATCAGTGCTGCCACTTTATTATTTTCCAGAAAAAATGTTCATTGTTCTTAGGTTTTTTGAAAATTATTAATTAAACCTGTATTTACATACAATTTTTTTGATGATTTGGAAGTGAATAATACGAACAAATTAACTTAATTTAATTAACTTACTTAATTATGTTTCCAAAAATCTTATTATTTTTGAGATCGATTTCGGAAAAATATATGATTCAGCGGGTTGCGGGAGCCTTCTTCAACACTGTTTACAGGTTTTTAGCGATTTTATTAATTGGCATAAATTTAAGTGAGCTTCCTTAATTTTTAACTGAGCGTTTTCACTTCGTATCACGCTAGTAATAGTTTAATTTTTTTAAATTATCCGCCAAATTAGACAAATTCAACACGGTGTCAGAAAAAGGTACCTGTGTGTCAATGATTCACTTGTGTTAACAAATTGACGCAGTTGTTGCAAAAAAAGAAATGACGCGGTCGAGGGCCAAATGACAAAGTCGCGTTAGTAATGCACGGCTCAATGTCGCTTTCAGTTGCACGGGCACTTGGACTTACTCAATGTGGGTGACTTCGGGTGAAATAAAGATTGGCAGCTCTCCTACGAATTGCATCCGGACTAAAAAATAAATACATGAATAGTTTCTGCCACATGACCAAATATTTTTTAAGTCTTGACCACAATTTTCGGATGTTATTCAAATCCGCTAGCATCCGCTCAACTAATGTGGACTGCATTTGACATTGTATTATCTCAAGTTTTTAATGCGAAAAAGAACACATTTAGCAATAAGATGTTGTAAGAAGAGGAACAGACCAACATCCGTTTTTATACCCTGTACCCAAGGTTTCCAATTTATGTGTTTTCCCCCTAAATTTAGGGGTTTTGTTGAGTCGAATGGGTTTTTTTTAGGGGTACTTTTATGGTTTTTTTTTTTAAACTTTGTTATTATTATAATAAAGGTGTTCACGACCAACTCAGTGACGGGCCACTCATTAATTTACCAGAATTTTAACAGGGCTAGTGAGAGGATTGAGAGACCCCGATGATTTACAGTGCGGTTACAGAGCGGTAACAGAGCTTTTAAACTCAGACATGGAAATCAAGTGCCGCATGTTCGCTTGAAATTTTAGGTAGACATAAGTGGGTTCACTTGCAAGTCTCTAGTTTGGTATCGTCGATCCTGAAAACCACATGACGATAGTGTCATATGCCTGGGCGAAGTTTGCAAAATAGATATAGATAAGTTTAGCGTATTTTTGCTTGAAATGGCAAATGTCGTGAGTCTGTTTAATCGAAAATTCATAAATTTCAGACCTACCATAGGTTTTACATACTATGTCATAATAAACATGTGTATTTATTTGATTTATTCTTAGAAATATTTCGACCGGTCGGTAATTGAATTTGAATTGAAAAATTGGCGTCTGGTCAGCATTTTAAATGTATGTAACACATAGAAGAAGTCATCTCCGACTTTATGAATACTCTTGATCAGTATCGAAAGAGAAATTGATTTAGCCATGTCCGTCCGTCTGTATGAACGTCTAGATCTTGGAAACTTTAATAGATAGAACCGAAATTCCTTCGAAGGTCGATTTTGTCATTTATTAAGCAGATCAAGATTATTTGATTTTTCCCCTCAGCAACTTAGTTTAAGGGTGGTGCAAACAACTAAATCTACCTCTAATAAAAAAATTACGAAAGTCGTATTTTCCCGGTTGTCTTTTGAGATAAGAACACCAAATTTGAAGTGCGTATATCTAACTCGAACCCCAACTAGAAAAACAGAAAAATGGCCGTGGCCACTCCCCAATATAGTGAAAACTTGAAACGCTTATATCTCTGGAACCATAAAACCTATAAGAACCAAACTTTGCATGTATGCTATTCGGGTGGAGTATATAAAGATTCAATTATAAAAAAATTGTTATATCTCTGGAACCAATCGTTCTAAAAGAGTAAAAATTGGTACATATGTAATTGATTGAGAATTAAATCTGTTTCGATTAAAAAATGAGCGGAGCAACGCCTTTAAAAAATCGTTACTGCAATTCCTTACAAAATGTTTTCTACTCGAAATGCTACAAGATTTTTTCCCAACATGCTGCAAGATTTGCTAAACTTTAGTCCCTCCAATCGTTCAAGACGACTTTAATGCTAACAAAGCCAGTAAGCTCCCACGTTCAGCCGGGCAATGCTTCTCAAAACCATGCTATTTGTTAAAACAGAACTTAATACTAATACAGTACTTATGCAATTTAAAAGTGTTATGAACCTATATGCACACGGCAATTAAGAAAATACCATAAGATGTTAAATGCATAATTCAGCTGTGAAGTCGTTGGTGACAGTGACTATGCCTTAAATTCCATCACTTTGCCCTAATTTTATAGCAATTCACGTGTTTCAACCCAATTAGGAAGACTCGGCTGTGATTAGCTTTGCGAATTGAATTTAGGAACTCAAGACCATTTCCGGCCACTCGCGATTGATTGAACGGTTTTGTCGTCGGCGCAGATGTCGCCGTCGGCGTCGGCGTTGGAGGGCATACCGGAAGAGTGAATGTGGTTGAAAATTTCATATATGAACTAACATGAAAGCGGACATAAATCAAACTTGTCATATGCTACACAGACAAGTCGCGTGTCAGCTCAGTTGAACGGCGACAAATCAAAACGGATTTCCGGCTTTTTCCTATTTTTATTCTGTATTTATTTTGTATATTTTGTGTATTGCGAAAAAATCACATTCTCACATTCACGCCTGCCTGCAATGCCCCTGAGTAATGATATGCCAAAAACTCATATCGCTCTAACCCTTTTCCTTTTTCTTTTGCTGCCAAACACTTTTAGTTGTAGCAAGCCTAAATC
The DNA here is from genome assembly GCA_034638295.1 of Phortica okadai. Taxonomy (NCBI): domain Eukaryota; kingdom Metazoa; phylum Arthropoda; class Insecta; order Diptera; family Drosophilidae; genus Phortica; species Phortica okadai. Next base: position 36,975,991 of record CM067849.1, read on the forward strand.
TATTTATAGGGCAACTTGCAATTTAATTACGAGCATAATGCTTCTTCTTCAGCAAAATCCGCAGCCAAATAAATGCAAACGCGCAAACTTTTCGTTAACCAACAATACAAACTTAATGCAGAAATCGCAGATAAAGTCAGTAAGAAGGTAATTCTGCAATGTTCTCTGCTCCTAACACTTTTGTGTTACTTTTGATTTAATTTATTATACTTTCTTCCTTTTTAAATTCAATGTTACCTTTTTTACTCTTTAATAAAAAATCTATAGTATTATAACTTTGGCACGAAGTTTGTTACACCCACTCTACAAAGTATACATATTCTTGATCCGCATGACAAGGCGAGCCGATTTAGACATGCCCGTCTATCCGTCTCTCTGTATGTATGTGATTTACTCCAACAGCTGTTTTGAAGCTACCGTCTTGAAAATTCGCAGAGAGTCTTTTTCTTTTTTATGCCTTCACCTTCTTTGTCGGAACCGGCATGATCGGACCACAGGAGCCCCCATACAAATATAAGAAGAACCAGTAAGGGAGCTATTTTCAGCTTTGCTGAAACTTATATACTCTTGCAAGCATTTTCCCAGTTATTACTTTTGGAAAATCATTTTTATAGACTTTCCAATAAGAATCATATAAGATTATAAAGATAAAGGGGCGTAGCCACGTCCATTTTCCAATTTTAAGAAACAAAGCAATCATACTATACTTCATTTTGGGGTTTTCTATCTCGTAGACTTTCAGAGATATCACATTTTTAAGCTTTTCTCTATATGAGCGGTGCCACTCCCTTATGACCGATTCTTATGACACTTTGACATATGGTCAAGGATGTATTGAAACTCGTATTTGGAAAGTTTCATATGTTTATATTAACGAAGAAAAAAGTTTTTCTAACAAAAACCGAATTATCGACCAATTGTTCCTATGGGGTATATATGCTATAGTTACCTGATCTTCACCAAATTCACAGGGTGTCTTTATTGATGTTCAAAATATTCTTGTGCAAAAATCTTGGTGATAGCTTTTAAATAAAAGCGGGTTTTAAACAAAAACCTCATTTTTGATTGATCGTTCCTATTGCAGCTATATGCTATAGTGATCCGATGAAGCTGATTTTTACTTACAAGCTGCCTGCAATGATAATCGTAAACAAAAGTTAAGAAGTGTATTATTATTTTAATACCATCTATTAAGCTCCGATGTAACATTAGTAATATTTATAACGACTTTTAAAATGTCTTTGAACATCGAAATAATTTAGAAATAATTTAAAGAATTACTTATGCATACATCGATTAAAAAAATTAAGAAAAAATCAGAAATCAGAAAAATTCATTCTGAGAAAAACTGTCAACATTTATGGCTGTACAAAATTATTTGCTCTCATGCCCAAACAAAGACGACTTGATCCAATAATTTACGAACTCATTAACAACTTGATTACAAATCTCACAAGCACACAAACACGCTTACATACATACACAGAGTCAGTCAACTTGATTGTTTTATTTGCGTAATAAGTCAGTCAGTGACTGACACTTTGTCATACACTCATTCTCCCACATATCACACACATACATACATACACTAACATGCACACTGAGCGACAGAGTTCCTCTGACGCCAAGTCATTGAGAGTGTTCATTGACCATTTGACAAGAGCTTAATCGTTATCGTCACTTTCTGACATTGACCCTCTAACACCCCCCTACCCGCGCAGTCCTTAATTGTGCCCATCAGCTTTGCCCATTAAATATTATAAATGCATGAGTAGATACTTGTTTATCACGCTTTCATTAAACTCTCCGATGAGTGTGAAATCGCTTCTTAATAATTAAGTCATGAGAAATTTGAGATATTTTGTTGCTTTGTTGTTAATTCATTTTGAATTTGTGACTTTTGATTTGTGTTTCTTTTTTGTACAATGCTTTAACATGCTTACTCGGAACGTTTTGTCAGGCTTTTCTTGCGCGTGATTGACATTTGGTTTATTGGAAGGAGTAATGGTGATAAGGGACCACAAAAACTTGAAACTTTTCCTTGAAATTTATGTTGTTAATAGTAAAGTCACATCAAATTCCACGATTTAGGAGATATAAATCTTTTAACTAAGGTAAACGAAAATCAAAAGTCTAATTATACCCCGCCTTTCAAGTGTGTTAGGGTATATTAAGTTTGTTTCGGACCAAATGTACTTACAAATGATGGAGGAGAGTAAGACCCTATAAAATATATATAAAAACCAGCAAGGACGCTATCTTCAGCAAGGTTGAAGCTTATATACTTTTCACACACTTTCTTGTGCCACGCCTTTTTTGACTGAATATACTTTCTGTTCATGTTATTAGCCTATTTACCAATTTTCATTGTTTTTTCTCATTGGGTACCGGAGATATGCAAATTTTTGGCTATATTAAAATTTGGGCTAAAAGTGGGCGTAACCATGCCCATTTTTGTCAAAATAGTTTAAATGCCCCCCAAGAAATGTGAACTTTCAAGTCAATTGATTAAGAAACAAAAAAGTTTTCCACACAACGACGTGAATCTTGCTTCTCTTCCTCTTCTTCATTTTGTATGGCAGGTACCAATTCCAGTTGCCCACTCTCAATGAAACTTTCAGGCTATGTAAAACTACTATGTTTAAAATCTCAGCACTCTATCTTTCAAAAAAACAAAGTTTTCCATACAACGATTCAAGTTTAGTTCACTTTTCTTCTTCTTTTCGTATGGGAGCTACCTGTTCCAATAATCCGATCATGCTGGTTCCGACGAATAAATTCTAAGACTCTGTGCAAAGTTTCAGCTCGATAGCTTCAAAACTGAGGGACTAGTTTGCATACATACAGACAGACAGACAGACGGACGGACATGGCTAAATCAATCGTCCTGATCAAGAATGTATATACTTTATATAGTCGGAAATTAATATTTCGATCTGTTACAAACTCCGTGACAAAGTTAATATATATATATATTAATATATATATATATAGTATACTATTTCACGTACGTGAAAAGTATAACAATCAGAACGACAAAAAAAGTCAATCAGCCAATGCCTCCTTGTCTGTCTCTTCGTCTAACCTCACCAATGGTTGTCAAAAACCCAAAGAGCTAGAGACTTGAAATTCAGAACCATCTGGAGTACGATAGAATGTTCCACTTTCCTTCATTTCCACGTGAAAAGTTCTATTAAGAAATGCTATGTCTCGTAAATTAAATAACTAGTATAAGTTAATAATATTAATACTATTATGACATTAATACTTCGTGTAATAGGTTCAATTAATACATTACTACAAATTTGCATTTCATTGTTATCCCTTAAAAACCACCAAAGTGAAATTTTAAAAAATTTACATCTTTCTACAAATTTTCATCAGATTTCGAACATTATTTAGAGTTATTTACACTTAATTTTTAATTTAATTAATTTACACTGTAGTTAATTTACACTGTCCACTCAACTCTAGACTACCATCTCTACTTGTTTTCGTTTATATGAGCACATATTTATGAAGAAGTTGTTAAGCTATACATATGTAATATTATTGTATTGAAATTTTGTGAGCATTTATGGACATAAAGTGTATAATCTCGAATTTGAAACAAATTTATAACTTTTGAATATAAAATTCGTGATATTATTATGGCACAAACTTTAAACTGAAATAAAATAAGTTATCGTTTTTATCCGACAAGTCTGAAAAGTTTTCCAAAGTAAGTAGCATTAAAAAAAATTTATGTGAACAGGGAGTTTTGTTGGTCAATTTTATGAAGTTCATATAATAGCCTAGTTTAATTTTATGACCAAGGACAAAAATCACTGCTATAATAAGTATTGATTAATAATATTACCTTCTTGAAGCGACTGAAAAAACATAATTTGATCGAAACTAATTTTTAATACAAAATGTTTATTTTGTTGAAGTTCTTGTTTTTTAGTCTAGTATTACAATTGTTTAGAAATTGCTGATGGGCTCTAATTATTTCTCCATTATCTAATTATATCTAACGTATTGTCACATTGATTGTGCATTAAATTCATGATGGTAAGTTGAAGGCATAAAATAGCTTTAAACACCTGACACATTCGTTACGTTTGGGAAAGGTAAAGGATTGTAAACACTTTGTGTTGCTCTGCGATTTTATCCTTTAAGATCTGGCTGTGCCGTAGTGGTGGTAAATGAGCGCATATCAAGAAACTTAGTTAATTAAGTGACGTACAATATGTTCAGAGCTCTTTTCGTAGAACTTTATACAGAAGAATTACTGAGAAATCAAGACTTTCCCTTTACTTCATTGAGTTATTCATGTCCAGTTTTGAGTACGATTGTTGTGTATTAGAAACCATACTTTATAGTGTTTTTGAAGCCAATCATGTAATTATTGGAACTGCAATTGAAGTACTGCAACAATTCTCCTGATCATTAGATGTTGCTGTGATCACGAGTTCATCAGCATTGAATAATATTATATTATTGAAATCTATGATTTGTGGCGTAATGAAATGGAAAATATTTTTTTTTGTATTTTTTTATAGAACTTCAAACTTTTCATCCCAAATTGGCACGTATTGCAGTTACCAACACAAAGTCATGTCTCATGCTTACTTGACAATTCCTCGGTAGGATTAATTGCACATAACAGTAGCAAATCATTGACGACATAATGACGAACGTCATGCATTGTAGCAAAAGAACGCACACGTCGTATGAGTAACAACTTTAATTGAACATGCACGAGTACCATTTTGACAGATTTTAATCAAGCATACAAAAAAAAAAGAACCACACAAAAAAGCCGTTAACACGTTTGACGAAGCATTAATTACAACAGTGACAACGGCGCCGATTAAAAACCGCGTGGCTTCGCTGTCCAATTGAAAATTGACAGTTGACGGCAACAAAGTTGCAAACGCATGGCGATGACAACAACATCGACAAAGACAACGAGTGCGATGACAGCGGTGGTGTCAGCGGCGGCGGCGGCGTCGACAGTGGCGACGAAGATGAGTACGATTAATTGCGCAAATGAAGCGAGGGTTAAATCAAGCGGACAATTGCAAAAGATGCTGACATGCAAAATTGTAAAAAAAGGAGATACAACTGCGTAGAATAAAAAATTAAAATGAAATTATTAATGTTGCTGAGAGTGATGAATGATGAATGGCGCGCAATTTCGCACCTGAATGGGCAAAATTGTATTTAAAACTGTCGATAAGTGTTAATTGTAACAATTGTGGGTGTGCGTGCACGTGCATGTGCAAGTGTATGTGTGTACACGTGTTTTACATATGTAGGTATGACAAACAATTAATGTGCAAATGAGTGAATTTGTATTTCAAATTAATTGACTTTAATGTCTACAAGATAGTTAGCAACATAGCAACATTCTCATGTTGCGCAACATTGTGTTGCGATTGTGTTGTATTGTGCAACATTATACACAAACACTCGCGCATGTTTCCGTTGAATTGCGTAGGTGTTTAGCAACAAAACGTTTAATGTTGCCCGTTGACCGTTTGCTTTCTTGCTTTCGCTCATACATTTTCATTCATGATTTTCGCCAAACGCACGAAGATGCCTTCGTGTGCGTTCGTTTATCCTTTTTACGCCTGAAGACTTCAATTTAACGCACTTCAATATAAAAACGAGCGACGACAGTCTGCCCAACAGAGTTCTTCGAACGTCGTCAGCCTGTTGCGTCGTCGTTCTCTGCCTTCGAAAGCGCTTTGAAAATTCAAAATTTCAAAATCAAAAACTCAACCAAATCCAGTACGAAACACGTCTAAGGAGCACGATTTGATTCCGATCTACGCACTTGTCTCAGTATTAACGGCGCGCGCGATAATCAACTCAATTACCAAATTTAAATTTGCCTAATTTTGTTTGATTGCAATCGACGGAAGTAAAAAGCAGAAAATTATTCATGACGCGTTGAAAATTTTGTGCGAATTTTCTGTGCAATAAAGTTCAATTATCTGACTTTGTGTGTGAAAAAAACAACAACAAAAAACGACAAAAGTTAAAAGTACTTATAAAAAAATTGTTGTGCTTCAAAAACCATCAAAAGTACTTAAAAGTTCTTACGTCGTGTTAAAGACGAGTTACTCTTTGGATTACTTTGTCTAGTCTTGTGCAGTTGGTAAGTGATTAAATTGCCTCGCATCAAACACCAGCAAAAATATGTGTTTCATTGCGTTGCGAAGACACTCAAAAATTCAGATGTCTCATTTCATAATTGAATCAACAAAATTTGTGTGGCGCAATTTCGCCATTTTTAATTGCCGTCGATTTTGCCTCCTTACAATTTTTGGTAACTCATGGCCTCTTCGTCAAATTATTAAATGAAAATTGAAAACAAATTGTGTATTCATTAACAAAAATTGTGTTTATTCTCTGAAATTAATTACTTTTTTTTAATGTTTTCAATATTGTGCATTGGCCTTTATTAAAAAAAAGCATTTGACCATTTTGTGCATCTGCGAATGATTTGTGCTAAATTTGTTCAATTTGCGACATTTCCATAAACTAAAAACAGAACATTTTTTCACTCAATAGTGGTTTTTTTTTTTTTTTGTTTTTCTTTGTTTAAAAAATTTCGGTTAAACTTTTTTTTTTGCATAAAAAATTTCGGTTTAACTTTTTCATAACAAAAGGCTTATCTTCCTTTTAAAAGATATGAAAAACGGAACGCAAACCTTGAAAAGAATTTTTATATTTCCAACAAAGTAAAGTTTTTGTATGAATTTTATAAAGTAGAAAAGTGTGAAAACTCAAGTGAAGCTTCACTTGTTTGATTAAAAAGTCTTGTTTAATGATTTTGATTAACCGTCATCTGTCAACAGTTAATGTTGCAGTTTAAAAAGATGAGCATGTGTAGGTGTGAAAGAGGCGAAGTAGTAAAGGAAAGCTTTGAAAAAATAATAAATCATTCAATCACTTCTCTTTTGAAGCTGTTGCATCTTTTCTGAACATTGAAATGACATGAAAATCACAATAATGTCGCCAAATACCAACAATACTTTGTTCATTTTGCCTGCCTCGCGTTTCTGATTACTTGACAACTTTTGGCTTCGAGCAGCGTTTTTCCGCCGCGTTTTTGGTGCGCTTAAAAGTCATTTTCTTAAAGCAACTTGAGTAAGATTTTGTTAGTTGCTAAGCGTCTAAAAACGTTCCGTTTTGAGTTGAGTTGTCAAAATTTTATTTGTGAACATAAAAAGATGAATATTTTTTCGCTGAGTCGCCATTTTGTGTACAGCACCTATGGCTGCTCCAATCATAAAGTTAAGATAAAAACATGCGTGGCAAGAACTTTCAATAAATTTTCTAAGTTAATTTTGCTTGATACTCTTCATTTATGGCAAAAATGATAAATGAAAATTTATGATTCGAGTGAAAGTTAAAATTTGATTTGAAACTTAATGCGAACTTCCTGCGTGAGCCAAACCAAGTCAAAGCGAAGCGAAAATGATATGTAAACACATATAAAAATAACTAAATATAGCGCAGTTCAGACAGCTCCGCATTGTTCCACGCAGTTCCGTTCAGCTCGGCTTAGTTGCGTGTAAATTAATAACAACAGACAGTGTCAGAAGCAGTGGCTATGGCTGAGGCTGAGGCTGAGGCAGTAGCAGGTGTTCTAATATGCTTTAAATGATGCATCATGAAGGATAATCATCATTATCATAATGACAATAATAATGACGGCGTTGACGATACGCGCTGTCAAACGCGGCTGCCATGCCTGCCACGCCAACCACTTCCGGCGATGGCGGCGGTAACAGCGACGCTGACGCTAACGTTAACGTTGACGCTGACGCTGATGGTGGCAGAGTTGACACGCTGTTTGTGCATGAACATTTTAAGGTAGTTTTACGACGCATGACACTTGCAAAGTCAATCAAAAAATGAAAAACTTGTTTACAGATTATTAAATTAAAATTTGAAACTTTGCAAAGTCACAGACAAGTTTGTAATAAAAATTTTTATAATTAAATCTTCCGAGATTCGTTCTGGTTTCTAATGTTGACTTTAAAGATCTTAATTGAAAATCATGATATTTGCCAAGCGTTTGCACAGCCAAAATCAAACGTTTAGAACAATCAAATTGTCTTCTGCATTCAACTTGATTTTAATTCCTTTCACGTCGAATGCAAAGCATTTCGATTTCATTCGCTCTGATAATCACGTTCAATTGTTTTCATTTGCTTAATTTTCTTTTTCTTTTTCACATTTTCTATTAATTTACGTTTGCTTTTCAAATACGATATGAAGTGCTATAAATACATGTTTTTTTCTCACCAAGTGGGATTTAAAAAACAAGAATTTTTCGTGCTGACAAACAAAGCTACAACAAAAAATTCATATTCACAGTGATTTTCATTTTGTTGCCTCATTCAAGACAAATTACGCAAGTGTTGTACAAATATTTGTGTAAATCAGTGAATTTTCTCGATGTCCTTCTGTTTGTCAACCGATTTGAATCAAGAAATTTTCCATTTTTTTTGCTCTTCGGTGTTCTTTGATTAATGCAAACGCACAACTAATTTAAAGCACGTATACAAATTAATATATGCTTTTCACTTTTGTTTTAAGCAACGCACTTAAAAACGTGACTCATTAGTAGAGCAAGTGGCACAATCCGAGGGTGAAGGAAAACGATGACGTTGAAACTTTAAACTTTCAACAAAGCTAATTAAACGGGAAACGTAAAAAAACTGAAAGTCGTGGATTATTCCATGAACTTTACAAATACAATAAGTTTTCAATGACTTGGCCAAACGACCGAAAGCGTCCTTCAGTTCAAATAGTTTATAGTTATAGTAAAAACTATTGAAACAAGCCACGTTGAGCTAACTTAAATTTGATTCATGCCACTGCGACTGTCAAGACCCTCGTCCATAAACATTTGATTTACTCAACCTGTTTAGTTCATTGGTCGTCGTTTGAAGCATTCTTACTCCTTCCTACTGGCGCAAGCATTTTCTCTCACCTTTTGACATAGAATTGCTGAAGCAACGAATAGAATATTTCATTTAATGTCACTCAGTCAATTTCTAAGGCTGTCAAGCTAGTTTGGTTTACATGCTTATCGGCCAAGCTACAAGTAAATTTCATTTCCCTGACGTTTGTACAAAGTTTGCTCGATCGAAGTTGACACAATAAATTGCTTACAACTGTTCAAGTGTCAATCAAATGCAACGAAAACGATTTGTTCAAATTGGTTTTCCTTGCGTTTTACAAGTTTATTATTACTTCTTATGTTCGTTGGACTAAAACAATCAAATAAATATTGGAAAAAATAATCGAAGAAAACCTGTAACATTAAAAAAACATTTAAGAAACTTTTTCTTGAATAAAATTATTACGAATAAAATGTTTCAATTGAAGTTTCTTTTGTTGCAACGCATATTAAAAGCTTCACCCAAAAGTATGCTATCAATTTTTAACAAACCGCTTCGAGTGTTTCCCACGGCAATTCTTTTTTTTTTTTTTTTTTCTATTTTATTATTAAGACATACGGGGTAGTCTTTGTTTCTGTTGATTCAGCCCAGTATGGCGCGCCGGCTAGCTCTAAGGCTAGCTTTAACACTACGGCAATTCGACAACAAAAACAGCTTTTGTAGTTAAAAAAGAACTATTCAAACAAAATAAATAATTTCGAGCACCTTTTACAACATTGCGACAAATCACGCCAACGCATTCCGCAAGATTTCAAATCGAATCGAATTCGTCGCTCGTAAAATAACTTTTGTTTATTGACAACAATATTTCATGGTTGACAAAAGCAAACATGTTCAACATATGTAAAGATAAGTCTTGAGACTACAAGAGCAGTATGAGCGCAGCGTGACTTGTATTTGATAGCAAGCAAATAAAGTTTGAAACAAAACAAGATTGCCGGGCAATTTTTGTGCTTTGTTTGCTCAGCTGCCGTTGGCGAAAAACAAGAGACCGTAGGCAGATAACACACATATTGTTTAACATACATTGAAGTATGCTACTCAACCAGAAATGAAGGAAACATCTCAATATATAATGAATTAAATATTAGCGCTGTTTGTGTATGTGTGCGTCTCTTCGATGTGTTTGTATGTGTGTTTTTGTCTGTGCATCTCCAATCGAATATGTCGCAATATTTAAGCCACTTCGAAACGACATAAATATGACAGTTGATGCTGATGGTGTTGAGCTTTGTAGTTCGTGGCCAACTTCGAGTGCATTAACGTCTTAGTTTGGTTCCAGATACAATGCTATCAATGCTGTCGGATTAGATGCGTGTCAAAAGATATTTTTGGCATAGCTTATGAATCTGCTTCACAGAGCACTTCCTGCAGCATTTATTCACACCCGCATTGATACCTGAGCAGATTCCTTTAATATTCCCATTTGACTAAACATGCTATTGACAAGATTTGAATATTAAAATTTACTGAAAACAAAACGTTTTGATTGAAAAAACTTTATGAAATTGCATTTACTTATTATGAGCACAATTTGACTCTTAGAATATAATCTTATTTACTCAGTGACTTTCTAAGGCATATTCGCCAAATTGAAAAAGCAAAAGTTATTGAATTCCAATACAAAACATGACAACGCATGCATTTACTTTGTCAACTGAACTTTTCGCATATATTTTCGACATATGCAAAAAAAATATGTTACACAAATGAATACGAAAAGTTGCGTACAAATCGTACAACATGCATAAATTTACTATTACTTGAGGGCTGAGTGTAAATATTATATTTGTTTAACAAGTCTATTTTGTCTTGTTCTCTTATAAGTATGTAAATCTATTTGGACAAAAGGCAAGCAACGCCAGAAAATACCCACTCGATAATTGAGTACATCACTCGATGATGGCCATAAAGATGATTCTTGAAGCTAATCAGATTGAGCAGAGATACAAGCAAGACCAATGGCAAAGGGTGTGTGCGTGGATGCAAAAGCGTGTAGGATACTAAGGAGAATGTTTCAGCTCAAAGCTACTTAAGAATGAAAGGACAAATATGTTAGCTTTGGCATCATTGATAATTTGATACTCTTCTTCTGCAAATACATGTATGGTTATATGTGTGACTTTGTTTAAAGTTTATCTAAATTCACTAGTACTTGCATTCTGTTAGAGTAATCCATTAAAAAGTGATCCTTGAAAAGTGATTCTTGAAAAGTGAGAAGTGGAAAAGAACTTTTTTATTCTTACTACATATGACCTTCGAAACCTAGATTAATTTGTAGGCCTACAAGAAGAACCATTACAAGAAGAATATTAATTTAATCTAAGATTGTTTGGGTATGTCACATATAGAACTAATTATTGTTTGGTATACTTGACGATATTTTGAGTATGTTGAAAGTTGAATTTATTTGTTAAATGAATGTTCAACTTGAAATCGATATCTGATTCCAATATCGTAGTTGATTTGCTAACTTATAAGAGAACCAATAGATGACTCAAAGTCTTGTTGATTCAAATGCTTTCTCAACTTCAATTGAAGACTTTATAAATGCTTTTAATGTGTGACTAACCTGATGGGAAACCTTTAATGTTGCACACATTATGAAGAGTATAGAGTGAAAGCTAAATTGAGCAAATTGTATGAACTGTCAGAGAAAAATCAATTTCCATGCGCTTCACAGAACTCATGACAAAATGTCATGGCGCGCAATGCGCTTAAGTGCCTTTGTGTGTGCTTGTATATGTGTTGCTTTGTATGTGTGTGCATATCACTTAATCCTGTTATCAGCCTGTTGCGATTATGTTCTTTGGCTTTGACTATTATTAGAATATGTGCCAATGTAAAGTAAAATATTTACATTGCCTTTTTTCACATTCATTCATTCGCTTTTTCTTCTCCTTTTCCCTCGCAAAAGTGCGTTTTCCCGCTTTGTAAATCGCCGCCGACGGCAAGGAAATTATTTGCATGTATGTATGTGGAAGAGTGTGATTTACAGGCAAGAGGAAATTTAACTTCGGTTGAATATTTATCCTTTTCAGCTGCTCATATCACAATTTGTGCTTTGGACAAATCTCAACTTGTCACGGAAATCATTTGAATTTTATTTTTTACACATGATTTGTATCACTCCATCAAATTTATGTTCTTTTGAAACATGAGCAACAGTCTGCAAGAATTTTTTATCTTTGGTTTTGGTTAAGTCCTTTTTCTTTGCTTTTTTAGTTATTGTCTGAAAATTTTCTGAAATGTCTGTCATATGATAACTCATTGTTGTCGTTGTAAACGTGGACGGGTCATGTGTTTTTTATTTCAAGCTCTATTTTTCACATGCAAAAAGCTAACTCGGCTATTTATAAATCCTTTACTTGTTACATGATTACTTTCCTTCATAGTAGCAAGTTTTTTTTTCATGCCCACTCTATTCCTACAGCAGAGTCGCTTAATACTCTTCACTCTGTGAGTATTATGAAATTGTCATGAAACATGTAACACATTTAAGACATCATTATGATTTCATTTGGTATGGACAAGTATCATATCTAGTCATTTCTATCTAATTTCGGCAATATCTTTCATACATTCATAAGAATCTTGCAGACGCCCAACTTTAGTCAAACACTTGCAGTGGCTGAAGATGAATGGATGTTCATGTAGCTGTAAAGCTTGAGAGCGAAAATTCAACTCATAATTTGAAACCTTTTTCTATTTTCCAGACAATCAGCCTTTCATGTCAGAAATGTCATGTCCTAAATGAAGAGTTCGAAATTCTCGACAATCCAGAAGGAATTATTTATGTTTTCTTCATCCCTTTTTTTTTAATGTTTACTTTTTTATCGCTTTGTTGTTGTCATTCTTGTCCAGCGCTTTCCACTGCATGCCATAAGTGATGTTGTAATGCTTTTAAAAAAAAGTAATCTGACTTAACTTTCATCTTCACTCCTTGTCCACGTGCTTCCTTTGTACTTTTGCTGGTATGCAAAAATCTTTGGCTCTTTTTTAGCTAAATTCCTGCGATCTTTTTTATGTGCGTGTAAGTCTGTAATTTTTGAATGGTTCGCCATAGGATTTTTTTTCCCACTGACAATGATTGAAAGTAGTTGGCAAATGTATGCGCATTTGAATCTTTCAAGTGTAAAATGGTAAAAGCAACTACTTTCTTCACGGAATAAAAACAAAACTTTTTAAATGCTTGTACAACGTTCATAGAGCAATGATAATATAATAACTAGTGAACTAGTATCTTCATTTTCTCGCTTCTAATAAGAGCAAAAAAATATAAATTTAAATTGTTGAAGTTGTATTTTGTTAATTCTGTAATAACGAAGTGTGTGCGTGTGTGCGATTAATAACAATTGTTAATTGCAATAAGAATTGTACTTAGTTTACTTGAATTTTTATAACATCAGTGAAAATACATGAGGGTATTCAAATCTGGACTATAAAATGTACAAATGTGTATTGTTTTTAATTGTGACTGTTGAATTTGTTTTAATTAATAAATCTGAAGTTGAAAATTGTTGTTTTCTTTGTATTTTCCTCGTTTTTGTTCTGTACTGCAAAATTGCACTTAATACACAAATAGTTTAAATTCATGCCACTTATACGTAATCTAGTATGATATCAAAGCAACCTATTTTTTTTAATCGGCTTTGGTTTTGTTCATATTGAACACTTTGATCTGAGATTACTTAGTCACATATTGAATGAAAGCCTTTTTGGTGCGCAATAAGCCCAACTGCCCCACTCATGCCAAAGCGAGCAATCAAACAGTAATGAAACATATTTTTTACCTCTATCAAATTTGGGAAAAGTCAAAACGAATTTTGCATTAATGGAAAAAACGTTGGTGTTTTTGCTAGAGTACTGACATGTCAATAACAATTTTCCAATATTTACACGCTTAACATCATTTTCAACATTATGCATATTCAAAAGCCGCAACAATTATTCAAATAAATGTTTTCTTTTTTTCCTTTTTTTTGTGTTACTTTTGCGTATTTGTAGGGTTTTATAGAACATGAAAGCAACGACGTGGTTCTGCCCGGTGCTGCTGACGCTGCTCTGCGCCGCGAGGCTCGTTTGCACAGCTCAGCGGGGCGGCTATGCTGGCTTGGGTCTCGGCTTGGACTATATGGATGCGAATGTGTTACAGGTGAGTGAAATACATGCAGAAATACAATTCGAACAAGTGCCGACCGTGTACAGCTGCGTATGAGTAACTGTTCTCATGTGTTGAAATGTGTCGTTGTTGTGGCGCAATAAATCAGTTGAACAGGTATGCAAAACACTTTGAAGTCACTCACTGCAACAATTTACATATGCTAAACAAATTACATACATGAGCTCACAATCAGTTCATATTGCCGACCACACATCGTGACCAGACATGGTCGTAAAGCGCGTTATATGAGAAGTGGAGCTGAATTTTACTTATAGTATGAAAATTCGTTTATAGTTTTGCCGATTTTCTTTTGTTCTCTTCGTCTTTTGTTAAGCTTTTTTTTTACCAAGTATAAGATTTGGCAAAGCCAAAAAAAACATTTTGCTCGGAGTTTTATTACTTCTTGAAATCTCATTATAATGTGCCCATTGATACTTCATTAATTGCTTATTGTGTTGTCCCTTTTGTTTGGTAAATTGCATCATAAATTTTCTCAGAAGTTAGCACGACCTTTTATTTTGTTAGCTGATTTTTGTTTCACAAAGTTTGCGTATGAAATAAATATTGAACAATTGTTAAAGGGAAACCAAACTAATCGCAGCTGCCTAAAGTTATGCTAATACTTTTCTAATCCAGCCACAGTGGTCCGGCTTGTATGGGGAGAGCGGCCAAAAATACTTCTAGTTGAGGTAGGGACTTGAAACTTGGCACAAAATTTTTTTATATTTATCCTAAAATAATATGTAAAAATCAGCCAGATCGGACAACTATATCATATAGCTGCCATATGAACAATCGGTCTGATATTCAATTTTTATATGAAAAACTTTTGTTTTTCATTTTATCTGGCTACTATAGGTTATAGCTGCGAGTTATTGCCGGAAAACCCCTTGAAATTTTCCGCGTTTGGTTTAGCCTAAATAATTTAATGTCTTTATTTTTTGCCTCTGTAACTTCCTCAGAAAGCTCTCCAATTGAGACTAAACAATTTTTTATAATGGCAGGACCATGCAATAACACTTTATGGACCGATGCAGGACGGTAGTACCACGGATATTTAATGATAAGAAGTTTTGCACGTGCTTTTTTTTTAAATTGAGGTTAGGTTACATTTTCGTATATTGCAAGCCGCACGGCACCTTACGGCACTTGAATTAAACTTTCTTATATTCTTAAAATGCTTAAGAATATTATACAAAAAGATTTTTTCAACCCCAAGAACCCCTTCACAATTAAAACTCTAACCAAACACAGAAAAGACAAAGTAAGAACGTTCACAATTATGTACTAAATACTATAATGATTTACACAAAACGAAACACATACAACATATACTTTTAGTTGTAAAAAGAAAGTTAATACCTTTTTTTATAATATTAATCACTTACATTGCACAAAAACTTGTTTTAAATAAGTTTAACAAATTTTTGAATGAATATCATGCTCTCTCTTTCGATGCTATTCTTGAAGAGGACAGATAGAGTAAAACAAAAAGATGAATAAATTCAAATAGCTAGACCAATTATAAATAAGAATTGCTACATTTAAAGTCAAAATTTTGACTTCGGTTTTTTTATTTTTGGCCTACGGGCGGGACCACTGTGCCAGCGAGATAACTTTCCTTTTTTCGTCTATGAGAGCAATTCTCAATTTTTAAGAAGATATCTTCTTATTCGGCACGATTTGTGGCAAAACTTCATTTGGTTTTCGATTCAATTGCTAAGCAAAGGTAAATAAAAACAATTTTCTCTTGACACAGCCACAAATGAATGCCAATTCTTAATGTAAATGTTTTGGCAAAGTCGACTTTGAAGCTTCATTAGCTCGAAATGAAAAAATCTGACTTATATATTTATTTTGTCTTGTTTTTCACTTTACCAACATTCCTAAAAACAACGATTTCGTTAAAAAGTTTCACTGTTTTCACGCCTATATACCTCGGCTTATGACAAAGTTTTGATTTTTCACCCACATTTAACGTCGTCAACGCCCACTGGCACACCTCATAACAGGAGCGACGCCTAATTGGCACCAATTTGTGCGTAACAAGTAGTTAAGTAAAAACGAATACAAATAAACGAACAACAACAACAACAAGCGAACAAAGGCAATGAAAGAAGATAAGATTGAGTCAAATGTCAAATCGTGCTCGAGCAGCAAACTTGTCAACGCGAATATGTGTGAACGTGAAATGTGTTCCAAGTGCCACAGGATCCGATCTCTTATCTGCCTTATCGAAATGCCGTACTGAATATGCTTCTTGATGCCGAAAGAAAAAGAAAACGTTTCCTTTACATAAGTGTGTATCTTATATAAATCACTAAAATATTTCTGTTGACTTGTGCACGTGGCCAAAATATTTTCAAAAGTTTTGTTTTAACGAAGCTAACCAATTGCTGTTCTCACTTAGTACAACTATTGATTAATGTTGATTTTGTTAGAAAGCGTGGTTTTTATTATTGTGGCAAGACACTGTAAAAATCATCATAAAATTAATATTCATGCGTTACTTATATGCCGTGTGTCTTCAATTTAGCATCACTCAACGTGCACCACATTTTTGAAGCTAACGTGCATGAAACTGGCATCGATTACATACACGCACACGAGTGCAGGGCTTGAGTATGTATGGGTGTCCGTAAGTAAGCGTTAATAACACTGAATGATTTATCATTATGCGATGAAAAAAGTTGATTACGTGTGACGAACAATTAGCGCAAATAGAAAACATTTTTTTTTGGTATTGCAATTTTATTCAAGTTTCTTGTTGGCTGTTAAACAGTATCAATTAAGAAAAATTATTCAGATACACTCACATTACTGAATTGTCGTACTCTCCACTGCCGGTGGATCCGACGGTGACGGAGCCTGTGATGGTGGCGGTGATGGTGGCGGCGATGGCGGCGGCGATGGTGGCGGCGATGGTGGCGGCGATGGTGGCGGCGATGGTGGCGGCGAAGGTGGTTGTTGACAAGGAGGCCCTTGACCAGGTGGACGTTGACCGGGAGGTCCTTGACCAGGAGGACCTTGACCGGGAGGCCGTTGACCAGGTGGACGTTGTCCGGGTTGCCAAAGTCCAGGTGGACCCTGTCCAGGTTGCCAAAGTCCAGGTGGACCTTGTCCGGGTGGTCTGCGTCCCGGGCGCCAGCCGCCTTGTGGCTTAGCCACAATCAGGATAATAAGCACAGCAAAGATTGTGAGTGTTATCAACTTCATCGTGATGAAAACTCTTAATCGACAACTACTTTGATTGATCTTATATAGCGATAAAAGTACCAAATATTTACGCAGCTGAAAAGCTAATATGTTTATTGAATTATACAAATATTTTTGTAACTCGAATGCAGTTTTTTTTTTAAGTCAAACTAATTCCCGGTGGGGTCAGTGCGACATTTAAGTGGAAGAGATTATGTAACTGTGTGTGCAATCAGACGAACAAACAAGATCGGTTTTTTTTTTATTATTAGGATTTTTACATTCTTCACACAGTGAATAGTATTTTAAGTTTGTGCTGAAGTTGGTAACACATAGAAATATTCACTTGCGACTATGTAAAGTATACATATTCTTAGTCATGACGAGAAGACGAGTTGATTTAGCCATGGCCGTCTGTCCATCTGTCTGTATATATACGATCTCCTCCCACAGTTTTGAAGATATCGAGCTGTAATTTTGCACAGGGACTTCTTTTTTGTGCGATCGGATACTCCCCCATACGAAATGAAGAGAAAACAAATTTGAATCGTTGTATGAAAAACTTTTTTGTTTTGTAAGATTAAATGAAATTTCAAACATAGTCGTCCGACGCAATGCCTGAAAGTTTCATTAAGATTGGACAACTGGAACTGGTACCTGCCATACGAAATGAAGAAGAGGAAGAGAAATTAAGATTTAACGTGGTTGTATGGAAAACTTTTTTGTTTCTTAATCAATTGACTTGAAACTTCACACTTATGTCCTTTGGGAGACATGAACACTATTTTGATGGTTACGCCCACTTACAATAAAAATCAATAATTTAAATATCTCCGGTACCCAATGAGCAAAAACAATGAATATTGGTATATAGGCTAATTAGATGAAGAGAAAATAGTTTTGTAAGGCTACACACACTGAGTCTACAGACCGGCTTTCACTTTTCTATCTCGTCGGGTGTTCGGATATAGCATTTTAAAAAAAGTGGGTGGTGCTGGTTGGGGGGAAAGGAGTGACCGTGGCACAAAACCGATCTCGAAACTTAATCTGCTGCTCTCTCGAGTCTACCCTCCGAATTTCAAGTCTCTAGCTCTTATAGTTTCCGAGAACCATGGGTGAATACGGACAGACGGACGGACATGGCTTAATCAATTTCTTTTGTCGCCCTGATCAAGAATATATATGCTTTATAGGATCCCCCTCCCTTCCTTCTATGCGTTACATACTTTTGGTCTCAAACAAACTTAATATACTCTGACACACTCTATATGCAGGGTATAACAAATTAATATATTGTATAATACAAATATTAGTGTTTAGTTAAAGCGATGTTTTACTTAATAGAAATTGATGCACCCCAGAACAGAACAATTAAAAAACTCAAGAACAACCACAATGACGCATTGAAAAGAATAGTGAACGATTTAAGAATGAAAGCCTTTCTAGTCGTCTAAAATAAATAAAGACTTTGTGAAATAACTAAAGTAACTAAAATAAAAAAGTTAGGTTACATCAGGGTATTTTCATATAACATGTTTGTACAGAAGGCAAGACAAACGAATGGTTAAATAACCCTTGTATTTATATAGACGACGAGTATAATAAGGAACATTTCTTTTGCTTTATATTTTTATTAATCTTTATTGTAAACTTTTCGGAACATCAAATGTTTTACGTTTCAAAGTCACTCTGGGGCTTTTGATAATTTCAATTATGGCGACTCTGAAGTAACTTCTGGTGCTTGACTAGGTGGTCCTTGTCCTGGTGGTCCTTGTCCACCTGGTGGTCCCTGTCCACCTGGTGGTCCCTGTCCACCTGGTGGTCCTTGTCCACCTGGTGGTCCTTGTCCACCTGGTGGTCCCTGACCACCTGATCCTTGTCCCGGTTTTCCCTGACCAGATGATCCCTGGTCAGCAGATCCTTCTTCAGAGCCACCTTGTCCCTGTCCAGGTGAGCCTTGACCAGGGGATCCACCCCTACGCGGGTTGGCCGCCACCATTATTACAAGTACGGCAAAGATTGTAAGTGTTATTAACTTCATGATTATGAAAACTATAGATTGAAGACAATTCGTCTGATCTTATATAGTGATCAAGATTAATGATGAAAATGCTCAATTATTGACACAGCTGTGGAAATGTAAAACGTATAATACTTAATACAAATATTTGAATTTCATTATCAATAATAGCGACAATAATAATGTGAACCTTAAGAAATATTTACGTTGAGTTTTGTTGCTTTACCATTATAAGATATTATTATACCCTGTACACATACTGTGTATCAGGGTATATTGTGTTTGTTTGAGCGAAATGTATGTAACGCACAGAAGGAGGGCAGGGGGACCCTATAAAGTATATATATTCTTGATCAGGACGACAAGAGAAATTGATTAAGCTATGTCCGTCCGTCTGTCCGTCCGTCTGTCTGTCTGTCCGTCCGTATTCACCAATGGTTCTCAGAAACTATAATAGCTAGAGACTTGAAATTTGGTGGGTAGACTCGTGATGCTCGGCAGCAGATCAAGTTTGAACGGTTTTGTGCCACGCCCACTCCTTCCCGCCCATCCAGCACCACCCACTTTTTTAAAATGCTATAACTCGAACATTCAAAGAGATAGAAAAATGAAAGGTAGTATGTAGTCTCAGTATAAGTAGCTCTACAAAACTGCATACCACAATTTTTCCCCCTCCTCTTCATTTCCCCTCCCCCAGTTCTTTTCTTAAATTTGCTGTATCTCCAAAACTAACAAAGGTATGAACCTGATGTATACAAGCTCAGTGATAATACATCTTAAAAACTGCATACCACAAATTTCCCCTCTCTTTAATGGCTACCCCTCAGAGGCCTACAAACTTAAATTTTTCGTAAAATCCACATTTTTTGACCGATTTTCTTGATATTTTGAACACTATTTGAATAGGCGACGTCAGATCAATATGTTTTTGTAGATTGAGGGTGTGGCAACGCCTACCATGTGTGCAGGGTATTATATTGTCGAGTATACTCGACTATACCCCCCTTACTGGTTTTTAGACAATTTACTGACGGGTGACCAGTTAAAAGACCTGTAACATACATTTGTTATAAGTTCTCCTTGGTAACTGAGCTTTAAATAACTAGTAAGAAAACCGCAGTCAGAAGTGCTCGATTGCGATATTGTTTGCAAATTCCAAAATTACACGTTTCATAAGGCAAGGAGTATAAAATTGTTAGTATTGTAAAATTTATCTTCCGTGCTTGACAATATCAGTTAATATTTTAGTTCTATCAAGGTAACTCAATTTAATTGGTAATGTGACATGTGTGATAAATCACAATTCGATTCTAGAGTGTCCAGACACTCACTATGGAAAAAAAAATACAATTTTTAAGTACTTCATTAAATACTCAAATAAAAATCAGAAAAGCTCTTTCCGTTTCATCTTTAAGCCTTTAAACTCGTCTTGCTTGGCTTTTACATTTTACATTTCTTATCTTAAGTAATTTCCTTTGTTTCTTACTTATCTATGCCACTTTAATTTCATAATACTTGTTAATTAAACGCTTACTAATATATGTGTACCCTTCACGAAATAAATGGTATAATAACCTTTTCATGAAGTTTGTAACATACAGAAGGAGACATGGCTAGCATAATAAATATAATATGCATTGGCATATAAATGCATATAGTCTTGATAAGCTGCAGAATTTTAATGTTTTTATCTCATTATAGGGCCACTAGGAATATTAGAATTTAAAGAAGTTCAGAAAATTCAAGTTGTTACTTGAAAACTACTTGTAGTTTTTAATGATAGAAGACGAATCATATTTTTGCACATATAGAATAGGTATCATACTTCTAGAATCAAATGAGCTTCAATAATGAAAATTAGTGTAAGCGCTGTTAAGATAGAAAGAAATGTTACTTCACCAACGTCATTGTGATAAAGATTATTAAACTTTTGCCAAGACCGAAATGAACTTATTACTTATTTTCAAATCAAATCATGTTAGCGAAGTTTTCTTATAAGTCTATTTCTGCACATCGCATCTTGTGTACTAGAATTATGATTCATCAACTTTTACAACCTTATCAAAGTATATTAATACTTTGGTTAGCAATACAAAAGAGAATTTTAAGTGTCTTTGAGTTATTTAATTAAAGAATTCATACTTAAACTAATACATTCTTACATATATGTATACGACATAGATTAGATGATAAGAAAACACGTGTGAGTTTGTGCAAACAATATATTTACAGTTATTGACTGAGAAATCGTTTAGAAATTAGTTCCAGTAAATTTTGATATTTGTTCAAATTGTTGGTCTATTAGATTTTATAGTAATAGTAAAATTGTATTTGTATCCACTGATTGTTCCTTGTTATGGTGACACAGATGTGATTTCTTCGGGTTCTTGTGATGTTTCAGAGGTTGTACTCTCCTTTTCTGGAGCGTCTGAAGTAGACTCCCCAGGCTCTTGAGTAGTTTCCTCCCCTGGAGCTTGTGTAGTATCCTCATCTGGAGATTCGGATGTTTCCTCCCCGGGTGCCTGTGTAGTTTCCTCTTCTGGAGCTTCACTTGTTTCAGCTTCAGGTGCCTCTGTAGTTTCTACCTCTGGTTGTTGAGTAGTTCTTTCTTCAGGGATTGAGGAACTACCAGAACCTTCAGTTGTCTCCGCCGTTGCTTGTGTAGTATCTGTGTTACTTTCTGTTGTAGAATCTCCAGATTGTGGAGTTGAATCTTCCTCTGGAGCTACGGTTGTAGATTCTCCAGGCAGTTGATTGCTGGTGGTTGAATCCTCTGGTATCGGTGTTGTTGAAGGACGTTGACCGCCCTGGCCATGTCCACCATGACCGTGTCCACCATGGCCATGTCCGCCATTACCATGTCCACCATTACCATGTCCACCATTACCATGTCCACCATTACCATGTCCACCATTGCCGATTCCGTTACTACCATGACCGTTGCCATGACCTTTCCTATTATCACTTTCATTACTATTACTCGAATTACTTTCGTTGCTGTCCCGTTCCTTTGATTCACCAGATTCGTTGCTGTTACTCTTGTTGGAGTCTTTATCGAGTTCTTGTTTCGAATCATTTTCCCACTGCAACTTTCTTTCTGAGCTTAGATGCTTCTCACTCGACCTTCTTACATAGCGCCAACGGTGGTTATTTTCTGGTCGGGCCGCAACCGCCACCAATAGAATCGCGAATATCGTAATTGTGATCGCTCTCATTATGTCACTTGACTGTTTCGTTCGTAACTAATTGTATTGTTAATGTGCGCCAGTTTTTATAGAACTTTCATGACAGATAAGCGTGGCAAAAATTATTATCGGCAGTTAATAGACACAGCAACAACAATATAATATATGCCAGTCAGATTTTAAGCCCAGAAACAAGAAAAAAACATGAAAATAAAAATATGCGTGATATCTAATCTCAATGAACGTGTAGCCTGTGAATCGCCTGATAATATTCATTTGAAGTATTGTACTCGTCTTAGCGAGTTTCTAGCGAACTTTGTATTATTCAAAGTATTTAAAAAATTGTTCAATAGTTGTAGGCATTAGGGCCTTATGGATTACCAAAACGAGAGATTCTTGATAAATGTAAAGTCCCGTTATTTACTATGCTAATAAATTCTTTGATGTCTTCATAAAATCAAGCAAGTCATTTTAATCAGTCCGACTTTATTTACTGCTGTGGAAAAAATTCCATCACAAAAAATTTATAGTATACTATGCTGAACACATTAAACTATCCAAAAAAAAAAAACCAGTAAGGGAGCTATTTTCAGCGTTGCTGAAACTTATATACTCTTGCAAGCATTTGGAAAATCCGTCTTTTTGTTTTTCCAATAAGAATCTTATAAGTTTATAAAGATAAAGGGGCGTAACCCCGCCCATTTTCCTATGGCAGCTATATGCTATAGGTTTCCGATCAGGCTGGTTTCTTCATATAAACTGCCTGCAAGAAAAACAAAATTTTCTGCGTTTAAATTTTTTGCTAACTTCAAAACTCTAGGAGGAGTTCGCATTGAAACAGACAGACGGACAGACAGATGGACATGGCTATATGAACTCGTCTCGTTGTGCTGATCAAGAATATATATACTTTATAAAGTCGGAGATGTCTCCCTCTCTGCGTTGCAAACTTCACGACAAAGTTAATATACTCTGGCAAGAGTATAAAAACTAAACATTTAATTAATTCATGGTTTTTTTGGTGTTTCCATTTTTAATTAGTCACGCATTAAGTTATTTCAATTTCAATTATTGATGATAACATATTAACAAGTGAAACTGTTAAAATCACGTTATAAACATTAAGTTAATGCGACACACATACATAATGATAAGGAGGAGAAACACGATAAGAAAGTTTTTTCGAATCGAAGACGTCATTATGATTATAACAAAATGTGTTTAAATACGAGATTAGACAAGGTGTCAAGTTACAATATGCATGTAATGTCGTTAAATTAAGGTGCTCCGTGTATCATTAACGGAAGGCGTTGCATGATATTTTATATCATATTCTTGTGAAAACGATTATGATACATGTATTAGAGGTTAAATTTATTAATCCTGTTCTACAAATTTGATATAAAAAAATTGTATTTTCTTCTTCTCTACCGAAACTTGGTTCAGGCTTACCAGTAAAGATTTAAAAAAAAAAATAAGTATATAAAAAATTAACTTTTTTTTAGCTTCTTTTTGCTGTAGAGGCCAAGGAAGAAACTTTCCTCAACTTTTAAATATTTCTAAGAGCAATAGCAGATACTGTTCATAAGAACAGGTGATGTTAACAGGGCACCCTGTTTTGCCTGAAGTCATTACCTTTCCTGCATGATTTTTATTTATTTTGTTTAAGTATAGACAGTTTTTTTCTTCCGCTCTTGTTTTTTAATGACAATGAGTAATTCCCATCATCGTGGAATAATTTTGAAAAAAACAAAAATTTCTTATCACACTCACTTCAATTGTTTACGTATGGTAAGCCAATAATTTGTTTATTTGAATTGTTTTTTTCGACTACGTGAAAATAAAACAATTACTACGAAATTTTGATGTTTTACTTCTATTATTAAGTAATTCTTAAAAATATTGCGATACAAATAAACAGTCTGTATTTGTTTTGGCAATGCGTAAAATTGTTTTGGATTTTCAGATTTTAAAGATTTAAAGCGAATTTCTTATCAGTGACTATTTGCAGAAAAGAGACTCATAGTCTTACTTCAACAATGTTCTGTTTTAACAAATGATAATGCATTAATTGTGATAAATAATATCAGACTCGTAGTGGTCATCGAATCTTATCAACAGTTAAGATGATGAGTACTTTTCATAGGAATTACTCAAGTTTTTTAGTAAAGTTAAACGCGAAAACTTTAGTAAATAATGAAATCAATTGGTATGCATACAATTGAAATTATAATTAATCAGTCAGTACAAACCGTTTGTTTGATTTTAGCTGCATTTAATTGAAAACGAAATATATAATGCTTATAACTTTATAGTGTTCTAATAATGTATTATGTACCCACGGAAACTTCCTTTGCAGTTTATGCTTGTTACACTAAGAAGAACGGCTAAAAAACAATGTGTGTGGATCCACTACTACTGTAGACTACTTTAATAGATTTTTGTCAGCCTTATTCATTATCAACTGATCACTTTTGCTTGTTTAAAAAGAAGCGAAGTGACTCAATGATTTTTAATTTTCGAACTACAGAGGTTTTAGCCAATCTTGGTTTTCATATCCATTTTTGCAACAACTTAAAAAAATGAATCAAATTTGAGTCAAAGAAATTTTTAGTTAAAATGTTTTAAGTCATCTTGTAAACGGGGTATTAATTTAATCAAATAATTTTTGACTTTGTATAATTTGCGTAATTGCGTTGTTCACTATTGTTGGTACAATAACAAAAATTATTTTCATACATGCAAATATTGTGTTGCTTAACATTTTGTGTTTTTAGACTTTACAATAAGAAAATCAATAAGAAATGCAAATGTTTACTATTTATGAGACGTCGTTTGTAAAGTATAAACATCGAAGTCAACAACACTTTTCATTGTACGTAACCCGAAAAACATTTACACAGTTGCATTAACAGTAACATTCACATTTATTCGAATTAAAATGCCGACAATAACATTTCAATATCATTTCAATTGTTTTTTCTCTTCCTGCTCGCCAACAACCAAACACATCAATAGGACGATTACTTACTGGAGAAGCGCAACAAGCCGTCATTGTCCATTGTTAATCCTTTGGATGTATTACGTCAGCGGCTGCTTCTGGAAATTGCTCGCAGACAAATGAAGGACACCACAAGACAGGTAGGAAAAAACGTGGGAAGGAGGACAAAGGCCCTGCGAAAATCAAAAGAGAAATAAGAAATTTTAATAATAATAAATTAAATGGCGCTCGCCCAAAGTTTCGCGTGAAATTATTTTACGATTCAAGTTGAAAGTGGTATTCTTTTGATTGTAATTCAAAACGAAATGGAAAAACTCAACCAAAAGTTGTATCTTCAAATAGTTTCAAGGCAGAGCGGAAACATATTTTATGGGTTTGAGTATTGTTTAATCAAAAGTTTTTTTTTTTTTTTTTCAATATAAAATTTATTATTTTTTTGATTATGAAAGGCAAGGGCTTTTCAATTATATTTTATTTGTGAAAAACACACGAGCCGCTGAGCAATTCTAAGCACTGATTTCGTAAATGATTATAAATCCCCTCGGAAAAAAAGAAAGAAAAACAGGATAACAAAAAAAAGGAATATATGTTTGTGTATTTAAGCCGCATGATTGAACGCACACACTTGCTGAAAGGCTTTAAGAGTGTCATCATTTGTAAGCGAAACGAGGACAACGTGTTGTATGCGCAATATAAAATATTTTCATATTTCACATTCAAAAAGATAAACGCTTGACAGAAGAATATATTTTTTACTTGTCTTGAAATCTGAATTTTTACCTCTGGCAAATTTGAATGAGCGTACGGAAGAATAAGCAAAAAAAATCGAACTTTGAGTTTATGTTGTTGAAAATTCAATGGATTTGTGCTATGCTGGCATGTCAGTTGAGAATTATGTTTTACGGAGAGAATTTCCACAGATTTGTTGAACACACCGAAACCGTAAGAGAAAGAAAGCGTTTGTAGCGCCATTTGTAAATGTCAATAGATATGCGGTTAAGTGCAGATGCCTGTACATGAAAAGTGTATTGCATATGTACAAAAATGGAAAAATAATGTGATTTTAACGTCAGTTATTTACTTTAAATTATTTAATGCAATTAACGTGTGTATTCTATCAATGCGACAATGTGGGAACAAATCAAAAAATGAGAAAACAACATTTTTCTTTTACCAGAAACTTAAGTACAATAATAGATTCTCTTTAATCTTTATTTTTAAAATTGTTTCAATCCATTCCAATCTTAAAAAGAATTTTGCATTAAATTAGGACGATGATCCGATATCTAAAGCACCAATGACGGCAATAATATCGGATAGAAGTTTAAGTAGACCGTCCTTTGATGGTTTGCTATAATGGGAAGACTTTGTCGTTGACTCTTCTATAGTTGTTGTAGATTCAGTTGCATTTGACGAATCCACTGGTGAACTTGACTCTTCTGGTTCGGTGTTAGTTGAAGTTGACTCCAGCGGTTTGGAAGAAGTTGACTCTTCTGGTTCTGGATTGGGTGAAGTTGTCTCTTCCGGTTCTATATTAGAAGAAGTTGACTCTTCTGGTTCAGGTGAACTTAACTCTTCCGATTCAGATGGAGTTGACTCCCCTGGTTCCGGTTCAGCTGAGCTTGAATTTTCCAGTTCGGGAGTCGTTGACTCTTCTGGTTCGGGATTAGGTGAACTTGGATCTTCCGTTTCGGGAGTAGATGACTTTTCTGGTTCAGGTTCAGCTGAGCTTGAATTTTCCGGTTCGGGAGTAGTTGACTCTTCTGGTTCGGGATTAGATGAACTTGGGTCTTCCGGTTCGGGAGTAGATGACTCTTCTGATTCCGGTTCAGATGAGCTCGAATCTTCAGGTTCTGGAGTCGTTGACTCTTCTGGCTCGGGATTAGGTGAACTTGGGTCTTCCGGTTCGGGAGTAGATGACTCTTCTGGTTCAGGTTCAGCTGAGCTTGAATTTTCCGGTTCGGGAGTAGTTGACTCTTCTGGTTCGGGATTAGGTGAACTTGGATCTTCCGGTTCGGGAGTAGATGACTCTTCTGATTCCGGTTCAGATGAGCTCGAATCTTCAGGTTTTGGAGTCGTTGACTCTTCTGGTTCGGGATTAGGTGAACTTAGGTCTTCCGGTTCGGGAGTAGATGACTCTTCTGATTCCGGTTCAGATGAGCTCGAATCTTCAGGTTCTGGAGTCGTTGACTCTTCTGGCTCGGGATTAGGTGAACTTGGGTCTTCCGGTTCGGGAGTAGATGACTCTTCTGGTTCAGGTTCAGCTGAGCTTGAATTTTCCGGTTCGGGAGTCGTTGACTCTTCTGGTTCGGGATTAGGTGAACTTGGGTCTTCCGGTTCGGGAGTAGAGGACTCTTCTGGTTCCGGTTCAATTGAGCTTGAATCTTCCGGTTCGGGATTAGGTGAACTTGGATCTGCCGGTTCGGGAGTCGTTGACTCTTCCGGGTCGGCTGTAGTTGAATCTTCAAGTTCGGGAGTAGTTGTTTCTTCTGGTTTCGGTTCAAGCGAACTTGAATCTTCCGTTTCAGGAGTCGTTGACTCTTCTGGTACGGGATTAGGTGTAGATTCCTCTGGTGCAATTGTTGTAGTTTCTTGAGGAAGTGGTGGAGGTTGCGGTGTTATTTCCCCTTCTTCTGATGAGCCCTCTTCACTAGATGATGGTGGTCGTTGTGGTCTCAGTTTAATAATTGCTTTTAAGATGCGTCTAGAAGAAACATATTTTACATTTATTCAACCAAAATTATGATATTTTTCTTACTTAATAATTCCAATCAACTCAGATAGTGGGGGAAGTCCATTTTCACTGGATTCCTCGGAAGACCATGAACCGCCATCGTTTGGCCAATCCGGGTTGTGAGGCGAGTCTGGTGGATTATGCCAATTTGGTTCATTTGGCCAATTTGGTCTGTTTGGTTTTCTACCATTCGGTGCGTTTGGTTTATTAGGCCTATTTGGTTTATTCCAATTTGGCCCATTTGACCATTCCGGATTGTTCGGCCGTCCATGTTCACTTGGGCCTAGATCTTGCCAATGACCACCATTATTGTGGTTATGATCTTGGTTCCTACCGTTTTGATGATGTGGCTTGGCTGTAACCGCAATCACCAAAATGGCTGTAACTGCTATGATTAGTGATTTCATTGGTCCAATGATTTGTAGACAACTAATGTCACAAAATGTTGTAAGTTGCGTTTTTAAAGTCCGTTTTCCAGAATACAGAAAAGTGTCTAATTTAACGAAATTCCACGGAAAGACTGAATGGGACTCAACCTGAGTTCACTTGCTATTGCGTGCACAAATATCCGCTCCATTGAAATTGTGTCCGAAACGTATCTCAAGTACAGCACTTGGCACCGTGTTATCAAAATCTGATGAAATCACAGACAAATCGAAATACATACTCAACAAGATATTTTTATACAACTTTTAATAATAGAAAACCCTATTGGAAATCCCATTTTTTGCTCGTATGCACACGTTTATCTACTTTAATATTACTAATTAAACAAAATAACCCAAACTGCTGTACAAAACAACAACAATCTATGATAATTTTTAGTTGATCTGATTTATTACTCATCGTTAGGCAATGACAGTAATGATTTATTTTTAACACATAAAAATTTCCTCTTTAAGTTAAAAAATTCAGTTTTATATCTTGAACAAAACACACCAAATCTTTATCTGTTAGACACAAAAGGTGCGCCGAGAATTTTATCGAAACTGTGTGGCATACTTTTAGGGTGTGTCAGTGATTCATTCTATTAATTTGGAAATTCCGAACAGAGTTCTTATAATAATATAAATGCGTTGTCACTTTCAGACATTTATTTTTCGTTTGTTTGGGCAGTAAATATGCACCTATGAATTTAAAAACAAATGTTATATATATTTAAAATCATTGCATTTTTCAGTGCATACAATTCCTGTTATTTTAAATTATTTCTACAAACATATTTAATTTCCAGGTTGAATTGAATCGTGCCATACTCAAGAATGTTGGAAAGCGTATGTTAGCGACAAGGCAACATTTCCCCAGTGAACTGTTCAACTTAGCACTGCCCCCGCCGTCGACTTTTTCTGATTTTCTTCAAGGACAGCAACAGCAGCAACGTCGTGCACAATACGATCTGCCGGAGCCACAATTCACACAAACCCAGCCTGTCTTCATTTCTGACATACTTGACGATGCAGCAAAAAAATCCCAAAGCGACCAACCTGACAGCTTGACAAAACATCAAGCAAACGGAAATGAAATTTCAAATGAAACAAATAAGCAAAAACTTCGAGCTGCAGCAAAAGCTGCAGATGTATTAGCAGTCGGCCGGCGTATTGCAACAGGTTCATTTGGGCCTAATGACTTTAACTGGTCCACAAATGATGATGACAATGTTGACGATGGCAGTGTCAATGGTAATGGCAATGGCGAAGCTTTTCACTTTCCATACTTGCAACAATTACGCAAAAAACATTTTGCAAACTAAAATGGCTGCAAAACAAAGACAAAATACTCAAAACTAATTCTCAACATTGACGGTTCCTACTGCAATTTCTATACCTCTCTATGTCTAACTCTCTGTTTTTACTACACTAGCTCGGCTACTTCTAAAGTGTTGAAATTGAATCTTCAATCTGACAACAGTCAACTTGCCAAGTCTCAAATGATGGCAGATTATTCTCTATTATATTCAACATGCATAGCGTTAATCTTAAATGGCGTTAGAGTAGTTGAACCAAAATTATTATATATTTAAAAGTTATACGACAGTTTACGCTTAAGCTGTTTTATTCAGATTGTTAACTTTTTTGATTTCTTCTTACCTCCTTTTTTATCCGCGGGCGGATAGAAATTGAATTCATTTATCTTCATTCACCGATTATTTAAGTTAGTCAAGCTTTCGCAACTAAAAACTTCAATAAAAAAAAAAAAAAATTAAAAAAAACAAAGAAAAATTATGGCAGCTTTTAACTCTAAGCAAGTAATTTGTGAAAAATAAAGCTTTCAATTACTCAATGTTTTAAAACGTCATTACGAAGTTGATAGAAAATTTAATAGATGATTGGGATGAAATGGCGGATAGGATTAGAACAAATGAATGCCACCCAGTTGAGTGGAAGTTGTCGTTGAACCCTCGAAAAGTGTGTGGCTAAATCAATCAGTAATGTTTTAATATTAAAAAAAAAAAGAACATAAAAGAAAACTCTATCATATACACATGACGGAAAACAAAAACCTGTGCAATCTTAACTCAACTTATGTTACTGCAGTATTATTTTAAAGAGACATTTTTCTAATTTCAAATTAGAAAAAATAATAATAATAGTAATAAATCGAATATTTGCCCTTACCAGTTATCTACGTTAAAGTTATTAAAACAACAGTACAAAATATGAAATGTATGGTATATAAAGTTTTAAACCAATTATATTTATTCTCAAACCTTAATAACATATGACATATGCAAAACAGATATAACAAACATTCGGAAAAAAATCAGAACAAATATCGCAAAGCGTTTTTAGTCCTTTCGTTAAGTTTTAAATGTGCAAATTCTAGTTAAATGTTGAACTACTCAAATTTAAATTCAAGAATAAATGTTATGAATTATTATTGAATGTGTTTTGAAAAAAAAAAAAAAAACAATAAATTAATATACATACATATACAATATTACCAGTGTTAACCACCACATACTCCCAAGGCAATGTATGATACAAATATATAATATACAAAACTGTATGCAAAACGAATAAAGATGAACGAAACCTCGATGTAAATAAAAGTGAATACAAATTATAAATTAATATTAATCTGTATATGTATTTATTTTAACAAAAATAATAAAGAACTTTAAAAATTATTAATGGCATTTCAATTCATGTGTTTCTTTTTATCCAATATAATGTTCTGCTCATTAATTCTTTAAACGTTTATTTGGTTTTTTATATATGTTGTTTTGTAACGAACAAGACTTTATCATTTATCAGTAAAACAAACATTTTTTGCTACGATTTATTTATTACAATATAATATTGAAGCTATCCTCCTTTCAATCATGTGCTACAATTCGATGACTAAGCAGCACATCTGTGACCATCTACATAAATAATGGTGCTTGTATTTTAAAGATACTACCTTACAATTTCGTGTAATTGCCGACAAAAAATTAGGCAACAAAGTGAAATAAAGTTGTCAACAATCGACAGACGTTTTTTTAATTAATCAAACAAGAAAATAATGTTAGCTGAACAAAGCAAAGACTGTCTGGACCAGACTTGTTTCAGTTGAACGCTGACACGGAGTCACGCACCTTCTCATCATAATTAACAATTATCACAGCAATAATACGGCAAATGAATTGCTGGAGGCGTGACGGAAAAGCGTCTCACTTGATGTCACAGAGCAAAGCAACACCACGCAATGTCCAATGTTTTGGATTGAAATCGGTCTCAAAGTCAATGGACCCGACGTATTTAAGATCGGTTCGTTGTGGCTTCCGATAAATTGGACATTCATAGAGTTTTGGATCCTTGCCTGCGGTGGTGTTGATGGCATAGATGTAAATGACGGGCATTTGCTCGTAAAGCACTTTCATTTTGGACTCAATCAATTTACCACTACGACGGTCGAGCGACGCACCTGCAATAAATAAGCACAGTCATCATATAAGTAAAAACATATACACCAGCATTCAGCAAATTATTCCACATATTATATCTTTAAATTGGTTTTGCTCTTTTTTAAAACAAGTGCGTTCAGTGCTGCCTTTATTAATAAGTTAAAGACGAGAGAACGGTCAACAGGTAGGATAGGACTGCTGAACGCTTGGGGCCTACATTTGTTGCATTTTACTGTCGTTTATATGCCTCTTCCACTTCTATAACTATGAACACGTGTCACACAATGAAGTCAAGCTTGTTTATTATTTTTTGCCCACTGGCACAAATATCGTAAAATGGCAAAAAAAAAAAAAATGAGCAGCAAAATAGAAAAGAAAATCCAAAAGCTTTAACAGTTTTATTTTCGGGCAAGTAAGAAAACAAAATTCAACACAAAATGAAAGAAAAAATTTGTACGAATTTTATGTTTATTTAACAACGCCTTAAGGACCTTCATATACATATCTGACTACACCTAAGCGTTTTTTCCTATATTGGCACTAATGTATTAGAAAAGTAACAAGAAAAGGTGATAAACCTGCCCACATGTTATATACGTAATGCGATTGTCGGTCTACTGTACCTGCCGCTCATTATGTGCGAGCACAAAAAATTTTACGTAAATCGTTTAATAGCTTCATTTAAACTAACACGCAAACCCCCAATATGTCGGTCGTCTTCTATTCTATACAAAAATCATAGATGCCTGATCCTTAAATGTATCAGTTTAATTTAATAGAATCATGTTTCATTGTTTTTTTGATGTTGTTTTTGTTTTTGATACAACATTTTTTTTGTACAATATTTTTTTTGTCTGTTAGTTGAACCAAACAATAAACCAACACTTTTTGAATAAATCAATCTCGTTACATTCGATATGTTTGATTGAGAGGTAATACATAATTGCACATGGTATAGTACAGTAAATAGGTCGACCGAACATACATATGTATGTTGAAGAATGTACATTGGAAACAAAATAATTGATTGCCATTATAGTTGCTCTAACGAAGTTTTCTTATTAACTAGAAATAGTAACAAGCAAAACTTAAAATAAATGTAACCTTGTAGGTGAAAGTATCCCTTTTTATAATAACGACAATATCATTGAAACTGTTTTTAAAAAATGTAATATTTTTGCTTTGCATTAGATTTTTTATTAAGCCATAGTATTTAGTTGTCTCTTACATAGCGAATAACTCTACCTTTAATCGGTTTATTGTTCTGTGATGGTGGACGAAGTTTCTCCTCAGATGAGTTCTCTCCACCCTGAGGTGGTGGCCGTGATTTCTCCTCAGAAGAGTTGTCACCGTTTTGTGGTGGAGGTTTCTTGTTATTACCAGACGAATCCTCACCACTCCGTGGGGGTCTTGGTTTTACCTGCTCCAATGAACTGTCATCTTCTAGAAGTTGCGCCTTCAAAATATTGGTATCACCGTCAGCTGGTGGTTCAGGCCTCTCGCCACTCTGGGGTGGACGAGGTCTCTTCTCCGACGAATTATTACCACTCTGAGGTGGTGGCCGAGGTTTCTCCTCAGACGAGTTTACTCCGTTTTGCGGTGGAGGTTTCTTGTTGTTTTCAAACGAATCCTCACCACTCTGTGGGGGTTTTGGTTTTAACTGCTTCAATGAACTGTCATCTACTAGAAGTTGCGCCTTCAAAATATTGGTATCCCCGTCAGCTGGTGGTTCAGGCCTCTCGCCACTCTGGGGTGGACGAGGTCTCTCCTCCGACGAATTATTACCACCCTGAGGTGGTGGCCGGGGTTTCTCCTCCGATGAATTATTACCACCCTGAGGTGGTGGCCGAGGTTTCTCCTCAGATAAATTCTCTCCACCCTGAGGTGGTGGCCGTGGTTTCTCCTCAGACGAGTTTACACCGTTTTGAGGTGGAGGTTTCTTGTTGTTTTCAGATGATTCCTCACCACTCTGTGGGGGTCTTGGTTTTACCTGCTCCAATGAACTGTCATCTACTAAAAGTTCCGCCTTCAAAATATTAGTATAATCGTCAGCTGGTGGTTGAGGCCTCTCGCCACTTTGGGGTGGTCGAGGTCTCTCCTCCGATGAATTGTTACCACCCACAGGTGGGGGACGTGGTTTATCCTTAGAGGAGCTCTCGCTGTCTTGGGGTGGTGGTCGAGGGGTGTCACCGCTGGGACGTTGTGGTTTGACACTCAATCGATTAATAATCCCCGAACTCAATTCGTGTCTACCTTGAGGTTTTGCCGAAGCTATGACCAACAACGTGGTCAAACCTATTAGAGTTGCTACTTTCATTTCTAATAACTGTTCAATTTCCACTGACTTTGACGACAACTTTGCACCGTCTTTTATAATCCAAGCCGTAGTAGTTTTTGGAAATTTTACGAGTTGTTGATTAGTTAAAAATAAATAGCACTTTCTAGAGTGAAGTTAAAACGCTAAAAATACTTCAGACGATTTCACACTTGACTTATCAACATTGATTTTAAGTACCTAATAAGAAACTTCCAAATAAATAATGAAATACTTTAATTCTAAAATATATGTTGGCCTTATTTTCGATCACACAAAATATTTATGGGAATGATCAGGACAACAAACCCCCAACGAAACGCAAACTCTAAAACTAACGAAACATACATAATAGCTGGGGAGCCCAAGCGGGGGTTTTCGTAGTTACTCCTGCGTGGCAGATTAGAATATGGGGAAAGCTTATACTCTATTGAGTAGATTCCCCAAGTAGATTTCTAAATGGTGACGCGCGTGTAGGGCAGACCATTGATTCAATAAAAACGACTGATTTAATCCTACCTGGCAGATTAAGATAAGGTGGGTTTATTACATGCTTATAAGTCCCCATTTCGGTAATCAGCCGTTTTAAGTAAAATTTAAAGGAATGGAAGAGTTTCAAACTTGCAAACTAAAACCGTCAAATTTAGTTAGTCCTCTGCGTCAGTTTTTTATACAGGTGGCTCACCATGATCTCCTAGTCGTACTGTTCCATAATCTAACAGTTATATGGAGGAACATTCTTTATTCCGCGGAATTCAACGCCTTATGGTGGTCGAACCCACAGAAAAAATTCATAGAATCTTTTCTACTTTAAATTATTTAATCTTCAAAATGCAACTACTCCCAATGACGCAGGAGTAAATCACGTTTTAGCATCGTCGGCTCACCGACTAAAAGAATAGGATAATATATAGATATTGCAACAAAGACATACAAGTTCGCATACCACAAGATTACTCTGAAGCTCAGACTTAGATGACAGATGTTCACACAGAGCAACGAAAGGTCAAGGCTAAATTCTTTTTATTTATTAAAAAAAGACAGTAGATAACTTCTTATTACTCTTCAAAGTGTCTGAAGTACATTGGAAACAAGTGTTTTATTTTAAATACTTATGTGTTGTTTATCTTATCATAACATTACTTCAAAATTGGTTTTGCCGAACAATATTGGATTTTTTATTGACAAATTATAAATGAGCCCGGTTTTCCCGGTGAATTATTTGATCGAAAGTAAGATTTAAAGTGCTTATTCAAATTGGGATTCCTTTTTAATTTTTTGCAATTCACATTAACAATACTAAGTTGTCAATAAATAACCTTTTTGTTCAGTTTGTAACACTTAGAAGGAGTCATCTCCGCATATGCAAAGTATATATGTATGTATAGTAGGGTGTCCCTTACTTGGTCGATTTTTTTTTCGCATTTTCGAAAAAGCATACCCGCTATTTCTGTTCAGTATCCTTAACTTAACCTAAATACAAAATTTCAGTTTCCTGAGTTAATTCTAACCCGTGCCGACTGAGCCCTGAAGTTTTATGAAAGAAGATTTTAGATGTTTTTTTAAATACAACTGGGGGACAGCAAATAATTAAATTTTAATCGAATATTATTGAAAAGAAAAATTTAAATATTGCGCGTTATTACTTAAACTTTATATAATACTAATCAGGATACTTCCTTTTCAAGGTATCTTTTTTACGATTTGATTTGAGCTTTAACTCATTTTATTTCACTTCGCGGATATTAAAAAATAAAACTGCGAGAGCTTGGCGGTTAGGTGGTAAGTTAACAGCTGTTATTTGGTGGTTTATCTCAACAATCAAAAATATAGTTTTTGTATTGCTTTTAAGTTCCACAGACATTGTGCGTATTGTTTGTCCAACAAATTCGAAACGAAATGACAACAAAATGACGTACTCGTATGTTACACCATAGTTGCCGGTGTTATTTGATTGAGAAAGTGTTTCAATGTTACATTAAAGACGCAGGTGTAGCTTGCATGTTTTGAACGCAAGTCGGCACGGGTTCCCGTGCTCCAAAAAATCATGGGGGTGTTTTAGAGTAGACTGAACAAAACTAACCCATATGCGTTAAAAAATAAGAACCTTGCAAAATAAGGGACACCCTAATGTATATTCTTGATCAGGATGGCAAGACCAGTTGATAAAGCCATGTCCGTCTGTCAGTCCCTCCAATTTTATTACCATAAATCATTGGTCGGAACTATCATGATCGGACCACTAGAACTAGTAGCACCAATACGAAATAAAGAAGAGGAAGAGAATCAAATTTAC
Source organism: Phortica okadai (assembly GCA_034638295.1). Classification (NCBI taxonomy): domain Eukaryota; kingdom Metazoa; phylum Arthropoda; class Insecta; order Diptera; family Drosophilidae; genus Phortica; species Phortica okadai. Next base: position 37,012,755 of record CM067849.1, read on the forward strand.
GTCGTTGTATCAAAAACTTTTTTGTTTCTTTTAATTTATTAAGGACCGTTTTCTTTGTAAACTTGTATTCAGTTTAGTTGATTCTTCTGAACTTCTCGAACAGCTTAGCTTATGTGTTCCAAGCCATTCTACCAGCATCATTACACAATTAAATACTTTGTTTGGGTTTTATATTTGTAAATAATAACGATTTGAGTCCTTTCACTTGGATTCTTATCTGCTCCAGTTATCGCTATCGGACAGAATAACTAGCATTTTATACAATTCTCTGCTTTAAAACACACATGGCTGTAAATAAAGGCGAATCAAGCGTAATACAAACACAATCAGAGATAGAGTATACTTACTAAACAGAATTATAATATTATATATTATAATATACAAAATAGTGTGAATCAAAGCATTTTCAGAATGAACTTTATTATTATTATATATTAATTTAAGTTAACAGAAAAATTATTAATAAATCTTATATGAATAGAATGTAAAAAGAAATAATGAGAAGCATTCTCGATTTTATATAACACATTACGAATATATTAAGTTAAGCCAACACTAGCTATCAAAATTTGGTATTCAAGATACTTCCGAATGTAAATAAAAATTTTATCTGTAAAAGAAAAACCTGATTTGACCTCAGACAATCATACCAAAAGAGACTAGTATTAATGTCATATGATGTCATAGTGTCGTCACCATTAAAACTTATACAGAGTGCGTCGCTTTAAACCTTTACAGGGCTTTACGATGGTTTTCGAATTTTCATATGATCCCATTTTGTTTTTACAATAAGTCAACTCTGACAACTGAACATTTTTTTATAACCCTCAAGCAATAATATCATTATTAATTTTTGCTTTGACACTCTCTTTTTTACTTTTGGCAATTAAAACAAAAAACATAAATTTAACGGTTTACCGAATAAAAAAAATATTTATTATACACCATATATTTGTATATATGTTATTTAAATGTTATCAAAATTAGTTTCGATTGACAACGTAATTAGTTGTGTTTTACGTAGCGACCGATGAGGTTAACAAGTTGTTCAAGTAGACGCTCGACCTTTTTTTCATCTCTCTCAGAAGAATTATCTCCACCTGGACGCCCTTCCTCGTTGGAGTTCTGTCCTGGTCGACCCTGTCCATTAGAGTCTTGTCCAGGGCGATCATTAGAATTACCGCCTGGGCGACCCTGCTCGTTGGAGTTTTGGCCTGGACGACCCTGCTCGTTGGAGTTTCGGCCTGGACGACCCTGTCCGTTGGAGTTTTGACCTGGACGACCCTGTTCATTGGAATTTTGACCTGGACGACTCTGCTCGTTGGAATTTTGCCCTGGACGACCCTGCTCGTTGGAGTTTTGACCTGGACGACCCTGATCGTTGGAGTTTTGACCTGGACGGCCCTGTTCATTGGAATTTTGGCCTGGACGACCCTGTTCGTTGGAGTTTTGGCCTGGGCGACCTTGTTCATTGGAGTTTTGGCCTGGGCGACCCTGTTCATTGGAGTTTTGGCCTGGGCGACCCTGTTCATTGGAATTTTGACCTGGACGACTCTGCTCGTTGGAATTTTGCCCTGGACGACCCTGCTCGTTGGAGTTTTGACCTGGACGACCCTGATCGTTGGAGTTTTGACCTGGACGGCCCTGTTCATTGGAATTTTGGCCTGGACGACCCTGTTCGTTGGAACTTTGTCCTGGACGACCCTGCTCGTTGGAGTTTTGGCCTGGACGGCCCTGTTCGTTGGAGGTTTGGCCTGGACGACCCTGTTCGTTGGAGTTTTGTGCTGGACGACCCTGTTCATTGGAGTTTTGGCCTGGGCGACCCTGTTCGTTGGAATTTTGTCCTGGACGACCCTGTTCGTTTGAGTTTTGGCCTGGACGACCCTGTTCGTTGGAATTTTGGTCTGGACGACCCTGTTCGTTGGAACTTTGTCCTGGACGACCCTGTTCGTTTGAGTTTTGGCCTGGACGACCCTGTTCATTGGAGTTTTGGCCTGGGCGACCCTGTTCGTTGGAATTTTGTCCTGGACGACCCTGTTCGTTTGAGTTTTGGCCTGGACGACCCTGTTCGTTGGAATTTTGGCCTGGACGACCCTGTTCGTTGGAACTTTGTCCTGGACGACCCTGCTCGTTGGAGTTTTGGCCTGGACGGCCCTGTTCGTTGGAGGTTTGGCCTGGACGACCCTGTTCGTTGGAGTTTTGACCTGGACGACCCTGTTCATTGGAGTTTTGGCCTGGGCGACCCTGTTCGTTGGAATTTTGTCCTGGACGACCCTGTTCGTTTGAGTTTTGGCCTGGACGACCCTGTTCGTTGGAATTTTGGTCTGGACGACCCTGTTCATTGGAGTTTTGGCCTGGACGACCCTGTTCGTTGGAGTTTTGGCCTGGACGGCCCTGTTCGTTGGAGGTTTGGCCTGGACGACCCTGTTCGTTGGAGTTTTGTCCTGGACGACCCTGCTCGTTGGTGTTTTGACCTGGACGACCCTGTTCATTGGAGTTTTGACCTGGACGACCCTGCTCGTTGGAGTTTTGGCCTGGGCGACCTTGTTCATTGGAGTTTTGGCCTGGGCGACCCTGTTCATTGGAGTTTTGGCCTGGACGACCCTGTTCGTTGGAATTTTGGTCTGGACGACCCTGTTCGTTGGAACTTTGTCCTGGACGACCCTGCTCGTTGGTGTTTTGACCTGGACGACCCTGTTCATTGGAGTTTTGACCTGGACGACCCTGCTCGTTGGAGTTTTGGCCTGGGCGACCTTGTTCATTGGAGTTTTGGCCTGGGCGACCCTGTTCATTGGAGTTTTGGCCTGGGCGACCCTGTTCGTTGGAATTTTGTCCTGGACGACCCTGCTCGTTGGAGTTTTGGCCTGGGCGACCCTGTTCATTTGAGTTTTGGCCTGGGCGACCCTGTTCGTTGGAGTTTTGACCTGGACGACCCTGTTCATTGGAATTTTGACCTGGGCGACCCTGTTCGTTGAAGTTTTGACCTGGACGACCCTGTTCATTGGAGTTTTGGCCTGGGCGACCCTCTTCGTTTGAGTTTTGGCCTGGACGACCCTGCTCGTTGGAGTTTTGACCTGGACGGCCCTGTTCGTTGGAATTTTGACCTGGACGACCCTGCTCGTTGGAGTTTTGGCCTGGGCGACCCTGTTCATTTGAGTTTTGGCCTGGGCGACCCTGTTCGTTGGAATTTTGTGCTGGACGACCCTGCTCGTTGGAGTTTTGACCTGGACGACCCTGTTCATTGGAGTTTTGGCCTGGGCGACCCTGTTCGTTGGAATTTTGTCCTGGACGACCCTGTTCGTTTGAGTTTTGGCCTGGACGACCCTGTTCGTTGGAATTTTGGCCTGGACGACCCTGTTCGTTGGAACTTTGTCCTGGACGACCCTGCTCGTTGGAGTTTTGGCCTGGGCGACCCTGCTCGTTGGAGTTTTGACCTGGACGGCCCTGTTCGTTGGAATTTTGTCCTGGACGACCCTGTTCGTTTGAGTTTTGGCCTGGGCGACCCTGTCCATTGGAGTCTTGGCCTGGGCGACCCTGCTCGTTGGAGGTTTGGCCTGGACGACCCTGTTCGTTGGAGTTTTGACCTGGACGACCCTGTTCATTGGAGTTTTGGCCTGGGCGACCCTGTTCGTTGGAATTTTGTCCTGGACGACCCTGTTCGTTTGAGTTTTGACCTGGACGACCCTGTTCGTTGGAATTTTGGCCTGGACGACCCTGTTCGTTGGAACTTTGTCCTGGACGACCCTGCTCGTTGGTGTTTTGACCTGGACGACCCTGTTCATTGGAGTTTTGACCTGGACGACCCTGCTCGTTGGAGTTTTGGCCTGGACGGCCCTGTTCATTGGAGTTTTCGCCTGGGCGACCCTGTTCGTTGGAATTTTGTCCTGGACGACCCTGCTCGTTTGAGTTTTGGCCTGGACGACCCTGTTCGTTGGAATTTTGGTCTGGGCGACCCTGTTCGTTTGAGTTTTGGCTTGGACGATCCTGTTCGTTCTCATTATTTATTACTTGTGTCACAACGCCAACATCATTTTGATCACTTTCACTTAAAGACCCGTAAATCTCGACTCGTATGATTGGTTCATGTGAACCAAATTTGTTTTGGTTTTGAGGCCTGGCAGATGCCAAGACCAGAAAAGCTCCGAAGATAGCGAGTATTACTATTTTCATATTGTTTTTAGTTGAAGAGTTGAATAGAAATTCATACAAAACTTTGTCTGCGTATGGCTTTTATACAAAATCACTGCTCACTGATAATTCGAAATCTTGCACTTTCATACAACAACGTTTATAAATTTTAATTTGTTAAACTTATCAAATTAAATTCGAGTTGAAGAGACTTGCGATAAGTCTGTGTTGCCACTGTTTTTAAAGTGGCTATCGAATTTGATAACTGACACAATCACGCTTGTTTCATTTGTTTTATCACTTTCAAGTGGGAATGGGAAAAACACAGGATTTTCCCACATTGAATATGACTAATGATAAGGTTAACAAGCAGTTACATTTAATTTCCAGACATTTTGTACTGATTTTATAAATAAACCAGTAAGGACGCTATCTTCAGCAAGGCTGAAGCTATAATACTTTTCACTTTGTGTCACTATAAAAAAAACTAAATGAATAGTTTTCATGCCTCCCTAACAACATAACTGTAAGGTTTCAAGTTGATTGGTTAAAAAACAAATAAGTTTTCCATACAACGGTTCAAGTTTCGCTATAAGTGGGCGTAGCCATGCCCACATTTGGTCAAAATAGTTTTCATTCCTCCCTAAGAACATAACTGTAAAGTTTCAAGTCAATTGGTTAAAAAACAAAAAAGTTTTCCATACAAAGGGTCAAGTTAAGCTATAAGTGGGCGTGGCCATGCCCACTTTTGATCAAAATAGTTTTCATTCCTCCCTAAGAACATAACTTTAAAATTTCAAGTCAATTGGTTAAGAAACAAAAAAGTTTTCCATACAACGACGTGAATATGGCTTCTCTTCCTCTTCTTCATTTTGTATGGGAGCTACCAGTTCCAGATGTCCAATCTCAATGAAACTTTCAGGCATGTAGTCGGACCATGTAAAACTACTATGTTTAAAATTTCAGCACTCTATTGTACAAAACAAAAAAGTTTTCCATACAACGATTCAAGTTTTGTTCACTTTTCTTCTTCTTTTCGTATGGGAGCTACCTGTTCCAATAATCCGATCATGCTGGTTCCGACGAATGATTCATCGTAATAAATTCTAAGACTCTGTGCAAAGTTTCAGCTCGATAGCTTCAAAACTGAGGGACTAGTTTGCATACATACAGACAGACAGACAGACGGACAGACGGATATGGCTAAATCAACTCGTCTTGTCGTCCTGATCAAGAATATATATACTTTATATAGTCGGAAATTAATATTTCGATCTGTTACAAACTCCGTGACAAAGTTAATATACTATTTCACATAAGTGAAAAGTATAAAAAGATACCCAGCGGGAAATCGAATGTCTTCCAACTGCCTTATGGGTGAATTCTTTTGCATGGACCTGCCCTTCCGATATCTTCCATTTTCAAATGGCGTTTTAAATGGCTCTTGCCGCTTTTCGCCATGCTTAGAACCTTCCTCTCTCGCTTCTAAAAAAGCCGTACGCCCGCTTCCAAAAAGGCTTACAATCGCCTCAAAAGAATCGACAGAGCATGGGTTTTTGTTGTAAAACACACGACTGTTAAACGACTGTTTTCTGTTATGCTCAGCTGTTAAAATGACTGTTACTGTTCTGATGCTGTTACATATCTGTTATGCTGTTATTAAGCTACTGTTAATATTGTTCTATTGGCTGCATAAGCAGAAAAAACTTATAAATTTTGCATTACATATGCATTTTTTATTAGCTATATTTTGATTATATAATATTATGAACATAATGATTGGTACATTAATTTATATATGAAAAAATTAAATTAATCTTGTCGTTAATAAAGATGCCAATCAAACGGTCACTGGCTTTGATACGTTACTATTAGCGTCGTTTACGGGTCCTATTTATCTTAGACGCCAATTCTTCTACATGCTATCGCCATGTTTTGGCTCCTCTTATTTGTCAAAATCTTTTGATACCGAATATGCTCTGTGCGACCCCAAGAATATGGCTCGTCAGTAACACCAGTACTATCGTCGATAAATTTGATAAATTTCTTAAAGTTTTGTGTTGCTTGTAAACAAACTTTTCTAAGCCTACTTTAATTTTTATTTTTAATAACACTATATAAACAACAAATTTTGCTGCTCGGGTACTTAAACGAGCCTGTTAAGTAACAGCTCAACGACAAATGAAACTTCGTTCGTCTGTTAGTTGTGTCGTGAACAAAAACGAATACTCAGAAACGACTCTCTTTTTCTCTCAAATTTTTTACAACAAAAACACCTTCCGTTCGCATGGCGATTTAGCATGCTTTCTATTTTTTCCCTTTGGGTATTTCTTTGATTTCTAATAGAAAATTTTTGTGTTGTATTAATATTGTTTTTATACTATGTACACACTGTGTACCAAGGTATATAGTGTTAATTTTAGCGAAATGTATGTAACAGAAGCACAGTGGCAGGGGAGGGGGCCCCATAAAGTATATATATTCTTGATGAGGACTTTATATCTTTTAAACTGCATACCACAAATTTTATCTCTCTTTGATGGTTACCCCTCAAAGACCTACAAACTCAAATTTTTCGTAAATTAATAATTTTTTGACCGATTTTCTTGATATTTTTAACCATATTTGAATAGGTCACGTTAGAACAATATTTATACTCTTCTTGCAGTGAACAGTATTATGAGTTTGTGCTGAAGTTTGTAACACATAGATATATTCACATGCGACTATATAAAGTATATATTTTCTTGATCGGGGCGACAAGACGAGTTGATTTAGCCATGTCCGATTGTCCGACCATCTGTTTGTATATATACGATCTCCTCCCACAGTTTTGATCGAGCTGAAATTATGCACAGAGACTTTTTTTTTGTGCGCTCAAGTTGTTTGTCGGAACCGGCCATATCGGATTGCTGGAATTGGTAGCCCCCATACGAAATGAAGAAGAAAAACAAATTTGAATCTTTGTATGGAAGATAGAGGGCTGAAATTTCAAACATAGTAGTTTTACATAGTCCCACTAAATGCCTGAAAATTTCATTGAGTTCGGGCAACTGGAACAGGTACCTGCCATACAAAATGAAGAAGAGGAAGAGAAGCAAGATTCACATTATTGTATGGAAAACTTTTTGGTTTCTTAATCAATTGACTCGAAACTTCACACTTATGTTCTTAGGGAGGCATGAAAACTATTTTGACCAAAAACTGGACATGGTTACGCCCACTTATAACAAAAATCAATAATTTTCATATCTCCTGTACCCAACGAGCAAAAACAATGAAAATTGGTATATAGGTTAATAAGATGAATTGAAAATAGATTCAGTCAAATAAATGGGCATGGCACAACAAAGGGCGTGAAGAGTATCTAAGCTTCAGCCTTGCTGAAGTTAGCGTCCTTGTACACATAGTGTGTCAGGGTATATTAAGTTTGTTTGAGACCAAAGGTATGTAACGCACAGAAAGAAGGGAGGGGGACCCCATAAAGTATATATATTCTTGATCGAGACGACAATAGAAATTGATTAAGCCATTTCCGTCCGTCTGTCCGTATTCACCAATGGTTCTCGGAAACTATAACAGCTAGAGACTTGAAATTTGGATAGTAGACTCGTGATGCTCGGCAGCAGATCAAGTTTGAACTGTTTTGTGCCACGCCCACTCCTTCCCGCCCAACCAGCACTACCCACTATTTCAAGACGCGATAACTCGAACACCCGAAGCGATAGAAACATGAAAGTCGGTACGTAGACTCGGTATTAGTAGCCCTACAAAACTGCAAACCAGAATTTTTCCCCCTCCCCCAGTTGTTTTCTTAAAATTGCTGTATCTTCAAAACTATTAAAGGTACGAAACTGAAATTGTGCACACAAGCTCAGTGAATACATATCTTTAAGACCACAAAATCCCTCTCTTTTCGGTGGTTACCCCTCAAAGGCCCACAAACTCAAATTTTTCGTAAATTCCACATTTTTTGATCGATTTTCTTGATATTTTGAACAATTTTTGAACGGGCGATGGCATTTCAATATGTTTTCTGTAGATTTGGGGTGTGGCACGGCCAACCATGTGTGCAGGGCCCTTACTGTTTACTTTTCATACTTTTCACATATGTGAAATAGTATATTAACTTTGTGCTGAAGATTATAACTGATCGATATATTCATTTCCGACTATATAAAGTATATATATTCTTGATCAGGTCGATAAAACGAGTTGATGTAGCCATGTCCGTTTGTCCGTCTGTCCGACCGTCTGTCTGTATATATACAATCTCCTCCCACAGTTTGGAAGATATCGAGCTGAAATTTTGCACAGAGACTTCTTATTTGTGCGATCAACTCGTTTGTCGGATCCAGCCAGATCGGACCACTGGAACTGGTAGCCCCCATACGAAAAGAAGAAGAAAAGTGAACAAAACTTGAATCGTTGTATAAAAACCTTTTTTGTTTTGTATGATAGAGTGCTGAAATTTTAAACAAAGTATGTAGTTCTACATAGTCCGACTACATGCCTGAAAGTTTCATTGAGATTGGACAACTGGAACTGGTAGATCCCATACGAAATGAAGAAGAGGAAGAAAAGCAACATTCACGTAGTTGTATGGAAAACTTTTTTGTTTTTTAACCAATTGTCTTGAAACTTTACAGTTATGTTCTTAGGGAGGAATGAAAACTATTTTGACCAAAAGTGGGCATGGCTACGAAACTTGACCCGTTGTATAGAAAACTTTCGTGTTTTTTAACCAATTGACTTGAAACTTTACAGTTATGTTCTTAGGGAGGAAAGAAAATTATTTTGACCAAAAGTGGGCATGGCTACGCCCACTTATAGCGAAACTTGAACCGTTGTATGGAAAACTTATTTGTTTTTTAACCAATCAACTTGAAACCTTACAGTTATGTTGTTAGGGAGGCATGAAAACTATTCATTTATTTTTATACTCTTGCAAGAGTATATTAACTTTGTCATGAAGTTTGCAACGCAGAGAAGGAGACATCTCCGACTATATAAAGTATATATATTCTTGATCAGCACGACGAGACGAGTTCATATAGCCATGTCTGTCTGTCCGTCTGTCTGTCCGTCTGTCTGTCCGTCTGTCTGTTTCAATACCAACTGTTGGCTCAGTTTAAACGATATCGAAAAAAGTTAAACGCAGAAAATTTTCTTATAATTGCAGGCAGTTTGTATGTAAAATCCAGCATGACCGGATAACTATAGCATATAGCTGCCATAGGAACGATCGGTCAAAAATGAGGTTTTTGCTCAATAAACGCCTTGTTTTTAAAGCTATCGCCTCAATTTTTTGCACAAGAACATCTTGGACGTAAATTAAAACACGCTCCAAAATTGGTGGAGATCGGATAAATATAGGATATAGCTCCCATAGGAACAATCGGTCAAAAATTCGGTTTTTGTTAGAAAAACTTTTTTGTTCTTAAATATAAACGGATAAAACTTTGCAGTTACGCGTTTTTATACATCCTTGACCATATTCCAAAATTTCGTACAAATCGGACATAAGGGCGTGGCACCGCCCATATAGAGAAAAAGTTAAAAATGTGATTTCTCTGTAAGCCGACGAGATATAAGATCGCAAAATAAAGTGTACAATGATTGCTATGTATATGTTAAAAAATTAGAATATGGGCGGGGCCACGCCCCTATATCTTTATAAAAGTATATGATTCTTATTGGAAAAACTATAAAACATATTTTCCAATAAGAATACTTGAGAAAATGCTTGCAAGAGTATATAAGTTTCAGCAAAGCTGAAAATAGCTCCCTTACTGGTTTTGTTTATAGTGACACAAAGTGAAAAGTATTATAGCTTCAGACTTGCTGAAGATAGCGTCCTTACTGTTTTTTTTTTTATACTTTTCACTTATGTGAAATAGTATATTAACTTTGTCACGGAGTTTGTAACAGATCGAAATATTAATTTCCGACTATATAAAGTATATATATTCTTGATCAGGACGACAAGACGAGTTGATTTAGCCATGTCCGTCTGTCCGTCTGTCTGTCGGTCTGTCTGTCTGTCTGTCTGTATGTATGCAAACTAGTCCCTCAGTTTTGAAGCTATCGAGCTGAAACTTTGCACAGAGTCTTAGAATTTATTACGATGAATCATTCGTCGGAACCAGCATGATCGGATTATTGGAACAGGTAGCTCCCATACGAAAAGAAGAAGAAAAGTGAACAAAACTTGAATCGTTGTATGGAAAACTTTTTTGTTTTGTACAATAGAGTGCTGAAATTTTAAACATAGTAGTTTTACATGGTCCGACTACATGCCTGAAAGTTTCATTGAGATTGGACATCTGGAACTGGTAGCTCCCATACAAAATGAAGAAGAGGAAGAGAAGCCATATTCACGTCGTTGTATGGAAAACTTTTTTGTTTCTTAACCAATTGACTTGAAATTTTAAAGTTATGTTCTTAGGGAGGAATGAAATCTATTTTGACCAAATGTGGGCGTAACCACGCATAGCCACGCCCACTTATAGCGAAAATTTACCCGTTGTATGGAAAACTTTTTTGTTTTTTAACCAATTGACTTGAAACTTTGCAGTTATGCTCTTAGGGAGGAATGAAAACTATTTTTATCAAAAGTGGGCGTGGCCACGCCCACTTATAGCTTAACTTGACCCTTTGTATGGAAAACTTTTTTGTTTTTTAACCAATTGACTTGAAACTTTACAGTTATGTTGTTAGGGAGGAATGAAAACTATTTTAACCAAAAGTGGGCGTAGCCACGCCTACTTATAGCGAAAATTGACCCGTTGTATGGAAAACTTTTTTGTTTTTTAACCAATTGACTTGAAACTTTGCAGTTATGCTCTTAGGGAGGAATGAAAACTATTTTGATCAAAAGTAGGCGTGGTCACGCCCTTTTATAGCGAAAATTGACCCGTTATATGGAAAACTTTTTGAAGTGAAACTTCTTTAGCATGGGTGCGATTTGAAACTCGATGAAACGACATGAGAAAGAGACAGACTATACATTTATATGATGTAGCCTGCGAGAGAATGAAATAGAACATAGAATGACAGTCTGTAGTCATAAACTGAGTAGTCATAAAGAAACCAACAACAACAACATGCTTAGTTGTAATTTTCGCATTCCTCTTCAATCGTCACTTTCGCCATCTGGCGAATATGCAACAACAACTAACCTGGCTTGTTTACTCCAAATATCACAACAATTCTTGTTGTTGTTATTTTCGGCATAAACATGAACCGTTAGGTCGGTCAGTGTGGTTGTTGCTACCTATGACACTGTCTGGGCGTATACATTGTGTTTGTTGTTGCCTGCTACTTAACATTGCTAATCAACGTCACTAATCAGCTTCATAATATACGAGCCGCGAATTCATCTTCAATTCGCGTCCTCACAATTATGTTGAAGCCCGTTTAATTTTGCAATTGCCAATGAACCTTTCCTTTGCTGTGCTTAGCAAATGAAAACAATTAACTTACAAATTCAAATTGATCCAAAAGTGAACACTAATAATAAATTATATACATATGTATGCAATAAATAAAGTCAGGTAGATTCTACACATTGGAGCTTTGGTAGTTAACTTGCCTTTGTTGTTCGGGGGACTCTCTGCACATTTAAATTAATTCTTCTTTTTCGCACTTATGCATTAAAAACTAAACACATTCCAATTTGCCCAAATATTATAGTTTATACATACATTTTTTTCATAAAATTTACTATTTTTACAAGTTTTGTTTAACCAATTCAAATACAACTTTATAATTTTAAAATTATTTCAACAATTTAATTCGAATGAACTTCTCAATCTTCGAAAATAGACACAAGCAGAATGGTGAGGCATTACACTGATTTTTTTCCAGCTCAAAACATTGGGTTGATTTGGGAAGCGTTTTTTATTAATGAAAATATATAAAATATTGAATAGTTTTGATGCAGAAACCATAAAGTTTATTTCTTGGTACATAATTGTTTAAAATAACTTAAAATGAAGCTGAATTCAATAAAATCTCTGAGAAAATTGTCAGAGATTTTGTAACGGCAACGCCCACTTATAGCAAAAATTGATAATTTGCATATCTCAGGTAGGCAATGAGCTAAAATAATGAAAATTAGTGTATATGATATTAAGATAAAAAGAAATTCAATCCAGAAAATGGGCGTGGCAAGCCTGAAGATAGCGCCCTTACTGTTTTTTTGGTTCTTTTAAAGAAAGTTTCACTTCGAACACGTGTACTGTGTTGCACGCGATTTTTTTTTTGTTTTTTAACCAATTGACTTGAAACTTTGCAGTTATGCTCTTAGGGAGGAATGAAAACTATTTTGACCAAAAGTGGGCGTAGCCACGCCTACTTATAGCAGAAATTGACCCGTTGTATGGAAAACTTTTTTGTTTTTTAACCAATTGACTTGAAACTTTGCAGTTATGCTCTTAGGGAGGAATGAAAACTATATTGATCAAAAGTAGGCGTGGTCACGCCCTTTTATAGCGAAAATTGACCGGTTGTATGGAAAACTTTTTTGTTTTTTAACCAATTGACTTGAAACTTTACAGTTATGTTCTTAGGGAGGAATGAAAACTATTTTAACCAAAAGTGGGCGTAGCCACGCCTACTTATAGCGAAAATTGACCCGTTGTATGGAAAACTTTTTTGTTTTTTAACCAATTGACTTGAAACTTTGCAGTTATGCTCTTAGGGAGGAATGAAAACTATTTTGATCAAAAGTAGGCGTGGTCACGCCCTTTTATAGCGAAAATTGACCCGTTATATGGAAAACTTTTTTGTTTTTTAACCAATTGACATGAAACTTTGCAGTTATGCTCTTAGGGAGGAATGAAAACTATTTTGACCAAAAGTGGGCGTAGCCACGCCTACTTATAGCAAAAATTGACCCGTTGTATGGAAAACTTTTTTGTTTTTTAACCAATTGACTTGAAACTTTGCAGTTATGCTCTTAGGGAGGAATGAAAACTATTTTGACTAAAAGTGGGCGTAGCCAGGCGTAGCCACGCCCACTTATAGCGAAAATTGACCCGTTGTATGGAAAACTTTTTTGTTTCTTAACCAATTGACTTGAAACTTTGCAGTTATGTTCTTAGGGAGGAATGAAAACTATTTTAACCAAAAGTGGGCGTAGCCACGCCTACTTATAGCGAAAATTGACCCGTTGTATGGAAAACTTTTTTGTTTCTTAACCAATTGACTTGAAACTTTGCAGTTATGCTCTTAGGGAGGAATGAAAACTATTTTGATCAAAAGTGGGCGTGGCCACGCCCACTTATAGCTTAACTTGACCCTTTGTATGGAAAACTTTTTTGTTTTTTAACCAATTGACTTGAAACTTTACAGTTATGTTGTTAGGGAGGAATGAAAACTATTTTAACCAAAAGTGGGCGTAGCCACGCCTACTTATAGCGAAAATTGACCCGTTGTATGGAAAACTTTTTTGTTTTTTAACCAATTGACTTGAAACTTTGCAGTTATGCTCTTAGGGAGGAATGAAAACTATTTTGATCAAAAGTAGGCGTGGTTACGCCCTTTTATAGCGAAAATTGACCCGTTATATGGAAAACTTTTTTGTTTTTTAACCAATTGACTTGAAACTTTGCAGTTATGCTCTTAGGGAGGAATGAAAACTATTTTGACCAAAAGTGGGCGTAGCCACGCCTACTTATAGCAAAAATTGACCCGTTGTATGGAAAACTTTTTTGTTTTTTAACCAATTGACTTGAAACTTTGCAGTAATGCTCTTAGGGAGGAATGAAAACTATTTTGATCAAAAATAGGCGTGGTCACGCCCTTTTATAGCGAAAATTGACCCGTTGTATGGAAAACTTTTTTGTTTTTTAACCAATTGACTTGAAACTTTACAGTTATGTTCTTAGGGAGGAATGAAAACTATTTTGACCAAAAGTGGGCGTAGCCACGCCTACTTATAGCGAAAATTGACCCTTTGTATGGAAAACTTTTTTGTTTTTTAACCAATTGACTTGAAACTTTACAGTTATGTTCTTAGGGAGGAATAAAAACTATTTTGACCAAATGTGGGCATGGCTACGCCCACTTAACGCAAAACTTGAACCGTTGTATGGAAAAATTTTTTGTTTTTTAACGAATTGACTTGAAACATTACAGTTATGTTGTTAGGGATGCATGAAAACTATTCAGATAGTTTTTTTTATAGTGACACAAAGTGAAAAGTATTATAGCTTCAGCCTTGCTGAAGATAGCGTCCTTACTGGTTTTTTTTTTGTGGTTGTGATCTGGTTTTATTTTATGAACAAACGATCTTTTACATTAAAAATGAAAAATCATTATATAATATTTAGTATTATCATATTCTGATGCTTTCTTCAACACACATATAAGCAGTGCGCGTATATATTGCTTTTATAATAAAACCATAGACCACTGAAAAAGATAATGCCATATATCAGATGCAAGCCCACACACCGCAAAATTTTAAACTCCAAAAATATACAAAGAATATATTTAAACAAAAGGCTTAATGTTGAAATTCTTTTTTCATTTTCTCTGCGTCAGCGAGTAATATACCACGTGTTAAAAAAACATATGTAGTTGCAAGCTTCATGACAAACTTATAATATCTTTTTGAAAAAGAAATCCGAAAAAGTACTGAAAATTAAATAAACACGTAAAACTATATCTGTGAATTCACAAAAGGTCCGAAGCTAGTAAGTGAGTGGGTTACAGGCATGAAAGACTCGATATTTCACTTACCCTCCAGAAAAAGTCCGTGCACGTATACACCCTCTGTAGGATACTCAGTGATGTCCTCTTTATTGTAGCGTGTTATTTGATTCTGCAGCACAACTGAGTCGAGTGCCCAACCTTTGTGTGCTCGAGTTACCTCCTGTTTTTTTTTTGTTTTGTGTTTACAACGACGTCGTTTGGTTTATAGGTCAGACAAGCAAACAGCATGTCAAGTTAAGCCACGTTGTGAGGAGAGTTCATGTATCAATGGATACGGCAGCGAAAAAGCATGAAAATAAGTAACAAAATTTGTATGTATGAATGTATTGTATAGAATTGTTCACATATATGCACGTTAAGTTATTTTCAATTATTAAGTTAAGTCGACGGTCAAGTTGAATGCTATTAAGTATTTTTTACACGTTTGGTGTGTGTTCCCATGTTGAGGCATGCACGTATTAAGCATAGTGCCTCAAAATTAGGTCCTGAGAGGCTCGAATAAAATACGAAATTAATTTAGTTATAAGCAATTAAGCACCTCCAAGAAATTCCATGCATCTAGCAGAAAACAAAAACAATGATTCTAGATTCTAGTACAGAACTAAGCACAGTGGTCCCGCCCGTAGGCCAAAAATAAAAAAACCAAAGTCAAAATTTTGACTTTAAATATACCAATTCTTATTTATAATTGGTCTAGCTATTTGAATTTATTCATCTTTTTGTTTTGCTCTATCTGTCCTCTTCAAGAATAGCATCGAAAGAGAGAGCATGATATTCATTGGGTATTGCAGCGTAAGCAACGTGCAAGGGAAGCTTTCCGTAAAAAATTTGTTAAACGTATTTAAAACAAGTGTTTGTGCAATGGAAGTGATTAATATTTTAAATTAAGGTATTAACTTTCTTTTTACATCAAAAAGTATATGTAGTATGTGTTGTGTGTTTGTGTAAATCATTATCGTATTTAGTTCATAATTGTGAACGTTCTTAGTTTGTCTTTTCTGTGTTTGGTTAGAGTTTTTGTTGTGAAGGGATTCCTGGGGATGAACAAATCCTTTTGTATAATATTCTTAAGCATTTTAAGAATATAAGAAAGTTTAACTCCAGTGCCGTAAGGTGCCGTGCGGCTTGCAATATACGAAAAAGTAACCAAACCTCAATTTAAAAAAAAACACGTGCAAAGCTTCTTATCATCAAATATCCGTGGCACTACCTTCCTGCATCGGTCCATAAAGTGTTATTACATGGCCCTGCCATTATAAAAAATTGTTTAGTCTCAATTGGAGAGCTTTCTGAGGAAGCTGCAGAGGCAAAAAATAAAGACATTAAATTATTTAGGCTAAACCAAACGCGCAAAATTTCAAGGGGTTTTCCGGAAATAACTCGTTTTACACTGATTGTTCCTAAGGCAGCTATAACCTATAGTATCCAGATAAAATTAAAAACAAAAGTTTTTAATATAAAAACTGAATATCAGACCGATTGTTCATATGGCAGCTATATGATATAGTTGTCCGATCTGGCTGATTTTTACATATTATTTTAGGATAAATATAAAAAAATGTTGTGCCAAGTTTCAAGTCCCTACCTCAACTAGAAGTATTTTTGGCCGCTCACCCCATACAAGCCGGACCACTGTGCAGTGGTCAATTGTCACAATTCTACCACTTCCGTCTAGTTACCGAACTAGTCCTGCCGGACCACTTTAGGGTATACGAAAAAAGTAAATGGATCCATCTTAATCTTAAGTGACTGACCAACTGTTTTTTTTTTTTTTTCTATTATTAATTATAATTGGTTATTTAAATAACTTTATTTTTTATTGTTATTAACAATTAATTTGTTAAACATTAATATAATAAACATTTAAATTCTGGTGGCGCTGGGGTTCGAACCTCATACCTTCGTTTGCATAGTCCAACACACTAAACTCAGAGCTACAGCAGGCGACATAGAAACGTTTGATATTTGATAAATTTTATTTATTTGAAATATTTTTTTCAGACTGGTGCTCTTATGCATAACCTCTGTCTGATTCAAATACTAGACCTAAATTCACTAGTTGAAAACTAGTTTCCAAATAACGAAAATGGGTCAATCCGACATTTTGTTTTTTAAACTGGTGTTTTAAAGCGCCATCTTTGACTAGTTCTTGTACTAGTTTCGAATTCGACAGTTGGGTACTAGTTTGCTAATAGAAGTAAACTATCGAAAAGGGGACAATTGACAAAACGAGAACTCAGTTTATGACAGAGTTTAGACAGTAACAAATTATATAGAGTACTTCTTTTAGCAAACTAGTACCCAAATGTCGTATTCGTACAGATAACACCTACGTAATGACTGGATAGCATGACAGCGTATATAGCTTGTTGAAAGCCAATGTTCCCAATTTGAAAATGGTGCGTTGTAGTTTAATACAACAAGACCATGCTTACGCCGAGTCTATTTCCAATTCGAACTACATTTTTAAATTTAATTTTGCTAAGTTCGTTTCGTCTAAACATCAATAAAATTCGGCGCATGCTGCATCAACACCGAGTCGGAAAACGTTTAATTCTTGACCGCGCTTTAGAAGCTATTTTCTCAAATCTGCAAAACCTCTGCTAGCTCTGAAATTACAAATTTTCGATTCAACTGACTACATCTATTCTGCAACGGGCGCACAGCCACATGACACTTCGACTGAACGCATGACCCCAAAAATTTGAAAAATAAAATGCTAAATGCCGAAATTTAGCATGCTTTTGGGCATAATTGACTCATTTCAAGCGAACATACAGCACTTCATTTCCAATCGGTGTTTAACAGCGCTGTTACCTCACTGTTACCACACGTTTTAATTCAGGGTCTCTCAATTCCTCTCTTTAGCCCTGTTAAAATTCAGTTGCTCTCTCAAAAACTCGAGAGTGCATGTAATTTATTATTCTATATTTTTGGGCTGCGCTTAAAATTGATTATTTTTCAACAACAAAATTCATTCATTCATAAATAAATTATTTGAAATTATTTTGAAAATGTCTTAAAATAAATAAAGAATATCTCTTAAAAATGATTTCGTTGATTAAAATGTATCAGCGCAGTTATTTCTAAAGGATATTTGAACCAGACAGAGTTAAGCATAAAGGCACTAGTCTAGTCAATCTACTCTCAATGCTTTCAACTGGTAAGTTTTACTAGGAAATGTCATAGGCAGTGGTCAATTATCACAATTCTACCACTTCCGTCTAGTTACCGAACTAGTCGTGGCGGACCAGTTTGGGGTATATGAAAAAAAGAAAATGGAACCATTGTAATGGACTGAGTAATTGTTTTTTTTTACTATTAATTATAATTGAACATTTATATAACTTTATTTTTTATTGTTAATAATAATTGCAATTGCAACAAGTGTCGTCAGTCAGTTCAATCGAAAATTTTTAATGTCAGAGCTAGCTGAGGCTTACAGATTTTAGAAAATAGCTTTTACAGCGCGGAAAGGATGTAAACGTTTTCTGACACGGTGTTGTTGCAGCATGCGCCGAATTTTATTGATGTTTAGATGAAACGAACTTAGCAAAATTAAATTTAAAATAAAAATGTAGTTCGAAATGGAAATAGACTCGGGGTAAGCATGGTCTAGTTGCGTAAAACTACAACGCACCATTTTCAAATTGGGAACACTGGCTTTCAACAAGCTATATACGCTGTCAAGCTCTCTCGCCTATTATGAAGGCGTTATATGTACGAATACGACAATTTGTTAATAGAAGTACTCTATATAATTTGATACTGCATTCTGTCCTAAATTCGATAGTTGAGATCTAGACTATCAAAAAGGGGACAATTGACACAACGAGAACTGCTGGGTCCGCAATCTAATTCTGAATTATTGAATATACTAGATGATAGAAACCAATATTAGTTCCTTTTCAATCTACTTAATTAGAGTCTTTTATTATAAGATTTGTTTTAAGTTAATAGTGTTTATCATGGCCTACATTTGATTTCAGTACTTATTTTTTGAGAAAAAAATATGTATGATATGATCATGTTATAATAAGATGAGAAGCAAACCTTTGTGACTTGCTGCTTTAAGTCATCAAAATACTTTGTCTAACAAGAACTTGATGTGCCCTCAAACCAGAACACACATGTTGTGGCTTACAATTTAAAATCAACAAATTATTTCGATTTCTGATATACCCTAAGGTCAAAACATATTGAATATAAGCTGGACACCGATTATCAGAGCAAAATTAATAATCTCATAGTAATGTCTACCTAAGTATTCAGTTGGAGGGCAGACCCATGTATTTCTGGATGGAAACTCAAAAATGTTTGAACTCCGATGGAATTTAAACAATTAAATTTTTTCAAATACCTACGCTATTGGATGAATATTAACAACGAATATGAAATAAGAATGAAATTTATTTCATTCTGTGACTGTCTAAATGCGTCAAAAAAATAATAAAGCCAAATATATATTATTATTTATCCAAATAGTTTGCTGCTTCCCAAAATTACAAACACTGCTCCTAATTCGTGATGTCTAGTAATTATACTCTTGCAAGAGTATATTAACTTTGACATGATGTTTCCAACGCACAGAGGGGCCTTAGATACATTCAGCTTGCAAAAATCAAAAAATGCATGAACGGTTTTGATAAAACAAATATATGTGTCTGATAGAGAATTTTCCAGAGATTAAGGAAATATTAACCTTAAAGAAATCGGAATTAAAGTTTGGAAGGTATCGCCAGTCAAAGTTGACCCTTTTTCCAACTTTTAATAACATACTACATTTTTTGCAAATTCGGCATCTTTGAGTTGGAATAGCAACGCAACTATAACAGGAATCATTATCTGATTAATTTATATTGTTAGGTAGCCATATTATAGTGTTAAATCATAAACATCCAGTCTTTTGCATGTGTAGTTTTTTAGTGGGAGTTGTTTTTCAAACTATCTATTTTCAAAGTGTTTTTCAACTTTAGTGGACAATAAAAAAAATATACCCAAAAATACCTCTCCCAAATTTTCTAAATATCTTTATTATATATTCCTTTACCTATGTACAAAATTTCATATCCTACTTCGTCCGGATTCGGTTTTTATAGTAAAAAAACGGTCGCAACCTCGCACAAAAATCAACAAAAAATGCCCTGGCGCAGGTATAAGAAGAAGAATGCATAGTAGGTAGATTCGCTGTGACAGCTTTTAAATGTTAATTAAGTGCACAAATGTTGTCATAGGAAGCAACCTGTTGTATTTTGCAATGCAGGGGGTGTGTAAAATTGATCGTAGGCGGTGTAAGGGGGAGTAAAATGTCTTTATTGCCTACATTTTATATGGCAGGTGCCAGTTCCAGTGGTTCGATCTCAATGATACTTATAGGGTTGAGTACGTAAGAAGTCTACCTTTTAAATTTCAGCCCTCTATGTTGAAAATCAAAAAAGTTTTCCATACAACGACTTAAATCTGCTTCTCTTCCTCTTCTTCATTTCGTATGGCAGGTACCTGTTCCAGTTGCCCTATCTCAATAAAACTTTCAGGCATTGTGTTGGATTATGTGAAAGTACTATGTTTGAAGTTTCAGCCCTCTATCTTCAAAAACAAAAAAGTTTTCTATACAACGAATCAAGTTTTGTTCATTTTTCTTCTTCTTTTCGTATGGGGGCTACCAGTTCCAATAGTCCGATCATGCCGATTCCGACATATGAGTTGATCGCACAGAAAAGAAGACTCTGTGCAAAATTTCAGGTCGATATCTTCAAAATTGTGGGAGATATTGTATAAATACTGATAGACATACAGACGGACGGACGGACATGAATATTTCAACTCGTCTTGTCATACTGATCAAGAATATATACACTGTGTACAGTCGCAGATTTCTAAGTTTATAAAAAATGGAAAACTAGCCATTTTCTGACGCTAAAGCTGCACCGGAAACAAATTCTGACTTTGACAACCTACCATGCCGCTCCCAGATATCGTAGCGTATTGAACGATGGCTTGTTTTAAAGCTTAAGGAATTCACTTTTAAACAAAACTTATTTCATGTAATTATCTTTATTCGTTCAGAAGATATGATTTTTGCAATGCAAAAACTCAGAAGGCCCCACTGTGCAACGCAGGGAAGGAGACATCTCCGACTGTATAAAGTAAATACATTCTTGATCAGCACGATGAGACGAGTTCATATAGCTATGTCCTTCTGTCCGTCTGTCTGCTACAAAGCGAACTTCTCTCTGAGTTTTAAAGTTATTGAAAAACTTTAAACGCAGAAAACGTTCTTATTCCTTCAGATAGTTTTGTAAAAATCAACTTGATCGGACAAATATAGCATAGAGCTACAATAGGAACGATCGTGCACAAGAACATCTTAGACGTCAATACAGACACACTGTGAATTTGGTAAAGATCAAACATTTATAGCTTATAGCTCCCATAGGATCAATCTGTCAAAAATTCGGTTTGCCCATTCAGAGAAAAACACGATTTCTCTGTAAACCGATAAGATAGAAAATGGCATAATCGAATGTAGCTACATAACTTTCTTTAAAACAAATTAGAAAATGGGCATGGCTATGCCCCTTTATCTTTATATACTTATATGACTTTTATTGCACAAATTATATGACGGATTTTCCATTCAGAATAATTGGGAAAATGCTTACAAGAGTATATAAGTTTCGACAAAGCTGAAAATAGCTCCCTTACTGTTTTTATCTTTTTTTTATTTTTTGTACAAACAAAAATGTACCATAAACTTTTTTGCAAAAGATTCTAAATGCGAAAAAAGGAAACAAAAATAAACAATACACTTTAAAATTTCATATTACTCACTTGGCGCATGGCGGTCAGAAAACCTTGCGGATTAAAGAAGCCCGTCATCCAGAATACCTTTTGTGACAAATTAAAGAAAAACAAAAATTAGAAAAAAAAGAAAAATGAAAACACAATGTTTTGTCAGTCATTGTACACAGACGAAAAAAGTGGGCAAACAAAAGTTCATTAAACAATTAGTAAGTCGCTTCAGCAGCAGACAAGACCGAAAGCAAAAAAATGTCATCAGCAACTCACTTTTGGTCTATCCGTGGAAATCCAAGTACGAAATTGTCCGTTGCGCTCCAATAATTCAGTATACCAGAAACCGAGCGTAGTCGACTCCCAAGATATCTGCGAAAGACAACAAACAAACAAATGTCGCTTTAAGTTCTTGCAGCTTTGTGCGATTTAAACGTCTGAGAAAACTTAATAACATAATAAGCATTGTCTTTGTCGATAATAATGGTCACAATTGGCATTTGCCTATACATTGCTAATTACTCAATTGTGTCTGCAAATAAAAAAAAAAATATTACAAAAGCAAACTGTTAATTTCTGTTTGTTAGTTGTCTATAGGTCTAAAATTAACCAAATTTCATGATTAATGATTACACGCAGCACATTACCATTTCACAAAATTTATTTCCCTTGACGCAAAGCCACAAATGACGGCTAAAGTAAAACACACAAATCAATAGTCTTAAAAAAGCAACAAAAATTTGATACTTTGATCATTGACGCCCGCCTTAAAACAAACATAAACCAAAAATTTACACAATTATCTTGAATAAGCCGAAAAAAGTAAATCAATAAAACACTTAAAACGTCTTTAAAAAAGAACGACAACAACAAAAACACACTTACATCCTTATTGAACAAATGCTCAAATACTCACTCTTAATGGAAAATCAATCAAAAAATTATTACAAGCGCAGTCTTAAAACTTTACTCTGTTACTGTGCGAAATGACAACAAAAGTCGGCGGCAATCATTTAAGTGGCATTTGATGAAATTTATTGAAAATGTTGTGAAAGTTTGCTTTACAATGTAGCAAAGGCGACAGAAGAATATTATTTTATCGAAAACCAAAATAAATACATAGGTCGGGCGGACCGAAACCGTTAAACACCTTTTGAGCTGACATGAAGCGCATTTAGCAGTCTTTTTGAACACGTGGCTAAAGTTGGTGTTGATTGTGTATTTGTATATGAGTGTGGGCGTGAAATTAGGGAAGCATGATTTAGGTCAATTGGGCATTTTCCTTCTTTTTGTTATAATCTGCATAATATTACTTTGCTCTACTATTTTTAATACTTCCGTTTTCTTTAAATTTTTTACTTCAGTATTTTTAAATAGCCCTTTTCTCTAATACTCTTAGGACGACAAATTTGTAATTTTCTTGTATAGACAAAATTTTCTAATATTTTATACTTACACGCCTCAACGTCTTTGGTAAAACAGAGTCTGCGTCGCAAAAACGTGAATATGACTATGAGTTAATGAAAACGACGCGTTGCATAAACTCAATTTATTCAAGTTCAAATAACGTTTATATAATGCGTGATAGCGTATGAGTGTGTGGAGTAGCAAAAACTATTAAGGACGTGCCATAACTAAAATACAAACCTTCATCCAGGATTCAGGTATGCGAGCATCGTACATTGCATCGAGTGACTCTTTGAGCGCTGGGCTCATTACGATTGTGCCATCAATAGCCAATTTTAGATCGCAGAGGCATGAACGCACACGCTTAATCACTCTTTCCATTCGATCGATTTCTTGTCTATTTGACAAAAAAGTACAAAGCAGATATTTTTAATAATTATTTGTGTTTTTGTATTTTAATAAATGATATGTAAAATGTCAATAATTCGTTAAATTACGTACCTGAGAAAAATGTTCATGGGCAGGAGAATGCCCATACGATTCAAATTCTCGCGCACCTCATATGCATTGTACTGCGGCGGCAATTTTCGAAGCATATCATCGGCCAATTGATACACTATGCTCTCACGTGTTTCACCACCGCCGCCGCCTCCTTCTTTCGGCTGCACGCTGAGTATAGTGTCGAGTATGCCTGCGGAAATAGCGATTAGGCGTTGTAAATTGTTGAACACATACAAACATAGACACACACACACACACACGCACATACGGGTTTGGAACGCTATCGTAGGCACCTTGGGGCTTGTCATTCCCTGCTGCGTTTAGATTCGTTTGCTTTTGTTTTATTTCATTTGGGTTTTGTATTTTTTGGGTTATGCAAATGTATTAATTGCTTTGCGTAGGTGTTTTCGGTTGTTTGTCTTTCGGCAAACGTTTTTGTAACACTTTGAGTGCGAATGGATATTTTTTGGTTGCACGGTTAGCTGAATGGGTTGTCTGTTTTGCAATAATTGCACACATAAATCAAATGGGGCTCGATTACATAATGAGCCAAATGAAAAAAGAGCACTAATTCAGTTGAGGACGGCGCTTACAATGACGGCAATACCAAAACAAGCCTCTGAGTATGTTGTTAGATTTGGCGAAGGTCAAAGGTCTTGTTAAGGTCGTGGATGAAAGACAACTTGACAAATAAACTCCTCATGAATTTACTACAATTGGATCAAAACACGATCTAAACTTGGAAAAATACATATTTGGATTAATTACTTTGTTAATAAACTAGTTATATGTAAATGTGAAATTAATTTTTGATTTCTAGTAGATCATAAAATCATCAATAAATCTACAAATTATAAAACTCACTCGAGTGTACTTTGTATCAGGAAAACGCTTTCGCACTTTATATGACACAATTCTCCCTTAGCGCATCTCAAAGTTTCAAACCAAGTACTTAAGAAAGGTGCCTACAAAAAGTCAATGACCGTTGAAAGCAACTGGAGGACAACTTGTAAGCTTCTATCAATGGCAAAAGCACATTTCAATCGACATGCCAATAATCGGAAATTGAATTGATGCAAACAAAATCAAACTGTTGTTGCAGCATTTTAACCGCACAACACTACAAGGACATACCACAGTTCACAGCATATTGACGAAAACAAGTCGGAAAGTTAACTTACCTTTTGCCGAATTAATCTGGTACGTGATGTCAGCATTCGAATGCAAACCAAACACTTCGGGGGTGTCATAGGCCGGCAGACTGTTGATATAATCGATAAAACCCTGTAAGCTCTTTGTGTTCGGTACTTTGTATCCTTTGTAAAACTCGAATGAGTTCGCGAGCAAACTTTCACAGAACCACACTGCAGTGAATGTAGTCAGCAGTCGTTTATCAAAATCATCTGTGACTCGACCACCGTATTGCACTTCGCCAATCATGTAGACTAGTGTCTGCCAGGAGACTCCCTTTTTCGGATCCATTTCATCCAGATGATTCTGTATAAATTGTACGCTGGCGGCGAAATCGGCCTGATTGAATTCATAGGGTATATTCCACCCGAGTGGTCCGAATTTACGACGTTCCTGGACGATTGTATGCAGAAAGGCGACTGTGTAGAGTAACGGAGGCCACTGTGTGGCTGAAGTGTAGTCGAGAAAATCTTGTGTAAAGGACTAAACGAGTGGGTGGTAGAAAGTGTTAAAGCAACTGCGATACAAAGGAAGGCTTAACAAACGTAAAATTAAATATTGTAATAAAAACACAAACACAGGAACCCAAAATTCAAAACCAACCTGATAACTACGCTTTAAGCTCGCGCGTATGCCTTGCGGCGGTTCGTTTGTGAACTTAATCGCCATTTGCAGTAGCCCAATGGGAAACTCAGTGTGTGGTTCAGTGGTAACCCACATGCGAAACGTCTCATCTATGTGCTCCGTCTCTACCAGCATATCAATAACCTCCGTGCAGAAGGGCAACGACAGGTGTACATTTTGCAACAGTACCCAACCCCCGCCGGCCATTGAATCCATAATCATTTTGCGTGCATGAAACTCTTGACCCTGACCCATTGAAACACATTTGAGTGCTGTAAGGTTGTATGGTACAAAGAAGTTAAATTTCATAAAATATGTATATGCAACCCAATAATTTAAATTAAATCAAGCAGAATAAAACTCACTGATGTCCATTTGCTTAGCTAAAGCACCGATTTGAGTTGTTGGATCAGAGCCAATCGAGAGTAGACAAACAAAAGGTGTGCGTGGCTCTGATTCAGCCCAGGTAGCTTCGAGGTCAAGAATTTGCATTTCACTGTATTCGGATCCGAGTGATTCTTTTGAATTGGAAATTTGTAAAAATTAAAAAAAGCCAGCTCCAGTTAAAACACAAAAGTTGCAATAGCGGAAGTGTCGCATATTTATAGATACGCTTTTGCAAAAACTTTTGTAGCTCCATGTGTTACACACCTTCAATGTATTTCTTTGCCTGCGATATTGTTCGATCTGGACACCAGGACCGTATAAGCAACAGCTTGCGAAAACCATCTAATGATGTATTATAGCCACACGGAATCTCCTCGTTCTCTGGCTTCTCGCATTCATACCAGCTGCGCCATTCACGCTCATTCAATTCAATCTGAAAAATCAATCAATTTGTCAGACGCCTTCATTTTTTTCGTGTCTGTAAATTCATTGTTAACGCACGCACCACTTGCAACACCGTTGAAAACGTCTCCAGTTTACTGATTTCCACCAGATTAAGCCAAGTGATGTCCAAAATCCAGCGGAATGGTTTTGGCGTCACAGCATTCAAGTCCAATGAGGCGCCACCCTTGATAAACGCCATGAATTCTTCGTGACTAATGTTGCCGTTGTGATAATCTATTTTAATAGCTAGCATCAATGTGAATAGCTGCTTGTGCCGCTCGTAGAGACTGCGATTGGTAAATTTGTACACCTCATAGGTTAAATAGCGTAAAATTATGTTGATGCGTTCCTCAGTAACGCTGGACTTTGTTGATTTCGTAATTGAATTATTAAAAATCACTAGAAATTGTTTCAACGAATTCTGATACATCGCATTCACATTGCTCATCTCGACAATGAGGAAATATAGTATAGAGCCACGTTTGGCCACTGCACGAAACTCTTCGCGTGCCTTCATGATTTTACGTTCAGTTACTTCAGATATTTTTAACTTTTGATTGACTTCCTCGGCTGTGGTCTTTGTCACTCGCAGAACTTCAATCAAAGCCTCATCATCGACAAGCGAACCTTGTGAGGAACTAAGCCGATACAGTAAATTAGCTTCCAATTCTTTCATGTTTCGTTGGTTTTGCATAACGGTCTCAAATAATGCCACACGTTCCGCTTCCAGATCGGACTTCTCCATTAGAATGACACGACCCAAAAGTTGATCTTCTAATCCACGCATTGTCACCGTGAAGTCAATGATCGATGTCTTTGCACTGACTTCCGGACTGAAAGCTGGATTGGGTAGTTTGGTAGTTATGTAAAGCATAAAGCCCGGCATCACATCGCACTCCTTATCACCAACGAGCACTTTCTCAATACTGCCCGACTTTATAAAATTCTTCTCCAACACGTTGTCAATTACGGGATCAAGATCTATGCCAACATCTTCTATGAGCAGTGGTCGGCCAAGAGAAAGTGAATCCTCTAGATGAGTACGAAAGTATTTGTGATTTAAGGAAGTAATTTGCAGCTCATTTTTGTCCTCTTTCGACTTTATCCAAATTTTACCCTGTGTTTGTGGATCAACCAATAATGGATAGCTACTCGATTTTGTGGCTATCAAAGCATTCTGAACAGAGAGTTCATCGTTCGGCAATCCCTGCAACGTCCATTCCGAAACTGTCGATGAGTCAACTAACATGTTAATAATATTTAAAGCAATTGTGAAGGGAATTTTCTTTTGCTTCAGTATGCCCATCCATGTGCGTATGAGATTTGCACGAAATTCTTGATTGTATGGGCCACAATAGGAGAGAAAACCTGTCGCCAACAGTACATCTCCGACTAACTTTCCCAATTGTATTTTGAACTCCTTGCTCTGATTCGTCCAACGTATTTTCTCGTCGGACAGGCCATTGATAAGCGCAGTGGCAGCTGTCATTTTGCGTAAACAAACATTGGCCGCATCTGTCAGACGCTGCTTCTCGCCGACCGCTTTATCATACTGGTCCTTGACAGCTTGAAGTGCCTCCTCACGTTCACGCAACTGTTCCTCGGCTCCAGCTAGGTCGTCCATTGCAAGCTGGTTGCGAATTCAAAAGAATTGAAGTGTAGTAAAGAATGACAACCGAATCAGTTATACGTACCTTTAAACGTGCTTCTTGCATTGTGAGATTAGCTTTGAGTGGCAACACTTCCTTGTTGACGCTATGAAAAAAACCCATCGCCTTTGTCCAAGATAAAAGCCCGGCCACATCACCGCACACACGTCTGGCCATGTCCATGTTATAATCTTCCATGCGGAAGTAAGGTTGCAGTAAATCAATCATTTCATCATTAATTGTATCTTTAGGATAGTTTTGCAATTGAAGTAGAAAAGTTGCGCTAGCCATCATCTGTGGGAGTCAAAGAGTTAAAACTTCTTCTTAAAAACACTTAACAGATCAAACTGCATACTTTTAACGACTCCTGCCACGATGGTTTCGGACAGGGCGTGCCCGAATCCGGTATACACGGATGTAATTTGCGCTTGAACAAAATTAGTACACAATCCATAATGCGCATAATTAAGTGAGGAGGACGTCCCAGTTTACGAACAGTTGCAATATGAGCCGGTTTAATGGTATTTAACGCATTTTCAGCTTCTTCCAGTGCAGGTTTTGCTGCCTCAAGCTTCTCTTCGGCCAACGCCTTTTCGTGTGCAATGCAAGCCACGAGCGCTTCTGCCTTATCCTTCACGATGAGCACTTGATTCTTAACGATTTCCGCTTGCATCGCGCGCTCAGTCACTTCAACTAATACAGACTCAGCATTTTTCGATGCCTCGACTAGTTCTTCTTCCATAACGACTAAATCTTTTTTGAGTATCTCAACTGAGGCGGAAGCCTCTTTAAGTTTCTCCAAACCAGTATCCATCTTCTCCACACCGTCACGCAGTTCTTTCTGCTTCTGCTGGTAGATATTCTTGTAGCCGGCAATGAAATTCAGATAGGATTTGGGTGTCACGTGCGTTGCGCGCCGGAAACGCTGAAAATACTCCTGTGATGTATCGGCGACAACGTCCTGTATGGAGCCGAGCGCATTTACTAACTCTTGCTTCACGGCCGGTGTACACTCAATTTCGAAGTCACTCAGAAAGTGTCTTGCAACCGAAACAAGCGCATCTTTGGGCCACGGCTGAAACCAATCGATAGTGCAACCGGAGACAAGTGCGGGAAAACGTTGCACCCTCGATCGAAAAGTCTCGCCAACGGGTGAGAAACAAAACGCTACATGTAGATTGGCGCAGGTACGCGCCAAAAAGAATTCCATCACACTTTCCGGGGTCGCTGTCTTTCGTTGATTTTCGCGCTTCATCACTGGCGTCAGCTCCTGTACGATTTCCGCTTGTTCGTCACGTGAAAAGAGATTCGAGATGACTCCCGACGACAGAATATTGTTTAAATACTCAAGAAAGCCCTCTTCCTTAATATCCATGTCGGTAAAAAGAAAGGTTGTGCCCTTGCCTTGAACGCCACAGGTTCGATAGAGCAGTTTTAGGTCCTCTAAAAAGTTCGCCACATTGTACGAACGTGTCAACGCAATTTGGAACGTTTTGTAGCCAGCGATGAATGATGCCAATTTTGTCAATGATTGTTTACCGGAACCGCCGACCCCGACAAGCATGACATTTCCTCTCGGATGCCGAATGATTCGAGAAATCTTTACCAAATGCAGCATTGCATCTGGGAAAAAGACCAAATCCATTCCAGAGCCTCGTACCATTTCATTGAATTGTGCGAGGAACATAACGAGACGCTCGCGGAGCACTTCATGAGAGTTCACCGGTTCGTAGACTTTTGGTAGCTCCATATCGGTGTCTTCACCTTCTTCGCCCGTGGGTTCGGGTGCGTCGCGCATGAAATCAACAAATACCGGATTCGGTATAATCATTTGTGAATGTGCTTCTCCTAGTTCTTCGCGCACGAGACATGCCAGCTCCGAGCTAAACCATTCCTTGTCCTGAAACGTGGTAAAACGATCGGCGAAGACGCGCGTGCACTCGTGTTTCCACAGTGCCATAAGCACACTCTCCGCGGTGATAACAGTAGACAAGGTGCCAACCATGCCTTGCCAAATGCGTGACAAATCACGTAAACTAAAAACATAGTGAAATTTAGCCGGTGTTGGCAGGAGCTTCTCTCGCGTGCGCTGCCACAAATGACGCGTCACAAGAATCAGCTTCTTGACCAGGCTGCGAACCTCGGGCAGAAAACCACGTTTAGCATTGTAATGTCCCTCTCCGATGACCCGGAATATTTTGTCGATGGAATCATTGTCTGGTATATTGCAATTAAAGACGCAAAACTGACGCTTTAAGCGTGACGGTATATCATTTCTACCGCCTCCTGGCAAACCCATTGCTGCGACATACTGTACATCCACAATGGTGGTAAAATCACCAGGTTTTTCCAAGCTATAGAAGCCCTTCATATCCATCGACTGCCGCACAATCTCATTGGTTACTTGATCGCCCCACTCATTGATTTCGGGCAGATTGACATCGTCGATAAAAACGATAAGCTTGCGACCACCGGGTGGTCCGAAAGTAACGCCTACACGCTTTTCAACATAACTCTCGATTGTGCGCTGAAACTGATAGGGACTCGTTGCCGACGAAAAGTTAAATGAGCGTCCCATGTAGGTTTCGGGGTTCATTTTCTTCATGAAATTCTTCATAATCACCGTTTTACCTGTGCCCTGTTCGCCAATGACCATAACAGCGCGCTCTTGATTCGCAATCATGCCAATCAAATAATCTATACGCACGTTATCTACAATCGGCACTAAAATACTCAAATAATCAGGTGTGGAAAGCTCCGGATACATATATGGGGTGACGAGTGTCTTCCATGATTGCCACGCGCCCGTTGGAGAAACGAAGAAATCAAAAATGCTATTTTCAGCTACTGTGCCTTTGGCATAGTCCAATTTTGGAAATGACTCTTTCACGAACAGATTCATACGAACACGATCACTAGTCGATAAATATCCGCCCAGACCCCAGGCGAGCGCAAAGATATACAAGCGGTGCAAGTGCTCAGGCGTGCAAGTGTCTTCCTTCTCTTCGGTGACATTCTCATCAGGTATGTCTTCTGCAGGAAAAAGATAATTAAAATTAATAATACTTACATATACATATTTAGCGGAAAGTTTGACTTGAACAGAGACATGATCATATTAGTGGAGCTGAGTATTTGAGATATGTTTATGTACAAGTCCAACGCCAAATCTCAAGATCAGTCACCCATATGACAAATCATTAAGTCGATTAAGAAATTAGAACAAGACGCATACACGAAAATTTGTTAGTTGGTAGTTAGTAAAATTCACAGCACAAGAAACACACAGAAATTTGGATTAAAATCAGCCAAGAAGACTTCGTGCGTTAGAGATTTGTGTACTGAGTGCATTAGTTGGTAGCATTGACAAAACAGAGTTGAGTTAAGAGGTTAGTTTACTTAACAACGCTGCTGACACACACACAGAAGCAAGTAGAGTAGAGTTACATACACACACATAGAGAACAATAAGTACACAGGTAGAAAAAGAAAGATTTTGTTCGTGTTTGTTTTTTTCATATACTTTACCGCCCTCACTGCCCAATGAATGACGACGCGCTTGTTCTTGTTCGCGTTCTAAACGTTTTGCAGCTGAAACATGAGCTTAAAGCTTTAAAATCGTGCATGATAATATGTGATAGAGTTCAATATGAAGCACTTACCATCATTGCTCTCCTTGCTGGACATACTGACAGCTTGTTCATCTTCCTTTTTTACGGGAATCAGTCCCTCCAATAGATACAACATCTGTTGAACAACATTGCATTGTAGCACAGGCATTTGTAGCTTAACATTTTGAATGCCCCAATTGTAGACTTCAACAAAAGTCAATTCAAAAAGTTCCCAGAAAACGGACTTCTCATTGGGCGCACGATTTTTAAGCCAGGCTTGCACGACTTTATTTTGTTGTATCATATTAAATCATTTTTGTTTACATAAAACCACTACCAATACTCACTTGGTCGCGAATCCAAACCTGAAGAGCTCATATAAACCATGCCATTTCTAGAGACAGTCGCTGGTGAAGCATTATCTATGTTGTGCGGTTCGAAGATGATTTTTACGGTTGGTGCCATGGTCAAACGATCACCATTAGCCAGAGTGAGAGTCTTGTTATCATCGAGCACAGAGTTCAAATTTTCAATCCAGATGCTGTCAACTGGCCCATCAAGTACAAGCCAAACATGCTCACCGCTTTTCAATCGTAGCGTCTTACGCCACAACGCTGAAAAAATTCCATCAGTCCAATCATTCGTGGCAACATCCAGGCGACCAAACATCTGCGCCGCTGTGATAGCCTTTGGATTCATACGCATCTCACGGTGTTGATCGCCCATTTGAGTCATGGCCTTCATGAGCGTCTGAATACAAGTCGTTTTGCCGGCTCCACTCGGACCGAGCGTCATAATGCCGTGACGAACATTTTGAGTTTCATACAATTGTATCAGCTTGAGAACCCATGGAGGATGATAGACCAAACTAGCCTCTTCGGTTTGTTGTAGAATGGCAGCCTCCAGTTCCGGATAGTTGGTCTTTTCGAGGGTCTACGAAAAGTAAACACAAGCCCAAGTTATATTTGAGTTGCGCATATGACACACATACCTGATTGGGAAACAAATCCGACACAAGCGATATAAACAAGGGCTCATCATCGTCGATAAGCTTGGAGAGATTCATATCGCGTAGGACCCGCATCACAATCGTACTCTCGCTATCCTTCGAGTTCCTTCGCTTCGAGGCACCCAATGTACGCAACACTGAGAGTATATTACGCAAACCAAAATCATAATGAACCTGCTTCGTCAGCTGCTCCTCGCACAATTTGTACAACGTGTAAAATTTACGCGCCAACGTTATATTCTCAAGGAAACCACATGAAGCCAACTTCACACGTATGATTATTTGACGATCCGGCACCATCATGGCCACCGTACGAAATTGGATTTTCAAATTCTCGGGCAGCTCTTTGCGGCCAGCATAGCCGGGATTCTGTGTGTAAAGCAAACAAGAGTGTTTTCAAATTTATTTATATTCAGTGCTAGTTTGTTAAAGTATGTAAATAAATATTTTATATGCCAAGAGCGAATAAAAAATAGTAAACAAATATTTTACACAATATTTCATGAGAAACTGTTACAAAGGCAAAGTTGCAACAACAGCAGGACCAAACCTTTACCAGCGGCAATTTCTCTCAATCAGGATCCCCGTCTGCCAAGTTTCATTGCCCAGCATGTATGTACGCCAAACTTTGCTAAACGATGAAAAATTACGAAATATTTGTGTAGTTTTACTTGACGGCATTCATAAGCATAAAGTATGCCATCAGTAATAAGTTCATCAAATTCAAATTGATTTATACCGGCAAAGTTGACTTTGACGCCAATGACTCAACATCACAAAGAGCAAGTGCGCAAAAGATTCTGATGAGTTTATTATATTTTCATGCTACTGCAAACGTAATCAATTTTATTAAAATGTGTTTTAGCGCGAGTCAGTATACAACATATGCACGCAGGCGTTTAGTGCAAAGTCAGCGTAGAAAATCAATGACAACGAAGCACCAATGGGGTGGAAAATTAAGTTGCTTTGATCTCATTGAGTAGCTTTCAATTCCAAATATCCTTTTAGACAATGAATAATTTTAAGTAGTTTCATGCATGTTATTCCTGAATGTGTGACAATGCTGAATTTAGACAATAACACAGCTTATGAGAGAGATTCCAGTACAAAAACTTTGCAAAATTATAAAAAATATTTATCAAAAAAAAAAACAACAAGCGAAAGCATGCTATGATAATGGTTTTAACAAAACTCTTTTCACAACCAAGAAAAAAAGCCTAAAGCGATTTTAACATTCATAAGTCAATGTGAAGTCTTGTCACACAAAACATCGACAGGAAATGCGAATGAAGAGCTTAAAGGCCTGAAAGTGTGTTCGTTGAAGGTTGTCCCTACGACAAAGGTTATTTATTAAATTTTAGGTAAATAAATAAATTTTATATAAAAAGTGTTTCCCAACAAAAGCACAGGAGTGAAAAAGCGAACACCGTAAATGTTAAGAGCGAGAAAAAATTTACTATGTCAGAGCATAAGTCAAGTGAGGAGAGCCATTTTTTTTATTTTTAGTCGTTATGTTATAATAAAATTGACAGTGATGCACACACTCTTTGCACACATACCAAACGGTTTTTCAAAGCCAAGCCCAATTCTGCCACCATCGCTACACATAAGTGTATTTATTTTAAAGGCACTTAAAAATATTTTACTGTACGTGATATTCACGCACAAAAGTGAATGAGTCGCATTTTTGGTGCACATAAAATCTCACCGACAGCAAATTGTTTATGTGGAGATGTGGCAAATAAAGTAGAAATGAAGCATGTTTAAATTGTGATTACAACATGCTCAAAGCAAAAAGCCTAAAGCAACGTACCCCGCCATTATTTGGAAGCGCTTATAGACAACAATAGCATTACGAAAGCAGACATAAGCAAAATTTTAATTAAATTCTAATGACAACAACATCGGCATTAACAACTCATAGCATGCATACATACATAAAACAACAACAATACATGCATTCATTTAATGCGATTACGCAGTGTCTGAACCAAAAAAGTTGTGTGAAATCTGCGTGTGCATGTGAGTGGCAAATGCAATGCGGCGTATACGTGTTATGTCATTTTAATATTTGCTGCCACGCTAAATCAGGCGGTCAAATGTGCCCAATGTGTGCATTATCGAGCCACGCCATGCGTCGCGGGCGACAGCTACAGTGACGCCCCCGCTGTTTGCATAATAACGTTTAGCTATTAGTTGCCACTTTGTCTGCAGCATAACGAAAAGTTATGTCAACGCGCGAATTAAAGCTAAATCCTTCTGGTATATGTACATTAATATCCTGTGGAAAATTTCTATCAGTTTTCATAGTTTAGTCGGTATAAATAAATAAACTAATAGCCAAAAATGTTTTCCTGTCTACAAAGATACAAAACAAAATATATAACCATTTTCTTAATCACTCTCCGTTAAGGAGAATAGTTGTAAAGTTACCTAACTATTAATATTATTTTTTACTTTTATTTGGCTCATAAAAAATAATAAATCAAAATTAGTTTAATGACATTTACTTAAAAGACAAATTTTGGAAAAATCCCAATGAAACTTTTGAAATTACGTTCTACAAATGTAACCCGTCCGAAGCCGGCATTGTTCAACTTTTGCACAACCCTAAACAAATTGAGCGCACGTGTGTGTTTGTTTTTGGTCGGCCTAAAAAGTTAAGCGCAAAAATCGCTTTTGGTGGTTTCAAATTTCTTTTAAATTGACAAATTTATTCTACTTTCTCATGCATGAAAAATTTATAACAATACTCGTTTTTATTGGACATTTGTGAGATTAGTTGGATATATGAGTACACAATAAATAAATTATTATTATTCAATTTATTTATTTTTTAAGTAGAATTTTTTGTTTATTTACTTAAAAATTTTTTTTATTCCCTATTCAGGAGGTGAAAAAATTTGAATGCGTTTTAGAAAACTTAAGTTAATACAACAACAAAGGCGATCGTTTTCTGCAACAAATTTAATTTATTTATTGCCCAAAACTATTATAACTTGTTACCAGAAAAATCTACGATAATAAATAAACATACTCTTTCTGCAAGAGTATAAAAAATAATATAAATTTTCACTCACCATTGTAATGAAAATGCCAAATTCAGGATTCATTTCGATAGCATCGCCATCAGTAAAGATGAATGTCTTCTTCTTCTCCTTTTTCGCAGTCAACACAACGGCGACCTGTTGAGCGGCGACAGAGAGTACGGGTAGCTCAATACGATTGAATTCGTCGAAGCAGCCCCAACTGCCAGACTGGGCCAGTCCTTTGTAGATACGACCGAGACCTCTGCATATTTGTGTGTGTGTGTGTGTGTTGGATTGTTTGTGGGTAGTTAAATAAACGGTACGAAGAAAATTAAACAACAAAACAAAAAGGTAAAAACAGTGAGAAATGGCCATTAATTACGGAAATACTCGTTGCTGAACGCACTTGTAGTTGTGCGCTCATTACGCATACAGCATGTCAGTTCGAAAGTGAATTAAGTAAAATTAAATACCAACCTGTAATCCATTTGATCCGAGCAATTAAAAACGACAACATACTTTGCGAGCGTTTTGCCCATGTCCTTGACCGTTTCGGTTTTACCGGTACCCGCTGGTCCACAAGGTGCGCCTCCCATACTTAGGGTGAGTGCTTGAGCGAGCGTAATATAACAACTGGAAAAGAGTGTATTGATCTCATTAAACTTGTTTAATTTTTCAAAGAAAGAGTTTTGCTTGAATTTTTAAAGCAAGGTCAGTAACTTCAACTTAAATTATCAGTCATTGTAAAGATAAACATTGAAACATTGGAGTTGCAAACTTCATACCAAAGGTAATATACTCTTACAAGAGAGAGAGAGAGTCGGAAAGGGACTGTGAGGAATAATGTTTATTACTTTGAACTTTAAAAAATGTATTTAAAAAAAAAAACATTTTTACACACACCGCAACAAAATACAGTTCAGTACTTATGCAAAATTGTACATTTCCCAGGCCAATTATGATAAACGCTTCAAAATTTGTATTACTTATACCACGCGTGGGCCACGGTTGCCGTTATAAATATTATTCATTTAATAAATTTCAACGCTTAACTTCAAAAAGCTTTGCGCAACTTAAAAATGTATAGAATTCCCTTTGGAATATTTTGTTGCTAAAATACCAAAAGTTATGCTAGTGTTATTTTGTTTCTTCTCTTCCATGAAGAACCTCACGCACCTGGCGCAAAAGCGTGAAAATTGCTTTCAACCAATCGAAAATGTGGCCTGAAGTTATTTTTTTGTGCGTGCGCTATTTCCTCAACATGTTGGCTGTCAAAACTTTATATATATATACATATATGTTCTCTAAGTGAAATTTATCTTTGCGGGCATGTCCGCCTTCAGCCCTAGTCTCAACGACAGTCACAGTCTCGATGTCGTCTGAGCCTAACTTCCATTCGTACTTTGAGTTTCTTGTTATATGAATTGAGAGTGACATATACAAGTCGCAACACAAAAAGGTTTCTTTTGTTCCCTGTATTATATATGTCACTCAGCATCACAGAACGGGTTCATTTCTTGTGTTTGCTTTTCACTACTTATGTCTGTTTGGTTTACTTCGTCTTGGATGGGTTTGGTTTAGTTTGCTTCTTCTACGTTTTCCGTTATTTAAGCTATGCACTTTTCATTTGTACACTCGAGTTCATATTATATGTTTAAAATTAGCGTGGACTTTGTGGTTTTCATCACATGTAATTATACTTTTGCAATTTTGTTATGAAGTCGGCAATGAACGGAAGAAAACATATACGACTGTATGAAGTATTTATATTCTCGATAAGACGGATTGATATTGTTATGTCCTTCTGTCTGACTGTATTTTTCAGTGCAAACTCCTCTCAAAGTTTTAAAGCTATCCAAAAAACTTAAACCTTCATCGGACCTTTGCTGGGTTTTCCATTTGAACCAAACTTGTAAGAATGTTTAAAATGCGGCAAAGCCGAAAATAACTTCCTTTTTTATTAGAAAAGTTTTTGGCAATTTTCCACACATGAAATTTAATTTTGCGGCTTGTTTACTCAAGACAATAGTTATTAAATCTTGTCACAAATCTTTCATATGAAATGTTTCATAATACCACCTCTCAAAAGATATTATTGCTTTATTTAAAATCATAATTAAAGTATAACCAACTAAATTATTGTCATGACATATGTAACATAAATGGCATAGGTTAGATATGCCTTTAAGATTGGCTTTTGAAACCGAATAATGAATATTGGAACTTAATACACATATAAATTAATAAAATAATACCATATGATTTGTTATTTGCGAATTCTGTCAAACATCGAAAAACCACAAATAGTCTTAACTCAATTAACTAACTAAATCAACTTGCACCGATAGCAAACTTGTCAAACAAAACAGAAAACAAAATGTACAGAAAATTGTCACTTTGACTTTTTTGACGTGGGTGTCAAATGTGAAACCGATAACAAAATAATATAAGAGAATTTTCCAAAGTATTTCTTTCCACATTTTGAGAAGCTTTTTATTTCGTTGACATTTAGAATGCATAGTATTAAACACACAGTCACATACGATAGATGAAATAGTATCGTATTTCCTATAAGTTGCTGACAAATAGTGACTTGTCATGCCAAGTTAAGACGTGAAAGTGAATGGCGTTTTAAGTTGCTACAAATGGTTGAGCTAAGCCAAATGATAAAGTGAAGCAAGTTGATATTGTTATTTATTCGACTCACCGATCTGTTAGAGGTGTGATGACCAAACGATCTGTACAACCTAAGTACTCATTTTGATAGGTAAAAGTGACATCGGTCACGGATATCCATGTTTTGTCGAGGTCTTCCTTGAAGTAGAATCGACACTGTTTAAGCCATTCAAAATCGTTAGCCGATTTGATATTCATGCGACACTGAAAGGGGAAATTTCCAGAATTTGAACTAAGACACATTTCCTAAGGGCAATAAGCAATAACCCACCAATATATCGAATATATCACGCTGATGTACATGTATAGTGATGAGCGTTTCGAAATTGGTACGTTCCATTTTGGTTAAATTACGGGTCGTCTGATCAATGAGCGTGTTGAGAATTTCGAGAAATTTATTGTTCGTCTCTGACATGACCTTCCTCTCATGCCTGGCCTGCATCAGCGCCATTTCGGCATCGCGTGTCCAAATCATTTGTATACCCAGAAGACCGATTTGCGCTGGAACCTTTTCCAGAAAACCCAACAGGGTAAAATTTGCGTCGTTAATTGTCGCATAAGCGGTACGGATAATTGAATGCAATGACTGCTGTGCTGTGACCAGCAATTGAGTTAGCCATGTCTCGACGCTGCCCTCGGCACGTATGGCACGATCCAGTTGAATCATTTCACCCTCGCTGGAAATGATCGCCATCATTTTATTGTATTCGATGTCGTGGAATTTCACATGACGCGTATTATCGAAAATCGAGAGCAAATGGTTTTGTATGGTATGCGAATCGGAAGCTTGACCCAGGATTTCGAGTAGTGCCGGGTCCGAGACGAAGAAGAAACGTGGAAACATCATGCGTTTACGTTCGAGATAACCACTTAAGGATTTCTGACAAATCTCTAGCTGTTCTTGTAGATGTGGTAATAGTTGTTTTAAGAGATCATCGCCAACACAGCAGGCAACCACGCCAGGTGTTTCATGGGCACGTTGCATGATCTTTTGCCAGGATTTGTCAATTTTCGAAAACCTTTTCGCCTCCTTCGGCAGTTGCTTCGCAATATCGCCACCCACAAATACGGCCTCTAAATAGACCCACATATTTTGTACGAGCAGCCAGCGTTCGAGTATCTCATTCGAGTTGGACAGATCGAAGACCCACTGTTGGATCTGTTTGCGGAACGGCGCATTATATCGATTCGATAGAAGTGAGCCCAAGACCATTAAGCTGTCTTCCAGTTGACCAATTGTCTCGGCGGTCGTGTCGCCGCGCAACAACAATTCACCGCGATTATTAAAACTCATAAATTGCAGCTCATGCACAGACCACTCATTGGTCACCTGCTTCAACTTGGCCTCGATGTCCTTCTCCTTCATTGCACTTATGCAAATATCCTCAATATCCTCTTTGTGCTTTAGTAATGGTGCTTCAAGTATATTCTTAAGCGAAAAACCCTCCGAATCGAATTCGAAGATGTAGCGAGTAACATCCATGATCCGTTGCCAATGGCGTGGCTTCATGGCTTTATTCGCCATCAACTCCAGGAGGGGGCACATATCATTGAAATCATCGATGGTCTTTTTGAGCGCATGAAAAGCGGGCCACTCCTTCAAGCCCTTAGGCAATTTACGACAGCGATTCTGAAACTCCATCAACTCATTGTTGATCTCTTCGATGTCAACTTCATTCCACGGTATATCATAATAGCTGCTCACACGATCAATGACATCATTGTAGAGCTTGTAAAGCTTCTGCAGCAAATTCAATTCTTTACGAATCTGACCCAACTCGGGATAATCGGTTTGTGGTAGCCCGAAAAGCTCCTCGCCACTCTGGTAGGTCTGTAGGCGACGCCACATGCCCTCGAAGCGATTCTGAAATAGTATTAAACGATCTGAGGCCTCGCGTGGCGTCAGACCCGGCTGCATGGGTCCCGCTGTGCGGTACTCATGCACATATGAAATTTTATCCTGCTTGAAATTATCCAGATTAGTTTTAAGATCATCCTGGAACGAAGGCTGCATATCGAGTAGCTTAACCTGCGCTTGCAAGGCGCACGCAAGCAAATTCTGAAAAGTAGCTCGCAAATTATCAACCAAGTCGAACTGCTCACGTTCGACCTGCACCTCGTAACGAGTGAGGACATTAAAGGCCTCCTGAAATTAAGCAAAAAATAAAAATATTACAATTTGTTTAGTGCGGCAATAAAAAGTGTAAAGCATTAACCTCAATGGGATCTATGCGCAACTCCATGTCGACTTCCTGTTCGCGTATTTTGCTTAATGTCTCCATTATCATGCGTACATCGTCGAGGTCACGTATCGGTCGGTCTAATTTACGATCCATCTCATTGATGACGGCGTAAACATAATCCATTTCCTTTTTGTATTTCTTTTTCATGGCCTGGCCTATCTTGTGATTGCATGCTGGAAATGTAACAAAACAGTGCGATAAATTTAGCTCAGCTCAAGGACGCTCCATTAATCAATAATCAACGTAAAGGTAAGCTTGATAAGCAAGCAGCAAAGTCAAAGGGCAGGAACTCCCTTATTCGATTGTGTCTAAACAATGTCTGAGAACTTCAACGCGTTAATAAAGCGTAGATATTTTTGGCAATGCCAAATGGCTCGCTGTTCTATTGAACTGAATTGATTAGGCCTAATTAATTGGCTTGAATTCTCGAATAGTTAATCATATTTGAGTGTTAAGAGTTAAGCTTAGTTATTCAGGTGAATTAATTGCATTATGCGTGTGTCGTACAAGTCGGTTATTTCGAATTATAAATAAGTGAATAGAATTACGCGGCATATTTGATGTCTTATCAACACCTTAGTGAGGAGAATAATAAAACTTTCTATGTTTGAGAATACTTCTTTTCGGTGGAAAATGAATTCTTAAAGATTTGGCAACATAATTTATTTACATCGTCAAAAAGCGGCTATTTACAGCCAAAGCAGTTGACTTCCTCTTGAATGCTTGTATTTCTTTGATAAAGAACAATTGAAACCCAAGATTTTACAGAATCAGTTGGACATTTTTGGAATTTTTCTTCTTCCTAGCTGAGAGTAAAAATCGCAGCAAGGACGAGATATGGTTAAATTGAGAATAACGCGTTATACACATACGCAAACTCATGTGAGATACTAAATGTCACTATTAGTTCGCTAACTTACTTTTGATTTCAACTGCCAAACCATACTTGAGCCTTTCATTATAGACGGCAATGGACTGGCCAAACACATCCATGTCTGGTTCCACTAACAAATTGGCATCCAAATCTGCCAAACAACGCAGCGTTGTCTCAAATTCCTGTAGGCCAAATTCCATCAGTTGACGCGTAGTGCGATCGTTTTTCCATAGAAAATGATAAGGTTTCCAGCGCTTGATATAGATTTGTATTTCAGGCTTGATATTCTTTGTACAATTCGACAACTGATTCAAAGCCTTTGCCACCTCTTTGTTGTCCATAATAGCGGAGTAGAAAGACTTCAACATGTGCGGCATTTGTGGGCGCTCCTCAGAGGCGAGACAGTAGAGCTTGCGACGCCGATTGCGGTTGCCCTCGTTGTGATTGCGGCCCACACGCGGTTGAGCGGTCATTGAGACTTGCTGAAGAGGAATATAATTCTCAAGATTTGTTATATACACCCAGCTACCTTCATTCTCTACTAACTGGTGGATCCTTGCCGCTCGTCCACTGCGCCACGCCTTTCGCAATGCCCGTGATATTCTTGCCCGCTGTTATTAGTATCTCTTGTAATTCATCCAAGTTTGGTTTTATAACAACGTGTGGTATTTGAAGTTGAGCATAGAGTGCAAAAATGGGACGCTGTACAGTTGTCTCATTCTCTTCCTCGATAAAGCGTCGTCGAATGGTATCCAAAGCAGCCCGTATTACTTTGATTAATACATCAATAACTTTGCGACTGTAATAGCGACGCATCTCAACGACTGCATTGCAG
Organism: Phortica okadai; assembly: GCA_034638295.1. Taxonomy (NCBI): domain Eukaryota; kingdom Metazoa; phylum Arthropoda; class Insecta; order Diptera; family Drosophilidae; genus Phortica; species Phortica okadai. The sequence goes on from CM067849.1 coordinate 37,054,877, forward strand.
ACCATATCCTGCAGGTCAGCAGACATAAGTAAATCAGACACTTATGTAAATATTGCTAAAATGGTTCACTTACCTGCATGCCTTTGGGCAAACTCTCACTTGTCGAAAGTAATGTCAATGGATTCTCAAAGCAAGACCACAAAATACTCCAATCTTGTTGTTGACCACCTCCACCACCGCCGCCGCTATTGCCGCCCGCTGCTGCACTTGAACCAGCCGCAGCACCACCCTCGCCGCCTTCACCTTTGCGCGCCGATGAGTTCGTCTCCTTTGGCGTTGCTATTCATGGCATTAATTGTGCACATTAATTCACTTACACGACGCCAAGGTAATGAAAATAATTTAAATTCACCCACCATCAAACAATGTGACAACATCATCGCCAGCGATTTCCTTGAATGTTTCCGTTGCCTTGTCCACCAAATTTAAAACTTCCTCCACGGCTTCGGAGACCATTTGACTTTTGCGATTTAACTCGATTGCCGCTTTACTTTAATATTATATGCAAGTGTGTATGTACATATGTATGTGGGTGTGTGTGTGTACAAAAAAGTAGTCAGTTGAATTAAAAGTTGGAAAATATTTACTTAGTTCGTTTATTTCAACAAAAAGCTTTTAGCGCACGTAACAAAGAGTAGAGAATATTTGTAAATAGTGGTTGCCGGAAGGTCATTCAAGAGTTAAAAAAAAACGAAATCTTAAAACGAAATTATGTCAATTATTGTCCCAGTGTAAGTTTCAACATTTGCGAACTTATTTGAGACATGTTCATGAACATAAATCGCTGTTTATGTTAATTAATTGAATAAATCAAGGCAGTCGCCCACAACGAAGATAGCAAACCAGACCAAACTTATTCAATGAGTCGTAATTCACGTAACAAAAGTTTAAATTAATTTTCGCTATAACCGCATGATATGCCACGAAAAACGTGTGGCAGTGACACTTACCGACATGCTTCCTCACTCTTCTCGAGAAATTCATCAACCGTCCAGATTTCATCGTCTGCATAAGTAGAAAAGTTTACAACAAACAATAAATGTCAAAAGTTTCAGTGATGCATGGAGCTTTACAAAAACACAAAACACACGAAACAATAACAACAATATGAACATAAAAGGTGGCGTTGTAATTTTGACACTGTATTATTTTTTAAAAGTGGTAGTTGAATTAGGAGGACACCCACCGCCTGGTAATATCTGCAGCGAGACATCCTGCATCCACATGAGCACGTTCAAAATACGATTTGAGTAGATATCATGCACACGTGCCACGAGCACCTCGAATGTTTCGATTGCTTGTTTGCAACGCTCGTAAAACTGCGACCAGTTTTGATTGGTCCACTGTATTAGAAGAAGGAAAAGCTTTATCAGTTACTCTTTTTGAGACTTCAATCTCAAGCTCACTCACATTGATTTTAGTCAAGCCAGGCTTCAGCATAGCGGTAAGGCGTACCAATTGCGGCAGAAATAAAGGACGCACCTCCAACTTCACGGCACGCACGGTTGCCAGAAACATTTTAATGAGACTCTGCGAAGAAGACAGTAAGATATAATATACCGCCTTTTTTCACCAAAAACCATATGGGCCTTTTTTCGGTGCATGTTCAAAAATAAAACTACAAAAACTATAAAATAGACTTAAACAAATAAAACTAAAACAAATTAATTTCATCGTCAGGACCTTCATTTCTTGTGGACTCTTGTGAGTCGAGGAAAGCCAATTGGGTACTCCAATTGTATAGATTTTTAATAAACGAATTCACAACTTACATTCAGTGAGTCTTGTATGGTAATGAAATACTCCTGACGACTCATTAGAGTCGCCGCCACTATAGGCAATTCAATTTGTAGTTTGGCCAACATTTTCGCCTCTCGTATGAGCAACGGTATTGTCGGATGCAGATTGACAAAAAGACGTTCACCTTGTAGGCACAAAAGCGGTTGCAGCAGACAAGCATCAGCAACGCTTACCTGTGTCAAAAAAATATATTAATCGGCAACCTTTGAATAACAGAGGTCCTGCGCCCGAATACCAACTCACATCCTGATCCAACCAAATCGACACAATCTCATCTTCATATTCGCTCAACACGGTCAGCACATTGCCATACCGATTGTCCAGATCCTTAGCCATTGGCAATGTACACAAGACGGGATGTGCCATCACCGCTTCCATTATCTCTTCCAGATGCAATTTCAGCGCTCTGCACCAATGAATACGACCCGCAATGGGCGGAAAATTGCGTGCCAGTGGCGGATCATCGCGTTGTTTGCGAAATGTCTTAAATATGCGATCGACATCCTTCTCGACATAGCGCAATATGCGCATGTATTTCTCATCCATTTTTGTAAGCGGTATTTTCTCACTGACCTTTTCAAAACGTATCAAAAATCTTATGCACTGTGGGGTCTCCCATACCGTATCGAAATTAGTCTCAATGAGCGTTGCAATGGTGTCCTTTAGTGTATCCGTTTTGGTTATGAAACGATCAAAATCATCATTGAAGTTGGCATTACGATGATCCAAGTAGTCGTATTTCTTTGAGATAACCTCTTTTTTCGCTTCTTCGAAGTGATTAGAGGCTTCTTCAAGTGCCTCTCCAAGCAGTAAACCCTCGAGACGCCGCTCGAACAGATGATTGTAGTCGTCAATTAAATTAAACATGTTAATAATTTTCGAGAGTCTTTCGCAAAACGTATCAAATTTGCCAAAGACAAAGTTTTCGGAGAAACCGAAGGGCGTCTGATTTGGCAGAAAAGGCTGCGCACGTACGGAGTAATAGGTCTCATGGTATATGTGATTCAATTTGATGCAATTACTAAGTTTGGTACGTATTAAATTGCGATCCTGTGACCAGATCGTCTCTTTGCAGCGACATGTGATGTAAGATTTGCAAGTTTCTATCATTTGATTAGTGATCTGTGAATAAAATTTAATTGAATAGAAGTAAAATGTACTGCTGGCCTTAAATGATTATTTTCTAATAATATACTGTATTTTATATACAAAATATGATGTCGACATACTCGCTCTTCTTTTTTTTATACTATGCTTTCTCACAAGACCTTAAAGTAATAATCGTATCACAATGTGTACAGTTGACAAACATGTCATAAGTACAACTCTCAATAAATCTTGAGATCTGTGCTGTCAAAAGGCAAGCCGACAACAAGTGTCTAAAAAAATGGTAAAGTTTACAATTTAAACAAGATAACAATGAAAAAGCGAAAGATATTCCGTCATTCTACCGTTAATCGACAATCAACAATTGTGAAGTAGCTTGGCACATAGTCAGCCACCCACCCCGTCACTCCGCCACCCACTTGGCTGATGAGATAAGCACAAAGCTGTTAGATTAACAGTTCGCTTTTCAGCCGCTGTTATCTTCTGCTGCTCGTTTCGGCTGCTGTTGCTGACCGCCGCTTATGTATCTCGAGTGCTTTTGTGGATTGTCGCTTCATTGTCGTTTACAGTTGCTGTCAAATTGTCGAACGGAACTGTTTGTTGCAAACGACAACTTTGCTTAGGAAATTATCATTCCGCCGACTTCGTTGCCTCATGTGCACACACATTCATTGTACACAATTTAAATAATTGAAATTAAAACGTAAAATTCATCGAATTGACCTACAAAAGCACAACAATGCCGAACTTTAAGGGTAAGTGTCGAAATTGTTATACGCACAATGTGAAATGCAAAGAATTCTAAAAATATATTTGTCCATCAGTTGTGAATGACTTCACTTTAAAATTAGACATGCGCAGTCTTTACGCATTCCGTTTATGTATCTTATTCGAGATACAATTTAAGATTTTGTTGTATTGTCGTGTCAACTGTTCTACAGGAACGAAACGATTGTCGTTTTAGCTATCAGTAAATTTGTGCTAGTCTGTATGACTTTGTTTTAGTCTTTATGGTATACAATTTTTTACAATTTGCTTTATCGCTTTGCCTTTGAAATAGTTGACAGTATTATTTATTTATTATTTTGAGATTGTTCAATTTTGATAAGTCGTCAATCAGACAGTCAGTTAAATTGAAAAACAAACAAAAACAAATCAATGAATTGATTGATTGAGTAATTAAGCAAAAAAATTTAAAAATTAATTTTCGATTGTTGGTCGGAAAATTGTCAATAAGGTTTACTTTAAACAGGATAACACAAATACGAAGATTTTCTTTGGTAATTACATATTAGTAGTATTTTAGGAGATTTCAAATTATAATGATAACATTAACGTCCGACAAAAATTAAAAATCTTAATTTATACTGAAAGAGATAAAAAGATAAATTTTCTCTTAATCACTTTTTACATATATAAAATTTGTACTACTATCCAAACATTTGAACATTGATTTAAATTGATGGAGCCTTCTAAAACAATCAGTTTGAGTGTAAATGTTAGAATTAAAAACAAGCTGAAATTCCAAATTACGCATGGAAATATTAGTTAACTTTAATTTATGCAACATTCAATTATATCAAATATCAAAATAACTGCACGAATTTACTATTTTTTGAACTAGCAAACGGCCATCAAACATCAATGCCACAGGACAATGTACAGAAAGTCAATGAACTGCTTATATCCTGGCAACTGCCACAACTTTGTGGTAAATTTCAAGGTAAGTACGCAACAAATTGAAAATCGCCGACAATTGTAACTGAAATGACAATTGACAATTGAAAACCCGACAATCAATAGAGGAAGAAATCTGCACAAATGCGCTATTGCACTTGACGGACACTGACATTTGTGAGCTAATACCGAAGATAGGTCCACGCGCTATCTTCCGAGCTGCGTTGGAGAAATGGAAAAGACATCAATTGGAAAATATGTCCGGACATTTGCGACAAATAACGGATAAACAAGTTATTGACACGAGCTTAGAGTCGCTCATGTCGCCCATGCCGTTGGTCGTTAAGGTCGAAGATACCAGCACGACAGCCATGGAATGGCAACAAAGCGTGAAAGCAGTGGGAGAGAACAGGGAGTTGACACCAATGCGTGAAGAGAATGAAAGTGATGCAGTATCGCAATCAGATAACGACAACAACCCAGAAGATGAGGAAGATGAGGAGGAGGAAGAAGAAGAGCTTGCGAAAATCGGACGGAAGGTGGAGAAGTTGACAAAGAAGGCTGAGAATGAGACTGAATGCACGCAAATAAAATTGACAGGCCAGGGCGATAAAGAAGAGCAATTGGTATGTTATTTTATATTTTTGTTTTTGTATCCGAATAGCTTATAATAGAATTTCAACTCTTCAACTCACGCACGCACGCACACACAAATATGAACTCACGTCAATTTGCAGAACGTTTACGACATTTTACATCAAAGTTTCGATGGCCGTAAAGCATTAAAATTCTTTGAGGTAAACAAGTCGCTCGATGCCAATCACCGACGACGCTGCGTTAAGGCTGTGATAGTCGTGGCCATTGAGAAGCGTTTAACAATGACGGGCAACAGTTTTCATTCTTTGGCTGTGCAGTTTGTGCGCATTTTTCCGGGTGAAACTTTGGTAAGTGATTGCAACAAACATCACATAAAAGCAGTAAAAACTAACTTCATTTTATGTAAATAAATTATAGGCAAATTGACCTTTACTCATAAAACATAAAAATAATTTACAAGTATGATATTTTTATCGTCTTCTCTCATTCAATAGAGTACCTACTTCGTACCACGCAAAGGTTACATTTGCCCACGCGGCGCTCTTTACAACAAATACATGAACATGTGTCGTCATCTGCGACGTGACGGTCTACTCGAGTATCGCCTAAAGCGAAACAACTGCCATAACACCCGCAAACGGACTCCACTGAACGCACACAATGAAGTCGATAATGTAGACATAGAATAAATAAATAAAAAAATTCACAAATTTTTTGTATAACTCACTTTGACCATAAGTGCTGAGGTGCGTTCCGATGTGTTATAGAATTGTGAGACGCTATAGATGAGCCGCACGGTCTGCAGAAGACTTAGAATCGACTCTTTCATGCTGACAGGATCGTCAAGATACAACGAATGACAACATGTCTCCATTGCTTGTATGAATTTGGAGTTGTCACGCGCTTCGTTATAGCAGAAGGTGATCTTGCGATCGGTTTCCTTCCAGTAGCGCATAATGCGCGAACCAGCCAGAAAAAGACAGTGCAAAGTGAATTGAACTTCCTTGTCTTGCAAATGGGCCAAGAGCTGTGAGAATTGTGCGCCACGTTTCTTCCAATATTCAAGCTCATCCTGGGGTCCACTATGATCATTCTCCTTTCGCAATTGTTCACTTTCGCCAAGTATCTTTAGTATTCCCTTCATCCAGTTTGTGACGCGCTCCTCGAGTTGTGTACAGAACTCCTGGTTTTTAGACATGTCCTTTACTTCGTCAACCAAATCAATCTTCTCGAACATGTCATTGCCATCATTAAAAACGTTGTAGTGATCGCAGACTTGCTCACAGACACGCAACGCGCTGCAGAATGATCGCAGCCCAGGCAACAGTTGACCCTTTATTAAGCCGCAGCTAACATCCTCTTCGTCACCCTCGAGACTGGGAAAAGCCAAGGCTTGCATGAAGACAAACTCGACGATGCGCTCGATCGAGGATACAAGACCAATATTCTTGGCATCGATCACTCCGCAGTATCTAGGAAAGGTGGAAGAGATATTTTTTGAGGAAATATGAAATTTTTGTAATTAAGTATATTCGAAACTATCCGTAAAGATAGAAACATGTCGGCAAACATCGATGTTTCTCCAGCACTAAACCAAACTTAGCTTAAAAGGGACCGCTCATGATCAAAAACAAAGGAACTTGTTTAAATAAAGTCTCTGTTAGTACATAAAATAAAAACTTGTCTTTCAAGCAAGTCCTCCTTCAAAAGTGAATAGAGTGTGGATTATACAGTTGTGGAGATAACAAACAGCTTGATATTAACGATGTCTCAGACAATTTTGTTTATCCAATCTGATTTGCGATTAGAGTCGCGCACATATAACTATTTTGAAAGCATCAACGAATGTCTAGAAATAATTTGCAAGATCTACGAGAAACACCTAAAACGGTGCTACCCAGAATCACTATCAATCACATACGACATCAGTCAGCTATTCGACTTTATTGACAAGCTCGCCGATATAAGCTGCATGGTTTACCAACAATCTACCAAAACTTATGTGCCATGCAACGGGGAGTGGATTAAGGAGAAAATCTACATCCTCTTAAGTCGGTCTGCTGTCCAAATGAAATCACGTAATGATGAATAAGGCGAAAAAAGCGAACTGGGCGAAATTCATTTACTTTTTTCAATTCTTATTTATTTTATAAATTAAATGATTCAATTTTCAAATTATGATTTGTTAAAATTGTAAAAGAGACAGAATTCGAAAATTTATAAATGAAAATATTTACAAGACAAGTACGAATTTTCAGCATCTTATCCTTTGTCGGTATTTTGAACTTTATAAGACAAAATACTTTATTCAGCATTAATAAGTCTTTTATTCAACAATATTTCTTATTGTGTGGACACTACTACTTTTACTTGAAATCGTTATACTTTTCTAATAATATGGCTTCAAAATATTTATCGTACAGAAATATAATTAAATAAAGTTTTCAGAATAATCAATAGATACATGAATAAATGATTGCAACTTCCATGGCCAACTTAACGAGATGTACACACAGAATGTTTGAAGTACATATGGTAATGATAAGAGCAACACGAAACAAATGCTATTTTTCAAAGGCCCACACAGGAAAATAGATACATCACCAAATTTAATCGACAATCCGCGACAAAATCCACCAACACATTTATTAAAGACAAACAAAGGCTTAGCGTGTGAAAACCAAAAGCAGGTAAGAAATTACAGTCGAGAGTTCTCGACTTTGACATACCCTGTGCCTTCAATTTGTAACGACTGTTTAAAAGCGTTGACCGCCCACTTTTTACTGAAAACACATTTAATTTCCATTCAATTATATAGGGGTTCGATATAAGCTCCAAATTTGGTATTCCTATCTCAAAAGGGGGCGTAGATAAATAACGTGAGATAAAATTAGAGGAGGGGGTTCAGGGAAATGACGTAAGGGGGAGGGGGGGTTGTTTGGTATTGTTGCATCGGTCATCCCATGTACAGTTTACAGCCCACCAATTTAAAATACTTTTTTAAATTTTAAGCCAAATCTCATGGGACATACAGAGGGATGGGTCTATATTTTGAGAAAAAAATATCACGTAATTTATGGACGTCCCCAAAGACAACCGAAAAAAAACGACTTTTGTAATTTTTTTTACCCAAGGTTGCTTTAGTTATTATCCCCTTACCCCAAAACTAAGTCGTGGAGGGGAAAAACCAAATAAACTTGATCTACTTAATGAATAACAGAATCTGACAGACATCTGAAGGAATTTTGGTTCTATCTATTATAGTTTCCGAGATCTATGCGTTCTTTCGATTCTCATCAAGAAAATATATACTTTGTGTAGTCGGAGATCTCTCCTTCTGCGTGTAACATACATTTTTTATGCTGACAAAACTAATAAGCCAGTTAGAATTTTGTCGAGTATATTCGACAAAGTGGTTCTAAAAATGATTCCAAAAAGAATTTTACATCTGACATTGTCCGTTTGAATATTGTCTAAAATATCCAGAAACATTTAAGTGGAGCGTGATCCCTCAAATCTTCCTTCCCAGATGAAAGAAACTTAACATACTCTCACACTATGTATGTAGGGTATTAAAAAATACTCACAAATCCTTTTGGAAACCCTCCTCGGGCAATTGTTTTGAAGTATTCACACGAAAAATATAGATGCAAACGCCAGTGAAGCCGCAAGTCCAGCCGTCAGTGAGAAAGAGTTTTTTCTGCTTTGGAGGCGGCTGACCGCTGCTGGGCGAAGCGCCACCTGTGTTTGAGTGTTTATATATGTGATGAAAGGTAAACGCATAAATTTGTGCTTAGTCGCTTACCTTGTGGCGTTTTCGAGCTACTTGATGCAATGCCTGAGCGTGATGGACCCGGCTTATTCGCATCCGGCACAGGCGGCGGTTCAGGTTCATCGACTTCCTGATAGAACCAAAGTAATTTATTCTTCATGTTCGGCAAGAAAAGCTGATTAATTTCATCCAGCTGAGCATAGAATGAGAAAATTAATGCAATTGTGTTGAAAGTAAAGATTTTCAATAAACCGCACCATATCTCCTTCGAAAATGTAGTCCATCAGCTGGTGCCGAGGCAACTGAGTTGCATCGATCAGAAGCTGAAAGGTGAACTCCAAACGGGGATCCATTTCCCCACGGCGTGCTTTGCGTTCGCATTCTTCACGTCGACGCTGCGCTTCGTCAGCGTCGGCCATTTTTGTTGATTACAGAATTTTTGTTTTTTTTTGTTATGTTATGCGGGTTTTAGTTCGACCCGTTGTTTTTGTTGTTATTGTTGTTTGTATGAGTTGCAGTGTCCGTTTGAGTTTAGAAAAAAATATTTTGTTGTTGTTGTTTGTGCAATTTCATTTCAAAAAATGTTTGCAAAAATTATTTTGGTTTTTGATTATTTGTGACCACAAAATTCAAAGAGGAATATAGACCAAAAATGTTCGCATTAGTTTCAAAAATCAGCGCATGCATTATTGAAATCAACTTCAAAAACATTTCAAAAACTACTTCAAAATTCAACTATTTACAAATTGGGAAAAACTAATTTATTGCACATTTTTCTTTTCTAATTTTTCCTCTACGGAATGTGTGCATGTGAATTTGTCTATGACTATCTATAATCACAGTGGGCGTGGTTGGATTTTGTGCGGTTTTTTTTATTCAAAAAATCAAATTGCTTGCTTATTGTTTTTGCTTTTGCTTTGTGAAATCAAACATAATTGAATGTATTTAAATTTCTAATTGATTTTTGTTTTCTTGTCTCTGTAAAGAAAGAAAGTCAAAATCATGTACACCAGATCAAATTTTGTTATACAATTTTCTGAGGTAAATAAAGAAAACTAAATATTGCAAATTTATATAATGAAGCTGTCCAGGCAACAAAATTTTGCAGATATACAGTCTTAAGCAAAAAAAAAGGAAATACTCAAAATTTTCAATTGAAAAACTCTCGGAATGAAACAAAAAAAAAATATTTCGAACAAAGAATTAAGTTTCATGAAAACATTTCATAATTAATCCACCAATTAATCAAGAATGTATAAACATTATATGGATGGAGATGTCGCCTTCTATGCTTGACAAACATCTTGCCAAAGTTTTAACACCATTAAAACAAACACACTTATTTTTCCTCCAACAAAGTGTGCGTCAATAGTACATAAAAAAATTAAAAGAAAATAATTGCGCACTAAATAACTAAAATCAGAAAATGTTTCAATTAAACAGCATGTAACTCAAAATTAAATTGTCAATGTACATTGTATAATAAAAGCGTTCAATTGAAATTAAATCGTAATTTTCACACTTTTACATAATCATCGATTACATAATCAACCAATCAATCAATGTGAGCTGCAACTGCTAAAAACTTCATTTACCTACAAAACAAATGCTCAATTAAACACATTTTACGGTAAATAAGCTTTAAATGGATTAGTTCAATTTACAATAATTGTGTAAAATGTAATTTTTACCTGCAAAATATCGCCCTCGTCTTCTTCTTCCTCATCGGAACTGGAACCGGAGCCTTTCATAGCGGCAACGTGTTCAGCAAGTTTTTTCTTTTGCACAAACATTTTCAAAACACCCAAAAAACAAAAAACAAAATTTTATTTAAACCAATTTTCGTAGTTACTGCGAATTTTTCTGCAGCAATAGAAAGTTCCGATGCTGCCACACTAAAATCAATTGGCAAAAATTATTGAACAAACGGATTTGTTATCGATAACATGGCGCCAAAGCGTTGTCACAGTAACGGCAAAAGGACGCCGTTACAAATGGGTACCCCGCACTTTGGCAGGATTGTTGCATATGCCAAATTTTTAGACATATTTACGAGTTTTTTTCACATTTGCAGTTTGCATGTTCATTTGTAAGCAAAAGTTTGCTAACACATTGGGGAAATCGGCTAGAGGGGTCAATGTTGGTGATTGATCCTTGGTAGTTTTTGAGAAAAAAAAAGATAGCTTGGAACCACTTTAAGTGAAAAACTTACTATATAATCCGGGGCCCGTTGAGAATTTATTATTAAAAGCGTAGTTTTGCATTTACAGATCACTTGAATTTAGGAGCACCATTATTTATAAATATTGGTGCATTTTGGATTACTTTTACGAATCGTGAAATCGTACATACGCTACATAACTGCCAAAAAAAAACTAGCAACTCGAACCTGCTCGAATGATCTTGATAAGCGGATGTCCATAAATAACGTGAGGTTTTCTTCTAGAAATTTAGACCCTTCCCTCCTCTTGGTGAGATTTCTATGAACCCAACACAGATTTTGCTTAAAATTTTGAAAAAAAAATAAATTAATTAATTAATTGACTAACAAGATCACATGAGATTTTCGATGAACCCCCCTGCCCCTTAATAAAATTTTGCTAGACCCCTTCACCTAATTTTATCTCACGTAATTTGTGGTAACTGTGTATGAAGCAGAGAGAAACGCAAAACTTATGAAGTCAGTTCGTTTTGAATAAGTCGCCGCCACGCTATTTATTCATTTTGCAGTCCGTTTTCCTCTTAAGCTGGGAGCCTTTTGACACGAGGGCCTCTGGCATTTTGCGCACTCTATCCCCTATTGTCACGCCACTGCTTAAAACCATTTAAAGTGGAAAACATTTAGAACAACCGGAAATTAGGACCGGACCGCGTGCGCATGAAACACAGCTCTGTTGTGTACCAAAAATTCTATTATTCTTTTCACAACATAGTATTGCCGAATGTTCTATATTAGTCACGCAAAACTTGAGACAGTTTAATAGACATACTGAAAATATATAAAAGTGGTCATCTGTTCGCGGAAATTTAAAAGTAACTGTTTTGCAAGCTGGTACCAATCAATGTACTCGTACAGTTAAATTGTTTTCTAGATCGTATATCGCTAATTTGGGCTTTCAGCCGGCAATGAATATCAGCAAGATTTATATTATTCTAGTATCCTTAACCTTTTGAATCGTCTTACTGCATTATCAATGATAAACGAGCACCACTACAGAGAATTGAAGAACATTTGCTTGGGAAACACTGATTCGGAGTTTTGCTCGCATTGAAATGCCCTATGACCAGCAATATTTCAAACTAACATTTAGACAGCTATAAGTATATACCTCCTTCGTTCTTTTTCTTCACTAAATACCCATTTTTCGGTTACATTTGAAACAAGAGTCGGCAATGGAATATTGAAATCGCTCATGTCGTGCAGGTTTTCACCAAACATATACGCATTTTTGTTCACAAGAAACACAATTTCGGTTCTTTTGACACTATTTTTGACAAATTGATTCCAAAATGGTACATAAATTGGGAGTATAAAAATGCCGACAACATTTTCAAGCAAACTTATGCGGTACAACAACTCTTGCTTCATGAAACGACGCAACTGAGCCACGACACAGTGTCGTTTTTGCTGAGTAACCAGTTAACGTTTTGTTAGTCCGTGCCTGTGGCGATTTATCATTCATCTTTAAATACGCGTAAATTTTGTGATTAAACAGAGTTTTTTATACTTTTTTTGGAAAAGGATACAGTCAACGAATTGTGCATACTTTATAAGGTAAAATGTGTGCATTTATAATGGGAAAAGTGTATTGAAAAAGACTACAAAAAGTCAAACTTTATGCGGCGTCAACTTTTAGCGAAAAGCAAAATGGCGACTAGACTGTCGAAAAAATGTGATAAAACATAAGTCGAATCGCCAAAATAAGTGAACAACTTGAACTTGTTTTGTGATTAACACCATATTTAGTTATTGTTCATTTTCACTTTTAACTAAAGTTTTATTTTCCTGTTTTTCGACAACGCTTCTAAAATAAACGCAGAACCAAAACAATGGCTTCGAATAACTTGCAAAATGACTATAACGATGACGATGAGCAATATGATAACCAAAACTACAATGAGAATCAAAATGACGGCGATGAATACGACGATGATCATCAGCAGGGAAATGACAATGACAACTATGATGATGATGATGGCGATGGAGAAGGTGATTGTGGTGGCAATAATGCTGGCGATGATGATGACAATCAAGGTGAATCGGGCGGTGACGGTGGCAACAACAGCATAAGCGGCGACAGTCCCAAATACATACGATTGCGTGGCCTACCCTGGTCGGCAACGCATCAGGAGATACTAGACTTTCTTGAAAATGTTAAAGTGATAAATGGCTCGCAAGGCATTTATCTTGTTACAAGTCGCTGGGACGGAAAGAACACAGGCGAAGCTTACGTTGAGGTCGCCAGTCAAGAGGATGTCGAAGAAGCACGCAAACTGAACAAGGCGAGCATGGGCCATCGTTATATTGAAGGTAAGTTTTACCTAAATTCGCAAATCAACAATAATAAATACACATTTGTAATTTTCAACAGTCTTCACTGCTACACCCAAAGAGGCCAAAGAAGCTATGCGTAAGACTGCCGGTCCCGGCACAGCTTACGTCGTCAAACTGCGTGGTCTGCCCTACGCCGTAACTGAACAGCAAATTGAAGAATTCTTCAATGGTGAGTTTTGTGTAAATTTGTGTTGCCTTGAACCAAACTGTTCTGAGTTATTGTTCGAGCAAGGGTTCAACCTTATCCAAATTTATGTGTCTGTGTGTATATACTAGTTTATGGAAAAAAGATTGCATGAACTTTGTTTTACATATGAAAGCGCCGCAAACATAATCTAGGTTCGTTCTATACTTGGACGTGGGGCTTTGCCCGAAGCAAAAATTGTGCATTATAAAAACATGCCCAAAATTTAACTCTCATTTATACATTTCTTCTACAATATCTTTTATTTATTTTTCTCAGTTCATCGTTTGAATATTTCTTTCCATAGTTCTAAGTTGAAGCATAATTTTTATATATACCACACACATTTAGCAATATGTTTATTCGAAGCGTTTTGCGTTTAACTGTGTTGATTGACTATCATGATACACACACTCACATTGTCTATCTCTATCTCTCTTATCTGATGATGGTAATGATGCTGTTGTTGTTATTTGATGCTGATTGATTGATTGATTCAACTCGATATACTGATTGATATTTGTATATGAACTTTTGGTTGTTATCGTCATGGGCAGGGTTGGAAATCAAAGCGGATCGGGAGGGAATACTTTTTGTTATGGACAGAAGGGGTCGCGCTACTGGGGAAGCATTTGTTCAGTTCGAAAGCCAGGATGACACTGAACAAGCCTTGGGCCGTAATCGGGAAAAAATTGGGCACAGGTGGGTCTCAACAACAAAATCCATATATATAAATTATTGAAAACAATAAACAAAATACTTTCTTTTTTGTTTGTTTATGAAAAACAAGAAACAAAGAACAAAATTAAGCTAACTTCTCTTTCAGTGACAAATATAAAATTATTCGCCATAATTACAAATAATAATTTGCAAAGTATTAATTGTAGCTACTACAGGCTATGGGTCTGGTTGGGTGCTTGAATAGTACAAAACGAATCCAAAACAAGATACAAATACAAAACAAAACTTACAAAATAATGAAAGTCACCAATTTGCACGCAAACCTCTCTTCTTATTTATTATTATTCTTTTTTTTTTTTTCAAATACGACAATCAATACACTTGAGCATTAATTAATAAGTCAGAAAGTTACTAAAACACAAATAAAAAATTTTGAAACCTTTTTGATATGCAGAAATGCAATATATATAAATATATCTTTTACACAATTGGCTTACAACTTTTATGTTGAATAAAATCTCTTGATTGTTTCTAAACTGTATTGAAAAGCTTTCATAAATTTGTGAATCTTTAAAAGGATTTATTAAAAACTCACACATATTTTTTTGTAATTCTTTGGAATAATAATGTCTAACAAACTAATTAACCTACAACCACCGCCGACCATAGCTTCTGCTCTACAGCACTTGTGTGAGAATCTTATTAATTTGGTGCGCCTTCTATTGTGTCTCTTGGTAATGCAGGTACATTGAGATCTTCCGCAGCTCGCTGGCCGAGATGAAGCGCGCCATGAACGGCAACGGACGACCTGGACCATATGACATACGCGACCGTGGCAGCAATCGCGGCGGCGGCAACGATTTCGGCGGACGCAACGGTGAGTACTCAGATAAGAAGCAATAATTAAGACAAGAATAATGTTAAGCTATTCTATTCATATTAACAATTGTCTTCAAATTAGGGTATAACGTTATTGAATATGTTGCTAATTAAATATCATATTTTTTCTAACAACACAGATTGGGGTAACAATGGCGGCGGTAACGGCGGCGGCGGAAGTGGCTTCGGTGTTGGCGCCAACAACATGCTGGGTTTCAATAATTTGCCAAGTTTGATGAATTCGGGTAACTTTGGCAATGGCGGTGGACCGAACTTTGGTAACGGCGGCGGCGGTGGCAACTTTGGCAATGGCGGCGGCCCCAATTTCGGCAATGGTGGTGGTCCAAACTTTGGTAACAATGGCGGAGGCGGCAATAATGGCAACTTTGGTAACTTCGGAAATGGTGGAGGCGGCAACAATGGCGGTGGCGGCTTTGGTAATAATCGCTTTGGCAACAATGGCAATAGCGGCAACTTTGGCAATGACTTTGGTGATTTCAATAACTTTGGCAACGATCGCAATAACTTTGGCAACAATGGCAACTTCGGCAACAACAACGGCGGCGGTGGCGGTAATTTTGGCAACGGCGGTGGCCCCAACTTTGGCAATGGCGGTGGCAACTTCGGCGGCGGTAACAACGGCAACTTTGGTGGCGGTAATAACGGCAACTTTGGCAATAACGGTTTTAATAATGGCGGCGGAAACAACTTCGGCGGTGGCGGTAACTTTGGCCCCATTGGCGGTGGTCGCGGCAATGATGTCGAATACTTTACTATACATATGCGTGGACTGCCGTACACATCTTTCGAAAATGATGTCTTCAAGGTGAGTGTCTCTGTAAATGAACTTCATATAAGTTAATTATATTACAATGCTTGTCACATACATTTTAGTTCTTCGATCCCGTGCGTCCAGCCAATGTGCGCATTAATTACAACAAGAAGGGCCTGCATAGCGGCACCGCCGACGCTTACTTTGACACGCACGAAGATGCACAATTGGCAATGAAACGACATCGCGAGAAGATTGGTTCACGTTACATTGAGCTTTTCTACGATGGCAAGACACGCGGCGGTCATAATTTGGCCAATATGGGTAATGTGGATGTCAACGCCCGCTTTTTAGGTGATGGCATGGCCGTCGGTGGTGGTGGCAACGGTAATGGCGGTGGTGGCGGCGGCGGTGGCGGTGGATTTGGACGACGACTCTAAGTAACTTAATTTACATTAAGGAGAAATGTAAATGTTAAGTATTTTAAGTTAAATGAATACAGACACACACATTCATACGCATACACAGGCTCACACAACTGAAGCGCGTGAGTTGTACCAGAAGAGAAGAAACAACCAAGTGGGAAGAAACCGAACAAAAACTACGAACTCAATTAAAAATTTGTATTGCTTAGACACAAAAATGTTTCTCTCTACCACTTCCACACACATACAGACGCACATGCCCATGCGTGTGTTTGACTTAAACTATCCTAGATTGTATAGTTTATTATTTTTCCTGTTTTTTTTTTAAGTGTATATTGCTTTTATTACAAACTGTTGTAATGTCATTTTACGAAATATTCCTTTTGTATACTCTTATGCTATTTTTAATGAAACTGATTAAGAATTTGTAGCAGCGATGAATGAAATGTGCAAATCTGCGCTGACCTCCCTAATTTGTAGAGCGTTTGTCTTTAGATTGAGGAAATTTATAAGTAAATAAAAAATAAAACTTTTAAAAACAAATTCCAAATGTACTTTACTCTCTTCTGTCAACCACCAGCAAAGCCCCCAAGATTATATCACGCGCGTGCCTTGTGGATTTGTCTTGATTGTTTATCTTGATAAGTTTTTTTTTCTGACAGCTGTGGTTTTGGTTAACAAATCTCTTGGCATAATATTCAACACGCAAGCACGCGACATTTCTAAAAGCTTGTTCAAAGCAGTTTTCGCAATTATCAAACTCAATGATATGTCTGAATTGCGTATCTAATAAAATGTAAATAAAGAAAAGTCGAAGGTATGTACAAATATACGAAATAATTACACAAGAAAAGTATCTAGCACTGACAATAATTTAGCATTCCAAGATACTTACTAATTCTATTTTAAAATAATGAACACATAACACAATGTAAGCGCAATAATCGTTGCATTGTTTTAAGAAAATGATTCTCAACTGATCATATCGACTCGTGTGTATTGCACTAATAACTACAACAATCAATTAAAATTACAACAAATGCAACTCGCGTTGCACCTTTCGCCGTTGATATGTCAACAATGTTGTTAGGTGCAGCGGTAGCGGCGGCGGCGACTTTCGATGCTTTCTGTCAATACAGAAGTTCAATTCAAATCCGCCCATTCGATGTTCCACTACGATTGATGGACAACGTGTGCGATTCGCGTGTGTGGCTTCTACCGTGTAAATGCTGTTTGCACGCCACTGCACAGCAGCAGCAACGTCATTATAATCATCAGCATCATCATTGGTGTGCAATGGCAATTGCTGAGTGTATAGAATGACACGTTTCGATTAAATTTAACAACGCAACGCGCTTGAAAGATCAATTAGCTGTTTGGTGTTGTAGTTGTAGTTGTTGTTGAACGAAATTGTTAAAAATGAAAAAGTGAAGTGATTTGTTTGTGATTTGTTTTTTTTTTTTTGTCCCAACAACAAAAACAATAACTCACAATATTAAAGTATAAATCATTTAACAAACTGAAAACATGAATAAATGGCAAAAATAAAAAAAGAAAGTAAGAACAATATTTTTGAGTAATATAGTACCCCGAACACAGAGTTTTCATTGTCAAGCGGTTCGTGCCACGCCCTTAAAATAGCATCTAAAATTGCCCATTCGAACAATATTAATTTTTAATTATATTTTATGAAACTTATTTAATAAATATGTATTAATAAAGACTTTAATTTAAATATAGTATTTCCCCCACGGTTCAATGATTGAAAGATAACATTAATTATTATGTATTATATATAATTAATTGTTATTAATTTTTCTCTAAATTATAAATCCACAACCAGGGCGATGCCCCCATAAGGGGTCACCAATTCACGATGGGAAGTTTAATTGAACTAAACATGGCTTTGACAAGATTTCGTATCCAAAGATACTCTCAATTAAAACTCCAAAAAAGTTTTAGGTTGAAGCCAGTTTTCGGCCAAGTCAGTTCAAAAATTACGTAATGTTTTTTTTTTTTAATTTAGACCTCTGCCCCCTCTTAGTGAGATTTTGATGAGCCTCTCTCTTTGTATACCACATAAGATCACGTGAAATGTTCGTTGAACACCCCACCCTCTAGTTGAGATTTTGCTGAATTTTGCTATTTTATCTCACGTAATTTATGAACGTCCCCTTATCTGCTCATTACAAACATTGCCCAAAAGCGCCATAAGTGGCAGCAGCAATTAACGGTTGAACAAGAAGTAAAGCAACCAAAGAATTTGTAGTGTAGTGTATCCATCCCTTGCCAACTTTTGACTGTGACATACTTTACCGTTTTGCAAAAATTTTGCACCTAATTCTTATACATACATATGTGACTCTTGCAAGTCAATTTTGCAATCTATGAATCATTGACTATATTAGCGTTTACTTAAGCTGATCAACCGTTTGATTATGTAAGAACCTTTAGTTACGAATTTAAACGATTCTATTTAAAGACTTCAACAAAGTAAAAGTTCAAAACAGAAAAGGAAACAAAAGTCGCTGACTTTCATTATTTAAAATGTAAGCGTAATCGCTGGAAAAATACGCGACTCATTACACATCAATAAAGAATTTATAGCTGCTTTGCTCGTTTTCAGATACAATTTTGCCTAATTATGGGCAATAAAATTTCAACTCAAATTAGAAAACAACTTAGAAGATCTCATGAAAAGAAAAGTATTTGTATGATTATATCAGTTTATGGTATTATATTGTATTATCTTACGTCAAACAAGGCGTGACCATAAAACTCTGATTAGACATCGCTTGAGGTCGCAGTCAAGAACAGACACCGCCTATCACTGACAATTGACAGAATTCATTTACAGTACTTTAATTACACAATTAATTTGCAAATTTTGCAATTTTTACTTCAACAATAAAAATAATTCAATAAATGAAAAAAATAAAATGAAAATATCACCTGCGCCGTCAAAACAAATAATTATGTTAATTTTTGGGCGTGCGTGCGCTAATAAAGTTGCACAATTCGAATTAATAAACAAATTTGTTCATGAAACTTTGCCAAGGTGCCAAGACGCTTTGCGTGACAATCGTCACACAACGACAACTTTTGACACTCCTGGAAAAAGTCAATCCAGAAAATGCGCCGAAATGCAAAGATTAATTTGCATATTCGAATAATTACAGCAAATTTTCATAATCAATTCAACAAATGATTTTTTTTTTTTTTTTAACGCCATTGAAAAAGTATGCATTTATTATTTTAAATGATTTATACTTGCACATTTTATTATTGACAAAAACGTGTCATGTGACATTTGTATTTCTCATTCTCATGTCGCATTCGTCATTTCAAGTCGCGTGTGCGATTTTGCCATAACTTTTGTGTGCTGAAACTCACTCACACTCAACTCGCCAAAGAACATTCAATTGTCGACTGAGTGTTGACTTATATATGTACGAGTATGTTGCTCGTAGTCCAGATTTGCCCTTCATAAATTTGAACTTCAAACAAAGTTTTATGCTTTTATTTTGTGTAGTCATCTTTTAAAATGACTTTTTGTGTAGTTTTCCAAACAAAATTGTTAAGATTTTTACCAATGACGTCATTGTCAATGCCCCAGACGAATATCAACTGATATTTAACATTGTCATATGATAATAGCACTGTCAGAATGACGAAATGTGCAATGTCATTTAGTGTTTACATGCTAATATAAAAAATTCTACAAAGTCTAATTTAATTACTAATTTTTTATTTGATTAAAATTTGTATTAAAACAAATTTGTATTTTTAAAGCTTAGTTTGTAAATTATTAAGCTTTATCTAAGCTACACTCAGATTTGATCAAAAAGTAAAAGATATAAGCACTGTTCGATACTGAACAAGCTCTGATAAGAAAGCGTGTGTTGATAAAAAAGAAACGTTAAGATTGGTAGAAGCGTTTAACAATTTCCACTAAGTGTTCTTCGTTATGCAATACTTATATTAAACTTAAACTTTCAAAACGACAAACAAATTTAGGAATTTTTCTTCTATAATAGAACTTTGATCATCTGGACGGTTAAAAACCGAGCAATGTACATACTTGTTATTGTATATATGAAGTTATAGTTAAAAAGGGAAAATTTAAGTTTTTTTTGTTTTTTTTTTTAAATATTGAATAAAACAAATTTTTTTTTTTAAATTTTGAAAGCAAAAAATATTTTTTTTAAATGTATATCTCTGATTTCTTTAAATTTATATAGTGGAAAAATTTGTGGTTAAACTGATATAAATGTCCGATATATTGGAACTTTTGAATTAACTAGTCTCCATATTATCGATAATCTACTGTACTACCAAAAGATTCTACAGTGGAATCGTAAAATAAGATTATAAAAACATACAATATATAAAACTCTGTCGAGTTTAATTTTTGGTGTGTTAAAATAAAATAAAGTAAACGTGTTTTTATTTGAAAAGGCGTAAACTACTCAAAAGCTGTAATTATAAATGTAAACAATTGAACAACGACTTCTGATAATTGTGCCACACACAAACACACTCACGCTTTGGTGAACAGACTCAACGCTGACACTCATTGCCGTTGAGCACCGCTTGAATAACGAAGAACTTCGAGTGATTCCGATGCCAGAGTCAAGCATCTGAACAACAAGTGGCAGAGCAGCGCTCTCAGCCAATCGAAGCCAATGACTGCAATTGTTGACACAACAATTAAAACAAGACTCGATTCGCGGTGACAATTGTTGTCACGATTGCAGTGTAAGTTGAATAATTTTGATTTAATATTAGTTTTGATGTACAATAAAAAAAAAAGAAAACATTGAAGTATTCAGATTATCATTTATTGCCATCGTGGACACGTTGTCGATGTCAATGTAAAAAACCAGAATGAATAGAATGAAACCCATTTAAACTTGTTTATCGTTTTGCCGAGAATCCCAACCATATTGATAGCAACTTGTTGCGGTCTGCGGTCGGACACAAGTTGTTTATTTAGTATTTGCTGTCGCATTACTTCGTTATTAACTTTAAGCATAATTTAGAATTAATATACAATTAACTAGACTTAAAGTCTTAGCCACTTTTCCACTCAATTGACGACGCAAATTTGGTAAATCCAACAAAGAAAACAAAACTCGTCAAGCGATAAAGACCAACGACATGAATCACTTGAATCACGCTACGTTAGACAGAGAAAATTGCAAAGTGTTATTCAATTGGCGTTTAATTGTTATTGACAGACAGACAGACAAAACGATTGCCTGCATTCAACTATTTTTACCAACATTTTCTTAAACCGGTTTTTAGAGCACAGCTGAACTTGTGAATTTATATTTACATGTCGAAATAATAAAATTAAAAATTTAATGGATCCAAATAGTAAAAGAAAATATATAAATTTCAGGCTGATTAGTACGCTTCTGCTCCATTTAACACTTTAAAAATAGTTTGGTCTTGGAAGCGATAAAAGATGTATCTGTAATTAATTATAATATAATTGGTTCAAAGACCTTTCCAATTATGGTCAAAGCTTCACTTCCGTAGTCGAGGAAATCACGTGAAATCTAGTGGACGTCCAGTAGGCAGCCTTAAAGTGTTAAAAAAATTGTTTAAAATTTTATTTTTTAAAATTGTAAATTTCTTTGAGAAAGGCTCAAATTTTAAATAGGTAGCAAACAAGCCAAGTTAAAGAACAATATGATAGTTCATTTTTTTAGTTTGAGTTTAAAATTTAATTGGGAGAAGGACATATAAATCCTGTGACTTTATATAATTCTATGTACTGTATAAAAGAAACTTTCGCGAATATTTTCAATGAAGTTACAATCCAGCAAATCATTCACTTTAAAAATATTTTCGATCAAACTTCAATATAAATATCTAAATAAATATATGAAAAGAGATAATAACTTTGACAATCACAAATGTTTTTATTTTTTTATTGATTTTTGGCCAAATTTATTTCACTTTGTGTAGTGCTAATTAGATGAGTATTGCTCTGCGGGAACGCAAGCAGCAATAGATTACCGATAAGAGATTTACTCAGTCTGTGTCAGCTAATTGTTTAGTAAAAAAGGAGACGTTTATAAAGAAAGAAAACATTTCGGGACTATTAAGCCCCCAAAACCCTCTTAGGTGTGTCTCTGTTGTTACTTTTGTGAGTGTTTGTATTTCAAATCTTTTAACATTAAAGTTTATTTTAACTATTTTTTTGTTATTTGTTCACATACAAGCAGATAATTTTTTCTACAAATAAACTTAGAGTACTCATACTATATTTAAAAAAAAAATAAAAAAAATAAAGTTAAAAAAAATTTAGCAAATAAGGAAGTTTCAGAAAGAGATTGTTTAAAAATTATTTCGATTCTAAAAAGTTTTAAATAAGTGTTTCAGTTCTATGATGATACGCCAATTAAAATTTGAGCTCTTATTATTAATATTTAGATAGATAGATATACATATGTATGTAAATAATATACTATATGTAAAATTTGAAAATCTGGTTTTGTGTCCTCTGATTTTTATTGCTAGCTTATACTGAATGGAAATTTTATTGATATGTTTTTAATGAAAATTAAAAATAGAGGTGTCGTATGATTGATTTTTCAAAAATTGAATTTACTGCAAATTTGACAGTTTCTTGAGTATTACAACAAAATGAATGGGTGAAAAATATTGATTGAAAATGTTATATAAGTTTTATTTTTTTTCCCCCCAATTATTTTATTAGTTTCGTCCAAGGTTATTCCCCAGATCCAGGTATAACGCTTAAAAAATTCCATAATTCCTGGATTCAAAAATACGGTTGTAGCCTCTAATCTCAGTGAACTTGTCGCATAATTCAGTAACTTTGTTGACAAGTGTCAACTTGAAGAGCTTAATTTACCCGAAAATGATTGAATTTTCATTAAATTAACTTTTTCCGTAGTAAAAACCACAAACACAAATCACTTTGACTGCTGTAAAAAAAAACCAACGACTACTTAAGATTTATAGACCACAAATTATGTGCAAACTAGTCGACTTAGGTTCATTAAAAGCAAGGAAAAAAAATTCAAAGCATTTCAATCATAAATTTTCATTTGTCGTTCGCCATAACTTTGCAAAAAATATAAATAAATAAAAAAAAATATAAATTAAGAATTCCGCACACGGAAAACGCTTCGACTTGGCTATTTCTGCCAACGTTCAACAGTTTTACGACGCCCAATAAACAATTTAAAGCAAATAGTCAACCGATTCTAGTGGCAATCATAAAAAAACAACAACAAAGAGAGAAATAGAACAGCAAAGCGACAACTTGGCTCAAAGTGCTTGAAGTATATGTACATAAAAATATGTTCATACGTCACTGACGGCGGTCAACAGCAATTACAACGAACAATTTGTTTTACAGATTTCCAGATTATTTATAAAAACAAAAAAAACACAGATAGTACGAGTATGTGAGAAAATTCGTTTAAACCAAAAATAAGTGTTTTTTCCGTACTAACTTAATTGATCCATTAGAATTGAAATGAACAATGGACGAACAATCGAACGTGCCTCTGCGTTGCTCTCTTTCTGGCCCATACGCTCCATAACGAGACGCCGGCGTCGATGGCACACGTCTTTGGCGCATGCTAAAATGCGCGCTCGCTCTCACCCACAAATCTATTTTTAGCATGCAAGCAAAAGTAATGCAAAATCGAATCGAATATGTACATACATATATATGTACAAAATGTATGCTTTTACATGTGTATGTCAATCAGCTGATTGCGTCTATAAGTAATATGCTTAGAAGAAGAAAAAAACAACCACAAACGTGGCGTCATTAATGGTAGCGTCGACGCAGCAGCGACAGCAACAATGCAAGAGCTTCAACGATCGAGAATCGTTTTTAGTCGTCATCATAATCGTTTGTTTCTTTTTTCTTTTTCTCAAATCAAATCACGTTCACACACACACATGGTGTGATACAAACACATGTGTAGAACGTAGGTGATGATAAGCAGCGCGACAACGACGACGACACTAAACCGTCGCTGCGCTGCGCTAACAGACTGACTGACAATCGTTTGTGTCCAGTCCCGGCCGGAATGTTCAGTCAGTCAGCGTTCGGGAATGAATCGGAACGAATCGGTTCGAATTGGCAATAATTAATAAGCACAAACATATCGAAATCGAGTTATGTTTGCCGTGTCTCAATGTCAATGCAACAAACGCGCAAGCCGACGATGAATGAAGAGCTGTCAAAGCTGAAGTAAATAAAATAATCAATCAATGAATCAATCAAACAATTAATAACTCAAAACACAAACAAAATGTTTCAAACATGCACAATAAATGCAAACAATCCGATTGCAATGCAAGCAAATAAAGATGGAAAATGCTAAACAAGTGAATTGTTTTTTAAGTTCATTTTAATATTAAACAAATCGAATTCGTTGCTTTAATTAATTCAATTAATTATTTGTCGAAAAGTGTGTATGTGTTTGTGTGTGATTTACATATTTTTTCTACTTTTTTATTTTTTTAACACATGTTATTACCTCATTTTAGGTTAACAAAAAAAAAATGCACAAAAATATGCAAAAAAAAAATAAAAATATTCCGAAAAAATCGACGTGTTTTCCAATTAGTCGCGGCAACTTGACGTATTCTGTCAGAAAAAGCTTATAATAAATTCTTTTTACTTAACACACAAAAAGTTTTTATTATTTTTGGCAACGGTTTGTTTTTGTTATTGTTTTGTTTTCAATTTAACACTGATCGGTTGGCCTGTCGCTCAGCTCTGATTTACTTAATGGCCGCAAATGTTTTTGGCATTAAATCTTTCCCCTTCGAACTTTTTTGTTTCGCCTCCCCCCTTCGCTAGAAGTGTTGTTCTCCACTGAGTTCAATAACCGATTTCTTGTACATACATACATATATATACTTACATACATATTATTCTTTGCAAAATGCATTTGCAAATTAATTAACTACCAACGAATATTTGAGTTACTTCAGCACTTTGCTTCAAGACACACCCCGAAGATTTGTTGAATGACACAACTTTCGAACAAAAAAATGTGTTTAAAAATAACACAAAGAACTTAACAAAGTTACAAGCAATTAATTTATCGAGTTAAAAACAAAAAAACGTGCAAAAAGTCAAACCAAATTTCGAGGTGAAAAGCCCAAACTTACAAGACACACGTTTCAATCAATGAATGATTGGTAACACACGTGTAGACACACAGTAACTGTGAGACTCTTCTCTATTTAAATATAAATTTAAACATAATATTTACAGAAATTAGTCTGTTTGCATTACATTCTGGAATTATGTCATTGACCTACATAGCGAAATGATTCCGACATGGTCAAGTTATCTGCATAAAGATAAGATTAAATAAAAAACTTGTCTAAACTGATTTAAAATGTTTTTAGCTGAGTGAACAACAAGAATAAGAATATTCGACTAAGAGTGTTCAACTTGTCAGATCAAATTATTATTTTGACTGATCCAAAGTTGCTCTTGAAAACAGGAAACGCAACTTAATGTTTCGCTGATTCCAGATATTTGAAAATCAATTTTGTTTTATTATTTTATTAGTTTCATTCTTTCGGTTTTCTTAATGTGTTTTAAATAAAATCTAAATCTGTAATATTCTAACAAATAATCATGAAGAAATGTTCAACAAATAATCGAAAATGATATGCAAATTTGAAGATACAAAACCAAAGATATTCAAACAATTTAACGGCACTTTTTACGCATCTGCAATAATTTTTCAATGAAATGAAACCTTTCAAGAACAGGAATAAAAATCTTCAAAACAAGATTTAATTAAAAGTATAAATAAAAACAACAAACTTATCAAAAAAACAAAAAAGAACTTTGAGATTTCAAGCAAAAAGCGACGTCGCGTCTCAGTTGAAACATGAGGAGATGAGGTGAGCTGGCGGCGTCGGCGTCGGCGGCGGCAGAGTCATGCTAAGAACGACTGACTAACTTACTGGGCGACTTGGACTTGAGGCTCTACCAAATCGAACTGTATAAACAACAACAAATACTCGTCGAAACTGCTTCAGACCCGTTAATCTACGCTGCTGCCGCCACCGCCGCTGCCGTGATCGCTGCTGTTGCTATTGGCAGCGCTGTAACTTTGCTAAATAATTCGAACTTCGTACAAACATTGGATGCAAATGAGCGCATCGTGTGGGAGAGCGGGCGTGTGCGGCCATGCGGCGGCAAATCAGAAATCAAAGTGGGAGCACGGAAATCAACGTCGTAATGCGATCGGCGTGCGCAATTCTCATTGTTGTTGTTGCTGTTGTTGCTGTTAATATTGTAATGAGACTCGCCGCGATTCCAGTATTCAAAGCATTCTCGAACCGCACAGCGTGGAAATTTTTAAGCGCGAAAGAATTTCTAAACTTTGTAGTTGCTGTTGTTGTTGTATTTGCTGTATTGCGCATTTCTTGGCGCGAATTAAAAGAAGCCGAAATCTTTGCGCTTTGCTGACGTGCAAAAAAAAACAAAAAAATTCTTTTCTTTGTTTTGATTTTATATAAAATTTTGTGTTGTGTGTTCTTATTATGATTATTGTTTTTAGTGCGGCATAAATTTCAATGACAAAAGATTAAAATTATTTAATAAATCAAAGTGCAAATAAATAATCTTAGATTAGACGCGACTAAGCCAAATGCCGCGTTGTGTAAATTATGCAGTTAAGCTCTTTGCCAAACAAAACAACACAAAACAAATGAAAACAACAAGAAATTCCAAGTATGTATTTTGCACAATTTGTTTGCCGGAAATTTTACTCACATGCTCTGCTTTGGTGATGCCTTTTTATCAAATTTGGTATATACTTTGAGTACCATATTTCTTCAGATACATGCTCATTGTGAAAATCTCCAACAGAAGAACTAATAACAAATTACAGCATATAAAACAACAACAACAAAAAATTCAAAACATTGTTTAAATAATATCAATACAAATAATAATCTTCAATGTGCTTCGCTCAATGTCGATCGGACGATATTAACACTAGTCAGCAAAATATTAATTTCAACGTTCAGCCCAAATAAATAAAGAAAAATTATAAATTAATTTTATATTTAAATATGTACATATACATATATACGTATAAAGAATTAGTAAGAATTGATAAGAAAGTAACTGTGCAGAAGGTTTGAGACTTTTTACTTTATTTGATTGGCTCTTAAGGGGAACCAGTGATTACATGTACCCCCTTTTTCTGGCAACTCTATTCAAAATAAAACTTTATCAAATGACTGTAGATATGTTTTTTTTATCGTGAATTCGTATGTTGCGTTGAAGTTTAAAATAACATAAGGAATCACAATTACTAGGAACGATGGAGTTAAAATGCAAAGTGCCAGGAATCTATTTAATTTTATCAACAATCCTATCAAAGGCACTCTTCAAATTTTTTGATAAAGTTGCAAGAATATGGGGATCTCCTATAGAGTCCGACATCGACGCACTCATACGGACAGTTCTCTAGATCTGGACCGTATCTGAACGGAATCCTTTGTTGAGCCGAAACTTTTCTCGCTTTTGAGTATATGTTAACCAAAGGCAGTGCCTCTCATAAAGGGGATAGACGAACACTTTGCATAGATTTTTAATATTTAAAATCAAAATGAAAGTCACAAATTTTGTTGTCTAGTGTTGTACTTTTGACATGTTATACATAAGTACTTATTAACTAATCATGGACTCAATGTCTCGCCTTAAGCATTGATGGACTTGAAATTGTTCATACTAGGTGTGCATTAATTAATCATTTCAAGTGCAAATTTCAGAGTAGATACATTTTTATCTATGCACAGGTATGTACATACTTATGTCGTGGCACAGAGGCCACTGTTAGTGTTTGTGCCTTTGTTTGATCAGGAAGCTTAAATGCTAATTAAATTTACTGATAAGAATTACAGTAATAAATCACTTTACTTCTTTACAGGCAAAAAATCAAAATATTGTAATGTGAAATATTGAAATATTGATAAAGATGATGTAAGCGGCTGCAAAAATAAAAAAAAATATTATATGTCATAAATAAATAAAAAAATATATTTTTGTCAATTAAACAAAATTACAATAATTTATAAACTCAAATAATAATTATAAAAAAAAAATAACACGGAAAAAATATAAAATACAAAAAAAAAAAATGTTGCCAAAAAAAAAAAACACCAACAACAACAAATAAGTGTTAATTAGTTATTGTGATAATAATCATGACGGCGACAAGTTGTTAAACTCGAAAATGTGTGTTGTAGAAGTGTAACTGTATCTGTGCATGAATATCTGTGTATCTGTATCTGTATCTCAAGCGCAAACGGAAAGGCAATCGCACAGATAACAAGATAATGAAACTGTGATACAACTTAATATATTTTGTTTTTGCTTTATTAGTATAATTATAATTTCGTTGTTTTTTTTATTTTTTTTTTTTTCAGTACGTTAATTAATAGTGGCAAAAATGTAGAACGCTCTGCTATATTAACACACCAATACAAATAAACAAACGAAAAATAAATATACTTGGCCAGTTGACTTGACTGATTTTGATGTACGATAAATAAGTTGCGTTGAGCAGTTATCAGTCATTTTCGTACGTGCAGAAGACCAGTGCAGAACGGAACGGAACAGAACAGCTGTGTGCCTACTCAACACGCTGCTTGACGCTCGCTTACTCACTCACTCACTTGTATACTCACTCACTCAGTCGGTTAGCCAAGCTAAGCAATAACAACAGTAACATCAATAATAAGAGCAGAACAGAGCAACAACAACAACAAACGCTAACAAACTGTATTATTGCAAATCTGTATGCACATTCCTTAACAGCTGATCAAGCATAGCCAACAAATATAACGGCAAATTGCTTCGCTTGCTTGTGAAAGTCAACATAGTGAAGAAAGAACGTTAAAGAAAACTCTGTCAGCTTCGACATCGACGTCAACGTCAACTTCATTCGTACATAAGCTGCCGGCAGCAACTTTAACATTGTCGTCGCGTCGTCGCCTTTGTCAAGTCAACTTCAGTCGCATACAGACAGACGCGCTTCAATGTTGCCCGCATTACGAAAACATAAAACAACAACATTAAAATAAGCAAAAACGCCTACAACTTTACCTCAAGCAGTAGCAGCAGCAACAGCCACAGTAACAACAACAACAACAATAACAGTGCAAAAAATAACAGCAGTGAGAGAAAAAAGTTGTTGCAGAAAAGTGCAACAAAAACACAGCAACAGAGAATAAGACAGACTGATTGATAGATAGACAGACAGGAAGAGAGAGTGCATCCATCGCCAATCGTAATCAGAGTCACGCGCTCAACTTCAACTCGACCCGAAGCGGACGCGAACCGAACCCAAACGAAGCAACTTCGAGTGTTTCTACGTGTATTTCTGTGCGTGCGTGCGTGCATGTGTGTGTGTGCTGTGTTGTTGTATGTAATTGAATTAACTCCAACATTATAAAAGAACGCGTATTGTGTAAAATGCATTTGCAAAATAGTTTCATTAAAGTCAAATCAACGCATAACTTTGTATAAAATTCAACACAACAGCTACAACAACAACAACATCTGTAACAATTTGTATAATACTCCTTGTGCGTGTATTTCTTCGATTAACACATAAATAACGGTTGTAAGCTGTACAAATCCTTCATTCAAAATGACGCGTGAAGAGGAAAATCAAGTCAAGGAATCTCTCCTTAAAGTGCCAAGTTCGCCAACTGGCAGCATTCGAAGCATTCGCACGGAGCCTACTGATCCAACAAAAATGCGTGTCTTCACGAGTGATGCTTTTCCACATGAGCATAACGGCTCGCCGCCCATCCTTGAGGACGACGAGGAGCCGGGACTCGTACACACGCACACTTTGGTAAGTGGCAACAGTTTGTTTTATTGTTTCTTTCAAATACACATATGGTACACGAAAAGTTCAGCTCTCAAGGACATGTTAGGTAGATTAATTTAAGCATTGTCTGAAGCGCTTAAAAATGTTTTTTCTCTAAGGGTTGAAAACAGTCTTTTTTTGCTTACTTAAAGTCTTTCATCGTTCATTGTTTTCAAGGTCGTGTTTTTTTTTTATGTTTTTTTAAATCTTATAGTACTCAGTATTTAGCATTCTGTTGAAACACCTACAGCTGTTTGATTTTTGAAGAGCTACAAAGCTGTTAAGCTGCTTAATACAAACTTTGGCGAAAAATACAAGCAACGATTTCCTAACGGTGCGTTATATTTGTAATGTATGACGCTTGTAGATACTTTTCAAATGAATTTCAAGCACACACACATTTAATCACCTAATTTTAAAGTTTATTTTATTTTAAAATTTCTTGTATGCTTGAAATATCCAAATCGACTTAATAATGTAATATTTTTCAAACTTAACTTTTTCGAATAATTTGCAATAAATTTCAGTGTGATTTTTGCTGTGTTTAAACTTAATTGCACTTTTGATTTTGTAAAAATACCCAAACTGTGCATTAATTTGCATTTAATAATTGAATGGTTTGAAGTATCTTTATTTATACGTCAACCAACCAAAAAAAAAAAACTCACGGGAATTCCCAATAATCTGAACTCTCAAACCGAAGCTAAACGAATACTCTATTTTCAAGTATGTTTTTTGTCAATTTTGGGATTTTTTGCGCCATGAAGAAGCATTTTTTGACAAATCTTTGATCACAACATCAATAATCTGATGACCGTTTGAACACTGAGCTTACAACTTTAATAGTTTGATTGGATTTTGTAAATCACCCAAACAAGCACACGCGCAAGTTTATTTCACATGATATCGACATGTGATAAAAAATAGAAAAAAATAATAATATTTTAATTAATAGGCTTTTCCACTTAATCGCAACATTCGTTCGACGCTCAGCCAAAGTTGCTTGCCGAACGAACGAATGAATGAATTTATTTATTAGTTATTGATCTGAAATTGCTGCCGCACGCCGGTTCGGCCTCAACACCTGTTCAAACTCGACTCGTGTCGGCGTTGCCGGCGACCGTGCGCGCATATTCATGAACCACGCCATCGATAAATTAATACTATGAATTTGTTTTGCTTTGTTGGTTTATTTTTGTTGTCATTTTTATTTATTTTTTCCACTTCGCATATTTAAGTTTATCGTTTTATCTGCAACTATGGACCGCTTAGCAGAGGTACTCCCCCCAGCAGAAAAAGAAACCTAAATCAAGTTCAAATTGTTTATTTTTTTCTTGTAGTACGAATTATTTTTTTCAATACAATCGTGTGAGAAAACGCAATTGTATTCAACGGAAGTTGCCGGCTTGCTTTTCCTTTCCGTGTCTTTATGTTTATAATAATGCCGGCATCAACAGCATCATCATCATAACCATCATTGTGATCTTTACTTTTGTGTATTTATTGTTAAATAATTGCATTGTTTGGTCGAAATTTGCGTCGTTTTGACTCGTCAGCGCCAATCACTTGGCTGCTTAATGCAATAAAGAGCTTCTCATAACCACTCTTGAAGTTGCTTGACCTTTAAATGGTTAAGATACTCTTCAGTTTTCAATCTTATTGCTTTTCTTTTGTTGTTTTGTCATTTATTTGCATCGCATTGTTTTCGGTGTTGGTTTTGTTGTTGTTGCTGTTACTGTTGCTGATAACGCGACACGATCACAAATATTTAAATTTAACTGTTACTGCAAATATTAGCGCAGCCTTAGTAGAATGAACAGTATAAATATGAGATATGAGACTGAGACATGAAAATGTTATGTCAAATGGCGTCAAGCAAAACAAGTTGAAGCAAGCCTCAAACAGTTGAACTAAAATGAGACAAATTTCTTTCATAAGCAACGAATTAGATGAAAAAAAAAACAAGAAAAATCTGTCTTATCTTAAGTGGAAGCACATAAGCATAGCATTTGAATTTTAAGATTGAGGATTTAATATTTTGCATGCAAACATCCAATAGAAGGAACACTTAAATAATGTAGTAGAAATTCGATCTCAAATGAGAATCTCTTTAAATAGCCACATCTTCTCAAAAGTTTTCATATTCGATCTTCTGATATTCAATAATGACGAAAAAAAGAATTTTATACATAATCTAATTGAAGAGAATGTTAACGGAATAAGAATGAAATGATTCCCTTTGCTAAAAGTTCCATGTGCTTCTCAAATCATCTTTATTCAAAATAAATGAAATTATAACAAATATCTTATGTAAGGGGTTTAAATTGGAAGAGATGGCATTACATTTCGATCATTTTCTTAATTAAATTTGCCAATTTTTCTTCACCATTAGCTTCAATTTGCTTAATTACTTAAATGCTCACTAATCTTTTGAACCCAGAACTTGATTTCGATATCTTAAAAGAACTATCTCACTTCATTTTTATTGCGATGTTTTGCCCACCAAACGAGAATTATAAAATTTTTCAAAAACACTAAAATTGATTGATTTGCGTAAAGAAAAAAATGAAATTTAATTTCCAATTGCCAAAATGATGGATTGACTTTAAAACACTCAACGAAAATGCCGCAAAAATGAAAACATTAAACTATCCACTAAAACAAAAGAAAATCAACATCAGCAACAACAACGATTAATAATAATAAAAAACAGTAAATAAAAATGTAATAAAGTACGATAAGAGATGTACTTGAGACAGAAAACGCGCATTTTTTACAATCTCATTTAATTTTTTGTTTCTTTTTTCCCATTACAATTACAAATTAGCATTCAGCGTATCGGCAACCTTGGCTCGATTTTGCACATGTAATTTTTTGTAAGTAATTACCTCTCACACGAGCTTCTTTCAGCCGCGCCACAGGCGTGAATCAAACAATTTGTTATTATGACGATTACTTTTTTTCGATTTTTTTTTTGCTGAAATTGGTATGCAAGCATTATCGTGATCGTTCATATAACAAAACATATAAGTTTTTCATTTTGGTTTTGACTTAAAAAAAAACAAATTTTACTATCTGTCACAGATGCCTCCATTTTGTTAATTGGCGTTTTTTCATTTTGAATTTCAGTTTCCGTGAATTGCGTTAATTAAATTCAACATATTTAATATTAGCATAGCTTAATTTGTTTAATTTGTCACTCATGTGATTTTCTTTTTTGTTTATTTGTTAAATTTAATTTTTTCGTGTTCTTGTAATTTTTGGCTGCACGTGACTCTATCTGAATCTGCCCGTCCAAGCAAGTAGGAACGCGAAAAAGATATAAACACATACATAGTTCAACGATTCAGTTTCTGAAGGTTTTAGGTCAATGCTGAGAAGAAAAAGTGTAGAATATAATGAAAATCGACCTCTTGACGATTTAATTGATCATAAACATATGACATAGGCTTACCATAAGCTCGAGCTTTCGGAGCTAATTTCTATCTATCTATCTATAAATTTATCTTTAAATTGCATACATAATATCATACTATACAGTTGCCACTTGTTTAATTAGTCAGCCGATCACGGTTGACTATTTTTGGTCCAAACTATTCATTTAAATTTGGTCACCCTAGCAACTACTGCTAGTAACAGTTGTCTAAACTATCTGCTTTCCCTTATGATTATATGATATACATATACGACGTATCTTTATTATGAACTTTGGTTTAAATATCTCTGTATTTAAACGTATCAGAGGCCAAATTTAATCTATTTAACCACCGACGGAATATTTACATCATATAAATATGCGTACGCATTGAATACATGTGTATCTATAAGATAACAAACCTTGCCATGTGACAATCTTGTATTAATTGAATAAACAAATCATGATCTACAACGTGCTCTGCCACATGCCAAATTAACACCTGTTCAGAGAGTTCATGCTCATTCATATCTGACTCGGAATAACACACGAACCATGCCAAACACGTTGGGGCGATAAGTGAGTCGCAGACAAGACTATACGTAAAAAAATTGTCTGGCTCATTGACTAACACCGATATCGTGCCCATGCACTCGCAGACGTCCAATCAAAGTAATCTAATCAAATTGAAGTATTTTTCTTGTTTTATGAATTAGTTCGATGCGAAAGCTAAGCACCAATAAACAATTCAGATTCACAGCGGCTAAGAGTGCGGCTGCTTTTCACCAAGATCGTTCAATCAAACGCCATTAATTGGCCAATCGGCAATCGGTTCGACAATCAATCAATCATTCATTTAAGTACTTTGATTTAGTCGATTGGCTTGTGTTTCCTCACTCACACACTTTACGATCTTGCTGATGATTTGAATCTGTCAATTGATCCGTATCAAATGCCAATCGATCGATCGATCGTCGGTCAATTGATTAAGTTAGTTTATGCGTTTATGGTTTGATAACACAATTAACGCCATTTATGAGCGTCATAAAGCGACCTCGTTCACCCAACGCACAGTTAGCAACGTCATAAAAGTATTATCATTATTAATATTCTCATTTGCTGGTCCACATTTTATTTGCCAAGCAGCTTTCGTGCATCTTCTGTTTGCTCAGCTTTGCCATATCGTTTATCTGCCACGTTACATTGAACACTTTGCCTTCTGCTTTTTGTTTGTGTATTTATGGTATTTCCGATATTTGCACAAAAAATTTGTTCACTTTTTAATTAAGTTTATTCCTTTATTTTTTCATTTTGCTATGAGATTTCAGACGCTTTTCGCTTTTATCTCACCGAAATTCAGGTTCATTTGCTTGCGATGCTGCCAAAGTTGGCAGTTTTCTTAGAGTATTTGTCATGTTCACGCGAAGTTGTCGCAAAGACGCTAATTTCATTCGCTCAACGCCAAAAATGAAGTATTGATTGTGACAATTTTTGTGTCTTGTGTTATAAATTTCGAATATGAGTGGCACTTTAGCCGAAATGGAGAAGTTGACTGGCTTAGGCAGAAAGGTGTGTAAAGGATTTTTCTCTGACTTCTTTAAATTATATAATACTTGAAATGCCAAGCGATATAATTAACTATAAGCCAAAAAGTTCGATATTTGAACTTAAGTGACAACTTTCTGGATAATAAAGTACAGTTACTTATGCTCTTAGATATCGGAAAGTTGACATAACTTAATCTGACTTAATAAGACTGGATATAACTGTACATAATAATTCTGCTGAAGTGATTTATTAAAATAAAACTGTAACGAAAAGATCTATTACGCGGGGAACCCTGATCCGATATGTTTGCTATGGTACTAGTTACAGATGGTATAATTATTTTCTCTACTGTATAAGAAAAACAACAATACTTTGAAGGAATTGACGTATTAATCTGTTGTCGAAAAATGATTCCCATTTCAAATGTGAATGTAGTATGAAATTTAACTTCTATATGAAAAGGATAACGAGAATCATAAAGTATCTTCTGTTTCATCTGAAAATGTTTTCAAAAATTTTGACTCAAGTGAATTAATGCTCATGAATGACAAATTTTTGAGGCAACCAAACGATACTTGAGATTATTCCTTAATTTTTTAGTATCATTTAACTTCAAATCAATATAGGATTCTAAAGGTTATTTTTTATTTAAGCCCAAACAATTGGATACTTATATCTACAGTTCATTTTTATAAATTCTCTACATCGAAACTAGAAACAATTTATAAGACGATAAGAAACTTTAATATTTTTCGCTTGAAATGTTCTGCACACTCAACGAAATATTCGCAGAAAAATCCTTGCCAGGATACGAACTTAAAATCTCGTATCATTCATATAATATTACCAGCGATATTGAAAATACATATAATTTACCTCCATATATTTATAATATATGTATGTTATAATATATGTTTGCAAAATTGCCTCTCAAACATTATCAATTACACTTCCTCCCATCGTAGATTAAAGAGCTTCAATAAAAATTTTGATTACCGTAAAGTCAAACCAATCGATCATTGAGCTGTGGCGATAACTTTTTCTATTGGTTAAATACAAAAATAATATAATCGTACAACGAAATGAAATACTTTCAATTAATAATGTTTATAAATCAAAGATAGCGTACAATTAAAATGGTTTAATTAAGATATTGAAAGTATTTTTCAGTTGCAAGAAGAAGAAACAAAAAAAAGTGGCAAAGTATTTAACAATAAAAGTTAATCGGAAAGGCTTTGCTTGTAAAGCTGTTTAGACATATAGAAAAGATTGGGTGATATTCAATTTCAAACCCCTTAATCTCAATTTGTGACTGCCGCGATAGTAAGTCGCGTACACTGAGAGAAATTTTTGTATTCAATAATTTTTAATAATTAATAATACTTTAAAAAACATAAAAACTCAATTCGATTTTTGGATTCCGAAAAATTCTAAAGAATCTTTATCACAAGTTAACGTCATGTATTCCTGTCTGAGCTTCCCTCACTTTACAAGAATGCAACTCAAAGTCATTCACTTTTCACAGTGGAATGCCACAAATTTCTTCGCGATTATCTCAAGTCAGCGAGAAAATTGTGTGTAAATCGCAGCCGTTTTAAAAGAGTCTAAATTGATCAATTCAATAAAAACGAAACTGACGACCACGTCACTTACAAAGGGGCAACTCAAGTTAAGTTAAGCCGAGTCACAAGACCACATCCGAGAGTTTTGCAAATAGATACGTGTGTGTATTTACTTGGAACAGAAATATGCGACATTAATGCAGACAGAGCAGAAACGAGCACAAATTGAGTCGCCTGGCTGAGATGTGCGGAGCTGGGCGGGGTTGAGTGAGGCTGTGCGGCACAGTGGCGTAACGTGTTCGCACAAAGCGACCGGCGCTGATGCGGCACGGTGACTCAAGGGGTCCAATTGCGAGACGCTGCGAGACTGTGGGTTGGCTCGTTGTCGGGTCTTTACTTTATTAAATTTATGAAATTATATTGATGTTTTACACACAATCTGGTCGGTCTGGCGTCGCGGCTCTAGCATAGCGTAAATTGTTGAGCGCAAATGGAACACTTGCTCACAGCCACGCTGATCTTCGTGTGATCTTTTGATGCGATCTTTATACTTTAGTTTCATTTTTTAATTTTTTATTTTGTTCTGACTTGTTGAAAATTCAATTTTTTGTAGATTTTCTACTTTTTTCACTCGCATACATAACTGCTTAAGTGTGGCGACACTACGTTTTGTGCACATCAGATTCAGTTGAGTTGAAAACTTTGTGCGGCATGAACGCCTAATCGTTTCGATCGATCGCGCGTCGCAAGGCAAATTTCAGCCAAAAAATTGCAGCAATAATTCCACTACTGCAAACGGAAGTGCCTCATTTAAGCAATAATTAAATTAACAAAAATTAAACAAAAGGGCAAACAAATCGAAGTTTCATGTATTGCGTTGAATCAATAAATTTGCGAAAAACGCAAATTTTGTTATACAAAAAATACAGCAACGAAAAATAAACTTCACCTCGAAGTTTCCGAATCCATTACAAAAAGTCCTTATAACAGACGATTTGACTATCTTTTTGTGCTTAAAAAAGTTTGTAGTAATTTCCGTTAAGCAAAAATGGTGTACTTTAAGAGTCACGATCGTAATCGTGAAAGAAATCGCGAGAAAAAACAGGCTGCCGAACGAATAATTCACGATGAGGAGTTTGGCGAAGAAAATGTCGAACTGGTCGACTCAGAGTGGGCCGATTTCGAGAAGTTTATACGACAACTGCGCCAACGTCGAAGCAGTACGACATCAATGGAGGAGGAATTGCGGCATGTGCAACGACATCCGAAAATCAAATCTCAGACATTCTATCCATGTCCGCCACCAGCGGATCAGCGAGATTCTGATTCGTCCGATGAGGATGATCCATTTGGATATATCGATACGCTTGTAAGAAAACCATATAATTAGCGATGCATGAAAAACAAACAAGAAATGAAATACTGCGGTGCTTTCTTAGAATTAAAAAATTATAGAAATTTTATTTAATACACAATATGAAAACTTAAAAGAAATTTTATACAAATTACAATAATTCGTTGCCAATCAGCATAGACATCTCAACTTATAAACCTTGAACTCTTTTCGTTAACTCATCTCAATTACCCAATTTCGAAAACTGTTTACTTTTCAAATACCTTCGAAAACAACTCTTGATGCAATTTCAATCAAATTTAAATTAAAATTCCAATCATAACGAAAATATACAGTCCGATATAAACCAAACAATCAACAACTCATTACACAAATGCAAGCAAGCTTTCAGTCAAGTTCACTCAACACTTGCGTTATTCTTGAACCATGAAAGTGAAACTGACCAAGGTACTTAATAATAAATACGTTGTTGAAAAAGATGGCCAATAGAAAAAAATCCATTGTAGTATGAGGTATATGTTTATTTCCTTTACGAAAACATCGCCCGTGCTAAAGAGCACACCTCACGGCAACCCATCGAAGACGTGTGAAAAAAATGCAAAATCGTCGAAGAAAAACTGAATAGAGAAGAGTGAAAGAATAAATAAATATACATGTATGTTTGCTATTTTTTTTAATCGGATTATAATGAATGGTGTTTTGAATAATTATCGTTTTCTTTGCATGGTTTTATGTGTGTTTACGGCCAAATGGGAAATTATTTCATACTTGATGAAGGTTTCACTAGGTGACCGTCCGGCGTTTGCAATGTTCATGAATTTACATATTGAAATAAACCAATAAAACTTTGTAATAAACTTTTTAATACCGATCTTGATGGAGATAATAATGTGTTATAACTGAATTATCTGAACAGAAAATAATTTTAAAATCAGAAAAATTAAAAGCAAAACTTTTGTGAAAATAAATTTCGCATGTGATATCAGATCATTCCCAATCTGCCTTAACGTATGATAACGTCTATTAATTGTAGAATCTCTTAAAAATAAAAAAGTATTAAATTATGTTACTCGTAAAAAACTTGTAAACACTTTTTCCTAGAGTGGAACAGGATCTTCGTAAAATAGTTAATAGATATATTATTAATAATTTCAACTATGTACCTCTGTCTATACTTAGATTAAGAGATATTCAACTGAATATAGTGGAAAAATTGCAAGATACCCAAAATTTCAAGAGATACATAAATTTCAATTGAGAATTAGCGGAACGGAACTCATTCACCTAATGAATTTTTTTTTTGTTACTACCGGAACGTATTATGGTATACAATATTTCTAACAAAATTTGAATTATTTCACAAAACGTATAACAAAACAATTGATCAATCGTTTGGTACAAAACAACTCTCATGCATATCCGATCAATTTCGAACTGCCACACGCCCCGCTTCGATACGTTTCGATATCACGAGTGCGCCGGCGGAACGAATTCCCTCGCGGCGTGAATTTCTGCAAATCTGGTTACTCTACGGCAACACATCCACATGTATCGTAGGTACATACAAGCGAAAGAAACGGCAGAAAATTTCAATAATTTTCCACCAAATGAAAGCTCTAACGTTCAGTTTCAAAAAAGTTTTCGCATACATTAGAACGCAACGCGTCTAAGAAAAAAAAACTATTAAAAAAAATATAAGTAAAAAGATATAAAAATCTGTTTTTTTGCGTTAAAATTAAATTAAACAATTGGCGCGTGGAAAACCGCGTTGAAATATTTAAAAAAAATAAACAAAATAATATATTTATTAATACTACTTACAAAAAAATATAATAATTAGTGCAACCCAAGTGGGAAAATCGAGTATTATTTTTACATAAGTGACACAAATGCAGGCAAAGAAATGTTAAAAATAAAATTTTGCATTTGTCGCATGCAGCAAACGGGTGCAAGTGTGCAATATAATAACAACAAATTGCACTAAATTACAGAAACAAAAATAAATTAAAATTAGAAATTCTGCTCAACTTTTTGCAACAAAATGCGAGCGCGAAAAGCTGCAAAACAAAGCCGAAAAGGCATAAATCGAGTTTGATACAAACCAATCAAATAATCAATCAAAAACAGAAAAATTTTCAAACAATTTGAAGCAATTTGACGGGTGCGTCAGCAGCTACGCGTCCACGCAGCGAATTTTGCTTTACGCACGTCAAGTTTTTCGTTTTGTGCGACTTAATGTTGCACCTCGATCGCGAAACC
Organism: Phortica okadai; assembly: GCA_034638295.1. Lineage (NCBI taxonomy): Eukaryota > Metazoa > Arthropoda > Insecta > Diptera > Drosophilidae > Phortica > Phortica okadai. The sequence goes on from CM067849.1 coordinate 37,095,380, forward strand.
GAAGATGAATATATACGCGAGTACGCCTTTGAGCCGGAATTGCTGATCAATCGTGAGGAATATATACGGGAGGAGCAACGATCGCACAAATTACAATCGACTCCCGTTCGTTTCGATGAGGCACGCCAAAGGAAGTCTAGTGTTGATAGTTATTATGAAAATAAGAACCAAGTTGACATCGAAATCGAGGCTTTCTACTATGTAAGTTTTGTGACCATGTATAATGTGTGTACAAAATGATGTGTAGAAATATATAATCGCAACGCACAGATTACTCTTCTGCTCCTTGTCTGCCTTCGGATAACCATCAATATATGTTACAGTGAAGCTTCAATTTAATTTAATAAATTCACCAATTTAATGGACATTCTTTTTCGAGTCTACTAAAACTAAAAGACGAATGTCTTTGTGAACTGAAAAATGTCTTAAGAAAGTTAAGATAAATTTATACAATCTTTTGATTATTAACTTCTAATTCCTTTCATTTGGACAATCGTCTAAATAACATAAAATTTGATGATCTCAAGTTGTACTGGCTTTATGAAGAGTTTTTTGAAACAAGAAGTTCCCTACATTTTTGGTGTATATGCTAGATAGTTTTTAAAATCCTTCCAGCAACTTAACTTGAAAGAAAGAAAATAAGATTTTCAGATTTTTCAATTAAAATTTTAATTGATGTCAATTAAAATTTTAGCATTTTTTATATTGATAACAAAATTTAAAAATTTGAAAATTAGAAAAAAATCAATCCAGACGTGCAAACATAAACAAAGCGAAACAATTATTGTACTTTTTTGTGTTTTTCTCTTTTTTACTACAACTACTTATAAATTCTATTAATAGCAAAGATGCTTTGAATGCTTTTGCCGTCTGACACAGTGACCAATGCCGACTTGGGCAATTGCAAGAAAACTAAATGCTTAAAATAGTTGAACACAAAGAGTATTCACGATGCCATTTGTTCGTATTCTCGACAGCTAAAATGCTCAAATGCATTTGACAATTACGAGTATGCACATTTGTCTCTCTGTCTGTCTGTTGCAACGTCATCCTTCGAGCAGACCTCAGAGCTTGCACGCTTCTTTGCGTGCTTTGCTTTGGCATGTCTGTCAGTCGATTTCGATTAGGCATTTGTTCTTGCGAATGTTTCTCATGGCTGAATGCATTCACCGCCAAAATTTATACATATATGTATGTATGAATATTTATGGTCAATCCTCACTCTTGTGTATTTCTCTTTCTTTTAATATTTTATTTTTCTTGTATACTATTTTTTTGCATTTTTTATTTTTCTAATATTTATTTATTTTTCGTTTTTTTATACTGTTTTTCCGTAATTTTTGCTCATTTCATTGATTTTCACGTTGCCAAGCGTAAATTTTTATGACGTCAAATTCCTCAGGCGTCTTAAATTATTTCCCACTTTTTAAATATATTGAAATATTCGGGATTTTCCGCGATGTCTCCACAGCAAATAAAACAATTTGGGAAAATGAAAAATAGAAAAAGCTCTTTGTTTTCGGATTATGTGAAATTCGTCGTCTGGGAGCATTTTTATTACGATTTAATTTTTAGATTTGTCTTCTACACAAATAAGTTAAGATTTTTTAGACTTTGGTCTACTTTGAGTAAATCGAAAAGAAAGAGTAGTATTCTTTAGCCCAACAGTATAAGACATTTGTGTTTAAGGCTAAAACCTTCCAAAAGTTTACTATTGAGTTAGTAAAAAATGTAAAGTGAATATTTATGTATATAAATTGACGTCGACTAACCGATTCGGGAAAACTTTTTTATGTTTATGTTGGTACACATTTTATGCCAGTGTCATCATTAATTATATATTGTAGTTACGTTTGTGTTTTCTCAACGACTAAAAGTGAATTTTCACGTTGAAAAGTTCAATATCAAAAAATGTCTCTTATAAGAAAAGGCTAGATTAAAAAATGAAATGATTTTTAAAAATCTAATGAATCCTTATTTATTGTTTATAAAATTCTTAGTTATACTCCTCACGTATGTGAATATTATTATTTTTAATATTATATCTTTACATCTTCTGCATCAACAAGTGTTTCATTTTTTGTACTTATCTTACAGATGTATGGTCGTTATACCAAAGATCTAGGAGAATATGCAAAAGATGAAGCCAGAAAACTCAAATTACTCGAAAAGCGCCGAAAGCAAGAAGACAGAAAACGAAATAAGGTAAATCAAAATAAAAACATTTAAGTCTTAGCAAGCACAACAAATTAAAAATCTTATTATTTAACTTTTTCAAAAAAAAAAAAAAATATATATAACTTAATGAGAACAATGAATATTTAAGGTAAATTCATGTATTCTTTAAATTACTTTGTAAAATTGCTAATTTATTGAGAAATATTGAATTAAAAACTATAAATACTTTATTAAAATTATTGGAATCTCTACACTGTATAGTAGTATAATGGTATGAGGATGTTCATGAGTAGGTCTATGACATTAATACTTGAAATCCTTAATATGTTACTCATGAGCATCCTCATTGCATTTCAATCACATAAGTATATTGTCACTAGAAAAAATATGAAGAGACCTGTCAATGAGTTGATTGATAAAGCAGCAGTGCTGGGAAACCTAATTTACAGGAACTACTAGGAAAGCGATCCTCACGCGCCCTTCGCTCCGTATCATGGATGTGGCAACGAACATTCGCTCGCCTCGGCGAGGATTGGGTCTTTTTAGCATTACTAGGCATACTTATGGCATTACTTTCGTTCATCATGGACAAAGGCATTCTGATCTGTACAAATGGTAATTATTTCATTTAGCACATTACCTTTGCCTTCAATTGCGCATTTAATTTTTTTTTTTTTTTTTGTAATGTCTTGCGACAATTTTGTAGCACGACTTTGGCTCTATCGCGATCTGACGACACAGCCTTTCTTACAGTATATCGCATGGGTCTCATTGCCGGTCTGTTTGATCTTATTCTCAGCCGGTTTTGTTCATCTTGTCGCACCACAAAGTATAGGTAAGTGCATGAGTATCTATTTTGTAGGTGTTGTTGTTGTTTTTGTTGTTGTTTTATGGTATATTTGCTGCATCGAACATTGAAGTAAAGTAGTTTTGAAATTTTCGTTATTAATATTAAAAATTAGTTGAACATGAAAAACGCATTGCGATTTTTTAACAAAATTTGTTAATTTTATTACTTACTTACTTTACTTCGATGGTAAAGATATGTTTTTTACTGACGAGAAGTCAAAAAATGCAGAATTGAGACCAAAAATGAATCATTGATTTAATAGAAAATTACTTACTAGAATTTCTGTATACCACTTTTATCCAAAGTATCATTGGACAATATTCGCAATTTATTGTTGCTCACACATGTTACTTAGGACCACTCCTAACATACAACACCTCAGCGAATATGAGTGCTTAAAAACAATCTATGTATACACATATAGATTTACACTTATCTCGAGATCTCCAAATTAATAGGTCCGAATAAGTTGAAATTTTACTTAGTGACTATTCGGGATGTGGATATATTTAATATGAAGAGATAAACGTGTGAACAAAATCTTATTCAAGTTACTATTGACTTCCGAATTGTACCACTGCAATAAAAAAGTTGTCGTTTTAAAACTACACCAGGTCCCAAGATCAGTTTGTTTTTTGTCTTTGTGTGTCAAATACTCGAAATAAATAGCAAATATTCCATACCAAAACAACAACAACGAAAAAGCTAAATACAATTCTATAATAATGTGTACCATGATATATGCAAAGATAGTAATAATAAAAAAAAAATTATGTAGGTTCCGGTATACCTGAAATGAAGACTATACTGCGCGGCGTTGCACTCAAAGAGTATCTCACATTTAAGACATTAGTGGCCAAGGTTATTGGTTTAACGGCAACTTTGGGCAGCGGTATGCCATTAGGAAAGGAAGTAAGTATTAAAATTTAACAAATTTAATAAAGCACCATCTCACACTCACTCTTACCACATCTCTCTGCCTCTTGGATGATGGCGTTTAGGGTCCCTTCGTTCATATAGCAAGTATTGTAGCACAATTATTAAGTAAACTTATCACATCATTCCAAGGCATCTATGAGAACGAATCGCGCAATACGGAAATGCTTGCAGCCGCCTGTGCGGTGGGTGTGGGCGCCTGTTTTGCAGCGCCCGTTGGTGGTAAGTAATTTTTGGCTTCACTCTGTAGCTTCGACATTCTTCAGTTCTCTCTCCTATAAATCGATATAGGCGTCCTATTCAGCATCGAGGTAACGACGACTTATTTTGCGGTACGCAATTATTGGCGCGGCTTCTTTGCTGCCGCTTGCGGTGCAACTGTATTTCGATTGTTGGCCGTGTGGTTCCAGAATGTGGACACTGTGCGCGCCCTTTTTCTTACCACTTTCACCACAGACTTCCCCTTCGACCCGCAGGAGTTGTTTGTTTTCGCGTTAATGGGGTAAGTACTTTGAAATAATCTTAGAAATGAGGAGACATTAAATAATTCCTTAACTTTTCTTTTCCAGTGTGGTTGGTGGTCTCTTTGGTGCTGCCTTTGTTTGGGTACATCGTTATTATGTTCTTTTTATGCGTTCGAATAAAAAGATGAATAAATTCCTGCAAAAAAAGTAAGCAAATATGTAAAAACAACAAAACTTATCTTAAAATCCGTGTGATAGAACCTTAAAACAAATGTGACATTTTTAATGTTGACAAGCTACTAAAATCTTGAATCTATTTCATAAACCATATAGTCGTTTCTTGTATCCCGGCTTCCTTGCGCTGCTTATATCCACAATACAATTTCCATTGGGCACAGGGCAGTTCTTTGCTGGCGAACTCACAACACACGAACAGGTGTCCGAACTGTTTAGCAATTTTACTTGGACGCGTGATGATTTGACCGTAGAGCAAGCTGCGCTAGTCTCACACTGGGTGTCAAAATACAGCAACGTGCATATCAATCTCTTATGTTATACAGCTTTCTCGGTGAGTACATTTAAATACTGCATGAAAAGATATGACATAACGTATCTCTTATGAGAATTTATGATTATGTGAAATCTCTTTGACGTGATTTTTCTGATGTTCTTCTCTATCGAACAGTTCTTTTTCTCCATCATCGCTTCGACGATACCTGTGCCATCAGGCATCTTCATACCGGTTTTCAAGATTGGCGCCGGCTTTGGACGACTCGTCGGCGAGTTGATGCACTGGTGGTTCCCGATGGGTGTGCGCTATGGCGGTCGCCTCTCACCCATCATAGCCGGTGGCTACGCGGTGGTCGGTGCTGCCGCCTTCTCCGGCGCTGTAACACACACCGTCTCCGTTGCCGTCATCATATTCGAGATGACCGGCCAGATTGCGCACGTTGTGCCGGTCATGATTGCCGTGCTGATTGCCAATGCTGTTGCAGCGATACTCCAGCCTTCCTTGTACGATAGTATTATATTGATAAAAAAGTTACCTTATCTGCCCGACTTGTTGCCCTCGAGCTCGTGCATGTACAGCATATTTGTCGAGGATTTCATGGTTAGCGATGTCAAGTATATTTGGCATGGCATTTCATATCAAAAGCTCAAAGAAGTACTCAAAGCGAATAAGGCGCTGCGCTCTTTGCCACTCGTCGACAATCCGGATAATATGATATTACTCGGTTCCGTGCAGCGTTACGAACTGATCAAGATGATTGAGAAGCACATCGGTCGCGAGAAACGCATGGAGGTGGCGCAAAAGTGGCAAAAGGAGGCCGAGGAACGTGCACGCGAGGAGGAAAAGAAGAAACTGGAGGCGGAGCAGAAAATGCGTCGGCCATCGCGTTTTGAGGTCCTGCCGGCGCCAGACATACTCAGTCTGCGTCAAATAGCCAACGATGAGATGCTGCCGCCGAAAAAACGCCAGGAAACGCTCAACAACACTTTGGCGCCGCGCAAATCCATCCTGAAAAAGACCAACTCCTTCAACTTAAAGACGTACACGCCGGGCGCGGCCATGCACAGCCCCAACATAACACCGTATACGACCATCACGGGCAACACCGAGTTCCGTATCCGTTCAGCATTTGAGGCCATATTCAAGAAATCGAGTACCTTGCAAGATGTACAACCAGACCCCGAAACAGGCTCCGTCTCCATTTCACCGTCCGTGAGCAACAATGAGGTTCAACGAGCTCCAAGCACACCCGGCATATCCAAGAAGGTTCAACTGGTGGGTAACACATTTGTTTTGTTGATACTAGTATAGCTTTAAACTAAGACTTATGTGTGTCTAAATGTGTCCAAGTTTTCTTGTTAATTTAATTTTTTAATTCTTATATTCTAATTTAACTTTATCTATAAGCAAGCTCAAACGGAAAATTTGGTAAGTTAATAAATCATTGACCATCAAATTATCATACTTTGTCACTTTCTCATAAACATTCCTCTCTTTCAACTAAGACTATCACATATTACTCTTTTTCAATTTCATAAATAAATTGTTTAATATTTTTCCATCTATGCAAGCAAGCAACACAAAACACAACGGATCTGATAGTAAGAATCAAAATGGTAAGTTTTTGTAACACAAGTGTAAGTCATTGGTTTAATGACAAAGATCCATTACTCTAGAGTATCTTAAATCGAGAGTAACATAAATCTGCTCGCATTTTGAATCCAAAGTAAAATACATGCAGCCAAATGGACAACTACACAGCTACTCAAAACGGCCTCCTCTATAGGAATCCATATAGATAGTTTGCAATCAGACAATTTATATTTATTATTCTTCCCCTAAAAGAACTTTCAATTTGATTGTTTAATTATTACCTTTCGTATGAAACTTGCTTCAATTTTGAACTTTTTAGTCTATGTAATCTCAAGCTTTTGTCAAAATCTTTGGATGAACATGTTTTCATTATATCGGCTAGTCTGCTACAAAATGCCTTACTGATTCAAAAAGATATGATTTATGCATTAACTAATCTTCTAATGAAAATTATACCAACGTACCACAAAAGCCGCTTGAAGAACCCACAGACGCCGCAGAATTTAACAAATCAAAATTCACCAAATTTACTAAAGTGAATATCGATAAAGTGTCCAATAAACATAAAACCAATAAAATCGCTGATATTCCTACAATAAAAACAATAAAATTAGAGGAACCACAAATAAATGACGAGCCAAAGATAATACCGAATGCCACAAAACCACGTAAACCTAGAAGAAAGATAACATTTAATGAGGTCGTAAAGACCGACACGCCCACGCATGAATGTAAGATAAACAATAATGATGTGACAGACACTTCTGTCACCATCGACAGCACATATACAATCGAAGATACCGATGAGACATTAAAGGGCAAGAGTATATTAGTGAATCATAAATCGTCTAGTTGCGATACGGAGACAGATACATTAGTGAACGATGTCGATGATGATGATGACAATGATGAACAAGACGACGGTGCTGAACAGGTAAGTATTAACTATGTTCCATAATTGTAGCACAAGTGACTAACCAAACTCATCGGAATTATGTGTTCCGAGATAACATATTACATAATATCGACAGTATCTACTTTCTCTTTTTTTCTCTCTATCTTTCTTTCTTTCTCTGTCTCTTTTCATCTTTCTATAAAAAATGCATATTATATCTTACCATCCTAAACAAAATTGTAGACAGTAAATGTTAAGAAGTCAAAATCTGTGCGGTTGGTATGTACTTGAATCTATTTAATTAACTTAGTTGTAGATAATTACCGTAGAAAACTACAATAAAGACATTGTTGTGGTCGTTGTGTAATTGTTTCACTTTTGTTATTTAGCCTCGTGAACGTGTCATCGATATGTCACCGGAGGATCAAAAACAATGGGAACTAGAGGAAATGCTAAAGCCAGTCGACCTCGAAAAGGCTCAAGTACACATTGATCCATCGCCATTCCAATTGGTCGAACGTACATCTATACTAAAGGTGCACTCGCTCTTTTCGATGGTGGGCATAAATCACGCCTATGTCACGAAAATCGGACGTCTCGTGGGCGTTGTGGGTCTGAAAGAGGTACGGAATTACTATCTCAATTATCTTATTTACAGTTTTTTTTTTACATTTTCCTTACTTAACAGTTACGTAAAGCAATCGAAGATATCAACAGTAACTCCTTTGTAGCAAATGAATCACGTGCCGATCCACTCACTACAAAGCCCAACATTGGTAAGCCCTTGATCGCTGACAGTGATAAGGCCGTCGATGTGACCGTTACCTCTATGGATTCTGCGTTATCGAATTCAGATAACTGTTCGGATATTGAATTGGAACATGTGAAGAGCATATCTGCGGCAGAACAAATCGATACGCCGTCAACACAAACGCCGACACAGACGAACAACACGACGGTCACAAATGTATCGGAAATATCGAAATCGACAAATGTTATCGATAACAGCAAAGACAGCGATTAAGCGAAAACTTTGAAAATATGCTTTACATCAAGGCAAGCAATACGAAAATTATTCAACTTCAGACAACAACAAATCAATTAATTAATAATAATTTAGCATAAGTCAATTTTAAGTCACACTGTGTGTATACATTTTACATAGATAAGATTGTAAAGTCAATTATGTTAAATAATTCTAAAACAAATAACAGAACTTGTTATTTATATTCTATTTTCTCGTTAGTGAATAATGCAAATCAAAGATTTATCGTGATTTATGCTTAAGTCGAAAATCAGAACAGTTATAGTTAGTAATCAAAATTGCAAAAAACGAAAAGAAAATTGTTTTAAAAAAATGTAAATGTTTATTTTTAATTGGGAACTCTTTGGTTGTGATTTGGATAATTTCACTGTGATTGAAAGAAAGCCACAGGGCTGATAAGTAATTTATAAAAGTTATGTCAGCAATCAATTGATCACAATTGACTTGCACCATGTAACGATTGCACACTTCAAACACATAGAACACATCTAAGCAAATTTATACAAATGCGGTTTTATGAATATACAGGGTGATTTGATAATTTGATTTTAAATGAATGATTCTAATTAAATTACAGTAGAAAATCGATTATCCGCACTCATTCCCTGCACCGAAACATACATCTCTTTACCCATTTTCAACACGGTTTTTATATGGCAAATTTGTTGAAATTGTTTATGTATTGTTGACAATTACGTAGACGTGGCATTTGAAAGGATGGACGAAATCCGTCAATATCTGTGCACAACCTTTCCCAGCCGCAGCTCGCGCGACTTAAATTTACTATACTAAATTGGCTTTGAAAATTGATTTTTTTTATTTTGTTTCAAAATTTGCAAACCTAACGAAATTCATTAATTTCGCTGGATCTTCAACAGATCTTTAACAAATTCTGGGCAACATTTTATTTTTTGTTAAATTTTCGTAAAACATGGCGGACGGACGGACGGACGAAATCTGTCTACAATCTTTCCCAGCCTCAATTCGCGCTCGACTCAAATTAATTAAAATTGAAATCAAAGAGTAATAATTGTGTATATTGAAAATTAACTCTTTTCGCGTTTTGCGTTTCTCTCATGCACGGGCCATTCATTAATATGGTAAGACCATTTTTTTGTAATAAACACGAGAGAGCATCTGGAAACGTTGTAGTTTCACTCGGAGAGCAACAGAATTTTAACAAGGCTAAAGAGAGAAATTGAGAGACCCTAATGTTTTACAGTGCAGAAACAGTGCGGTAACAGCCCTGTTAAATCCAAAAATGGAAATCAAGTGCCGCATGTTCGCTTGAAATTTTAGGTAGACATGAGTGGGTACACCTGCAAGTTAGTTTAGTATCGTCGATACTAACGAACACATGACGATACTGTCATGTGCCTGAGCGAAGGTTGCAGAATAGATACAGATAAAGTTTAGCGTATGTTTGCTTGAAATGGAAAATGTCGTGAGTCAGTTCAATCGAAAATTCTTAAATGTCAGACCTACCAGGGGCATAGTGTAATAATTGTATAGAGCGACCGTTTTTCAGCAAGTCACTTACGTATGTTGTTTGGAATTGGCATAAAAATACGAATAGTAATATGATAGTTACTCTATGATTTTTACTTAACTAGCTAGCAAAATCACAGTAATTTTGCTTCGCGCAAAAGGAGGGAATCCATAAAGCATATAAATTCTTGATCAGGATGACAAGGGAAATTGGTTGAGCCATGACCGTCCGCCCGTCTGTCCGTCCGTATTCACCAATGGTTCTCAGAATCTGTAAGAGCTAGAGACTTGAAATTTGGATGGTAGATTCGTAATGTTGGCAGCAGATCAAGTTTATTTTTTTTTATGCCACGCCCACTCCTTCCCACCAGCACCACCCACTTTTTTAAAACGCTATAACTCGAACACCCGATGAGATAGAAACATGAAAGTCGGTATGTTGACTCAGTATTAGTAGCTCTACAAAACTGCATTCCCCTCCACCCCTTAATTTCACCAGTTGTTATCTTAAAATTGCTCTATCTCCAAAACTATTAAAGGTACGAACCTGAAATTAAGTAAATAATATCTTTTAAACTGCATACCACAAAATTCCCCTCTCTTTGATAGTTCCCCTCAAAGGCCAACAAACTCAAATTTTTCGAAAATTCCTAATTTTGTCCGATTTTTATGATATTTTGAACATTATATGAATGGACGATGCCAGATAAATACTTTGTTGTAGATTTGGAGTGTGGCACCACCTACCGTGTGTGCAGGGTATTATATTGTCGAGTATACTCGTATATAGCGTCCTTACTCGTTCTTCTTTGCTTTGAATAAAAACATTGAAGTTTTTTCAATGAAATCGATTATCGGGATTTTTGATTGTACGGAATATCTCTGGTTTAATTGATCCGGATAGTCGAGTTTCTATTGTACTTTACACTCCCAAATCAGACTTGAATATAAAAAAGCGTTTTCTTTTAACATTTTTGTATATTTCGCTTTTTATTGACTTTTCTTTCTTTATGTATAAAACAATATCATTTTTTTGTATTTTTTTTTTTGTTTTGTTTTTAAGTCACCTTTTTTTCGGCTGTAGTAGTGATATTTTAAAAACAATTTGTTTGCCTTACAATGTTTTTTTTCCAGTTTTATATAATTTTTAAATGTTTTATTTTATTTTTTTGCTTTTATTTTACAATAATTTAACTTATTACAATGTTGTCGGTGCACACACACATTCGTACGAAAAAGTATTCCTTTTCTTCAATGCTCTAATCACTGCGCTCACTTTCGCTCGCACTCTTTCTAACGCGTTCTAACGGTCGTTCGTTTACGCAATCATTGGGCATTACATTTCTTTATTGTTATTATTATCATTTGTTTTTGTTGTTCGCCAAATTAGAAACATGAATTCTTACAAATACATCATATACAAATTTTGCCAGCTCACACATACTGAGCGAAATAAGTTTTGTCTGCGCACATAAAGCGCATAAATCAGGCAACTTTTTGCCGCACAATTGTTGTTTGGTTTTTTTTTTTTTTGTTTTTGCCAATAGAACGATTGTAACGGTTCAATCGGTTGCACATTGACCTGTTCTCCTCACATTATCGCATAAATGTCATTACAAAAAGTTTTTTTGTGTTTCGTTGCGAAACATTTTCACAGTTTTTTACATACTAAGAAAATTATCATTATTACATATATTATTGTTGTTGTTTTTGTTAATTTTATGTCATAGGTTTTCTACAAAAAACAATTGTGTGTGTGTGTGTGTCGTTTTTCAAAAAGTAATCGAATATTTTTAAACAAATTTTTTAAAAGTTTTACAAATAAAAATAAAGTTTTTTTTGTTTCACTTATAATGTTGTTGTTTTATGTTTTTAAAATAAAAAGAAAAGAAGAAGAAAATTGTTTTGCGTGTGTGTGTTGTACATAAAAATACAATAGTTTATAAAGTTACTTTGTTGTTGTGGAAGTAGTAGTAGTTGTTGTTGTGATTCGTTCATGCCTTCGTTCATGTACTCCTCTCATCTACATTGAGTTGGAAATAAATTTAATTTTTGCTTTGTGTTTTTTTAAGATTTTTTTTTAAAGTTTTTTGATTTTTTTTTTTTTCTAGTTCAAAGCATGCCCACATTGGCTTGGCGCTAAACACATTTGACTTTTTACGCCGTCAGTAAAACACGTAAACTTTTCTCTTGGCGATGGCACAAATTTTTTTTTGTTTTTTTTAAATAGTTTTCAGGTTTATGTTTCATCTTTCATTATTTTGTTTTTCATTTTTTTGTTTTATATATATATATTTAACTTTTTACATATCACATTTTATTTATTACAATTATTAAAATATTTTGCTTTAAAAAGTCAAAATTTTTGACGCCGGCTTCGAGTGCTCATGTAAGGCATTTCCTTTGTTATTTAAAAAAAAAATTATTATTATTATTTTTTTTTTTTTTCTTAGTTTTCATTTTCGAATGTTTAACTGAAAAAAGGTTAACATAAACGTGGATTTTAGAAGTTTAAAGTTTAAGAGTTTTATAAAAATAGAATATTTAATTATGCAAAGTTTTATTTTATATCTTTTTTTATTTTTGGCAACTTTTGCAAAGTTGGGCGGAAAATCGTTGCAGAGACGAATTAAATGAAAGTTCTTGGTTGAAATTATAAACGAAATAAACTATTAATACAGTAAAACTTCGATAATACGGACAACTGGAAACCAAACGGAAGAGTTGTTAGATTATTGGATTTTTAGTTTTTTCCTTAAATTATACAATAACAATTAATTCATTTTCAGTATTTTAAAGTAAATTATGATTGAAAAAGAGCAATGTTTTAATTTATACAAATAATTTTTTTTACCTTACATCAAAATTGTTTAAATTGTAGGGTGTCCCGGTATATCGAAGTTTTACTGTACATAAAATTTTGGTTTACTATAAAAAAGTATTCTAAACTAAAATGTTAAGACATTTCTTTGTTTTGCAATTGACTTATTTTGTTTAATTAATATTATTTTGCACACAACAAGAAATGGATTTTTTTAAATTTTTTATTTGTTGAATTTGAAGTTCTGAAAACTTGAATTTGTCAAAATTTATAACTTAGAAGTTTTTTTCGTTAAATATTTTAAATTTTTTTCGTAAGATTTTTGAGCCAATTTTAAAAAATAACTACATTTTATGTATGAATCAAATGAAAAAAAAAACTTGTGCTTAAAAAAATTGTATTTGTTTGATTTTCTTTTTATTTTTTAAAGCTCGCCAACTTTGCAATACAGTAAAATCTCTAAACAAATTAAAGCTGTTCATTACGCATAGTTTCACTGTATTTTTTGTCTGTCTTGTGTATCAGTATAAGTGTGTATCTGTGTGTGTATGTTTTTTTTTTATTTATATTATAGGAATCCAATATTTCAGAGTTGCCAAATGACTTCGCCTTAACATTTTGCATAATTTCAACAGATTTTCTTTAAATATTCGTTTGTTTTGTGTTTTTTTACAAGTTTTTTTCGATAACAATTTTCAAAAACAAAAACCTTCAAAAATTTTCTATTCAACTCTGTTTTTTTTTTTTTGTTTCGAAACAACATTTTTTTTTCTTTTTGTTTGTTCTCGTTTGTCAGATTTTTCATAGACAAAATATACAATTTTTCTTCAACATGATATATTCTTATAAACATTTTCGAACTGTCGTCGCAACATAGCCACGCCCACGTGACATTTTGCTGGCCGCCCTGTCGCCAAAGCGCAAACAGTTCCTTCTTCACATCGCATTCATCCACTTTTTTTCGCTTACTAAAAAATTGCTTAAAAACTTAATTTTGTAATAATTTTTTTTTGTTTTCTTTTTTTAACTCGCAAATTTTTTCTTCTTTTTTAACAAAGTAAATTTTTTTTTTGCAGATTTTTGTTATTTATGTATTAATATAATTAAAAAAAAGGGTTTTTTTTTTTTTAACGACTGTTTGGTTTTGCTTATATTTCTTTCTTTTTTGTTTAACACATTGTTTTTTCTTCTTCTGAGCGATTTTACAATAAAAAGAAACAGTCACAAAAGGTTATTTTTTTTATTTTTGTTTTCTTGCAAATCTCAAATGAAATAAATTCAAATGAAATTCTTTGTTTTTCTTCGTTTAAGTTATTATGAAAAAAGGATAGAAAAAAATTAAAAAACTTAATTTTTGTACTAATACATTTTTGGGGCGCGGCACGTGCGATTTCTCGGATTCGGCTTCGACTTCAAAGCACTTTTGTTTGGCTTTGTTTGGCAGCGAAAGTTGTTTTTGTTACTCATACAATACTACGCAACTAAAGTTTATACACAATATAAAGAATTACATAAATTAACAATTGTAAATTTCCTAAAGATTCTGAGTTAAGATTTTGAGAGTTTCTTAATTAAAAAAAACAAACAACAAATGTTAATAAATTATTTTCGCAATAATTTCGAAAATATTTTCTACAATTTTTTCAATACTTTTGAATTTTCTAAATAGCACAGAATACAACAAGACCGTTCACAAGTTTATCAGATTGAAAACTCTGCTAAGGTCTCAAGTATTTGTGTGCGTGTTGGTGTGTGTGTATGTGTGTGAGTGTGTATTTTTCTAATATTAATTTCAATAAAGTACTCAAATCGCATTATAAAAATATAAAATATTGTATTTGTTTTTTGGACTTTAGTTTTTTTTTCTCTTCTTTTTCTTTTTTTGTATAGAAGAAAACATTCAAACATGTAGCACTGTTTCTGCACACATGAGCCAACAACTTTTACTCACTGCAATGACAACAAGCACACGCTTGTGGTCGACATTGCCGTCTGCCAAAACAAAGCCAAAATGCCGAGCGCAGCCCATGTAGCGCACGTGCGCACACACTGCATTAGCCACTAGCGGTTGCAGGCTCACAATACTCTCCCAAATCGCCTGCATTGCGGTGATGTGAATGTGAGTGCGAATGATGATGATGATGTGGACCAACGCCACCGACAACGGTGGAGGCGGCGACCGCAGCATTGCGCATGCGTCGCTGCAATAGAAGACTCTCACTCGGCGGTGACAGCCCAATGGATGATTGCTGCTGCTGTTGCTGCTCGCCAATCTGCTGCGCAATATGTTGCTGATGTGCAAAGCGACCGGAACCGATACGACCACGCTGCTGTTGTTGCTGCTGTTGCAGAGCATGCATGCGACGTGTTTGCTGCGGTTGATTCATGCCACAATGACGTATGCCATTATAATAGACACAATCATTGCGCCAATTACGTATGCCATTGCCGCTGGCATTGTTGCTGCCAACGCCTGCATCGTCAGAGGGTGGTGAGCCACCGCTGCCGCTGCCACTGCTGCTCGCGCTGTTGCGCAATTGGTGCTGCTGCTGCTGTTGTTGTTGATAATGCAACTGTTGTTGTGGTGCTTGTTGTTGATAGCCATGATAGCCACCGCGTTGTTGTTGTGGGATAATGCTGCCGCCACTGTGCGAGAAGCTGCCCAAGTAATTGCGTTGCTGATTGCCAAAATAGCCATTATAGCCGCCAGCTCCATTATACGGTGGTCGATATTTGCGATAGCTTTGCTGTTGTTGCTCCGAATTGTGACTGCGATAACGCCAATTCTCTTGCTGCGGCTGTCTGCCAGCATTGTGGGCCCGCTTCTCGCTCTCGTTGCCAGCGACAATGTAACGACGCTGTTGTTGTTCGCGCTGTTGCTTCGTGTAAGCATTGCAAATTGTTGGCTGCTTGAATTTCGGCTCATCATCATCATCATCGTCTTCATCGTCCAGTTCATCTTCTTCCTCTTCGTCCTCGTCCTCATCTTCATCTTCGAGTTCAGCATCGTAGTTTTGATATGCATCATCGAGCGCAAAGTAAACATTGCGTTGGGGTTTGCCTGCAGGTGTTGTTGTTGTTGGTGTTGTTCCTTCTGCGGCTGTTTTAATAGCAGCATTAGTTGCAACAACAATTGTTTGCTGTTGGTTCGTTTGTTGTTGTTGATGTTTGGCCTTTGACTGTTTCTCTTGTAGTTTATCATCATGTTCTTGTTGTTGGTGTTGTTGTTGTTCTTGTTGATTGCCAAAAGTCGTTCGGTTTGTTGTCAACTTAGCTGCTGCAATTTGCTCTTGCTGCTGCTGTTGTTGTTTCTCTTCTTCTTCATTTTCATCAACAACGTTGTTTTCGTCGTTCTTCTGCTTCTCCTCAGTTGGTGGGCATGTTGCTACTAGCTTAACTGCATCATCGGCCGCCGCTGCTGAGTTGACAACAATATTTGCAGTCTCAAAAATTTCAGGTAGCTTTTCTTTTAAATCACTAATACTATCCAATATTTTAACATTTTCAGTTTGTTGTTGTTGTATTATAGTTTGCTTGACGCCATTGATGTTATTGGTATCGGTGATTGTAGCACTAATATCACTTAATGGAAGTTGTTTCTTATACTCATTCGTATCCTTATTATTCACTTCTTCATCATCATCTTCAACATCATTATGATCGTTCTTCAAAATCGTTTCATTTCGGTTGCCACTTCCATCATCTCTAATCGACAACAGCAACACTTGCTCATTGTTGCTGTTCGCTTCCTTATTTGAATTAACATTCAATTTTGTATCTTTAGCAAATTCCTTTTGCTGGTTTTCAACTAAATTAATAAAGTTATTCTCATGAGCGTTCTTTTCAAGATCATGATCATCCTCATTATCTTGCACATCAGCATTATCATTTTTATTAACTGCTACCCTTTCCTTTCCCTTCTGCTCATCATTAGCTTCTTCATCATTATAAATTTCTTCATCTTCTTTTGCTTCATCCACGCTATGGAATAAGTTTCGATTGTCTGCCACTGAGTTATACTCAACATGTTTATGTTGAGCATCAACAGTGTCGCGTTCATATTTTCGCCAGGAACTTATTTCACTATCACCTTCGTCATGCTCCTCCTCTGCCTCCTCGGCCCCCTCGTCCTCTTCAGCTATATCAGCATGTCGCTCATTACCAGCAGCTTCTTGCTGTGCGTACAAATAATCATCACCATCATCATCGTCCAATTCACGCCAATAACGTTTATACTGTTCCATTTCTTCGCCAATACGATCATGTTTTTGTTCATCATCATTTTCAGCATGCTCAAAAGGCTCTTCCTGGTTTTCCTCTATTTTCTTGTCATTATCATGAAGTTGGGCATTTTCTTCGGCCTCGGCTTCTTGTTGATGTTGCTTTTGTAAACGTTGCTCTTCATAGCGTCTAGCGGTTTCAGCCCATTCATCATTCTCATCGAGACGACCAAAAGCCTCAAGTGCTTCATCATCATCATCTTCTTCATGTACATTGAGCGTCTTGAAACCGCCAGCAATGCCAGAACTTGTAGTATTGAAAATGCTTGAAGCGTTACGTGAACTATGACCGCTGCCAGTGATGCTAACACCACCGCCGCCAATACTGGCGCCACCAACAAAACGATTCATGGAGTGACGTGACTGATGGCAACTGCTGCGGTTAGCTGAAGTTGACATGGTGCTGACACGTCCGCCATAACTGGAAGCGTTGGCGGTGCGACCGGCAGCCGACGAACGATTGCGATAACTTGACGGTGGCTTGGGATTGTAGTTCTCATCACTGTACGCATCAAGATAGGCCTGTGACGGTTGATAGATATTCGGACGCTCCTTCATGTAATCGTAACGCATTGAGAAATGCTGAAGTATGACACGTTTCACAGCCATTGCCGATTCGGCAAATTGAGAGATCTCGCGCGCTGATTGATGATTGCTAAATTAATACAGAGTTGAAAATTAATTGAATGAATTTGTGAGAATATATAATCACGATGTTCGACATACCGCTTAATATTGCCAGGCGTATGCAACGCCTTATGACGTGTTTCCATTCTCTTGCCAATCGGTGGTTCCTTTTCGCACATTTTTATCCATGGATGCTTTAATACAGCCTCGGCGCTTAAACGTTTTGGCGCTTCCTTAACAAGCAGACGACAAATTAAATCTTTGGCCTCGTCACTGACATCATGCCATTCAGATTCGGGAAATTGAAAACGTCCTAAAGCAAACAACATAACAATCAAAGTACAACAATCGATAAAGAATTGAAAATATTTATAACTGCTTACCATCCTGTATGGACTCAAACAGCAATTCCTGACAAGTGCGACAATTTTCACCGCGATTCCAGCCGCAATCCTCTTCGCAATTGCCCGAAAATGGTGGATAGCCACAAAGTAGAATGTATGCAATAACGCCCAATGACCACAGATCACAACGCTTATCATAGTAGTTGGCCTCGCCGACAAACAAATCGACAACTTCCGGTGCCATAAATTCGGCGCTGCCCACCTGTTAAAAAAAATGTAACATTAATTTGTCTATTTAAATAGAAAAAATTTAATTTTTAAATAAACACTTACTGGTGTCAATAGCTGCGGCGTTGCAGCCGGAGATGAGATATCCGTGGTAAATTTAATGCCGGAACCCAAATCAAAATCACAAATCTTAATCGGACACAATGCATCCGGCTTTACACAGAGTATATTTTCTGGCTTAAGATCGCGATGTGCGATGCCTTTCTTATGCAAGAAATCCAAGCCCGATGCGATCTCTTTGATTATCTGCGCAGCCTCATGCTCCGAGAAATAAATGTGCTCCTGTATGCGAGTTAATAATGGACCGCCATTGATTTTCTCAAAGACCAAATAGAACTTCTCATCATCTTCAAAGAATTCAATTAATTGCAAAATTCCCGGATGTCCCTGACAATGATGGAATGTCTCCACTTCGCGAAAGACACGCGCACGTGCATGTCCCGGTATTTTATCGATCACCTTTACGGCATACTCCATATCCGTGTAGATGTTCACACAGGTCTGCACCGAGGCATAGGCGCCTTCGCCAAGTATCTCGCCAGTGAGTTTGTACAGTTCTAAAAATAATAAAACGAATTTAACTCAAACTTCTCAAACTGAAATTCAATAGACAAGACATACCTTGAAACGTTGACGAGTGCAATGATGAACTAGTGCGCTTCTTCTTACGTCGTTTCTTCTGCATCTCCTCCTTGTGGCGATTCAACTCCGCCTGGCGTTCGGTTTCAGTCATTTTCGGTGCCTCACTCGACTCATTGCCGGAAACATCCTCGCTGCTGTAGCGCGTTATTTCATTGTGACCGTCTGCAATTAACAGATTAAAAATAATATTTTATAATCACTCTATTTCATATTATTTAATATATTTTCAACACACTCAAATAATCTAGCAAAATTAACTCAAATCAGGATCTGCAAAATAAAAAAAAAACACATTCAGGACAAAAATTGATGGCAAGTAATAATTTTAGTGCTTTGACATTAAATTAAGTTGCTCAACGAAATTCCAAATCTGATGAAATTAAGCCCGATAACATGTTCTCTCTCTCTACATTTGATTGATAGATCACTTTTCCCTCTCTCTGGTGCACATTTATTCTAAGCTCTCCCACACTTACCGGTTAACTGTGAGCATGACACTATCCAGAGATGAAGAGAGAGATTGTGCAAAACACAAACTTGACCAAACTTATGAAATTTCAATTTGATTTTCACAAATACGAAAAATATTAGAAGATTTATCAACTGGTAACTTTACTTTGAAAAAGAACTCTCAAAGATTATGAATTGAAAATGTTCTTAGCATCAACATATGGTACAATTATGTATACCCAACTGTTTTACTCCTCAATTGGTTTGTAGGTTCTTCCATCATCAATAGAGATTTTCAATCCATTCAATTTTAAAAGACATTCTTATTCACAAATCGGATCGGACAGAACAGACAGTTCGGTTTTCAACATATTTTTAGTTTACCAGTGTCATGAAGTTGACTGCAATCCACACTAGAGTAGAGTTAATTACAAAACCAAACATTTAATATGTGTCACTTTCAAAACACTTTCTTGAAACACAGCAAAAACTGACCTGACCACTATCAATGCAAAATATATTTTATTCACACCATTATTGCCCTTTAAGTTGATGAATTAAAAGTAAAATATTATGTGTAAGTGTATATATCACATGTGTGTATGCATACATGCTCAAGAGTATGTATGTATGTAGGTAGAATGAATATAAAAAATACATGTTTATAAATTATTATCAATGCTACCATAAAATTCGCATTTATTTGCTCAACTGCGTAGAAAGTAAATGTGCATAAAACAAAAACAAGACTTGAACAATAAGTGTCAGAAAAAAATGTATGAACGAAAGCATTACTCATGTAACATGCGGTTACAACGACTTATCTCTGATCCTTCATTTTTACATACATTTTACTCCAATAACAATAGAGGGAAGTCATATTTAGAGAAGAATATTTGTTTTTTTCCCTTTGGAATGATCTATAATACGCTTTAAGTGATCGAAATATTTTCCCATCCACAAACCATTGGTAAGATTGCAAGGCATACAAGTTATATAAGGTGATATATTCAAAAATGTTATCCAACAGAATACAATTTTGGCAATACCACACACAATTTGTGTAGGGCACACGAAAACAACATACAAGGGTGTAACCAACAGGGGGGCCCTACAATTTTTGCAAAAATCAGTTGCCTCTTTCATGATTAATCGCTAACAATCGATTCTGTTAGAATTACCAATCAATTCCAAGGGGTCCATGGACCACCCTTACACCACCCCCTCTAGCTACGCCCTTAACAACATGAACAACTCAGTTTATGGCGTCTGACAGGCGTGCGGAAAATAAACGAATAGACGAACGAACAGACGGACGGATGGACGGAAAAATAGACGGATGCATGTACATAGCTTTAATTGTTGTCAACCAATGTTGTGTTAGTCTATTTTTAGATCTTGTGCACATACACACCGACGACCATAATCGACTCGACTCTTTCGATGACTTTGTGCGTATATTGACTTCTCGCTCGATGGCAATGCAGTGCGTTGGACGCCGGCGGCAAGCACTTCTACACTGCAATAAATCTAATAAATAATGCAATGACCGAAGCAACCAACGAGGCGATTCAAGTCGAGTTATGTGCATACACACACATACACACAAATAACATGCATACAAACATGATTGTCTATTTGAAGCGCGTGATAAGCAATTATCTATTGTGTGGCCCCAACAACAACAACAACTGCAGCAACTAATGCAGTAGTAAATAATCATAATTTTGTTTTAAAAGCCCCACTCACACAAAAAA
This sequence comes from Phortica okadai, assembly GCA_034638295.1. NCBI lineage: Eukaryota > Metazoa > Arthropoda > Insecta > Diptera > Drosophilidae > Phortica > Phortica okadai. The sequence goes on from CM067849.1 coordinate 37,116,549, forward strand.
ATAATATCAAAATAATAATAAATAAATTATAAAGAACTCTCTTTAGTGACACAAGTTTCCTGATTCCGCAATCGCAAAAATAAATGAAGAAAAAATTTATAGAAATTCATAAATTTTGCCAAATGCGTCCGGGAATATTTCCAATTCGAACACACATGCCGGCCGGCTTTTTTTTCTCTGTCGCGCTCTTGCTCACTTCTCATATCGCTGACCCGCTCTTGCACTTTTAGCAGACAAACAAACCGGAAAAACGTCATTTTCATTTATTTGTTTCTTTTCATTTATTTTTAAAAATATATTTTAATTGACAAACGCGACGCCAAAAAAAATGAGCAACTCACAGACGCCCACGAGTCACACTCAGCCTTCGGCACTTGTCCAACCAACCCGTCAAGACAAGCGCCGCCGTCCGACCCCAGCACCGACACAAGTCCGAGAATCGAACCGAACGGAACGGAACCGAGGCACGTTTATGTTGTTATCTAAATTTAAATTTGGCCTATTTAATTTCTTTCATTCTTATCAATTACGTAAATTGTATTCAAAAACAAGCAAACCACAAACAATATAAAGAAAATAAAAACAAAAAATAGAAACGTTTTATTTCAACATTTTGCGCATTTCTTTAATTCTGCAAATCATTTTGTTTACGTTCCTACAACAATTTTGCATACAAGAAATTGTTTTGTTTTATTTCTGTTATGGTCAAAGACATGGCATTAAAATAATGGTGTGTAATTAATGAAGCGATCTGTTTTTGTTTTTTATAAGACTTCAAAGAGCAAAACAAGAACAATTTCATTCGATTTTATTACAATACTTCGAGTGAGGAAATCGACGGAAAAAAATATTGATTGAAATACCGAGTTTTATTATAATTTTAATTTTTTTTTTTTTTATATACTTTTCAGTAAATACATTCAGGCCAAGTAACTTTGATTGGTTAGTGATAAATAAGCTCAACTCTTAAAAAGTCTGTTCTGGAACCTTGATGGAACTCCATTGAAATTAGGTGAATTTGCAAACAACTTACGTTGATGTAGCGTATAATTGTTGTTCTTTTGTCATGCTTCAGTCATTAGCCGACAAAATGTTATCACGCTTATATAATCGCATCTTACATACAATATAAAACGCGTTTTCTAGAAGACCCAAGTTTGTATTGCAACAGGCTTATCTGAGTTTTCAACATGCCTCCTTTTTTCGCTTGATTGCGTATGTTGTGTGTATAAATTACACAAAAACAACTCACAAGTATGCAAATTTCTTAATCTATTGCACTGAGAAGCGATTCCAAGACCACCCCAGTGAAGTATAAGCGAATGAACTGAGAAAATCAACAACAACAATAATTACTAAAACTATAATATTTTGTTATCAACTAAGTGAAAATGCATTTTTTTTCCTCCAATAATTCAAACAATGAACTCTATTTAAAAATAAAATAATAATGGAAAAAATTATTATCACAACTTAAAACAAGGAAAAGTAAACACTTTTATCTCTAAATGCCGTTGCTTTGATTTTGACCAAGTATTTATAATGGCCTACATTGTATTTGTTGACTGAGTAAGGGGAAATTTATAAAGAAATGTTTCATTCTTAAAAAAAAGTTTGAAAATGTTATCGAATTAAATGAAAGTATTGGAAAGGAATATCAAGTTGGTGTTTTTTTTTAATAATTTTTTCACACATGTCTTGAATAGCAATGGATAAGAGTACTGAAGATTTATAATTTTGTTAAATGATTTCTATGATCCTGCAACCAAACCAACCCAATTTTTACTGAAAAAACCATTTTAGAATATGTACTTCCATAAATTTATACATTTGTTCTTTTTGGTTCGAGATCAAATTTTAATTCATTTACCTCGCATACCTCGATTTAAACTACCTCATAAACGAGGTATAAAAAGTCCAACTGTCCCATACACATGTTAATCAAAGCACTCAATAAACAACGGTTAAATTAACATTTCAGAAATGAAAATTTATGTAAATACATTTTAAACTTTATCAGCACTCAAATTCACAAATGTTTTTGTCTTCATTTGTTTGTGCAAAACAAAAAAAAAATAATAAAAGTGTTTGCCAAAAGTGAAGGTCTTCTTTTTGCTGATAACATTTTCAATATTTCTATTCACAGTCACACCAAAAATTGTTGACTTTCGAACTTATTTATTTATTTAGTTACGTTTTTTTCTTTTCAGCTTATTGCATTTACATATTTTGCTGTTTACGACAATAATCATAAACGATTATTTTTAGTATTATTTCCGAGTGAGTTTAAGAAACCGGCTCGATCCAGAAACTGACATCTGCGCCTCGTGTTAGTTATTGACGGCGCTGACACTTATCTACGGTCACCTGCGACCCTCGCCGCCACCCGCAGTCCCAAGCAATTTAGTACACCCTTCGTACTAAGGCGATTCACACTGACGTTGCTCTGTCTGTCTGTCTGATTATCTGACTGACGGAATGACTATCTTTATTATTATGTATTATTTTTATTCTTGCTCTTTTTTTTGTGCTCAGCTGCCGCCTGTCGCGTGTTGGTTTTGAATCTGAATCGTTGTCGACTCATTTGAATTTATTGCGTCGTAATAAAAAGAATTTTTAGAATTTTTTTTTTCTCATTTTTGTTATAAACAAATAATTCGCGTATAAATTCAGCACATGCCAAAAGAAAAGAAAATAACCAAGCAAAAAAAAAAAACAATTAATTGCGTAAAAAGTATTTTTTTCGTATATTTAACAACTAATGCGAAGATCAACAATTTTAAAGGCACGGACGTAGATTTCCTTCTCGTGGCGGTTTCGATTTTTGCAAATATTTACTTGAGTTTTAGCTAAATCGAAAGACCACTGCCGTTCCACGGTATCGAATGGGAAAAGTAAACAGCTTAAAGAGCAAATAAACGCAACTTTTTGTTATAAACAAATTATTAAATTTATGTCTATGGATGTTTTCAAAAAAGCAAAAAAAGCCTTTTCCTATTTTACACTTGTGGTCAATAAAATGGCATGTTTTCTTTTCGAAGTAACATCTTATTTTTTAATAACTTTGACTTTTAAATTCAAAAACTTTTCTCTAATAAATAAGAAAAAAAAAATAATCCTTCGTTCAGTCAAAACTCGAACCAAGTCTGTCATACTTAGCAAAATGGAATCTGGCGATGGCTGTGAAACAGATGACCACCGCATTTGGGCCAAGCGACGCAATGCCATCTGCTTTGCCAGCCATGAGGAGTTCTTGGCAAGTCTCAATGTGCACAATACAACCGTCATGGAATTACGCATTGAACGTGAGGAACCAATTGATCTCGACACCTTTATACGGGCTTTGACGACAAACACAGACAGGGGCATGGACCGTGTACAAGACAATACAAGTGAGTAATCGGGTAGTGAAACTATTATGTCGGTTAGACAAGCTTTTGTAAGTGGTTCGGGTCACAAAACCCAACTTATCTGCTTTTATCTAAAAAATAGATGTTAATGTAAAATGATACATGTATTTTTCACACCAATTAGTGCAGCGATGATGTCGTTGATAGACAAATTTGGAAGAACAGCATTAAACCGAACTTTACCAGTTCGAGATTTGCAATGACGATTGGCGGATACTTTATCTGGAATACTTTTACATTGCTCTATCTTATCTCTAATCTGTAACTGTAAACATTCTAATACACTTTAAAAATTAACAATCAATAAAAGCATATCAAGGCCATAGAGCCAGAAAAAAAAAACAACAAAAGCATTTTTGGTGATAAACAATATAAAAAACATCATCAAGGTCGCGAGTAGCAGCTGATATGCGAAAATTTATTTTTAAATTTAATAAAAAACATTTTGGTGTGAGAAATCCTTATAAAAAAAATGCATAACATGACATTGTTTTATGGGCCTATTCTGGAACTCTTTTTAAAAAATCTTAAGATTAGATAGAAAGGTCAACAATGGGTCACGTAATTTGGGTAAATAAAATATATTAAATCATTTTTAATCATAGTTTTCTCATTATTTAATTTAAAAACATATAAAATTGTTGCGTCAATCTTTTCTATCTGCAAACAATTATTAATTAAGCTAAAACATCATGTACTATCAGTGAAAATTTCATTAAATCTTAGAAATAAAACACAAAAAATTCCAATCAGAATCCTCATACGAGAGCGTGCAGAAAAAAAAAATGAAATAAACAAAATAAAAACAAACACGTCAATTCGAAAAGCGCACGGCGAACAAACAATACTCGTGGCGTTTTTCATCGAATTGAGAACGCACAACAGCTCAGAGAGAGCAAACGTGAGAGCAAGCACGATATATAAAAGAGTGCCAATTCAATTCGTAGAGAGAGAGAGAGCGCGCACGGGTACATAATCGCACCTAACTTATTGCGATTACTTCACACAATTTGCCGCTTGCTGTAAAAATACAAATGTGAACAAGAAATAAAGCAAAGAGAAATAAAGCACACTGTGAAAAAAAAAAAAATCTTATTGCGCCGCAGAATGAAAATACAAAAGCAAAACTAATGATAAATGTGCAAGTAAAAGCGGAAAGGCGTAAAATTCTACAAAAACAACAAACAAAACGACAATATGAAAAGAAAAAAAAAAAGTTAAAAACACAATCAAAAATTCTACGCATACATGTGTACATGAACAACAACAAACAAAAACAAAAGTTAATGCTATGCAAGGTCGCTTTTAGACAAACGAGGCAAGTGGTTGGGGGCGTCAATACTATGAAGACAGATAGAGAAAGCAAGATATGCTTTATATTGTTAAAGGGTGCCGTTGTTTTTAGTTTTTCTTGTTGTTTTATTTTTTTTTTAACATTGTTGTTGTTGTCGTTGTATGCCCGTCGATATAATTACTTCAGCGTGATCTCGCAGTCGATGTCAGCAAGTGTAAAAATGCGAAGTGGCCAACACTTTCATCATTATTATTTTTATTGTTGTTTGTTATTTGTTTTTTTCCTACTTTGTTATTCTAAATGGCAGCCAGACTCATACGACGTATTTTAGTTGTTGTTGTTGTTTTTACCATTGTTTTAACAAATATTTATGCGACTGCTGCGCGTCAGTAAGTTAGTTCCACATGGTTTCCGCATTATTTTATAATATGTACACCTGAGTATTTTTTTTTTTAAATGCACATTAGAATTATTAAATAAGCGAAAGTAAATTTATTTACCGTTAGTCAAGTAGTTATGCATTAGGCACAAGGATATGAGTACATGAAGCTATCGAAAAACAACACTGCTGTAGAGGAAAAGGGAGGAAGCGAAGGAACAACAGTAAAAACAAACCGGCGTAGAAAGAAATTAAATAAACCAAAATACAACAAACATAAAGCAGGTGTGGAACATAATAAATTAATAATAATATGTATAAATTTTGCATATTTACCAATCATTTTTGTAGTTTATGTTATAATTATTTTTTTCCACTTATTGCTGTTTGAATATTGTGTTTTTTTTTTTTTTGGCAGTAAAGTACGTAAAATAGTTTATATTTACATATATATGTATATATAAATATGTATTTATTGTTGACTTTTGCGTTTTTTAATTCATTTGTTGGTTATTTTTTGTTCGAACATTTCTTTTTTTTATGTTTTGCTTATTTTACACTTATATTTTAACTAAATTAAGTTAATACGCAAAAGTCTTTAATAGTTGAATAGTGGAAGAAGCATGGTCAGTAACAGCATTAGGCGAGGTGTTGATTGTGCAGTGATGGAGACGCCACCCGCCGTCACACACACACACAAATAGAAGAGAGCGACACAAACACGCACACGCGTACCGACAATACAACGGAATACAAAACGGAAAATGTACCGCCCAGTGATATGTTGGGTTGGCAGGACCGGCAGGAATATATGCAAGCGGTACAGAAGAAATAAGAATTTCGCGTTCTTGGTTTTTAAAGCGGCGTAAATTTAACCGTTTGATTGATTGACTGACTGACAGACTGACGATTGATTTTAGTTAGTATATTTGCTTAGATTTAGAACTATAGCCGTCGTACATATGTGTGCGCGCGTTTAAATTGGAATTATGTACATACACATGTATGCGTTGTAAAATTAAATATCTTTACAAAAACGACGACAACGACGACGACGAAATTTTGTGTGTTTAAAACGGCGAACCATAGAAACGCGAAAGTATCGAAACGAACGTTCTTGTTCAACGTTCTTTTACAAAAAGAAACGCAGCCCAAAGTCAAACATGCTATGAAACCCACCGGCCGACCGACCGATGTCGCTGCCGCCGCAAAGCAATACAACCAAACGCCGACGAGTGTGATTCTCTCTACAACTGTCTCTCTCTCTCTCGATGCGATGCTCGGTTTGGTCTCTCTCTCTCTCTGATTTTTGAGCTAAGTTGTACCCGTTTTCATATGCCGCATAGCCAAATAGAAACAGCGGCAAACAAAAACAAAAAACAAAAACCAACAGCAACAACAAGCAATAGAAACGCATTAGCAAAAGATGAAACAAAAACAAAAAAAAAAACGGTATTGACTTGTTTGGCAAGCTGCCGCCTATGCGACTGAGTAAGAGAGAAAAGACTAAGAGCGCTGATGCGATTCAATTGTCTGCAAAACCGTGTTGTTTTTTTGTTGTAAAATGCTCTTTGAATTTGCATAATTTTTATTTGTTTAACATTTGTTTTTTTAATGATTTTGTCTTTTGTTCATTACTTTTTTCTTCATACATACGTTTCTATACTAACTTACAAACATGCATATGAACACACACAATGACAATGCAAGAAAAACGTGCGGGTTGCCATGCCGAGAAAAAATTAAAATAAAAAAAAAAAGTTTCTTCGTGACATTTTATTTGTCCACAGCATCACTGTTTTCCTATTGGAAAAGTACCGATGCTGTAATAGTTGCCATATTGTTTGAAAATTTCAACTGTGCAGTAAAAGATATTTTTATCGGTAATGCATGTTCAAATTGCTTCTTGGCAATTTTATTACGTTTATTTTAAGACTTTCCGATTAAGAGAGAAAATATCAATAACTGATAAGACAGGCTGTTTGCACTTTTAAGTGAAAACCCAAAACTTTGCAGAGAACTTGGCCAAACACGATATCAGTAAAGATTACTTATTATTTCTTAACACCAAAAGTTCTTCAGAAAGTTATACATATGTATGCCAAAATTAAAATTTAAATAAATTCAGCATTAACAATTGCAATTTGCATTTTAGTTTGTTTCATCATTACAACTATGAGTTTGATTTTCGTATATAAAAAACTACACACACAGCCTCATTCATAGCTGCTAAGAAATGCTGAAATTTGGCAACATTGTCGCACATTTATTTATTTTAACGAATTGAAATTGCGTTCTATTAAAAATAATTAACAAAATAGTAAAAAAAAAGAGTGTGTTAAAAAGTCCGCAAAAAAAGCATGCATAATAAATATAGTGCAAAAAAGAAAGATAATAGAAGAGCGGAAAGAAACTTTTCGCTCTCGAATTACCAAATAACAAAAACCAGAACAAGAACAAATGTAAAGAAGCAGAAGAAAATCAACACCAACAACAAGAACAACATTGACGAATTCAACTGACATAATCGAATGAAGCACGTTGTTTTTGTTTTTATTTTGAATTTTGCCGATTACAAACCAACACTTTGTCAATCAAGTGAGGTGGGGGCAAAGAGAGAGCCAACGAAAACACATGTTTTTTTTGTGTTGTCTTCTTTTTCTTAGCAGAACATTTCTTTAGAACGTGCGAGAACAACACTTTTTTGCATGTGAAGAAGACGCAAACATAATAAAAACGAAACAAAAACAGTAAAAGCGACAAGTGGCAAACGCAATGTGAAAGAGCACAACACACATGCACATACACATACATCGAAGAGAGTGCGCGCACGCAAAGTGCAGAGAGCAAAGCGAGTGAGAGAGATCTGATGTGTTTTTGTTTTTGCCTTAAAGCAATAAGCAAAAGACCACGTAGAGAGTGTTCAAAGCAAAGGCAGAAAAAGACCGGTATGACCACGCAAATTACGAACAAGTTGATAAAGCAAATCAACGACGAAAGAGTAGCGCAAAAGAAAAGTAGTGCTTCGGTGAAAAAACATTAAAAGCAAACAAACACAAAAAACAACCACAGCAACACATACACACACAAAGAAGCTCAGACACGCATACAAGCTTAACATCACGTACGCCAATTATGTGAGGTGGGGCGCAAAACGAAACGAGGCTAAACTGCGTCGCATGATATGCGAAAATGAAAAACAAAAAAAATAAATACAAAAAAAAAAAAAATGACTATAAAAACAACAATGGAATTGTTTTTAGTTTTTGCCGTTTATTGTTGCTTGTTTATGAGTGTTTTTTGCTATTAATTATGATTCAAAACAAATCAGCCAAGCAAAGCAGAACACGAATCATAACCACAAAGAGCAAAGCTTCAGAAATTCAGATTGAAGTTTAACACATGTTTTTCTTTTGACAGTTTTTCTAAAACTATCTTTTAATATATTTTGTATATTTTTGCATCTTTTAACTAAACTTAATAAAAGAAAAAAAGATGTGCTCGCCTGCACGTACGCACTCACGCACACACACAAAAATTTATATGCGCAGATTGTCATGTAAATATGTAAAGTTTTCGTCGCTGAAGCTGCGCGGCCCTCAATTAACAGGGTCGTTTGCACAATAATATCTCACTCACTCACGCACAGCATCGCATCATAGCTCAATTCAATTTCACTGTTTAATTTGTTTGTCAAAAAATTGTTTACAGTTTCAATAATTCAACATTGCATTAATTGTGCAAGACACAAAAGAGGGGGGAAAAATTAAAAGTCCGCAAACTTTTTATTTTCTACTCTTGTAATTCGATTTTAAAAATAAATTTCATGCACTCTCACTCCTTCCTTTCTTGCAATTATATACAGCAGTTGACAACTAATTGGAAACAGAAGCATATACATATATCTGGTACATTTTAGGAATGGCTTCTTGTTTTTTGTTTCAGTTGACTTCAGCCACATCCTGACGACAAACAATAGTTCCTTTAGTAGGTCTTCTTTAAGGATTCATTTAAGTCTTCCTCAAAACATGGCTAAAGGTGTATTTTCAATAGCTTTACGTACTCTCTCCTTGCGTGGTACATTTTCTCCTACTTTCATAAATCGTTTATTTTATCAAATAACATCGTTTAGAGCCATTTAGATGGATTGCAATAACCTGTCATGTCATATTAGTGTCACCATAGCATAACAATGGACATTTCCAAAGCTGGCATACAACTACTGCTTGTCACGACGATTTTAAATGAAGCTATTTTGATGAAAAATGTTTCTACAATCAAAAACCATGCAAATTATAAAAAAAAAAAAAAAACAAAATTTGAAGCTTTTAACTGTAAATCGTTTATGTTTCCAATTATATCTGAGATTTGTGCTACTGCACCATAAAAATTATTTGACGTACATACGTATATTTTTAAGTCCAGTAATGGTTATTCTTTTAGATTAGAGGGTCTTGTATATATTTTATATGTATATTTGATTGTGATTTTAGGAAATTTATTACAAAAAAATAAGAAAAGCTAAGCTTATACTTTCGTTTCCAATTAGTTGCCACCAACTGTATGAACATATAAGTATAAATATACATACTATGTATACAATATGTTTATTCATGTGTGTATTGTGTCTTTTTTCTCTCTCACTTCTTTATCATGCAACATGGTATGATAAAACATAAAACGTACATGAACTGTCCTTTTCTTCTTACTCACACTGCAAATCAAATTGGCTAATAAACCTTTTTATACTCTTGCAAGAGTATATTAACTTTGTCATGAAGTTTGCAATGCAAAAAAGGAGACGTCTCCGACTATATAAAGTATATACACAAAATCTTGATCAGCTCGACGAGACGAGTTCATATATTCATGTCCGTCTGTCTGTCTGTTTCAATGCGGACTTCACCCAGAGTTTTGAAGTTAGCAACAAAATTTTAACGCAAAAAAATTGTTTTTCTTTGCAGGCTTAGCTTAATCAAAATACAGCTGCCATAGGAACGGTCGGTTAAAAATGAAGTTTTTGTTTAAAAACCGCTTCGATTATAGATTAGAGAGATTTCATTTACGCGTTTTTATGCATCCTTGACCATATTCTAAAATTTCATAAGAATCGGACATAAGGGCGTGTCATCACCTATTATAGAAAAACTTATAAATGCGATTTCTTTGTAAGCCGACGAGATAGAAGATCGCAAAATGAAGTGTAGTATGATTGCATTGTATTCTTTAAAAAACAATTTAAAAATCGCCTACCCTACGCCCCTTTATCTTTATAAACGTGTATGATTCTTATTGGAAAAACTATAAGACGGGTTGTCCAATAATAATAATTAGGAAAATGCTTACAAGAGTATTTAAGTTTCAGCAAAGCTGAAAATAGCTCCCTTACTGGTTCACATTTACATTAGTCTGCTTATGTCAGTCAGTCACAGTGCACGCGCCTCTTCTTCCTACCCCGGTCTCTTTACTACTTGTGGGTCGTCGTCAGTCAACCACCCGCATAATCATTTTTTTTTACTGTATCGTACGATATACCTATGTATTTTCGATTTTTTCACTTTTTTCTCTTATTTTATTTAATTTCATTCTTGTTTCTTATTATTGTAATTGTCTTTTTAAATACAAAATATTTTTGTCATCGCAAGAACAAAGAAAGAAAAAAACAACAACTGCTTAATGCACACGTCAGCAGCAACAGTTTTTTTCCCACATATCCGTTTCGGGGGCAGACGAAAGAGTAGCAACGAGCAATGTAGGTGGTTCGATGTAGTGGGGGAAGAATGTAACGCACATCAACGTATGGCGATGCCGCTATATTTTCGTCGTCGTTATTGTCTGTTTGCTGCGTTCGCTCACTTGCACAAGCACGAGCATACACCGTTCAGGGCACCCTCTTCCTCTTTCACTCACTCTTTGCTCATTCAGTACATGAAGACTGACTGTGCGCTCATATTTCTGTTTCGATTTTGTGCGAGTGCGAGAGTGAACTCAAAATTACACAAAAGTGCAATAAACGTCATCAAGGTTATATGCACACTGCTTATGCGGTTGTTTTTATTATTGCTGTTGTTGTTGTTGTAATTGATGCAACTGCTAGCTTTGTTTACCTGTCAATGCACAGCGTTTCTTTTTTTTTATTTTTAAATGCATGTGCATACATACATAAACACATACTTATAGTATATATTCACATTTATAATTATCATTTCGCTGTTTAAACTACTTTGGCAGTGCATTGATTTTTTGTAGTTTTTATTTTTTTCGAAAACGTGTTTTTGAAAATAAATTTTAAAATACAAATTCTAATGTGATTTCATCAGCTTTTAAGTACATATAAATGAATCATTGCGCCATTTTCGTTATGTCTGGCTCACCAACATGCGCGCTTTCAAATATATTTAAAGGCAAAAATACACAACATTTATAAAATAAAAACAAAAAACAAATCAAATGCAAATAAATTTCAACAATTTGTCAATTCCGGAAATAAGAATTTACTCAATACATCGACGTCTGTTGTTTTGTGTCGTCATATGAAAACAAAGATCGAAAGACGAATGAGTTTTTTTTCCTACTCCATTCAGGTAGTCAACACATTAGCTGACTTGCTCTGTTACACACAGCACACCTTATTGAGCGGAATTTGAGTGGGTGAGTGAGTGCGATCGATTGAGTGTTCTCTTTAATGCACTCACACAATGCTTATTGGGAAAAACACTCAATTGCGATTTTATTTTTTTCTTTTTTCATATTTTCTTGGCAAACAGTTTGTTTTTAATTTCGTAATTAAATGCACACTTTCAATTTTTCTTGTGTTCGTATTTGCTCTCAAATATATTTGTTTTTGGTTTCTCTATCTAAACAAAAGATAGACTAGACGCGTCTGACTCGTGTATCTTATCGATACTGGCTGGCAGTCAATGGTATGGTGTAGAAATGTGCTTGACGCACAAAGTCTAACAAATGTCCTCAGTTTACTTAGAGTTCTTTCTTCTGATTAGAAAGTTGGAAAACATGTTTTGACGAGAAAAAGTTGTGAACTTTCGTATTCGCATTAAATTGTGTAGATTTTGCTTAAAGTGTTAATTGATTTCTTTATGTGTCATTCGAAAAGCATATTCCAATTGCTACACTTTTAGTACATTAATGATGTTTTTATTTTATTTATAAAATTATTTGTAGTTTTTTTCAGTCATTTTTTTAACTGTTTTATATCTCTAATTTCATTAAAACAAAGCAATTTATTGGAAATGTGCTGCACTTATCGGACTGAATTCTATAGCAAAGAATCTTAGATTAGAAAACTTAGTGCTGAGTTTACAGTATAGACTTTTTGTGTAGATTTAAGGAGATTCCAATTAATTTTTCCAATTTGAAAAAAAAACATTAAAACTAATAAGAATTTCTCTAAATCTACACAAAAAAATCTACAGTGTAAACTTAGCTTAAGTACATTCATAGCCAGACTACAAGATTCCTAACGTTTAATTAACATTATTTATCCATTATGACTCATCCGAAGACTCGTCTTTTTAGTTGAAAAGTGTCCAACGTTCATGGATTATTTAAGTGAATTATTTCTGTATATTTCTTGGATATGATTTCTAATTTGTATATGTATGTTAAAACTATAAAAAATAAGTGGCATTATAATTAATATTACAATCTCTCATGTTGATATTCTTTATACATATATACAATTTCATCAATTCCTCATCAAATTTTTCCATGGGGCATCAAACCGGCACTGGCGACAGTGTCTAATTGGCAGTCTAATTGATCGACCCACACACTGAACGCATCGATTGATGCCATACTTGTACTTTCTTTGCTAGCACACCCCTTCCGTCTCATTTTCAATCTCTTACGCTCTAACACACAACACACACATTCTGAATATGTAATATGCATACTCTATACAATTCCAACGAATGCAGTTCAATATGACGCAACAGCTGTCAGCATTTTACGAATTTTCTGATGAAAATATTGCCAACTCATGAAATCTAATAACGTCAATAAATGCAAACTGCTTAAATCAGCTGTTCAGCGGTAAAAACAAATTTTGCTTGGAAATAACAAGAACTTAGCGTTTAAAGCAATAAAAAAAAAAACGCAAAAATATTAAAATAAATACAAAATTTCGAAAATATCGAAACTATTAAAAGGAGTAGTAAAGTAATTTTTGTGGCGTATATCAAGTAATTTTTTTACTTGTTTGAGGGTATTGAGTGAAATTCAAAACTCACCTGATTGGCTTTGGTTGCAGCTGTTATCCGTGTTGCTGCAGGAAATGTTACCGCCGCCACCGACGCCAACACCACGACCACCCTCACCATTGCTACCGACACCGCTGTCAGCAGAGACGCGCATTGCGTTGTTGTTGTTATTAATATTGATGTTGTTGTTGCTGCTGTTATTATTGCTGCTAATGGTGTTTGTTGTAGTGTTCACAGCTGCTCTGCTGGAATTTTCCTCAACCGAAATGCGTTCAACCATTTTTCCTACGCTATTTCGAAGTCCCACACACACACAAAACACACTCAAATGCACACACACTTACGCACAACAAGTAGGTAAGTAAAAGCCGTAGAAAATGTTATGGAATAAGAATATAAATTACAGAAAGAATAAATGATACAAGAAGCAGTAGAATAAGTATCACGAAAGATAAATAGAATTTTTCCGGTCTAGCAGCTGCACTCGTACTCGTCGTTCGTTGTGCAGCGCTTCTCGTTCCCCCTTCTTCTTCGTCACTTTTCTCTTCGCCAATAAGAAGAAGAAGACGTCAAATTCAAATGCAAGTTGAGCTGATGTTGCTGCTGCTGACGTCGTTTCTGTTTCTGTTTCGATTTTCGTCGCTCGCAAGCTCCTCTGTCAAAATCGCTCTCTGCTGCTTATTGTACGTTTTATTTTTGTGTTTCTTTTCTTTTATTTCGCTTGCGTTTTTGCTTTTGGCTCATACAAAATGGTGGCACGATTTTTTTGGTTTTGGTTTTCGATTTGTTTCTGTTTTTCGCTTGACTTGCCAAAACAAAAAATTAAAAGAAATGACGGAATTTGATAAAATTTACGTTGTTTATGACGTGGAAAATTGCAGAAAATTTGATTTTGGAAATTTCACTGCGGTCCTTGGCTCTGAGAGAGTCTTGTGGAGAGACAAAGAGTACGAGTGTTTGTGTGTGGGTGTTAGCTTGTTAGCAGCTTTGCTTGCGTTGGCACAATGCAAATTGGCCAGCATCAAATTTGTTGAAACAGCTTAATAAAATATACAAATATTTAATTTTTTGATTGCTGAAATCGCAAACAATTTGGATGAGTTTCGCTGCTGCTGCTGTAATTGACTGCGCTTCTCTCTACCTGTCTCCCTCTCTCCTTCTACTGGTGCGGTTACAATTGAGTACTTTTTGCTGTCGTAGTTGTATTGTTATTCTTCCTTCTGCTAGTATGTGTTGTAGTTGCGCTCTATTGTTGTTGTAGTCGTGCTGGTGGTGGTGGATATGGTGGTAGATGTTTTTGTTGTTGCTTTTGCATTTGAGTTTTTTCATCACATCAAAAGAAAATCGCTGCTGCTCATTTTCTTAGCTTGGCTTGGCTTAATAAGATTTTTCTCCTTTAATTGCGACTCGCCTAACTTTTTTTTCATTTGAATGTAGCGAAATAATGCTTTAAAAAAGGCTGCTTCTATTTAGTTGTTGTAGTAAATATTATGGTAGCTGCTGCTGCAAAGTAATTCACTTTGCTGCTGGAATTTTTGTTTAAGATGTAGACTTCGATGTTGCTGGTATTTGCTTTCTAAATTTTTCTTAACAAAAAATTCGCTGAAATAGCGGACAAAAGCCGTTTTTCCTTGCGTTTTTCGCTTTTTTCTTTTTTTCGCTACCGGACCCCCATGACACAAACCGAACGAACGAACACACTCACATTCATTAAATCCGTTATGTTGTTTTTCACACAGATACTCCACAGACTAACCACTCTCATAATCTCATAATCGTTCAAGTGAAGGAGTTGAGTATGAAAACATAAGTCAAAACAACGTGGTGTAATCAGATTGAGAGCTTCTTCCACTTCTACCGACACTTTTGTGTCAAATGGCCCGTTTGCGTTTCTCAACCAATTGAAGGTGGTACCACCTCATGCTACCTACATTTTCAAGCGAACATGCGGCACTTCATTCATTAAATCCGTTTTGATTGGTTTTCGCTAACACGGAGGCCCACGTGCTGCCAACTATTCTGAATCGAAAATGGCAGTAATTCAGGTGGTTAGTTAAACAAAAATGTCAAAAGACAGGAGAGCTAAAAAGAAGCACAATAAGAATATTTCCAAATAAAAATACAAGGAAAATGACGTGAAAATTCATATGACAACATAGAATTCACGCTGTATGATGATTTGACTAATCTGCTAGTGTCGTGACATTTTATTGAAACGACAGTGCAGTATTGGCTTAGCGTATGTCGCGCTGTAATTGGTGGGGATTTGCCTCTTTCCTTCATTTTTAGGTAAATTGGCATGACATTTTTGCGCCAATGGTGACACTTTTGCGCACTTTTAGCTCGTTTGCGTAAGTCCATTTTTTAATTATTGATTTGCGATTTTTTCGAGGATTTTGTTTGTAAGTCATTTCATTTATTTAATTTTATTTATTATTAATCATGCCACTCAGGAGGCCCCGTTAAACGGAAAATTGACACAAAAATCTCAAGTGACAGTTGTGCGTCGAAATGGCGCACTTGCGTCCATAACACAAGGAAATGGAAGTCGAAGCGCCTCAGAAAGTGCTAGCTGTAAGTCCCATGTTTGCTTGAAATAGTAGCAGTGTTGCTCAACCTCAAAATTGATTTGTCGAAGCTAGTGTCAAAGTAACCAAATACTGTGTTATTGGTGAAAAATTGTTTCCATTTTTTCGATAATTTTGCAAGTCGAGTGCTGGCAAATCAGATATTTTCAACCGTTTTTGGCTATTTTGTGTCTTGATTGCTCCATCTAATTAAATTTGTTATTCAAGGGAACTACCAGCTGTGTTTATTGGTCGTTGACCGATTGCCTGATGCGTTTCATGAACTGTTTGAAGGTTTCTTGTAGAGATGGATAATCATCGATGTTTGGGTGCATCGATATTTTCGATGTTTTTAGCGAAATTCATTGATGATCCGATATATGGATGAATAAACTTGTTACTTTTTAAACATGCCTTATTTTTTATTGAGATCTTTATTTATGTAAATAAATATCACTTTGTCTAGGACTGTAGAGCTAAGTAATGTGTTAAACATGTTTTATTTTTGATTGAGATCAGTATTTTTGTTAATAAGTAAAAGTTCGTCTACGACTGTCTAACTAAGTACCGGTCTTCATTCCGAAACGATTTGACCAGCTGTACTCGAAACTCTCTCCTATTCGCAGTAGGACGCTGGAATAGGTAGATACTTTTTGAAAGTACATTCAAGGCGTGTCCTCGGTAATCATCTGAAAAAGGATGATTGTTTTTATTAAGCACATTTAAAGCACAACATATGAAATATTACCCAATATGTCAGAGGATCGCATCATTCCTAAATGTTGTCCAACATGATGATGCCATCTGCACGTGAAGATTTGATGTTAGTTGCCGTTTTATTTGCTAAAAATGGAAATGCTTCCTCTTGTTGGGGTGGTTTTGGCTGTTTCCATGGAGCTATTACTACTTGATCAGCGTTTGTCAGTAAAACGGCACTTAACGACCATATAACCCTTTACTTTTTGGGTATTTGTCTATAATTCCTTAATCGTCTACGGCTTCAGCCAACACCACCAAATAGAAACCTTAAATATTAACTAAGGATTATTTATTTATAAGAAACCAGTAAGGGCGGTATAGTTGAGTATTCTCACTATATAATACCCTGTACACTCACCTATGTTTATAACACGTTAAACTTTCGCCGACAGCAAAAGCAGTGTACCACGATATGGTTTGTGTCTTTGGTAAGGTAAGGCAGGGCTCACAGTGCAATGTTGCCATTAGATGGCGCTTTAGTACGGATTTTGTTACAAAGCATTGCTGCAAAATTTTAGTTTGTTGGTCTTTGCTGGGAAAGTGGTAGTTTGTTGTATGCAGTTGCAGTATGTTAACTGAGTTTGCATACAAAATTTCAGCATTGTATATTTTATAGTTTAGGAGATACAGCAATTTGAAGAAAAAAAATGACCTTTGGTTGTGCTCGATGGGCGGGAAGCAGTGGGCGTGGCAAAAATTCCTTCAAACTTGATCTAGCGTTTGACCTCACGAGTCTATCCTCCAAATTTCAAGTCTCTAGCTCTTATAGTTTTCGAGAACCATTGGTGAGGTCGGACGGACGGACAGACAGGGCTATATCAATTCGTCTTGTCATCTTGATCAAGAATATATATACTTCCCCTCCTTCTATACGTTACATACAAACCGTCTCAAACAAACTTAATATACCCTGATACACAGTGTGTGTACAGAGTATAATAAAATAAAAGTTTCTTCTTCTTGAATAATCAGGGGTGTGTTTGAAAATCATCGTTGTTGGCCTATTCAGTATCGATGATAGCTATGTTTTGAAAACATCGACGATAGTTTCTTGGTCAAGAGGCATTTTGGTCAATAAGAGGCCACTTACAGCCAATGTTACACTCGAGCGGGTCGAAAATACAGATAAAAGGCAAAAAAGTACGCAGAGCTTCTTCTAATTGCTTCTTTTAGCCAACAGCTAATTCAAGGAATACAAAAACGATACACGAAACGATTTAAGATTATATATCGTCACTCGATTATAAATCGATTGATTTGCGAGTGAGTCGTTTTTAAACTTTTCAAATTTTCGATTTGGTCACTTTTATTTAAAAAAAAATTGTGTATCTAACATTTTGAAAATAGTTAAAAATCATTTTCTTTCTTCTGATAAGGAACCACTCTCACTGTTTTAAATTTAATGTTGAATCTTTAAATACAACTATCATAACAGATCTCAACGTGTGTTGTTTAAATCTGCTTCTTCTGATCTTGTTCATGTTTGTTCTGGTGTCCCCCAAGGCAGTCATATTGGTCCTCTCTTGTTTAATCTTTTCATTAATGATCTCCCATTGTTGATATCTTATTCTCGGGTACTTATGTATGCCGATGATGTTAAGTTGTGTCTTTCATACAAGGAGCCTGACTCTCATGGCCTATTACAGGCTGATCTGAACTCACTGCATTCTTGGTGTTCACGAAATTTGCTTTTACTCAATTGTTCTAAATGTAAGTTTATGACTTATCATCGAAGTAAACCTCACTTGTTTACTTACTCGATTGATAACGTCCAACTAGAACGTGTCTCAAATTTTAACGACCTAGGTGTTCTATTCGATCCCAAGCTCAGTTTCATCCAACATGTCTCAACTGTCGTTAATAAGGCGAAAGGTGTTTTTGGATTCATTAAACGCTGGTCTAAAGAATTCAATGACCCCTATATCACCAAACTACTTTTCACGTCACTTGTACGTTCCATTCTCGAATACTGTTGTTGCGTGTGGTCTCCGCAGTACAAAAAACATCACGATCGCATCGAGTCAGTTCAGAAACAATTTCTTGTTTTTGCGCTTCGAGGCCTCAACTGGAACCCTAACGCCAGGTTACCGTCATACCAAGACAGGCTTCGCTTTCTCAACGCAGGATTGTTTTAGGGGCTGCTTTTCTTCATAAGCTTGTTGTTGGTTTTATTGATTCTTCAAACCTACTTAGTCAGATTAATTTCAACGTCCCACGTCGCAATACAAGATATTTTGTCCCAATAACTTTGCACAGATGTACAACTAACTATGCACTTCACGATCCGTTTCGCGTGTTATGTATGATTTATAATAATCTTTATCGCGTCCTCTCACCTGAAATCTCTCTCACAACACTTAACGCAACGATTCATCGGTATCTACGGGAAGCTGAACGCCTTTAGTGGATAATAGACCAGGATAATCATTTCTTGGTGGACTGATGGTGCATGGATAATCGTTTCTTGGTGGACTGATGGTGCTCTTCGGAATCTAAGTCTCTGACCACACATGGCTGTGAGTAGGGGCATAGCTTGCATGGTGCAAATAAATTTCCCCCACCGGGTCGGTGACTAAAATACACTGCGTGTTCATATCTATATGTAATATGAGTTTTTGTTTTATATTTTTCTCCTTATTTAAATTATCATATTTTAATTACGCTATATTTTGTTATTAATTGTTCTGTTTGTGTTCATATACGTACATAGACTTATTTTTTAATTAATATTATTGTAAATTAGAA
Source organism: Phortica okadai (assembly GCA_034638295.1). Taxonomy (NCBI): domain Eukaryota; kingdom Metazoa; phylum Arthropoda; class Insecta; order Diptera; family Drosophilidae; genus Phortica; species Phortica okadai. The sequence continues at coordinate 37,135,922 of CM067849.1, forward strand.
CTATCATCAACTAAACTTAAGTTACTATCTAACAGTTCATTGTTATGAAATAAATAAATATTAAATAAATAACAAATCATTTTCGGTTTTATTTATTTATTATTTACATGATTGAAAAAAAGTGGATTTGAATTAAAATTTAGGAACTCAAAATTATTGAGAGTTATGCAAATTAAATTAACAATTGTTATTGTATTTAAATGAAACTTGTTGAACAAAGCGATAACAGCAAAAATCGAGATGAGGAAAATTCAACAGGTTGTTGGTCTTATCATCATTTTTGCGAACTTGTATGAATAACAATAACGCCATTCATCATGCCATCTGATACCCTCGCAATTTATTACACCGCCCGATAAGTATAGACCAGTAAGGCGGCTGTCATAAAAAATCAAACAAAAGAAATAAATAACAATTATAACAAACATAGAAGTGAAGAGTAATACTAATCAAAAAGAGAAAATATTTTACCTGATAGAGCAATCACGATACCACCATGCAGCTTTGTCTTTACTTGCACAGTTGTCACTCGCTTCATCATTGTCTCTTTCAACGGTGCTGAATTTCATGCCTTTGCTGTATGTCAATGCATCACCCGCAGTACCAGAATATTTGCCCAAAGTTTTCAAAGCGTAAGCGTTATTTTCATCGTCAATACCAAATTGTTCATATAAAGCGTATGTCGAATTATTTTCAAAATCTTCTACAATGACCTTTAATTCATGACATTGTGACTTGGTTACTTGATGTACTTTTTCCAGCCCCATCATGTAATTGCCGTCAATATCACCGAATCCGCTTTTAAAATCGGGCCATTGCCGTTCAAAGTTAACAGATGCATCAATGCGCCGGAGTATAACCATCCAGTTATCTGGGTCGCAATACACAGGGAAAGGACCCAAGTTGGACTCGGGTATTTCTACTAGAAACACCCCAACTTGGCCTCTCGCCGCTTCAGCACAATTTCTAGGTTTCTTTAGTTGTTTTGTTATTTTCAACTCATTCAAAAAATTATTTAAACTGAAATAGTTATATTTTAATTAAAATAAGATGAGATTATTTAATTTTCGGGAAACTTACGTGACTGACATGTTGTTAGCTTGATCTGTGGTGCTGACTTTTATTTCTTCCATAAATGATTTTAAACTAAAGACAGTAAAATAATGAAAATTTCGACTACAATAAAATTTAAGTAGTAATCTTACCTTTCTGACACGTTTTTCTGGTTTTCACTGACAGTTTTCAACAATTCAATTGGATCGGTGTTCGTCTTATTGATATGGAAGTGCGCTGTTAAGGGCATCAACTCATGTTGAATATCCACCAAGCTGGAGAACTGCTTAATTAAGACACACCAAAAAAAATTATTTCGATTCACTTACTTTGCTGAAATATTATCAATACTATCCCAAAAGACGGAGCAGTTATCTCTCTGAGTAGATAATTCGTTAATTTGCTCACTACAAATAAGTAAGAAATATTGTATTATGTTTTACATCTCTTATCTTCATTAATTCACATAAATCACAAGCTTACCTTAAATTGAAATTCGCACTTTTCAATAATGAAATTTCTAATTTTAATTGTGCGTTTTCCAATTTCAATTTTGAGTTCTCAACATCGATACTTATGAAATCTTTCTTAATTTGCTTATAATCTTCCACCGCTTTGGAGGTCGTCTCTCCAATGGCACAGAATGTAACAATTATTAAAAATTTCAGGCACTTTGCCATTTTGAAACGCGATCAAGCGGCTCGGAGCGATTTCAAAATTCAACTAAAGCAAAGATTTTTGCAATTCTTATAAGAAGTTTCGCTTGAGTCGCTTTCATTGCCTTTACACAAATACACTAACGAAACGAAATCACTTTGAAGATAACATTTGAACTTATTTATTAAAAGTAAAGTGCAATGTTTTTTAAATCATACTTTGTAAGCCATATTCAAAACCAGTAAGGATTGGAATCGACAGTACTCGACTTCGACATACCCTATACCTTCAATTAGTAACGTCTGTTGTAGGGCGTTGCCCCGCCTACTTTTTAATCGAAATAGATTTCCTTTCCATTCAATATCATACATACTAATTTTAGCTCTTCTAGACCAATTCGTTACAGAGATATAACGGTTTTCTTTTTTTTGTTTTTGCTTGAGGTTTGAGTCAGCTATATACACACCAAAATTGGTGTTCCTATCACAAAAGACAACGCAGAAAATACGACTTTTGTAATATTTTACCGAGGTAGCTTCAGTTGTTTGCCCCTCGCCACTAAACTAACTCAAAGAGGGGGAAAACAAAATAAACTTGATCTGCGTAATGAATCACAGAATCGAACTGCGAAGAGCTTTTGGTTCTACCTATTATAGTTTCCGAGATCGATGCGTTCATACAGACAGACGGACATGGCTAAATCGACTTCTCTTTCGATACTGATCAAGAATATATATACTTTGTATAGTCGGAGATGTCTCCTTTAAGGTGTTACATACATTGTCGACGTGCACAAATCTAATATACCCTTGTACCATAAGGTACCGGGTAAAAATACACTTGCAATGTATGTACTACAATGAAACAAAATACCCTACACAAGACAGTCAACGTCTGCTTGATTCAAATAAAACAGAATTGTGCGGCACTCGAACTTAATCAAGTGCAGATTTTCTTATCACCGACTTGTTTATAAAAGCAATCTTTTGTAACATTTAGAACTCATTGTGTGACGGGGAATTAAATTATAGGTCATATTAAACGAGCTTTAATAAAAGACCATGACCATTTAAGACCATTTAATTGAACTTACAACCAGTGGCGTAACTATACCATCTGGGGCCCCTGGCAAATTCTTTTGATGGGACCGTATCCGTAAAAATTGTCACGTTGTACTCAGTTTGATTTTAATAAACTTCGAAATTGTCAGCGTACTCAATTATACGTTGTATATGTCCCACTAATGGCTATAGGCCTTCTCTCTTAGGCGAGAGGGAATGGTCTGTAGTCCCCACGCTAGCCCAATGCGTATTGGAAACTTCACATTTATCCATAGAACATAATATCGCAATGCATTCTTTATCTATTCTCTAGCATTTCGGTGAAGATACAAATCATCAATTGTTAAAAATAATCACACAAAGAATACGCAGTCAGTAGAGCCCTCATAAAAAAATATCAAATCCGGAATTCCCCTAACATAGTGTTGCTAGCTCGCCCCAGCAGCAGCGCCACGAAAAAAGGGAAAACAAAATGGGGAAATCCCCGTTCGTCAATGCTCACCCGCGCTGCCAACGTACCGCGACAAAATATGTCAAAACCAATGGATGCGTTCTAAAATGAATAGAGATATGCAATTAGCGATATTTTAATTAGCGAACTTATAAAAATATTTCAAATAAAAAAAATTACTCAGATACAATGTAAAAAAATATTTTTGAGCTCTCGGCCTCTTGGGCCGGGGCCCTCTTGGGTCGGGGGCCCGTGGCGTTTTGCCAGCCCTGCCACCCTATTGTCACGCCACTGCTTACAACTAAAACCAGAAGGAAAGCTGTCTTCGGCCTTGCCGGTCTACATACAAAACATATATGCCATCATAGGGGATATCGGCCATATAGTATGTGGCCGATATCCCTGACGCCTCGATCTGCCAGCGTTTATATGTCTATTTACACAAAATAAAATTAAAATATTAGCTAAGTATACTTTTTTTTCGAGATATTCGCCCATAAAGACCTCATACATTAAAAGAAAATGTACACCAGTCGTGCTACATTTGCTTCTTTAATTCAATGAAACGAACAAACTTAGTGCTAGTGTTGTTGTTGTGCCTTTTGAATTGTAAAAGAATAAAAATATATAAAATAAATTAATATTTTTAAGGTTTTTTAATGTTTTAGGAAATAAACACTCAATCAAAATTATCTAGAACTCGAATATTATACATTTCGACCGCACTATTTTTTTCAAAATGAATGCGCATGTTAGCAACAAAGATGCTGTTGTCCTCGTAGGTATAAACGTTGTCCAGCTAAGTTGTTTTGTTTTTAACAATTTCGATTTAACTTATAAGAGTTGAAATCTTTACATAAGCATGAGAATGCTTTGTGGGCGGTGCACTGCAACCGCCAATCGAAATCGTTATTCAAACTACGTAAATTCGACACGCCCAGAACAGCAACTGCGTTTGCGTAAACAAATAAAGACTTCGCTTAGCATTGTCCTTTTGCAACAATTCTTTGCAACATATTTTAGTGTGTTCGCACAACTCGATAAAGAATGTAACTGCTTCATCGTCGTCGTCGTCATTGTCATCATTATTTGTTACAATCAAAATTTGTAATTAAAATGGCGGACAGCAACGAAAGCGCTGCAGTGAAGAAATCGCGCGGTCACAATTCATTAAGCAAACCGTTAAAATCCTCGGTCTCAGTGCAACCGCGTATCCTAAATCGCGTGCCGAAATGTGCGCGTTGCCGCAATCATGGCATTATTTCCGAGCTTCGGGGCCACAAGAAACTCTGCACGTACAAAAACTGCAAATGTGCCAAGTGCGTCCTTATCTTTGAGCGTCAACGGATTATGGCCGCACAGGTGAGCTGATCATAGGAATTTCTGTCCTAAAGTATTGTAATATAAAATAAATGTGAAAAGACTTTAATTACACAGATCTACAAAATAAGAGTTCTTGAATGCCTTTTGATTAAATTCTAGATTTTTATATTCTTGTGAAAACTTAGCTCGCATTAAGGTGAAATTTAAAAAAAGTCTATTTATGAAAGAAAATCGTTTTTTTCTGTTTTTTTTTTTTTTAATTATTGAAATGAAATTGATGATATAGATGTATTTACAAGAGGCTTGACCTGTTTAATTATTTTTTTTCTTTTTTTCCGCCTTTTTTTGTAATAACATTCTTGAGTATCCCTTCTCAAGTTCCAACAGTAGTCAGCTAATATTGCCGCATTCCATCGACCCTGATACCTTTTCTCCATCGTCAATATATCTTGGTAGAATCGCTCACCATGTTTGTCGCTTACATCTCCACAGTTAGAAGGAAAAACAACAAGATGAGATTGAAGGAAATGTATTTTAAGAGACATGTTGCAACCTAGTTGTTGATATTTTTGTAGGAGATTTATCACATGTTCAACATAATTCTCACTTCTCTTATTGCTCGAAAAACCATTAACGACTGCCCTATAAGTCTCCTATGCCTCTTTTTCAAAGCTTTGCAAAATTGAAAAATAAATTAGTCTTGTTCATTTTTCTTCACATTTTTGAATGGGGGCTACCAGTTTAAGTGTCCGATCGATACCAAATCTTACAAGAACTTACACTTATGTCCATCTAAAGATTGCCTGAATTTCATTAAAATTGGTCTAGCCGTTCGCGAGTTATTCGCTTAGCAATATTCATTTTTAATAAATTAAATCAATGAAAAACCGTTTTATTGTCAAAAATAGTATATGGATCCTTAGACATGACCATTCAAAAGGTAATAGCAAAATTTACGCGACCTATCACTAGATAGTTTGAATTGGCGAAATAAAAACATCGAATTAAACTCTTAATCTTTAATATGACATAACAGACCAATGAGAGCTGTTGACCAGTGTTATTAATTGAACCTATTTTAAAACATCTCAGAGCGCGAGATATGTACTTAGCTGTTGACCACTCGTAAATATCTTTTGTACTCCAACTTTATTACATTTTGAATGAATTGGAATTTTGTGATTTTTAATGTTCATTATTACTATTTATATTCTTAATCCAAAGTACATTACATTATAGATATTACAAATTAATTTTTTCATTTATTACCAATCACAATCACTTCAATGCCTTTGTCATAAAGCATTGTCGATAATTTTACATTTGAAACATGAAAATAGCTCCTTTTATAAAATCATCGCAGGATTTGCTGCATTTCATCAACCTAATGTAACGCTTTGAAAGACAATGAAAAGAATTTGAATCGAAATTGGCTAATTAATCTTTTTCCCTTACCAATTCCATGTGCTTAGCCTCATCGAATAGTCGAGGTTCAATGGAGAGCTCCAGGGGCTCATCACTTTTACGTATCTTTGAGACTTCAACTAAAATTTTGGCTGTCAAATGAACGCAATTCGCTAAATTTAAATATTTTAACTGTGGCAAACTTTCAATAAGATTTGAAAGCGCCTCCTTGCTAGCAAAGAAATCAAAATTGTAAATGTTTATGCCGCGCAGATTTTTGCATTGCGAAAAAGTAATTTTAGTCAACCAATTATTGAGGGGCATATTTTTGCTGCCAATGTTTACAAAAGTGATCAAGTCATTTTTTATCTCAATCACTTTGTTAACACATTCAATCCAATCTGTGGTAATGGTGTCCTTCTGGTGTGCTATAAACAGTTCGGAAACGTTTGTCAGCTTGAAAATTTCTCTAAAACAATTTTGAAATTTTTCAACTGAAAATCCCAAATGACCGAGACCACAACACAGATCCAGATCGAGTTCCAAATTTCTATCGCTATTGAGCAGATTGAGCGCACTTAAGCAGTTGCAAGACTTCAAAATCTCACTTAAGCCATTGCTCGATATGTTCGTGGTAATATCTAATCGGAGTAGCTTCGGAAAGTGTTCGATAATGCGCGTCGTCACATTAAAATGTATGATTAGATTGGAAATGTTTGGCAAAAGTTGCATTAGTTCCAAAAGTGACCACTGCGCATTTTGTGACTGTTCTTGGCTCAATGTCGCGCACGATGGGTAAATTTCACATGTATCAATGTTGCCCTGTGATTTCTTAGTCATTCTTTCCAGTATATTGATGACCTCCTTTACTTTGTCTACTTTGAATATAATATGATAAGGTAAAACATATTTTAAATGACGCAAAAACGCATTTTTATTGAAATCGCCAACTTCCAATTGGGCAAAATCGACTCTTTTCAAATTTTTTGCTGCTTTACGGCTGACACTGGAAGTTATTGCACCTGCCGAGGTTGTAGCGCTCAAATCTTGAACAATACAATTTTGTATATAAGACCACTGGAAAATATACATATTCCACTTACCAATTTCAGAATACATTATTAAATTTTTTTTGTTTTTTTTTTTCTAATAAATAAATTCTATAAACAAGTCGAAGTTTTCGGATTTGAATTATCGTTTTGGCATCGTTCCTTTTGAGATTAGAGACGAATTAATTGTTAAAAAGAAATCCCATCTATCGTGTCATTGAAGCTTATCAATTCTCTTCCAGCCTACTTCAAAATTGTTTAAAGTATCTAAAGTTGCTTTAAATTCGCCAATAATCTCAATTCTCAAATAATAGATCTTCTCACAATGGAACCTTCATCACTTCTGCCTGGTTTTTAGATTTTCCGGTCCCGAATAACCGCCAAGTGGAAATTCATCAAGTTTGTGAAGTATGTGTATTTACTTTTGATTGTGGATATACACCTTTCTTTTTGACAAATATACGTATAAATTTTTTCTAAGGCTAAAAAATCTACATTTTTATACTCTTCACGCAATAAATAGTATTTTAACTTTGTCGTGAACTTTGTAACAGATCGAAGGAGACGTTTCCGACTATACAAAGTATATTCTTGATTCTTGAAGACAAGACGAGTTAATATAACCATGTCCGTCTGTCTGTATACATATATACAGGAGGAGACTTACAGTTTTGAGGTTATCGAGCTGAAAGGTGCAGAAAGGCTTCTTTTTTGTGCGATCAACTCATTTGTCGGAACCGGCATGATCGCACCACTGAAGAAGAAGAAAAATGAACGAAACTGTTTGTTTTTCTAGATAGAGGATTGAAATTTCGCAACTAGTGCCAGGCAAAATATATAAAAGTTTCATTGATATCGAACCACTGGAACTGGTACCTGCCATACGAATTGATGAAGAGGAAGAGAAGCAAATTTACGTTGTTGTATGGGAAATTTTCTTGTTTCTTCATCAATTGACTTGAAACTTCACACTTATGTTCTAAGAAAGGCATGAAAACTATTTTGATCAAAAAATGGGCATGGCAACGTTCACATGTAGCCAAATTCTATAGTTTGCATATTATAAAGCATTCTTTAAATGAATGATAACAAAAATATTAACGAAAAAGACCTAATTCTTCGGTCACTTGAGGTAACTTCCCATTAAGTTAAAAATTGGCAAGCCAAGTTGAAGCCTTTTAATTTTAGTGCTAGAAATTGTATTTAAAAGGTATTTACGACGAGTAGCGACGATTATAATATGGTGACGATTCCAAATATTTCAAACATTTGTTCAAAATAAAACATTAAGCACTTCAAAGCGATTCAAAGGGAATTCCGCCTATATTTCGTAAGGGTCCCTTTGAAGGAAAACTGTGTTGTCTGTCTTTATGAATATATGGTTAAGTTAGTTGAAAGAAATTAACTTAAAGTCAAAAAATAATAATAATTTCATTATTATGTAAATTATAATGTAAAGTAATATAAAGCCTAATCGATTATGATCTGGCAAGAGTTTATAACTTGACTACTGTTATCCGATTTCTTATTATGTGCCTTGAATTATAATGAAAGACGATCAGATGTTGTTAATAACAACTTAAAAGAACTGATTGCCTTAACTTAGATTACAAACAAAAACGTTTTACAGTCTTTCATATGAAGATTTAAGCATTCACATCACTTATCCGACAAAGACATACAGTACAAAAAAAAAAAAAACAAAGAGAAAAAATAGTTAGCTTAATTTAGTTTCCCTTAAGTAAAGAATTGGATAGATTGCCAAAGAAAATAACCCGCAGCAATGAAACGCAAAGTGAAAGCAATGAAATTAAATAAAGCCACAGGAAAATGAACATTATGTTGACGAAAAGCCGTCAAATCGAATAAAACAAATCGAGTCAAAATATCCGCTTACGAAACATTATTTGCACAAGTGTTCATCATTATTCAGACGGGCTCAAATTACCGTTGAGCGCGTCAGTGCAGCTAAACAGCCAAAAGGGCAGCAGATTCCCGATGGAATTCTGCCGGGACAGACAACAGAAAGTCAACAGTTTCACACTTGTCGCATATTAATTTCAATTCCACTAAACTAACAGCCAAAAAAAGAGATATGAGAAAGAAAAAGAAAATACATTTTAACACAAATAGAAACAGATTTGTTTGTATAAACTTTGCCTGGCTTTTTACTTTGCTCGCACATAGGTCGCCCTGAAGCGTCAACAGGCGGTAGAGGATGCGATTGCACTGCGTTTGGTCTCCACCAAGACGGGCAGGCAAATCGACGCGCTGCCGCAGGGCAACATTTTCGGCTTGACCGTCACGGAGCCAAGTCAGGCGGATGTGTTGGAATGTGAACGTAAAGACGTGGTGCACCAGGACCAAGAGCAGGACTCATATAAGCCAGAGCAAACAGCACAGGACTTGAGTAGAAGCAAAGGCGTAAAGCAACAAAATCGACCGGAACAGTCGATCATAGCAACAAGTAATTTAATTGATTGCTAAAATTCTTGTATTTCATTTAATTGTTTATAAATAAACAGCAGTGACAACGTCCGCTGCAGCCACGCCCACAACAATCTCACAGAACGCGATCGATATGTTGGCTCAGTTATTTCCACATCGTAAACGCTCAGTTTTGGAATTGGTGCTTAAACGTTGCGATCTTGACCTGATACGCGCAATTGAGAATATTACGCCGCCCGCTGCAACACCCCCCCAGTCGACGCAACCATCATCGTCGGCAGAGCCAGACAAAAGGGAGCAATTCGAGACATTACCATCGCCTGTACTTCCGGAGAGAAGCGCATTCCGGCCCGTTGTTGGCTTGGACAAGGTTAGTTCACTGGCATTTAGAATTCGCATTGTTTTATTAATTATTTCGCTAAATTATGAGAAAACCAGAATGGGTGCTATTTCGGCAATGCCGAAACTTATGTACTCTTGCAAACATTTTTCCAATTATTCTTGTTTGAAACTCTTTCTTATAGTTTTTCCAATAACAATCATATGAGCTTTTAAAAATAAAGGGGTGTAGCCTGGCCCACTTTCTAATTTGTCTTAAAGAAAGCAATGAACTCATTTTATTATCTTCTATCTCATCTGCTTACATAGAAATTCCATTTATAAGTTTTACTTTACTGATGACCGGTTCTTATGAAACTTTGGAATGTGGTCAAGATTTTGTAAAAACACCTAAATAAAAAGTTTCGTCTGTTTATATTCAAGAACAAAAAAGTTTTTCTAACAAAAACCTCATTTTTGACTGATCGTTTCTATAGCAGCGATATGCTATAGTCACCCGATATTCAGCAATCTTACACATGATCTGCATATACGTCCAAGAAATTTTTGTACAAAATTTCTATTTGGTTACGCCAAAAACATAGCTTTTTTCATGCACAAACTAATTTTCGACCGATCATTTCCACCGAAGATATTTTTTCGATATCTTTAAATCATTAATTAAATAGGAGGAGTTTGCACTGAAACAGACAGACAGACGGACATGGCTATATGAACTCGTCCCGTCGTGCTGATCAAGAATATATATACTTTATATAGTCGGAGTTGTCTCTTTCTCCAAGCTTCATGACAAAGTTAATGTACTCTTCTTGCAAGAGTATAAAAAGAAATCTTTGGATCCGAATTGACCTCCGACAAAAATTACGTTAGTTAGTTCTCTTATTTCCAATATTTATTTTGTTCTTATAGTCATCAAATATTTCCTTTTCTGTCTAAACGAACAACTTTTTAGAGACCAGTTACAAATGTTTTCAATGCTATCAACAGATTCGTATGGGCCTGTATTTCCCTGTTTGCTAAGAATGTACTTTGTGATGCCAGTATTGGTTACTTAACTGACTTGCCAGTATGAACTTAACTGACTGTTGATCGTTTCCTTGACAGTCACAGTTGCTAAATGTTCCAGCAACGAATATAAGGCCCTACAGTTCTTTAGATCTCGCTCTATAATTTTTTCGAATTGCTTCAGTTACAAATTATAAGTTTAAATTAAGTCAACACTAAAAATAATAGCTATCTATCGTTCTTTCTCGCCTTTCCTCACACATTTTCTGTGTACATATATAGTTTTATAGCAAATCAACAACGCTTGCTCTTAAATCAGCTTTCCCAGCGGCAACATCGGCACAATTGAGCAGCGCTGCGACCATATGCGCTTATCCCAAATGGATCGTGCCACTCTCATTTCCGGTGACCATGAGCCATCTCTCGAATCTGGCGCCACGCTGCACACTGCCGAACTGTACTTGCATGGAGAGCTATCAATACAATTAAAAATTTACTAAATATATATTTCCACTAAATTATTAACTTCTTAATATTACTTTAAATACAACTTCACAACTACAAAGAGATAAATTATATACAATAAAAAATAATCGAAAATATAAAATACCCAAAAAAGGATATTTCATTTATTTAAAATGAAGCAGGTGTCATTTGGAGCACTTGGCCGTTCATCGCTCACTTGCCGAATCGTCTTCGTCTTCGGATAGAAAGACGCGATCATCCTCGTCCAATTCCATGCTACTTGAACTCGCCGGTTGTGAACTGCTCATGTTCTGTGCCATGCCACTTGCGCCGGTTCCGTTTCCGGCATTTGCGACATGGTTTCCGCGTTTGGTTTGATTCGCCCGTCGCCATTTGGCACGACGATTTTGGAACCACGTCTTCACCTGGCGATCGGTGAGCTTTAGTTGTATGGCCAAATGCCGTCGTTCTTCGGGCGATAAATATTTCGAGCTGGAAAAGCGACCCTCCAGATTTTTCGTCTGTTGTGAGGTAAAGCGTATCTGGCCGCCTTTTCGCTTAACGCCAAAATTGGACATATAAAAACTGCCAGGAGAATAGGCATTGCAATAGAGAGCCGCGGCTGCGGTAGCCGGGTTGGAGAAACCTGTGTTAGTAAACAGAATTAAAAAACGTTGAATATAATGATTGCATTGATGATTAGTACGGTCAATAAGTATTAGGAAGTATTTGGAAAACATATATCATTGCTAAACGATATATTGTAAGCTCATTTGCTTTGATTCTTCAATCAAGGTTTTTAGATTTCCAAGTGTATTGACTCCAAAGAAGTCAAAGATAGTCTTTCCAAGGGCGTCGCCACAAGTGATCAGAAATAGAGGATAGTAAAATTACGAATTGTGGGTTAAATAATATAGTAAAGTTTTCTGTGTACATTTGATTCGATCTCTGGATGTTTGAATTTACTATTGGATCCGGTAGGTGGCGTTGCAATAGATTTTAGACAATTTTATGCTGATTCAACTTTTGCTCACGAAAATCCAATATGGCAAACATGTATAATGAAATATCGCTTTCTCAAAGAACAAACAAGTTGATTGGCCAATAAAAAGAATTATCAATGGCCGCATGCACATACACTTGTACTTCGAGTACAATATAAGCAACAACTAAATGTCAACGCCCACTTGTGCGCCATTGCGAAAACTATTTTAACAAATGAAAAACCATATGAAAATAAAGTTAAAATACGAATCAAAGATTATGGCGTATCGAAAACATTGAAACTACTTATGAATAGAGTAACGGCACAAACGAGCAATCGAAATGACAGCAAGCGCGAGGGAGAGAGATAATGTAAAATAGTGCGACAATGAGTGAGGCACAAAGAGCTATGGCAAGTAATAAAGGTGAAATCAATTGCTATAATTGTTATCATTGCATTCTATAACGGAACACTCGTACAGGTAACATAAAATACCAACGAACATGTTTTGTAGATAAGCACGTATTTCCACTAGGCATGTGTGTGTGGGCTATGCGAGTGTGTTGGCAGAAAATACTCAGCCGCCTCGTGATTACGGAAATGGCTACTTTAAATTAACATTCAAATTATGATCATTTGACAAAATTAAGTGCCTCAAAAAAAAAAAATATATATATATATAGAATAGAATAACATAATCAGTTTTTCTACTCTTTCCTCAACCTTTTTCGACTTTCATCCCTCATGCCTTGAAATGAATTCGTACCGCGTCATTGATCGATATTTAGCAAATGATATTCTGTGTGATTTTTTTTTTTGCGAGCAAATTTAAAATATCATAAAAATAAAAAATTGTGAAATGTCATAATTTAAATTGTTACAAATAACGTTATTAATGCTTATTTTTATTAAGTGGCGTAGGCGATAAACTCGCCTTCGTATTATTTTTATATTCACACTTCATCGTTTATAGATTTTCGTAATGTTTTTTTTTTTTTCGTTTGTTTTGTTTTTGTTTTATATACTCTTATATTTATTTTTATTTGATTTGTCGTATGCCATTCAACTTTTGAAATCGTAATCGCCTAAAATTGATTTTGTTATTACTTTATAATGCATACTCGTATAACTGTTTTGGCCACCCGAGCCCCATGCTTGCCCTTAAGCAGCTCACAGACCACTTATGTCTTCCCAGTCAATCGCTTATCGAGCTTAGACGCTCGATGATGGACAGCGCCTATTAATCGCCTCTAATAGCATTTTCAGTGCAGATAAGCTCGCGCTTCTCAACATTGTTTCACATTCTTGTCATTCTTATTATTATTTTTTGTTGTTGTTGTTTTTGTTTTGTCTCTCTTGTCAAACATTTCGGGAGTTCTGTGATAAGAAAATGTCCGTTACACCATTGCGTACTTCAAATCAACATTTGTGGTTGCAACACCGGTAAACATTGTAAGTTAACGGGAATCAAAACGGTGTGTGTAACGGGATTTTTTTCGAGTGCCGCTGGCGCCAACACTTGACTTTGACAAACAAAATGTTGCACATACAAAAACACACTCGTAAATAAATATCAATGTAAATACAAACAAAATAAACCAACTCTCACACACAAGTCACCCTTGTAACCCCGTTAATTTCGTCATTGGCGGATTAATCACTTCGTTTCATGATTCAATTGCTATCAAAAGTGCTTTGGAAAATGCATGTACACTTTTGTGGGGGTGTTGAATGTCTATGAGGCGCGAAATATATTTTAATATTGATTTTTTATTCGTTTTAATTCTTTTATTCAAATTATAGTTTGAGGTTTGTTTTTCGTTGAAGTCTCTCTCAATTATCAAATTCCTCTACGCTTACAAAAAGAATGTAAATTCTTGACTTCTATATGTTATACATTAAGTTTTCTTCGCTTTAGTAGATAACAATTACATCTCATTTGTCATAAACCCAATAAAATTGTGACATTCCCAAATATACGAGTGGTTTGTAATCTGAATTAAATATGTTTCCGACTGATGAGACTAGAACGAAATTGCAACCTAAGTTTCACCTTTCAAATAAAGTTTCTAAATTATGATAGCCTTTAAATTATTTAACAATTTTTTCAGCTAAATTAATGACCATGAGTTGCGGCAAGAAAGCTCCTTAAAAATATAAAATAGTTATGTATTTACATATATATATCATACGTTTCAAAATTAAAATATTTTGGGCCCAGAACATTTAAATGTAAAATGTAAGGATTTAGAATACAAGACACCCATAGTATGCCTCGAAAGGCATGCAATTGTAACCCAAATTATTCATCCTACTGATATAAACAACCATCTCAAAGCTACTCTCTTTGATAAACTTCAAAATTATGGCTACAAAACATCGACAAAAACGCTCTCCAAGTACCTGACTATCTCAAAGCGTTAAATTAAGAAAATATTAACCGAATTGAACAAATTAAAATAGTAGGACTCTGAGTACGACACGCTACGCACACTCACAAACGTTACCTGAACGGCAGAATAATCCTATCCTGCCCAAAGCTAATATTAATTAAGATCGTATACTAACATCATGTCCATCATGTCAATGTATGTATGTAACACCTTAAAAGAGACATCTCCGACTAATATAAAATAAATATGTATATTTTTGATCAGTATCGAAAGAGAAGTACATTTAGCCCTGTCCGTCTGTCTGTATGAACGCGTCGATCTCGGAAACTATATTATAGAACCAAAATTGTTTCGCAGGTCGATTCTTCCTTGCGCAGATCAAGTTTATTTTGTATTTCCCCTCCTAAACTTAGTTTAAGGGTGAGGGGCAAATAACTGAAGGTATTTCGGGTAAAATATTATTTTTTAAAATTTAAAATATTTATTTCTCGGTTGTCTTTTGAAATAGGAACACCAAATGTGTATATAGCTGACTTCAAGCCCAAAAAGATGGAATAGACAAATATAAAATGCTTATAGCTCGTGAACCATATAACTTACAGGAATGAAATTTGGTGTGTATAATATTGGGATATAGTGGAACAAGATTCAGTCATAATATAGGCGTGGCCACGCCCTCATATAGCCAAAATAGAAAACCGTTATGTCTATGGAACAAATTGGTCTAAATGAGTAAAAATTGGTATATATAGGATATTGAATGAAAATTAAATCTGTTTCGATAAAAAATTGGGCGGGGCAACGCCCTATTACAGCCGTTACTAATTGAAGGTACAGGGTGTATCGAAGTCGAGTACTGTCGACTCCAATCATTACTGGTTCTTACAGTTTTTGTATATTTTTCTTTATAAAATAAACTTTTTTTAATAATAAACATAGGGTAGACAAGGTTCATTGTTGGTATCTTAATAGTAGCTTTTACTTTTTTGTTTAACCTTTTTTTGGTGTAAGTCAGTTAATTCGCTAGATGAATATCGCGGACGGATTTTTTGTACTCAAAGAAATTTTCAAATAGTTCCGATTTAAAAATGTTTGTCCCATATAACATATGTATATTGAGTTGTTTTGATTGAAGAAGTTAATTAAAGAAGGGATCTAAAATTAATTGAGCTCTATCGTGGCTAACGTTATTGTTGTACAGTCTTATTTTCTTCTCATCCAATTCAGTTCCCAACTCACCTTCACAGTCCAAAAACGGAGCGTACTGATCGCAATATGCCGACGGCGCAGCTGCGGCGGCCGCTGCAACGGCAGCCGCCTGAAAATGAGGCATGAACAGTGTCGGATTCTTTTGTAGATTCAACATTTGCTGGTAAAACAGTGAGGCAGGATCATAGACCGGATTGAAACGGTATGTTGTGGGCGAGAGCAAAGGCGTAGCGCTGGCTTCGTGCGCCGACGGCATAAGATTCTTTAACATAAATTGTGCCGATTCTGTGGGCAAAGCATAAGCGGAAGCAACAGCGGCAGTGGCTGTCGCAGTGGTTACATTTGGCGTAAGGACACTTGTGGGCGTGGTTGTTGTTGCACTTGAATCAATGGCAATATTTGCAGTGCTCGCCAAACGTGGCGAAGGCGTAAGCACATTTGTAATTTCTTCTTTGGTCAATGATGATCTTCGTTGCGTGTCGAATGTGTTTGTTGTGATTGTTTTTGTGCTTGATGTTGTTGTTGTTGCGATTATTGATGTTTTACGTTCGAGTATATTATCAATTGAGAATGCAGATTTACATGTGGTTTTTGTGGCATCCATGATGACGATGCCTTTTTGGCGATATTCTTAAACGCTTCAAGCACTTTAATTAAACCAAAACTTTCCGAAACCGAATCGAAACCGATCGAAGCAAACGCATTCAGTCAACTGACTGAATAAA
The DNA here is from genome assembly GCA_034638295.1 of Phortica okadai. Taxonomy (NCBI): domain Eukaryota; kingdom Metazoa; phylum Arthropoda; class Insecta; order Diptera; family Drosophilidae; genus Phortica; species Phortica okadai. The sequence continues at coordinate 37,152,489 of CM067849.1, forward strand.
TTGTTCACCGACAATAAATTGTACTAAATCTGATTTCACAGAAAATAATAGATTGTATAATGTGCTGCTAATGGGTCGATATCTATATTTAATAATAATGGCACACACAGTAGTCATCGTCGTTGTTGTTCTTGTTGGAGTTGTCGTTGTCGATAGATAGATGGATCGATGATAGTCGTAGTCGTACTCAAATATGGATGATAATTTCTCATACACCATTGATAAGGTAGGCAAATGTTAAGCAGCATGTCTCTGTCTAACACAAATTGTTCAATGACAGGAAGCAGTGGCAACGGCGACGGTGGCGGTGGTGGCAGCGGCGGCAATATTGTTGATTGTTCGCCTGTACACCCAATCGTCGATCCAACAGTCATATAAATCAAAACGCTCAGCAGCTTATTAAACAGCAATGCTCAGTCACTTTGTCTCTTTCGCACCAGTAGTCTATGACCAACAGGCGTCTACTGGTATCTATAAACATTGATATTAGTGGTCGTATTTCACGTCTTGCGGTACTTTTGATCGAGTAATTGTTAATCACACTTAGTCGCTTATCTGAGCTCCGTGTTCACCGTCGTACCACCTATTCAACTATTTTCGTATATTGTTGCTGTAAACACATTAAGAATCACCAATAAATGTTCATGACGTCGAATTTCACCCCCAATAAGCCAACGACGCCCTACAACAGTTTTATTCTCATATATGTACTTCGTCACCCTACATGAATTTAAGTATCTACAACGAAGTGTCATAGGGTCTATACATAAAAGATATCTTGGTGTTTTTCTTTGCACATTGTTTAATACTTATTAAAACATGTTTGATGTCATACCGATTTAGCAAAAATTGGCAATAGATAAAAAATGAGCCATTGATATCAAAGAATCACATTTGTACAGGACCTTTAATGAAGCCATTTCAATCATTCCGTTTCCATTTAAACCCAATTACCATAAATGTAGTGGAGTGTATTAAACTTACATTCAAACCCAAAAGTATCTCTATTATTTAGTTTCCAAAACAATTTATACATTTGTATTGCAACTCAAAGAAGTTGTGGAAGAGAGCGAAGGCAGTTACGGTATCAAAGTGAGTTCGAATCCGAACTCACCGACTGCGCTCATTTCTTATCTGTGAAATGTACCTTTAGAGCTTTACCGATGATGGATTACCTTTGATTGTATAGTCTTGTTAGTACAAATGAGCGTAATTTTTTGTGTTTGGATACTTTATTTGATAGTCAAAAATACTGTTAGTGTTTATTATTCTTTCGCTTGTTCGATTCATGCAGAGGGACGTTGTGGGTGTATTTCATTGAGTGTCACCTAAATTGGGGTTTGGATTGTTTGAGTGGCTGGCCCCACTCAATTTAATCCGACATCGACGATAAACATGATCAATGTGTACATTTCGCACGAAAATATATTTGGGAAAAAAATTAAAAATTAAGCTGAATGCAAACTTGAAAACTTTGGAGTCACAATAGTTTTGACTTAACTCAACTTTTGAGTGTGAGAATATGGTCTGGCAAGAAAAAGTATTTGAATACTTACTTGATATTAATAACTACGATGTTTGAGATATTTAAATAACACAAAAAAAAAAAAAAAAGCACAAAAATATTCAAACTTATTGTTACCACTTGGCAGATCATGACCATTGATGAATGATATAAACAATACACAAAAAAAGGATAATAGCTCTAACCAAAAATCATAAAACTTTTAACATTGGCTTTGGCTGGGATGTTTTGCAAAATGCAATTCATAATACAAATTTCTCAAAATTGTACGAATGGTGACTAAGGATATGAAAGTGATTCATGCAAACCTATTATTCGACCAAAAAATGAAATTTACATTTTCGATAATTACACATTTTTTTTAATTGATTGGACAACAAATCAATAAAGTCCATTATGAATATACATAACTTCAAAATTGATGGGGATGATCATATTTATTTACTGCAATGTTTAATAATTTTTGATGAATTAAAGGAAAGCTAATGACTTTTTTTAATTCCCGTATTCATGTCCATAGATACTAACGAAATTGACATAAATTCTTCTTTAATTTCACAATTGAAAATTAAATAACGACGTGAAAATCATCAAGTCAACATGTTCTAAAAAACAGAACACGAATCGTCGGCTATCAGAGAAGATATAAATTGTCGAAATTCAAAACTCACCCGAACAACAACAAAAACATTGAAGGAAATGCGTATCGTCTTTGATAATTGTCAATAATTTAATGTCATTTTGAACGAGTTAATTCCTCACATTATCGACGACTGCCGCGTGCTTTTCAATTGGTTGGCTTCCAATTGGGACACATAAAGCAGACAAGTATCGATATACGAGTATCATTTGTATAAATATATTTTTGAAAAATAGCGCATTAACGCAAGTGTATTCGTATCGATATGTACATAGGTATATATGCCGGAGAAAGTACATTTGAACACCACAATGAATTATTTTTATAGGCTATTCTATATTTGCTTTTGTACTTTTGCCTTTGGAGTACGTTTTCAGATGGACTAGTATAAAATTCAGTTGTCATCTCAACAAGGCTTTCTTTGACACACATTTTTGTTCTCTGGACACGATGTCTAGAGAACTACAATGAGCTTTGCCCGACTAAGGCAACATTGGCTCTCAACAATACAATACGATACATGCAAACCATTAAGGTATTTAAACTTGTTCTTCTCATTTGCTTTACGTAATTGCTTTATTTAAACAAAATATATATTTATCTAAAGGCCTTCCTGGCGTTTACCCGTCTCGTGTAATATTTTACATAGGTTAATCAAACGAAAAAAATGGTTAACGAAGTTTAAATAATCGTTGGCTTCATGTCTTGCTCAATATCTTGTCTTTATCATATTAATCAAATCAATCAGTTATTTTGAAGTCATTACCATTCGTTCGAGATTACTGCACACTACTACACATTTTCAAAGAACGTATCTTCAAATGACGGGTTTCGCGGATATTCTCACACGTTTTCGTCTGTGACACGTAGTGGCTTGTACTCTTCTGCAAAACCCGAACATTTGGATAACTTTATCATACCACAAACAAAGGAACAAATAGACACTATCCGTCCATTAGTATAATCTTGTGATAAAATCATAGTCATTGTGTATGATCTTCTCCGTTCCTTTACTGTTCAGAGGCTGAACTTTGACAATTCTATTATCTGTATTGTCACTATCCACACCTTTTAATGCAGCTATAACTCGACTGTCTGGTAATGACATCAAACACTCATGATGATAATTATGTGCACGTTCTCTTATTGGTTTATAATTTTAATTTATATCGGTTAAAATCAAGCATTTCTATAACAACAAATGGTCCCTTATCGCTCTACCGGTCCATTTGCTCGATTCGCACCAGTGGCTATTAAATGTAAATTAATATTCTGAGCTGAACAAAATCCTTTAAAACTGACACTAGCAAAACTCCAGCCCTGATCAGCAATGCTGCGAGTAGTCTCTCCAAAAAACTGATATTACTTGGCTTAATACAAGTTCCTGAGTCCCAATTGAAGGTACTATACAAATAAACGAACTTAGTACTTCCGATATCCCACACTCTTTGACATAATTTTTACCACTCAATTTGTTACTGATGTCAATGTGTATTGTGTGGTACGGAAGTTCTACCTTTGGTATGGAATGCAAATCTTATTGGCGGATTTTGCTTCATTAGAGATAGGATTTCGTGAAAGAAAATCGGCATGCAACATTCGTTGACCCTTTTCTTTTCATTTAAAACATGTTTCTGATCCCCTTTCTCTCGTTGATGTTGGAACAGTTTCCATCTGACTCGTCATCGATGAATTTTTCCCATAAAATTTCTTTTTGCGACTTCTGCAATCTTATAACCAGTTTTTCCGCAATAACGACATTTTATAACTGGCGATTGCTTAAACTTTTTTTTGTCAAGCCTGGTTGAAAAGTCTGAAGTAAGATGCATAGTTCTTTCAGTAAATGAAAACGCTGACAATTGCTGTTGAAGCTCGCTACGCGTTTTGATATTTGTCGTGGATATCATGGGTTGTAGCCTAGGATCAATCTGTGACGCATGTGCCAGCGCCAACGAAACTCCTATTTCTTCTTGGCTCATTGGTTTCAACTTCGCCATTAATGACGCAATCAATCTTCTTGCGTATGTTGAGAGACACTCGTTTGCATTTGGTCGTCCATTAAGAATATTCAAGAAAATGGCGGCCGAAGTCTCCACACTTTCGTATCGCTGTAGAAATAACTTTTTAAACTCTTGCCATGTAATTCCAGCATACCAAATTTGTAATAACCATGGCAATGCGCCTCCAATTAATGAGCTACTAAGAGCGATAACCAGTGCACTTCCTTCTAAAGGATTTTCAGACATTATCACGTCTACAGTTTTACATCATGCAGCTGCATCGACATCTGAGTCATCAGGGTTGAACTTTTGTAATACAATTACTTTTTCACTACTGTCCCCTGTTTTTGTTGGCGTTTGTATCGCCCTTATAAGTTCCGTAAAATTACGATTTTGCGCTTCTAACAGTGCACGCAAATCATTGGAAGAATGAGGCAAAGCCGATCCCACTTCAGATATCGGAGAAGGATCATTTGAACCCGGCAATGCATTATTTTTATCGGCCATTTTATGTCTTGAACACAGCAATTCGCTTTTGTACTTTTGCCCTTGGCTTACTTTTTCAGACTGACTTGTATAAAATTCTTGTGTCATTTGAACAAGTTTTGCTTTGTCTAATTTCTAGACATTTCGCACACTATGTCTAGATAACTACATTGCGCTTTGCTCGATTAAGGCAAAATTTGCTCTTAGATCTTTTTCCCAACGATACAATTCGATATATGTAAACCGTTAAGTTATATAAACTCTCTTCGTACATGCTTTCTTTAAACTAAATTTATATTTCTCCTACATATATGTACTTATCAATGCTTAACCACATACATATGAAGATAATAATAGTTGAACATTTTTATCGACGATTCATGCATTATATTTGTTAAATAAGTCTGAAGTATTCGCAATAATGTCGATTGGCGACTCGTCGGAACACAAAAAAAAAAATGTATTTCCGTTCGAAGGTTTTTGTGTTATTGAAATTAGATAACTCATTAATCATTGACATTTATTAACTTAGCGTTTTTCGCTTTTTTTAAGTACAAAATTTCGACTTTAAACCCAACACTGAAAAAATAAAATTGTCAATTAATTATTATTTTGGCTTTTAAATATGTTTATTTACTTCATCTTCTTCTTTGTCTTCTTGAATCAGCGTCAATTAATTAAGAGCTGAGATAATATACACATAATTTAATCTCATCTTGTTCAATACATGATGTATTTTTAATTTAAATTTCTTTTTGCGCATAACTTTAATTATTGTTTAAAGAATTTTCTCTCCATGCGTTCCGCGCTCAAAAACTGTAAGTTTAACATTTAATTATATATTTTCATGTATACATTTACAGCACTACATTTTTACTGCAATTATATATATTTATTTGTATTTGTTAAGTAGTTATTTAAATAAATTACATTATTGTGGGTGTTTTTTTTTGAATAAATTTGTTGCCTTTAAAGATAAGCACGTTTCATTATTGTTTTTTTTTTTTTTATTATTCTTAAAGTTGAAATGAAAGACTTTACAAAAATTAATTTTCACTTCTGTCGATTTACAGCACCCAGAGCGTGCAATGCTTATTGTAATTGCAACAGTTTCTTCATTAATTAAACATTTTAATTTGTAAGCTTTCGAGTATTTTGTTTTACTTTTTTTTTTTTGAGATTTTCATCTAAAATTTTAATTTGTAAAAAATTAATTTGCTCTTTTTTGAGAATATCATGATTTTTCCTTTTTTCGGATTTTGTTTGCTCTTGCTAAATAAGCAACTTATTTGATAAAGAAGTTAGAAAATTAATAAATAATTACGTCTAAATGCCGTAATCGAATAGTTTAGTTTAGGCGTTGTTTGGTTTGGTAGTTTTAAAAAAATGTTTATAGTTAAAATTAGCAGGAAAGTTAGTTTTCTTTTTGTTTTATATAATTACAATAGGTTTAGGTTTAAGTAATAATTTTGAGCGTAGTTAAAACTTTTGCTAAAATTCTACTCAATGTTTTTCGCTTTTTTTATGTTTAAGGTCATTGTTTAATTGGTTTTTGGGGTTTGTTTAAAGCAGCAGATTAATTATTGGACTCGCAACGTTCCTTTAACAATTATTATTTTATTGAATAAATAATTTCAATTTCATTTTAACGTTGTTGTTCTAAACCAAATTCGCAACTGATGTTGTGTCCATGTGCTGTATGAGCGTACGCATGAATGACATTTCTTTGCGCGCATTTTCGAGTATCACTTTTGGATCATCGGATGTGCAACGCAAACAATTTGGCGCAAATACCATGGCCAAATTGGACGAATCCATTTTTGTGCAGCTCACAACATCAGAATGCGAGAATTGTTGCAGGAAATGTATTAGATACGTTAAGACCTGTAAAGAGAAGCCAACAATTTTAGAACTTCAAAAACATCAAATAAAAATTTTACACTTACCAATTTATTGATTTCAGGCAACTTATTAACTATTTCTTTGGCTTTATCCGGATCCTCGGTATTCACGCACTCCTCATAGTGCTCATCTGGTATGAGTGGATCGTAAAGTTCACGATACCAGAGCTTTAGCAGACTTGCAGGCGTATGTGCGTCAACTAAAATCAAATACAAGCATTAAGGAAATGTACCCTCTTGTTCATGTTGTTTTAACACACCCATTGTATTCTTATAGTCAGGAACATCCCACCGATCCAAACGATTCTTCATGCAATTAACTTCATCCACATCAGCTGAAACGCGAAAAATACCTTCAGTTTGTTTGCCATTAAGCAGTAGCACCTGTTTAAAAAAGAAAAGGAACAGAGGATGAATTACTAATAGAACGAAACGGTATCACTCAAATATCTTACATGTTCTGACAGCGTTGTCTGTATCCATGGCAATTTACGGAATGGAAATTTATCTTTTTGCAGTTCCATCACCTCAGAAAGCGTGTTTCCGAACATGCTGTTGCGTAGAATTTGATTCTATTTGTGTGGCAAAAAGAGGCATTTTTCTTTTCATTAAATTCTATATGAAAGCAAGACAAACTTACCCGCGCCTGTTCGACCTCATCCTCAGTTGGCTTCTTAGCCTGACGTCGACCACTGCTGCCAATACGATCCAACCGGCGACAACAAACAGTTGCATAATGTGAGATTTGCACATGTATGGGCCATTTGCCAACCTCGGGAAATGAAGTAGCAAACGAAGGATCACGATGGCGATTGACATAACTAAAGTGTTTGTTGTCAAAGGAATCAGTAACAATTTATTTCGTATGGATACAATTATACTTACTTAAGCAAAGTGGGCTGAAATGTCGGCGAGGGTGGCACAAACGACAAACATATCGCCATCAACTCCCAGCCGCGAATCAATGATTCACGCTTCGGATTCTCTGTGGTCTGGCGACACAGCTGCACATACAGTTCATCGCGTAGTCTATGAAAGACAAACAATATGACATGAAATAACTTATAGCTTTTGATTCTGCTGCTACTTACTGCTGTTGCGGCAACGATGCATTAATAATATCAATGGCCACCGAATTGAGACTCATGCCAGCACGTGCTTTACGATCGCCCATGTAGATTTGCACCAACTTAAATAGCTCGATCGCAGTTTTTTTGTCGGCTTTATCACGTGACAAAGCCAACATCGGTCGACTGATCGCCTCCGACGTCCAGCTGAGCATATCACGCACGGAAGACTTCTTGCGAAATATGCCCTTTGAGTGTAAATTCAAATTATCGGCGGCAAATTTCTCAATATCACATTCTTTCATGCACGCAAGCGTTGGGAGACCAACACCACCACCTCCGACGCCACCAGCAATAATGCTGCGTGGTTCGCTGTTCGGCGGAAATATCTGTTGTATTGTAGGTTTAAGTGATGGCGGTGGCAACTTGCTGCGAGACATGCTAGCAGTCGATTGTTGTTGGTGATTGTTATGATGGCCAGCAATAATGCTGTTATTGGTATCATCTTTGGGATAAATGGGAAAATTAATGCGTGTTGAACCACCACCACCGCCCCCGCTGCCAGAACCGTGCCTGACATTCATATCACCAATGCCACCACCTATGCCGGTGCCATCAATTGCATTTGCTGCAATACGCGATATCTGACGATTAGGTGAGGGTAACGTTTGGGATTGTTTCTGTTTGGCATCGTTCGGATCAAGCTGCAATTGCTGATGTGGCGGTGGTTGTGGTGCATATGGCAAAGGTGGCGCATTCGAGTAGAGTTGCTGTTGCTGTGCGTGCGACTGTTGATGATGCGCGCTGCTGCCGTACTGCACGGTTGGTGCATGCGATACTGTATCATAGTAGGAGATCTGATAACGTTGCTTGTTGGTTTGTTGCTTTTGCGGTGCCGATTCATTGCCAATGCCTTCCAAGACAGCTTCTACACTATCGGATCTGTAATCGGAAATACATCAATATTAGTGAAATGCTTTGACAAATATGTATACTTCACTTACATGTCTTCACGTCCGGCCGGATCGTATGGCGGATACTGATATGCATAATAAGACACGCTATCGCCCATATTGGCGTAATCATCAATCATGCCATAATTATGCTCCAAATAACCGCCATGCGTATCCGAACCGCCATCGGAGTCTTCATTATCTGGCTCATGGCCAGACAAAGAATGCTCCGACTGACTATCCGAGTGATATGAATCTGAATCGATTGGATCACCGAAGACATAACGTCCTGATAATTTTGCCTGCTCGATTATGTAATGCTTAAGCGGCAATAGGTGTTCCTGCATTTCCGAATCCCAGTTTGTGTATAATGGTGAAATATTGCCATTATCGTACTCTACATCGCTGTTATCAGCGTTCAGGTGATGCTGTTGACGCGCACGTCGCGAATCACGTTTGTCCCGCCTATCGGCATAATAGCGATCATTTGAGTGTCGTGTATGCTTGTCCAAACTTGATGAATTATGACGTAATGAGCCTGTTGCACGATTATTATCCTGCTGCAGTGGCACTGGTGCTTGACTATGATGCGTCGTTATGCGGTTTGCAGTTGATGAATTCGATTTCTGGCGATTGCGCGAATCATTCGAGCCACGTGATGAATGCGTCATCATGCCAATATTATCCGATGATGGAAAATTACGCAGCGAGGCAGAATTTCCAGGTTGATTGGGCGACGTCGAATTCAATTGGGCACCGCTGCCCACACCACCAGCACCAATTGTGCATATATCACTCAAATGTGGTGAAGTTGGTGGTTTATTCAATGAGATACGTTCAAGATTCAACAAATCTAAGCTGCATGATGAATCTTGTTTATAATGCGTAGGATGTGAATGACTAGGTGTGGTCACTGCAATGCCATGATTGGGTGAAATTATTGCAGCAGTGTGTGCATTAACAGATTTCGAAGATTTGGTTTTGATCTATGAATAACAACAAAAATGAGTTACAAAGGTATTAAAAATAATTTTTCACTATTTACCTGTGGACTAATTGGACTCTGTGGGCTCGAGTCACTTGAGTGTTTCTTATTGCTGGTGCCACTACCGCTGGTGCCTGCACCGCTGCCACCACCACCACCACCAGCATTGCTACTTGATTTTGCATTGGTTGTATGCCTACGACGTGCGAGAGGCGTATTCTCAACCGATTTGAAGTATTTTTCATGCATAGAATCATCGCTTGCCGCACCGCCGTTTGCCTCGGCACTTGATTTACGATACGATTTACTGTGATGACCAGCTGCTGCTGGATTTATGGACGACGACATAAAGCTACCCGAACGTGCCAAAGAGACTTTGTATTCACGTTCTATATAAAACATGGGTGTGAATGAAAAAAAAGTAAGAAAATTAGGATATTTAAATGCAAATTATTAAACGAAATGTATTTATTACTATCATTGGGATAATCCAAGCCATGTGATGATTTTACACCGACACCACCGCTGCGCTGTACACTGCCGCGTTGCTGCTGGTACGATGGATATGACGACTGTTGCTGCTGTTGTGGCGCTCCTGTACCAGCAACACCAACAACTGCATCCGGTGATATTTTCTTCTTTACTGCCTGTGGCGTATGTATCGAATGTGTTGGTGAGGCAATATCAGATGATTTTGAGGAGCAATAACCCTGCATATGACTGGGCAATAGCTGATGATCATAATACTTGTTGTCGCCGACAATGCCACCAACACCACTATTACCAAGAGCATAAGATGATGATGATGTGACATGCGGTAAATTATGTGAACTTGCGCTCTCTGGCAACATTTCAAAACTGAGAAATAGGAGAATAAATAGGACACAATGACAAAGGACGAAGAATGATAGCATTGTGTTAAAAATAATGATAAGCAATGAATAGCAAAGAAAACCATTAGTTAACATAAAAGTGAAAAAAGCATAGAAGTTTAGTTAATTGGGTTTTTAATAAAATGTATATTTACCCGCTATTAGTATTGCCCTCTTTGCAACTGCGATGTTTTTGCAGTGAACCCAGTCTCAAACTCTCGCTACCAGCGCTGCCCCCAGCGCCACCACCACTGACTGTATTGTCATTGAAACGTCGATAGCCGTGCATGCTCGAAAGACTTGAGTCACTCGATTTGCCCGATTCTTTGTAATGATTGCATGAATCTGCAAGAAAAGAAAACAACAATAAAGTAATACAAAACTGAGTAATATGAACTGAGAGTCCACTAACACACACACACACTCAAAGTACGTTTACCTTGCGATCGTCTTGTTCCATATTGTTGCAAGTCCATCGAACGCGTTGAATCCGCATCAGTACCGCCGACACTGCAAAATATCATAACCAATACAATTTCACAATTCGACATAATTAAATAATAAAGAATACAAATAATATGACGCCAATCCTACCGCCACCACCACTCACCGATAACTACTATGACGCCCACGTGGACTTGAAATCACATCCGTTGTAAGTTTCTCCTCGGAGCTGGCATGCAAAGGCAGTGGCACCGGGCCGCGGTCATCATTGCCGCCGCCGCCACTACGACCACTTGAGTTCGTCGAATTGTGCGATGGATAACCGCTGCCACCACTGCCTCCGCCACCTGCTGCGCCACCACTCATACGTGTTGTTGCTCGCGATTTATTCGACGTTGCATTGGACATTGGAGATTGCGGCTGTTGAAGTTCCCGCTCTCGTTCCCGATAGTCACGATCTCGTTCCCAATCCCGTTCGCGTTCACGTTGCTGCCTTTGTTGCGTTGTATGTGCGCCTCCGCTTTCAACACGATCATTCGGATCAGTATTCTGTTTGAGCGTTTGCAGTTTCGCGAGCGGTATGATGTCACACTTGCTCGGTCGATGCCAGACTGTCTTCTGTGTGGCCGCATTATAATAGTAGAAACGTTGCGTTTTTGTATCAAATAATTCCCACCACTGTGATGAGTCGGTGCGCTTAATTGGTACATCCTGTAAAACGAGTAAGTGTGGTGAGATTAGTAATGTGCGGTACATTCTGTATTTATCATATACATTTGAATTATATTAATCATTACACTTAATTGTCATAAAGAGTGAAACAAAGGTCATTATTTACTTATTGTTTTCGTTTTCTGTTTTTTGGTTTCGGTTTTGTTTGCGGTCAAAGATTGTTTGGCGCCAAGCAGTCTGCGCGATAAACATGAATAATTAATTTTCAATACAGCAAAACCAACAAATCAGCGTATCTATAATGTTTTTATACATTTATACTACACATATATGTACATATGCATATTTATGTACAAATGGTTATTTTTATGTATCCTCTTCGAACTTATTAATTGATTTACTGAACAAAAAACATTAGGAACGGCCTTGGTTCTTCTTTATTTTTACCCTTTCTATTAGTTATTTACATTTTTTTAATACGACTGCTTCTTCTTCTTCTATTAGTTGAATTCGCAGTCGACTTTAACACAGAAAAAAGAAAATAAAAAACTGTTTGTATTTTAATAAGTATGAGAACAAAAATGGATTTAAATCGCATAAACATTTTTACGCCATTGATTGTGCCACATACTGTGTGCCGCAAATGTCTCCCTCTTTTTGTCTCTCTTTCGAATTAGTTTTTTCTTTTTCAATTCTATGCTACTTTATTCTCATCTGTGTTGGATGATGTTGTTGATGATGACCTAATTTAAAATAAATTTAAAAATATTTTCTGCCTCATTTGTTTTGTCTATTTTCATGATGAATCAACAGCGAAACCGTTGTTTTTCGATGCACTGAGTGCGTGCCACTCTGCTTTCGTACGTGCGAGTGTATTAGTGTATGAACAGAAACTGACCTCGGTCATGATGAATGTTAATCTACAGATTAGGACTAAGAGAAATTCTATAATTAAAACAACTTGCCACATACACTTGATTTTTTTTTTAAATTGCATTTTTTTTATTTCCATGTTTTCCACTAATGAAAAATTGTTTTTCAACATCAAACTATAACAATAATAATAACAACAACAACAACGAACCGTTTCTATTTTGCAAGACGGCAAATCATGTAATGAGAATGCATTGCGCCAGTCACAGCGCACTTACGTACGTTGCCGTCTCATCCGTTCCAGAGCAAGCAAGCGCAACACTTGAAGTGAGTGACTGAGATAAAGACATGCGGCGCTTGGCTTGACTCGGCTTGCTTTTAATAATTTTTTTTATTATTATTATTTTTTTATGATTGCTTTCCATAATTACAAAATATGTATTTCAAATATCGTACAAGGCCAGCAAAGTGTAACAACGACAGCGAAGTCTTGTTGATGATCACAATGTGTGTGTGTGTGTGTGTATGTGTGTGTGTATGTTCAAATGGCACGCGTAGACAACGAGGGCTACAAAACAAAACAAAAAAAGAATTTAAACGCAAATCTAATTCAATTCAACCCAACCCTGGGCAATGTTGCCTTACTGCAATGCCTTTTTCGCACACAAACACATATACCATCGTACAATTATGCAATTGTCGTGTTTTAGAAAAGACAAAGACTCATTCAAGCTTGCAAAATGGCAAATGAAAAATGAAACTCAAACCGAAAACGCTAAAATTTGCATTTTTTTTTTTTGTGTGTGCGGCGTCAAGTTGTGCGGAGGCGGTACATATCTGAGCATGACGAAGACTTATAATGATGAAAACCCTTTTTGTTTCGTATTTCTTTTTTGTTTATTATGTATTTAAATGGGTTGAAGCTCTCGCTCTCCACTGACATCGCCTCTGACGGCTCTGCCACCGTCGCTGACGCCAACAACAAGTGAAAGCAGCAAAGCAATGGAACGTCGAGTCGTTGCGCGTGAAGAGTTCAAGGTCGAGTTGCCATCGTGAGAGGCTCTGAGTCGTGAGTGATAAAGCAATGGGCGTTTATGGGTGTTCGCTGCTGGGTGCCGTATTTAGCCTTGATAACACTGAAGGATGGCACTGGCGTGATTCTTTTTTTTGGAAGCGTTTGTATAAATATTTACTAATGGTTAAAAATTGATTTACTAAAATATTATTTACTCTATCTTCTTCTTTGCAGCATATCGTGTCACACGAATGCACATACATATGTACCATTATAAAGCACGTCAAATTGTTGTACGTAAGCGGAAGTTGGCACGTGTTCGAAAACGGGCTGACTTTTTTTTTTTATCAAAAATTTATATGGTCTGATAAAAGCAACGAATACCATCTGAAGTACTTCTTGTGCTACCGTTACAATAGAGGCATTAGCATTGTTTGAATTGACAAACGATCATTTGTGCGGACAAAGTTTACCGGAAGTTTTGCATTGTTGTTGGTATTTTTTTTTTTTTTGTCTACTCTTTTTTGCGCGTTTCATTCAACTCGTTTTGTGTTGTATGAACAAAAACAAAAACAACAACAAAATGCAGCACAAAAAAAGAAGTGTATGTAAGTATCAAAACGAGTAAAACAAAACAGGTTAAATAAAAAAATTAAAGGAACGTTTTTTCTACTACTACAACTTCACCGGTATCGCTTTGCTGCACACAAGAATGAAATCATATTCATAAATTTCAAATCACGTACACACACGCACAAAAGAAGGAAAACTTTTTGTTCATAATATAAACAAAAAAAAAAAAATATTATACAAAGAAAAAGTGTCATCAGCAACAAAACTGAAAAAGAACAAGAAGAAAAAATAAGGTGGGCAAGACGTCGTCGTCGTCACCATCAACAGCAAAAAAAAATAAAACAACGACGACCATGTCGGCGGCATTTGTTGCTAATTTAAAGCCTACACGTTTCATTTTTGTTGTTGTAGTTGCTGTAATTGTGCTGTAAGTCAATGGAAAGAGCGCACGGGAAGTGCGAGAAGGAAAGAGAGAGAGCTAGCAAATGACGTAGGCGTGCATAAAGGCTTATGAAAGGAAGTTTGCAAAAGGGCGAAAAGCACAAAGGGTACGGAGTGTGAAAGACGCCCTTTTGAAAAGAAGTTACTTGCATAAAGAAAGGATTATATTGCGCATCTAAAAGGATTCACTAAGCACACGGATGTACATACACACACACATACAGTGGCATGCATGCGGAAGCTTTAATGCAGCGACGCAACAGAATGAGGCCAAGTCACGACTTGTTTTTGTTGTTGCTATTATTATTGTTATTGTTGCCATTACTGTGCTTCTGTTGCTTCCTGCTCTCTGACCAAAATTTATAGTCACATGTCCAGTCCAAGCATATATATTTTTTGTATGTAAGTAAATATCTACGTATGTATATGCATGTAAATACATATGTATTTATGCCAAATGTATTCGTATTTTTGTTTATGTTTATGTATATGTGAGTAGTTCTGGGTGTGTGCACGCACGCGATAAAGAGTGAGAGTGAAAACGAGCCGAGTAGAACCGAATTGAGCCGAACACTAAACAACTCTTTGCGAAAATGCCTGCTGCACATGCAATGTTCATCTTACTTATACATGTTGTTGTTGTTATTATTGTTATTGTCGTTGTTGTTGCTGGCGTTGTCGTTGACTGGTCGTTAATGCCGTATAAGGGTCGCAGCTGAGCACTTAAATCACAACAACAAATTGATGTAAAACATACACACACACACATCACACACAATCTAGAAATTTGGTAAGCGCCGAGGACATTTTAAACGTCAGTCGTATTGTCGTCGAGGACATACACGTCCTATCCTTGTATGTGTGTGTGTGTGACTAACACTGGCAACAACAAAATCAATAAATTTTTCACTATTTCCGGCACGAACAAAAACGTTCAAGCCACAAAGGCACGCAAACTCGACGCCTTCTTCTTTGCAAACGTTTTATTACGGCGTTAGGCACATTCTTCATTATTTTTATTAGTCAGACACACAACCTAACTGACTGACTATCTATCTGGCTGCCTGCCTGGCTGTCTATCTCGTTAAATCCGATAAAATGACAGACGGCGTTGTCTTCATTGTCTTGTCTTCGCTGTCGTTACCGAAAAATTTACATGAACATGTCACGCTTACACCTTAGGTTGGGCGTAAATTGTTATGGTCTACAAATTGTCTACCAAAATGACACTTTAGTGTGCGCCTTTTTGTGGATATTAATCTTTGCAAAATTTTTATTACTGCAGCAGAGATGACTTTCAAGTTGTAAATATCCTTAAACAACATCATTAATGGGCTATGCTCCGGTTTTCATTTACTTTTGCGTTTTACGTTTTCAAAAAAATCACGTGATTTCAATTTTGTGTGCTCCGAAATCCGTAACTTTTGAGTTATCGAAAATTGTAAGTCTCTGGTTATATGTCAAATATTTATTGTAAAGCAGTTGTGACATTTAAAATGTAAACAACATTGATGGAAAAAAAGTCGGCAGAGCACCAAATTTTCTATTGACAAAGACATTGAAAAGCCTTCAGCAACTTTTATTCAATAAAGGACGATTTCGCGGACATAAAAACCTACCAGCTGTCTTTTAAATCGGGCCGTGCTGGACACGGCACTGAAAGTTCAGCGAACACTAGGATAGCCACGCGCATCACTAGCTGTCTTTTTGCTAACCTGGCACTACCGTATAAGCTAGTACACTAGCTTGCCAACCGTCAGCTTTCGCAGGCTGAAAATTAAAGGAAAATAAAACAATTTGTTCATAACAATGCCGTTTACATTTGCAATTTTCTTGTTATGAAGAAAAAAGATGACGCAAAATCCGCGAACTATAAATTTGGCCTTTGACATTTATGGAAATATGTACATATGTATATATCTTTATTATAATATTTTGACGCAATATCTAACGTTGGATAACATGACAAATATATCCTATGCATTGCAGGGAATTAAGTTGGCCAATAGTCCTTAAGGTTTTGTTAATAATCTAACTTGTAGAAATGTCTTCAAGCTTATGTAAGTTAATGCAATCAGAATTCATGATTAACAGCATGTGTGAATGTTGCTCAACACTGTTGGCAATAACAGTCAACAAAGCTGTGGTTAACGGTCATGGAAACAAAACAGTTATTTTACATAATGCCGGGCTCAGGGATTTCGAATCTTAGGGCTAGATTAATTTAAGATGTATTTTTTGGTAACATTTCCGTTCTTTATATAATTTGGCTTGCTGTAAAATTTGCTGAGTCATATTCTACTCGTGCTCGTGCTCACTTGGTTAGATTTTGAAATTTGTAATAAAAATTAAATAAATATCTTTAACTAGATTTGAACTATTATTGAAGCACTAAAAAGTATTGTTGCCTGTAGAGCATCATACTTGAACTTAAATACAAAAGTAAAGACAAATTAAGCTGCATATAAAGCATTTGTCTTCTTTTTGTTAACTGGCGCCCAACGTTATTCAAAAACCAGCGACTCTAAAAAATATATTGTAACAAGCTCGTCAACACCGACAGCTATAATATATTAAATACTCAACATAAATCCAAATTATCAAACATAATTTCAAAGCCATATACGCTTGACTTATAACAACGAAACGGAGAATCAACCAAAAAATTTCAAACTAGCAAATAAGGAACTTCAACGCAGAGGGATCCACCAGACAGCAACAGAGCGCAATACCTTCAACGGCACTTCGGAAATAGAAGAATTGTTAAATATTTAATAAAATGCAAATGTAAGTGGAGCGCTCATTCAATTAATTAACGTATAAAAATTTCTGTGGAATAACTTTTTGCATGAGTGACAGTGAAATAGAACAGTTAATTGGGGGATTAAAAGAAATAAAAATTCAAGATATTAACAATAGTCAACGACGGTTTGAAATTAAAATAGATAATAAAATGGCATTCACAATAGAAAATTTAGAATCACTGATAGAGATTGCTGTCAAAAAAGCAATGGCAGAACAAGAAACAAAATTACAAAAAATTTGCAGTCAGCTAGAAAAACTTAATACCAAACTGCCAGAAGTGGAAGTTTATACTGATGCAGAAATAGATCCAAATGTGACTTGCAATGAAACATTAGATATTGTTAAGTCACTTCCAGATTTTGAAGGGAAGCATGACACCTACGTTTCATGGAGAAAGGCAGCACACATGGCATACAAAATGTATGAAAACTTTGCAGGCAGTTCAAAGCACTATCAGGCTTTAGGCATAATGAGAAATAAGATCAAAGGTCCAGCAGACACAGTGTTGGCCTCATTCAATACACCGTTAAACTTTAAAGCTATAATCAGTAGGCTTGACTTCACATATGCCGATAAGCGTCCAATATACTTGATAGAGCAGGAGTTGTCCACTCTCAGACAGGGCAATATGACATTACTGCAATATTATGACGAAGTTGAAAGGAAATTGACATTGTTAACGAATAAAACTATAATGACTTATGATATTGCAGTAGCGGCATCACTTAACGAAAAGTACAGAAAAGATGCACTCAGAGTGTTCGTATCAGGTACAAAGAAATCACTAAGTGACGTACTTTTTGCGTTAAGACCAGAGGATCTTCCATCTGCTTTGGCATTGGCACAAGAAGTTGAATCCAATCATGAGCGTTATAACTATGCTAAAAGAGTGGAAGATATAAATCAACGGTTTGAACAAAAACAGCAGAATAAAGATCAAAGTACAAATGGTAACGGTAATTCCAGTCAACAAGGGAAAAATCCATATTTTAATTTTAGACGACAAGACTCATCATTTAGGCAAAGTCAATCTAAACAAAATCGGCCAGAGCCAATGGACGTGGATCATTCCTCCCGATTTAGACAAAATACTCAATATCAACAGACTTCAAATAGTTCTCATCATGCACAAAACCAAAACTTTAACAAGTATAATCAATGGCAAAATCAATATGGTGCGATTGAAAATCAGGTTCAGCCCCAAAAAAGAACAAATAGTGGCACAGCACGTTTTACAGGACCAAAACACCAAAGACTTAACCACATTACTCACGGAGACGACTCTCAGAACAGCGACGAATATCAACTCAAAGCAGAACAAGCGGTAGAGGACTTTGACAATGACTGTGAGAGCTATGATGAGGTTAATTTTTTAGGAATTACTCCCTGCTTCCGTTCATAGAAAGAACGATAGCAGGGAAAACTATCAAACTTTTAATAGACACAGGAACTTCAAAAAACTACATTAAACCTTTACAAGAACTAAAAGGCGTACAGCCAGTAAATAATAATTTTCAAGTTAAATCAATTCATGGATATAACACTATAAAACAAAAATGTCTAATGCATTTGTTTGATATTAATACAATTTTTTTTGTTTTGCCAAACCTCACAACATTTGATGGAATTATCGGACTTGACTTACTTAAACAGATTAACGCGACTTTAGACTTCAAATTTAAACAGCTGATCACTGATAAGGGGTCAGAACACATTAAGTTCTTAAAAGGTTCCAGTGTAAATTTCACTGAAATAGAACACATTCAAGTTCCACACCAGATAAAAGATAATTTTCAGAAAATGTTAGAAGATCGAACTGGCGTCTTTGCAGAACCAGAAAAAGCACTGCCCTATAATACAAACATTATTGCGACAATTAGAACTGAAAATGAAGATCCTGTATATTCTAGATTGTACCCATACCCAATGGGGGTGACAGATTTCGTAAACTCTGAAACAGAAAGGTTGCTTAAAGATGGCATAATCAGACCATCAAGGTCTCCATACAATAATCCCGTTTGGGTGGTAGACAAAAAGGGGATAGACGAATTGGGCAACACAAAAAAACGCCTTGTTATAGATTTCAGAAAGTTAAATGCAAAAACTATAGATGACAAATACCCTATCCCGAACATAACTACTATTTTGTCAAATTTAGGAAAAGCTAGATACTTTTCAACGATAGATTTGACATCAGGATTCCATCAAATCTTGCTTGCTGAAAAGGATAGAGAAAAAACAGCTTTTTCAGTCGGAAATGGGAAATACGAATTTTGCAGACTACCATTTGGTTTAAAGAACGCACCCAGTATTTTTCAAAGAGCTATCGACGATGTGCTTAGAGAATACATCGGGAAGATGTGTTTTGTTTACATTGATGATGTAATTATTTTTTCACAAGATATGAATAGTCACGTTAAGCATATTGCTTGTGTCCTAGACAAGTTATATGATGCCAATATGAGAGTCTCGCGTGAAAAGTCAAATTTTTTCAAAGAGAGTGTCGAGTATTTGGGATTTGTTGTGGCTCGTGATGGCATAAAAACATGTTCCAAAAAAATTGAAGCTATTCGTAACTATGAACAACCAACAACTTTGTTCAATGTTAGATCGTTTCTAGGCTTAGCAAGTTATTACAGATGTTTTATTAAAGATTTTGCTACAATAGCAAAACCACTAACTGATTTATTAAAAGGTGAAAATGGCAAAGTAAGCTCTACTAAGTCGAAGAAAATACCAGTTAACTTTGATGACAAACAATACCAAGCATTTGAAAAACTTAAAGAAATTCTTACCTCCGAGAATGTTATGTTACTCTATCCAGATTACAATAGGCCGTTTGATTTAACTACAGATGCTTCATCTTTTGGCTTGGGAGCCGTCTTATCACAAAATGGCAAGCCCATAACTATGATATCAAGAACATTAAGGGATAGAGAACTCAATTTTGCTACAAATGAACGAGAATTACTCGCAATAGTTTGGGCATTGAAAACTCTTCGAAACTATTTATACGGAGTAAAAAATTTAAATATTTTCACTGATCATCAGCCTTTGACGTTCGCAGTTTCTGACCGAAATCCAAATGCCAAAATCAAACGCTGGAAAGCTTTTATTGATGAACATAACGCCCAAATTTTTTATAAGCCAGGAAAAGAAAATCATGTGGCAGATGCATTGTCAAGGCAGAACATTCACGCTTTAGAAGACTATGATTGCTCTGATGTTGCCACAGTACACAGCGAACTATCATTAACATATACTATAGATTCAACTGACAAGCCGATCAACTGCTTTAAAAATCAAATTATTATAGAGGAAAGTAGGGTCGACTCAGATCGTATGATTATCATGTTTTGTAAGAAAAAACGTCATTTCATATATTTTTCGAACAGACAAACGTTGTTTCAAAGGGTATATAAAGTAGTTGAAAAGGACGTGGTTAATGTTATTTACTGCGAATTACCAATACTGGCATTCCTTCAACACAAACTTGTTGAAACTTTCCCTGGAACGACATTTCGACATGCAAAACGAATGGTTACTGATATTTTGGACAGGGACGAACAGAAAGAAATTGTAGTAACAGAACATAATAGGGCACATAGAGCCGCTCAAGAGAACGTGAAGCAGATATTGCAGGACTATTTTTTTCCAAAAATGACTCAATTAGCGAACGAAATTGTCGCAAATTGTAAAATTTGTCAAAGATCGAAATATAATCGCCACCCACAGAAACAGCAGCTTGGGGAAACTCCTATTCCCACAAGTTTAGGTGAGATTTTACATATTGATATATTTTCGACAAATAAATGTTACTTTCTTACTTGCATTGACAAATTTTCCAAATTTGCTATAACACAACCTATGACATCCAGAACAATAGTTGACGTACGGTCAGCAATATTGCAGTTAATGAATTTTTACCATCGTACTAAAACAATTTATTGCGACAATGAACCGTCTATTAATTCTGAAACGATTAGATCACTTTTAAATAATCAATTTAATGTACAGATAACCAACGCTCCAACACTTCATAGCACTTCGAACGGTCAAGTGGAACGGTTTCACAATACCCTCCTTGAGATAGCTCGGTGCTTGAAGATTGAAAAATGTCTTAATGATACGGTTCAAGTAATACTTCAAGCTACAATAGAGTACAACCGCTCAATTCATTCAGTCACGGGCAGGCGACCAATTGATATAATACATGCGTCTTCTCCGGAAATTGATACAGACATAACAAATAAAGTTCGTAATGCACAAGATACTCAATTGAAAAGACTAAACAAGGTAAGACAGGATAGGCAATTTCAAGTAGGAGATAAAGTGCTCGTAAGATCAAATAAAAGACTAGGTGACAAACTTACTCCATTGTACTGTGAAGAGATTGTGGATGCTGACCTGGGGACCACGGTCTTAATTAGGGGGAGAGAGATTCATAAGGACAATTTGAAGTAAGTTTTTGTTAGTCACTCTTTCAAAAAGTGGAATAATAAATCCATCTATATTATGACTTAATATTGAGCGTTCCACAAATTTTATGAGCACGGCACATATTATTGGTTTATAATTTTATACATATTATATTTTTCGTTTATAACTTCATGCATCAAAATAACACAAGCATAGATTAGTTTGTAAGACACTCTTAGTACTTCGCATAGAACATCAACAACATAGTCCTTAATTTTTGCGATAGCAACAGCCTGGCTGACTGTGGAAGATAACAATCAACAGAACTGCTGATCAACTCCGACAACACCATTTTACAAGGAGTGACTTCCCCTTACCTATCAAACAAAAGTCACGCACCGTCACTATTGCACAATATAATATATCTCCGACCAAGTTACACCGTTGACGTATATCAATTTATTTTGATAAATAGTAAAGACGCGGTCATAATAAAACAAGTCGCTTTGGTCAACAGAGTGAGGCTTTTTATCATTGGAGCTGTTCTAATAACAAATGGGCCATTGTGAGAAAGTTTTCTGACTTAGCATCGTCAACATTTGTCAACTAATCCGGCTATCATGTGAAAGTCAGCATTGTGTACTTCCAGAAGATAAGCTTTGGATCTTGCGATGCATCGATAAAAACCTTGTACAAGACTGGTTGTAAAATGGCTTGAAACAGTTTCTATATGGTTTGAAGATATTTCAAGATTGCAAAAGAATCTGATGCTGTTACCAAAACTTTAGGAAAACCGAGGACGCTTTTCATTAAGTAAGGGAGAAGTTAATGCAATCAGAATTCATGATTAACAGCATGTGTGAATGTTGCTCAACACTGTTGGCAATAACAGTCAACAAAGCTGTGGTTAACGGTCATGGAAACAAAACAGTTATTTTACATAATGCCGGGCTCAGGGATTTCGAATCTTAGGGCTAGATTAATTTAAGATGTATTTTTTGGTAACATTTCCGTTCTTTATATAATTTGGCTTGCTGTAAAATTTGCTGAGTCATATTCTACTCGTGCTCGTGCTCACTTGGTTAGATTTTGAAATTTGTAATAAAAATTAAATAAATATCTTTAACTAGATTTGAACTATTATTGAAGCACTAAAAAGTATTGTTGCCTGTAGAGCATCATACTTGAACTTAAATACAAAAGTAAAGACAAATTAAGCTGCATATAAAGCATTTGTCTTCTTTTTGTTAACTTGTACATTTGTTTATTTAAATGGCTAAATGTCTTTGTCATCCACATATGCACGTGTTTTTTGAATGTCAACCTCTTGTATTCATCCCGATTTTCCTGGCTGATTTTTATAAGTAACAGCCATATCTTTATCGGAAATCTCTTTTGCTTGATGATATGTCAAGCAATCTGGATTGAAGAGTCTACCTTCTATAAGGCATCCGCACTTCAAACAAAACAAAGCTCTACTAAAATTTGAAGTGATGTTAAGCATATCATCGTTAACTTCATTGGAATACATGGCCAATCCTCCCTCAATTTGTTTCTCTTGAACTACTCTAGCTTCAGTGCGTTCATTTAGAATGGCTTTAGACGAAAGTGGTCTCGTTTGATTGTTTAGAAGGCAATTGTTTGACAACTGTTTCCAATAATTATTTGCAATCATTGACAAAATAATTTTAAATGACAGTTAACCACTGGGTTGTTTGCATACTTATCGATGAAATTTTACTTTTCAATCCACAAAATCAAAAGATGCCGTTTTTAAATCGTAAAAAAAGTCGTTTTACGAATTTCGGAGCACTGACTTTTACGAATTTGAATCAAATTTGTGAAATTCTTACAAAATTGTGAACCGAAGCATGCCATATTATTTTGAAATCGTAAAAAAAAGTTCGTTTTACGAATTTCGGAGCACTTACTTTTACGAATTAAAGTCGAAAACGTAAAATTCTCGTGAAAGTGAAAACCGGAGCATAGCCCAATATTGCATAAATATAATTTTAACAGACGATTTGTGTACATTTGAACTTTGAACGGTAATTTGGCATAAAACAAATTTAGTTTTTGCAAAAATCTTTTGTCATCGGGCGTCGCAGTGGAGGTGCTCTGCAATACATTTTGCGTGATCATGATTAGCACATTTAATTATCACAACTTATTATCACTGTCAGTCAAGATATAAATTGATCAAACTAATCTGCTGAATGTGACCAATGAGTTTTAAAATATGAAAATTTAAATTGAAACATACATATTTATCTGAAGCAGCATTCAACCAGGTAGTCTCACATCATATGGAATTACTGACATCGGAAGTCGTTTAGTTTTCATTGGGAGAAGATATGCATCATTTATACAAAGTTTGCTTGTGTGATTGCTACGTGTATTGTACCCATGTTGTGTTTTACACGAAACTAATATAACTACGTACTATTGTACCATTTGAAGAGTGCGGTTTACTTTTGTTGTGCAGAGTAACTGCCCGCCCCTTTGTAATGGTGTAGTTTACAATTAGACATAATCGAGTCAACATTTCACCGCTTGTTATATTGGACCCTCTTCACCTATCCATTACTAATTGAAGGTGATTTTTA
This sequence comes from Phortica okadai, assembly GCA_034638295.1. Classification (NCBI taxonomy): domain Eukaryota; kingdom Metazoa; phylum Arthropoda; class Insecta; order Diptera; family Drosophilidae; genus Phortica; species Phortica okadai. The sequence goes on from CM067849.1 coordinate 37,176,766, forward strand.
AAATAACTGAAAAAATAAACAGTGTTTGGTAAATAGATGTTCAATGTTGTAAAACATTATTCTCAAAAAATAGAATGTTGGCATACTTATATAACTAGAGTTAACTCGTCACTGTGAAAGTGAAAGTCAGAGTTAACTCCGGGTAAGGGTTAAATTCGAGTTAACTTTACTCTGGGTTAACCCTAGACTGTGAAACTGGGCCTTAGAAAAAGAAAGTAAGTCTAATATGATTTGTTTAATTAGCTCAGCTGCACGAAAATATGCTACAATTTCGCTGCACTTAATAATTATATTACCCAGCGGTTCTTCGATCTAGTACAGAACTAAGGTTGGAACTAGTTCAAATGTAAACACTACCAGTTCCAGCTCAATCTACTCTCCCTGCTGTCAACTAGTTACCGAACTAGCCCTGCAGTACCAGTTTGGGCATACAAAAAAAAGGAACCATCGTAATGGACCTAGTAATTGTTTTTTTTTTTTCACTATAATTATAATTCAAATAACTTTTAAATTGTTAATAACAATTAAATTCCGGTGGCGCTGGGTTTTGAACCTCATACCTTCGGTTCCATAGTCCTACACACTAAACTCAGAGCTAGAGCAGGCGACATAGAAACATTTGATATTTGATAAATTTTATTTATTTGTAATGGTTTTGATCAGACTGGTGCCTTTTTGCTGTCTGGTTCAAATATTAGTCTTCAAATCTCCTTTAAAAATAAATAACTCCGCTGATACATTTGTATCAACGAAGTCATTTTTAAGAGACTCCCTTTATATGTTTTAAGCCATTTCACAAATTATTTCAAATAATTTAATAAATTGTAAATGAACGAATTTTGTTATTCAAAAATAATCAATTTTAAACTCAGCCCAAAAATATGGAATAATAAATTAAATGCTCCCTCGAATTTTGAGAGAGCAACAGGTTTTTAACATGAACAACGAAAAAAAAAGAGAGTCCGTAGTAGCTTAACATGAATCAACAGAGTATTAGCAGCTGGTTTACAGTTCGGTCGTTTGAAATTAAAAGCCGTATGTTCACTTCAAATCTAGAATGCCATGAGTCGGTTATATTCAATTATGCCCAAGAGCAGGCAAAATTTTGAAATTTAGCATTTCAAATTTCAAATTTTTGGGGCATGCGTTCGGTCGGAGTGTCATGTACCTGTGCGCCCGTTGCAGAATAGATGTAGACATAATTTAGCAAGTGTCGTCAGTCAGTTCAATCGAAAATTTGTAATTTCAGAACTAGCATAGGTTTAACAGATTTTAGAAAGTCGCTTATAAAGCGCGGCCAAGATGTAAACGTTTTCTAAATCGGTGTTATTGCATCATCTGCCGAATTTTATTGATGTTTAGACTAAACGAACTTAGCGAAATTAAATTTAAAAACGTAGTTCGAAGTGGAAATAGACTCGGCGTAAGCATGGTCTTGTTGTGTAAAACTACAAAGCACCATTTTCAAATTTGGAATACTGGCTTTCAACAAGCTATATACGCTGCCATGCTCTCCAGTCATTACGTAGGCGTTATCTGTGCGAATTCGACAGTTGGGTGCTATTTTGCTAATAGAAGTATTCTATATTATTTGAATTTTTAAATTCTGTTCTAAATTCGATAGTTGACACATAGTCTAGACTATCGAAAATGGGACAATTGACACAACGAGAACTGCTGGGTATTAATTTAAATAATTATCAATTAAAATAGTAAAACTTACTTCAGGTGGATCCCAAACGCATTCGCCGGTGGTGAGATTCGCATACATGTGCTCCTTGGTTCGTGGCTCTATGATTTCCACCCATTCTATTCTGTAACGGTAAAAAATATAATGAAAATGTTGAACTCATTAGTGAATACAATATATTTTTAACCAAATTGCTATGAAGGAATGCTAAACAGATGCAACAAAGACACATGTGTTTAGGCCAGAACAAAAATAAAAACAAAACAAGAAAAAAACGAATCTAAATAAAGTTCATTAAAACGGAAAATAAGGCAAAACAACAACACGCCCAACATACACATACACATATGAAGATACATACACACACAAGCAAACACCAAGACAACATGTGGATACAAATTTCATTCAATGTTTCATTCATTCATTCAACATTCCTTTCATTCGGCTGTTTGTCACTTTTTTTGTTACGCATAAAGTGGCGGGTGTGTATGTGTGTGTGTCTTGTGAGGGAGGAACAGAACGCCAATATTTAGCAACAAAAATTTCACTTATCCAAGACAACATTTACATGGGTATGATTGTATGTGTGTTTGCTTTGGGTTTCCCCAAAATTTGCCACAATATTTCCTTATATTACTCTATTGCTCACACATTTTGACATTTTTTCCGGTTTTTCCTAATTTGAAATGCGCTCACACATACACAGACAAATAAGGAAACGCATCTCAATAAAATTGTGCTCTATTTCCTTTACAGTTCACATATACACGAACTAAGGAGTGCTCTCTTTCTTACTCTCAATAGCCAAAAAAAATTTCAGCTGTCATTGCCGCTGTTGCCGCTCCTTTTACTAAATCGATTTTATATCATAAACGTGAAAATGCATAAATTATTGTTAAAAAGGACTAACCAGAAGAGCATACTAAATGCATTGTGTGTGAGAAGAGTAGAAGTTTGTTGAGATTTGCGTGTGAGGGAAAGGTACGTAAAAAGTCATCAGCACACGCACTGGGAAGAGAGAAAGAGAATTTGCACGCACGCACACAGTCATGCGATTTGTGTTGTGAGAGCGCAACTTGTGGGGGAGGATGGGCGGCGGCAGTTTCTGACATTGCAATCCCAACCGCTACTGCACATTGCATCGAATTTTTTGCATTTCAACTTTATTAGTAACTACTTCTCTTCTGCTTCTTTTTGTACAAGCACACAATGTCAGTACATTTAACTTGGCAAACAATAAACTAATGTGTTCATTTTTTTACATTAAGTGACAACCAAATTTGGCAAAACAATAATTTTAGTGTGCGTTAGTGTTTGTTGTATTTTTCATAGCCGTTGGCGTAGTAGTTTTCGAAATATTTCGCCATACTTGTTCGCAGTCGACGTTTTTATATAGTAACGGTACACACCTTTCACAACTTGAACTCATTTTTCTTCAACTCAGTTGTGTAGCCGTCGCGGCTGCTTTTCTTTTTCTATTGCGCTTTTCGTCGCTGTCGTCCACGACCGTCTCCTTTTGCTCTTTCTGCGGCTCTGCTTCTTCTTTTCTTTTTTTCGATTTAATACTACAACACCCCACAAACACAAATATATATTTTAACACCAATATTTTCACAAAGATTAAACATTCGCACTTCTTCTTGTGTAATTTTTCTAAAGGCCATGTTTGCGCTTCGCTTTGCGTTTGTACAAATGCATTTTTAAACAATTATTTATTACACACACCGAACTAAGAAACACAAAAAATTTACACAAGCGAAAAACACGAACACTCCGCACCGTACAGCTCACTCACATTCTTTAAATCCGTTGTTTTTCACACAGATACTCCACAGACTAGCTCACTCTCATAATCGTTCAAGTGAAGGAGTTGAGTATGAAAACATAAGTCAAAACAACGCGGTGTAATCAGATTGAGAGCTTCTTCCACTTCTGCCGACACTTTTGTGTCAAATGGCCCGTTTGCGTGTCTCAACCAATTGAAGGTGGTACCACCTCATGCTACCTAAATTTTCAAGCGAACATGCGGCACTTCACAATGTTTCTAAGCGGAGTTAGAGCTGGGAAACAATCAATGGCACTATCGAGGTATCGTATATTTACCTCTCTGAGCCACTATCGATAGTATCTTATCACTATCGTTCCCGCTTTTATAAGTGTTTGCTAACTAGTTTTTTTAAATGTACTAACAAAATGTACTAAATATACGAATTCGTCAATATAACTCTATGAATAATGTTAAAAATCAACAGGCTATTATTATTATCGGTTGGTTAATGTTGGTTAATGTTTTAAATGTAAAATCATGCCAAAAAATAATGTAAAAGTAACTATATAGCGAAATTTTAGGGTGTTTTGGAAGCACAATTTTTGAATGCAACGCTACGTCAAAAATGTAAACAAACTGCTTTCTCTTCTGGTCCACCTGACTCTGTTATGAAACTGCATAACATACATTGGTTTGGCGTATGTCGTGGTGCACTCCATGGGGATATTTCCCTACCCTCCATTTCGCGGAAGTTTTAAATCACGATTTCTTCCTCTTGTGGTCGTCGACGCTTTTGATGCAATTTGTCGCTTTTGAGTAAATGTGGGCTCGTTTGCGTTTTTCCAAAATTCGACTCATTTTGCGCCATTCTGAACTTCGAATTATTAAATTTTCATTCAATTAACTTAATTTTCATCAAAATGTCCCACAATACCAAACAACATGGTTGGGCTGTGAGAGAATGAAGGGCTCCCGGATGGATCTTTTAAGGTCCTATTCCTCGAGTCATAGAAGCTTCGAAAAGTTTGAAATTTTCAGTTTTAAAGACTGTTGGTTGCAGTTCACACATTGGGGTTGTAGACAAATGCGTTCAACACGGCGTATATCATCTAGAGTGTTCTCAGCCATGGCGTGTATTTAGAGGTTACTTCACCCGCAAAATATTTATAATACTATATTTTTATGCCAATATTTACTAAATACATAATATTCTATTTTTAACAAAAAACATCGATGTTTCGATGCATTGAAGAAAACATTCGTTACTTTTTAAACATGCCTTATTTTTTATTGAAAATTTTTTTTTTTTTAATATATATCAGTTTGTCTACGACTGTAATGTTTTAAACATGCTTTATTTTTGATCAGGGACCGTAATCATTATAAGTTATATTGCAATAAATTGCATGTTAATGATTATGTTTTGATTTTTAACGTTTTATTTATTATTAATGATTATTTTTAAATAATTTAATAAAAATTACACCATAATCATCATTTTTGAGCAAAAAAAATAAAACTCAAAAATAATAATTATTTATGATTTTTATTTTTTTTTTTTGCTCAAAATAAAACTCAGTTGTAAATATTGAATTGTATTTTTTCTATTACTTATTATTATTTAATATTACAAATAACAATTTCGGCAATGACTCATCAACGAGGCTTCATTTTTATCTGTAAGCATTAGTTTGAGCACTGAAATTGATGGATGAAACTCACAACTGAGCTTTATTTTGAGCAAAAAAAAAAATAAAAATCATAAATAATTATTATTTTTGAGTTTTATTTTTTTTGCTCAAAAATGATGATTATGGTTTAATTTTTAATAAATCGCTTGAAAGTAATCATTATCACTAAAGAAAAACAAAAGCGGCGAACCTTACGTAAAAACGTTCTTGTATAAAATCCCTGACACAAATTCCTTCCAATGTATTTAAGTTTGTATGCAGATTATTTATTTTATGATGTAGCTCGCATATTACGGGAATTATTAGAGAAACAGATACTTTCTCATTTCTAAAACAGATAAAGTTGCTTCTTCAAAAGGCGACAGCAATTGTGATAACTCGTTTAAAATGTCAGTTTCTTCTGCTGACAATGGTGAAGGGGCATTATGCGACTTGGCTAATGCGACAGTTATATGCTCATTTGTTTTCAAAATTCGTTTTATCATATCATAAGCACTGTTCCAGCGAGTGGCCACTTCCTGCAGCAACCCATATGGCTTTTCCACACCCTGCGCATTCCTAAATTTTTCATTGGCATTGTGCTCTTTTTAAAAAATGTTACAATGCCTTTGCATTTGGTAAGAATTGGTACCAGAATATCCATTTTTAATATATCTTGCACCAAGTTTATAGTGTGTGCCACACAGGACAAGTGTTTATATTCGAGCAGCTCGCACGCCTTTTTCATAGTGCTGTCGTTGTCTGTCACAACGGACACCACTTTACTTGAAAGATCCCACTCAAACAAAACCTTGCGAATCGAATCGGCAATATTATGAGCCGTGTGATTGGTGGGGGTTAAAAGTTGTGCAGTGGACAGCACTGCTGATTTAAGCTTAAAGCTATCGTCAACAAAATGGCATGTAATCATCATATAGCCCTCGTTGGCTTTTGACGTCCAAAGGCCTGTTGTTAGACCAACAAATTCAATAGTATCTAAAATTGAACGTAGCTTGGACTGTAATGCTTCATATTGAGAGCAAAGAACTACATCACGCAAATAGGTTCTGCTGGGCAATTTATATCGTGGGTCCGCTTCTTTCATAAGCTCTATAAAACCTTTATCCTCTACAATACTAAAAGGTTGAACATCCAAAGCTATCATGTTCATGACTTTTTGGTCCATTCTCTTTTTTCTTGAAGAATCATTGCTATAATAAGGCTGTTCCCTAGTCACAAAAGTTTCCATTCCTTTTGGCATTTGGACTTTCTCCGTTTTGAGTCGATCTGGATGCAAGTGTTTGAGGTGGTCGAGCAAATTTGTTGTATTGCCGGCCGTCTTTATAAACTTACCACAATAATTGCAAATGCCATAAGCTTTATCGCTTGTTTTTTTGTAGTGATCCCACACTGCCGATGTCTACCGCTTTCGCCTTGGAGTTGCCTCGTTTTCAGTCGCAGCTCCTGTCCCTACAAAAAATGATTCAAATGTAATTTCGCGCTAATTTTGATTATGTGTATATTGTATGTGTAGTCTCAACTGCCGTCCACATTGATACAAAAGCTTAGACTTCTATTTGCATTATTACTTACTTTGTATGTAGTTGTCCATAATTCCTTAGTTATCCACGGCTTCAGCCAACACCACCAACTAAAAACCCTAAATATTAACTAAGTATTATTTATTTATAAGAAAAAAATAAATCATCGATATTGGCCTATCCAGCATCGATGATAGCGATGTTTTGGAAACATCCATCGATGTTTCTCCACCTCTAGAATAAGCCACTCAATTATTCGAATGAGTCTCAGGTAAGAAAAATGACCGTCTTATGTATAGTGTATTTCAACAAAACATACGAGTATGTAATGCTAAGGAAGATAAGAAATAAAGGATAAGCCATAAGCTGGCAACACTGCTCTAATTGCACTTTAAAAGTGGCCCTATATTTTTGAATATCGGCGTTACATTTCTGTTTTTAAATCATAATTCGAATGGTCAAGATCTCGAAATTTTGAATAATTACATAGGATGTTTCAATATTTAAACAATTCCGTTACTTTATAGTCAGAATCAAGTCCAAAAGACCTTGATACCAAAATTCAAATCAAAATCAACTTTGAACTTATCTAGTTCCATCAGTTAAATATTTATTAATTTACATTAAGCATCCACGACGAATTCTTAAGCTTTTTCTCAGATTCACTTTTGCGAGAGAGGCAAATTTACATAGTTTCAGTTTTCAAATCAAAGGTTTTCTTAAATTTATAAACATTTGTTTAAACTTTATTGTTCTTTGGTTTTTCTCAAAAAAAATAAAGTGTATCTCAAAGGAATTTATGTACTATCGATCATTTCGTTTGCAAGTTTGCAACTCATTAAACATTTTTCCCATTTTTTCTTAAAAAGAGTTGTTTTTTATTATTATATATTGTTCGAAAAACTATGCTAATTACAATTCAGATCAACTGCTACGCTTAGAGACTCAATAACAATCAGAGACCATATTCTCGTCATCACGCTTAATTGCATACAAAATGTCGTCGAGCAGTGAAACAAAGCTCTCTGTATTTTGATACCACTCCTTCTGCTGGTTCACAATCTTTTCTAAATCAAATGTATGCAATGAGCTTATGTATTCGCGTAAAGGTATAGCAAATTGTTTGTAATAGTACTCATCTATGTGGCGTTTTGCCCCCGGCTCCGTATTACTGTCACTTGTATTAATGCCCATTTGTGAATCGAATACCTTTTCAAGCAAATTAATGTCCTGCGCTTCCAAAATACCTTCGATAACTTCATCGGCGAATTCTGTGTTTAAATCAGTCTCAACTGACGGTGGAGGGGTCAGTGGTTTCGATTGAAAGAGGTTGGAACAGCTGCAAATGCTATCCGGCGAAGTCAGTGACTCAACCTCTTCAATAATGGACTCAATTCCAAACTTTTGCAATTTCTCATACATTATATGAACACCATTGACAATGATTTTCAGCACCTCTGCTGCATACTCCTCTTTAAGGCACTTCAACAATACACCGAAATAGCCGTACTGTTGTACTTCGACAAACACTTTGGATATGCGTAATTTAATCTCACGTTCCGTGAGTGTGACAATTTTTTTATGTTCTTTGGAAAAGGTGACACTGGGAAAGACGCCATCGATCATGCCCTGGTTACTGAATTGTCGTTGAAACTCCATTTTCCAAAAGCTCAACGCATTGATTTTCACCTCCCAGTGATGATCGCCGACTATACAATAATTGAGGGTCGAAAAAAGCGTATTCTTGTACTTAAGCGGTACTTTCCGTTTCTCGTAAATAATCGAGAGCGTTAATATGGCTTCGGTGCGGACAATGTCTTCGTTTTCGTTGTATAACACATATAACAAATGATCCTATTATAATTATTAAATAATAATAAATAAAAAAAAATACATTTTTAATACAATTAAGTTTACAAGTTTGAGAAGTTACTTACTATCAGATCTGACTGACTTAGATCGTTCTCCCATATCATGTTGATTGAGACCATCTTCGAAAGACACTTAAAAGCAGAGGCACGCACGTAAGCTTCAGAATCATGTTGTACCATTTGGTAAACAATTGGTGGTATCTTGGCTTGAACAAGGAAACGTTGAAATGCCGGAAATTCTGTTTAATATATTTGGATGAAATTAAACTTTCAGTATTAGAAAAATATTTGATAAAATTATATCAAGTTTTACTTATGCGAGAGATATCCGCTATAGATGTGGTCAATTCCAGCGCCGTATCGCGCACTTCCCAAGCTGTATCGTGTAAACGCTTGATGATAATCGGACCTAGACAAACCAAGCCCGAACCATCGAGATTGTCGACTAATAATGCCATATTCGGGGAGAGAAAGTGTTCAACAGCAAGTTGTATTAACTTCAATGCCTGAACTGTGCTCTGTAAAGAACGCTTAAGATTATTAGAGGCATAGAATACAATTGAACACATTTTTTTCATCTTACACGCGTATCCAAATTCCGATTCTCCAGTAAAAATGCTACGCTATTCACAAGACAAATTGTTTCAACTGATTCCTTCCATGTGATTTTAAATCGTTCGATGAGTTTTTGCAAGCCATACATTACGGAATGCAATACTTTGGGATTTTGTAAGACAATCTCAGAGCCAAGCGGAAATAACGCATGAAAATCACCACTCACAGAAAAAAAAAAATCACTCGTCTCGACATCTTGGTGATTTAAATTTTGAGAACTGAGCATGACAACCTCTTTCAGCAAGTAAAGCAACGCTTGGCAGACTAGCACAGCCTGCGGCCGTTCCAATACATTCTCTAATGAGAGTATGCTGTGTATACATTTGTGTGGTAGTTCAGGCGTATACTGCTGCACTAAGACACCATCGTTGGTGCAAAATGCGTCACGCATGCTATAACAGATACGTATCGATTGATCGCAAGTTATTTTCAGTATCTTCATTATGTAGTTATCAAAATTTTCTCCACGTATATCTTGGTTGTTTTTCATAGTAACAAATAATGGCATCATGTGAAAGCAAATGAGTTGATCCTCGAATACGACACACTGATTATCAATAAGTAATTCTTTGGGCGCTCGATTTCCTAATTTTTTCCACAGTAAGTGATTCAGTTCGGCAAGCTCAATAAAGGTTATACCATCAGTACGTTGTACACACAGCTTCATCATGTTAAAGAAAAATAAACCGAACTCATCGAAGTTCTCAGCTTTGACATTATCCTCTTTATCATGTAACCTTTCATACACCAAATTAGCAAAATTGAAACTGGTCAGAGTAGTCATTATCTTACTAACAAAATATCGATCGTGTGCCATGTCTATAAGCTTCCAAATGGTTATCGGAATGTTGTGGTGGTCCTTAAGCAATTGTGTAATATTCGTTTTGTCTTCTGAATCCAGTGTTTGTTGGAATATGTACGACAGCAGATCGAGTGCAGATGACAGTTTGTGCAGTAATTCGGTATCATCAACACGTATTGTTACAGGTTCGTTGTCGGTTGTGTAAATGTTTTCGTTAATTGGTTTTAATATTTCGCCAAAGATTTCCAAAACGATTTCATCATCCTTCATCTTTGTCGAGTATTTGTAGAGTATCTGGTAAAGTAATTGGCGTGCTTCGCGCACCACGTAGAGTGTATGATCATTGTTAGAGTATTCGATGAGCATTGTCCATGCACGCACGTTTCGAATGTATAAGAGGCCCATGCTATATTTGCTTACGGTTGTCAAAAGTCGTATGCAACCAAGTTTTACAGAGGGACTGAATTCTTGCCCATCGCGCTGCATGAACTCAATTGTCCTGAATAAAAAAATGAATTTATGTGTAATGAAAATAATAATCCAAACACAATACCGACCTGTTCAGAATATTTCGCTCCTTCAATTTGACAAGAACCCATTCGTTGGACGCTAGATAACTACAAAAATTAAGCATAAAAGATATAACCTTGGGATGCACTTTGTGGACATCCTCCATTATCAACGTGAGGCAACGATCCACCCAATCGATCGACAGGGGCGCTTGCACAATGAATTCATTATCTGTGGTCAAGAAGATTAAGTAAATAAAATTTTAATAAACCCCGTTTCCTCCCACACATTTGCTTGTAAATTCTCATATAACTCAGACTTACCTTTTGCTAACAAGTGCGTTATGAGCTTTTCAAAATAAACATTGTTCGTTGTGGCGAAATTCTCGCGCAAAAAAATATCAAAGATCTTCCTTAGACGTGACAAGATTTCCTCCTGTTTCTGCATTCTGTCCAGCTAGTGTTTACTTGTTCTGATTCTCAACTACTACTTACTTCATAATATATGTGAAATTAAATTAAAAATTTCGAAATAATTGCGCTTATCAGTGATATGAAGAAAAACACTTTTACCGCTGTGCTGCCTCTTACAAAAAGTTGTTATTCACATGTAATCATAAATAATATACATATGCATGTTTTCGCAATTTCTTTCAACAACTGATTAAACCTAATGTATTTGGCTTTCGAAATCATGAAGAAATCTCTGTTTAATTATTTTTTGTCGTAATTTGCATACGTTAAATGAATTCTAATAAATCACCAGCGTTTGTCGCATGATATCATTTGTGCAACTGTAAATTATTGGGCCACTCTTGCAGCGTTCACGGTGAACTGCACTAGAAAAGATCTGCTTCTTCCAACAAAATTAGTTTTATTATTGAGATTTTATGAAAATTAGGCGGCTTAAAGAAAAACATTGGCAATGCAAGAAAAAACAATGTAATTAAAGTTAGGCTTATGTTCATATAAATAAAAAGACACGAATATATCCAGATAAGCTGTGCCGAGTGGGGCTAGAATTGAGTGAGAAAATATCATCATCATCGCCACATACTATGGACAATAATGTAGAAACCTCAGCGCCAACTACACAAAAACCAGAAATACAAAAGCAGCAGCAATTGACAACAAAGACAGCACAAGTTCCACCAGTTTCCGTGTCAGTACCAGCAGGAGGAAATTCATTTTGGAAGAATAGTGGTAGAATCGTACCGGGTCGACCAAGCCCCAAGCGAGATTTGACGAATTTTAGGAGTGGAAGTAACGGAGGGGTTGGTGGAAGCGATAACGGGAGCGGCGGCAACAACGGCAGCGGAGGTAATAAGAATATGGTGTCAACTTTTCGTGACTACCAACAGTCGGTGAGCGATGCTTGGGACACGGGTGATGATGAATTCTGTATAATCAGCAACAATGCGGATGGTGGCGGGGGTAAGTGCCGTCGTTGTAGCTGTCAGTAATATCACGCTTGACCGGTAATAGTCATAAAATTATTATACCAATTAGCGTTATCACGATATTAGTGAAATTTCCTATAAAAAATAGACTGATTTTTTAAAGTTATTGTGTTCTCATCCTTGTTTTAAATTAGATACACGCATCTCTCGCCAAGTGTCACAAACTGTTGCTTTGAGCGTTATTGAGACGCATTCCCGTACTCGGGGTGTACAACAAAATAATGCCGCACATCTAACGAATAGCGATGGTTTCGGTAATACTGGGGATGGAGTCGGTTCCTTAGAATCAACTTCTCCGGACGAAAAAGCCAAACAAACTCACAATGAGCAAAATCAACAAAATGAGCAGAAAATGGATAATAATGAAAATAGGTACACATCATTATTATATAAGTTTATACAAATATGAAAAAAAAAAAATTCCCACACCTGCTTACACAAAAAAATAAAATAAAACTAATAAAAAAAAAAAATTAAATTACACGCAAGAAATGTTATCGTAAACATTCAATTAACGTGCTTGTACTGCACAGTTTGTATTCAGAATGGCGCGTAAAGCTCTCATCTTTTGATTTATGTTTTAAGGTTTTTGCTTTAAGCTTTGTCGTTTATCTATTTGCAGGCCCAGACAACGTAGCTTTCATGCGTATCCTGGCCGGCCACAATTACAGAAATTCAGTTCGAACTCACAAGACAGCGAATATGAGACAAAGATTGAGAAATTTCAGACTTTGCTCGATTCACCGTTATTAGATTTGGTTGCGCTAAAGAAAATCAGTTGGTCGGGAGTGCCACGAAAGGTAAGGTAGAGCCATGTTGACAGATAAGATCTGGTAATCATTAATTTGAAAATAATTAATAGATGCGAGCGGTTAGTTGGCGGTTATTATCAAAATATTTACCGCCTTCTGGTGAACGACGCAATGCGGTGCTCGAGAGCAAACGCCAAGGGTATCAAGATCTAAGACAAAATTACTTTAAGGTTGATAGCCAGGATGAGACGCAACAGGATACATACCGACAGGTGCATAGAAATTATAGTTAGTAGTTATTTTTTATTTAAATGCAATAAAAAATTCTTTATTTAGATACATATCGATGTGCCACGAATGAATCCCCAGATTGCGCTTTTCCAGCAGCGTCTCGTACAAGAAATGTTTGAACGTGTACTGTTTATTTGGGCCATACGTCATCCTGCATCGGGTTATGTCCAAGGCATTAATGATTTGGTTACGCCATTCTTTATTGTTTTTCTGCAAGAAGTGCTTGCGCCGGAAACGGATCTTGAAAAATTCGACATTGGCACACTGCCAGAAGAGACGCGCAATGCGATTGAAGCCGATTCATTTTGGTGTCTATCAAAGTTTCTCGATTGCATACAAGATAACTACATATTCGCACAGTTGGGAATACAAGAGAAAGTCAATCAACTTAAAGATCTAATACAACGTATTGATGGTACACTAGTCAAATACTGTTAAAAAGTTAAAACTTTAAATTGATTTTCATTTTTTCATTACGTACAGGCAATTTGCATCGTCATCTGCAAACGCACGGTGTCGACTATCTGCAATTCTCATTTCGCTGGATGAATAATCTGCTAACCCGTGAGCTTCCATTGCATTGCACTATACGCCTCTGGGATACGTATCTCGCTGAATCTGATGGCTTTGCGCTCTTTCATTTGTATGTGTGCGCAGCCTTTCTGTTGCATTGGAAGGAACAGCTTATGCAGCAACACGATTTTCAAGTACGTTTTTATCATAAATACATGCTTATCTAAAATATCCCTTATATGTATATATTATATTCGCACACAGGGTCTCATGTTATTGCTACAAAATCTGCCCACTCACAACTGGTCTGATCGTCAAATTAATGTGCTACTCGCCGAAGCGTTTCGTCTCAAGTTCACCTATGCCGATGCGCCTAAGCATCTAGAAGCAAAAAGTTGACAACCAGATTACATATACGTAACATAGAAACTAATATTGTTTTGTTAATTGATACACAAATGGGGGTTTTTAAATGACTAACTAATTGATTGATTGAATAATTAATTATCTCGGCATTATCGTACAGATTTAGTACATAGTATGCAATAGCAACAAATCACAAACATTTACACGTATTCAAAAGCATTCATTATCAATTAGATTTGGCTTTTATAAAACATGAAAAAATAAGGAATTTAGTAGCGCAGAGCTTTGTATATAATCAAACTAATTGAAAATTTCGCTAATGCGAAAGAAAAGTTGCAATTTGTCTTTTATAAAAACAGTAAAATCGACGTGAAATTATGTTAGCATAAAATTAAATATTTAATAAATATTGATTAAAATCATTCTATAAAGGAATAGTTACATTTTTTCAATCCCGGTACCAATGATTTAAGTCTTTAACTCTGCCTTTCGGCGAGATGCTTCAACTGTTTGAGAACCGTTTCCAGTAGTTTCTTTTTATCGTTTTTGCGCAGCACTGAGAACATTGGTTTCTTATCTGCTTCTCTTATTTTCTCAAGAATAACTATAATCGACTGTGGATGTACAAGATGGTATCGATTCTCTTGTTTGCCATAATCATGCAAATATGTACTCCACTCTTCCATGATGAGTAAATCCAACAATTGCCGATTCTTGAGAAAATACTTCGTGAGCTCACCCTCACGAAGACCGGGCACAGGCTCGGATGCGGCAAAGAACTCGCATTGCAGTAAATCCAAATTGATTTGTGTTAATGCACCTGTTGAGATTTGTTTTACTTCCTCATCGTAGAGTATTGAGTAAATCTTTTCGGCGATGTGCTCACAGGTTCGTCGACAGGCGGCCTGAGCAATGTTCGGCAATTTGAAAGCGAAATTATCAAAAGTGCTTTTCAAATATGAAATCATGTCCGTAATGAATGAAGATGCAATGCCCGGCGGTTCGACCAGCAACCAATCATATTCGGATAACTCAAAGAATTCATCAATCTTAGAACAAATACGTACGGCTACTTGTTTTTCGGCATCCTGACGAGCAACATGAAACATTGCCGATGGCGTCTGTGTGATATTACTTTCCGTATTGGTCATATGACAGACGAATTCATCGAGGAACGGTCCAGCCTTTTCCAGATACTGAGTGTCGATGATAATTTGTATAAGTTGTATAAGCGTAATACTAGGATTGCGAAAAACGACCGACAGACAACCGCTGAAACTACGGGTAAGCAACAGATTAGCCGCTTTGCGCACCATTGCTGCTACTTCATTGGGTGACAATGTCAACTCTTCAGCAAATTTCATACAAGCATACATAAACTCCTTTGCTTGGTGATACACCTCAGGCACCATACGTGAGAACGGAAATTTTTTGGGAAATGGCGCATTTTCAAGTTGTTCCGAATGAAAGGGAAAGCGTTCTATAATTGCTTCGTATTCTTCTTGATTTTGTACAATCATTGGCAGGAATTGCTCCTTATCGAGTATATCACGAAAAACATGCACCCATCGTTGAAGCAGTACCTGAAGGTATATTTATTTTAAAAATAAATTTATTAAGTCGTTTTAATAGTGACTCACCTCATTGTAATGATCCCGCATGTTGTGGAGCAGCTCCCAGAGTATGTTTACAGTATAGCCATAGCATTTAAATGTATTTATGGATAACATAATCAGATTTTTGATGCGCAGCAGAATATTTGGATCCGTACAGGATGATGAACTCATGCTAATTTCATTAACAAACTTTGTCAGCGATGTGGACCACAAATCTTCGAGATAACTACTCGTGACCACATCACCAGCTGTATTTTTTACATGATCTTCTACAACAAAAAAGCCAACGATAGCACAAATGTACGTCTTGTAAGCTTCAAGATTGTCATGCATGTTGGGTGGTGGCTGGATCACTAATTTAGCTTGATCGCGTCGCTGTTGACGATAGTCTTTTTCAAAGTACTCACGTTGTCCCAAAACCATATAAATGTGAAGACAACGATAGATTGGTGAAAAGTCTATTAAATCTTGTGCACTGACATTGTTGCCATCATCGTCACCGTTCGCCTGTTGCTTCGTCATTTTGAATTCTTGAATAATTGCATGTATATCGCGTTTTTGAAGTTGTTTGGTATGCGTTATGGCAACTTCACCAATACGGGGCGAAAACTTACGTATATTTTCAAGAAACTCACGAAAGTCCGACTCAGCCGATCTGCGTATATTTTCTTTGATTACAGGTATGGCCTGACGCATTTGTGTGGCAAAGCGATAATTCTGCAAGCGTGCTAAATGTTCTTTTTCGAGCGTTTCGAGTGTACGCAAAGATTGATAGTATTGTTTATTGCTAGCCTGCTGCGTAAACTTTGTGTAACACTCAAGCGCCGGCAGACAGGATTTGAGTGCTTCAACAGCACTGGCCAGATTCGATTCGATCTGACGTGCTTTCACCAATTCATTGCCTTGTTGAATTAGTGAAGCACTAATCTGCTGCAGTGAGTTGTCTAACGAATGCACTTCATCGTGCAACTGTTTGGCTTGTGTTCGTACCTGCAGTAATTCCTGTATGGAATCGATAAATCCCTGGTAGTAGAGATTACAAATACGTTCAATATCCTTATCGTGACTACGTATCCGTTGATCCAACTGTTCCGTAATTACTTTTGTATTATCTCCTAGATAGTGGGGGTGTGGTAAACAAAATTGTGGGTGTTTACGTTTTCAATGTTTTTTGTTTTTATTGTACTTTACCTTCCAAAATCGAACGAAATGTTGGCCCCCAGTAGTCATCCACTGCTTCTATGTCCTGTACAGTCACTTTGGACATTTTATATAAGATTTTAAAGTTACAATCTTTTAAATTTTATAAATTAAAACTTTCCCGGAAAAATATCAGGCCCTGATAATTGGAATTGCCGTTCACTGTGCGGACAACCACATGGAGTCAAGAAGAAGCACGTAAACCTAGAAATGGAGGAACAAGCGAAATCCCCAGCGAATACAGCGCGACATACGCCAACCCAATACTGCACTGACGTTTCATCATGGGAGCCCATTTTACGGTACAAGCTACGAGTGATGTCACTTTGTTGTTGACAGTGCAACAAGTAAGGCTAAATGTGAGATAAACATATCGCTTTCTTACTGCAAGACCGTTATAACTCGAAAAATGCGATTTTTCAGTAAATTATGGAGGAATGCTCATTAACTAAAGCTTTGTATTGTGTCAAAGTTTTACGTTTCTATTTCTTATAGTTTCTGAGTGAGGCAATTTTAAGTTTTTCATTCTTTAAGGAAGTAAGTGAAACTTGAAAAGCGAAACAGCAAATTCTGTGTCATGACGGTCTTTCAGTAAGCAAGCGATATATATTAATATACAAAGTCGAAGAAAATTAAAAGGTTTCTTCAATTTGATAAAATGAAATTAGTAATTGATATACGTATGTATGTACATACACAAATTAAATAATGGAATTAACTGAATATTACGTACTGACACTAATTCTGAGATACATACTTGAAAATAATGAAATGTAGTTAAAAAATATCTATCGAATTTTCAATAATTTTGAAAAACCATCTACGAAAAACCAAAGTGCCAGCACTGCAAGCTTTGTTGATTGTTTTGGTTTTGTTGTTGTAGGTATGGTCGCTTGAATTAATCGCTTTCACTTTAGCGACTTGAGTTGCGTTGGCGGTATATTGCTTTCTCTTAAGATTGCCTGTGATTGTTGTCAGCAAGAATTCATTAAATTGAGAAGTGTTTGTGTTAAAATAAAACGAATGTGGACTATCGTTCACAGTTTATTAAAAAAATATGTCGGAAATAAGAAAGTTAAAGTCAACAAGTCTAAACAATAACAATGATGAGACAAGTGCAACAACATCTTCTACAGCAACAAACGAAAAAAAAGAAAAAAGTGATCCTATGATTTATATTATTTTTATATCGCTATTGTTTGATTTGTTGGCATTTACTATTATACTGCCATTGCTGCCTTCCTTGCTTGAGCATTACCGTTCAAATGATAGTTCCGGTTTATATTCGGTGCTTACAGCGCGTATACGCTGGTTTCAGACACTCGTCGGCGCTCCGGAGCGCTACATTTCTGTACTGTTCGGAGGCTTTCTGGGTTCCATGTTCAGTTTCTTACAATTTGTTGCCAGTCCGATTGTTGGGGGATTATCGGATCACTATGGACGCAAGCCTGTGTTACTTGTCTGTGCTGTGAGTATTGAATTCTTAACAATTGATGAGTCGAATTATGTTATTTAAATCGATTTTACTTTGATCAGTCCGGCATTGCGCTCTCCTACTTAATCTGGGCTTTTTCAAGCAATTTTGCTCTTTTCGTATTGGCAAGATTTGTTGGCGGCATCAGCAAAGGAAACATCTCACTCTGTATGTCGGTCATCACGGATGTATCTAGCGTCCGTACACGCGGTCGTGGCATGGCGCTTGTGGGCGTGGCATTCTCATTGGGTTTCATTGTGGGCCCAATGATTGGTGCATTATTTGCAATATTTTCGAATAAAACATCGACAGGTTCTTGGTTTGTTTTGCCGTCATTATTGGCTTTTGCGCTTGCGCTCGGAGACATAATTGTTATATCATTTTGTTTGCGAGAAACATTGCCAAAGGTAAATTAATTCATGTGTGAAATACTAACAATATTAATATTGTTAATTTTCCCTTCAGGAGAAGCGTGTACGTGAAATCTCATCCGCCATGTCATATGCCGTACAATTGCTCAACGTCTCATCCATATTCAGGTTAGTTGACCAAACTGGTTTTCATTTAATTAGCATAGCGGCAATAACATTGCGACTGTATTTGTTTTATCTCCCCCTGTTTTTATTTTTAGTTCGTATTGTAATTTTTTCTTTTGATATTTTGTTTGTATTAACGCTCACTCATCAATTGTTGTTTTCTGTTGACAATGTTGTTGGTATATTATGCCGGCGTTTTCGTTTATATGCTCACGTTTTTAGATTGCTGCACTTGTTGCTTTTATCAGTTGTGGCGGCCATGATAACTATTTTGATTAGTAACACAAAATAATTTCCGCATAAGGTCAGAGAGTTTTGCTTACGAGTTTTTCTAGAGCTTATCAGACACTTGACCTACATATATTTACATATATGAATGTATATATATATATATTTATATAAATATATGTCCAAATATCATTCCAGTTTTGTGGTCTTATTTTGAAACTATTTATTTTTTAGATTCTCAGCTATAAAAAATGTGCCTAAAAAAGATACTGAAGCCTTACGTACAATTGGCTTTATTTATTTCCTTTATCTTTTCCTGTACTCGGGGCTGGAGTTTACTGTGACATTTCTGATGTATCATAAATTTGGTTATACGTCAATGGACCAAGCGAAAATGTTTCTCACAACAGGTACTGCAAATCTATTAATCTCATTATGAATGTTGGCTAATATCATTCAATATTTTTAGGTCTCATAATGACTTTGCTGCAAGGTTCCGTTGTGCGTCGCTTGCCGGAGGCATCCATTAAGCGTTATGCCATCTTCAGTTTGTATCTAATTGTGCCTGCTTTTATACTCGTTGGCCTGGCAGAAAGTAGCGCCATGTTGTATGCCGGCATGACTCTATTTGCGATTTGTGAGTAATTTGCTTGCCCTTCACGTAATTAATACAGTGAATGCTTTAAATTCTTTCTTTCCAGCCACTGCCTTTGTCGTCACCTGCCTGACGACCTTAGTATCCAAATATGGCAATGATGACCAAAAAGGATCAGTTTTAGGCATTTTTCGTTCACTTGGTGCTCTCGCACGTGCGCTTGGACCCGTTGTTGGCTGTGTTGGTAATTTAGTTTACATTTATTTATACTTTCAATACATTAAATTGCCTTTATATCCTACTTAGCTTTCTGGTCAGTTGGTTCTAAACTAACTTATATACTCGGTGGCCTTTTGCTCACATATCCAGCATTTGCATTGCAACGCGCACGCATCTAATTTTATTTTTTTATTTCATATTCTTATTCTTATAGAAATGAACAATGCCAAGAATGGCACTCATAACACTCAAGAGTATTATTCCATTACTTAATTTATTTATAAATTTTGTATTAATTTTTATATACTTGTATGTTTTTGTATTTGAAAATATTTGCTAAGAGCAAATGTATTTTTTTATAATAAAGTGTATATTGAAGATTTAAACACTAAAATAGTTTCTAAAAGTTAAAGCCATTAGGTATTATTTCTGTAAGTTGCACTCATTGTTATTTACAGTTCAAACCTTGCTGATAAAAAAGCATTTTGAGTTCAAACTTTTATCACATTTTAAAACTATAAAAATGTTGTAAATGTCTTTATTTGTTTCCAAAAGTTTCTAACTTTATGTTAAATTACTGGAATTTCGCATGTAATCCTGCACTGAGATCTCTCAGATGGGTCTGCTACATTCCTTATAATTCCAAATTCATGAACATGTCTGAGAAGCGAATAATCTAAAAGCAATAACAGAAATCACTTTTCAATTTAATATATTTTTATACAATATATATTTAACAGAACATTTGAAAATATATATTATTGATAACAGTTTTTACTCGTCAATGCGGTTATGAAACAGCTTTGCCATTCTTAAAGTAAAGAAATAATTGTTGTTAATGAATGAAAAGGTGTTTAAGAAATTCGTAGAAGTTTTTTTTTAGGTTTTGTTAACTTGAATGTACATGATTTTTTCCAACTTACGGCATCAAATATTTTGCCTGTATTGACGCATAAACTTTCATAATGGTCACTTGGCGAGCTATTCCAGTCTTCGCAGCCGGTTACGGGAGCTCCTGTCAAGTACACGTAACTTCCGACGATGTTAGTAAAATCATAATGACAAGTTATAAAGAAACGTACGCTATAAGAATATTAAGAAATTAATAGTAAATTAATCAATCAACAATATTAACACACAAATCGTTGCCCATTTTCGTGCAGTGGTCACCGGCAGCTATGGCACATCCAATCCGGGAAACCCTATCGCTGACGACTACAGTAAAATGTCCTTGTTCGCTGTTAATTACGGTTAATTAAACATTGTTAACTTATATAGAACGCTCAAAATTATCGGTACAGTTTGACCAAAGTTAGTTTACTCACCCGCCCTCGTTCTTTTTTATCAGAGCATCTGGATCCTCGGCCGTGAGGTATTCATCGAAGAAAGCTGAAATCGATGAATTCACAATATGCCTAATACCTAGTTTCACCGAAGAAGCCATGTAACCCAAATTTTGTCCAGCATTCGGAAAACGGCTTGTGGCATGGCATTGGGAATGCTTATCAGCCACAAGACTGGCATGAACTCGTGATAGATAGGCTAGTTCCGTATCCCAAATGACTTCGCGCATCCGCTTGGCGCTCTCGAAAGCCTTACCATTTTTGGCAGTCAGATTGCCTTTCGCCAAAATGCTGCGCAGTTGGTTGTGCTTCTTGAGAAAAAGATACTGTAATTCTTCCGTTTCCGGTAGTAGTACAATAAATTTAGACGTGTTGAGATATGGTGTCTAAAGGTGTACAAACAAGCGCAGTTCAAGGTAAATATCTATATTTGTATTATTCATTGATATTTTACTCACGAGTTCCTTCTCCATTTCGCAAAGGAAATGCGATTTTCCTGATATAACACATGGTGAATGATTACCACAATAGTTGTAGGCAGTACATTCACTCAAGCGAAGCGCAATCAGCAGCGATATTGAAACAGCTAACATTGCTTAATAAATTTTTTAGTTAAATATAAAATTCTGTACTGTTGTGTTGTTAAGTTCTTAAATTTTTTATTTTTAATCTGACAGTAAGTTTTTTCTTGAAACTATCCTCTCTCTAACTGTAAAAATCATTCGATGATTCAAGGACATCTTGGCGTATCATTAATATCGAAAAATATGGGTTGAAAAACAAATATGACATGAGAAGACTTGCAGAGGTTTACTTTAATACAAATATAAACATAAATAAATTATTTATATGTACGGAAATGTTTTCTTCTCTGTGATAAAAACTTCAAGACTAAGTCAAACAAGATTTTGTTTTTTTTTTATTTTTGAAATGTGACGACAAGTTAATTTTTTATGTGATTTAATTTGTCTGAAAGGGTTTCTAACATGCGTGGATGTTATAAGTGGCTCAAGTTCTGTACCCAATTTACATACTTAAATCTAAGAAATATGTATGTTTACGTATCCATTATATTACTAAAATGGTTTCGATTTCTAACAATCTTTATTTGCATTTATTTTTACGATTGGTTCGTAAATGAGTCGTGATTTGTCTTTAAATTTCTATAAGCGTAATAAGTGTGTGACCTTTAGAACTTTTGAAATTAGAATTTATTTATAAATCAACAACGAAGTATACATATATTCAGAACGCACTTAACAAAATTGAAGATGTCACCAAACCAAAGATATCAACTCATCGTCTAAGTACATGTCTGCATGATTGTATCGCAAAAATGTTGTTTGATGATGTACTTCTTGGAAATAAGAAGCAACCAATGCCATGACAACAATTGTATTGACACAGACACATTTTAGCAACTACACATAGTCATGTTTAATAAAAAAGTGGGGGAGTACAAAAAGAAAATTTAAAATACTCTTCAACTAAGTCATTAAAATCCAATAGTTTACATATTAATAATATACAGTATATATATGGTAGTTCAATGGAATCGACTGCTTTCTGATTAACAACAAATATTCTATTAATAGTTAAAAAAAAAATTTTTTTTAAAGTTACATGAGCACTTTGTCTCCCCAAGACATTTTGACCAACATCGAACTTGTGTACGCTTGTTGCCTTTCTTCTTTATTTTATTGAATCTCTAAAGGGGTTGCGATTCAAAGAGATAGATTGGACTTTGGTATAAGATGGAGTGTACTAATAACAAATCGAGGAATGGGTGTGATCTCGACTATATATATGGTAGGTAATTCAGGAGCAGGAGGCAGACTGCAGTTTTCTTAGTAACCCTTTTTTTTCTTTTTATGTGTTATAACAAATTAATTTAAATTCATTTTATAAAGCAAATTTTAATGATTTTGTAATTAACTGTATAAAAATACAATTAGTCGCTCGTTGTTTCTGCTTTTGAGTACTAATAAAAGACTTGAAGTTAAACATGAGTCGAACAAATTAGAAGGAAAAACGAACTTTACGTTTTTAATTTAAGTTAAATTTCAACAAAGGCATTAAGAAATCGATGAATTTTAATTAATACAAAATTCGTGGAAAAGAGTCTGCAACTCCTCAGCAACTGAAGTAGCAGAACAAAAACAATTAGAAATAATTTTCGACATTGGTTAAAATGTACGCATTGCGATGACATTTTTGTGATATGTTTCTTACATACTTACAAATATTTTATTTTGCACCGAGAACAAAATGAAAACGCAGACAAAACTTAATTGGTATTTTTCGCGAAAAGTACTTTTCGAATGTCTCAAGCAGCTCAAAAAGGGCAATGTGCTGAAAATTATGCTGTATCACACACGGCGTATAATTGTGTGGTTTTTTTTAAAGACGTGGTTTTGTCTCGCTCTTGTTTGTATATTTTTTGTTCATGACAACATTTAAGTTCAATTGCGGAATTTTTAAGTGCCTGAAAAAAAAGAAAATAAATTCAAATTATAAAGAACAATCTCAGACGAGGGTTTTAAGCATTTTCGAAGGCATTACTTATAAGTACTTAAGGTGGCTTCAAAGTAATGTGTCTTATTAAGATTTTATGCTTGAAATTTGCGCTTTTTTTTGCATTTGCCTGGAAATGTTGCTTAATGAAATTAAGAATGATGTTAATTCTTCTTGCTCAATTTAACAGTTGCTCATCATTAAGTTGCAAGTGTGATTTTATATGTAAAGTGGCTGTAACAAAACTCTATTTTGCCAGTGATTTCTTTGAATCTGAGTGCGATTAGAGGTTTGTAACTTGATAAAGATTTAAGATAGAGAGTGATCATGAATCATTTGGTGCATTTTACTATTGCACAATAGATTCATAGGTCGGTGTTGATTGAGCAGAACAAAAACTATTAGTAGATTATTCTTTGTTAATAAAATATTTCTGTACTTCAAAATTACATTTCAGAACTATTGCTGCAGGTTCCTAATAAATACCATTTAGATTCAGCTTTAAATGTTTCTTGAGAAATTCAACATCATTATCGATTGCTTAGCAAAAAAACATATCTTTCAGCGTAATAAATTTGAGCTTTTATGTTAAATTACGTTAAAGAAGTCAATATTACATGCTATCAAAGGGGAATCATTTAATGCTTGTTTATATACTCATCTACATACAAAAATATGACCATAAAACTGCCGAAAATAGCATTTGACCTTTTTATGGTCAATTTGACTCTATAAAATTTTATGGTTTTATTTTTTAACTTATTTTTTCACATCATCACACAAGAAACATAAATTCAGACGGGAAATGTTTATTTTTTTTCAAAAAGGCTGTAATATTTAAAAATATAAATTCATGAAACTTGAGCGTTTATTTGGCTCAAAGCCGGAAACACTCATCATTCTTTATTAGAAAATAAACACTACAAATCGAGATACTACTTTATGAACTTATATCTTTAACACATAAAATAATGAAATTTCAAATGTAAGTTAATTTAATGTCAAAGCTTTCTACTTCTTTGGTATATTTCTTAGCAGCTCTTCAGTCAACAAGTAGCAGTCTCGTGTTTGCGGGCATTAACATGCAATAATTAAGATTCGTCCAGGCCAAGAAAAAAAGCTCGTCTAGATAAATTGTCCAGATTTGGTTAATGTCATTCATTAAGATGAAAAAGTTATTAAGAAGCAACGAAATCAGTTTTGTTGCAAACACGTGGCTTAAAAGCACTCAAGCAAGAAAAATGAAAATGTCTGCCGAAAATCAAAGAAGACAGCTTTGAATATCTGTTCTCTGGTAATGTCATTGGTGCAGTCAAATGCATTTTCATTCTCACATTTTCTTATGAATAAAAAGTCTTTGATTTCCTAATCTATTGAAATCCACTTTTTCTAGTTCACTGAGTGTAAAAACTGCAATTTGAACTTTGTTCTATGAAAGTACCACTGCAATATGTCCTTTGACCGTCTTACTTTGTCAGATTAAAAATGCAAAGTTGATTCTTTAGAATAACATTTTTTTTTTAATTTCGTAAAAGCTGGTGCATTAAATCATATCGTTGACTTATTTTGTTGGTCAAATTTTAGCAAAAAGTGATTGACAAAAATAAAATTTAATTGAGGTAAACAGCACTAATAATTATCTTTTATAACAAGTTTTATTTCTGGATTTCTTGCGCTCGTTTATATGCAAAATTTTTTAAAGTTTGGTATTTTAAATTAATTAAAACCGCTTTGAGAAAAGAGAAATACAAAATAAAATCATAATTCAGAAGAAATGTTAAACGTTAACCACAGCTAAGGCCATCGTTAGCAGCTTCACAAAAAGTCAGAGAAGTCAACTGTCTCATTATTAATGAAAGTTTAGCTACAATTTCTGCTTGCTCCGTAGCGCATTTTCCCAACCGTGCCGCTATTTATATCCATCCGTGCGCCAAAAATCAACACGTTGCCGTTCTTTCTCCCCTGTGTAAATCCAATAATAAATCCTGACGTCGTTGTTGTACATTTTAATTTATTTATGCATCAGGTCGAGCGTCTGCGGCTTAACAAATCAAATAATTAAAAGCTTATAAGACCGTATTAAGCATTGGTGGCATTTTGGTTGACTGAAGCATTTTCCATTTTGTTTGTTAATTTGTAATTATCTGGAGAGAAGCCAATCGGAGTTATTTTCTGTTTATTGTTTATTTTTGGCTTGATGAAGTATAACCAAGTTTAAAAAGCTTTCCGTTCTTTTTTTAAGTTTGTTCCTTTAATAAATACAAACAAAACGAAGGACGAAAAATATTGTAAAATTAAACTCATTTAAAATGCAAAGATTGCTTAAAATCTTTTAAAATTGCGTGGGCAAAAGTTAAAGGAAACTGGATAAAAGATGAGAGAATACTGCAATATCTGTTTACTTATTTTTTAAAAATTTTTTTAATTATTTCTGAGCGTGAATTAGTGAGCTTGTTGCTTTGTGAGTGTGTATCTTTATATCAACTTACAAGCGTCGAACGCACACTTTTTTCGGATCTTTGTTGTTGTCGACGTCACTTCATTACGCGAGTTGCCTGACAAAGCAAGAAAAATGAAAGGGAAAGCATGAATAGTAAATTTGAATATATGAAAATTGACGTAAATTAGTGCTCCTTTTTCCATTTTGTTTCTTTTTTTTCTTGATTACTCCTAATTGAACATTAATGCGAAGGTCTCGCCAAAGGAGCATTCTAATTATTGACTTAATCATTGACCCTTAAAGAAGGTCTAACTTGGTATAAAAGTTTTTGTGTGCTTAATATTTGGCAACTGAGTGTGAAGTGTGCATGTAATGTGCCATGTTGAACTCAACTGAAGGGCACCTAAATTTCTTGGTACTTGAACGAAAATGAAACTATCGAAACTTGATCACGAAAAACGGATAATTGCCTTAATTTAGATAAGCTACAGAGCTTCAATTAGTATATTCAACGATTACTTTTTATAATGTACATATCTTTACAAACTTTCGCATTTATATGAATATGAATAACATATTAGCAGATAATATGTATGTCAGTATAACGGGCAACATTCTAAGTTTAGCCAATTTTAAAGGCAAACTTAAAGCGATGCAAATATTACAATATATATTTCGTATTGTATGCTAATTTAAGTGCTTTAAAAACATTATTTTTGCCGGAAAAGTAAAGTTGTTGCATTGTGTAGTTTTCGATAAGAAGAAAAACAATTATTTTTGAAAACTTTAAACGCTTACATCTCCTAAATTGATGATGCAAATCTTATTTTGACATTTTTTATATTGATAAAACTTTGATGATGTTGATGTTATTTTTTGTCGAAGTCGATTCTACCGAACACGCATAAAGTGCCATATTAGACACTATTATCTTTAAATTAGTCTGCCATTTAGCTAATTTTACAGTATTTTAGAAGTGATTAATGTGAGATTGAGGCTATTTTTATTGTTATTGTAAGAGTATGTGAATTTCTAACAATGTTTCTATTTGTTTGTAAACAAAAATCATAGTTTGGTAAGTATACATCGAAAGGCTTTGCCTGCCAAAAGGCTTCATATCCTATTGCCAAAGCTCGTATTTCCGGTGTTTTTGTTTGCCCATGTTGATTTCAACTGCCTCCTATTGCTGCTTGAGGCAACAATAAGAGGCAGATTCAGTGAACTGAAATGAAAAACAAATCATTTTGAATAAAGTTTTTGAGCTTCTGAGGTACGGGTTATGACAAATTTCTTCGTGTTATAAATTTTAAACAGAAATTTCAGATTCCATTAATATTATTCATAAATTCTTGTTTATCTACTTTGTCAAGTTTCCACACATTTAAATTTAACACAAACAGTGTGTCAGGGTATATTAAGTTTGTTTGAGAGCCTACAGTATTTAACGAATAGAAGGAGGGAAGGAGGCCTTATAAAGTATGTATATACATATTTTCGGATGACTAGGGAAATTTATAGAGCCGTGTCCTTCCCTCTGTCCGTCAACCTTGACTATTTGAAAACTATAAGAGCTAGTGACTTGGCAGTAGATCAAGGTTGAACGGTTTTGAGTCACGCCCACTCCTTCTCGCCCAACCTGCCCCACCCATATCTTTAAAAGACCATAAGGAGCCGTTCAAGTATTACGTAACGCAATTTTGTAATATTTTTGACCCTTCCCTCCCTCCATGTAACGCGCAGTAACATTTTTCAGTACCCCCCTCCCCCCGCCATAACGTTACGTAACAACCAAGTCACCATTTCTACCTAAAAAAACACAATTATGTTGCGCAAAGTACCGAAAGGTCGCTAAATTATAATAAAAACCAGTAAGGGTGGTATAGTCGAGTATACTCGACAATATAGTACCCTGCACACTTAGTAGGCGGTGTATTAGTTTTGGAGATATAGCGTTTTATAGAAAACAACTGGGGGAAGGGAAATAAAGGGGAGGGGGAAAAATGTAGTATGCAGTTTTGTAGAGTTACTCACACTAATTCTACATACCGACTTTCATGTTTCTATCTCATCGGGTGTTTGAGTTATAATTTTTTAAAAAAGTGGGCAGTTTCGGACAACCATTGGTGAATACAGACAGACGGACAGGGCTCAATCGATTTCTCTTGTCATCCTGATCAAGAATATATATACTTTATGGGGTCCCCCTGTCCATCAATATACCCTGATACACAGTATGTGTACAGGGTATAATTACAATCCTTACTAAAGGGGTTACATGGGTTTCGTCGTGTAAAAAAAGGCCTATTTTCAAGAATTTTTTTTTACTATAAAAAATTATTTATTTAATTCAAACTTTTTTCTGTCTTGAAGATACACATTTAAAGAATATTTTCTGAAATTTTCGAAAAAAAAAAATTAAAACTTCGCCATTGTGACGTCATATTCGGTGACCCTTCGAAAAAAAGATGCCTCCGCGTTGTCAGCATAACTCCTGACAGGATGATTTAAAAGGAAAAACAAAAAATACGTGTTTTAGATAAAACCATAAACTCGTGCTTGAACGAAGGAAAAACAAAAAAAGCAAAAATTGGAATTTTGGCAGACCTTTTTCCAAAAAAAAAGACAATTTCGGTCAAATTTGCGAGAATTTTTTTTTGTTTTAATAGTTGAATTTAAAAAAAAAACAAAATCCTTCGTTCAAGCACGAGTAAATTGTATCTCAAACACGTGTGTAAAATTTCATCAAGATCGGTTGAGTAGTTTTCGAGAAATTTTGACAACCGACTTTAAAAACACAGTTACGAGAAAAACGCGTTTAAAGTTTTGCGTAACAATAAAAATGACTTGGAGCGCGCACCTTCCAAAGGCTGTGTCTTCGAAACTATTATTCGGATCGACTTGAAAATTTAGAATAATATTATTAAGATGTTGTAGAAATTAATAAGTGAAAAAAATTTTTTTTTTTTTTTTAACCAACGAAACCCATGTAACCCCTAAAATAACTTATTTTAATCAAAAATAAAACATTATTCTTAAGAATTTAAATATACAGCGATAATTAATGTTACTGTTCATCTGTCCATAGGGTTGCACATTTGGGAAAGAAAAATAAAAACTACGTACAATGCAAATGAGGGTCTGCCATTGAAACGTAAACGAAAAATGCTGACAACTTTGGAGATTTTAATTTCGTAGTTTTTTTATTCAACCAAAGAAAATAATGCTACGTAACGCGTTGTTCGACACCCTTTCCCCTCCATGTAACGCATCGTAACGTTTTATAAGACCCCCCTACCCTCAAATTGCGTTACGTAATACTTGAACGGCCCCTAACTAGAACACCATAAGCGATAGAAATATGAAAATCGGCTCTTCCCCACATTACCCCTAAAAAAAATAGTGGTTCTTAAAGTACCCAAAACTATAAAATTTCCCAACTTGAAATTTTGCATACAAGCTCAGTAAATTAAGATCTTTGAAACTGCATGCTACAAAATACCTCTCTCCCTCATAGATGCCACTCAAAGTTTTCGTAAGTTAAAATTTTTTAATCGATTTACTTAATATATTGAATATTAGACCGCCTACAGTGTGTGCAGGGTGTTATGTTGTCGAGTATACTAGTCTATTCCGCCCATACTTGTTTACTTAAGTTTTTTTTTTCTTTATTGAAATAATATAACTTTTTGAATTTACTTTAATTTATAGAGAAGCAACGTTCTTTATGAAACTCCTCATGACCAAATAATACCGTATGGGATCTGATTCTTTGTTTTAAGTTCAATTGTTTGTATAATTTTTCAAGAAAGTAAGCTTGTTGTTGATACAACGGAATTCTTCAAGTGTTTATGGAATTCTGGTCTTTAAAGCGTTATAAAGCATTAACAACGACATAACATCAGTTACCGATACACACACACATTTACACACATCCACACACAAACTTGCATATTTGAGGACATTCTGGTATGAAAGTGACTCCTTTCGCACAAACGCCATTTAAGCTTTTAAACCTTCACCGCAGGCGTTCTCAACAGGTTGCTAACGCAATGAGTCGACATAATAAACTTAAGGGAGCAACAACAAAATATTGCAATTGCCAACATTCCTGAGTGAAAACATAAAGTTTTATGAAATATGAATTTTGCTGCAAGCGGTCACAAAACCATAAAACTTTAACTGTGAAATCGCTTTCAACGTTGTTCTTCCTTGCTTAAAAACAATCAAAAGAAAAAATAAAAACAAAGGACAAAAAAGACAAACTGCTCGACAATTTCAGTTGATTTATTCAAGCAACAACACTTAATAAGTATTAAAAATCATAATCGCTTCAGAAGACTCTTCGCCTTGTTGGCTCTGGATTGTCTCGAGAGTTGGTCTTTTGTGGTCGGTCTACTTTGTAAATATTTACGCAATTAAAAATTGTTTAGCAGCATTTCCTTTGACATTTATGTAAGTACACAACATGCTCACGTTACGATCCTTAGTCAGTCTTTGTTTACTCATGCTAACGACCCGTAAGAGTAAAAACTTTAAGCAAAACATTTTCAAAGTCGCAAAGTCAACCCAAGCAGATTTAATTATTGCTTTATTTTGTAGTTTGCGTTAGCACACGTGTGTGTTTATTCTAAAAACAAAATTTGCTTTGCTTTACGTCTTTTAATATGCTTAAGTTGTAAGTCGATGTGTTCTTTGTTGCACATGCTTTGGTCCTTCGACTGTTTTGTGGTTTTGTATTTGTGGCCATTTGTGTGTTGAAAAATATAAGTTGGAATAATCTTGTTTAATTTTAGCAACTATGCAATGAAAACAGTGAATTGGACGGATTTGATACTCTCGTCGCGACGTAGGAATACTTGATGAACTACAAGACATGATTTTCTATGTTTATTATATACGAGGATTCTCTACTTACAATTCCGACAACATTTGAAGTTATTGACTTCATCCAAAGTAAATACTTTCATATGCATTTGCCAACTTTCGCTTACTCTTTTCTTACTAAGGTTTAAGGCCAATCTCAGGTTTCTTCTTCCTCTCTTATATATGTAAGTATTTGCTTCAATTACTTTTGTAATTGCTGTCATCATAAATGTTCTGCCCAAGTATTAACCGTTATGTAAGCAACTTCAAAATTAAGACCCACATTCATTTTTACACTCACGATATTTTTCCACGAAACATTTACAATTTTTAACTGCGTTATTTACTGCGTTCACGTTAGAAAATTTATTTTTACAATTGTTAAATTTTCCAGAAATAATAAAGCGTGAAAAATCCTTAAAAATTTATTGAAAAATTTAATTAAACGGATGACAAATTTCAATGAATGTTTTTTTTTATTTCACACACGACACTTTAAAATTTATGTTGCTTTTCAACGCTTGCAAAATAAATTAATTTAATAAAAAAATCGGCTATAAAATTCTTCAGTACATATGTTGATACAAAAAATAACGAATAAATGGAAGTTTGCAACAAACTGAAAAAGAAAATGAAAAGCTTAGTTTTTGCTGCAAAAATTGTGTTTTTTCCAGACACGCAAATGAAACTTCGCAAACAAAGCGCGAATAAGGCTCAACTCGCGGGATTTTCATGCGCGCAGTTGATAGTGCACAAGCTTTTTATAGGATTTGGCAAAGGTCAGCAAAAAAAGCATTTCGTTAGTTTTTGGAAAACAAATTAGTTACATGTAAGTCAAAAAACTAACAAATAAAAGTTCATCAGTTCATTTGCACCCTCCCGTTTGTTTTTTTTTTCATTATTGTGAAGACATTTACTAGGTGTTACTTTCACACATCTTTTATGCAGCAGAGCAATACAGCATCATTTAAATTATGGTATTTTCACTTTTGCAATATGAGCTTGACCTCATTTTGGCATGCAAACGAACATACGGCTTGGCAGTCAAAGCAATCGCATGGCTGGGATATTGACACCCACGCTAGTTGCTTTCATTAAGAGAGATTGCAAAATGAACACCAAATGGAAATTTTCAAACGAGTCAATGATACAGACACGTGTTGTTTAATATGTATTTGTAGGTTGTTATTCATAACAGTGCACAATGTACAATTTATGACTTATTTTGAAGACTTTATATCGAAAAGATCTTCTCAAGAAAAACGTCGCTAGTTTTGTGGTATGCTTAATGTTTTGTAGACATTTTTATGAGTAAAATAAAAAACAACCTTTCATAAAGCAACGTTCAGGTGCTGTTGATCAAACTTGCAGACTTGAAGTCGTCTCACAAACATGTCAAGTCGACTTATGATGAACTTTTGAGACAAATCCAGCAACTTTTTAGCATGTCTGCGACTGAGAAAAACACAAATGAAGAATCAAAGCAAATGAGTCTTACCTGTAAATTTTTGCTACTGTCATCAATGTTGAATTGTGACAAGGACACACACATAAGCTTTTCAGCAACAATATCGGCACAAGTTAAAGATTTGCCACAGAATTAAATGCAAATAAAGGCAAGCAATCAACAACAATGCATAACCGCAACCACAGCAATTGAAATGTCTCAAAATACATTGAACACTTCAATTGAATGATGCCACAAACAATTTGACGAATTCCTTGAAATTTACATGCCAAACCGCAATTTGTGTATGGTTTTGCTCTTCTGTTGACATTTTATTAGTCTAATGGAAAATTACTTACGTATTGTCTGAAAAGATTCAATGAAGAAACAAAAACTATAAAGTGTTTTACCAAAAACAAAAGCACTTGACACTCATTTGAAGCTTTGTTGTAGAGTGCTTGTGTGCTATTATGTCTGCTCAATGAGCGAAAACAAACATTTGAATTGATTTAACGCCAACAATTCTTGCTCAACCATGGAAATAACGTGCGAAATTTCAGCTTCGTAATATGTCAGCATTTAAAGTTGTTTCATTGTCAGCGCCATTTTGGATAAGCTCGACAGGAAGCACGCCGTAGACGCCTGAGAACCTTGACTTCCGACAAATATGAAACTGTTATGGTTTAATGAACATTCCACTCGAATAAATTGAAATGAATTTATTTGTTTAAGTTTATTTTTATAATGTTAATTGAACAAACAAAATGAATACAGTGCGATTGTGATTGAATGAAAAGGCTTTGCTAATATTATTTGTTAATCTTTTTTATTTGTGTATTATAATTCATTAAATTATGAACTCATTTTGACAATAAAAATAAATGAAAAGATTGCATATTTTATTTAATCATAAAAAGAGTAATGAATTTTAAACAGTTGTAAATATGAGAATTTAGACAATTGACTCATTCAGTGTAAAAATATGCGCAACGTTTTTTTTTTTTTTCTACTAAATTCATATTTAAAGAAACAAAGCAGAGTAAAATGTGACGCATAAAGTTTGTCGCAACAAGCGACACTCGAGAAGAGTTTAAAGGTTGAAAAACAAAGGACACTTGTGCAATCAGCTGCCATTTTATTCATTCTAGCGTGTTGAACTTGATTGTCAAACATTGAAATTTAAACGTTGACCTCGCATGTCAAATATGTCAACTGACCCATCATTCAAGTTGAGAAGAAACCAGACAGATTTTATGATGTTTGCATTTATGTTAAATTGCGCTGCAAGTAACGCATTTTTGGCACGTTTTATGCTCTGCCATGATTTATTTTACGACAAAGTTTTCTATTTCTGTTTTGTTAAAAAGTAAATAAAATCCAAAAAGTTGTTAACCTAAACTAGTCACTGACTTAACGTTATCATTGACTGTGAAATGGCATGTGCTTATAAACATGATAATCTTGGTTGGTTTCAATTCCTTACAAAATTAAAAGCTTTGTGGCAATTGTGGGAATTATTAAAATTAAGAACATTTATTAGACGCACATTGAACTCGCTGTCTCAAAAGAACAGAAGATTTTTGTGTTCTATATCAAATTTGAACACAAAAATCAAGAAAAATCGTTAAGTTCTTAAGCATACCAGAGTTAAAAGAGTTTAAAATATTACTAATAAATCACACACTCAAAAATGTATCTTAAAAACAAAAACATTGTACATCAAATTGCTTCAGTTTATAATTTACTTAAAATGTTTGATCAGATCAACGATACTAAGACGTCTTAAAAGGCTCCAACCCAATGACGTACTTATACCTCATTAATTAAACGAACTTTTCTAATAGTCGGGGAGCCGACGATACTAAAACATGATTTACTCATGCGTCGTTGGGAGTGGTTGCATTTTGAAGATTAAATAATTTAAAGTAGAAAAGATTCTATGAAATTTTTTCATTTAGTGGTGGGTTCGAGCGCCATAAGGCGTTTTATATTGTATACCGCAGAATAAAGAAGGTTCCTTCATATAATCTACTCAATAGAGTATAAGCTATCCCCCATATACTAATCTGCCACGCAGGAGTAACTACGAAAATCCCCGCTTGGGCTCCCCTACTATAAATTATTTCAAACCGGTTTGAAAACCAATTTAAAGTCACTATTTTGTCTTAAATCATATCAGTATTTTATAGCCTTTCAGGCTGATCAATGTTCATTAAATAAAAAAAAAAGTTTGATAACATTTTTAAAACTTATATAAAAGCTGTTTTCAGCTTTGCTGAAACTTATATACTCTTGCAAGCATTTTCTCAAGAATTCTTATTGGAAAATCTGTCTTACAGTTTCATAAGATCATATACGTTTATAAGGATAAAGGGGCGTAGCCCCGCCCATTTTCTAATTTTTTTAACAAATACATTGCAATCGTTGTACACTTAATTTTGCGATCTTATATCTCGTCGGCTTACGCCTTATGTCCGATTTTTGCGAAACTTTGAAATATGATCGCGTAACTGCGTAACTGCAAAGTTTTATCTCTTTATATTTAAGAATAAAAAATTTTTTCTAACAAAAACCGAATTTTTGACCGATTGTTCCTATGGAGCTATATGTTACATTTATCCGATCTCCACCAATTTTGCAGTGTGCCTTAATTTACGTCCAAGATGGTCTTGTGCAAAAAATTGAGGCGATAGCTTAAAAATCAAAGAGTTGATTGAGCAAAAACCTCATTTTTCACCGATCGTTCCTATGGCAGCTATATGCTATAGTTATCCGAACACGCTGGATTTTACATACAAACTGCGTGCAAGGAAAAGAAAATTTGCTGCATTTAAATTTTTTTGATATCTTTAAAACTCTAGGAGGAGTTCGCATCGCAACAGACAGAGAGACGGACATGGCTATATGAACTCGTCTCGTCGAGCTGATCAAGAATATATATAATTTATATAGTCGGCATTCTCTCCTTCTCTGCGTTGCAAACTTCATGACAAAGTTAATATACTCTTGCAAGAGTATAAAAACATCAAACACGTCTCACCAAAGTTTAGTATGAATTGGTTGTGTTCATAGCAACTCAACATTTGTAAAAATTCCCATTCAAACATTATTCAATAAAATGGAATTTCTTTGCGGCGAATTACAATTTTGCACTTGTGGACTTTATGGTTTTGCTATAAATTTGTCACAAAAATTTTGTATAACACTTAATTCGTTCGTTTGGAACAAGCTGCGTTTGACTAAAATTTGTTGAAACATTAGACGATGCTCTTTAGTTTGTTCCGTATTCTCTTTTGTTTGTGAGGTTGCAGTCGAGCGTGTTTGATTAGAACATGTGATGGGTTGCGTCTTGTGGTTGGTTGATTGGTTGGTTGGCAACGGTGTGCAAGCTACAACAAGAACGGACATTAAAAGTAGCAGACAAATGCGTAAATGAATTAGTCCGGGCAGACTGTGCTGCAAGGATAACGGAAATAAGAAACGAAACGCGTGAAATTTTCAAAATGATGTAGGAGTAAAAATGACGAAATTATGCTCGTTAAGATTTCTTGAAGAAATTACTTTTTTAAAACTTTTTTTTGAATAAAAATTATATAAAATTATTTTAGATTTTGATGAGTATCACAAACACTTCTTGATGAATTTAACTCAGATTTAACAAGACATGAGCGATCTCATTTGTTGTCAGCTCAAAGAATTGCACAAACAAGTATGTACACATATCCGTTTTTTTCAAAGTTAAGGAAATAACGGAAACATTTAAACCTTGAGTTATTTTCAGGTGTCGTAAACCAAATTTTTTAATAATAGACATTACTTTAGCTTAACTTCATGTCAAAGTCAAACATCAGCGAAGAAAATCGACTTGCAGTAAAGGCTGCCGTGGTTAGGTCAAGAGTCTGAGGAACTGCCAAGACTGGCAGCATGGTACATGTCGTTTTTCGTACACATGTGTAAAGTGCAAGTTTGATTAAGTCAAGTCGTTTCTCTTTGCTAGAATATTTTACTTGCACTTGAAGTTTAATTGACGGTCGCATAAAAGGTTTTTATTTACAGTTTGTTCCAAATGAATATTGCGCCATTTTCGTGTCAATTGCAATTTTAAATTTAAAAAGTCTTCTTTATTAGAAAAATAATGAAATGAAAATATTTCGTAACAAATTGTAAAACAAAAAAAAAAAAAATAACTAAATAAATTTGACCAAAAAAAGACTAATATATAAAAAATAATTTTGTAAAGTAATTATCTCTGGTAAAAAATCGATTACAATATCGACGTTACAATAGCGCATTCCTTATTTTGAGATACTCGAAAAATGTCAACAAATCAGTAGTTTATTTTTATAAGAGTATTTAATTCTCTGCAAAATAAAAAAAGATAAGGCACACTGATATATGAATAAAGCAGGAACAAGTTGAAAGTTGCTTGCATGAATGAACTGTTTGTCTGTTTTGGTTTTCCACTTCAACTTATCTCCTTTAATTTACGGATTATAAGGGACTTAAGCAACGGAACTTCGCAATAATTCCGTCATTTCTTAAGAAATTCAATTCAACACAATAGAGTGCAAAGCAGAAAAATTAACTGTTAAGAGTAGACACAATTCTAAAAGCGATGCTACAATAACAACAAAAAAGGACACAAAACTAAATCGGCGCCAAACACACATGTCTCTACGTGAGACATTGAGATATTGCGTATACGCAGCGTGTGTCTGGGAAAGCCAAAAACCTCAATGAGCCGAAATCAAGCAAATCAAATATCCTCGAATTTTGTGCTTTTGAAAGCGAGATTTGCAAAACGAGATTTGTATGGAAAAGAAGCATATGATATACTCGAGTACAAAGCCTTTTAATGCAGATTTACAGCGGCATTGAAGTTTATAAGCCCAATCCTATTTAAGCCCAAGAAAACAGTATAAATTTCAGTTCGTTTTTATTTGTCACGAATTTTCCAACACGCACAGAACTCACAATAAGCACGCATTCAAATGATGTCTGCCACATTTGCAGACAGTTGAAACGCGTGTCTGTGTGGTGAAGAACACGATTCGGACTACAAAATATCACCTGCAGTCTGCCACAATCTAAAATATATATGTATGTATTTTACCAATGTCCTACTCAAGGCCACAAGTCGGCTCAGTTGTTGTTACTTTTTTTTATTATTCTTTCATTCTGCTTTGGCCGAATTAGGTAATTTTCCAAGCATATTTTTTGACTGTTTACACTTCGGGGAATTTGCAAGAAAACTGTATTAAATTATTAAAATATTAACACGTTTTCTGTGTTTATGTGTGTGTGTGTGTGTGTGTCTAAGTTGGCATGATCATTGGTAGAAATTTGAAGGTCAGCCACTTGTCAGTTTAGATTAAAGTGCAGAAACTGACTTCGTAGAAGAGACGAACGCAGTACAATGTAATCATGGTGAAGCTCTGCACGATTTTTTCAATTGTAGACAATTATGAGAAAACCGAAGAGAGCATGAAGACAATATGAAAGATTGTCAAGTGCATTCATATGTACATACATATGTACGAGATAAAGAACTCTTGTCTGTGTCCGACATATGATACACGTATAAATGCAATGACAGCACAATAAAAGGGAACATAAAGAGGCACTAAGCGAGACAGCAATGACTTTGTTTGAGGGAACAGAATGTTTTATAGACGAAAACCTTCAAGCTTCTCAGAAAACTCTGTAATTGAATATTTTTCCCCCCACACCATGTATATACAAATACATGTTGTTAAAGGCAAATGAACAGAAAAAAATTTTTTTTAATTAGCTATTTGTTATTGTATTTATAAATTCTTCATTGCATTGAAAACTTCCATATTGTTCTCATAATACATATTAAGTAATTTACAATGTCTTTTTTCGCTGTATGCTCACATAGTTTATTTGAAAGACAAAAGAAAAAGTATAACCATTTTTCTATTTTCTCTCACTCATGCACGCATTGCATTGGAAATGGTTTTGCTTGTCATAGAATTCCATTATATTCCAATCAGATTTCAATTCATTGTTTGTATTCCTTTACATGTGCCTGATTTTCTATTGTTATGTTAGAAGCCTCAAACACGTTAAATGAATTTTAATGAGCAGAATAAATGTGAAATTTTTTGTTGAGAGAATGAGATTTTTATGCAATTTCATCTGTTGTAATTTATCTTACGTGGCGTATACGTAATTCTAATAACCAAGTTCAAAGTGAATAATGTGAACAGTTGGCAAACAGAAGATTAATTAATTAAATTAAATTTAAAAAGAAATGCATAAAACAAACATTTTTTTCAAAACTTATATCATTCTGATGACTCTATACGGCAAAACTTTAATAAGTTTGTTCTTGGTCGTATGTATTAAGCGAGTCCAATGACTTGTAGTAAGTGACCTAATGAAAAAAATTTGATTTGAAATCTTAAAAAGATCCTAAAAAATTAAACGAAACCTAATGGAAAGAATGGGAGACTTGATCTGTATTCGTGTTCAATTCCTTTGAGGCATTGTAAGTTGCTTTTACAGCATCGTAAATATTTTTGTAGCAAAATTTTACTATTTCGGTCGTAGTTTTCATTGCAAGGTAGGCCAGCAAGCATGCAAATGTTTTTTTATGACTTGACTTACTTTTTAGTTTTTTTGGGACTTAAATAAGGTTTACACAACAACTATTTTTGGATATAAACTCACTTGTGTTTTCTGGGAGATTACAAAAAAATGAAACACTGAGAAAAGTTGTTGAATGTAATAGAAGCCGAACAAGTTTATGTATTCGTACAAAACATGCGTAAATGTGACATTAAACAATAAAAAAAAGGCATGTTTATAAATAAAGCTACAAAATAAGTTTACATGTTGTTCGAAAATAACAACAGCAACTCACACTTTGACATGGGTGCATGAGCATGTGCTTTTTTTGACACTTCTTGAGCAGAATCAAGCTCTGTTGTGCGTAGACACTTCACACAATTTGTGTGGGATAATGTGTATTTGTGTAGACGATTTTTTCTTTTATGTATACCTACGTCAATGCCAAATACAAGTTTACTATACATTTTTTTGTGTATTTTGAACATGAGTGCTGGCATTGAATATTTATATTCGTTGAGATTCATACGAAAAAGCTTTCAATATGAAATTAGTATCGTTGAAGTTACAGGTGCATGACAAATATATATAAGTAAGTATGTACAATCTCTGACGATGAATTTATGGTAAACTATTTTTTTACGCACTATTAAAGTCAATAAGTCGTTTCCCTACCATTTGCCTTTAGCATCGAACTCCTTGCAATTTACTTGTCAATTTAGCTTTTGCTGTCAGATCTTGTGCACACTTGCACACTTGCTGGCATACAATTAATTTGCTGCCAAAATGTCAACAAAGCTGGCAGTGACGAAGGCTGAAAGAAGACAAAAAAAGTATAAATAAATAAGAGTGAAGCAAACCTTTCATTGCATGAACATACCGTCGTTGGTTACTGCACGGATATTGGCATTTCCGGTAGGCAGGCGTCAACAGTTGGCGTGTGTAATTAAATGCCGTGAATGTATTCGACCAGTTGACCTTTTCGGTTAAAGGTGAAAGCAAATTGAAAAAAATTAAATACGTTTTACGGACATTTCCAACTGTTAAAACGTCAAAGAAGCAGACAAGAAGTGAAGAAACGTTGTAGGCTCACGTAGCCCAGTGCCTAGACAAAGCGGCGTATACATTGCCGGTTATGGGTCATGAATATATCAGAGGCAAATGTTGATGTTGCTAACGTGAAAAATGAAATAAAATTAACCTTTTCTGTACTCATGTTGATATCGCTAATGCTTAAGGGGAGAAGCATTTTATTATGCAAGGTGTTTTGCTTATAATTTAGAACCGTGCCTCTTACTTTAAAAATGTCGCTTCACCCTCACTAATAAAAATTTACATTAATGTATTTCACTGTTAATGTTGTGTCACTTCACACGTGACAATTGTAATGATCGCCCGCTCCCCTTCAAATGGGTTTTGATGGACGCCTGTCACATTATTTTGATTATATGCAAAGCATTAAGCGACGAAGGTAAAATGCATAAAATTGTATTGAAACATTTTATGTTCAATTGTGTTTAAAGTTGAGAATAAAAAAAGCATCAAAACCACAGAAGCAGCGCCTGAGTTTGTTCAGAGTTGGAATGAATTTAGCAAGTTTGAAGCAATAAAGTAGAATGAGTAAAATTTCCGCTCGCTCACAGTAAAATTTAGAGTGACGACACGTGCTCATTAATGTGCATAATTATGCACGTGTAAACTTTATGTTAAGTAACATTGAAAATTTGCCAAACTCTTGTTTATGTTTACGGAGATATCAAATATACAATCAATGTACGTTAGATGGTGCATCAGTGCTTGGATCGCAGTAAACTAACATGTGTGAATTGCATTTTGTTGTTGTGAACATTTATTCCCTGTGGTGATGTTGTGTTATTCTGACATGAGAATTGCACAAACATTTTGATTGCAAACAAACAAATTTTTATCAAATTCACTTCAAATTTCGAATGCGATGAGTAAAATTCTAAACAAATTTAGACCATCGCGAAATTTATCACCCTAATCTTGCAACTCTATTAGACTCTGTTAGTAATATGCTATGAAATGACATGTAACTGATTTGATTAGCGTTTAAGACAGATGTTTTTTTTTCTGTTGTCAAACTATTTTTAAATATTTGCTTTTTTGATCATGTCGCAATCGTTGAGACGTATCATAAGGAATTACGATTAAAGGAACTATGAAGTTTGAAATTCGACCGTCATTTTTTTGAGATACTATTCAATATCTAAACTTCATATTAACGCAAAAAAAAAAAAAAAATGCTTTGACTAAACACCTTAACCTTTAAGATTGCGATCGGTTTAATTGGTTCCAAATTTTACACACCTCCTTTACTTAAAAGAATATAAAGAAAGTTTTGTTGTTGATAAAGTATTATAAAATAAATATATTTCTGTTTGCGTGTGTTAAATAAAATTTAATTTTAATATATTCTGTTGAAAGTGTTCCCCCATGTAAGCAAATAAAAATTAAAATTAAATTCTTCGCAGAAATACAGAAATACACTGGGCGACCATAAAAAGCCAAAACTCTGTTCTAGCTTGTGAAGACAAATGGAGGATGAACAAGAGCCGCAAAATAAACGAAATTAATTCAAAAGCAAACAAACTTATTTTGCTTGCAAATAAATAAAGTAAATATTTACTTCACTTGACCCTCTTCCTGGCAACGTTTACTGATTTAAAGAAGCTTGTTTTTATTAGCTTCCCAAGTGATGTTGTTCTCAGGTAAAAGAGTCTCACTTTACAATGACATTCTATGACAGTGTAAAGTGATTTAAGAATTTCCTTAATTCATTCATTATTTTCTTCTTATTTATTTATATCCACAAAGAGTAAGCCACATTTGATTGCTCAATTTGTGTTCTTTGTTGTTTACAATTTTTGTATTATGTCTTCATATAAAAACAACATTATTTTATCTGTTTTGGCGTGAATGTTTAATGTTCACAAAATTACTTGTAAAACGCAAATTTTTTGGAAATGAATTATTAATTCAAATAAAAAATTAAGCCTCTCTATATCGCATCGTTTTTCTCATTGCCATTACAGAATATTTAAAAATTTATGTTTATCATTCACTTTGTGTCTGTGTGTCGAACATTTTTATGATTAATTCACAATGAGGAATGCAAAAAATGTCTGTGTAATTTGACAAATTATTATAAAAAAAGAAAAACAAAATGAATCTTTTTTTTTTTAAATCTGCTTTCAAAAAGTTTAAAAGCTATGTAAAGAGTCTTGTTTTATTTATTTTATAATTTATTTTACTATATTCAGATGACTTCACGACAAAAATACAATACAGGCAGCTTAAACTTTAAGTGAAATTAGTCGGATTTATTCTAATAAGGGGTGATCTTCATTAGCATTATGCCAACTCATGCCACAACTAAAAGACCCGTGTGGTCAGAGGTCACCAGTCCATCTAGTTAAGTTAAAACTACAATGGACAAAACCGTTGTTATTGTTTTGTTGTTCAAGATTATTATTGCCTTATTTTCATTTTGATTCATTGTTGTTGCTGACCTACTTCCATTTTAGATTTACTCTTTTAAATACGAGAATTTTCATCTTGGCTTCACACATAAACATGACACCATTTCCTTTATTATTATTGTGGCACACAAAAATGAATGTTTTACAAATCAATTCGGTGTTTTGTCTTTTTTATTGCACAATTTACAATTCATAAGGCAAAAAAACATTTGAAATGTTACCCAAGTAGGTCAAGTAACATTGGAAAATATAAAATGCGAAGCAAACTAAAATGTACTAAAAGACCCGAAAAGTGTTCGGCACAGCAGAACAAGCCGACCAAGAATAATTTTTATGTATGTTTTCCTTTGCTTTATTATGCTTTGTTCTGATTTTAATAAGTTTGTTTTTCAACAAAGCTTTTTAATGCACAAAAATTTGCTCAGCATGAATCTAAAAAAATAAGTAAAGGAAATATAAGCAACAAAACAACATTGCTAATGAAAATACACACTCTATTCTTTTTATACAAGTTGGCGTAAAATTCATGTCGCATGAAATGTAGTAGACTTTAAAAAATTTCAGGCGAAAAAGCTATTCACTGTGAGTTCTTCTGTTGTATTTTAAGTTTTATGCACAAAGAAACAATACGATACAAACTTCGTCTATACAAAGTAGAACGTTCTTATCAGCGAAACATTTATTGTTTTTGCTTTGGCTTGAATTGAACAATAGATTAACGCCACATTGCGTCTGTATTGACATTTTCGACGAAAGAGAAAAGTTTGCCTGAATAATATCTTTACAAAAATATGTTGCATACTTCCAAGCGCATTTCGTTTCAGGCATTACTTTGTAGGGCGTTGCGTTCTTTTATGGCCAGTAACGGCTCAAACTATCAGTTATATAAGAGAAAAACAGTTGAGCAACATTTTCATCCTGTCTATAAAGTTTTCAGGTATCGTTGATAATCTTGTCTGTGATCTAAATTTGACAAAAATATTGTCCGTCCTAAGTATACCTGCTTAAGCTTAACTTTGCTTTTCTCTTCAAGCTATAAAAATTGACAATTACTTAACTTCCTTCTTGCGTTAGTTTACTCTCCAAACTCACAATTGACCTTTTGCTGCCAAGCCGTTTGACCTTCGTTTGTGCTTGCGCTGCTCGTGTGCCTATTAGCGATAAAATTAACACAATTCAGGTGCCAAACTTGGACACGTGTTGAATTAAGTCAGTTTAATCGGAGCTTGAAAACAAATTTGCTGAGATTTCACAAAGCAAACACAGACTAATTAGCTACCAGGGCGACAACATGGCAAAAACGTGTACTGATTGTTGATTTAAGGAAAAATTAAGTTAGTTAAGTTTGCCTTTGAGCAAATATTCAAAACATTTTAAAAATTTTAAATACATGTTAGAAAATTCCGAAGCTGAGAAAAATACTAGGAAAAAAATAAGAAAATGAATATAAATTTC
Organism: Phortica okadai; assembly: GCA_034638295.1. Classification (NCBI taxonomy): domain Eukaryota; kingdom Metazoa; phylum Arthropoda; class Insecta; order Diptera; family Drosophilidae; genus Phortica; species Phortica okadai. Next base: position 37,220,641 of record CM067849.1, read on the forward strand.
CATTGAAACTTGAACTGTCACGGTTAAAGAAATTTATGCAGTTGAAGTTTAAAAAACGACTTTTTCTTAAAATGTTCTCAAAGATATTAAGAAAAAAATCCAAACATGAAAAGAAAATACAACAATAGAAGACATTTTTTAGTAAAAATGTTGCGAATAAAAAATAAGTGTCGGTTGTTGTGTGTGTGCGTGTTCTGTTTATGTTTGTGTATCTCTTCACTTTATGAAAAAAGGTATTCAAACATTTTGTGGTTGCGCTTGGTTTTTATTTTAATTCTCAAAGGACATGAAAAACAAAAACATGAAGACTTTCAATTTACAACAAGTGTGAATGTGTTAGCGCGAAACTCGTTAGTTGAAACTAAGTTTGTTTTGTTTTCCTTACTGCACGCAAACGTTGCGTATACATGATGTGAACCATAAATCATGTGGGTGAGAAAGATAAATGCACCAAAAACGAACATTCAGCGTAAAGAGTATGTGTATAAGAGTGTATGTGTGGGCGGGGTTTGAGACGTTTTTTTTTAAATGTTATGACGAACTTACTTTTATTGCAGCAATTGAATTTTTAAAGTGAACATGAAAATTAAAATTTTTCCACGATTAAAGAAACTTTTTGAATTCATTTAATTGCTTTTACTTATCTAAAACTGTAATTTCCTTAATTTACTATTAGTTTACAATTTGTAGCATGGCTCAAAGCACGTTTATTTGTTGAGGTTGGCAAATTCAAGCTTGACTTAAAGTGTCGACCACCCAAATGACTTTTAATTGCAAATTAGTTTGCGGCGTTTATTTAATCAACTGCCTGTGAATTGTTTAGTGACCAACGTGTTGAATTTGTCAAAGCAAAATGTGCACTGAATAATAAAAACTCGACATCGAAGTTAATTTAATCAAACGACACGTACACAGCAGACAATTAGGGCTATGGAAGGTAGTCCCTTTGCACATGACATAGTCAATTTCATTAAGACAGATGTGTGATTTGCCATTGTTGTAAACAGAGAAAGAGAGAGAGTGACAAAGGGAGAGTGAAAGTGAGAGAAAGACAGATGAAATGCTACGCAAGTCATATATTCTGTATGACATTAACAAAGGAATATGAATTAATTTATTGAAGAACCTGTCAAATTCATGTCTGGATGTTTCTTCATGAAGCCACAAACTTTAATTAAAACATTAAATTCTCTCTATAATGAAGAAGCTCAACAAGATGACACGAAACCATTAAATTCATATGGCAATAAAGCAAATATTGCGCATTGTTTTTGTCCGCCCGGAAACTCATTAAGTGCGTAAATTGGAAATTCATGAATAGAAATATTAAAGTTGCTTTATTGTTTAATAACGAAATATGATTTTAGAAACGAAACAAAATAGTGACAAATGATAAATATTCAAATTAACATACCAAATGCAATTAAAAACCAATCATTGATTTCACAGTGAAAATCTAATTAAAAGTATTACAGATTATCAATAAAATAATAAAAATATAAAAGAAGTCAGTAAAGCAGAAAATATGCAATGTAAAATACAAACAATATTATTTACTGATTGTGAATTTATGAAAATTAGAATTTAAATAACAAAAAAGTTCATACAGCAAAAACCGCTGCAGGCGAACACTCAAGGCTTTTATACGTCCGCTTTTGACTGTCGATTATATTATCTTCAACTATTGTCCAATTAGTCATGACTTGATATGCTCTATTTTTACTCCTTGTAGCTTAAAATTATTCGTCTAATTATTTTTTCTTAGATTTATCTTTCGTAAGTTTCTTCATATCTTTCAATATAAAGTGTGATTTAAATCGGAAACGATTGCGAATGGATTTGGTTACAAGTAAAAAGCTTTGTCTACTCTGACACCAATAATATTTTCCATAAATCCAAACTATTCGTAAATGTTTTGTGGTTAGTTTACGTTACAAATTGGTTTTTCATATGTTTGTCGCTTAGCTTTAAGTTAAATATAATCATTTAAAATGCATAAAAAATTTCATAAAATCAAAACAAAAAATCAATATTTATTTATTCAATTTTTTTTAATTAAAAGTTATCAAAATTCATGTTAACAAAGTTTTGAAGTATACATCAGTATTGTTTTCTATATTTACTGAACAAATTGAAAGCTGTAGAAATAATATCACCGAATCCTTCTGCTGAGTCAGCCTACTTATATATGTAACTACGTTGAAAATCACCATCAAATACGACAAAATGTAAGCACAAAATTATTTGAGTACCTCAAGGCTTTCTGCATTATGTAATGCTTTCGAACAAATAAATAAGTTTTAAAATGGTATACATTAAAAATTTAAGCAGATGTTTCGAAATAATAAACAAAGTTTTTGAGTTATTTTTAGCGTAGGCCATTTGCTTTGTTGTATTTTAATAGTAATGGACTGAAATGCCAATGGTTCTTGATAATTTTTTCGAGAATTCATGATTCGCAAGTGAAAACAAAAAGAAAATGTTTGCCAAATTTGACTTGTGAATTTTATATTTCAATAACAGTGAGCATATCGTACAACTGTTTCGGGAATCGCCAGACTCTTTTATCAGGAATCTAGCTTAGAGATAAATCAATATTCAACATTCCCTTATGTTCTATATTCTGGTAAACCATGGTTTCTCACACGAATAATCCAACAAAAGCAAACAATGTAAAATGGTATTTTGTTCGATAACCTTGTCAAAATGACTTTTTGTTTTACAAAGACTTGTAATTAAATGACTTCTCATGTATTAACTTACATAAGTCACTAATACAAACAATAGTATTAAAATATTTCTTTCCAAGAGAAGAGAAGTGTTTTATATTGATGTTTAAAAAAACATTAGAATTCCGTCCGTCACTCATCTTTCAAACGGCAACATGAGTTAAATGGAGTGTGACTAAGGTATAGTAACTTTCGAACAATTTTTTCAATTGAAAATAAAAAAATAAGAAAAAAAAACCAATTCAAAAAGTTGTTTAATTAAAAAAACCGTCAACAAGGATTACGAATTTGGTTGCCCTATAAAATAGAAGCAATTACGGAACAAAGAGAGTACAAACAAAAATATTAAACCTTTGACCACATGAAAGTCATAAAGTGGTCATTAAAACGTTAATGTCGCCATAATCGACAAATTTATGTTTTAATTATTTTTTCATTTTATCTTTTCTGTCTGGCCTTGAATGACGAGACTTTGCGCACTTTTAATGGTTTAGTGCTCTTTAATTGCGATTCAGATTATTTGTGTCTTGTTTTTATATGAATCCCTACACTATACATTTAATTCATTCACTTTAAGTTGGGTTTCGCTTTAAGCATGAATTAAGAGACGAGGGAAAAGACATTCTATTAGCATACAAATACACAATACAGTAAATTTATTTTATTTGTGCTTCTGCTTCACCTTTTTTCTTAACTTTGTTTACCTTTATTGAATAGATTTCAATTAAGACGAAAGTGTTTTCCAGTTGTCAGTTTGCCTTAATGCAACAAGCAACTTTTCTTGCCGTCATTTACCTTCGTGTTTATCACATCAACGTTACTTTTTACTGCAAATAAATGCGTTAAATTGGCTCCTTGTCTCGCTGTGTCCAGCCTTAAAAAGTCAAGTTGCTCCAACATAGTCCTCAGAATAGACTTAAACATTGCAGATTTATTTTTGTTAAAAGAAAAAAAGAAAACAAAGTGATTTCATTGCTTGTCATTGAAAATAAGGTTCTGTGATTTCGAAACAAGTTAGTTTATGTCAAATAAATACGAGTGAAATTATCTAAATTGTTTGCCATTTACTTACAATACTTTTCAGTAGCTTATCTTAATTATGCTGTTTGTAATAAATATAGCAAAGCCCCAGTAAGTCACAAATACCTTCAATTCTATTCTTGTATGCAAACAAAACAAAGTTATACAACAACTATTAAGTCTGTTCCCCATGCTGATAAACTTATAAGTACAACAAGCACTCTATCAACATAAAATTCATATCAAACTTCATGTAAGACACGAAGAACAACATTTTCCACTTAAACGCTTAGTGGCCAACGTACCATTGCCTCGATTATTTCAAACACTCAAAAGCTAATTTGTTTAATAAACTAACCATTTTATGTTTTAACGGCTCAACACTTTGGGTAACAAAACTTTCAAAGACTTTAAATAGTCTATATTCATGTTTTAAATGCTTTGGCACACACATTTTCCACTTCGGTTGAGCAAACACTTTATTGCCTTTAAGAGGACTTTTGACGTTTATCGAGCGACTCATTCACCCAACGACTCACCAAGCAAAATGCTGTGTAAAGTGACTATGATTGCCTTGAATTTTGTAAGTGAAGCATTTGAAGTGCCAAAATGATTTATGCCACCTTTCGAAAGAGGCATAAGGACGTTGCGGTTGTTGAACATGGGGTAGAGAAGTGAACGTTGTCAGTGAAACTTTCACATAAATAGCAAATAATTAAGAAGAGCACATAAAAGACTTGTTTTAATTGCTTTCGTTGAAGGCAATAACTTTAAAAGTTATTTAAATCAATATAAAAGGAAGCATGATAGTCAATTTTCAAATTTTTGCTCTTCTCTCTTTTTCCTATAGTAAGCGAGGAAGAATTACGTATACGACTCGTTGACTTTAAACTGGAAACCATATCAAAAGCATTTTTTATGTGCCTCTATTTTGTGTTTACTATTTGGAAAAGGTTTTTTTTCGGAGAAGTGAAAATGATGCAATCTAATCAAAGAATCTTATTGAAGCATCAAATTCGTTGCAAAGTGCAGTTTTGCAAACAAGGTGTGAGAAGCTGAGGTAAAGCCTCAGCTTTAAGGAACTGTATTGAAGTAGTAACAAACTGAAGCCTTAAAAGCCTCAAACAGTTCATACCTAAGACGTGCATACACACAAATGGTTTTGTTTCCCATTTTGTGTTTTTTTTTTGTATCATTTATGAATAGAAGTGTATAAAGCGCCTTTAGCAGTCTCACAATCAAGACAAATCTAACGACTCATAGTGAAGTGAAATTCACTCAATACGCAGAAAAAAATATTTTTAAAAGACAAACAAAAAATGCGTAAAAACGACGACAGCAAATCAATATTTTTATCGTTTTGTTTGACTTTGTTTTCATTGCACAAAGGACTTCAGAAGTCATCGGATACGAGTGTATTCAAAGTTGGCTGATTCATTTTCAGCAAATGTTTTTTAACTTCTGCGGTAGAAATTTTACTTAGTTCATGAAGTTTGCAATACAAAGAAACAGAATTCATTAGCTAGATGAGGCGAGTTGATGAAGACTCGACCATCCGACTAGCCGCCTGTGTGTTTAAGTTTAGTCTATAAGTTTTCAGGGAAATACAGCAACAATAATACTTGTCTTATTAGTTTGCTGAAAATTACTTTAAAATAAGTAAGTAGTTAATTTCAATCTTTTCAAAGATTCGGTAGTCTTCACGATCATGCCATTTCTGATATATGGGTAGATCGCTAGAATGCAATGTTTAAAAAGGATAACTCCTAAGTCGTGGAACTTGTACATATAGAATTGTTCATAAACCGACGGAGAGAAGAACGGACATATCTAAATTACATATGTCCATTGTGATCGATAATTTATTTATGTATATAAATGACTGAAGTTGTCTCCTTCGATGTGTTGATAGTATAGATTTTGTTAAACTTATTTTTTTTTTATATTCTTTAACATAAGAGATTTCTGAGTACGATATGTTAAAGCTGCGGTGAAGCCAAAAAAAATGTTTTATCTTGTTGTTTTCGTCTTGTTGCTTGCCAACTTCAAAGCCACGCGTTTGAAGCGAGGCAGGAACTTTTTATTATTTTTGCCGCTTTGAGCTCATGTATTAATAACCTTCTGTTGTAATGAGTTTTATCAAATCTTGACATCGCATTCAGCAAAGCACATCGTTGTGGTTTGGATTAATATTAATTATTGCATGCTTTTGTGTAAAACTCAAAACCGATGTTTATAACCACAAAACCACATGTCAAACGAAGAAGGAAAGTCGCCAGCCAATGGCGCAAGGGCGAGACAAGTTGATATATGTAAATGGCGAAATTATAAATTACGGCTAAAACAATAAATAAAATAATTTAATTTTGTAAGTTTTCATTACTAACTTTTGTGTGCACTTTCATCATGGCCGGACGGTTGAGGTGGTTTTCCTCTATAGAGCTTCCCTGAGTTTGCTAAACGTTGTAATGTTTCGTTTTGTTTCATTTGTAGTACTTAAGAACATGTTTGTTAGACTTGTACATATAATTCTTTATGAATTGTGCGTAGAGTAAGAAGTGAAGCGATTATTGACTTTTTGCTGTTAGTGTCAGAAAATGCTGGCTTAATATCGCAGGCCAACTTGAGGTTAGTGTGCCACCACAATGAATTGAGCCTAAAAGAGATAGAAAGATACAAATCGGATGGTTGCCTAAGTAAACGCAGCCCTACAAAGTGACATGCCACTAACTTTTCATTGCCAGCTGTTTATATTCTGAATGATAAGTTGTTTTGTTTTCTAAACTTTCCATGGTCATACAATTTGATTAGAAACATTAGGAGAAAACCATGGCATTTGTTTTTAATTAAACGCACACAAAGAAACTTTTTGCGACACTGCCTCCTTTTCTGAGATTGAGTGACCCCAAACCGATGTCATTGGTCAGTGACCAGAGAAAACCAACAGCTGCTGGTCACTTATCTTATTTCGAGCTTTGATTTGCTGCAGGATAAAGGACAAAAGAGTGCAAAGAAATTTAGAAAGCACTTAAATGAGATTCTTGCATGGCCTTTCATCGTTACTATGAGGACAATGCAAATAAACTTAAGTATCTCAGAGAGTAATTGAGAAATGTTGATACGACAGATCTAGGCTAATGTAGACAAACATGCGACAGTTGATTTAAAAATTCAAGTTACGAAATTTCACGCAACTTAAGAACTCAAGAAAAGTGTATTTAATCGAACAGTTTTCAAATTTGTCAACTCAACTACTTACATTCCCATTGATTAGTTTCATCATCAAGTTACGCTGCAGTATCAGTACAGCTCTTGCCGTGTTGCAACTTAAAGTTGAGAAGCAGAAAAAGTTTTCTTACCACAGGAATTTAATAATAAAGTTGGTTTCTTTGAGAGTTTTGTTGTCAGGCTAAGTCATCGTCAGTAGAAATGTGATTTGCGTTAAATAAGTAAAAGTAATTTCAAGTACATCTTGTTGAGCTACTCAAATAACTTATAATACTTACGATAGGAGAAATACATAATATCGTTGCTTTTTTTACTGGTTTCTCCTTATACTTTTATGAAAGCGCTGAACTGTTGTGCATCGGGAAGTCTTTAAGTGCTTCCACAGCTGTGCTGCAGAGTCATAAAATCTAAATATAAAGTCATAATTTAATTTTTTTATGTGTGAGTTCTTCGAAAGGACAAACAATTTAAAATGTGATGACTTTAATTTTTTTGCTAATTGTTCAATGTAATGAAATTGTTCAATCTTTATGATTCATAAACAAAAACGGTCATAAAGGACCAACACTTTAGATTTCAATTTCAAAATTTAAATACTCACTGCTCTAATTACTAGTAAATGTATACTTAAGATCTTTAAGTACAAACCTTATAAAAATATCTCAAAACACAACTGTTGAGAGTAAGAAGACACAACCCAAGTCACATTTTTAATTCAGGTTATGAAATAACAAACTTTAAACAGTATATACATCACTGTCTTATAAACGGTTAAGGTTATATTTTCATATGATCATAGAACATACTATTGAAGCTCATCATTGCACAGCATTTAGACGGGGGTATCTACGCACTGGTGAAGGAGAAGACAGCTGGGTAAAATACCAAAGTTCTATTGAGATTTTTAAAGATAATTGAAATTCATCGGTTTTTCAAGATTGATGAGCAGCTCTACAAGCTTAAAGTAAATTGTTCAATAATAAGTTTTGCTTTCTTATTAAAAGTTAATCTTACAAATGAAAGAGAAAAAAAACTCAACCACTAAAATAAAAAAAAACTGCAATCAAAAAAATGTTTTTCTAAATACACAAAGATTTTTCGTAGCAACTTCAAAAGTGAATTGTCAAAACACGCTGGCTTCGTTAGCCCCGTCCAAAAGCAGATCGTATTTAAAGGAGGCAAATCATTTTCAATGAAAAATTCAATTATAATTGTGCAGACTTATGTTTTATAATTACCAAACCCAAAATTGAGTTGGTTCTTACAAAGTTTAATAATACAATTCCTTTTAACGTCACGCTTTTTAAAAAAGCGTGTGCAGACATAAATCGAGTAATTTATCAAAGAAGCAGAGGGAAACTTGACACATTTTTTGATAGTCTTAGTCAATTTGTGCTTGTTAAAAATGTAAGCTTTTTTTAAACAAGTGCGCTCTCTGCTCCATCTATGAGCAACAAGCCCACCCGAAACAAAATATTGTAATGACGCATAAATGTGACGCTTTTACATCGTTTTCGACTTTCCGCCACTTCCTTATGTCATGGCTGAGCAACATTTGTCTTTGTCCCACAATTACCACAAATAAGCAATGACGGCAAAGGCTGCCAGGCAGGAGAATTTTCTTGCTACTTACGCTGGTGAGCCTTTTAATGAATAAAGAAATAAGTGTGTATATTTAATTTTTGACGCCTACAATTAAGCTTTCAAAGTGCCTCTGCTGTTCTGTGATTTTTAACGAATATGTAATGAGAAATTTTCTAAAAGCCATGAGCAAGTTGTAAACAAAATCATCACAAATTGCGTTACAAAAATACAAGCATTTACATTTCAATTTAGAATTCAGTTATATTTACAAATTTATATATAAAAGACTTGTTGTGTTTATGACGTCTTGAAAAGTTTACATTTTTTATTTGATTATGTCAAGTGAAAATGCACATATGTTACTTCCAACGGCTGATTATTTATACGACTTTTTAAATGAAAACCAATTATTTTAAATTGAATTGGCGTACAGAGTCATTTAACGTTTTAATTAATCATGCATGTGCTATTTTTACTACATTTCAATGACATTTTTCTATAAATAAACACTTTATTTAATTGGTTTAAGTATCCTGTTAATGGTTTTTTTTTTTTTTTGTTTTCATTAAATTGCAAATAAGTCATGAAATTTCCACAAACAATAGTTGGACTTGTGTCGCATGCTTTTGACATCTAATTAAAATAACTTTGTAAACAATGCCAAAAAAGTCGAAAAATTGGGAAAACAATTATTATTTTCTTAACATTTGTTTATATATTTATAATTAATAGCATTGATATAATTATTTGTCGTATTTGGAATTTTGAAGAATAATATCATTGTTTTTTGCTCAATTTATAAAAAAAAACTTTTACAAATTAATGGTTTTTAATATAAAATTATTATTTAAAATTATTTCGTTAATTCCCAGCAACTAATTAAAGAGGCCAATGCAAGCCAATGTGAAGACACAAGAGTAAAATATGTTTGCGCTGAAGGCTCCGACGCTAGTACTCTCTTTCTTTTTTATTAATTATAATATTGTTTGTATAAGTTTATTATAGTTAATATTAATAAACAAATATGTTTCTTTCATTTTAATCTTTATAAAACTGTTTTTTACATCATTTAAACATTGTATTCACAATTGAATTACCGAAAGGACATATGCCAAAATAACATAAAATATGTCATAATTTTCACGAATTTTTTCACAACATATGAGTTTTTTATATTTTCATAAAAAAATTTGTGCACTATTTTAATTTGAATCGTGTGTTCGCATCTTTATTGGGAACTAATACAAAAAATATAACAGCACAAGCATTTATTATTTAAATAAATTTACACAGCATTCGAGTGTATATTTTGGAAAAACCCGCAGGCCAGTAACAAAGCATGTGTGATTTAAAAATGAACCGGTGCATTTCTGCATTCTTTTTAATGGTATTCTGTAACCTTCATAAAAGCTGTCAGAAAAGATTCAACAAAAAGTAAACATAAACATCTCAAAAATATTTGTCAATGCAGCTGCCTGAATGTATTTTCTGTACATTGAATGATTTTAATAAATATTTGCTACACACGTAAACCGCACAAATGTCGTCATTGGACGCGTCGTAGCTTGCACGCAAATCCTCACAGCATGCCAGTAAAGATGTTGTCATTGGAATCAGTTAATCACAGATTTGCATATTTAATTAGTAACAGATGTAATAAGGCGTTGCCCCGCTCACTTTCCAATCGAAACAGATCTCATTTTCATTCAATTTCATAGATACCATTTTTTACACTTTTAGACCAATTCATTCCATAGATATAATGGTTTTCTATTTTGGCTATATGTGGGCGTGGCCACGTCCATATTATGATTGAATCTTGTAACTCTATATCCTAATATTATACACACCAAATGTCATTCCTGTAAGTTATATGGTTCACGAGATATAATCATTTTAAATTTGTACTACATGTGGGCGGTCTCATACCCATTTTCCATTCTATCTTTTTGGGCTCAAAGTCAGCTATGTATATACACTCCAAATTTGGTGTTTCTATCTCAAAAGAAAGTTATTGGTATTGAATAACAGAATTGACCTGCGAAATAATTTTGGTTCTATCTATTAAAGTTTCCGAAATCGACGCGTTCATACAGACAGACGGACGGACAGACGGACATGGCTAAATCAATTTCTCTTTTGATACTGATCAAGAATATATGTATGTACTTTGTATAGTCGGAGATGTCTCCTTTTGGGTGTTACATACATTGTCGACGTGCACAAAACTAATATACCTTTGTACCATAAGCTACAGGGTATAAAAAAAGACACTCATATTATTATTAGTATAATTTTGATGAAATTTTTTGTTTTATGTTGTTCAATTTCACCACATAACATAAAATTCATCTTAAATACTCAAAGAATATGAGACTTATCAACTGAACTTTGAGTTGCCAAAGAAACTTCAAGAAACTAATCAAAACATATTTACAAAACCAAGAAAAACTCCGTTTCATTTCAATATTGATTTAAATTATGTAAATTTTTTTAGCTACTGTTTATTTGATGCCATCTTTCTTTTTGACAAATTTGCCAATTTATGTCTCTAAGCTACACGTGCCGACGAAAGTAATGAAAACAAACGTCCAAGCGGCGCATGCCAGTGTCCCCAAAGGCCAATTAAGTAAATAAGTCGCTTAGATAATGAGCGATGAGATAAAATTCCTTCTATTGTTTGTTAAACAAACAAACATGCTTTGAGGCGTCGGCACCCAAGTCACTTCTGTTCGATTGAAGTACGAAAATTGATTACTCAATTTGTTGTTTCAACGTGATTAAGCATTGTTTTTACTTAATTTTAATGCAAACATATTAAATTCACTTTCAGTACATGTCAGTGTGCTTTAAGTTTGACTGATGGAAATTTGCATATTTCGACCAACGGAGAACAAAAGGAAATGTGTCTAAGTCTGAAAGGTGAGCTTACAACATTTGAAATCCATGACAAGGCTTGAATGATTGTATATTCACCCTTTGATGTCTAACATTAAATTGAAACAATTTTTTAGTGGCTGCAAACAATCAAGTTTGTAGAAAACCAATCAGTTCATCGGAATCGTTCTGATTTCCCTATGCAAATTTCTTAGCATGTGTCAAATTTGTAATGATATTTGTCAATGTCAATGTTGTAGTTATAATAATATAACTAGCACTTTAATTTAATCTTTTAAGTTTTCAAGACTTAAGAGGGAGGTAGGAAAGCAAGGATTTTCAAAGGTTACTGGCAAAATTCGTAACGTATGATATGTTTTTTTAATCAAATTTATCTCGAAAAGCCACTGAGTGCCAGAATAATATTAATTTGGGATTGGTGCTATTAACCATTCGCTTTAACACACTTATCAATGAGCCATAGTATTCAAATAATTATAAAACTCTAAATACAGTTCGCTAAACAAAGCAGTCGAATATTGTTTATACGGACTGACAGAAATTCAGAGAATTTGTTAGCACACTTGTTGATTTTTCAGACGTTCAATGAAACAAAAATACTCATGACAGTTGTTTTGTCTGCATGTGTGTATAAGAATATTCCAATTTTTGTCACTTCAACGTCAAATAACTTAAGGCAAACGACATAAGCACACGCATCCGTTTGACATGCACATTTGACTTGAGCCGTCTTCGACTTAAGCATGTCATCGAAATGGAATAAAAATCGTTGTCAAGCCTGTTGTTGTTTTTTGTTTGGGTTTTTATGTCTAACAAAACGAAATCAAATAAAATAAATTCGTGCCAGTTCAAGGACGTTTTTTACATGAGCATATTCAATTTGTAAGATTTGTATTTCATCAGCTGACAAATGAGGTCTGATATTAAGCTGCAAATATGTAAAGAAATTGAAACTAAGAAATAACGTATCTTTTCCACATTACTCTTTGCTTGATGACATATGTCAATCGAAAAAAGGCTTACGAAAAATTTGGCAATCATATGAATTATCATGTAGATTGACAGATCCTGCAGCTGTACAAAAGTAAAGTGGCTGTTGAGTTACTGAGCAACAAAACGAATGCTGGCCTTTGGGCAGGTCATCATTAAGAACATATGTACATACATATAATATAAGCCTAGAGATTAAAATATGGGTTTCATATTCATTTACAACAAATAAGATAAACACATTTGTACATTGAAAATTGTGATTAGAAACTAAAATCGCAATTAAGCTCATATTATCATCATATATTTTGGAAGTCACTGAATTGGAAGAGGAAAGTTTAAACGGGTGATAAGGTGAGGAACCATTTGAAAACTACACCACTTTTCGTCCCAAGTTCTTTCAACATCCGAAAACCATTAGTGTAAACGAACGGATATGCGAACAAACATAATTCAATTGCTTTATCTCGACGTCACAAAAAATTCGCCACTTCCCGCTTCAATAAGCTTTATATATACATACATACATATATCAAGTATTGAAAAATTCAAATATACTCCTGACACTCTGTGTGCAGTGTATAGACGAAGATAAAGACACTTCGTGACCTTGTGAATATATTTTAAATTTAGCAAGGAGACAAGGCATTTTTTCTTTGTATTTTATTGACTTGACAACAAATGAGAAACGCTTCAATGAAACCATCAACAAAAGACGCTGGATACAAAAGTGAAACGCTTTTTTAACTAATTCTATAGTTGGTTTGCTTTTATCAAAGTTCGAACTGAGTGCACTCTTAATAAGGTGCATCAAAGTAAAGAAGTGTTGCACAAATATGAATGAAATTGAGTTTCTTTGAGTTGAACAACTTTTTGAATGACAATCCATTGAAAGATATCAACAGCTGTTTATTCTATGAGGGCAGATAACTGCAAAGGACACTTTTCAAAACTGAAACAAAGCTAACAAAAAGGATACAAAAAAACTTTGCAAACTTGATTTCAATAAAGTGTACACACGTGTCGAAGCCCAAATACATTTGCTGTATCGAAGCCACTCAGAATTTATGTCCACATTAGGTTAATTTAAAATAACTCAAGCAGAACAAAAGCCCAAAAGGCCAACAAACTTAAATGAATGTCAATATACGAGGAAAATCCGATAAAATGTTTTGTTATTGTCATGAGGCGAAAGCGATAAGCTTTGATTGTTGAATGAGCTAAGTATATCAAGTGTATAAAAGCGGTTGCTTAAGAATATGCCTTATTTTCGTTTGAATTATTCGGAAAAGCATACAGAAATGTTTGCCTTGAACTAATTAAGATTGAAATATTTCATTACGCACATTATTACAGCAAAACTTAATAATAGACTTAAAAAAAATAAAAACAAAAATAAAAATTTTGTGAAAGAATTCAACTTTATCTATTGCGTCATTTGAAAAGAAGCAATGGAAGCAGCAGCACAATTCAGCAAATAAGCTGACAGGAAGCGGAAATTGTTAGCCGACATGTTGACGAGCAGCACAAGTACAAACTACAAAGCAACAACTTCCGTCTGGGCAAGATAATCAAGCTTCTCTGCAGCGATTTGTTGATTTTAAGCTGAACTACATAAGCATTTTCCCTCTTATTTTACACATCGGTTAAAAAAATAAAACTCGAATTGAAAAATAATTATTCAATTTCCCCCATGTTTAAATTAAGTCCATTAAGTGCTCATCAAATGCACACATTAATACCTTGTGACTCGTGAAAAAAGTTGCCAAGCTCTTTAAAAGGATTGAAGCACAGCTGACGAACCACGTGTAAGCGAAAACAATACAAAAGCTTGAAAGAAAAGTTGAACAGAAGCCGCATTATTTGCCATCATGCTTGGCTTCGTGTCCTCGACAATTTTTTATTTTCCTGTCGCATATGTTGGCATTAATTTATAAATGCATGTGGGTAAACAACAATACCGCCGTGTATTTACTGAAAATTAAAATGTATTATGCGCGATGTTCTCACATAAATTAATTTCTTATGTTTTAAATGTAGTAAGCAGATGCAATGTAAGCACAAAGCAATTGTTAATGGGTCAATGAACATTAACAAAATGAAAAACAAGTATAATATTTTTCAGCACAAAATTAAAGAAAATTTCTTTACAATAATAAACAGAGAGAATTCTACCATAAGCAAATTCTTAGAAACAGTTTTTATCAGTAGACAAGTAACTGATTGTATTGGAAACGAGCCAGCTCGGTTTCTTAATTTCCGACCCTGCGAAAGTTTCCATAATCCCTATTAAGTCTTCTGTTGCATTGTTGTTTTTGTGTTTGGTGTAAAAATCTGTGAAAATGTTTTTGTGCTTATACAACAGACCAAGCCGCTTATTCGCGAGTTCATGGGAAAATTTTGAGTTTTGCAATTTGGCTTGTTGAACTGCTTTTCTTGGCTTTCCTAATAGTTATTATTAATTCAAGTAGTGATATTTTTAGCTTTTTCAGCTTTGAATAACACTGTGTTTTACCAGAAGACAGTACAATAATAATAATTTCTTAATACATCTGCAGATGTATTAGAAAAGCAACCATAAAACGGGTGTAGCTAGTAAAAAAAAAATATTCTTAAAAATATTTACAATAATAAAATATCGTTTACTGAATGCAAAGTTAATATTTGAAAAATTAATTTTTTTGCCTTTATCTAAATTTACTTCCAGTGACAACGAGTTTAGGCCTTGAAACAAATTATTTTCGAAAGAAAATTTAACCTGTGAACCAAACTTTTATTGAGCTTGCGGCTAAAAGAGTTTTACTAATTTAAGTTTGATTGAAAAAGCACAACCGATGAACAAATTTTTCGAATTTATTTTCCAAAAGGCTTTGATTGCATATTAAATTGTTTCAATTGAATAAAATGATGTTAACTTGTTTTCTTTTAAACGAATTGAATTTAATATTTGAGATTCTTGTTTTTGACAATAAAACTCAACGCTAAATCGAAAATCCCAAGCTCGAGACAATAACAACAACAAAACTTTTAAAAACAAACTTTTCATTGAATTAGCAGAATTTTCGACTTCATTAGATACGTGTTAAGATCGTTTTTCCGACTTATTTCGTTGTTTACCACAAAACTTAATGTTTAAGCACAATTCCGACCACGAATGGTATAACAATAACAATAAAAACAACTTGCTGTGTACGCTTGATTTAATGTTTATTAATGAGTTTTCACAATTTTCTTTTCAAAAGTCGTTTGGGTTTCAAGTTCAATGCTTGTGTGTAAAAATCAAGGACGCAATGGATTTTGGACCGTTGTTGATACAAATCCAAATTTAACAATTTAAATAAAAAATTCATATAAAAAATTTTATAACACCTACTCACTTACTTAACATTAGTATAAAAATAATAAAAAAACTGTTGTTAAAAGTGCAAGTACCATGCACTTTACAGCATCTAAAATTCTTGTCTTCCAATGAAATATAATCTAATATTAAAATATTGCGAGAGAATTCTGTATTAACTATAGAAAATAAATAAGCTTTCGTAGATCTTTCAGTTTGAATTATATACTCACTGAAGCTTATTTGTGAGAGGCAGAGAGAGAAAGAAAGCGAGAGTCGTTAATTGACTGAATAAAGTTATTCTTGTTATTATGTTGACTCTGCCTAACCCCCTTTTTAACACATTTTAATAAATCCAACAGCTAACAGGAAACCTAAATGTGAAAATTTGAAAAATCACTTCATCCCTCTTCATTGCATAAAGTGGGTATATAACATACATATGAATATTTTCATTGAAAAGTATAACAAAGGGAAAGTTTCAAAGCAAAATAGTTTCAACAACTTGTGTGGACTAATGAGTCTGCTTTGAATATGACCTGAGCATGGTCATGGTCATTCAGTGCGGTTAGCTTTTCCGACAAGCTGCTAGAATAAATTCATAAATTTAGCTTAATGTTGAACTAAATAAAACATACCAAAGCGGTATTTCCGGCTTTCATTTGCAATGTAAAATTGGTTTTAATTATGTTGGATTTTTAGAAAAATTCCACTTGCGTATTTGTTTCATGAGTATTTTTGATTCACACATACAAATTCCACATGGTGTTTTTGCTTAAGAATTTAAGTAATTTAAAAGTGCTTATACATTTAGGAAAAGGATTTCCAGCTAAAATTTAGTTATAACATTGCATTAACACAATGTAGTTTAAAAAGCTGTACAACTTTAATTTAAACGACTTTAACAAGCTAACTTGTTTAATTGCAAATAGTTGTTCATAAGCAATCAATTATAAGCAATCCTTACTATTTGAGATACCAATAAGCATAAGTCATTTACATTACTAAAAACAGCCTAAGCGAACATCTGCCTTTCAATTGCCCATTAATCACTTTTCAACTAAAATTTGTCTTACTTATTGCTACAAATACTGAAGAAGGATATACAAGTATTTTATGACTGTTATTTTTCAGTTGGAATCATCAATTAGAAAAGTTTGTTGAATATTGGACTGAACAATATTCGAGCATTTGAACATCCTTAATTTAACACACACTCTAAAAGTGATGAAGTCGAAAAACAAACAAAATTTTTCTCTTTTTTATTTCAAAATGAGTTTTTCTTCATGTTTTCACATTGTTAGCAATATTTTGCATGTATGAACACGATGCTTTTAATTACGCTACAGTATTCATTTCTAAACAAGCTCCACAACTCAACAGTACTGCGAAAGCATCCTGTTCGATGAATCCATAATCTTATCCGCAAATTTGCAAAAGATGGTAATATACTTTACTGATCTTTTGTTTACCAGTTCTACTTAGTTGCGGAAATCCCATGCCGCTTACGATCAAACAGATCCAGATACTTTTTACCCCTACATTCTCATTAAATTTTTTTAAAAAAATACAGCCATAAACACGAAGAGAAGGTTTTGAAATTTCGAATTTTTTATGATGAATGTGATCTTCAAATAGTGCCAGTAAGTGTCAAAGGACCTCTTGCAATGGTGATCAGAAGTTGTCAGAGTTGTGATTGTTTGTTGTAATAACCTACTTAAAAAAATCATACTTATTACGTAGTTGAGTCGATGATAGTAAGCAATTTCAAAACTCATTAACCGGCGTCCAAAGATAGAAGAGAAGAGCTTAATAAAGTTTATACTGCCTTATATATATTGTATCAAGAATTGCTCACATTCAGTTGTTGCATTAAAGGAAATTTACAATTTATTATTGCAAGATATTGTAGCCCAATCTGTCATTAACGAATAAATAAAGAGTCTGAAAATTTGAAATCTTTATCACTTGTCATATTTATGTAACACAATTCTTTGACGATTACTCCAGTCAGGAAGTCAAAATGACTAGCAAAATATTAAATGAGGTGTATGAAGCTTTTGTTTTGGCAGAAGACGGCAATCAATGTTTGCTTGGAATATGAAAGGTAAATTATTGCAGGAAAGCCGTTAACAAATTAAGTTCCGCACGATATTTTGGCTTGAATCACATGTGTAAGTTGTTGTCAGAGTGTAAGTTTCTTGACTTTTATTTAGCAGCTTGGAAAAGTGATATATGTATGTGAAATCGCCGTATTCACAATGATGTATCAACAACGTATACTAATGCAATTCAAAAGGCAATTCATACTTATAATTTATTTGTTCCATCAAGTTAAGTTATGCAGGTTCTACATAATTTCCCAATATAATAAGTTTGCCTTCTGATTATTCATGGCTGACATAAACACGTTTCGCTTTATATTATTTTCGACATCACGCTGCGTATGCGCGATATATCAATGTTAATGCACGCACGTGTCTTTGCTGTTTCACACACTTTGCTTGAGCATACTTCTTATGTTACGTAATATATGTTAACGCTTCTTGGCTACATTAATTTACTTTAAGTGGCTTTTAAATTCTTACGAATTGAAAGCATTTTCTTGAATTTTGTGATACATTTAAAATCAAAAATGTTTCTGCTCAAAAAAGAATCTGTATGTCGAAAGATTTCGAGTGTGCGATACGTTTTAAATATTTCTGCAATATTTCTTATTTGTTTTAGTGAAACGCAAAGTGGACTTGAAATGAATGCCACTTGCGTCAAGTAAACTCTTTGCATATTTTATACACAACAAGTTGGAACTGAATAACAAATTTCACTTAGACAATAACATCGAACATGAAAAAAGAATAGAAACGAATAGTTTGTAGTAAAGGATTGAAAACAAATGTTTTTAGAAATACAAGTGGAAATCGACATAAATCATGTATTTGTTTGTTGTATTCAGGATTGGAAAAGTGTAGAAAACAATGGGTAAACATTATTGAAGTGCAATAAGCACAACAGAGCGCCAACATAAAAGCAAACATTTCCACACCATTAAACTCGATTGCATGCAAAATCGTACTCAGATTTATTGACGCTGATTAGCACGTTTCATTGTCTCAGATGCCTTTGTACGACTAAAGTAGTTGTTAAGCTGATTGTGTTTTATGATCCCTGTTGAAAGCCATAAACGCTTAAGTGCGCCCAATCAGCGCATTTATTTCAATTCATTTCTATTTAGACAAAATAAAATGAGTGAATTAGTATTTTTGATAACAAAATCACTTCGAATGCACATTAATTTATCCTTAATGCCGACATTTGTTGATTTCCGATTTATTTAATACCTTGACTAATAATTGCTTGCTTGTTGATGTTTGATAATGCAAATTAAATTACACATCATTTCCGTTCCATCAGATTACCAAAAATTGGTTTTCAAAAAGTTAATTGTAACTTTATCCTCAACCATTCGTCCTTGTTCATTACTGTTCATTAATGTCAAATGTCAGCGCTCATGACAAGCCTTTTTGTATTGCTGTAGTTTCAAACAACGCCGAATTATCTATATTTCCGAGTAAAAAGTTAAAACTCAATTTTAATTTTGGTTGATATCAAATCAATCGAATCAAATGTGCTCATGTCAGCGAATTAGAAGCGGAAATTAATTTTAAATATTGTCCATCGTCTCTTCTGTTATTCACTTAGCACTGTTGTTTATTTCCGGTACATTTTTAGCACAAACTAAACTAATCTGATTTGTCTGCGCATTACATAATACTACCAATAGGCTTAGCTCTCATTTCCTTGGTTAGTTATAAAGAGTTGAAAAGCTTTTGAGTGCTCAAACAACAGAAGCGCACACAAAATTAGTCTTTTCATTTATTAAGCTGGTGAAATCACAATTTTTGTTATTCTTCCATTTTCAAAATGGCATTGAAAGACATTCAGCAAGGTTTTCGCGGGAGAGTGTGCAATCTTTCATTATCTTAAGAAATAACAATTTACGAAATTGTTCAAATTCAAAATGTATTTAACGCAAACTTCTATTTCGAATGTTTATCTAAGTAATCTATATATTATGAATTCACATTTTTAACAAACGTACTTATACTTCAAAAGACTTTAATTTTACAATAACAATATCCAACAATTTTGAATCATCATCAAGTTCTATTTAAACATAGTTATTTTTGTAGCAAATTTATGATATCACATGATTTTTTTTTTAATAGCAGCACTAATTTATCTGCCCGCCCACTCAAACGCTGAAAGCTTTGATTATTTGTCATTGAATGCCTTAAACAGGCGTCAATATTAGTCTCCTACTACTTATATTATTGAGCCTTGAGGCTTCGGATGTCGCTTGTTAAGTTTTTTGCCTGGGGATGCGCTTTGATTTTTGCTATCTTTTGTTATGTCAGTCATAGACGCATAAATGAAGCGAAGTGTTTTATAAACATTACTTCAATTTTGATGAAAACTGTGTGCACGTGTTTGGTATTAAATTTAAACAAATAATGAAAAGTACGATTATTTTAATTTGAAAGCTTGTATTTATGACTTTTGTTAAAGAAATCATATGAGTACAATTTATCTTAATGATTTTGTGATCTATTTGTATTTATTCTTGTATAATATTTCGATATACATTTGAGAAAGCAATAAGCAATAATCATAATGACGTCACTTCAAAGAAAACGACCAAATATGCTGAAGTAAATATCCCAGATACTTTCACAAATCAGTATGCGGTTAGCGGTAACAAAATATCAGCTTTCCTCATTTGGTATGCGACGCATTCAAAATACAGATTCCATTCAGAATAATGCTTACTGCTTTTCCGTACATTTGTGCTCAACTGACTGAGTAATGTTGCTTATTTGCTTATATCATAATGCGTTTTTTGTGGTTATTGACAATTCCTACATTCCTACCGCCGCCATCCCTACTCAACGGCGCTGGGATGCTTGCGAAAGCAAAGTTTGCTCTTGTTAGCATTAACGTTTTAGAAAAGATTAAAATAAGTAAGCCCAGGTGCGAAATGTTCACTTGACGTTTTCACTGAGTGTGGATGCTAACTTAAGACGTAAGCAAAGATTAACTTGGATTATATTATATATTTAACACAAATGAAACAAATGGCTTCAAGTTATGTTGTTAGTTTTTGTACTTCCCATTTCATGGAAAGTAATGATTTTTACTTATTTTAAGGAAGAAATAAACTGCTTCACTTAATGAGGCGTTGTCATTTTTAAGCCAAATTGAACATTAAGGCTAAAACAAAGTCTTAACTTAAGTACAATATTCAACCAAAAGAACGTATCTTTAATGCAAAAGTGAAATAGTTGTCAACGCAACAATTTTGTTGCATACTTACGGAGTCATAACGAAAACTATACACAAAATCTTTTCCCTCAACACAATTTAGCCAATTTGAGTGGCAGCGAACACAAGACAGCAAAGATTTGAGGAAACTTTTCTTGTTTATGTTGTTTGATTGCGCCAAAAATAGACTCACATTCATGTGTAAATGTCTTGCGGCAAACTTTTACGTTAATTTCGTGACGAGCATAAGAATTGAACAAATATTCAAGCAAATCAACGCAAAAACTACTCATGTGAACTCTTGCCGCAAATTAAATGTAAATAAAGATAACAGAGCATATACTCGTAAAAGAAACCTGTAGAATTATTAAGCTCATGTCTATTATTCGATTAAGGAAGCAATGCTGAGCATGTATTTCATATCATTTTAATACAACATCGCTTCTACGTCTTGTGATTTCGACAGATCCAATCTCAAATGCGCTAAACAAAAAGTCATTGTTTTTTTTTACTATTTTCTTATAACATATCACAAGACCCACTCAGCTTTACATCAACACACAGCCACAGACAAAGGAATACATATGTGCATGCCATTTATCATTTGTTTTAACATTTTTCTATTACATGCCCAAAAAAAATGTCATGAGCACCTCAAAGTCAACACATGTCAATTACCGCTTGTCACTGTTCTGACAGCGCTATTTGATTAAGGTTGCTCATGACGAGACTTGCATGTAAAACAATATTTCAAAAGTTTAAAGTGAATTCTAAAAAGATCAAGAAACGTATAAAAATAATATGAAAATATTCCCAAAGGCTCAGACTGGCGAATTTATCATGGGTTCAGTAAAGTTTTGCAAATAGTCCAAGAGTTGTGAGGATATAAAATAAGTGAGCCTGAAACAAACACATCGAAGGTTGTTGCACAAGTTTGATTTATGGTTTTGATAATTTTGCTTTTCTCAAATATAAAATGTATTTGTCGTAAGCCATTGAGGCAGCAATTTTGTTTAATTAATAAATTAAATATTTCTGCATCATTAATAAAGCTGTTAACGATAGCTTACAAATCACTTATTATCAAAGCCTAATGAGTAACATTATTATAATTGCAGAAGACTATTTTGAGAAATTGATATATAAGATTAATTACTTTGCAAGTATCTGCCATGAGTTGCATAAATTAGAGCAACATTTTCTCACATCAAATTGCCCTTATGTTCAAACATATACCATATAAGTACTTATCGCGAACTGTATATGTGATTCACTTAATATCTAAACACACCGAATTCCATTCCACAAAATATGATTAAACACGATTTCACTATTAATTATGTAATCACGTCTTGTGTTCGTTACGTGAAGTTTAAGTATGGCGAATGCTGTCATGTGGCAGGTATTAATTGATGTCAATCAATGCTGAGGGTGTACATGCGTGCATTTGAGCCGATAAGTAGGAGGGTAATAGGACACGTGCCGAGACTATGTTAGTGTCATAAAACATGAAAAACCCATCAATGCGTGGTTGTGTTTCAGGTTTTAAGTCATTGTTACCTGACAGGTCAAAAAGTCGGTTTTAAGGTCGTCGTTAATCTGACATACTTAAGAAATTTGCATTTCGTCGGTGGTATATGGGAACATTATAACTTTAATTATAAGTAAATAATCCCTGTTTTCGTCCATGATATTTTTGATCTATGATAAATTCATCGAACCCTAATGCTATCCTTAGTTTTATATTGTCTTCTTTGCTACAATTTTGATTTTTGTGGTCATCTCATATGCTGACCCCTTTGAGGAACTTTGAATATACATCGATGAGAAATAAAAATCATTCTGAAAACCAAACTTAAATTTAAACAAAGTTACCGAGTGTTTTCTAACTCACATCGAAATTTTCAGTGGAATGGAAAGAAAAACTCCGGCAGATTTTGAAACTGCGATATCTGCCTGCGGCTTCGGACTCTTTAATGTCTTTCTACTGGTCTGTTGCATGCCCAGCCTTATGGCTATGGTTTTCTCAGCCTCATCGATGTCATACATACTACCCACAGCCGAGTGTGCGCTGAAATTATCGCTTTACGAGAAAGGCTTGCTGAATGCGGTCACTTATGTAGGTTTGTGGTAAAAATGGCTTTCTAAAACCATAAAGTCCTTTTATCAAAGGCAGTGTACATCTATGTATACATATGTCATTGTAGGCATGATACTGTCAGCAATGCCATGGGGCTTTATTGCCGATACAATGGGCCGGAAAGTGGTGCTGGTATGTGGCGGTTGGATGGACGGAATTTGTGTGTTTTGTGCGGCATTCAGTCAATCTTCAACACAGTTAATGATTCTCAAGTTTATCGATGGCATAATGTAGTTTGTATAGCTGATCTTTAATAAATGATCAACTATTTTTTTTTTCATACTCTTTTTGCATTGCAGAGTTTGTGGTCCATTTGCCGTTGTTGTCTCCTACTTGGCCGAGTTTCATGGCAAAAAACATAGACCTTATGTAATGATGTTTGTCGGCCTCTCTGTCTCATTTGCGGCATTCATTTTGCCTGTATTGGCGTACTTTTTGCTACCTTTGCGGATTGCCTTTACATTCATTTCTTTTGATTGTGCGTGTAAATCAAATTTGCATCATTCATAAAACACTCATTTTTTCTTCATTCGATAAAAGTTCAAACATGGCAAGTCTTTATCGGCTGCACCGCTTTGCCGAGTCTCATGAGCGGTTTCCTGCTTATATTTCTGCCGGAATCACCAAAATTTCTTATGTCCCAGGGCAACTATAAGGGTGCGCTGCACATTTTTCGTATGATTTTTGCTTTGAATAAAAGAAAGAAGCGCGACGAATATCCAGTAAGTAATTGTGTCGATTCCAGTTAATTGTATTAAAATTTAGTCGAATTATTAAGATAAAGAATATCAAAGACGAGACGCCCGACAGAAGTTCAACAACGCCGGAGGTGCGTCCTAATTCATTGAAAGCACGTTTCAAGCGCGGCAAGGAGAAATTTGTTAGTGGCGTGCGTCAATTGGTGCCGATGTTCTCGAGTCCTTACTTATTACTGTCCTTGCGTATTTATTGCTTGCACTTTTGTCAGATTTTATGGTTAGTATTTGGTTAAGCAAATTTCTGCTCTGAGTTACTATGTTACACTATCTTGGTGCGCAGTGTCAATTCAATAAGGCTGTGGTTGCCACAAATTTTTGCCACTTCGCGTGACTTTGAATTACATGGTAAGAATGATACAAGCATGTGCGCTGTACTTAATTATAACGGTCGATCAGTGCCTAAGGCTGATAACGAGGAGGAAGAAGAGGACAAAGTCAAAGATGTTGCCGAATGTGAAGTGAGTATATTCATCAATATATCTGATTTACAAATTAATAATTTAACAACAACAGCATATGCCGTCCGAAGCCTACCAGGACAATATAACCGTTGCGCTCATTGGCATTATTGGCTTTGTCTTGATTTTTCCAATAATACGCATTCCAAAACTACGTTCGCACATACTCAGTAAGTAATATCTAAAACACGTTAATTGATTTTTAACTAAATTTAATAATTTTCGTATTCCACAGAATTGGGCCTCTTCCTTGGCACTTGCGCTTTGATTAGTCTCTACTTTTCGCCGACGCCACTTTACTCGCTCATATTTGCTGCCATTTATCTAACGGTAATGGGAATTTGCGCAACGACCGTCATTGGACAATCAGTAGTCATGTTTCCAACACTCATGAGGTGAAGTTATAATGAAAACTGTCGTTTTCCTTTTAATTAAATTAATCTCCATTAGGACAATGGTTGTCGCCTTGATCATGACCTTCGGTCGTGTTGGTTCTGTGTGCGGTAATGTTTTATTTCCAGTGTTTATAAAAATGGGTTGTTTGCCGCCGTTCATATGGCTCGGTTGCCATATGGTGGGTAAGTATCATGTTAGTGCAAGTAACATAAATCTAATTTTATGAAAATTTGTTACAGTCGCATTTATCTTCTCGTTATTTTTGCCATCAGAGAGTCGACATGACTTGCAGTGATTTCGACGATGATGTACAGATAATTACACAAATAGTTTATGTATCTTTTTATTACCATCATTTTACAATGTATTTGAAAAACAAAATTATGTGTTTTCCTTACGTCAACACCTAACCCATTTACAAGTAGATGCGACCATCTGTTATATTGTTTATGCAAAAATTTGATTTCTTGATTTTAGGTAAAATGACAGTAGACTTACACACAAGTGTAACACTTTATTGCCTTAAGTGCTTATTTGTTTATCTAACCTGTGCTTTATGGTAATACTCAGGTAGTGCAACAAGAAAAATAAGTACCCATGCTCAAGGGGATTTATACCTGACTAATTTGGCAAACTGACCTGTGCCAAGTATAAATAGCGTTGACATTTCCTTGTGACTCATAGTTTACTTTGACGACTCGTGAAGTTAAGATCAAAAATGAATTTTGTCACTACTATAAGCACATGCGATGCACCACAAATGCATGATGCTGAAACTATAAATTCAATACATGGAAATATACCAGGATTGCCGTCAGAAGACCAACTAGATTACTATGAGGTGGAAATTCTGTTATCGGACCTTGATGTCGCCGCCAATGAAACAATTATTACAACAGAATATATTGAGTGTGAAGAAGATCAACAACCTGATGATTTGAAGACGCCAGTTAACATTTTCGAACCACGTTATCTAGAGACTCTGCCAGAGGAGCAACAATATGAAGATTTAACGTATGAGAATTTTGCTTCTCCGCCAGAGGAACAACAATATGAGGATATATCGTATGAGAATTTTGCTTCATATCTAGAAGCAATCACGTCACCTGCTTCAGCGTTAAATGTCGAGACATGCTCACCGGAAAGTACACGTCTGGACTTTCCAGAATTACATTTTGAGGCTCTATCATTGAGATGTCCAGAATCGGATGAATCATCATATTCGGATTCTTCTACAGAGAGTTCAGATTTCGACTCAGGTATATTATATGATATTCCGTCATCGGAATTTTCTTTATCGGAATTTACACCAATATGTTTCGAGCCTTATCGCTGGAAAGAACATACTCCGGACAGTTCAAAAACCGATGATGTCTAAACAGAGGAAATATCTCCACAAAATACACGTCAAGGATATTTGTAACTTAGCACTTAGACTACTATTAGAAATATTTCAATTGCCATATTGTACACTTCGTGTTCACAGCCAATTTAAAATTATTATAACAATTAACATTAATATTCAACAAATATCATCAACATAATAAAAGTTCCCAGTACTAATTTTTTCTCAGTCAATCAGTTGTTTTTTTTTATACCCTGTACACATACAAAGACTAGAGTAAAATCCTACATAGTACATAAAGGATTGAACAGACGACAAGATATACCCAGTTTCATCAATGGCTCTTAGAATCGATAAGAGCTGGCTTTTGGAGGGAAAATACGAAAAGAAATAACTAAATAAAAAAAAATAAGCAAGATTTGCTGACACATTAATAAAAACTATTTAACTAGTATCTTCCTTTGCGATTATACAAAGCACTTCAGTATTTCAAACAAAAATGTGACAGCTTAATTTATAATACTCGTATGTAATGAATTTGTAAAATTCTATTTCAATAAAATAAAAATTTCTTTTTAGTTTGTAATGAAATTGTGCAATAAACTACTAAAAGCGGTATAGGCAGTATCTAAAAAAAACTTCAGTCGAGAAAACTCAACATCGAAATACCCTGTACCATTTTTCAATCGTTATAGATTTTGTTTCCTTTGAAAATACATATAATGGTTCCAGAGATAAAACATTTCTCGATTAGAGATGTATGTGGGCGTAATCACGCACATATTTATTACACTCTATCCCAAGTCAATTTTATATTTCTAACTCAAAAGACAACCCAGAAAAAATCGACTTTTTGAATTAGTTGCAGTTGTTTAGCCCTCACTGAAATCCCACATCTCTCACCCATCCGACATAGCTGATTACTGGTTTTTATTTATAATATGGAAAAGTGTTATAATGTCGTGCCAATCAAATTCGAATGAATACACACGCAAGCTTCTAGATTTAAAAGAATTATTAGACTATTAACTTTTATTGCATGTGCAAAAAATAATAATTTTGAATAAATTTATTTTACAATGTCTGATACACTTTTCCTTTTATAATTTGTTGTGCCCTCGGAGGTAACAAGAACAGTTTTAATGGTTCTGGCTTTCCCGAAACACTTGTAAGCAACTCACAAATAGTTAAGTACACCAACTTACCAAACTTCTTCTCGCTTATCTCATTCATTTGCCCGTCGTAATCGTCAGAGATAAACTATCGTTGCCAATGATAATGCAGTTAAAAAGTTGTATATGCTCTCGCTCAACAATGATACAGATTACTAAACAGGCTTATTACGCTTTAAAAGCTCTAAAATATGTGCTGCACTTAAATTGTTCAAACAACATTTTTTTACAATTTGATAACAATTTTCTTTTGTTGTTGCATACAATAAATAAATGTGACAGTGACGTAGTATAAAAAATCTCACTCGTCATGATGCGCTTTAATAGAAGCGCGCCAAATAATGTTTCCATCATTTCAAAGCCCTCCGTCGTGGCGTGCGCATCTCAAGGAAACCAAACTGAACTTTATGAATAGAAATAGTTATAGAACAAACAAAGCAATTTAATTGTGATACACAAAAGTGATAAATTCAAAATCAAAGCTGTTCAATTGTGCAGTTCAAGTCTGAATTAATTTAGATTTTTATAAATACATATATATATTTTTTTAATACATATAAATATATAAAAGATTTTCTTATTCAAGTGGCTGAACAGCTGTAAACACATTTGTGTCAATCAATAAAATAATAACGCGATAAAATAACTAAGTCATAATCTTTTGGTTTACTAATAATGACGGAAGTGAACATACAAAGTGATAAGCCAAAAGGTAAAACGTGAATTTAAAGGCAAATAAGATTGGGAGAAGAAGTCTCGAAATCTGACTTTTAATATATAATCAGCCAACTGCAAAATAAGTAAAAAGTTACTGTACATTCATTATTTAAAACCAAAACTATTGAGTGTGTTGCATTTCGAAGAAAAAAGATATAATATAAAATATATATGTATAAAAAAAGTTCAAAATATTTGAATTAATTAATTTGAATAAACAACTCAAAGTATCCAAAAAAAAATATAACATTTTACATATTTGCAAATTACAAATAGAAACTGCAACAAGAGAAACCAAAGAAGATGGTCCCGCTGACTTTGAGAAGGCGATCGAAGCTACCGGGTTTGGGGCTTTCAATCTGCTTTTATTAATTGTCGCGACATCCGCACAATTCGCCAGCATGTTTGAATCGTCCACAATGTCTTACATACTCCCCATTGCCGAATGTGATCTCAAATTGACGCTCTTTAATAAGGGTGTTCTTAATGCGGTGACGTATGCGGGCATGATTATTTCGGCCATTTTTTGGGGGTATATAGCAGATACAAAAGGAAGACAGAAGGTACTTGCCTATGGTTATCTATTGGATGCTGTCTGCGTAGTCGGCAGTGCGTTAAGTCAGAATTTTGAGATGTTGGTCGTTTTTAAGTTCTTCGGTGGATTTATGTAAGTTTAACAAAAAGTAATAACAAGACTATGAATATTTTAATCGTAATTTTTAGTGTCAATGGTCCTGGCGCGGTATTATTCACATACTTATGCGAGTTACATGGGATCAAGCATCGCCCACGGGTAATAATGATTCTCGGCGTGATCACATCAAGTGGTTTGTTGCTTCTTCCACTAATGGCTTGGGGCATATTTCCCCGGTATTGGGACTTTGTGCTGTTCGGCGTCTTAAATGGTTTGTTAAACAATCGAGATGATTCAAGAAATCAAATAAATTAATATTTTACCTATTTAGTGCACGCTTGGCAAATCTTCCTTCTCGTTTGTGCATTGCCATCGATCATTGCCGGTGCAATTTTTCTAATGCTCCCAGAGAGTCCGAAATTCCTGATGTCCCAAGGTCGCAATACCGAGGCATTACGTGTATTTCAAAGAATCTATGCGATAAACATGCGCGAACCACGAGATACTTATCCGGTGAGTCAATATATTCTCGTAGCATCCTTTTTTATTATATTATCAAAAAATTTAGATAAAACAACTCATTGAAGAAGTGCCCAGCCGTGAGAGCAATGGAAATGAAGTAATTTATACAATCGAAGGCAAACCTGATGTCGTCAAGTCTAGGCCAGCACCGCGGAGTTTTATTGAGTCTCTACGCGCAGGCATGCAGCAAATTAAGCCCATGTTCCATAAGCCGCTCTTAGGTCGCTCCATACACTGTTATTTGATGCAGTTTTGCATATTACTTGGACTCAATACGATACGTCTTTGGTTGCCGCAACTATTCGCCTCCATTTCGGAGTATGAAACGCTACATAGAGATGATAATGAGGGTTCAGCTAATCTGTGTACAATTCTTGAATTCACGCGCAACAAGACGACAAGTATAGTTAACAATTACGATTCAGACCCCAACTGTATGGCGGTAAGTTGTCAGCATCGGTTTTATCTAATCGGCAGTTATTTCAAGATTAATACTAGTAAAGTAATAAAGTCAGCATCTCGCGTACCATACACAAAAGATTACATATGCTGCCCATACAATAATTTTTTTTTACATTTTCAGTCTAAGAATATCTCAGTTGACATGTATACGAACAACATTATCGTTGCAGTCAGTGGACTCGTTGGCTACATTTTTGCAGGTGCAATTGTTCGCGCTATTGGCGCCAAGTGCATGTTAAGTGAGTTAAACACACAGACAACATTTTTATACCCTGTACCTTATGGTACAAGGGTATATTAGTTTTGTGCGCATCGACAATGTATGTAACACCTTAAAGGAGACATTTCCGACTATACAAAGTATATATATTCTTGATCAGTATCGAAAGAGAAGTCGATTTAGCCATGTCCGTCTGTCCGTCTGTCCGTCCGTCCGTCTGTCCGTCCGTCTGTATGAACGCGTCGATCTCGGAAACTATAATAGATAGGACCAAAAGCTCTTCGCAGTTCGATTCTGTTATTCCTTCAAGTTTATTTTGTTTCCCCCTTTTTTGACTTAGTTTAGGGGTGAGGGGCAAATGACTGGAGCAACCTCGGGAAAAAACTTACAAAAGTCGTTTTATCTCGGTTGTCTTTAGAGATAGGCACACCAAATTTGGAGTGTATATAGCTGACTCAAGCCCCAAGAAGATACATTAAAAAATTGGGCGTAGCCAAGCCCATATATAGTAATAATTTGAAACGCTTATATCTCAAGAACCATAAAACCTACAAGAATGAAACTTTGCATATATGATATTGGGATGGAGTATAACAAGATTCAATTGTGAAATGGGCGTGACCACGCCCACATATAGCCATGGTAGAATGCCGTTATATCTCTTGAACGAATTGGTCTCAAAGAGTAAAAATTGGTATATATGGAATTGAATGAAAATGAAATCTGTTTCGATTAAAAAGTGGGCGTGGCAACGCCTTCAAACAGTTGGTACAAATTGAAGGTACAGGGTATGTCGGAGTCGAGTACTGTCGACTCCAATCCTTACTGGTTCTAATTGTTTTTCAAACCAAACATTTTCACTTTTTAGCATTGGGTCTTTTGATTTCTGCTGTCTTTGGTATTTCGCTCTATTGGTCAACCAGTGGACTTACGACAGTTATCATATCATCGACTTTTGTAACTATCACCAGCATTTCAACTTCATCCCTTATGGGTGTGGTCGTTGCGCTGTTTCCAACGCAGTTGCGGTTAGTTCTCTAATAAGCCTCATACTGTAAGTAACTAATTTCAATGGTCTAATTCTAGGACTCTAATTGTCGCCTCCACAATGATGTTTGGTCGCCTTGGCGCCCTATCTGGCAATATACTTTTTCCGATCTTAATGGAAATTGGTTGCATTCCGCCATTCCTTATGGTGTCTCTAGTCATGTTTTGTAAGCTTTGTTGTAACTAGTCATCCATTTTTTTTATTCATTGCTACTTTTTCATATTACAGGTGCAGGAGGACTATCAATACTACTACCCAATCCAAAGAAAGTCACATTTAGATAATATATAAATTATAAGACGCTTTTTTGTAGTTGTTTTGTTGTAATTAGTTTGTAAAGTATTTTTATATCAATTTATGTCTAATAAAAATAACACAATATATTAGTTTAAGTAGTAATCGGACCATTTTGTTTTGTTTTGTTTTAAAATGTCCAGTCGAATATATTTTCTCTATCAATAAATGTACATGTAGTAAATACATACAAATAAATTCATATTAGCATGTTCGCAACAGACTCGAAAACGATTTAATGAAGTTTAATTTTATAAGCCTATACCCCCTATGCCCCGTTATGCTTTCCTTTGCCAATTTTGCGATCAAAACTACTTTGTGACTAAAGATTTTAAGGATAGAGAGGAATGTACGCAATTCTGATTGTAGTTTAATAGGAATCTTCTGCAGTTTGTCTTTGACGTGCGGCAACAGTAAATTTATAATCAATTTTTCGACCATCTGATCTGAAGTGCTTAGTGCTCGACAACTTTTCTTGGTTTTGCACAATTTGAACACGATCATATATTTGTACTTTTATCAAATTATAAAGAGCTCAACGAAATCAAATCTAATACACGGATAAATGACCTCTCCCAACATGCTACAAGACAAACTTGTACAATCAGTTTTCGCATAGCATCGATTCGAAATTCGTCCTTGCGAGAAAGGCATAATTTTGACTACTCTTACCAGCGTTGAGGTGCTGGAACAATTTGGGCTCCTTTATCATAATTATTATCGAGAATCAAATCAAATAACATTCCTTGCAAGTATCTAAGCCAACATAACATTAACATCAATCTTTGCAGTGGAAATCTCAGCTGATATCTAATATCCAAAAGAGTTGTCAAAGCACTAATTATAATTGTGCCCCTCTCGAAAGTATTTCGTAGCACTTTGAATATTCGGCAAGGCAAATCCTACTTTAACTAGATAAACTTTAGTGTAGTAAATGCTACAAATGGGAATAGAATTTATATGGACGTCAAGAAAAGTAAAATTAACGAAATTTACGAAGTATGCATATATATTAGGATTTCGACACGATGTAGCATATTTTTTGGGTGTTTCATTAGTTTAACGAATCTCATCTGATTAAGCAGTTTTTTTTTCAGAGAATGATGAAATATCATATTTAATCAATCGTCAATTTTTTGATAAGACATTTGTGCATCATCATACCAAATCTTAAAATGCAGACCTCAACGAACTCATCAAGTTTCACATTCATTCAGAAAGTGTGTGTCTTATCTATCTTAATAATTCAAGACAAATATGTTCACGCAAGCTGCCTCACTTGAGCAGTTAGCAACTTTAACGCTTTGCATGTCAAGAGAACAAACAACTTGATTTGTAGTTTTCTAAAATGGCGAACATCATTTTTGCGTGTTACTGCCAGATAAGCCAACGAGCAAACGTTAAGTTTTGATAAATGCCTATGATCCGTAGGCACCCAGACGCGATGACTGATCACTACACGCTGTGATGGCTTTCCCGACACACTTATAAACCACATTTAACCAGTCAAATTGCGTGTTCCAGCTCGTCTTTCGGTCCTATCAGTCAAGAATTAAATAAACTTGTCCGAAATCTTATCGCTTATCTCATTCATGTAAGCACCGTACGTCAGATATTGGCTGCTGCCTCCGATCATGATGTGGCTACAATACATCGTGGCCTCTTCTAAACAGTTAAATTTGCACAGCATTTAAATTGTTTAAATAATCATTTTATTATTTTTTTTCTGTTTATATCATTTTTTTATTGTTATATGTTGAACAAATGACGTGTTAGAAAGTATCGCATTCGGCGACAAGCTTAAATAGAAACGCGCAAAATAAATTTTCCATCATTTCGAAGCCCTCCGTTGTGGCGTACGGACCTCAAGGAATGAAAACGAAATCAATTTAATAGAATCTTAAATAGAAAAATGTACAAACCAATTTAACTGTGATATCGAATAAAAACAAGTCATCAATTTATAGCTGCGCAGCTCAATTAAAAAAATTCATGTGCCAATTAAGAAGTTAAATAAAATCATAGTCAATATATTTTAATCAAAATGACGGAAGAAAACAAAAATATTGATAAAACAAAAGGTAAAGTGTGTGTTCAAAGACAAAGAAAATGTAATTCATTCACATTAGTGTAGTGCCATCCCAACAAACCCCCCTTGCACAATTACAAGGACTCACCATTTATAAGCGAGAACTATTTGGGATAATAAAATCAGATAAAATTTTTACTTAAAAAAAAAAAAACAAAAATCTATAGTGTACATGCATCATTAATGAGCCATTTGCATAAAATAATTATTCAGTGTTAAAAAAATATTGGAAAAAAATCTTAACACCTTTTGAGCCCTCCAACAAATACTTACGTATGCGCTAAACGCTTGTGACGTAACAAAAAACAAAGAGAAGTGATGTGCTACACACCACATACGAAGATTTTAGACAATAGTATATTGTCTACAATACTCATTAGTGAAGGTGGATATGTTTTGACTGATTTCGTTTGCCGTATTCATCATTGCCACTGTGTGTGCAGCATATTTAAAGATTGTGTAAGATAAAATGAGTGCTGGTTCTAGCTATCAGTGTAGGGCTATTAACCCAAAGCTTATCGCCAACTTTGTATTTATTAGACAGTCTGAAAATAACATACGCTTTTTATTGTTGTTTTACTTAATCAGAGATTAAGGTGGGCGTTGGTAGCAAGAAAATCAAAGACGCGTGTAAAATTTCGCTTAGGTCTATATGTACATATGTATGAATGTATGTATACACATATATTTAAATTAGTTATTTAGATTTAAAACTGACATTAATTAAAATAGAATTAAAACCCTATACGCGAAAAAAATTATGGATGAGCTTAGAGTTTGCAAACTTTACACTGGTCCCAATACCTAAAAGAAACGCTTTTTTTAGAGTGCTAAGTATAAAATATTTTATTAGTTTTAACATCAAAGCAATCCAAGAATATCCTTGATCACCTAATTTTATTGCAATACAAACATCAAACATTCCTAAAGATTAATCTCCATTCGCACGTAGAAACAGCAACAACAACAATAGCAACAAACGAAGATGCACCCGCTAACTTTGAGAAAGCAATTGAAGCAACCGGCTTTGGTACATTCAATCTGCTTTTATTACTCGTTGCAATACCCGCACAATTTGGCAGCACATTTGAGTCATCATCCACTTCCTATATACTTCCAATTGCGGAATGTGATCTTAAATTAACGCTCTTCGACAAAGGCGTACTCAATGCGGCAACCTACGGAGGCATGGCGATTTCAGCTATTATCTGGGGATATCTGGCAGATACAAAAGGAAGACGCAAAATACTTGCCTATGGCTTTCTGCTAGACGGTGTGTGTGTCGTCGGCAGCGCGCTTAGTCAGAATTTCGGCATGTTATTAGCTTTCAAGTTTCTCGGTGGATTTATGTGAGTTTTATTTTTTAATTTAAATCAAATGAACATATTGAAGAAAAATATTGCATTACATGTTACGAACAGGGTCAATGGTCCAGGTGCGGTGTTATATACTTATTTCTCGGAGTTGCACGGTGCCAAGCATCGCTCTCGTGTTTTCATGGTAATTGGTATTGTAACATCCGTTGGTATGCTATTACTGCCTTTGATGGCATGGGGTATATTTCCGCAATACTGGGACTTTGTACTATTCGGTGCCTTAAATGGTTCGTTAAACAATCGAGACAATATAGATGAGAAATAATGCATAATTTAACTATTTAGTGCATGCCTGGCAAATCTTTCTTTTCGTATGTGCCCTGCCATCGCTCATTGCCGGAGTACTCTTCTTAATACTTCCAGAGAGTCCGAAATTCTTGATGTCACAAGGACGCAATGCTGAAGCATTACGGATATTTCAAAGAATCTATGAGATAAACACGCGCAAGCCGCGAGATACTTATCCGGTTGGTAAATTTATTATGGTAGTGTCCTTTTTCATTATTTTAAAACAAATTTTAGATAAAACAACTCATTGAGGAAGTGCCCAGCCGTGAAAGTAATGGGAATGAAGCCATTTATACGATCGAGCATAAGCCGGACATCGTCAAGTCTAAGCCAGCGTCACGCACTTTTTCTGAGTCTCTACGTGCCGGCATGAAGCAAATAAAGCCGATGTTCCGTAAGCCGCTCTTGTGTCGCTCAATACACTGTTATATGATGCAATTCTGCTTGCTGCTTGGTTTGAATACAATACGCCTGTGGCTACCTCAACTTTTCGCCTCCACTGCGGAGTATGAAACGTTAAACAGTGACAATGTTGAAAGTACGGCTGATGTCTGCACAATACTGGAATTTACACGTAGTAAGGAAACAAGTATTATCGACAATTATGACTTAGATCCGAATTGTTTGGCGGTAAGTTTTAGGCTTAAAGTAATCTTGTTTTCAACATTCCACTGCTGTATAATGTACAGCGATCGATCTTACTTACGTAGCTAAAAATATGACTTTGGTTCTTTTTTATTTTAGTCTAAGAATATCTCAGTTGACATGTATACAAACAACATTATCGTGTCTATTAGCGGACTCGTTGGCTACTTTTTTGCAGGCATTGTTGTACGCGCCCTTGGCGCTAAGCGCATGCTGAGTAAGTTAACCAAGAAAATGGTTTTATATAATTGATTTTGAACCAAAATTGTTTATTTTTCAGCTGTGAGTCTCTTCATTTCGGCCGTTTTTGGCTTCGCGCTTTATTGGTCGACAAGCGGTCTTACAACAGTTATCATATCATCGATTTTTGTGACTATCGCCAGCATTTCGGCATCATCGCTGTTGGGCGTGGTTGTTGACCTTTTTCCCACGCAATTACGGTAAGTCTTTTAAATACCTCTAATAGAATATTTCATAAAAAATCATCTACTTGTAGAACACTTATTGTCGCTATTACTATGATGTTCGGTCGTATGGGTGCGCTCTCTGGTAATATGATATTTCCGATATTGATTGGAGTTGGTTGCGTTCCGCCGTTCCTAATGGTTGCTCTGGTTCTTTTGTGTAAGTTGAATCCTCATCACACACTCAATTCTCTATTTCTAATCAATCTTTTCTTCATACAGGTGCCGCAGCATTTTCGACTATCCTGCCAAATCCCAAGAAACTTGATTATTAATGATAAAATTTAAAGTTTCAGAAAGAGCTGTAATGTTGCCGCCGATTGCAGTAGTTATTAAAGCAACTATTTAGACGTTTAGTTAATTTATTCATTTCATTATACTTAAATACATTTTTTAAATGAATTTTTTTTTTTATTCGATTTAACAAATAAAGATATAGTTAAATATTAATACCAAATATGATTAAGAAATCTTTTTTTACTATTTTAAAAGAAACCAGTGAGTATGCCATAGTCACACACGGTATTTATTTGACATCGTCCATCCAAAAAGTGTTCAAAATATCAAGAAAATCGGTCAAAAAATGTGGAATTCACAAAAAATTTGAGTTTGTTGGTCTTTGGGGATATATATATTATATATTTCAGGATCGTACCTTCATTAGTTTTGGAGATATAGCCATTTATGGAAAACAACTGAAGGAGGGGAAATGGAAGGGAAGCGGACAAATTGTGGCATGCAGTTTTGTAGGGCAAGGCATACTGAGTCGACATACCAACTTTTATGTTTCTACCTCTTTGAATGTTCGAGGTTTAGCGTTTTGAAAAAGTGGACGGGAAGGCGTGGGCGGGTCACAAAACCGTTTAAACTTGATCTGCTGCCAAGCACAACGGGTCTACCCTCCAAATTCAAGTTTCTAGCTCTTATAATTTCCGAAAACCATTGGTTAATACGGACAGACGGACGGACATGGCTTAATCAATTTCTTTTGTCGTCAAGAATATATATACTCCCTCCCTTACTTCTATGCATTACATACTTTTGGTTTTAAACAAACTTAATATACCCTGGCACACTACGTATACAGGGTATAAAAACTGTATTTACGGTTTGCATGAAATGTTTATGAAAAGATGTTTATTTTTTTTAATTTTTTAATAATTTTACAATTTTATATTTATACAAATTCATTTTATACGTTCATACATTATTATCGACAAGAGTGTTGCTATAACTGAAAGATTAGATCGATCATTTCGGATTATCTTGGAAGTTACTTCATCGTAAAGAAAATTCGTGTATTGGAAACCTATTCATAAACTCATCAACATTTTCCGATCGTCTTATGATTCGCTCAGTTCGTTTTCTGCGATCCTTAGCGACGTCCTCCAAAAACATACCCCATTTTGCTACCGGGTTGGGCAATTGGTAAACCAACGGCGTTTGTCCATTTCTGAGATCGTTGAGAGTACCATATTCTGCCAATGACCCTTCCACTTTTAAGTCAATGCTGTCATTAGTTGTTTCGGGCGTATAGGGCCTCATCGGCTCGTAATACATTTGTATGTTTGACGGTGATGTCGACTCATAACTATACCGTGGGCTTGGCGGTGAGATTGGTTCATAATATG
Source organism: Phortica okadai (assembly GCA_034638295.1). Lineage (NCBI taxonomy): Eukaryota > Metazoa > Arthropoda > Insecta > Diptera > Drosophilidae > Phortica > Phortica okadai. Next base: position 37,258,405 of record CM067849.1, read on the forward strand.
TTTGTGTTCGCTCTGGTGAGGCAGGCTCATAATACGACAGCGGACTTACTGGTGAATAAGGTGAATAATACGGTGGTGGACTCTCTGGCGAATAACTGTCTGAATATATTGGTGAACTACTAATTTCCGAACACAGCTTGGACTCATCGTGGCCTTTAGTCGACGCTGTCAAATTCTCCATTATCGAATTTTCTTCTTTAACATCGATATGTTCTCGACTTTTGTCAGGTGTCTCATTCGGATAATCGTGTTTATTGGTTGAAACTGTCACTTCCATCTTCTCTATGCATTTATCGCTTATTTCAGAAGTTTCGGTCGATACATCCTCAGCATGAACTTCACATGTATCTTCTCCTTCCATCAAATCGGGAATACGTGTATTTGACATCTCTGATAAAACAAAAGTGGTTTTCAATTTTAAAAAATCGGTGGTAATGTCTTCTGGATATGCTTTCAGCTTGAAGTTTTAAAATTAACTGTTGTCCTGTTGAAGTTTACTTCGGTTTTTATACGATCTGCGGTCAGGAGCAGGTAGGCTTTTTCCAGAAGCCATGGACATATGTATGTTTACAAAATTCTCAACAGATGTCAAGATGGATTAGTATTACCTGCGCTGCATAGATTTTATAAATTTGCGAAATTCCATAAATGCTAATAAAATGCTTAAAATGGAATAAGACGTATACCTGCTATAAATGCAATATTATATGAAATTTGGTTTCAGTTATTAATAATTCTTATACAAGCGAAATTTTTCCTTGATTTACTCGCAAAAAAATATTCAAAACAACACAAAGCACACCATTCATCAACTAAACATATTACATTTGCGGAACTTGTATAACAAAGTTTGATTTTGACTTAAATACTTATTCAAGGCAATTGTTCAATTAAGGTTCCTCCTTTTGCTTAAAGGTTTCTAAATAGTTTAAAGAATCTACTTGTGGTATACTGAGTGCTAATAAAATGTTAGAGTAAAAAAATAAATCCAATATTCACCACGAACTCAACTTTAAGACAAAACCCATTGTTAAGATTGCAAAACTGAGAACCTCTTAAATTTTGTGGAAAATGTTTCCGTAATTACTTCTATATGACTAAGGTATTTGATGATTATTAGAATTCACGTGCCTTAGTTCTTTTTCAGCAAAATCTTCGTCAAATTTCAGTAAGAAAATCCTCCATTGTTTGATCTATAGGTCATTGAAAAAATTGTAGATAGTTTTTGAAAAAAGCCGAGGAGACCAGAACATTAACATATTTTAAAAATTAAGGGTACTTGTTTTAAGATGTTCCAAGAAAGTAGTTGCAAAGGATTTCTCCGTCAATATTCACATTGAACAACAATCAAAATCCGTAATATTTTTTTTACAAGAAACTAAAACATTGATCATTTTTTATTGCCCTAACAGATTACCCTCCGTTCCTTATGATCGCTTTGGTTCCTTTGCGTAAGTTCAATCCTTATCACACACTCAATTCTCTATTTCTAATCAATCTTTTATACATTTAGGTGCCGGATAATTTCCACTATTTTGCCAAATCCCAAAAAGCTCAATTATTAATGATAACACTTCAAGTTTCAACAAGAGCGGTCATGCGGCCTCCGACAGCAATAATTTGTTAAAGCAACTATTTAGACTTTTAGTTAAGTTATTAATTTTAATAAAATATATTTTTAAATGATTTTCTTCTTTTTAATTTATTTAACCAAAAACATAGTAATGTATTAATACCAAATATGATTAAGAAATCATTTTTTAATGATTTAAAAGAAAAAACTGAATTTACATGTTGCACAAAATGTTTATGAAAATATGTTTATTTTTAATTTATTACTCATTTTACAATTTAATATTTATACAAAAATGTATTAATTTTATACATTCATACATTATTATCGACAATAGTGTTGCTATAACTAAATGATTAGATCGATCATTTCAGATTATCGGAAGTTACTTCAACGTAAAGAAAATTCGTGTATTGGAAACCTATTCATAAACTCATCAACATTTTCCGATCGTCTTATGATTCGCTCAGTTCGTTTTCTGCGATCCTTAGCGACGTCCTCCAAAAACATACCCCATTTCGCTGCCGGGTTGGGCAATTGATAAACCAATGGCATTGGTCCATTTCTGAGATCGTTGAGAGTACCATATTCTGCCAATGACCCTTCCACTTTTAAGTCAATGCTGTCATTAGTTGTTTCGGGCGTATAGGGCCTCATCGGCTCGTAATACATTTGTATGTTTGACGGTGATGTCGACTCATAACTATACCGTGGGCTTGGCGGTGAGATTGGTTCATAATATGTTTGTGTTCGCTCTGGTGAGACAGGCTCATAATACGACAGCGGACTTACTGGTGAATAAGGTGAATAATACGGTGGTGGACTCTCTGGCGAATAACTGTCTGAATATATTGGTGAACTACTAATTTCCGAACACAGCTTGGACTCATCGTGGCCTTTAGTCGACGCTGTCAAATTCTCCATCATCGAATTTTCTTCTTTAGAATCGAAATGTTCTTGACTTGTGTCAGGTGTCTCATTTGGATAATCGTGTTTATTGGTTGAAACTGTCACTTCCATCTTCTCTATGCATTTATCGCTTATTTCAGAAGTTTCGGTCGATACATCCTCAGCATGAACTTCACATGTATCTTCTCCTTCAGTCAAATCGGGAATACGTGTATTTGACATCTCTGATAAAACAAAAGTGGTTTTCAATTTTAAAAAATCGGTGGTAATGTCTTCTGGATATGCTTTCAGCTTGAAGTTTTAAAATTAACTGTTGTCCTGTTGATGTTTACTTCGGTTTTTATACGATCTGCGGTCAGGAGCAGGTAGGCTTTTTCCAAAAGCCATGGACATATGTATGTTTACAAAATTCTCAACAGATGTCAAGATGGATTAGTATTACCTGCGCTGCATAGATTTTATAAATTTGCGAAATTCCATAAAAGCTAATAAAATGCTTAAAATGGAATAAGTCGTATACCTGCTATAAATGCAATATTATATGAAATTTAGTTTCAGTTATTAATAATTCTTATACAAGCGAAATTTTGCCATGATTTACTCGCAAAAAAATATTCAAAACAACACGAAGCACACCATTTATCAACTAAACTTATTACATTCGCGACACTTGTATAACAAATTTTGGTTTTTACTTAATTATTTATTCAAGGCAATTGTTCAACTGGGGTTCCTCCTTTTACTTAAAGGTTTTAAAAGAGATTAAACCTAGATGGTGGCAAACTAAGAGCTAATAAAATGTTATAGTAAAATCAGTGAGGATGCTATAGTTCAGTATACTCGACAATATAATAGCCTGCACACGCGGTAGGCGGTCCCACACCCCAAATCAAGAAAAAAATATAGATCTGACGTCGCCTGTTCAAATAGGGTTAAAAATATCAAGAAAATCTGAAAAAATGTACTTTATAGGGTCCCCTCCCTTCCTTCAAACAAACACAATATACCCTGGAACACAGTGTGTACAGGATATAAAAATAAAACCAATACATTTTCACCAAGAACTCAACTTTAAGGCGAAAACAAGTAAGGGTCGTTGGTCGAGTATACGCGACAATATAATACCCTGCACCATAGCTCGCAAATAACTGTTGACCGATTCGTGTGGTCGCAAAATAAGTGTTTTTCACTCAGACTTTGATCAAAAAATCCGAGAGCAACCGATTGAATTGTTCATATAAAAATTTTGCTCTCGCTTAACCGACGAGCAGTTTTTATGCTCTTACAAGAGTATGTTAACTTTGTCATGAAGTTTGCAACGCAGAGAAGGAGACATCTCCAACTATTTAAGGCTATCACCTCAATTTTTTGCACAATAACATTTTGGAAGTCAATAAAGTCACACTGCAAATTTGGTGTAGATCGGACAACTATATCATATATCTGCCATAGGAACAATCGTTCAAAAATTTGGTTTTTGTGAGAAAAACTTTTTTTTTCTCAACTATAAACAGATGAAACCTTGCAGTTACGCGTTTTTCTGAATCCTGAACCATATTAAAAAGTTTCATAAGAATCGGACATAAGGGCGTGGCACCGCCCGTATAGAGAAAAACTTAAATTTTACATATTTCGCCCAAATTTTGGGTGGTGCTGGTTGGGTGGGAAGGAGTGGGCGTGGCACAAAACAGTTCAATCTCGATCTGCTGCCGAGCATCACGAGTCTTCCCTCCAAATTTCAAGTCACTCGCTTTTATAGTCTCCGAGAATAATTGGTAAATACAGACGGACGAACCTGGCTTAATCAATTTCTCTTGTTGTCCTGATCAAGAATATATATATATATACTTTATGGGGTCACCTCCCCTCCCTGTGTGTGTTACATACACTATATGATACACTATGTGTACGGGGTATAAAAACGTACCAAATATTATTAAGAAATCATATTTAGTGATTTAAAAGAAAAAAACTGAATTTACATGTTGCAGAAAATGTTTATGAAAAGATGTTTATTTTTAATTTTTTACTAAATTTACAATTTTATATTTATACAAAAATGTATTCATTTTTTACATACATACATTATTATCGACAATAGTGATGTTATAACTAACTGGTTAGATCAATCATTTCGGATTATCTTGAAAGTTACTTCAACGTAAAGAAAATTCGTGTATTGGAAACCTATTCATAAACTCATCAACATTCTCCGATCGTCTTCTGATTCGCTCAGTTCGTTTTCTGCGATCGTTAGCGATGTCCTCTAAAAACATACCCCATTTCGCTGCCGGGTTGGGCAATTGATAAACCAACGGCGTTGGTCCATTTCTAAGATCGTTGAGAATACCATATTTTGCCAATGATACTTCCACTTTTAAGTCAATGCTGTCATTAGTTGTTTCGGGCGTATAGGGCCTCATCGGCACATAATACATTTGTGAGCTTGACGGTGAGGTCGAGTCATAGCTATACCGTGGGCTTGGCGGTGAGATTGGTTCATAATATGTTTGAGTCCGCTCTGGTGAGGCAGGCTCATAATACGACAGCGGACTTACTGGTGAATAAGGTGAATAATTGGGTGGTGGACTCTCCGGCGAATAACTGTCCGAATATATTGGTGAACTATTAATTTCCGAACACAGCTTGGACTCATCGTGGTCTTTAGTCGACGCTGCCAAATTCTCCATCATCGAATTTTCTTCTTTAGAATCCAAATGTTCTTGACTTGTGTCAGGTGTCTCATTTGGATAATCGTGTTTATTGGTTGAAACTGTCACTTCCATCTTCTCTATGCATTTATCGCTTATTTCAGAAGTTTCGGTCGATACATCCTCAGCATGAACTTCACATGTATCTTCTCCTTCAGTCAAATCGGGAATACGTGTATTTGACATCTCTTTTAAAACAAAAGTGGTTTTCAATTTTAAAAAATCGGTGGTAATGTCTTCTGGATATGCTTTCAGCTTGAAGTTTTAAAATTAACTGTTGTCCTGTTGAAGTTTACTTCGGTTTTTATACAATCTGCAGTCACGAGCAGGTAGGCTTTTTCCAGAAGCCATGGACACATGTATGTTTACAAAATCCTCAACAGATGTCAAGATGGATTAGTATTACCTGCGCTGCATAGACTTTATACATATTTTTCCGAAATTCCATAAATGCTAATAAAATGCTTAAAATGGAATAATATGTATACCTGCTTTTAATGCATTAATACTTTTATGACTTCATTTGAATATCTCAGACGATTTGTCTGTCGCTAATTAGTAATTCTTATACAAGCGAATTTTACCTTAACTTACTCGTAAATAAAAATATTGAGAACAAGAAAAAACACACAAATGTATAATAAAGTTTGGCTTTGACTTAAATACATACTTATTCAAGGCAATTGTTCAATTAAGGGTCCTCTTTGATTAAAGGTTTCAAAATAGTTAGAAAGATCCACTTGTGGCAAACCGAGAGGTAATAGAATGTTGTAGTAAAAAAATAAAACCAAGAACTCAACTTTAAGACAAACCAGTAAGGCATTGCAGTCGAGAGTGCTCGACTTCGACATACCCTGTACCTTCACTTTGTAATGACTATTCGAAGGCGTTGCCCCGCATACTTTTTAACCGAAACAGATTTCACATCCAGAGATGTAATTTTTATTTTAACTATATATGGGGATAGTCACGCCCATTTTATAATTGAATCTTACTATACTGATCAAGAATATATATTTTGTATAGATAGTATTTCAGAAAAGCGGTGGATAACCACAGCTAAAAGCAAAATAAAGCAAACAAAAATTTGATCCAAAGTTTAGAATGCTTTTATTATTTAACATATTTTTAAAAATTAAGAGTATTTATTTTGAGTCATTCCAAGAAAGTTATTGCAAATGATTTTCTCGTCAATATTTACATTGAGTAACAGTGAAGATCGGTAATGTTTTTCTTACACGAAACTAAAACTTTAGCATTTTTTTATTGCCCTAACGGATTACCCAAGGATTGAGTGCGTATTATGATGATCATAAACACGCATAATGACCGCATGACATTTAACACCTGCCAATGGTCTGACAGCTTTTTGTCTTCACTTGAATATATTTCTACCTGGCAATAAAATCAAACCGTATAAAACTGCTCGGGACTTAAGAAATATTATTCAGTTCATTTTGAATATTAATATTGTTCGGATTTATTTGATTTACGCTAAAAACAAGTTACAAAATGCAAGTGACGTTGAAGGAATCAACTTTTACAACAAAGCGACCGCGATTGGACTGTGAGACATCGGATACGTGCAGAGTTAGCAGAGACATCGGCTCAAGGGAGAACGAAGCTCCGTTGGCAAATAATCATGGTGAACCAAACGCAGATGTAAAGAGAAAAATAGCCACGAACAAAAGGATACTTGGGCAAGACGACAATGTCCTCCCAAGTTCCGACATTGCACTAAAATCGACGTCACCGGAGAGCCCACAATCATTGGATGAACATAATACATTCTTTACGGATGTGCGCTATGCGCCCAGCGTTCTTATTAATCAGTTACAAAGCATGGTGTTCAGATGGACACGTTATCTGGAGCAGATTCGGAACGATCGAAGGATGCGTGCCGAGCGAATTAGGCGAAGATGCGAGAACGTTGATGAATTTATGAATCGTTTTCCATTGTGGTGACTTTTAACTCATATGTAATATGTAAAGATACTATTTTGCTCTAATTGACAATACTTTAAATTTACTTTGTTTTTAACTTAAAGCGTTATTTATTTGCTGGATACAAAAAAGTGTCAAATTACGCTTAAATAATATTAAAAACTTATACTACAATCAATTATTTGAAGTCAAATAAACTTACAACTATTATGATATAAATATTAATTTGGCAATTCTTTTTATGAGACATTTATTGAAAGGAGTCCTTATTTAACTGATGTTTATAAAGTTAAAATATAATTTTTTTTGTAGTCATGAGGGATGCTTCTATTATCAACCTATGCAAAATTAATTTCACTCAAGCGTCTTCGTACACTATTACTTGACCCATTCACGCCATTTTCCCCGGTAGGACTTAAAGAGTGAAGCATCTTTTTTCAGACCCTACCTGTTTTCACGCAAATTACTTTCTTTTACGCATATTTACGTCATATCTAACGAATGTGAAGGTGATTTGACCATCGTCCTTTAATAAAAGATTAGCCTTTGTGCATTTTTCGACTGTTTTTTACCACTTTGGTAAAAATGTCCATTTTCACGCAAGAAGTGGACTTTTATACATATTTTACCTCTCAAAATGGATTTAAATGAAAAGGAAATCAATTTTTGTTGCTAATTAACAAAAATCTACCAAAAAACTTGCATTAACTGTCTTAATTTGCAATCCAGCCCAAAAAGAGCCTTCTCAGGGTTTTATCGATTTCATAAACGAATTAATATTAAATCGTAGACAGTATCGTGATTTTTTGTTAATACTGATAAAATAGAAAACACTTTTGCCAAAGGAATGGATTCAATTAGTTTAAATCTTTAAATTGAAGCACTTTATGTGCTATGAAAAAATTGTGCCAACGTCCATGGCTGTATATAAACATAACCGCATTTCCCACGCATTTTTTTTTGGTGGAGAGGCCATTTTACTCTTTGTTTTTGTTCTTCCTTACTTTCTTTTTTTTTTTTCAAATTGAGACGAAATTTCAGAAGTGTCAAACGTGACAAAAAAATCATTGATATTGTTTTTTTGTAAAAACATCAATGTAGAGAAAAAAATTGTTTTGTTGCTTAACAAACTTGTAGACACAAATCGAGGCTGTTTTATCTACTGTGATAGTTGTTTACACACTCTACTCATTGTGTAGATAAAAATTTGTTGTAGAGACAGTGTAGATTAATCTACAGGGTGTTTACACTTGTAGACATGAAATTTTTGTCTAAATCTACACAAAAAATCGCTAGTCTAAACAGAGCTTAATAGTCTCGTCTTAGATTTTATACAAAAACCAGCCGTCTGAGTAAAAAATATATAAATTTGATCAGGCTCACAGGCGAATCAAAAGTTATGGACGACTTCTCTTTGGAATTAAGTAGCATCAAATCAACTTTTTATACTTTTCACGTATGTGAAATAGTATAATAACTTTGTGCTGAAGTTTGTAACAGATCGAAATATTCATTTCCGACTATATAAAGTATATATATTCTTGATCAGGACGACAAGACGAGTTGATTTAGCCATGTCCGTCTGTCCGTCCGTCTGTCTGTATATATACAATCTCCTCCCACAGTTTTGAAGATATTGAGCTGAAATTTTGCACAGAGACTGCTTATTTGTGCGATCAACTCATTTGTCGGATCCAGCCATATCGGACCACTGGAACTGGTAGCCCCCATACGAAAAGAAGAAGAAAAATGAACAAAACTTGAGTCGTTGTATGGAAAAGTTTTTTGTTTTGTATGATAGAGTGCTGAAATTTTAAACATAGTAGTTCTACATAGTCCGACTACATGCCTGAAAGTTTCAATGAGATTGGACATCTGGAACTGGTAGCTCCCATACAAAATGAAGAAGAGGAAGAGAAGCAATATTCACGTCGTTGTATGGACAACTTTTTTGTTTTTCAACCAATTGACTTGAAATTTTAAAGTTATGTTCTTGGGGAGGAATGAAAACTATTTTGACCAAAAATGGGCGTAGCCACGCCCACTTCTAGCGAAAATTGACCCGTTGTATGAAAAACTTTTTTGTTTTTTAACCAATTGACTTGAAATTTTAAAGTTATGTTCTTAGGAAGGAATGAAAACTATTTTGACCAAAAGTGGGCGTAGCCACGCCCACTTATAGCGAAAATTGACCCGTTGTATGGAAAACTTTTTTGTTTTTTAACCAATTGACTTGAAACTTTACAGTTATGTTCTTAGGGAGGAATGAAAACTATTTTGACCAAAAGTGGGCGTAGCCACGCCCACTTATAGCAAAAATTGACCCGTTGTATGGAAAACTTTTTTGTTTTTCAACGAATTGACTTGAAACTTTACAGTTATGTTCTTAGGGAGGAATGAAAACTATTTTGACCAAAAGTGGGCGTGGCCACGCCCTTTTATAGCGAAATTTGACCCGTTGTATGGAAAACTTATGTGTTTTTTAACCAATTGACTTGAAACTTTACAGTTATGTTCTTAGGGAGGAATGAAAACAATTTTGACCAAAAGTGGGCGCGGCCACGCCCTTTTATAGCGAAATTTGACCCGTTGTATGGAAAACTTTTTTGTTTTTTAACCAATTGACTTGAAACTTTACAGTTATGTTCTTAGGGAGGAATGAAAACAATGTTGACCAAAAGTGGGCGTAGCCACGCCCACTTATAGCAAAAATTGACCCGTTGTATGGAAAACTTTTTTGTTTTTCAACGAATTGACTTGAAACTTTACAGTTATGTTCTTAGGGAGGAATGAAAACTATTTTGACCAAAAGTGGGCGTGCCCACGACTTTTTTTAGCGAAAATTGACCAATTGACTTGAAACCTTACAGTTATCTTCTTAGGGAGGAATGAAAACTATTTTGACCAAAAGTGGGCATGGCTACGCCCACTTATCGCAAAACTTGAACCGCTGTATGGAAAACTTTTTTGTTTTTTAACCAATTGACTTGAAACCTAACAGTTATGTTGTTAGGGAGGCATGAAAACTATTCATTTAGTTTTTTAGTGACACAACGTGAAAAGTATTATAGCTTCAGCCTTGCTGAAGATAGCGTCCTTACTGGTTTTTATTTGTATTATAGAGTAAACATATGTTGGTCGTGGAGACACTGGACAAGACAACTGAAAGTAGAATTCTTGACATGTCTATCATAGAAATAAAAACTATTATATCACAACTTTTTGACATTCTCATGTACATTAACCAAACACCAATCTAACAAAATTAGATGTGCCTTTAACAATACATCAAGTATCTACAACATATTTAAGTTTTTCTTTTATTAAACAATTTGTTACTTATTAATTTACATTCATTCAGGTATTTTACCAAGTCACGCCCCACACACACATCTTCACTTCAAGTTATTGGTTTATTTATTATTCAATAGAATCGACAAGTTTGCAGAGCAAACGATCGTGCTGATAGCTTGCATCATTCTTAGCTGCAGCATTCGATTCTAATGGGTCTACATCCATTTTGCTGTCCTGGTCGCCATCACCACTGTCATCGTTTAGCGTGGGTAGCGCTCCAAATGCAGTATTGACTTTATCACGAACACGTTCCAAATGTTTTTGGAAACGTGTGGCAGTCTCGATACGTTGTCGCTTTTGCATTTCCATCATGACACGCAGTGTTTCCCGTGCTTGATGCGGACGAAATTCATTGAGCAAATGATGCATGTTCACAAACAGCAGGCTAAGATCGTCTATCTGAAAAGTAGTTAATACTTTAAACCAGCGCAAATTTAATATGTTCTGTTCTTACTTTCTCTGTGCGCCTTGGGCTATCCGGGTTTTGTATAAGTAAATCGATCAGATCAAGAAAGTTGACGAAGAGCGAGTGATTAAGTTTTTTAAGTTCTTTACGACGATCGAAGTGCATGGGGATAAGACGCTTAATATTTTGAGACTCGAGGGAACGAATCATTTCATCGTTATTATATTGTATGCCAAACATACTGTACAGATCGTGTTGTGAAGGTGGCTGTGGCGGCCGAGGTGCACGATTGCGTCGTAAGTTTTCCTCAGAGTAAAGATTAATGTACTGCGACGGCGGCATCGGCAGACTGGACACTTGTGTTTCGTTGTTGGACATTGTGGCGAGCTGTGATCGGTGACTTGAAAACGGACTTTTGTTTATAATAATTGTACACTATACGCAGAGATACTTTAATGACTACAATGCCAGGATAACGATGCCCGATGTGAGTTTGTAGTTGTTTAAGTCCTTAGCTGGTAGCGAGTCGCTGTTTAAACGGCATTGGCCCGCTCCAGATAGCTTGCTGAGTGCTGCACGAGAATCGGAAACAAACGTCGAACGCCTTTTAAAGTATTTATTATTAGTTAATGATATCGTAGTAGAATTGTTTTTATTGAATGCGAGAGAGGATTCGAGTCAGTTTTGTGTCACTGTTATATTTCTGCCATATTTCTCGATTGACAAAGCGCATGTTGCGCTTCCACCGCTGGCGATTTCAGCCACATCTCCAATCGGGGAGGTTTTCTTGTTCTTCCACTTCTGCGGACACTCTGCCGACGTCGGCGATACTTTTGTGTCAAATGGCCCGTTTGCGTTTCTCACCCAATTGCTGGTGTACCCCCTCATGACTACCTAGTGCACTGCCGCCTGTATGAAGAATCATCATTGTTTACCTAAAATTTGTTATGAGCCATTTCAATATTTCTGATGTAGTTGGAGTGATATTTGCATTCCTGAAAAGTGGCATCACGTAACTCTTGTCGTTATCACAAGCTTCCACTGCAAGATTGCACAAACTTTTTGAGTTAATGTCGACATTGAAATATCTTAAGTTTTGCATGACGAAATTAACACATTTGGCAATTGAATGCAAGCCTTGGCAGCATTGCCTGGAATACATAGTTGCATCAAGTGCTTGCAAGCGTGCAATAAAATAAATTATAATAAAATATAAACATAACCAAAGCATTAATTCAATGTACAAAAAGTTTTGTTAGTTAAACTATATTGATTAAAATTACTGTTTATGATAATAGACACTAATATATGTTTTATCAAGATCGTTCATAAATACGGTATTTACGGTATTTATAAACGGCGTCTTATAAAACGTCTATAATTTTGGAACACTTGCTTTGAAGCAAAGTATCTGGCCATGGTGTTAACAAAAACTTTTCGATTTTGCGAGAACACCCAAAAAACAAGAAAAATTAAGAAAGACAAAAGCGGCAGCACTGATACATAGCACAGTCCTTCCATTTTTGATTTTGTTTTCTCCATTGCGATTTGTTCTATTCCATTCGTTCCACTTCGTGTTGCCACATTTATGTGTGTATACTGACGCTCAAAACTGGTTAGATGTTATAAGGCTTTGTGACGATATGTTTTGGTTGTATGACAAAATATATTTGTGTGACATGTCAGACATGAAATTTCTCGCCCTGTGTATGCTACGTAGTGAACCATTTATGTGTTTGAATGACTGCATTGATCAAAAACATTTAGAATTTATTTCTTTATTTATATAAATTTTACAGCATTTGTATTTATAACATCATTATTTAGTTTTAATATTGATAAAAATTCGCAACGGTCTAAAAGACTATCAAAGCCAATCAGCATTAAACCCGTTTGTGACATTTTTTTAAACTTTATGTTCGAAAAATGTTAAACAGTGTAAAATAATCAGTTTTGTCCTTCTGAAAAAATGGCAGCATTGGATGTTATTATTGTCAGACAGTTTTTCACGTTCTTTCTCACACCATTTTCCCGTTCTCTGAGCTCATTCCCTTTCCTCATTCGTAACGAAGAAGAACGACAAAACAAAATAAATGTGTGTAAATTACAATCGGATTATTTTAGCAATTAATTAAAACTATTAATAAAAAAATGTACGGATTTGCTTTAATTTGATTGTAGTGGCATTTCTTAATAAATATTCGAAACCCCTACAAAAGTAAAGGCAAAAAAAATCGCGCGAAAAACGTGTAAACAACTAAAATAAAGAGAGGGAAAAGCAAAACAAGTGCGCTTTCATGTTGCGTGGGTCATAATATTTTTGTGTAATAATCTTAATAAAATGACTGCAATTGGTGAGTGTAAAATTGTGCTAAATAGAAAACTAGATAAGGAGTGATACTAAATTGTCACAATTGGAAAATCGGCGCCGGATCTGTTTTTTTGGGGAGGGTGTTTTTGTCGATCCGCGTGCGATCGTGTGTGCATGTGTATGAGTGAATATTTGTTTGAATACAGTCTCACTCATACATACGTACGCATATGTGTATACATAAACACACAACTTAAATAATTGAAAACGCCGGAGGTGCTTCTCCGATTTACATACGTTTGGAATCGGCACTAGAATCGTGTGCGTTAATGATTATGTCAGCGCTATTTTAATTGTGGTGTTTGTTTTTGATTGGCACTCTTAGATTGAAATGGCAGAAGAATCTACAGTATTAAGTCAGATTCTATCCGTGGCGAGTCGACATCCAGCAACAAAGGTAGCGAAACTCATTTACGAGTACCAGGATGACAGGAGTCGGACCACGTTGGTTTTACTTCTGGAGGAGGTAGCCCAAAATACACAATTTGTGACCGATTTTGACATTGTGTTAGACTATGTAAGTTTGTTTACGTTAAAGTGTAGGCAACTTTCAATAAAATTTACGCCTTCTTTTAGTATATGAGGCGGTTCATAAAGATAATACAAAATAGTGATGGAGCCTTCAATGAGTGCGGTCGGATGTTGGATGCGATTGCGCGTATCTGGGGAAGACGTGTGGAAGAGGTGTACGATCGTATAGCAGAGCAAACACGAACTCTCACTTTGAGCTGTCAGGATGCAGAGGCGCGCGCTAAAGAAAAGTAAGCATAATCATAACAGTACGGTACAGTTATCAGTTGTGCACAGGCGCATTCATATTTCGGTGGTGCTGTATCTTTTGTTTACACTGCTTATCAATGCACCAATACTTCAATTGTATGGTCTTTGCGTTATGAGCCGGCTTCTTAGTCTCTATTTTTTTTTCGAACTTTTTATTTGATAAACTTTGAACTGAACGTTTGGTATGCGATGCAAAAATATTAATTTAATGTGTTATCTGCTTTCAGAGAAAACGAGTCTAATGCCGAGAAGTCAGAGCCTATTCCGAAAGCTAAGCGACGGAGAAGACCTATTGATCCCGATCCGTATGATGTTACAATGGAAATTAAGAAATTTCGCGCTATGCAGCCAGAAAAATTGTTTGCGCAACCGCAAACATTAACAAATCCCGTTATAACGCCAAACTATTTCGCTGAGGATCATTTAAATCCTGCATTGTGGCGGCATTCCTTTATAATCGATCCAGACAATCCGGACAACAAAGATTCGAAACGGAATTATAAAGTTTTCGCATATCACATTGAACATCGCTACAATACTCCTGTAAATGATTATAATTTTCGTTGGCATTTTGCTATTAAGGATTACATTGATGAATCCGAAATGGATATTGATACGGATTTTGCGGCAGACAACGATAAGACCAGTATTGTAAATATGGAGCAATGGAGGCCACAAACATATCTACAAAAAGCAATAACACTTGAGAATCAAGCATTTGAGCGGCATTTAGCGCCAACAGCGCGCAAACGACCGCCCGATAATACTTTGGGTATACATATAGAGAAATTGGCGCGCATATCGTTAGAAGCTTCCAATGCTGGCATGGACAGTAATTCGAATGCAAAGCAAAAAGTTTATCAAACACAAGACTCTGGCATTGGTGATAGTATTTTAGATGACAATTGTACACAAGACACGTTTAGCGGTGAAATTTCTACGCAAGAAAGTGACCCGACAATGGCAGGCATGACTTCATTAAATAAAACAGTTGCAAACCAGACTTGCGATGATAGTGGCAATGGCACGTTAGAAATGAGCAACACAGCAAATGAGTCAACATTGAATGGTGATCAAAGCACAATTAATGGTAGTCTGAATGCATCGACACTGCGAAATGACAGCGGAATTAACAGCAGTTTGGAGCTCACTTTGCCTGAGTTTAACCAGTCAAGTGTGCTCGAAAGTACTAAGCTGGATGAGACTGAAAATAATGGCAACAGTATAGATTTAGGTTTTGGCGACGCCCTCAACAATGCGTCAGATAAATCGAAAGGTATGTAACAATTATTTAATAATTAGATAGTTGTAGCCACTTTTGGTATTCAATTGAAAAGCACATGGATTGTACAATGTGTTCAAAGTAATACATTATCATTCATTGTTGTTTATATCATTTAAATTTTTAGTTGCAATAGAATTGGTTTTAATTTTTAATATTTTCTTATTTATTATTTTCTTTTTATTTCCATGTTTTTATTTGTATCCTAACAAAACACGATCACCCTGATATATTTGTATTGAACAACAACAACCACAATTAAAAATGTAGACTTGTCTGATGTAACAACCATCACTGACAAATTACCACAATCTGATGACGAGGGCATTGTTCTTTCAGATCAAGAAGAAACATATATTAATACAACAAATTTGATACCAGAAAATCAAAATTCAAAACTTTTGCCGCATGAGGAAATCTTTGATTTAAAGTATCCTTTAGTGAAGAACGTGCTTAATTTGACGGATAAGCATCTGAGACGTTACGTGCTATTCAAATTACCACTTGAGTTGAATCTCTTACAATTGAAGGTGAGCGAAGATAGTGCGCAATACATTGGATTGCTAAAAAAGAAAAAAGTAGTGTTGGAATTTGTGTAGTGCTTTGTTATTTTGAACGAACCTAAAAACTAATCGAATGAGAACTCTTTGTTTTTTTTTTTTTTTTTTTTTTCAATGTGTGTGCATAATTAGCAACCAGATAAGCCAAAGACACAAAAAAAAGCAAATGAATCTAAAAAAGATCCAGTTAAAGAAATAAAAACTGCTTTGAATAAGTACAAATCCATGGGAATGCCTGATTCATTTTTTGAGTTCATTAGGAATCGCAAAGAGCAACTGGAGTGTTTCGACGAGGATTCATGTTGCAGCGTGACAGACGACATTGGTCAGTATTATTTATTTAATTTTTCATTAAGTTTGCTTAACAAAATATTCTGTATAGATTTTATTGGCTACTCGGAGGAAATGCATCTGGTTTATGGAGGTGAACCACCGCCTTTTTGGACAGATGACCAACAATATATATATCCGAAAAATAATGATACATTCAATGAAGACGAACCAAAAGGGAATGAGACTGTGATGGAGATTAAAGCACAGGAAGCTCAGGACAAAGTGTTTGAGGCTGGAGAACCAAGCAATGATCAAAGTACAACGCCGATGGAGCTAAGTGAGACGCATATAAACACGAATACAAACGTGTCAACAAATGAAACAGTATCTAAAGACGCTAACGCAGAAGCAGTGACGTCAATGTGCACCGTGAATGCTGACGGTAATGAAGACATAAGTACCTACAATAATGATGATGAAGATGCAAGAGATGACGACGATGATTGGGATCAAGAAATGCAGACTGAAACGGATCTGAAGGTAACTAAATAGAAATACAACGATAAAGTTAAACTAATCTATTTTTTTTTTTAAGATACGCGATTGGCATCGTCTAATTGCGCCATCGCTCGCTGCTGCGCATGAGCGACAACATTTTAGCGTATATGATATTGGTTCAAAAATTATTAATAAGCTATCAGACGGAGCAGAGACATTGAAAGACTTAGTTGAGGACGAGGAACCTACTGACATTTCGAAAGTGTTTTTATCACTTTTGATGCTGGTAAGTTTTGTTACAAATTCAATTAACACTTGAAACTTAAATATTTCTTTATTCCGAACGTTAAGACGAATCAAAAGAATGTGGCGTTAGATCGGGGTGTACCGAATTATGACGAGCCCACCGATTTGGCGAATCTTAAAGTGGAACTGATATCAACACAAAGGCATAAGGTCGCATTTGAAGATGATATTGGGCAACATGACGACGAGTTGCCAACAACGAGCTCAAAATCAAGTACAAAGAAGACCGCGCAATCATCAGTTATTGCTCTAAAGCAACATAATGTGAATACTAAAATGGTGCGAACATTGCAATCAATACCGAAAGTTATACCAGCCGATGATAATGATTCGGGCATTTCATCTATGGCGTCTTCAGTGCAAACGAAAGACAGTCATAGCTGATAAAGCGTTCATGTTTCGTTCAATGTGCAATAGTTAATGGTAAAATTAGTCAATGGAATGTAGTTACAACTGACCTGGTCTAACTGTACACTGTGATTGTTTTCGTGGCGGTGATAATGCGATTTAACGTCCAATATATTGAATGTATAGCTTAGTAGTTAAAATGAGTCTCTGTTGTAAGTCTCCTTGTCTCAATTACAGTTATCTCGTTCATTAGTGAATTGAACACGTAAATGTTCAATGAAGTGTTTTAGGTTTATGTGTCATGTCCTGTACAAATTATATAATAACTTTTTTTTTTTTATGTATAACAGATAGGCTTTATTTAAAGACGCAAACACAATTCAAACTAATCTTATTGTTTTTACAGTGCAAAATACAAAAACATCACATAACACAGTTTTATTGCAAAATTAAGAGAATACGAGTATCACCGATCTTGCCCGTTTTTGCGTGAAAAATGTTTTAAAGCGTATACGTGCAGTTTTTATATTGACAAAATGCTTTCAATGTAGTTTTAAGTTAAATATGTGAAACATAACTTTTCTTTGTTATAATTTTATGTGCAATTAGCGCGGCAATTTTAAGCATCAAATAATGATGAATTTGGAATTATTAGGAAATCATTTTGACACATTTTAGTTTTATACTGCCATAAAATAATTTGTTTTTTTTAAGTTAGGATAATTAACAGTATTAATTGCGCTCATTCAATACGATTTCCTTACTTGTACTCTTATTGAAGTTACTATATTTCTCGATTTGTTTTTCCAAGAATTATTTTTAGTTTTTTTTTTTTTTTTCATTATGATTTATTATGACATTTACTTCACAATTAATTTTAATTTTTCAGATTTCTTTTTTATTATCAATATCTTTTCAATGTTATCAATATCCAGAATTTTGTTTATTATTTTTAGTTAACTTTTTTTCTCCCACTATTTAATCAATTTATTTTTTAATAATCAATAATTTTCTTAAAAATTGTAAAAATCGTGCAAAGAGTAGTAACTTTTTTACTATAAATGACAAAAGAGAATCGATGAGCTCATTTATTACGAACTCTTGTACCTGATCTCCTTTATAATTGTACAAAAAAAGTATATATATACATATATATATTATTGGTTTTTAAAAAACCCACTCTGTAAATAGACATAAATCCATATAAAATTAAAAAGAGAGGAATATATTTTTAATATTGACTGTAAGTTTAAAATTATAAATTTTTTTCGTAGAATTTAATTAACCGTATAAGAAAATTGTGTAACAATAAAAAGAAAATGCAAATTTATTAAAGACTTTTGAATTAAAAAAATATTGCTATATAGAGAAACTTACAATTCCTAAATGTAAAAAAACATTCAACTGTAATGAGTTGGATCGAGAACTTTGTGGTATGTAAAGATGTGCTTTTGGGCTGTGGTCGAAAAAGTACTGGAGAAAATGTGTTTTTGTTTGATTCCAAAAATCTAAAGTTAATTGACGTTGTACAACTTATTTATTACTGGTAAATATCTAAACATTCTATAAGTATAAAAACAGCCATTTATGGATATAAATTCTGTGTTTTAATATGTTTGTGTGTGCGCTATTGTTTTCAATGTAAAACAAACAGCGCTAAAATAAGTAATTTCATGCTATTCTGAATCACTTCCTCCCTCTTTCCCGTCTTCTTCATCCTTCTTCTCTTCAGTCTTATAATGGCGGTACTCTTTCTTAAGTTCCCACATATTCTTGTGCGGGTTCTTCATATTATAATCACACACCTCCTTGAGAATCTCCTTCAAATAACTTATTGGTTGATTTGTTATCTTAACGAGATCTTTGATATTGTAGTATTGATGTTTTTCGAAGGCATTGAAGAGCATATCCATAACAAAGTTTTTGTCATCACGCGCTTTCTTGCCTTCGGCCTTCTTACGCTCTCGGTATTCAATCTGTGAACGTAAAGTCTTATAAAAAAAATCAGTTCATATAATTAACAAAAAGCATACATTGTGAGCATGATCCTTGACAGGCTTGTAATTCTGTACAATCTTGTCAATTGGTTGGACGCGACGCTGTGGCTCCGACGCCTTACGGATCGATTCCAACTTTAGTTTCATGTAACAAGTATCCGCAATTGGGCGACATTCCAACTTTTGTACGATACGCCCCTCCATGTAAAGTTTTTCATTGTCTGATACGTTGGGATTATTGTCTTTCTCCTTGCTGTTGGCACTTTGTTCCGGTGGTACGTTATGTGAAAAAACGCCCAGTGTTTGTTTGGTCACCTGGGATACGTCCAAAATGTGCTCTGTGGGTATCTTCTCTTCAGGATTAATGGCAATCACAGATGGCGTCAATGAAAGGGACACTTGTGCCTTCTGTCCGGGTGTTTTGCTTATACGAAGTTTGCCAACGTCCATGTTCGAGGGTGCCTTTTCCCATTTTTGTGCAATGTATTTTGGCACTTTCACAAGCCACACGCCACGTCCAGCATTGGAGAGATCTAATTCCTTGTCAATAATTTGAATTTTAGGTTCCTTCTCATCTTTAGACATGTTGCAACACGTTAAACGCAACCTTAAGTTTAAGAATAAATTAAGACAACTTTAATATGAAAGTAACTTTCTTCGAAAATCGGAAAAATATTAAAATAATTTATTTTTTTGTCGACCGCCGCCACCCGATTGTTCAGTGTTGACTCTATTATGAAACGACACGGCAGTATAGGCTTAGCGTAAGTCACGCTACTTTCGCTGGCAGTTTGTGCGCAGCCATCATTTTTCGGGGGTCCGCTCTTCTTCTTCCGCTTTGACGACACTCTTGCGTCTATTGGCTCGCTTGCGTTTCTCGCCAATTTTGCGCTTGTTTTCTTTGTTTTCGTTTGAAAAACAACAATTTCGAGAAAAAAACGTATTATTTTATTATATTTCAATTTGTTTATCAAACGAGCACAATGCACGGCCGCCTAAAAGTTCGTACCACCGAGGAGGAGCGCGAACGCAAGAAGGAGCAGGCGCTCAAAGTTCGCGCTTACAAAGCGGCGATGACCAAAATTCAAGGAAAACGGGAACAAGGCGAACTCGATGATGAAATGCTGCAAATAACAACCGCAATATTGCGGCGTAATCCGGACATAAGTACACTGCATCCCTATGAGGGCAATGCGCAGCCAAAGCGTCCTATGAGCGAGGAGAAACTAAAAGAAGAATTGGAATTTCACTGATCCCAATGACAGCAGCGCTTGGTTCTATCAGCGTTGATTGCTGGGCTATTCACGCGCCGATCTCGACATTTGCGCTTTTCGCACCAACAACCAAAAAGCAGTCTTGGCATTAACAAAACCATTGGAGTTTCACGAATCAAAGGTGAAATTAGTTGATGCAAACAAAGACTCGGTAGTTGAGCTTAGTAACTGGTTCGCATCGAATGGAACAAATGTGGATACTACATGGCAGAGCACTTTGCCAACCAATCATTCCATTGACTTTAAATCACTTTCAAAGTACACGCTAGAGTTCGAACGATTTGTTAGGAAAGCTGGCGTTGCCGCTTCAAGGCATCGATAATGGATGCTATTATTTCAAGCCACCGAATAGTACTGCCAAATATACACCCGAGGTATTAGCGGAACTGCAAACGCAATTGGAATCATGTCAGAGTCTGCTCGAGTATGAGCCGGAAGGCAAGTGGACTCTGCTCACCAGTGCCTTACTGCTACATGCTATCGATTCAGTTGAAAATTACGACAAATCGTTGGCATATCTCAGACAATTAGAAGAGGTTGATGCATTACGTGCAGGTTACTATCAGGACTTAGCCTCGAAGTGGTCGCTGGAGCAACAATTGACACAATGGGCCGCCAGTGCTGATGTTCCTTGCAAACTAGATTTGAGTGTGCAGACACAACTTAAATCAATACAATATCCGCAATATCTTGCTATTGCTGATGAAGTTCAACTTTCGCCGGAACTGCAAGAAAAATTGACCACAATTTACTTAGACTTTTTTTACTTCATTTTGATAGTGATGACAAGATTAAACGTTATCGGTTATTGGCCGGTTGTAAGTTATTTTTCACCCGAACTCTTGGGGGAATCAGCCATTTTAGCATGGCCCATGTGCCCGTGCAACTCGAAGTCAGCACTTTCAAAATTTTTGCCGTCTTCTTCTTCTCGTTTTACAAGCCACTCCATTTTCGACGGTAGTGCCTTTTTCACTGATACTTTTAAAGTCAATTGGCAAAATATAACTACAAAGACTGATTTAATTCTTCTAAAAATTCCATCTTCATTGACTTAACTGCCTGCTTATTTAATAACCGAGAAATGTCCCTCTTCAAAGTTTACTCAACTAAACGGGCCATAATTTTGTCGATTTAGTCAGGTACTCATCTCTTTACAACATCAATTGGCTTCAAATCAAATCAAAAATCTTTAGATAATTGTATTCTAAGTTCAGTCGATTTGCCGGCTTGGATAATGAATGTGCGTATGATGTTTTGTTTACTCCACAATTTGTGAATTTTAAAGCCTTCGGAATATTTTAGACTAATGCAATAGAATTTGTTATAATTTAACTGTATATAATTTACTGAAGCATATATTTTTTCAGCGTTTATTAGTTAAATTATAAAGCAATATTAGTAAATTGAGTCCATTTTCATTGGTGAATAAATGACAGCACTGGTCCGATAATATAATTTTTTTATGTCGTCGTCGAACTTGTGGCAGTTGAGAAAATAAACAACTTTATTATCAATTAAAAATGGCTCCGCCGGCAGCCCGACATCGGTACAATGCCAATAAATCCGACAACAATATACTCAGTAAGAAGCCTCCAAAGAAACTCAATGGCAACAACATTGCCAAACGAGACAAACTGGAAAAAAAGCGGTAAGTAGTAATTGCTTTCAGGGTGTAAGCCTTCTTCTTTTTAATAGTGAATTTTCAGAGCAAAGGATAAAAATAACCCTCCTTTACTGGCTGACAAAACAAATGCCATCATGCCAAGTGTTCACACAGCGTTCAAGACATTTGTAAGTGCTCGGCTGTGCAGCGCCATTTGGGCTTACATCTCGGACTGTGACGAGACATTCAATTATTGGGAGCCGTTGCACTATATCATTAATGGACACGGTCTGCAGACATGGGAATATAGTCCACAATTCGGTCTGCGATCATATACATATCTACTTCTACAGGGCGTTCCCGGTTGGATTTATCAGAAGATTTTCAATCCGAGCCCAATACTCATATTTTATATGGTGCGGTGTATGCTGGGCTTTGGCTGTGCAGTTATGGAGCGTTTTATGTACAAGTGAGCGTGATGAAATGTTATCACATGGAATTTACGATTTTTTATATAATATTCGACTTATTTACAGATCCATTTGTCAGGAGTTCGGCATACACATTGGTCGCTTGTGGTTAATATTCCAACTTTTTAGTGTGGGCATGTTTATTTCGAGCACAGCGCTGTTGCCATCGTCTTTTTCGATGTACTTTGGCTGCGCAGCCCTCGCAGCATGGTGGCAACAACGCTATAGTCTAGCTATATTTTTCGTAGCCATATCGACGCTGTTGGGCTGGCCATTTGCTGCGCTGGTGGGCGTGCCTCTCGCTCTGGATATGCTTGTCCGACGCCGCATGTGGCACACCTTCGCGCAGTGGACGATCATCTCGGCGGCAACTATTGCCATACCAATGATTGCCATTGATTCGAGTTATTTTGGTAAAGTAATCTTTGCGCCATTAAACATTGTATGGTACAATGTTTTCACGAGCCATGGTCCCAATATTTTTGGCACAGAGCCATTAAGTTATTACCTGATCAACGGCTTCTTGAATTTTAATATTATTTGGGTGCGTTTGATTTCATTTACTTATGTAATTATAATATACAGCAATTACAACTTTATTTCTCCACAGCTCCTGGCTTTGGTGACGCCCATTATGTTAGTTATTGACTATTTAGTTGTGCCTGCCAAGTCAAAGTCAACGCTTAATTTTCCACATTTCCTTTCGCTGGCGCCATTTTATCTTTGGCTGATCGTCTTCTTCGCGCAGCCACACAAAGAGGAGCGTTTTCTCTTTCCCATTTATCCGCTTATTTCGCTTTGCGGCGCCATCACGGTCGATGTGTGTCAGCGCATATTTTTCCGTGTTAAGTCGTTGCTTTTCAAAATAAAAGCAGGCGCACATTACCTCGATCACAGCATGTTTATCGCTATACTTGTCATGGTCGTCAGCACGTTACTTGGCCTTTCACGTGTATTTGCTCTCTACCGCAACTATCATGCACCTATGGACCTCATGATGGAGTTGAATCAGTTTAAAAATACACCCCAATATAATCAAGAGCAAATCTATAATGTTTGCATTGGAAAAGATTGGTACCGCTATCCCGGAAGCTTCTTTTTACCTGCGCAAAACTTCCGCTTACGCTTCTTGAAGTCGGAATTTCGTGGCCAATTGCCCGCTTACTATGCCGATGGACCCAATGCCACACAAATTGCGCATCCCTATTTCAATGATATGAATCAAGAGGATGAACGCATGTACTTTGACTATGAACACTGCAATTTCCTCATTGATTTCGATGAGGGTAAATACAGTGCGCTAGAGCCCAACTACGCGAAACGTACTAAAGATTGGACAACAATGAAAAGTCTGCCGTTCCTTATACAGGCTAAGTCGCATAAATTATTGCGAGCCTTTTATGTGCCATTCCTTACAGATAACTACACAAGTTATGGCAATTTTAATTTGCTGAAACGAAGAAAATCGAAAGCCGCCAGTTAGAACTTAACAACTAGTGGCTAGGATGCTTAACAAAGTCCAAAATACTTAAAAAAAACGTCTAAAAATACTGAATACGTCGACGATTAATGCATTTTGAAAAAACTATGACGTTCTTTATTTATTTCCAATTTTTGTTTTTTTCTACACTAAGCCCTTGACAAAAAAAAAAAAAATAAAGTGAAGACAACGAGTTAGTTTTGTAATCTTAAATGTGCTTAAGTAATCCAAATAGTAATTGTGAATCCAAAGTTAATAATGTCCTTTCTGTAAGCCAAAGTTGTAAAAGTCCATGGTAAAACTTCGTGGCAATTATTTTAAGCATTAAACAAATATATAAAACAAGCAACAAACTGTAAAGATGCCATTTATTTTTATGCTCCACAAAAAAAAAAAAACTTGAAGAATATTTAGCTTTTAAAAGTTTTACTTGACAAAAATTTTAGTAATTAGTATTATGATTTATACTAGTCTATCTTATATACTAACTAATTTAATAACTGCGAAAATCGGAAGCAAATTTTACATTGGAAATTGACAGTATTTATGCAAACTTTTATTATTAGCTGAAATATGCTATATTTGGTTCACTAAATGTACATTTTAGATAACTAGATATGCAAAGTATAATTTAACTTAAGTATGAGTACAGACGTTTTAACAATCTAACGTAACTTAAAGATTGAAAGAATATTTATTTACAGACCCGAACTATTTACGGAAGTTCTTTATACACATTGCTTTAAAAGTATACCGTTAGATTATTTTCCGACGACCCCATAGTATCGGTCGCTACCAGTAAATTAGTACCAGCAGCAGCACCGCCGACGCCGATGCTACCGGCGCTGCCGCCGCTGCTACTGGTCACGCCGGTTGTACCATTACTCGTCGCTATTGTGGTCACGCCCGGTTGTTGACCATTCGCCGGCGTCTCCCATGCGCTCTTCTTGTTGTTGTTTTCCGGCGTTGTATGTTCGCGTTGCGACAACGAATCATGTTCGATTTCATCCTCCTCGTAGAGCTGGCCATTAGCTGAGGCGCGTGAAACGATGCCTGGAAGAAAGACTATTTATAATGAGGCATATGTCATTGACACTGGCTGACCGAGCGACCAACTTACTGCGCACTGTAGCTGCATAGTTCTCACGCTGACGCTCACGTTCGCGTTCTCGTTCCAGATTCGCGTTGTGCAACGTTGTGCCTAACGCAATGCTGCTGCTTGCACCGGCGACCCCCACATGATGCAACCCATTGCTTATCGGATTCGACATTGTGATATTGCCGCCATGCTTCATGTGCAGCACTGAAACGCCGCCGCTCGTGACGCTGGTCGTGCCATGACCATTGCCGTTGCTGGTCATCTTCTCGTGCGTCACTAGATTGGCCGAAGAGACTGTGCTGTGTGCATGACTGTGCACGCGATTCCGACCCAGTGTTGGACTCGATTTTCGTTTTTTCTTGGAACGCACAATGTAACAGCTCAAAGCCATAATAATCATTATGAAGACACCGACAATCATGCCAAACATGCCCAGTAAGCTGTTATTCCACGAAGCTTGCGCAAGCGTCAGACCTTCCATGGTGACCGTGACCGGCACGGATGTGCTGCGCGGCGGTACACCTGTGTCTGTTGCAATGGCAATCAAGTGGACGGTGGACTCATTCAGATTGTGCATTTGCTCAGGACGCATGTAAATGTTTCCTGTTGAATCAATCTCGAAGAGACCAGCATGTTGGCCACGCAGTGATAAGTCCAGTTTATCGTTTCGATCGCCGTCGGCCGCTTCGACTTTGCCGATCATGACACCCTCAAAGGAGTCCGTGCGTGGTTGTAGTGACTAATGGTGGAACAATAATCAAGAGATGCGTGTTTAAAGTCTTTACATAGTTAATAATATTATTTTTCGGTATCAAAACTAGTGGCCTGAAATTTTGCAGAAATTTTTTTTTGTTTTTTGTGTTGAAAAATCATTGATCGTAAGTGGAGTGATCAAACCACTGGAATGGTAGTTCCCGCAGAAGAAAAATGTCTAAAATTGAATTCGTTGTATACAAATGATGTGCTTTTAAATATAGAAGATTTTAATTCGTATTCTTTGAAGATTCAAGATTAAGATCGCACATGTTTAACTCAAATGTCACAACTCAAAACTTGTCATTTCCGAGTTTTCATTTAAAAACTGTTTATCGTATGCATATCTACCACAAAAGAGGTGGTGTAATTATCTGGTTTACAAACAGAGTTAAGCCTCTTTTCAATATTGCATTTCCATAAGGTTGTCATTGTTTTTTGCGTTTCCTGAAAATTCATGTGCGATATGTATACCATAGAAGGTTCTCCAAATATTTCAAACTCTTAAATGTAAAAATTTTTTGTTTCTTGAGCTATTGTCTTGAAGTAAGTCTTTGGTGTTATCAGTAAGGTGAATTATTACACCGCCTACTCATAGTTTTAATCTGCAATTTTATATTTCTGAAACCAAATGGGGTTGTAAGAAAAAGTATCAAATCTTCGCCAAGGCTGAAGTTGCTTTCTTACTTCTTTCAATGATACAAAATTCGCATTTATTACTTACACTTTTGGGCACCACAAACTCATAGTGCGTCTCCCTGAAGCGCGGCTCCCAATCATTCACATCGATCACCTCAAGTGTAAGTTCAGCCGTCGTGTTTGTCATGCCATCCGTTGCGAATACTTGAAATTCGTGCTTTGTCATCTTCTCGTAGTCCAACGGCTTAGCGAGCACTAACTCGCCTAGTGTGCCAACGTTAAAGAACTGAGAATTCACCGGATCCGGTATCACGTATTTCAAGTGCTTGCCAGGCTTATTTGTAGGCAAGGCCAATATGCGGTTGCCTACGGACGTGTCCTCGCGAATGCGCATAAAAAATTTCTTCTGCACAAAGGACAACGTCGTCATGTCGCTATGAGTGCCTGGCCGTGTCAGCTGCACTGTCGTTAACGCATAGCGATCCATGTTATCGATCTGCGTTGCCTTCACCACCAACGTCGCGCCATGCGTGAGATCAGAGTAACCGATGGGCGTGAGCAGTGTAATGATGCCATTGTGCGGATGTATGCGAAAATATTTCGCATCTTGTGATTGGACAATTGTGTATTGTATGGGCGCGCAGATACCCTCATCCTGGTCGACGGCCTTTATCGCTTCCGGCCGTATGCGTAAATCGCCGGGACGCCCATCTATGGGCAACTCTGCGCTGTACGTTTCACGTTGAAACTTTGGATTCTGATCATCAGCATCGGTGATGACAATACGTAGCAATGTGTCTGAGTACTTAGGTGGTGTACCTTGATCTTGGGCGCGTAGCTTCACGGTGAAATTCTGCATGACTTCATAATCCAGCGCCTTTTTCAGCACAAGTGTGCCTTCCAAAGGATTCAAGAATTGCACAAATTCAGAATACGGGCCCGGCAGCACCTGATATTCCACTGTGGAGAAGGGCCCGGGCTGATCGGCATCCTCTGCGCGTGCACCTTGCAGAATACGTGTGCCCGGCACCGTGACCTCAGAGAGCGTGAGCGTATACGGTGTGCCGATCCATTCCGGCGCATTATCATTCACATCTGTCACTCGCACATTTACGGGTATAACGAAACTCTGGAAATGTTATAAAATATCGAATTAGGTACAAGTAAATCCAATAAATTTTGGCAGAGTTTCGGTTCTCCGGCTTCAACCGATTTATCACTAATGTGTTTGGCAAATTTTCTCAGTTTATTTATGACACAACTGATTCGGATTGTGTTCGGCTGGATTCTTTTAAAACAGTTTTGGCTCAAGATTCGATTTATACAAGAAAAATAGTAAAAACTCTGTGTCTTAACTGGTTAGTCATGATACAGACTATCAGATACAACTATTTGCCAAAAAAAAAAAAAAAAGTGTCTATCAGTAAACAAATCAAGTAAAATCAAATGTTTACGCCTTGCAGCAACTTCCTTGTTTACACATTTTCGCCAATACACACACTCACACACCTGGAACTAAATTAAACAATAACCAGCAATTTCTAATAGCACTGGTCAATGACCCTCAGTGTAAGTTCAAAGCACAAAGGAGTTGCTCCTTTTCCCGCTTTCTTTCACTAATCCATGCAAGCAAAGCTAACTGCAAAGCACAGCTCACCCGCCGACCCAACGCAACGGCGTCTCAAACAATCCTTACCGGAAGCACTAATGGCTAATTTATGGCCACTCACTTGGGGTTGCCACACACGTCGTCGTCAGACGGTTAGACTGTGTCGACATTTCGAGTGTGTTGGCCAAAGTTTAGCTGCCAACTTAAGGCCTGAAATTGAAATGGGCGTTTTTGGCGTCGTCTGTGAACTTTTCGAATTGTTTATACAGTAAAGCAAATGTGCAGTTAACCCAAGCCAATACTCTTGGTATGCGTTGCTCCACAACTCACCCTTTTGCCGGCACACTTTCTTACTTCTTGTTTCTTGCAAGTGTTAATACTGCAAATCGTGTTTACCCAATTTCTTTTATCAAAACACCGAACCGAACCGAACGAGACACGCATAGGCATTTATTTAAAAATGCTCAAGAATTGTTTTTCTTTATATATTTTTATAGGTTAATTGGTTGTTGGCCATTGCGGCGTTTTCTCGACGATTTCAACATGAAACCGAATCTGAAAGTTGGGTTGTTTTTATTCCTAATATTATTGAAGTCTTAAGACGCTTTGACCCCGTCGAGCTATTTGGGGTTAAAAGTAATTTGGGTTTGAAAAATGCGTTGCATTCATTATGGACATGGAATTTTCATTAGGTCATTACTCATCTGTCATAATGTCATTATGACATTCGGATATTTGAGTATAACTTAATATCGAAATCGATAAGATAAGCGTTTTTGAAAATGTTTACTGAAGTAAAGCACTTAAAGACATGATATCTACTAAGGTGTTAGAACACGTCAATGCACGTAAACCGCCCCTCTCTATAGAATTCAATATTCTACTCTAGCACAAAGACGTAGCCCGTACTTCATAAAAAGGGTTGCTAAAGTGTTTCCCTTGGTGTAGTTCCTAAGCTTGCGCAGCCATAAGCTTTTTGTAATCTTATAGAATAATTTAAATAAAACTCACCGGATCCGTTGAATGCCGCCGTATGCATATAACATTCACGTATATAGACGACGGTCCGCGCAGTCCCTCCTTATCCAATTCCACAGCTAATGCAAGATCTTTTGAGCCGCTTATAATCTCAACCGGCGCATCTTTTTCCCGCAATGATAAATTTATATCGCCGCTTTCAGCATCCGGATTGCCATTAATGCGCAATTTGCCAATTATGGAGCCAACTTCGAGATCCTCTGTAGCTAGAAAACTTTCCGCTGAGCCGCCACCCTCCAGGTAGCAACGCGAGTCAAGTATCACGCTTTGCACAACTGCAAAAATTGAAATAAATAAAATAGGAACAAGAAAAAGAAAAGTGGCAAAACTAAAGTGAAAATTATTGCAACTAATTTTGTTAGTTAATGAAAAGTACATCGCAGCTGCAAAAACTGTCTGGCACGATGATGTTCGGCTTGCTCCGACTACTGTCCACCGTTCTATATGCACTAAAGCGAACCATTTCAATTCCGCTTGTCCAAGCCGCTGACCATTTCTGATCGCTGCGGTAGTCAAGCGCAATTTGAAATGTGCAAAAGATGCGCTTTGGTTGCGCTCCAATAAGCTTCCGTTCGACGGTAGTTGCCTCTTCATTTTCTTTCCGTTTGTTATTTTATTGCAATTTTTGGCATTTCTTGACTTCACTTTCCCCCCATTTTTTGTATTTTATTCACTTTGCTGGCTCTCCGCACATGATCCCCCTTGATGCCTGATTCACTGCCTGAGCTTTGAGTCTGCGCTTATTAGTCAAGCGGATTTGGGCCACTTTGTGTCTTCTTTAATTCTCCGGAAATTGTACTTTGCCATAAGCTCGTTTATTTAATTGTGTTACTGTGCAATCAGTTCAACTCAAGCTTAAATTGAAATGCAAATTTTTGTTAACGTGATTACATGCAAAAGTTGTCCGTGCGTTTAGTCATTATTAAACTCTTCTAATCAGCGTGAATCTTAAATTATCATATACATATGAGACAAATTATTGAGATCTTTAAGATTTTTAAGCCATTTATAGTGAAATAGTGACAAGAATTATGCTTCAATACATTTTAACATAGATTTCGAAAGTTGTTCAACTTGCATAAACGACATATGTAATTATGAAAATTCTATGTCAAACAATCTGAAAATATAACTGTCGAATTACTCGAAACTCGTTCTACTTAACCCACAAAAGAGCACTTAAACTCGTGTCTAAGTATGACAATATGTATAACAAAGCCATTAAAGTACTCGAACTAAACAATACCGGCAGTCTTGAGCTCTGCGCTGTTACAACAGATATTCACCTCTTTTCCGATGGCAGTAATCAGTGATGTATGACACTGTGACAAGATAATGAATCGAAATTAATGAACTAAATAGAACTTGAAATAAAGTTCTTGAATTGCGCATATGCATTTCAACAATTTGCTGTCGTTGCTTCATAAATTAAAATGCAAATGACTTACAAAACATTGCCTGAAATAGTTGAAGAACAACTCCATTAAAGGAATTGTGCGCAATCGTGTAGATACAATATCTGTTGCTGTCTACTGTCGTTGACTTTTAAACATAAGTCACGTAAAAAGTTTCATTCGTCATAAATCGTTGGACCAGAACGCCGATGTTGACGTTGTAAAGCAACTTTGTTTTGTTTTTGGTTTATTTTTTGTGAGTTTGGCATTTTTCACTCTCTCTCAGACAGTCATGATAGAAATTTATTGGGTATCATGGACGTCGGAATTTCACTATTTTCAAAAGAGACAAAACAACTAAAATCGTAAGGTTCAACTGAATTCACTTTTAAGGTAAACCTCAGTTGTATGCATTTAATTGCTTTGTTTGTTTTAGTAATGTGAAGGAAAAATTACGATAGCTCACGCACGGGCACTCACATCAAACTCACGGGGGGTTTGCATAGTGAAAAATAAAAAGAGAAAAAAAAACTGTAACAATTAATTGGCCGTAAATATTTACAGAAGTGGTTGGAAAACTGAAAAGCGTAGTGGAAACTCAATGGTAAATTGTTTTCTTAAATTTTGGCGGTTTTGTCTAACTTGTACAGTATGTCTTCTAAATAATTTTTTTTGTTAAAAGAATTAGAATAGTTATGATTTAAAAACATATTACACTTTTAAAATAAATTTTAGACTCATTTGAATTTGATGAAAGACCAGCAAGGCATCAAAATATTAAATTACGATGTTGTAGATTTGCTTCACAGACTTAAGATTTCCACAAGGTCATTACAGCGATTTTGCATATTTCAATCAGAAATTCAGAATTCAGAAAAAGATAAATATCAACAAAATTTTCGAAAAATTTATTTGAAAGTCCCAAAAACTTATAGTTTTCCATAAGTAAATATTATACGATATATGCTACAATTGTAATATGTCAGCGTTACAAATCTTATTAATTGATTGGACACGGACCAGTGTAAAAAATGCGACACGCAAATTGTGTCTAAAGGAATACTTTCAAATAAAGGAATAAAAATAAATTATAAGTAATATTTCAAATGTAAACAAACTAATTTCAAATTAGCTAATCATGGTCGTGTGATTCATAACATAATTAGCTCTACCGGAAATATAATACTGTTGGAGGAAGCAAAGTCTATGATAGGCATAAATAGGATATTATTCGGTAGAAAGGGAAAAATCAGCATACAAACTCAACTCCCTTTCCCACAGTTCCTCCACTAGCGGAGCCGCGAATATTTTTTTTCACTAAATTAAAAAAATCAAAGTCATTGTCTCCTCATGTCTTGTGTATTGCATATGTTACTCAAGACTTTTCATTTTCAAATCGCATACTGCAAAATCACGAAGCTGAACGAAGATGAAACACACTTAAAACAACAAAACCAAAACAAATGATTACGCCAAACAAAATTTGTTTTTTTGATGGTAAGTTTTATTGTCATTTATACCAGGGCCCGAGCGCTTTCCATCATGTATGTACTTACATACATATATGTATGTCTACATGGCCATAACATTTGCTTCGACACGGTTTTTCACATAATCAACCAAATTTGTACACCTACACGGCGGCCCAAACTCACTTTCATTTGCTCTCATTATGGATTTGTATATTATAGTTTGCCAAATTGGTTTACATAATGGAACTAATGTTTCAGCGTCTTATCAACACTTTCGATTTTGAATTTTCATTTTGTGCTGATAAATGTTTTCAAAACTTCCAAGTAGTCATCGTTTTCTAAATTTCTCAGATTTGACGACAGTTATGTTCGTGTTAAACATTATTGCTAAAACGTGATCGAATTGCCTTTAAAAGCACAAAAACGTTTTAGAAATTCATGCCAAAAATGAAGCAGCTTTGTAATTAAGCCAATTTTCAAAGCAATTAACTGACATAGAAAGTCTGCATACATTAAACAGACATATGTACATATATGTATGTAGATTTATCAACGGATTCATACCAATGTCACAACAATTAACCTACAATAAAGATCTTGAAATTGACGTACTTATTATAGTTACTAAGAAGATTTCACTCAGGTTTCTGTTACTTATCTGTGGCCTCTCATCACAGTCAAGATATTTTTTTCACACTTACAGCGTTTGTTCAACTTGTGACGATGCGTCGTACAGATTCATAAAGAGAAAATGAATAACGTTAAATCGTTATATGAGTTGAGTAGAGTTAAGTTAAATTGAGTACGTCATAAACTGAGGGTCAAAGTGTGTTAAGTGTTCTTGCAGAATTTCCACAGAATTATTTGCTTCACAATTCCAAGTTGTTTATATAAGTACAAAAGTACGTCGTTGTATACATTTTCTTTTTGTGCGTTTACTTGAATGTTCTTAAGAATGCAATTGCCAAACAAGTCTGTGCGTAAAACCAGAACGATTAAGACAGCGAAAT
Organism: Phortica okadai; assembly: GCA_034638295.1. Taxonomy (NCBI): domain Eukaryota; kingdom Metazoa; phylum Arthropoda; class Insecta; order Diptera; family Drosophilidae; genus Phortica; species Phortica okadai. The sequence continues at coordinate 37,291,558 of CM067849.1, forward strand.
GTTGCCTAGTCACAAACGAACATGTATGAAGTCATTTAGTATTTTAATTGTATTTATTTGTTAGTGCATTCCATGACAAGTAATTCTTGTTCCCATAATTATGTCATGTTTTTTATGAGAAAGTTTTTAACATGATTCTGTTATGTGACAAATTTCATTCTTCACAACTTACTAAATGCCATAATTTTTATATATACATAATTATATATATAATATACATTTAATATAGTTATTCATTTCTCATTAAGGGAATCTGGAAATTTTCATAAACTGACATCGGCTGCGGTTAACATCTGATAAATCACTAAATGTTGATTATTTTGAATCATAAGAGTCCTTAAATCGACTAATTGCAGTCTTAACTAATTGGTTGTGTACTGCTATAAAAAGCTGTGATTATTAAATCCTCAATTTATAAATATGTCATAGGAACGATCGAATCGACTCTTAACTTCCAAGTTTAAGTTCTAATTATTTGGAAACAATCACTTGGTGATCTTTTACACATGGCTTTTTTAGTGGAAGGAGAGAGAGAGTTCCCCCAAGGTATTCAACCTTGGAATTTTCTAACTAGCAATGACAATGCCATATGCATAAAAGAAAAAAAGAACTTGTTAAGAATACTGTAACAAGTAACATTACAAGATAGAAGATAAATTCAAGTTTTTGTGTGAAAAATTGACATACTCACCATGATTGTTTAATATCAAGCAGATTGCACATGCAACAAATATCCAATGAAGTTTCAGCCACATTTTTAGTCATTCACTCATTTACATGCACTGAACATAAGTCGCCAATGATGATAAACTTAATGCCAAAAATGCAATGCAATTCGAAACAAATTAAAGTCTCTCTTTAACTTTACGAGCGACTCGGATGTGATTCACTTTGTCGAATGTTTGCCTTCTTTGCATAATTGCAATTAACGCGCGTTTTAAATGTTTAATTACGATTATGAAATGTTTACTTTATTTTAGATTACTTTACTTTAAGATGTGAACATTTTTTCGATGATTTTTTTTTTTCGCACGTCAAGTGTTGGCGTGGAGTCATTTGTTGTTATTGTTATTGTTATTGTTATTGCTGTTGGTCGTAACTCGGAAACGCGTTTTTTATTTGTTGTTTATGTTGTTTTGTTCAAGTGTTTTGTTTGAAGTTTTTCTGTTGCTATTGTATCTTTTCTTTTATGTACTCTTTACTTTTTTTATCGCATGCTATTTTTTTCACTTTCCTATTTCCGCTTTTTGCATAAACGAAGCTCGTTTATGTTTATTTATTTTATATTCAAAACAAGTAGTTTTTCATATCACTGATGTAACAGAAAAATACTTTTTTAGGCCTTTCTTTTTTATTACACATTCGGGTTTTCTACACACACACACGCTTTTCACACAATCGCAGAACTTGATCTTGATAATAGTGGAAATGTTCTTTTTGCATATCGCTTTTCATGTTGGTTCCATCGTCGTAGTCTGTCAAAGTATGTCAAATGTTATTAAATCGTCTATAATAAATATATTTTTTGCACTCTTTAATAACACACCCAAGTCTGGATCACTTAACACACAAACTAGAGTAAATGGAAAAAGAATTCAATCGAAGAACTACCCGGATTCTTACCTACTCGCACGCTCCAAAATGTTGTCTTTGGAGGCGAGTGACAAGAATAATGTGACTTCGTTTTTACATTCCCGTACCTCGCTACACTTTTATCATTCATTGGCGCGCTTAGTCCATAACAATTTAAGACTTTGGGTTGCATTATTTCCTTAGTTCATATAAATTTGTTTTCTGCATAGTTTTATGCTTTGCTATTTGCCGCCACTTTCCTCAAACAACTATGTTGCACATACCATAGAGCAGGTTGGTTTTTGTTTTTCATTTGAGTTGGTTTTCAATGTGCCGGTTTTCCTTTTAACACAAAACTTTACGGGCTTGTACATGGAAAAAGTTGCACATGGTGTGCGGGAAAAAGTGATGCATGCCACGGCACTAACTAATAAACTATGAAAACGAAAACGTTTGACCGGAAGTCGCGGAAGCGCACAAAAAAGTCATTCACCTGTAAACAACTATTTTGCATTTCTGTACCGGCGACTCTCGTTTGGCCACCAACTAAAAGGGGAAGGGCGGCTGGTCAGCGATGGTTTTCTTTTTCTATTTTTTTGGGGTGACTTACACGGTCCTAATGGACTTGCTAGGTGTGAGAGCTTCATGGTTTCTGTATGTGTCATGCTACAAATACATTAGGGGACTTCCTTTTCAGATTTATTGTTTTTTACGTCATTAATGCTGTGAATGTTTGACATGAGTTGCTTGAGAAAGAGTTAGACAGTGTTAACAATGATTGACGAAGGGAGGAAGGCACCTAAGATTATCCGAAAAGTATGAACTAGCGGAGGCCCCATTTGAAAATACTCGATTATTGAGTATAAAAGATATTTAAATGTATGTATCTTAAATCTTGTATTTCAGTATTAATTAAAAAAATAAATGTGTTTAATATAAAGTGGGTTTAGGCAAAATTGTTGCTTATAGGATTTATGCACTTGCTCATCCCGTTGCTGCTTCACTTGCTTTTCTGAGCTTAATTATTAATGCACAAAACTTCAAAAGTTTCAACATTTTTCTTTTTTATTTTAACAATTTGAAGACAATAAAAAAAACCGTTAAAAGAAATGTTCTTCCTCTAGTAGTTCAGCTATAATTTATATTTTTATTAAGCTTCACTTTATTTTTTTTTAATTTTAAGATTTTCGTAATTTATTTCGATTATAATAACAAGTCTTTTATTAAACGTTTTATAATTTTAGATATTACCAATTATTTAATTTCAAAATTTTAAAAAATTGCATTTTTTTTAATCAATTTACTATTTGTTTTGTTTTACACAAGTTTCAATTAGCGAAACATTGAACTTTTCTCGGTGTTTATTGTTGGAAAATTGTAAAATGTTTATTTTTTTGTTGCTGCAGCCGTTGCTACAAACTTCCACGACACGCTCCAAACATAAACTGATTTTCCATAATGTTGTCTGAGCAGGGAATACCCTCTTAACAACCAAGCGGTGGCAGCAACAGCCTGAAAAGTCGGAGCTGAAGCCGGTGAGCTATGTTGTTGGCCGAGCGGCTTCGTCGGTTTTATTATTGTTGCTGCTGTTGTTTTTGTGTTAGTGAAGCTATCGACGTTACACACACACACACACACATGCATGTACGTGTGCTTAGCACAACGAAAATGTCTGAAGACTCTCTTGGAGTGACGGTGTTTTTGTTTCTACTGTTGCCGTTGTAAGTTTTTGTGTTGAAAATGTTTCCACATCACTCGTCAAGCGTTTCAATTATAACTCTTCACAGTAAAATAAACTGAAAGAAAACAAAACAAAAAAAACAAAACAGAGTGGTTGAAAGCAGATACTATGACTACAACTATAACTACGACAGCGACTACGCCGAATGACGTTATGGACGGACAAAGTGCGCACGCGCCCATACTAAAAATTGCGTCGCTCAATGGCTTTGATGAATAGTTGCGTTGGCAGCGGTGGCGTCGACAGCTTAGTGAATATGGTCACGGAAACGGTAGATCGGCAAGGGCATGACTCGATGCAGAACATTATGGCAAACATTACGCATTGTTCTTAAGCTGAACTTAAGTGATTTATGTGTGTATAAGTTTGCATAATGAAATCGAAGTTTGAAATTTCTACGTGCTAAAACTTTAACCATTCCTTGGCGAAGTTTAAGTATTGGCAGACTTTCGCTTTTTCCTTTACAACTCCTTGTAAGTTTGCCTGCAAACTATTCAACACATTATTCTTATTCCGAATGATTCACCTGTTCTGTAGCAGTTACGCTCTGTTAACCGCGCATGCAACCCCAAAGGCATACACAATGATTGCTTTGTTTTGCTTTAATGCAACGCACTTCCAACAGGAATCCTCCCAATTCTCTGTTTACAATTCCGTCTTTGCCTTGGCAACCACACACGCGTCCTGTTTCTTCTTACTGATTTGTAAACCGGTTTTTTGCAGTTGTCAAAGTACAACTTAGCATTATTTGTTCTATTCTCTTACTCGCTCACTCAGTCATTCGGTCGTTTGACTCAATGACATCGCATTTGCATGTCAATAATTGCTGCAATTTCTGCTGGACGCGGGCGTCTTAGCATAATTGCTCTCCTACTTACATATATAAAAAAGGAACCCAAGCTCCTTTTGCCAACACCTTACACTTTCTGTACAGTCATTCGCTTCCTGTAAGTTTTTAATGTAATTGAAGCCATCGAGGTTATTTAGGACACACTTCAAGTGACTTCAATTTTTATTTTATTTGTATTTTTGTTACTCAAGGATAGTTTCGAGTTACTTTCAATTGGGGTTGTTGTCCGTGATGCAATTAATTTAAAATTGATACCTTGTCCCTGTTGCTCCAGTTTTTTCTGTTGGTTTTGAGTTATTATGGCATTCGTTCATGTATGACTTGTAAGATATTTATACAATGTAGAGTAAATATGATACTAATGTGAAATTTAAAGCGAATAAATTATTGTCTATTCATCTTTAGAAGTAAAAATATGAATATTTCTTAGATTCCCTTAATTGTCAAAATTTTTTATTAATTCAATGTCTTTTTTATCTGCGTAACTTTTGTAAATGTAATCTATTTTTCGAAAAGAAGCACAAAAAAAATTGTGGAAAAAAATGTATGTTTAAACGTTTGTGATAAAGCTGGATACGATTAAGAGGTTTTGGTGTGAACTTGAAGTGAGGAGTATAAAATAAACCAACATGGAAACGTCTAGGCCGTCATTCCAAGGCTTCACCGTTGGCAAAGGTATGCATGTCATAATGTTTGAAACGAAAATGTTCAATTTTATACGATACACGAAAACAATTTATTTTATATTAATTTCATAAATGAAATCACATTTTTTATTGGCAACAAAACATTAGCCACGACAATCGAAGACATTTTGCATTGAATTTACTTAAAATAAGAGCGTCTAAACGGAAATTAATTACTAAACAGTCAAAATATGGGAAATGCAGCCAAAATAAATTTCCTTTTAAAACTCATCATGTGCTCTCCGCTTATCGTAAAGATCGTCGCAGAATTTATCAATATCCTGCGCCACTTCTACACGATATTCGTCACCACTGTGCGCATAACGATTCTTAAGCGTGAGCAACGCATGTCGCAGTTGTGGGCTCTGTGACCAAAGTGGTCGACACAATGTTTTTGTGTTCTCTAAAGCAACAATGAAGTTATCCATGTGCTCTGGTTGATCTAGAAAACTTAAAAATTGCGTCGTCAACAATGTGTCAACTGCCTCACAATAGCCGTGTGCTTGCAGCCATTCATCAAAATCCAACAATGCATATTGCGCTAACGCTGTGGGATCCCTCTCATTTTGTGCAGCATCGACAACTAGGCGCTTTTCCAGAACCAGATCACTAATAAGTGTCACCGCTTTTGCCTTTGTCTTTAGCTCACAGTCGTCTTTAGTTAGCACACCGATTAAAGCTTGCATGCCTGACGTGGACATCAGGCGCTGTTGTGCGTGTGGAAATTTACGAAGTAAACTGCCAAAAGCAAACAAAGCCGATGGCAATTCTTCTCTATGTGTCGATGTCATCAGTATCTGTGCCAGGTGTGAACCAAAATTACGCTCGAAGACTTTTACTTGAGCCTTGGGATTGTTTTGTGTTAGTGAACCGAGTACACGCAACGCTGATACACGTAGCCCTGTGTTTGTTTCGTTTACCACTAATGGCAGTAGTACATGCTCCAGACCAGCATTTTCAATGAACAGTAACGCATTATCGAACTGATGCAGTAAATATTCGAAATTTTCCAATAAATGCATTTGTGTCTTGAGTCTGGTTTCTGGTGTCAGAACAGGACTGTCAAACTGTTGCTCTCCTTTGCTTAGATTGCGATGTTCACCAATTAACTGTACAATGAGTTCAGCATCAGTTTTAAAATTTTTACGCATTTCATCAAAAGTGGCACGCAATTCCTCATACGATTTGTGTTTTCCTTTGACAAGCTCGAGTTTGTCAGGGTGATATTCCAACGCCAGACCTTTTTGATTTCGTTCTCGTTCGTCTTCTTCATCAAGCAATTTTGCTTCTTTTTTTCCTGTTTGTAGGTTTATGCGCACATGCAGTCCAGCAGGTATGCCTTGGCCTGTAAGTAGTCGTGTTTTGTAGATTAGCAAAAGATTATAATTTATAAACCACGTAAGTCCAGGACTTACCTTCAGCGATTTCTTGCCATTCCTTTGTCGCCACGAAAGTATTGTTACTGTCCTGTTTCTTCTCTAAGGCACAGTTGCGTCCAAAAATAGTCGCCAGAGCGATTAACAAAACGTAATTCATGTTTTCTTTTATAACTTTCACTGGTATTTCACAATTTCATAAAAAACAAAACGTCTTCTGGCGGCTTTTAAATGCATTCGCTCTTCTTCTTTTATTTTATAACTAACGTGTCTGTCTGATTTTGTGCCAAACATCGACGTGGTTCGATATGACTCTATTATGAAATGACTCTGTAGTATTGGTTTAGTGTATGTCGCGCTGCATTCGCTGGGGATTTGTCTTGTTCCTAAAATCTTAAAATTATCAGAACACGGTTCTGTGCTTTTTCTTCCAAATTGACGACACTCTTACGTCAACTTGACTCATTTTGCGCTGATTTTGACATTTCACACACACTCGTTTCTTTTTACGGTGAATGTCACTTTGGATCGCCGTTGTTTTGAATTTTATTTTGTTTTTCATTTTTCATTAAACAGGTAAACATCTTAGACGAAGATCTGTAATTGCTAGGTATGGTAGTGAATACAGTACTAACGATGAAAATGAACCGAAATTCATAAACAGCCAGTCCAATAGTTATAACTATTTAAGCCGGGCTCCCACTGATGATTCTGTTAATCATTTTAACGAAGATAACGATAGAACGAATAACCGACAAAGGTCTTTAAAAAAAATGATTTCAAATTTATGCAGCGCTAAGCTAGTCGACGATGACGAAAGGTACAAGTATATGCCAAGTGATGAAATGGACATGGACGAAACGACGCAATATGATCAAACCACAAATTCAAAACTAATGCGGCCAAATGACAATTGTCATACTGATGGACACAAGTTGGACATCATTATATTCGGTGCAACTGGTAGCCTGGGCAGTTACACGGTGTTACGTGCAGCAACCATGCTCTGTAATTACAAATGGGGAATAGCAGGCCGGAACAACTTAAATTTACAAAAAGTATTGCGTAATGTTTCTGCAATGACCAACAGAAAATTAAATGGTATATCGATCTTTATTGTGGATGCCACGGACAAAGAGTCACTGCTAGCCATGGCAGAGGAGTGTCACGTAAATATTTGCGCAATCATTATACGGCAGTTAATTAACTTTTTAATTTCAACACATGGGGCAGGTTGTTGTTAATTGTTGTGGCCCGTATGAGAAAACAGCGTTGGCTGTAATTGAGTGTTGCATCACTGTGGGTACAAATTATGTGGACGCCTGCGTTGAGCCAAGTTTTTTAAGGCAAATACAAAGAAAATATTCTGAAGAAGCTCGACGGCGTCACGTATACGTAATCACCTCTTGTGGTTTTATGAATTTTGCCATTGATGTGGGTATCAACTATGTAGACAGCCGTTTCAAAGGTAAAATCCTTATTTATATTTAGATACTTTACTCATAACAATAATTTGCGTGTCTGTCTAGGTGACGTTTACACTGTCGAAGCCTATACACAATTTCATCGTCTCGACAATCGGAAAAATGCACCGTTAATGAGTTGCGCCGCGTTTCAAAACCTTGTCGGAGCATTTGCCAGCGCAAAAGAAATTTTAGCGATCAATTTTAATTATCCATGCGCGGATCATTTCCCTAAACTGACTTACGGGTAATTTTGTACTGCGCTACTTTTGTTCTCATAATTACTCAAGATTAACGCTTTGCAGTTCGCCAATGCGTAGTTCAGATCATATTCAAGGCATCTCAATACCCTTGCCTTTTATTACACCACCAACTGTCCAACAAACACAAGAATATCTACATGACTTCGAACAAAAGCCGCCAATTCAGTTTAAAAACTTCCTTACTTTTCCGTAAGTTGTCACATAAGTCAAACACAGCTTTAATAACCTATATTAATAGTTATTCATTTTTGTTTATTTCAGGTCCTACTTCACTGCCTTTTTGGCGCTTCTTTGGTGTGCTTTGCTGTTTGTGTTGGCACAGGCGCCAGGTACACGTAATTTGGTAACACATTTTCCCAATTTTTTTTCCATGGGGTTGTGTACGACGGATTGTTTGCAAAAGGAATCTCTTGATAAATACGCCTTTACGGTGACCTTAAAGGCAACTGGTTGGACAGATCCGAAAAATTCTAAAACAAAATTGACAAAATGTTCTTGTCATACACCAAATCCGAATTGCGCTCAAAATGGTTTGACAGTTAGTGATAAGAGCAGCAATAAAATATTTTTAGCCGAAATGGTCGGTTTGAATCCATTTTATGGATACGGTTGTGTGGCTTTGTTGGCGAGCGCTACCACAATACTACGAGAGACCAGTGAAATGCCAGATATGTTCGTAACTTAGTAGTAACCTTTGATTTCGTATTTGTGAATTATGATTTATTTGCTTTCAGGGGCGGTGTTTATACTCCTGGCGCCGCATTTCGCTATACGGGCATCTTGCAGCACATAGTAAATCAAGATAAAAATTACCGTTTTAAATTGAAATAGGTTTAGATTTATAGTGGTAAGTGATTCACTTCTTATAATATCGCTACAGTAAACATGACAGTATTTCACGGCGAACTTAGTCTACTTTTTCAAAAAAGACTTGTGTGAGTGTACGTGGTATACCATAGCCAAAGAACGTAAAGTCCAGACGATAAGTGCCACTTGGCACAGGAAAATCAATCACATTCATATCCAAGCCAAATTTTTCTAAAATCATAAAGCCCTGAAAATATACGCTCGAAGGCTTTACACTGAAATAAGTTTTTAGTAAGAAAAATCATTTACCTCTTTCCACGGACAAGTGTGATTGAAGTTGCTATGCGAACGTATGCTATCGAATATGAACTTCTCGAATGATAATTTGTACATTGGTGCGGCCATTAATTTACAAAAGTCAAAGAAGACGTTGTATCGAAAGGGTCGATAACCGCCATCGCGCTGCTGGAAGCATTGCAAGCGCGCCGTAATATTCTTGATCGGTAACTGGTACAGACTCACTTTTAGCGACAGTTCGATATAATTGCGTCTTATCACTTTCAAATGACAGTACTCGTATTTGGTCATGCCACCTGATGTTGCTAAATCTTTGCACTTCACGTTGGTAAACTTCAATAAACGCACATTCTATTCCGAGAAAATTATTTCAATTCTTAATAAGAAGAAAGAAATGTCGATGGAAGAGAGAACTTACTAAAACTCCAGTTATAAATGCGACGATAATTATTATTACGATCATGTTGTGACCCTTTATAGCGTACATTTTATATTGAGTTAGTATTTTGAAGTTGTTTATACAGACTAAAAATAGTTAAACAATCGCTATTAAAAAATCATTATTAGTTACTTTAAATGACAAAGTGGAATGTAATTAAAATTTGAACTGATCATTCCAATGAAATGCCGAATAATTTAGTTTGGAAAGGCATTTGTAAAATTCAACGCGGTTGGATTAGATTGAGTAAATATAATTATTTTACATAATTGCCCATTTGGCTTATATTAAAAAAAAACTACAATATTATATTTGCATAATAACAACAACTTTTTCGTCAATTTCTTTCTTTTGAAATGAGCTTTCCATTGGATGGAATCGTTTTTCATCAATGGGAATCAAATGAAACTTCGTGATTCTTGATATAACAGTGTTTTCTCAATCGCAGCGCCTATCCGGCTCAGTTGTGATAAACATTTCAACCAGACTGCAGCAGATAATAATGATTGTCTATGCAATGAATATACAGACATAATTTGCCGATGTTTAAGGAAACAAAATGATTAACCCTATGTTTTTTTAGGAAGTTCCTGATTGTTTTTTTAAAGATAGATTTGTTCTTGTTGCCGAAATGTTTCTCGTGACAAATTATTTAATTAAAAAACTCAAACTTTTAATCAGTTCTAATTGTATATCTCAGCTAAAGTGATTTAATTGTTAAATTTGTCAAATAAACAAATTAATTTAAAAGTCGACTGCTTTGTTCGCAAATAAGGAACATAAAATATGATAATAGCGATTACGTGTTGATCTGGGTTACTGATTGCCTCATTTGTTGTTTGTACAACGCATATACATACATATATATATAAATGCAACGCACATTTCAAGTCATATCCATTTTGATTTACCCACACTTGTATACACTATACGAACATCAATCCAGAACCTCTTTGATCTAAACATGGACAGCTCAAAACTGGTTCGAAGTTGTACGAAAAGATTGACGAAGAATTTTAAACTCAATTTGCCGAGTCCAACGCAGCCTAACATCAAATTTACTTGTACTTTTACAAATGTATATAATGACCTATGCAGCGTGGGATTTGTGTGGTTTACTGTCTGAATCATGCTGATGTCGATTTCTCTGCGCAATAGTTTCAATCATTAAATAATGCTTGATGAGTCTTAATTGGTTAAAGAAGAGTGTAAAACATTGTAATATTTATTTATTGAAAAAATATAATTATTTAATAAATTTGTATGTGAGAAATAAATAGTTACAAAAAGGTATATTCTTTTTGTGTGTGTAGTGTGTCAGATTCAGTCTCGTGACAAATCAAATCATTGCAGCCTCAAAATGTTGCGTTCATAGTAAGCATTACACATGATTACCATGTCAACAAGTCTATTATTCTGCGAAAAATTGTACTAACAACGACTTAGTTTTGCACTACAATGTTCATAAGGAATAACTCGTCCAATTTTGTTAACTGAATTTGAATAGTTTGCTTAAAAAAGTTAGTATTCATTTCGTTGGAGTGATTTAATTCCTTTAAAGATGCTTTTATCTCACAAAATGTTAGTTTGTTATAGTTGAAGCCACTGCAGCTCCCATATGTACTCCATCAAACTTCGTCGATAGGTCTATGAGTAAATGGAACCGCTTCGAACCAACGGCGCGTGTCACGCATACGCCTCACCGTAAAAGCGTTCCATTATTTGCTCATTTGTTAGATCAGTCAACGCGCCAAGCATCATCAGTCGTAGTTATTCGACTTGTATGATTGCCTTCAGTTTGTAATTTACTTTAAAATGTTCTGGAATATCTCTAAAGAAAATAAGTCTTCAAAAAATTAAACAACTGCACTTTGTATATAATGACAATTGAAGATAATGACAAACAAAAGCACTCACTCTCAAGAGGTTACTGTGATAACGTTTGGATTTCCATATAATATTGTGTTTCTAAGCGGTGAAAAGCGAGCTTGTAAGCCAAATGGATTCAACTGACTTTAGATAATTGCAATCCCAAACTCAACTAGCCAGCGCACTTGACTGTAGGGGCATCTTAAGGCTGGTGAACAGTGTTTTGCCTCCAATTAACAATGTGTGTAGGTGACCGAATCGCTGTGTGAGTATAGCATGATGGGCTTTAAGTGTCTGTGTCTATTGTTTAATCGCCACTGACCGCCGCCTCGGCTGGCGGTGACGATGATGACGCAGACGCCGACGCTGCCGTTGACTTCTATATAAATGTGATAAATCTGACAAATTCGAATTCAGTACATTTTGAAAGCTACGTTGGCAAAGCCGGTTTTAGAAAGTTCCCAGCTCGTTTCGTTTTCGTAGAATTGACGTTTGTTTGTGTGATTTTAGCAAAATGCGTTTCGCAGTCTTCGTTTTATTGGGTAACGTTTTTAATTAGTATAACTAAGAAGGCATTTCGCCTTATTGGAAGAGTGTATTCAATTAAGTTTCAATTAACACATTTATTGATGTTGTTCAAGTCGAGAATAGTCCATAAAATAATCAATAATTGAGCAAAGGTGTTGCGAAAAATAAGCATTGCATTAATTTAAATGCACAACAACAGTTCACAAATGTTATCAGCCTGCGAGTCGTTTGAACTCAAATGAATTAAAAAGTGATTAAAAGTAAAACACCAAATCAGTTGTACTTTTGCTAAATTAAGTTCATTTTTAATTGATTGCGCAATGAGCGTGAATTGTTTTCGATATATGTATGTATGTTTATATAGAAGCAATAAACTTACTCTCTTTGCAGCACTTTGCCTGATCGCTTACACCGTCGCCAGTCCGGCGAAGGATAACAAGAAGCAAGCTGCGCCAGCTTGTTCACGCGTTTGCGGTGAGGTTTACGAGCCCGTTTGCGCCAAGGCCAAGAACAGCAGCAAAGAGCGTCTACTCACATTCGGCAACGAATGTGTCATGTCCAACTACAATTGTCAGCACAACGATGACCGTAAGTAGAGATTCGCACAAGTCTTAAAATTTGCAAATTTTACACTGCATTGAATGTTGTCACTTTTGCAGAATTTGAGGTGAAATCCAAGGGCGAGTGTGGCGGCAATGTCAGCGTACGTCTCTCCTAAACCAGCAATCGAAAGGGGGAAAAATCATTATAAGAAATATCAACTAACAAAATGTATGAAATCTAACAAGATTTTTTTGTGCAATAATAAAAATTTTATGTTTAAACAAGCTTTATTGATAGCGCAACATTTTATTTCTATTAAGTTGATTATAATTTGTAACATTGTAATTTTTGCACTTCATTATCGTTCGAAAAGAACCAGCTACAAAATCAGTTCAGCGATTCACAAACATATTTGCGTCCTTAAAAAAACTCTCAAATTGTCAAAGAATTCGTACAAAAACTCCAAAAGTTGCGCAGTTATGCTAGAACGAAAACAAAAATTAGTTATTAAATAAATACACTTTGAAGTCGACGCAGTCACTTACCACACACGCACAGACACACACAACAGCCTCCTCCAATGCTCAAAAAGTATTTCTACGCACTAAAAACTAATATTTCGTGTTCGTTTGAGTAAAGTTATTATTGAGTCGCGCATTTAGTTGGCGGCTGCGTTCTTCTCCTGCTTGACTTTGTAGTCGGCGAGAGCTGCTTTTATGGCATCTTCGGCCAACATTGAACAATGCAACTTCACAGGCGGCAAGCAAAGCTCCTTGGCAATATCTGTATTTTTAAGTGTGCCAGCTTCGTCGATTGATTTGCCCTTTACCCACTCTGTGGCCAAAGAGCTGCTTGCTATAGCCGAGCCACAGCCAAAAGTTTTAAATTTGGCATCGACTATTTTGCCATTTTCGTCAACTTTGATCTGTAGTTTCATAACATCACCACAAGCAGGCGCACCCACAAGACCAGTGCCAACGCTCAAATCCTTTTTGTCAAGTGAGCCAACGTTGCGCGGATTTTCGTAGTGTTCAACGACCTGTCATTGTGAAAGGGGTTTGGAATAAAATAAAAATTGTTATTCTTAGCTTTATCGCAATTGCGTGCTCTGATAAGCGTTATTATATATCAGTGAAGTACGCGTCCCCATCAAAAAGATATTACGAAAGACCTTGAAAACCGGCCGAGTGCCAAGATTTTTGCATACCGCTCGCGTTAATATCTACATACATATGTATCTTTAAGACTACTCACATTTTTATGATAAAAAGCGGCTGGAACGCTTTGTACGCGTTTCAATTGATGTTGGAGCAACCTGGTGGTGCTGCGAGCTGTAATACGTGTTAAAGACATATCGATTTTACTTATTTACTGATTTCTTTTAATTAATAGCACAAGTACAATTTATTGTGAAATAGACAATAATCGCTCGAGAACTGCGTGTTATTATAAAACTCTGTTGTGACTCTATTATGAAACGAATTTACAGTTTTGGTTTAGCGTATGTCGCGCTGCATTCGCATGGGAATTTGTCACCTACCTTAAATTTAAGAACACTTTTCAGAACACGGTATTCGTCTTCTTCTTCCTCTTTTGCGACACTTTTGCTTCAATTTGACACATTTTGTTATTATTACAGCTGATGCACTCCACTGCTGCCAACTTTCAAAAATTGTTCTCCCTAGACTCCAACCAAAAACCTCTAAAATTCCTCAAAATAAAAATTATTATTAAGATGACTTATGTTATTCGTTAACCTTTTCAATATAGGCCAATACAATGAAAAATTAGGACTAATAATTTCTAGAAAGTACTCGTATGTTACAAGCGATAACTAGTAAGGGTCCATTCATTAATTACGTAAGATTATTAAGGGGGTGGGGCTTCAAGCAAAACTTAGGACTTCTTTTATCTAACATGAGGGGGAGCGGAAGGGAATCTTGATACTTCTTACGTAAGATCACAAAAATGAGCAAAATTAAGATTATACTCTTTATTAAAAAACGTGAATATCTATTTAATTTTTCTAAGTTTGCTTCGGCTAAGCAATTGAAAAATGCTTAAACATACACAAAAGTCGACACATGCTGCAACAGCACCGAAACATCCACCTCCTCACCCATTTTCACCTCGGTTTTTATATGTATAAATAACAACCAAATTTACAAATTCTGGGGAAATTTTATGAAATTCTTTATTTTTATATTAAAATCAAAATTAGTTGTGCTTCAAGTTTTCCGAGATTTGTCGGCACATGTGTCAGTACAATGTTGAGAGAGTGGGCGGAGATTGTGAAGTTCAAATCAAAATCTTGGAGACAGTGAACATACTTTTTTTTGAAGAAGGTTTCGTCGTCAGTTCATAACTTCCGTTGTAATAAATATTTTCACTTGAAATTTTTTGTGTTTTCTTAAACTGTCAACAAATATATGGTAAAAAAAAAATCAAAGTTCTATATTTTTATGGGTCGTCACAAAAAAATGAGAGAACCCCCTTAAGCGAAAAAATCCTTTCTTAAATTGCGATAGTCGACCAAACACGCGGAGTTTCTTTTTTGCTTCCATATTCCTATGACCCCAGGCGAAAAATGTGTGAATTTTGCGCAGATCATGCTAGAGGGGTTCCCGGGGCACTTTTCCTAATTTTTGGAATTAAATTTTCGAAAAGCGAAAAAAGAGAAAATCAGAGCGCAACAGGCGAATTTCTCCTCCTGTTAACTGGCATTTTCCCAAATATTTACGTTCGATACATCATAGAGTATCTATCATATAGAGTGGAAAATGAACTCATTTCCCGCTTTGCGTTTCTCTCTGCTTCATTCCATCTTACTATTATTAGGACCTTTCGAGCACGTTCGAGTTGTGTGTTTTTTTTTCACCGGCTATGTTAGCGTAGTATATTCTTGTTTGTGCACACGATTTCGTAAAAGTTAAAATGAGTCACTTGAATCGTGATTAGTAGGACTGTCTGGCAACGCCAACAAAGTTTTAAATGACAACAATAGGATAGTCCTGCGCATCACTAGGAGCACTTTGATAACCTGGCTAGGCTCTGAAATAAAAAAATTTCGATCAAACTGACCCACGACACTTGCCATGTCAAGCGAGCATACGCTATACCACATCTATGTCTATTCTTCAACCGACGCTCAGGCACATTCCAGTGTCGTCATGGGTTCGCCAGTATCGACGATACCAAACTAGAGACTTGCAGGTGTACCGACTCATGGCATCCTACATTTCAAGGGAACATACCGCACTTGAGAGTTCGAATCTAATGATCAATAGGTGGCGCTAATGAAATTATCTCACTTATAAGCTACTAGCTTGCCATTTGTCAGCGTTCGCAGTCAGCCAAAACAAAAAAAAAGTCATGATAGTAAACTGTTTAATTATGATTATCTATTGGTTTGTGGAGTTGTGATTATTAATAATATGTAAACTCTCGATTTCTTCGTATTTCATAACTTACGCCAAATGAACTCGCAAAAATCAAAAAGCCTAATATTAGATACGCATATGTTACTCAGTTCCAACACAACACATAAAACACTTTTATGTTTAAGCTTTGTTAACGATAAATGGCCCTAAGTTGTGTATATCGCAACGCAACTTAGGCGCACTTAATATTAGAAAAGCCAATGCGGAGTAAATTGTCGCAGAATTGGAGTAGTGCAAGGTAGTGCTCGCATGCCCACATTTTTTGCTACGGTTTGCATGATTGTCTGTAATCCTGTGTTATTAAAGGGTTAATTTGCCAAGTCAAGTGGCCGGCCGGCTTAATGCCAATTTAACTATTCACATCGCCTATGGAACTTAGCAACACACAAAAATCAAATAAGTAAATCATTAACATAGACGTTAGCCAATTTCAAAATGAATTGCTGAAAAGATTCTTAAAAATGGCCATAATTTTGGCTGAAAAAACGCCAAAAATAGCGAAAATATAGCCAATTTGGCAACAGTGTGTGTGTGTGTGCCAGCCAACATAAAACAGCTGCAGTCCGGATCGATCGTGTGTAAAAAAATTAATTAAATCGTGTTATTAACGTAATTTAAGTCTTTTTTAAAACTTGTAAATGTTTAATTTAAGTTTATTAGTGAGTGCGATTCTGCAAATACGAAAATAGTTAAAAGCAAACGTGACGCACATAGTGAGCAAAAACAGAACAAAGCCCGTATATGAACGTTTTAAACGCGCCGCCGCCTCGCATGTGTTTTTTATTCGGGAACGGTTTCCAGTTGCGAAATGAATTAAAAAATGTACTTAAAAAAAAGCTAAGGTGCGTTTTTGGGTAATCTATTTACATATACACATGTACACGTGTATATAAGTGAAATAGGAAATACTTAAATTATTTGTAAGAACTTTGTGACTGTGAAATAAAAAAAACCTGCCTTCGAAAATCCTTATTTTGCCAAAGAAAAGAAAAGGAAAGAGAACATCGCGCTCTGCTTACGGCCGCCATTGTCGTCTCAACGCTGAGGAAGAAGAAAAAAGGGACAAAAAAATTATTATCAAAAGGGACGCGAGAATCATAATCTTAAGAAATCAACGACCACAAAGCAAATCAGTGATTGCATGCTAAATTGTTTATGTAAAAGAAAACAAAAGCAAAGCAAGAAAATGTGCGCGCTTTTTATTAAACAAATGGATGTGTTTGTGTGAGTGTGACAAATTAGTTAAAAAGCGGAAAACAATAAACGTGCGAAAAAAGCCGCAAACAAAAACAAAACTCGTAAAGTCAAAATGGCAAAACCAGACACTGACAACACTTTGCAAATATCTGGCAACTCAGTCAAAAATTTTTCTTCAGCCGGCAAACTTGCTGCTACTGTAAGGGAAAATAAAGTTTTGAGTATCTCAAGCAGGAAAATGTGATTCATGATTTATTTTGTTTAAAAAACATATTACATGTGGAATCACAAATATATTTTTGCGGCATGCATTCACGTACATATATTGATCTCTTTTCCGCACATTACTTTGTTATTTAGTGTTGCCGCTTGTCAAAAATCAATTAAGGTTTTTAACGCGATCAAATCTCATATCAATAGGAACATTGTTTTTCAATTGTTGTTGTTTAAGGTGTTTGTCCTAAGAGCAGAAGCAGTCTCAAATATAAAATCGAAGTGTTAATAATTTTGTTAATCTCCACTTGTCCCCAGTATATGTCAATCTGGCAACAATCTTTATTGCATTTCATTTCACAGTCATTGCCAGCTTACTCGCTCTAACGAGTGTTCTACTAAGGGCGGCATGCTCAGCTGAGTTTGTTCGTTTCTTGTGCGTTCGAAACAAAGTGGCAACATAAAATGAGCAAAAATTTGAATTTAACTTTTAGCCGAATGTGTTTTCTTAATTAATTAGTGTCGTTTAGTTTAATTTCCATTGCATTTCAACTTGCACACGAATCTTGCAACGTCAAATGACATTGGAAAAAAAAAACCAATCTAAAAGTAATGATTCTTTACGCTAAAAAAGATTAAATTAACGCAAATTTTATATTGTGTGTGTTTGTATGTAATCGCAGCCGCTCTTTTGAACGCCATTTTCTCCCTCTCTCATCCGTTCTCTCATGGGTTGCGTTTGTTACCATTCATATCTCTCAGAATTTTATAGCTCAGCAGGCACTATAAAGAAGAAGAAGCATTTTGTGTGTGCTGTTCTCACTACGAGGAAGAATAAATTCTTGTTAGTTCGCTCGCTTGGCCGTTCGTTCGCACTTTTCATCCTGTGTAAATAAATTTGTAAAAAGAACACAAAAATAATAAAAACAAAATTAATAAACTTAAATAAACAGCATTGTGAATAGAAATTTTGTGCGGGGTGTGTTGTGTGTAAAAAAAAATTGTCGAAATAAGAATTTTAATTGTGTGTGTGTAAGGCAACTTCGTTCATAAGCATTTTTCTATGAAATATATATGTATATGTAACAACAATAAAAAAAAGTTCAGACGTGCAAAACACACTTACACACATACAGCCAAACACAGCTCGAACGCATATAAATAACAAAAAAAAAAAAAACTACAGATGAAGAAAAGCCGCAGTCGAAATTTTATTTAATTTTCTTGTGTCTCGTTGCCGCAAAAGTTGTGCTCTTGATTTTTTTTTATTTTGTTGTACATTCTCATAAGTTTCAAGTGACGAAAAAAGGTAAAAATCAATTAAATTTGGGCATTTTTATGCACTGAACGAGTGCAATTGTTCGCTGTCGACGCCGTCGCTTAGCGCATCACATTCAAAATTGGCGTTGTCGGCGTCAGCTGCAAAGCGTTTACATTATATACAAAGAATAACAATTGGAAAATAGTTTTTGTACGCTACTTTGGTTTTGCATTTGTAATATAAATGTTTATAAATAAAAGAAAAAAAAAAAAGAGATGAAAAAAAAAACGTATTTCCGATTGGTTTAGTACATTCAAAGACTCATTTTGATCCAACTACACATGCATACATACATACATGCTGGATTGACTGTTCTTAGCGTGTGTGTGTTTATGTTTTTTTTTTTGCTTTAATGTTTCTTTTCGACGCTGTCGTCGTCCGTTGCCTGTGTCTTCATGCTAGCATTTGTCATCTTCCTCGCGTTTTTACGTTTGCTTCCTTGTCATCGTTGTTTCGGTAGTTGTTGTTGTCGTTCTTCTGCCGCCATGTACTGGCTTTATCTTCTTCTTTCACATTCGCTTTGCTGCTGCTCTGCTTTTGCCTTTTATGCTTTTTTATGTTAAGCCCATACATTCGCACTTTACTCTCTTTCTTTCTCTCTGTCTTGCCGGGAGAGTAGTGGAGCGGCAGCGCATTTATGAATTTTCCCAATAAGAAAAACAAAATGATTTTAGACGCCCTCTTATCTAAAGCCCAACAAAAGCAAACAAAAAAGAAAATATATTTTTTTTTTATATAAATGAAATAATAAATTAATACGAATACGAGAAAAGCGACCGACCGACAACAACAAAATTTATACATTTCACATTCTGTTCGTTTTTGTTGTATGTGCGTTGTTTTGCTTAATGTTACTCTTTTATGCAATTTCTTTTTGCCATTTGGGCATACTTTAATTTAATTAAGTTATTATTTAACATCTTTTATTTTTATTTTCTTCTTTGCTTTGTTTGTGCAAATTCAGACGGCGTTTTTAATCTCCTATTCGGTGCTTCTTACACTCTCGTTGTTTATGTATTATTCTCTTTGATTTGGATTGTCTATCTCTCTTTTACTGTCGGCCGCTCTCTCACAAAACGCATCCCCAGCATTTATTTTGCTTTTGCTTATTTGTTGTTTTTGTTTGTTTGCTTGATTGGTTTCGAGTGTCGCTTTTTTAGGGCTCCATGTGGCGAATTTTTCACGTTTATTGCTTTCTTCATGCGTTTCTTTGTTTTTTATGCGCTTTCTTTACATTTTGCTTCCATTTGTTTTGTGTTTTATGCTACATTCGTTTTTCTTTTACTTGTTCAGAAAATACTTCACTTGCGCTCAGTCGTTGATCTTTCATAATTTGACTTTCAATTAAAGTGTTTAAGAGAAAATAAAAAAAAGGTTAATGCATTTTTAACCCCACAACTATTTTTTTATTTATTTCTGTTGTTGCTTTCTTTGTAGCTTTAGCCTCATTTGTAAATTATGTACTTTTGATTTTCAGTGTGTAATACATATTTGTTGTTGTTTTGTTGTCGTTGTTGTTATTTCTGTTGTTCTGTTTTGGTTTCTTTTGTGCGTTCAATTTGGTTCTTGCACTTTGTGTGATCCATGACCAACTCAAAGGTGCTGCGGCACTTACTCGCACAGAGTGACTCATCATTTGCGCTTTTGTTGTTAATTTCTGTTCAGTGGCGAAAGAATTGCGCTGATAATACCTTGTTACTCTTATTCATGGCTTCTTACTTGTAAGGGGGTATTCTAGTCTACGATTTTGAACAAATCGATTTTTTTTTTTCAAAATTCGAAATATTTTTGGTGTTATAAGCGTTTTTGTGATGTAAGGTACTAGTTTCGCTTTACGCTGAAGAAAACTTTAAACGCGATTTTCTCGAAACTGCTTTTTTCCACCTGGTTGACATGATATCGTCCGTACCTCGGATATTGCAAAGTAATTAGTTTTACTATTTTTAAAAAATCCATGAAGGTAAAAAAAAATAGGTAGAAAACCATTTTTCTTTTTAAATCGACGTTATTTTGTTAATTTTTTTTTTTTTTTTTAGTTTTTTTTTACCCAAGGTAGGGACGATACCGACGTCTTTCCTGAGAATAACTGCGTTTTGGTTTGGGAATCGTGCCAACCATGACCCTACTTTTTTTTTGGCCTCCACTTCGCGACATCATAACTCGATGAATGGAAGTTTGTTTTTTTTTTTTTGGATAATTTTCCTCTATTCTGAAAATATCAAAAAATATTTTGTAAAAAACTGGATGCTTTATGTTTTTTTTTTTTTTTATCGTGCGATGAAAACCGACTAAAATTTAGGCTTCTACACTAGAATACCCCCTTAAGTTGATGATAAGGTTGAATGCGTTTCAAACTTCGATTAGAAAACCTTATTTTTATACCATAAATAAAAATAATTTTTGATTACATGAATTTGTATTAATTGATTCAATTTTATCTTTCTCTTTGCAGTGTATATACGTCATCACAACAACGTGCATATTTGAAAATTCATCAATAAATATATCTACAAAACAAAATGCATGCTATGTAAAAATATAGAATTCATTTATTAAATTTAAAGCCTTTGTAAATTTTGTTAAATAGTGTACAAAAAAAAAAAAAAAGTATAAAGAAAATAATTCAATTAATTTTAAACGCGATCCAAGTGATCTCTTCAACCTGCAAAATCTCTGTAAAATAATTTTCAATGCATC
Organism: Phortica okadai; assembly: GCA_034638295.1. Classification (NCBI taxonomy): domain Eukaryota; kingdom Metazoa; phylum Arthropoda; class Insecta; order Diptera; family Drosophilidae; genus Phortica; species Phortica okadai. The sequence goes on from CM067849.1 coordinate 37,312,860, forward strand.
TAATTAAATTAAGCTAAAATATTTGCAAAAAAAAAAAAAAACACAAAAACACAAATTAGTTAATCGAAATTTCAAATTCAAATACAATTATTTCAAAAAGCGGTTTCTCATAAGCTCAACTCCGTACCAAAATTCTACAGTCAACAAAGAATAGAATGTTAAAACATCTTCGTCAATCATAATTCGTTTTGCTTGTTATGTTGCATAGTGTAAAAATTTCGTGTATTTGTCGCGTTTAACTTTTAATCGTCGTTCAATAAGTCTATAGTGTACAAAATTTTACAATTGATTGAAAAGAAAAAAAAAAAAAACAACGAAACAACAAGCTGTCATAACGCATGTGTAGGGTATCGATTACCGTAGATATACAGAAATAAAACAAATTAAAGTAAAAAAAAAAAAAAAAACACACGCCAATAAATACGAATACGACCAAAGGTTCGTTTAACTGCAAAAATAAAAAACAAGCAAAACAACAATAAAATAGAATACAATTGAATAATTCTCGTTTGTGTAGTATATATAAAAATTCGTCAAAATTGAGCTGTTAACGACGCCCACGATTTCAATATCGACGGTTGCGCCACCGACGCCATCGCCGCAACATTATCCACATCCATTACAGCCGCACTATAATCCCTTCTATCAGCAACAACAACATCAGCAGCAGCAGCAAGCTCAATATCAACAACAACAGCAGCAGCAACAACAACAGCAACACATGAAGTTTCTGGGCGGTAACGATGATCGTAATGGACGTGGCGGTGGTGGTGGCGGCGGAGTCGGTGTAGTCGGTAGCATTGAACAGTCAATGCCGCGTTCGGTGCAAGATGATGCTGCAAGTGCGGCTGCAGCAGCTGCCGCCGTCGGTTATGTTTTCCAGCGTCCTTCGCCGGGCGGCGTCGTCGGGGCGCCCGGTGGCGGTTCAACGACGTTGCATGATGTTGCCGCTGCCGAATATGCAGTACAATTTGCACAGAAACAACAACAAACTCGTTGGGCATGCAGTGACGAACATGGAATCGATGTGAGTATAAGCGAAATTTTTGAAATTATACGTATATAAATACATGAACATATATAAAAAAGTATCTTGTTTAAAAGAATATAGGGAAACAAAAAATAAAATATGTCTGTAATGTTTTTCTTACGTTTTGGAGACGCAGTCTGTTGACGTTGAACGACGACATCATCTTAATTAACTAATTAAATGCAGCGTCGTCCTCTCAGTGTCATTTAGTTTTATATATAATTTTTGCTTTGTTGTATTCCTTTCTTTGTTTTTCTTTCGTATTTATCAGTATTTGTGTTTTCTTCTGTCACTGTTCAAATTGTGCTGGCTCTTGGCCAAGTTAAAAATTCCGGCTATTTTATGTTGTCGTAGTCATTCTCATACTTATCGGTGAAGTCGTTGTCATTGCGTTGACGTTGTTTTTCCAAAAATTATATCTAGTCGGAAAGCTTCATAGCAATTTCATCGGCATTAGCTATTTAGCAGCTCTCTCATTGAGCTGCGGCTGTAGTCGTGGCTGTCTTTCGTCAAGGCAGGAATTTTGTATGCTTTTTGTTTTTATTTTGTATCACACTTGTCTGTCGCTGTCATGCAAGTAACTTACTCTGCTATTTTGTATGTGTTTTGTGTGATTTTGTTGAAATTTAAGAATAAAGCCAAAAGTCACTTGATTAAGTGGTCTGTTTTGAATTAACTACATTAAATTTGATTTTTATTTAACACTGTTATTGATTGTTTTTATAACCTGCACATTAGGGATGTCAATTTTTGGAGATTTACCAATCCCGGGATTTTCGGGATTGCAAACTGAAATCCCGGGATCCCGGTATTAGTCCCGGGACTAGTTAAGACGTAGTAAATAATTTATAAATTTTCATTTTATACCTTTTTATCATTTAAACAAACAAAATACGAAGCAACAAACAAAAATAGACTATTTCATTCAGTCTTACAAAATGAGTTAGCAAATATTTTTTAAGCTTAAAAGTTTAACATATTATTTTAGTTAAAGCGTTTTACAGATCATGTTGGTTAAAATATAACCTTAAAAGTAGTAAAGCATTGAATGATGTATTCTTCAAACCTGCTGACGAAAAACACCTATCACCCTCAAAATTTGTTGGTTGGACGGTTAGAATAGAATTAAAGAGTTTCTGAAGACAGTAACCATTACAAAATAATATGGTTTCAGAGAAAGACTCGGAAAAGCCGTACTACTCTCTTCGCAAAAATTTTTGTAAATTACATTAACAAATTTTGGGCAACTTTTTTTTTCAAATTTTAAGCATCATTCTGCAGTCCCCCTACATCAGAAAATCGATACTTTAAATCCTTGAAAGACCTTTTGTTTGTGTAAAAAGCGCTTAGATTTATGCAAAAAGACTTTTTCCCGCCCCTTTGTGACAAGCTGGCTACGTTCTTGGTTACGAAACAATAAAATTTGTCGTATACGCTTTCTATCAATAGAAATAATTCACATCAGAATAAAAAAATCTAAGTCCCGAATATCCCGGGATTGGGCAAGTTGAATCCCGGGATTTTCGGGACTTCAAAAACACTAAAATCCCGGGATTTTGGGATCCCGGGATCCCGGGATTGACATCCCTACTGCACATACAGTGTGTGAGAATATATAAAGTTTGTTTGAGGGCAAAAATATGTAATGCACAGAAGGACAGGTTGGGGAGCCCATAAAATGTAAATATCGCTTGCTTACTGCAAGACCGGCATAACTCAAAATTGGCCGTTTCGAGAAAAACGCGTTTAAAGTTTTCAAGTTGCACTTACTTCCTTAAAGAATGAAAAACTTAAAATTGCATAACTCAGAAAATATTAACAATAGAAATATGAAACTTAGACACAATATAGAGCTTTAGTTAATGATCATTCCTGCATAATTAACTCAAAAATCGCATTTTTCGAGTTATGACAGTCTTGCAGTAAGCAAGCGATATTATTGATCAGGACGACCAAAGAAATTGATTGACCTATATCAGTCCGTCTGTCCATCCGTATCCATGCCCACTCTTTCCCGCCCAACCAGCTCCGCCCACTTTTTTAAACCGCTATAACTTCAAAGAGATAGAAACATGAAAGTCGGTATGTAGACTCAGTATGAATAGCTCTACCACATAACACAATTTTTCCTCTTCCCCTTTATTTCCCCTTTATTTCCTCTCCCTATATCTCCAAAACTAATAAAGGTCTGAACCTGAAATTATGTATACAAGCTCAGTAAATATGTATCTTTAAAAATGTATACCACAAAATTCCCCTCTCTTTCATGACCGACAAACTCAAATTTTTCGTAAATTCCACTTTTTATGACCAATTTACTTGATATTTTGAACACTATTTGATCGGGCGATGTCAACTCAAAATTTGTTTTTGTAGATTTGGGGTGTGGCACCGCCTACCGTGTGTGCAGGGTATTATATTGTCGAGTATATTCGACTATACCACCCTTACTAGTTCTAGTTAAATTATATATAATAATATAATAATTTGTTCTGTACTTAATTTAATTTCTTTTTAATATCATTCTGAGACTGAGATCGAAGAAGAGATGTTGCTAAATATTTCCCATGACCTATAGCACCGCCTAACATCTATATAAATTGAAGCGAAATACACACAATCATTATGAGTTCTCTGAACCTATACGTCCGATTGAGGTGCAATTTCCCATAATGATTACTTTCGTGATGTAGACTTTTCAAAGTTCTCATCAAAGTTTGAGCTCTATATATTTTATAAAACTTCCTCTCTCCTTGTTTAAGTTACTCAACTTTTCTAAAACGTATGTTACAAGTAGCACACAGAATGTGCGACAAACCAGAGTTCAACGATGATTTACTTAAGGGGTTACATATAGTTAGAATTTAAAAAAAAATCGTGTTTTTTTTATTTTGTTTTCTTAATGTAAGTACATATATTTAAAAATACACACAGAAAATTTCATATCGTTCCGGTGAATATTTTCGAACTTACCGGCAAATTTGAAAAGGCGTGTCAGAGTGCTTGAAAGTACTTTTCAAACTTTAAACGCGTTTTTCTCAAAATGGTGTTTTCAAATTCGGTGACCAACATTACTCGAAAACGGCTAAACCGAGCAGTCTCAAATTTTAACACGAGCTTCTTAAATATATTTTTTAGTAATTAATCGGAGATTTTTTCTCACCGATGAATATATATTTTTTTTATAAACAATTTAAGACCGAAATTTTGGTCAAAAATCGATTTTTTTGTAGAAGCCGCTGTTTTGTCAAAATAACTATCTTACTTATTCCTTCGATTAATCACTAGATTTAACATTACTTTAACGAAATATAGTGGTCACCGAAAAACGTCTTTTTTTGAGAGAAGCTCCCGGAGTTCAGCTGTAGCACCTTTCCAAATAAATATTTTTACTAGTACTGATTTTTAAAATACAGTTAAAAGATACCATAATATGAGTACAAATTTTTAAATAATAAATTTAAAAGTTTTCTCAGGAAAAATTCCAGAAAATTCGTTTTTTTCCGCCTTCTAACTGTATGAAACCCCTTAAATATGTTTTATGGACGGTTTTCTGGTCGAACCTCAAATTTGACTGAGATAACTAATTGAAAACACGGTCGATTTTTCTTAAAATTTCAAGTTTTTTAATATTTCGAAAAACTTTGAGTTTTTAATGGTTTTTGATTGTTAAAACATTTAAACACAAAATAGTTTTCATGAAATACCATAAAGAATCGTGAGAAGCAGAATTTGTATACTAGCTTGAGAACGTCAATTGTTAAGCTGAGAGGCATAAAAATTTCATGTCTTGTGATTGCAATCCATCTAAAATGCTCTAAATGGTTGGTGTTTTATTAAATAAACGATGAATGATAGCAAATCACTTTCACATGAGAATAAGGTAACTCACATATAGAGTGGTAAATGAACACACTTCGCGTTTCGCGTTTCTGTTTGCTTCATACAAAATTACCATAATCAGGACCATTCGCCATACAAATACCAAAAAACCACGGCATTTTGAGAGAACTCCTATGTCTGCAGACAACACCTAATAACATACGCTTCATAGCTTCAGCAACTCGACCGTGCTAGACTGGTCCTGATCTAGGTAACACGGTATGAGAGAAACGCAAAACGATTTTTCACTCTATATGATAGCTACTCTATGGTGACAACAATGTTTTTATGCGATATTTATGAATGCTACTTTACTATACTGTAATGTTATAGATCAATACAAAGTGATTAGTAGAGTATCTTGCGCTGTTTTTATTCTATTTCCAATACTTGATTTATTTAACAATTCGAAACTAGTTTATTTAAGACCAATTGGCTGGTATAGTTGACTTTAATGTTCTTCGGTAATATTGTTGGATTTCAACAATTGCATTGATAACGGCGACAAAGCATAAGACCATTAATAACTCGTTATATTTATATCAATAGGAGAGCAAAGCGTTTATTACAAGTAGCTATAAGTTAATAATGTTGTTGATGCTGGTAATGGGGTTGTTATCAGTGGTGCGAGGCATTGCGTTTCTTTGCTGCCAACAGCAGATAAAAGTCATTGTAATTTTTTTCATCGAAGACTTCAAAGAAAATTTTATTATAAGTCAATCGTTACTGACAAGTCAATTCAATGCTCATTAAATTAATTACACACGTTAAAGCTTCTAAACAGAAGTGAAGAAAACAGAAAATAAACAAAGCAAAGTGCAAGTTGGGTTTATTGGCGTAAGCCGAAGGTTACTTTGATTGCTCGCCTGGTCTGCTCATTTGTCCTGCTCTGTTATGTTAATGTGCAGCCGTTGGCATTAACAAGGGTCGTTGTACCCTATACACATACTGTGTATCAGGGTGTATTAAGAGACGGAATTTGTGTAGCGCATAGATGGAGGGGAGGTGGAACCTGTAAAATATATATATTCTTGATCAGGACGACAAGACGAATTGATATAAGCTTTTCTGTCCCTGCGTCCGTCAGCCCCTCCTCATCAATGGTTCTCTAAAACTATATTAGTTAGTGACTTAAAATTTGGAAGATAGACTCGTGTGGTCATGCACTACTTCAAGTTTGAGGTATTTCTTTGCCATGCCCACTCCCTCCTATCCAATTTTTTAAAAGCCTGTAGCTCGAACATACATATTTATTTCCTAAACTATAAGAGGTACGAGACTCAGTAAATTTACCTCTCTAAAAATGCACAAAACTCAAAGACCACCTAATTAAAATTTTTCGTAAATTTTATGGACAGATTTGTATGATATTTAAAACATTATTCAGATGGACGTTGCTAAATATGAAATATTTTTTTACATTTGGTATGTGTGTTGGGTATTATACTGTCGACTATACTGTCCTTACTTTTTTGTTTTGGCAATTGTGACCTTACACACATACATATGTATGCATTTTCAGCATCGAAGTTTAGCTTCTTTGTGTGTGTGTGTGAGTGCATCTTTACTTCCGCGCATTTCTCTTCTAATGGCCAAGCATGTTTTTCATCTTCACTTTTTTTAAATTTCCTTTCTTTATTTTCGGTTTTTTTTTACATAAGTAGAAGTAAAAAAATTGAAAATAAAGCAAATGAAATTAAGGAAGATAAAATCGAAAAAGTATATAAAAGCGAGAAAGCGCTTACATTGGGCGTGGCGTCATTTCCACTGTGATGTAAAAAAATGAGATGATATATTGACATGTTGTTCACTTTAGTTTGCGTTTGTTCGGGCAAGCAAGAGTGAGAAGTTAGCCAGAAACTTGGGTTTAAGTTTGCCAATTCTTTGTTTTGTCTGTTTTTGATAAAACTACGTGTTGTTTGTGGTTTGCTGTTTGTTGTTATTTTGGTTGCGTGTTTGTACATATGTGTGTGTAAATGAAAGTGTCTGCACTGTCAGATCGAGAAACATTTTGTCTACCCAAATTGACGTCTGCTTTACGCTCGAGTGAACAAGATGAAAAGGAAGATGAAAAAGAACAAAAAAAATAAATAGAAATGCAAAGTTGGAGTGTAGGCATTGATGATGTGCTTCAAGTTAAATATATTTGCCAAGTGGGTAGTTTGCAAATTATGATAGGTTTTGTTTTCAGAATAACTCTAATAACTTAGTATTGTTTGTTCCAATTGACATATGATTGATAGTTTGTTATCAATGATTAGTTGTAGTAAATGATAATGAATCTATCTTTAATAGAAGCTAATGTCAAATACGATGGAAAATAATTACATATAAACATTAATGTGTTTTCTTATCGATACAATCTACGACATTTTGAGCATTTCAATCATTAATTTTGCCAATCATTTAACTAAACATTATCTTTTTTTTTTGTTTTTGTTTTCTAGAATCCCGACAAATGGAAATATAATCCGCCAATGAATCCCGCAAATGCAGCACCTGGCGCACCACCTGGCAGTGGTGGAGGTGCTGGCGGACCCGGACCGATCGGTACAATTGGCATGGGCGGCAGTTCTGGGAACGGTGGCAGTGGTGGTGTTGGACTTGGCAGTATGGGCATGAATGGTGGCCTGCATCCATCAGCAGCAGCTGTGGCAGCAATGCAACAGGCGGCAGTTGCTAAACACAATCAAATGATGTCACAGGCAGCGGCAGTTGCTCAACAACAGCAACAACAGCAGCAGCAGCAACAACAGCACCATCAACAACAGCAGCAGCAACCTCACAATCAACAACAAACACCGCATGGCGTAAATGCGCTACAACAACATCAACAACACCAACAACAGCAACATCAGCAGCAACAACAACAGCCGGTCGGTCCACCACATCAATTAATGGGCGGCGGCGTTGGTGGTGGAGGCAATGGCAATGGTCTCAGTGGCGGCATGAGCGGTGTGAGCGGTGCTGGCAACGCACTCGGACCACATCATCCAAGTCAAATGCAATCGCATCAATACAATACAAATCTTCTTAATCATGCTATGAATAATCCGGCTGCCGCTGCGGCCGCGGCTGCATTAGCCGCAGGCATGCCGCACATGCAACAATATCCACAAACATCGACAGGCAATATGTACGATCATCATCTTCATCAGCAACAACAGCAACAGCAACAACAGCAGCAGCAGCAAAGTGGCGTCGGCAGCATTGGCGGTGGCATGCATCCAGGCATGAATGGCACCGGCGGCGGTATTGTTGGCAGTGGAGTGCCAAAGCCAAATGGCCCGTCCGGACAACTTGGTGGTGGTGGTCCACCCGGTGGACATGGCGAACTTGTCTATATGGGCAACCAGCAGGCACATGTAGCGGCTGCTGCTGCTGCGGCCGCAATGGGCATGATGCCGCCACAGAATCAATATATGAATAATGCAGCCGCTGTTGCTGCCGCGGCGGTTAATCGAAATGCGGCGGTGAGTACAGAAGACTATTTAATCTACATACATTCATATATGTATATATCAATCTAACAAAGTATTTGCTTAAGCTGCAAATAACAAAGCCACAACATTTCTTTATTTGTTTAATATTGTTCGGTGTTGTTGTTGTTAAACGTTATTGTGCACACACTCGACAATAACAACAACTACAGAGAAATCGTCTTTTTTTATTGCTGCTTGACTGTCAATTGTTAATCAATAATTTTTGGGCGCATTTCAATTCATTCTGTTTTCGCTTTGCCTTAACTGACTAATTGACTGACAGACTGACTGACTGAGTAACAAACTGACAAATGATTGATGATTGTGACAAATGCTGTTGAATCTTATCAATCTTTTATCAATATAGTTTTTGTGTTATCGCGAATGATTAAAAACATTTCTCTCCCGCAGTGCGTTTTTGTTGGTTTAGTAATAAATTTTATTTAATTTTAATAATGGATAGGTCAGTCATAAGCAGCTGGTTGGCGGTATGGTGCAAATCTTATCAAACAGATTGTAGCATTTAGCGCCTGGCGTTTCACGAGTTGTCGTTATCATCATCATCATTATCAGCATCAATACAATTATCATCATCATTATCATTGTCATTACCATCGACGTCAAATTCGTTTGAGTTATTGGCTTAAAATCAAGATTGATGTCCTTTGTTTAAGCGCAGTTTCTTGTAACTTTGTAAATTGTCAGCTTAGCTAAGGCAATTGTCTATTTTTATTGCGTTGCTTTGCATCTTTTACTCTTTATCGATATAAGATGGTTTTACACTTGTTTTTTTTTTATCTACTTAAGGGGTTACGTCTCCTTAGAGTCATGAAAAAACGAGTATTTTTGATATTTTTTTTTTTTTAATAGAAATTTTATTAATTTAACAAAAGTAATAATACAACTTTATTGCGTATTATATATGGTTTATTTCAACGAAATAAAATTGGGGAATTGGAGAAAAAAATATGAATAAAATAAGAAGCTATCCATATCGGCCCCTTTTTAAAAAATAGTCATTTGTGGTGATCACTCTCATTTACAAACCGCTCGATGGATTTGAATGAAATTCACACTGTGTTTTTAAAATACATTAATCTAGTGCCTAATCCGAGGGTTTTGATTTATTTTGAATATTTGCAAGGTTGCGTACTCAAAATAATGATATAAAAAAAATAATAAAAAATAATATAATAATATAATAATATAATAATATAAAATAATATGATAATATAAAATAATATAATACTATAAAATAATATAATAATATAGAATATTATAATAATACATAACAACTTAAAACAATGTAAAAATATAATAAAAAAAATATTAAAAATAGTAATATAAAAGATCTAAATTGTATTGCGTCCGATTTGTGCGTTATACTACTTATAAAAAAAAAAAATAGTATAAAATAAAATATAAATCTATAGAAATAATATAATAGAAAATTAGATATACAAGGTTATTTAGAAAGTTGTTTATATTTTATCATATTGTACACTTTCGTTTTCAAATTTGCTGCGTATCTTAAGTTCCAGAATTTTTTGCAAATGCTAGAAGTTAAGTAACAATTTTCGTAATTGATTTTTAATAGTCGCTAGTTAAAGGCTTTATTGAAAAAAAAAAAAAAACGACTCAAATGACTTTTCCAACGCATCCAATCTCAGACGTCGTCGGTCTGTTTGTGCTATGACTGTGCTTCATTTTACTTCTTATTGTGATTTTGGTTTTAACTTTTTATTTCTTGTTTTAGTGTTGGTCAGCAGTTGCCTGCTGCTTGTCACATTGTGAACCTGTTCTTTCACTTCTTTTTATTCTTTTGTATATTGCTCTGTGTATATACATACATATGTACATGTGTGTGTCTTGTTATAGTATAAGATTTATGTATTTATAAATATAAAGCATAAATTCTTAACCATATTTGCTTAATTCGCATTCCTGTTGCAATTTCATACCATACTTGTATATGTATGTGAATGAAAAAAAAAAAAACAAACAAAACAACAATTCCAACAAAAAGTCTCTGCTAAGAGAATCACAACCGAAACAAACTCAAAGTAATCAGACGCGTAATTTTCGTTGATTCTCTCTTTTCTTCTTCTTCTTATGTTTTTTGTTTGATGCTTTTTTCTGTTCTTTGCTTTTTTTTTTTTTTTGCATGGGAACCTTACTCCATTGAACAGATCAGACACATTCGCTACTTCTTTTACTTTGTATGTTGGTTTCGCGTTGTTGTTTGTGTTTTTCTTGCATTCATTTTTTTTTTTTTTTATTCCTGTGTTTTTCTCGCATGCGTTTGAAAATGCAAGAATTTTAATACCTTATTTGCCGATGTATCTTTTAAGTTCTGTTAATGGGTTTCGGTTTAATCTGTTTAATGTATGAAGTGTTGCGCTTATAAGCTGGAATTAAATTAAAAAATTTCTATACTAAAGTGCCGCGTATGAATGTATGTGTGTGCGTGAACAGGTGTGTTGACTACCCTGGATTGCTGTTGCTTTTTCTGGATTTCTTATAAGAGAATAGTGACGATACTTTTATTTCAAATCTAGAAAAAGAGTATTAAATCTTATGTTTATCGCAGATATAATACATGTTAATATTACAACAATAAACACATAACAAATTAAAAGAACTTTTGTACAAAGTTTAACAACTTCGTCGTATTTACAGCACAAAATAAATCTTCAACTTCTCTTAAAATCCCTTAGTTTTCCTTTTGACTGCTTAAATGTTCTTCTGGATATTACTCTTTTGCCTTACAACACAACTTGACTCCCCACCCGAGCACCTTACATCATTAATCGCCGAATTGCAGTGCCGACAACTTAGATTGTGCAATGTTATTGTACATTTTATTTAGCCCGCCACTGTGCTGCCGCCTCTATGCTTGCACACTAATAGTATCTACGCTATCGCGGTAACCGTAAGCACTGACAATAAAAATTATACTGTTTTTGTATTATTATTATAAATGAAACAAAAAAATAATCAACGAAAAGACAGATTGAACAAAAGAGAGGGGTGTGAAAGAGAGTAAAACTACAAGAGGTGTTGTTGGTGTTGTTGTGCGTTTTGTAGTTTCGAGCTTTAGAACTATGCTGTTGGTGCTCCATTACTCCACTTTGTTGTTGTTGGAATTGTTAGCGCGCATGTCTTTGGTAGTTTAACTCAGTTTACACCTTACACAAACAAAAACACCAACAACAGCAACAAAAATAACACTTGCCTATCGCCACAGTCATGGATTCGTTTTGTTGTTGTGTTAATGTTTCTTTTTTTTTATTTGTTGGGTTTGTTCATCGTGAGTTCTTTGTCGTTGCTTAGGGTTTTTTTTTTGTTTTTTCCCCGTGTTGTTATGGCCGCTCTTTTGGTGCACGTTAGTTGCTAAGTTCTCTCGGCTTGGCTCTGTTTATATGTATGTGTATGTATTTTGCTTGCATGCTCTTTCTCTCGCAACTTATCTCTTTGCCGCTCTATCGTAGTGCGCATGGGAGTCGTACACATGTCGTAGGTCATTGATTTGTGTTGACTATGAGTGTGACTTGCTTGGTTGCCTGCCTGCCTGCCTTCCATTGTGTTTCTGATGTTTTTCTTTGCCGTTGCTGTCGACGATTGTTTTCTTTTTGTTGATAGTTTATTTTATTGCATTTGTTTTTTTTTGTTTTTTTTTTTTTTTTTTTGTTTTTTGCAATTTTTGTCATCATTGTAGTTGTTGGTGTATTCCGTACTTTTGGTCGAGCTGTCAAGTAGTATCGCGCTGCATGTGGTTTCTTCTTATGTTGCTATTTGCTTACGTCCTTTCTCATTTTTTCCGTCAGATTTGTGTCTGATGCGCTGCAGTCAATCGTGTTGGTCATATGCATTCATATTACAGTTTAACATTTTTTTTCTTGGTTTCTTTCCTTAATGCTTTTTTTCTTTGTTTTTTCATGCCTATTTTGTGGCCGGTCTACTTGAGGTATTTTTCTGCCCCCCTTTGTGTGTGTGTGTGCATCTGAGTGTGTCTTAGCCTCTTTCGAATCTGAATGCATAATTTTTTGTTGCGTGAATTTCTTTACCTTTTCTTTATGCAGACCTTTTAAACATTTTTGATGTTGACTACTTTTGCTTAAAGCTCGCTTCGGCTGATGTTCTAATTAGACTTTGTAAACTTTGAGCCTCTCAATGTATGAGTTTGTGTACATGTGACTCTTTGCAAACCTCACCAATGTAAAAAAAAGTACAAAGAAAAGATAAAACAAATGAAACCGCTCAACAACAAACTTTATGCATTTACACATTTGTTTGAACAAAAAATTGCAAGATAATTTTATTTGTCACTTAAACTTTAAGGGGGTGAATTAATTTATTTTCCCTAAAGTACTCTTTGAGGTGTACAGAATCTATATTGGTCGATTTTATAGGTAGCCGAAATATTTTGTGTATGCTATAAACAAATTTAAACGCGTTTTTCTCCTAACGACATTTTTGAAATTGGCGTGTCAGATTGCTCCCCCAGTTTTTATAAGATTGACCTGAGAATTGAAAGGGATCTTCTCAAACATGTAATCTCTCTCTTAAATTTGTTTTTTTTTCGCCTTTTGCATTTTTTTACTCAAAAAAAAAAAAAAAAACAGTTATTTCGGAAAAATAGGCACCATTTCAAAAAACACAAACTTTCAAAAATCCCCTACGTACAAACCTAAACAATAATGTCCTTAATAGAACGTATTTTTTTCGTTTGTAGGTACCAATCATGTTCGGGCTATGATTCGACACTCCAACTACTGTTCTATCCAAAATGGCCCTAACTTATCTATCAGTGGTTATTAGTAACTTTTTTGACCGAGGATAATTGCAAATCAAAGTCAAGACATGCATTAATAAATGACTTAAAACCACTTTTAGTCTAGTGCATTCTTTGCGTTAAAAAAATTCCTCCAAATAGACAAAAAATCATCTTTAAGGGTGGTATACCCCCCTAAATGAGTTTGGAAAAAATGTACACAAGCAAAAAAAAGATACAAAACTTGCATGGATGCATACATGTTTATTAACACTCTTTTTTTTAAATATTTGTATAAAGTGAGAAATTCAAAGATATGAACCTCTTTCAATGTAGTATATAAAACCGGCGTTTTGACAACAACAATGACATATAACTACAACAATATGCATATAATTTGCATTTATTTCAATAAATTTACACACACACACATGTTCATATGTTTGCGGTCTTTTTCGTTGTGTTTCTCTTTCACGGATTTATTTTAACATTTATGCATACAGCTGTGTTCATAAAAATAGTTGTGAATAGAAAACTATTAATTACTTTACTACAGTTATTGATAACAGTTTTATACAAATCAAAGTAAAAAATTGGATTTTTCAGTTTTTATGTTTCTTATATTCATACATAGGGAGACATATTAAATTAAAAATCGGAATAGGGAACGTACCCAAATTACGTGACCGATTTAGGGGGAGAGGGAGTTCTTAAAAACACCACTCTTGGTTACTAGGGCGGGGGAGGGTCTTAGAGTTTTGCCACGTGGTCAATATCAGCTATTGAATTTGTTGAATTTGAATTTTTAAATGTTTTGAACTATGTTCAAATATAGTGCTTTTTTAACTCTCTGTTTGCAAAGAATTACATAAACCATATTTATAAACTACTACGTGAAAAGTAGTAGGGAGGGAGGGGGTCTTGGCATATACTACGGATGGTCACCGAGGGGGGGGAGGGGGTTAAAAAAGTGTCAAAAATGGGTCACGTAATTTGGGTACGTTCCCATATGTAAAAAAAAGAGTTTGAAATATTATAAGCTGGTGCACTACTATTTTTATGAACACAACTGTTTACATTTGTACATATGTATGTATATAAATATGTAAATGAACGTTGTTGTAGCTGTTACTACTTATGCCCTTTTTTTTATTCTACTTCAAGATTTGCTTTTGCTTATTCTTTTTAGCGCGTCTCGTTTAGCAAGTTAAGCAGCTGAGAGTAGTTAGCACAAGTGACAGCAGCTGTGTGCCTGCCGTCTAATTAACTCACTCACTCACTCAGTCTCAAATGCTCACGCAAGTAACACACTTACACTCACACACACGCACCTGCATACTCGTTTCAAACACACTCACACAGCCACATTCGTTCACGTGCTGAGCAAAGAGCGCCGCTTTAAATTTGAACTGAGCGCAACATTACATATGTACAATAGAAGAAGGAAAAGAGAGTGGGAAATATTCAAAAAAATAATTTATTTTTGTATAATTTTATAGTGTTGTTTATTGCTTGAAAAATGTTAAGCTTTTGTTGTTTTTGCATTTTTAGCTCACAGCTCAGTAAACGTTCGCTTTGAGCTCTGTGAGCGCACACACTCAAGTGATCATTTAATGCGGCGGCTTTTTGTTGTTGTTATTGTATTTTTGAATTTAAACTAAAGCAATTAACTATATTAAATAAATTTACAATCTTAATGATGCATTAAATTGTTTGACAAATTAATTTGTGCCTTGTTGATGATTTTGGGTTTTTGTGCGCTTCAATCATTTGTCATCGCTTGACATCTTTTTATGGAGTATATTTTTTAAAGTAGATAAGTTTTAATTACACTTAAAAAACAGAAACAGTATTGTTGGAGTAACAAAAACCTTTGAAGTGTTCATTTAATGTGTATTTGTTTAGTAAAAACCTCATTAGAAAATTGTTAAAATTTCTGATTTTCTAAATTTTCATTCTATATAAGAAAAAGTATATTTTTCACGAGTGATTTTTTGTTCTTGAAGTTTCTTTGGTCTGTTAATCAAATAAATAATTGTGTTCGTTCAATGGTTTTGTCATATTTTGAGCGCATTTATTTATTTCTTTGCATTTATGGTCAATAAAAATAAAAAGAGTATGCGCTCGCACACACTCTTTCCAAATGTTCTCTCTCTCTCTTTTTCTCTTAGTCAACTCACTCTTTTCGTTAACTTATTCATGATTGTTGGTTTATTAGCTATAAAACATCGAGCAGAGCATTCAAGCAAGAAAAGCCGGCCGTCTGAGTTATTTGCCAAGTTCTTTTTCGAAGTGTTTGCTTTTTTTGTTGTTTTTTTTTTTTGCTACATTAAGTTTGGCGTCTCGCCGCCAACAGTATTTGATTCTCTTTGATCGTTTGCTGCGTCTATGCTTGTGCTCAATCGTCGCGTATGTAAGCCGCTTCGTGTTCATCTTCGTGCTGTCCGTCTGTCACAGTCGTTTGTGTCGACTACACACGATCAACAGCGGCACACACTATTCTGCGGATTGTCGTCGCTGGCCTACGTTTGTTGCGAATGCCGATCACGGTTCACGATTTTATGTACCGCTTTTGTTATTTTTTTGCTTCTAGCGTGTATATGTATATATATAAATAAATTCAAATCATCATTTGCGGCAAAAAGGAAATATTCAAATAACGTGTGTGCGCGTGCGGTACAGCAAAAAAAAAAAAATTGCAAAAAGTCACAAATAAGAAAAATAATATTTTGAAATGCTTAAAAAATAAGCATAAGATATTGGGCAGCAATAATGACAAGTGTATTTATGTTTTGTGCACTTTTACTATTTGCCTGAGTGTGTGTGCGTGTGTTTTCATTTGTGTTTATGTGAATTTATCCAAATGAGATACTTTTATTTAACAATGCTTATGTACATAAATTTATGTATCTGTAAATCTTGTGAATTTAACAGCTGATTACTTCTAACGAGTAACCATACAAAGAAAAAAAATAAAATTATTATTATTCCATATGTGTGTGTGTGTGAGTGTATATAATAAAAGTAAAGATTAATCAATAGTTTACATAAAATAAATAGTTGAATATCGTGAAAAGTGCAAAGAAATTTCGTATACCATTTTACACCTGCAAGTAAAGTAAAGTGAAATAACGAGTGAGTCTCATCAACGACAACTACAACGACAACTGTTTCAACGAGTCAGTCTCGTTCTTTGCCTTTACACGTTTGTTCTTTCTTTGCGTTCGTTCGTTGGACGTTCGTTGGACATCTGACTTTGTCTCGATAAGTTGTTGTTTTGTTGTTGTTTATATAAAAGGGCACGTGCAAGGAACGACAACTTTTACCCATGATGAAATTACTTCATGAATTTATGTTGGATGCGCGTAATGCCGAGGATGTTGCACTCACACAAGAAATGGTAAATGTTTTGCATATTATTTTGTTTAATGTTTGTTAACAACTTTTGTCGCAATTAAAACTTAAGTCAAAATTATTAATAGAAATAAAAAAATATTGTTTTCGGTGAAATTTAAATGTTGTGCGTACACAACTCCCCCCACAAGTTTTCTATCGGATTTAGGTCCCGAGACTGAGCTGGCTATGTCATTGCCTCGATCCCTTCAGATGCAAATCACTCTTTAGCTAGTTTACTAGTGTATTTAGGATCGTTATCTTGTTGAAACGTTCATTTTAAAGGCATATTCCCAGTGACATATGGGAACATAACATATTTCAATATATTAACGTATAGAGTTTTGTTCATAATGCCATCGATCGAATGAAAAAAAAAAACAAGCTGTAACCATGAAATTGAATGGAAATGAAATCTGTTTCGATTAAAATGTGTGCAGAGCAACGTCTTCAAACAGTCGTTACAAATTGAAAGTACAGGGTATGTCGAAGTCGAGAACTCTCGACTGCATTTCCTTAGGTTTTTTTTTTTTGTTTTTGTGACTTATGGAGATGATTTACCAATAATGTTGGTTTTGTAGAAACTATTAAGTTTGTCATGCCGAAGAATCCGGCTAGTTAAAAACAGTGATGTGTTTAAATTGTTCCTTCGTTTAAATTCCTGGATTTTTGGATATTTGCATTCTATTTTAAAAGTTATTATAATAAGTTTTATTTTTTTTTTTATTTTAAAAGATATAAGTTTTATTGTTTGAAATGAAAATGTTTTATTTGATTTTATAATGGTAACAGTTGTAATACAACAAATGTTAACGTCCAAAATTTCTAGCACGTTCGGTTTATCTAGCAAAAATAGATTATCAAAGCTCTACTTTTCTAGTCTACAATAATTATCTGCTTGTTCATCGACTATAAATAGTATCTTGAGCTTTCAATTTATAATGAACCAAGCCAGAATGTCAGAGAAACTATTAAAAAATATAAATAAGTGAATTGCCCCATCTCCAAAAACACTGTGACTGAAGGAATGTAGTGCGGCCAGCTTTTAAATAATAAAAACAAAACAAAAAATCCACAAACTCAACGGTTGTTATTAGATAATCGAGTGGCCACCACCGGTTTTTTACACTACTTCGTTATTTTATTTTTTTTTTCTGACTGGTGGCAACTATGATGGTTGTTGCTGTTAAAGCGCATGAACTGTGCTGTCGTTCTGGCTGTGAATAGATAAAAGACATTGCTAGCATGGCAATTGTTTGGTTTTTGTATGTTTCGAAACATAAAAAAAAAAGAATTTCTATAAAATAAAAAACCAAAAACAAAGAAAGAAAAGGGGCAACTAGTTTGATTAGTATTAGTCAAAGGTAGCGTTATTGTTGTTGTAGTAGTAAAGCCTTTTTAGGGGGCTGTTCTGATTATTTGTTTTTGTTTGAGTTTGAGTTTCATACACACATACACCTAATTTGTTTGTATGCACATACCGGTTCAAAAAAAAAAAAGATACAAATTTAAATGAAAATGAATATTTTCCGGTTTCAATTATTGAGCTATGGGCAGCAGAGCAAGCAACAGATACAGAGACAATATGAGTAACAAACATCTAACAAGCGTTAAACAAATGCTTGTAAGTCTATTTCATGCTTGATTGCATGATGATGTCTGTCTGTCTGTCTGCCGACTGTTGTCTGTGTCGTCTGTCATCATCGTTAACTATGGCAATGATGATTAGAGTTGTGTTGATTTGACTCGAGTAGTTCTCGTAGTTAGACACGGCACACACATCAAGTATTATGCTTTACACAGTGCTAAACAAAAGTCTGGCAGTTATAGAGCCAGACAGTCAACCAGCCAGACAGCCAGTCAGTCAGTTGTAAATGCAGGCGTGGCACAAATGACAACTTTGTCAATGTTATTTGGATTTAGTTGTTCAAAATGACTCAATTTGAAAATTGCAGAATAAAAAATAAAATGAAAATAAATATGAAAAGGCAAAAAGAAATGCTATTTTTTTGGGCATTTTTTTTAAATTCTAACTAGTGTTGTCTTGGTTGTCAATGGCAATTTGATACCATTCCAATGCCATCAATGCAAGTCAAGGCGAGAGAGATATGACAGACAGACATTTAAATGCTGTATAAGTTGGTGTTGTATCTTTTTAGCGACAACTTGTAGTACAGACGACTTGTCGGCTAACGGAATCCATAAACAGGCAGACATATTGATAGATAGATACACTATACACACGTACAAGAGCAGGTTGAGACATGCTGACACGCATGTATTTGTAATAAAATATTAATCATGCTATCTTAAACCAAAAGTAAAAAGCGTGGAAATAACATAAAATTGGACAAGTCCTTTTTTGCTTAACTTGAAATATTCGATTGAATTTTTGGAATGAGAATCATGTCAGCACAAAATCTATTAAGGATTATGACGTGCAAAAGAGTTTTGTTTTCTCTCCTTACTTTTATTTTATTTTGTTCTACTGAGTCACCAATAACTTTCAGTAAAAAGTGCAATAAACGCATTTTTCTTACTTCATTTGACACTTGCGTGCCTTCATTTGTTGCTACCAAAAAAGTAGAGAATAAAGTTCGAAAATCAATTGCTAAACGACTTAAAGGCAAAGCTGTCAAAAGGCACGGCGTAATAATAAAGAAAAAGCAAGGAAGGTAAACTTCACTCAAACATAATGAAGCTGAAAGTTTGTGCTTTGGTTTTGTATTTATGTATGTATTAATGTATTTTTTTTTGTTTCCTACAACAAGTTGATTTCTGCTTGAAGACTTTGTCGTCGTCGCTGTTGTGTTGCGCTTAAATATTTTGTTATAAGGCACGCGAGAGAAGCAGTGAATGTATTGAAACGTAGAATGTACGAAAGTAAGAAAGAAGGGAAGAAACAAGAAATCAATGAAATAAATACTGAGGTCTTTGTACTCTTCAACGGCACATGTGTGTAAATCTCAGTCCCTTGACATTTTTTTTTGGTTTGGTATTGAATTTTTTGGTTAAATTTGATTTGTTGCTTAAAACCGAAATGGGAAAAAATCAATATTAGCTAAATAATTGTTTGATTTCATTATTGTTGATGTTGTCAAACTAGTGTTTTTCTTGTGTATAACAAACATACATACTGACACACTGATGGAAAAAATAATAGAAACAACTTGTTTTGTTTGTAACATTCAAGTTTTCTTCATAGTAACAAGGCACTGAAAAGTGAGGACCAAAAGTTTATCTCTGCAAATTCTTAATTTAAAATACTAAAACAGACTATTATTTAATATTTTGTTATTGCACCATAATTTTTCAAAACTTCGGCGCACTTACGGCCCATGGAATCCACCAATTTCCTGCAAATTGAAGGATCAATAGTGTACCACTAAACTTGCACTTTTTTTCATAAATCGTCCTTGTTTTTGGACAGGAAAACCACACTCACAACATTATACTGCCACCACCATGCTTAATCGTTTTTATTGTGTGTTTTGGATCGTGTGCAGTATTTTCTGGGCGTCTACACTTAGGTTTTCCATCAGATCCAAACAAATTTATCTTTGTTCCATCTTTCCACAAAACGTTTTAAAATTTTTCTTGTTTACTGCCTTTTTGCAAAATTGATACGGATGTTGATAATCTTTTTGCTGAAGAATGGAACCTTCCTAGCAGAATGTACTTTCAAGTATGCCTATATCCGTCTTTATCGTATCGTACGACTAGTGTCAGGAACATTGTTTTCCTTTTTCAGTTCTTCTGATAAAAAGAATGGGGTTTTCTTTGACTGCCGAATTAAAAGTTTGTCGAACTTTTAAGAGGTTGTTCGCGTTCTATCGTTGGTATTGCCTTCATTATTAAGATTTCGAATGAAATTAATTTCCATATCGAAGTTCACTACATGACTTAAGCAAATGCTAATCGTCTGAAATATTTGTATGTATTATGCATCTCATGGAACACGTAATGTTCATGGGTTATTTAGATAAACGAAATATTAAAGAATTTTTTAATAAAAGCTGTTAAATGTATGACTCATAAAATTCATGACAGATTTGTTTTCGTTGGCTTTTGGTTTAAGTATGATTTTCAACCCTTTGCTTAAATAAGAGTTAGAACTTCTTGTTGACTGCGCTTGATTGGATTTATATGCGATATTTATATCTGTGTGTTCGCTCTTCTAACTAATTTTGATTCATCACCATTTTGGCTGATTGCATGTTAGCTTATATTTCAAGCCAACTATTGATTTTGACACACATACATCATCGTGACATGAAATAAACTTTTTTTTTTATTTTTTATTGCCAAATTTAATGAGAATCAGTAAGGACACTAACTTCAGGCTTGCTGAAGATTGTATACTCTTTACTCCCTTTTTGGATTTTAAAGCTATCATCTCAATTTTTTCACAAGAACATCTTGGTCGTCAATAAATACACACTGCGAATTTGGTGAAGATCGGACAACTATAGCATACAGCTTTCATATGAACAATCAGTCAAAAATTCGATTTTAGTTAGAACAACTTTTTTCTTTTTAAATATATACAGATCAAACTTTGCAATTACGTTTTTATACATGCTTGACCATACTCCATAGTTTCACAAGAATCGGTCATAAGGGCGTGGCACCGCCCATACAGAGAAAAACTTAAAAATGCGATTTCTTCTTAGTGGAAAAACGGACGGATTTTCCAATAAAAATAATGGAGAAAATGGTTGCAAGAGTATAGGGGATATCCATAAATTATGTGAAGTTTTTTTTCCCAGTAATTTATACCCCTCTCCCCTTTTGGTGAGATATTGACGAACCCTTCCCTTTGTATCTCACATTCTTAAAATTTTGAAAAATATTGTAAATAAATGGACTGAAAAGTTCACATGAGATGTCCGATCATCCCCCCTTCCCCTAGATGGTTTTTGGTGAGATTTTGCTGAACTCCCCCTCCCTTAATGTTATCTTAAGTAATTTATGGACGTCCCCAGATAAGTTTTGGCAAAGCTGAAAATTTTTGTTGTTTTTTTTTTTATTAAAATAATTTATGGTTCCAAAAATTTAAAGTAATTTATTTTCAAAGAAAATAATGTTTTTTGTTGTTTACTTTTTGTGTTTTTATATAAATAGATTTGCTAATACATTATTCTGTAATTCAAAGTCACCAACTTTTCGTTTATAAAATCATGTATACTGTTGATTGTTTTTGTTTGTTTGTATGTTTGCTGCCATTTTATGCCATTATTTCGCTATGTGTGATTTTGTTTTTTGTGTCAAGTGCATGAATATAACATGTTGTTTTCAAGATTTTTCACAATTCGGCAACTTAATCGCTTCGCAGTTATACTTCTTCGTTTTAATTTTTTTTTTGTTTTGTTTTTTTTTTTTGCCGCAATTAAATTATTTTTAATGACTGCCTTCAAACTTTTCTAATTGTATATTTCAAACTATATAATTTGTTTATAATAATTGCCTAAATTTGCAAATTGTTATTGTTTTTGTTTTAAGGGGGTATTCTAGTGTAGGATTTTGAAAAAATCATTTTTTTTTTTTTTTACATTTTCTTAAGGTCCAAACCCTTAAGAATATGTGCCTAAAAGGGTTTTTCAAAATTCGAAATATTTACGGAGTTATAAGCGTTTTTGTGATGAAAGGTACTAGTGTCGCTTTACGCTGAACAAAACTTTAAACGCGATTTTCTCGAAACTACTTTTTTCGACCTGGTTGGCAGGATATCTCGAGTTCTAATTATTCGATTGACTTGAAATTTTGAGTGAACTTTCTTAATACATCCCTCTATCGTCCCTACCTCGGATAATGCAATACAATTAGTTTTACTATTTTTAAAAAATCCATGAAGGCAAAAAAAAGAGGTAAAAAACATTTTTCATTTTTAAATCGTCGCCATTTTGTGAAATTTTTTTTTAATTTTTTACCCGAGGTAGGGACGATAGCGATGTCTTTCCTGAGAATAACTGCGTTTTTGTTTTTTTTTTCGGACACTACAAGGATTGGAATCCTGCCAACCATGACCCCACCTTTTTTTTTTGGCCTCTACTTTGCGACATTACAACTCGATAAATATAGCTTTTTTTTTTTTTGGGGAAAATTTTCTTGTATTCTTGAAATATCAAAAAATACTTTGCAAAAAACCGAATACTAAAAATATTTTTATATTTTTTTTTATCGTGCGATGAAAAACGACTAAAATTGAGGCTTCTACACTAGAATACCCCCTTAAATATTACACTTCTTTTGTTTTGTTTGGTTGCGTCGAAGACTCAGAGTCGCAACGACGCCAAATTTGTTTTTTTTTTTCGTTTGACTTACATCATTTTTAATAATAAGCAAATATTTTTAGTTGTTGTTGCCGTTGCCGGAAATTCCTCTTTTCTTATATTGTACATATATTTTGTGTAACCAGCAAGAAATTTTGGTTTTAGCTTCTTCTCATGTTTAAGTAAGTTTTATTTATTTGTATCCGCATGTTTGTATGCTGATAGGAAATTGGCATTGGGTTTGTGTCATGTATAAAACAAGTGTGCTCTTTCTGCAATAAAAAGACAGTAATTCTGCTATGATTTCTTAAATCCTTATACAGTAAGCTTTTCTACTCAATTTTTGGAAACTGACTTTATTGACAAAATACGCTTGAATTATCACAATGAAGTAAGAACTGTGTTAGGTGGTCGGTAATAGGACACTTTACGTTATTTGGTTTTGAAACTTATTTAACATTTTCTTTTAACACTTTTGTACCAATTATTTGGCTAATTTGTTGCTGCGTCACTTATAAGAAAGATTGAAATTTAAATCACTTTGCGTAACCGAAGTGAAAAGAAATTACGTTTGGTTTTGCGTTTCTATTAACATTTCCACAACTGAACGAATGAAATCAGAAATTTGTGAATCAATACGCTTAACAAATGGTTTATTTTGCCACACTGTAGTATCACACAGATACAACTGTTTGTATTGTATTTGTATTGTTAAGTGAAAAAAAGATAAAAATAATTACATATATAAAGAAATACGAAAGTAAATAAATAAATATATATTTTCTTTGGCGTGCGGAAGGCGGAAATATCCGTAGTCATAGTACAGTGGTGCCTAACAATATTAGAACATTTATGGTACAAGCGCATATTAGTTTTGTGCGCATCGAAAATGCATGTAACACCCAGAAGGAGACATCTCCGACTATTCAAAGTGTATACCATATAATCTTTATGGGACTGGCCACGCCCCCATATAATAAAAATGTAAAACGCTTTTATCTCTGGAACCATATTTCCTACAAGAATGACTCTTTTTTGTATGTATGCTTTAGGATAAAGAATAATAAGATTCAATCATAAAATGGGCGGATAGGAAAACTTTGTAGCTCTGGAATTTATTGGTCTATAAGAGTAAAGATTGGTATACATAATATTGAATAGAAAAGAAATCGGGCGGGGCAATGCCTTACAATAGCCGTTAAAAATGTACAATTCTTTACTGGTAACTGGTGCCTTGATTTCTATTGACTTGACTTGACTTTAATTAGTTAAATTTATTTTCGAAATATGTTTCCATGTCATGGAGTTTTTACTGTACTTTGCTCTCAACAGTCCGGTTGCAAATTAAGGTTTTTTTTGTTGATTTTTTCCTTTTTTATTCTCATTGATTTACGTTTGACTTTGAAGCCGGCAAACGCATGTTTTCGTAAGCCTACATCGCTTTGTGTGTCTGTCGGATTTTTTATGGTAACATTTTTGCTCAATGCTTTTATTGTCATTTATGTTTAGGTAGCAAATACGTTGGTTTTCTAAGCAGTTGCCTTTCTAAAGCGACTCACTTTTTTTCCAGACTAATTTGCGTGTTCAACATTTTTTCTTCGTTTGTGCTAAAAAAAAAAAAAATCACAGTCAATTACATGCAACAATAACTGAGTTTTTTTTTATTTTTAAGTAAAACTTCTTATTCGACTTTTTTTTATTGAATATTGTTTGAATATCGTTTGTATTAATTTAACTAAGTTATGTTTGTTTTTTTAAATTTTATTTGTTTAATAATAAGCAGAAGTTCAAAGCAGAAATGATTTAACAAAAAGTCTTACGTGCTATGCTATTTTTAACCGAAGCGCCAAAACAAAAATTTGCATAAGTAAAAAAACACAAAAACAAAATTTAAATAATAATAAAAGAAACAATAACAACAACAAAATGAACAAAAGTCAAAGCAAGAGCATCAAAAATTATTCTTCATTAACATCAGAGCGATATAAGTGATTAATGTGATTGTGTGCGTTTATTTCGACACCCGCGCTCACGCTTTGTTCAAATTGCGGAAAAAACAAGAAAGAAGAAAAAATAAGAAAACCAAACAAAGTATATTTTATTACAAAAATTGTTGAATGAAGCGTTAAAAGCGCCGAGCTGAGCATATTTTTGCACGTACTGTTTTCAAAATACTTTCCTTTTATTTTTGCTAACTATTTGCTTTTGTGTTGCAACAAAGCAAGAAGGTAAAGAAATGCGAAGAAAATGCTTTAAAAAATTACGTGGCGCCGTGCAATTAAAGTCTTTTTTTTAGAAAAGTAAAGAAGAAAAGAAAAGAGTTTATAACTTTGCAATGTCAAATTGACAAAAACAAATAATGTGTAAAATATAAAAAATTAAATAATGATAAAAAGTGAAAATTCATTCATTTTAATTGACATTGTTGTTATTGTTGTTGCTATGCTTATGCCTGCATTCGACCCAATTTAAACATTTTTATTTTTTCTTTACTTTTCGTTATTTTTTTTTTTGTTTGGTTTGAGATGTTGTAGTTGTTGTTTTAGTAAAGTTTGCGCCGTGCTTTTGACGTTGGCGACGGAGGCTCATTTTTCGCACTTAATGCAAAAATCGTTCATTATTGTTGTTATTGTAGATGTGTTTTTATGTTTCTGTGTGTGTGTGTGTTGAAATGCTTTTGTTTAATAGGTAAATATTGTTTTTTCTTTTTTGTTTTGTTTGATTTGTTTACATGTAATTAAATATTTTCTGGGTCGACTTTTAACAAACGCGTTTCTCTTTACATTGTTTAATGTTTAATGCATGCGTTTTTTCCGCTACACTCTTGATTTATTTCTAATTATTAATAATAACGGCCCTAGGGATATAAGCCTAGTGAATCGGCCCCGGAAAGATTAAAAATTGGTACTTTGGGGGAATTTTGGTGCTAGTTAGATAATAAAATTTTAAAAATTTCAGATCGCCAACTCAATTAGTTTTCGAGAAAAAATTAAAAATGTTAAAATAAAAAAAAAAAAACAGTTTTACTCAGGAACGGCTTTATCGATTGGCTTAAAAATATAATGTGTTTTGGCGGAACTCTTTATAAAAAAATCAATAGCTATATAGCTTTTTAAGAAAGAGAATAGTTTTTTATTAAACCATGGTACACTTTTAAATCTATTTTTATTTTAAGTCTTATATATTACCCTTTAACTATTTATTTTTTTCAGATTTTTAAAATGGGTACTCCATAGTTAAAAAAAATAAAAACAATTTTCAGTTGAAGTAATATCATTACTTTAGCAGATGAACCAATTTTTTATCTTTCTGTGGCCGATTTACTAGGCTTATATCCCTAGGGCCTTTTTGTATTATATTTTTGGGCTTAGAAACGCAAATTTTCTAATATATTTAGATTACATATTTTCAATGTAATTATCTTGTTTTGCAGAATGTTATGTGCATGTGTGTGTATGCGGATTTTGTACTGTTAGCAACCAATTGTGTTTGTGTCGGAAGTATTTAGTTGCTTTTTGCATTTTATTTTGTGTAATTAAACAATTTGTGTGTTTAAAGTAATTAAAATGTGATACACGTCGACTTTGTTGTATTAAATGTCATTTCGTATGAAAAACGATAACGATTGTTTGGAAATTCAATAAAGCATGTTTTTAAATGCATAATTAAACATGCTTTTTTCAATAAAGTTTTAATTAGTTTAGCTTGAAATAACTTAAATTGACGTAATTTGTGTAAATTGTTTAACAAATTTTCCACTTTGATAAATCTCCTTCCATAAATGTTGGCGTTTAATCTGATTTATTTCAATTTGTTTAAAAATCAAAGCCATATTCGTGTTCTGCTGTTTAGTGTTTTACTATATAATCAAGATTAAATATTTATATAACATTGGACACATTTTAATATCATAACTTGATTAAGTTAATCAGATTACTGAGAGTTTGTCTGCGACTTAAGAGTTTTCCACTCTATCTTTAAGAATGATTTATCTTTGTAAATTATATTTATTAAATTATCTACTGGTAAGGATAATTATGACAGTTTGTTCAATAATAATTAAAAAAATTTCCATTTGTGTATCTCAAATATCGCAGGCCTCTTGCACTAACCTCACGAAAACCGCAATTTATTTCTGCGATTAGAAAAACAGTACGCCACCAATGTCATTTAAGCGTTGAATAATAGTGTTGATGTGCACACGATTACTTTTTGTATGCATTTTTATCCTAATATTTCGTTAAGCATTCATGTAATAGCGACGATATTTAAAAAAGTATCTAAGGATGGACGGACGAACGCATAAGTGAGTGATGTAAACTACATTACATGTAAACTTGGCTCAATTTGATGCATTCGGGAGAAGGTGTAAATTCGCTCGCCTGAAAGTTATATGTAGAAAAAAAGTATTTAAAGAAGAAGCATCAGCAGCAAGTGGTGTGAATGGGGCTTGTATCGTTATGTTGATAAGTAGGTTGTGTTCTTTGTCATTGTTATACTTGTTGTCAAGCGTTCAGATTTGCGTGCGCATAATTTTGATTAGACTTGCTTGCCTCTGTTGCCTGTCTGCCTGCCTGCCTCTTCAGTGAGAGAAATAGCAAATAAATAAGCGAGCAAAGGCATATGTTGCGGTTAATATGTATTGATGAACATATGTATATTATACGTATACAAGGTATCATTCATATCGTTGACTGACTGATGGTCAACAACGTTGCCACACTTAAATCAACAGATAAGTAATTAAATATTTAAGCATGGCACATTATCATTTTGAACTTGTTTGGGTTTCGCTTAGAAAGTCAAATGGCTGAAAAATAATTTTTATTATACTTCACTTTCAATAGTAAAGTTAATTAAAATTTGTTACTTACAGAAAAAAAATTGTGTGTATTTTTTGTTTTTGCTTATACGTATTGCTTTGTTGGGACTGTTAGAGGGTGTTCCCCCACCCAATTTTCAATCGAAATGGATTTTACTTCCATTTAATATCAAATATACCAATTTTAAATTCTTCTAGACACTTTCGTTCTAGAAATATTGCATATAAAACTTTCCTTTTTTTTTTTTATAAGTATGTTAAGCTATTTAAGAAAAAATTGTAATCCCTGATGAAGGTGGAAAATGCCACCGGAAAGAAAAGTGGGACAATGTTGTTTGAACTAAAGTAATTTTTATATCGCTGAACATAATTTGCTTTTTTAACCCGTTTTTAATTTACAAAACGAGTTTGATTTCCTTTATTATAATTTCAATGAGTACACAATAATATGCAAAGCTAATTTGTGATTGGGCCAGACCATAACACATATCTTTCATTTTCTTTTGAATATTATTTATTATTTAGACACAAATTATTCAAAGCCTACTTAGCTAAAATATCTGAGTTGCGACAGTTTTTTTGTTCAGAAGGGCGTTCACTAGATTTCGTTTGCTAGACCTGCTATCTGCTACAGATGCGAGAACTACTGAATACCCTTATTGTATTAGCTTTGCGTAAACTTTTGAATCGATTTGCATATTTTATTTTTACGACAGTTTATTTGCTGTAAAAAAAAATATAAAGCTTTGCTCAATGGGTTAAGTTTTGCTCAATTATTTTTTCCTTGTTATGAAAAAACAAAAAATAATTATTTTTAAATGGAATTCTTCGGAAAGCCTTGTAATAAAATAAGCCGGCGTTGAATCAACTGTCACACTTAACTGGATTAAACTTAATGTGTCGTATAAATGACAATCATAGCTATTCGTTTGGAATTGCCATTGCCATAAACTGCATGTATTTCAATACTCAACATGACCAAACTTGCTGCTAATGTTGGTTGTGTTATTATTAGTGAAGTTGTTACAACCAGAATTGTTAACTGTTAGTTCTGCAATGCCATAAAGTGTCAATCAAAAAACGCGACATTTTGCAATTATTGTTTTACATCGAATTGTGGTTTTAAAGTTTTATGTATTCGTGTATTTATGACGTTAATTTGAAATACTCAAGTTGACTTGACTGGTTGACAAATCTGCGGTGTAAAAATTAAAATTCTCGTACAGCATTTTTTTTTTTTACTAAAAAGTTAGATTTTTATACTTTCGCGTATGTGAATAGTATTATAACTTCGTCCTGTAACTTCACATGTTATAAGGGAGGCAGGAAAACTATTTTGATCAAATATCAAAATAAGTAAGATTCAATCGAAAAAATGGGTGTGGCACAAAGAGAGTGCGTGAAGTAGAGATGGGCGCGGGCCTAACTTTTGAGGCCCGGCCCGGCCCGGTATATTTTCAAATAGGCCCGGACCGGCCCGGCCCGGCCCGATGAAAATTACTTTTTTTTCGGGAATTAATTAAAGTTTAATAAGATCGTTAACATAAAACGAAAAATAAAATTTTTTCATTTGCTAAATCATTTTTCTAATAGATTTCAAATTTAATTCTTAAAAATACATATTTTTGTTTGATATTCCGCGCCAATGCCTGAAAAAATGTCAGATCTTTTGGATTTTTCCAAAATGTCAGTATGCAAGATTCAGACGAGTCAAAGTTTAAATATTTATAGAACTTATTCTCAAATTCATTTTTTTTTTTCCAATTTTCTCTTTTTTAACATGTTGACGTCCATGAATTAGGAAAATTTTGGGCCTTTCGGGCTTCTGAAGTCAGGCCCGAGGCCCGCATTTTTCACAGAGGCCCGTCGGGCCCCAGGCCCGGCCCGGCCCGTGCCTATCTCTAGCGTGAAGAGTATATAATCTTCGTCCTTACAGCTTTTTTTTCTGCTTTACTGTTTTAATGTTTCCACCGTGTTTTCCGCTTGAACGCATGTCATGAACCATAAAAAAAATCATAAAATAAACACCAGGTTAAAGTCAAAGTACTGCGAATTTCGTGGCAATGAATTTGTTATCTGAAAACATAAAATCTTAATTTAATTTTCCTTGAATGTAATTTAAAGAAAAAAATAAATCTTTAGTTTGTTTTTAACAAAACTCTCCACTTTTGTAGAGTTTCTATTTGTGTTTAAAACAACTAAATTCGTTGAAATTTTTTGAATGTTGCATAACTAATTATATCATTCGAAAACTTTTTGATAAAAATTTATCTAAAAGACAGTTTTTGTTTTTATATTTTAGTTCTTTGAGTTTGCGATACATAACCTTTTTATTTTTGGTGATTATTAAGTCTCAACTTGTTTATTGTTGTCAAAACGATTTGTAGTGTCCACAAATGATGTAACTATAGACACGAACACTTGAGTGTTCTTTGAACCGACCGACTGTCGGTTGTCATCAAAGGGCTTTCATCTGACCAAGAGGCGCATTGAGTGGAAACGAAGAGTAATTGACTGTGTGTGTGTGTGTGTGTGTGTGTGAGAAAGTGGGACTTGGAAAAGAAGAGGACTAAATTGCAAATACTTCAGCCGGGTTTTCACTTACTTTACTCAGCTTATCTCACTTGATGGTTATTTCTTCTTCTTTTTTTTTTTGTTCGTTTTCTTTCTACTTTTTTTTCTTCATGTTTGTGTTACCAGGAATTGGGTCGTTCATTGACAGACGACGACATAATGTATGAAATGATCTAACCATGTTGTGTTTCTATATAGTCGATAGTCGAACTATGGGCTGCCACAGATATAATTTATGTTCAATAACTCGAAGTCGCTCAATAGAGCCAACATCCAACATTAGTACATTTCCGGCGAATGCCTTTTTTTGCATTTGCCTTGCATCCTGTCGTTTGTTGTAGTCTTGTTGATGATTACTACGCTAAGGCTCGAAAGTGACTATGATGTTACCTCTTCCTATAAATAGCTGCAATGGGATTGAAAACAACTTGTCTACTTTGCAGCTGCTTATTCATTTATAAAGTTATTACTTGAATTACGGAAATTTCATTTGCTGCTTTGGTGTGGAACGGCAGCAACAAACTTCCGTCCAAGTTATAACTTGAATTGCATAATCAATTTAGTAAAGTAGTTGAATTGAATTGCTTAAGTAAAATTGTTTATAAATAGTTATTTGATTTTTTCCCTTCAACTGTTTTTGAATTCTTATTTATTTGCTGTTTTTAAATTTGTATTTTAGATCACGACATCCACTGCCAAAAAACTATGGGAAAAATCCGATGGCAAAGGCGGCACCTCAACCTCTGGCGGGCCACTTAATCCGCTACAAATACCCGGCGTTAGCGATCATTCGGTATGGAAGGATCACACATGGTCGACACAGGGGGAAAACATTTTGGCACCGCCACGTCCGCGCACGTTTCCACATGCACCATCAGATACATCGAACAGCGGCAATGCAGGCATTTTGAGGTTAGCTTAAATTTATTTTTGGAGACAATTTTTTTTTTTTTTTAATTCTTTTATTTTAATAATATACTTATTTTGTTTTTCTTTTGGTTGTTTCAGTCCACGTGATTCAACATGTGTTAAAATGGTTGAATATGTTTTGGGTGGTTCGCCAACCAACAAGGAGAGTCCACTTTCGGGCTTGGAGCCGCGTTTGCGTAATTTAAAATTTGATGATAACGACAAGGTGAGTTTTAAAATGGTGATGAGAGCACTCCTGCATATCAATATAGAGATGAAGTCAGATGAAGTTTAAGGAATAGATATTCGAATAGTCATTGATAAAAGAATGAACAGATAGTTGTTTGAATAGACATATTGATACATATGATGGATTAAAATAAAGTTTTAAGTATTGTTAGTAAATCTTCACTTGTTTAACAAGGAAGATTGAATCTCAAGATTTTTCATCACATTTGGCTGCTTTAACTTTTCTAATACCTTTTCATATTCATTCTCTTTTTTGCAAACAGTCACACGAAGACAAGGAAAAGGCAAATTCTCCGTTTGACTCAAACGGCTTAAAGAAAGAAGATCAAGTCTCAAACACAAATGGTGTTGTTGTCAATGGCATCGAGGACGATAAAGGATTCAAGTAAGTACAACATTGAAATTTAATAAATATTCGTGTGATACTGCAAAACAACAAAAAAAAGAAAGTTTAAAAATTATAGCAATTGAGAACTTTTCCAAAAAGCATTTATAATGTGCTTGCAACTTTTGCTAAAGTCAGCTTTTTGAGTATGAGACTTTTTCACAAGTTGATTTGCGAGAGTCATTTTGCAAGTGCGACACAAAAACCACACACACACACACACAAACAAACACATGTGTATACGCACACACACACTTGGTATTAAGATTGACGATGTTGCATATACTTGTATATTATGCCACTTGCTCCGGCTCTTTTGCTGCTGCATGACTTTGCAAGTTTTGCTACTTCTGTTGCTGTTGTTGTTGTTGCTGTTGTTGTTTCTGCCACTGCTATTTGTCTAGTTAAAGTCTGCCTCGGCACAAAGGCAAGCAGCAAAAGCAACTATGTTGTTGTCGTTGCCGCTGCTGGTGCTGGTCTCTGTCTGGGCCTGAGTCTGAGTCTGGATTTTGTTATTTGTTGTTGTTGCTAGTTTAACGACTGATTGTTTTTTTTTTTTTTTCAATGGCATTGACATTAGAATGGCTTAAACTGGTTTCTTCAAGGTTCTGTCATCGCCGTCGCCTATAACCAGAAGAGCACAGACATAAAGACACTTTAGTACAACTGAACTCAGTTTGGTTTCATTTTGTTATGTTCTCGACTGGAATCGACTCTACTCTTCTTTATTTTATATTATTACGTGAACGTATATTACAATGCCTTCTAGTTGACTTTTATTATATTCGCTTTGAGCTTTGTCTGTAACCTCATATCATCTTTTGATGTCTGTTTCTCTCTTTGTTGGGCTGAACTTAACATACTTGTTGCATATTACGTATGTTGGTTCAATTTATCAACACAATTATCGGTTTACAAGAGGACGCGTAGGTTGGCCTTAAGTGACATTTTCTTATTTCATTTTTTTTATGTGTCTGCTTTTTGGCCCACACATTTTGAATATAGGCCACTTTATTGTTGCTGTTGTTGTTTGTGATAATTTTTAAATTATATTTATTTTTTGCTAATAATTTTATTTTTGAAAATATTTTGACTTTCGTTTTAATTTCTTTTCGTATCTCCGTATCCGCCCACTGCTGCATTTACTTTTATTTTACTTTGTGTACTTTATTTAGTCTTTTTTTTTGGTAGACAACTGTACTTATTTTTTTCGTGCCGATCGCCAATAAAAACCTGAATTAAGGGGGGACATCACAGTAGCACACAAATAAATTGGTACATTTTCGGCAATTAATTTTGGTAGGGTTTTTTCGATATTTTGATTTTTCACAAAATGGTGCATGTTTGAAACAAAAAAATTAAGTTTTTAACAAAAAAATACGACATAAAATCGTCTATAAAAATATATCGAAAAATCCTACGTAGCTCCGTGAAGAGAGATATTTCGAAGCTACTGACAAATTTTACTGTGATTTCCCCCCTTAAGCAATATTCGACCTGCTCGGTTATGGCATTGATAGTAATGAAAATTTTATACTCTGTCCAAATTTTAGAGACTTAATGTTTTTTTTTTGCGCTTAGATGAGTTTTTGGAACTTTATCTAGAGAAGAAAAACATTACCAAATAACGGACAAAAGATTTCTGGGCAGTTTATTGAAGAAGAGTCTTATAGAAATTAAATTTTTTTGTGTCCAATTATTCCAATTAACAAATTTAATTTTTATTCATACAGATATATAATAATTCGATTTCTTTATTTAAATATGACATTTAAGTTGCCTTGTGGTCGTATGTATATGTGTAACAGCAACTGTGAAATAATTTGAAAACTTGTTGCAAACACAAAAAAAAAAAAAACCGGATTGAATTCGATGTTATTTTTTTCTCAAGTCTTTAAGGTGGCTGGCTTACTTATTGTAAATGCTGTTGTTGCTTTTGTTTTACTTCTTGTAATTTCTCATTGCCGGCTTGCCATCGCAACGCAGCGCAAGGTTTGGCTTAGTTTGGTTGGTTGTCCAAAAACGTGTTTCAATGCCAAACGTAATAACAGTTATGATGTAAGTGTGTGTTTATACGTTGAAATACTCCAACAATAATAACAACTACAATCCAACACTACACAACACAACATCATAGTCATCGTCTGCCGTAACAATATTGATTATTATTGTATTTTTATACTCTTGCAAGAGTTTATTAACTTTGTCATGAAGTTTGCAACGCAGAGAAGAGACATTTCCGACTATACAAAGTATTTATATTCTTTATCAGCACGACGAGACGAGTTCATATAGAAATGACCCTCTGTCCGTCTCTCCGTCTGTTTCAATGTGAACTCCTTCTAGAGTTTTTTAATTTTAAATTCAGAAAATTTTCTTAACCTTGCAGGCAGTTTATATGTAGAAACCAGCTTGATCGGAACACTATATCATATAGCTTCCCTTGGAACAATCGGTCAAAAATTCGGTTTTGATTAGGGAAAATGTTTGCAAAAGTATATAAGTTTCGGCAAAGCTGAACGACTTTGGTCAGTGACTATAAAAGCAACAACAAGTTGTGGTGAACAGTTGGTCTGACTGCCATTTATTTACTTCTTTTATATATTTTGTTTTTGTGCAGAATTGGGAAAATTCATGACCCATAATAATTATAGTGAGACTTTGTCGGCGAATTGACGCGTGTTGTTGCTTTTCATACTCTGTACATTAATGGTACGAGGGTATATTAGTCTTGTTGGCATCGAAAAGTATCAGAAGGATACATCTTCGACTATACAGATTATAAATGTTCTAGATCAGTATTGACAGAGAAATCGATTTATCCACGTCCGTCTGTATGACCACCTAGATCTCGAAAACTATAATAGATAGATTCTGTTATTCATTAAGCAGTTCAAGCTTATTTTGTTTTTCATCTCAGAGGCATAGTTTATGGATGAGGTGTAAATAACTGGAGCTACTTGGGTAAACAATTTTCTCGGTTGGCTTTTGAAATATGAACAAAAAATTCGGAGTGTGTATAGCTGATTCGAACCCCAACAAAGTGGAATAGAAAACTGGGTTAGCCAAGCCCCCATATAGTAACAATTTAAAACTCTTATATTTCTGAAACCATTTTTCGTACATAGAAAAACATTATATCTCTGGTACAAATCGATCCAAAAGAGTAAAAATTGGTACATTATTAAATGGATATAAATGTTATATTATTAAATGGTATATTATTAAATGGAAATGAAATATGTTTCGATTAAAAAGTGGGCGGGGCAAGAGGAAAGTCGAACATTTTCGACTGCAATTCCTAACTTGTTCTTTTTGGATTTTGTTGATGCTAGTTTTCATTTTCATTATTATATATGTGTACATACAGTATGTCAAGAAAGTGTTTTGACAGAGGAAAAAAATCACATTTCTCAACTTCATTTGCAAAAATAAACCACTTCTCGAAGTACAAAAATTTTTTTTATATTTTATTTTGATTATGTATGCATCTAAGATCTAAATAACAACAAAAAATAACTGAATATATTCAGTTTCAGTACTTAAAAAAAATAAAAACAAAAAACAGCCATATTTTTCAGTGTCAAGAAAGTGTTTTGACAATAGCTGTAAACCTGTGTTAACCGCGCTTTAGTGCAAGTATCGTTAGAATTGAACTTTTATGTGTTGACCTACACAAAGCCTTAGCATTCTTTAGTTCTTTTGTAATAAACTTTCTGGTGACAAGTTTGTTATTGGCCACAAAACAATGCCAGGAATGAGAATATCGAAGGATGTCATTCAACTGGTTTATTATAACCACCAGATCGGCAAAAGCATTCGGGATCTAATTGAGATGTTTACCCTGTCTAGTGAGACGATTCACAACATATTAAACAGAGCAGAAAAGGAAAATAGACTGGGTCATAAGCCAACAAAAGGCCGGCCTCGGAAAATTTACAATCGAGATGAACGAAAATTAGTAAGAAAAGTGGCAGAAAACCCACAAACATCGCTTAAATCCATTGCAAAAGATCTTGAGGAGGCCACCGGTGTCCGAGTTTTTCACGAAACCGTCCGAAGTCTGCTGAAACGGAACGACTACACATCCCGTGTAGCCTCTAAAAAGCCTTTACTGTAAAAAGTAAATGTTGAGAACGATTGTAGTTTGCCCGAAAGCACCAGAATGACTTTTGGAATAATGTGATACTCTGCGATGAGTCCAAAATTATGCTATACTATAATGGCGGGCCATCCAGAGTCTGGCGGAAGCCTTTAACAGCTTTAAAAAGTATCAATATAATTCCAACAGTTAAGTTTGGAAAATTGTCCTATATGGTGTGAGGCTTCATATCGCGGAACGGGGTTAGAGAATGGGCTTTTATAGAAAACACTATGGATGCTAAACAGTACTTGGACATTTTAAAATCAAATCTAAAAAGCAGTGCAAAGAATTTTGCATTTTATGATGGAAACAGGCCAACTTTTAAGTTCTATCAAGATAATGACCCTAAACATAAGGCTCGTTTGGTAAGGATGTG
The DNA here is from genome assembly GCA_034638295.1 of Phortica okadai. Lineage (NCBI taxonomy): Eukaryota > Metazoa > Arthropoda > Insecta > Diptera > Drosophilidae > Phortica > Phortica okadai. The sequence goes on from CM067849.1 coordinate 37,349,152, forward strand.
GACACTGGACAATTGCGAAAAATTATTGGATACTCCTCCCAAAAGTCCAGACTTAAATCCTATAGAGAATGTTTGGACTTATTTGATAAAGAAAGTGTTCAAATGAGGCTCCAGAAACCGAAGTGAACTGAAAGCAGCTGTACTCGATGAATTGGAAAAGATTCCGGAGACACTGGACATAGTAAAACTTATTAATTTAATGAAAAGGCGCTTAGAAGCTGTTTATGCTGCCAATGGTGGCCATACAAAATAATAGACTTTATTTTTTTACCGTTTAAAAGCTCTTTTAAATGTTTGTCAAAACACTTTCTTGACACTGAAAAATATGGCTGTTTTTTGTTTTTATTTTTTTTAAGTACTGAAACTGAATATATTCAGTTATTTTTTGTTGTTATTTAGATCTTAGATGCATACATTATCAAAATAAAATATAACAAAATTTTTTGTACTTCGAGAAGTGGTTTATTTTTGCAAATGAAGTTGAGAAATGTGATTTTTTTCCTCTGTCAAAACACTTTCTTGACATACTGTATATACATATATATTTTATTGTTTAAACATTAAGAATTCTTATGAAGCGTCTTTGAAATAAAGTTTACGCTTTGTCAATAGTTTTGGCCAACAGACTAAAGTGAATGAGTGAGTGAATGAATGAATGAACGAATGAATGCATGAATGATTGGCATGTACGCTTAGTCGTCTATAATTTTTTTGTTGGGTCTTGACTTGTACATGACTACTGACCTCAATATACGAATTTTTTTCTCTTCTACTTTTTTGTTTTTATATTTAATGTTGTAAGAGTGAAAATTTGTTAGCTGACGTTTGACTTTTTATATGGAAAAGCTGTGGTCGTTTATTTGTTATTTGGCTTATGAGCTGTGCACGTGCGTATTTCACCTTTACCTTCCCAATGTCTTTTTTAGTTTTAGTTTTTTTTGGGTCATGTATATGAAAGTGAAACTATTTTTGTGTGTTATTGTTTTTTTTATCAGCGGAAATAAACTTAGTTATCATAGGTTATGTTAGTTGTTTGTGTGTGTGTATGTACGTGTGGAGGTTACTTTTCTTCATTTAGTTCAAGTTGTTTCCAAATGAGTCATTTTGAATAAATAAAGGTTGATTTAATGAGTTATTAAGAAAAAGCGTAATAAATACGGGCTTTTAATAAAATACCATTTTGCTATCATTTGATTTGATCAAAGAATCAATATTCTTTAATTGTTCAGAGACTTTCTTTGTTAAACTAATAAAACTTACCATGAATGCCTTTGAGTTCTGTCCCACTTTGGACTTTCCTACACTTAAACGGCTTTCAAACATTTGATTTCATTTAACAGCCATGAACAAATTAAATCATACGGTTTTGGTTTTGCATAAAAATTCAATGTGAATTTGCAAGCAATTTGAACTGGAAACGATAACACACACAAAGAGGCGAATAACGAATTCTTATTGTTCTCGGCTAATTAAATCGCTACGATTGCAACACAAAAAGCATCACAACACAAAGCGATGACGACGACGACAACAACAACAACGTATTCACACTGGTGTTAATGACCTCACTATGTAATTAATTGCAAGAGCACTTTGCTGACTGCTTGAATGGGTGTCTGTCTGTCTGTCTGTCGGTCTAATGGTAATCGTAAAGAGCACAAAATTAATAAATAATAGCATGCAGGTTGTTGTAACAACAACGGTGATATTAACAATCACAGTAACAACAACAAAAATAATAATTAACAACGCCAATAACATTATTAGCAATGCAGCGCAAACAGTTTCAGAGTCATTGCCATTATTATTCAGTTGACACGCCTCCTACCCCTATAAAGCTATAAATACACACAAACCTTCATACAAACACAAGCTAGTCACGTAGTTACATTTGACAACTGTGACATAAAATGTGAATTAAAATCCAATGTTGAATGAGGTAGGAAAAAAGAGAGAAATAATAATATTTGTCGTCGGCTTGCGAATTCAGTCCGTGAAGTTTGGGGACGAGTAAGAAGAGAGGGAGTGGCGGTCGATCACATAGCTGACAGTGACTGACAGACTGTGACTGAGAGTCTGTCTCTAACTTGGTTGGTGGCAGTCACACAGTCAATTAGCAGTCCGTCATTATGTCTGCTTGTATGCCCAGCGCCGAGTTGCGCCCCAACTGTGATTGTGATTCATGACTGTGAATTTGTGCAAGTTTATCGGCTGCGAATTGTTGGAAAAAAGAAAAATATAAATAAGCAAAAATTAAAAATAAAAGACACAAAGCTCATAATTTGCATTTGTAGCGCCATGTACAAACTGACGCTATAATCATCATTGAAGTCTTTGTGTTTCATTTTGTTGTTGCTTCCATTGAGTATTTGTCGAAAGACAACTGACGTCAGCGCATTCAAATTAAAAACAATAACAACAACACCACTAACAATACGTATAACTCGCCAAAAAGCTTGTTTAATTTAAATAGTAATAATCACTTAATGAATGCTAAAAACTGCTCGTCGATCAAGTTTGTCGCTTAAGTCTTTCCTTTTTATTCTAAGGTCTTTGACTCTGATGCAGTATGTGACTATGAAAGCGTTTTGTATTTGTATTAAGAGGGCGTGGCTTGAGGGCCGCCTTTTCTATGAGTAGTTCTTTTGTATAAGTCTTTTTTATTTCATTTGAGTATTAATAAAAGGAATGTTTGTTAAAATGCGGTTGATAACCTTTCGGCACAATAATGTCTATAACCTGTACACACTGTGCACCAGAGGGAATATTGTCTGTTGTCTAAACGAACGAATCTCCGTCCTCACCAATGGTTCTCGGAAACTAAAAGAGCTACAGAATTGAAATTTGGAGGGTAGACTCGGGATGTCCGACGCCAGATTAAGTTTCAACAGTTTTTTGTCACGTCCACTCCTTTCCCAGCTCAACCAGCTTCGCCCACTTTTTAAAGGGCTGTAGCTTGAACAACAGATGAGGTATAAACATACATATCGGTATGTAGACTCAGTATGTATAGCCCAACAAAACTACAGACCACAATTTCCCCTTCCTGATTGATTTCCCCTCTAAAAGTGGTTTTCTTAAAATTGCCATATCGACTATACCGCCCTTACAAGTTTTATACACGTTCTATTGTATTTACGGTTTTGACAGCACTGGTGCTAAAAACAAATAATTTTAGTACATTACAGTTTGATAGTATTAGTCAATGCTTTTCAAAGTTTGGCACATGACTGAATTGGAACTAAAAGCTGGTCAGGTGTTTGCGAAAATTATGGTCATGTTCTTGTTGGAAATAGTCATTTGTTGGTTATGTATGAAGTAATATTCAATTGTTGCATGTTTCAAGGCAACTCATTACTACTTAAAGCAATGTAATACTAACATTTTATTAAACATTTATTTATGTATAAATATTGATATTCATTAATATTTTATTGTATTATTTCTTATTTATTTTTAGTCGCACGCCCGGCTCTCGCCAACCCTCTCCAGCCGAAGAAACGCTGCCACGCCCACCCACTGCTGCTGCAGCAGCTGCCGCCGGTCTACTTGATCCAACGCAACATGGCGGCTTTCCACCACATCACTTTAATCACATGCTTAGCTCAATGGATCATCAGAATAATGCTGGCATTGGCGGCGGCGTGGGCGGCATGGCTGGCATTGGTGGTGGCAATCAAATGGCCTCCTATCCGCATCAACAAATGCCGCCAATGAATCAACTACAACCGCCAATGATGAACGGTGTTGGTGGTATGCCAATGGCACAGGTGAGTTTCAATTTGGCTTAGCAATATTTTGCAACAAACAATTCATTTACTTGTTTTATCATTTGTGCCTTTCTTTTGTCCGTTTAAACAATGCAGTCCCCCATGTTAAATCATCAAGGTCAAGGTCCAAATCATATGGAATCATCTGGTAATCTCCTGCAACAGCAACCGCCAAATTTTGATGTACAGGTGAGTGTGCACAAATGTTCACATTTTTTAATGAATTATTTTGGCGAATTTTCAACTTTCACTTCCTGTTTGGCTTCCTGTTTTGTTGAAGTGTGCTGCGGTCACTTGTGTCCTACGCTAATTTCCATTTCTGCTCATTTGACTCACATCCGGTGACATTTTGTGTTAATTTGGCGCACTTATACACGCCCACACACATGCAGAATTATACATGTACAGTGACATTAAGCCAAAGTCAAAATGTCGTCAACCAGCAGCGAGTTGAAGTGCAATATTTGACTGCTTTGCTTTTTTCCGCGCTGATCGCTCCGTTCCGCTTTTATATCCTTTTGCATGATGCACTTTAGTGGCGCAATTTATTTCGAAGCGAAACGGAAATCGGATTTATTAGCCACAAAATTGCTTTTCAGTAACGTCGGGGACATCGGCATTGGCATCGGCATCGTCATCGACATTGACAACGGCAAAGCGTTACAAAATGCTTTTAGCTGAATGTAACCGCTCGTCGTTTGTCCTTCATCTTTTGCTCTGCAGGGCTTGTTGTGCGCCTTTTGCGGTTTTCGAAAATGCCATTGCAATAGCATCGACAGCAACATCTCCCATTCGCTCTTACAAGCACCCACTCACTCACTCACTCATTCACTTATTTGTTGATCAACGTCGGACGCGCATCGTTGCTGCGCGCTAAATTGAAAATCAATACTTGCAACACTTTCCTTTATTTCGTTATTATCTTTTTTTTTTCAAACGTTGCTCGATTTTTTTTTTGCCTGTCTTTTCACCCTCTTAACTTTTTTGTCTTTAGTTTTTTTTCTCTTCGTGCAACGTTGACGACTTTAGACTTCATCGTTGTCCTGTTGCAGTCATACGGCTCTGGCTTTGTTTCGAGCATTGGCATGGCCATCTCTTCATTGCTGTTGCCGCCGAGTAACAACTTGCCTTAATGCACTTTTCCCTGCTGCTCTGTGCTGCTCTTCTCATTTTTATCATTTTCTCTGCTGTTGAGTGCCTAATGCTGCTGCGCATCAAAATTATTTCAAAGTTGTGGAAAGGCAAGTCAACTTGCCGCTTCTAGTTTGAGCTGAGCTCACCCAAATTGTTTCGATTTGTAGCATCTGCTTTACGTTAGGTGTATATTTCTACAGTTTGCCTTCGTCTATTTCCATTATTCGGCAATAGAATTGCATATGTGATTGCTTTTGTTGGCATCGATCTTTAGTTAGACAATAGATGAACAAGAGGGAATACATTGAACAATGTATTGCAAAGAGTTACCACCGGTTCGATAGAATTTATTAATAGATACAAATAATTTTTTGAACCACAAACATTTGTGTTTAAATACTTAAATGATTTGCTTCAGGTATATGAGAATATACCATCAGCTACTTTCAAGTGTTTTGTTTGCTTAGTTGATGGACTAGAACTGAAGTAAAAAATCGTTGAATTCGCTCTGTGCGCTTCTGTGCATATTCTTACTTCTGGAATTCCCTTCAACAACTTCAAATTTAAACAATTTTTTATACTCTTCACCCATGTCCGACTCATGTCCGTTCTCTGTGTGTATGTATGCTATCTCCTCCCAGAGTTTTGAAGCTATCGACCTGAAATTTTGCACCCTAATTTTATTACCAAAAATCATAGATCGGAACCAGCATGATCGGATCACTTGAACTGGTAGCCCTCATACGAAAGAAGAAGAAAAATGAATAAAACTCAAATCATTGCATGGAAATCTTTTTTTCGTTTTCTAAGATAGAGCACGATATCTTCAGCCTTGTTGGTCTTAGTGGTTTTTGTGCAGCTTTAGTCAAGCTCTTAATGCCAAAGCGATGTTTTCACACACATCTATAAATGTCTCGCCGGCATATGTCTTCATTAAATGCTTCCACTATAAATGAAAATTTATATTGATGATATCCTTTCACACAATGAAATCCCTTCTCTCTCTGTCCAACGCCCAACCTTCGGTTTCTATTTGCACACATCTCAACAAGTGGTTAGGTTTGAACGTTTGCTCTAACACATTCATCTATGTGGGTTTCTTTTTTGACACTTGAGTTTTCAAATCTAAGCAACCGCACAGACCGCAACAGACTGGACATCAAATAAAACAGTTGTAGTCGCATAAAAATGAAGAAGTTGTGGAGAGTTTATTTAAGTGTGTGTGTGTGTGAGTGTGTGTGTTGGTAAATGTGTGCAAATAAATTGTAAGAAATGTAAAGATTTCCTTTTAAACTAAACTGAAACAATTTTTCGTTTGTTTGTATTTACTCGTTGTGTGTGTGTGCGTGAAAAACCACAGAGTTAAATGATGTGAGTTTATTTATTTAAATGATTAAAATTTAATGCAATGTTTGGTTTACTTTAAATTAAATAATAATAACAACTTTGAAGTTTGAAAGAGTTTTCTGAAATGTTTGAGTTATTGAGTTTATGCAGACACATTGAATATTTTTCGCCTTACTTGTTTGAAATTCATGGCACGAGTCCAATAAATCTTGTGGCTTACTACATGCCTTTGTCGTGATAAAGTGTTGATGTTCGATAGATTTTCACGTCGTCAATAAAGCGCTAATACAATGTGATTCTTTCAATGCCTTTTGAAATACACTTTTAGTGCATAACAATGTTCATAATATGCACAATAATCGCGTGTATTGAAAGCAAGTCTATTGTCTGTTTTTCCAGGCTTTTGTCGACATGACTTTTTTTCAAAATACATTTAATAAAAGAGTGCTTTTCACGTATGTAAATGTAATTTGTGTTAATTTCTTTGATGTTTTTTTAATGCCGATAAAAGCATTAATAACCCTTTGATCCAAAAAGTTTACACTTTTACTTAAAAACACCTTTTCCACTTTAACTTTTTTCTTAACTTTTCCATATAAATGAACGTAAAACTTTGCTTGAACGCCTTCAAAAAATAAAAATTAAACAACAACAACTTTATACATTTTTTAAAACCATTTTCACTTGACTTTCGGGTAATGCATTTATTATTATTATTATACCCTGTACATATAATGTACCAGGGTATATTGTGTTTGTGCAAAAGCCAAATGTATGTAACGCACAGAAGGAGGGGAGGGAGACCCAATAAAGTATATATATTCTTGATCAGGACGACAAGGCGAGTTGATATAGCTATGTCCGTCCGTCTGTCCGTCCGTCCGTCCGTCCTCACCAATGGTTCTCAGAAACTATAATAGCTAGAGACTTGAAATTTGGAGGGTAGACTCGTGATGCTCGGCAGCAGATCAAGTTTGAACGGTTTTGTGCCACGCCCACTCCTTCCCGCCCATCCAGCACCACCCACTTTTTTAAAACGCTATAACTCGAACATCCAAAGAGATAGAAACATGAAAGTCGGTATGTAGACTCAGTATAAGTAGCTCTACAAAACTGCATACCACAATTTTCCCCCCTCCTCTTCATTTCCCCTCCCCCGGCTGTTTTCTTAAAATTGCTGTATCTTCAAAACTATTAAAGATACGAACCTAAAATTTTGTAGACAATCTCAGTAAATACGTATCTTAAAAACTGCATACCACAAATTTCCCCTCTCTTTGATGGCTACCCCTCAGAGACCAACAAACTTAAATTTTTCGTAAAATCCACATTTTTTGACCGATTTTCTTTGTATTTTGAACACTATTTGAAAAGGCGACGTCAGATCAATATGTTTTTGTAGATTGAGGGTGTGGCACCGCCTACCATGTGTGCAGGGTATTATATTGTCGAGTATACTCGACTATACCGCCCTTACTGGTTTTTGTTTTGGTTTGGTGTGTTGGGTTGGGCAGGAAGGGAAGGGAAGGGAAGGGGTCGTCATGGTTGAATAAGTCTTATCACAACTTTTTAATGAAGTAATTATGAGTTTGATTGGTCGCTTGTTGGCACTTTTCATCATTATTATGTGGATGTTGTTGATGATGATGTTTTCGATTTAGTTACTTTCTTATTTAGTTGTGCGCTTGCTTAATTTATAATTTAGTTTGTTTGCTTCGCTTGTAAATGACGTCGTTGTTTAACGCTTCACTTGAGCTGTCTAAAGCGAAAATCTCAAATCGGTTAAGTGTTCGGTTTTTTTTTTTTTTTGCCTCATATTTTTCTGTGGCGCCACAATTTCATTTGACTTTGTTAGCTACCTCGGTAGGAATTTGCATTCCTAAAATTAATACAAAATTATGTATGCGATTCAGCTGCGACCTCGCTTTATCTTTGTCTCTTTCTTGCTGTCTCTCTCTCTCACTGTATTAAGACCTGCTGCATTGGTCTGTGCAACAATCTGGCCGCACAGTCAATTTGTTCATGCCTCAATGAATCGCTGCTTCTGTGTTAATCTGTTTTGTGAGTCAGTGAGCCAGTCAGGCAGTCAGTCAATTTGTGTGTTGGTACCCGACACTTGTACAGGTTTTAGTTACGTGCCACCTTGCTGGGCTGTGCTTTTTAGAGGCTAATGCGCCGACTTAAAGTCTTAATTGTGATTTCTATTTTGTTTTGACGTTTCGCACTTGACGTTTTCCGGTATGAACGAGCCGTACATTTAAGTATCTTTTTTTTTATTCAGACTTGTTTTGTATTTTACTAAGTTGTGATTCTTTGTTGCTGTTGTTATTATTGTAAATTGCGCAACGCTCAGGCCACGCTTCGTTGCCACTGACCAACGCTTTTTATGCAACTTTTTAATTTGTATCTTATTTGTTTCTTTTTTTTGTAATTAAGGTTTGCTAAATTTTTAAAAAGTAAGCTGTTTTTTTTTTCAAAACTGGATGAATCAATCATTACTATTGTGAACTGCAAACAAAGTCGCATGCCATAAATCAGGCTAATTAGAGCCTTTCATTCTACCAAAAAGAAAGCAGCAGCTCCATTCTTTTGTAAAGAAAGAAACTAAAAGAAAAATCTAACCAACATAATTTTGATTGATAAGTGTCTATTAGAAGTGTGATAGTGGTGGTTTGAAGAAAATGATTATGTGATGTGAAAAGGACACTAGAGTTGATTTGAATAAACTACGCCTCGGTCCATATAACCAACGAGTGTGTAACATTGTCCGTTTGCCGCTCCCCGTTCATCACTCAATAAGAGTAACGTAGAGGCATCATCATGTGGCATATTATACACAATAGTCGAATGGAAATCGTAAAATGAAGGACATTGTTTGTGTTTTTTTTAAGGCTTTTTGCTTCATTCATGCGTATTCAGTTTTCAAAACGAAATGTCATAGCACTTTTGACACATACTAACAATGAGAACAGTTGATGAAAGTGGCGGGCGGGGCAACAGTGGGTACGCGTCGTGTGGACGAGACGAAGGCAGCCCAGTTGTCACTCATAGTCTTTCTCGTTCGCATTCAATAGCATTTCGTTGCGTATTTGAATAGACCCACTTAGCATCTGCAATCGCAATCCTTCGTTTCGTTTGGTTTGAGTTGAGTTGAGTTTGGCTGTGAATCTCTTTTCGCGTGTTATTATTTTTATACCCTGCACATACAGTATGTCAGGGTATATTAAGTTTGTTCAAGAGCAAAAGTATCTAACGCATAGAAGAAGGTGAGGGGGATCCCATAAATTATATATATTCTTGATCATGATGACAAGTCGAGTGGATGTCCGACTGTCTGTGCATATTCACCAATGGTTCTTGAAAATTTCAGAGCTAGAGACTTAAAATTTGGAGGGTAGATTCGGGATGCTCGATGGCAGATCAAGTTTTCTGCCACGCCCACTCCATCCCGGCCAACCAGCACCGCCCACTTTTTTGTAGGCGGCTGTAGCTGGAACAACAGTCGAGATAAAAACTTAAAAATTGGTATGTTTATTCCAACAAGTCCGCAAATCAAAATTTTGCCCTCCCCCTCATTTCCCTCTAAAAGTGGTTTTCTTAAAATTGCCATATCTCCAATACTGCACAGGTACGAACCTGAAATTTTTTTTTTTTTTTACCGATTTTCTTGATATTATGAAGACTATTTGAACAGGCGAGGTCAGATAAATATTTTTTTTGTTGATTTGGGGGGTGTGGCACCGCCTGCTGTGTCAGGAGGGTATTATATTGACGAGTATACCCGACTATATCGCTCCTACTAGTTTTTCTTTTGCTTCGCTTGTGCTATAATGAGACACATTGTTTGATGCAATCCTTTTTTCAGTTTTCTTATTGCTTTTTTTGTCCGCTCGAAAGTATGCAGGCAAATCTGAAACTGCACTCGACGCTAATGAGCACGCTTTTGTTGGTTCTTTCTTCCCTCTTTTTTGACATGATGTCACTCCGCGTTGGGTTCACGTTTTCAATTTGAAATTAGCGGTGTTAGTTTTCTGTATATCTTTTTTTTTATATTATGTAATTCAAAAGAAAGATTGCCAAGCTATTCAAGACGTAATGCATGTGTCCTTCCGCATAAACACAAATACAAAATCTTTATAAAAACGTTTGTATACAAATTTTCCTTTTGTTGTGAAAAGCTTAAAAATAAAGTGCATAAGCAGCATAATTTCTCACACCCTTGCAAATATGATAAGTTGTCTTTTTGAGCTTTTTGTATTGCAAACCTTTTCACATGAGTCTTCGTTTATGGCTTTTGTTTTAGTGGTTTAATGCTAAAAGTATTTGCATATAATGACAAACATTTGACTTCACTTGAGGGCTTTGTCTATGTGTGCAATGCTTTTAGATGGTTTGTATAGATTTTAAGACGACAATAACAAGAATCAGTAAGCGAACTGCCTGCAAGGAAAAGAAAATTTTCTGAAAGCAAATGTATTTGTGTGTTCTTTTCTACTTACATACATAAAATAAATTCCATATGTTTTGGGAATTTCTTGTGCTTCTAAAATACTTAATGAATTGATTCCGATTGTTACGTAAGTGCATCACCAAAAGTTAATGTATTTGAATTAGAGAATTAGCATTAATTAATTTGTTTATACTCTTATGTGTGTATTTTTAATCAAACACAAAAAAACAGTTGCCGTTTATTCTTCAAGAATTTTTCTTAAATTTTTAAAAGTGTGAAATATAATTCCCAATAACACTTCATTTCCTAAAGCAATGTTGAAAATATTTTATATTAAAAATAATATTAATAAATTAAAGTTTTGGTTAAAGAATTTTAATGATTTAATAAGAATAAAAATATATACACACTTATGGTATATATTTACTATCATTTACATTTATCTGCGATGTGTATGGGAGTCAATCCAATAGAAACGTTAATGAACACTATAAATCTTAACTGAACATGAAAACATTTTGCACTAAACACATTTGCTGTTCGTTCTTGCCATATTGAAAGCTTTTATTAAAAACCATTAAAGTATCACTTTCATGTCTAAAATGAAAAAAAAAAAAAAAAAAATTAAAGTGTTAAAATTCGAGTAAGTTTTGTAAAATGCCACAAATAACGGAAATTGCTAACGCATGCCAACGTTGCCAACCACTCTGACGACAACAATGACTAACCAAGCCAACAAAATGGAGTATATAATAAAAAAAAACAATCCATAGATAAATGTAGCGTAAATTTTAGCGATAATTTTAAGGGTATATATGTATGTGTGTGTGTTTGACAATAGAATCAGTGCCACTGTGAGTTCCATACATGTGACATGCACCCATGTCCATGCATAGTTATGTATGCATGTGTGTGTGTGTCTATGAGTGTAGGACACTAGTACACAAAGCAATTTACTGATAGTTAGCGTGTGACATGCAAAAAGTATCTACACATACATACATATATTTAAATTGCCAAGCGACAAAACACACAGCCAAATAAAAAGTGAACTTTTTTTTTTGTATTTGGTTTTGTTTTATCATTTTTGAATGGCAGTTGACTGCATGCGTCATGCTTCTCATTCACAGCGCTATCCTCGAACATTATTTTATTGTTGTTGTACATACATATATCGTTCGAACTAAGAGAAGTTCGGAGTTGGACCGCGTTATTAGTGGGTGGCGATGAGGTTGTTTGCACTTGTTCGATCATGATGTTGTTGTTGGTGTTGGTTATCGGTGTCGAGTGAATTAAAATGCATTGAAACGGAATAAATATATGTGAAACTGATACTAAATGTAGCTTGACTTGATTTTTCAGTTGTCTCTTAGTTTTTGTATTTTTCACATACAAATTGTTATTCGCCCTTTTTGTTGTTGTTGTTGTATTTTTTGCTGCAGTGAATTTTGCGGTACTTGTTTGCCGTTGTTATTGTTCTTATTGTTGTTTATAAGCAAAGCATGCACACGCCTACATTGTTTTTGTCTGTTGAGTTGAGTGTAAAAAAAAAAAAAGAATCGGAAAAAAAAGAGAAGAAAAAAGTATGCAAAAGAAAAGTTAATTATAGTCATGACTGCTTAATACATGCAGTAAGTGTTGTAAAGTATGCTTCAGTAGTGGGGTCTGTTGTGTATGTGTGTGTACGTTTCTGTGCATGTCTGAGCGTATTTAGTTTATTGGGTTTCATGTCCGTACCAAGTTTCCTATCAGTGGCTTTTAATTATTTAAGAATTGCTCCGTTTTTCACTCTTTTTTCCACTCGGTTTTTTTTTTTTTGCTTCTCTCAGTTCAAATACTAAACATGCAAAACATATAATTAATTCACGTTTGTGTTTGTTGCTCATTTCTATTCTTTTTTATGTGTTTCTCTCTCTATGATGTTTTTCTTTATATATATTTTTTCGCCGACATTCTTTGTCGTGTTGTGTTTAAGCTGAGTTTGCGGTATGGCGCTGAGTAAATTAGTTGGTTGTATTTTTAATGACATTTCTTTTAATTAAAAAGTGTTGCGCTGAAAGCTAAAGATACAAAAGAAAAAAAAGGGGGTAAAAAACTAATGATACGTGAAATGATTTGACGTTGATTGAATTTTTAAGTAAGGGCTGAGCTATTCGCTTTGTGTTTTAGCGTTAGATGAATATTGCGTGTATATGAGGGGCTTGTTTTTTCTCCTCTTTCTTTTATGGTGATAATTGGTTTTGTCTGTTGTTGCTGTAATTTATGTAGGAAAGTTACGCGAAACTTTGTTAAATTGGTTGTAAAATTGTTTTCAAATAGAGTTATAAAGTAAAGACGTATTAAAAATGATTGATCAAATAGAACAAATATGTGCTTGTACGTTTTTTATTATATGGTAAAGTCTTTGCTCTTTTAAAGAACACCATACAACATCTCTAAACTTGCAAACACATCATTTTGTGTCTCAATTAAAAGTATTTCAAACATTAAAAAGGAAAGGAATATTCTTAGTATAATATGAGCAAAGGAAAAGCAAGGATGTGTCAACGGGAACAGTCAATAAAATGTACGCGCAACACTTGGCACATTAACACATACATATGCCGTTGTGGAACAGTAAATTTTGTGAAAAGAGAGGCGAGGACAGCAAGTCAACACAATATAAAATATTTTATAACCCAACCGGAATTGTGGCCATCGTTACTAATGAGCCAATGTAAATTAACACACACACACACACAGACAAACGATGAACGAAATAAATCTCATAAAAGTGTGGTGTGTGTGTGTGTGTGTTGGCACATGATGATGCTCCTTTACAGTGTCTACCAATAATCAACTGCCAACAAAGTTGAACAACTGACTGCGTGCAACCGCAAAATCTTTTCGTGGTTTCACAAAGCATTTTACCAAACTTGCGTGTGTGTGTGTGTGCTTGTGTGTTGCTTAAAGTGTTGTGTCACGGTAAAATGTTAAATTTCAAATGATTTTCATTGCAATTTTTGCAAATTGTTTGAATCTTAGGAAAAATTTGTAAATTTGAAGTGCATTGATGTTTCTTTTTTTCTGCTTCATTCTTCTGAAGAAACTTTTTCTTACACAAAACTTTAAATCGTGGCAAAGAATAATCATCATCATCATCAGCAATAGCAACAGCAACAGCTGCTGTTGCAGCTCATTTTATGTTGTCATCGTCGTCGCGTCGCCTGCAGTTGAAAGGTGAAACATACGCTTTGAACTACTGTAAAGCAAACTTATGACAGCACGAGAATATAAGGATAAAATAAAATAGCGAAATTGCAAAGAAATATTAAACAGCAGAAAAACAACAGTTGTTGTTGAGCACAATTCACAAAAGTATAAAGAAGAAAGCAAAAGAAAAAAAGTTGAAAATACTTGCTGAAACTTTTTGCGAAAAAGAAAGAATCACAATCAGAAGCAAGAGAAAGAAAGAAACTGAATGAGCATAAGAATAAAATTTCGTTTAATTATGAAGCTTGTTAACTATTAATGAATTCTTGACGCAAACAGCATGAGCAAAAGTTGAAAGAAAATTGGCACAGAAAAAGATGATAACCATCAACTGCGCAAAGCGTGTTTTGATTGGTCTGGCAGAAAGTGTACAATGCTTGTTGGCTGCCATACAAAAAGCCCAAAATAATGCTTGCACTATTGCCCAAAGTTATACATACCATATATGCCATAAGTCCGCTTTACCAAACTAAATAATCTTTTTTTGTTGCTTAAAATAGCCGGCGAGCCGACGATGCTTAAACGTGATTCACTCCTGCGTTCAATAATTTAAAGTAGAAAAGATTCTATGAAATTTTTTCGTTTAGCGGTGCGTTCGACCGCCATAGGGAGTTTTGTATTGTATACCGCGGAATAAAGAAGGTTCCTCCATATAAATGTTAGATTACCGAACAGTACGACTAGGAGATTATGCTGAGCCACCTGTGTGAAAAACTGACGTACAGTAGTAACTGAATTTGAGGGTTTTAATTTGCAAGTTTGAAACCCTCTCATTCCCTTACTCCTCAAAATGGCTGATTAGCGAAATGGTGACTTATAAGCATGTAATAAACCCACCTTATCTTCATCTGCCACGCAGTAGTAAATCTGCCGTTTTTACAGAATCAATGGTCTACACGTGCGTCACCACTTGGAAATCTTATACTTGGTGGAATCTACTCAATAGAGTATAAGCTATCTCCCATATTCTAATCTGCTACTCAGGAGTAACTACGAAAATCCCCGCTTGGGCTCCCCTACTAAAAGGTTTATCATACTTTTTGGCTCGCCTAGTGGTAAATACTGTAAAGGTCTTGTGGATGAGCTTTCTGATTATACCCTATACCTTATGGTACAAGGGTATATTAGTTTTGTGCGCATCGACAATATATATAACACCCAGAAAAAGACATCTCCGACAAAGTATATATATTCTTGATCAGTATCAATTTAGTCACGTCCGTCTGTAAGTCCGTCTGTCGTCTGTATGAACGCCTAGATCTCGGAAACTATAATAATAGTTAGAACCAAAATTCCTTTGCAGGTCGATTCTGTTGTTCAGTAAGCAGATCAAGTTTATTTGGTTTTTCTCCTTTGTGACATAGTCAAGGGGTGAGGAGCAAATAACTGGGACTACCTCGGGTAAAAAAATGACATAAGTCGTATTTTCGGACATGGCAACGCCCTCAGACTGCCGTTACAAATTGAAGGTGCAGGGTATGTCGAAGTCCAAGTCGAGCACTCTCGCCTGCAATTCCTTGCTGGTTTTCAAATTAGTTTAGCTAATGAGCTGATATTAGATTAATGCGTTGCGCTGTGCTGTGCTCGCAGTCGGTCTGGAGACGTTTGGGAATTGCATAAATAATAGGTTTTTTTTTGTTTTTGTTTTTGTTGCATGAACACAGCGTCGACATGCTGCCGTGTCTATTTAATTTTTTTTTGAGCGTATGAACAGGCGCAAAGCTTTTACAACATTTTGACACCTTTTTGTTTTTGTATTTACATTTGTTTATTTGCTTGTATGTTGCGTACACGTCGACGACTAACCTGCTCAGGGACTGAAGAGCAAGAGGGTAACATTTGGTTCTGTATTTTTTTTTGTTTTTTTGGGTACATTTTAGCAGAGCAGCAAGTCCTTGCGGCTTTGACTTTTGGTCGTTTGGCCGCTCGAATGGACGCTTTGTAAATAATTTGCCTTTAATTAACATGCTGACATCATTAAATGTCAAAATGACATCAGAATTGAAGCGAGCACTGAGTAAGCAGACAATCGTCTATAGTTTCTTTTAGTGCTTTGGGGAGGTTTTTTTATTTTTCTTATAACCGCCCGCAGTTGAGGCTTGTCCCGACACAGTCAGTGTGCCTTTTTTTTTGAGTTTGTTTTAAGGAAGTTGTTGTTCGACTTGTTGTGCTAATTAAATAGCATAAATGGAAAAAAATTCTGTTGGCCAAGACAGCAGGCAAGTGAGACTGGCTGCGCTTTTATGTGTGTGTGTGTATGCGGAATATATTGGTGAGAGTGTGGGTGTATGGTGTAAAATCGTTTGAACTGTATGACGTAATTAATCAAATTAGTTTTTTTTTCCATTTCTGTTTCTTGTTTCATTTAATTTACTGACGTATGTGCGTGTATTTGATTGGGTCATAAGTAGAGACGTCTTGATGTATGCTACACACATTTTTCTAGCTGTTTGTACTTGCTAGCGATGTGCTTGTTATACTAAAGCAATTAAGTGTGTCTTAATAAGCTTTATTGTTGCAATCAAGTGACACAAATACGCTTGAATCGAAGAACTGAGGAGCATATTGTGTGGCGATTGAGTTGAGTTTGTTTTTAAATTGCAATTTCGCTAAAGGCAACTTCAAATTTGCTGCAAATTATATCTTTTTCGCAGCTCGTTACAAAAGCTGGACATAATTTTTCCTTCTACTTCTTCAATTCCTTGTAGGCGTTTTAGTTGCACAGTCATCTGACCCACGCTCAGCATAAGTATATCAGTATAACCAGAATGCAACCAAGCATTTTAAACAGAATTACATGCTCAACGGCGCAGAGCAGCACACAGACGACAATTGTCTGAAAGAACAAAATGGGGATAAAAAAAACGAGAAAAAAAAAATGAAAATATGTCACAAGTTTCGCTCTTAACTTGGCTATTAATACACAATGGTAAAACGACCATTACTCAAACTGTTGCAATGCGCTCGCCCATGCCACCTTCAATTGCATATTATATGTGGCTACACTGCGCGAAATACATAGTTTTCCCTCTATAACATTTCAGACCTTTTACTGTGTAATTGCTGCCAATTTTTCTGGCAGCAGCTCAGTGGTGCTTTGCTCAGCTCAGACTCTGAACGACAGTGCCAAAAAGCAAAGGCGAAGACGGTTTTCATTTTTGGATATGTCTACGCTTTCATGCATAAATCACTAGCGAACTCAAGCATTTTACTTCGGTTGGCTTTCTTTTTCCGTTTTTCTTTTTCGAACGCGCATAAATTGTCTGTCTTGTTAAATAATGGCAAATGGTGGCTATGGCGGCGGCTGTTTGAGTCGGTTTCCATTTCTTATGACAATATTGTATCTGTATTACAAAAGTTTTCCTTTTACGATTGCCGAAAATTATTTAAATTGTGTTCACACTTGTGTTAATTTAAAATTTTAAGACATTTTTTTGTTGTATAAATTTAATATGCTGCTTAAAAGTATGCTACAAAAAATAAATGTCTTATATTTGCTCTTAAATTTATTAAATTTATATTTTTTAAAGTAGTTGTTGCTTACTTAAGTCGCATACCGTTCAAAAAAAGTGCAGAACAAAGGTTAATTAGTTGCGTTGCACAATCAGTCAACATTTGCAAGGCGTCAAAGAGGTCAATTAAAAGTCAAAACGTTTGATTGTGTATGCCTCACAATCATACAGAATGCTAATTACAAATCAACATGTCTGTGAAGATGAACTTGTGTAGACTAAAACACGCACTCGAAATTATTAAATCAATGATGACAACAAGCCAATCAAGCAGAAACTGTGTTGCATTTTAGATGCTAATTGGCGCCTTTGATGTTCAATGCAGTTATTGGTCACAAACTTGGTGTGAGCAACCTTTTGAACAATGAGTTAATGGAGATGACTATGACTGAAGTGTGACAGTGCATTGACATACAAATTTCTGTACATATCTTCTTTTTTCAGTTAATTTTTTTTTTTTGGTTTGAAGCAATAAATTTATTAAATTTCATTCAGTTGCAGTTGTTAAATGAATTTTCGAAAAAAAAGAAATAAGTGCGCATGAAAAATTTTTTACATAATTAATTAGCTGAATTGTTAATTAACATTTAATAAACTGTGAAATTTATGTTGAACAGCATTATTAATAGCAGTCGAGTGCAGACATTGTCAATTGATTTAAAGAGCTTAAAGTATTGTATCCTATTGAAAGTGTTGAAAAAAATCAGGCGCAAAAAAAAAACATTTAAGACCCGCTAGATGTTGCCGGCAGTTATGCTGCTTTGTTTTTATACCCTGCACCTTATGGTACAAGGGTATATTAGTTTTTTGTGCATCGCATATATACTTATTCTTGATAAGTATTGAAAGAGAAATCGATTTAGCCGTGTCCTTCTGAATGTCTATTCGTCCGATCCCCTGTCCGTCTTTATGAAATTCCTTCGTAGGTCGATTCTGTTATTCATTAAGCAGATCAAGTCTATTTGTTTTTCCCCTCCGCAACTTAGGGTGAGGGACAAATAACTGGAGCTACCTCGGGTAAAAAAAATTGCAAAAGTTCTATTTTAAGATATGAACATCAAATTTCGTATGTATGTATATATCTTACTTGAAGCACAAAAAGATTAAATAGAAAAATGGGTGTTGCCACACGCCCCATATAGTAAAAATTTAAAACGATTATATCACGGGAACCATATATCTTACAAGGATGAAACTAGCCAAAATAGAAAAACGTTATATGTATCTCTGAAACCAATAGATCTAGAAAAATAAAAACTCATATGTACTTTTTAAATGAAATCTGCTTTCATTGAAAAGTGGTCGGGCCAACTCCCTATAACAGTCCTTACAAATTGAAGATACAGGGTATGTCGAAGTCGAGTACTCTCGCCTGCAATTCCTTACTGGTTTTCTATTGTTAAATTGCAAACAATGCCCGAAAGCATGCTACAAAAAATTTTTGTGTTAAATGAAGTTTGAAGTTGGGAAAAAAAAATGTATAAATAAATATATTGTTCATTGTTTGTGTTGTTGTTTATCAGTCAACTAATCGTATTGCGTAGTTTCATTTTTGAATTATTTATTAGCGCCCAGAGCTATGCAATAAAAACTTTTATTCGCGGTTGTTTTTTTTTTTTAATTTTTTTTTTTTATTTCGAATATTGTGTGTGAAGCTGTGAAATCAACATATTAAATTAATTTTTTACTGCAAATTATTTTTCATTCATTGAAGTGTTTGGTTTAGTCATCAATGCATAATAATAATAAACCCCCATTGCATTTACATGAAAGCATGTCTTGCGCAGTGCAATTGAATTCTCGACTGAATTTATATAAAGTTTTTAAATATTTTTTGCATTTGCAAAACAAAGCATTTTCAACTTATTTGAGATTGAAACTTTACTGTGACACCTGACTGCCTGCCCAGCACAGTGCCAACGCATTCGCACGCTCTTAATCAAAAACAATCATTTGCCAAACATTCAAAAGTATTGCGAAAACATTGTTGTACAAACTTGATTAAAAAGCAAACAAAACTGAGAACAACTGGAAGTCAACAACAGAATTTTCGAGCAGTCAAATTCTTCGAACATAATTACATTTTAATTTTGTAGACAAGCAAAATTACGACAACAACAAACATAAAAAAAAAATAATTATAACAAATACAACAAATAGTAAAAGTTTGCAAAATTATTTAGGAGCATCAAGAAGAAGAAGAAGCAGCAGCAAAAATATTCACTTTTCGTTTATCCACTTCGTCGTCATCATCATCGTCATTATCATCAGCATCGTCGAAAATATGCATGAATTATAATTTTATGCCTTTGCACGTTCGCATTATATTTTCACCTTGATTTTCGACAAGTTGAGCGTTCCTCGTTTTGTCTCCTGTTGCCTTGCCGTGCGTCTTTTATTATATCCTTGGCTTGTGGTCTTTAAGTTGGTGGCTGCGTTTGGTTTGCTCGCATTTTCCCAGCGTATTTTCTTTTCATGCGTTTTTAATGAGAAGCCACCAATATAAATCTCTTTGTGCGTGTTTGTGTTTGTGTATGTGCCTGTGCCTGTGTCTGTGTGAGTGACGTGAACGTACATTTTGCGTTAATTTTGCATTACTGACGATTTGATGTAATTAAATTTTGTCTTGAGTGCGCAAATAGCCACGCCTACGCTCATGCAATTGCTGTTGTTGTTCTTGTTGTTGTTGCTGTGAGATGGAACGAAGACAATGTTTGGCACTTCCGTAATTATTAGTTTGTCGTCGTCGTTGTTGTTGCTCTTGCTCGAGTTGTCATTTTCCGCGTTGTTTGTTATTGAAATCCAATTAGGTGCTAAGATAAACTCAACTTTGCTTCAATTTGGTTTTGCTACGACAACTTGCATTTGCATTAGTCTGGTTTTTTTTTGGTTTTGCTGTTTCCTGTTGGCCTTTTATGCACAAACATCCTGATCAACATCATCATCTGGATCACATCAGACAACAACAAGTCGAACCTTACCTGCTCATTGCGTATACGCCATGCTATACGAAATGAGCTTCCGCCTTGGCGGTGCTTTGATTTGCGTTGAGTGCGTATCTT
Source organism: Phortica okadai (assembly GCA_034638295.1). Taxonomy (NCBI): domain Eukaryota; kingdom Metazoa; phylum Arthropoda; class Insecta; order Diptera; family Drosophilidae; genus Phortica; species Phortica okadai. The sequence goes on from CM067849.1 coordinate 37,369,679, forward strand.
GCTGCCACTTGCTGTGTGACTTTCGTTGCTTTTGGCTGCTTTTGCTGTTATTGCAGTTGTTGTCACAGTCAAAGGATAAAGTTTTTAAAACAAACTACAATTTAATTTAACTTTGATATTCCTGTGGGAAGTTTGTCGAGTCACTCATTCGTTCTTTCGTTCGTTTATTCGTTTACAATTGACGTTGTTGGCGTTGTTTTACTTGTACTTGTATTTCTTAGTTTTTTTTTTTTTCGTTTGGGTGTAGATTTTCTGCATGACTGTCATTGTATATAATATTTGTGTGCTACAAGTTTGTTTTAAGTTTATTTTTTTCATTCTCGAATGACGGAGAGTTGTCTACTATCTATTTTTTTTTGCGTTTGCTTTGATTCGTTTGAAGTTTGGACAGCCTTGTGGGTGTGGCGCAGACGTTTGTGCATAAAATAAATCAAGAAAAGAAATAATAATAATTTATTTACTGTCTATTGTTAGTTTTTTTTTTCTTTTTTCAATGATTACTGCTTCAAACAATTGAAGAACTTTAGCGTTAGATTATCTCAGCATTCAATCACATTTCCCTTTCAAAAATTCCATATACAAAAGCATTGCTTCGCCAATATTAATTAACAAGATCATCATCAGGTCGAGCTGCTTTATAAAATTTCACAGCATTCTTACAGTAAGCAATTTTCCTTTATGGCTTTTCTGCTTGTCGTTGGCTTTTATTTGGTGCACTCAGTTAGTTGTATGTGCATGTGTTTGTGTGCGTGTGAAACCTCAAAAAGCTTTTAAAAAGTTAAAAAAGATTTGCAATTAAATTAACTTTTATAAACAATAAATAAATGAATATGTTATGTTATACACATGAAGTTGTTGTGGGTGTGTTCAACATTCAACAATCTACATGACAAGGACATGAGTAACAAAGTTTTGCTGCATACAAAATAAAGTGGACTACTCTTTTTCTTGTTTGTTGTTTTTGTTGTTTTGTTGGTTGTCATTACATATTGGCAATTTTTGTAAAGGCGTTGCAACTTGCCAGCTGTCAGCCATCAGCCATTTCCAAAAGCAAATCTGTATGTGTGTGTGAGTGTGTGTGTGTGTCGTCTACTGAAACTTGCCAACTTTTGACTTTGCGTTGTGTTTCTGCCTGCCCGCTCGCTTGAGTTTTGCATATTAATAATATTATGCACATGTTTCATTCATAATGCATAAAAAAAACTTTATTTACTTTGCGTATTTCGATGTCATGTTTATTTTAATTTTGGCTCAGTTGAAAGAAATAGACGTGCGAGAGCGAGTGTGATGCCGCAGAGACCGAAGGAGTTTTCACGCAATATCTTTTGGGTGTACTTGACTGGCTTATGTTTTTCTCTACCCTTATTTATTTATTATCATTTTTTTTTTTCGTCATTGCAACACAAAAGTCAAGTTTCATGTTTTTTTTTTTGTTGCTTCCCTCATGTATATTCATAGTTTTGTGTCTGTTTGGCATAATAAAAATGCTTGAACTGCACATCTTTGTAAAGACTTCAAGTTTTTGAACTTTTGTGTAGCACACTTAAAAAACATGGGTAGAAAATAATTGCAAAGCAACTTCAATGACTGAAATTGCCGCAATGGAAATGTTTTGAGTAAAAGATATGAAGAAATTCATAACTTTTTTATTAAGTCATTAACTTTTTGAATCAACGGCCTTTTTCGTTGACTGATCCTTCACTTTTTTTGATACAATATTTGGCATAACATCACTCTTCTTCTTAAATGTAATTGTCTTTTTCTGTCTGTTCTGATCTCCAAAAATGTTGTTTCAAGTCAATCCAATTTTTATTCCGCACAACAGAAATAAAAATTTAAGTTTTCCAAAATGAATGCAGTTGTTTTTTTTTTGTGGACTTTTATGCGACAGCACATTTACTATTTATTTTTATTATAATTATCTTTGTGTTAAAAATTCCTTCCGCTGAACTTGACTTTATTATTGCATTACAAATTCCATGTTGCATCAGCGAATTTCAGTTAATGAAATATTCATAAGCAGCGAAACAGTGAAAAAGAAAGAAAACAAAATATTAACAAAGTTTTTACTTTACTTGCAAAGTGCTGAAAAATTCATGCTGAGACTTTTTTTGTATTTTTGTTTTGACATTGCAAATTGTACAACTGCAGCTGCCATTCATGTCTTCTTGCTTTTGTTTTTTAATTCGATTTGCTCTTCAAAATTCAAAATCAACACGCTTTTGTCGTGAAAGCAGCGCAAAATGCTTAAAGCGCAATATATGTTGCCTACTTTTGAGGGCTCTCGAAATTAAAGCGCATCAAATTGTGTGATAATGCACTGCTCGTTCTTTTCTATGTTCATCAACAGCTCTTTTGCTTTGCTATCACTTCTTCAATTGTTTTACTCAACGTTTTCGAGCTGCAACAAAAGTCAAAACAACACAGTAAAGCAACGCAAACCAAATAAAAGCATATTTTTCTGCCCTCAAGTTTAGAAGTTGTAGCCCCTCATTAACTTACTATGATGTTGAGCATTATCTTCAAGAGCCGTTTCTGCTGTTGCTGTCGTTCAGTCGTTCCTGTTGCTGTTTCTGCTGCCACTTTGGCTGATGTTGCTGCTGTTAGTGATGCTCTTGTTAGTGGCATGCAAACCTATGTTGCTTGTTTCATGAAGCTGCAATAATTTCCTTTAATAATTCTCACTCGTTTGGAAAATAACAGTACAAAGGCGATTCACAAATGCTGTTGGCTTGGCCATGCTGCAACCTTATTCCTGTTTCGGTTTCTGCACCGCCTCCTTTGTTGACTTCCGTTTGTTGCCTTCGCTTTTGCTTTAGCATTTTCCATTGCCAACGCCGCCCAATTCATGTTCGACATGAAAATTTGTGTAGCATGTCCTCGTTGTATCAACTTTTTGTTTTGCAGCTTATTTTTTCTCACTTTGCTTTTTTATTATTGCTGATCGTTTAACCTTCGCTTGTAGTATATTTTTTTTTGTTTTTGATATTTGTGTGTGTGCTCGCTCGGTCGTGTGTGTTTGTTGTTATTTTTTTGAGCATTATCCTTATTTTACATTTTATTTGCCTTACGGTTCGTTGCTGCTTTTCACTTATTCACACTTTTCTTTTTTTCGTTTTTTATTTCTGCTGTGATTTCTGCTACAATTTTTATTCCTTCTTTTGGTTTCGCTTTTTGGTTATTCATGCAATTTGCGCGTATTTAAGCTGTATTTAGCAGATTTTATAGTTTTTGGCTGCTGTATTCCTTACTAAGCGGATTTTGTTATTGCTGCTTGCCTTAGCTTGGCTTGTTTTGCGACTTTGCCTTTATTTACTTGGCTTGCACTCAAGTGACTTCACAAATGGCGTCATAAAAAGACTTCGTTGGATTTGGCTTGTGAAACTATTTGCTCTTTCTTTTTTTTTTTGTTTTTTTTTTGTTTTTTTTTTTTTTTTCTGTGTAATTAATAATAATGTGTTTTTTCTTATTCTCTTTCATTACAGGTGAGTTACTTTTAATGCTTCATGCCGGTGTGATTATTTGATTTTGGTTTTCTGTCGGTAAGCTTAATTAAGTTGTCATTTTTGTGTAAGTTATTTTTTCTTCTCATATATGCTCTGAGTTGGCAATAACAAAACGTTTGGTCAGATTATTTTTTTTTCGTTAAAATGTTTAGATCTGAAAATGGTAAAAAGAGGGTGCCAACTGAAAATAAAATACTATCCGAAGAAAGAATGTGTAGAAAGTGATGACACTACTGATATAAATAGTTATTAAATTCTTGTTTGGGAAATGTTTAATAAACAAGTTTTCAAACCGAAAACCTCTTGAAGACCTTTTCCCATTGATGTTATTAGCATTCAAATTTAACAAGGCATAAACACACAAATACGAAAAAAGGATATGGAAATTGTCACATAATGTTCTTTTAACATTTTGAAGCAATATTGTAGACTGCTTCACGTAATATTTTCACGCTCGCTTTGCATTGCGTATACGTAATGTGATTTACAGCATGCAAATGTGATTAGTGATGCATTTTGATGTCAGCTTGCAACTGCTTTCTACTACTGCTTCTACTAAGCTTTAAGGACATGCAAAGTGCTCTTCCACTGTTGCATTTCAATAATTGCATATAAAGTGCCAAGCACGGCTGGCAAGGGGCAGTGAAGCGACTCGAATTGCCACTTTCTGACTTGAATCAACGATGCTCTGTTGTGCGCTCATATTATGCAACGGTAACGTTGCTTCTGCTTCAGTTGTTGCTGTTGCTTTTGCCGTTATTGTTGTTGCTTTTGTCTATGTTTGTTTAAAGTAAAGTGAAATCATAATTAATTACATTAAAATTTCAATTTTCTTCATATTAGTAGCCGAGTCGAGCCGAGCTGATGCTTCTGCTTCTGCTGATGCCTAGCTCTAGACTGCCTCAAGTGCTGTTATTGCTTTGGCATATGCTAAGGGACCCAGAGACATTTGAGCCTTGACTACACTTCTGGTTTATTGCATTAGTTTATTATTTTAGTTGAACTCACTTGGACTTCAATTACTTATATTTTTAATCAACTTGTTTCTCATTGATTTGCTAGTGTTGTACGTTGGCATGTCTGTAACAATTGACCGCTCCATGTATAGGAATCTTTAACTCAAACCTCAGTATCAAAATCAAATTGCAAATGCTTCAAGTAAAGTCTGTACTAAGCCAATTAGTTTGCACTTTGAACATTTTCTGCCTGACTGTGCAATTATTCAATTAAGTGCGTTTCATTACGAATTAGCTTGGCTACTGTTGCTGTCATCTCATTTCATGATGATGATGGTGATGATTATGATGATGATATGTGTATATTTGTAAGCAGTTTGTGGCAATTGAACATGACTATTAGCTGGCTGCTTCGTCTTGTGTTATATCAGTGACAACTTAAACGACTTACGAAGTCATGTCATAAGTCTACTGTATAATTTCTTCTGCATATGCTAAATTCTTACGTCATAAGTAAATTTCCAAGCCTTCATTATACACTTATGGTGTTATTGTCATATAAAAGCTCTCACACACGTACATACCACACACTTTCAACTTCTCAAACTCAAGCCATAACACATAACACAAATAATAGTTGCATGTTGGTGGAGCATATGTGAGAGTGTCGGCATTTTGAGCAACTTGTTGCAATGTCCTCTGAGCACTTTGTCTACTGTCAAATACTGACTGAAAGAGCGAAAAAACGGTGTGAAAAAAGAGATTGAGCAAAGCATATTGTAAATCGTAATTCAAGGTCTTTGTACGTGCGCTCACTTGTGCTCAATTTGATTACTACGCATGTCCTTCGAACTCTACACAACTCTTATATGTCATATAAGAGACCTTGGCTTGCTGCTTAGTGCCTTTCAAAACAAACAAATATATGCCGGGTGTTGTCTATGCTGACAACTCTACAAAGAATGACGTAACTTGCTTAAAAATAACTTCATTATTATTTTTTGCTTGTTTTGTTGTGAAACTTCTTTTGCATAGAGCATTTTAATAGATTTACTTAATGAATTTAAGCATAAATATGTTGTACTCCTGCATTTACCACACACATGCTCAAAGGCCATCAGTGTGTCGTGCTATTTTGTTTGTAATTGTATGATTCAACAGTTATGCTCTACAAAATTGTTGTAGACTTTTGCTTGACAAAAGCACGATTCGATTTGTTGCTTTGCTGTTAATTTGTTGTTTGCCCGATTTGCATATCTCAATATTATATGTGCTCTTTAACAATACGATGCTTTTTCCCCTATTTTGCTTAGAGAATATCTAAAGCTTTTTGCTTCTCTTACAATTGTAGAAGTTTTTTGCTGTACTCTTATTTTGTGTAAAAATTGTTTTGTAGAATTTGTACTTTTTGCTCTTTTAATCAGACAATCAATCAGTCGCCGTTGTTGCTAAGGATAATAAATTGCGCTTTCATTTTCAACAATTGCCACTGTCGACCAAACGATGATGTGACATACCATCTATGATGCATGTGCGGCGTAGTTTTATGTTGACATGCAATCGTTGTGAGCATTCAAAGTTGTCAGCAATGTTGCTTGGCTCATTGCACAAATGGATTGCATGCTGTTTGAAATAATTCTGGATTGAATAACTTTAAAATTAAAATATACCTCGATATATTTATTACTATTTGCTATTTTTGACAATATAACTTTTTTTCCTCCAATTTTTTTTCATTTTTAAAAAGAGTAAGGGGGTATTTTAGAGGAGTCCTAAAAAGAATCAATAGCTAGATTTAATCTCACCTTGAGGAATTTTTTTTTAATGCAAAGAATACACCAGACTAAAAGTGGGTTTAAGTCATTTATTAATGTATGTCTCGACTTTAATTTGCAATTTTCCTCGGTCAGAAAAGTTAGAAATAACCACTGATAGATGGCGCCAAAGTTAAGGCCATTTTACATAGAACATTAGTTGGCGTGTCTATTTGGTGTAGAAACATGCGTTTGTAAACTCACTGTTGAAAATTCAAAACATATAATGTAAATTATGATAACAATCTTCAAGTCATTTCAATACATTTGTCTTTGTTTGATTGGCTTGATGTGTAACAAGCGTTTCTGCTTCCTCTCCATTTTTCAATTTCTTGTATAGAAGTCAAACAAACTAAATCCAAATCATACTCAAAGTTAAGTGATCTAGGAAACCACTTCAGTGGCAACGAACACTAGATGCTCCTACGCTTACCTTATCTCTGACAATTCGAACGAAGTTAAATAATAATTAAGTGCTTCTTCTACACCAGCCTTGCCACTTACTACTTCCTTAAACGTCAATCAACCCACTAAATAATAAAGTATCCTTGCTGCTGCATTACATTGGTTAAGCACAAGGCGCGCTCCAATGATGACAACGTACCTACTTGACAGTTTCTGACTTAGAACCGCAAGAGTATCCTGAACAGAAGTCTGCCTTCCTGCCTATAATCCAACTTACCCAACTCTTAAGCCAGCATACAACAGGACACCTTTTCTTCTACACAATCGACTCAATCGTTACACTTGAAAACAGTTCGATTTCATTTGTGATTTCCCTTCTGGTTCTTTGGCTGGCTTTTGTTTTTATATCTTTTTGTTTCGCTGCTTGTTTGGAAATGTTAGTTGTTCGTGCCGGGTTTTATTTGCCACTCAATTGAATTTTTAATCGTTTCTTCACTTAACTTTTATTTGGGTTTTATTTTCTGCTTTGGCTTATTCTTCGAGCGTTCGTTTGTGTTTTCATTTCACTTTTCTTTGCTCGGTTTAAGTTTAAGTGTCTTTTTCTTCTTTTTTGCTCGCTACATCCTTTTCGTCGTCTTCTTCATTTTTTCTACTACTGTTTATATTTGGACAGTTTGTGTTAAGTTGGCGTTTCCTTATCGCTCTCGGTGGTGGTTGCCGTTGTTTGGTGTTGTCGCTTCTGTTGTGTAAGTGTTGGTTGCCGCCGCCTGCCGTTTTGTACTTGTACTGCTTTTGGTCCTTTCTGTTACGCTGTCATTGTGTTTACATTTACAAATTGTTCGCTTGTCCGCAAATTGTTGTACGCGTCGTTGCTTCTTCTTTGCTCAGTCGCTCACTTGCGTCCTGTCGTTCGTTGTCGTCCTATTGTCGTTTATGTCCTTATGAGCAATTTTTTTTTTTTTTTTTTAATTTCTTTTCATTCGTTTGCTTCGTCATGATATCTTTGAAACAGTTTTTTTTTTTTTTTTGTCTCCGTTTGTCCATTTTTGTTTAACTTTTTTTATTTGTCCCTCGCGGCACTTTGCAACATGTTTGAAAATCAGATGAAAAACAAAAAAAAAAAATTGAAATAAAAACGAAAATGCTTCGAATTAAAAAATAGCAAATGTTGTTTTTCATTTCATTTTACCGTTTTGTTTTTCCTTTGCTTGTTGTCCACTTTTGACTTGCGGTTTTAATTTCAGTTGATTTTTCTTGTTTTTCTTTTTATCATTTTTTTTGTTGTTGATTTCATGTAGTCATGTAATTTAACTACTAAAAATTTTATATTAATATTGTATTCCAATTTTTTTTTTTTGTGTAAAATGCAATCGAAGACGACTTGAATGTTTCAGTTCTGGGAAAAATCTTATATGAATCTTAATGAAATTCGTTGCGACAGTCTGTAGTTTTCTGCAACACAAAATTATTTAGTAGCATACTTTTAGTTAAAGCCACTTAGGCAAATCGCGTTACCAAATATTTTTGTGAAGTTATTTGATTTGGTGTGTTATTTGTTTACTGTGAGATGGTTGGCTGGTATGAAGTAATGAATATCTATTCGCAACAAGACTTTGTGTCATTTGGCGTTTATAACATTTTGAAAACAAATAAATCGCTGCCATAAAACACAAACAAGAAATATGAAAAAATGATAAGAAGTTTCGGACTTATTAAATTCAGTGCGTAAATGTTAAATATACTAAACTATTTATGCTGAGGACGTACAACACCAATCGTCTCATGTTGCTGTTGGTTCGGCGCTACACACAACAATATGAAATTGAAGCTAGGGGCGAGTACAGAACTGCGTGAGTGTATGTGCGAAAGTACTAAGTGAACCAAACAAGCAAAAGAACAAACAACTAACTCAACAAATCCAATTTTGCAATTGAAAGCATTTTTTTTCTTTTTTTTTTGTTTTTTATTCCCTCTTTCCCGCAAACTTTTTAATAGTTGAAAGCGAAGTTGCTTTTACTCTTCGAGCAGCTTGTTTCTTTTTTTGTATAAGATATGACAGTAAGAAAGAGAGAGAGGGAGGATAGATGTTGTTAAATGTGTAAACCGAGTCAAGTTGAGCCTGGACTGGCTCGCTTGTGCTGTCATGCAATGCGCGAAGGTTGCGCCTCTCATAAAAGTTTGTAGTGTATGAGTATGTATGTATGTGTGTTATCATGTTGCAGCGGCATAGCTTTGAGTATCTTCAACTAGTTGGCTCTAGAAACATGTGCCACTTAAGCGTTGCAGAAACAAGCCGACAAACAGACGGACTGACAGGAAAAAAGAAAGAAACATAAACAAACAAACAAACAGATGAGCAAACAAATGCAACATATAACAAACATGAAGTTGAAATAAGTAAAAAAGAAAAGTAAAAATAAACGAAGATTGTAAGAAAAATATGAGACTAATATCCAACATAAAAGTTGTGCTGTATTATTATTATTTTTGTCTTGCACAGTTTTTATTACTTTTATTCCTTCTGTAAGTGAGTGTGTATACGTGTGTGGAACAACCATGCAAGAAGAAAGAAAATTTTTAATAATATCCGCAATACAAAAATATGAACATTTATATTACGGTCAACATAATGCGAAAAAAAATTACACGGATACATACACACACACACACACACACACACAGATAGCGAGAGTCCTTTGCTCACTGCTTTGAGATATATGAATTTTATGTGCTTCACTGCTTTCTCACTCGCATGCCAATAAAATAAACTATCAACTTTTTTCCCCATCACCTTTCACTACTGGCGTTCTTTGAGTATTTGCTTTCGCTTTTGCAGAATTTTATTTCATAAAAAAACAAAATGTGGAAAAACAAATCCTGAGCCCAATTTAAGTTGGAAAACTTTTGTGCGTAGCGAAATTTAATTGAAATTTGATGAACACGTGCTACTGCCACTTAAACTTTTGCAGAGATTTAGTTAGACTTTTTGCTTCAGACTATGATTGTGCTCATCATCATCAGAATCATCAATGTAAACAAATAAAAGTCCCACTTGCATCAAAAGCAAACATATAATCATGCATTGCCATGAATCATTATTGAATTTCTAATAAATGTATGATAGATGCTAAGACAGAGAGACAGAGAAGAGTGAAAAAGGAAAGCATCTAAGTCGTGCGTACACAGAAACCGGAAGTGGCCTTTAGTTGTCGGTTACAAGAGTCGAGTTGAGTCGAAGCAAATGAAATCCAATCGGATTGAATCGAGTTAACCAACACAACCATCATCATCATACCAAGCGTAGACTTAATACTTTTGATATTCAATCAAAATGCACTTCTCTCGCAACTAAGTAGAAATACGAGCTTAGAATAATAGCAACTCAATTAAGCAGCCACAATAGAAGTAAGCGAGCTAGCAAGCATGTAGGCAGACAAGTCGATGAGTTTGTTTCTTGTGTCGGTTTTCTTTAGACATCCTTTTGCCAAAGGGGTACTACCTTTTCATCATCATTGTGATTATGGTCGTCGTCAACGTCAGTGTAGAGTTCACTTCCTGTTGCCAGCACGTTCATTTGTTGTAACAAAGGTGGCTAAAAGCTTAAGAAAGCAATAAAAGAAATAAAATTAAATCGCAATCATATTGAACTGTGCACGGCATTATAATTGTTTTTGTTGTTCATTTTGTTGACGATGACAACAATAAATAAAAGCCGGAAATGATAGAAAATGTTTTAATATTTCCCTAAAGCACGCGACAGGAGAATCGTTTGCGTATAGAACACTGGCTATTGCTTAAATAAAAAATAGCAAACAAACAATTTTTAGATACTCTATGGAACGTCCGATCGTATCACACTTAGTCTTGCATATTAGATAAAGTTTATGTTCATAGCTTCGAGCTAGCTTGACCATTGGTGAAAAGTGAATATTAATGATAAATAAATTCAATTTGCAAAGATAAGAAATGTCACGGCAACAATCAAACATAACAAGTCAATTGATCAAACAAAAAGAAGACTTTTGCCAGACCTCTATTAAGTTTTCATTCAACACACAATTTTTAAAAACTTTAAAACAAGAACAGAAAAAAAAATAATAATGATGTAAATTAAGCCAACTTTATGATAAGTCGCAATTCTCTTGAAACAACCTTTTAATTAAAGAATGAAAAACAAACTAAACAATAAACAAATAAGCCTAAAACAATCATTAACAAAGACTGTATGTATAGATCAGATTATTGAAACAACACGAATTGAATATGTACAATCACACATACAAAAGCCAACTAAAGTATATTTCGAATGAAACTCATCAAATAAACATCCGTTTCCGCATTTATGAATAAAGTTTTCTCTGCTTAATACTTTTGACTGAATTACATTGCCTGATTTGCTTTTGCCTGCCTTGCGTCTTAGTCAGTCAGTTTATTTCACCAACACTCCTGACACGTTTGTTTCGTTGTCTGTGTTCGAACTTGTTCATGGCGTGTAATTCTGAACTTGAAATGAAGTAAAACTTTTATAAAAGTTGCCTTGATTACAATGGCTCCTTTTTCACCTTAGACACACTTTTGTAAATAGTTCTATCAGATGCTTGTCGTCATTATCATCAACCACATCAACATCATCATTAGCAGTATCAGTGATTGTCGTAGTCGACGTACTCAAACTAATCCATATCGAATTGTACTTTATCACAGACATTTTTAAAAGCCATAAGCCGAGCATTTAAGTGTTTTGTTGTGGTTGGTGGTCTCACTATCACATAAATCTCTCATATTGTTAAGACACAAAGCTCTTGTCTGACTATGTCTATGAGTGTGTGTGTATTTGAATGTGTGTTTGAAATGAAGTTGTCATCTCTTTGTTCTTATTGAAGTTTCCCAATTGTTGTCATATACCCTTTGTCATCACCTTAGCGATTTCAGGTTGATTAAGTTTGTCCCTTTTTGAATGTAACGCAGACTATGAACTTTTTGGTTTTTGTTCCACTTGTCAGTCGAAAGTTCTGTCGTGTTTATTTGTATGTCTTGTCTGTCTACAGTTGTAGATACTATCATAAGCCTTATGTAATACCGTCTGCTCTTTTGTTATTGTTATGCTGGTTAGTTCACAGGTTAGCTGTTTTTGCGCTGTACTAATCCGTTTGTACAAAGCTGCTCATCGACGTCTCAGAATGATGCTGATGATTATTCGCTTATTCACACACTTGTCCTCTTATTTTTGCTGTCGTGAATATTTTGAAAGATTTTCTGTTTTGCTTCATGGCATCCAAAGAAGAAAGAAATTTGTCTAATAGGAGAACTCATTTGTCTGCATTTATAGAAACTTTTCACTTAAATAGACAAAATTCAAGTTTGAGTTGAGTTGATTTTCTATTGTGTATGTGTGAGAGTGCTTCATTGTTGTCCTTTTGTTAGGCTATTGCCATATAAAGTTAATTATATTGATTGATGGTGCCTTTTAGAAAAGAAGAAAATGAAGAGTTCGATTTCAAATTGATTCATTCGAATTCGAATATTGCTATGAGTATAATTTTGAGTCCGTTATTCATTCCATAATAACCAATTGCGCATGAAGTAAGTCATAGGTTGAGATATTTTTACTATTTTAAAAGATTTCTTACCTTAAAGGCATTTCAATTAACTTTCTGGCTTTTTCATTGTATTCGAATGATAAATTGCCAAAGGCATAGAATTTTGTTACGTGTAAATTATATGACATTCAAAATTAATATATTTATTTAATATTACAAATTTAATCACTTCAAATGTTGTATTTATTTGTAAATGTAACCGCTTTGAGCGACATGAAAATTCATTAAAATAATATCACAGAATCTTTGACACATTGTCAGGCAGTATGTCTCTCTCTCTCTCCAAACATAGTCTATGCATAATTGATAACAATAATGCAATCAATCAATCATGTAATGTCAAGTCAAACGAATAAACTTAAGGCTACAAAAGCTGACAACAGCTGAGGCAATGTACCGAAATAATATCTAATGAGCATAGGTTTGGTATATGAATCAAGATAATTTTATTGTACCGATGAGCTTAAAATGTAAAATAACGGACAGACGGACGGACGATTGACATTGTAATCGAAAACAGCCTCATTGTGCAACATTACTTGTTGTTGTTGCTAATGATTAAATAATTTTCAGTGACGAAGGCAAAACACAAATGGATGTGCGCGTCTGCTCCTGCTTCTGATAAGTAGTAAAGCAATAAGGCAAACCAAATTGGAACCCAAAGTGAACTTCAACCACCCACATACATTTTGCCTTTCACTATAAATAGCTTAGCATTGTTGAAGGTTTACAATAAAATTGTGAAACGTTCTAAAGCCTTGTCAAAGTAAAAGAGAAAGTGAGAGAGAGAGAGAGAGCCAAAGAGCGAAGTACAAAAGAAAAAAAGAAAAGATTTCAATTTTAAATGACAATTAAATTTGTATTAGTCAAAAATCATTGATTCTTCGCTATTGTGAATACATAATTGATGACGGCACAATGTCTGTGGGGGTGGGGGTACGAGAATACGTGTCCTGTGCCGCTATGGCAACATTAAGTGGGGTTACGCTGCGTACGCGTAGGACAAACTGAAAGATAAAATATGCCTTTGGGACCGTTACATATATTTGAAATATATTTTGGCTTTGTTTGCTTTTGGATTTTATGCAAATGCGTTTAAAACCACCATGTTTTCCATAGAGGCATTAAAAATAATTTATATTTATAAGTTTGACAGGCATTTAAGTTGTTGTTGGTGTTGTTGGCCTGCATGGGTGTAGTGAGGGGCGTGAAAAATGCCTTAGATCTTTAAATATTACAAAATTTGATGATATAATATTGAAAGTGGTTTTCGGGTTTGCAATGCTTTAGTCATGTCTGTCTGTCTGTTGTAACGTTAAGGTCTTGTAGACTATTGGAGTCAAATCTAAAAGTCTAGGATTTGGATATTCCGAATCCAATAACAGTTATTTAAATAATTTTAATAAGGCGCTACTTAATTTTTTTGGTTTTGCAATATAATCTTTTCTGAGGAGATAATTTTTTTTTTTGCATTGATTGTGCATTGACTAATTTATTAATGTAATTACAAAAATATTAATGCCTAAAGATGAATTTTCGCATATTTGTTGTGCATTGTTGGAATGCCACACTTGAAAAATCATATTACAATTAATGCATTTTCAATATTTCAAGCAAGATTGCACACATTAATTATTATTTTAATAAAACATATTAATATGTATATTTTTAACATTTCATTATAATTAATATTGCACAGAAAGTGTAAAAGTACATAAAATAATAATATAAAACATTCAAATCACGTTAATTATTGCAGTTTATTGCAACAAAAAATTCAATATAAAATTAATAAAAAAAAAAAAAACAGGAAAAGATATTGTTAATGTTAAAAAAATGTATATGCTTTATTTTTAATAATGACACAACATTTTAAATGAAGTAGTTGACCCTTCAGATGTGTTAAAGTTATTAACTGAAACGGACAGCGTCCGATCAACCAAATTGATTGGTTTGCATTGAAATTAAATTCATTTTAGCGCTTGTTGTATTGTTGTTGTTGTTGCAGAATGAGTAGCAGAGACCCTGAAATATTTATTTATTTAAATAAATCAGCAAAATTTATATTGCATGATTTAATTTGTCAATTTTTTTTTTACACATATATTCTAGCCAGAAAAAAAAAATAAATAGCTAAATAAAAATTATAGTAAAATGACTAATTTTCTGCTTGAGCAGCAAATATATGTTGGCTTGCTTTTAGTCATAGCTGAGAGCAAAAGTTTTATTTGGTTGGTTTTTTTTTTTTTTTTAGTAAATTTTGTTGTTTTTCTTCTAATAAAATTTTCTTAGTAGTTTTCGTAAGTTCTAAACCTCATGCGCTGTCACACGTCACCCAAGCACAGCAACAGCACCTGTTTGGCTTTTGCCAATATCAGAATCTCGTTAAAGACATTTTAACATGTGTTCTTTTTTATCTTTTTTCGAAACAAAATGTAAATAATCAAAATGACGTTTTCGTGTGTCTAATTAGTCGCATTTGATTTGTCATTTTTGTGTCTGCGTGGAAATAAACACTAAAAAAAGGTAGCAATAAAATACAATTTCGGCACTGTTCGCTTCTTCGATTCTATTATTTAATGACATTTAAAATTTTGCTCTTGTATATTAATAAGTGCTGACTGTTCGAGGTTGTTGGATTATATGATTGTTGTGAAGAAAAGAAAGCTAAATTTTGTGTTATAAAATGATTTACCTTTTTTATGTTTGTTTGGTATATAAAATCAAACTGAAAATTTGCGATGGTATTTCGTCATTTATTTAAAAAAATGCTTCGTAAATATTGAATCAAATCAAATGCAAATTCGTTTCTTACTGCTAAAGCTCAAGCTTTGCAACATTCAACTTTTTAATGAAAACATCAATTGCACATTTCACACAACATTGAAGTTGTTCGTTCTTTCATTTTATTTTGCATTGCAATAATTTCTGCATTAATCTCAACAAATTTCCAACTCTCAACTTTCAAAGCACTTCAGCATTTATGAAAAAATAGAAAAAAGCAAATTTTGTAGTTTGGAAAAGTACATGGCAAAAACTGTTGTTTAAGTGCGTGCTTCGAAATGTGTCGAGTGCGACGAGCTAAACTGCGCGTGTTGAGTTGAGTTGAGACTCAATCGACCACTTGAAAAATCAATAAAAATGTCGAAACATGTCAAAGCCAAATGAAACGAAACGAAGCCAAACAAAACCAAATCAATCCAGAAGTTGAAACGCATGCAATCAAAACTGTTTGCTTGTGCCTATAGTGCAGTAAGGACTGGGCGGGTCAGGACAGGACAGGATATGATGTGAGTGAGAATATGAGTGTGTGCGCATATGATATTTTGTCATTTGTTTGGTTTCTCTGATAGTTGTTTATTTATTTTTTTTTCTGTGTTTTTGCTCTTTACTTTTTCAGTTACTGCAATACATAAATTGAACTACGCTTAGCTCGATCTAGTAGCCAAATCGCTATGGGCTGTAAATTCTATTTTTCACTTGTATGCTCTTCAAATTTGTTGATTTTTGTTGAATACGATATTTTTTTTTTTCTTCTTAATTTTTGGTTTAGTTTTTGTTTCTCTAACGATTTACTATGATAACCACAAGCATAGTGGATGACTAGGGAAAACAAAAAGTTATATGTACTTGTATATAGTAGGCTTACCCACATACACACACGCACATAGAAAAGCCAATTTTAAAACGGAAGCCACTTTGTAGTTGTTCCGAATTTGGTTGGCTTCGTTTGTCGTCCAAATATGTTCGTTGAGCTTTCAAATGCAGGCCTCAAACTTAGACTTGTTATCTATCTATTCTTCCACCTCAACCCCCTCTATATTTTCAAGCAACATTGTGTGGCTTGTGTGTTTGTTGCCGTTGTTGTTGCTTTAGTTGTCAACAGCTACGTCACCGCAGTCCAATTTGAACACAATGGGATCAATTATTTTTCGAGGATTGTGCAATGATGTGTGCGTACGCGTGTATAAGTGTCTGTTTGTGACTGTGTGTGTGTGTGTGTGCTAGAGTATGTATTCCATCATTGATTCCCCAACCCTCACCACTGTCACTGTCACTCTCAAACTCCAATACACCACAGTGCAAACAACTGCATTTATGTATGCATGACAATGTTCTAGGCCGCCAACCGACTGTCGACTGGCGAATGAACGCTTGTTCGCTTCTATGATGATGAGTTGATTTTTTTTTGTTTCGCCTTTTATTTTGGTTTCAGCGGTTTCGCTGTTGTAAATTTACGCGCTTACAGCCCAGCGTTGCTGCCAGTGCCAGTGACAGCAACTCTGGCGTCTCATATGTGCTTGTGTTGTTGAATGTTGTTGTCAACCAGAAACAGAATATTGTATTGGGCCTATAAACTGAAATTTTTCGCCCTCACCTCGGCTTCTTCACCACAAAATGGGCGCACTGTGCTCAAAACCAATACCGACATACACAATACCAAGCCGATTACAGCTTGATTGATTACACAAGTTGAATATTTCATTGTGTTGACTTGACTGACTGATTTTGCGGTAAGTGAAAAATGTATAACGACAAAAATTTTTGCATTCAATTTTCATGTTTTGTGTCCTCTTTTTTTCCACTGTTGCAAGTTGAAACAATACAAATTAAGTCAGTTGCAAACTAGCACTTGGGGCACACATGACGAGTATCTGATTACTCATAGTATTTGCCCCGGGAAGGTCTGAGTTTTGGTCCATGTTCATGTTTGATGTTGAACATGTATTTTCAAGCAGGAAACTTGCTTAAACTGCAAGGCAAAGTAGAAGAAATTCTGCAACAACATTTACGTTCGTTGTTCTGTGTTCTTTACATGGAACACATGTGCTTGTTGTTATTGTTGTTGCATTGGGAAACTTTGTGACCAGCAATTTTAGTGCGATTTGCTAGCTGCCCATTGCACACGTGTGGGTAGAACTCAATTCAGACTAATCTGTGACTGACTAGTGTATATTTCAAGTGCGTCCAACTTACTTTATTTGTATAATCTTTTCAGGCTTAGATAACAATAAAAGAATATAACTGGAGAGTTGTTAAGATGCATTGCATTGCTTCAATGTATGAAGATTCATATTTGCTTCAGCTGAGTTATATTTTAAAGTAAAAATTGTCCAAACAACTTTTACTCATATCTCAAATTTAAATTCAACTTGATTGATAATTAATTTCATCGATTTGTCATTCTCGACTTTCATTGTAATGATATATTTTTATTATTTCGATCAGTCAAGTTTTTTTGTGGTTTCATGCGGCTTAATGAATTCTGTTTAAATAAATTTTATTTATTTATTTGTATGAGTTTAAATATGTACTACAGCTGTAAGTTTCTCGTGAACACTTTGTGATCTTACCGCCATTCGTTTAGACTCTGCTGTCTAATGACTCGTAACGAATAAAGCGATAGTAACTCTCTCTTGATCCCTCTCTCCTTTCTTTCATGAGAATAAAATGTTATTGGCGTTTGTGACATAAAGTTCATTGCACTTTTTGTTATAACGCTATCGATAAATGATTCTAAGCAGCATCTCAGCAACCGCATCAGCGCATATTTACTTAATGCTTCCTTATGCTGCCGTTCGATACAGCTATAAAATGCACTAAAACATGAATTACAGCACCCGAGGCGAACGTTAAATTGCATAAAAATTACATTTGTCTGCTTGGTTTTTGGTTAGTTACCAATACGCAAGTAGTCATCGTCGTACTCGTCGTCATAGAGTACTCTATGCAACCATTACACATACACACCGTCATTTATACATATATACCACACATGTAGAAGAAAGCACTGGAATAGACGGACGGACGGACGGATTAAATCAGTACAAACTACCAAACTAAACCAAGGCGAGGACAAGCACACGTTTGTAGTAAAGTGGAATACAGTCAATGTTGTAAGGCACGTGTCTGTAACATACGATTCATGCTTTTATTTTGTCAGATTTGAAATTCAGAGTCCGAATTAAGTTGAGTTGAGTCGAAAAGAGTTGAGTTGAGTCTAGTCGAGTCGAGTCGGCGTTGTCGGCTTTTGTTTGCTTAAATTTATAAGCTATGCAAACGCACTGCATGTAAACGCCTTCGAGTTTGACGCGCTTTGAGTTATATACATTCATTTCTACACATACAAACATATATGGATATGCATTTATGGACACCCACACATGGCCAACGTGTTTATTCAGTGTGTATGTGTTTTGTATATGTGCCTGTGTGTGTGTGTGTGTGTGTATCTAAGGTTTTCGGCCATTGGCCACATGCTGCATCAGCAATTTTTCAGTTTGCTGGGAATTTCTGATGCTGTGTCAGCGGTTTTTCTATCGTCGGAGAGTTTTTTTTTTTTTTTTCTTTATTATTATTTTTTTTATTGCCAGTCGCGTTAGTTTTTTGCATTCTGCGCAGAAAATTTGCATTTTAGATTTATCAAGAATATGGGCATCAGTTTTCTTTTTTCCCTTGTTCGCTTTATTATGTTTTTTTTGGACTGCCGTTAACCAACACTGTTTGCAGTTGACTTTAATACTGCACTTGTGCTGTTGCTGTTGCTGTTTCTGTCGTCATCACTGATGAGAAACCAAGCAAATTCTGGCTTTTTATTTCTGTTTGTTGTAAATTTTGATGCTCTGAGCCTCTTCTCGACTGCCGTGCCTGCTCGAATGTTAAAAAAATGTCACACGTCGCATGGCACTTAGCAACACTGCTGCTTTTATATACTCACCTGAAGTGCTTAGTGAGTATAAGTGTCGTTATCGTCAAAGTTATCATCATCATCATGGGCGTCGTCCTCTTCATCGTTGTGTGTTGGTCCTGTCTGAATGTCATCGTTATTTAAGGTATATTTATTTATTTATTTTTTGTTTAAGTTTCCCATTTTATGTTTGAGCAATTAAAAATGTGTGTTTAGCGGTTTTGTTTGAGTTGATTTCTATTTATTTTTATTTGTTATTTAATTTTGGGTTTTATCTCCCCACAGACTTTAACACTAACGTTATAAAGTAACGTAAAGTTTCTTATAAATAATTGAGTGGTCTTCGAGTATGTTTCATTTATGCAGAAATTTCAACGCGCCGTTGCACATTTTTCCAAAAGTTCTTTTTGTTGGTAAGTGAGCATAAAGTACACCAAAATTAAGTTTGGTTCAGAGGATCGGATTAAATTTTTTTTTCTGATTCACTCGACTATGAATTAAAGTTAGTGATAATAAAGTGTTGAAAAACTCAAAAATACTCCTTATGTAATTATAATGGCATTTTGTACTCAATGCAAGAGTCGTACGAAAAAACATTTTTTTTGAGTCTGAAAATATTTTTTGGAAACATTGAAAAAGGTAAAAACCCTAATAAATACTAAATGGGTGTTTTTACCTTTTTTTACAGTGTTAAAGGTGCGTGTTTTTTTATCGCAACCATGTTGTTGCAAAGTGCATTTGAGAGGAGGTGTTGTGCTGGTTGGTCTATCTACCAATTTGTCAGCCTACAAAAACCAACTGAAGCTGGTAGTCATTGGGGTTCCCGACAATGCCCTATAGACGGATTTTTTTTGAAGCGTATCCAACTATTATTTATGCATCAATGGCTGCTCTGACGACATTCGCTAAATTGATACAGTTTGCTGTGCGTTGAGTCCACGTGAAGGTGTTCAGTTCGGAAACAATGAACAAAAATAACGACGTGAACGGACGACGTCATCATCGCTTACAATGGCGATGATGACAATCATGGGGACAAAATTTCAGTGGACTGGATTGTAGGCAATTGAAAGTAAATACAAGAAACTTTTTAGCGAAAAGCAAACAAAAAAAAAATGGGAAAAAATACTAAGGAAAGTCAACAAAAAAATCCGACGACAAAAAACTGAGCCTGGTAGATTGAAAAAGTATTCCCGATTGGTTATCCTGTGTGACTTTTGTTCGCTCTTCTTAGTTGCTGCCGTATTTTTTCTCGTTGTTATCGTCAACGTTGTCGTCATTGCCAACCACTAACTAAATATGCCTTTGACAAAGACTGACTTTATATCGTTATGTCGTAGTGTGTAGCAGAATAGATTGTGTAGGTAGCTACCTGAAAGTATGCTTCGTATTCAAGATTTATTGAAAAAAAAAAAAATTTAGCCAATTCACAGTGGTCCCGCCCGTAGGCCAAAAATAAAAAAACCAAAGTCAAAATTTTTACTTTAAATGTATCAATTCTTATTTATAATTGGTCTAGCTATTTGAATTTATTCATCTTTTTGTTTTGCTCTATCTGTCGTCTTCAATAATAGCATCGAAAGAGAGAACATGATATTCATTTAGTATTGCAGCATAAGCAACGTGCAAGGGAAGCTCTCCGTAGAAAATTTATTTTACTTATTTAAAACAAGTTTTTGTGCAGTGGAAGTGATTAATATTATAAATAAAGGTATTAACTTTCCTTTTACAACAAAAAGTATATGTAGTATGTGTTGTGTTTTGTGTAAATCATTATTGTATTTAGTACATAATTGTGAACGTTCTTAGTTTGTCTTTTCTGTGTTTGGTTAGAGTTTTAGTTGTAAAGGGGTTCTTGGGGTTGAACAAATCTTTTTGTATAATATTCTTAAGCATTTTAAGAATATAAGAAAGTTTAATTCAAGTGCCGTAAGGTGCCGTGCGGCTTGCAATATACGAAAACGTAACCTAACCTCAATTTTAAAAAAATCACGTGCAAAACTTCTTATCATTAAATATCCGTGGTACTACTTTCCTGCATCGGTCCATAAAGTGTTATTACATGGTCCTGCCATTATAAAAAATTGTTTATCTCAATTGGAGAGCTTTGTGAGGAAGCTGAAGAGGCAAAAAATAAAGACATTAAATTATTTAAGCTAAACCATACGCGCAAAATTTCAACCTATAGTATACAGATTTTTACTGAAGTCTCACAGGTAATATACGAAAATTTCCAAAGTTGTGTTGCAATAAAATGAAAAACAAAAGTTTTTCTTATAAAAACTGAATATCAGACCGATTGTTTATATGGCAGCTATACGATATAGTTGTCCGATCTGGCTGATTTTTACATATTATCTTAGGATAAATATAAAAAAATTTTGTGCCAAGTTTCAAGTCCCTACCTCAACTAGAAGTATTTTTGGCCGCTCTCCCCATATAAGCCGGACCACTGTGCAATTGTGAAAATTTTTTTATTGAACGATTTTTTGACATTTATGAATATAACTTGCAGACAGACTATGAGACAGCAAGAAAGTTGCAGAGTGACTTGACTTTTTTCAAAGGTTCTTGCATACTTTTAGGTTGCAAATATGCTATGCTGCATTATATTGTATTCTTGAATTGTATTGAATATTGTTTGACAGTTGTATTAAAAAATAGCAAAATGGAGCCAAGTAAGGCGTCAACTTTGGCTTGGCTCATGTTTTGTTCAATTCATTGTCATATTTTTCTGATGCTGGTTTTATTAAATTTGTACAGTGTCTTATTTTAATTTGATCAGAGGTGTTCCTCAAAGTTGACCTAAAAGTATTTTTACACTAACACTAAATTCTATGTCTATATTCAAGAAGGCTACACACTATTTGTTGGTAAGATTTAACTCTGCTCTTTTCTTGATGAAATGTCTTTGAATTATTATTTAAGATGCTTCGATTATATATTCCTATCTCTTAAGTTTTTTTTCTCATTGACATTTTCTTATATTTTGAAATAAATAGCTAAAATGGTTTGCAAAGGACAACTGTCATTTAACTCGCAATCCTTCGAATGCTTTCGCTTGACCTTATCCACAATTGTACGCCCACATCATTGTCGATGACATTTATGCCTTGAACAGCCTTGAAATGTTGTTTTTCATAAAATATTCCATGGAAACTGGAGACATGCTGTAGCGCGGCCAAGAAAAAGAACCATAAAAAAAAAAATAATAGACCATTGTACACAAGAATGGCAATATTTTGACAAAGGTTCATTCAATGGCTTGTTTATCACGACGCTAGATTGCATGGCGTTGTTATTTCGATTGTGATAAAGAGAGAAGTGAGAATTTATTAAACGCACGCCTTCAAAATTGGCTCGTGATGTATATAACGAAAGATACAAAGGGTATTATGTCCTTGAAGAGCGTGAAATATATGAAGCAATGTAAAAGAGAAATAGAAAAAATAAGTATGTGAGACAAAAAAAGACAAGAAAAAAATTTTTTCAAAAGAAACTTTTTATACATCAGATAATAACAAGGACAATGTATCCCAAATCCCAACTCTCAATTAACTAATCTATGCAAAGTATGCACAAGTAATTAAGTTAAATATTTAATGCATTTTACGCTTCTGGTGAATTCACACACACCCACACACACACAGAGACAGACAAGCATACTCACATGAAAAACTATCGTTGACATCCTGAAAATCCTTTTTGGAGTATCAAAAACTAAAGTAAACTTACTAAACTAAGCGCATTGAAATTTGATTTTTATTTTCTTCTGTTTTTGGTTCATAAAAGTGAACTGCACTAATTATACGAAACCAAAAATGCCAGAATGCAGAGTAAAAAGTTTCTGGCATGAGCAACTTTGCGCTCAAAAGTATGGAATGTTTTTGTCTATACTTATACATACATACATATGTACATACATATGTGAAAATGCAGCTTGCTTGTGCGTTTGTTGGAGCATATGAATTTGCCAAGTACTCAGCTCATTTTTGGTTATCAACACTTCCGTTTGTGAGTGAAAATTTTAAAGCAAACATACACACACACTCACACTCACACACAGAGACAAACACAAACAGCAGTATGTGCAAGACCAACTGCGTATTTCCTATTTTGCAGGACATTGTTTGGTCGTTGATAACAAATTCTCATACATGCATACATATGTATGTATGTACATATGCATACATAGTTGCTGTTGTTGATATTCTCTGTAAAGTTCTGAAAATGACTGCTGAATACGCTTTCACTGATGTATGTCTGTAATGTACACTGAAAGAAATATACTAAGGGCTTTCGCGGCATTGTCAAAGTTTAACGAGTTTTCATCAACCCCGACCCATGACATTTGGTAACGTGATAATGTTATATAGTTAGGGCCAACTTGCTTCAAAAAACAAAAGGCAATTTCTAGTTGTTTTCAAAGAAAAAGTGGCTGTACTTTCACAGAATTTCATTATTAAAATGACCTATGTTATGTGTTGGTCTTTTTCAACATAAGCCAATTCAATAGAAAATTAACTTCCATATTGTCTCGTTTGCAGCGACTAGTCGTATGTTACAAGCAATAACACAACACATACAACTATTGCATTAAAATGCATATTTTGGGTCGTTGATTTCGTCCTCTCGCCAGCCTGTGACTGTTCATGCCGAGCACAGAAACTATGAAGAAAAGAAGCTATTATTGTTTAGCTATGACTAAAACTGAGAAACACAGAAGATGAAGACAAAAATAGTGGAAAGGAGAGCTGAATGAAAATAGGATAACTGCTAATGAAGGCATGAAGGAGACACTGTTCAATAACCATGTTTGAAATCATGTTTTTTTTTCTGTGTAACAGAGTTTCAGTGCATCGCAATGCTTTTATAGTGCGCCAAACTATTTCAAGGCATTTCGAGCATTTATGGTTTTATTTTGAAATAAAAAATTGAATTTAAAACAAACACACACACACACACACACTCACACGCATGAACAACTGCAGCGCTGTTAATTCATTGTCGTCGTGTATATGTAGATAGGTATGTATGTGAAAGCCTTTTTGAGGTATGTGAGTCCGTCCTTTTATCGCACGCACACATATTCATTGTGTCTGCTGTTGGCGCCTATCTGCAGTGCCACTATCGCTGCCGCTTGTTTGCCTCTGCTCTGCTGCTGCTTTTGAAGTATTACTTGGATCAGAAACAGAACAAACACATACAAAAATATACACACGTGCTTGTACATGTGCCACATTTATCTTATATAACAGATCGCCGACTAACTGTTTTATATGTCCAACGGGTGTCGAAATATTTTTGGTCATACATTCTTTTGACGTCATGTCAGTAAAAATACTTTTAATGGAAACTGAGCAAAAAAGTGTTTCATACTTTTGGAGACAGTTAGAAAAAAGTTTTCGCTTACATCAATAAATACTGGGCCACCAAAGATAAGCATAAGAAGCGATCCTAAAAATAGCTTTGGCCAGGCTTCTTTAGACTTGAAGTTGAGTTACATTTTGGGCGAGTGACATAAACCCTTTTTCGCGACGAGGACGTCTGTTTTTTATGCCTTGATATTCATTAATTTTGCACTTGTCTTGTATAAACAAGTAAATGTCGCCCCACACCAATATCAAAGCACAAGCAGCAACAATAACAACAATAAGCACAAAAATCTCGCCTGACGCCCAATTAAAATCAGATTAAAGTAAAGCTAATTTATGCGGCTGCACGTTGGCAAAACAATGGCAAAGTGCGATGCTGTGTTGGGGCGTGGTGCGCAGTGCAGACAGTTGGGGTGGGTGTCGGGGATGGGTTGGACGCGTAAAAGCGTGCTGCAGCAGCAGTTAATTCAAATTGCACTTTCTTTTGTGTTGTGTATACAGTTTTACTTTTTTTTTTTGTTTTCCATTTTCTCTGACCAGCTCTTCATCTTTTGCAAAGTTACGTTTTGCGT
The DNA here is from genome assembly GCA_034638295.1 of Phortica okadai. Taxonomy (NCBI): domain Eukaryota; kingdom Metazoa; phylum Arthropoda; class Insecta; order Diptera; family Drosophilidae; genus Phortica; species Phortica okadai. Next base: position 37,394,595 of record CM067849.1, read on the forward strand.
AGCGAAGTAAAAAGTAAAAATAAATAAAAGTAAAAAAAGAATGAAAATTAAATTTACAGCGCACGTTCTACACTCTTCTTCTTGAACTTTTTCTTGGCCGTTGTTGTAAGTAGCGGCAAAATGCAACAAAAAAAGAAAATAAAATGAGCAAGAAAGTCTCATTTCCGGCAGTTGGCGACATGGCTGGCGCGCAGAGTTTGACATTGGCTGCTGTTGCTCGCGCTTCAACTTCAGTTTTCAGCTGCTGATTTGCAATGTGCAAAAAGTTTATAGAGCGAAAACAGCAACAGCAACAAGAAAGCGAGGAGAACAACAACAACAATAAGCCCTGGTTATGGTTTCCTTTTTGGCAAAGAGCAGCGAGCGAGTTTGTGGATTGTGTGGGCGTTTTGGAATTGTGGCAATTCTAATTGCAAAAGACAAATAGTTCACTGCCGTTTTTGTGCAACTGTATGTGTGTGTGTGTGTGTGTGCTTTGTGCTTTTTGCTTGGCTTGGGCTGCAACTGACATAGTCGGAATGTCTTGACTAAAGTTGTTTGTTGTTGGTCGCGCATTGGTTTTTGCATCTTGGCGACAATTGTTGGTCGCGGCAGCAAAGTTAGTTGACTCAACGCACAATGCCAAACGCGTCTTGGTTTAGTGCGGTGTGGTTGATTCTGCTTGAAAAATCTGCTTGTGAAAGTAACTTGTCTGTCTGTCTGTGTGTCTGTCCGCCGTTGGATTATTGCGTTTGTGTTCGCTTTTGAGGTTTGTTGGCGTGTAAAATGGATTTTGGCATAGGCAGTTGGGCACTTGGTGGAGTCAAAGCTGTCGTCTTCGTTGAGAATTGTTGGGAACGCCAACTTTGCAGACAGCATGGTGTGCCAATTGGTGGCGTTTTGATGTTTATGAAGATCCTTTGAATTATGCAAGTAGGATGCGCATTAAGTTTACAAAGTGGCAATGTTTTAAATGAGCCAATTTTGCTTTAAAATACGCTGAAGACAATTTCACTTCACATTTAATTAATACAAATAATTTCTGCTCAACAAACTATAATTCAACTTCTCATATTTGCTCTCTCTCTCTCATTTATTACACTTTTTCAGTTCTTTTGTATAAATGAGCACCCACACCACATCGACATCGATGAGGCACATTGATGATAAATTTACTGTAATGCAATTGTTTGCAAATTGGCATAAATCCTCAACAATTATTCACTGTAAATTTGCTTCGGTTATCATAAGCGCATGAAGAAGCACAGATGCGTGTGCATATATTTGCCAACACTTTGAGTACTTTTGCAACATGTGCAACACTTTGTTATCTGTCCCCTTGCGCAGTCAACGTTTTCATGCTTGTTGGCTTTTTTCTGCTCTTAATTTTTTCTTTTTTTTTGTTGTATTTGCTTCTGTTTTGTATTGCAACGCAGCTGTTGCATGCTGTCATTGTGTATTTGTCCTATTTGCGCCCTGAAGTATGTAAGCAAATATTACTTTACACTTTGGCATGCTTAAACAACGTCGCCTCATGCCATGCATTTACCAACACTACACTACACTATGTGCATTGTCTATAGACCAACTGATGTACACATACACACGCATACATGCGCATGTGCCACCAATACTAAAAACAGCTTTGAATCTTTGCACAAATATCGAGTGTTATTTACTTAAGTTGCTTCTGTATTTATACATTTTTCGTCTGAATAACAGCAACAACTTTAAGTTGTGCTAATGCCACTTGTATCCTTATACTTCAGTCAGTATGTGCGTGTGTGTATGTATTTCTGTACTTATATATTATCCTTACATTGTATGCAATAATTAATTGGCTTTACATTTGCACATTTGTAATGCAATACCACACTATTGAAAAGTATCTTGCCACTTGAATATGTTGCCTGCTGCATTTACAGAAGCACACACACACACACACACACACACACTGACAGAGAGACTAAAGCAGCTGTCTGTGGTTTTAACTCATTCATTTTGCTGCACTTATACATGCAAACAGCTTTTCGACATTTATTGTTATTAGTATTATTGTATTGCATGTAGAAAATTCTTAAAGATTAAATAATGCCAATTGGCTTCTATCGGTACGTCTCTCATTCCTTCTCCGTCTCTCCTTGCCTGTATGTCTGTCTGCATTTCAATTGCCACATGTTTTTGTGGCTTTCAGTATTTAAGCCTGTCAACTTTTGTTGTTGTTGTCTGCGCTGCTTTTTCTTCTGTTAGATGTTTATATGCTCTTATAATTTTTACTATCAGTTATCACATACGCATGCATTTTATGAGTGAGTTGATAATTTTGGGTGTAAAATCAATTTCTATTAAGAAGTTTTTCCTTTACAATATAATCTGTTTTTTGAAATAAAAATTGAAACAAACAAATGTACAACATATTTCATTTGGAATACTTCCAAATGTTTTAGGTACTTCCAAATATTTGAAAATTTTGTTTCTCAAAGTCGTCGTCCTATCTAATATTTTATTAAAATTTAGTCAACATTTTGGCCCTTGGGAGACAAAGACTCGCCGTTCCTGGAGTCACTGGAAGACGAGGCGAAAGCACAGTATCACACGCTACTGGGGTTTGCACTTAAAGCAAATCTAATTGCGGATGCGTTTACTTGAACGGTCCTCAAAGTAGCGACTCACCACACTCATCTATCTTTCGAATTTCAAGTCTTTAGCTCTTATAGTTTCCGAGAACCATTAGTGAGGTTGATCTGACGGTTAGACATGGCTAGATCGATTTATTTTGGCGCCTTGATCAAGAATATAATAAAACAAGCAAAACAATATAAAGAAGAAGAACATCACTTACAAGTTCCCGAATGATTTCCATTCATTCATTTGGTTTGAAAGTCATTCCATTTGTATTTAGTAGGCATTTGAAATAAAACATTTGCTTGTGTGAGCAAGTACTTGAAATTTGTAAATGATGACGTAGAACTCTATTCATTCTTTTTGGTTGATCGAATACTTGAAACTTGCTTAACTTACAATAAAACTTATGCCTTGTTTGTCGTTTCAAATGTATTCGTGCAACACTCTAACATGTGCATTACTTCCGCTTGGTACTGCACTAATTCCTGCTTGTCGGTCTGTCCCACTGTTAGGCACGCTGTCATCTCTGTTCACGCGCTTGCTCCTCTGGCTTCCCTTTCACATTGTCTTTGGCGTGTTTCTTATCATCATGTTCAATGCGAATCGTTTCAAAGTTGCAATGTACTAAATTTACATAATACTTAAGTCTTGTGTTGTTGTCGTCATGTTGTTCTTGTCCTTCCTTTCGAGAGTAATATTTTCACTAGTTTTTGTTGTCATATTTCCGTAAGCCTTGCAACCTTTTTCCTTTTGCTTGTCTAGAATTATTTGTGTTGTTGTGCAAATCTCTTAACATCTCACTCTCTCTCTCTCTCTCTAACTTTCTTCCTTTGTAAGTGTCTTTTTTCATTGCATAATTTTAATTGCCAAATATTTTGCTTCAAGTATTGAAATTCTTGAAAATTTATATTATTAAAGTTTGAACAATTTTATTATGTTCATTGCTCTAGGCAATATTAAAATATTAATTAGAGCGTACAATATAATTTGAAATTATTATGTACTATTCTCTGTTGATGAAATTTTCTTTAAATGCTTAAACCAATATTAAGTGTTGAATTTTTGCATATTTATTGATAAAGTAATTGAGACTACTTGAATGTTCAAACATTCAACTCAATCAACCGAACATTCTTACATATCTCTGCTATTATAACAAACTAAAATCAATCATGAAACAAATTTCGACAAATAACGAATCAAATTCTCACAGACCATTGAACAATTAAGTTGTGCAGCGCAAAGTAGATGAAAAAACCCCAAAAAAAAACAAGAAAGATTGAGACAAATAAATCCAATTGAATGCTGTACGGACATGTGGGTAAAGTTATGCTTCAGCTCAATTGTGTAGAGTGTTACATTTGCAATTTTCATAAATTTTCGTAACAAATGAAAACTCAATTTGAAAGTAACACCAGCAGAGGCAGACATTGAAGCCAACTGAACGACGGACTGAACAACTAGCCAATCAGGCAGTCAGTCAGTCAAGTAAGTAAGAAAGCGAGCAAGCAACAAATGTCACTCAAAAAGGCCAAACGTTGTAGGAGCCGAATCGACTATGCTGCTCTCAATGTAATTTATACTATTTGCCAAAAGAAAAATATGTGTATAGAAAAGTACATATGTATGTACAAGTTAGGCAGACCAAAGCAGTTTTAGTACACTTGAGATTCCTTCAGTCATTTGGTTTTGCTTTGCTAACGGCTAAATCGTATATATGTACATAAGTACAATCAAATCAAACTGCTGCTCACTACTAAAATGTTTCTACTAACCTTATGGACAGAGTAACTGTCTGTCTGTCTGCCTGACTGTCTTAGCGCAATGCACGCCCACGCATATGAACATGCACATATTGTAGTTAAATGCTTTTCGAGCAAAGCAAATAAATGTATGAGTATGAACGACCGCAGACAAATATTGTTGAATTTGTACTTGGACTCTGGTAAAATTCTCACAGTGCCGAACACAAACACAATGCAAACAATTCAATTTAATTAAGAGTTCGTTTTACGTCTACAGCAGCAGCAGCAACAACAACAAGTATCAACGACAAAGTGTACAACCAACTGCAGCTAGTGGCAACACACCATCGAAAGCAACAACAGCTGTAAAACTTCATAGACTTAAACTTCTAACTCACACTCACACACACATACACACATACACAAAATATGAACAACATACATTCAAGATGACATGATGTAGTAGACAACGAACTTGCACTTGCCAAACTCACTCACTCTGGCTTGTCGGACTGGACAACTGACCGGCTCAGTCCGGCCGACTTTGCCACAAAGCCAAAAAATTTACCCTTTTTATATTTTTAGTATTCTCTGTAGTACAATTTTTGGGATATTATTTGTCCAACTAAAATTTTCTGGTTTTAAAAAATTTACTTGTGATTCTCTCTCTATGTGTGTGTGTGTATGTGTATGTACAGCAGTTGGTAATTTTATTGCTAAGCTAGAGAAAGCGACAAATTTTAAACTTTTTTTTACTAAAATGAAATGAGTTTTTGTTTAAGTTATGCCCTTTGGTTCGAGATATGGAAAGGTTGATTTTTATTGTAATTGTTTGTTGTCATCATCATCATCACTATCAACAACATTATTCATTGTCACAGACATTTCATCAACACTATTCAAGTTACCGCAATTTATACAAAATCTCAACCAAAACAAAAATTCTTTTAGTTTCGGTATACAATTTTATGTTATTTTATTTTACTTTTGTTTTTTTTTTTTACATTCTAAATGAGTTTTTGCAGTTTGCTTCGAGTTATTGCAGTTTATAATGCTAACAATATGAAACAGAAAGTTATCATAGTGCATATATGGTACATACTCTCATGGCAGAAATAATAAGTACAAGCCGTTTTCATTGTCAATTGATGTAAGTGCATAGATTACGAGGTCACAATACTATAGCATAATCTTGGTTAGAAACGACAGGTGCCTCATATCATGTCTTGTGTTCCTTATCGTTAAAATTGATCCCAACTTCAATAAATTTTTTATTTGGTATTTTTTTAGCTCATTTTAAAAGCTGATTATTCACTTTAAGTCTGGTTTATCCATTATCCTGTTAAACCTCCCTTCAATATCATTGTTATGAAATTTGGTCATAGAATCTTTTAAATACAATGGTTTAGGTGTTATGAGTGCGTGATCACTAATGCTATTGTTCAATTACTGATACTCATTATAAATTACTATTTAATATCCGTTCAACAAACAACACACACACACGTATGCACACATCTGAAGCTTGTTAAATTCTTTCAAATATATGTATTTATTTTTTCGCTTGTTGGAAATTGAATTTTTATCACTCATCATCAGCATACGAAATGACAACTATCCAGCGACAAAACATTTAAAATATGTCACACACAATGTTCGCTCGCAACACACAATTATGAACAATGACAAATACAAGCAATAATATAACAACAACAGCAATAATAACCATTGAAAACACACTGCAAAACATACAAAATGAACGACCGAATGAGAGAAGGAAATGTTGTCCAACAGATAACAGTTGTCTTGAACGCCCACTAGCCCAATTGTTGTCACAATAAAATATCAACGCACTTGTGATAATCACAGGCACTGAATTGCACACAATACTGCATGAAACAGCATAAACCACCAATTCATTTTAGTTATTATTGTTTGTTTTTGTTCTCTCATGATTATTTTCTTTTAGTTGGCACTCTTTTTCCCCTCGCTTTATTTATTTTTCCTTTTTTTTTTTTTGTAGTTTGCAATCACATTTGTATTGTTAGTGACACAAATGTCGCTCGTTTGCTTTAATTGTTAAAAATGGCATGAAATTTATTTCTAAGTTTTGTTATTACTTTTGGTTTGATCATGTGTGTGCATGTGTGTTTATCTACGTGCCAGTTGCAGTGATAATCACAGCAGTAGTAACAACAACTTACAGAACGTTCTAGTATGCATGTAGGCGTGTGTGTGTATGTGTGTGTGTATAAGTACTTTTGATGCGTATGTCATGCCATTTTGACAAAAGTTATGACATGTCATTGCATTTGCAAGTAGCATCATAGCAGAAGCATAGCATGTCATGCCGTCATGGAATCATTCGCATATGTTGACATCATCATCATCATTACTATCATCATCATCACTGTGCTTTTTGTTATCATTATCATTGTCGTTATCAATGCTGTCATCATCATTTGTGCTCTTCACTGTCACAGCAGGCAGCGACCGACATATAATCACACACAAAATGCGGTTTATCACTGTGTGACATGGCATATGTTATTCGTTTGTGTTACTGACTAAGATGATGATGTTGACAACGACGATGATGATGATGACAATGTTAACTTGTGAAATGACAGTTGAGGAAAATTTTTTGACGACGCACAAAAATGCAATTTAAGTTAATTGTCGTAAATAAACGTTATCATTTGCAATTTGACATGCCACTTGAGAAAGCTTTTTTATATAATTAATGCTAATATTTTTTATTTCCTCTTTAGTTTTGCTTCAATGTTTTTGTTTAGTGTAATTAACATTTTAATAGTTCCAATGACTTTTTTTTTAATTTTTTGGCAAAGTTCTTATTTATTTGATTAGTCATCATGTCTTTCAAGGGACTCATTGAATTTTCATTTAATTTGCCATTTTGTGCCTAAGAATTTCGGTTTTTGGCGAGTTTATTAAAACTCTGCGTTTTATCAAAATGAAGCTATTTTAGCAATCATAAGTAAATTTTCTAATCTTTTCTTTTGTCTTGTCATGCCATTTTTTCAAAAGAGTTTTCTATTACCTTTTTGTCGTTTCTCGAAACTTCGTTGCCTACATATCATCCCGATCTTCGGACTCTTATATCTTTTATGGATGAGAACACATAATCATTTTCATTAAGAGTTGGGCGTCTTTGATCTGTGAGTTTTATGGCTGCTTTATATATTTTTCGATGTGTCTAACAGATCTTTCAAAATAAATTGCTGGATTACGTAATTGATCGTATTCCCTAAACGTTCGCCCACCAATTACATCATTTTAATTAAATTTGGTTAAAAGCAGCAAGTGTTGCCGCTTACCTTGCCACTAACATTAGCTGAAGGTGTAAATATTTGTGTGATGTGATGTATTTTTCAAACCATATTATTTTACACATTAACACACTAAACTCATTACGATGAAGTACGTACGTGCTCACAATACCCAAGGGCTAACACACACACACACACGCACACTCACAGGCACACACCTTTTAATGAAAAGGAACAAAATATGTGTGGTAGTGGAACAACTATTTGCTATGAAGGACGATGCTTCTCTGATGATGACATGCAACAAATGGTGAAATTATTCAGCACTTTAGCGTCTACTCAAACAAAAACATGTAACATTTAACCCTTACTTAGCTAGGGTTGCCAATTTGCTGTTTTTTTTTATTACTTTCTCTGTTTTTGTTTCGGTGTATAATAATCTCTTGAGGCAGACAGACAGTGAACTATTAGTAGAACATGGAAACACGTTTGGATCATGTCCAGCTGGCAGACGCCTTTTTCTCATGCGGGTGTGTCGCGTTTACTCAAGCGTTTAATTTGTTTAATTAATTTAATTAATGAATTGTTTGCTGCTGCATTTTTATGTGTTGTGTGTCTGTCGGTCCGTCCAACAAGCACAAACCAACATAACAACCGAGCACAGCACGCATTTTCATTTATCAACATGTGCTCTCAACTGAGTTTATGTATGAGTTTTCCGCACTTATCGGACACGACTTCCAACATGGATAATTAGCAAGCTTTTTTTGCCATAAGCGTTATGGTTTTGGTCGTATAAGCTGACATAATGGCTAAAATGGTGTTAATAACATATGGTGTTGTTGTTGTTGTTGTTGCTGCAATGTTCTGTTGTATGACAAAAATTGCAAATGGCGACAAATGACAATAACAAAAACAACAACACGTACGCAGCATGACAAATTCACTTTCGCCGAAAGAAGTTCCAGTGAGTGTTAATGATATTCTTCCTTTCTTTGCCTTGTCCTAAACACGCTTTAGCTTATGTTATTTTGTTTATATATGGTACACGCTCCAACTGTTTTGTTGCCTCACCAATACACCGGCAGCGAGCGTCATCATCATCGTCATCATTGGCAGGAAACGGAAATAGTGTTGTGAGGGCGCAATGTTGACAGCCTTTGTTGACGTCAATCGCTGCATGAGTTGTCGTTTTTATTTGGCTATATATTTCTAAATTTCCTTCTATATTTTCTTACAACGTTTGCTGCTTACCAACAACAACAATGCCGGCAATAACAACAACAGCTTTGACTAGCTTTAATGGTGCTTTACTTTCATGTTTGTCGTCTGGAAAATTAATTTTTGTGCAATGTTGGAAAATGATTTCTACATTGTCGTTCTGTCCGACAGTCTGCCCGCCTCGCTCGCAGCCCTGCATGCCAACTCGTCAATATTATCGTTGTGTTTGCCTTCACTTTCTTGTGTTATAATAGTAAAACTTTTATTAGGCGTATAAAGTTCAGTGTCGAGTCAGTGTGTGTGTGTGCTGTCGTTAATGGTTTTATGTCACTTTCAACACGGCATGGTTAACAAACATACACACTTACACTTATGTATGTATATGCATAGTCTGTATTATATGAGTTTTGTGAGTAATACATTTCGTGGAATATTTTCAGGAAGTTGGCGATTTTTCTGCCACGTTTTCGTATTAATTTATTTTTTTTTTTAAGTTGTTCGCTGGTGACCTGTGAAATTGCGAAAAATTATATGGAAATGAACATTAATTTGTAATTAAAATGAAGGAAATAACAACAACAATAGTCTAATCAAAATGCCGCTTATGACTAATGATAATTTAGTGTTGTACTGAACTATGAACTGGATTAAGTGCAAAGCTCAACAAATGCAAAATTATGTGTACGCATAGAGAGAATTTTGCACAAAAGGACAATCAGAGCGTCGTTTGGATTCTTAAGTGGGGAGGAAATACAAACAGTAAGACAGACAGACAGACAGACAAAACCATAAAGTTTTATAAACCAAAAATGTATAAATGCGTAATTACAAAACTCGTGCCATGCCACAAGCTTACTCACCAACCAACCAGCCACACCACCCACCCCACCGACGACATCCCGCAAATATTTGTAATGAGTGTGAAAGTACACAAAATGCTAATAAAATTCAATTAAATCCGAAAATTGCAGTGGATATGCCAAACAAATATTGTATTGTGTTGGCCACCGAACGCCTCACAGGGAGAGCGGCAAATAGCAATTTGGGATGTTGAGCGTTGCCAGATGTCAAAAAGGTGTGTGTGTGTGAATGTAAGAAAGAGAGAGTAGACAAATTGAGAATATTTGGAAAGCAACAAACAGTACTTTTGCCCACATACCAAAGGAAGAGTGTAAGTGAAATAGTAAAGGAGTGTTTGGGGGCAGAAAAAAAAAAAAAAAAGAAATACTAAAATGAAAAAAGATAGTCGAAATTAACGACTCATTTGGGCAAATTAAAGCCATAAACAATGCTCACGTCCTTTTGACGCCAGTCGTTGTCGTTGTCCTTGTCGTCATTGCTTTAAATGTAGACATTGTAGAAGGCGACGATGCCAGTCAGTGTGCAGTCGCACTGACACCCAAATTGAAAGACAGACAGACTGACATAGCCAACGACGACAAGGGGAACTTTCATTTGTTGCTGGACGACAAAATGCCAAGCAAATAAATTACATAAATTCCAGCAAAGTTGATGGCAAAAGCGAAAATTGGCGTCGAAGAACGACAACGACAGCGACGAGTGTCGACATTGGCGATGACGATGACATTTGTGAGTTTTTTTTTTTCCTTTTTTGTTTAACTGTATTTTAGGATGCAATAAAAGTGTGACAACATCACACATTTAAACAGTTTTCTGTTGTTAGTTGGCGGCACACACTCCTGTGTGTAACAGACGATCAACAAGAGCAAAGGACAATGAGACGGGATTACACGATATGCCGTTATAAAAAAACGCGTGAAATTTTCCGGTTGGGTGTCGCATGAAGATTATGTTGATGTCGGGTTGAGTTGGCAAAAGATGGCGTCGGCAGTAATGACGACGTTGCTTGATTGTTCTAAGCAAACATCAACCTCAAAGCAAACAACAACAACAATAACCGTAACAACACAAAGTGTTGATGTGTTGTCAGAGCCGTTGACATTTATTGCTGTTTGTGGTGTGAAGTCTCTATGTGTGTATGTGTGTATGTCGTACTTGCCACAAGATGGCGCCAACCAGACGTCAATGCGTTGGGGCAACAAGTGTTGCTTACATGACGTGGCATGACTTGAATGTCACATTGTAAAATTGTTGCTTTGTCCCTTTGCTTTTTCCTTTTGATTTTATTTTATCGACAGTTGTGTTTGGCGAGTATTCGTTGTAAATCTGCGATTTTAGCTTTAAAAACTCGAATGTGTGTAGATTTATTGGCCTGCAATATACAAATGTTGTTGTTGTTTTTGTTTTTGTTGTTGTACATGCATATGTCTGAGTGCATTCAACTAAAGTGATATGTAATAAAAATTTTATGTCTTCTTATTTATAGCTTATAATAAAATAAAAATGATGTTGGTTGTGATATTTTTTTTTTTTTTAGTCCTTTGAAAAATCTATTACTAATAAAAGTAATAAACATTTCGATGCCTTCACGCCTTAAAAATGCACAAAGTGTGAAAAGGGTTAGGTTAATGTGTGTGTGGCAGTTGATTGAGTGAAGAGGTTGAGGATGTGGTAAGCAAAAGTTTATGCAAAAAAATATTTATAAAGAAAGTTTTTCGATGAAAACCATGCGTTATTATTAAAAGAGGACGACGAAAATTTAAGCAAAAAATCATATTTCTTAAATCAAATTTTTAGCAAAATCTCATGTGAGATTCAGAGGGATGGTTTTGTCTAAATCTCATCAAGAGGAGTCTAAATTTCTAGAAAAAAAAACCTCACGTAATTTATGGACGTCCCCAAAGAGTCTTTTTGTTTATTTTGTTCACTCTTGAACACGAGTTGCATAGGCCAATCTTTCTCATCATAATTAAAAAACTACTTTTCTAATATGATTCTCCTCCTACGCGTTTCGGTGAAATTTTTCACCTCCATCAGGGACTCTGCTATAACATATACAAACACATATTAGGGTTGCACAGCTGATTTTTGTTTTTTTGTCTCTCAGTGTCGTCATTGTTATTGCACTAGTTTTAATTTTTTATTTTTCTCAAGTTTTTTGTTTGTTCGTTTGATCTAGTCTTTTATTAATCTTTCCATTTTCTTTTCTATTCCAGGTGAGTTTCATTATCTAAAGCCAACAACATGAAAGAGTTTTCATTAATTTGTGGTACGTAAAATGCAAATGTCATAAAAGTAAACATTAAACTTTATTTGACAACATAAAGTGAACTTAACTAACTTTGTGCTGATGAAATCAATTAAATTGCAAACCCCTAAACCGTTAAATAAATAACGTTATAAGTAAGATACTAGCATACGTACGACTAAATAAGTGACTTAAAACCGTTACTGTTTGGTGCTTTCTCATCGGCCCGGTCGTCGGTGCGGAGCGGATCGGAGCCGAGTTTTTTATGCAATTATAAACGATTTCGTTTTGTTTTGATGCGATTTTTACGCTTCTTACGCGTGAATCGCAAATGCGTTGCTGCAGCACGTTGCTTTGTTGATTGACGGTGATGGAGATGACGATGATGTGAATGTGGACGGTGCTGATGATGATGATAATGGGGACGTACAACGCCTTTGCTAATTGTGTTGCTGCCTGATGTTGGTGACGACGATGACGATGATGATGATGTGATTGACGTTGTTTGAGGCAGCTTGATAAGCTGCTGCATGTATGATGTTGGTAAAACCGTTGCTACTGTTGCCATTGGGGATTGTAGTTGAAATGCTGCTGCTGCTGATGATGATGCCGATGATGATGGCGTGTGTTGCTGTTGCTGTTTTTGCAAACTATGCGACATGGCGGTTGCGCCTGTTGGCGTAGACGCCGACATATAAGCGTCATAGATGTTTGCATACAGTAGAGGCTTAAAATCATCGTCCTGTGTTGCGTGCTCGGGTTGTTGGTGTTGTTGTTGGTGTTGCTGAAGGCTTGACGTTGGTGTTAACACATTGTCGAGAAAGTCATCGATGTGCGCCGGTATGCCTGCAAATGCATGCTCATTACTGAAAGCGATTGCGCTTGGTTGTTGTTGGTGTTGTTGTTCATCAAAATCATCAATGACTGAGCTGTCATCAACGTCATCATCATCATCGTCATCTCCGTTGTTGCCACTGTATGAATTGTGATGCTTCTGGCTTTCAAAGTAGTTGGGCTGCTGATGGTGATTGTAGTAATTAGCATAATATTGTTGCTGTGCTCGTGCTGGTGTTGCTGTTGTTCTATGCTGCTTCTGTTGCAGCATTGTCGTGGCATATTTCTTGCGCTTTTGACGTTTCGATTCTGTACCATATTTCATTAAATATTCACGTTGCAATTCCGTCAAGAAATCATTATTAAATAATCCATTACTGTTCTCCAGACTTTCATCACTATCGCCAGCATCATCATCAACAACAACAACATCATTATTATTGTTATTGTTCTCGTCGTCCTCATTATAGACAGTTGAGAAATCATCATCGTCGATATTATCGATAATATTCGTATGGGGATTATTGGATTCGCCAGCTGCAATCGCTGCCATTAATTGAGGCGTTAAAATTTGTTGTAATAAGAATTGTTGTTGTCGTTGTTTATTGTGCATATGTTTTAGTTCTTGTTGGTGTTGCTTGTGCCGTTTGCTACTGCCGCTGCCAATGCCACTGCCGCTTCTGGTTGTTAAATCATAGCCACCCAATATGACATTCCCATCAGTGGCAGCCGTTGAATCGAAGAGTACCGGACCAAAATTTGGTTGTAATGTCGGCTGTTGTTGTTGCTGTTGCTGTTGTTGCATAGCCATATTAATGGCCGCCTGCATGGGCATCAGCGAGCCAATGCCACTGCTACTCAGAGGATCTATGGCTGCCGCTGAAGTCGTATAGCCAAGTTCAATTGATGCCGGCGATGTTGTTGTATGCTTCTTGGACTTGATGAGACTTGTTGGCATGTGATAGTCAATATGTGGCAATGGGTGTTGTTGTTGTTGATGATGATGGTGATGATGCTTGAGTACTTTGTGCAAATGTGTATGCTTGCGTATTATTTCCGGCATATGTACCTTGATGTGAACGCTGTTGTAGAGTATGAAAAGAGAGAGAGAAAAGTGATAGAGGTGTCAGGATGTCAATAATTTATAGCAATTTTTTTTCTTCAATAAATCTATGGGTTTTATTTTATTTGTACCGTTACCGTTACGCTCTCTTACTTACTGTTCACTGTCATCGGTGGGAACTGCATTGACGACTGCCGCCGTGTTCAGCAGCAGCAACAACGAAAGGAATACTCCCAGGACAATGTTGTAACGGCACAACAACAACAGCAAGATTCGTTGCATTTTCTGCTTTGTTGTCGTTATATATTTCGTGTTTAAAAATCCTTTCTCTTTCTCTTTTTTCGCTTTCACACAGCTTACTTAAAACCGCTCTGGAATTTTGCGTTTTTCGTTTGTGTCATATCAGCAGTGACGCTTTCCCTTTGTGTTGTTGGCGTTGTTGCGCTCGTTGCAATGCGTAAACATTATCCTTTTTGTGTTGTTGTTGTTGCTTTTTCTTTTGTGTTGCTCGAATTGGTGGTCGACGTGTGCCTCGTCGACATCGTCTGTGCGCTGTTATCGACGCGTAACTTATGACAATTTTATATGCGTTGCAGCTACTTTTATTTTGTGCGTTGTGCGTTGTGCGCTGCTTTGCTGTGCTTTAATTTATTTCTTTTTTTTTTCGCTACGGCCAGTGTGAGTTACAGAAGAAAAATAGATGGAAAAAAATTGTTCCATTTCACAAAAGATCAAATTTCGTTCATTGTGCCCAGTGAACAGTGAATAACAACGAACATCGTCGTCGTCGTCGTCGTCGTGTAGAGATATGCATTGGCATGGCATTCAGCGAATGTCGCTGCTGGTCGGGAACGGCACACAACTAGCCAACAATTCCACCAACGAATGCCACGTCGCTATGAACGAACATACGCATCGTGAGTCGATGCTCTTACATTGAGCGAAAAGTTGGCAAAAAGTTATTTTACATAATATTTTAAAGTATTTAAAGAAAAATTTAATTTCGATTCGTCACTTTAACCTGAAGAAACATATATTCAAAATGTTTGTTTTTTATTTTTTTTATTTGGAAATTTAGTCTTCTAAGATTTTAAATATCACTGCGTCCGATTTGTGCGTTATACTTTTTTAAATGTAAAGTGCTGCACTTTCCATTATTAAAACAAAAAAGAAAGTCTTCTAAGAACAAGACACATATCTTGTATATTAATTATTATCTGATAAATAGACAAATTTCAATTATTTCTCTTACTCTTTGTCCCAGTGATTGATCACTTGTCCAAGTAATGGATCGCCTTGTCCTAGTAATGGATCAGGTTGACAAAATAACGTAGTTATTGCTTGCTTATCAATGTAAGTTGATATTTAATGATTAAATATTAAAAAGTGAGGTATGAAGACGATACTCATTGAAAAACTTTATGAAAAATAATTATCGAAAAGTGTTTTCTTCTATTAATTTAAATCAAACTCGGCAGTGAAACAAATTATAACAAAATTATACTATGACTCTAAGTGACACATATATGTCAAAAAGATCCCGTTTGTGAAAGAATATAAAAATTGTTATTGTTCATAATCGGGACATGATTCATTATTGGGACGTTTTCCTTACTGTTTGTTTTAAATTTTTTCAAGTTGCATCAAAGACGTTTTGACATTGGAAACTTTGCAACGAAATAGAGATGGTTTTTGTGACTGGCGCGAGAATAGCGCAGTTAAGCTTTGAATATTGTCTGTAAATCCATTTCTGCTCAGTGTAACATATGCAAATATTTTCTTTGGCCAAACTCTTGTGCGCTGCGTGCGTTTGTGACATTCGATACTAACAACGGCAACGGCAAAAGCAAACTCAAAGAAGACATTTGAAAAGCAACCAATGGCAATCATTGAAGGCATCAAACTGTGCATCAGCGGGCATTGAAAACGCATGCGTAACGTTTTCAATTTCATCTACAAAATTGGTATTAGTTTTTTCTCCTCTAACAAATTTTCTTTCATTTTCTATTATTTTGCTTCTTCTTTCAAACACTTTCAAACACAATTTACAATATATTTTATCATATGGCAGCGAGCGATGACGTTATACGCATGTAATTGCAATAGTTGTGTGATGCTATGGAAATGTCGCTGACTTGACTGAGTCGTCGAGTATTAAATCGCAGCGAAGCGACAGTGCTTCAAAAAAAAATAAATAAATAAATAAATATATATTGAGACCTTGACGACAATAGACACGACGGCAAACGTCTTGGCAGCATTGTCAATCATCAAAATAGTTGATTTTGCATTGTGTGTGCGATTGGTTTGGGCATGATAAAGGAAAAAAAAAAAATAAAGAAAAACGATGAAAATCAGATCACTGAAAATCCGCTTTTCTAACTCAGCACTCAATAGTTTAATCAAAGTACGCTCAATGCCCTACTCAAGTTGAAAGGTTTTCAATAAAAGTCGATTTAAACGCGAATTTATTTAACGAGCATGCACGCATACACTCTCACTCACACACACACACACACACACACACCGATGACTTGGCTCACAGACAATGACGATCGGAAAGTCAACGACAACGCACGAAAAAAGGTGTTCAAGGACCACAAAGAAGAAAGAAAAAAATAAGAATTGAATGAAAGCATGAAATCTGCGCAATGTTGCCAAATTGCTAAAGGGAAGGTCGGAAGTTGCTTGACTTCATACTTTATGGCAAGTTTATGTTGCTTCCGTTGCCTGCTTGCTGGCTGGCTTGCTTGCTGGCTGGTTGGCAAAGCTTCTTTTAGCTTGACGCACTAATGTGCGCAAAGGTGCCAACACTAAAAGGATAAAGACAGCAACCGCAACAGTAGACAAGTAAACATGTTTGTACATAGAAAATTACGCAAAAAATAATAAAAATATATACGCTATGCGCTACAAAGAACAGTTGCAGGCAGGCACTGTAGGGATAACAAAAAAGTGATACCAAAGCAATTGAAAGGATAAAAATGCCGAGCAGGCAAATGGCTTGCGATGTCGTCAGCGTGCCAACCCACGACAACAATCAAGACATGGCCAGACAAAGTTAAAGTAACAGAGCATCACCAGCTTAAACAACAACAACAACAATAAGAGAGTTGGAAAAAAAAGACACAAAAAGGATTAAACGTCGACGACGTTGCCGGCATCCTTGTGCTATCATCAACGTTCTCGCCAAGGTAGACATTTTGGCATGTGTGCAAAAATGACTAAGAAAAGGGAGAGGGTGAGGGTGAGGGTGAAAAAAAAGGGAAACAAGAAACTTGTGTGAGTCCTGCCGCCGATAAAAATAAGTGTTGTTGTCTGCTGCTTTTTTGCTTGCCTTCAAGGATAACCAAAACCACAAAAATGCTGAGAGTTACCAAAGTGTTGTGCGAAATAAAGTTTAAACGCGTTGCCATAAAAAAGCCAAAAGAAAAAAAAAAGAAAAGTATCTGAACAACGTGTAATGCTTTCGTAGTGTCTTGGCATGAGAAATGATTGGGTTCGTAGTTGAGATTACTGCTGGCGTTTTGTTGTTGTACGTTTGCGTGCATGTGTGTGTTTATCTGCGTATCTGTTGACGTTTAAACTTTATCTGTTCTAATTCATTCAACAGTCAACAAATTTAATATGCTTAAGTGTTGTGCTTAACGAGTGGATTTTAGCCATTCTGTTTCGGATTTGTTTATTTTTTTCTTGGTAACTGATGAAAGTACATATTTAGAAAGTGGAACATTTATAAGCACAGATTTTCTGTAATTTGTCGTGACGTCAATTATCACATAATGTTCATAGTGATAATTTCTTCGTCTAACGCAACTATAAAGCGTATTTTGTAGATGATTCAAAATCTGAAAGTTAGAGCTTTGTCAAACATGTAAAATTCTATGGGTTTATTGATCCCACAAAAGTTTTTCTACATGCCAACTTTATCTTTCACTTCTACCATAAAAAAAAAAAAAAAATACTGCTAAAGTGAGTACAAACTCGGTAATTTTACACACATTAAGCCTTCGTTTTTCTTCTCATTGTACTTATTTCTTCAGCTAAATTTTAAGCTCACTCTATGCTTTTCTGTTTAGTCATCCACAAGCTACGCGTTCGGCTTGATACTTTATCAAAAAATAAAAAAAAAAGTCAAAGTTAAT
Organism: Phortica okadai; assembly: GCA_034638295.1. NCBI lineage: Eukaryota > Metazoa > Arthropoda > Insecta > Diptera > Drosophilidae > Phortica > Phortica okadai. The sequence continues at coordinate 37,412,606 of CM067849.1, forward strand.
GTACCATTAAATGAAATTAACTTTTTTCATGTCTTATTCTTCTTGTCCTAACTGCGCCCTACCAACGTTTTGTTTTTTTTTTACGTAATTTTCTGAAAAGTCATCAACATTTGAGAATAGACGCGATCATAGCAGACGAGACAAAACAAGAACAGTTGAAATGAAACCGAAAAACATACAAGAGTTTAATTGTCGGCAACGCCAAAAAGTTTATTGGACTCATTATAAACTTAAACTAGTACTTTTTTTATACTCTTGCAAGAGTATATTAACTTTGTTATGAAGTTTGCAACGCAGAGAAGGAGACATTACCGACCATACAAAGTATTTATATTCTTTATCAGCACGACCAGACGAGTTCATATAGCCATGTCCGTCTGCGAACTCCTCCTAGAGTTTTAAAGATACCCAAAAAATTTAAACGTACAAGAAGACATAATTTGGTAAAGATCAGACAATTATAGCATATAGCTCCCATAAGAAGAACGGTCAAAAATTCGGTTTTTGTTAGAAAAAATTATTTGTTCTTAAATATAACCAGATGAAACTTTGCTCTTACACGTTTTTAAACATTCTTGATCATAGGGCGTGGCACTGTCCATATAGAGAAAACTTAAAAATGTGATTTCTCTGTAAATCGACGAGAAAGAAGATCGAAAAATGAAGTGTAGAATGATTGCATTCCTTTCTTTAAAACGAATTAGAAAATGGGTGTCGCTACGACCCTTTATCTTTATTAACTTATTTGATTCTTATCGGATTTTTCTATTGAAAAATGCTTGCAAGAGTATATAAGTTTCGGCAAAGCTGAAAATAGCTCCCTTACTGTTTTTTATACTCTTGCAAGAGTATATTAACTTTGTCATGAAGTTTGCAACGCAGAGAAGGAGACATCTCCGACTATATAAAGTATATATATTCTTGATCAGCACGACGAGACGAGTTCATATAGCCATGTCCGTCTGTCCGTCTGTCTGTTTCAATACCAACTGTGGGCTCAGTTTAAACGATATCGAAAAAATTGTAATGCAGAAAATTTTCTTATAATTGCAGGCAGTTTGTATGTAAAACCCAGCATGATCGGATAACTATAGCATATAGCTGCCATAGGAACGATCGGTCAAATATGAGGTTTTTGCTCAATAAACGCCTTGTTTTTAAAGCTATCGCCTCAATTTTTTTCACAAGAACATCTTGGACGTAAATTAAAACACACTCCAAAATTGGTGGAGATCGGATAAATATAGGATATAGCTCCCATAGGAACAATCGGTCAAAAATTCGGTTTTTGTTAGAAAAACTTTTTTGTTCTTAAATATAAACGGATAAAACTTTGCAGTTACGCGTTTTTATACATCCTTGACCATATTCCAAAATTTCGTACAAATCGGACATAAGGGCGTGGCACCGCCCATATAGAGAAAAACTTAAAAATGTGATTTCTCTGTAAGCCGACGAGATATAAGATCGCAAAATAAAGTGTACAATGATTGCTATGTATATGTTAAAAAAATTAGAATATGGGCGGGGCCACGCCCCTATATCTTTATAAAAGTATATGATTCTTATTGGAAAAACTATAAAACATATTTTCCAATAAGAATACTTGAGAAAATGCTTGCAAGAGTATATAAGTTTCAGCAAAGCTGAAAATAGCTCCCTTACTGGTTTTTTGTATCTTTTGACGTTGCCAAGTAGATGTGTTGGTAGATGTGCTTTACAATATTTAAAGACTCAAAAAAATATAATGTGTGAAAAATCGCTGCTTCTCACTAAACAAAAAAAAAAAATAATAATAATAATAATAACGCTTAAATGACTTTAAATTTAACTTGTCTCTTTTCTTTGACATAAACACATTTTGCAATTATATATCTATTAAAAAAAGTCTTGTTTAAATCGCTTTGAGGGGCAAGTAAAGTATAAAAGCGAGCGAAAAAGAGCTCAGAGAGTGATAAAGAGGGACAGAAGATGAAGCTGACGAAGAGCCTGTAGCGGCAACATAATGAACATTGAAGAAACAAAAAGGCAAGAAGAGAAAAGTTAAGCAACATTCTAAACTTGTTATGCGCCGCAAAGAAGCGTAAAGATTAACAAGTCATGATTATTATGATTTCTTGTATATGTTTGAGTTTCTGTGGAGAAGTCTTTACTGTATTAGTTAGTACTTTGTGCAAAGTTGCTGTCTGTCATGCAATGTTGTTGTACGCTATTTGTTGCCAGGCTTAAGTTTCCTACAATTCCTTGTTGCAAAGTTGTAACATAAACGAACCGGAAGGAAAAATACCCATAAAGTCTAAGCAACGTGTGAAGATTATTTGAATAAATCTACTAATATGCAAAGACAAGATTTAAAGCCATTCTGTTTGTAGCTTTAAGCTCGTGTATTAAACTTAAGACATTTGGGTTGTTGCTATAAGAACTTAATAAGAGTTGACAAACCATGGCAACAAAATACAAGATGCTATATTATATGTGTATCTTTTAAGCTATTGTTGAAAAATCCAATTACAAAAGAAACACATGTGATTTTGTAAAATAATCTTTCTACTATTTGTTGTATTACTCATTGCCTCACATCATAAACAGCAGTCAGCCAGTCTGAGAACAACAACAAAAATAACTATTTAAGCCGCTGGCAACGCTTCGCTACACTCTCAATAATCAACTTGAAAAGCAATCAAAGTAATCTTCTGCCTTGTTTTTAGGTTGTCTGTCCTACATTTATGTTTGATTCTTAACCACTTCTTGAACTTTGAACCGCTACGTAATGTGTAATTTTTGTTTTTCTTTTTTCTTATAAAAACAAAAATGCAATCAAGCCAATGAAAAAGAAGCTAGTCATGTGAGCTGAGCGTTCTCGGCTTGCGTTTTTGTAAATATAAACCATGACCTTTGTTTTAAGCCAATTTGTTGTGGCTGCCGTGGATGCAACGAGCTGCGCCTTGAAGACACAACACACAGATAAAGACAGAGAGTCAGACTTTGTGGTAGATCAACGATCGCCTGAGTGTTGGTTCTGACTGGTAGACTGTTGGGTCTACTATTGTCTTTTGGTTATGCTTAACACTTTTTTTTGTTGTTGACAAGCGACAGCGTGCTGTGCTGTGTGTTGTGCTCAGCGTTGCCATATATTTTTTTTACCAAGTCGGGATTTTGAAACTTTTTGAGTAAAAAAAGCGGGACTTTTCCGTCGAAAGCGGGACATAATCAAACAACGTATATAATCAGAAGTTTTTAAATATTTACCTTTTTATTTGAATTTAAATTACATTTATGTGACCAAAGAAAGCAAAAAAACCCATGAAAAATGTATTTTAATATTACATTTAATGTTTCTGTGAAAACTTCTTTTAAAGTTTCCTTTTTCTCTTTAATAGGAGTAAAGAACTATTCACAGAATAACTGTAAATTAAACCGGATGAGTAATTCTTCTTTTATTAAATTTACAGAGCATTCTTTTGTGTCATCCGACCTTTTTTTATGAGAATTAAAAATGGAAGACACTTCCAAAGGAAAATCAACGATTTTTGGTTTTTAGGCAGCAATGTCTTAAATTGACAGCCCGGCTTTACTGCTGAGTTGGTTTTAAGAAAACAGAGTCCAAAATTTATGTTAAGGAATATTGACATGACTTCACTTTTCACTCGCCTCGTCTATTTCTTCCTTTTCGAGACGCAAGTGCGCCACATTCACACAGTTGACATTGCAAGCGACAAGCGAGCGCAAAATTTTCATTCATGTCCACAATTCAATCTCGTGGTTCTGGTTTGAAAAACATAAAACTAAAATGAAACTCAAAAGCCATTATAGAGTTTTCATGATCATGTGGAATTAATTATTATGGAGCTATTTAAAAAAAGCGGGACTGAGTCTGTCCCGCGCGGGACATTTAATTTTCTTTTAAATATCGGGACGTCCCGCTAAAATCGGGACGTGTGGCAACGCTGGTTGTGCTCAACATGTGTAACTGACATTGGCTGGCAACATGTTGACATTTGTACATGACCATGCGAATGTTGCTGATCATGGCTGTGGTCATGACTATGGCTGGTCGCTGGCAACAATAACGACAGCAATAATGATGTTGATGATCTTTCTACGCTTGTCTACCTCCTCGTACGTTGATTCATGCGTCAGTGTACTATGTAAGTGTCAAGTTCATGAGTGCTGCTACTCAATGTTGTTGCTGCTGTGGCTGCACAGTGTGCACGGTGTGTGCTTAAAAATGTTTTTCACGGAAATTATGATAATCATCAACGTGTTTTTGTTGTTGTTCACTTTGTTTTAAATTTCAAAAACATTTTCCTGGCCACTGATTTTGGCCATTGTGTTGGTTGACTATTGTTGTTGTTGTTGTACGCATTATTTTGTTAAAGTTCACTACTACTACTTTCATTACATTTTTTATACTTACGTAGTTGCTGTTGTTGTTTCTGTGGCTGAGCTGCGAAAGTACCTTAGTTAGTTTTTACCTTCTCTTTAATTTTATTTAATAGTTTGTTGAACCGGCTTCTGTTATTCAGGTTCAGGTCATTGTCTTATTACCTCATCTTGTTTTTGGTTCACTTTAGTAGTAACCGATCTTCGTTTATGTAATTCTAGCCAAAGTTTTTCTTAAGCTCATATTATATTTTAGTAATTACATACATTTTACTGGTCAAATGAGCAGTTGAGTGAATGATGTGTGTGTGAGTTGATCTTTTGTGGCAATGGCGATGTTTCTGCAACGTCATTGTGAACGGAGCATTAACCATTTCATTATGTTGGTACGTTTGCTATTTCCGTTGAAGACTTTCTGACGTTCCAGTGTTGTTTTTTTTAGTGATGAGCATTAACATTTATGACTGTTTTATTTGCAATAAAATAAATGAAGGAAAGTAACAATTAGATAGAAATATTGAAGATCTACTTACGTTTTTGTTCTTTTCTCTTGTAAGATTATTTTAAAACTTAGAAAGTAAGGGAAACTTAACACGACCATCTCTAATATAATTTAACAGAGTCTGCTGAATGCGCATTTGTTCACCATTCACCATTCATGTTCTTGGAACTTGACAACTCTTTCTGTTTGAGTTTGAGTTCACTACGAAATAGTTTTGCTTTGTGTAATTGTTTCCTTAGTTGCTATTATGAACACCATCATTATCATCATCATCATGAAGTGGCATCAGTTTCACTGCTTCGCTTTCGCTTCGGTTGTCGTATCTGTTTATGTGTTGGTTAGTCGCACAATCGCTTGATTATTGTTTTCATTTTTTTTTAACAGTAGCCAAGTGTTGTTGTTATTTGATTCTTTTGTTGGTAAAGAACAAACCAAAGAATGCCTGCTATTTTGGTAGGTACGCTATACACTTGTTTTAATTCAAGCGAACATTTATGTGTAGTCACAGGAAATTTCAAATACGATAGTATATAAAAATAAAAGGAGAAATAAAACCTTAAATTTTGATGATGTCACTTGAATGTATTCTCTTTTATGCTCGAACAACGCAATTGACTTTCATAAGGCTTCTGTGTGTACGCAAACTATTTTCAAATTAATGCGAAGAACAAAGCAAAATCAATTACAATTTATTTTTTTATGCTCTTCACGCAGTGAATAGTCCGTCTTTTTCTATATATACTATCTCCTCCCACCGTTTTGAAGTTATCGAGCTGAGATTTAGCAGCGAATCTACTTTTTCTTTCTCACTTATCGGAACCGGCATTATCGGACCACTGGAACTGGTAGCCCCTATATGAAATGAGGAAGAAAAATTAACAAAACTTAAATCGTCCTACGGAAAACCTTTTTGTTTTGAAAGATAGAGATAGAGTTTCAAAACTAGTAGTAGTTTTACGTACTCAGACTAAATGCTTGAAAGTTTCATTGAGATCGGACCACTGGAACTGGTACCTGCCATACGAAATAAAGAAGAGGAAGCTTAATAAAATTTACGTCGTTGTAAGGAAAACTTATTTGTTTCTTAATCAACAGGCTTGAAACTTTACACTTATGTCCTAAGGGAGGCCTGAAAACTATTTTCATTAAAAAATGGACATGGCAACGCCCACTTATAGCCAAATTGTAGAATTTGTATATCTCCGGTACCCTATGAGCTAAAACAATGAAAATTGCTGTATAGGTTTTTAATATAAAGAAAAATCAAATTCAATCGAAAACATGGGCGTGGCACACAAGAAGGGGCGTGAAGAGTACATAATCTTCTGCAAGGCTGAAGATAGCGTTCTTGCTGGTTCTATGTTTAATTTGTTTATTTTTAATCACGCTTTTGAACTTGTAATGACTCAAAATAATCATCTAATATTCAATAATAAATTATTGTTATTTTTGGCTTTAATGCAAAGCTTACCAATTAAATGGTTTGCCATTAATGCCGTTCATTAAAGGTTCACGGGACGCTTGAACACTTGCGCGCATATCAATAAATCATATGAGATCCAGACAGACCGACTCTCATTCAATTCTGGCCCCATCAGCCTGTTGTTCTGCCCAAATGTGTATGCTTCATGGCTCTAATGAGGGTCTAAGGTGTGATTGATTAGTGTGTTGATTCGGGCAGACTTTTTTCATACAGCTTTGCATGCGCATCTTTGGTCAGTCTCAAATGATCTTTTGGACAGTTGTGTAGTGGATGTAATATAAAAAAAAATGAAAAAAATGATCAATTTTAATGAAATTAAATTAATAATTTAATTAATCAATTTCACATTAAATCCATAAGAGCTGTTTGAGACGACCGTCGCGTCGGTGGCGGCAACTTTGCGAACAATAAATTTGTAGACTCATTGAAGCGAAACTGCGGTAAAGATGCTTTGTTATTGTCTTGTTCACTTGCCAGTTTGATGAACTTCTACTGACAAAAGACTATGAATAAAAAAATATTGTTAACTTAAAGTGAACATTATGATTATTTAAACCTTATATTATTTCAATTATTCAAATACATAAGAATTTTAGTCAGAATGAAAGTAATGTAAGCAAGTCCTAACCTTATAGACTTAAATACATAAATTCTGGCATTTGTGTCAATGTAAAACTTGTTGCTGCGCAACACGAAAGATGTTTTTATCTATGCACGACGAAACACACACAACAACAACACTTACACGACGATTTCGGTCTAAGATGCTGATGACGACTTTGACGTCGACAATAACGACACTATCATTTAGCTGCGAGCAACCGATGATGAAAATTCTTTAAGCAACTTCGCAGCAACTTTTCCACCAATCGGGAAAAGTAAGCCAAGCCAAAGTATACGGAAAAATTGCATGTTTGATGCTAAACTTGGCCATTGACCTAAAAAAAAAAGAAAGAAAACAATAAAAAAGACAAAAACAAAATAGAGTGAAGAAAATTGTTGAGTATGAAAGAGTCTTGCAATTGCTCAACGTGCTGTCTGAAAATGTGCTATGCTGGTTTTTCAACTGCAACTTTTTCTTCCTCGTTTTTATTTTTTCAACATTTTCTACTGTCACGGTCTCTGAGTGCTTCTTAGGCAAATCTTGTTGCTGTTAGTGGTTGTTGCTGACATTCATCGAAAAAAAATAATAAAAATAAAAGAATAAAGAGAAAAAATTACCAAAGTTGGGTCTGAGTCCGTTGTTTGGTGTATGTATGTTGTATGCTGTTTTCAACTGACTGCCAGGCGGACAGGCTTAAGAGCTTGCCAGGCAGTTAGGCAGACCAGTTTGAAGATAATGCCTTTGGCTTGGCTTGACTCCATTCGATTCAACTTGACTCTTTTCTGATGCTGTTCTTTTAATGTTATTTTTTTTTCATTCTATTTTTTATATTGTTCCACTGCATGCTTCTGTTTCTGCAGCTGTAAGCCTGCAAACCAGGAAGTGAAAAGCCTGACTTTTCTTCCATTCCAGATTTCAACGAACTTTTTTTTATGCTTCTTTTATTTTTTATTATTCATACTTTGTTTTTGTTTGTTTGGAACTTGTATGTTATTGCTGCATTTTTTAGCTGTAAAACGGAACGTTATCGATTGTAATTATTCAGAAAACACAATCTAAGAGTGAGTTGTAGAAGTTGTTAATTTAGATTGCAATGATGCTGTCTGTTAGCACATGAGTAAAGGTTTTGCAAGTGTTAGAACATTTGTTTGGCTATTTTGTTTGCGTTTTATTTATTTAAATAAATTGTACAAAAGAATTTAATTCATGTATGAATTAACTCTTCGTTGAATTAAACAAATTCAAGCATTTCTAAATTAAATGTCTTCTAAGCTAAATTTGATGTTTTTCCAACACTGCTAAATTTTTCTCTGACACGAATATTTAAAATAATAAAAATCAAGATTATGGTAGAAAATACTGATTTCCATTATTCACTCATAATTGCTAGATCCATGCATAATTTACTTTCAACAGCAGAAAGCGAAAAAAATTATGCAAAACACATTTTTCAACACTTCACAGAAGTAATAATATTAACAACAAGAAAGTGTTGTCAACTATTATTGCCACGCTTTCATAGTTTTTGACATTATTCAAATTTAACAAGGAACTCGATTGTGCCAAGTTTATAAATGTTAACTCATTATTTGCGTGCTTTAGTGATGATAATGATTATGATTACGATTATAATAATGATAAGAATAACGATAGAGTTGACATTGAAGTTGTTGTTGGTGTTGATAATGATGTCGATGATGATGTTTTGTCGACGACGCCATATTTTCCAGTCTAGTAGACTGCAAAAGAATTGAGCCTTGGTAATGGAGAAGAAATGACAACTACAACGACTGTGACGATGATGATGACGATGACGATGACGATGACTGCGGAATGCCGTCGCCTCAATGTTTTGTGACGACTTGATACATTACAGCATAACAGATTGAACGAAGCGATAAATAACTACAGTGCGGAGGGTGTTGAGTGGGCAAAGACTTTGTCTTTATTGGTAGATATTTTTAATGATTATTATAATGATATTTTTGTTGTTGTACATTTGAGAGTTGTCGTTGACAACAACAATTTAAATTTTGTTTTTGTGATAATTTTATTTTATGAAATATTTGTCACAATTTCTGGGTGACTTTGTTGTTATTGTTGTTGTTGTCAGTGTTAATAAACTGTGACATGAAATGTGATTATCACAGGTTCACAGGTAACAAAATTTATCACAGCTGCAAAATATTTATAACGTGTAGAAAATTTTTAAATATTTTACATTTTGGTAATGCCATTAATTAAGGTTGCAAGGTATGAAATAAATCTTAAGAAAAAATCAGTATCTAGGGTCTTAGTTAATGATAGTCATTAACACACCTTCGTCTATGTGTTTTTAGCCGCCTTGATTTCTAGTGATATTTAGCTTTGATGTGCACGTTGCTATACGACGCTTGATTTTGTCACTTTTCGTAACTATTTAAAAGTCTGTCTTTTTCTGCCTTGCTTTTTTCACATTTGTCACACGTCCAAAGTTCTCACTTGTATTTTTTCTGTGTTTGTATTTAATTTTTTTGTTTTGTTTCTTCTTTTTTCTATGTTAACTTTTGCTTGTCGGCAAAAGTTTTTTGATATGTCGAGCTCTAGTATCTATTCGTGTGTACTTTGTGGCTGCTACAAGTGTCACACAGCACTTGAATACATGTGAGTGTTGAAAAAAAAAAGAAAAAAAACATGAAAAGAGAAAAAAGTTCATAGTCATTTACGCCGTTCTTCTTTGCTGTTGGCATGGTCATCGTCATCGTCAACGTCGCAGAAGTTGTCGTTGTCGGTCGGTCTGTCGACAACCTTTAGTTTTTTTTTTTTCTTTTTGGTTTAGTTTTAGCAAACTCATTTAGCAATGTGGCAGACTTGTTTGTTTTTCAAGTACACACATACATACATACACGTAAACTGTCCACCACGTTGAACATTTTCTCACTTTTTGAAGTTCAAGTGTTATTTTTACAAATTGTTATTGTCGAGTGTACAAGCTACAAGCTCTGTTACGACAACACTTAAGAAGGTGTGTGTGTGTTTGTGTGTGCGCGGAATTATGTAGTAAGTTTTAGTCTGTTTAGGTTTTGTATCCATCCGGATTGTTGATATATACAAAGTGTATTGTAATTGGTAGTTTGAAGTGCTTGTAGGAGTTTGAATTATTAACGTTAAAGTTTAAACAGCATTTAGCAAGGCAAATAAATAAATAAATAAAGGTTGAGCGACATTGATATGGATAACACATGTTTAAGTTTTCAGATTGACTTAATAATTTGGATTCGTTGAATATTTAATGGTCATACAAACATTTTACAACCCTTCAATGTTTAAATTGAAGATGTATTTTTTTTTTTTTTCACAAATAAAACTATCTTGTTATTTTTTATCTTCAGGCTTGAAGACCTTGAAACTAAATTCTCTGTCTTAGTTTTCATAGTTGCAATTGCCTTTAGCTAAAATATAATCATTAAATTGTAATTTTCTTTTGCTGCCTAAAGTTATGCTTCAGAAAAATCTTTTAATTTTCTTTTATTTAATAAAAATGAGTTAAATTACAATTACTAGTCTATTAAAATCAAACCCCATAGCCATAGCAACGTCATAGTTTGCTTTTATAAACACTTCGTAGTTTTCATGCGCTTATTCTTGCTCGGACATTGCTGTGCTCTCGTACTCATAAATGCATATTCAAACACATACAGAGGCACGTACATATACATAGAGACATCGTCATCAAACGCTACAAATTAATTACGTTTGCTGTGCAGCGTTCGTACACGGTCCATTAAAACTTAAAAAATGCAATTACTCAGCGCCTGAGGGTATGCTACGACTACTGCAGTTGACTGTTTGCCGCGTTTATGCTGATGCTTCTGATTCTTTTGCACTCGACTTTGCCTTCATGACTACTGAAGCGTCCGAATGAATTAAAATATTTTTTTTTTTTTTTTGTTTAAAGCAAATCGATAGTTTTTTTTATAAACTTCCTTAGTTAAGACTTTTCGATTGCAGTCCGCATATGATGAGAATTACCCTTAATTTATATTAATTATATTAAGTGACAGAACATTTGGAAAAACGTTCCAGCACTGTTACATCATTCACTTTATAACGTAACGTTGAAGTACCTTTGTAACGGAGTAAAGGGAAAGGAAATACAAAAAAACCACGTCATTAAGTTAACTTACTTCGGCTTGTGTGTAAAGTGTTATGTGCCTTATGTGACACTGTGACGTTAAGCTCAAAGAGTGTCAGCAAATTGAAAGAAAATAGTACAACGCGTAAAAAGATAAGACAACGACTGCTGCTGCGTCTCATATCCGTGAAAGACTTGCGATAAAGTGAGCAGCATGAAAAAAAGATGCAAAATGGTGGGAGAAAACAAAAATAGAGTCATCAGTTGAGCGAAGTTGTCAAGAGCTCATGTCCTAGCCGAAGACAAACACACAGTCGCATAAATGTATGCGGTTTTTCTTTGCAACGTCAAAGTACCAACATACACGTCGTGCACACACACACTCAAGCACTCATAATGTTACATTTGCTCATTTACCCTTTACAGCTGCTGCACTTTGCTTGCTCTCATACGTTAAACTGTTGCTTTCATATTTTGTAGTATATTTTTAGGAGTTTATTATCATTACGTTGCCATATGGCATAATACTCATAGTGTGGAGAGGACTCTTCATGCTCTTGCTATCTACCACCGACTTAAACTGTAAGTCCCCATCTTGTATGCGCACTTCCGTTCTGGACTGCTCAGCTCTGATATTCATCCCCACTGGGGTGTATTCTCTTGTCCTTTGCTTTACACATGCCCCTTCATGATTGTTGATGTCTAAAACAAAAGCAAATAGAAAAATAAGAGAATAAAAAAAAGGAAAAATGTGTTTCGCGTTATGAAAATTATGTGTAGTCGTCGTCGTCATCGCCTTCATCATCGCCGTTGTTGTTGTTGTTGTTGTTGTTGTTGTGCCGTGGTGTCATGAGATAAACTGAAAACGTTTTGGCTTCGTTCTCGTGTGCTGTCAGCAGAGTTTCATAGTTTTTAATAGTTTTAAGTGTACGAACGATTGTGCCAGCAAGCGCCATTTATATAGATACGTGCATGGGGCCAGGTCTAGTTTCCGTTTCTTACGTTGTACGCATTACCGTCCTCATCATCGCCCTCCTATGATGTTCATGTTCATCACCTTCATATCGCAGTTATTAACATTGCTGTCAACGACGCCGACGCGAACGTCGTCGACATCAATTTAACGCGTTCATTCATTCGTTTGCCTCTAAAACATTTAAAAGCGCAGTGTGGAAACACTTGTGTGCGCTGGCGCGCAAAACATTTTCATTATGCGCCATAAAGTATGCAATGTTATTTTGTGCTTGATAAATTTTTTACACAAATATTGCGTTTTTTTGCAAGTTTCATAATTTTTTTAAACCCCGTACCTTATGGAACAAGGGTATATTAGTTTTGTGCGCAACACCCAAAAGGAGACATCTCCGATTCTTGATCAGTATCGAAAGAGAAGTCGATTTAGCCATGTCCCTCTGTATAAACGCGTCGATCTCGAAAACTATAATAGATAGAACCAAAACCAGATCAAGTTTATTTGGGTTTTCCCTTTCGAAACTTAGTTTAGGGATGAGGGGCAAATAACTGGAGCAACTTCGGGTAAACAAATTACAATAGTTGACTTGAAGCACAAAAAGATAAAATAGAAAAATAACCAAGGCCACGCCCACATGTAGTACAAGCATACATGAAACTTTGCATGTATGCTTTTGGGATGGAGTATAATTAGATCCAATCATAAAATAAGCGTCTCCACGCCCACATATAGCCAAAATAGAAAATCGTTTTATCATCAATCAATCAATTGGTCTAGAAAAGCAAAAATTTGTATGTATGATATTAAATGAAAATGAAATCTGTTTCGATTGAAAAGTGGACTGAGCAACGCCCTATAAGAGCCGTTACAAATTGAAGGTACAGGGTATGTTGAAGTCGAGTACAGTCGACTCCAATCCTTACTGGTTGATTTTTTGTTTTGGTAATCTAGTGGTTGTTGCAACGAATTCTGCAATGTTTTAGTTGCTTTTTGTGCTTTTAGCCATAATTATATAATGGTGTCTGCTTCTTTTTGGTTGTGCGTGTGATGTCACAGTAATTTTATTTACCTCTTTTCAACGCAAATTAGTGTTGATGGTTTTCCATAAAAAAAGAAGGCAAAAAATTGTTTATTGGTTTCGTTGTTTGGTGATAAATAGCATTAAATTTGCAAATATTTTAAAATGTCGAAAACTTTTATAAAATTAATTTTTCAATATCGCGAAAAAAATATTTCACTGTGTTTATAAAATGAAAAACAATCAGTTTTGTCACACGGTAAGCCGAAAAGTGGCATAAAATTAATTTGGGCCAAAAGTTAAATTAGTTTTGGCATAACAAATTTTGAGGCTATTTAAAATATAAAATTTTAAATTTTACCGTATTTGAGTGTGCAATAAATAAATGTGAGTTTAAAATTAACCTACAAAAATTGTATACTCATTTATTATAACCGTCAAAAATATCTAAATACAAAGTATCTCATCTGTGTGACAATAACGCTAATTAATTCTTTGTACGCCTCTAACAATGCAACACATGCCCTTAAGAACAGAACGAAGACAAATGTGTTGCGACAGTACAACAAACAAAAAAAAGAAACATTTGGTAACTTTTTGCATACATATTAGCTTCAAAATAAGTCGACGGTTAAGAAAGGTAGTAAAGGGCAAAGATACACGTAATTCTGTTTCATTATTAACAATTGGTATGCTGGCACACTCACCCTTAACCTCTTACAAACCACAAGCACACACGTGCTGTGTGAACACTTGTAGCTGAAGGAGTGGTAGAAGAAAGTGTACTAAAGTGTCGCCGACGCTGCCAAATGGTTAAGCAAAGAAATTGAAAAAAGGAACAATGAAAGCGACGTCGAAAAAATAAATACATTAAAATGCCAGCAGGGAAAATGAAGATACAAACAAACGCATTAATACGTGATACTGAAACATTATTAGAAAATGTGTTGCCACATTATGTGCTCAATTCACTCAGAATACTGAGTTTGTCCTCTACTGTGTGGTGTGTGCTGTGTTACTTTCTTATACTTAATTTTTCCTCGTCATTGTTGACTCTGTCTGTCTGTCTGTCTGTCTGACTGTGTGTCTGTCTGCCTGTTTGTTGTGCTTGCCCCATGGCATGTTGTTGCAACCAGTGAGCGGTAAACGTTGAGCGTTGAACAGTCAGTTTGGTACGTGCGTCTATGCCAATGTGCCGAATGCTTTACGCGCTCCAAAGAATATACTTGTCGCCAATATTTCGTTGTCTGGCGTCGCTTTGGCATGCATGCCATGTCGCTGTGCTCTTTTTAATATGAATTTAGTTCGTCTTCGAGTCTTAGTGGGTGTGCAGAAAAATAGCGCAAACAAAAAAAAAAAAAAAAAACAAAAGAAAAGAGGTACTTGGTCTTAACGCCGGTTTGTATGCAACGTATCGTTTTCTTTGCCTTGCTCTCTTTGCATTTGGTTTTGTACAATTTTCTCGCTATTACTGCTGCACTCCATGACAACACGTTTGCTCAATATGTCAATATTACATACTCAGTGGCATTATTTTTTGGCGTGTAAGAGCGAAAATAGCGACTTAATCAGATAACTTTGCATACTTTTCAGCATTGTTTGCTACATTAAACTTGAGTTAGCGTACGTAGGAGAAAGTTTTAAGGCTTTATTAGTGTTGGTGACTTTGGCTGAAAAGTTTTTCATCTCTAAGAATCTTTTTAATTTGAACTAAAATTTTTGTGTGTAATAGCGCAGCATAAGCTTAGGAGCCACCTCCATGTTTCAACGTATTTTTAATAGGTTTACCCAAAATTGAACTGTCTGAGTAAATATTTCAAATGAAATGAATTATGCTGCATACTTTCAGGCTTCAAGACGTAGTAATCTCATATTTACACGATTTCTGTGCAAAATTAGATTTTTTAAATGCCTTCTGACTTGTAAAAGAATTGTGTTGCATACTTACAGGCTTCAAAAATATTTATTATTATCTGCACAAGCATCAAAGTTCTGTTTTGTCTGAAAAAAAAAATCCTCGTTAATGACGTCGTCGTCATGCTCTAAAAATTCTTTACTTGCCTTCTTTTAGGCGTCGCCAAAATCTCATATTACCAATTTTATTAAAAAGTTTTTCGTTTATATTTTTTTTCGACTTCGTATTTTCCGCCTATCTAATGTCAAACAATGTCCATTGTATATTTGTGTAGTATTAAATAACATGCTAACGCGCGCCCAAAAACTGATCCTTGACTTGGCTTTATCCCTTTACACAATTCCATCTTCGTGCCACTGCGGGCCCTTTTGCTTTATACTTTATATATTTGTACATCAAATATTGGCAGTTTTGTTTGAATGGGAGGAGTTAAGAATGTCCGAAATTATTTTTCTTAGTAGTAAAGTGTGAAGTCATCGCTTTATAATCAAGTTTCTTCCATCGTTGCCCACCCAAATGTTGTTGTTGTTGTTGTTCTGTCCTTTGGTGCTGCCATATGCTTGACATTCTCTTTCAGCTTTTGGCTAACTGATGATGGCTATCGTATGTCCTGTCGAGTTAGTGTGTATATCCTTTTGCTATAAATAAGTTCATACAAGTTTTCTCATCTTTGTCATACGTTCTTGGTCTTTGCTTTCGAATATATTTAAGGATATATAAATATTTTTGAAGTTGACTGCGTCTTGTTTATGCTTGTTTGTCCTGTGGCATACAAATTAAATTGACCGAAAGTGCTTTAATTTATTAAAGTCAAAGTGTGCTGCTCAAAATGTATCTAGATGTTTATACAAATGTGTTGCTCTTTGCTTGTCTCTTTCTCGTCGTTCAGTTCGACTTGGCACGTTGTCACTCAGACATATGTTTATACGTGATGGCTTGTCTTGCCTTGCCTCAAATGTTTTGCGTTCTCATTCGCTCCTGTGCATTTTATCTTATTAATTTGTTTTTCTATTCAATGCTTGGTCTATCCTTTTCTATGAGCAATTTTTTTCTCTTGCTATTGCTATCCATAAAAATCCTTTTTTTATATTGACGCGCTTATGTTTAAAATTGTGGACCTTTCCTTTTTTCAGCTGTTTTATTTGTTTATTCTCTCTCTCATTTATTCATTCATTCATTCATTTATTCAGTCAGTCTTTCACTTTGACTCTCGGCACATGCTATGTCAATATTTGTCGAGTGACTCAACCCAACTACTCTTCGACTTAATACGTTGACTGACTCTGTCGATGCTAGTCTGAACTAAGTTTGGCGCTTCGACGGGACTATTTCTTTTGACAACCTTTTAGTCACACTAAACTCACAAAAAACACACATCTATATATACACACACACACACACACACACACGTAGCCACTTGCTCAATTTGTAAAGTGCAAAATTTTAGCAGCATTGAAAAAGTAAAAGACAGCGGAAAAAATGCGGCCAAGGGGGAATGAAAAATAAATTCTCTATTTGTATGTTGACAAATTTGCGCTAAGGTTTTGTTGTTTCGCCACCTTCGAAGTTCAAGCATGTCCTTACGCTGTGTCGGTTGTGTCGATCCTTGTCGTCAGGCATGTTTTTTGTCTGCGTGGGTATTTGTATGTGTGTGTGTGTGTGTGTGTGTGTGTGTGTGTGTGTGTGTGAGTGCGCTTCAGTGCTAATGAAGCATGATATATTCAAAAGCGTGTATGTCGCTTGGCATTTACCAAAGCCAAAAGCGTATGTTTTGTCTCTCTAATGTTGTTTACATGCTGTGCTGTGTGCGCCCCTTTGCAAACCTTCCCTTCGGCGTTGACGCACGTTGACAAAGCGGTCGAAGATGAAGGCATGCGCTACAGATCCAACATGCATTAACCCTTTTTTTTGTTGGTATATGTCTCACTGTTTTTGGCACGTGTCGTTGAAGGCGGTGGTAACAACAATAACAACAACAACATATCCGTACTTCACACTTTTAGTTTAGTGGTCACATACATGTAAGACTCTTAAGTGAGCGGCAAAAGGTAAGGGCTAGAGGACAAATGAAGCCTTGGAATGTAGAGCAAAGGATTTCAAGCGGAAACGCTGAGTTCGTGAATAGTTTTGGTCCTCGTCGAGTGTGTGTATTCTATGAGTGTCTGAAGAAGTGTGAGAACGTGTGCACATGACATCAGCTTGTTTAAGCTTAGCCTTAGTCAGCCGACTATTAATGAAATTGAAATATTTGACACGTTTTGCCTAGTGACATTTTTCGAAAAGTAATAAACTAGCAAATGTTTGCATACTTTGAGACATGACTGACTGACTGCTGTCAACAACAACAACATAGAAGAGATAAATGTCCAGGGCATATCTCAATATTGTTTGCGTCTTATGTTGTCTCATTATTAATGCCACTTATTTATATTTACTTTCGTGTGTATATATTTTAAAAGATATTTTAATGACTTTCGATATGAATCTAAACATACTAAGCACTTTTCAAAATATGTAGTATACTTTTAAGCTTACGTTAAAAGCAATTTTAATCACACACATAAACGCATGTGCACACACAGTTTCTGAAATGATGGCCCCATAAAAGTAATTTTCGCACACTGCCGGAAGTCATTTGCCAGTCTCAGTCGTTTGCTCAGTTCAACTGGAAATTTTCAACATACGCCTGCAAGTATGCTACGGAGTTTTGTTGTGTTTTTTTTTCTTCTTGTTTTGCAACCATCCAGGAGCAGTTGTAAAAATTACCAAAATGAGCTTTGTAAATTAAAATACACACACATATATGTATGTACATATATACGATCTCACATACACACACATACACAGGCATATCTTCATACACAGAAAATCAGCTCTGCTCATGTTACATTCCACATTTGCACGAGCTTGTGTTTGTAATGTTCGTAATCATGAACTTCATAATTTTTTTTTGGCTTCCTTTTTGTTTTGCTTGGCATAATGGGGCGTGGCACATTGTCCAAATTACCTTTGTGCTGTGCACTGTGCCTTCATCATGAGCTTCAGCATCACGGCATCGTCGACATAGTTAGGAACGGCGATGGCAGCAACTTTGGCAATTCTGGCAGAAAGCATCACTTTCACTTTGTGTGCATTACTTTTTTTTGTTTAAAGCTCTTTTTTCTTTTTAGTTATTTGGATTGGTGGTGTGGCATGCATGTTTGAATATGCCTGCTCGTGCGTTATAAGAGCTTACACTTTGTAATTTTTAATGAAGCATGCTTTGAGGTCCTTGTCCTTGCGCCAACGAAGTGTTTTGATTCGTTGAAAAATTTTTGAATATATTTGTTTTTAAATTGTATTTGTTTATTTTTTTTTTTGTTCTCGTAGAGATTTTTTTTTGTCCTTGTGCTATGTCAAAGCCAACGAAGTATTTTGATTCCTTGAAAAATTTTCGAATACATATTTTTTATTGTTATTATTTTTTCGAAAAGATGTTTTTTTCGTTTATAAGTATTTTCTGTTTACTTTTAATTTTGTTAAATGAGGCATTCAGTAGATGAACAAAAAAATTGATGAAGTTAATTTATTATACTCTTCACGCAGTGACTTGTATTATAACTTTGTGCTGAAGTTTGTAACAGATCGAAGGAGACGTTTCCGACTATACAAAGTATATGTATATTCCTGATGAGGACGGCAAGACAAGTTCATATAGCCATGTCCGTCTTTCTGTAAAAATACAATCTCCTCCCAGAGTATTGAAGTTATCGCTATGAAATTTTGAGAAAGAAAATTGAACAAAACTAAAATTGTCGTATGGGAAACTACTTTGTCTTGGAAGATAGTGGGCTGAAATTTCAAAACTAGTAGTCTTACGTACCCAGACTATGTGCTTGAAAGTGTCATTGAGATCGGACCACTGGAAGAGGTACCTGCCATACGATATGATTTTATACACTGTACCTCTTTTCAAGAGATTCGATTTTACTTGATTTATTCTATTAGTGTTAAGTAATTCTTTATAAACTCATTAAATATACTAATTACATATTTTCTTCTCTTTTCAGGTAAGCTGCTCAAATCTTTTCATATAAAAATCTGTCCCCTGTTTATGAAATAGTAAGTCTACTAAAATTTCTATTACTTAAAATCTCTCAGCAATGATACTTAAAAACAACAATGTTGGCAACCTTCAATGAAAAATTGATGAAAACAGTTGGTTAAATCATTTACTTATTTTTATGCAAATCAGTTTGTTTCTCCTTTGGCATGACATCAGTTAAAAAAGCGTTGAATATTCAATTCAACTTCAACGTCAATTTTCTGTGTCAATTTCTCAATTTATAATTGAGGTAAAGGTTTCCATTCTAGAAAATAAACAAATAAAAATGTAGACTTTGTTTTTTATAATTTTTTGGATAACATTTTTTGGCTGTAAGCCAAGTTGTTGTGATCTTGATTTTTGTTAATTTTATTTATATTATTGTCGTTTTGCATGACATTCTGAGGCGTACGTGTCGTATTATTGTTTGTTGGCACACGTGTTTTAAACAATAAATTAAATATTTGTTTCACGTCGCCAAAAAATTTTTATTTATTTAATAATATATCTATAGAAGTAACATTTAAATGATTGTTACTGACATACAAAAGCACACTCATACAGATGGACTGGTTTGGGATACACGGAGAAAAGCATTTCAATGCGATTCTTTATATCATTATTTGTCAGACGTGTCGTTGTCCGTCGTTACCATATCGGGAATAAAATATAAAATAAAACAAGTAAAATGTGAAAAATTTATATTTAATTGAATTTATTGAAAAAAAAATTAAATAAATTGTATAAATTCATGTATAAAAATAAAATTGAAACACATTTTGAATACTTTTATTTATATTTAAAAACACAACTTTCCAAACAAAAAATGTGTACAAATAAAAAGAAAAAAAAATTATGCAATTCAATTTACAATTATTCAGAATGTTTTCAGGATTTTTTCCTAGGAACAGCACGATTATGCTTAAGTAAATACATACATCTGTGTGTATGTATATGTACATATATATGTTTGTATTTATTAATAAAAAAATCAAAAAAGGAATACATATCAAACAACATACAAATGTCAATTAACTTTCAACGATTCACCAACAAACGACAATGATAGACAATCAAAATTGAATTGATTTTTAATTAATTTTCACCATATTTTTTTTTTTTTATCTTGATTCATACATCGACGCATCGATTTACTCACAGTAGTTGTTGCAGTTGTTGTATTGTGGGTGCATAGCGGTGTAGAGTTTAGTAGAATGAAAATGGTACTCCAAAAGCAGACAAATTGAATTTAGTGTATGGCGGTGAGGTGACAGTGCAACAGAGTTCCAGAGAGAGGGACAACGACGACGACATTCAATGTACAACGTCAG
The DNA here is from genome assembly GCA_034638295.1 of Phortica okadai. Classification (NCBI taxonomy): domain Eukaryota; kingdom Metazoa; phylum Arthropoda; class Insecta; order Diptera; family Drosophilidae; genus Phortica; species Phortica okadai. Next base: position 37,433,013 of record CM067849.1, read on the forward strand.
TCATCAATAAATACAAATAAAACATGAAGAGTGAAAAAAGGGAAATGAATGATGGAGTAAAAAAAGAAAAAAAAGTAACTAAATAAATAAAACAACAATAGAACAACAAAAACAGTAATAACAACAACTTTTTGCAATGCAGTGCCGCCGTGCCAGTACAGTTAGTCAGCCAGCAGTTTATGTGGGCTGTGTGTGCGTGTGTGTGTGTGTGCGTCGTCAGGTTTCTGCCTCTGAGCAAACAACATCGCCAATCGAGTGTCGCTTTGAGTGTTGTTCAATGGCTTTTCTTTCTTTTTTTAACTCGTTTTCAATTATAAATTGAACACGTTCATCATATTCAAGTTCGATTTTAAACCTTTTGTAGTTTTAGCGCAGTAGATTTTATTTTTTTTTAATTTCTTTTTTTATTAATTGAAAATTGTTTTATGGCGCTATGTTTCAATGCAGCCTTTATTGGAGGTTTGTTTTTTTTTAACTGCTCAATGGCGGTTAACAACAATGACGTTAAATGAGTTGAAAGTATGAATAGTTTGTGAAGAAAAACAAAAACAACTTCAACATGGAAATCAAAGTGCTTTAGAAATTTAATAAACGTTGATGAAAAGGTGATTGTCACAATACAAAATACACAAACTCAACAATTTATCAATTTGGCGTTCAGAACAGGAAGCTTTCAACGTGTTATACAACAACACTTCATATGTCATTTTTATTTAATTTATTTATTCATATTGGCTTCGTTTGACGCTTCTGTTCCGCATAATCCCTTTTAAAAAAATTGCATAAACTTTTTTTAGTAGTCAATATTTTATTGGCAATATCATTCACCCAATCAGTCTAAGGATACTAATAGAGAGTATGAAAATATTCAATGTCATGTCTGTTTGGCATATTAATTAATGTTCGTTCTTTTACTCTCCTTCTCTTCCTGCTCACTCTTCTTCTTTCATACCTACTTTTGTTTGCATTTTAATGTGCCAAAATGAAAATAAACTTGTTTTGTAGTCAATTACGGCTTAACTAAGTCAATAGTAATCTAAGTTTGTTAACTCTGTAAATTATCACAAATCGGTTCTGTTATCGAACACTTGGATTTCATTGCCATGAGCACACGCACCTTTCGACTGCGTTCAGTAGCGTTTATGACTTCATTACACGCAGACAGAGTCAATTTCATGCTGATTAATTTTATTACACGCACCAAAAAAACGTTAAAAAGGAAAGAGAAGGAGGAGAAAGCATTAACAACAGGATAATTATCGATAAATTGCATACTAGATTGCAATAAAAATGCAGTTAATTATTGTTGTTGATATTGTGCAACATGCATGCCGCACAGCGGTCTGTCTGTCTCTCTGTTCGTCCGTCCGTCCGTCCTTCTGTTCAATAAACGAGCAAATGACAGGCTGACAACCGCCAACTTTACTTAATCGACAAAGCCAAGCCAATGCCACAAATTGTGTTGTCTGTCTGTCTGTCTGGCTGGCGAGTTTAATGAAATTTATTTGCTTTGCTGCAGTATGAAATTTAAATACAAATAAATACAGAGTCAATGCAAGAAGGAGAGCCAACCAAAATGGTGGCATAAATAATTGGCAATGCGACTAATTTCAATTAATTTTTATCGCCAGAATATGTAACAAACAAAAAAACGAATTGTACATGTTAAGAAGCAACTAATAGCCAAACAAGACACGCTAACAACTTTGGCTGTAACTTATGTGACAGACCAGCAGCAAACTGGCAAAGCATAGCAAAACGGCTATGTGAACCCATAAAGGAGAGTGGTAAAGACGACTTCCAACTTGCGGTAGCCAAGTAGAGTCAGTCAAACCAAACTAACATGGCCATAATGTTGTGTTGCTATGTTCTCAACAGAGTCGCCATATGAACATGCAAAGTATCCAAGTTCCATAAAAAGATAGAACCGAAAAACGAATAAGTAGTGAAAGAATAGGAGCAAGAAGACTCATAGATCAAGTTAAGTCTTGAAAAGCGGTTTATGCAAGCTTAATTCAAGATGATTGCAGTAAGAACAATAACAAAAACAAAAACCAGCAGCAACTACTTTGCATAACAAATGATGGCAAGTGTATGAGTGAATGCGTGAGCTATGCGGGAGGAGGGTGCGTTGAGAGTGAGAGAGAGAGACTGTTGTGCAAAGTGTTGAGAGCAGTCACTGGGCACTTGCGTTGGCAAGAGCAGCTCATGCGCAACTTGCTTTTTGGCGCAAGAACAACACAAACAACTATGAAGATAGGTCGTGGCTGCCAAGCGCAATTTTTGTATGCTCTCGCTCTCTTGTTTTTTTTTTTTTTTTTTTTGCCTTAATCTCTCACTCACATGTGCTCTTCTCCGACCTCTTTTTTTGGGCCAAGGCGATCTAAACGTCGTTGGTTGTTGTTGTTGCTGGCTACTGCTGTCGATTTACATGTTGAAGTCAGCGCAGCGCTGCGCTGCTCTGCCCAAAAAGAATAATTTTGGTGTTGTATTATTGCTGACGCGATTCTTATTGTTTTTGTTATTGGTGTATTTGCGGTTAACGAACTCAAAGTCGTTTGACGAGTCATTGCTGTGAGAGCAAAAAAGAGTTTAAGAGCGCACATTGTTTTCTATTTTGTTGCCTTTTTTTTCTAAGCCGCTTTGAATGTCATTGCCATGTTAAGGTTGTTCAGTGTTTAATTGCTTTGTTGCTTTGCTGTGGGTTCGCTCAGCTGTTTTTGGTGTTGGTTGTGCTCTCATACACACATACTTAAGCACACTCTCTCATACGTTCACTTGCTCACATGTAAGTGTTGTTCTCTTTTGACCATATTCGTTTTGATCGTAGCAACAATAATTGCTGCTCATGATGATAATAATGATGTTGATGATGATTCGTTGCTCTGTTGTTGTTGGTTATGTGTTATTCGCCTGTGCTAATTTCGATACGCTGCGCTGCGCATGCGTCGTCCGTTGAACTTGTGTGCTAAAAACGTTTTGTGACATATGTGGGAACACGTTTGTGTGCGCGTATGTGTTCGTGTGTCTGTATCTGTGTGTAATAGCGGTGTGCACTGATTTTTATACCCTGTACACACTGTGTATTTGGTTATACAGAAGGAGGGGGAGGGGCCCCAATAAAGTAAAGTATATATATCCTTGATCAGGACGATAAGAGAAGTTGATTTAATCCTGTCGGTCTGTCCATATTCATCAATGATTCTCGGAAACTATAGGAGCTAGAGACTTGAAATTTGGAGGGTAGACTCGTGCTGATCGGCAGCAGATCAAACTTTCAACGGTTTTGTGCCACGTCCACTCCTTCCCCCCCACTTTTTAAAATGCTTGGTCTGTAGACTCAGTGTATGTAGCCCTACAAAACTTTTATTATTTATAGTTCCATTTGGGTGGCATGAACCTTTGACTTTGTTAAAAATAAGCAATAAAAACGATTTTATTTTCTGTTTTGTTCTTTTTAACTACAGGAAACATTAATATTTCTGAAAGAAAGCCATTGAATAGTTTGTAGCACAAATAATTAATGGTGAATTGTTGAAATTATTTTCGATCGTTTGCTATTTTGAGATTTATTTGAATCCCACTATTTTTACGACTTAATCTTCGCCCTTAGCTAATTTTGAGCCGCTTTACAGTAAATAAAAGAAAATAATTAAACTTACTAGAAAAGACACTAAATACATAACATAAAAATAAGCCAATTGTGTTAACCTAACCAATAAATCTTACATCTGTTGTGAAAATACTTCCACACACATTGTTCAGATTATTGCAAATTTTATGAATTTTTTATGATAAAAATCTCAATTGCTTTGCCTTCGGAAGATCAACGTTAGTAATTGGCAAACAAAAAAAAAAAAAAATCAAGCGATCCAACAGTTTTGCTCTTCATTGCCGCCTCTTTATGTGCTAAATTGTACCGTTAGAAGTTAGTAACCTTCTCAAACAAGATGAATATCTTCTTCTTCTACGCCGTTTTTGCTGTTCTAAGCCGTCTTAGTTCGCTATACTCGTTTTTATGCCTTTTTTCATAACTTACCACATAGACCATAATTATTTATGAGTTGTTGTTGTTGTTGTTGATTCGAAATGATTGCCTCAACTTGGCGCAAAGTTATGCTAAGAAAGTATAGAGGAGGAAGGGAAAGAGGCACGGGAAAAAGTAACAACAACAACAACAACTTGTTCTAATCTGTTTTTAGCTGCTTAACTATAAAGTTCTTGACTGCGAAGCTCTTCTTCACTAAAGTCGGATGATTTTTTTCTTCCTTTCTTTCACTCTTTCTTAACATTTATTGTAGTCATGCTTATATTTGAGCCCATGTGTATGTGTACGTGTGTGTGTACTTCTTAACCAAGTTTGTATAAGCCATAAAATATGCTTGTTTGTAGTTGTCGATCGTTGCTCATTTCACACTTGGCTGTTAGCTATTAGCCGATTTTTTTATTCTTACTCTTTCATTCTTCTCAGACTAACTGCTTTAGGTCCCAGAACGTCAGACTAACAAACAGACAGACGGATGGTCGGACGGACGGTTGGGCATGTCTAACTTGGTGTGAAGCTGCAATTTTTTATGGCATCTTCATACTTAACTGCTTTGGGTGCTTTACTTGCATTGTGAAAATATGCCTTGCCATGGCAGTGGAAAAATCTCAGCATTTTCTTTCGTCTGTTTTTCTTTTCCATGTTATCGCTTAGAAATTTTCTGCTTTTGCGTCTTTCTTGTTTTTGCTGTTGTTGATCTTGAGTAAGTCATAAGACATACTTAATCTATAATTTACAGAAGACAACTTGACTTACGGCTTTTTTTTTTTGTATTTTTTGTCTCCTTTCCTTTCTGAACTTTTCTTTCTTCATTTGTATTTTAATGGCACAACAATATTGTTGTTGTGCTGTCAACATTCCTGACAATCATTAGTTCGATATCTTATATTAAATATTTTTTTTTAACGCTTTTATTTTTTTTCCGTTTTGTTTGTGCTTCATTATAATTTCCTTAGTTGCGCTCAGTTAAAGAAGTCAATAAACTTGACTTAACTCTTGCCTAACAACTTTAATCATCTTCTAATGTCTTCTATTATTGCGTCTTGCGTTGATGTGTTAAAATGAGTAAAAGCAAACAGTTGAGGCTTTGAACTTTGTTATTAATTAAGGTTTTTACAAATAACTATTTGTTATATTTGAGAGTGTGCTCATCATTTTAAGTTGTCTGTGACAAATCGTATTAGTTACGAATTAATTGTGCATTATTCAAACGATAATTGCTTCTTGTTGTGGTCGGTCATGAATTATTAAAAAAATATAATAAATTGATCAAGATTTATTTGTTATTAATTTTTTAAAATGCGTGAAAATATTCAATGAAGAAAGTTTAATAAGACCATTTTGGTATTGTAAAGTTAATTAATCAATTTCAATCTTTTTTAATTTATACATAAAACAATATTTATTTCCATATATTTTCAACATAAAAAATAATATTCTTGTGAATCTAATTGTGAAAGCGCTTGTAAAATACGTTAATTTATGCAATTCTACTTCACTGTATGTAACTGTACTTAGTTCTAGTCACTTGCTTAACACTCCTTTCGTTTAACAGAGCTTGAAACAAAAACAAAGCCAAGCTGTTAACTTGAAATTAATTGTTTGGCGGAAGTTTTCGTACATAAAAAAAATTAGGAAAAGCGTTAATAAAAATAAAATATGCAAGATTTATCTATAAAGTTGCGCCGCTAGCTTTCCATGTATCAACAACGCTCAGATAACTGCGTTTCTGTTTTCCTTGTGTAGACTTTTGACGCTGGCAATGCCTTTTTTGCCGTATCTTTATAAACTGTTATAATTCACTTGCTCTCAACTGTATAAGAGTTATGACACTGTGTTTCAGATGTTCGTTCCTCTTTCTGGTTTGTTGTTCGTTTATTAGCGCAACAGTTTGAAATAACTTGCTGTGCTCTGAAAGAGTGCATTCTTCTCGCTCTCGCTGTGTTGTTGCTTGCCTTTGGGGTGTGTCGACTCTCTCTTTAACAGTATTTACTCTTTGCCACTGTCTGTTTCGTTTTTGTTCGTCTAACGCTCCCCCTCAACAAGTGTCCAATGTTCAAATGTCTACACAGTCCAATTGGGAAAAAGTCTACCTTCTATGTGCTCAACCGCTCTCTCTTATACAGCTTCAATATTGCCCTTGTGCATTGATTGAACCAACAACATTCGCCCGCACAGTCGCTCTTAGCATAAATTTGACCAACTTGCATGCATGCGTATGTTTGTGTGTGTGTGCGTCCAAATCGTTTTCGTCATTCGCTTCTCGGCACTCGTGCTTCGTATAACGAATGCGCTTCGGCTCGTTGGCTCTTGTCGTTTCGTCGTCGTCAGTTCAGTTACGTACAGCAGAGAGAGTCTGCCTCTAATTTGTGGCTAACATTTTCTGTTAAATCAACGACAACGTGACGCAGACATGCTTAACGTATGTTCGCTTGAAATGCCAAGTGTCGTGAGTCAGTTCAATCGAAAATTCTGAGAAACACAAACGGGCCAATTGACACAAAAATGTCGCGACGTCGGCAGAAGTGGACGAACTGAATTGGAGATGTGGCTAAAATCACCAGCGGAGATAGCGCTACATGCGCTTTATCAATAGTCAAATGTGTCCGTGACACAAAAGTGACACAACAGAGTAAAAATCCTCTCTCTGCTCTCACGAGGCAGAGCTGTCTTATCACGTTCAGCGTAAATTCTGCATTGGTTTACGTATTTTTACGAATTTTCTCGCGTATTTTTGTTAAATCAACGACAACAGAAACTTTTCACGCAGACATGTTGAGACATGTTGATTCAGTTCACGATGGAACTTTGAACATTTTGGTTCGCAACGTTTAATATAAAGCAAAAAAGCTACGCCGTCGTTCGTTGTCGTCAGCAACAGTACGAATAAGAAGAAGAAGCATTATAAATAAACGCGTTTTCAAATTTGTTTCTTTACAACATTTGTGCGTGTTTTGAATTTTATGAATAAATCAATTTAAATTGAAAAAAAAAAAAAATAAAACAAAAATTACAATAAAAAAAAATCTGCTAAAAGTGCAATAAAACCAAGCAAATCTTATAAATATTATAAAAATGAAATAAAAAATTATGAATGTATGAAAAAAAAATCAGCTAACCGTGTTTATGTCTGTTGAAATTAGTGCCTATTAAAACAAAAATAAGCGAAAGTAAAACAAAAAGAATTAAAAAAAAAGTGATTTTATTGGTGTATTTTTGTTTTGCTTAAAAATATTTATAAGCGCATTTCCGTTTCCGGTTATTAAGTTGTTTGTTTGTTGTGCTTTATTTTACACACACACACACACACATTCACAATCGTCGTGTATAATCATAACGGTATTCAACGTACGTGTCATTTAATTGTTTTGAAGGATTGAATTTTATTCAATTGCAAATACAACAATACAACAAGAAAAGACAACAAACAAATACAACAACGATTTTCAACCTGAAATACGCAACGTGCTTTGTTGTTTACCAACAGTTGTGGCTTAAAAAACACATGATAAACTGCAAACGATTGACACAGAGATTCAGCGATACAGTGTGTGCATAAAGGAGTTAAAGAGAAGAAGAAAAAACAACAAAATAACAAAAGTGAAAACTCGTGTACGTTACCGCTTCATGTCTAGCCGGATTAAGCGGGCTTTGCCTATAGATTATAACACATAATACAGTCAGACAGCTACGCATGTTGTCGGACAGACAGACAGGCTGAGGCAAACAGTGATATCGCAAGGATATCCTAACAAGCGTGTTGAGTGCTACTGTTGCACTTCATGCTTCAAGAGCTGATGACAAGCCTTGCGGCTTAAATTCAATTAAAATCTGACAAGCGTCACACACACACGCACACATACACACTTATACATTCATTCACATAGGCGCCGAAGTGAAGAATATCTGAAAAGCACTCATTAAAAAGTGTAATAATTGAAAACAAAAAAAGGAGCCTTCAAAAATAAAAATAAAAAAAACATGTGCAAAACATATTATTGAAATTAAAAGGCAAAAAAAATAATTTAACAATAAGCGCAATAAAAAAATACTGAAGAAAAAAATTGGAAATACGACAAGTGTTTTGTTTAAGCATGCCAAATCAAGCGTTTCCGTGTCGATAAGAAAAAAAAAGTTCTTTCAATCGAATTCATTTTTATAAAAAGAACAATAACAAACATAATTTTATCGCATTAACAGGAAGTTCATTCCAAGCGCCCACAGTCAAGCAAACAAAGGCAAATGCAATCGCAATTGTAACGGCAAAGAGTTTATCAAATATTAAAAAAAAATAAAATCGAATACAAAGAAAATAACAATAAAACAAAGGAGTAGAACAAAAAAAAAACCATCTCGTACCCACAGAATAAACTAATATTTTGTGTTAGAAATCATTTAAAAACGTACGAAACACACGCAGATAACAACAAAATGGTGGTTCTTGAAACTGCCAGCGCCCTTTTGGGCGGTCCATATGCCCAGGGTGCACCCGCATTAAAAATGGTACAAAAACGATATATTGGATTACATCAATGGCTTGGACCCATACGCACCAAAGAGCTGAAGGAGCATATTGTAAGTGTTTTTGTAACTTCTTTGTTTTTTGCTTTCATTTGCAAAGAAAAGTCAATCAGTTTGATTAAAAAAAAAAAAATAATAATAAATCCCAGTACCAAGAATTATGACAAAGGCGGCATTATTTTTAAGCATTTATCGCGACTACCGACTTGACTCTGACTTATTACAAATTACTCAGTTCGTTCTGGTTGATACTGTTGAATAATGATTAATTTGTGCTTGAGACCGAGTGGTTCGTACTTGATTATTTCTTTTTTTCCAATTGTAAAACAATAATTTGAAAAGTTATAGTATTTGTGTAGTATTTGAAATACTACGGTTTCTTATTTTGTTTATTTCGTAACGAAAATTTTAAAATGCCTTTCTCAATCTTATTTGGCTTACAGTTGCATTATCGAATGAGTTATTATTATGCAGCACGTACTTATAAAAACAGTGTTTATATTGAACAACTTTAGTTAATATAATAAGGGATTTAATTTCGCTTAACATCTTCTTTGATTATTTGAAGTATCTTTGCTTTGACTTCATGATAGGATTTAATTAAGTAGATAGACAAAAGCTCGCTCATTCTGTTAAAAATCTCTTTGCCTAATTTTGTTTAAAAGTCATTAATTTAATTTAATATTTTTCATACTATTTATTTATCCTCCAATTTTGTTTTTTTAATCGAATCTCTTAGGCTTCTTTCGAAGATTTGCCTTAAAAACTATTAAAATTTACATAAACTTGTATTATTAATAAAAAACCTGTAATTTTTATCTCGAAATCAAACTTTCTAAATTCATCTAACGTTCTGCGTTCAACTGATGACATTAAACGGTCTTTAGCTAAGGAAAAAACCCTTGGGCTCATAATTATTGCGAGTTTTTAAGCTTTTGTGATTTTTGCTTTCGTGCATTGAATTTTCATTGATTTCGCTTTAGTTTATTTGTTGTTATTTACTCATTTGATTGATTGACAGTTTGATTGATTATTTATAACAACTTTTCATGATTTTTTTGTTTCGTTTCTTCATTTGACTTCTGTTTCAGTTGATTTGGTTGTTGTTCTTCATATATTAGATATAATTGCTTTTCTACATGACTTGTAGTCATTTTGATAATTGTTAATGTCATTTATTATTGTTTTCTGTTTGTTGTAAAAAAAAAAACTGAACCGAAATGGAATTTAAAATAAATTCCTTAAAAAATCTTTTTTTTTATGTAAGCATAGCAAAAGTGATATGTTGGGATCAAATTAGAAGAATTTTAAGAAAACTTTTATTTGAATTTGTTGTTTTTTTTTGTTATTTTTATTTTTTTGTTATTTTATAACTCGAACCGCCAAAGCGTTTCGTAAGACTAATTGACGATGCATTAGTCAAAGTGCAGAGCAGTAATCTTGAAACATTTCCTTGCAGCGGTCATTAATTAATGACTGCTTTCGACGTCGCATCGTCGTCGTTGAGAACAGAACAGCATTCGTGATCTTTGAACTAAGTATATAAAGGAAGGACGATGCTTAAGAATGAATGAAGAAGCGTAAACCGAACTGAAACAACGCTAATCGTTGTTGTTGCAAAAAATAAAAAAATAACTCGTCTTAGTTGCTTTTGATTTGTTCCAATTGAGTGATTTATGCGCTTGAGTTTAGCGTAAGGCGGAACTCCTTTTTCATGCTGCATGCTGCATGCAACAGCAACCGAGGTAGCAAAGCAACTCAAGTAGAAACCTGACCATGCAATATGAACCCACACACACACAGATACACAGTTTTATGTGGCATATGCACAGCACGGTATGCACACTCACACACACCCACAACCTGAACATATTCTATTTAACTTGCAATGTCGCTTTATAAATGATTATCACAATTTGTTAAGTGTAACTCGCTGTAAGCCTTTTCAACGCACTCATGTATGTTTATATATTTGTGAGTGTGTGTGTGTGTGAAGTGGTGGCATGCAACATTACTCTTGTTGGCGTAATTAAAGTCATACTGCGCGCTTTTTGCCACTTATCTTGCTTCTATCTACACCGCTAACATCATCAACTGCTATTCAACTTTGACTCAAGTGCAGCAGCGACAACAACAACACTCATCACGACAACACGCTTCCTTTGTCAGTTATCATGTATTTACACGAAAATACACCTTACATTTAGTAATATTTTTTTCTATTTATTTTTGCATATGTATCTATGCGAATATATATCTTTGCATCCCATAGAAAAAGTCGCTATGACGCATTTAGCGGTAACTTTTTTTCCTCCGATAAGTGACATAGTCGTTGGCGTTGTCGTCTGGATTTGTATCTTTTTATACCCTGCACATACAGTGTGTCAGGGTATATTAAGTTTGTTTGAACGAAATGTATGTAACGCACAGAAGGAAGAGAGGGGGACCCCATAAAGTATATATATTCTTGATCAGGACGACAAGAGAAATTTATTGAGCCATGTCCGTCCGTCTGTCCGTCCGTCCGTCTGTCCGTCCGTCCGTCTGTATTCACCAATGGATCTCGGAAACTGTAAGAGCTAGAGACTTGAAATTTGGAGGGTAGACTCGTGATGCTTGGCAGCAGATCAAGTTTATTTTTTTTTTGTGCCACGCCCACTCCTTCCCGCCCATCCAGCCCTACCCACTTTTTTAAATCGCTATAACTCAAACATCCAAAGAGATAGAAACATGAAAGTCGGTATGTAGACTCAGTATGAGTGGCTCTACAAAACTGCATACCACAAAATCCCCCCCTCATTTTCATTTCCCCTCCCCCAGTAATTTTCTCTAAATTGCTATATCTCCAAAATTAACAAAGGTATGAACCTGAAATTTTGTATACAAGCTCAGTGATAATACATCTTAAAAACTGCATACCACAAATTTCCCCTCTCTTTGGTGGCTACCCCTCAGAGACCTACAAACTTAAATTATTCGTAAAATCCACATTTTTTGACCGATTTTCTTTGTATTTTGAACACTATTTGAAAAGGCGACGTCGGATCAATATGTTTTTGTAGATTGAGGGTGTGGCACCGCCTACCATGTGTGCAGGGTATTATATTGTCGAGTATACTCGACTATACCGCCCTTACTGGTTTTTCTTCTGTCATTGTTGGCGCACTAGCATGACTTGGCTGCCATGTTATGACACTTGTTACACATTTTATGCACTACCACTTTGTATTCTGCCTATTTTTAGTTTACTTTGACAAGCAAACCAAATGTTTCGTCTTTGACATTGTTTGTTGTTGCTGTCGTTGCGCACGTGTAACTGCACTATTTCAACGAGACGACAACATGCCATCTTTTGTCTACGTGCATAACTATGGTGACTTGTTGTATGACAGTTTCTCAAAGTCGTCATCATCATCATCGTCAGCGTCATCAACATCATCATTTTTTAGAGAGGTTGCAGCAACACGTTTGTTTTGTCTTTGACATTGTATAAATTAGTTGTATTAATGGTTGACAGTCTCAACTTTCGAAATGGAGGCAACACGAACTTATCTGCTTCTACATTGCAGCATTCAATGAAAATGGTCACGTTTCACGTGCAGCTTCTGTTTTGATTAGTGAAAAGTACATAAAAAAATTGAATATTAGTTCTTTGTCGGCGTTGATTTTCATTTTAATGCGTTTGTTTACTAAAACAGAAAAGAATTTTATTATCTCACGAAATGTTTTTAGTAGAATTTTATAGGTAGCAATTGTTCGTGAAAAGAAATCTTTTATTATGTATAAATGAAAGTATAAAAGAAATTTCGCATTCATGATGATCTTTTAAAAGAAATTCATTGAGTGAAGTAGAACTCAGTTATGTGTTAATTGATTATGGCCAAATTATACTTAGAGTTTTGTCCCATTTTGGTTAGAAATTTTCAAGATTGTTTCGTTATTAACTACTATTTCAAAACAGTTGTACAATAATGACAGTTTTCTCAACTAAAAAATAAAAAAATAATGACAAACAAAACTTTTGTTAAGTGATTTTTTATCGTCACATTTTTTAGTGTTTGTCTTTTGTTTCAGTCATCAACACACTTCACTCTGCTACATGTTGAAACTATTCTAATGAGATTCTAACTGTTTTATGCACGCGTGCGTATCATGACTAACCGCAAGCAACTTCTTGTGGCATCTTCATGCTGCGCAGACTGGAAGAAACTTATGTCAAACACTTACTTAGTGCCTTAAGTACACTACTAACGCATTTAAATTAACTTTTTTTGCGTATTCACCAAAACCGCTCATCATGTGCAGCAGCCATGCCTTCAAAGTCGTCTTTGTAGTCGACAACATCAACTTAAACATGCGCAATTTTCATTTTATACCATTTTATTTCATTTTATTTATACTTTTCTATTTGTTCCTTGCCTTTTTTTACTCGCTCACTTATGTGGTAGTACAACAAACTCATAACTGCAACACAGACATGAACGCGCAACTCGCAACGCTTTCGACGCGCAAAGTAACAATAAAAGCAAAAATGTAAACAAGTGTTGAAAAAAGGAGGAAGGTGGTTGGGCCCTTCGCCATTGACAATTTTAGCGACAGCTTCAGTTTAGCTACTGTGCTTAGCAGAGCTTCATACATATTTGCATCATAAGTTCGTTGCGTTGTCTGTCTCCACGGCCCTCAGCTCCTGTCTATTTGCATTTATGCGTACGCTTTCGTCAAGCCGTCATTCTAAATGCCAAAACGACGCCCAACTTCTCAAAAACGTCAACTTTTATCAATGTCTTGGTTTAGTTTTGTGCAACATTTTCAATTTTTAATATGCATTAGAGTTGCTCTTCTTTGCTTAAACATTTTTTTCCCCCAAAGATGTGGATGATGATGACGTTTTTAATGTCAGCAGCAAAGAATATGCTTTTCTTTGGCGTATTGTCATTTCTATATTCCTTATAAGTATCTTTCTTTAGACTTTGCATTGGTTGTTGGTGCTCTCTTTATGCTTTGTTGTAGTCGTCTGCTTGTGTGGCTTCTGCTACTGGTGCTGCTGCTGCATACCGCCCAGCGTGTTATTCTGCCACGTTTATTTAATGCCTGCCAAAGCGTTGTGTGTTGTCTTGAGTGTTGCCGTCGCGTTGCTGCCTCAGCCGCTGCTGTTGCACTTGATGTAAATGTCATTAAAAAAGAAGAAATATTTTTTTTTTCTTTCCCTCAGCTCTTGTAAAAGAGTCGTCGTCGTCGTCGTTGTCTGCATTTGTTTTTGGGCTGCTTGAAGTTTTAGTTCCCGCACTTGGCTTGAGTGGCTGTAGCGCTGACTGTCACGAAGAGCTTCTATAAGCCTTCGACTGACTAACTGACTGACTGACTGACTGGCTGACAGCTTTGCTTTGGCTCTCTTTGGCTTGGCTCAACTTTACTGTGTGTGTGTGTGTGTTGTTGTTGTTCATTTAAATGATGTACAAATTGTCTCAGTCTGCTTGCGGCATTTGCCTAACTGCCTGTCGTCTGCTGCTCCACCCGGCCGAACGAACGACCGACCGACCGACTCTCAACTACTTGTCCAGCTTGTACTGTGTTTGTCTGTCAGTCAGTCTGTCGCAACTTGGCTTGCTCATGCTTAACTACTTATATGCGCTTGTGCGCTTCCTGCATATTGAGTTTGGCCTGTCCTCGGTTTGTCTCCTTTTGCTTGTCTGCCTGGCTTGGCTTGGCTTGGTCTTGATTTGACTTGTACATTCTGCTGTCGTCTAACTTTGTTACACTTGTATTGTGGCAGGACGAGAAGAGTGCAACAAAAGTAAAAAAAAAATATTGAAATGAAAAATGCCAAGAAAAACTTTTAAGACTTGTTGCAAATTTGATGCAACTTTTGCTTATTTTTATTTTTTTTGTGCACTCTTCTCTTGTTTGCAACATCTTTAGTTTTAAGTGTTGCCGCCGCTGTTGTTGTTGTTGTTGTGTCATCATGACATTTGCCATTTGATATTTCAATCGAACAAAGTCTTCATTGAACGAAGTATTATTTGTGTAGTAAAAAGTTGACCTCTGACCGAGGTGAGTACGCCCACGTTTCTTCTTCTTTATTGAACATATGCATATGTATATAATTTGAATTGATGACTGCTGTTGTAGTGCTCACTGATGGCAGTCAAAATAAAACTTTCTTTTCAAAAGGAAAAGAAAGAAAATACAACACAAAAATTACAGCCAAAGAAAACGAGTAAATTATGGTCTATGAACGAATGCTTAGACTTTTCATCATTTTTGTAGTTTTACTGTATATAATTTACAAATTGTTAGTTTTCCATTGTCATTTTCGCTCTCACTCACTCACTCAATGCAATCATTCCCTTTCACTCTTCGTTGTATCTCAGTGGCTATGATTTAAACAAAACAATTTCACCCTTTTGCTTGGTTTGCTTGTTTCTTCATTACACTCCGTTGAGTTGAATAGAGCGGTAAGGAGACGAGCTTTTCCTCCTTCTTTCGGTTATTGTTGGTGCTTCGTTGGCTTTAACATTGCAACTTGCAATTTTCAAACATAATTTCAATTATAATCATACCCAAGTGAACACACATTGCACACACACATACATGCATACATATGAGGGCACTACGAATTTTATTTCGCTTATGTTGCATTTATGATTTTCTTATTTCTTTTGCTCTTCCCGCCCATTTCCCTCTGTTGCTGCATTGCAATTTATTCTTGTTTGATTTTGTTTCTTCTTTTTTTTTATTATTAACTCGGTTGTGTTTGCTCAACGCGCAGCTGCGATTTCTGCTCTGACTATTCTTTTTTTCTTATACATTTATTTTCCGTCTGCTCTGTTGATTTGACTCTGCACTTGTATTAAAAATTAATATAAACCACAGGTAGCTAATTTATTATATATTTATTACTTTATCATTTTTTTTTTCATTTCTTTTGCGGTTTTCTTTGCATCTTAAAACTTCACACACGAAGAGACAAACGCATATAGAAACTAGCGCTTGGGACATACCTATGTATATGTCGAGTATCTGATTACTCATAGTTATTTGCCCCGGAAAGGTCTGACTTTTGATCCATGTTCATATTCGCTTTGCTGTATATGTTCTTCCAAAGAGGAAACTTGCATAAGTTGCAAAGCAAAATAAAATACATTCGTTCGGTCATTTGTTTTGTGTTTTCTTCACATAAAACTCATGTGCTCGTAGCGAAGCCTTGACGTTGAACAATGGTTATTGCATTGGGAAATTTTGTGATCAACGATTTTAGTGACTGACTTCGTTCTAATTGTGTGTTCTAAAACAGATTTAGATACTTTTTCTTCTACACTTACTTTGATTTTCTTTGCTAAATACTTAAAAAATATCCTTTGCATGTACTTAGCCCAACTCAATGTTTCCATTCTATCTGTCAGCCCCTTTCTTGCTTGTTTGACACTCGCCCCCCCGCATTGCTTGTGTCAATCTGTGCAGCACTGTCACTGTCACTTTCTCACTTTTTTTTATCACCATTTAATAGCTGCCATTTTCGCTGCTAATTTTCTGTCGTTTCCGCTTTTCACGCGTTGCCCTTTTATACGCTTCGTGGCTTTTATAACTAAATGAATTTTTTTCCTCTGCTTTTGTTGTAGTTGTTGTTGTGTGTTGCCCCGTCCTATGTACTTCTGCTTCTTTTTCTGTCTTCATTTACTTATTTTTTGTGTTATTTATCGATCAAAATTCAATTTATGCCTCCAGATTTTTATTTTTTTCGCCTTCTTTCTTTGTCAAAGTCACCCGTGCTGTCGCGAGTCATTACACGCTTCGTAGCAGCGACGGCTTACATCGAATGACTAACTGGCTGGCTGAATGACTGACTGACTGACTGCCTTGACAAAGACCGCCCGCGCTCATTGCTGCCGACAAAAGTGTTAAGCATTGTAATTGAGCAGAGTTGAGCAAGTCACACACAGAAACGCGACTTTGGCAGCAAGAAAAATGAACAAAAAAAAAGTTTAATTGAAAAAGTTTGCATTATAATCGCATTTTTTTTCTTCTTTTTTTTCCAGTTTAATTTTTATTATTTTTTTTTTTGTTATTTCAACAAAGGAAAACACGTTTCTCACTAGCACATCTTTTGTGAGATACGCATTGAATTCGAACTTGTTTGTTGTTGTTGTTGGCTGACCCTGGAGCGATTTTTAATTAACCTAATTTGCTTAAAAAAATATAAAGAAAAGTATTTTTTGTGCGTTCTTCTTCCACTTTTTTTTTTTTTTTGTTGCTCTCTTTATACAAATGTCACTTTTAATTGAGTTACTTTTGCGTGAGCTGAGCACATTTAAAATTCTTAAATTTATTTTTCGCTCACCCTTAAATTTACTTGGCGAACAACTTTAATTGTATAATGAAAATAAGTGTCTTAATTGAAGTTTAGAAAATGTTTTTGAAGTAGAAACAGAAAAAGTATCTTTACATTTTCTTCTTCTAGTGAAACCATAACGAAATCTGTCATTAAGTCAAGCTTTTGTCAAGATACGACCTCAGATAAGCACAAGAGTGAGACTTTATGCAAAAAGAGCTGAGGGAATGCGGAAAATCAATGTGTTTTTCTTCTATATTTTTCTTCAATGCTTCAACTTGTAGCTGCTGCATACTTGCGTGTCATCATGAGTGTCCTTTTTGGCATACTTGTGTCACTCTTCTTCTTCTTCTTTATCTTTATCTTTATTTTTTCTTACTTGTTCCTTACTTAAGCTTAAGAGTTTTGTTCAAGTTGAGTTGAGTGGAGTTGAGTCTCTTACATATTTTTGTTTTTTCTTCTTATTTTTTCCGGTCTCCTTCTTCTCATACAACATTAGTTGTGACTTCCTGCTTGTCTTAAACTTGTCATGTTCTTTTTGTTATTTGCTTGTGCTCTGCTGTGCCGCTGAGCTAATGTTGAAATCGCTTTTGTTGCAGCTATCAATATTTGGTAGCAACTTCCTGTAATGTGTTTTACAAATAACTTTCCTTTTTGTTGTTTGGAATGTGCTGACTTGCTCTTGTTGTACTTGAAAATGCGTTGCTCTTCGCTGTTTACTTAGATACATTTGTATTTTTCTATAGTTTTATTTAAAGTTTGTCTTTTCTTTCCGCTGCTCAGTTTGTCTGTCCGTCCGTCATTAAGAAAACTTGAACTTGTTTATCGCCAAAATATTAAAGTTAAGTAGAATTTTTTGCTGAGCTGATTGTTAGTCTTAGCACTTGAGATTTGGTTCAGTTGAAACTTAAAGAGAAAATATTACATTTTAGTCATATAAAAGAAACAATTATCTCGGCTCATTTAATAAACGTCAAGAGCATTACAAATGTATCGCAAGTCACAAAAATATTTTCCTCTCTAAGCTTTATATGCAATTGTTTGCCAAATAGAAAATTACTGGCCATAATTTCAGGCTGTTACGGACACTTAGCCAACACATGCATTGGCTTGCTTCACTTGCTTCCCCGCACACATTATTAGCTCCTGTCAATTCGTATAAAACCAAGAAAAAAACAGTAGTCGAGTATACTCGACAATATAATACCCTGCACACCCGGTAGGTGGCGCCACTCTACGTGTTTGTGGGTCATTGAGCGGTGACCAGGAGTGGGCGTGGCAAAACATTCTTCAAACATAATCTGGTGTTTGACCACACAAGTTTACCCTCCAAATCTCAAGTCTCTAGCTATTGTAGATTTCGGTAGCCATTAGTGAGTACGGACGGACGGACAGACCTGGCTATATAATTTGTCTTGTCGTCCTGATCAAGAATATATATACTTTATAGGGACCCCTACCCCGACTCAAACAAAATTAATATGCCCTGATACGCAGTCTGTGTACAGGGTATAAAAAAAGTCATTAAGCTACAACTCAATATAACTACACATATGTATCTATCTGCCTGTCTGTCTCTCTCAGTCTAACTACTATTGAAATTACCACTCGTTTGTGCCGCTCGCTTGTTGTCAACACATGTTGCAACAAATTGCGTCCGAGTCGTGTCCTGTAACAATGTCCGTCCTGTCCACAGTACTACTTATTTCTTTCACTATTAAATCAACCGTCCGTGATGTCCGAGTGTCCGTCCGTCCGTCTGTACTCGCCTCACTGTTGCTATCATTGTTGTTGCTGTTATTGTTGGTGTCGTTGTTGCATTGACAGCACAAAATCCGAAACGAAAATTGCTGCAACACGTGCGAAGTTTGTAATTAAACGTAAGAAATTTAAAGGTTTGTCTCTTTTTTCGGATGATTTTTTTGGTCTCTTCATTCTCTGTACGCTCTTTGGTTAATACGATATTTAGCTGAAGGCTTAAAATTTTTGTATTGTGCTCAGGGCTTATCAAAAATGTGAGAGAGAGGGGGAGAGAGGGAGAGAGTGAGACGCCCATTTTGTGTGTAAGCGAAATCGAAAAGAAAATTTCGCAAACGTTGACAGAAAATTAATTGAAAAATCCTTTGCAATATCCTTATATTGGCATTGTAACCTCCTACTGTTGTCGGCCCATTTGCCCCTCTACCCGCCCCTTTATTCCTCCACCCACTCGCAAGCTATTGTTGCCTGTGTCTTTGTTAATGAGTTGCGGTTTGATTGGCTTTTGCGCTTGATTAGCTTTGAAGAATTGAGAATTTATATCAAGTAAATGTTATCTCTTGTCTGAACTGTAGAACGATTTTAAATGCTTTAAAGCTGAATGAGTTTTATGATTTCAAAATTTCTTAAAAAACATGTATTGAAGCATACCACACAAAATATCTGTTTGTTTGTTTGTTGTTTGCCATAAAAATATGTCTGTACTAATGGTTCTCGCGCTCGCGTTCTTTGTGTAGACTCGGCCAGGAACTCATTGATTTTATTTTATAACATTTACAATTGTTTGACACATAAAACTTTTGCATATTTTCGTTTTGTGTTCTCCTTTTACTTCACATTCCCAGCCCGTTCGTTCATCCATTAAGTTTTATGCACAGCATATTACTGTATGTATGTTGCCTGAGCCTGAGTGTATCTGATTGAAGGCACTTGTTTATATGCTCGTCCATACAGTAAAGAGATATAAATGCATCAAAAAATGGGAGGGCAAAAAAAAAACACGATGATGATGATAGTTTCTGTCGGTTTATTGAACTGCTCTTGCCGGCATTGCATACATTGTCTGACCCCGACGCCGCCCCGCTGCAGTCTCTGCCACCGCGTCTGTCCTTGTTGCAAGCATCAAAAATCAACGCCGTCATGCTCATTGGCAACGGTGCATCAACGCCAACACACTCGTTGCAACACATCACATCAAAATATTTTGAATGAAAATCGTCGTTTTTTTTTAAACATTTTTTTTCTATAGCCTAGTCTATCTGTTTGTCTGTCGGTGTGTCGTTCAGTGTATCTATATATATGTATAGCGGAAATGTGTGAATACTTGACGCCGGCAATACAACCAAATGGTTGCCTAGAGAAATTCCATTTTATTTTTTTACTCATATTTAAAAAATGTTCATCATCAACGCGAACAACAACAACATGCTGGGCCAAAGGGTCGTGAGCAGAGCTGCGCGGTGCATGAAGTAGAATCCATTGACATAGGAGTCAGTCATGCAACTTTTGTAAAATCGATAATTTTCTGCTCAAATGTGCGGAAAATTTCGTTGATGTTTGCAAAGTGAAGTGCGTTCGAAAGAAGGGGTTGGACTTAAATTGCTTGCATGGGGATGGGGTTGGTGTGGGATAGAGGGGAGTTGGCGTGGCATGGCGAAAGGCTTTGGCGTTGGCTCGTGTTCAGTTTGTGTGTGTTTTTTTTCTCTTTTTTATTATTTATTTGCCAAAACTGTTGTGCCAATAATGGCTTTTTTTTGTCTGAATTTTAAATACCATTTTTATTTCAATATTTCTTTGCGTCTTTATGACTATTATTGTAAATTTTTATTACAACGAATCATTGTTAGAAGAGCAATACATTTAGCACACACACAACGCTTTGGGTGTCAAAGAAATTGCAATAAAATTTGTGGCAATTTAGAAATTTTTAAAAATTAGAATTTTTAAACTATAAACAAGAAAAGTATTTTATATTTTTTAATAAATGTTTCATAATTAAATTGTTGTTGTTCCAGTAAGTCTGCAAAAGCAACTATGAGATCATTTAAAATATTTTATTAAAAAATAAAACAAAAAAAATTATTAGCGGCGTTCTTAAGCTTTTTAAAAATGACACTTTTCAAAAAGAGGTAATAAACAATATTTAAAAAAATAAAAAAGTTCAAACCACACAGCAAGCCCCATTCTGCTTCGCTTCGCCTTGCTGTGCACTCAACTCAGTGTCAAAGAACGAAGAAAAAATCTCATAAATTCTTACTTGGCACAATTGAAATTCAAACCGGTTTAGCGCAATTATGTCGCTTGTAGACAATTTGTTTAATTTTTTTTCTCATATTTCTTTTTTTTTGTATCAAAAATTATTTATTGTCGCATTCTTCTTAATTTTTTTTTCATTTTCTTTTCTTTTTTTTCGCTTCAACAAACTCAAAGCAAATTAAGTCACTTTATGCCGCTTCCATACGACTCATCTTGACTTGAAATTCATTTCAAGTGTTGACAATTGACTTACTGACTCGTTGCTGTCGGCGTATAGCAGACAGATAGACAGACGAACACACAGACACACTCAAACTCGATTTTTATGGCTAACACATTTTGCTTTCTTCCATTTTTATATTGTTCAAGTCCATATTCATATTAAAATTGTCTACCATTGCCTTAGCAATACACAAACGCCAAAAAGAATCAAAATATCACAACCGAAAATTTGAAATTTAAAACTTTATTACAAAACGACAATGACGATCATAATAATAATAATGATGATAATGACGAAGAGTGAAAAAAATGTGAAATTATACTTCATAAGCGGCATTTTTCCATGCACAAGCCGCCGTAATGGTGACTTCAGGAAAAAAAAGAAAAGAAGAAAAGAATTATATGCTATAATAAGTAGGGAAGGAGCGGAGCGCACATGTGCTGTTTTCGCTTGGCTTTGGCTTACTTGCTGTGGTAAGACACGTGGTGCGGAACGTTTGGCCAAAGACGACGATGATGTCGACCGGCTTAGTTGGAGAGTATCTAAAAAACGGGTCATTGACATTCTGAGGCAAACGACCAAAAAATTGTTATTTGAGATGTCTTTATGAATGTCTGTTTGTTTGTTGTTTGTTTGCTTTTTGCTCTTAAGTGTCTCTCTATCTCTCTCTCTCTCTCTCTCTCTCTCTCTCTCTGAGTATAAGTGTGTGTGTACGTATATCTTTATAAGTTTTGTTTGGACAAGCAGTTTAAACAACCAAAAAACACACACACACCAACGAAAATAAAATTTGTATTCTATAGAATTCGTATTCCGTTTTAGCTTATTAAAAATACAATATTTATAGTGATGATTTCTTTCTTTCTTTCATTGAGTTTCTTGCTTATTTGCTTATTAGATTTTTGCCAATCTAAAAGTATTTCTGAGGGTGTTGATATCTTAATGTGCACGCTAAGCGTTTTATGGCTTGATTTAGTTGAATTTATTGGCAAATTGCTGTCAAAATTGCCTTGAGTGGTTGAGTGTAAAAGTATGTAAGTTGTAAGCAGAAGCGATTGTTGTAATAGTCATAGATAGTGCTGAAAGGTTATAAACAGAAGCATAGATAGATAAATGAGTAGGTAGGTGGCTAGATAGGCAAATAGCTGGAAGCACATTATTATGTAAAAGTAACAAAGATATATTAATTGTAAAGGGATAATGGATAGTGAAAATTATATGTCTAGAACAATATACAGAAAGAAAGATTATAATAAAAATATAGATGATCTTTATACGATCCACTGACTATATTTGAATAAAATTTGGAAACGAAAAAGAGTACGAAAATGATAGCAAAGTTCTTGCAGACTTTCACCTAATTTTGGTTTCCTAATTACCGAAAATGATGAAGAGTTAACCGAAAACACAATTATAATTATTGTTAATTAAAATGTTCCCTACAAATACAAATGCACACATTAATAGTATTATGTTACATTTTATTGTAGAAATTCGAAAAAGGCAAAACAAAAAACATAAACTAAAAAACAAACACTGAGGTGAGCCTTGAGCCATAAACAGAACACTTTATATGCTAATAAAGGACCCCAAAACAAGCTGTTATCCTTTAAGCTAACTTGTGGCTGCCAAAGTTGTTCATTTTGCTGTACTTGTCATTGCTGTTGTTGTTTCTTGTCATAATGATGTTAAACGAAAACATTTGCAAACACAAGAAACATTTTTTTTGTTCTTAATAATAGAGAGTAAATTATATTTTGCCATTACTTTAATTAACAATACTTGGTTCAACAGAAAATTCACTTAACTTATTGTTTAAAGTTCCCAGTACTCTAGCAGTGCTGTGCTGTGCTGTGCTTGTCATGTGGTTGATGTTGATGGTCAGCGGTGAGGCAGAGGCGGTGGCGGTGGCGTGGCCAGTCAACCCTTTGCATTAAAATGCCACACCAAAAAACCATTAGCAAAGAATTGCACAGATACAAACCAACGCAAAATATACCAACACACACACACAGACATATAGTGACAGAATGGTGAGAAGTGTGTGTGAGAGAGATGGCGAGAGAAACCCACAAACGCAAAAAGCGTGCAAGAACATTTCCTATTTCCGTAAAACTGTTTCCTGGCTACACGATAAAATACATTTTTATTTTCCTGCCCATTGACACGACGCTGGGGCGCTTAATTTAAAGAGGGGTCGGGTAGGGGGACGCTATGGCGGCTTGCTGGTTGTTTTTTTTTCCCGGTTTTTTTTTTTTTTCATAACGCTTGAAAGGGTTTGAGCATCATCACGCGGTACTAAAAGTGTGGGTGCGTGAGTTTTTCAAGAGCGAAGAGCGCCACCATTATTGCCACATTGTTGTTAGTTAGCTTTGGCAGGGGGGGATGGAGTGGAGGGGAGCGGTGTGTGGCACTGAAAGAAATACAAAATATATAAAACAACAAAATGGCGTAGTTTATTACGTTTTTGCCATTACTCCTTTCTTTCTCCACCCCTCTGCCCCTCTTTCTCTATTTGTTTTGTTTTTAAATTGTCTGCACTTAAATTGAAATTAACGAGGCGTAAATTTGGTTGCCATATCATCCTTTTTTCTTTCACTCTCTCTGTGTGTATACACATACAATATGGTATATGTATGTGTGTGTGTGTGTCCTTGAGGTAATGGACAGTCGGTTAAAAAAGGATTTAATTGGGTACTAAGCATCATATTATTTTCCTATATTTTTTTTCTTTTTTTTGTATCACTTTTCTTCATTCTTAATGGTGAACTAAGATACTTCTTTCGTCCATTCTGTCTATAAAAATGAATGATGGCGCTTGGTTAAAATTGTGAAAAGTAAAATATATGAAAGCGTAAGAAAAATACAAACGCGTCTTGTAATGCAATATGACATTGAAATGGCGTGCGGTTGGTAAATTTATAGTTACAGATACATTTGCTGTTGTTCAAAGAGTTCAATGAAGAAGCATTTGTCTATGTTCAGAAGGATGCCAGCTTGCTTGCTTGCTTTTGTTGTTAAGAAATAAAGAAAGCTATAAGAATTTATTGTTGCAAACGCATACGTTAAAGATACAAATACAAATACATTTACTTACATGCTTATATGCTTATATGCATGCATGTAAAATGTTATTATGGCAAGGAATGAGAAAAGGAATAAAAAGGGCGCCACATAACAACAAAGCTAATATTTCATGCTAACAAGCCGCAACAACAGCAATTCTACTCTTTCAATCTGTCCGTCTGTCTGTCTGTCTGTCTGTCTGAGCACTGTGGCAGGAATCGTCTTGCCGTCTTGCTATCTTGTGGTGGTAGTAGCTGTGGCAAGATTTTGCCACATGTTCAGGTATTATGGCTACAAGTAAAAAAAAACTACAACAAAAAATATTATATTCGACAGTGCAATTTGTTAGCGTGTTTCGGATAAAGAATTGACAGTTTTACATGCTGTGATGTATGTACGTGTGTGAGAGAGAAGGAGAGAGTAATAATCAAGTAACCTGCACAACACTAGAATTGGACATGTCAGACACGCATGTCTGTTCTGTCTTTCGCCTGTCGTCTTAAGTGCGCTGACATTGCAAAAAATTAGCCAAAACCGACGAATGAAAGACCAGAAAGACCAACGGAACGACCGACCGACCAAGCGACTGAGGCTGCAACAGAGACATTGCTCAAGAACTTGAATGAGGCTTTATTTCTTTCAATATGAGTATGATTTTTCTCGACTTATTGCAATGCTATATCATCATCATCGACATCATCAGCATTATGATGCATTGTCGGTTAGTTAAAAAGCAAACTGTGTCAATTATGAGTGAAACTAACATCAATTGTTGTTTAGAAATTATAAATAATACAACAAAAAAAAAGCATACAATTCATTAACTTTCACCAAACACGCAATGCACAATAAAATAAACAAGATACATAGATACATTAGAAATAAATACATACTACTTTAGTATTGTTTTTAAATCGACAATTGTCTGTTGACGGTTGGTCGGTCGGTCGGTCGGTCGACAGACAGATACATTGTGTCGCACTCTAGTATGTCATTTTGCGTTGTTGTTGTTGTTTTTATTTGTTTCAAAAGAAAATTGTTGTTGTTATAAACTGACTAAAGTAGCTGCGCTGCATTTGGCATAGTTAGAATATCTTTGTTTGTGTTTTGTTTGCTTTCTTTTTTGTGTGTTTGTCGCATTGCATTGCAACTGTATCTATAACTTTGTATATAGTTGTATCTATTACTGTTCGTTTGACTGTTTGTTCATTTATTTGTCTGTCTGTCTCTCTGTCTGTCTGTTACTGTTGGTTCTGTTTTCCTTTCCAAATGCAATCGTTGCTACTACAACCGCATTGTTGTTGTTTGTTCTCACAACATTGTCATCATTATCATCATCATATCATTATATTTAACCTACTTTTCGCAATTGAGCAGTACATGCCACACACACACACACACACACGCGGACAGTGGGCGATGCACGTTGCTAGTATACTATTCTACTCTGCTCTACTGTATTTGTTGACTGTGCAAATACAGTGGTTATGGTGGTGCTGGTGGGCATCATGATGATGATGATGATGATGACGTCGGCAGTGCAGCGCAGAAAATAGCAGAATTCATTTCCTTATTTGCGATTACTACAACTGTCGCAGAGAGAACGAGGAGAAAGAGATAGAGGGAGAGCGAGTTCTTTGTAAATTGTTGAGCCGTGTCTTTTGTAGTGTTGTTGTTGTTGGTGAAGCTGTATGCCACATGATGAGAAAATGTTGTTATGGCGCAAAGCTCATATAAATGAAAAAAAAAAAAAAGAAAATGAAAGAAGTAAAATAGAATAGAATGTTAATAACAATAGTGACAGTAATAGCTTTTTATCATGATTTGGTTTTAGTTTTGTTACTTCTTTGTCAAAGTTCTCAAAATCCATTCAAGCTTGTCTTAAGCTCTTGTATTATTATATACTATATACTATACCATACCAAACAATTCAAATCATTGACTGACACTATCAGCTGTGTGTGTGTTTGTGTGTGTGTGTGTATCTATGTAATCTTTAACGAACATTTTTTACAATTCACTTAGCAGTAAAAGTGCTTAAGTACTTTTCAACATTATTCACGCAAATGAAGCTAAACAATTCACGCAGAACACTCAACGCAAATCCAATGCAAATCACTTTAGCTTCACTGGCGCGTTATCAGAACGAATTCCGAAGAAAATAAAAAAGAAAAAAATCAAACGCTCAAAAAAACTTCAACCACCAAACTTCTTGACTAAAACGTTGAATAATTTTGTATTCATTAAATGATATTTTTTTTTTTTGCTGTTCTTGTTCTTGTTCTTGAAATTGTTCGTTGCTTCGCTGCGCGCGTTTAACTGAAATGAGCTAATATTATTAGTTCGTTTTTGGCGCTGCGTTGCTTCGAGCAGTTTTCGTGGTTTTGGCAATTTGCACAAATTTGTGTCAAGAAAATAAATAAAAAAAAGAAAAGCCTCTGAGATTGTTACGCTTAAACACTTTGCTTGGCGAGACTTTCGGGCATAAAGTTTTGCGTGAAATATATGCAGACTATCGTGATAAGAAAACTCGTTGACGTTTCGGTGTTGTTATTGTTGTTATTGTTGATAATAAAGGCTTGCGGTGAATAAAGACGTGCAAAGTTTTACGCTTCTGTCAGGCTGTGAGCTAAAGTAGATACATTTTTAAATTCAGAGTTCGCACACAAGACTCATAGTCAGTCTCAGTCATAGATATCATATACAGTAATACCCCGTTTTACGCGAATTCGGAGATACGCGGTTTTTCATTTTGATTGCCGCGCGCATCGGCTCTCTTTCTGTGAAACCCAAGGAGAATCGGTTTCAGATCCCGAACAACTCGATAGCATAATAGAAGAAATGGTCGATATAGCCAAAAAATTAAATTTAGAGGTCGATCATGATGACGTTCGAGAATTGCTAGATTCACACAATCAAGAGCCAACAATTGACGAGGTTACAGAAAATCGTAAGCATAAGCAAGATAATCTGATTCGCTAGACCCAGTTGAATCGACGAATCAAATGACAATTGCAAACTTAACAGAAGGACTCAATTCAATTGAAAAGGGGTTACAAATTTTAGGAAAAATAGATTCTTATGAAGTGCGTGTTTCTACTACAAAACGGGGAATAAAAAAATTACTGGAGTGCTACGAGGAAATTTTGCGTGAGATGATGAAAAACTTATTTCGTCAGGCAACATTGTTAGAATATATTCGGGCACCTATACTTTATTCAGAACAATGTAAATTGTTTTCTTATCTTGAACCTTATTAAAAATTTTTCTCCTAAATTTTTGTTTTCTTTAAACTCTGGTCCCGACTAAACATACTTTATATGTATTTATATGCAAAGTTGAACCCTGACTTACGCGGATTCGACTTACGCGACAATCGCTCAGTCCCACCTATCGCGTAAGTGCGAGGTATTACTGTATAGAAAACTGTTTTTTTATGCTTTGATTTTTGATGAACCTTCACTAAATTTTACACCACATACAAGCTTAATGCCAATATCAGACCAATTTTATGCTTTTGAAATGTTTATTTAAAACGTGTTCAAAAAATTCACAAGCTTTGCGTTTTTCGTCATTTATCCAATTGAAAGCTAACACAGAAATAATATGTTGAAGTAAAGCTTAAAATTAATACCCAAACCGATGCACTTCATAATGCGCTCAACAATAAAGACAAGCACACCAACAGTTGTTGTTGATAAGCGCATTATGTGAAAGTGGAATGCAATCAATAAAAAACGCGTAAACAACAAATAACCGTCCGTCCGTCTGTCTGACTCAACCCTAACCTATGCTCACAACCATTCTCTGTTATCCTTGTTTTACCACAGGCACGCGCTTAGACGCACGCACGCACGCACGTACGCATGCATGCAATCCTTTTAGCGGTTGTCACATAAAGATGAAATAAAATGCTTGAAAAAAAAAACAACAAAGGAAAATCATAAACTCAAATGCAGACAACAACAACAACACGTGGCATACTTTCAATACTTTCTTTTGTTTTTTCATTGCTCGGTTCTTCTTTCATTTCTCTTATTTTTAATATTTAATATTGGTGCATGATAGCGTTCTATAGATGGCGCTAGTGTTGCGAAAAGTCACTGTTTTGTCGTAGGGCGTATCTATTCTTCCGTCAGCTCAGCTCAGCTCAGCTATCATAAAAATTCACTTATGTTTCTGCTTCATGTATTTCATAGTGTATGCGTGTGTCTGCCTGCCGGCAATGATGGATTATCAATGAATACACGCCCAATCAGTCAATCGGGGCGTGTGTGAGGCAACCCTTCTGCCAAGCGTTTCACCCCTTTCGCCTTTGCAAACGCATAAAATTTTCCAAAACGCATTGGGAAAATTTTGCCATAACATGAATCTGTTCTTTGCTATTCGATACGATTTCATTGTGGCATATGCTGCATGTCGCTTTTAATTTTATGCTACATATGTGTGTGTGTGTGTTGAAAATTGTAAGATTATAAATTGATTGATTGTATCGATGGCTGAGTATTTTTAATCAGCTGTGAGTTTGTTCCCTCTAAAATTATTGGCAAATAATCGTGCCTGAAACTTGCAACAGTAACAACAACAACAGGAATAACAACAAAAATTATGTGTACAGACAAGAACTTTGATTTGGCACGTGTCATTGTTATTGTTTTTTGTTTTTGTTTCGGTAGAATTTTCCAGCATTTTTGTTCCTTCTGCTGCTTGATGGCATTTTTGTTCCTTCTCAATTTGGCCATTAAACGAAGGACCAACAATTTTTGTGGTCATGTACGATAAAAGTGTGCCAGCCCCCTGCCCCTGTCCCTGCCCTTTCCGCCACAGTTGCCCTTTTATACGTTTTTTTACACCCTAAAGTAGCTCAGAAACTTGCAGATACTTTGCTTGCTTGCTTGCTTGCTTCCTGTGTGCTGTTGCTGTTATTTTGTGTTTCTGTATGTATCTGTGTATCTTGTGGCTGTCAATAGACAAACAATAAACATATGATGATGCGGTTCGTGTCCGGCTGCTGCCAAGCTTGCTTTTGCTTGCTTGATTGCACCCCAAGTATCTCGTATCTTGTATCGCTGGCATCTCAACAGCAGCGTGTGTGTTGTGTGTGCACTACAATTTATATAATGATGTCGCACTTTTCAAGTATTGCGCTTTGCTCACTGCTCACTGCTCAGTGCTGACTGCTGACTGGGTCTTTTGGCTCGAGGGAATATCAATATTGCTGGCGATGCTTTGGCTATAACTATTTATTAGAAAATATTCGAGAAACAACAAAAAGAACTACAATACAATGGGTTGCCATTTATGCAGCAGCGTTGTTGTATCTGTGTATCTGCATGCGTGCCTTGCGTTGCGCTGCGCTATAATTGAGTATGTGTGCATGTGTGTGTGTGTGTGTGCGTGTGTTTGTGTAGCTACTGTAAAATGCAATTTTATAGCTGTCAAGGGAATTTAACGCCAGCGCGAAAATGTGTTTTGCACACACGCAAAAAAAAAAAAAAAAAAAAATACAACAAAAAAGGAGAAAAAAAAGTTGTATAAAGAAAAACGTTGCCTCTGTTGCCGCCCCATTTTTCGGCGCTAACGATAAAGTGTCAAGATATTTTTTTCACATTTATGTATGTGTGTGTGTATGTGTGTTTGGGTGCTGCCTTTGTTTTTGTACAAAGTATCGCATTTTGTTGCTGCTCTACACTGTGCTGCATTGCGTGTGAAGTGCAAACAAAAGCATTGCAGGAAAGCAAAGAGAAAAAAAAACATATAAAATGTGACAGTCAGGCAAGCAGTCAGGCAGGCAGGCAGCCTGACAGGCAACGCAACTGAAAATGTTGTGAAAAGATAATAAAACTAGTGAATTGATGGTTTTTGCCTTCAAACGCTGACAAGTTGCGCTTTTTTTCGACTATTTTGCCCTCTGCTTTTAGGACACACTCACACACTCACACACACACATGGGCAAGAGAGTGCAAATCGAGTTAGTCGTCGTGCTTAGTTCAGCTCAGTCGGATACAGCTTAGAGCTCAGTCCTTCAAGTCTTGTCTAGTAGCTGCATTGTTAACGCTTCAAAGTTTAGATGGCCATAGATACGTTTAGCATTGTTTTAGATAGTTTTTTGTTTATTCTTTGTTTTTTGTTATTTATTTTTTCTAGATTGTTTGTATCTTTTTTTGCTTGTTTGTTTGACCAGTTTGATCAGCTCGTGTGCTGCTTTTGTTTTGCCTTTAAGGTGGCTTGTGAAAATATTTGCGCTATTTATCATTAGATGCTTGTCTGTTCTGCTGAGATACGTGTTTTTCTCCCCGATTTATTCTAATTTATTTTCAAGAGTTTTCAGAATGTGCGCTGTTTTGACAGTGTTGAAGTTTCTCTGCAGGAATTTTTTATCTGCCAATGTTTTGTTTTTGCATTAAAAGTATGTAATTTTTATCTTTCTTGATAATTGGCTTGATAAAAGCATCAAAACTGTCCGCGAACTATGCGCAGATACTTGTAACATAATTTGAGTGTAGATACATAACTTGTATCTGACGATTTATAGCAATGTGCAAGTCAATTCCATGCTACTCATACGCATCAACACTTGACAGCAGCGTGACTTGACTGTTCGGCAAATAACAACGACAGCAAAACCAACAACAATGATCACAGCCTTGTCTTATGCACTGTATTGCAGTGCTAACAAGCAAACAGTCAACAGTCAGCAAAGCAATGTCATGGACCTCGAACCGCACCACAGTCGCTCATCAAAACTTGCTGCAGATACACGAGCTGATGTGATTTAGTTGCTGCAGATACGCGTATGCAGATTGCAGGCCATGGCTCGGCAAAGTAAAGAGCTTTTGTTACTCGAAACCTTTTGTGGTGTGAAAACTAGTTTTCTTTTGTTGTTGTTGTTACTCTGTTGTGTTGTTAGTTCAAGTTATCAAAGAGCAAACGAGTTGTGAAATATTATCAACTGCATTGCATTGAATTGTTGTTTCCGCTGTTCTATCGGATCCAATGAAATCCTCTTTTCCCAAGCTCTTCAACAAGGACACTGCGCAAAATCATGCATTATATATTGAAAGACGATTGGTCAGGGAATCTGTATCGTTGGAACAATGTCGGTGACCTGACCTCCTTTTACATACGTACATCGGCTCGGTTGTTTGGCTTGTGATTACCGACAGCCAGATCTTACGCACGTACATAACCGAGGCTCGGGCTTGCCATTGCGGCAAATTGCCTTTAGTGTTGCCGTGTTGCCGCTTGCTGTAATTAAAAAAAATCATTGGGTCTTACAAGCGACGCGCGTCCTTTAAAAATATGATATATTAAAATGCTCGACGCCGCGATGGCCAAAAGTTGTTGTGTGTGTGGGTGGGCGGTTGGTTGGTTGGGTAGTGGAACTGTGTACTCTGGAGAGGTCATGCTTGATCCGCTTAAATATTGTAGCACAAAGCGTGCAGCTGCTGCGTTCGATGTTGACCTGACCGACCAAACGAAAACAGAAAAACAAATCAAAATGGTACTTGATTGGCCCAACTCGACGCGTTTCTTGCTCTTGACGCGCAACATCGAGTTTCACTTGAAAATATCATTTGTAGTCGTCGAGTCCGAGTTTTGTTCTGTACTGTCAATTGCTTGCACAGCACTCAGAGACAAAGAGTGAGGGAGAGAGAAGCTGTGGGCGTGTGTTTAACCGAAGCGAACAGCACAGAGCAGAAAGAACAGAAGCGAAGCGAAGTGACCGCAACGCCAGCGTAGTGAACTTGTATCTGTGAGTATGTCCGTGTGTGTGCGAACGCGCAAATACATGAAAAGGTTTTAAATTTTTTATGAATTTTCATTTTTCCTGTTTTGTTTTTTTTCCCTCGTTTATTTTTTTCACATTGAATTTTTATTCGAGTTTTTTACATTCGTCCTGAATCATTAAATAAAAGCGTTAAGCTGACATACACCACAAGCTGCCCATTTAAAACATGTTTAACCCATGCAGTCACCACAAAAGGCGATGGAAACGGCTTCGGTATTGAATCGAAACGCTGGATCTACGTTATCGTTGTAATTGTTGTTGTTGTTGCTGAAGTTGGAATACTCCCCAGGGTCAGTTCGGCGCGGTCTCTGCTGCTTTTATTTTTTATTTTTTTTATTTTTTATTTTTGGTTTGGTTTGGTCGGTCAAAGCGACGTCGTCGTCGTCGGTATTAATTCATGATTTTTTGCTGTTGCCATCAACGTTGTTTCAAATGAAAATTGAATATAATTTGTAGCGCCGTAACAGAAATGAGTGAGTGCATTTGGCATGAGCAAAAAAGAAAAGAAAAAAAAATTATTGATAAAAAAAAATACTTCCCATTTTTTGCATTCGTGCTTGGCATTTGTTTGTGTGTGTGTGTGTTGGTGTTGGTAAGCGTTTCGAGTTATTCATTTTGCCCTTTAACATTTTTGTGCTCATTTTTTCACTTTGTTTGTTTTCACAACATTCAAACATATTTTAACATATTAACAAAGAATTTTATTCCAAATATTTTATAATTTTGATTTTTTTCCATTTTAAAAATTTTCCCTTTTCATTTTACTAAATGGCAACAAACGTTCGGCGCTCTTTGATTTTATATCCAAACGGGAATTCGGTTTTTTGTTTGTCTTATTTTTTTTTTTTTGCATTTAAGTATGGGTGCATGTGTGTGGGGAGGGGGCAATGTGAGCACACATCTGGGATTTGGTTTATGTTTTAATTACATTTGTGGTCCTTGGGCGGTGTATGTGTTGTATGGGCTTTGCAATATATTTTTGGGTTACATGTAAACTGTTGGAAGGCTAATGAATTGTTGACTATATAAGCTCATTTATTATATAAGCTTTAAATTGCATATGAAATATCAATTTAATTTGCATAAAAACAGTTATTTTAATAAATTTTTTTCTCTTTCTTTTTACAGGTAGGTGACAATGTACGTGAAAAAAGTTGAGATGACATTGATATTTTATACACGGTGATGTATAAAAAAGAAAAGATTATTCCAAAAATATTTTATTGCATAAAGTTATTCATTACATTAAACGTCATTGAAAATAAATGAAAGTACACTCGTTAAGTTGGGTGTGAAGTAAACTAATGTTAGCCAACACTGAAAGGTAACTTCAGACACAAAAATCAAATGAAGAGGATTGAGGATTTCTGTTGGAAATCAACTCGCAGCTGAGATCTGAAAAGTGCACTAATTAATAAGAGTAGAACAGATCTCAAACTCTTTCTATAACACAATTCCCGTAGGTCCCTCTACTCTTCTAACAACAATATAAAATATTTGCTATCATAAAGTATATTTTTTCATTCAAGAAGTAACAAAAAAATATACATAATTGCGCTTGAATTTAATTTTAGTCATTCCCCGTTTTCTTATGGGTCTTCATTTAGTCCAAACAGAAGTTTGTTTACTCTTTTTTTATAACAGAATGAAATTTAATTGCTTTATTTGTGCAAATAATAAAAACAAAAACTGTTTTGGAATATTAAAATGCTGCAACACGCGTAGAATATTAATTTTTCTTAAAGTTTTACGCTTCTGACTTTGATGAGTAAAACTAGACGCTCTTTGACGTACGCACGCCCACCTCCTCTGCACTACCTAGCACCTGCCTCACGTTCATTTTGAAGATAAATCTTTGCTAATTAACTTTTGCCAAAAAGCAACAAATGCAACAACAGCAACAACAACGGTCATAATCCAAAAAATCAAAGCATTCAAGTTAATGAATTCACCATTTTTGTGTTTGCCTTGTTTAGTTTTTATTTTGTGTTCTTTTTGCTTTCATTATTTTCGTTAAAAGTGGTTTAAGTTTGTTTATGGTCTTGAAATATTTGTGGCAGAACTTGCTGCAGACCAGATCTCAAGATAGATACATACATTTTGAAACTACAAAAGATGTACAAAAACAAATGAGATATTTTAAAATTGATTTTTATTCTTTTTATGTTCATGTTTATATACCAATATATGTATATTTCTATATATGTTATTATATAATTTTGATTTCATTGACGTTCGCATGTTAATTTGCATTATTTAATGACTGGAATTGTTTTTGCTTTTTCTTTGTTTCGTATCTGAAATCAAATCAGGTTAATGAAATATTTGCCATCTGACAAAAATAAGTCAAGATTTTGATTGTTTTTAAGCGCGATAAACGACAGCTTAGATGCAATGAATTCGGCTAATTTAAATCAGTTAAGATGTCTGTGTTCTGCAATTGAATTTGATGTTGGCATCTGTTTGTTGAACCAAAGGTAACAAGTTTTTTGGTATTTTTAATGATAATTTAAAAGTTTATATGATCATTTGATTTTTATTGTCGTTAAGGAATCGTCACCACAAATTCATGATTGCCTTGCTTTAGTATAAGATCTATCGGATTGAGTTTATTGTAATCACATGATTAAAACAAATTTATGAGCAAACCAACAGTAAAGTTTGCGCTGTGAACAAGTTTCTAAGCCAATACATAAATTTTGAGAACATCTCAACCCACACTCATTACTTGTCGTTAAGTCAAAGTAGAGCAAAGAAAAAAATACAAACCAGAAATGCTTCCGCAACAACAACAAAGATTGTATACAAAATAAAACATTCATCACTTGAAATTTGAGTCAATTTCGCATTTTGCTGCTTGCCAACAAATGTAGCGCAAAAAAGCTTCAAAGTGATTTACATACGGTACAACTACAAGCATATACTCCTACCAATAACAGTAATAATAGCGGCAAAGAGGAAAGAAGTCATAAAAATCGTGTACGCTTTGACATTTAAGCTAATTTAATGTCGGAAATTTGCCATTTTCGGTTTGTCGTTTCTTTTCTCTTCATTTTTTTGCTACTATTTTCGTACGAAATAAAAATATATATAAAGATATATTTGTTTTATGACTCAAAGTAGCTTTGCGGCTTTTATTTTAGCCACTTCTGTTACACAGACTTTTGTATGCTTCGGCTTTGGCATTTTCTTGCTCATAAAAATTAAATTAGTGTGTGGTGGCAGCATCATTGACAGTAATACAATCAATGCGTCAATACACCTGACCAACCTGACTTGCCTTGCCTTGCCTTATCCGGCTTTGGCAGTTATACATAACGGCCTACCACACACACACACACACACTAACGCAGATACAGACAGGCGGCTTAGTATCAATACCGGCCACCTGCATAAATTTAAATACGAACTCCTCTCTAGCGCTTGCTCACTCACTCGTTCATGATTTTGTTGCCGGCTACCACTTCGATATTTTATTTGTTGTTGTTGTCGTTTTTGTTTCGTTGACACTATCTAAATGGCATTTTGGGCATTTGTTATGCTAATTTAATTTGAGTTGTATATACAAAAGAAGATAGTCCGATGTGATTGCTTATAGGCCTGGGCTGAATATAAGTAAACCCTTTACTTTTTTTGGTGGCATAAAGCGTGCTTATCTTGTCTGTTGTTCTTGTTCGTGACAACTCAGCTCCGCTCAGATACAACTTGACTTGAGCTGACTCGACTCGACTCGAAGGTTTAACGCATAAATAAATAAATTGCGTTCAAATTGGCTTTTATTGGCCACAAGTTACTGTCAAAAGATTGTTGGCTTAGTTGGTGGTTGGGCTTGTGAACGATATTAAATTGATTTGGTTTGGTTTTATCTTTGAGCTTGTTTTTTTCTTTCGCTACTCATTAAAATGAAGCAAACTTTGACTATTTGTCAAAGCAACACTAAAAGCATTTCTACATTATGGACGAAAAACGAATATTTTTTTATTTTTTTTTTTTATAAAAACAAAACAAAACAAAAGTTTAGATATATTTTGATATAAACATTTAGTTTTCATATTAAAAGTAATACATTTTCCATTCAACATAAATAAAAATTGTTAATGATGTTTATTTGGCTAAAATTAGCATTATGAGTTGGCTAAAAAAGTATACGAAAATAACTCAAATGTAAATCGTTTTGCTTGTAGAATTAAAATGATTTGCCAAAGATGATGATTAAGATAGTGGAGGCTGATGATGACGATGATGAAGATGAGAATTAGGTTGGCGTTGGTCATGATGACTAACCCGGTGTCGCTGTCGCACGTATTTGGGAACTGACATGGCAATAAATTGTCACAATTTATGACATATTTAATTTGTTGTTGTACGAATTCTTTTTCGTTGGTTGGAATGAGGGATTAACATCTGAGGTGCTCAACTACACATCCCACCAGGTATAAAACTGCACTGCTAGACTGCGTAGTGAAATTATGTAAATTAGTCTGTGCTTGTTCGATTAAGATGTCTTGCGTGTGCTTATAAAATACGAACTGTCATGGGATGAGTAGTGAACTCACACGATAAATGTCTAGTAATATGATGTTGTTGAAGAAGAAGCACATATGCATATGATATTGATTTTTTTATTATTTTTTTCAAGGCTGAAACAAATATTAGTTAAAGTAAGCATTTTGAAATTAAATGAAATTTCATTTTTGTCCATCAAATGACACGTAAACAATATAGGAGCAGACCTTCAGCTATGACTGGTTACTTAATGGCTTGAGTAGTTTTATTTTCGGACTCAAATCAAGTTGAAGTAACTGAAAACAATTCTTCTTATTCCTATTCATATTCAAATGCAACCGCAGCGAAGTTCACATGCTTGCGTTACTATTGAAATAAGTGAACGATGAAGTGAAGCCATTGGACGTGTTTACTGCTATCGCTTTAACCCACTTTTTCCTGTCATGGTGAAGCGCATTCTACACTTTATGAATATTTTCCTTTCATAATTCTACTATTTCCAACATTTCATAAACATGCACGACGCACGCACAAGACTGTCAAATCAAGTGTTGATTGTCATAATGTCAAAATGAATGGCATGTGCATGGTGAGCAGATACAAATACATCTAAGCATAAGTATACACGCAGCTAGATACATATTATGCATATATATACATTTTCACACTCACCAACAAGTGAAATGACTCGCAAGTGAGACATTGAAAAAAGAAAGACAAAAGATATTTAGCAAATGACAGCAAACTCATTGAGGAAACATGTTTGGCAGTGTTCAGTCAGTCAGTCAGTCAGTCAGCCAATGCATCAGATAGACTGTTTAGCAGTCTGCAGTGTGTTAGTCAGCCAGTGTGTTAGTCATTGCTTAGGATACAAATTTGTTTATACTTATTTAGTTAGCCCGCGGTGAAAATTGCAACGCAGCGAAAGAAATTAAAAAAATAAACATTTTTTAAATATTTTTTTCTTCAAAATATGAAAAATTCACACCAATAAATTTGTTGGCATTTCTTGGACCGTGTTTGTGTGTGTGTGTTGCTGTCATAGAATCCTCTTTTTGTTTGTTTGGCACAAACGACGAAAGTGTTGACTTTGACTGTTGATTATTGATGTGACAGCGCTAAAAAGATGCTGCAAAGCAAAAAGATACAATAATAATTTTTTGGATTTTTGCTGCATTTTCTTTCACTCTGACTCACTCTACTTTTGTTCCTCTCCCGCTCTTTCTCTATTTTCGTTCGTCGTTCAAATCTGGCGAAATTTTCATTGCTGAAAATATTGTCAACTTCAATTTGTCGGTCAAGTCATGTTGTTCTCAGATCGTTCTGCCATGTTTCGTGGCCCGTAACTTATTCTCTGTTCGCTGTGCTCTGGTTTCATTAAACTTGTTAAGTCGTACAATTCCAATCTAAAGTGACATTTCATGCCTTACACATTCAATTTGTGCTAGATTATAGCAAACTTGTGTTTTGTGTTGTGTTTGTTTGTCGTAATGATGTGCCAAGATGTGCTTTACTTTAATACAAATGAACACACAGATTGCGGTTGTCCAAAAAAGAAGAAGCAGAAAAATAGCGCAACACGAAATGACGCCTTTCTTTGGGAATTAAGGTCAAAAGCGTTAAAGCAAGAAGAAACACAAAAACACAAAAAAAAAAGGAGAAAACAAACAAATGAACAAATGAACAAACAAACTGTGGAAAGCATGAGTCGTCAGATAGCGCAAAAACAGGACAGACTTGAATCCAAGTCCAACATGCTAAGACCAAAACAGGTAACAACAACAGCCGCAGCGTCAACCGCCACTAACAACAACAACAACAACGAAAGCCACAACTGACGCTGAGCAGCGAGGCAATGAGACTGTTGTTGCTGCTGCTGCTGTTGCTGTTGCTGAAGTCGTTCGTATGTGTGTAAGTAGTTGAATCATGGCTATAACAAATGCCAAAGCAAACACTAACGTATAACGGTAAATGCAAGCAGGAAATGTTGTTGATCTTAAGGGGCTGTGGGGTGTGGCTTGGGGTGTTGCTAACCAATGATGAGAAAACGCTCGAATAAGAACAACTGAAGATACACACAGTTGAAGTAAGCAAAGAATAAATGAAGCAAAAAAAAACAACGGAAAAATAATTGGTTAAATGCATTTTGCTTGCAGTAGAATAATACGAAGTAAAATTGCAAGAAAAAAAGCGAAAAAAAAACATCAACAACAGTTGGCTTAAAGCGAAGCCACTTGAGGCAGGCAGGCAACAGCAACAGCAGCAACAACAACTGCGACGAGAGCAACAGCGGCAAAAGTTTATGGCATGCCGCAATCTGCGTTGCGTTCTGCGCTGCTCTGCGCTCTGCTTTGATGTGCTCTGCTGATCTGCTGCGCTTTGTGAAAGTTAGTTTAAGAACAAATAACTAAAGAACAAACGAACGAACGTTGTTGTTGTGTTGTTTTGTTGCTTTCTGAGTTGTTGTTAAGTGAAAGAAAGAACACACAAGGCAAAGCAAACTGCGACGAGGCGTGTGGAGTCGAGTCGAGTGGAGTGGCATGGCTTGGAGCTGAGCTGAGCTGAAAAGCGCCGAGTCAAGTCATTAAATAAGAGTGTGTGTGTGTGTTTGCTTTTGGTTCGTTATTGTGTTGTATTGTATCTATGTATGCGACATACTAAAGATTTACCGTTATGTTGACCGTACGCTTTATTTAACGGTAAACTGCTGCGAATACATAAAAAATACAACGTTTGCGCCGTTGTTGTAAACCTGTTCTTTATAGCTTCATACATATCTATATGTATGTATGTATGCATTTGTATGTGACAAGAATTAAATTGAGAACAATACAAGAACAACAATAACAACGATTTCTAATAGATAAGTTCATTCAATATTAAGGTGGCTTCTTTTTATTGCAAACTTTCTTCAAAAAACTAAAAACAAAGTTTAAGTGTTCGATTGCCGTATGTGCGGTGTTGCACTGTGTAACATGTGTCTTCGGTTTTTCAGCACTCTCAAATTGATAGTTCTTTGCGTATCTACGTGTCTTTGGGGCGCTCTTTTAGTGAAGCGCTTAATTATTGCTTTTATAACAGCATTTTTAAGCACTTCACACGCCCTTTTAGATTGTATTTCCAACGCCCATTTTGTTTTTTTTTTTTTGTAACTTTCGTGAATTCTCTTTCGCTGATCGCTGTTCAATCAAAGAAAGTATGAAATCTTTGCACAGCGGGAGTGCGTTGAACTTCAGCTTGAGTTCAACTTTTACAAAGTTTACTTTTGCTTTACATTTGTATAACACGAAAATGTTTTAATTTGCCTTGCATTAAATTGTGCCGAATGTAAATTGGATGGAAGCAGGCAGCAGCAGTAGCAGATTGGCTTAGGGCAATTGCATTTTGACAACAGCTGCAGCAGCTTCTTTATGGCTTAATTAGCGGCTAATGAGCTGCTAAACGCTTTCAATGCGCTCTTGCCTGATGCCTTTTGTGCATGAGTACCATAAAAGTTGCCTGCATGCACTTGCAGCACAGATAGACTCAATATTGTTGTTGTTTTTAGCTTTTTGCAGCACTCATAGCTGTTTGACCTTGGCCTGAAAAACTAACTGACCGCCATGTGCATTGATTTATGGCAATGTTTAATATTTAGTAAAGAGAAACAAACAACAAATTTTTTGATTAAATCATTATTATTTGCCTTCTGTTGCGACGCAGTTTCTTATTGACTTAATTTGCTTAAATTAAGCATCAATTTCGATTGTTATCATCATTGTCATTGTCGTCGTCGTCGCCGAGTTGCTTAGAATTTGGTTAGTGGCTTTAATTACTTCCGAGATTCGAGTTTGTTGCGTTGCATGCGCTGACATTTCATGCATAATTATATTTGATATGATTTTTATGAATAATTCTTGTGTTTTATGTTGTTAGACTGATAGCAAAAATATCTTTTTAGTATTTCTTATTGTTGTATTTCTGAAATTTCTTATTGCCATTCAGCCACGCTTCATATTTAATGCCCAACCGAGAGCAAACGCTTAAAGTAAGCAAGCAATTAACAGCTGTCCAAACAATTTTATGATTAATTTTGTGCAAACACGTACCGCCAATCAATCATTGATCCATCGCGCAGTTAGTAAGCGAGCGACTGAAGTGAAGTGTATGAATAATGGCAATTCAACAACTTAGCCAAGTTAATGGCATACTCAGACACTCACTCACTCGCTCGTTCTAACATCATCGACATGAGGACAGACTGGCTGCTTGTCAGTCTTTTGTTGTCTCTTCATTTGCGCTAACGAAAGTGTCAATGATCTGTCAGTAGTATGACAAAGTCCCCCCCATGACTGCAGCTAAAAAGGATGCTCAGAGGGAGTGGGACGGAGTCGAAGAAAAAAGAACTTTTGCTCCGAAAGCATTTAGTCAATTATGTTTTGTGCGACAAAAAAGGATGAGAAGAAAGAAGTAAACTAACATAAGAAGTTGAAAGGGTGGCAAATAAGTGTGGGCGAAAAATTGTCACTGACTGTCAAGCGGCGATAGATAAAAGTCAAGCCAAGACGACGACGACTCAAGTCAAGCAAGAAGTCGGAAGACAAAAAAAAAAAACATGTGACGACGATGCAATTTTAATACTAAGGAAACAAAAAAAAAAAGAAACTGCAAGAAGCAAAAACAAAAACGGCGAAGCGCAGACATTGATGCATTAAATATTGAAATGGCAAAGTTGTGGGTGGCTGGGTGACTCTCTCTGAGCCTCTGACCTGTCGGCTGAGGGTGTGTGTGAGTTGATAGTGAGCAAAGAAGTTGCGTTTAAATGTAATCAATTTCGTAAATTTCATTGTTGAACAACAATGATAAAATTCACGTAAGGAGCAAAGGAACGCACAGGTAGATAGTCTAGTCTAAAGACGATCCCAAAGGCACTCAGCTGAGTGACATTCGGGCCAGTGAAAAGTGACGAAAAAAAAAAGGTTGCTGCACGCCCGTAGAAGTAACTCGACTAAAAGTTTGATAAACTTTTTTATACGGCAAAGTGATGCACAACGCTCTGACGGTTAATTTAGTGTTGTTGGCATCCAGAATAAACACACGACACAACAACAATAACAACAACAACAATGACAAGAACAACTTTTCAATATAGAAAGAATGGCATGAAAGAATCCAATAGGTAGAGTAGTGTAAGATAAAGAAGAAGAAGAAGCGTATAAAAACGATAGAGATTCAAGTACAACATGATGACACCCTCAGAAAGTTTGTATGTCAATTGCTTTCAAAAGCAGTCATGAGACGACAATGACGAACAGAAAAACACAACAACAACAACACCAACAATAAAAAAGAACAAATGAAACTTGGCTAGAGAGAGAAAGGGACAGCAAAAAGATAGATTGTTGGCAAGAGTATCGCAGAGACGTGTGAAACGTGAAAGGAATGCCAAACTTGAGTGTAAAAATTGTTAATTAAATTCATGGAGTTGTTGTTGTTGTTGTTGTTGCTATTGTTTTGGGGCGTAGTCATAGCAAAGACGCTTCGGCCATATCGAAGACATTTACTTCAGCGTCATCATCATGATCATCAGTGATAATCATTATGAACATTAACATAAACAAGCACAACAACAACAACATTATTACATTGTAATGGCGATGATAATAATTGTTGTTTTTTGCTTTGTGTGTGTGTGTGTGCCATGCTTCGATGACTTCTGATGATGCCAAGAATGAAATTTTACGCAGAATATTCAAGACACGCATAAAATTAATAGAAAAGCATAATAAATTAACAAGCTTGGCGTACGTGCGGGAGCACTTGGCTCGGCTCGGCTCGGCTCAGCTTGGCTTGGCTAAGGCGCAAAATTATGCTAAAAACATAAATTATAATATTTATTTTTTTATATTTTTTCAAACATTAAAAGCTAAAAATGGTGTAAGAAAAAAAAAAGTAAATAATCGTCATTGTATTATGTGAGAGGAAAGAAAAAAAAAAGATGAAGTAGATAAGTTG
Source organism: Phortica okadai (assembly GCA_034638295.1). Classification (NCBI taxonomy): domain Eukaryota; kingdom Metazoa; phylum Arthropoda; class Insecta; order Diptera; family Drosophilidae; genus Phortica; species Phortica okadai. The sequence goes on from CM067849.1 coordinate 37,475,503, forward strand.
TGAGGCATGTATTATTCAACTTAATTGTTTGTTGAAGAGGACTCTAAAAGTTCTTCGTACTTGCTAACGTTCTTTCTTTCCGTTTTGAGTCTGACTTTCTTATGGTGTTTAAACTTTAAAAGTTCATTGAACGCTTCGGATTGTCTGAATGATGACTTTCATGCATATGGAAAACTTCATTTATTACTTTTTGAAAGTAATCGCATTGTGTTTGTTGCGAAACTAATGAACAAGAGCGATGATCATCTAACTTAACTTAGCTTCACTTTACTTTCTAACTAAACGAAAGGCCTTTGCTAAAATTTCATTGAGAGTAACATAAGCGAAAAACATGAATCTCATTTGAAAGTTGTTAGCATTCTTCTGCCTCTGCTAAGACTTGAAGATAAACGTCAAAGCATGACATGTCTTGGCATGTTCGGTCGGTTCTTGGCACACGCCTTCAACTATTTTACAACAATGTCTTGCTTATCTCTTGAGTTCTGTCTTCGACTGGCTTTGTCTTGCCTAGCGCTCTCTTACTGATACAGCTTTGGCCAAGTTGTTGTGCCTGACACAGACACAGACAATGAGACAGACACAGAGCCAAGCTGTCTATCAGCCCGACTAAACACGCGTCGTATAATGTGCGTCGTCTGATTACTATATGACCATTTTTTTTCTTCTATTGTTCATATCGTCCTTCCTTGCGCCTGTTTGCTGTGTGGTGTGGAGACGTAGTGTGTGAGTGAGATAGTAGAAAATGGTGCCTGATGTTGCCGCTCAAGGTAAAAAGGCGTTGATGATGATGACAACTTGCAGTAGAAGCAACGCAAAGTAGACGACAACAACAACAAAAAACGAGCAACAAAAGCGAGCAGCAGCATTTTGATAGATGACAGTGATTGATGATGATTAATAATGTTGCATTTTTATTGCTTTCATTGTGCCCATGAAAAAGAAGAAGTAGAAGAAGAAAAAAAGCGAAAAGAAATAGACGCAACAACAACAACATAGTCAGAGGCGCATTGGTCCTTGTTTTTGCTTTTGACACTTTTGACGGCAATGGCCGCCCTCACTGCTCGGACAGTCAGACACACAGTCAGACGGACAGATAGACATACAAATGGCCGCAGACGGCCGCCCGTCTAAGCTTGACACGGCCTACGAATGATTATGGTGATGAGGACTTTTTTTTCTCTCTTCTCTTCTCTTATTTTTTTCAAGAGCGCTTTTGTTTAGTGCTCAACACTTGGCTTGACATGATATTTCAGCATAAGTGCATTAAGCGCGCGCAAGTCTTCAAGTTGATAACTTGAAATTACATACATACATACATATCCCATAAAGAGCAAGAAGGAAAAGAAAAAAGAATAATAATAGTAAAACAGAATATTCTGCTTGTCATTCAACTTAAAGATTTCAATGCTTGTAATACAAATATTTTAATTGTTGTTGTTGTTGTTGTTATTGTTGTGTCTGTCTGTCTGACTGTCTATCGTGTAGACTTTGACGCCGTCAGTTTTGATTATAACGCTTGAATGCTGTGCAAACTCATCAACGCCACAGCCCAACCGTCGATGCCATTAACATCATCATCATTATTATTATTATCACGAGAGCGAGAGCGGCCACATTCAGCAACCCCGAAATGCGCACGTGTGTGTGTGTGTTGTTGGCGTGATTATCATTACCACCTTTAAGTTCGCACAACCCTTTTGCGACTGTTGTTGCCACTGGCACATGTTATATGTTTTCATGCGCTCAATTAAAAAGCATAAAATTACATTTTCACTTAAATAAACCAGCATGTTTCACTTGAGCATTCAGCTGATTCGCCATACTGTGGAGCATATGAACCTGCTTGCCTTACCTTCGTGTTGGTGTCTTCTGCCAACTTTCTTCTACTTCACACTACAACGTTGTTGTATGCTGTGCGCTCTTCTATGTTCAGTCAAACGAAGAGACGCGACTGACTGGTGTAGCTTTTTTTCTGCTATAGACAGCTGCCAGACAACACGACGGACAGACACAGACTATAGAAGCAGGCGAAGTGCGCAGTGTATGTCCTGGCAAACTGTAACTGACTGACTGCCTGCTGCTTTGCTTTCCTTGCCTTGCCTTGCCTTCGTACCTTGCTAGCTCATTGACTGGCTTGTGTTTGGTTGTTTGCCTGATTGCCTCATTGCGTGCGCAGTTCTGAGTCTGTGCGCTGGCCTCGTCTCGCCTAGACTGACACCGACACAGACACAGACGCCGGCTACTCAACTCAACTCAACTCAATTGTTAACTACAGTTCATATTCACTGCAGCAGCTGAAACAAAGGACAACGACGAATCTCGCTTAACACAGCTTCATCGACGTCCGCAACGTCATCGTCGTTCGCTGCTTAAATTTTGTGCTTACACAGTATGAACTTTATGGCCATTATCATTATTATTATTTTTTCAGTTTTTCTATAAAAATTTCATTCCATTTTGTTTACGTTTCTTTTGCTTTTCTTGCTTGCTTTTGGCCGTGATTTTTTCATATTCTTGATTGTTAAATTGAACGCGTGCGCTTTTTTCCAGCATATCGATGTGGCTACTTGTTTTCTCATCATTTTCTTTTTTTTATACACTTTCTTTTCATCATATTTTCAGCATTGTTTTTTTTTTTTTTGCCATGAAACAAATTATTAACTGCATGTGAAAAGGGGCGACTTTCACGGTCGCTTGTGTTTGTATAAATTTTCGTTTTTCTTTGGTCTGTGCGCGTTCGTCCTTTAGCGATATCGTTGTCGGTTGTCTGTCTGTGGATAAGCATAAAGGTCAAAGCGGCAGAAAAAGAGTCGTTAGCGTCTGTCAAACATGCAAAGTGAGATGTGAGATATTGAAAAGTTGCAGGCGTGTTGACGCGCATAAAGGAACTGATTAAGGAAGAGTTTAAACGATGCAAAAATACGATTTTTTTGGTTTTATATAAAAGAAAAGCTAGTCTTCTTTTTTTGGATTTTTTTATTTACTTTTTTGGGCAATTATGCAACTGAAAACATAACTTTTTGTTTTTATTTTCTTGTCTATATTTTTATCTGAATTTGTTTATTTTTAATACTTCAATGGAATTTTTTGCTAAAAGTACTGACTGTCGCGTACTGAGAATTTATTTTACGTATTAAAAAAAAAAAAAAAATTTCAAGAAAAATACTTTGCTTTTGCTCATGTACATGAAATCTTACATTTATATGTAGAAAATGTATAAAATGCCTGAGCTTGTCACACTCGTCGTATACTTAATTACTTTTCATGTACCAGCATGAGTGCTCACGCAATACAGAAACACACACACACGCATGTATGTATCTCATCGAACACCTGTATCTGGTGCGCCTCGCTGCTATGTCAAGTCAGCAACAACAACGAAACATGTGCAAAATATGTCATAAATTAATGCACACACACACAGACACAGACTCAGACACATACTCATACATAAACAAAATGTTGTGTAGGCTTAAAAATGTTTGTTTGCCGGAAAAGAATTTGTGCTCATTTCTTCTTCTTCTGCTTCACGTTTGTCCTAATTAAATGTACTCGTGAATTTTTCATAAATGTTATAAAACTAAGATACATTCATGTGCGTGTGCGTGTGTGTGTGAGGCGTTATTTAATGAGCAATAGAACGACACTTTTGCAACGGTAGCGAACACTGACAGACAGACAGACAACCCCTTTTTTGTGTTTCTTCTTCAGCTGAGTGAGTTTATTAACTGCCATCCACTTTATTTGAATATATCAAATATGCTAATAAGCTTTTATGGCCAAAACTAATTTGTTTTTGTGTGCGTAAATTTCATGTGTGTGTATGTTTGCATATGGGATATGAATTTTTTAAGTGAAAACATAATAAGAAGCTTAATGAGCAACAGCAACATGGATTTTGCACGTGTTCGACTGTTTGTTTGCTTACTTGCTGGCGTAAACTGCGCAGTAACCAAGCGACAACAACCCTTTAAGTTGCTAATGAAATACTTTACAACACTGACACTTGCTTATGTATGTACCAATGTCCTTTTCTTCTTCTTGTTGTTCTTCATTGGTTCACCCAAACTTTAAACGTTTCAACATCATTTCAGCTGAAATTTTGTTTGCTTGTTTGTTCGCTCTTACTCTCGCCCTCTCGCTCTCGCTCTCGCATTCCCTGACACGTTTATCATTAAAATACAATGCTTTGTAGGCAACATAACAGTGTTGTGTCGCCGTTGTTTCTTTGCTATTGCCACGTCATTGTCATTGTCAGATCATCCCGACTTGGCTGTGCTTGCTGAGTCCAACGAGCGTGTGGGAAAGAGACACAAAAATGCCAAAAGGATTCGTTCATGTTGATGATGTCCTGTGGTAAAAAAATAAACAACAACAACAACAACAAATTTACAACGCATATTTCTGCATGATTTTTGTCACTGTTGTGTGTTGTTGTTGTGGTTGTGTGCTGAAGTTGCTTTTTGTTGACTGACTGCCCGCCTATCATGTCTGTCTGTCTGTCGGTCTGTCTGTCGGTCTGTCTGTCCCTCTGTTGTCGTTCTTCTGTCATTTTTGCTTGGTTGCTTTTTTGTGAATTTGTTATTTTGTTGCTCTTGTATGTATGTGTGTGTGTGTGTGTCCGTTCACACAATTTGCATTTTAATTATTTAAGAGAATTTTGATTAAAAAATATATTTCTTTCTGTTCTTTGTATGATCCTTTATTTTTTTTTTTATTATGTACTTTCCTTTTTGTGCGCTTACCACAGCACGCAAACCATCAAAGGGCTCACGCTTGCGTCATTCGCTTACTTACAACACGAAAGCTGTTCAAATCAGTTGAGGATTTAACTGCGCTTGTTGTTGTTGTTGTTGTTGTTGAGCGTGCATTGTCACTTTCGTTTCGCTTTTAATTTGTTTGCATGGATTTTTCATTATTTTTTCGCCAATTCAGATAAAAAGTTAAAAGCGATTTTCTTTTTTGTATTTCGCCGTTTCTGTTTGAGCGCGACTTGACGTAAAGACTTTAATCCATTCGGCTATTTGGCTGACGATTTTTTAAATAATGTATTGAAAAAGTGGAGAACAAAATTATATAATTGAATTAGCAATTTTTTCTTTTGTTAATGTCAGGAACAGATGTATGGCATTTGATTAAGGAATTATTTTTCATATTTATTCATTTGTGAATTTTTTTTTGAGAATGATTTCAATAAAAAATTCCTTTCACACAAAAGTTTATCAAATATCAAAAATGACTTTTAATTTTAATTACTTTATTTTAAGGGTAGAACTTCAACCTACAAATCTGCATTTATAATTTTTCGATTTTTATTTGGGTTTGGAAGTTACAGCTATTCAGAAACAAAAAATAAGCCAAAAAAAAATATGTGGTTCTTTTAAGATGAGAGCCACTGTATATTTTTCATCTGATTTAACTTAAATCAAAGACGCTTCAATCTTACTGAATATTTTGCATTGGTTTTTATTCCCCATGAAGTTCATAAATTGCTATAAACGCTCAGCCATAAAAATTAAAATATTAACCTCAGTCACATTTTGTTTTGTTTTTAATCTGCTCTAACGCCAAAAGTCAATCGCCAAATGTCACAAATTAATGTTGAAAAAAAATCTTTAAGATTCAACAAATCTTTTGTCTTGTAGAAAAGATGTCTATTCTGTACGAATGTCTTGGTTCCTGTTATCTTGTAAGCTTTGCCATAATGTCTGTCTGTCTTTCAGTCGCTTTGTCTGTCTGGCCATTTGGTGAAATATTTTCGAAAACAAATTTCAACATGTTGTAAAAATGCGTGCCACAAACGTACATCTTCTCGCTACTTTTACACCTCAATGGCGCCACAATACTCACGGCATCGAAATCCATGCAGTTTGCCCTCTTATTTTTTTAAGAATAAAAACAAATGCAATAAAATATTTTTACAGCCATAAAGATATTTTTCTCTGGCACTCCTCTACACTTGCTGTGCTGCCTTAATATTAATTTCCGTAGTTTTATTGCATTTCATTTTTTGTCTTTGTTTTTTCAACTTATATTTCCTTATTTCCGTAATTCTTATAATTTTATTTATTATTTTTCTTTCTTTGCAGGTAAGTTGAACAACTGTTGAAAGTTTCGTGCTTTAACTGGCAACTGGTTTGAAAAATATTTCTGTGGCAAAGGTATTTTTTAAAAGAAAATCGTTCAAAAATATTTGAAAAGACGTAAAAAGAATGTGTCAATCAGCAAACCAAATTAGAGGGAACAGAATATTGAATCATGGCAGAGAAAAAAGTCATTTGGTTTGCATCAATCAAATCACAGTCCGACAATGGAGTGACATGCCTTGAAGGAAAGAAGAATAAAGTCAAAAAGAAATGTTTTTAACTAAATTCTTGAGGGATTTATATTTAGCATATGTGCTTACGGTATTAGAGAAGGCTTATTTGTTGTGAGTATTTCTATTTTGTGTGTGAGATTTCTCATATCCGTCTGCACATTGAAGCAAATAATGCCGGAGCACTTTAACACCCTTGCCATATTGATGATGATGTTGATGCCGACATCACCCTACTCAACATGCTTGCTATAAATGTCATAAATTGATTGAAAAGCTTGGTTGGAGTAGTGTGTTATAAGTATGTGTGTTGGTCTGTGTGTGCATGAGTCGTGGTTATGTGATATATGCCTTTCAACTTTCAATTAGAATTGACAATTGTTCGAAAAGGGCCAATTTTCTAACTCACCATGCCAATTTATGACCCCATCATGTACGCACATTCAAAATACAATAAATCTTAATGAGCAGAAAATGTGACCTTTCCCCGTTAACTCTTCTACGAGCGTAACGAGCTTGTTCAGCTCAGCGGCACCCATGAGAAAATTGGACGACAAAATCAAATCAAAACTCCTCCACAAGCTGATATTAATTTATTTTTGAGTCACATCCGTCGTCGCCGCCACCGTCACCGCTGGATGTCATGTTCTACTCATGTTGTATGCTTAATTTAATTTATCCAATATGAATGCGTATGAAGGCACAAGAGCGGAACTATAGGCGACCCTCTGAAGTGGTATAAGTTTTTTTTAGTTGGTGGATAGGCAGTCGGTCGGTGGGATGACACGGTGACAAAAAAGGTTAATTTATTTGTCAGTGTGCACTTGCGGTAAAATTGAAAACAGCTCACTTAAGTGTGTGTTTGTGTGTCCATAATCGAGTGAGAAGTGACTGAAGAATGAAGAGTCAGAAAGTGAATGAGAACAAATTACAATGAATGCTTTTAAATGATTTTATTGCATAGATTGTTTTCACATACTGAACGAATATGATATTTCAATTGCTGTCAATGCTGCTTTTGACAATGATTGAATTTGTGGTTTATTTTTATAAGATTTTTTTTAAGTGCTTAAATTCACACTCACACTCACCCACACGCACACGCACACACTCAATAAAACTCAGGCTGACTCAAAATTGAGTCTGAAGTGTTGATTGAGGCTATTTTTGTGTGATTTTAAAAGCAAATTTTTTTTGTTGGAAGATTTTTTCACCTCTGCTAAAACCGTTTCAAGCGTAGCTGATGTTTTTATGTGCTTCTCTGTCTGTCGTCATAAAAATTAAGTGAAAAAATCTTTTTTTTTCCTATTTGTTTATTTCACCTATGAGTTTTATTTCACACAAAAATGTCGAAAACAATGCTTGCCTTTATTAGCTTCTACATCTCTTGCTGCCTTTAAGGTTTCCATTTGAACAAAAAACAAAACAAAAAAAAAGTTCAAACAGCAAATACTATTTAGAAAAATAATTTCGAAAAACAATTTTTGGCTCAACTTTTGAACAACGTGTAAATTACTTTCCAAATCAAACGTAAAAGTTTGCCTGTCCATCCGTCCGTCCGTCCGTTCTTCCATTCGAGTCGAGTGCCTTGCAAATGCTCAACATAGTTTTGGCAACAACAAAAACATCTTGGAATTCATCGTTTTTGTTATTTTGTTTTTTTTTTTTTTTTATTTCACTTTTCCTAAAATTTCTCATTAATATTTTTTGCTTCTCGAATTAAAAATAGATTTTTACCTCAGACGAAAATGTTTCTTTTTTTAAGTTGTCTTTTTTTAATAATATTTTTCTTGCACGCCTGCACGCCTGCACACTTCCCCCGCCCCACAGTCAACAGCGCACTGTACAGGTGTATTGCTGTATTTTCGAAAAGAAAATTTTTAAATAAATGAAGAGAAAATTTTTATAAATGTATGTATATTTGTATGTGAGTGTTTGTAGATTCATGCGCAATGTTTTAGTTTTGTTGTGCTTCATTTTTATTTTTTTCGTTTTTGTGTTGTTTTTATTTGGGTGAGTAATTATTTAAAAAGTGTTGAAGTCGGCAAAAAAAAGAAAACTTGAAAGAGTAAAACACATACCGACCGACCAATCGAAAAAATCAAAATTTTTTTTCAAAATGTTTAAAGTTCATCTGAAAAGTACAGTAGAACTTTGATAATCCGGAGAATTGGCAATTGTTGAGAAAATTCGGAGGGGAGCAGAGTCTCTTTTTCTTGCGACTGTTATGATCATTCTTTTCGTCCTGTACTATGAGGACATCAAGTTCGCGGTGTATGGTCAGGTTCTTCACGTACCTTGGGAAGCCGGTTATGACTGTTAGAGAGTCTTTTTTTAATTTTTTGTTTTTTTGATATTATTAATCATCATAGATTATACAATGTTATATTCGAATATGATACATTTCGTACTCCTAAAAATTCGTAATGTTGTAAAAAATATTTCAATCTTGAACTGATAACATTTAAGATGAAATTATAATACAACAAGTACAAATGAACGAATTACTTTAGGGCCCTGATTATCGAAGTTCTACTGTACGCATGTATTATGTATATAAAGTGTGTTGTGTTATTTTATAATTAAAATGAAAATGTTAAACTTATTATGCAAAATAATTTTTATATTTCAAAATAGCTCAAGGTGTGTGTGTAGTTTGAGTAGTTCTCAATACAAATTTTGATTGCTTGTGCTGAAAAAGCAACAACAACAACAAATGCAAGAATAAATTGCTGAGTTAATCAGGTGCTTACGTTTGTGTTTGTGTGGGCATTAAATTAGTTGCGTTTGTGTGTGCGTGAAAATTGAAAAATAATTGGTTTTCTTAGAAGGTTAAATTTAAGTATTTGTAATTGCAAACAACACTTGTTAGTAAAGAGCTTCCTATTTATAAATTTAAACTAACATGCAAAACGATTACGCATCTCGTGTGTTTTTGGTTTTTGTATGAAAACATCTTTATCTCTTTGCTATTTTAACATGTACCCTTGAGTAAGACGAAACAGCTTTTCATTAGTAAACGAAAGCATTTGTATTGTTTCAACTGATTGAATGGATTCGAAAAGCTTTTAATTTGAAATGTCACTAACATGATGAATGATAACAAATAACAAGATAATATGAACCACAGACGAGTGTCTCACCGTTGTACAGGAGAGTCGCCAATCGGAGAGTTCAAAGCACGCTTTTATAACAGCAGCAGCAACAACAATGACAGTGAAAGAAGATACAAATCAACATGAATTGTGCATTGCTTTGCAATTGAATTAAATTTGCAATTTGAAATGAAAGAAGAAGGACAACAACATGCAATATAATGCAAAGGCAAAGGCAAAGCAAAACAAATCATCAAATCTGTCATTCACAGCGACTCGAATCGGGAGATGCTTTGTGATATTTTTGCATCAGTCAGTCAACCAACTAAGCAGCCTCATCTCAACTCATCTCATCACCAACAATAACATCATCATCGTATGATAAACAATTTGACTTTATTATGAATACAACAGAGCAGCGGTGACGATGTGATGAGGGCGTCGTCGTTGACGTCGTTGCCGTCGTCACATTTAGCATGGTTGATAAAGACTGAGATAGACAAGTGCATTTTGCATTCTGCGTTGCTTATGCAATTGCACGTTCGAGTGGTTCGCAGCACTCGTGGCTCTTGTTTGCTCGACGTTTGTTAGTAGTCTGTTTATTTAGTAGAACGACATTTGCTTTGCATTGCAACTTACTCAGGCAGGGTGACAAAACCTAATAAAAGTTAATTAAACTCAATCAAAATCCATTTAAAGAGCAACTAAATGAACTCAGTCTCAGTCAACGGCGACTGACAACGACGACGAGGTCTTTATAAAATGTTCATCTGTCTGTCTGTCTGTCTGTCTGCTTGTCTGTTTTTCTCTGTGTGCTTGCTCGTTTGTTTGTATGACTGGCGAACTGTTTTTGCTGCCTGTCTGTCTATCTCTTTGACCGAACGTCTGTGCATTTATGCGCAATGCATATCACTTCGGAATTGTCATTGGAATTGAGGCTTAAATCAGACCCGATTCTACACTGTTGTTGGTGTTTTTAATCATGTGTGTGAGTGGTGTGCTAGGGTGCATTTGCTTGTGTCTGCTTTTTGTATGTCATACTAATTGAATTTTAACATTGCAAGTGTTGAACTGTGCTTCGATCAGACAGCGGGACAATTCAACTTGTCCGTCTCTTTTCGGATATGATGTCATTTAATGTGTCTCATTCTCTGTGTGTGTGTGTGTGTGTGTGTGTTTGTGTATTTCATTTGTAGGATGTGACAAGTGCGGGCGCTAAAAGATTTTCTGCTCTGTTGTCTGTCTGCCTCTCAATCTGTCTGTTTGTCTTTTGCAAAACGTGTCGAGATTTTCATAAGCAAATACTTATTAAAAATTAATTGAAAATGTTCTTATTGTGTGAGAAAGAGGGGTGAACGTTATGCAATGAAAATGATCATTGATGATGCTTGTTTGCTTTAGGCATTCAGATTTGTTAAGGGGGAAGCCTTCAATGATTCCAATGGGATTACTTTCAGGTTTAATTTTCAAACTTATCAAATTAAAAAAGTTTAAATTTTATGTTGTGCAATGAAAAACCAGGCAGTATTGAATTACTTTCGGACCTTGCAAATTGAATTTGAAAAGTGTAAAAAAGTATAATAAACACAATCAATTAAAATATTTATGTTTAGATTATAATTATTTTGCATAACAGATATTTTGATTGATAGTTGATAGTGTTGATATTTATGATTGAAAGATATTTTTTAGTTTAACTTTTTTCTTGTATATGAAAAAGAATAAAAATATTTACAACTCATTCAAATCATTACTCATGACTTGTCGAGTTTATTTGGCTTCACTTTGATCATAAAATCTTGTATCTTTTCTTACACCGCATTTACTTCAAATCATCCCCATAGAGTGATACATTCATATCGTTATCCACTCAATACAATAAATAAGAGCAAAGAACACAACGTTTATTTTAATATTATAACTTTATCTTAGACGCACACCTCAGCAGTTATTGCATTTGTGTTGTTGTTGTTGTTGCTGTGAATGCCGGCAACAACTTATTCAGTCAATCAACAACATTGAGCTCAACAGCAGCAGTAGCCAACATTGAAGGATAAAATCAGAAACCATGGAAGTACATGTCTGTGGACGGACACACACCCACACACACACGGACAAACACGTTCACAGAGTACGCATTTGGTAACAGAAATGCGAAAATGTGAAATCAAATGGTTGCTTTGTCGCGCTTTTTAGGTTTACGACATGTAATTTTATACAAATTTAAGCTCTTAAAGATGACATTTTGATCTGTTTTGATTTCCCTAGAGGGCGTGTCACAAACAGACGACGACGACGTCGACGATGAGTAAACGACGAACGAGAGAAAAAAATCCAAGGAAAGTTGTTACCGTGGCAAAAAAAAAAGGAAAATAAAATACCCTCAGATACTCTCACACACACACATACACACATGTGCACCCTCGAAACGACTTTATATATGAGCGTACATGTCGGCGGCATTTGCCGGTGCTTATAGTCGACGTCATAGCCTTTCTTCTTTATTTTTGTTTTGTTTTCGGCAATTCGTGCCAACGGTTCTTTCTTCCTTCTTGCATGGAAAACTCGCCTCTACACGCGTTTTGTGGTTTGTACTATTTTATATCTGTGTATGTGAGGGAGAGTGTAACAACGTGATTTTTTATTCTTTTTTTTTTTGTTGGTATCATGTTATATTATTTTCCTTATTTTTTTTGTTCACACAATCTTATATTATATAATTTTTTTTTGCTGTTTCGGTTGCTTCGGTTCCTTAACGCCATTCGTCTTTATTGCTGAACGAACAAGCGTACGTACAAATGAACGAATGAACCAACGAACAGGCAAACAGGCGAGCGAACAAGTATCTCGAAGCGAGTGAAGCGTATGAACGACCAGGCAGGCCACGCTGCCGTGTGGAGGACACTTTGATGCGTCCTTTTGCTGCTTTCCGGTTTATTTTTTCACTTTTCATTTTTGTTGTTGTTGTTTTTTTCGGCCTTCGTTCGCTCGCTCGCTCGCTTCATGCGCATATCCTTAATACATAAAATATGTTTGATGGTTGCTGATGTTCTCATATGTCAAAGGTTATTGCACGTGCTGTTGTTGCCGTCGCGTTACCTCTGCTCATCTGTTCTATGATGAGGGTTTTTATCGTATATGTATGTGTGCGGTATATCTTTTTGCCAGGGGTGGTAAAGTTTGCCTGCGGTATGAGCCATCCAAATTTAATATATTTGTGTAGTGATGCGCAACTGTGTGAACACTGTCAGAACAGCATAAGTATGTGTATCTCTGATGAGTTGTTGTTGCTGTTGCTGTTGTTGATGTATTAGTTAGAATGAACAAGAATTTAAAAAAAGAGGAGCAAAGAGAAAAGAAAAGTTCTTGGAGTCGTCGTCGCTTGTTGGTTGCGTCTGTTGTAAAATTGAATTATTTATGATGAGTTTTGATTTTATTTTGCGTTTTGCCTGCAGCATGGAACATATCAAATAAGAAAAGAAACAAAAAAAAAAAAAGGTTCGAATTTAAAATTTTAATGTACATGTGTGTGTTTGTGTGTTCTTTGTATTAATGAAACAGAGCTTATAATGTGAAGCTTCTTTGATGAGCTTTGACCGAAGTTTTGAAAAGTTTGGACAGATAACTGAATTAAAGATTTCGATTTTCATGAATATTTGACCTAAAGATATTAACTATTAAATATCATATTTATTTTTTGGAAAATTTTTATAAGGATATGCTAACAGGCTAAGCAGATCATGGGCTACTGTTGTGATATAAGGGCTCTCCTTTTGCTAAAAATATTTTCTGTTGTTTTGTTGTTCATAATAACATCTTAAATGACGTATTAGTTTGTCTCGATTGTAGTTTTTATTTATATTGAAATATGTTTATTGCCATCAAATAAATTCACACCTAACAAATCCGTTATGCCAAATTTATAGAATTTATGAAAGGTTAAAACGTTTTACGACACCCAAAAGAAAACTTTCCCACAGTTCTCACATTTAAACTACACCTTTTTTATTTTATATCGTATATGACACGCACCCACATTATAGACACAGTCACAGACACACACCCCAACTCTGACCTACTTACAAACGCAACTGAAAATAAACCGATCTAAACAACTATCTCTTTGTTTGGTTTTATTTATTATTATTATTTATTTTTTTTTTTTTTCATTTCCTATCGCACACAAGTTTCAACAAACACAAACTCATCCAAACACTTGAAATTCAACAACTTTCAATTAACTCGTAAAATATTGATTGCCATTGTCAAACTCGAAGCGAACGTGATTGCATAGAATCATGTTTTTACGCTCAAGTTGACTCGACTCGTCACAATTCAACTTGACTCGTTCCGCCGCCGCCAAGTAGATAGCAAACTTAGACAATTACAATCATTGCTATTGTTATGGTTATCTCATTGTCTGTCGTGTCTGCTTTGAAGTTGGACTAAAAGTCATTTTCAAACCACAAAAATAATAATTATTTGACAAATATTTGTTAATTTTCACTAAACTGCCATACAATTACGCACTTGTGTACTTCTCTGTTCTCTGTGTTAGTACAAATTTCCGCTGTCGATTGTTATTGAATGATGAGTGTAGAAGAGCAAGAAGAAGAAGAAGACAACAACAAGACAAACAAATTATTTGTATTGGCTTGATTTTTTTTTTTTTTCATTTTCGATAATTTGATGAGGAAAAGCACTTTCGAAAATTTGAAAGAAGCGAAATTTTTTTTTTTGTAGAAAAAAGTGTCGTTTGCTGTCACACGCATTGTTATTTTTCTTACACTTGTTTAAGATTTTTTCTTATATTTTTTTTAGTCAAAGTCTCTTTTTTCTTTAAATATTTTTTCTTGCAATTTTTTTTTGTTCCTCTTAAAGTTGTTGGCATTGTCAACAAGCGCAAAGTGTGTCAATATTTTGCTAATAAACAAAGACTTTTTCTACATTTTTTGTCTTTTTCTTTTGCGACAAAGATAAGCGCTCCGCCCATATTAGTTCTATGTGCTTTTGTTATGAGGTTTTATTAAGATTATTTTGTATCATTTGCATTTGTTTGCCACTCTCAAATTTTATTTCATTGCAAAATGTAAATAATGCAGTATTAGAACACAAATAAGCTGAAACAAAAAGATTAAACAGTAGCTAAATGCTATTGTTGTTGTTGTTATTGTTGTTGTTATATTGCCTTAAGCTGAGCGAACGCACGTGTGTGATAAATCATGAACTTTGCGCTGCTCACCCATATCATAATGCGTCTGACTGAGACTGAGATACCTTCTCCGACTACAAGATACAAACTGAAAAATTTTGCTTAAGAGTCTTTAACTGTGATTTTTTATTTATTATTATTATTATTTTGTTTCTTTGGGAATAGCATACAAAACTGTTGGCTTTGTTATTCCCAACGCAGCCTTAACCCTCATCACATTAATGTCTCTATAGCTGTCAGTATGAATGTCGTTCACACCTACGCGTATGGCTCACCTGACTGACTGGCTGACTGACTCAAGCCATAATCTTTTTCACAAACACATGCATATGTATGAGTTTGAGTATGAGTATCTTTGCATGCGCTAGTTTAAGCTGCTATCAAGTAGCTGTGGGTTGGTTGGGTCCTGCGCTGCTCTGTATAGGGATTTCGCTTGAGTATGAACATGCAAATGTTGAAAAAATATCAGACATCAAACAGGCAACGAAGGAATCTTTTAAGCAGTTTCTATTTGTTTTTTCTTCTTTTTTTATATCACTTTATGCTGGCACGTTCTCATGCTGCTCTGCTGGGCTTGCCTGCTTATCAGCTACAAAAGATACATTTCCCAAGTTAGCTGCGTGAAAATGTGTGAAAATATTTTCGCTCTCGTTGTGCATATTTGTGTATGTATAAAATAGTTTACTGTTAAATTCTGAACACTTGAGGTGTGTCATCTTTTCGTTCTCTCTCTGTCTCTCTCTCTCTCGCACACTTCCTTTAAGAGTTTTCAACTTCTAAAACACTGTTGACTAACTCAGGTGTTTTGTCAGTTGTGTAGACAAACTTATCATATTTTTAAGATGTCTTCTATGTACTTAGAGCGCTTAATTTAATTTAAAGCATTTGCTTTGCCCTTAACTTTACTAGTCTGTGGAAATAAATGGTTGAAGAAGTTGTTTGACCGCACATGAAATTAGTGAATAATTATGCATTTCACTTCCGCTTTTTCTTTAGCAATTTTCCTCACGGTGCACAGTGACGTATACGTAATGTGATGAGATACTCAACATTGCATGAAATATGCTAAAATTACAAGCTACATTAATTTTAAAGAAGCAAATTAGCAAAGACAAAAACAAAAAAAAACGGAAAACGGAAAATCATTTGCAAATGAAGCTTATTACAATGTGTAATTAATCATTGTTGTGTCGTCTCAACTGCCAGAAGCGACACAGTCGAGATACAATTATCAACACAACAATTATCAAGAGAATGTCGTAGCTGCCCCAAACAACAACAACAACAACAAAAGTGTGAGCAACAGCAGCATTGAGATAAAAAAAGTGTTTTTGTTAATTTCTTGCAAATTTTTCAACAATTGTAGATTTGTCATGCATTAGTGACTAGGCACACGCAACCCCGCCTCCTCGCTCAACTTAACTTAGCAAATACAAAAACAACCGAATAATTCAAAGAAAGAAATACAATTTTGACGAGTCAAAAAATTGTCGGAAAAATCATTTCTTGCAAAAGAAAATTCTTCTAAAAAATATATTTATTTTCATTTATTTTCAAAGTGTGAGAATAAGTTTATAGCTCAAGCGTTAATGACACTACAAGCTGACACCTCTTTAAACAACTCGCCTCACACAACACGCCCCACGCACGCTTTGTTATTGCCATGCCCTAAAGTCTCTTTGTCTCTCTATCAGTCCGTACCTCTTTCTGTCTGTCTGCCTGCCTTTCTGTCTGTGAGTGTGTGTAGTTTTGTTTGAATAATTACTAAACTATTGTTTTACATAAAAACTTAACATAATCACATTAATTAACTAACGTGCTGTGTGCGCTTGAAATGCTTTTATGTGTGTTGAGTTGTTGAAGAAAATGTATCTTTTCAAAAAGCAAACGAACGAACGAACGAATGAACGAACAAGTGAACGAGTCAAATGAGTAGGCAAAAGTTTTGTACAACAAAAAAACACATGACAGATGTTCGTTTATGTGCTGAGGTAAGGTTGTTGTGCCTTGCATTGTCGGGAGGGCTTGTTGCTACTGATGATGATGCGGATGATGATGACGATGATGAGAATGATTAGGCAGTCTTATTTGATAATGGGGTTAAAATACCTGCACTCATCTGCTTGTAAAATGCTAATAATGCTTTATCAGTTTGAAGTGTTGCCAAAATGTTTACTAATTGTATAAAATTAAATAGAAATTTGTTAGCTTGTAAGCAAGCAATAAAATAAAAAGAGGCAAAGCAACAGGCATGCCAACTTTGCATGAGGAACTTCTATGTTACCTTTGATCGATCCTACATATACGGCAGTCTAGCACTCCCACGAAAAAATACGAATTGTTCGTACCTGATTAATGTATGTTGAACTTACCTCTTAGTAACATAGAAGTATTTCATGCAATGAGCAATAATTTCTATCATCGAAACCAACTAACTTGTCTACTGATGTGCCAGAGATAGAAACTGTCTTGGTTGCATTTGTTTATTGTAAATAATACAGAAACAATATGCTCAATAGAATAACAGTTTTCTGCTAATTTATTTTATTGATTTGGTTTTTGGTATTTTAAATTAAATATGTGCAAATAATGTTCAATTTCATTTTGTTGTTGGCATTTGCATGTTTTGTTGCTGTTGGTTTTTTTTTGTTTTTGTTATTGTCTATTTGTCAATGAATAATTTGCAGTTAATTGCAATTTAATTTCTGTCTATTTATTAGATATTGTTAACGTTTTTGTGTTTGCTATTTTTGTGCTTTGCAATGATTGCCTACTAATTTGTTATTTGAAAAAAAAGTGAAAAAAAAGAATATTATATGAGTGTTTGTTTGAAGAGTTACATATCATTGAAAAACCAAATACAAATCGAATATTTTACATACCTGATAAAATTCATGTTCTTTTTTTGTTACAATCAATAAATTGTAAAATTTTAGAGCATTTTTTTTATAACGACTATAATTGGTTACCACATTGCGGCCTCATAACGGAAAGAAGAATTTATTTATTTCCCTTTTTTTCTTTTCAATAATTACCGCGTTTCATTTTGTTTAACAAATGTGTTCAATTTGAGTGTAAAAAGTCAGTTTAGCTTTTAATGAGCTTTGATGTTAAAGTGCCCAGCAAAATTAATGTATCTTATTTATTTGTACATATGCTTTGGCATCGAATGAGATATTTTACAAGATCGTGTCAGAACTTTTTTTTTTTTTTTTTTTGTGGTATTTCTGTCACTTTGCTACCGTGACTGATCGATGAGTGTAATTTCTAATTTAAAAATTCTTTTGATCACTTGTGATTTGTAACAAATCAAATTCGACTCTAGTCTGCCGTATGTGAAATGTAGATCTGTGCAACAATGGTGAATATGATAATGAGCTTTGTTTTATTCTTTTTTTCTTTTAATTTAAAAAATTCGACAATCACGTTTTTCATTGAATTATCTTAATAAATCATAAATCACATTTTTCAAATCTTTTTAAAAGCCTCTAATATATTACGCTTTATGTGAATGATCGTTTACACCTGACACGTGTGTCGACTTCATTTCAATTTATCTCATATTTTATAAGTTCTGAAAACTTAAATGAAAAAAAAAAAAAGTTGAATGTTTCCGTATATTTTGTGGAAACCTTCACTAAACTTTATCATTACGGAAGATTTCAGATTCTATCTTAGCAGAGATAACTTTCATGCATAATTTAATCCTTTAAAAATGCTATTTTATGCAGTTCTCTGTTTGTAAAGTAGCGACTTAACTTTATTAATAATTGTATTCACCCTTAGAAATATGATATTTAACAATTATAAAGTGAGCAACGACAAGTCATTTCACTTGGGGCGCTTTCAGTTTTTTGTATTGTAAAATGTTGAAATTTGTTTGTTGAACAAAAAAAAAAAGAAAAAAAAAAACAACAAACTATTATTTAATCGTATTTTCTCCGCGCTAAAATTTGCTGTGAGCAAACCACAAAAAATAATATTTAAATTTTAATTGGACATAATTAACAGAAAATATGTGGACATATAAAACCGCAATGCAAATACATGCCACACAACACAAACACACACACACACACACACACCACAATGTGTGAGAAAGCGAGAACGAATATAAATTATTATGCATGCAAATGCACACACACACACATACATATATACCAATGTATATTCGCAACGTTTATTGCAGTCATGTGCAATTTTGTAACTAATTATAATGAGGTAAAATGCCAACAAACTCAACAAACACAGACAACAACAACAACAAAAACAACAAAAACAATAACATGACTAAAAATGTGTAGTGTGGGGCAGATGAAGTATGATGTTGACAATAAACATAGACGAGTGTGAGAGAGTGAGTGAGAGAGGGAGAGAGGGTGTAAGCAATATGCGTAATTGTCAATTTATATGCATTTATATAAAAGCTCTAATTTTTTTTTTCGACGCAACTGTTGTTGTCTCACCGTACATGAGCATGAGCTCGGCACTCTATTTGTGTCTCTAATTGTGTAACGGTTGGCTGCAATTCCAATGATTTTCGTCGGTTCTGGTCACTAAGAAAAGAATTTGGGCGAAAAGCAAAAACACATAATTTCAACGAAAAGAGAATTTCGAGTAACAGAGATCAGATGAGATCAAATCAGATCATTTTGCGCTCGTTCATCAATCATTATTAATAATAATTTTTTATAGTATTTTATATATTTAATATTTCATTATTTGGTTTGCTCATGTTGTTGTTGTCAGCTTCGTTGTTGCTGTTTTATTTATTAACACATAAACTTTTACATTAATTGCGTTTTTGTGTATGTTCAGATACTCAGATACTCGAAGCGTCATTACGTGCGTTGCTGCTCTTTACTAATGACAAATGCAACAGTTTAACCTAAATTCTCGACTGCTAATATACTTTTCTACTTATGTTTTTTCCGCTTACTTGTTTGCCTGTGCTGCTTGGTTTATTTGGCTTTAATGAGTTCTGAGCTTATTATAAACACTCAGGGATTAGTTTTATGGCACTTAAGTTGCAAAAATTTTGCGCGCACACACAAAGAACATTCGCATGAAAGCGAATGAAATTTTCATAAAATTTTGCTTTGATTTTCGTTTTTGTTTTTGTTTTGCTTTTATTTTCATTTAATAAGCAGAGTAAAGGGCACACTTGAGCTTTGAGTATGTGTTGAATTTATTGGTGTGTGTGCGTGTGTGTGTGTGTGCATTTCTTTCTCTTTCTTATAATTAAGTGTTGTGTTATTTATGGCTGAAAATCGCTTACAAGAGCGCAAAGCGTTGTAATATTTTATGCGCTAGTGTAGCAGCAATATGTGAGGTTGCGGCTGAGGTTGTTGGCTATTTTATATGCTTGACGGCAAGTGAAATTTTGTGATTACAAAGAGTTTATAATTATTTATTAACTACGGCATCTTTCATCTCTTTTGCCTACGCATTAATATGAGAAATGTAGTGAAGTTAATAGGAATTTCAAAAGCATGAATACAATGCGTATAATATATAATAATAAATTGAAATTAATCATACGTAGTGTAGCACATGCCTTGGTTGATTGCATAAAAGTTGTTCGACAACAACAACAACAATAAAAAATGCGTTGAGCTTTAAATATTTCTTGGCTTTGTGCAAACTTAACAAAACAGAAGCCGCCAATACTTTAATGCTTCTGGTTGTTGTTGCCTGTCAAATATGTCGACAGAATCAGAATACAAATGTTGCATACTTAAATTGCATCCTGTTATCACGCACACACACAAGCAGAGAATGTCCTTTGCTCAATGTTATTTCTATGTTTGGCAACCAACCGACTCGACCGAGTCAATGTTGCCGATCATGTTGTCTGGCAGACAGACAGACAAACAAGCAGCGAGCATGTTTTAGCTGCGCTTTGAGCATAACTAATGCGCAGACATGACTCGACACACACACAGACGCAGCATGTAACGGTAATTGTAGCATTGTATATTTGTATCTGTATCGCCAAGTGAGCACTCACTTGATGGTGTATCTCAATGTCGCAGTTTTAGTCATCGTTGTTTTTGTTGCTTCTGCTGTTGTTGTTGTTGATGCTGCTCAGCGCTATAATTGGCCGTATTAACACAACAATTTCATTGGGAATTATAATTTGTTATTTCATTCGTTGCTTTGAACTTTCAGTTACTTTTTACTTCGTTTATTTCGTTATTACTCGCTCGCTCGCTCTCCCTCACACAGTCACTCTTCACTGACAGCGCACTATTTGCAGCTACTGTGCTTTTCTTTATACCATTTGTGATGCTTTGTAGCACAATGAACAGTTTGTCAGCTCCTCCTCGACTGCCTCAAAGCGTATTGTATACATTCTTTCATTTATTATGTTTAATAATGAATGCGTATATTTTTTCACGCAAGCCGTGTGTGTGTGTGTGTGTGTGAGTGTGTGTCTTTATGTTGATCAACGTCAACGTCGCCTTTGCCTTTTGTTTGGTCGTTTGCCATTGTCTGCCATTAATATTTATTGTTGTTATATTGAAGCTGAGTTAATAATCTCACTTTCAATTCCGCAGCGTTTTAGTTTTGTTATTAATCCCAAAGCGTTTTTTCATATATTTTGTTTCATTTTTATTTATTGGTTTCTTCATCTAAGAGACAATGTTGATTTTGTATGATTTATTGTATTATTTTATCATTTTGTTGCTATTAATTAATGATGATATGCTTCAATTGTGTATTGATGTAGTCTACTTAGCAACCAGATTCAATAGCAGCAAGTGAACAATGATTTATCTTATTAAATTTCTTTATTTCCAAATATATAAGAGATATTTTTGCTACGGTAAAAGTTTCATTGGCCATCACACGCCAACAAAGTAGCCATTTATCAACACTTTTCAACACTTGCTACTAATGAAAGCGCCATCTAGACGCACATAGCCGCCATTTTGCCAAAGTCTCTTTACAAGAAAGTGAAAAAAGGCGAAAATGTCTGAAGAGAGAAATCTTGAATGTTGCAACCCACACAACATTTGTCAATTTAAATGAGCCGTGAATACTTTTCGGCAATTTTTATGATAAATTGAGTGTTCATATGAATTGCAACTGTGCTGCATATGCCAATGGCGGCGGCGGCGGCGGTGGCGAACGAGCAGAGACGTTGATTATGTGGATAATTTTTAATGCGAGTGTTGATCATGTTGTTTTTGGCATTCGGTTTTTTATTTTGGCCGCAACAATTTGATGCTTGATGCCTTTTTGAAAGCATAACAAATTGTAAAGCAATCGGAAAATTTAGTTTTGTCTGAAGAGTGATTTGATATACAGCTGTGTTGCGCTTTGCTCAGCTACGCCTGCAATTGAACTTTAAAAATAGCCAACACTGACATCGAAACCGTTTGCTGCCACACTTGGTCAATACACATACAATGCACTAATACTGATGCCACGTATAAGGCTTTTGCACCTGATGCTGTTAGTCTAAAACATTTGCTTTTTTTTCTGTTCAAGTGTAGCCAACTTTTGTCCTTATCTATCGACGCCGACGATTGCGTTGTTAGCGGCCTTTGACTGCACATAGCACTAATCTGTATGTGTGTGTGCTTTGTCTACTATACAGCTACTATTATAGATACATTTCTGTGAGTGTATAAGTGGCTGTTTGTGTTCGTTTATTTATTTGCCTAAAGTGTGTGCAAAATAATTGGAAAATTTGGCTTTATGCCAAATGATTACTCAATTAAATTAATTTTTTGACGTATTGAAAAAAAGCAAAGGTGCTTAAATAGTGAAAATATGAACAGAAAATTGGCATTTCAGAAGACTAAAATAAAATTAAAAAATGTAAAAATTGCCAACGCATTTTGTGGATTAACTTTTTGTTCTCTCTTTCTCGCCTTCTCTTCTATTTTGCAATGCTTTTTTAGGTTATCAGAGTTTTAGTGCTCAAAAATTCTTTTCAGCTTGAGTGCGTTTTTGGCGCGCGTTGGTCAGACCAAATATTTATTAGTGTCAGTTATGAGATAACCCACAGTTATGTTAGAAAATAGTGAGGAAGGAAGGAAATTTAATCCAAAAACGGCCATGAATGAAATATTTGGATCAAGAATATATTTAAAAACAAATTTTCATCATTTTGCAACACTGTATTAACTTAAAAGTTTTTTTTTTTTAAATATTTTTAAGGTAGTTGTTCTCTGTCAAATACTAACTTGGATATCTTCTACTATCTTCCACTTCTGTTTATGATGAAATTTGTTAATTTAAACAGAAGCATCAAGTTATCTAAGAATTGACAAGCAAATGAATATTCCTCTATTTTTCATACAAATTGAGATCATTAAAAAAGTTGTTATTGTTGTTGTAATTGTTTACAGCTCAACATATGCTTTTCATGCTAACAAACTTGTTTATCTCTGATTTATTTATATGCCTTACACAACACTGAGAAGACTTTGTTGTTGCTGTTATTGTCATTGTCAGTCAGACAGTCAGTCAGTCAGCCAGATTGTCGTCTGTCGAAAAATGTCACCAACAGATTTGACATAACAACATCAAAGATATTTTTCACTTGAAGAGGCAAACAGCGCGCATGCCAAAATAATTTTTATAATTCCAGGAATCATGATATGATAAAAATCTCATTATACTTTCTAACAAGCCAAGAAACATGAACATTCAACAAATATTATCGCCGCACGACATCACAGTTGAGCAGCAACAGCAACAGCAGCGGCAGCTGAGCTGAGCTGAGTTGAGTTGAGCAATGAAGGACGACAGTAGCGGTGGCGGCGTCGTTGAGACTTAAGAACCTAAATGGCATGATACATTTTTCGCTAGTTGAATGAATGAGTGAGTGACGAAGGCGGTCGATATTCGACATTCGACAACTTGGCTCGTGTCCTTTGCATACTAATTTTAGAGTTTTAGACATGACACTTGGCTTGTTTTGTTTTCCTTTGTTTGGTTTGGTTATTTTTCATCATCATCATCATTGTGGGCGTGTTGCTTATCAATCTCAAAATCTGTATTGCTACTTGATTTGTAAGGACAATGATGTGAGCAATAAGGGTAGCTTCATCAGCATCATCAACATTAACATCACCAAGTTGGGTGTCATATTGTTGATGAATTGTGTGTTGCTGTACAAACTTTTGATGTTCATCATCATGTGCTTAGGCAAAAAAGCCCAAGTGTAAAGCATCAGACACGCCTTTACGCATTAACTATGCATTACAATGCGTAAAATACTAATTATACATTCATTCATTCATACATACCACACATTCATTCACTGCCATCTACGCCGCCACCACCAGCGGCCTCGTCTGTCAAGTTCTTCCAGTGCCGCTGACTGACTGACTGCCCAAATAACTAAATTACTGCTTATCAAAGATGCTGCGATGAATGAGTGTTTGTCTGTTACGTGCGTGTGTGTTAATGAGTCGCTGAATTGAGTAAATCATAGGCTTTCGATGCTGGGCACGTACATCTAATGATATACAACAATATTGCGAATCGTCAGAGTCGAGTCGAGTCGAGTCACAGCGACTCTGCCACAGTCACTGTCGCAGTCGCTAATTTTATGACTTAATATACTCACTCACTCACTTGGTAGCGTATTTGCAATCATTCTGTTTTCTTTTTTGGTTTTTTGTTTTGCGCATATAATGGCTACCGAACGCGACTTGATGCCTCTTAGTTTGTCAGTCGTTCGTCCGTCCGTCATTCAGTCAGTCATTCGCTAATACTTTAGCTTCATTCATTCATTCACTGCATACTTGGCATATTCATTGCTCTCCTTGCTGTTGTTGGCCCTTTCTTTAGAGCTGTAATTCTTCTTTACTTTTTTTTTTATATTTATTTTCTCTTGGTGCGTTCTGTTGCTGTCATTCATACGAAAATTTGTCACGGCAGCATGGAATTCTTAATTTTATTACTACCATGAAATGCCGAGCCAAGCCAAGCCAAGCCAAGCCAAATCGGCAGCTGCTCTGCTCTGCTGTGCTGTGCTGGACTGCCTGAGATATGTTGATGTTGATGTTGATGACGATGACAACAGCGACGACGACTGAGCTCTTGTTTATATGTATGTTTGTTGCTTTGTTCGTTTGTCTCTGTGTGTGTTCACATTACTTCATGCAAATTTTTCTCTTGGTCTTATTTTGTGTTTTGAGGAAATGACATTTTCATGCGTAAATTGAAAAGTGTGCAACGTGTTGGGGATTTACTTTGCCTTAGCTCTTCTTACTACTTTTTTTTTTGTGGGGCATTTCTATCTCCATGGCCAATGAATGTCAGCTTGAACACGCTTTTGATGTCGCTTGCTTGCCACTTATTCTTCTTCAGCAATGACAACGTCAATGTTGCTGGCTGATTATAATTTGATGAAGACGCGTCAAAAGCGTATTAGAGAAAACGAAAGCGTATGTCTTATCAAGAATGTCATTGCTTTTAATTAATAATTTTTTCGTTCGTCTGCTCCAGAAAAAAACAACAACATTTTAATGCAATTATGTTTGCCTCAAACACATGCGACGCTTAACAAGCTTAAGACTACGTTTAATATCGGATTCTGCTTTAATTTTATTTTTTTTTTAGATGGATTTTCTCCACCGTTTCCTCGTCTGTTTTTTGCTGTTGCTTGTTAGTTATTTTTTTTTTTTTTTGACTGCTTTCTAATTTACTATTTTTGTCACTTAGGGCATGTTTTTATCTTGCGCCGTGCAGAGTTGTCTGAGGCTGTTTTGTTGCTTTTATTGTTGATTTATTTATCTTTGTATACAAAAACAATTCGTCTGTGTAATGGCTCAAATACGAAGCGACAAAAGCATTTTCTGTTTCTTTTTTATGTCTCCGTTTTCGACAAAAGAAAGTTTCTGGTTGACTGTACCAAAGCCAACCATTTTTTAGGTTTCAGCAAAATCTATACATACATATATGAATTTTTAAGGACGATCGTGTATTAAAATTTTGTTTTAATATTTAAATTTATTATAACTTCAACTAACATAAATTTTTCTTCTCTTTTCAGGTAAGTTTTGCTTTGTTTCCACCCAACACCCAAATAACGACAGTCTTGCGTCAGCATATAATTTCTACAGGCTTTGTATCAATATTTCATAGCACAAATCTTTAACAATTCAACAACTTTTTTCACTCTATTTATTTTTAATTATTAGAAACTTGAGAATTTCTGGTTTTTTTTTACAACTAAAAGCACACAATATTCGATAAGCAAAAAGGCAAACATTTCCGTTCGGCATGTTGATAAAAACGGAACAAAACGCAATAAGCAACAAAGATTGAAAAAATAAAACATTTTTTTTTTGTTATTTTCTTAAAAGAGGAAACGCACGTGTTGTTGTCTGATAAAAGTCGAACAAGTTGTTGCTTTTTAATTATTATTAAACAACTTTCAGCAACGAATTTCATGCCGCGATATGCTTTGAAAATATAAATAAGTGTGGTAAACTATTTCTACAATCGTATCACAAATATGTCACACAAGACAGATCGTCGTTTGTCGACAAATCAAATGTAAAAACAAATTAAACCGACATAAGGCACAACAGATGTCCCGCCGCCACAAAGAAACACTTCGATTGAATTGAAAAGCATTGAAAATTGAAGAAAGTTTAAGAAAGCAAAGGGAGAAGAGTTGGAGAAAAGTTAAAAGGAAAAACCTAATAAAATATGCAAGCAGTGAGCGTAAATCGTATGTCGAAACTCAACTAAAGAACAAGCAGCAGCAAATAGTCAACTCAACTTGAATTTGATGTGTTAGATAGAACGGCAGGAAAAAGAAAGCGAAAACAGACGACAGACGACAGAACGAATCGCAAGCAATGCTCAGCCTCAGCCTCAGCTCAGCCTATAAGCAGGGAGAAAGAAGACAAGCATGCATGTCGCTGGAAAATTGAATTTCCACTTGGTATTGACATGAGACCGCAAGTGAGTTGAGTGAGTGAGTGAGTGAGTGGAGTGGAGTGCACGGCATAAGGCAATCTGACTACAGTGAATGTGACTTTGACTATGGCTATGACTATAACCATAGGGAAAAACTAAAATTGTAAGAAGCAGAAAGAAAAGAAAGGAAAAAGAAAGAAAGAAAAATAGCAACTGTAGTAACGAACCAACATCAATAAAAATTCAATTTGCAATTGAATTTGTTTTCTGTGGTTGTACAAGAGTTTACGCGAAGTTTCATATGCACAAAGCATGCGAAAGAGAAAGAGGTGAGAAAAAGGGGGCTAGAAAAATCACATGTACAAACAACTTCAGTGACAGGCGTGCAAATTTGTAAACATTGCAAAATTGGCAATAAAATTATATTCGTTTCCGGCAAAGATTTATTTATTCTTTTTATGTATGCGCCATTCACTACCACTGAGTTTGTCTGTCCGGCTGTCTGTCTGGCATCATCATCAACTCCACTTGTCTGTTTAAAAAAAAAAAAAAAAAATAAATAAATAAAATTGAAGTGATGAATTAACGGTACAGTGATATATCACAGGCAAGTTTTGAACGTGACAAATACACTGAATCAGACAGACAGACAGACAGACAGTAGAGGCAGTCGGACAAGTGTCGCTACATTTTCACTAAATAAATTCAGTTTGTGCTGCATACATTCAGGCGTTATTTGCATGTTCAACATTGTTCAACGTCCGTTCAGCATAACTCACTACACTGATTGACCTCACCTATTTTTGGGTTCTTTTTTCGCTTTCTCTTGCTCTTGTTTCACTTGACGGCTGCTAGAAAATTAAAAACAAATTTTGTTGCAAACAACACGCGAAATAAAGAAAAAAAAAACAATTTTTAAATAATTTTTATTTTTTTTTTCAAACTTGACTCGTTTATTGTTGTTGTTTGTTAGTTTGCTTTATTTGTTTGCCTTTAGGTGTAGGCCATGCAAACACACCTACTGCAGCGGATATGTGTGTGTGTGTGAGTGTGCATTTAATCAATATCCGTTACTCATTTCCAGAAACAACAACTAGAACAAACGAACAAATGCGCGCGCGAACTCAACTCAACTCAACTCAGACTCACATTTCGAAAAGTAAATACAATTGATTTTGAATTCGTTGCGATTTTATGCAATGCAAATGTTTACCAAAATGGAAACGGGGGAAAAAATGAAATGTTTGTGTGTGTGTGTGCATTGAAATACATATAGATTTGATTTTGTGCTCAAAGGTGTGGTTTGGCCGCAGCCGCCAGTGCCTGTGCCTGTGCCCTCATTGCTGCCCTGCCATGCACTGTGCTGTGCGCCTATGTTGTTCTATTGGCTTGCAGCAGACGTGCGCAGTCATTGTTTGCATGCGCGCGCCACGTGACGTATGCGTAATGTCAACGAGCGAGCGCGCGCTGGAACGCAATGTGTCACAGGTTAGAACATACATTTGGCCTCGTCATCAAAATCCGAGTTGAAATGCAACTAAATTGGTTTTTAATGTCAACAAAAAAAAAAAAATAATAAATAAAAGAAAACAGAAAAAAACAGAAAAGAGATTTTATTTCGATTTGACTTTATTTGTTTTGCATAGACGCAAAAGTTTCTATTACAGAAATAAAATAAACAATGGCGATAAAAATTTTTGGAGCAATTGAAATAACTTTAGTTGATGCAAATTGTTTTTTGTTGCATAAAGAAAGACTTTGAGAATGTGCATGATATTTCCTTTTTTAAACTTTATTTTGGCATTTGTTCTTCGGTGTCACATTTCATTTACATATTTCTTCAACGAACCCCAAACACATTTCTTTCAAATGATTAATGATACTTATATCATCAGATCCTGCAAGCCATCAACAACATGCGAGCTCAGTGGCATTAACACATGTGGATTAGTCAATTACGGTTGGAAAAGGGGTTTTAAACATAATTTTTCAAAACTTAATCCCCGCCAACGTAAATCCTTTAAAACAATATCGATTAAATGCATATCGTTGACACTTCATGAACAAAAAAACAAACAATTTTTTTTTGGGTAAATTTCCTTTGGTGCTAAAAATAGAGAAACACACACACGTGCACAGACACATGCCCACACAGACATACACACACACACACAACATGCTGTGCGGTTTTAATCCTTTTTAGACAAAAGGATGTACTAGACTAAGCAAGAACCTCGATGAGGACGACGACGACAACGACGACAGAAGGACGGACGGCTGAGAGATTGAAAAACAAGCTGAGCATGTCATGTGTGACTGTCTGTTTGCAGCCATTTTGGGGGTTTATAAAAAGTCACGCAAAAAAAAAAAAAATGAAATTTTAAATGGAAAAAGTGGAAACTAAATCCTCAAATAGCGGCGACGTTGGCGACATGCTTTAAATATTTTCAATAACCTCACGTCGAGCGTTGAAATTCAACCGAAATTGGCCCTTTTGCGCTCAGTTTGAGGTTCGTACGCTGCTTGCTGCCTGCTGCCTGCTGCCTGCTCTTGTTGGTTAAGGGTGGGCTGTGTGGGATGATGTACAAAATGGCTGCATGCATGTGTGTTTGGAAAATGAAATAAAGTTTACAAAAATTTGCATTGAAATTTGTGGTCTCTCTGGATGTGTGTGTGTGTGTGTGTGTGGATGAGTGTGAGTGAATGTTTTGTGTGTGTGTGCACGCGAGTTAAATTCATTGAAAAATGAAATGTGAGTGAAATAAAAATGCCACCAAAAAGGATGAACTTTGAGCGCTTAGCAGAGCTCAACACCGCTCAGCTTGGCGCACGTAACCGGAAATGGCGACGTCTAGACGGGCGCGCGAGACCAAACTGGACACGTTGCCGTCGCTGTCGCCGTTGCCGCCATTTTGTTTGCTTCTTTCGAATAGAAAATCGCTTTAAATGTCGCTTATTTTTTTTTTTTATTTTTTTTAATATTTTTCATTTGCTTTTTTGCAGTTATTAAAACTGTTTTCGTGCAAGTACATATTTTTTGTCGGTTTGTTTGACCGCAGCAAAGAATTTGTATGTTGAAATGTGCAAAAAAAGAAATCGAGAGAAGTTAAAAACCGCAAACGAAATTTAAAACTTAACCAAGCTAAATTTCACTTGAGCTTTATTGCTGTGCCTTTGAAGTCCAATTGAAGATAAATTTTTGTGTGCTCCGTTCTTTTTTGCCACTCTACTTATTTCATTTTTTATTTACTTTGCTTCGGAACCTTTTCTTTATGTAGGTATCCTTCTATTGTGCCTTCCATTGGACATGACCAACTTTAGCGCAAAGTATTTTGTGGTTTTGCTTAGCAAAGTTTTGGAAAAGTATTTGCTTCTTTATGCCAAAGTACACATTTGTTTTTTGTTTTTTTTGAATGCAGAAAGAGTTGGGTTGTGTTAAAGAGAATGAAAATGAAAAAGATTTGTCTGAAACCCGCATAAATTTGAATTTTTTTGCTGTGATTTCATTTTCATACACGTTCTGTTGTTATTTTTCTGCTGCTGCTTCTTCTTCTGTTTACGGATGCTAGTACACCTGCTGCTGTTGTTGTTGTTGTTGCTTTGGGCGCTTAGACGACGCTCTCTAATGCTTTCACTGTACATACGTATGTGTGTGTGTGTGTGTGTGTGTGTGTGTGTGTGTGTGTGCCAAACAATGCGACACTTTTACTGGCTTTGTCATGAATAGTGTTTCTAATTTTTCTTCTTCTTCCTCTATTTTTCTTTTTAATTCAAGTCTATTTGAAGGCAACAACTCTCTCATGCTGTTTTCGTCTTGCCATTAGTACTTAGGCCGCCGTCTGCTGAGCGTTGAACAACTTCAATTCACATTTATATGTACTTACAGACGGCCAACCGAAGTGGCTAAGCTCTTTTCATTGCCTCTTCCCTTTTTTGCTTTCATTATTTGTTTGTCTTCTTCTTTTTAATTGAATTAAACCTTGAGTTAATTTTCCATGACGTGCGGTTTTATTTTAATTGCTTTTCCTGCTGTGTGATCCTCTCCTCTCCACCCTTTTGCTCCACTCTGCTCTGTTCTGTTGGGCTCTGTTGTGTTATTGCGCTGTGTATGCGCAGGAGATCTTCTGCAACGAAATGTTGTCGCTTTGCCTTTCCTTTACTTAACTTTACTGCTGTTGCTGCAACAACAACAACGACACATTTCACTTGTCTCTGTATCTATGTATCTCTTTTACGTATGTGTATGTGTGTGTGTGTTGTTGCTTCGTATGCGTTTTTAATGCAATTTATTTTTAATTTCGTAATGGAAACTAAGTGAAAAGTGATATGCGCTGCGCTAGTGAAGCATGTACTTTTATTTTTTTTTATTTCAAGTACTAAAATTGAGTTAAGTGTGTGACCATGCATTTAATGCGTTTAAGCGACAACAGCAGCATTGGCAACAGCAGCATTCATTCACTCTATTAAGTAGAAATGTAGTTGCAAACAGAAGGCGACGGGAAAAGGAATCCAACAAAATCCGTAATAAAATTGTGTTGGTTAAAGTCAAAAATGCATGCAGACTGACTGACAGTCAATTGAAAGGCAGACAGACATTATTAAAAGCAGAATAAAAAAAAATACATAAATTGCTAAAATTTAATAATGATTTAAATTAAATAAGGTTTGTTTTTAACATTGAAAAATAAATTTAGTTTTGTTTTAAAGAAACCAATTTCAGACAAATTGAAAACCAAATTCGTTCATTCCGTGCGTGCCCGTTTGTAATTAGTGCTGCTTGTGCAGAACACACATAAAAAGAATGATATGATAGAGACAGAGGTGAGAAGAGCAAAATGGCCACTCTGGCGCTCATCAAATGACGCAAAACGATAGTGAGAATGTTTAGTTTGAGTTGAGCATTTGCAATCATTAAAATACTAAACAATTAATTTTGTTGTCGAAAATAAGCAACAACAACAACAACAGTAGCAGCAAAGGTGATAGCAATCAAAGCAAGGCAATTGTGGGAGTTCATGTTGTTGGTGAAATAAAATAAATAGTAATAAATTAAATTTTTGTTTAAAGAATTTAAGAATATTTTTAACACGTAACGCAAAAAAAATTTAAGCGAAATAGTTGTAAAATAAACAATTTGAAAACATTTGCCCAAAAGACGGAAATTTTAATAATACATAGTGTTGTATGAGAGAGTTTACAAAATTTTATTTATATAGAAGTCAAGTATCAATTAGAAATTAAGAAAACAATTTCGCAAAAAAACACCGGCACCTTTTCTAGTTTGGGAATAATAACTTCTGAAGATATTTTAAGCAATATATGGAAAATTCCATGCAAAACCCTAAAATAGAACAAGGGATTGTTCAGACACCAAACTCAAAAACTATAATAAATAGACGATTGGCTTGTTTGGTAAATATGTAGCTGACGTTCTCACCAAAGTTTTAACCAGATTGCCGTATGCGAGTATGTGCATCTATGTAACGTTTGTCTAATCAATTTTGAAATTATGTTCTTAAACCAAAATTTTGATTTAATATTAAAAAAAAAAGAAATAATCACATATGCCAATTAGAGTTTTTTATCAATTGCCAAAAGTCAATGAAAAATCGATTTGTCTAACTCATTTGCATTAGGCAGGGGACATGACAAAACTTTTCTAATCGCAAATGGTTGAATTTTTAACAGAAAACGAACAGAACTTTGGAAAAATATCGAACTTGTCTTTTTAATTCATGAAAATTTCAAATTTTTCAATAAAAAAAAAACAAACAAAGAAGTCATTAAGAATTTATTTGACATTTGTGCACATAAATTTTTATGAATTTTGAATAACAATTTGTTGTAAGTTACTAATACGCTCAAATGCACACACATGCAAACACTAATAAATTCATGGCATATTTTTGGACGTGTTCGAGATTCAATATTTCTAAATATGTATGTAGTTATGTATATTTGCAACATGCTTCCTCAGCCACGCCCGCGCCCGCAGCTGATTGAACCTCAATGCATGTTTTGTGGTTAGAAAAATGTTGTTGTTGTAGCTGTTGTTTTAAAATAAATGTCAATGCGGTCAAGCGGTTGGCTTGTCGCGCTTGCAGTTTTGTTATCACTGAGGGTTATTTCCGTTTAAAGGAAGCAGGGGGACGGTGAGGTTAAGTTAGGTTAGGTTTGGTTTTGTTTGGTTTATTTAAGTTTTGCTCTCACATCAATGCAGCTCGGTTTCGGTTTTGAGCGCTAGATGGTGTTGGCATTTACATATGGCGGCGGTTTTTGTTGTAAATTAAATTGTGCGGTTTGCGCAAACATTTACACACACACACACACACATATAGACAAATATGAAAGCAATTAAAAATTTAGTTTTGTAGAAATCATGACACACTCACACACACACACACACGCACACGCACACAGACACGCGCCTGCACGGTTCGACACATGTCATGACATGGCAAATGTTTAAAAAGCACTTAAGGCATGATTTTTATTTTGTTTTCTGTTGTTGTTTTTGTTTTATTTCAACGTTGTTGTTTTGCAGAACTTCAATATGAAATCATTTGTTTTTTTTGTCTACCAAAAATGGCTTTTATAATTGCATTTCGTTCTGGCGCGCCTGAAAGCATGCAACACAAAAGTGCTTTCAATGTCATAATTAATGCTCAGACACGCCCACCGTGAAACTTTTTTTGTGTTGCAATTTTTTTTAGTTTCCTCTTTTTTTACTGCTACTGTTTTTGTTGTTGTTGCTGAAGTGCATAAAAGTTAATGACAAAAAAAAAAAAACAAAAAAATTGTTAAACTATATTCTTTGTTGTTATTGTTTTTTATTTGAGTACTTTGTTCATTTTTTACGTTCATGCTTTTGTGTCATGCAACAAAATAATTTCCTTTGCGTTGCACGGCGTTGTTGTAAGTGCCAAAAAGAGGAAAATAAAGTGAGAAAAAAGCACAGACTTTTTTTTGCTTACTTCAGCTTGAAGCACTTGTGAAAAATTTGTACAAAGTAATGTTAGTTAAGGGAGAAGATCGCTCGGTCGGTGAGTCGGCGGCGGCGGCGGCGTTGTGGAAAGGAGCGAGGTCCTTTTGCTGTGGCATATGACTTGCAATGAAGTGCAAATTGTGCGACAAATGCGCTCAAAGGAGCAATTCACTGTGGCCTCCACCTTGCGTCCTCCGACCCCTCCGACCCCACCCGACCGTTGTCCTTTGCCCTGTTGCTGCGCGCTCCTGTTTGTCTGTTGACTTTCGATGATGCTTCTCTGGTTTTTTCTTACTACTCTAAAGTTTTGTTCTTCATATTTTTAGCACTTCTTCTTCTGCTCTTAAATATTTCGCCTCGAATTGCATACATACTGTATATATATATGTATATAGAAAGGCGCAAACTAACAGCCGGAAGTCAGTTGACGGCAACTTGAAAAGCGCCACCTACACTTGAAGCTTTTGTTGCACTTTTTTATATAAATGCGCTTGGTTTCATTGTTGTTCTTGTTGTTTTTGTTGCCATTTTGGTACACTTTTTTTTCACAAGATTTTAATTTTGTTGTTCTCAAAGTCTTTCTTTTTTTTTTGTAATTGTTTTAGTTTAGTCTCGCTTTTTATACACTTCTATTTTTCTTTTTTCTTTCTTTTGTATTTTTCGCACTCCTGTGTGCCCTTAAGTATGCAAAGTAAATGATACTCGAGCGCAATTTGTGTGCAAGCGCGTGTTGTATTTGCTTCTGTGTTGAGGTGTGTTTGTTTGTTGTCGCTTGTTTGCCTCGGTTTGTGCGTGTGTGTGTGTGTGTGTGTGAGTCTGCTTTACTAATTTTCTTAAAACACTTTTTTATGTGAGATTTTTTGTTTTTGTTTGTTCGTTGTTTTGTTGTTTTTTTTTTTGCAATCTGTTTTAATTTTAATTGCGCATAATGAAATGCCACTCCCTTGTTGACATTTTCAGTATTTTAACTCCGCCATCGCCTTACACAATTGTGTTTGTGTTGATCATTGTTGTTGTCCTTTGGCCGTTTGGCTCTTCCGTGTCATTCACAGAGTGTCATTTGCAAACAAATTAGTTGTTTTCGCTTCTTTTTTCATTAATTAATAGTTTCGTCTGCAGTCCTTGTGCTTCTTTTTTTCTTTCTCGTTTTTGTGTCTTCTTTAATGAATTAGTAGTTCATTTAGTCTCAAGTTGTCAACTTCTTGATGGACTTAACAAAAAATGTTAAATGATTGACGCAAATAAAAAATATGTTAATTACACAATTATAGGCAAGTCAAGTCAAGTGATCACAAAGTGATTAAGAAAAGCTAACGCAATTAGAAGCACAAGTGGCAATGAATTGTTGTAGGCTGATGTGCACATCCTATTATTTTGGCATTGACTGTAAGACAAAGCGTTCCTTTTGGTCATGGGCGCGTAATTGAGCCTCACACTTTGGTTTTGTTTCTCTACTCACTCGTCACTTGTGGTCATGTGCTTGCGCGACTAATGATGCTCTGCTCGCCTTCTTTCTTCCTTTCCTGTTGATTCGGCATGCAAGCCTGAGTGAGAGAGATGATGTTTCATGTAATCGCATATCAGTTTTCATACGAATTGATTTTTTACATTTGTAATCGCGTTTCATTCCATGTCGTTCCGATCCACTGCAATGTAGCCGTTGCCCATCGAAAAAAAAAACAAACCAACAAACACAAAAAAGAAGAACATTTTTCATTTTAATAAATTATCAAAAATTTGTATCATTTGCCAATAATAAAAATGCCATGTGATTGCTGTTTTGTGTTGCATTTGTGTAAATAAATTTTTGAATATGACAAACGATTTTTTTCCAACTTTTTTCATGTCTGCTTAAATGCAAAAAGTAGAAAAAGAAAAAAATGTAAAAAAATGTGCATTGAGTGGTGTTGTTTGCTGCATCGTCGACGTCGTCGTCGGCCAATAAATTCATAATTAATTGTTGCAAATGTTTCATAATGTAATAAACAAAAATTTTTATCTGACTGCGAGCACATGTGCGCGCCATTTTTGATCACGATGACACATGTGTCTGTGTCAAGTCAAATTAATATATTTGTGTTATTTTTTATTTCTTTTTTTTATTGTATTTTTGCGATATATTAAAATGCACAAAGCCAAAAACAGGAAAAAAAAATTTGTAAATTTGTTTACAAGGCTTTTGTGGCCAAAAATGACATATTTAAAACGGATTATTTGAATCTTATTTATTTTACGTGTTATTTTCATATGAATTATATGAGACAGAAGCCAACATTAAAGCTTCGCACATGTTTAAAAACTCATTAAAACAAAATGCATTTTAGTTAAACTTATTTTGAAAATGCAATAACATTTTTCATGCAAACCGAAAATGAAGTAGAACTCATTCGCCGAGCGAGCGCACTTTATCATTAGCAATGAACTCTGCCAGCTGAAGGCAAAGCAGCAGCGCATAAAAGAAAAGCTAAATGGACAAAAAAAGTGCGCCATTTTGTTACCGGAAATTTGCTGAAAAGGTTAAGTTGTAATATTTCGTCACCTTAGCCAAAGTGAGCAAACGAGCGAGTGAGCGAGCTTTTTGAGACCGACGTCGCTACGCTTGAAGGTGATGGTGTGCATAATTTAGCTAAAAGAAAAGGCATTGCGCCGAAATGTGCGCTATAAAAAACATAAAAATGCGCGAAAACGTGAAAACGTGAAAACTCAAAAGGAAGAGGAAGTGAAAAACAAAAAAAAAAAAAAAACAAGAAAAAATTAAACAGAAAACAAAGGAAAATGCTGAATTACCATAAAGTTGGCAAAGAAAAATAAAGCATCGAAGTTCGCTAGTAAAGCAGCAGCAGGCGAAACAAACACACATACAAACACACACTCACACTCATATATGTTGGGAAAAGCATTCATTTCTGCTGTAATAACGCCGGCGTTGGGAAAAAAAACCGTAAAAAAACAAGACTAAATAAAAAAGTCAACAAAAAAGAATGCCGGAAGTCACTTTAACGACGATGTGTGTCTTAGTGTGCGTGTGTGTGTGTGTGTGCGAGCGAGCATGTGAGCAAATGAACGGCAACGAGTTAGTGTTCATACGAATGCATATGAATGAATGACGAAATGAATGAATGAAAGAATGCGCGCCAAAAATAGTACAAAAGCAAGATGGCGACCGACAGACCAACCGATGTATTCATGCGATAGTGTATGAGTTTAAGAGTGAACGACAGACAAAGCGCCCTCTACAGCTGAGTAGGCGTCTGACTCGCTTGCTGCTTGGGTCGCTGATGCTGGGTTAAGAGAAGCACAGCGAAGTGAAGCGCAGTTGAGCATTGTTTGCTTACGACTTCTTTGCCCCCCGCCCCTCTTTTATTTTCTACAACATTAGCGTTATTTTTTTCGGTTTTCTTCGTTTTGTTGTTTTATATTTGGCAAGCTTCTTTGCTTTTTCCATCTACTCTCGTGACTGTTAGAATTGTGTCTATAGCTGGCAGCTAGCGAAGGCACACATACACTCACGTACATATATATACACGCACCTTCACAAACAAAGCAAGAACACACGCCTTGTCGACATGTCTCTTTCCTTTTGCCTTTAAATTTAGTTTGCTTAAAATCGCTGAGTTTGGTTTGTCCCTATGTGTGTGTGTGTGTTTGTGCCATGCTTTCTTTTTTTCACATTTTGGGCATTTGTGTTTGCACGCTTGTAAACAAGTTACAAACAGACGCCGGGATTTTCTCAAACAACAGTTCCAGCATCAGCATCAGACCAGCAGCAACATCATCGTCGTTGTCGTCGTCGTGGTCGTCTGACCAAAGTCCTTTGCTAGTCTGGTCTGGTCTGCGCTCATGCATCTTCCTTGTTTCCTTCCGCTGCTTTAGTCAGGTGTCCTGCTGCGTTTACTGAGCGCAATTTATTTAGTGCAACGTCTGTTGTTGCCGTTACTATTGTTGTTTTTGATGTTGTTGTTGCTGTAATTGCTGTTATTGCAGGCACGTGTGTGTGTGTGTGTGTTCGTGTGCGTGTTTGTTCATTGTCATTGTTTGTACAGTTTTCTGACTACTGGCATGAGCAGCATGATGATGACTCCAAAGCAAAATATGCTGTAGAAGGATATTTTTTGTTTTCTCTGCTTCTTTCTTTCTTTCTTTCATTCTTCGTTTCACTGGCTTGTAGATAAATATCCTTTGGCGCAAAAATGTGGTCACATTTTGTTGTTGTGTGTTGTGTTGTTTTGTTCTGTCCCAGCATTTTATCTAACTATGACTATGATTGTTTTTTTGGTTTTACTCTTGTGTATTTTTCAAAGTGCACGCGTTGAGCACTTGAAATTAAGCAAAGTGTTATTAAAGATTCAATGATTTAAGTAAGTTACATCTTAAAGCCAAAGTTGAAATTCTTTTAGTTTAAATTGAAACTCTAAAAATTCGCGCCAACACAAAGTGAGACTATCACTGCTATGCGTGGCAATTTTTACCATTATCAAAGTGAGATCAATGAATAATATCAAACTTTGAGCTCTAAAGTTATGACTCAAAGTCAAATCAATGCATAACAGTTTACCGTTTTGTCATAAAATACCTTTTGGTGTAAAAAACGATTCAAATTCACTTCAACGTTTTTTATTTTATTTTGTTTTAAGCTTACAAAGTTTCGTTGTAAACGTGAAAAAAATGTCAGGCAACTCAATAATATTCCACATGTCCAAAAGCATATAAAAATTGCCTGAACTTTTCTGAACACTTTCATTGCTACTTGGGAACTTAGCAGAGCGCCAAGTGACAGTTTCGCATTGCTGCTGAGGCTTTGCATATCTGCTGCCGCACCCACACGCGAGTGGGCGGGGGGAGACAGCAAAGTAACAACAAAACTAAAAAAAAAAACAAGAAAGGGCAAAGAAGACACAAACTAATGCTGAGCAAAGTGATGTGCAGTGAAGTTATGAGCCGTTGAGTAGACAACTATGATGGCAGTGATGATGATGATGACGATGATGTTGTTGTTGGTGTTGTTGTTGATGTGTTTAGCTGCAGGTTGTTGCTGTTGCACATGCCTTGTCTCAATATGGCAACAATAGTTGTCTGTCATGGCTTCTTCCTGCTTGGCACATATGTTTGCATCTCTCTCTCTCTCTCTCTTTCACTCTCTTCCTACCAACGATGTGCGTTATAACAATTGTAGCCGAAATAACAACAGCAATAAATGCCACTGTTGCTGTTACTGCAACTCAACGCTGAATGAAACAATAACAATCGAAAAAGCAACAACGACAACATAACAATAACAAAAACAAAAACAAAGAAGCAGTGGAAATGTATATGACAAGCTCAGCTCAACACTCATACAATTGAACTCATTGCATTTAGAGTGTAATAGTGTGCGTGTGAGTGTGTGTGTGTGTGTGCGTTTGCAGTTAAGGCTTACTGGTGGCAGCGAGTTTAGAGTTGAGGGAAAATGTGTTGGAAATGAGAAAATATGACAAGCAGACATGCAGAAACAAAATGCAGAGCGACGACGAACATTTATGAGAAAAGCTTTGGTAGGTCGGATGGGGGAGCGTTGGTGTGGCAAGACAAACATAGACGTGAAGTAACATATTAGAAAAAGGTAGTCACAAATACACACACACACACACACACACACACGGTACAGTTGTTAACCCACACATGTGCAACAAAGATAAATTGCAAATAAGACGACTTTGGCAAAGGCAAAGGCATCGGCGACGTAACGATTCATAGAATCAGACTTGTTTCAAATTGCCGGTGCTGCTGCCACTATCGTAGTCGTAGTCGCAGACGTAGTAACAGTCATGCGATTGCCTCAATAGTATGCTATTTTTGTTAGAGTGGCAAGTGGAAGAGAGAGAGAAAAAAAAACAAGGAAAATATTCTGTCATGATGAAGAAAAATGTCGAGCTTATGAAACGAAAACATTCAGAATGTTGTGCTGTGCAAGTCTTGTCTTCTGTTTAGCTTATGACGACTTGCCAAAGGAAAGCACGCGCAATGAACAGACACACACACACACACACACACATGCAAAAACAACAAACGTTACACTTGGGAGTGTTGCAAAAGTCGTTTGGAAAAATGAAAAGCAAGAAAAATGGAGTTCTGCTGGAACGGAAATTGCAATTTCTTCAAAAGCAGCAACACAAAAAAAAAAAAAAAAATGAAGAGAACCGAAGGAAATGAAATCTAAATTGCGTATAAAAGCGGCCTTAAATGTAACGGCATTTAAAGCTAACAAATTTCGCAAACAGTGTTGGTAAATGAGCGCCTCAACAAGAAACAAGAAAGTCTGAACAATTTCGGGAGACAACAAATGCTAATGAACTACAAACTATGCTCAGATATTAAAACAAAATATTATTTATATTTCGAATAGCTTTTATTTTTGTTTTTTGCTTTTGGTATTTCTGCCTATCAGCAACAGCAAAGTAACTGTGGTTAGTGGCGTACGTAAATGTCAACAAATAAAGATTTATTCATATTTGCATTCAATATTGCAACAATATAAAAATCCAAAAAAAGAAACAAAAATGAAAACTCAAATATTTTAAATTAAATTTAACAAATAAATAAATCTTTATAGCAATAGCAACAACAAATAGTTATTCATATACACATTCACCAGATTATATCTCTTCATTTCCACAAACAGATACAGTCGCATATTGTATAAACATACGTACAGACTTTGTGTTGCCAGGGTGTGTGTGTGTGTGTGTGTGTGTGCACCCTTGCTTCATACACAGCAGACATCACCTTAATGCACAAATTGCGTATCTATGCAAATCAACATTTGCATTTATTTTTTTGAGGTCGTATATGAAAAAATATTTTTGTTATGCTTTAATTGGACAGCTTTTCATTATGCACACAAGCACAGACACACACACACACATACTTTTCATATGAAAATATTTTTACCACAAAAATATGAACAAAAAGCAAAAACAAAATAAGAAATGACCGACCAAGTGACCATTTATTTCAATCACTGAGGGAAAAATG
This sequence comes from Phortica okadai, assembly GCA_034638295.1. Taxonomy (NCBI): domain Eukaryota; kingdom Metazoa; phylum Arthropoda; class Insecta; order Diptera; family Drosophilidae; genus Phortica; species Phortica okadai. The sequence continues at coordinate 37,516,017 of CM067849.1, forward strand.
CACATTCGAAGTGTTATAAATAATATTTGTCTATTTTACTCACCAGCAACAACAAGAATTTAATAGTGCAGCTGTCAATGTTGTTGTTCTTATTGTTGCTTTGATTTCACTATTCAAATGCTTTTTAGCAATAATTTAAACAACTGTTGTTGCAATAACAAACAAAAAAAAAAAAAAAAAAACAAAAAATGAAGCAAAAAATCATTGTGTCGCATAATGCGCATTTTTGTTGTTGTTGTTTGTTTTCTTCTTCTTCTTGCCGTTATTATAAAATGTAAAGCTAAAGACAAGAGCAAATGTTGCTGCTGTTGCTGGTGTTAAAATTTTTAGTCAGAACTGTCAGCCCGCCCCTGCCGCCCCTCTACATCCACATCTGTCTTGTGGTCTAATAGAGTTGTCGCTTCGCTGGCTTTGGTTTTGTAGCTTGTGGTATGTTATGGCATTGACGTTGGCTCAGAGAGTGTTGAGAACTGTCACGAATGTGTTGCATTTTTACGCTCTAATAATATTGTTGACAGATTTTCAATTATCCTAACGATGCTCAGATACAGTTTGTATGCATGTGTGCATGTGTGCGTGCTTGCATCGAAATGTTGCATGCTTGGTTGAGAATGTGTTGGTTGGCATTTCTGTATGCTTGCTTGAGCGATTTTCTATTTCTTTAAATTAATTTAATGTGTGGAAGAAAACAGAAAAAAAAACTCACAAAAATAAATAAATATTTTTTTAAAGAAAAGATCATTTTAAATTTTCGTTTGATAAATAAAGGAAGAAAAGTAATCTACATATGACATAATGTACGATACAATAAAGGAGGTTATTTATTATTTTTAAAATATTTGCCACAATTGAAGCACAAGAATTGAAATATCTTGAAACAAAAGTCAATTCAAAGAGCAAAGCGAATGTAATAAAAAGAAAATATCTTCTATTATTTTGTATGAGGAACAACTTCACTTAAATAACTTTTCTCATGCATAGCAAAGTAATCAGCATCTCACCATCAGGCTGAATCGCCGCCACCTTAGAATCATCAGTATTCATGTCGTTCGCGTTTACAGTCAAGGATACGTTTAAAAACTACACTCAATTAAATTCAATTTAAACAAACAGCTACAAACATCAACCCCGCATTGTCCCATCGCACCATCGTCCCATCGCTTCATCGATTCATTGTGTAAGCCACCACAACGAGTGTGCCAAAAGTAGTATGACGCTTGAACGCCTAAAAGCCGACAAACGAAATACTTTTAATTCCACAACAATAAGCACTCAAAATCACATTAGCGCAGCAACGACAAGCGCACTTCTCGCCTCTCCTCTCCTCGCCTTCCCTCAGCTCAGCTCAACTCAACTCGACTCAGTTTGGCGCTCAGTTGTCGGAAAGGAAAAACAACTTTTATGAAAACATGTCATGCATATACTGATGAGTTTGTATTCCTTCACGGCGCCTAAAAGCTGCCTACAACAACAACAAAAAACACAACAACATGAAGAATGTTTGGTCTTGTCGTCGTTCCTGTTACTGAAGCAGCCATGCCGCCATCGACATATCGATGTCGTCGTCGTCGTCATCGCCATCATTCGTTGCCTGTTTGGCAGTTACATCAATCAATTCTTCGTTGCTTTCGTTTTGCTTTTTGTTGATGTTTTGGCTTTCAAGTCGCGTACATTGCAATTTGTTTGTTGGTAAAATGAAAGAATCGAGAAAAAAAACGTGTCTGCTTTAAGGCGTAGCAGCTTAAAATACTTTGAATAGGCTGAGTGTGTTGTGTGTGTGGCGCTGTTGAAAATTTTTTCTCCTTATAGGCAACAAAAGTAACAACAACACAAAAGTTAAGGCTGATTTTGAGCCTTCATATGCTTGGTGTTACTTTTAATGTATTTTCAGCACGTTTCTTTACATACAAGGCGCCGAGACGTTGGTTCTGGCAGTGCGGGGGGGGACGACCGAACGAGTAAGACGATGACTCAAATCGAAACAAGCAAGCCACAAGAATATGTGACTTTTGTACACATACACCCATACCCATGCCCATTGATATGAACGCCACTGTATCATCAGCAGTTGCGGCTCTTCTATTGATATAGAAATCGATACCAAAATACATACAAACAATATTGTATATTTTGGTTAGGCATCAGTTTTTCGATACACCACACCACCCCCCTCCCCCTCACTCCTCAATTTTGTGTGCATTTCTTCCGCTCTGTGCATGTGTGTGCGTTTGTGTGTGTTGCTGAGCCCCAACATTTTCTTCCTTCAACGCTTTGGGCGGTAATTTTCTGCTTTTACAACTTTTGCCTTACGTCGCCGCCCACCGCCCACCGTGACGCCCCCCAGAAAAGCTCAACACTTTGGTGTTGAAATAATATTTTGCCATTTTTGCTTACAGCTTCTTTGCGCGTTTCCTTCCTCTTCACGTCTTGTATCGTATCTTTATTTGGCTGGCTGATGTTGTTGTATTAGTCGCACATATGCTCATCTATTTGTTGCTCTAAACGAATTTACATTTTTATGTCAAACTCGATTTTTCGCATAGTCTTTGCCAAAAACAAGAAAACGATAACGGAAGGAATAAAAAAAGAAAAATGAAAGCAAAAAAAATGATTTGATGCAAATTAATGACAGCTTCTTGTCTATTTCCATGTAATGTCTGTCGTCTGCGACATCGTCAGGCCTTGAATGCTTCTTACTGTCGCCCGTTATTTTTTTTTTTTTTTTGTCGTTTTTTTCAGCTCCTTATTTGGGTTCCTCTTTCGCTTGTACGGTTGCTATTTTATAGATTTATGCAAATTTTTAATGGATTTTTAAGTAGGCCTTAAATTAGGCAAAGAAAAGCAATTTATTTGAATGATGTTGATTTTTTTGCTCCTTTTTTTAACATAAGGCTTCTTTTTGCTGCTTTCCTTAATCATTTCACTTTGATTGGCTTCCAGACGCAGACAACTGTTTTCTTCTTTTAATTTGTTTATCAAATTCGATATAAAATATTCTTTGTTAATTTATTTTAATTTAATTTAATTAAATTTGTGTATTTCTTCTTCTCTTTTTAGGTAAGTCTTGATTGCCTTGAAGCGTTCATACATAAGTGTATTTGCACAGCAAGTGAAGTGTTGAGTAAAAGTGATACTTTGATTTTCAAGTCAATTAAATTAAATGCATTGATTTGTATCTAATTTTTAAAATATTAAAATATTTTATTCTTCCATTTTGCAATTATTATTTGTCAAATTCGTATTTGTTTAATATTTCAATCTAAAATTACATAAGCTAAACAAACATGTTGAAACTAGTAAATCGTGGCATTAGAGTGTACTTAGTGTGCTGCGCTGCTGGCGCCGCTGCTGCCTCTGCTAAGCCGCATTGAGTGGGATTAGACTTTAACTACCGCAATGTGATTACCGCTAAGACAGTTGCGTGGGCGGCTGTCAACGTCGCAACGCATAAACCTTAAATTACTGACCATAAATTAATCAAGAAGAAGCTTACACACTCAAAGCACATACATACATATAAACAAAAACAAAAGAGAACTGAAAAAAGTGTCTATAAAAGTAAAAAAAATCCAGAAAAAATAGAAATGAAAAAAAACTGAGGCTCAGTGCTTTTAAGCTACGTAAATGACATTTAATTTACTTTAAACTTTCATTTACGCACCAATCATCGTTGAGAATGTCGTTCGGTCGGTCGGACGGTCGGTTGGTTGGTCTGTCCTGTCGTTCAATCGTTGGTTCTGCGTCACCCTGAAAATAAACAACGGAACGAACGTCGAGCAGTTTCTATATTCTGCCCAACGCTTAGGTACAGTCAGAGGACGATGATGACGACGATGATGATGATGACATGCACAGACAACAAACGCCTCACCTTTGTTTAACTTTACTTTCGCTGCAAAGTTTTCCGACATTTCATTTCATGTTGCCTACATTTGTTTTCTCTCATTTGAGGGGTTTTCCCTTTATTTTTTTCCCCCTCAGCGCTTATTACTATTTACTTTATTAATTTAAGTGTTTTGGCCACAGGCAAACAACAACAAATGAGACAATGTAACGTAGTATGGTCTGGTATGAGCCAGAGCCTGGCTAACACAAGGATAACGACCAATAAAAAAAAATTGGGGCGAGCCGAGAGCGAAAAAATCCAACAAAAATATTACCACAAAATGTAATATTTTGCTCATCATTTCTATTAAAGGGAAATATTTACACAACGTAATGAAAATATATGTCGGTGGTATGATAATGTAGTGGCGCCACTAAGTATGCAGCAAAAAAAAAATGTTTCATAAATTAAATGTAAATGTGTTGGAAGCTCTCTTTTATGATTTCTAACACGCAACAAGTTTTGTTGCTGCAAAGTGCTTTAATTAAACGTTTTTATGCAACACTGTCGAACATGTTTTGATGCTCAATATAAGAATAACAACAACAACAACAACAAGAACAACACTATCAGCTCTTAATATAATTGTGTGCTTTGGGCTTGAAAATTATAGAGTCTCTTATATGGCACAATTTTCCTCGTAATCACAATTAAATAACAGGAAATAAACTGTTGCATACCTTGTGGCTCGCCAGTTTAACTGCCTGTAATTACAGTCATTTCTTCTATTGAAGAACTTTTGCAAATGTTTGGTCAAGGGTTGCCTTCAACACACACACATACACACACACACACACACATATACTGGGGCAACATGATTGCCATTTAATTTTATTGTGTTTGCCTCGCAGCCATTTCCGACTTTGGAGGACAGTCAAGATTGTTATTTACTTTTAATTACTCAAACCACTTGAATTTCAAGAAGACGACAATCGAAATTGTTCATTTGTGTAAGTATCGTTTTTTATTTAGTCTTTGTTTTTATGCTGTGGTTTGAGAACGTTTTTATTGTACGAGGAAGCAATAAGTGACAATTTATATGTTGGGGTTTACCAACACTGCGCTGTAATTTTATAGAGCTCTATGCTCTCTCACACTATCCGTCTCCCTCTCCCTTCAATGTGAAGTCATGCGCTGCTTAAGATTTGTTATAATTTCATATACAATTGGAATGCCCAACCGTTATGTCCTTTCGTTTCTGTTTCTGTTTTTGTCCACTAAGAGCTACACACGTTCAAGTTCACCTGCAAATATTTCACAAATAAGCGAAGCTATTAAATAACCGAAATGTCTAAACTGCTTGGGGCACTTCTTGCTACACACACACACACACACACATACACATACACACACATACACACACTTAAAATTTGGACCCTCCATTAAATGTTTTGTTTGTCAAATGTTTGTCATTTGTAAATGTCAAATGGTGGTCGAGCGCAAATTTTACATATGTACATGATGAATCTGCTGATGATGGTGGTGATGACGATGATTATAATAATGTTGATGAGCATGAGTCCAATGAGGACAACGAAGCAGCGTTGTTGATGTTGACAACAAGGAAAAGGTTACTTCAACAGACGACAAACTCCGAGATCCAGGAAGTTATTTGTGGCCAATGCCATCATTTCTTGCCTGCCTTGCCTTCTGTCAATGTCGTCGTGGCATATCAAAGACATGCCAGTTGCTTGTGTCTACAAGTAAGCCAAGACCTTCTTCGTCTTCGCATTTTTCTTCTACTACAGCGTCCTCTTTGCCTTTAACATCACTTGTTTCGGTGTGTGTGTGTGTGTGTGTGTGCACGCTCCTTCCTTGCAGCGTTTAAAGTAATTTCCGTTGTGCCTTAAGCGCAATTATCTGTTACGCTCATTTGAACTCAACTCAACTCAACTTAGCTCACCAAAGACTTGTCGCTCATCATTCGCATAAATCTGACATTTAAATATTTACTTGCGTCAACTTGTGACATTTTATTCATTAAAAAGAAATGAAATTGTTGCTGCTGCTGCTGCTGATGATGATGATGGTGGTGGCGACGAAGTAGCAACCCTCACTCACCCCTAAATGCCTTGACTGGCTCGACTGCTTTGTTATAATTTCTGTGCTGTTTTTGAAGCAAGCAAAAGTGGTCTTGGTCGTCGGTCGGTAGGTCGTTCCCGTCATTGTTGCTTTGTCTTCTGCTACTGTTTCTGTTTCTGTTGCCTTTTTATTGTGCGTTGCCTGAAAATATGCTATATTAATAATAACGTTTTTATGTATGGGTCGGATCGCTTTGCATACATGTCCGTCTGTTCGTCTGTCTCTGTCTTTGTGTATGTATATGAGTAAAAGGAGAAGGAGAAGGTCGCAAGCACTTCCTTTGCTTTATTTTTCAGTCAACTTACGTTGTTGTCAACCTCACCGACATTTTCTTTTTTGTTAGTTGAATTTCTCGCGGTCTTTTGTTTGGCATTTTATTATGAAAAGCAGCAATCATTCCTGTTGTTCGTGTTGCTGTTGTTGTCATTCTTTGTTGGGCTACTTTGCGTTTCATGCGCTCCTTTGACTTTCTTTGCTTCACTTCCGGTTCTGGCATAACGCTCACGCCCAACTCGTGTACATGTTTCTTCTTTATTTTTGAGGCGACAGGAACTTTTGTTGTGTTGTGCCTTCACTTTTTGGGTCCTTTAGAATTTCATAAGCATCGCAATTTTTGACAGTTCGTTTTCATTTATACTCTCTTTTCATATTTTATTTTATGCTTAGATTTATTTCATCTAAAATGGCATCATTTATCAACGCCTTTGGGGCATTTCATGCCAACCGAATTGGTGGCGCGCGTTGCTCCTGCCAGCGCTTCTGCTTGTTCGTTCGTTGACTCTTTGTAAATTTGTATATTTTTAATGTAATGAGATTATTACGTAATTAGTGCAGTTTTTTTTCGGGTACAACGCTCAAACACGATACTTCTTTGACTAGAAACAAGTTGTTGGAGTGAGGGAGAGCGCAAGATGGCGCTGGTAGAAGACATATTTGTAGAATTTATACTTTGACAGATAATTTATTTCCGCTTTAATTGGGTTTGGTTTCGCCTTGCTTGCTTGCTGTATCTGTAAGCGCTTCCCAAGCGTCAAAGCATGAAAAATGCCTTTCTGACTTGACTACCTACAAATATTTTACTATCTTGAAAATGTTTTGCAATTAATTTTTGGCTTTTGGTTACAGAAGTAAAGCACTTTTTGATAGCCGTAAGCATAAAATTACTGAGCTGCGGAGAAAAAACACACACAATAAAGTTTTGAGTGTAGAGCACATAAGACACAAAACAACTCAGTCAGAGTTCGAACTGACCCCGAGACCTCTGAATCGAATCAGAGCCGTGCCATGCTGTGCGCTGTGCTGTGCAGTAAAGTTCATGAAATATTTTGCATAATAAAATGACAGGCATTCATTAATAGACATGTACACACGGAGCGAGAGCACAATAGTAAGACGTAAGACAGAGAAAAAGAGATGACTTAACTTGGCTTGGCTTGGCTTGTGTGTTTGACGACTTAACATAGAAGCAACATGAGCAGCAACTGCAGCAACAGCAACAACAACAACAACAATGATGGCTCGCAACATAAGGCATGCAAAAACGCTTAAGGACTCAGTAAACAAAGATGATGGCAAAGCATTCATGCAAACCTACAAACTCACCTAAAACTCACTATACATGTGTGTGTTTGTGTATGTGTGTGCGTATTTGAAATTTCTGCAATTCGAAAAGTGGTTGACTCGACAAAGCAGCAAACAACTTTTGGCTAACAGCAAATAATAATAAACTTAAAAGCAAATCATTATTAACACTGAAGTGTGCAAGCCAACAGTCGGGCAGGCTGGCTGTGGCTCCCTGGCAGTAAGCCTGGCAAGCAGCTAAGAGCAGGCAGATATTCAAGTGCTAGGAAAGAAGTTCTTCTGTTGCATCATGCAGGTTTTTATATTCTTGCAAGAGTATATTAACTTTGTCATGAAGTTTGCAACGCAGACGAGATGACATTTCGCACTATATAAAGAATATATATTCTTGACGAGACGAGTTCATACAGTCATGTCCGACTGTCTCGAAAAACTTTAAACGCAGAAAATTTTCTTATTCTTGCAGACAATTTGTGTGTAAAAATAACCATAATCCGATAACTATAGCATACATAGAAACGATCGGTCAAAAGTTAGGATGTTGCTTAAAAACGCTTTGATTTCAAAGCTATCACCTGCTCAAGAACATCTTGGACATCTATAAAGACACTCCCCGAGATTGGTGAAGATCGGATATAGCTCCCTTTTTTTTTGTTAGTCCTTGACTAATTATATTGCAAAGTTTCATAAGAATCGGCGATAAAGGCGTGGCACTGTCCATATAGAGAAAAACTTGAAAATGCGATTTCTCTGTAGGATGACGAGATAGACGATCGCAAAATGAAGTAAAGAAAGTATAAGAAATAATAATTCGGCGAATGCTCGCAAGAGTATATTAGTTTCGGCAATGCTGAAAATGGCTCCCTTTTGATTTTTTTTTGTGCTTTTCTGTTTCAGATTTTTGTAGTAATTATTAAAAAAGTTGTGCATGTTCGCTCTTCTTCTTCTTCGTACACCGTTGGCTTCGTTCAAGTTGAAGTGCAATGCAAACAGCCGAACAAGCAAAGTGCCAAGCAGCCATCGTACAGCAACCTTAAGGCGCTCAGTATTAAGCACATTTTTACATTACAACAACTCAAGTGTTCAAGCAGTCAGGACTCTTTTTGCAACATGCTTAATTTTGCATAGTGTTGAGGACGTTGCAAACGAAAGTGAAACTATTTTGAATGAAGGCTTATGCTTATCTAAGTTATTCTTGTTGTTGATATATGTGTGTGTGGTGAGTAAATAAACTCACAAACACACACACGATTCTATATTGCTTGTGTAAAGCTTGTTGCACAGTTTTAGGCAACGCCCCTTACCGCCTTCCCTGAGTATTTTTTCCCCCTTTTTTGCCGTTACAATTTTGTAAATTGAGTTTGTTTTTTGGCAAACTTTCAAATTAATTTGAACGTTGAAAAACAATGAACTCTATTGACTTTCTTTAGCATGTGTCGATAATGAAAGGTGCAGCGTGACGTGTGAGTAACATTTTAAAGTTGTGTGAAGGACATCAAATGTAAATGCCTTAAACAACTTTACAAGACCGAAGACGTCGCCTTTCTGCTTGCAAATTTAATTTTAATTTTAAGCTAAAATTTGAAGTTCAACTTTGCTTTGCCATTCTTAAAGCATTACACTCACACAGCCATAGAAATATAGAAACAAATTTGTTTACAACTTATCCTAGACGAGCATAACATGGCATACTTTCAGGCTGACATTATGCGGCCATTTTGTTGCATGCTCTTGCTTGTTGTTGTACACCTTTTTTGAAGGCAAAAAGTTTGATCAAGTCAAGCAACAAGAACTCTCTCTCTTGGCATGGGCAGAGGAAGTGAAAGAGTAGAGGAGCCTCTAGTGTAGAAGCAGAATGGAAGGACGGTCGGAAAGAACCGTGAGGGCAAATCAAACAGCATAAAACATGAAAGCACAAATTCCTTTATTACTTTTACTTGCCGCCGCCCTCCCCTTTGCCAACTCACCGTCGTCGTCCGCCATTAGCCAACGTCGTCGTCGTCGTCGTCATGAACAAAATCAGACGCACACAAGTTGAAATTTGTGCCCGAGTTCGTTCACTTTGCTCAGCTCACTTTGATATTATAATCAAAATATGTGCGTGGCGCAAAAATTGTTCGAATCACAACAACAACAACAAAAAAAAGGAGAGTAAAAAATGTGGGCCATCAGAAATTGTTGAGAGTTTTACAAAAAAAAAAAAAAAGAAGGGATTGAAGTTTGAAAATGAAGCATTAATGAAAAAGAAAAATTAATTTTATGCTCGAATTACTACAACTTCTTGTTGTTGTTATGTGCGGGTACTACTGTACATTGATATTGGTGGGTTGATGATGATGATGGTCACGATGACGACAACAAGAGCTATGGTAACTAAGCAAATTGAAATCCTTATTTTTTATGTTTTTTCGATTTGTTCTCGTTGCTGCTTCGCTAACATTAGGCATGAAAAATCTCAAAGCAGAGCAAATATTAAATCTGATGTCGTGTCAGAGGGTTCAAGTGCGGTCTGAAGCATCAAATAAAAGGGAGCGCAAGAGAAAATCGAAGCTAGATGACTCTAGAGAGACAAGTTTTTGCCAACAAATCTTCCATAGTTTTCTATTTGTTTATTTTTTTTCGCCTGCTTGCTAACTAACGTCACTTCCGGTTGTCAATGGTGACTTTTTGTGTCGTTTGGAGCATGTAATCCTTGGCATGACCAACTCAAGCATAAGCCTTAGCGATGAGGTTTGAACCAGAGTGGTTGTTGTTGTTGTTTTGTTGTAGTCGTAATGTCATTAAACTTCATAAACACATGACATTTGCCGTTGCCGTTTTTCTCCGCAGTTAGTAAGCTCTGCTCTTCCGGCACACTTAAACCCTTTCAGTCATTGGCTTATGTGTTTGTGTGTGTGTTGGTCTATGAAAAGCGATTAAATGCTCAAGTGCATTGTTATTTACATTCCTCCTTTTCTCTCATCTGCTTGAGAGCATCAAAAGGAGCTCAACATAATTAGCCAAGTATGATTGTCAGTTGTTGTTATTGTTGTCGTCGTCATCGTATATGACCTAAGCTGTTTATAGTTGAAATGAATTTTGCATTAAAGGATTTATGAATATTTTGTTGGTGGGCTTCAGTATCGTCCAACAACACCAAAACGGAAATTTAAAATATTTTATAAGCTTTTAAGCGAATCAGAAAAAAAAGAAATATTAAATAATTGTGAAAACTTTATTTATTGTATCTTCTTTGAGCAACTTTTGATATTTGTGATAAAAATTCGTACTGTTCCAATTATAAAAGCGAAACACAAAGTAAAGGAAAACGTGACAGTAAATATGAATGCAAAAGAACGGTCAATAGTGTTCCGTTGGCCTTAAATGTTCAGTCAATCGTTTGTTCATTCGTTCGTTCAGATGAATTTGTTTATTAACTTGCTCATTCATCGTTCTTTTCCTTGCCATTATCGAAACTGTGAAGGTCAATGCAGGAGCATTGGTCAAGCGGAAGTTGGCAACATTGGTCCATGTTTGCAGCCGTGTGCTCCTCTTTCTCTCTCTCTAGCTTTCTTTTTTGCATTCACACTGTCGCATTCATTGTCTATGTAACTAAACACATGTAACTTTTATCAATGCCAAAGCGAAAGCCAACGAATGTCGTTTGTTGCTTTTCCCCTTTATCGTTTGTTATCTTGTCCAGAATTCTATACAAATACAGTTGCAGTATTGTTGGCTACTGCATAGAGATATTGTTTGTTCGCTTTCGATTCTTTTTTTGGCATCTGTGTGCGTGTATGTGTGTTTACTACACTAACACACATTCGCTGCATGATGACCGTTGCCGCCTTAGTTGGTTGGTTGTCCTGTTCGGTTGCTTGTTGTTGGTTGGTTGGTTGGCTGGCTGGCTGGCAACGACGAAAATGAAGGACAGGACATTGTTGGCTGGTGTGGTGGCAACTTTGTTTGTTCAACCATCGAGTTGATGATTTCCGAATGCATTTCATTATGCACAACTTCCGGAAATTTCATTGCGGTTTCATTGTGCAAATGACGGAAATGTATGTCTGTCTATAAGCAAACCACACTTGCTCTCTCTCTCTCTCTTTCTCTTTCACACTACTCGCCAGCTCTCTTTTGCACTCTCACGCGTATGTGTTGAAACGTGCACGTACGAACATGTTCACTGCCGAATTTGAGATTTATGCATTGAAGTTGTTCTTTTTTTTGCACATTTGGCTGTGTGTGTATTTGTATCTGTATCTGCATGAGTGTTTGAGTGTCTGTGAGCATTGTTTGTCACATACAATAGAAAAGACAAATTTTTCAGTATATTTTTTTGTTGTGTGAGTTTTCAAAAGTGAACTGAAAATTGAACACTTTCTGGTACAGTCACGCCATCAAAGTTTTTCCTTTTTTTTGTCATTTGGGAATGAAATGTTTTTCGATACTTTATAAAACTTGTAGTTGTAGTTGTTGTTGTTGTTATTTTGACGCACTTTATTGCCACTTTATTAGTTGCAGCATTTTCGAACAGTTGCGCAACCCGTTATGACGCCCACAAGTATGCCACAGCAAAATGAACTTCTCTCCTCTGTGCAATTCAATTTGCAGTCATATAAATATTCATAAAATACAAGAGATACAAGAACGCTGAGCTGCAAAAAACAACAACAAAAACAAGCATAAGTTGAATACGATTTACGCTAACTAAGCGTTTGGCAATCTGCATAGTATACTTTTCGGTTGATGCACTTATTCAGTTGCATTTTGTGCTGAATTTGCGGAAGGCATGCTGGGAACAATTATGCCAAAAATCTTAATAAAGCACCTAAAAGCAAGCAGGCAGGCAGGCAAGCAAATAATGCACAAAACAACAATATGCTGCAGCTGCAACAGCAGCGTGGTGGCAAGGATATATGATGCCAACGAGCAGCCAGCCAAAAAGTATGCTACGTATATATAAAGTGGTGAAAATCTAACTGCCTAGCTTGACTGCCACAGAGTTCACTGACAGACAGACGGACGAATGGGTGGGCGTACGGACAGAGGAACGGACGGACGGATGGACGGACGGATGAACATGCAGTCAGGCAGGCACTCAAATTTTTCGCAAGCAAAATAACAGCAAAAATTAATAATGTGCAAAGTGAAGAATGTTCAGAGCTTATGTTGTTGTTGTTGTTATTGTTGACGTTGTTGATGTTCGAACTGTTGTTCTTGTTGCTGTTGTTGTTGCTTTTCATGTAAGTATCCATTCGCTTGATCGCTGCAATGCTCTATTGCAATATTTTTTCCGCAAGGCACACACACTCACACATACACACATACTCACTCAACATGTTGCCAATTTGCCAGACATATGAAAAATACCAAAGCGTCAAATTGTGTGCACTTTTTTTTTCGTTCACTTTTTTCGCCTCTCTGCATTCGGTGCCTTGCTACGTCGAGCGTCACTGTAACCGGATACAGAGATTATGCAACCACATTTCCGGCTTTGGCTTTGGGCGCCTGCAGGTACCTGAAACTGACGGACGACAAGCGGTGGCTGTCATTATTTATTGTACTCATGTGCGGGTGTGTGTGGGTGCGGATTTAGTGGTCAAGTAGAATGCTACCTGGCCCGCCAGCCCATGATGCGGCTATGAGTCAAGTCGAGTCCGACGTGGAGTAACGGAGAGTTGGAAAACTTTAAAACTCAACATTGTCGTTGTTGCAATCATTGTACTCGTCATCGCCAGAAGAGTAGGGCTTAGAGGGGGGCGGGGCAGGCCCTAACGCCATTAATATTATTTCAATTGCTTCACTTGCGGTTGAGTTGACTCGTCTGACCGGGTTTGTTCGCCATGTATGAGTGTACGTCTGTGCGCCTAACAGAGCTGCTTGTAATATCTTTAACACAGAAACAGAAAAACAGTTCCTACATGGAAATCATATATTTTTGTATGCAATGTAAATTTTTACACATGATTCTTAACTTAAAAACATGTGAGAAAATATGAAAAAAATTATTACAAAATACCACAAATTAATCATGAAAATAAAATGCTATAAAAAGTGTCGAAAATTTGCTGTTGACAAACGCTTTTTGTGACTATAAAAAATGACTTAACCCTCATACACACACACACACACACGCACACGAACGTAGAAAGATAAAACCTTTTGTGTATGACAACATTTACGGTGTTGTTTTTGTTGTTGTTGTTGCGGTGACGATGGCGTCTTTTGTTGCCATTGTTATCATTATTATCAAGCTGTCATTTTAAATGACATTTGCCATATATTATTTATGTAAAAATACAAGCCAAACACACACACACACACACACACACACACCAACACATGCTAACATATCTGTATAGGCAAATATAAAAGCATGAAAACAATAAAGGACCTCAATTCTTGAAGGCAAATACCAAGAAGAAGAAGGCGTAGCAAAAGCAATAAATGCTTTGTCATTTTTATTTTCGTGCACACACACACATAGATACTTAAATATACATTTTTACGCACAGATACTATCCGTTCAGATACACACACACACCTACACAGCATAGCGTATTGCCTGAGTAAGTGCTTTCGATTCACATGCATTTCATCATTTGTCGTTGTAATAATTTTTCTTCTTTCCTTAATTTTCTCTTCATTCTTTCATAGTGCTTTGCTTTAGCGCCTTTGGCTTTTGTGCTTTATGCCAAGAATAGTAGCAACAAGAAGACAAAACAAATACGAAAACAGAAGAAGAAAAAAACTATGCGACTTTAATTATTTTTTGCCGCTGTTGTTTGTCATAAACTCACACACACACACATGTATAAAAAGAAAAAAAAAATAATTCCTTATCAGCAAAAAGCTTAAAGCAAATCTCAAGATCTGTGCTCTTAGCTGAGCAAGAAAAAAATACGAAAATTAAATACAACACATAAGACTAGAAAGAAAAAAATATGTATCATTTGTTATTAATAATGCTCAGCACATGTCAACGTGTGTGCATGAACAAGAAGAAGAATACATTCGGATAGGAGATGAGACAAGATGAGAATTGAGTTGAGTTGAGTTGAGTAGCGTTGAATTGAAAGCACACAAGATGAAAAGGCAAAGCAAATTGTCAAATATTGAGCGTTTGTTTGCCACAGGACAAGCGACAGGATAATGACGTTGGCGCCATGCGGTCGTCGCTACATGACATGTGTCGCTATATGCCGACGAGGGGGGCGGGGCCAACCAAAAATCTGTTTGCCCCGAAAGCAACAAGAAATGTTCGTTCGTGTTGTTATTGTTGTTACAGCTTTTCTTTGTTTGTCCTTGCGCCCCCGAAGCGGCGACGACAGCAACTAATGCTCAGCACATGTGACATTCCATTGTTTTGTTTTTGTTTCTGTTTTCATGAACGCTTGATTTGCAAGAGGACAAGACATCGTCATCTTTCGGTGCATAATAAATTGCTTGCAAAAATCAAACAATGCGAAATGAGTAACTGTAGTAAGTAAAGGAAGACAAGATGAATGGAAATCTCAGCAGAAAGAAAACGTAAGCACTTTGAAGACCAAAAGCAAAAATATACATCATTGTATTTGGCAGCGTCGTCGCCTATTTGTATGCTGTCATTACTTCAAATGCCGTCAACGACATTATCATTGTCGTTTTCAGTGATTTTTTTTTTCATAGTAGGCAATATTCACTTGATTTAGAGCTGAAACTGAGCGCAGTTGCTTAACAATTATTACTTTGAGGGTTGGAGAAGGTGATAGAGGGAAATTCAAGACAAAAATGCTTGATTGCTTGACCGTTTTAACTGATTCCTAGAAGGAAACGAAGAAGGCTTTCCTGACAAAAAAAGCATTTCAAAACGCCTTGTTTTAAAGCTTAATGTGAACCGTTTAAATTGGAAGGGGTTTTCAAACAAGCATGGAAGTTAGAGCCAAACAATTTTAATTTGAACCGAATCCTTCTAAAACTCCTATTTTTATAACGAACTTTCAGCACCATCCCTTCAGCTTTTTAAGAAGCTAGAAGGGAAGGAACACCTGATTTTGGACGGATTGAGAAGCGAGATGAGAAGGAGTAACCGATGACTGAAAAACATGCTTACTTATCAGGCATGCAGAACCAAATTAGAAGGCCTTGAAGGTCCTAGAGGGTTATTTCTATAACCCATACACACACACAAAACACACATGCACACAACTTTGTGTTTGTGCAGCTACTTCATATATGCCATCATTCATTCATTCACCCAGTGATTCATTCAACTGTCATGTGCAGGTATTAAATTGTTAATAAGTTTTTTCATTGTTCCACAACTTGTTGGTTGTTACGTAAGTGTGTGTGTGCTCCTTTTTAGTTTCTCTTCTTTATTTTATGAATTTTTAAGTCGTATGCAAGCCTTTTGCCTTTTTCCTTCATGTGTGTACATTCATTGTTGCTGAAGTCATTTGAGTTGAGTCACTCTGCGCTTGGCAGCCTTTGTTAGCATAGTACTTAGGCTACTTTTGTTGCTGGTTTCTTTTCATTTTGGCTTATTTTTTTTGTCGAAATTGTATTGTAGTGACAATAATTCTTTAGCAATCAGCAGACATTTTCTCAATGGAAAATGTTGGATAAAGTAGTTTGACTCTGTTGTTGCTGGCAACAATTACAACAAACAAAGTCAATAACCTGTCTATAAGAACACATTTACTCACACACAGACAAGAAGCAAAGTTATTATGATTGCATACTTTGCGGTATGCCGAAACATCAAAAGCAGCAAAGCAACAAAAAAGAAATGAGAAAAATTATCACACCAACGTTTGCCATTGCCAACAACAAGCCAAGCAAAAGCAAAGCACTCCTCTCGCGGAGAGGGTGGTGGCGCTGGGGGGTTAAGGGCTCTGCAACTTACGCTCGCGTTGCTTGGCGCGCGTTGCTAGCTTTTAATAAGCTTAGCATTGCCACAGGCGTCGCAACGCAATTATTTGCTTTTCGCGCAGAATTTTCGGCATTTGCCAACAGAAATAAACGAAAGGAAATACAAAAAGAAAAAAAGAAGAAATAGCAAAGAAGACGCGAAAGCAAGCAAAGAAAACACATTGCGCAAAATGAGCGAAGCGCTCTTGAAAGTGAGGCAATTTCCTTATATTCGCAAACATTTTTCGCATAACTTAAATTTTCATTGAATTCCTTCTTGCAAGCGGCGGTAAACATTTGAAAATGTTGGGCGTTAAAATGGCGTCCGATTGTCTTTTTGGTATTTTGCGCTCAACCTTAGCCCAGCCAATACTTCAACTGGCCTGGCTGATGATGCTGATGATGAGGCTGCTGTTGCTACTTTGCATTCAAACCTCAAAAACCTCATTACAAATTAGTTTATGTTGGCTTTATGGTTGAGGCAACAACAGCAACAACAACAGAAGTAGCAAGATCTGAAGAGAAGATGTTACAATGTAAATGGCAGCAAGCATACACACAATTTTGTGTTGCCTACTTTACGGTGCGCCATGATGATGACTTCAACTTTGGTGCGGCTTTTTGCTTTTGATGTTTTGCATATTGTAAGGAGTAATAAAAGAGAGTCTGAAGAAGCGTGAAGTAGAAAAAACTCATTCTTTTGTTAGACAAGAAACACAAACAATTAAGCTTTTCGACAATTCGCTTAACATTTGATACATTTTGAACTTTTTAAGCAAACATGTTTTATGCAAAAAGTACAAAGTTGAACGCAAAGAAATAATTATCAAATGTTTCCACTTTTTGCATTTGCTACAGGCTATCAGAAAAGCATGCAAAGGTTACCTCATTGAAAAATAATAAAAAAAATTGTGTTTTTGAGAGAAAAAAAAATAAAAACTTTGCGTCAAAAACTAAAATTGAAACCCAAGGCAAACGACCGAACAAGTAACAAGCTGCCAAGCTGATATAGAAACAGGAGAGAGAGAGAGAGAGCGAGAAGGATACAAAGTGTGTTGCAATGGCAAAGATGAGAACGGCGACGAACACGGACGAACAGACATATGAAGCAGCCACAAAATGGCAACGTTTCCGTTAGCGTTGGCAACTCTGGCGCTGCCATCGCCAACTCGCCATCGCTGACAGCCAGCTCTGTTATTCAACACACAAACCAAGGCAACGAGAAAGCCGCCAAACTGTGCATGGGTGTGTGAGTGTGAGTGTGTGTGTGTGGGGATAAAACCGTAAAATTGTAAAATTTTGTACAGAAAAATGTGTTGGTAAAATAAAAAAGTCAAGAATAACCAAAATAAAACCGGAAAAAGCTTTACAACAAAGTAAAAGATGACGACGATGATGACAACAACAACAACAATAACAACAACGACGACGATGATAACGACAATGCTGAAAATTTGTTGGCCGGAAGCAGATTTTCCAGTTGTCTACATTTTTGCACAAAATGGCGGCAATGTTGGCGGCGGCACATGCGTTTGTGGCATGCAACGTCGTGTCTTCAACGCCGCCGCTGCATTGTGTGCCACACATACACACACACAAACACATACAAGAGGCAAACACAGTTTATGAAATTACTTAAAACGTTGGCGGTTCTCGCGACACTGTCTCACTTGCTCACTTTGTGTCTTCACATGTGTCTGTGTGTGTGTGTGTGAGTGTGTGTGAGAGAGCCAAAGTGCCGAAATCAAGCGGAAATGAAAGTCTGCCATTGCAGACGGTTCGATGCTGTCTTAGCTTGCCTTGCTACTCATTCTGCTGCCCACTTTTGGCACGGCCACTTAGTCAACTCCTCTCTGATCCTCAATCTCTGCTCACTGCCCACTCAATGCACAAATTGCTGAAAATGAACATGATAAGCGCCAAACAAATTAGGGATAAATGAGATATTGCCACAATTTATAACACTTTAAAAAGTCATTTCGTTTGATTATTGGCATGCGCCTAGAAAAATTCTTCAAATGTTTTATTGAAGCACCGAAGAGCACAGCCGAAAAATGTTGCTGTTTTCTGGTTTAATGTAATGTGTTTTAAATTGTTGACGGCACAATAATAACAATAAAAAAAAAAAAACGAAAAACACTTAATGGCTCAGGTTCAAACCCGTAAAGTATGCTTTGTTTGTTTTTTATACCATTTTTTTGTGTTTTTTTTACTTCATTGCGTCTGTTAATGAAGTCCTGCGTGAGCAATTTTCCTTTAAGCGACAAACGCAAACAAAGAATAAAAGCAAACCAAAAAAAATAAAATAAAAAAAGCAACAATACAATGAAATGTGAGAAAAAAAAAAAGAAATGTGAAAAAAATGTATAAATAAATAAAGAAGCATGAAACAAAAGCAAAGAAATCATCAGTAACAACGACTACAAAAACAACTAACACACAAAGAACGAAACAAAGGCAACTCAATCTCAAGATACAAAACGGAATAATCAACAAACGACGCACATGTGAGGGAGATGGAGATATGGTGTGAAAGATGAGGACAGGCAGCAAGAAAGATGTGTTAGTGCACGAAGGAGACGCAACGCATGAAAAATTAAAAAATAAATAAAAATGAAAAATAAATAAAAAATGAAATTGAAATGAGTATTTTCATATATTTTGGCTTCAGTCAGAGTACTGTTGTTGTTGTTGTTGTTGTTGTTGTTGTTCTACCGCTGCTGCTGCTGCTCCTGCTGATGTTCTTTGGTCCTTTTAAAATATTTATACAGAATTTTATAGTCGTCTTTGTAGTCTTCTCGTCGTCGCCGTCGCTGTCGCCGTCATCGTTCGTTATATTCTTTGCTTTTGTTATGCACACACACACACACACACACACACACATAAAATACATATTTATGCGTATTTGCAGTGTATTTTTGACTCTTTACCTTGCCCAATTATTTGCACTCGTCGTCGTTCTTGTTGTTATATGCTGCGTGTATATATAAATATATATACATATTTGTATGATATTGGTGGATCCCAAGGGCCAATACAGAACTACACAACACAACACAACACTACACTACAAATTCAGTTCTTCATATGAGTGCGCGTTTGTGTTATATCGTATGTTTGTTTGCATATGAGATGCGTTGAGTTGTTGAAACATAACCTTTGTTTGTTGTTTCATGCCGTGTCATGCTCAGTCGAGCCGTGCTCAGTCGCATTATCCTTACGCATCCTTTGTGTCGGTTGCTGTTGCTTTTGCTGTGTTGTTGTTGTTTGTGTACGCACATTTAAAATTCCTTATCGCTCAAATTTCAAGGCTCGTTTATTTTCGCAAACATTAAAATGTGTAAATATTTTAAACGTTTTCTTGTATAATGCACTGAAGACGGGAAAGAAAACGTGTAGAGAAGTTCGATGCGAAAAAATTCTGTTGAGATTGTAAATAAATTGAAAATGAAAGTCATCTTATGGGAATTGACTTAATTGTGGCTTAAATTTTGGCAAGTGTTTTTAATATTTCTGATAAGCTGCTGGAAATTTTACCACATGTCTGTAGGAGGTTTTCTTTTGTCATGAAAAATATTTCAAGCAATATTGATAACAGTCTGGGAACACTTAAAACCAGAAAGTATGCAATACTTGTGTTATTTGAATTTGAGTCAACTTTTAATCGTTTTGAAACTCAATTTCGAAATCACACATTCAATTGTAGCTGAACTGGCAATCACTCGTCCTGCATGTTCTCACTCTCACGGTCGTCTAAGCAAGCAATTCAGCAAACGTCTGAGCAATATTTAGTGCTGCCGCAAAGTATGCAGCAAAAGTAATGCCGCCCAGGTAGGAAAATGAACTTTATTTTCGTTGCTGGCGTGCAACTAAGCTTTGCCAACAGCCACAATACTTGTACCCACATCATCACCATGTTACATGTGAATATTGTCGTGACTGCGGCTTGTCTCTTACGGTCTGCTGCATTTTATATAATTTACTGTGGTATAATTTTTGGCCTTTGGTGGTTTTACTTTTAGTTTCTGTTTTTTATTTTTGTCTGTAATTCGCACTTTGAGAAAAGTTGTAATGAAATTGGCCAGTCAAGCCCAAGCCATTTAAAGGCATCAAGCGAAGTGTAAGTTGTGGTTTTCCTCAAAATTCGTTACTCAACTCTTCTGTTCTCATGCTGCCATAGCATTTATTTCTCCAAGTCTGCCGTTCGTTTGTATCGGACTTTGTTTAGTGCGAACATGCTTTGCTCAAATAAATGTCCTTAATTTGTGGACTTTGTTTTTCACATTATATAAAATCTTGTTAAACTTATTTGCACAATACTTGTGTGATGTTTGTAAACGAAAACCTTTCAAAAACTTTTTTTGATCCTTTTTGCTTTTCGTTTTTCTTTTTTTTTTTTGTTTGGTTGGTTGTTGAGCGCATTTTATTTAAGGCTGCCCGAGATAATCCATATACTCAAAATAAAATCAACCAAAATCCTCAATAAAAATTACCAATATTTACTTTACAAAATGACAGGCGACTTAGAGAAGGACAACATAACACAGCACAGCACAGTACAGAACAGAACGACGACGCGACACAACGCGAGTCGCAGTTGTCTCTGGGTTCTGTGTTGTAGCAAAGGAAGGACACTCTTAGGCAGGCTGGAAGGCTGGCAAGCCGGCAGGCGCTCAAATCCCTTGTCAACTTTGCTACTTAATAAAATATGAGTGACATAGACGACGTGAGGGGGCTTCTTTCGCTTGAATTGCAAGAGGGACGAGACGTACGACGGCAAAATAAAAAGGACGTGCGACTAATGCGTCGAGAGTAAGCAATTTGTTTGAAAGCAACAACAGAGTGGAAGCAGAAGCAGAAGCAGCATTTCTTGTTTATAAGCATGTGTTGGATGAATAGCGGGAATGGAAAATTGCAAGAAGGACAAAAAAAAAAAAAGAAAAAAGGAAAAGAAGCAAAACTAAAGGATAAAGAAATAAATAGAAAATGCAAATAGATAGCAATACATTTACTTAGTACAGAACTTCCCTGGCTTCCCTTGTTGGCGGTGTGTGCGGAATATCTTTGGAACGCCTTATAAAAATGACATTTACGTTTGACTTGCCGCACATCCGCCTACATACAAATAAGCTGCCAACATATGCGCGACGTACCCCAACGCACATGCTTTGTTCGACAGTGTTGCATGGAGGTGTGTTTCAGTTGAATCGAGTTGAGCTGAGTCGACTTCAGTTCAGTTAAGTGTTCAAGGACATGCCAAACATAAACTGTTGATTTTTATTAGACTAAAGTGGGGCACTTTTCCGTTGGTCGCGCTCTCGCCATTGCATTTATTTACTAGGGGTGTTTCAGGTATAAATTTATTTGGACATTGTTTCCTTTTTTAAGAACTCAAATTCAACAAAGTGAAAAAGGACACAAAAATAAACCTAGAGTGCACACATTTTTGACATGTGTCAAACTTCGGGCAGTAATTTTCATGTCAATGTGAGTTTGTGTATTTCTGCCATGGATTTTTTCCAAGCTTTAATGCCCAAACAAAAAGAAATCGTACAAGGCCGACATGCAGGACTCTTGAGTTACTTTCGTTCCGTTTCGTAGGCTTGTTTTTTTGCTAAAAATTATAGCTTGTATGTTTGATTTTCCGTTTGCTTTGTACAACAAGATGGTGCGTGCATTTAATGGCTCATACAGTAGAGTGGCTTACTTACACACACACCGACACTCACACTCGCACTCATACCGGAAACGCCTTCTGTGCTTTGGCTCTGCCAAATGTTTATTGCTTACTTGCAAAGGTTGCTTACTTGACATTTTTTCTATTTCTATTCTTTTCACATATATTTGCAGTTGTATCTGTAATTGAATGTTATATAATTAATTCAATTTCATTTCTTCTTTCTCTCTCTCTTTGTAGGTAAGTGATGACGTGCTTTCTATAGCCTTGAACCAGCATCAAGTAAGCCATGATGTTATTATATTATTTAAGCTTTTTATTGAGTTAAAAAACAGAAAAAAAACCGCCCATTTTGCACAATTGAAATACCCAATAGGAAAGCAATCATTTTACCTTTATATGACCGAACATTCAGCATGGCATTCAATCGAGCAATTAACATATTCGTTTGAACAATTTAATGTTATTACGCAAGTGCATGACAGCCGCACCCCCTTTGTGCCAGTGACATCGGCGGCGACAGCGACAGCGACATCGAGAACGACAACGATATCAAACTGACAATTTTAAAGCGATTAAATGACATCAACATTCCACTTTTTTTTGTTTTTGCATTTTCGTTTTGCGTTTCGCCCTCAGTGCAGATTGTGTGTCTTTTTTTTCACCGTTTTTTTTTTATTCAGTTGGGAGCGCAAGCGAAACCACTTTTCTAATTACGAACGTTGTAGAACGTTGATGACGCTGACGACGCTGACGTTTAATCTGTTCCTCTCACCCTTCGCTCTCTTTCCCTCCTTCGCTATATATTTGTCCATCTCCCTGCCTTGTATATGAGAATCCCTTGTGACAAGTTTGCGACGATTTGTTTGAATGTTTGCAACTCAACGAATGGAACGCCCAGAAAATGCATTCCACGCCGATGTGAATTTTGTTTGAGAGGAAAAGTGATAGTTGAATGAGTTTTCTGTTTTTTCTGAGTTGTCATCTTTTTAACAAACAAATATTCAAAGAGTACAGAAGAAGAAATTTTCATTGATTCACGTCAATACATGACTATGTCCAATTTACAAGAAGATATTTTTGTCTGCAACAACGAAAGTTTCATTAAATTATTTTTTCAAAGTATTAAGTCCAAATTACATAACGTCAATTGCACATATGCTGTTAGATACGGCTGGACGTCGAATCATTTCGACAGAAGTGCAAACGCGACAAAATGTGTTTATTTTGGAGCATATAAACATAATCATTAAAAGCCAACTTTGACGCAAAAAGTATTTGTTTTAACATTTCGATAATGAAACGCCAAAAACAGCAACAGCAACAACAACAAGAACAACTTTGCAGTGCTGCGTTACTTCTTCTTCTTCATCAGCAGCAGTAGTAGCAGTAGCAGTAGCGGCGGCAGAAGCATCAGCATCAGCATCAGCAGCACAGCACATCAAACAGTGACAACAAAATCGGCGAGCCGCATCAACTTTAAATTGCTTTTGCAACTGTTTTTATCTCTTGTTGTTATTGTTGTCCTTGTTGTTGCAGTGCGCAAATGAAAATTCGAGCATGATGAGATGAGCACAACAACATCTCCGTTGATGACGACAGCGACAGCAATGTTGCACACAACAATAACAACAACAAAGCTTAAAGTGCAGCTGTATTGGTTGGTTGCGCTTGCAGCCAAAGTCACCCCAGCTTGTGGGGAGCGACACAACTTTTCTATATCTCCACAGCATGCATGCACATTTCAGCCTTGCTTGAAACCGATTTTTTTTCTGATAAATTTCAGCAGAGAGTTTTTGTTGCTTCGTTGGCTCTTTATCCTTTTTCCAACTGTGTAAATTCATGTGTGTGGGTGTAAATGCCTCTGTGCGTGTGAGCGTGATAAAGTGCAGACATTTGACAAATTAACTGCTTTGCCAGTGTTGAAAGATGCAAGCAAGCAATGCGAGTCGAGTCGAGTTGAGTCTTTGCAAAACGGCAGCTTTTTGTACGCCAGAGGGCGCTTCAATGCACTTTGCTCGCTCTCTGCTGCCTTGCTCCTCGTCCCTGCAGTCATCGACGACACTCGCTCTTAGCACTTTTATTACCTGTCAGTCAATCAGCGTCGCATTGGCAGCTAATAGCTGATTGATTTATTAAGCCGTCGCGTCGCAGTCGCGTTCGAGCTGATGGAAATGTGCGTAATGAAAGTGTACATGATAAATGATGGAAATAATCGTCGCAATGAACATTTTACAACACTGTTGACTTGAAGGTGTTGGCATTTTGATGAGTTTGCTTTTCACACATTTCAATTAAGATATTCACATTATTTTTTTTTCTTTCTTTCAATTTGCTGTAATACATACTTTATATTAAGGCTGAAATGTTACTAAGAGCCACAAGGCACTTATGGCAGTCTGGCATTTAAATTTTAAATTCATACTGCTTTTTAAACAGTTAAGATTCCAGCACAAAATAAAATCGGTAATTAAAAAAACAGTTTGTGATTTCAATTTGAATTGTTTTATTCGATTTCACAAATTATTTCCATTTAAATTCATAAAATTTCTCCTAAATTTAAATGAAATTCACAATGCAAATTGGAAGCTCCATGCAGCTTAAAACGTATTTAAATTAATCACGATACAATAAAAATAAACAAATTAAGACTCGAAAGATAATGAAATAAAAAAAAAAACGCAAAAAATGTAAAATTATTTGCAACATTTTCGGAATTAATTTTAATTGCAAACAACATTTTACATACTAATTTCTAACAGAATGTTTAAACAGAATAAATGCGAAAAAAAGGCGAGAAAGAGAGAGAATTACATGAGCAAATTAAAAATGGCAACGAATAGAGATGAAATCGCATTAAATGACAAAACATGCAGATTGCACATTGCAATTCGGCGCATTCTATAATCAAAGTGATGACGAACAGTTGGTGCGGGCGGTAGTAATAGACTGAGAGAGGGAGCGGGAATGCAACAACTGAAGCAGAAGCGACGGAGGCAGCAAAGGATGTCAACGCTTGGCATGCTGCGAACAAAATGATGCAATGAGCACTAAATGAGCATTAACCGAATTTAAATGCCAGTCAAACCTCAAATACTAAATGCTGGGGAAGGGAGAGAGCGAGCGACGAAGACGAAGCGTACGTTAGATAGGAAAGAGTAATGACTGAGCAAGTGGAATATATATAAATTACACAGAGGCACACACAGAGAAGCAGACACAGAACAGAACGTGTCAGGTGGAATATACAGTGGGTGTCAGTTAGTCAGTGAGCCAGTCAGTCGGTTGGACGAACGGACGCATCGCTTTGTTGTTCTGTGTGCATTGCCAAAGGATTGCTATGCGCTCCGAGTGCGAAACTAACGAGCGACATTGTTTGATGATGACAATGATTAGATGCGATAATGCAAATGAGCCAGCCAGGCTGCCAGGCAGCCAACCAGCTGAGCAGAGGCAGAGCGACCAAAGTGTGCAACAATAAATGTTGTTGTTGTTGTTGATCTACGATTTAGTTAGGCTGAGTAAGGCCATTCAGCATGCCACGCCATTACAGAAAGCAAAAGAAGCAGAATATGAAGACGATGGAGTGAGAGAGAGGGCAATACGAACATGTCTAGCAGAGAGGAGAGTTTGCAGCGGTTTGAGGCGACAAGTCCTGCGGGTCGGAGTGATGATGATGATGGTCGGTCGGTCGGTCGGTTGAAAGACCGAGGCAAACGAGTTGGTGTTTCAGTGGCGGCAAATTTACATGCCACTGATATACAAACACACACACACACACACACATATGCCAAACACACACACTTGCAAATATTTGCCAAATTTGCTATTGTTCGTTGTCATCATTGAAGCGTTGCAACTGTCACAATGGCGTTGGCCAAAAGGGAGTGATGGCGGAGAGAGAAGAGCTTCAGATGCAAAAACAGAGAACATGTTTTTTTTTGATTATTTTTTTCGTTGCATAAATTTTGAATGCATAAGCTGTGTGACTCTGTGTCTTTCTGTCTGTGCGTGTGAAAACAAAATGGCGACCACAGCTACCGCTAACATGTACACACTATGCATTATTAGGCGTTGATTCGCTTTGTGGACCAAATCATTCACGCCGAAACCGCTGAGTGACGACGACAAGGACTACAAAGGCGACAACAACAACAATGACAATCACGTTATTGCCGCTGCTGATGATGATGACGTCGACGGCGGTCGTTCATGTTGTTGTTGTTGTGGCTATCGTTGTTGTTGTCGGCAAAATTGCGTTAATGTAAGGTATCAAGTAAACAATGCACGTCAATAACAAAATCGTGACCACGAGCCAGACTTTGATATGTTAGCGCATTTCCTCTGTGCATGTGTGTGTGTGTGATTGTTTTTGTTGCACATTTTTCACAGCGAACTCTTGGGTGTTGTAGCAACATTGAAGCCTGTCAACGCTGAAGCTTTTTGCCAAAAGGTTTCCACACTTCTGTTTGACTGACAGAAGGCGTCGATAGACCGACGAGCAACCGCTTGATGCACTACATGACTAGGGTTGCCCTGCCTAATTTACATACTGAGTTGTCATGTTTTTAGTTATTTTGCTTGTCTCTCATTTTTTTTTTTTGTGGGTTTTGTTTTAAATAATGAGATTTTGATGGATTTTTAAAGAGTTTTTGTGACCAAAGCCGACATTTTTGAATTTATTTCATACGTAGCAAAATGTTATTACGTCTATGTAAATTAGGCAATATTCATGCAAAAGACAAAGCAAAAATAAAGTTTTGTTTACAAACAATGCAAAGAGTAGATGAAGAGAGCGAAAAAGTAACTGTAATTTGCTTTTGTATAAATATATATAGATATAAATATTTATCACTTTCAAAAAACGATGATTTTCAGCAAAGCTTACTACAGAATGTGATTAAGTTCTACATCCAGCTTCACTGAAACACATTGATGCACACACACATATACACACACACACATATAAAAACATATGCAAACAGACCACAAATACACTTATCAGCGCTTCAAATTTTGGCTTAAAATTTCATTTACCGAATATGCCTGAAAGCGAATACAAATGACAAGCATTTGACCTCAGCGCGTGTTATGTTTAATGCAAAATCACGACTCACGACTCACGCCCAGCAAAAGCGCAGCAAACACTCAGCATTACAAGCCGGAGTAGTGTCAGGCCAGAGTTGTCAACAGACTTAACTCGATTCGAATGAATGGAACTGAATTTGTAAAATTTGATTATTTACTTCATTTCCGATTTTTTTTTTTTTTTTCTGCATTTTTTTGACTTACAAATCTGCTGACAAAAATTTGTCACGTTTTGCTGACATTTTTGTTGTATTTGTTGTTGTTTTTGTCGATTTTGTTTCTCTGCCAATTATGCAAATAATTTGCTGTTTGCCAAAAACGAGAACCGTTCAAAGAATGCCAAAAATTCGAAATATTTTTCAACTTCAATTTGAACAATTCACATATAAATTCCATTAAAAATTATCTCTTAAAACATGATTTTGTTATTTATTGTAATTATTTCTTTGCGCTTTACATAAATCATAATTCAATGCAATCAAATTAAATCAAATAAAAATATTAAAAAACAAAAAGAGAACAATGGAAAAAATCGAATTATTGATTACATTACCGAAATTCTTGCGCCACGCCCTCTAAATCATAGCGATTTGGAGCATATGCCACCTGACATACATACATATGTATGTGTGTATAATTGCATGAAATATTTTATCGAATTTAATTACAATTATCATTGTTGTTTATTTGCTGTTTGGTTTTTATATAAAGAATTGTTTCTGTTTTTATTTTTATTTTTTTTTTCAATAAATAATTAGCAATTGGAAATTGTTTACATTATTTAGAACAGATTAGTATAAATCCTGATAGATGCACACGTGCACACATATGTATCCATAATAGCCACATTTGTTTTCATATGCATTATCGAATCTCTCTGTATGTGTGTGTGTGTGTGTGTGTGTATTCGACCGCATTGCATATTTTACGTTAAATTTAATGAACTTTGAAGTTTTCATGGAAAACACACGTGAGGCAATCTGATATTAGCAAAGCTTGTGGCATGGCAACCACATGATGCAACATTTAAAACACATTTGACACACACACACACACACAGATAGATAAACACACAAATACATATAAGTTCATCCGTTTGAAATTACTAAATATTAATTTTGACATTATTTGCAAATAGATGCGAACATACGCCATACAGCCACGCCCTTTTTCAGTTGTTTTTTGATTTTGTTGGACAATTAAACGCGATTATTTCATTGCTCTCACCGCTCATCCTTTCTTATCATTTGTGTTTTATTTATTTGTATAAATTTTGGCATATATTATTGTAAATGTTTGCAATTTTATTATCATTTAATTAATGAATTCTCTTATGTTGTAAAAGACTTACGATCCTATACTAGTAACATTATTAGAAAAAGTGGTAAGCAGATGTCAATTAATAGAATGTTCCTACCTAATAGCTGCCAGAACAGGGGAGTTACGAAGAAGCAAAAACTCACTTTCACTTGATTTATTATTTCAATGTCGCAGTAATTTAATTTTATAAATAATTATAAATAAAAGTATAATAATTACTCATGAAAAATTACTTCAGTATAAAAAAAGTAATACATAAAATGTTGCCTACTTAGTAACGCACATGCGAGCTATGAAAGCAGAACTATCGTCGTTTTGCCTTATCCGATCAACAGTAACAGAAAAGGACAAAATTCACAGACAAACACACACACATCAACATTGGAAAAACTATCAAAATAAAAAAAGGACATTCACAATCATTGTGCGCAAATCAAGCGAAGAATATGAGCAAATAAATGTATAAGTATAACGCAGTTGTGTATGTATGAGTGTCTCTCTCTCTATCTGTTGGTGCATGTGTGTGTGTGTGTGTCAGTTGGTGACTAAAGTAGGTCAAAGAAATGTTCATGCATTGTTTTACAATGCGTTTTTTGTGAGCAAAGTTTTCTGCATTGTCGCCGCCATTGTGTTTTTCACATTTTAATACCCATACATGCAGACACACACAACAGACACACACACAGACACACACACAGACACAGCAGCAATAATAAGCGGTAATGATGACGACGGCGTCGAAGCTGCTTTAATGTCATTTGCATTTTTATAGTTTAAACTGCTGTCCTGCGCTCTATAACTGTAACTGGAAGTGAGCATGTGTACATATGTGTGTGTGTGATTGCACATCTACATAAGTATACATATATGAGTCTGTATATGAGAATGAACAGAACTAATGTGCTTTCAGGCAAACATTGAATGTATTCATTCCTTCATTCGTTCAATACTCTTCTCGTGTGTGTGTGTATGTGTGAATGTCTGTATTAATGTTTGTTTTTTGTCGTTGTTGTCATGCAGCAAAAGAAATTCAAATTTATTCTTTCCTTTACTTGATTTAATTGTGCATAAATATTCCTGCTCGTGCATGTAAATTAGGCTTACGACGAGCGAAATAAATGAATGAACGTACGAAAGAACAGAACCAAACTACAGACGGCAAGACGAAGGGCAGGCAGAAAGAATAATAAAGGACAAAAAGATTAAGTAGAGAGCGCAAGTGGCAAAGCAAAATGCTCTAAATTCTATAAATGTTTACTCAAGGCATTTCGATTGCAAGAAGAAAAGAAAAGACTTTAAGTTTTGCGATTTAAAATGCAAATTTGAGCAAATTTTATTTCGAAGTTTCAACTTTAATTCAAAATAAAAAAATGTGTTTTTTAAAACCAAAATAAAAAAAATTAAATAAGAGCGAAAAGAGAAAAAATGTTTTCAACTAGAATTGAATTACGAAGTATCGCATTTCCTCGCTATTTCCTGTCAATTTCTCAAAGCTGTTGCGCCATTCTGCTCTGTGCTGTTTTGGTATGTTTGCTGTTGTCATTGATCAAATAGAGCAAAACCGAAAGTTGTTAGCAATTTGTAAAACGGATAGAAAAAAAAAATCGAAAAGAAAAGTTTAAGAAGAAAAAGTATATATAGCAAATAAGAAGCCTGCTGACAAGTTGTTATTTCCGGTACAATGCGCGCATGTAATGGCGATGAGCGAAAAAGAGAAAATGAGAAGTATATATTGTAGTAAAAAAAAAAAAAAAAGATAAAAAAAAAACAAGATGTTACGCATACGCCCAGTGTGCTGTGCTGTGACATAAAAATAAAAGTCAGACGCATGTACAAATACGCACACAAAGAAACACACACTTGTACATATAACACATACCAAAAAACAGCAACAAAAAATGTCCTTGCAAGCAAAAAGGCGGAGCAATCGCACTGGCAGTCACACGAACAGTTGAATGGAGTACAAACTGAAAAATAAACATTAAAAAAAGTGTGCGCTGAAAATAGTCAAGTAAAAACATTTTATAAGCCACAAAATGTTGTAAAAGACATGCAAGTAACAGAACATGAAAGTGCCTTTGTTATTGTAACAAAAGGACATGCTCTTGGTAAATCCATCCAATCCGACTTTGCCGGAATTTATAGACCCTTCCATTTTTCCAATTATTCTTATTGGGAAATACTTCTGATAGTCACTCCTCCCCTGAAGTATACATATTTTTGATCAGCTCGACAAGACGAGTTAATACAGCCATGTCGTTCCGTCCGTCTTTATGTGGATATGTGAACTCCTCTCACAGTTTTGAAGCTATCGACCTGTGGACCACGAAATGAAAACGGGGAAGAGAATATTCAAATACATCTATATAATATATTAGGCTAATAAGACGACGAGATAAAAGATTCAGTCAAAAAAATGTGCGTAGCGTGAAGAGCATATAATCTTCGACAAGGTAGAAGTTATCGTCATTACTGGTTAAATTTTATTTTATATGGGCGGTGCCACGCTTTTATGTCCGATTCTTATAAAACTTTGGAATATAGTCAAGCACTAATAAAGAACAAGAACCTAACTTTCGACCGATCATTCCTATGGCAGCTATATGACATAGTGTTCCGATCCGATCCGATAAGCGATTTTTTTGTGAAGAGGTCAGCTTTTTTTTTATTATTGAGTAGAACAAACAAAAGATAAGACATGTGTTAAAAATGAATTTGAAACATGTCGTGAAATCTTTCTTTGTAATAATGAAATTACAAAGTGAAAAAAAGAGCATTAAATTTCTCAAATGTAAATAATAAAATAAAAACAAAGTCACTTCAATCGCTCAACATTAAATTTAATTTTTGGTACAACAAATTAGAAATCTAATTAAAATGATTATCTGCAATTACACGAAAACAAAATAACAACAAAAAAGCGAAAAAAAAAAAACAACAGCGAAAATTACAAAAATTATTCACGCATTTCAAATTGTTTTCTGTTTGAGTTTTGAGGTTCGTCGACTTCAATTTTGTTGTTTGCTCGCTTGCTCACATGGTCAGTTGTTGTTGCCGCAAAAATGAACTAAATTAAATGGAAGAAAATAAAATTTAAATGCGAATTTATTGTTACGATAATTGCATTAAATAAAATTTAAATAATTACAGTGAAAGCGCTTCTGACGGTCGGTCGTTCAGCATTTGATGGTCGACGAATGTCTTCATTTTTCATTTATATTTTTAAGAAGAAAGAAAGCTCCTCTAAGCAGATACTTTTTTGATCTTACTAAGGCTTCCTTTTACGAGATACATCTTCTTGCTTTCGAGCTTTATTGCCACAAAATACTTTGTCGCCGTTCGACGTCTTCTGCGCCTCGTGCAACAGTACAAAGAAAAGGACGAAAAAGTGTCTGCAATTATGCATGAAAAATGTTGTCAATACAAGGAATTCTGTCGCCTTTCTGCTTTGCTTTCTGCGTACTCTTCTGCATCTTCTCTTAGCGCAACTTCTCATGCAACCTTTTTGTTGCACGTTGCGGTTTGCCTTCTCTCCTAAGGAAATTGTTTTCGTTTTTCATTATAAATATGCATACGGCAACCTTTGTCAGTTGCAACGTTCGTTCGTTCGCTCCCTCCTGCTTCGTTCGCTCGTTCATTCGTTCCTCCTTGTTACGCAAAGCGTTTTCAGGAACGCTTTGTTCTTGACTTTGTTTTGACTTGACTGTCAGCAATTTGTTTTCATACAACAATCTTTTACTATTCCTTTTTTCTTCTTCTTTGCATACTTTTTGAGTCTTTGCTTAGAATCAACAACAAATTGCAATTTGTGTGTTGTCGCTTGATTCTTGACTTTGTAATGTAATTTATTTAGATTTAGTTTTGAGATGAATTCGTTTGCATACATGAATTTCATAATTTTTATTAATATTCATTTTTCTCTTGTTTTCTTTACAGGTAAGTTTACATGAACAAAATGCATTTGATGAAAGTATCTTTGCCACAAACTCTTTCGAAAATGTTGTAAGTAAGACGTTTATTTTGATTGTTTTGTCTTCTTCTTCTTGTTTTCCTTATTAAATTCCATTTGTGTTAAAATTGCGTGTCTTTACAAAAATATTTTCCCCAAAAAAGAAAACGAAGTGGCAAAAATGCCGGCAGCAAAAAAGTGTGTGCGTGTTTTCAGCACATCAAGTGGCAACTAAAAATATTTCACAAACCATACGAACAAAAAAATGATGTGTGTGGCAAAACATGTTATAAAAACATTGCAAACAATTTGCAGAAATATTGCTAAGGCAAAAAAAAAATAAAAATAAATAAAAAACTATATATAAATGTTGTGCAAATTGTTGTAATGAAAACACATGAGCCTCAAAAGCGAAGCAGTTAACAACTTGGCAGGCAGTCGGTCGATCGGTCCAACGGCTGAGAATCGTAACGAAAATAGTCATATGTTACTTTATTAAGGAGCTTCGGTCTGCTTCAACACTTTGTTAATTCAGTAAACGATTTATATAATAAGCTTGAGTAATGAATTACTGAGAAGAAAACATTATGAAGCATCTCTTAGTATAAATTCATAATAAATTTAAAATTCTCCACCCATGCAAATCTGAGTGCCTCAAACTCAACTAAGACGCACTTTTCTCATGTCTTCGCTTTTCCTTCTCTCGCAAATTTATAACAAACAACAAAATAGTTAAACT
This sequence comes from Phortica okadai, assembly GCA_034638295.1. NCBI lineage: Eukaryota > Metazoa > Arthropoda > Insecta > Diptera > Drosophilidae > Phortica > Phortica okadai. Next base: position 37,549,210 of record CM067849.1, read on the forward strand.
TAGATTGATTGCTTTATCAACGCCACCAAGTCAATAAAAAAAAACAAACCTTTAAATTATGACTTTGTTTATTGTGAAATGATATACAAATAGATATGTAAATTACAATAATAAAAAAGCAACAACCATGCTTGATTTCCTGACACTGAAGGCGCACATTAACGGTACAGTAGTCAGAGCACAACAACATATGCCAGAACAGACAGACAGACGGAAAATCTATCAAGCATAAACAAAAGACAAGAGAATTTTCTTAATATAAATCAAACATGACACCAGAAAAGTAACGGTAATAAAATGGTGAAAATATATGGAAGAAGGGAAATACTTTATTATGAGTTCATTTTAACCAAGCGTCGTCATATCATTTCAAGTGCATAAATATCGCAGAGGTCTTCTATTGCTCTCTTCTTCTTCCTGCACTACCGCCTTTTCCGTTGCCGAGCTGCTAACCACCTCAGTGAGCACGGACTGCCAGAAGTGATTTGCATGTGCGAGTCAGTCGCAAAGGCGCAACAAAATATTAAAAACAATTCATTTATTTATGTGCGTGTGTGTGAGTGTGTTTGTTTGTTTAGAGTTGACTACTCAAGCATGGCGGTGTTGCTGCTGCCGCCAAAATGACATTAAATGACAACAATGCCAACACCAAAGCTGCGTGCGTGTGTGTGTGTGCGTCCAAGTGAGATAGCATGATTACTGCTGCTGCTGCTGCCGCTGCCACATTAAATTGTGGCAAAAAGTCTTTTGTAACCGACCGAGAGAGAGGGAGAGTGGAGAGGAGAAGAGGAGAGTGCTGGCAGAATGTTGTAAGCAGGTGAAAATGTCAACGACAATTGCCTGACTGACTCGACTGACTCCTCGACTTGACTGTCTGACTGTCAGACTGTTTGCTTGCCAGCGTATCTGTTAGGCTGTAGTTGATGTGCCACCACAACCACAATTCACCGGCGCCGCCACCTTGGCCCCTTCGTCATATCTCACAGTCACGCCAAAGCATTTGCATACATTAGCGCCCGAGTTCTGCCTCGCAGCGAAACTCAAAGCGCGCGAGAAAAGTTGCTACAAAAGTGATTTACTTCCCTTGGCTTGACTGCCATTTTGACGTCAACGTTGGTGACGCTTTCTTCTTCTTCTTTTGGCTCTTCTTCTTCTTCTTGTGCTTAGCCTTCGTTGCCGTTTTAAGAGTTTGTTAACTTCCGTTTAACTTTTCGTAAACTTCTCGTTAGCGTTTGTCGTTGTTGTTCATTCATTCATTTGTTTGTTTGTTTTTTATTCCTTGAGCTTCCTAATGCTTTACCCTCTGCTTGTCCTTTTTTTCTTTTTTGGTTCACTGCTTGGCACCTGTCGCGCAGCACCTTTAATCCTCGCCCTCGACCGGCGCCGCCAACAGTTTTTATTAACCACATTAGTTCATTTTGTCACGCAAACCCGAAACTTTTTCTTTTCTGTCTGCCTGCTCCTTCGCCAAACTTCTCATTCCTTTAATAACCTCGCTCACTCTCTCTTCCCTACACTCAATCATAAACTGTTTAATGGCGTTTAAAGTGTGGCAGTAAAGTGGAAAAGCGAACACAGAAAAAGGAGAGCAGAAGAAAATCTGATTTATGGAAATTTACACAGTTTGCGCATATTTTCACAATTTATTTTTTATTGGTGTTGAATTTTATTTTTATTTGATTGTCCCTTTTCACATTTTCCTTTGTGGCTTCTTCTTTTTGTTCTGCAGAAAGTTGTGCTTAATGGCTAACACTTCTATTTGATATTATTAAATGGGCGATTTGCTTAATTTGTTGTGTGAAAAGCGCACAGACGAACGTGTTGGCCGGACGGACACTAGAAATGCATCAAAGCATTTAAAGTATTCGATTCAAGCAAAGCCAAACACAAGAGAAGTGTAAAAGTTTCAACTGCCAATGGAAAAGCCACAAAAACTTTTCAATTAAAAGCGAACAAACATGCACAAGTATTTTGTCGTGTGGCAAATGATCAACACATTTAAAAAAAATACAAAAAATCAGCAAAAACAAAATATTTTGCAATCGTTTAGAAAATCAATTAGTTTTGTTCATTGTTGCCCTTGCAAAAGTTTGCCGCTAGTTGGCGCTCTAAAAGTTTTGTCTTTATTTACATACAAGAAGACGATAATTAGACTTCAGTCTTCATTACTTTGGCGGGTCCTCATAGATATGCGGCAACGTCTCATAACGTAACATTCGCTCATGGTATTGACCAAAGAAGAACGCCTCCGTTTGATACAAACGATAGACACGATAATAAGCTTCGCTCACGTAACGCTGATTCCAGATCCAAATGCAATGGTTCGGCAACAAGCTGCGGAAATACCATGTGCCCATGTAGTCCAGATCGCACGGTGCATGCAACGTCTCCAAGTCATAAGGCAGCTCGATGTCCTTTTTCTTGTCCTCACGCTTGTTGCGCGGTATGTGTCGCACTTGTGCCCTCAAATCGTCCAAATTTGGCAGCTCCTCAACATGCTGGGTCTCCTTTGAAGCATTTAACGATGTCCTGTTCGCACTCTCCGTGCTATTTGATATTGTCTGATTTGTTATTTTCTTCATATTGTTGTTGTTGTCGTTTGCGGTCAATGGTTTGCCAAAAGTTCGAGTCTATTATTTTGTTCAGCATGAAACTTAACAAACTATTTGCTTCGAAGCATAATAGAAAACTTACCATTAAAATGACAAGTAAGAAGAAGACAAAAAAGTGTACAAAGTGCTGCTCAGCCATTATTGTAGTTTTTTAATATTGACGGTCAATTTATTTTCGTATTATTTTGAAAAAAAAAAAATAAATAAAACGAGCGAAAATTAACTAACAAATATATTTATACTGAAAAACAAAAAATCTTTCTTGTTATAAACTTTGAAATAAAAAACTTTTCCTTATTGTTAATTTTTTCCGAGTTAACTTTTAAGTGTTTGTTTATTCTTCCCTTCTTCCTTCCGAATGTCAATTGCAAATTATTAAAATTTCCATGAGTTTCAATTACTTGCTGCCACGCTAAGTGAAAGCAAAGTAAAACATGCCACACTTGCCACTTAGTTATAATTAGCCAAAGGCAATTCAATCGATCGTTGGGCAAGGCAAACAACATGTGCACAGCAACAACAACAACAACAGCCTAAAGTAAGATAACATCATCAACGAACGAACGAACGAACGAACGTTGTCATTCAACCAAACAATTTTTAATTGTGCAATTCGCAACTTGCCATGCTATGTTGCCACGCCTACATTTTCACCGCCGCCCTATAACAAGGACAATACTAAGCAAAGCTGCTTGCTAGAAAAGCGCAATGCAACGTATAAAAACAAAAAGGACTGAGCAAAGAAGAAGCAGAGAGGAGGCAAAAATCGATAGATATACAAAACGGCTTGTGTCAACTTGACTGCCATCTGCCGGTGGGGGCAGGACATACAGCCTAGGTACACTTTGGTCTATTACTGCACACTTCTCTTGTTTTATATCCGCTTCTGACCGCCGCACATGCTCTCTTTCACCTCTTCTTCGCATAGATTGTTTGCCATGCCAACAACAATTTTTTTTTGTCATGTCAATTTCAGAAGAGTGAAAAAATTGTTGTTTTTTTTTAAATTGCATGTAGAAATCTCTTACTCTTGCTCTCGACATGTACATATTGTCAGTGGCAGCAACAGTAGTCGGCCTAAAAGCAACCATGTAAGACGGAGAGACAGTCAGACAGACAGACAGGCAGGCAGGCAGGCTTTCAAGCCGGTTGGCAGTCTGACATGCCGCACGTATAGAACCTGACATGACATGTGGCAATAGACGACGCAATGGCCAAACAAGCCCATTAAATTCTGTGCTCCTCACCACTGTCACTGTCATCAAATGGTTTGTGGCTTTGTGCTGCCTTGCCACTTGCCTCGCTTCAAGTAATTGCCTTCGGGCTGCGTTAAACGCTCGTTCAGTCAGTCAGTTGGTCGGTCTGTTGGTAATCATTGTTCATGCACAGCTCAAAGTGTGTCATTTCATTTGGTCTTGGCTTGTAATTTAGTTAGAAAATGCATTAAGCGAGCGAGCGAGCGACGCTGTGTGAAAGTCGTGAAAAATTAAATGAAATTTCAAAGTTTATGGCGTACATACAAATGGGCGTGGCAGTTCGACAATCAAATGGAGCGGGCATATACAATAAAAGGAAATGCTATGACATACTTGGTGGCTTTGTTAACTGTATATGTGTGTGTGTGTGTGGTGTAAGTAGTTGAGTAACTCACTAATTAAAAAATTTAAAATTCTTGTTCAACACAGAAATCACATTCTGATTTTGGCTTAGGCAAGAATGTAAGTTGTTAGGTCATTATTTTCATTGTTCATTCAAACAAGTTCGAACAAGTGTATTCCCCCACTTGGAAATTTGTTTTTGTTTGTTTTATTTTCTTATCGTAGATAAACTATTTTTGCTTTTGGAATAGAAATTTTCATTAAAGGATTGAAAAAATACTTTTATAGATGCGTAATTATAAATATCAAACAGTAATCCCTTGACTTTCAAAGTAACCTCAACAGTCAATACGAATCGATTAAAATTTCACAAAGCACAATTCCCAATTTTTCATGCTTAACGGCGTGTCCCTCTTGGCTTGCCAACGTTGCGTATACGCAATATCAATAACAATATCTCAAAGAAAAAAAGAAGCGAAAACACCGAAACAACTTCAAATTACTTGTAGCAAATGTCAGGTGAAGCCAGTAAAATGAGCACTAAAAATTAATAAATAATCACTGTATTCTGTTCGAATTGAAATTTGCCATTGTTTTCGCATTTTGCCATTGGATCCTGGTCTCTTGTGTGTGTGTGTGTGTGTGTGTGTGTGTCTGGATGGCCATTTTCCCTTATCTTGCAATTTTCGTGATTGCGCATTTATGGCTTTATTTTAACAGTTTTATTATGCAGCGCCTTCTATATAAGTTGATGTGCTCTATAGTATATCTTTGTCTCGCTCGCACTCCTGCTTCTTCTCTTTCTCACATGCTCTACAATGCTGAGTGGTCTCAAATAATTTGCTACAAGTAATTTCTGTTGTGCCCTCTTGAACTTCTCTCCTCCGTTCTTGTCTTATTTCATTCCACCTACCATACTTCCTTCCTGGCAGCTTTGTTTCTTGCTCCTGCTGCTGTCCGCAGTCAATTGCCTTGCCCGTTGCCTGTGTGCTTATCCGTTGGTATTTGTAATCCTGCAGTGAATTTTATTGTGTTGTGCGCACGCTGTTTTCTTCAAGACATATTTCACTTTGAATGGTTTCTGCATGTAAATTAGCACTTGTCAGCGCAGTGTGCAAGTAAATTGAATGTTTTGTGTGTGTGTGGTTATATAAAAATATACCATACTTATTGTGGAGTGAGTTGGTTTTATTTAAATTCCGCTTACTACTTGTAGCTTCGAGTCAGAACACTATCATTATTAACAAATGCCATGTTCATGCAACTATTAATTAAAACGCCAAATAGGACGGCCTTAGACTTGTGAAATGTTTCTATATGTATGTATGTGTGTGTAATTAACATACATTAATGGTAAATATTTGTGCACGCAGCACGAGTAAGGCAAGCAACATCGACGATGAAGTGAACAAAATTAAGGTCACATTTATTTAACCATTATAATCACCATCATCATCGACGACGAACGGCATCCTCATCGGCATCCGCATCGCCATCGTCATCACGCTCATGCACACTTCAAGTTCAGTTTCTCACCGAACTACGGAAAGAAACAAAAAGCAGAAAAAATGATTCTTCCCTCATCCTTCAGTCAACCTTCGCTGTTGGTTTTGTTCGCTGAATGTTTGCCTGACTGCCTTCGCCACCTTCTTCGCTCATGCTGCTTGCATGACAAAAGCAGGCAGGGTGGAATTCCATTGGTCGTCCGTTTCGATGTCGTATGCTAAGTGCCATTAAGTGGTTCAGTTGAGTTGAGCCTGTGCCTGAGCCTGAGCCGCTCATTAAATACGCAAAAGCAAACAAATGGAAATCCTTAAACGTAATTTCATTAATAAAAATTTCCGCTCTCATTTCGTCGTCCTTGTCGTCACGTTGAGCTTCGACACAAGTATTAAAATTGACAGAAGGTCATAACAATTTACTTACGCCATATTTGATTTCCAATAATGAATCGACAAAATGAATTGAATCGATGTTTACTGAACTGAGTAACATGAATAACTAATGACACAATCGGCACGATACTTCTCTCTCTCTCTCTCTCTCTCTCTTTTTTGTCATTGTTGAGTTTTAATTTTTGGTTTTGGTTTATTTATAAACTGTTTGCAATGAGATACCAAACAATCGTCAATTACATCATCATTGTTGTAAAGTGGCAATCACATTATAGTCACTAATACATGTCACCCTCGCTCAGGGCTGACGTAGCAGACGAGTCCTTTGCCCTCAACAAGTTCCAAAATAAACAAAATCGAGTGTGTGTCTGTGTGTGTGTGTGTGTGTGCACTTCAAAGTATGCATAAAAATAAATATTTGTTAAGCACTCAATGCGTGTATGTACGAGTATGTGTTGTTAAGCGCAACTAGGGAAATCGAAAGTAGTTCTGAAGCCTAAAAGTAGGTTATAGATTTTTTGTATTTAATTTTGGATAAAATTTAATGAAGCTCTAAAGTTGTTCGTATGTATGTGTGGTGAACCTTGTAATAAAAGTGAAATGACACACACACACACACAGAACATAAAGAAATGAAGCTAACAATGTTGTCGTCAACAAATATGTGCGTGCGCCTGAAAGTAGGCAACACGAAACGCTTGAGTGCTCTTTACGTAGTTAAGCCGGGCAGGGAAACTTCTCAAACTGTCTTTTTGTGTCTCATACACATATACACATACTCACACACAGACACTCGGTATTCCCCCCTTATGTGTGAGTGTTTGTATTTAGTAAAAGCGAAATAAAAACTTGCAAACAAAATTAATGTCAAACAAACATTAGCAAAAGTTGTGTTGCGTGGCTCATTAGTAAAGTAAAGCACAGTCTTAGGTGCACCAAGTGATTTCGTCTACTTTATTGTATTTTTTGTTTGCATTGTTGTTGTTGTTGTATAATTGTGGGTTTGCTCACATTAGCGTGAATTACTTAATGACCACACGCGCGACTTGTTCTTTGGTCAAATGTTTGATGCCGCCACTCGTCAATAAAATTCACGTTCGCAACGCAGTATGCGGCACAAAGAAGAAGATAAAAAAGATAAAGACCCATAGAGCAAACAAAGAAGAACAAGTATTTGTTCACTATTAGCGTTTATATTTGTTCAATGATTGCTTTTTAATTTGACTCGTTAGTTGACAGTTGAGTGCACGTGTGTAAATACAATTTATTAACGCCGTAATATAGGCTACAACTTTCGTTCTAATTAAGACACTTTGTATGCGAGCTGTCGTCGAGTTTTATCAACATTTTGTGAACTCACACTTCACCTTGAAGTAAGCCAACATTTTCGCAAGCAAGAATTTTCAATATTTGCAACAAGCCCCAACAAGGACTAAAAGAATGGCACGGCCATTGCTTCCGGCCGAGCGTCGTGTTCAGCGTGCATACAAGTGCATGCCGCTTGGCCATAAAACATACAGCGAGAGTTTGTATTTCACACCTTTTGTTTTTGCGAACTTGCAACAAAAAAAAAATAATATTTACAACAGTTTTATGCACAATCGGACACCATTTTACTTTTTCCTTTCATTTAATTTTATTTATTTTTATTTGCTTTGTTATTTCTTGCGTCATGTTTTATTTAAACTGCGTGACGATTGCGTGCAAGGATATCCTTGTGTGTGTTGCACACAAATTAAATCAAATATAAACTTCTCTCGTTTTTCCAACTGACGCGTTTTCCATCAATCTCGTCGTCACGATCAACATCATTTCAGCATTGCCGACTCGACGTCATATTCGCTGTCGCCGTATTCGTTATCCTTCTCACTCTCTGTTCTCCCTTCATTGCGAATATTTTTGCTATGCACTCTGTCTGCCTCTTGTTCATTTGCCATTTTGCTTGCTAATTGCATTTGTATGCAATGCTTTAACGGTCTATATGGCTGTCTGTTTGTCCTTGTGCCGAATCGTCGAACTCAAGCCATAACATTTTATATAAATATATATAATTATTTTATATATGAAACATTCTTTAACAAGATAGCATTAAAGTTGCTTTAAAGGGCTTTTCAGGCGTGGAGCAACGCCACAGAATTAGTATTTAATATTATAGCTAGGGTCGCCAATAGACTAATGACTAAAATGAGGTTTTTTTTTTTCATTTCATTTACTAAAAGCAAAGCACTAAAAGCCCGTTAACTAACAAACTTTGAGACCTTGTGTCTTCATAGCTAACAACACAAAAATATAAAAGTATCTTTTAGTTAACAAAGCACTCAAAGCACTTTTTTTTTCTTGCAGAGATTACACATACTTTACTTTCTGCTCATGACTGCGTAAATACTTTTCGTCAGTTGAGTTCGCCAACACCTTATTTTTTCACCCCTTTTTTTAGCCGCCCTTTACTTACTTCATCTTGTTTTGACAACCGAGCTGAATGAGTAAATGACTCGACTTACAGCTCAGCTGTGCTTAACTTAAATGCAGTCAGTCGCATACGCTTGCAACAATGCTCAACGTCAGCTCGCATTTAGTTGACGTAAATAGTTTAGAAGACTTCACTTTGTTGTGCTTGTTTTTATTGTTATTGATTCAACGGAATTAGGTCAACATTATTTATAAAGCCCAATGGCTTCGTTCGTGCGCTGCGCTATGCTTTTCAAGCAGCTTTAATTTTTCCAACTTATACAACCTTTACAACTCAAACTTAAATCAACTTAAATACTCATTTGTTTTTGCAATCATAATTCATATTGGCGTCGGATATTGTGGCAAGCGGATCGCAGAAGCCAAACCAGACCAGAACTGTTTTTAAGAGCTCGGTGAAAGTTTCTACTTTAGCAACAAGTATGGAACCTTTTTGTCCGCTCCTTTCTAGGTTTTATCATTTGTACACCGTCACTATGCGCTTCATTTGTCGTCACCACCGGCAACAGCAACAAGAACAACATCATCTTTATCATCATAATGATGTTGCCTTAGCTGGCTGGCTCGTCGACTCGTTTGTCTGACTGGCTGACATGACTGACTGTGTTTGTGGTCCCGTGTGTATGACATCAGCTATAATTTCCATTACGACTGCGCTGAAAATTGTACACAAGGGAGCTTATTAAGCAGAGCAGTAAAATGTTTTCCACTGAATTAGAATGGGAGAGAAAAAAGCAAATTATAAGTGAATATACAACAAAACGGCATTGCAAATGTGTGCCAGACAGGCAACAAGCCAAGCCAAAGCAAAGTAGAAAAGTTATTTTAAGTAGCACACACACACACACACACACACACGCACACTCGCACGCATACAGGCACCAGTTTAAAGTATTTGACTTGAAATTAGACCAAGTAAAGAAAAATAATTTTCACGTTTTTTTTCAAGTATGATTTTTCTCTCTATTCGTTTTTCTTTTTTTTTTTCATTTTAACATTGTGCCAATGCCACGCCTTTGTCAGGTGCTGAGACAAGACACTTTTCAATTAGCCAGTCAGTCAAGTCAGCAAGTTTGGCATACATTTTCTTTTTCAAGTCTTCTTTTTCACTCATTTTAGTTTATTGCTCGGTTTTTGTCCCACAGAGTTAAGCATTTGAAGTCGCTTTCTTTTTTCTCTTTTTCGTTTTTCGATTTTCTTTTCAATATTTGCCAAGTGTGTCATTTGTGCGCCAAATTTGCCAAATCGGCATTGCTATTGATGAAATGAAAAGCGCGTCAAACAAGTTGTTGTTGCCGATTGACAGTTTAAGTGTGACCAAAGACGTAAATTTAATGAAAATATCTTCCGAAAATTAAAACAAGTCAGGTTAGTTGTTGTTGCATATGCACCAGATGGCGAAAGTGTTGGTTGAAGAGGAATGCCAAATTACATCTAAGCTTTTTTTATGATTTGATATTGTCATATTATATTCCATTTCATTCTCTCGCAGGGTAAATCATATAAATATATTATATAGTCTGTCTCTTTCTCATGTCGTTTCAAATCACAACAAAGCTAAAGAAATTTCACTTCAACAACAAATAAAATAACAGTTTAAATAGAAAAAAGACGAAAATCCGAAAATAGCAAACATGAAAGCGTGCAAATTACTTTAAACTTGATAAGAGCTTCAAGCATTTGCAACATAAATGAAGCTTTGTGTCTGCTGGTAGCCTTGCCTTGCCTCTGACTCTCTCATTCTCTGTCCGTCCGCCTTGGCAAACTGCAAAAGGAAATGCACGCTGAACTAGTTCAGTCACTCAGTCACTCAGTCAACGAGTCAGTTAGTCTGTTAGTCAGCTAAGTCAGTAAATGAGTGGTAGTGTGTGTGTGTGTGTGTGTGCGGCACGTTCAAGCAACTCGTTTTAATTAGAGCTTTTCACAGTTGTGTGCCAAGTTAGTTGCAACTTGTATACCGTCACCATCACCAGCACCGCCGACACCACCGACACTCGTTGGTGTTCAAGTGTAGTGAAGTTGCCTGACTCACTTACTTTGCCGCGCTCTTGCCAACCGTTGCCCGCTGTTGCTCAAATTGTTTTCCTGCTGAAAGTCAACGCTTCAGTCTGCCGTCTCCTTCAGTCTTTGTCGACAATTCAGTGAAATTTTAGGCCACTTTTGCTGCATTCAAGTTGCATTCAATGGCGTGCATTTAAGGCTTATCTTAAATTGTTAAAGTGCCTTTTATTAGTCTTATTTAGTTGTGAGACCAAAATTATATTTTTTTGTATATTTTATTTTATTTTTTTTTGTAATCTTTATCTTACTTTAAATTTGCAAGCGCTAATGGCTTTTAATTTCTAAAGGCACTAAATAACTTTAAAGAGTAATGCTTAGAAATTTATATAAAATCTTCTATATAAGCGAAGATAATTTTCGGTGTTCACTTTGTATAAAAATTGTTGACTATTTGATCCTATAAAATATGTTTTGTGCTTGCAAGTGCTTATAAGGATTGTTTGTCTTTTTACTCATAAAATAACTTTATCGTGAATTTTATTTGATAAAATTTAGTTAATAATAAAAAAACACGTTTAAATTTGTTATCAGTTTCGGCTAACTAGATTAAACATTTTCCTTTACATCCAATTTGAACATGGCATTAGTTTATTGAATATTTTTCCATTGTAAATTGCTGACATGTGCGAAATTTTTCTGAACAACCTTCAGTGCACTTGACACATTTAAGAAAAGAAAAAAAAAGTAGAAAAATAAAATTAAATAAAAACCAATAGCTTTGATAAAATGTCTTATGGCACAGATAAAGCGAAGTGCCACTCACACTGATGGTTCAATGATTGCTGCACATGCTGACTACGTTTGTTTGTGTATGTGTGTGCGTGGCAAAGGCAAGAAAGCCCACCTTAGTCATTACAATGCAATGTCAAAAGCCTATACACGTAACACGAGTGCCACTTCATATACAATGTGCATATGTGTGTGTGTGTGTATTGTTTGTACTGCTTTATGACAGAGACAGCAGCAGGAAAAGTAAATGGCGGCAGCAACAACAGCTGTGTGCTTGTGGCAAGTATACACTTCACATGCGTCTTCTTCTTCTTCTTGTTCTGTATTCTATACTAAGCAAATGAAATTCATAGAAAACAAAAACAAAAGAAGAAAGGGTAACACTTTGTTGTATTATTGAAGTGTGTGAATTGTAAGGATATCGAAGAAGTAAAAGAAAGGAGGTTCTTTTCCAAAAATCGGTCGGGCGCGCACAGAGAATATTTCCATCGAAATCGAAAGCGCTTTTGACTCTTTTCTCTCTGCAATCATATTTTTTGTAGGTCATAATGCCATTTGACATCTGTTGCTGACTGACTGACAGACTGACGATAGATTGAAATACGAGTAGCAAGAGCTCATGGAAATATATGTAATAATAACTATAAGCAAGAAAATATGCGATACAATGTAACTAAGCTGTCTCCAACCCCTCTCACACTCAGGCATGCGCGCCCATACAATCAAAGTGCCAACAGTTATAATCAAAAGTCATAAAATACACTGTTATGGTTATTGCTCAGCTGCGTATATCGTATACAAGCATAACCTTCAAAGCATTCAAACTCAAAAAGTGTTGGAACAGACGACGGTACTCCCCATCAGCGCCACTAACTCCCCCCACACAAAAAAAAATATATGAACAACGAATACATTTTGTAGGCAACTTTTTGCGTCACGCAAAGATTTCCTTGTGCCCCTGACCGCAACCGTGCCGCCCCCGCCTTCGCATCCAATAAGCAAGAATGAATCAACGAACCAACGAAGCGATCAAACGACCAACAACCCTGCTTGACAGACTGACTGACTCACTGCCTGACTCCCTGACTTGACTGCCTTCCGATGCCTATTGTATTACAAACTAATTTCATATATAGGAAAATGACTTTTACTAAATCAAAATCCTTCAGCAGCTTTGAGCCTTTTCTCTGTCTCTCGTCGCTTCTCTGCTGCAGTAAAGTTTTTGGCGTGAAATTACATAATTTTTGGCGTCGCTGCGCTCACTTTGTTTTCAATTTCATTTTAATAATGACTGCCACGCCATGCTTATGAGCACGCTTAAATGTTGACTGCCTGCCTGCCTTCCTGTCTACCCTCCTGCACCGCCTGAATGGCAGGCAAGCGCTCAGATTTCAGCGTTTATTTGGTTTTGATTATTATTTTATGCTGCATGCATACAGGCGCCACTAAGGCCTCTTGTTGTATGCTATATTGTACATATACATATATATAAGCTTTGTTGCCGTAAACACAATATACACATACACATATACACACGCGCGAACAACTGTGTTTGCGGTTGTAATATATGAGTATATGAGTAAAAGTGTATAAGTTCATGGCAACAACTTATATATGTATGTACGAGTACAAATGTACAACGAGAGTACATGTCGATGTCAGAGGCCACGAACGCAACCAAGCGTCATACCGAACTTTTGCCGCTTTACGCACCTAAAAGTATGCAGCATAATATTTGCTTTTATTGCTTTCTCGAGTCGAATCGAGTTTAGGTCGCTCGGTACAACAGCAACAGCAACCGGCTCCGGCGCAGTTGCAGGCAGGCAGGCGGCGACGCAAGAAGGTGAAGCTAACATGGCCAACACACTTGAACATGAACAAGAACTTTTGTTCTGTTCGTGGTTATTATTATTTATTTTTTCAGCCGTTGCTTATTTGTTTCGTTGGATTCTTTTTTTTTTTTATTATTAATGTTTTTTTTGCGCTTGTTTCTTATTACCAACGACCGTTCATACAATATGATTTTGTTTTTGGTTATTTGCCTTTCTGCCTGCGACTCCGACTGTGACTGCCGCGGAGCTGTGGCGGGAGCAGCATTCATCAATAATTCACATTTATTTCTTTTGCTGACTTTTACGTGATTGACTTGGGTCGATGTCGAGTCGCCATGGCTTGAAGTCGCATAGTTACATACATATACATATACACGAAAATCATTACATTTTGTTGCTTCCTTCTTCCGCTTTTTATTCGTTTATTTGTTTATTATTTTTATATTTTTTTACTTTCTTGTTGTTGTTCAGCACTCTTCATAGATACAAACATGCACTCGTTAAAATTTATATTTTAGTTTGAAACAACGTTAAAATCTTGTTGCTCATAGCAATGATAATGCCAACCGAATGAATCAAACAATAGAAAAAAAAAACAACAATAAAATACATGAAAATAAAAACAACAAAGAATTGATTCATATTTCCTTTTTTCCTTTTTTCATGCAATACATGTTGGTTGTCGGTCTGATTGGTTTTGATTTAATTTTCCAATTGAAAACACTTTATCATGTTCAATCGTTAGAAAAATATTATTTTACAAAAGGTTTGCCAAACACGTACAAAGCAAAAGTTGTTGTGTGTTGGTGTATCAGTGTGTGTGTGAGTGAGCGGTTGTGTATGTATTTGTGCAATATGAAATTTCTGGCATTTTCATGCTGTCTAATCTGCTTATGTGTAATGCGCTGTACAAATTTTATAAGCACTTGTTCGGTTGGTTTGCTCATTACTTGCAGCTCAAGTGTCTGAATGCCAACAAAAAAATCATTGCCTAACAAGTGCTTACTTAAGACACGGCTTATTATATAAATTAGATTGTAAAAAACATCCAATAGAATGAAGTTGGAATACTCTCATGTTAGAAGAGTTACACTGACTCATGTGGCACAAAGTGCAATGTAATTTATGCTTTTCCATTATTAAACAGATATTTTTTGTTGTTAATTTTGTAAGCGATAACATTTTTTTGTACTTATCAAACAGCGCGAAGGTGACGATTTTTTCATTTGATTGCAAAAATTTGATTAATTTTTAAATTGTGTTAATTATATAAAACAGTTATTCTAATGGAGTGGCTTACAACATTAAGGGATTACGCACCCTGACGCTCGAAAAATTATTAATTTAAAAACGTATATACAAAAAAGTTAAATATAACCGAAGTTATGAGCCGACATGTAGAGTAGAGGTATACACGATATCTCGATCTTCAGTCATCTAAAAAATATGGAATAAATTTTATTTCATTAAGAAATGAAATATCTAGGGCGATACGAAAGGAAACAAATATAAAATTTTCTTTGTAAAAATTACAGGTGTTCTAAAAACAACAACAATTTTTTCGTGAAATTTTTAAGTTAAAAAGGTTATAACTTTTGAACAAAGTCTCGAAAGTCCTCGTATCGCCTTAGATATTGTCCCTAAGAATATCTCCTTCAAATTTCAGCAAGATCGGTGAAGTAGTTTTTGAGATATGATGTACACCAGTTTGAAAAAAGTAGTTTCGAAAACGCAAAAGAAGAATCAATACGCAGTATGGGCCCTACTGTGTGTCCGACTTATGATTGCTATAACTTCCGAAAAAATTTGAAATTTAAAACTGGTGAAGCTTAAAATGTTCTTAGAAGCGTAAACAATTTATTTAGCCCAAAAAAATGGGATTTTTGGAAAATCTCAGCGTGGCGCAACCCCTTAACTCATTGCTTACAACATTTTCGAAGGGAAATTATTATTTTTTTTTACTAACCACCAAAGATATGTAAATACTTATAAATATTATTTTTTTATTTTGCAGCAACTTTTCCGTTCACAGAATCCGGGCCTTGCTGCCTCGAATGCTGCTGTTGCTGCTGCCGCCGCCGCTGCGGCAAACCCCGCTGGCGGTGCGCCACCCGGTGCACCAAACGGCACAATGCAACCGCAACAAATGCAAATGGCGGCCGCATCACAACAATTTCTAGCTGCACAACAGAATGCCGCATATGCAGCGCAACAGGCAGCGCCGTATGTCATCAATCCGGGACAGGATGCAACGCCTTACCTGGGCATGATTGCCGCCGCACAAATGCCACAATATTACGGTGTAGCGCCATGGGGCATGTACCCCAGCAATCTGATACCGCAACAGGGCACACAACCGCGACGACCGTTGACGCCCTCACAGCAGGGCGCTGAAAACCAATCATACCAGGTGAGTGTGTGGTGTGTGAGTCAGGGAGCGGGTCAGGGCTGTGTCAACACATCAATCATTATATTTCGAACGAAAAAAACTTTTTAAAAATGAAAAAAAAAAAAACCTGTAAATATCATCATTGCAAAAACTTGTTGAGCTGTGTCCTATAAAGCATATAAAATCGCTTCAGCGCAGCTTTGAATTCAGTGTAATTGTACTTGTAAAAAATATGTAACTATGTGTGTATATTTTGTACACAACTGTACAGTTTTTGCACAAAAACAAAAAAAAAAAAATCAATCAACAATTT
This sequence comes from Phortica okadai, assembly GCA_034638295.1. Classification (NCBI taxonomy): domain Eukaryota; kingdom Metazoa; phylum Arthropoda; class Insecta; order Diptera; family Drosophilidae; genus Phortica; species Phortica okadai. The sequence goes on from CM067849.1 coordinate 37,565,108, forward strand.
AACGAAATTCACGACAACAAATTTTGAGATTGTTGCATTCCACAGCATTTTTTAAAGTAGTTATATATTTTTATAAATATTTTTTTTTCATTTTCACTAATGAATTTTGCATAGTAGGCAACTCTTTTTTGTTGTACATATGAAAATACGAAACCGAACCTAAAATGTTTGTATTTTTCTCTCTTTTTTCTTTTCTGCATAACTTCATAACCAAAAAAAAAAAAAAAAAAAACAATAAAAACAAATAATAAATAAATCAAATTAAAACCCAACAATGAAAACAAATCAAATCTAACCTTGTACAAAAATCAACAACAACAAATCATCAATGTCACAATTAAAAAACAAAAAAAAATAAAACAAAAATAATTCAAATGAAATCTGATGAATTATGCAATTTTGATGCTGCGACGAAATGAAAAACAAATCAAAAAATACTTGAATTCAAATGAAATGAAAATCCTTTTGTTGGACACATAAATAAACAACAATAACAACAACATCAAATGTAAATATTTTTATGATGTGCATTGGTTTGATTTGACGGCTGGCGTCGCCTTTAGGTCATACCGGCCTTCTTCGATCAGAGCGGCTCACTTGTCATGGGACCACGCACCGGCACACCAATGCGCCTAGTCAGCCCTGCGCCCGTATTAGTGCCACCAGGTGCGGCACGCGCTGGCCCGCCACCGCCGCAGGGCCCACAATTGTATCCGCCACAGCCGCAAACAGCGGCGGCACAACAAAATCTTTACTCGCAACAGAACGGTTCCAGTGTCGGTGGTAAGTCAATTTTCATGTAATTATATATAAATATTGTATGTATAAATAAATCTCTCCCAAGAACAAACCTAACCTAACCTAAAACAATAACCAGAAAAGCACATTACTGAAAAGAAATTTATATAATGAAATAACATTTATTGGATTTATTAAAGTAACAAATAGTTAAAACATACAAGTCTGATTGGAGAAAATCATAATGTGCTTTTCTCTTTGAACCCTCCACCCTCGCCATTGTTTTAAATCATCATCACAAATGATGTATGTAATTTTGTAATTGTACATTATAATAATAACATTAACAACATCATGCGTGCATAAATTTTGTGTCTCAACTAATTATAAACTGTATCTTACTGCCCCCCATTCTTACGCCTGTCAAATATCAACCAAAATTGACAAACAATTTACTGTTCTGCTCTTTGTTCCTCTCTTACGCCCAACTCAATTGAGCTTCTTCCAACTATAATGCCATTTTCATTATATAACCAACAACAACAACAACAATAATTATGTACCTATACGCCCACAGATGCATATTGTATGTATGTATATGCACACAGAGATAATTAAACTCAACGCGGCATAGATATTTTATAAGCGCCTCGAATGCTCTTCCGCCATTGCAACAACAACAACAACAGCAACAATCGTCAGGCAAACTTTACTTTACTTATATGCTGAAAATATGCTCAAATGCTTGCAATAATTACAATAATAATTGTATATTTATTGTAATTTGTTGTATTGTTGCTTGTTTGTTGTAATAAGCAACAATTTACACCAACAACAACAACAGCCACAACAATAATAATAATAATTCGCAATATTTAAACCCGCATTAAAATGGCTTAGCCATCAGCACACAGATACACAGATACACACAAACACACGTCAACACAGGCCACAAGCAAAAAGCAAAGCAAAGCTTTCACCATACGAAAAATACATGATTCAATGTGTTGTTTCTTTTTTGTTTTTGTTGCTCTAATTCGCTCGGCTTTAGCAATTGCACACAGAACTGTTGACTTGCATATTGTTGTAATGAAATTTATAATTTTTAATCGCATTTCTATTATTATAATTTTTATAATATTTCGCTATAAAATTTCGATTGTTTTCGAAATTGGCGTGAAGTAATGGCAAATCATTGCATGCAAACGAAAATGTTATTACTTTTTGCAACAGAAATTTATATATAATGTTGAAAAAAAAAAACTCTCAAATGGATTGCATGCGCCGCTGACTTGACTCGTGGGCATTTTTGTTGTTCTTCAGTTTTGTGTATAATATTTTTTTTATTATTACTTTTCATTTTATTTAAAAGTTGCAATTTTTGTTTAGTTTCGTCAATGACACTTGTGTGTGTGTAAATATCTTTTATTACACCTTTTTATTATTTGCTTTTATTTTACAAAATTTACTGTTGGCACTTCAGAATGCCATGCCACATGCAAAAGCCTCTTCAGGCACTCACAGGCGGGGCATAATAACTTTGCTTGTCGCTCGACACTATTTCGCATTGCTCTGCTTTACAGCAACAACAACTAAAGCACTTTATGCTTTTGTGGCTTTTACTCTATTTGTGTAAATTTATAGAATTTCATTTTATAATTAATAACTGAAGTAACAGCAGGAGTTCGTTTGAATTATTAACTTAAACTGCTAAAATAATGTTAAACTTTGTGGTTTTTGTTTCTGACTCCACACAACTTTATAAGGCCTGGCATGTGCCAATGCACACACACACACACATGCTGAGAGCATGAAGTTAGTGAACTTCATGTAATAGTTTTCCTCGTATTACTTTATATTCTATTATATAAAAGTTAGCATTGCATGACAAAAGAATGAGTGAATGAACGAGCGAGCGAGTGAAGGAAATGTTTTGCGTTTGAGCGGCGAGGACTCATGTGAGTGTGTGTGTGCATAGAACGAGTGCAGGAAACTATTGCATTATTGTGTGCTTGACGCTTAAGGGTTACCAAGAAGTTCTAATTTGTTAGAAATTGTTTGAATATTATACAAATTTCGGCTTAAGAGCTACAAAGGCACTTTCTATTAATAGTACAGAGAGAGGGGGGGTTGGAAAGGGGAGCGGCAATAATAAAGCGTTGAAAGTTTTTCGTCTTTGACATATTTATTGTGTATCTGTGTGTGTATATGTGTTGGTTCTCTTTGGAGTTACTAACATTGCATTTTGCTGCTGGGCAAATTCAGCGCGCTAAGCGTTTTTCGCATTTTGTAAGCATTTCTTTATTTTTAAATACTTAGTGACTTTGGTGTTGGAGTAATGCAAAGGCTTACAAATTCATAGAAACTCTTACAAGTTTAAAAATTGTTTTTTTTGTAACCAAGAAGAGTAATACTGTAATATTGAAGGTTAAGGATTAAAAATAAAATTTAACAAAATAAAAAATGTAAAAAAATGTAATATTCTTGAAAAAATAATTATAAAATTTACAAATAACGCAAAATAAAATTAAAAAAAAAAAATAAAAATAAGAAACAATAATAAATAGTGAAGGCTTACAAAGTGTAAAGCTTTGTCGTTGTCATTGAGTTGCTTTAAGCGCTGCAATTACTGCAAATTCGCATACAAATGACCGAACATGTTGTTAAAATAAAATCCTCAGCTTACAAAATTAACCATGTACTTACACACACACATACATCATTATAATTTTCAAGCGTATAAAAATGTTTTAATCAGTAACAATTTAACAGCTCATCAATTGATTGCCACCGCCGCCAACGACGATAACGGCCGCAGTTGTTGTTGTTGTGTTGTGTTGTATTGTGCATGCAATAAATTTCATACTTCATTAATGCACTTTTACATAATGCAATCTGAAAAAATGAAAAATGCTTCAAACTATGTACATCAGCAACAACACAAGGATAATGAATGAATAAAAAAAAAGAAGAAAAATTGCCACTAAATGACCAGACATACGCAAAAAACGGGACATACATAACTGTCTGAATGAATCAGCGGACATGAGCGAACAGGCGAAAAGCACTTGTCGTTGTTGCTGCTTGTTGGTTGTTGCTTGTTGGCTGGTAGTCAGGCATAAAAGACAAAAGAAACATATCGATAATTAATTTTATTTTAATTTCCTCTTCTTCTTTTTTTTTCAATGAAGTTTTAATTTTCTGCTCAATAAGCCGACAACACGACGTATGAGTGATTTTTCAGTTGTGCGAAAATGTCAACCAAAAATGAAATGAATTACATTTTCATGAAAATATGTTTTAAATCGATTTATGCCATCAAAGTGTATACTTTTTTCAAAAGCCATAAGAATGTACAAAAGCACTCGGAACATTATCATCATCGACGCCATGCATAAATTGCAAACGCCCACGCTCACGCCCCCGCCCAAGCCCAAACACACAGTTGTGGTTTAAGTGACGTTTGTCTGTGCAAATCATTTTGCATTTTACCGTTTTTTGCTAATTGGCAAAAAAGAAGTGAAAAAAATCAATTTAACTGATTGGCAACATATTGTGTAATAGATACTCATGGCAGCGTACAAGAAGAAGAAGAATAAAATGACGAAGCTGGCACAAATTGCATAAATCAAAGGCGTTTGCGTACTTTCGATTCGATCATTGCAAAAGATACTCGAAGAGCACTTGAGTATCTGTGCTGTGTTACTCTGTGAGACTTTCCATGAATTGTCAAGCAGTCAGCTTCTTTGTCAGCTTCTGCATGCCTTAATGAAATCAAAATACATTTGCCATTAAAGTGTCAACCCAACTGCCTGCAAATTTCATTCAGAATATTCCCCAACCGCAATTAGTCGTAAAAAGTCATCATTTAAAATGTCAACATCATCTTCGATGTCGTTGTCTTTGTATGCATTTAGCCAAGGTTAACGTATTTTAATTCGGGAAAAAACTAAAACTGGAACGAGTAACGGTCGGACAGACAGACAGACAGACTGACGGACAGTTAGACAGGCAGAGGCCTCAGAACAGAACAGACATGCTTGAAACGGAAGCGCAGCCTTCAAAATGAGAGCAATGCGCGTTTAATGTGTGTAGGTCTGAGTATATGTGAGTGTGTGCGTTGCGCTCATTTGCACAGCAGCATATTGATCCAGGCTGTGCGCTCTCTAGTGCATGCAAAACGTTTCCTGTCCTCTTTTTATTTCACTTTTGCCTTGTCTGCCTTCTTCTTCATCGTCATCGTCATCATCATCATCATCTTCCACAACTTTGCACATGACATGAGACAAACGTTTGTAAGGAAAAATCGAAGTGACTTTTGTGCAAGTGCAATATTACATAACAAGGGCGATGGCGTGTGTCTAGCTTGTGCAGAGACTCAGATTTGAGTTGGCATTAGAGACAAGCAAACTGATGCTGGCATTAACCACACACACACAAAGCCATTGTGCACACACTTACCCACATGCAGAAAAGCAGCAAGTGCCCACAGAATGCAATGTCAAAAAGCTTTTTAATGGAGATTATATTGTTGTAAGTATGTGTTTTACATACAACTCACAGACGGATATACATACATATGTACATACAAACAAACAGACAGTTGAGTCAGGTAGTTGGACCAGCATGCTGGCTGGCTGGCTGACTGCCAGAAGCAAAGCCGACAATCGGAGTAGTAGATATGAAAGTAGGCAAGGTGGTGTCAGACCGTCAGTCACTCAGGCAGACAGACAGACAAACATTAAGCCAGGTAACAATTGCAATTGGTATGCGTGTGAAACAAGCTGCAATTATAAACGTTAATGCGCATTGGCAGACGGTGGCAGAAGCATCATTGTGAAGAGCAAAGGTTCAATGGTTGGTTGTTTGGTAATATAAGTTGCGCTGCTTTTGTGTTTCGACATGTGCTAGCCATGTAGATGCGAATTTAGATAGACAGTCAGGGGCAGCACACGATTGTACATGACAGAGGCCACAGCCCTAATGACTTGACTTCGACGCGTAGCCAACACCAGCGCCGACACCAACACCAAAACAATAACAATAACAATACGCAACATGACAGCAACAGCAGGGATAATACACATAGACAAAGCAAAGCGCACAAGTGGCCAATCCACGCATACATACAAATGTACATATGTATGTGTGTAGACACACACAAAGCAACGATAGAATGAGAATTTGTTCTGTGCGGTCGCTTGATCACTTGCACATGTTTGCTACATGTGTTGGCCAACATTTTTCAACAACATAATACCAAAACACAAACTCCAAAATGTTAGTCGGTCTTTTGTTATTCGTTCTTTTTTCAGTTATTTGAAAAAGTGAAGGCCCTCCACTTGAAATTAACACTAAATCAACTCACTGTGCTTGTTGTTTTCATTATGCAAATTGAATTTGTTTATTTCTGTTAAACGTTTTCGAATCGCCACCGACGTTGGCTGGCAATATTGTGATTGAAATGTTGAATAGTTTTCACATGTCAGGCTGCCTCTGTCTGTGTTGAAGTATTTTTGACTTGACACTTGTGGCTTGAATAACACTTTACCATCAATGAAATTTGTCATGTTTGTGTAAATCTCTTAATTTTTATTTAATTAATTCTGCTGTAAAAGTGTTGTTATTAAAAGGTCTGCCAAAATATATTCATATGCTGCTCAGGCTCACACATGACTAGAGAATACAATCCCGGGATACCGGTGGATTGGATTGCTATTTTTCGGCCAATTCTGACTTTTCAACTCGGTTGAAAATATGAGTATACAAAGCAGAATTCGAGTAAAATTTTTAAGCCGAACAGAAATGTGTTTGCGAGGCATACAACATAAAATAATTCTTTACTCTTTTATATCGTAATGCCTACTTTGTTTCCTTTTTGATTTTATTAATAAAAAATTAAGACTCAACTGAAGTTTTTTTTATTTCAACCCAATGAGAAGCCACATACTTCAATCCCGGGATTATCCCGATAAACGGGATTGATTTTAATAAATCCCGTAACCCCGGGATTGAAAAATATTCCCGGGATTGTATTCTCTATACATGACATACATATGACACATTAGTAGAAACGCAACTACAATTGCTAAAATTGTGTGCAAAAGTCATAAGCATCTCTTGACAAAAATGTTCCTTAAATTTTCTTACGAAGCTTCTCTTTTCTGATAAGAAAGTCACAACAAAGTTCCTGAAAAGCACTTGTCATATTTTGAGCCAATTTGTTGCCTTAGCAATTTGAAGTTATATTTCACTATGCGTTTCCCTAATAAAAAAACACAACGCACAAAAATCAACTTGTAAGCTTATTCAAATTTTAATATAACCGCAGATGTATTGCTTGGTTACAACTTTAGAGGAGAGCAGCAATGCAATAACCAATTCAGTGCGCTGTTAAAAACGCGCCATGACCGTGCCTGCCAACCGACAAAGTATGTTGTAAACCTCAACTCAACTCAACTCGACTCAATACGAGTCAACTTGAGTTAACTTGAGTTAACTTTAACTAACAGTGAATGTGATGACTGAAAATGTGTTAAATATTTGAAGTTGATGTGCGCTAACAACATTTTTTATAGGCGGCACATGTTTCTCGCATGCCTAGCAGTGGCAGTGGCAGTGGCAACTGTTCAAATACAGGCCGCCTGACTGGGAGCCAGCATGGACGGCCAAATGCCCATGGCAAGAATGAAATACTCGCATAAGTGCACATTATGCATGTGTGCATTTATAATTTATAAAATCATTACATTAAGTTGGTTTTAGTGCGCACTCAACTGTGCATCTGTATGCGTGTACATACATGTATCTCTATCTGTATCTGTATGTCGTAGTGGCGTGCAGATAAACCACAGCATATCGTCTGCAATAACCGTTTCATCTTTTTAATGTTGTGGCGCTTACTGTTCGTTTATATGTATGTATCTGTGTCTGTGTGTAGATGGATAGATACATTTGGGGTTTGTCACTCGTCGTTCGTTTGCCGTTTTGCAGTTTCATTTGCAAAGTGTGTCGTCGTCGTCGTCGTCGTCGTCGTCGTCGCAGTCGTTATCAACAATTTAGGGTTAGAGAGTATCTTATATCGCACTCTACAGTACTGTACTGCACCGCACTGTGCACGCTCAATGGCAGAACATTTGTGTTACACATTTTCGCTTTCATTTTAGTATTGTAGCTATATTCTTAGAATGACAAGGATGACGACGAAGACAACGACGACGTCGCAACCAGTAAAGTCAAGTGACTAAAGTGAGAGAGTGAGTGAGTGACTTGACTGCCTGAATGAATGACTGTGTTTCATTCTATACGATTGTCTGTCAGTCTGTCTGTCTGTCTGCCTGCCATCTTGCACGGATTTAGCAGCTTTATCGAGTCTGCAATTGCACCAACAGCGACAACGACAACGACAACGACAGCGACTTCAACAAATTCCCCAAAGCTGTTGCAATTCACAATCATGCCGTGTGCCTTCTCCTGCCCTCTCCTGCCCTGTCCTACCCTATCCTACCCCGCTCGACAATTATTGCTACGACTGTCTGGCAACGCTTTTCCAAGTCTCTGTTGTTGTTGTTGTTGTTGTTGTTGTTGCTGTTGAGTTGACTTAACCGCGCGCCCGCGCTTATTTCACACACAAATTGCTTGAATAATTCTCTTTTAAATTGTTCTCCAACTGTGTTGTTACCCTACAGACATACGCACATGCATACAATGATGGCAGCACACAGCATCGCATTTTGTTCGACGAGCAAATAAAATAAACAAAAACACACACGCACACACACTAACAAAGCCCATACAGAGACACTCAGCCAGTTGATAGAGATGCTTTGCTTTGCTTTATGTTGGCATCGGTTGCAACAGCACCCTCATAGATTGTTCGCTGCACTTGCTACTCGCTGCTCGCTGCTTGCAACGTCACGGCACTTTCATTGACGCAAATTGTTGCCTTCTACAAGTGACATTATGTGCCTAGATGAGTGTGCCTTTGGAGAGGTTGAGTTTGAGTAGCGCAGTCAGCACAGCTGTTTTTGCTCTTCGCCGTTTTCATTTAACAATAAACATTTCATTTGCAATTCTTCACGTCGTATGCAATTGTGAAATTTAGCAATAATTTCCTTTTAAAGAATAATAGTTAAGGAAAGAGAAGGGTTAAGCATGCCAATTTTTGTGATTTTTTTGTGATGAAACAGTTAAAAATTATTTTTAAAAATCAATGGTACATAACAGCACGACATTTGAAGAATATTCTGTTAAATTTTCATGGAAAAATATTTAAAAATACTGCAATGGGAGCGATTGTCCTGGAGCGTCTCGGTGCCCTTTATAGCTCAATGCTGGATCATCAAAATTCAAAATGGCAAATTTATATCGTTAGGTAATCGATTTGCCCAGGTAACGCTGGAGGCGTTTTTCGGAATTTTTATTTTTCAATTTTTGTGAACACTTTGAAGCAGAAAATGCAATTTTTGCAAAAAAAATCAGTTTAGTTGTTGTTGCAAAATTTAAAATATTAATAAATTTGAAAAAAAAACTCTCCAACGTTACCTCGTCAAATGTGTACAGACATTGTGTACCAAAATTCAAAACGATCGGTTTCGTAGTTTTGAAGTTATGAGGGGCACCGACATTGAGAACGTGAGTTGTGGAAAAAACGAAGTTAAAGTTTTGAACGTTCTATAAAAATAGTCATAACTTCGTCAATTTTGGTCCGATCGACTTGAAATTTTGAAACGATATTCTTGAGATATAATGCAATCATAATGAGATTCAAAAACAAATTTTAAAACCCAACTCTCCCCTTAATGTATTCAAATATTTGTAATAAGATAAAGTAAAGTTTTAAGGCTTTCACGTTAAAGCTTCACTTTCTTCTTCGCTTCTCTGCAGCGCGCCAATTGTGTGTAATTAATCACTTGCTTAGCATGTTTACTTTGCGCTCAATTCATCAGCGAGCAAGCAAGACACGCACAACTTTTATTTCGCTTAACTCTTTTGCTTTGTTATTGTTGTAGAAGCGGGCTTTTTGTGTCTTGCCCGCGGCTTCTTTTCAGGCTCTTCAATTCAGTTTTGCCTGCTCAAAGCCAAGTTAACTTATGTAAATTATGCGCAAAACAAACTGCTAATCAAAATAAGCATAATTTTTGCTTGAAATTTGAAATTAAACAATTTTAAAAAGTTTCCAGAATATCGCTTACAATATTTTGCAAGCATTTAAATTTGCTAAGTCATTACGAGAGCTTCAATTACGAGTTCGAAACTCAATAAAAACACAAAGGCTTACAAAATGCATGCAATGCTTATAAGTTTTGTTGCCAATCAAAGTTTTTGAGCTAAAAATCTGCAATTTATAATAAGCGACGGACAGACAGACAAACAGACAGACAGACAGACGCTTGCAAAATGCCACAAATGCTTACAATATTTAACAACGCCGCAATTTCCTCTTGCAATAATAACCAATTAAGTTGTTTACTACAAATGCGTAGTGTGTGTGTGTGTGTGTGTGTGAGTAAAAGTGTTTTTGTTTGTTTAACGAATGTAATTTCACTCACGTGTTATTTGAGTATGTGTCACGTTGCGTGTCGCATTTGCAATTTGCCACGCCCACTGCCCACTTCCCAACAACGATTTGCCGCTTTGCGCGCTCATTTCAAAATCTGACGCATGTGTATAATTTTCCACAGTAATTTCATTGCTGCATTGCATACTTAAAGGCGCACATTGCTTTCATCGCATCGCATCGCATCGCAGTGTTTGTGGCATAAAATAAATTTATTATTAAAAACTTTGTTTGGAAATTATTTTGCAATTTGCCATTAAAGGGCGCACACCATGAAAATTGCAGTAAAACAAATTTCAGTTTTCAGTTTTTGTTTTATTTTTACACTTTGCCTTTGTTTTTTTTTACGCAAAATTGTTTTAAATTACCAAACAATAAAGAAAGAGGAAATAAAACAAAAAGTGTTGCATAATTTCAAGCGCAGCAATTTAATGTTAATGCCTGCCTTAAAACTTGCACATTGCTTTCGCAGATGTATGTATGACTTTATTTATATGCTCATGCAGAATTTTACTGCTGCATTTGCACGTCATGACGGCATATAAATTCAACAAGACTTGTCTGTCGTGCCTGCCAGTCTAAGTCATTGCGTAACATGAAGGCTTAGTCGGGCGGGCGGTTTGCTGTATACAATATTCAAGTGTTTTGCCTCATCCCCACAGCTAATCATAACAAATTCTAGTGACATATTACAACATCAATCAAAGCGCTCAAGTTACTAAATCTCTGATGTCGTCTTCTTGTATAGTTTGTTTTTATCTGCGATGGTGTTGTTGTTGGCGCGCGTTGAAGCTGTTGCAAAATGTCGCTGTCGTTGTTGTTGTTGTTGTTGCTTCGTCTATCAATTTCACTTTGCGTTTCCTTTTACATATCCTTGGAGATTTGCTAAAAGAGCTGGTGGCTTCACTCATGCTCAGCTTGATTGCAGTATTCATATTGTCATTCCGTCAGTCAGTCAGCGGGTTTGAGTGAGTGAGTCACTCAGTTAGTCTGCCTGAAAATTCACTTCCGATGTGCTTTCGTTTAACTCGTGTGCGTCATTATCTGTCACATTATGCTTGCCATATGCCTGCCAACGGCGCTGGCGTGCCGAGATTAGGCGTGCGTATAATTATTGCCAACACTGTTCTCTCCTACTGCAGACATGCAGCAATCCAAGCTGTAATAAATACTTTGATTGCATATTGCTCAACATAAGTCAAGCCAAGTCAAGTTGATGATAGCGGCCAAACGAGGCTAACAATCTCTTCTACTTGACTGTTTACGAATTTATAATGAAACGACAATAGTTTTGATTACAGACGTTCATTCAATTATTGTATGCAATGCCGAAATCGCATTATCGCCCAAAGGAATACATGAAAATTACAGTTGTGTACAAAATACTCTGACACATATCTGTTATTTTTGAACTTTCCTTCAATACATTTGCTGCAATCGCTTTTAATCAACACACTATGTCGACTTTTATTAGACGCACAAGCCTTACGTCGTTTTCTATTGTTTGCGCGCCTTGCAGACGGCAATGAAATTTACGAGCGCATTAAAAGAGCAACCTAGAGTGATGGCTTAGTTTTGGGCGTGGGCGTGGGCGTTGGGGCGCACTGCCATTTACGCCATTCGAAATTAATTAAAAAAATAAAACTACAGTTGACTCAATTTTATTTGGAACGGAAACTATAAAATGTCTTCGACTTAAGCAACACAGTTGGATTTAATTATTTGCCACGTTGTGAAAGTTGTGTTGCTTCGACACTTATTTCTTGGATTGAACGCAGGAATGATTTGCCCCTTCTTCCTTCCTTCTGCTTGGTTAGTCTGCTTGACTTAACATCACTGGCACAATAAAGTCTGGAACGTGACCAATCGCAAAGGTGGCGACAACAAATACAATACAAACAATTGTATATACTTATGAACACACACAAACCTCTAACCTCTTCTTCTTACTTAGTTTAAGTCTTAAATTACTATTTTATTCTTTTTTATATTTATTTACATATATACTATATTAGAGGTCGTTTATCTTCTTTGCATTTAATTGTGTTAAACAATGCGTCTCTAAACTATTTTCTCACACTCTCTCTCTCTCTCCGTCTCTTAGGCCTTGCATTGAATACGAACTCGTTGACGGGTCGTCGTGACTCGTTCGATCGTACATCTGCCTTCAGCCCATCCGCCATGGATTACACCAGCAGCGTGGCAAATGCCGTCAACTCATCGGTGGCCCAGGCAGCCGTCGCCGCTGCCGCCGCTCGTGGCAAATGGCCGGGCACAGTGACCAGCAGCCCCTATGGCGCACTCGGCGGCGCAAACGCGTCGGCGAGTCCCATCGGTGCACCATTGACGCCGCCACCACCACAGTCGTGCCTGATGACGAATCGTGCGCCCGGCGCTGAGACCAAATTTCGTCAACAGATGGCCGTCGGCCTGCCAGCATCGGCACAAGCTGCCGCCGCTGTGGCCGCTGCCGCCAACAACATGTTCGGCTCGACAAATTCACTGTTCTCCAAGCCGCTTGCCTTACCGAGCACAACACCCGCAGCAGCCGCTCTGGCCGCCGCTGTTGCGGCCAATTCCCGTTCAGTGGCACCGGCAGGTGGCGTTGCTGGCGTTTCAGGTATTGTTGGCGGTGTGCCGGGTGCTGGCGGCGGAGCGCCACAACCGGGTCGCTCACGTCTACTCGAGGAGTTCCGCAATCAACGTTATCCGAATTTACAATTGCGTGATTTGACCAATCACATCGTTGAGTTCTCACAGGATCAGCACGGCTCACGGTTCATACAGCAGAAGTTGGAACGTGCCACCGCCGCCGAAAAGCAAATGGTCTTCAGCGAAATACTCGGCGCCGCTTACAGTCTCATGACCGATGTCTTTGGCAATTATGTCATACAGAAGTTCTTTGAGTTCGGCACACCCGAGCAGAAGAACACACTGGGCATGCAGGTGAAGGGTCATGTACTACAGCTGGCGCTGCAAATGTACGGCTGTCGTGTTATACAGAAAGCGCTGGAAAGCATCTCCCCGGAGCAACAACAGGAAATCGTACGCGAACTCGATGGCAGCGTGCTGAAGTGCGTCAAGGATCAGAATGGCAATCATGTCGTACAAAAGTGCATCGAATGCGTCGATCCCGTGGCACTGCAGTTCATCATCAATGCTTTCAAGGGCCAAGTCTACTCGCTGAGCACACATCCATACGGCTGCCGGGTGATACAACGCATCCTGGAGCATTGCACCGCCGAGCAGACATCGCCCATACTAGAGGAACTGCACGAGCATACCGAACAACTGATACAGGATCAATATGGCAACTATGTCATACAGCATGTTTTGGGTGAGTTGCTGTCTAAAAGTCGACTACAAGTCGAGAGAGTTCATTACATAAATTTCTATTTCATTTTGCAGAGCATGGCAAACCCGAAGACAAATCGATACTCATTAGTAGCGTGCGTGGCAAAGTGCTCGTCCTATCACAGCACAAATTCGCCTCGAATGTCGTCGAGAAGTGCGTCACACATGCCACACGCAGCGAACGCACATCGCTCATTGACGAAGTCTGCACATTCAACGACAAGTAAGCGCGATTTCCTCTCCTCACCTCGTTTCCTCTCTCATAAAAGCAAACAAACAAACAAATTCATTCATATTATCCTTTGCGTAACTCTCTTACAGCGCCTTGCATGTCATGATGAAGGACCAATACGCCAACTATGTTGTTCAAAAGATGATTGACGTCTCTGAGCCCACACAGCTGAAGAAGCTTATGAACAAGATACGCCCACACATGCCCGCATTGCGCAAATACACGTACGGCAAACACATTAATGCCAAACTGGAGAAATACTTCATGAAAACGGCCAATCCGATTGCCGTAGCCAATGCCGCCGCAGCTGCTGTCGGTGGCAGCGCTGCTGCTGGCGGCGCTGTATCGGCCGCAACTGCCGCAACATCGACGATCATGACCAGCGGCATTGCAACGTCGAGCGGCGTGGCAACAATGGCCGGTCTAGCGGCGGCGGCTGTCTCTGCTGCTGCCGCTGCCTCAAGCGCCGGCACTTCGTCGACAACAACAACATCAGGTGCGTCTGTCATGAGCACAGCATCAAGCATCGCCAATGCCGTGCAGGAAAACGGTATCAGCGAACAAATGTCGCCGGCAGCCTCCAATTCGGCTCTGTCATCGACCAGCAGTGCGGCATCCAGCGTTGTGACGGCCGTCAATGCCAGTGTCAGCGGTCTGGGACCAATTGGACCACCAACTACAAATGGCGTCTTGTAAATGCAACACTAAGAGTGTATGTTTGTAGGGGAAGGGAGGAGGAAAGAGGGAGTAAGAAAGAGATAAATACATTAAGCAGACATACTCGCCTCGAATTTTAGAATTTAGTAGCGCAAAAAGCATATTTTTCATTAAAAGAGAGCATCAAAGCATTAAACATTGATGGAACAAACAACTCGGACTCACACACACACATACGCGCTGATCATGTAAAATTTATATAGTTTTAGTAAGACAAACATTAATAGACAAAAAACAAAAATCTTGTACATTTAAAAGTGTCCCATTCATAAAAGCAAAACAAGCTCGAAACGCAGCATTATCGTACTGCTAAAGCAGCTCCAAAGGCATGCAATGAACATTTAAATATAACATAAATTTGACTTCATTAATTGAATGATTTACTATTGCTTAAAAGCGCAGTGCGCTCGCGTTCTCACACACACATATACGTTTTCGGAAACACACGTACATTGAAGAGAAAAAAAATTCGATTGTTAAAAAAAATACCGACAATTGAACAATTGATTTTCTTTTTTCTTTGCTTTCGTTTAAATATTTTTAAATAATTTTATAACTTATGTAAAAAAAAAAATCAACAACAAGACAACAAAATATAAACAACGCAAAATGCATGTAATTTATTTAATTTAATTAAACAAAAATGAGAATATATTATATATGAAATTATAAAAACAAAACAACAAAAAATATGAAAATGTAAAATTTGTGAAAGCGAAATTGTCAATGCGTCATTTCGTTTTTGTGTCATTCGAATGAAATGATTTCGTGTAAAAAAAAAACAAAAACAAATATTAAAAGCAAGTAACAAAAACTTATAAATATTTATTTGCTTAAAAAAATGGCAAAAAGCAAAAAGAACTGTGTAGTTATAACAAACATAAAATATATAATTATTCAAAAGAAAAAAACAAACCGACAACAAAATTAAAGAAAAACAAGAAAAATTAAACCAAACAAGATGATTTTTTAAAGTTTTTTTCTAAAGCAAAAATTTGCATTGAATGAAATGACAAAAAGATTGAAAAGTGTTGAAAAACAACAAAATAAGTAAAAAAAAAACAATTTCAAGCATGTCAACAAAAACAAAAAAAGAAGAAAGAAGCAAACAAAATGAAATTAATATTTAATTAAACATATATAAATATTTTCATAACAAAATGATTAGCATTAAAGTAATAAAAAAAAAGAAAATTATGAATGCATCAACATTATACATACATACATATAAATATATATAAATACACACATATACACAATTAGTCGTTTAAGAAGAAGAAGAAAAATTGCATATAAACGTTAAGCAACAAAAATTACTCACACACGGACACGCTACAAGCCACATACACACACACATACACACGCACACTCGCAAACACATAAACGCGCTCATTTTCATTGTTAAACAAACAACAACAACAAAAAATTCATATTATTTTGTTTTCATTGTACAAAAGAAAAAGAAAATGGCGAAGAAGTAGAAACAAAACAATCGCGTTTTGCTTATTGAAGCGTTTTCAAGCAACATTTCGTTTTGTGTCGCTCAACATTTGTAAAATTATAAATTTTTGTAAAATTCTGTAAAAAAAAAACAAAAACAAAAAACCTATGTAAACTTTGTAATTTTTTTCTGTTTTGTTTTCGTTGTAAAATTTAAATTTTCGCTCATTTTTTCTTGTACATTTTTTGAACATGTTATGTAACATAGAACAACAAAAACAAAAAAGTGAATATTAAAAAAAAAAAAAACAATAACGTAAAATTTTAAATTTCTGATTGCACGCAGTCATACACACACATACAGGCAACACACACACATACAAATAACGACGAGAACATTTTCTGTTTGCGTTCGTCCATTTAGAATTTTCGTAATAATTTTTTTTCTTTTCCTCTCCAACCACAACAACAAAGAATCATAAATAACATTTAAATAATTTAAAAGGTACAAGAATGACTCATGTTTTTATTTTATTTTGTAATAGTTCGGTAAATTTAGCATGTAATTTATTTATTGAAAATGGGCGAAAAAGTATATAAAAATTATAATTAATGCAACAAGTAAAAAAAATCAAGAAATCGAAAAAATTAAATTTTTGAACATTTAATTTTTTTTTTAAATAATGATGACTTTGATGATTAATTTTCATGCTCCTTTTTTAAATGAATTAGTTAGTTACTTTTTATTTAAAGTTGTAAAAGCAAACAATTGCAAAATTTATGTAACTCCAAAAACAACAACAAAAATCCTAACAAAAATAACAAAAAAATAAATATTGTAAGCCCTTGTAAACATTTTTATTATGTAATTAAACGTATGTGAAAAATTTTAATTGTTGAATATTTTTTTTATTTCGGCATTTTTATTATCATTATTATTCTTTTTTTTAAGAAGCGAGAAAATATAATATTTTCTTATATATATAATTTTAAACAATTTTCAGTCACCTGCAGCCCACCTTTTTTTATTAGTTTCTTTGCTACGTTTTATTGTATTTAATTTTAATAAAGAACGAAGCAGGATAATAATTAATAAATTAATTAAGTAAATACATAATTTAATTAATACGCCAACGGCCGCAAATCAAAACGTTTCGCTGTCATTTGTGTTGTCTCGAAATATAAAAATATAAAAAAAAAATTAAAATGAATTATTTGCAATAATTATTTATGTAAAATATCTTGCAAAATTACAAAAAAAAAAAAAAAATTATATTTGTAAATTATATATATTTTTTTTATACAATTTGACGCTTGCGAGGTTTTTGGAACAAGGAAAACTTAAGAAAAAACTTAATAAGAATAGAAAATGAAGCTGTAAAAATTATTCGTGTATATTTTTAAATTTAATTGATAACAACAAAAGAAATATTTTTTTGTGTATAAAACTTTGACTTTTTACGCCTTATTCCAACGAATTTAGATGCTGTTGTAGGATTTTGACATAAGCCAAGAAAAAAACATTTTTGTAATGAAATGTAATTAGAAACAAAGAGAAAATCACACACACATAAACACATTTCGCCATTGTTCGTTTGTACATAGAAACATTCAGACTTATTGTAAATTTTTTATACTTGATTTGTTGTAAAGTACAGTAGAGTACAGTTCAGTACTGCATGTAGATTACAGTACAATGCAGAAGAGAACAGTATAAAAGTGTACAGTATAGTATAGAAGCGTACAATACAGCGCAGAAGAGTTCAGTAGTGTGCAGTTCGGAACAGTCTAGTGCAGTACAGTGTAGAAGCGTACACTACAGTACAGTATAGTTATGTAAATTTGGTTTTATATATATTTTTGTATCGAATCGCAATGCAAATGCACAGCGAACTGCGATGATTATTGACTTCACTTGCTGGCGCGTTATTAAAAGTATATTTTTTAATTAAATTTTTATTTTATTTTTTTTTTAAAACAATAATGACAACTGCCTTTTTAGAGCGCATGCACTGATATTTTTAATTAACGATACACAAACATGTAACTTTTAATTATGTTTATTAACATTAGTCAAAAAAAAGAGAAAATTGTTGAAAAAACACACTGAACAAAAAACAAAGTACATAAAGTAATAAAAAGTAATACATTTGTCAACTGCTTGTAGAAATGCGATTCATCTTTGTAGTTTTGTAAGTTGCGTCTTTGCAGCCAAAAACAAAAGTAAAGTAAAAATAATAAATAAAATTAAAAGTTAAAAAGTAATACTTAAACATAGTAAATGTAACAATTTTCGGAAGCCTAAAAGTTATACAGAAATACATATATAAACTAAACTTATATTTAGGCTGAGATTTTTTTAAGTACACTTAGCACATAAAAATATGCAAGTACACATGATGGATGATAATTAAGCATCGATAAACACATTGAAATTGAATACAAAAAGTAATATTTATAGGTATATACATATATTATTTATATATACCATATTTAAATGAGGATGACGGAACGTGCAGTCATGTGAAGAGTTCTGTGCGCTCAAGGCTGTCTTACACATTTGTTCAAAGTGATTTGTTTGGTTTGTTGGCAAGATTGGAGAACAAAATAATGAGTGTTAAAATAAAAAGAATTTCGTGGTTTTTTTAATTGATGATGCCAAGTTAAGAGATATTTTTCGGCCGTTGCTAGCATGAAGTACTTTTTAACACATAGAAGAGCCACATGGGAAATTCGATAGTCTTGCGTGTACTCTGGAACTTAAATCCAATTGCTAGACTACCGTATGTTTAGTGTGGTCTTATGTAACATAGAAGCATAATTCTTGGAACTATAAAAAAAAACTTCCGAGTTAAATTTTACTATCTTACAAACTTTGTATGCTTCCAAGACATAAGAATTTTACATATATCAATGCCTTCTTCGGTATGTACTTCAGTATATTTTCTGAACAATTTTCTATTTCAAAACTTAATTCAAGAACAATTTTCCTAAACCAAATAACTTTTCCAAACATTTTCTATTAAATGCGTAAATCAGTCTTTATGTTTGAGCGTATGTAATCAACATGTAAACTTATTTACTCAATACATACTTATAAATATTTATAAATATATAAATAAAAAAAAAAAAACAACAACAAACACTTGTATTTAATGTAGATTGTATTTTGGAAGCAAGCATAGATTTTTGCATAAAACTTTAAGTAAATTTTTACTGCAACATTTTTGCAAAGACATAAGAAAAGCAAACATAAGAAACAAAAAACTTGTAATTTTCTACAAAAATCTCAAAATTAAAAAAACAATGAAAATATAAATTGAAATGATTTACAAAACAAAGCTAAACAAAAAAAATAAAACATTTTTGAAAATATTAAAATGCACACATAAAATTATTATGTATTTAAATGAATAGAAACAAACAAACAAAAAATCTAAGAAGGAATAACAAGCAGAAAAAAATTAATATAGAATGAAATAAAGTGAAACAAAAAAAAATTATATTGTAGCAAAAAAAAAAAAAAAAACCAAGAAATTGCGCGTATAAAGAAGCATTAAAAAATTTGTACTAAGCAAACAATTGAAGCGAATTATACACGCATGTAGAATTTTTTTAAATTTACACGTAAACAATAAAAAAAAAAATAAAAATAAAACAAATTGTGGAATAGCGGAACATGTAAAAATCGAATAAACAAGCAACAACAGAAATACTTGAAATACTTATAACTAAGAAAAACAAAAATTAATAAAAAGGTTTAGAATGAAAACATTTTGTAAAATGCATTAAGTGTCAAATTTAACTTGAATGCTAAATCAGAAAAAAAAATTACAGAACAAACTTAACAAATACAACTAAAACATAAAGAAAACTCACGCGTATAAAAAACAATTGTAAACTTCATGTAAAACATGTAGAATTACGTCGTTTGCAAAAAAGGCTTCAAATGTAGAAAAATGCAAAAATGTTTCACACGGTAAATCATGTTTTTTTTAATAGTTTAAACAAAACACAAGTTGAGTAAGAAAAATTACAAGAGAAAAAAAAACAAGGAAATTGCTTTGTTTGTTGCATTGTGAGAAAAAAAAATTCAATTTTTGTAAATTTATTTGCCAATGTTAATTTGTAAAAAATAAAATTATACAAAAAATAACATTACTAAGTACATACTTACACATACATAAAACCAATTATGTAACACAAAACAAGATTTGTAAAATTCAGAATGAAAAACTTGTAAAATTTGTCAAAAATGATGCTATGAAGAAGAAGTTGATGCAAATAAATCAATTGTAATTTGTTGTAAAAAATAAAAGAAAAACACAAGATGAAAATTATAAAAAAATTTAATCAAATTTGAAATTAATTTATAGTTCATATTCAAAAGCTTAAAAGAAAAAAAAAAAAACAAGAACTTAAATGAGCAAAGTTAAACTGAAAAGCAAACAAGAAGAATTAAATTTTCTTAAGAAAAAAATTTCATTTTTCAATTTTAAATTTACTTAAAAAAATCTGAAGAAATCTCCAAGTTCTTATTTGCAATTAGAAATAATTGAAATACATTTGCATATATATTTTTTTAGTATTATGAATTTTTTTTAAAATTATCTTTATTCTAATTAATTGTCGACTATTTAATTAATTAATCAATAATTTTTAGATTTATTATGTTTCTGTACACATTTTACAAATATTATATAAAAATATATATAAATAAATATATATTTTGAAATTATTCTTTCAAAATGAGAAATGCGTAAAAAATGCGTGAAATAAAAATGATTTATTATGTAGTAAAAAAAAACTAAAAGTTGATTTTTTCATTTTTCAAACGATTGGCAACAATTTTTTGTGAGTACTTTGAATCAATTCTAATTTACACCAAACAATTGGCAGCAATTTTTCTACGATATTAAACAGAGCTTACAGTGCTGCCGAAATAACTCGGCAAGTGTAGTAATGTTTTAAAAAAATATGACAAAGTAGTGGCAAATATATGAATCTTACTTAACTCAACAGGATACTTCAGGAATCACAGAATAAATTGAAATCAAAAAACATTTCTGGATTTTTCTACATTTTTTTTTGGGAAGTCATTAACACACTTTTTTAATGCCAACATAGACTTAACCCTAAAATGATTGAATAACTAAAACTGAATGAATTTTGACAATGTACTTGTACACTTTAAATAATCCATTTTTGTAGCGCGTAGTAGAAAACATTATCGAACATTTATCACAACAACAAAAATAAAAAATAAAAAGAAGCAATTTGAAAAAAATTTTAATCTCAAAATTAATCGACAAAAAAATGTTGGTTGTTGTTTTTTTTTTTTGTAAATTTGTATAAGCCTTTTTATACATTTGAAGACGTAGAAAGTTGTGAGTTAAGCGGCAAAAAAAAAAAATTATAACGAAAAGTTGAAGTCTTTTATTAAGCAAAAATTAAATATTTTTTTAAAAGAGCAAGGCAGCGATCATGGGGTGTCATCGGCAATAACAAGGAGAGAATTTTATTTCGGGATATAAGAGTAAAGATTTTAAAGGCAACTTTTATAATAAACACAAAAATGCAAAAAAAAAAAAATAAAATTATAAACCAAACTGAAGGTAGACATGCTCTTATATACAAAAATATAGGCTTCATATATTATATAAATTATTAACCAAAAACATTTCATAGTCTTTTGTATTTCTCGTATAGTTTTCTTTTTTGAGTTCGAATTTTTTTATTTAAATTTTGTAAATAATTTTTGATCATTTCATCTTAAGAACTTTAGTTTATAGCCAAAACCAAGTCACCCAAACATTTATATAGAAATAAATCATATTCAAATAGTTCATTTTTAGCATTAAAAAGAATCTTTAATCAAAAATCAAACATCAAACAACTCATGTAATGCAAAGTAAGGCAAAAATGATAACTGAAAACTAAATAATAATAAATATAAATTGTAATTATTTCAAAATATTTAATAATAAAATCATATTTAGCAAACTTATTACGTTTATTCAAAATTTCCAAATGACTGTTGCTGTGGTAATAAAGTACGAAATTGAACACGCAGACGTCCAGAAATCAGAAATCATTTTTCGTATATCACCATATTTTAGCGATTGGTATAAGCTAAGCTGAAGGATAGATGGCCACTATCGAAACTATAAAAATCAATGTGGAAATCAATATAGGAAACACCAATAAATCAAATACAAACATTCATATTTTATTTTTTACTATTTTTTATAACTGTTTTACAATATTATGCTTACTCAATTAAATTAAAGTTGACTAACAACTATAAAATACTTAGCGAAAAAAACCAAATTAAAAACATAGATGAAAATATGTACAAAAATGTTAATAAAATATTTGACTCAGTGCTTAATCAGCATAGAATTGCTCTATAGGAACATTCTTGAGCAGTTGATTAGCCAACTTGCCGAATTCGCTGGCTAACTTCTTCTGGAGTTGAGCCTGCATAGCCTCCAAGACGATTTGGCCATTGTCGCGAAGGAAGAGATTTGTGGCCTCAACTATTTCATGAAAGCAAATGATTCATTGAGAAATATTTCTTTGTTTTTTTTTATTATTTTTCTAACTTACGCAATATTCTGTTATTGTTGAAGGCGCGTGAGATGCTCATATTCACATCCTTGACATCGAGTTCCAGACTCAATGAGTCAATGTGCAGATAGTCTTTACCGTTTGATGTTTTTGTCGATGTTTTGCCCGTGAGATCAGCAACAACGCCCTCTGTGTGAAAAATCATGAATGAGTTTTTTTGATTGTATAAAATATACAATTTTATTGAAAACTTACCAAAGACAGCATGGAAATCACCGCCGCCCGATGCCGGTATGATCAGCAAGACTCCGGAGCTGGTGTACTTCGCTTCGATCTTCAATTTGGGCATTGTAATGCGCGCCTTGAAGGGCTCACCGTTCTCGCTGAGCTTCAGCGTCTTAACATGGAAATTTGATGCGCCAAAGGCTTCCATGCTCTTCAGATTGATTTTGTAGCCTTGTGGTCCGTCGGTGAGTTGCAGCGATAAGGAGTCCATTTTGAATGGTTCAACAGATGGCAACTGCAAGGGGTGTGAAAGAGTCAGCAAAGGATTTATTATTGATTCAATTTGTTTTTGATCAAGTGTTTTGTCTCTCGACAATTTGGCATTTCCGTACACACACACACACAACCAATTTACAATTCCCACATAAAATGAAAATGTAAAAAAAATTGGTTTTGTTTCGATTGTTGTTGTTGTTGGCACTAATGGCAATAACCGCAAAAAGCGCAACTCACCGCACAATAACCTGCTGCCGGCCGGCATTATGTAACACTTTTTTCTACCATACAACTGTCTGTCGCGCTGTCTTTTTGTATGTGTGTGAGTGTGCCAAGCTGTTGACTATCGCACAGGTTTTTTTTCTCTGTGTAATTGTCACACTGATTGTCTACAAGTTTCAATTGCATAGCATATATATTTGTGTACGTGTTGTGTGTGTTTCTGTGCCTATGGTCATGTGTGCTGTTGGCCAAGTTTTTCCGCGGCACATTTCATTAATTACAAAATATATGTGGTTTCATGTTTTCCGATAAAATTTTGTTCATGAAAATGACGCAAACTTCATCTTCTCTTACAACAACAAAGACAAATATTTGTAAAAAGTATTTACTGTTTGCGTTTTTTTCTTTACTAAAACCTACTTCTAAGTGCTAATTTAATTAAAAAGTCATAACTACTGTAAAGCTCAGTTCAAGTGTCAAGAACAATGGAAAAGTTATTACACTATTTGAATTTTGAGTAAACAAGATTCTATTGTAGATACAATTTATAGAAACACTTTTACTAACCTGAATTTCCGGTATACCACGCGCCAAGAACGGCTTCAGATGCTCCAGTGAGCTCATGAAACAGTCAACTAGCTTGGGATCATCACGGGGACACTGCTTAATGTATTCAGCTAGAAAGGCGAAAAAACAAACAAAAAAATTAGAATCGTTCGTTGCAATCAAACAAATATCTTTAACATTCATCTGCATACAAAGTGGCATAATTTGCTTAAATAAAAATAAAATGAATGTCGAACGTCAAAACCAAGAAAGACTTAAGTGAAGCCAAAATATTAAACACGAAACGAAACCAACTATAGAGACAAAGCTTCCGCATCTTCAAATGCAGATTTTCAACTCAATCCATATTAATTAGCAACAGTTTCGTTTTCATTTTAAGCTTCATAGTTGTTTATTTTTTATCTTTTTCATATTCATATTCACTTTAAGCCGCTTTGCGACCTTCAACTTGAAATTCAAGTCAAAATGCACTCGTCGTCGTCGCCGTCGTGGCTGAAGCTCAAAACAAAGAAACGACCTCAACTGCCTAAAAACCTGGAATGCCTGAGGCTTTGACTTAACACAATTATAGCATCAACAACTAGCGTCGTTCTACTGATCTAGTCTTGCACGCTGGTGCACTCGGGTGGTCCGAGACCTTGACAATACTCAAGCGCACAGCCTCAGTTGGATGCCAGCTTTGAGTCATTGAACTTTACAGCGCCGTGCATAATCTAAATTATTGTTTATTTGATTTGACTTGAAGCCGAAGTCGAAGTCTGCGGCTTATTTGTGCGTCAAATTATTTGTTTAAATATTTTTTTTTTTATTTATTTTTGAAATAATATGAAAAAAAATTGTTGTATTTTGTGTGTGCCTTTTCAGCAATCGAGTGCGCTTAACTTACAAATGTCAAGAGCGAAATAGGTGTGATTTGGAAAATGTTGGCGTTGAGTACAATTAATACTTGTTTGCTCAATTATATTTCCGTATTTGAAGCATTTTAAAGTGTAAATGTTGTTGAAGAACAAAAACCATAAAGTTATTGAGCACAGAATTTAATTATTGAGCAACATATTCAGAAGAGCCAACTATGGTATAACTCCAAAGTCAAAACTATATTATATAGTATAATAATCTATAATTCGTTGAACACTTCAAAGCCAATTTTTAATCTCACGGTATTAAAGTTTATATATGTCTTATATATCATACAAATCTCAAGAACACAAAAAAATTCCAAATTTAAAACGAAAATTCACAAAAAAAATCAATAATGATTCATACTTCCTGAGTCTATAATTATTAGTTTGACAGTTAATTGCAAAAAAACAAATTTGACAATGCATAATGTTTGCATAACAAACTTCAGACACATGTATTTCAAAGATATAAACGCAACTTACGAGCTTCACTCGCCTCCGCGAACAATATTATTTGACAAACAGCGAAAATGCACAAAAACTTCAACATTATGAAATTTATGTTATCAATATATTTTTTTTGTTATATAAATTAGTTATTTAAAGTTTTTGTCGGCAAATACGAAACTTTATTAAATTTTGCAAATTAACACTTCACTTCAATGAAACTTCCGCAAAAAGGCGATTTGATGAATGCAAACGAAGTTAAAAACACTAAGCGAAGCGAACGTTGTACGATGTTAACTCGCACAGCTGAGAATCGAATCTGCTTTCGGATTGCGACAGCACACGAGATTTAAACCAACTGACAGACTGCAAAACGAACTTACTTACAGCTTAAAACTATC
Source organism: Phortica okadai (assembly GCA_034638295.1). Taxonomy (NCBI): domain Eukaryota; kingdom Metazoa; phylum Arthropoda; class Insecta; order Diptera; family Drosophilidae; genus Phortica; species Phortica okadai. The sequence goes on from CM067849.1 coordinate 37,590,758, forward strand.
AAATAGAAAAAAAAAAAAAAACAACTGAAAAAGAGGTAACATAAAATAATAAAACACAAAATAAGCAAAGCTCAACAGAGCTCGTGAATCCCAAGTGTTGAACGTTGAAAACGTGAATCTTTCGAGTCGGCATCTTTAACAACATGTTTATGGAACAAATCAACTGAGACAAGTTTCTGCTTTTAATTTTTCTTAAAAATATTTTGCCACATCATTTTGAAGTAAGCTTTTAGTGTTGCTGCATTTGCTACTGTCTGATTTGTCAGAATTGCCTATTCATGTCTCTTCGTCAGTACCTTGGACAGTTGTTCTCCACCACCTTCAAAAATACACTTGTAGTTTCAAAATTTTTTATGTTTGTTGTGATTTTTCTTAATTTTCGCAAAAAAATTTAAATGATTGTGGTTTTAGTTAGAATCTCTTGTGTAATTCACCGTTCGTCATAAAATTTTTCGACCGTTTTATGACTCCTTTAAGCGATCTTTGAGGCTCTTGACACACTCTAGTTAATTAACAGATGACAAAACTTCGGCTTCAACTGAAGAATTTCGCTTTCAGTTGTGTAACAATTAGTTTCATACTAAATTTTTCATTTTTCATTTTTGATCTTTGTTCGTTCTTTTCGACTTCGTCTTTGTTGAAATTTTACATAAACATTGAACTTTGTTCAATAATAATAATAATAATGATAATTTTTCTACAAAGTATTGTGCATGTTTGTTTGTGGTCAATTAATTTACACTAATGAATACACAAAAAAACAAATACAAAATCTTTTAATAAGTAATAAGGCACTGACTGAGTATGAGTGTTGCTCTACGATAATATCTTCATGGTTTTGCAAGCAATTGTAAATACTTCGCTTTCAGGGTCATCCTTAAGTGTTTAACGATTTATTCTTGACCAAGAAGCATTTGCCAGAATGTTTTGAAAATTATTGTGTCGCACAAGGTTGAGAAAAGTTAACTGATGCCCTCGCTGATTTAAAATATTTTTTAAATGACTGTTTGATAAACTCAACTTGATAGTCAACCATGATCGATGGTGTCAGTATTATTTTTAAGATATTTAAGAAACTTATTCATTTTATTATTTTTATACGGGTTTTCACGTTCGGATACATGTTTTTTTTTTGTGTTTTTTGTCCATTTTATTTATTTGAATTAAACATATCGCATATATGCAATTTATATGCTGTTTTATTAATAAAGTTCAAGTGAACTTTATCATCTTTTTGAATAGATATTAGTCAGAATACGTTTTTTCGAACAAAATCCATTGGTAAAAAAGGTTTGTTGAATCTTAAGTTGTATGAATCGCATTTATATGATAATATGCAACAAAATGGTACATTTTTTTTTACTATTGCATACAAGCGATATTAACTGCATAGGGATACTTACATGAAACTGATTTTTACTTGGTGTTGATTGTTGTTTTTAAACTGCTTGCCATTTAACAAAACTTCATTTTAAATACTATTAGTATGAAAATAAAACTTTGTTCCATACGTGTAATTTTATGCAGCAACGGGCATATGGAAATATGCAGCAGAATTTCATTTTTAGCTTGTGCATAGAAGCGATATTAACTGAAGAATGGAAAAATACATATAACTACAAGAACATTGAATCTCGTTGTTTTTTTTGTCGATATCTTAATTATTTTAAATCTGTTTATAATTCAATATGATTAATAATTGTTAACACTTTTTCCACGTGTGGCGGGAAATCAGAGACTGTGAAATGTTCACGAAAGGTTCACTATTGCGTAACTTATTTAATTGAAAAGCACTTAACAGTTGGAAAGAGTCGCCAACAAGCAAATAGAACCTAATTGTACCTTATAATAATTAAGTGAAAATGAGAGGTTTAAACAAATGAGCAAAAATAAAAACAGCTGTTTGGGTTCAACCTGGCAATTAATTTGTTTGCATTTTGACCAACTTTACTTGAGTCACGTTTATTGCGCATTTAAATTATTTATGGGCAACTAAAAAAAGGGGAAGAGTGAGTTTTTAAGTAGCTTTTGTTGCTTGAAAAGTTAGATGCGCCAAATTAAAGATTTGAATTATACGAGGAAATGTCATAAAAAAAAACTTTTAGAAAAATTATTGTAATAAATCATCAAATTTTTTGTCGTACTGAATGATTCGAATGTGTTCCTGACTCTCATCTCTTCTTCCTCTTCTTTTTTTTTTTTGATCTTGAAAAATAGCAAAGTTTATTATAAAGCATTCGACGTGCTCAGCCTCCCAAATACTTACTCAACGAAGCTTAAAAAATATAAACAAAACAAAGTCAAACCGACTAGAAAAATGATTTTTGCTTTTGTGTCAGCACAGAAAATTTTAAACAAACGATTTATTATAATATTTTTAGGTTTGCCATTTGAAGTTATTGTTTAGTTATTACAATAAACAAAGCAAAACATATACTTTAAGTACGCAATTACTTTGCTGAAGATATTCTTAGACAGCACGCAAGGCTGACAAAGGTTTGAAGTTTTTTATGCTTTATTTGTCGTTGAAAACTTCCTGCATTATGTGAGAGATATTCTTCTAATTGACATATTAAAATATTCATTTATTCTTAAATTTAGTTTATGTTTATTTTTTTGTTTTTGATTATATAATCGTTTGCCAAAGTCGAGCAAATGATGTCAGTAGTTTTTTGTTTAATTTAATACTGTTTCACTTTTTTCGCGACCAGTTTTGCAAGAATGTCTTATATAAATCTCAAAATGAATGCCAGCATCAATAATTATTTTAATAACAAGTCAACCACATTTAATATTCGCTCGCTTATGACTTGAAATATGTAATATATAATTTCATTCTTTCTGCTAAGTGTGTCAACCATCGCAACACCGTTATCAAGTTCCATTCTTCGCATTATATTTTTAGTTTCATATACAAATAAAAACAACAATAATTGTCAACGATATGGAAAAACTTGATTTTAAATAAAAGTATCCTTCGGCAACGCAAACTGTAACAAGGAAAGTAAACTTGTTTTTGGTTTCGAATTATAAAAGTTCGCGTGAACTGAATCAAGGTCACTTATTTGTACTTTAATGCAGCATTGACCTTGTAAACTTATCTCGGTAACTTGAGGTCAATTACATGGAAAATTTATTAAAAACAAAACAAGTGCTTTTTGAGGAAGTATTTAAAGAAGACTCCGTACAGTATTTACTGCCTAATTGAGACTTTCACATAAAGATCAAGTTCGAAGGATTTTTTTCCACGCCTACCCTCTTCCTGTGCTCTCACGACGTGGAGTTGTCAAGTCACCAGTCATCATTAATTCTGCTTTGTTTCATGAATGTTCGGCACTTTGCAGCGTTTTTATTATTTGAAAATATTTTTAATTAGCTTTTTTCAGCTGTTTTGTCTTTTAAAACAGCCAATTTTACTTATGAATTGGCGGAATCAACCAATTATGCTTCTGAAAAATTGGCAGCACTTAACAACTTGTCAAATCACCATTTGGTCATCAGCTCGACAGTTGTGTTAACTCTAAAAAACCATCTTTATGCTTAGTTAAACCCTGCAAAATTTCAATTTCAGAGTCTTAATGAAGCGACAAAGTTGATTATGTACGAATTGGCAATGGGTCAGCTCGCAAATGCAAGCTACAGCACAACGAAAAAACATCGTGTTTAAAAATACGAAACTTAAAATATATGCACATGCAAACGGCGTTTATGAATTAGCTTTGATGGCAGCACTTGTCTCATCCAAAATGGTCATGTCTTATCGTAATGGTCATGCAATCTTACTCGTTTAATGATTTCCGTTTAACTATTCTCGTCTCACTTGCACAGTTTCGTTATCTGATTTCATTTTGTAACTTAAAAAAAAGGCGCTACCCACCGCCGCTTTTGGTGGAGACTACCATATTGATCTATCCTAAGTGCTCTTGCAACTGGAAGCGACATTGCGCCGGCCTGTACTAACGCGACTTTTTGGCTAGTCTTGTCTGTTAGCTAACACTGTGTTAAAATTGGCAATGTTAACAACCGAGCCAACAAACTGTTTCATTCTGACACAGTCTAACTTTTACGCGAAACGGTTTTTTAAATGCAGTTTTATGCATTCGAAAAGGTCGTGACGACCGATGTTTTCCTAGTTAGTAACTTTTACGTAAACATGTTCATTAAATGCAAATTGCATTGCAAACGATTCACAAAAAAAGGAGAATTTGTTTTAAAGAAATCATCTATTTATGCGATATTACGAATTTACTTTTCAAATTGGCATCTCAAGTTTCATAATTTCACGTCGCAAAATCGACTTGAGCAGTTCAATAATTCGACGCTTGCTTCTGTGTTTTGCATTCCCTTCCATTTTGTTTTTTGAACCAAGTTGACCGTGAATTTACCGATTTAACACGTTACCGAATAACATGGGGCGGAGTTGATGAAAACTCGGTAAACTTTACCAATGTGTTTTATTGCTGAATTGTCATCAGTTAACACTTTACTACGTCGTGAAACCCCTCATTATTCAATGTTCAACATAGAACAGTTTTTGATGTTAATTCACTTTAATACCTCATTAAATACTCAAATAATTAGAAATCTATTAATAAAATTAAATTTGATTTAAATTGTATATATTCAAAACAATAAAAGAGAGACAATATATAATTTATTTAAAAAAAAGTACTGAGAAACTTTTCGCTACCATTTCTCCTCAAAAAAAGCAAACTGCATTTCATTAAAAATGCAAAGCACATAAGCCGAAATAAAATAAAATTCAAAGTAAAATAAATACAAAACACAAATTTTATTATGAAGCAGTAAAAAAACAATCAATCTCAGTTAAGGATGGCCAATGACATGTCGTTGACAGCTGACAAAGAAAGTGTTAAATACCAAAGAATTCAATAATTCTTTAACATAACTGAAAGATATAATTTGAATGCGCAAATTAATTGCCTTTGTTCGACAAGTGATGCATTCATATCTCAAGAATTTAATGAAAAGATCTGTCAACAGTGCGTATGATTAATGTGCAAGCGTTGCATGCTTATTAAAGAGCAAACTAAAATTGTTATTGTTTATTGTTTGTTATGTTTATTCGCTTTAAATGTTGTTGTTTTTTTTTTTCTTGTTTGTCTTTTTTGTTTTTGTGCATTTCCGTTGCGATTTAAGCCACGCCTGGATCAATGCACTCAATACAAGTCGCACCTGACATTGAAAATTTCACGTGAATGCAAAGAAATACAAACTAAAGCAAACAACAACAACAAAAAAATACATAAGTGTTGTTGCCAACAAAGGCAATTAAGTTTAAAATAGTTTATGCTATGCAAGTGCTGAATGTAATTTCGTTGCAACGCTATTTGCATTGTTGTTGCCTCAGTCAACCTCGTGGCTGCCACCAGCCCAATAACAATCACGCACGGCTGACTTATAGTTCGCTTGACTGGAGTAAAAACAAGTGCCTGCTGTTCAAAAAAAAGTTCTTACTTGCATGTCTTTTGTTTCGACGTTCGCTGATTTCTTTCCGCCCCATCACGCATCCACTTCAATTCGAACAATGGTTTCGCTTTGTCTTCTTCCAAGCTCAGGCGTTCCTTTCGTATGCAATAGCTCTCTTTCTGTCTCTCTCACACGTTAACTTGCTCTTTCCTTCTTTCTTCTTTCTTTCCTTCTTTCTTTTGTTGCGTACTGCTTTCCGTTGTTGTTGCTGTTGTTGTTACTGCTGCTGCTGCTGCCTGCTTTCTTGTGCTGCGCCGCTGCAGGCAAGTTGGTTAAAATGCTTTGACCAACATGAGCTTGGTTCATTCGCCGCTCGTATTGCGTGAAAGTTAAACGTTCGAAATTTTAACGCTTTCCACCAACATTCTTTGCAACAGGAATCAAAGTAGCAAGTTCTTTGACTTGTTATCTGCAAGAAGCAATCGTTAAGCGTCGTCGTCGTCGTTGTCTTCGTCATTGTTATAAATTCCGGCTTAACGTGACCCAGTTTCGTTCAAAATTGTACATACCAAAAACACTTTGTTTTTGTTGTCGTCTCTTCGACTTCTGGTGCGCTTCACTTCGATTGAGTTTTGTACGCCGCGACTCGCGTCTCGCGACAAAGTGAAATTGTTTATTCGTAGAATTTTTTACTTTCGCTAATAAAATATTAATACAAAAAATTAGCATACAAATAACTCGTTTTTTTTGGTGTAATTTCGATATTAGTTCGACGCTTCAGGTGCTAACAAATTACGAAATTATAGAAAACACTTTTACTTTCAAGAAAGTCGAAGACTTATTTAAAAAATTACAAATATAATTAATATAAATATGTTGAAATTCAGTTTAATTTTGCTGTTTGCTGCACTGAGCGCAACTTGGGCAGAACAACGTAAGTAAGAGTAAAGATCTCAATTTATTTATTGTTATTCGATTAATTAATACTCTGTGACAAATATAACAACAGCAAAGTGCAATGACCTCTTTGAGCGCTTCAAACTCCACGCCTTTTTCAATTAGACGCGTCTCTTTAAACGCTTTTGTTTAAACTAACTGTACGATTTTATTTTAGTAGTTAATCGTTTATTACTGCTTCAAGTTTATACTTGAAAAAAAAAAGGAAAACAAACAACTTGCGTTATCAATTTGAGAGCCTCGATCACGTTTTCTACGTTTATAGAATGTTTCTGAATGGACGTTTAGCAGTTAAGCGAAACGTGTCAAATACTCACAGCGTACGAAAATGGAACGTAAAAAGCAGTTTAGGCATTCATTGTGAAGATCTGTATTGTTGAAAGCTTTGAAAAGTTATAACGAACCAGAATTTTTATGCTTTTTATTCAAATAAATTGGTTTGATACTTTCAAAAAATAATATTTAAGAAATAAAAATGCTTAATAAATTCTTAGAAGTCCATGACAAATGTAAATCTCATCTCAAAAATATTTATTAATATTATTTTGATGCATCAAAATTTTTGTTAAGAATTCTTAAAAAACACAATAAGTTAGTTTTTTTTATAGTATTTTAGGGTTAATAGCTCAATACCTTCAACTCGAGCACAAATAAGGTGCTGAGAATTTTTTTGTAATTAAGATGCTCAGTTAGTATGTCAAAGGCATGACTGAAACGTTTAATGAGTCAAAACTTATAAAAAATTCAATAACACTTTGTTTAGAGATGAGCAAAGTTTTAGTGATAATTGCAGTTTTCATTAATTCGAGAATGCTTTTAGTTTAAAGACAATCTTTAGTTAAAGAGTACCGAACCTGACAATAATAACACATTTCTATTTATAAATCTTTAAGAACATAAATGTTGATTAATCAGAGTTCTTTCTTGCTTTACTAGGGATTTCCAAGAATTATTATACAATTGTGTTATAAAATCAGACAACGACATTAACTCATTTAATTCGTAGCTTCTTTTATGTACTTTTTGTAGTTAAAATTTTTAATTTTCATATAAATCTTTTTGTTCAAGTCATGCCGATGTTGTCGAGCGAACTTGAACTGTGGCCCAGCGCTTCGAGCACTGTCACTACGGTCATAATTTGCTTTATTGTTGAGTCGAAAGTTATTTTTGCGCATGTTTTTGATTACATCAAAGCGACTGGAAAAATACGGACTCATAAAACTTGTATGAAACAGCACCGAACTTTTTTCATCAAAATGAGAACATAAGAGTATTTAACACACATACAGATACACTGCAAATACAGACAAATCATGACAACTAATTAAAAAGCAACGCACATAAATAAAACAAAAAAAAGATGAAAAAACGGCGACAAGATTTTATTTACAAAGTGTAAAAAAAAAAAAAAAATAAGTAGAAAAAAAATTTTAAAGAAATGAAAATAAATTTGCATATTTGCGATCACGCAATGCGAAGCGCTTTCTTCAAATAACTTTTGCTGTTTTATTTCCTCTACAAACGACTGTCAAGCGTTACATGCTTTGTTTTGATTTGTTTATAGTGTTAATAATTGTAGGAATATATATATTAATCGATCAATATTGATTGCAAACAAAAATTTTTACAGCCTATTATCTGCAACAGTGTCCGCGCGATGAGAATGTGATCAATGAGTGTCTACGTGAGAGCGGCAATAAATTGGTGCATTACCTGAGGCAAGGCGTTCCTGAGTTGGATATCTATGAGGTGAGGGCACGTGCTAAACAACAAGATGTTAAAACAGCACAGAAATGTCGCAACGAAACAATTAATAATTCTGCGCTTACAGATCGAACCGGTGTTGATTGATGAGATTGGCATTGTGCTTGGCAGTGGGCCGGATGGTTATCGTGCGCTTTTCCGGAATATACAAGCCTATGGCGTGAGCAATATCACCGTGACCAATGTGCGGTAAGTGAATTGACTTTACACAGATAAATGTATCTAATAAGGAGTTGAAAATCAAAAGTTCAAAGCAAAACATTCTCGAAATGCTCTCTTTGTTTAAATGAATCAAATTTACAACAAATCAATAATTGGGCTTGCGACACTTGTCCAACAAAAACAGTTAAAATTCATGGAAGTCAATTACTATAATTTTATAGCAGTTCAAATTAATTGTTACAAATTTCGCACACTTTATCAATGATTACGTAACAATTTAGTCTGTGTGTGACTAAATATATCGTAAAGCGTGCGCAGGCTGATTGCTTAGTCTGAATAATCAAAGGCGACATGTGCTAAGGCGTCTTAATTAAACAAACACGAGTTCTTACCTATGCAATTATTCATTTAACAATAAATTAACTAATAAGCATCATAAAAATAGTCATCAATAAAATGCGGGAAAGTTTATGCGCTTAGTTTTATTAGAAGTTTATTTTTATAGAATTTTCATAATGATTGAGAAATGTTCAGTGGAAATGCACAATTATAACACCAACGCACTTTTTACATTTTTAGCGTTAAGTTAAAGTGGTTTTTCTACTCGGAAAACTCTTATCTGTAAATAGAAGACTTGCAATTACAGTGAATTTCAATACATCGACTTGATTTGTTTGTAATTATCAACCTTAACATTGAAATTTATTGTGAGATTAATACTTATTTCAATGAGTTTGTTAAGGTCAAATTAACACTATTGGAAATTTGTCACGCCTACAAGTTCAACAATTTTTATTATTCGAAGCGATATTAATGGGCAAATACTGCCAGCTTTAAACATATGGCTATTGTTTTTACTATCAATTTAACGCATTTCAGTCATTCGAACGTTTTATTATCGTAAGTAGCTTAGAATCTTCTTCATATCAATATTTACATTCATGTTTAGCCTTGGTCATCGTTTAGCCAAATCAATACTAAACACTTCACACTCTACACACATTTTGCAATTCATACTTCATGCATGCGCATTCAAAACAAACACAAATAATCTACAAAAACAATCGATTATGCAATGCAATTTTTAGCATATTCAAATGGGCATGAAGTCAAGCTGACATAACTTAACTTTCCGGTATTCGTTACAACCTCAACTCCGTAGATTCTTTATGAGTTCTTTAAGACCTCGAAAACAACGCCGCATGCGTCGTTTGTAAATGCATTTTTTTCCAATTTGTTTTTTTCTATGTATGCAAATATACATATGTATGCACAAGAGTTAAAACACGAGTACAGGTGTTGACCAAAAAAAAAAAACAACTACAAAAACACACAAAACAAACAAAAAACCAGTAAGGGAGCTATTTTCAGCTTTGCTGAAACTTATATACTCTTGCATGAATTTTCTCAATTATTCATATTGGAAAATCCGTCATATCCTATTCCAATAAGAATCATATAAGTTTGTAACGACAAAGGGGCGTAACCCCGCCCATTTTCTAATTTTTTTTGAAGAAATTCATTCTATACTTCATTTTGCGGTCTTCTATCTCGTTGGCTTACAGAGAAATCACATTTTTAAGTTTTTCTCTATATGAGCGTTGCCACGCCCTTATGTCTGATTCTTATGTAACTTTGGAATATGGTTAAGGATGTATAAAAACGCGTAATTTCAAAGTTTCATCTCTTTATAGTTACGAACAAAAAAGTTTTTCTAACAAAAACCGAATTTTTGAACGATTGTTCCTATGGGAGCTATATATTGTAATTGTCCGATCTTCACCAAATCTGCAGTGCGTCTTTATTGACGTCCAAAATGTTACTGTGCAAAAAATTGAGGTAATAGCTCTAAAATCAAAGCGTTTTTTAGGCAAAAACCTCCTTTTTAACCGATCGTTCTAATGGCAGCTATATATCTATAGTATTCCGATCAAGCTGGATTCTACATATAAGCTGCTTGCTGTTTTGCTAACTTCAAAACTCTGGGAGGAGTTCGCATTGAAACATACAGAGAGACAGGCGGAAAAACGGACATGGCTATATGAACTCGTCTCCTCGTGCTGATCAAGAATATATATACTTTATATAGTCGGAGATGTCTCCTTCTCTGCGTTGCCAACTTCATGACTAAGTCAATATACTCTTGCAAGAGTTTAAAAAAAGTAGGCCAAGACGATTCTATGTCAACAGAGCCCGAAACTTACTAAAAGGCGAAGCAACGAACTTCGACTTGATTTTGGCCTTTGGTGGGTCTCGCATCAGTTAAGATTCTGCACGATAACTTTTAATGACACTTTCCTTAGTGCAAGGCGAATTTTTATATGTGTGTTTTGCATATGCAATGTCATTATTTTTTTGTTGTTGTTGGCAAGTCGCGTGTTGCAAATTAGGCGGCCAAAAAACAATAATTTGGTCTGCCAACTGCAACATGGCAGTGGCACTGCACTCCACCACTGAAAATGCCTTTCAAGGCATGCAACTTTATATTTGTCCACTGACAACAACAAAAACAACAACAACAAATATAAGGTATGAATATCGTTGCATTTTGCACGTATCGTTGGCAATTAAACAAAAACAAAAAAGATACTTTGCAACAACTTGTCATCTTAATGAGTTGTCTAAATTTGTATCAAGGTCAGGAGTCAGTAACGTCGTTATGACGATGATGACGATAACGACGACAACAGCGACAACGACAGTCGACTTTGCGCTAGAGACATTGAAAAAAGTTACAATATTTTATAGCTGTCTGTAATTATGCAATTCATCTTTTAGAACTTGACATTCGACAACGTCGGAGAACAAAATGTAAAGTATAAAAATAACACCGAAAAAGCTTATAAAGTATAAGTAAACATGATTTTTGCAAATGCGCATTTTTCTTTTCGTTTGTCATTAAAGTTAATTAAATTTTACTTAACTTATTTTTTGTGTTCATTTGTTTTTATTTTATATTTCTTCTTTTTTAATACTCTCAGCTCCGATCTGGACTCACTGCAATTCCAGCTGACATGTGAGATACCGCGTATTCGTGTCAAGGCACAATATCGTTCAACGGGCGTATTGATTTTGGTGAAGGCTTCGGGGGCCGGCGACTATTGGGGCGAATATGGTAAGATTTCTGGCCTTATTAACACAAGTACACGATTTTGATTCAAATCCACTTCAATACATAGAGGGCGTCAAGGCTAAGATATACTTCAAGGCAACGCCACATGAAAGCGAAGATGGTCACACATATCTGACAACCGAATCGGTCAAGATGGACTTCAATGTCAAGGACATACAGATGGGCGTTGACAATATTGCCAATGGCAATTCTGTTATACGTAAGTTGTATTTTTCTAATTATTTCTAAGCAAAACTCCACTGAAGCTTTACAAACTCCTTCAGAGGCCGCTTTGAATCTCTTCATCAACTCGAATGCGCAGGAGCTGCTCAAGGAAATGAAACCGGCGTTGCGCACAAAATTGACCGTTGTCATACGCAGCTTCATGGATCGTCTCTTTGCGAAAATACCTTTGGATGAATGGATTAATCTCAATTAATGTTGGTGCCGCAATGAAACGACAGTTAAGCGTGTTTGAATACTTTGTAGTTTTAAGCTTTAGTCGCTAATTAGTTGTTAATTAAATTATTTGACTAAAATGTACTTATTACGAAATTGAACTGTTGAACAACTTATTTCATAGCTCAGACACACAAATTATAGTTCTCAATAAACGATAGATACAAATAAACAATAACATTTATTTTTATTATTATTATTATTGTTTATGTAACTGTTAAGAAGTTACGTTTTTGCATTACAAAATCGTACAAAGTACAGAAAGGGGGGAGTGAATTGGCAATTGTTGTAATTAATAATAATAATTTTGAACGTTGGCAAATTTATGATTGAACAAGTGTGAAGTTCATAATCAAAGCTTCGTGCTTTGTGTTGATTTACAGAGCATAGTGATAAAAGCCAATTGCGAGATACTGACAGCGCTTGTAAAAGAATCATTTGTATTAATGTTTATCTTCTTTGAAGAAGATTGTTTGTTGAAACCATCATGAAGCACGAAGCACCACTGACTTCTGAGATTTGAAAATTTGCTTGAAAAAAAGTCTCTTGAAAATCTTTTCAAAATTTATTTATGGCGAGGGTTACCTCTATTATTTTGAGCTTTGGGAAACTTAGACATCTTCGCTGCCAACTGACGGTTTCATAGAAAAGTTTGATTTATACACTCAAAAAAAAATGTATCAGTATTAATTTGATACGAGTTGTGTTAAATTGATATTTAAACTAGTATTAATTTTTGAGTATCAGTACAATAATAAATAATATGAATTTCGTACCAAGAAGTATCATTTTTATACTAAACTTATTAATTTAATAAGGAAAATATCAATTTTATATTACAAAATACTAAACTTATACTCGAAATATTATTTTCATAACCAAAAGTATAAAATTGATACTGAAAAAGTATTAATTTATTCGAATGTTATTTCGAAACTTCAAAAGCTTAATAAACAAAATTGTAGCTTTTATAATATTGTGTTTACAAAATTTCAATGATATCTATAGTCGAGTTGGTTGAGTGCCGGCTTTCAATCCAACGGCGCTGGGTTCGAATCCCACAAAGGCCAGGGTATATCAAATGAAATTAATTTGTAGTTTTAAATTTAGAAGTAAAAAAAAACAAATACAATGATGAAGACAGGATACAATTAATATATTACAATGTACCCCAGTAATGAAGATGGCGCTGATTCTCCCCTGACGACCACACATCCAATTTTATTTTTACAATATTGTTTTTATTTTTGTGATCTTCCTTGAGTGGGATTTGAACCCACGACCTCTGGCTGGTAACAATGTTCGAAAATGTCATTTTAATATTTCGAAATTATCAATTTGATAAGGTACGTATTAAAGCCAAATTAATACGACAAAGTTTCATATTGATGTCTAAATAGTATCGTTTTGATGTAATTTTTTTTTTGTGTGTAGTGACATATATTTTTATCGCAGCAAATCGACAAATTTTTCTAGTGAAAAATCGCGTTTGAATGAACAGAATGGTCTAAAAAGGCTATGGAATGTCAAACTTTCCATTGAAAACGTTAGAAGGCATCTGAAAGCAATTAATGTTCCCATAGCTCAAAATTTATGTAGTGACCCTCGCAATGAAGCAATCTGAACCTAACTTACCTAAAAGCCAGTTGACGATAATATCTGTTCGGTTATAATATATCTCCTGGCCAATTTGAGTTCCAACGCGTGTGTTTCATGTTTTTGTTTGTACACAATTACTAATTGATATTATACATCAATGGGCCACACTAAATAAAATACAACACTGAAAATTATACAAATTAAGTAACGATTTACTATTATTTAATGCAAAATAGAATTATGAAATGCTTTGTCTATCTGTCTTTCTGTCCATTCGTCTGTCTATCTGACTGTTTTTATATAAACAAAACAATTCGAGAATTGAGGTTTGAAACATTTTGAAATTATTTTCTATTTTCAGCAGCTTACAGTGAAAGTTATTATTAAATGAACGTTAGGCGAATTATGAATGAAAATTTTCGATATAAAACCAGTGAATAATGGCAACTGTTAAATCGTTAGAAAAATATAGATTGATTTTAATGAATGGTTTGTGGCTGATAATATTGGGTTTGCTGTCAGCCGAATGCGCATTTGTGACTGTTGTTTACAACTTTTGTCTTAAGTACAGTTGAGTCAAGGTCACTTGAACTTGATCTTCGCATGAAGAAAAATTTTTCGTATTATTAAAGAAAAAAAGCACGAGCTAAAAATTTTATATTTAATTTTTCAATAAGTTTGTCTTGCAGTAAATATTATACTTATATGAGCTTTCTAAGAATCTTCATAAATATAAGCTTAGTGGACATGATAAGATTGACTACACGGTGTCTAAGTAATTTAGAAAAAAAGTTTTTATGTTAGTTGACAAATCACTAACGAATAACAACAGCAACAACAATGCCCTAGACTGTTGCCGATGCACCACACCCAATGTTCAAACAATGTCTTTGACCCATATTCGACATAAATATTTGTACTAAACAATTGCAAATTGATTTATTGTATTTTGCTCAAACAATAATTTTCTGATTTATCGCTTATTATAAATATTACCAAATGAGTTGGGCTAAGTAGCTCGCAACAATATGAAGCACAACACGAGCCACAAAATAATTACGCACTACGAAAATTTAAAGCAAAAACAACACAAATTACATTAAGTTTAAAAAGTTCTCAACGCAAATGCAAACTTAGCATTTTGACAAATCAAAATTGCCGCACAAAAACTCAGCGAATTGTCAACAAAATATGAAAATTTAATTGCGAGCAACACGCCAACCCCAAACGAATGATTGAAACAAATGAGAAGAAAAAAAGTTCAACAAAAAAAATATTGTGAATTTTTTTGTTTTATTGTACTTAAAGATGGAGTTGCGTGTACTTGAAAATAGAAAATGTACTTTGTATATTTGTATCTTTTTGTTTGTTTTGCTGTGTTTTCTTCTTTGATTTTTTTTGCGTTCAAAGGCCAAAAACCAAACGAAGAATTTCGAATTGCCTCAGGGAGTTCCAGAGAATGCCAGTTTCATATAAAGAAAAACCAAATTAAACTTCCGCGGATTTCACATAACTATTTTGCATAGTGAACTCGAATTTCCAACTATGTATAAACGTTATAATTCAACTCTTTTAGCGAGAACGTATCTCACAGATATGTTCTCACAGATACGCTGCCGCCGCTGTGACGATGCTTTAGAATTGTGGCTTGCTGAGCTGGGTTATTTGACGTTGACGACGCGTTGCTACACATACATATATCTAATAGTAGTCGTTGTTGATGTTTTGTTTTCGTTGTTGTTGTACATACTCATATGTAATTGAACAGAGAACAGAGATTTGTTTTTCTATAAATTGCGAGTGTCTTAACGATTTTCAATTCAGTTACCGGGCTTAGCTCAAACGCTTCTACATCGCTCAAGTTCGAGTTTAGAGCAAGACAAATTACAAAATACAAAATAGCACAGAAAAGGCTTTGACTAAAAATGTGAGTTTTTTTAAAGTGTTAATAATTTTCACTAGTGCAATAAATCCTTGCGGTTCTCAAAAGGACTTCGGAGAATTAAAGTGACAAATATTTTTAATTAATACGCTAAAGAAAAAAAACGAAAATAATTCAAAATCGTTCATTAAAAATATTGTTTTGAAAACATATATTGAAACATTTTAAAATTCAAATGAACAAAAAATTAATCATAACCGAAGGGCAAAAGGAACATTTAAAAATTGTTATTTTTTCAATTTCTGTTAAAGTTTAAAAGATTTCAATTTTGTATTAAACTATTAAAGCATTAAACGTTTCCTAGTTTTTGGAGTAGAAAATGTGTTAGAATTCTGTAACTTCATAATTATTTACGTAAAAAAAATTGGTAAAATACAAAAATAGTAAAAAGTGTAAATTCAAAATGAAAAACAAACCAAAAAATGTTTGACTAAAAAGAGTCAAAAACCAATATTCAATGAATTCATACACAGGAAGAATTTTTTGTATATTAATGATATAAGAAAAGTAACAAAAAAATCATTGAATATTCCAAAGTTGTCAGAGTTCAGAATACAAATGACTTCCCATAATGAAATTTAATTAGGGAACGGTACATTATCATATCACGCTGACAGAGGCGCACAGCCAAAGGGCGTGGCTAATTATAGTAATGCGCTGTCATTACACAAATGGCATTTGCATGTAAAATTCGTAGGCTAAACAGACGTAAAGTCATCAAATGACGTCCAGTCAAGCTTCACTGCACTTGACTTGCCTAACGTCATTTTGACTTTAATTGCGCATGTGCATAATGCTAAGAAGACACGACACAAACGCCTCAATGATCTCTTCTATTCTTTAATGTTCTTATAGCAATTGAACAATTTCTGCCAAGGACAATAGCCTTCTAATCAGTTTCAACTCAGACAAGAAGAGAAAAGAAAATCAAAGTCAAAATGCAATCAGATCTCATTTCGACATCCGTGGTGTTGCTGGTGCTGGTTGGCGTCGCCAGCGCCATTGTCATGCGTGAGTATTATGACAAGTCGTGTACGCCCGACTGACATTCAACTCAATTCGTTCTGCTTTTATTCCAGCTGACTATTTGACAATTTGCTCGCGCAATGATCCTGATCTGAGTGAGTGCGTGAAGAATAGCGTGCACAATCTGCGTCCGTACTTGCGTGACGGCATCAAGGAGTTGAACGTACCCGCCATGGATCCTCTTTATATTGGCGATCTGAATATACTCGAGGGCGGCTCAACCGGCATTAATGTCCGTGCACGCAAATTGAATGTATTCGGCGCGGCAAATTTCGAGATCAAGAAAATACGTCTCTCGATTCCAAACAGACGTTTCGATTTTGAGTTGAATTTGCCACGCTTACAAGGCGAAGGTTTCTATGATATCAATGGCAATATCCTTGCATTGCCAATCAAGGGTAGTGGTCCATTTGTGGGCAACTTCAGTAAGTCAAAATCAAAGCCAACCAACTGCTGGAACATGTAATTAACACATTTTTTGTTATTATAGCAAACTTCTATGCTTATGTAAAGATTACATATGACGTTAAAGAGGTCAACAGTATTGAATATATTCAAATTAAGGACTTCAGCGTTAAGGTGCGCACCGGTAAGGGTCGCATACGCTTGGACAATCTCTTCGGTGGCGACAAAGTGCTCGGCGACGTCATCAACGATACCATCAATCAGAACTTTGAGGTCTTCACGAACGAGGTGATCGGTCCAATTGGCGATGCGCTCGAAAAGAAGTTCCGTGTGATTGCCGTAAAGATTCTTGAAAACTTCACCTATAATGAACTGTTTCCGGTTTAAGGAGCGCTTTGGCGTTATAACTTCAAGCTCAGTAATTAGTTTATAAAATATATATTAAATATCGTTAAAATGTGAAAAATCTTGTGATAAACCTTAATTGATGTATGTATGAATAACTTAAAACGCTAGGAGTATTATTTGCAATTGATAAAAGAAGCCTATGTTTTCTATCCTTTTTCAATATAAAAGGATGAAATAGTTGTCCCAATAAAAATTCTTTATTTTAATAATGTCAATATCAAAACAGCAGGTTGAATTACTATACTTTCTGTGGTCCATGGCAAAGTTATTAGATGGGGGGCCTTTGCTTAAAAGAGTAGTTTGCTTTTTAAAAGATCATTGGAATTTAGAAAACCTTTTATTACAAATATTGAGTGCATTTTGGATGACTGTTACGAATCGTAAAATCGTTTTAAAATCGTTAATTAAGCGCCGTCTTCAAATTTGAATTTTGTTTGTTTTGTCTCAAAGTTTAAAATTTTGAAAATGAAATATTTCGTCTGGAGTCATGGTGCACAAGATGAAACATTAAGATCAACCCAAGTAAGTCACAGCTGTGGACATTTAGCCTTAGAAGAGAAGCTACCCCTACTGTCACGCTAAATGGCTTTGCAATTCCACAATGCACAGCTGTGAAATACTTGGGATTCCATCTTGACAAGCGCCTAACATGGAAAAAACATTTAGAAATTAGTGCCCGTTGTTGCTCCGCCAAACTAAAAAAAACTCCACTGGCTACTAAGTGAACGAAGCAAACTGAGTTTAAAAAACAAACTACTAATATACAAACAAGTGATCGCTCCTTCTTGGAAGTACGGCAACCAGTTATGGGGAACATCATCTGCCACCAACCGCAGCAAAGTACAAGTTGTCCAAAACAAGGCCCTTAGGACCATTACCAATGCGCCGTGGTATGTCAGAAACCAAACGTTACATGCTGACCTCAAAATATCTTCAGTCATCGAGGAAATCAATTTCCATAGTAGCCGTTATAATGAGAAACTTTCCACTCACCCAAACCCGCTTGCAGAAGCTCTAACATCAACCTCGATACAAAGACGACTAAAACGGCACCACACAAACGACCTCCCCGCACGCACTTATTGAAATTTTTACATCACTGACTAAACTCATAGTCTGTCACTTTGTTACATTTTCACAAAAATGTTTCATAGCCTCATGGCTGATTAATGTTTTACATACTTTAATAAAAAAAAAAAAATAAAAAAAATGAAATGAAAAATAAATAAATTTAAAAAAAAAAATTAAACATAGTTAGTTCAACAAATCAAAACACATATATTCCTTAAATCACGCATGATCTTCAACAAATTTTGAGGTAAATTTATTGAAATTCTTTTTTTACAATTTCCGTCAGCTTTTTGCAATTACTGAAAATTTACGTAAAATTATATGTATAGCCGATATTAGCAATCCAAATGCCGACCAAAAACGAGCGGATTGTTTTTTGTCATACGGATTATAACTTTTATGTTTTCGATGATGAAAGTTGTGTTTGCGCATGAAGTTAGTTTGATTTGACTAATTCTCTGCGCTATTTTATTTTTCTGTCCTTTTCATCCTGAACTGGGGCCCATTTGATAAGGTGGCCTGTCTCATTTTGCGCACTCTGCCACCTTATTGTTCCGCCACTAAAGAAACGTATGTTCAGATAATGTTCATAGTTGAATAATAAATATTTGGGTTACTATCACTATCTCGAAGATGAAAAGATTTTAAGCCAGCCAAAACCTGGCTTTAAGGCAAACTGTTCAAGGTCCTTGGTATGTGAGGATGTCCATTATTCGTCGCGACGTTGAACTTCGTTCTATTTTGCAAAGAATTAATCGCCATACTTCCCGGTGCAATGATCGGCTCAAGAGTCACCCAAACACTTTGTCATGTGCCAAACATCACCTTTTTTTTAAATTATTTTAAGTGTCATTGCGTTCGATTTGTGCGTTATAGTTTCTTAACTGAAAAGTGCTGCACTTTCTCTTATTTAAAAAAAAAAAAAAAAACTCAAGTTAAATATCGACCGAATTCAAGTGCAAATATGCACCATCTTTTATTAACACATATAACAATACGTGGCGCAAAGCAACACTCAAGCACACAATAAGACAACAATCGAACAATATCTTAGACACTTACCAAAATGATAGCATTTAAAATTGAATTTGTCTTAAGTGTGCACTGAGCAAGTGACGCAAATACAGCTGAGTTTCTACAAGACATACTGCACTTAAATACTTAAAGTTCACATTGTTCACAAATATCGTTGTATGAAATATATTACAAGTGCAGCCAAGTTGTTAGCGCAAATGCTGCCAATTGATCAGACGAATTCAAATGGACGCAAAAGTGTCGCAAAGGCGGAAGAAGAAGCAGAAAACTACCTAAGATTTCAGGTACAAGACAAAATCCCCAGCGAATGCAGCGCGATATACAATAAAACAATACTGCAAAGTTGTTTCAAAATAGAGTCATATCAGAGTAATGATATTTATTTAAATTCACGAAATGTGAAATTTTTGTTGAAGAGTTGTTTACAAATTTACAATTTCCGACGCCTCACACCGTGTGAATTACAAAATAATACACTTGATTATGACAATTTCAAGATGTGGATGAAAAATATGTGATAAAGCTTAAAGGAGATATTAAATAAAAATAATAAAAATGCGGATAAAGGCTAAGGATAATCGCAATCGAAAATAGTGGGAAAAAACTGATTCGCCGGCACAGTTTGTGGCGTCCCAGTTGCCATAAAAAGACACAACTCTGAGCGTATAACAGTTTTAATGCTTTTGCTTTTTAAGTTCCACAAACCCTCTCTCAACATTCGAGTGCCGCATGTACCAGAGAGTATTAAATATAACTCTCTGGCATGTACCGCTAAAAGCCGCACAAAACTTAAATTTTTTTTAATTTTGTCGAGTGACCACAACGATTGGATAAGGTTGTGCATGGATGTAGACGGCGTCCGTCCGTCCGCCATGTTTTACGTAAATGTCATCAAAAAATAAAAGTAAGTAATTCAACAAAGTTGCATCGAAATTTATTAAAATCATGCATGATTTTAAGAATATATGTGAACTGTCAAGGCTGTTTTTTCCTTTTTTGACAAATACGCTGAAAAGGTGATTACAGTTTAGGCCCTTTGGACCAAACTTGCCCCATTTTTAGTCAGAATCTGTATGCTTTGATCATGCGGCAAGCAAGCATCCAATAAAGAATACCACATTTTGAATATGACAAACATTTTTTGGCCGCGCTTACATAAAAAAAGTTAATTTCAAGTAAACAATTCAAAATAAATTTTAAAATTGAGGATGATGAGAATATTAAAGTTGGTTTCTATTTATTTTCTCCATGAATGCATACCAACTGACTTTGGCAGCAAAACTAATGACTTAAGTGAAAATAGTGTTTACTAACGTTATTATTATTACAAACAAATGCAAAAATAAATATCATTTTTATGAGTCTTTACTGCTAACTATTATCCTTTCAACATGGCACAAAGGAGTGACAAAATAAAAAGAAAATACATTTTTTTATAAAAGAAAGAGAACAAACAATTAACCGTCGAGCACATTTTATCTATCAGCAGCAGTCTTTAATAAATATAAAAAAATGGATATTGGAAAAAAGGACCGTAAGGAGAAAGTTGTGAAAGGCCTTGGCAGGCGTAAAACTCCTTCGGCAATATTTCACACTTACATGAAACTTTCTTCGCTTTCTTTCTTCATTTGTTTCCTTTCCGCCTTTTATTACATTGGTCAATTTTTGTACTTTTTGGCGGCAGGATATTGTGCAAGCGGCTCTTTGTGTTGTTTTTTATTGCGTTCTGCCACACGATTGAACAAACAATTTGTGTGTATTTTGGGACAAAATGACAAAAAAAAACAAACAGAAAACATTATTTGAGCAATTCGGTTGATCGATCCAGTCGAATTGAAGGGATGCTTCGATTGTACTCGCCCTTTTGCCGTGGATTTTCTTATCCTAGACTAGCGGGCAAAGTTTTTTAATCTTTACGACGAGTTGCTGCAAGTACCGTAGATTTGAATGCAAACATTTGTTTTATGTGCCAAACTTTTTTGCTAATTGAAGTTGGAAATTGTTTGTCTTTTTGTCGAAAAGTTCACAAATTACAAACATTAACCTTTAAAAATTGATATTTTTTATGCTTATTCCGAAACAAGGTTAAACTTTGCCAACTTGTTCGAGAGGCTGGTAAAAATCTGTCGACTTTCAAGTAATTTGCACAGCTGCCAGAAATCTTTGGAATAATTGAATACTTGTTGATCTAATCCAATATAAAATTAAAACATGATTCGCGCCTTATCGCTTTAAGACACATTATTTTGTGCATTTAAGTATTGGGAGGTATGACTGCAAATTGGGAGTGATGACAAGAATGTTTTCAATTTTACAACTTTACATGCTTCACTTCAAAGCAAAAATTGCCTACAATTGAAAGCTGCTAGAAAGTTGGTCAATTGAAAATTTCAAATGCGTTTGGAAAATGTTTTCATGCTTCACAAAACGCGAAAGTTTAGTTTGAGAACTTTGTCAATGCATTGAAAGACTGAGTTGTTCAAATATGTTTCAAAATGAAAATTTGAAAGGATTTTGTCAAATTCGTCGGTTTTTAGTTGTGACTTTGGTATGTTGAACAACTTGTCTGGTCGCAACTTTTTCGCATTCGACTTTGACAACAATGTGCTTGATGCTTTCGCCAAAATTGTCGCCACCATTTCCGTTTCCGCTTTGCTTTGTGCATGCCTAAAACTTTGAAAATGTTCAATTGACTTAAAAATCACTCTACATATTCCGATTAGCCAATGACGTCAATTCCATAAATCGCAGTCTTCATCAATTGGCGTAGGCAGCTGAAGACGCGTCCTGTCGCTTTTATTTGGTATCTTTTATATTTTTTTCTTTGCATCAGTGGAAACGATAAACACAAACAAGTTGAAATCTTATAAAGTCGCTTCGCTTGCGATATTTTAAGTATTTTTTATAGCCAAATCGCTTCATAATCCTTGTGTCTGACATTCGCTCAGCTCAAACTACTTGTCTTGAATTGACTAACAAATAAGACAACAAATAATTTTCATTATCTGCTTATCATATAGTCAATATTCATATGCACAAATTAGATCTCAGCCATAACATTTAATTTCTGCCAAAAGTGAAAAGTCATTATTGTTATTATCTTGTTTATAATTTTGAATGTTGAATAAATTTATATAAATTTATGCAAAAAATGTTCTGTTCGTCATTTTGTTACATTCAAGGCCTGCTGTTGTTACTGGTATTGTATATGTTTACATTTATAATACAAAATCGACGAGACGGAATTTATTCAATGATAATGACCAATATATATGACAAATTGTAACGGATCTCTGAGTTTGTGTATGCGTTTGGGTTTGTGTGCCTGTAGTTTGATTCCTTTAAATTTGTCTAAAAAGGAAATTATGTCAGAAGCCAAATGTCAGCATAGATTTAAAAAAAGCTGATGAAGCTTCATCAAACATCGCATTAAAATGCAAAATTAATGTGTCTGTCAATTCTCTGTCTATCTTTGTCTGTTTTTATATCGAAATCTTTAATCGATTTACAAAAATAATGTAGCTAATAATAAGCATGGAACTGATTTGACAGAGGTTCAAAATGTTGTCTGATATTGGTAAATATCATAAACAATTTTATGTTGGTAATGTATATTTCAATAAGTTAAGATATTTAACTAGATTTGTTCCTTAAGTAAACAAGAGATTGTCAGCACAAAACTGTAAGCCAAATCGATTCAAAGGAAAAACCACTGCATACGCAAAAGCGCCGTGGTCAACAACCATCTGCATTCAAATCAGACAACTTGAGCTTAATGTCTTTGAGGCGAAAATAAAGCCGTTTTGGGGACTGCGGGGTTGATGAGTGGGAACTAAAGTAACTTTCTCTCATAGTATTGTGTAAGCAAAAGTGATGGCATTTTTGTTAGAATGATTGTCAGCAGATTTTGTGCGCAAATCCTTGCTAATGGCAATGGCAAGTATAATATTAGCAAAAAAAAACATATTGTGGAGTACATGTACTCTGCTCAATCAAATAAATACCAATGCGACATGAGCAATGAGAACTTTATGATTTGTTCAATCCAAATGGTTTTTCTAGTACTTGAACTTAGTCAAAACTTAAACAAACATTGAAAGGACTTAGTATTTACTATAATTGTAAGAAATTTTTAAAGTTGGAAATATTTTCCGACGCTTTCATTGGAAGTAATAGATTAGTGTTGATTCATATGAATTCAGGGACAAGAGCTAAATGAAGCAAAGCTTAGATAACAAACAACAGATGTCTTGGATGTTGACAAACAAGCATTTGTTAACAACAAATATTTGCAAAGTCATAAGTCTAACAAATTCATTCCACGAATTTTGGCTTTGTTCATGTTTATTATGTTTCCATGCTCTGTTGTTTTCTTTTTTTCTTGTAGCTGTTAATCGTCTCGACTTCTGTGCATTTTCTCACTCCTTTTATATGTGTGCTTTTGAAAGCCACAAGTCTTTTTGTAGCCTTGACAATTTGTATCTTTTGCTTTAGAAGTTATACAAAAAAAATGTTTGATAGACATAAATGAGAGCACTTTGACAAATTTTCACATGAACTGATGTTGTTTCTTATTTTAGTTGGAAAAATTAAAAAGATAAAATGTGTGTCTATGAGAACTATGTACACTGAATGTGACAGAAGGAATGAAAGGCGGCAGGGGGAGACAGGATCGACCATAAATTTAATGTTAAGGAGATACGTAGTATATTTATTTATAAAAACAAAAAGAACAAAAAATCAGGGAAAGAAAACAAACGGTTAATGATTTCGTTTTAAGTAGTTTACTAAACTTTTCACTCAATTAAGCAAAGCTTTTCAATAAATGCCAAAATGACTGAAACAAATGCATGAATATTTTGCCATTTGCTTAGCCGATAGCCTAGAATGTTTTTCGCATTTGAAGGCACCTACAATTTGCGGTTGAACATGCTCAAAGTGCTTTCATTTCCAGTTTTTGTAATCTATTTTAAATATTTCTGCATTTTGATTTTAACAGCTAATTTACGTTTCCACTGTATTTGATTTAATCAAATATTTACCTTGCTGCTGGTCACAAGGCTTAATAAGTAAAATCAATAAATACATAAACATAAACAAATTTTGTCTGTGGTTAATGTTTCGGCTTTTTTGTTGTGATCGATTTGATAAGCATATGTTTGCATACATTGAAACCGACTTGGAAAAATGGCCTCATTAGTCATATTTCAATTAATGAATAAAACTCCACAGGCGAAAGGCAGCCACAAATAGTATTCTGGCTATTTTCAATATCTCGTTTAGTCAGTTGTTTGGTGTTTTATTAATTTTTTTTTTATTAATTCTCATTGCCTGATTTGACAATTCACATTTGGTACACACTTCCTGAAGCATTCTCTGTTTGTGAGTTTCAATTATATTATCATATTGTCGAATTAAGTTTATCCTTAGCAGCCTCCATACTAATTTTAATTGCGTTAGCTTTTTGGTTTGCAGTGATATGGAAATTCCTGATTTCGGCTTATAGTTGACAAGCCCATTTTTTATCAAAAGAAAAATAACATGAGTGTGAAGTTTCAAATCAATTTGTACAGACTTGAAATACACTAGAAAGAAAAATTAAAGGATATAAAAAAAAAATTTTATTTTGGAGTCTTTTTTGACGACGAATAACTTGGAAAGTATTGGTCGTCCATCTTGCGACAGCTGACTCAAGCACTTATTCAATGTTGGCGGGGCATACCCCAACGGGATATTCAGCGGTGCATTAACATGCGAGAACGCTTGGATGCGGTGATTCAGAACAAGGGCGGCAATACGAAGTATTGAAGATGGACAGTTCTTAAAATCACACTGGAGGATGAGTTTGGAGTCGTTAAATACTGTGGAATTGACGAACCACAGGGTCTCATTCCTCCAAAAAAAAATTTTTTTAAATTGAAATTTTTTTTTTTTTTTTTTAAATATCCTTTTTTTTTTAGTAACTAATGTCCTTAAATTAATAAATTATGCATTTCTCTTAAGAAACAATTTTTTGATATTGAAAAAATGAATAAAACCGAGAATAATATCGTTATGTTAAATTTTTTGAAAAATTGCTGTTTTTTGTGATGCTTGGCGGAAACGATAAGTTTGAGCCTTCGTGACACTAAGAAAACAAAACTTTTGATCTTCGGCAATGATTGGGTTGTTTTCAGTGTACCTTAAGGTCAAAAACTTATAGTCTGGCTCCTTCCATTATGGACTATATCCAAAGATACACCAAATTATCCAAAAATAGCCAATTTTGACAAATTTAAACATTTTTTCAGCCATAATTTTCACATTGAAAAAAATTTTTCCATTAAATCTCACTAAATTAACTTTGCAGCAAATGGTTTGGAGTTTACTGCTACTGACATTTTTTGTGGCATCAACAGTTTTCGAGTTATCAATTAGCAAAGTCAACAATGGCTTTTTTGCTTTGAGCGACGATAACTCCGCGGAAAATTATGCTACAGAGCTCCACAGTAACTCAAATTAAAGGTAATGAAATTTCCTATAAGGTCCTTATGGCGGTACAATCATCTTGAACCCACATCTGTAGAAATATTGTTTCAAAAAATGAAGAAAAAAATGGAAATTTTTTTTTTTTGCAATTCTTACGATGAATCTTAAACCTCTCATCATAAAAAAACAACGTGATTAGATTCAAAAACTAGAGGTTAAGAGCTACAATTTCTTTTTTTTAACTTTTGTTGTACGACCAATACTTTCCAAGTTATTCGTCGTCAAAAAAGACTCCAAAATAAAATTTTTTTTTTATATCCTTTAATTTTTCTTTCTAGTGTATTTTAAGAACGCTCTGATCTGATTGTACTTAATTTTTTAAGTCTTTGTTTCATAACTGCGGGAGAAGATTTCATATGTATATACAGACAGACGGATCCAGAAAATACACATATACTTTGTAGGGTCGAAAATATGTCCTTCGATGTGTGATAAACTTTAGAATAAAACTATAACACTATTATAAACCAGTTAGGGCACTATTTTCAGCTTTGCTGAAACTTTCATATATACTCGTGCAAGCAATTTCTCAATTATTCTTATTAGAAAATCCGTCTTATAGTTTTTCCAATAAAAATCTTATAAGTATATACACATGAAGGGGCGTAACCCCGCCCAATTTATATTTTTTTTTTTAAAGGATACAATGCAATCATTCTACACTTCATTTATCGATCTTCTATCTCGTCGGCTTACAGAGAAGTTTTTCTCTGTATGGGCGGTGCCACACCCTTAGGTCCGATTCTCATGAAATTTTGGAATATGATCAAGGATGTATAAAAACGAGTAAGGATGTATAACTTAACGGGTAAATTTCATCTGTTTATACTTAAGAACAAAACCGAATTTTTGACCGATTGTTCCTATGGGAGCTATATGATATGGTTGTCCGATCTTCACCAAATTTGCAATGTGTCTTTATTGACGTGCAAAATGTTCTTGCGCAAAAAATTGAAATCAACGCGTTTTTTTAAGCAAAAACCTCATTTTCAACCGATCGTTCCTATGGCAGTTATATGCTATAGTATACCGATCAAGCTGGTTTCTACATATAAGCTGCCCGCAATGAAAAAAAATTTTCTGTGTTTAAACTTTTTTGCTTACTCCAAAACTGTAGGAGGAGTTTGCATTGAAACAGACAGACAGGCGGACAGACGGACATGGCTATATGAACTCGTCCCCTCGTGCTGATCAAGAATATATATTCTTTATATAGTCGGAGATGTCTCCTTCTCTGCGTTGCAAACTTCATGACAAAGTTAATATACTCTTGCGAGAGTATAAAAAATCTTGGTATGCTGAAGCGTTAATCGACATCCCACACACATTCACACATCTGATCCGAACTATAGTAAAATTGAATCCATACACTTTCTTCCACACTTCCGGTCACAATCAGCCACTTCCATTCAATCGCTACCATCTTCCCGCACTTATTAAACAGACCTCACTCGCTGTCTTGCTTTTCATTTGAAGCTTCAACTGTACTCGTTGTGCACTGTTGTCTTTGTCTTTGAGTTTTGTGTTGTCGTTCGTTGCAACTGCCATTGCTGTTTTCGTTGTTTTTGCTGTCGCAGCAGTTGTTGAAGTTGTTGTTGATTTTGTTGTCTTTATCATTTGTTGTCTGACTTCTGCAATACGCAGCCATTACTCACTTATCGCACGAACAATGTACCCGCGTAGAAAAGGGAACACAGAGAAAGCCTTACACTGTGCGTGCACAATGCATCATTGCGCACCGTGAATTGAGCATCTACAATATTGCATTGTCATCTGATAGCAAATGAGCAGTAAAACGCAAAGTGATTTCAATGGTGGCTTGTGTATGACAACGTACAACTCAAAAAGGATTGTCTGTCATAAGCATGAATCTGTTGCATACTTTTTTGTGAACTAATCAACCAAGTTTTCAACTTACTCAAGCTTTTCTTGCACAAACTTGCACAAATACTTCCAATATATTGTTATTACCTTTATACAAGTGAAATACCAGTCACTCATCACGATATCTCCTAAACTACAAGACCTGTTGACTAAAAATTTGCATAGTGACTACTTTTATGAAGTAGATACCTCTTTAAGGACCGAAAGTCATGTTCGTTTGTCAAGCCGAGCGGGC
This sequence comes from Phortica okadai, assembly GCA_034638295.1. NCBI lineage: Eukaryota > Metazoa > Arthropoda > Insecta > Diptera > Drosophilidae > Phortica > Phortica okadai. The sequence continues at coordinate 37,618,775 of CM067849.1, forward strand.
AGGTATCAGCTAGTTTTACTTATGGCTTATTTGGTTAATAATATCGAATAATCTAGTTAGTCATTTGTTATTCGATAATCATTTGATGTCTTCAGTCTTTCTTGGGGAGTAGCTTTTAATTTCTGAGGTCATCTAGACAACAAATTCCGCAGTTAGAATACTCCTTGTTTGGTTAACTCATTTAACTTATTATTCCAAAATGCGAAGCTTGTTTTGCAAAATTTTGCTATAAACTGAAAAAACTCTCGATATACTGCGTTGGCAAAAATTTTTTCCTATACGTATATTTTTATCGCACATTAAATAAAAATACTCGAACAAATATTTATTTTTATTTTTATAATTTTTCCTTTACTGTGGACATAAAAATGGATTAAATAAAAAAAAATGTTGAAAAATTTCAATGTTTTTTAATTTAACAGATTAAAATTAATTTTTTAAATTTACAGATTAACCAAAAAGTTTGTGCAAAAATAAATATGAATGAAAAAAAAAGATATAGAAAAATCTTGAAAAATTGCATGCTTAATAAGTTCAACTGTTTGTATTTTTGTCATATTATCAGAGCTATTATCATTCAATTATAATGAATTTGCATGTCACAAAAAAAATTTAAACTTTTTTCCAAGCTTTCAAACTCAGTGGAGTATTTTGTTCGGAAACAAATAGTCACTAAAATGTGATCATAAATCTACCATTATGTACAATATAAGTGTAGATACTTTCAACTCTGCGTTATAAAAATAAAAATCCAACCATAATAAGAGCCAAAAGTGTTTCTTTTAAGTATTTTACATATGAAGAAACAAAAATCATTGCAAAATGAAGAAGAAAAGAGATGAAAAACACTGAAAAAAATATTCTTAATTAAATACGCAAACGAAAAAAACAATGTGTAGAGTAAATTGCGGGAAGCTCAATTAAATTTTATCAACAGTCACGACTTCAAGGCACTCAACAAACAATGGCTTCCGACTGCTTTGTATATTTCGCTTGCTATACACAGTTGCCTTAACGCCACGCGTGAAGCATTAAGAAGACTTCTTTGCACTTGGCATCAATTGAAATTCTCCTCTTCATTCACACGAAAAATTCAACACTTGTTGCAATGGGTGAGCATCACTCGATTATTAAAACATTTAAATGCTAAAAAATAATGAAAAAGAACTCGTGGGAAAAACTATGCAAAAAAGAATATATAAAAAATGGTACCTGATTTGAATATAAATATATGCAGAACGAGACACGTCATTGCCTTCATCTTTGCGCTTTCAGCCACAAAGTGCAAGGTATGAAGACTGTCTTACTTGACTTGGATTTTTTCAAATGAAAAGCCAATGAAATGTGTTTTATAATTCCCAAAAGAAATTTTGAACAGGTTTTAAAATCTGATGTGTATACGCAATGTTTCTGGAGGAGAAAATACTATTAATCATATGTGAATTGGCACTCTGAGGAAGAGTTACATGAAATGTGATGAAATGAACTTTGAGTGTGAAGATTTTTTCTGTTGCGTTTCAAAGTCATTTTGAAGCTAACAATTTGGCGCTCTTGCAAATTACTTATCTGAAGGGTGTTAAAAAAGACGTCTAAGAGTTTCCAAACTCAAGTATAATTTACAAATGATACATGGGTGACAACCTACTGAAAGCTAAATACTTTAAATTTTTCTGTCAAGTATGCTCAGCCAGATGCTTTAAATAGCTTTTAATAGTCTGAGTCTGTTGATGGTGGCGAATAAGTGGTATGCAAAAATGTTTCTTAAACACTTCTGTATTTTACCTGTGGCTTAATTGTTATTTATTTCATTTATTTGCAACGTAGTTAGTTCGATGAAGTGCAGCTCAATGAAACAAGTTTGTTTGAAAAAAAAAAAATGAATAATGCTTGAAAAAAGCCACAATTGAGACGATTTATTAATTTTGTATACATGTTGCGTCTTTCGCGTTCAAGTGTTTTCAGTGTTTTCCATTATTTTCTCTCAAGCTTCAGTCCACTGTTCGGTCAAATGGAACGACATAATTGTGGCAATTAATTGCAATGATTTTTTCGAGTTGTGGCTTTCAAAAATGCAAATTGTTTACATATGTGGTTGATTTAATGAGCGAATAAATAATACAATAAAAACAAATTTTGTTCCACCAATTTTTATATCTGTTATGCACGTTTAAGTTGTTGAAAATGTTTCATATGTAAATTCGTGTTATGATTTAATAAATAAATTGAGGTACAAATGGTTCATAAAGTCACGCACTTGTGTGTGTATTATTAATTTAATTTATAGTTATTAATACGTTATGTGATGGCTTCAAGTTTACTTTATTAAGCTCATTGGATAAGAAATCAGAATAGTATTACATTGCCAAAACTTTCCAAGCAAGCAGTTAACAAATTAAACTAGATTTCTTCGCTGTAAATTAACTTTTAACATTGTAATTTTATCGTTTAAGACTAGCCAAATTTTCTCAATGAAATTGATTTTTGACAGTTTATCATTTGTAACAAACGATAAATAATTGGTTGCAGTCTCCTTCTCCAAGCATACTTTAACTTAATCACATATCCTTATCGTGTTGCCACACATGAAAGCAAGCTCATTTTTTTTTCAAACTTACAAAGTTTTGATGCTCTAAATGCCATCGGCTTCGGTTTCAATGTCCTTCCACTTTATTATCACACATACACATTGGTTATTGAACTTTATGTGCTTCTATGCTCCCTATGGTAAACTTGTCCTTCTTACTTCGGCTTCTCTTGTCCACGTGCTTTTAGTTGTGCATAAGTAATATAAGTCAATTTGGTTCATTGTTGTTGTGCAGTCCTTCCGGTCGCCTCAGAGAACCAACAAACCAGTTCGAAACTTACGCAATGGCAATATCATATTGCTTCGTTCGTTTATTTGTTTTAGCAAATTTTCTTTATTTGATTTAAGCCAATCGTAAATCTGCAAGTCTCATGATAGCTTTGTATCTTGTATCTATTTTATGAAGTTGATACATTAACTTGGCTGCAATTTTAAATAATCTTTTGAAATCAGTGAATAACAATAAAAGTTAATAAAATATAAAACATAAGCTTTTTAGTAAATTTAACTATCAAATTGATTGACAAGACTGTTTCGTTAAATTGTTTTAGGTAATATAAAAAAAACAACAAACATTTTTTCATTTTCCAAATTTATGAACAATTGATTTATGACATTTGTGATTTAATATTCTTGTTGATGACGATTGTAAACCAATTTTCATTTTTTTTTTTCTGGTCAAAAGATCAACTATTTTTCATTTGTCCAAAAAAAAAGGAGTATGTTTTATTTATTTATTTTTTTTGTTTAAGCAATTTATATTGGTAATTATTTAGTGAAGTGTTGAAACATTGTCAGAAGTATATTAAAATCTTTTAAATATCAGAGAAATGCAAATTAATTGGAGTCATAAATACGACATGGTATATCTATGTGACAGCACACAACTGCAACAGAAACGAAAATAAACAAACTCACACGCGCGTGTTGAATCTTCTCGCACATTCATCATTTTAGTAGCAAATAAATTAAGAGTTGGCATGACAAGCAACGCAATGTTGACCAGAGACAAAAAACATCAAGTTGAATTACAACCGAGTCAAGCGACGAAGACAAAAAAAAGTTAAAACAAGAAAAAATAATTATAAGGATACCACAACGCTTTTGATCACGCACACAGAAGCACATTTACATTTGCACATTTCTCAAAAAAGAAAATGTAATTGAAGGTTTCCAATTTCTCATGTAAAATAATTTCCTTGAAAAGAAAACAAAAATCGATATGCGGTGTAAACATAACCAACATTCGATAAAACAAAAATTATTATTAGTTTTTCTAAGTATTATACATATGTATACTTAACTTGTATAAGAAATAAATTGAAGCACCGCAATTTTTTCCCCATTTGCTTAAAAAGGGGGTAATGTATATTTGACGCTTCTCTGACACTTCGGGTTCTTCCTTTATAAGATGCCAAATCATTTCTATAAGTCAGAACACTTTAGGATATTCCACAAATAGGGCATGAAAAAGTTTTGAACAAACCAAGCACGTATTTTTCGTTTTATGTTGTTTGAGTTTGCCTGGATTAACGACTAAGGTTCTCATGTCTTCTACATTTTGAAGCATTTTCGGTCAAAAATCGAACGTTAATTGGCCAAAGAACCTTTAAAAACACATATAAAATAAATATATACCTATGTACGTGTTATATTAATAATTCTCTTGCTCGTTAAGTTTGAAGAAACTGTCAGTATTGTAAGGACAGGTGTGAGGCTCTGCGTTGTCCCGATAAAGTATAATGAATCAAGTAGTAATGTGCCTGCCATTACCGCAAGTAATGCGCTCTCAATTAAGATTTATTGAAATTGCCAAAAAAAGAGAAAAAATAGTAAATGAAATCAAACTGTTCGTGAACATTTTCATTGTTGGTTTCGCACGAATGTTCGTTTTTATCTTTATTTGAATTAAATTTTGTGGTAATTGTGCGTCAGCCACAGATTTATGCCAGAAGTGCGTCATTGCCAAACTTGCCACAGAAGTGAAGGGAAACAAACATTTGGCAAACAATGCCAGTAGCTCGGAAATATAAAAAAAAACTTTTTTTAGTAATTTCATACTTGTCCGTACGTATGTGAACGACCCTGATTGTATGCTATACAACTGTTGCTTTGACAACTTTTATGTCGGTTTGCTGTGCTGCTAAAATTTCAAAGATCTTTAAGACAACTTTTCTAAGCTGTGGACAGTGTAAATGAACTCATCTTCAGCACATTGTACACCAAATGAGCTAACTAACCGAAAGATACTTGCAGCTGCTACAAAGTATGCGCCAAACTTTCACAACTCAAAATTCGTTTGCTAATAAAGGACTATTGTGATATGAATTTTCGCCGTTGGCTTATATCACGAACATTAAAACTTGCTGCAATCGAGCGTAAAAGCCTAAACTAATCTAAGACTTTTAGCATCCGCCAAAAAAAAGGTTGCCTTTTCACCAAAGTGGAACATTTTGTTCCTTCGAAGATGTTTTTTTTTATTATCATAAAAGAAAAGAAGATTTTCTCACTTTCGTTGCGTGAATATTTTCAGCCTGCACGTGGCAATATTATGCCAAAATTTCGAAAAGGTTAAATTTGCTTATGTTGCTTTGAAAAGCTTACAACTAAAAGGTTTGGTTTATTTTATTTTTTTTTGTTTGTGAATTCCGTTTTTTAAATTTATTCATGATGAGTTTCACATTGGTATGATGAACTTAGTTGTTCCTAGAATAGAGTTGTTCCAAAGGCTGTGAGCAAATATTTGGTTTTACTCCAACTCACTTTGTTGAGATGTTGAAGCTTGCAAACCGAAATTGTAGAGCTTCGAGAACATTTTCAATAGGCGTTCGCTATTTTTGTTATCATAAGATTGGTAAGATAACAATTAGTTCTATTGGGCTTAGACAAACACGGGTTTCATAGTGCCGGCGGCCAATGAGAGCAAAGTATAAGCTTTAAACACCCTAATTATTCTCCAATAATTTTTTTTTTTTTGCCAGAAAATAGAAATTACGACAACTAATGATAATTTTATTTTCATTTCCAATTTCACTGAAATGTTATTGAGACGAATACTTTTCATAACAACATAAAAATAATTCTTTGAAAATTTATTTTATTTACATATTTGTATTTGTGTAAAAATTCGTATTTTTTTAAAGGCTTTAAGGTTTTTTTATACTCTTGCAAGAGTATATTAACTTTGTCATGAAGTTTGCAACGCAGAGAAGAAGACATCTCCGACTATATAAAGTATATATATTCTTGATCAGCTCGACGAGTTCATATAGCCATGTCCGTCCGTCCATCTGTCCGTCCGTCTGTCTGTTGCGATGCGAACTCCTCCTAGAGTTGTAAAGATATCAAAAAAATTTAAGTGCAGAAAATTTTCTTTTCCTTGCACGCAGTTTGTATGTAAAATCCAGCATGATCGGATAACATTAGCATATAGCTGACATAGGAACGATCTTTAATTTTTGAGCTATCACCTCAGTTTTTTGCACAAAAACATCTTGGACGTAAATTAAGGCACACTGCAAAACTGGTGAAGATCGGATAAATATAGCATATAGCTCCCATAGAAACAATCAGTCAAAAATTCGGTTTTGTTAGAAAAACTTTTTTGTTCTTAAATATAAACGGATAAAACTTTGCAGTTACGCGTTTTTATGAATCCTTGACCACATTCCAAAGTTTCGTAGAAATCGGACATAAAGGCGTGGCACCGCCCATATGGGGAAAAACTTAAAAATGTGATTTCTCTGTAAGCCGATGAGATATAAGATCGCAAAATAAAGTGTGCAATGATTGCAATGTATTTGTTAAAAAAATTAGAAAATGGGTGGGGCCACGCCCCTTTATCTTTATAAAAGTAGATGAATCTTATTGGAAAATTATAAGACATATTTTCCAATAAGAATATTCGACAAAATGCTTGCAAGAGTATATAAGTTTCAGCAAAGCTGAAAATAGCTCCCTTACTGGTTTAAAAATGTAAGCACTCGTCCATGCATGGCAGTGGTATGTACTTTTGCAAAGTTATTGCAAAGATTTTCGGCAACTTCATTGCACAAAAATATATATAAGAGTTGGTGACACATCAACTAAGAAAGAATCTTAAAGAGGGTTGTCAACCGTAAGTAGCACTTAACAAACTCCACAAAATAATTACAGCAGTGTTAATTTAAGTAATTATATAGCTGCAGGTGCCAAACAAAGCACATAAATTGCCTAGATAATAAATTGTAAAGTTACTAAGGTTTTTTCATTGCTGCCCGCAAGCACAAATATCAACTTTACTCAACTTATGCAAATATGTTATCATAAAAAGTAAGAGCTGTGTGTGTGACTGTGAGAATTATAAGTTAACAACAACTGTGCGCTTTTCGAGCCTTATGTTGTTCAGCTTATTGTTCGAAGTGAGCCTTGCCTTATGTTGTTGCGTATCAAAGCACTTCTAAAATAAGTCCTATTTTATAAATTCATAGACAGCCTGCGGCATATTATTGTAGTAAATCCCTCGTTAAACATTTAACAATGCAAGCTGAAATTGCTGACGGCGCTTTTTAGGCCATTTTATTTATTTGCGCCTTTAGTCTTAACTGTAGCAGTTAAAACCAGAAATGGTTGCAGTCCATGCAGCAAGCGTTTGCTCATGTTGCTTTAACGTTTTCAATTTCAATTTCCGAACCAAAAAATCACTTTGTGTTAACTTCTGCTTCTATCTCAAATTGCTTTAACTGCACTTCACTGCAAAAGTCACTTTTCAAAATGGCCGTCGGAAGTGTAAATGTCATTTGCTTGAATGGTTTCGACAACGGAAAAGCATTAAATTGTTGCTTTTGCTACTTGGCTTTTTGCCGCCATGCTTGCAATATTGCTCTTCACAAATGTTAACATTAACAATGAAAACCTTCAAAAAGTGCACGTGCAACGTTTTTTGCGGTGGTAGAATGAACTGAACAACTTAGGTTTCACTTGAAAGAGGTTGCTCGCTTTTATGGTTCACAGGAGGAGACACTTTTCTTCTCTCTTTATTTCGTTCATTTAATGCTATTTAATTTTTTTCATATTGCAATTAATGAATATTTCTTTCATAGAATCCCGCAAGTTTAATTGAAATTATTTTGTTTATTGCTACTTCCTTTTCTTTTCAATTATTCAATTCAAAAAGTGAAAATGCAGAGGTTTTTGAATGGCATTGGCTTCATAAACGGGCGTTTTGGTCATGGCAACTGTTTTCCGCTAAGTTGCAATAAATGAAGAGGAAAATCGCAATTTTCCAATTCACAGTTGGAAAAAAAGACAAAAACCGGATAAAAGTGACAACAATTTCTGCCAAAGTGGACGTTTTAATTAAAGATTAAAAGAAGCTTCGGCTGCTTTCGTGGTTTTGGTTGCATTTAAGTCGCTTTTAATGAGGCGGTGGCCTCTTGCATATATTATATTGTTAAAATTTGCTGCGCTGCTGTTGAAATTTGAAATGGCAAAGCGAAGGACTGAAATATAATAAATTGTTGTTGGGTGTTTTTCATATTTTTTACTGTCCCACGCACAAACATAAACTTTGAGTTGACTTCATTGCACGCTTGTTCATCGGTGTGATGTGACCTGCATTCTCTTATACTTTTATTTTCTGTATTGCTTTCTTGTTTCAATTTTCGTTGTCTTTGCTGACATGCCAACAGCGACCATTGGGCTCAGTCACAGCCTTTTTGGGAGTAATTCAGACTTTTGACATTATTACTTTGTGCGAAAGCAAACGTGAAATGAGTTGACACACTTATTGTTTTCAGTTATTTGAAAAAAAAAAAACAATTCGATTTTATTTTACCGGTTTTGTAAGCATTAATTGCCTTCAGCCTTTAGACAACCTTGTGGCTAAAAATAAACTGTAATTTGAAAGAATTTATGGCATTTACACATTCTCGCGAAAAATCTCTTTGAAATATATCGATACTTGTGCTTTGTATAAGCGTTTGACTTAACACTCTTTGAAGGTTTGTTCAAATTTTGAACATTTACGTTTATGTAATAGATACTTCACAGAATTTACACAAAGCTACGATTTAAAAAATAACAAAAATTTCATATACATATGTACATATATTCTTATGATGTAGCTCAGTAATCTTTGTGATTGCTGTTGCCTACAAATTATTCTTAATAGATCCCAGTTGCATGTTACTTACCTTTTGCGACACATAGGCGTATGTTTTGCCAGGGCAACGTTTTATCTAAATATAACACAATCAACTTTAATTTGGTATAATAAGCTTAATTTATATCTTTTTTTAAAATGTTTTTTTATGTTTGTCTATACCAATTGTCGGCAATAAAAAACAGAAGCATTTCGAACATCACGGTTAAAAATACATTTGTGAAGTTGCTGCCAAGTAGTTTGAAGTGGCATAATATGGAAATGTGTGTGTGCTTTTCAGAAAACCAACGATTGGCATTCTTATTACGAGGTTGAACTTTTCCTATTATTTATTTGTAGAAGAAACAACTTTGCTCTAAATACATTAGCTCACTACTTGGAAAAGTAAGAACAAGTATAACCAAAGTAAGTGTGCTGTACAAATGTGTTTGTATGTTCATATATATCGACAAGAAGCGATAATATTTATTTTACCTAGATTTTATCAGACGTAGTTAACAAAAAATACGTATACGTTCGATATAAATAAACATTCTCTTAAGAAAGACGATGCACAAACATTTCTCATTTCATATTTACTAATAAATTTCAGTCACGTAATCATTGAATAAACTTTAACAGAGAAATTAAATTTACCAATTTCCTGCTCAATTTTTTCTGCTTCTCAACGTTTCCGCTTTTATCTGCACGCCATTTTCTCATTCTTCTTCTTGACCGAGCGCAACAAAGAGGACACTCTTCCGTTCAAGGGAACTTTTACACATTTCGACTAAACATGATTTCAATCCACAATTCATACCTAAAATTAATCATACGTCATGTAGCACACTGCTGAAAGTTGCTGCTCATCAAGTTATTGATTCATTTCTATAGAATTGTTGAACTCAATTGCATGTCTTCCCTCTGTCGAAACTGTTTTTCTTTTACATTTTGTTGTTTTTTTTTTAGTTTTTGGCAATAATCGTTACATTTTCATTAGCTCTGTGCAGTGCAAGTTTTTAATGGTTTTGTTGAGCTCCTATTCGTTCTAAAGAACACGTTCTCCTATGTTTACAAAACTTGTTCGTCTCGGCAAATGTTTACATTCGTTGCTTTTGTTGTTCTGCACTTCGAGTCGGGCGAGAGGGCTCACAGACTGTTATGTTCGTGCTGTGCACTTGAAGGTGAACTTCTGTTTGAATTCAACGATATTGGTTGTTTTTGTTACCGTTATGCAATTCCAACATGCTGAGTTATAAATGGGTTGAGCAATGACTGATGAGATATTTTCTGCCAATATATTCTTACGATATTTTTAAGCTAAAACTTTGAAAGCAATTAGCAAAAGTGTTTTGAAGGTGAAATCTCTTCGCCAGTTCTTCTTCAGTGCTAACAACAATCAATGTGTGATCTCAAAAAGTATGTCCTTGAATCTGAAACGTCACGTCACACTTCTTTAATTTATAATAATCTTATGTAATCAACATTCACTAATTATAATAATCACATTGCGTGTTGAAGTATTCTATCTTTAAAATAAAAACTTGATTTTCAATTAGTTTTCACCAAACCAACCAAACATGCTTGTTAAGCTAAAAAAACGTCAAATAAATACGAAACCAACTGGAAATGCTTTTAAATGAAATAGTGCGTAAAATGTACTTCGCACACACTCACTGCAAGCGCCATTCAAACGTCGTTCCTCACATGTTTCACATACTTTGCTTGAACAGAGTTTGGAAGCAATTTGCGGTGCATTGCAGTTTATTAAATATGCAACAAATTGTGCTAAATTGCATGCAATTTGCATGACAGCTGCAAATTGTTGGCTTCGCCCATGTATATATTGGTTGCCTCTGTGTCTACATTGCTTGCCTTATTATTAACTGACCAACATTTTGAAAACGTCAGATTAAAGGGAGCTAAGTGAGTGATTATGCATAACTTAATGTGGAAGTTAATGTCGTTAAGTCCATGCGGGCGTTGTCAAATTGTTTGTGAAATTCTGTTATGACCTCAGGATGAAAATTGGATGTCTCTGGGTGCAACATGTTCACGCAGAAGGTGTTGCGGACGACAACGCTTCTTGTTGGCGCAAATACTGCAACACACGGCATTTGCATAAACCTCATTTCGTCATGACTTTTCTAGCGTTGTCAGGAGCATGGATGTGTTTGCATATGTGAGTGACAATGTTTGCTTGTGTACCTTTGAATTTTGCATCAACATCACTGTTGACTACTAATATTCAAAGCCAACAAAACGTGCAAAATGTGCAGCGTCTGCATGCTACAATAACAATGGAACGTCAACAAACGCACACAGTCTAGCCCTAATACTTGCTATGGGTTCTGGCGACTGAAATAACAAAAAAAAAAAAACCAAAAGAAAATTTTACAAGCCGTACAATGTTAGTCTGAGCTTGTAGTGACTAGCAAACATTTTGAAATATGCCCCAAATGAAAAAGAACTTGAAAAACTTTTGCTTATTAAGTGCGTTGAAATCGTTCCATTGACATTATTTCAAAATCTCCAGCTTAAATTCCAGTGAAATTAAACATCCAACGAATCAATCACAATGATGTAGTATAGCATTTAAAAAAAAGTCTTGTCTGAGCAATTTCCAATTGTAATTCTACATTTTTGTTAATTATTGTAGTTATGTAAATTTTGGTGGATAAACCGAAAACAAAGCAAACTTCTGTACTAACAGACAATTCTATTTGTATTGGGTCTTATTTTTTTTTTTTGGTATGAAAGTAGAAGTTGAAAAAAAAAAACAAGAACAATGCACAGTGGTCCCGCCCGTAGGCCAAAAATAAAAAAACCAACGTCAAAATTTTGACTTTAAATGTACCAATTCTTATTTATAATGGGGTAGCTATTTGAATTTATTCATCTTTTTGTTTTTCTCTATCTGTCCTCTTCAAGAATAGCATCGAAAGAGAGAACATGATATTCATTCAAAAATTTGTTAAACTTATTTAAAACAAGTTTTTGTGCAAGGTAAGTGATTAATATTTTAAAAAAAGGTATTAACTTTCTTTTTACAACAAAAAGTATATGTTGTATGTGTTTTGTTTTGTGTAAATCATTATAGTATTTAGTACATAATTGTAAACGTTCTTAGTTTGTCTTTTCTGTGTTTGGTTAGAGTTTTAGTTGTGAAGGGGTTCTTGGGGTTGAACAAATCTTTTTGTATAATATTCTTAAGCATTTTAAGAATATAAGAAAGTTTAATTCAAGTGCCGTAAGGTGCCGTGCGGCTTGCAATATACGAAAATGTAACGTAACCTCAATTTAAAAAAAACACGTGCAAAACTTCTTATCATTAAATATCCGTGGTACTACCTTCCTGCATCGGTCCATAATGTGTTATTGCATGGTCCTGCCATTATAAAAAATTCTTTAGTCTCAATTGGAGAGCTTTCTGAGGAAGTTACAGAGGCAAAAAATAAAGACATTAAATTATTTAGGCTAAACCAAACGCGGAAAATTTCAAGGGGTTTTCCGGCAATAACTCGCAGCTATAACCTATAGTATCCAGATAAAATGAAAAACAAAAGTTTTTCATATAAAAATTGAATATCAGACCGATTGTTCATATGGCAGCTATATGATATAGTTGTCCGATCTGGCTGATTTTTACATATTATTTTAGGATAAATATAAAAAAATTTTGTGCCAAGTTTCAAGTCCCTAACTCAACTAGAAGTATTTTTGGCCGCTCTCCCCATACAAGCCGGACCACTGTGCAATGGTTTTTTTTACTATGACAACAAACCAACAATGAAAGTGGTCAACGATGATGATGATGATGATGACGGCAATAACAATGGCGGCCTTACAAAAACAAATTACCATAGAAGCTAAATGTGGGTGCAGAATTATTGGACATAAGAGAGCCATTTTTATGATTGTCCTTTAGGGTTGTCATAGCTGCTGTTTTTCTCGTTCTACTTGTTGTTTGGTAAAAGAGTGCAGAAAATAGCGAAATGCGGTCATGAAAAGCATTTAAATGGCTTAGTGGATGTTGCCACAACCAACGAACGCATAATTTTGAATTTTCATTAATTAATTTTTTTTTTTTTTGTATATTTTTTTTCAGACAAGTTTAAAAATTGTTTAATTAGAATTAAAGCATTCAAAGGATTTTTTAAACGTTAAAGACGTCGAGGTTGGTTGCGAGTTTTTTCATTTTCGTTTGATTCACAAAAATGGCAAACAAAACTTTATTTCTTCTTGTTCTTGTACTTAAAAACATCATTCAAAATCATTCGAATGTGAAAAGCACGTTTGGTTGAAAGGAAGTTTGAATGACAATAAAACAAGTCAATATTGCTGTCATTTCCATGGCAGCTTAGAAAGTCACTTAAAGTCATTTTGGCACCCATTCCTTTGCTCCTCCTCCGCGAAAATAACATATGAGTACTTTGGCAGCATCACCCTGACTCACCTTCACATATTTCGCATTTTTTTATTGATTTTAATTTTGTTAAAATTGTTTCCTTTTCTGACATTTTTTTGCCATTTTTCGCTGTTTAGCTGTTAGCTTCATCTTTTCCTTTTTTACTTCCATCTGCATTGTTCTGGCAGCTATTCTTGCTTGCCAAATTTTCTGACAGTCATAATAAAACTGCGCCAAATTGTCTTTGGCTTATGAGAGAACTTGTAGCTGCAATAATACAGTTTTGTTTTTTTGTTCCGTTTGTTGTTAATACAATAAAATGAAATATTTGATTCGCTGATGTCGCTACAACGCCCCAGGGATCGTTTATTCGAACTCATTGTTTCTCAGTTCCTGCCTCCCATTGGCCCTCTCTTCACTTCCGTGTTCCGGACACTGTGTCGACAAAATAATGCGGATTAGTATTTCATTATGTTGTGCACATAAAACGAATTCTCACAGTTTAATAAAACTTAAATTCACATATGAAGAATTTTTATGTCTTTGGCTGAATTGCTTTTACAAGTAAAAACTCAAGTATAAATAGAATGTGAAATTATCTCTGACTTTACGAGTTTGATTTTTAAATACTTTTCTGTTGTTAAATTGCTGTACATGAACGTGTAAGCATTTATCTTTTAAGTCCTTGAAAGCTGAAAATTTCTGTGTGACAGAAAAGAAATAAGATGAGTTTCGGAAGGAGAAAAAAAGTGTTGAGAAAATAAAAGATATACATGCATATGTATGTATGCCAATAAATAAATTGCATAAGTATTTCGTAAATTTTTATGCTTAAATATTATTCTCGATAATATTTTGTTTAATACAATATAAAAGTGTGTTGAGTAACATTTCTTTCGTGTTAATTTTTAGTTCAAGCCGTTTTAAAAAATGATTAAAAGCTCTGTTTGTAAAATTAAACACCATTCCTTCAACACTGATTTATCAACTTAATTAAGTGTGCTACCTTTTTTTGCCGAGACACTTCTCTACACGCTTAGTGCTTGGCACTTTTTCATGGTTGCTTTCAGCACTTTAAATCCGATTTTATCAACGGCAGGTAGACTTCGAGCAACATTTTTTGAGCAACAAGAAAACAAAAAACTTCATTTTGTTTTTTGTTCCTTTGGCTTTTGTAGTGAAAAGCATGAAATCCCTAAAAGATTTATGGCATTGCATGCCATCCGTAATGATTTTTTTCACATCTTTTGGTGGCCCAAACGCAATCATAAAACAATGCCAAACAGTTTATGACAGCACTCAACTGTGTGAGATTTCTAAGATTTCTCTTCTTTGCGTTAGTTGGAGCAAACAAGCTTACTCGGAGATAAAGAAATCATTTGACATATAAAACATGAAAGCATTCTGATGTATTCACTACTAAGTGTAAGACATTTCTTTCGCATGCCACACATTCTTTGCATGTGCGCACGTAGTTATTCATTTTGATGTTAATGAAATCATGATTTCGTTACTAGGTGTGAATTTGTTTTTGCTTTGTTCGAGCATGTTTCTTTAGCTTCTAATTGAGCATAATTTATGTATGTGTTTCAGTAAGACAAATTCAAAGGATTTTGTTGTTGTATCACTTTAATTTGGTAGCTTTTTTTTGCTCTTATACGCATTTCATCACTAATTGTGTTCACATTCACTTCCTTCGGCGCTTTTCATTTGCTTGGCTTTTCTTTAAGTTGTCTGAGCTTTGCTCTAATTAGTTTGACATAAAAAAAAAACTTGCAGTTCTTAAGATGTCAACGCTTTGACATTCATTATCTATTCGGAATTTGATACTTTCTTCTGTAAGTGTCTTTAGTCACCATGATGAGCAACATTGAGTTGACTATCCATTAATAAAGTGTATTGTTAATGGGTCCATTCAGTGTTTCATGGTCATGTTAATTAAAATTAGATAAATGAAGTAGACAAAAAAAAACTACTTAAATATCAAACTGAAAATTATCTTTTTATTCTTATTTACACATTTGTTGTTCGAAACAGACACAAAAGAATCAAAATTTGCACAAAGATTAGTTGAAAAAAATGAAAAGGAACGATAATAAACTTCCTTTCAGACTCAGGCTGTCACAGACTGTGGCGCAGCGTTATGCAAAGAATGTTTAAAAAATGTACTTGCATGCAACTAAATGAAAAGTTTCATTTTAATATACACAAATTTCAGATGTGCGCATGAAAAAAAAACAAAAAAAATAGCATAGCAAATATTCAAGAAACTTTCGGAAACATTCTGCAATAATACAATTCCTGCTACGGTGGACAAAAAAAAACTTTTAACAAAAACTGAAAACTTGAACAAAATAAAACCAGTAAGGGCGGTATAGTCGAGTATACTCGACAATATAATACCCTGCACACATGGTAGGCTGTGCTACACCCTAAATCTATAAAAACATATTGATCTGACATCAGCCGTTCAAATATTGTTCAAAATATCAAGAAAATCGGTCAAAAAATATGGATTTTACGAAAATTTTAAGTTTGTCGGGGGGGGAAGTTTGTGGTATGAAGTTTTTAAGATGTATTATCACTGAGCTTGTATACAAATTTTCAGGGTCGTACCTTTGTTAAGTTTGGAGATATAGCAATTTATAGAAAATAACTGGGGGGAGGGGAAATTAAGGGATGGGGAAAAAAATAGTATGCAGTTTTGTAGATCTATGCATACTGAGTCTACATACCAACTTTCATAATTCTATCTTTTGTAGGGTCCCCCTCCCCTCCTTCTTGGTGTTACATACATTTGGTCTGAAACAAACCTAATATACCCCGATACACACTATGTGTACAGGGTATAAAGAGATAAATAATCAAGCATAAAACTACACAAACTGAAGCATACAAGTCTGTTTATTCGTGGGACTGTCTGTCTATAATTTTCTCCTCTTGCTAGATTTGAATTAATTGCATTTGAGAAATACTTATAACAGTTGCATTTGTTGTGCAAGTGAAAACCGACAACTCAATATGAATACTAAGTCAATATTTTCGTAAAAGAAGCTTAGCTGTCGATCAGTTGGGTGCAAAAGAACAAAGACAGAAAAGTGTTTCGGAAATTGACAACGCGATTACTTTAAATATGAATTGAATTTCATTTACAAATTTGGCATGATTTTATATATTTTTGTCACTCGCACTTCATAACTCAACTCAGCTCAGTAATTTAATTTAATTTAAATTTCAATTATTAATAATAATGTAATCAAAAAAAGAATTATTTTACCGTTTTTACAATTTTTTACTTTTCATTTAACTCAGTGGAGAACGTGATGAATTCATTGATTTTATATAATGTGTTGGTTATTGAACGACTTTCATCAGCAGATTTCCATTAAATTCTGCCATCATCGGCAGTCACAGACTGAGTTTAACCAATGAAATGTTCGCAACAGCAGACATCTTATGTATTATTGTTGTTCTTTTCAAAGTTGTTTTTTTTGTCAGTGAAAACTTAAAGAACCGTTTAAGTCTAGAAGTTGAATAAATGTCACAAGTTTTTTGTTGGAGAGCCTTTTGCTCTCCACAAACAACGTGCTACCCAAAACAAATTAAGTAAATAATTAAATTCAACAAACGAGTGAAAGTATAATTATTGAAATGTTTGCAATCAAGAGGCATTCTTGCAATACAATTCAAAGCTTATCAAATTAGGAAATCGCACATTATGTCAACCATAATGAATTGTAAAACAAATAACGTTTTAGCAAATTAGCAATTCAAGTTACCATCTAAAAATGGCACGTGCTTTTTTCGCACCTAAGTGTAGCTATTTTTCAGCAAGTCCACGTTAAAGCTAAATTTGAATTGGTATTTGTGATGGCAACAAATATAAACACACCCTATGTCCGAATTGACGAGGGCCAAAGTTCAGCTGAAATACCAAAAAGCAACACAAAGCAACGATTGAGGTTTTGTTGTGTTCAAACAAATAAAAATAATTTTGCACATCGTTAGGCGCAAACGAGCGTGACTCACGTTGAGTCACGAAATAAGACTAGTTGCCTAAGAGGGCTTGGTCGGTAGTCCACCCAGCTTGTATAAGTTGAGCGTGTGAGAATTTGTTTGGATATTGAAGGCGCTTTAAGCGATAAAATCTAAACTAGAATTTATTCAAATTGCATTGAAATATTGTTTTGTTTGTATTTTTATAAATTTATTCCTGCCTTCGTTTAAAACGTGGCAATCTTCAATTAAGCTAAGGACAATTTTTACTTTAAGGCATTGTTACATGCATTTTTATTTACTGATCTAAAAAGGGTTGTCGAAAATCGTTCATTCTTTCACATTTAAAATGGTCATTAGTGGTTAAGACGAACAGTGAAGCGTTAACAAAAATTCAATAAAGATGCAAAGTAAAATTATTTAGTGAGAAAAAGTTTTAAAAATTTATTGAAACATAAAATTCTTCAAAGTCTGTGTCACTTTTTAGCTAAAACTTTTTGATAATAATATAGTCGTGTTTTGTCTTTTGGATAGCGCTTGATTGAACAAATTAAAGCTGTCCTCGAGCAAAACCTGTAACAATCATTTGCTGAAGCAAATAAACATTACCGCAAATAAAAGAAGACAGATTTGAAAGAATGTCTGGATTATTGATTGAAATTAAACACCATTCAAATACCAACAAGTATACAAGTAAAAGCTAAAACTGATTTGTATGCGAAATGTTTGACAGAATGCCAATTCGACTAATTTCAAAATGCCATCAAATTTTAAATAAATGTTTAATTTTTTTCATTGCATTTTAGCGCACCATTTGATAGCTTCGCACA
The DNA here is from genome assembly GCA_034638295.1 of Phortica okadai. Classification (NCBI taxonomy): domain Eukaryota; kingdom Metazoa; phylum Arthropoda; class Insecta; order Diptera; family Drosophilidae; genus Phortica; species Phortica okadai. The sequence goes on from CM067849.1 coordinate 37,636,714, forward strand.
ATTTATATAAATTAATGCAATGCCTTAAACGCTGCTCCTGGCACTGCTTAATGGACCAGTCAGTAATCACATGCTCATTTAAAGCATAAAATTTTCAAAGCGGCAAGTAACAAAAAAAAAATCGATTAATAAATTTTCATTTACATTAAACATGTTGATGGCGTTGTAATTTCTTTACTTCTTTTTTATGAATTAATCGAAAATAATATTAAAAACACAATATACCCTGAAACACTATGTGTACAGGCCATAAAAATAACATACAAACACATACCAAGAACATTGCAAAGCGAATAAATTACCTTCTGTAACATTTTAAGCAAATATTCGCTGTTTGTAAAAAAAGAAAAACAACAAATCACTTAAATAAGCATTAAATACATATAAGCGTGAGGGTGTCCCTTATTTCGCAAGGTTCCTATTTTTTAGCGCATATCAGCTAGTTTAGTTCATTCTACTGTAAAACACTCCCATGATTTTTTTTTTTTTTTTTGGAGCAATGGAACACGTGCCGACCTGCGTTCAAAACATTCAAGTTACACCGGCGCCTATAGTGTAACATTGGAATACTTTCTCAAGCAAGTTACACCGGTACCTACGGTCCAACATACGAGTACTTCGTTTTGTTGCCATTTCGTTTCGAATTTTTTGGACAAACAATACGCATAGTACCTTAGAAGCAATAAAAAACCAAATAATGGGTGCTAAATTACCGTCTAACCACCAACTTCTCTCAATTTTGCTTTTTAATATCCGCAAAGTGAAATTAAATATAAGTGAAAGCTCAAATCAAATTGTAAAAAAAGAGATCTTTAAAAGGAAGTATCCCGATTAGTTTTATATAAAGTTTTTTTTTTTTTGGTAATGAAACGCAATACTTAAAATTGTCTTTTCAATAATATTCAATTAAAATTTAATTATTTGCCGTTCCCCAGTTGTATTTTAAAGAAAACATCTAAAATATTATTCAGTCGGCACGGGTTAAAATTAACATAGGAAGCTGAAATTTTATATTTAGGTTAAGTTAACGATAATAAACTATAAATAATAAATGCGTTTTCATAAATGCAAAAACAAAAAATCTACCATATAAGGGACACCTTAATAAGCGTATTATTGCTTTTTTGTCAGTTTGTCCAAGTCGCAAAGTTAACCTCAGCGCTTTCTTTTTTCGTGTATAATTTTGGTTAACTAAGCAGCCAGCGTAAATGCCGCACAGTCAAAGTCAATTATTCAGCGAAATAAAAATATGTGCCTTTGCCATTTTAAAGCGAAGTGTACTGAGTATGCTGCTCTACAAGTGCGACTACGACTGCGAGTGAAATCCGTGTCCCTTACGTGTGTTGCACTTGGCTTAAGCTAATAAGAACTTTGTTGAAAACCTGTCCGATGCTGTAAAGTTTACCAACTTTGGTAAAATGCTCAGTTTTTCTTCGTTTTTTTATTATGTGTTTTATATTTTTAGCTATTTTTTTTTTTTTTAAAGTCAACTTGTGAGTTTGTTTTGCGAAAGTTGTTTGCTGCTTTTAAGTTTTTAACTTTTACTACTCTACATGTTGCCACCTTCCCTTGGGCACAGACTTGGTTCTTGCTCTTTTTTCGCATTTTGTGGTTAAGTTTTTTTCCCCCTTTTTTAAAAGAAGTTTTCTTTTAAAAAAAAAAAAAAAAATTTTTTTATTTTATTGTGAATTTTTCGCTTTTACAATTTTAGCAATATTTAATCGTTGAACTGTAAAAAATAATAGAAATTTTCTACAAACAATTGTTCATGTGAAAATGTGTTATATTGTTACATTTCGAAGAGTTCAATTCAAATCAATTTCTCACTAGTTGGAAGACATCAATGTGTCTAAAACCGCAAACCCAACAATACCCATCACCCACAAACACAAACCGACAATGAATTACTGAGAGCACGTGCGTGTATGTTATTTAATTGCTTCCAACTGAGTTCGCCACACATCAGGAAATGTCAACTTCCGTCGCCATAATGAATCTGAGTTTCTTTACTATGGTTTATACGATTTCATGCGCTTTGTGTTTCATATAGGACTATTTTTTCTTCATTATTGGGTAATAGTACAAGTATTTGATACTTGCCAGCTGTGTTGTCATTCGTGTGCTCAATTAACTTTTAGCGACGCTTAAGCTAACAGGAAGCGATAAACGAAACTTACTGCCTTGTTTAAGCTTAAATTAGCAGTACGTTGAGTGACTACACGTAAACTTAATGTAGCTCTTTATGTATGAACACAAAATTAACAAAATGCGGAGAGAATATATTTTCAGTGCTACAAGTTCCTATAGTGCAAACTGTCTTCTCAAAACTGAAGGCATAGTGAAGTCAGTTTAAGGTAAGGCACATTAGGAGATAATAAAATGTGGAGATTGTCACAGAGTGTTACAATATATCCAAAAGATATGACTACTTTTGATTGTAGAAATTGTAAATACAAATTCACGTTGAGTTATGTACTTTTGTGCCCTAACTTGTGCCGGCTTGTTATTCAATATACAGAACAAGATTACACATTTGAGCCATCAAGTCATTGTTTATCAAAATGTTCACCCATTAACCGAAGCATGCATTAAATAAAAGTTATTTGAATTTATGCACAAAATGTTATATACATTATTTATTTACAAATCTTTGCTTAACAGTAACAAAGTTTTTTTTATTTTGCAAACAATTTGTATATCTTTGGAACCATTTGGCTATTCAAAAACATTTTCATGTTAGTATACATAGAATTGTTAAGAAAGATGTTTCGTCAAAGTGTTAAAAAAAGTAAATAAATACCATAACACATTGATGTTTGACTTGTTTTTACATTTAAGACAGAAAATTACTCTAAAGAACCTCATGAGTCGGCGTGTACTTTGTACCCTGCTTAGTGAAAAGTAATTACGTAAAGTATTTACAATCATATTTGACTTGAAGCGTTTGATTTTTACTCATTTACATTAAAATCTATGCAATTATTTTCTTAGTTCGTTTTATTTCCTATTTTTCTCATTCGATGTTATTGACATGGTTCATTTAATTCTTTTTTTTTTTTTTTTTTATTTAGTTACTGTAAAATGTTCTACTCGAGTAAAATGTAAAAACAACAATACCAATAAAATAAGGAGATAAACGAAACCATGTAAACTCGTTTAAAATTGTCACAGACAGCAGCGTCATTTAAAATTCGCTCACAAATGTTGTTTGGGAACATCAGAGCTGTTTAATCGACATCGATGTTGTCGTCGCCTGTGTTGTTGTTGTTGTGGTCGCATTATCGTGGTTGCTGGGGCTGCTGGTGTTATGCTTAAGACTACGCTTGTGACTGAGACTGATATTGAAGCTGGTGTGCTCGACGGGATTATTGTCCTCATCACATGAAATATATTTGATTTTAACATGTTGCCGTTCGCCTGTTGCGCCATTGTGTATGGAGAGGCAAATGGGCGAACTGTTGCCATCAAGTGGTCGCTCCATGATGCATTCAACGGCGGTGCGAGTCACATTTGGCGGCAACTGTTTGTCGCCACGCGATGAATTCGTTGCCGGCGCCTGATGTATTTGAGTCTCCATAGTGCTGCGCTTCCACTGATTTTTCTGCTCAGCTGGTGGTATTTCATTTTAATGCAATTAAATTTATTAGTGAAAATGTATAACAAGAAAGGCAAAAGGCATATGGGACAAAAAGGGAAACTCACATATACACACCTTTCGTCAGCCGATGTGAGCTGTTTTTGTTTGTATGACGGCTTTTAGGCGAATCGAACTTGTGCTTTGCCACGCCGAAACAAAAACAGCAAATAATGCGTTGAAAATACATGCGAAAACTGTGAAAAAATAACATTTGAATAATAATATTTATCAAATAGAGAGCACAACAACAGCGAATGGCTTACCGCTTATTCATCCAATAGTATATAATCGGATTGACCATGGCGTTTGACATTGCCAGCCAGTAAAAGCCGAGATACATGTGCTGCACATACTTGGTCGATGTCACTTGATTGTTGTGGTAGGCATAGATGAAGAACATGTGATAGGGTAGCCAACATATGGCAAATATCGATACAATGGCAATAAACATGCGTACGACTTTTCGTTTCGATTTCATCGATTCGATTTGACGTTCGGTATTTTCGCCAATGGAACGACTGCCCCAGAGCACACGACCCATGAGTGTATAACAGATGAGCATAACGATCATGGGTATTCCATAGGTCAGTACCAATATAATGATGTTGTAGCTGTGGGTGGGATGGAGAAAGTGGCTTATTAACACGCTTTGTGTGGGCCGAAAATTGTATACACATACACATAATCCGTGATCGATGTTGGGTAACGACCGTCGGGCCACATCATGAAACAGACCGTCCGGGATTTTCCATTGTAGTAACTGTAAATATGCGACCAACAATAAATTAACTGATATTATTTTTACAGTTCTTGTTCTTGTTGTTCGTAGACAATCTCATTGATTAACTTTGTCACAGACTAACATTCTTTTTCATAATCTTGATTCATTAACTTAAATGCTTCCTTATGTTGCAATCAATACCCAATTCATAAAGTAATGATTCCAAGTCTTCAACAAGTCATTTTATAAATCCTAAACGCTTATAAACGACCAACATAAGCCATGGAATGCCACAATCGCACGCAATTTATCGCTTTTATGACTCACCTAAATACAAGAATAGGCAGTAGCAATAATTCAACAAATTAAGATAATTTTTTTTGTATCATGATTGATTGTTAACATAATTTAAGCAATCAACCAAACAAACGAGCTCATAATCATGACTTATACGTTGGCTAAGCTTGAACCCACACAATTTGACTAATTTTGGATAAATATCTTTTAAGCACAAAAAATGTGCGAAAAGGTTTTAAGTGAAGTTGGAAAAGAAATTTGTTTGCATTGATATGGGTTTAAAATACACATTGTTGCTTGTCTGACATTAACTCCCGCGAATTTCTATATTTACATTCACTGCTTGTCTGTGATCAAAGTGGTCTTCAGCGAAAACCGTCCTTGCGAAGGATTTACAAGCAAAACATCTGCACAAATGAAATATTCGCGTGGCGAAACTGAAGCTATCACTGGGATTATTTTAGTTTATTGAACTGTGTAATTCTTAGAGGTTAATGAACTCAGTTGAAGACGAAATCATTTGGAAATAAGTCGAGATTTTCGTCTCAATTGATTAAATTGAAGTGTTTGCCAATATCAATGCCAGCTTTGTTGTTTGAAAACCTTCTTTAATTTTGTGTGTTCTTTAAATGGCAAAAATTAAAAATAGATTTTACGCCATTTACTTACATTTAAAATTGATTATATATTTTAAAATTATTAGACAATTAGTTTTTTTTTTTTTTTTGTCGAAAGTATTTAATGTTGTCTTATCTCATTGCCTGAGAATTGCCCTTCTGCACTTTACTGCAAATTAAGTATACTAAGTATTGAAAAATCAACATGAAAAGTGTCGAAAATTTATATAAAATAATACTAATTAATATAAAACAATTTAAACAATCTAGAAATCGAAAAATTTAAAAGAGTAATAAAAGGTAATTAGCCTTTGTTAAGAATAATAAATAAAAACAAAAAGAATTTATAATATTGAGTATGACATGTGAAGTGATTACATAATCCATTGTTGAATTCGCTTTATACTATCTTCAATACGTTGTAATTATTTACATTTTGTTTCTTTTTTTTTACCTTTCACTTTTTTGCTGACGTGCGTGACAATTATTCACTTACCGCTTTGTCATCGTGCTCGAGTAGAGTAAACACGGCGCCGACAGGACACAACTAAGCACCCAAATGAGCACCAGAATAATGCGCACTTTGCGGCGCGATGTCCTTCGTTTCAGCGGATGCACAATGGCAATGTATCTGCAAGATACAACGAAACAAAACAAAGTGAAAGCCGTAGAGACATAGAGATGGCGTTGAAAGAGAATACAAGATGTGTTATGGCATTGGCAACCAACAAAAGCAAAAAACGCGTACTCACCTGTCAAATGAAATGGCGACCAAAGTGAAAACCGATGTTGAAACCGTTACATTCGCCATAAAATTATTGATGGTGCAATAAATTGAGCCAAACGGCCAATCAGAATTCAGCATAAAGATGAAATTGAAAACACAATTCAGTGACGACATCAGCAAATCCGCAATGCTCAAATTCAGCAAAAAGTAGTTCGTTACAGTGCGCATACTGCGATGTCCTGCAGGCGGCAGCGAGACGGGCATGTCAAGGAAAACATTCAGATCGATAAACATTATTATGTAAAACTCTTATTTGTCATCAGTCAAAAATTGCTACTTCGACGTTTAATGGCGCATAATTTAAATAATCGACAAGAGTATCGATTTTGCTTGTGGCCGCCTTTTATAGCACACTTGTGAGACATTTCAGAGACACATTCACATTATACGCTTTATGACACTTGAGACTTGGCTTACGCGTTGGTAAAGAACTTTTTATACCCTGTACACATAGTGTATCAGGAGGGGAGGGGGACCCCATAAAGTACATATGTATATATATTCTTGATCGGGACGACAAGAGATTATATTATCAAGTATACTCGTTTATATTATGATTTGTTCTATTTTCGACAAGTGAATCTTAGAATAAAGTTATTTTTGTCATGGCATCAGTCTGACTTAAATGGTGAGTGACCGCAACTTGAAGCTCGTTTGTATGAGAAACTTACTTAACCATTTCTCACTAATCCGATTAACATTTGCACGCAAGAACAATTCTTAGTATGCACAACATTTATTATGCACTCGAAATAATGTGCGTCTTTATTATAATTGTACAAACGTTTAGAAAACAATAATGCTCTCATCACAATGTAACCGACTTAATTAAGTCAGAAGAGTGCTGAAAACAAAGAATTCAAAAGGCAAAGTACACACAAGTCGATTCTAAATGCAAACCATGACAAAACAAGCCAAACCAAGCCGAACTCGAAGCCAACTCAAGCCAAGCCAAGCCAAGCCAAGCACGGCGAAATAAGCTAGCCATGAAAGCCGCACAGAAACGTGACTCGTTTAAAAAATTGCATCTTCAAAAATATTCGCACGCTTGCCCACCTGTCACGATCCAAAGGACGATGCCGTTTCCTGCAATGGCCACGAACAACATTAAGCCGAAAACAATGGCCCAAATGGTTTTCTGTTCCCAGGGTAGCTCATAGGGTCGGGTCGGTGAGGGAAATAGGCATTCGGTGAGAAAGTCTCTGCAAAGAAAGTAAAAGAAAAAAAGTCAACATAAGTCAGTAGCGATTTAAAGCATGAAAAATTAAAGAGCGAAAAAACAAACAACAATTTAAAAAAAGTTATCAAAAAACGAGTCAGGCTGTCAGTTGACGCACATTTTTGTTGTCTACTTTGCGCCAACTGGCAGCATCAACGAATGGCGAAAGTCTCTCCGCCAAGTTCGCGAGCTGCAGTTGAAGCTTGCACATTTTAACAACCTTCTTTTTGGCAATTTTCTGTAAAGATGTCATTGTCAGAAACGAGTCAAAAGTTTATTGTCTCCTTTGTACAACTTTTTTGGCTGCTAACAAAAATTGTTTTAGTTGGCACGCTTGTCTAGCGAGATTTCAAGCTGTTTTATTTAATATTTCAAAAATCAATAATTTACATATCTCCGGTACCCAATGAGCAAAAACTCACTTTAGCACGAATGACGAATCACCAACAATTTTTCAGAATTCCAATTTTTTCACATCACGGCAGACTCCATTGAATGCTTTCGGTTTCAATTTCGTCGTTAGACACTTTGGTAGGAGTCGCTGACAATATGTTTGCATTTTAGCATTTGACTCTCGAACTCAAATATATTTGTCGGTTTTTTTTTTACAATAATTGACATCTGAATGCGTAAAATCGTGTGTAGAATGTTTTTGTCTGATGTTTAATTGATTGATTGATGCTTCTATTGATGCAGAGATTGATTATCTGTTTTTCTTTGAAGTCAGGATTTAACTTTTGTTGTTAAAATAAAAATGTTGAGTAAAGCACACATTATATAAGCATCATCCATGCAAGATTAATTATTGTTCATAATTCCAAAATTAATAATGCATTAGAAGCCATTTTCCATCGTTTTGATTGCGCTTATTTACTGCCGCAAAGCAACCGCATATTTTGCTCGTTGCCACTCCACGGTGAGTATACGTAATATTATAAGTGCTGACGTATACGTGTATGCGTGTTGTTATGTGTTCTTGATACTGAAATCGAGCATAAGCCATACAATGTGCGTCATTGTTAATTTTGCAATTAAATATTTGTGCAATCGACGGCATTAAACTTAACACTTGATTGACTCTTTGAGCAAATCAAGTGCACACAAAGTTCTTAAGTTAAATTCAATAATTACTGAAAATCAGTTCAGCTGACGGATAAGTACAACATATGGCAAGGCTGGAAAATATTTAACACTCTTATTTCAAAAGTTCAAGTATAACATGAGCAAAATAACAATGCACACAGGATGCAAAGTCTATCAGAATTAAGTTAAAATTATTAAACAAAATAATACTTGCGTATTTCCGTAAAAATCATTTCCGTTCTTAAAATTCATAATTTTGTAAGTTTGCTGTCTCATATAAGAAAAAAGTAGTCAGTGTCATTATGCATTATAAAACACTTTCAAAACTACTCAATGGTAAAAATAAATAAATAAAAAGAAAGGAGATATTCCAGACTTTGCCAACCCATGTGACCCATCAGTTTATTCCATATCTATTTAATTGGAATTTTTTAAATCATTTTTTAGATTGTTTCATCATTTTTTTTGTTATTATTTTGTTCATTTTGAAAATATTTTTCAAATTGGAACTTATTCAATTAATTGTATCTGAATTAAACAAAAAAGATTACCGATATTTTCATATTGTAATTACAGTCGGATTCCGATAATTCGTAATGGCAAAGGGATCCCATTTTTTACGAATTACACAGGAATTCGATTTATCGGTATTTCCATTTAACGAGGCTCAAAAAGGAAAATTTCGAATAAACTGAACATATTTAACTTTATTGGAATTTAACAAATAATATAAGTAAGTACATTCATTTGTACGTTTTACAAATAAAAGGAAAATTAAATGGAAACATAAAAATATAGCCTCAAAAAAGTCTGCGATTCTTTTAATAACTCTCACCCAATGGGAACATTACTTTGACCGAATTTTTACTAATTAACGAATTTTTTTCAAGGTGACAGCATTTTGTACTAATTATTGAGGTTTTCGATTTAGCGGGGTACGAATTATCGGGATTCGACTATTTTATAACTGTTTGATTAACTTTGTCAAACCAAGTTTGTTTGTTCTGTTTTTCTATCCTTTTTTTGATTTTTTTGTTGTCATCATCAACATCAACAACTTTACACAGTGTTGATTGCAGTAGTAAACGTGTCATTAACCTTAATCAAATGCAGAGAGTCCATTAATTATAGCCGACTGCTGTTTACAATATGAGGTCATCATACTGCACAAAAACAACCCTTGACAAGAAATCAATTTACGAAGTTTTAAATTTTGCAGAAATATGTCGAAACCATGCAAATTTTGTTGCAATAACATTGAATATTTTTTTTTCGTGTTATCCTAAAGTTTAAATGCAAAAGTGTTCGACCGTGCGTGAGGTTGTCACATTGTTGTTATGCAGACCAGCGAATTTTACATAATTTTTCAGGTTTTGTTTTTTTTTGAATATTAAAATGAAGATGCACACACTCACGCCATCACACGGATAGTCATTTCGAGCAAACAAACACAGACACACGTACACGAGTAGTTTCAAAAATAGCAATTTCGGAAAACAAGGCTAAGCAAAACAAACGCATTCAAATTGCCTGCCAACACCTGAGCATAACAGTTGTAGATGCTTTGCACAAGCCAAACTACTCAGTACATAGAGCCTGCAACACTACGAGCGGCACAATTTCGTTATCCCTACTGACTTTTAATGAACCACGTTGTGTGGGAGTGTGTGGGAGTGTGTGTTCGTATATCAAACATGACTGTCGCCGTTTGATTTCATATTCGACCGCATTTTGTGTACGGTATATTTACCTTCTTTCTGAGAAATTGAGCACATTTCAATTTGTAATTCTCGAGTGATATTTACCAGTAGCTTATAATTTGCCAACTTCTGTTGTCAAATGTAATTTAAAATCAAATGTTGTGAAAAGGTATGTCATTTGTGCCAACCTTTTCTTAATAACATATTTGGTGCTGCAATTCAGTTAGATCAGCTATCTAATCTATAATTAAAGTGACATGAGCACGAATGTCGTAAAACTTTAATAATCGTGAAAGAATCCAATTTGTTTTTGACGAACTGTCTTTTACATTCGTTTATTAAATGTGTAGGAGGCGGAATACAGCTGCAAAAGTATCAGCGATAAAACTGAATTCAAGGAATTACGACCGCTACCCTGAAAATTAAATTGTTGATTTTAAAACATAAATTTAATCCTTGCTGATTCTTGTTAACAACGAAAACGTTTTTCGGTCCAAGACTGACAGTTATGTGGGCAAAGGTTGAATTAAAAATATGTCAAAGTTAAAAGCTAATCAAAAAGGAAAGTAAAATGAAAAGCAAAAAAATATTTTCATTGAAACTAATGTTGTCAGCATTTATATACAATACTATTTATACGGTCCTGTTGATCCTATCCATGGTTAATAAAAGCTAGACTTCTTTTGTTGCAGTCCGCATTGTCTGGTTATGCTCTCTTGTCATGTTAAATGTCAGTCGATTTGTGTTGTAAATATACATATGTGAGGATATCTGCAAGTGTGGGTGTGTAGGTTAGCATGACGGCTATCAAACAGATGCGCAGAGACAAACAAACAAATCAAATCAAATGAAATATTTACGAACAATTCAGCTGTAACCTATCGAACATACACACACACACACCCACACAAGCACACCCACTCAGCACTTTAACAAGTGTGTTTAATCTTTGCCACCGATTTCCACAACTTTGTTACTGATTGATGATATTTGAATGCGGTAGCACGCGACTACTTTGTCCCTCTTTATCTTTTTTTTCTTTGCCAGACGGTTTTATTATAAAAGGTTTACTCAAGTTTGCACATTCCATCATAGAAGCACAAATAGCACTTTTGTTGCTCCTTTGACCGTTAAAGTCATTGCAGCTGTTGTCCTCTTAGGCACTTTAACCCATTTCAGTCGTCTTCGTATTTGGTTTGTGTTTCTGTTTTCTGGGCATATTTTTACGCTTGGTTGCTTGATGAGCCCAGTTGAACTGCGTTAAGCTGAGCTGTTAAGACAAAACGGCGTCTCCTTTTCGTGGTTGCGACGCACAATCCTTGACGGGCATGCGACATTATCAGTTTTACTTGAATAACTTTGCACTCAGGCTCTATATCTGCATAAGCTAATCGAGAGGCTTTTCTGAATAAAATGCAGCGAAATTATTCGTTTATCGTTCGTCATGCTTGTGCAAATAATTGAAATGGGTTCAGAAGGTGCTTGTATAAAATGATAGATAGATCAGGTTCAATAACACAGAGTATTTTAAAGATTTAATGGCAAAACACACAAATGCAAATCTGAAGAACTCTTTATTCAACATGGTACAATTACAAAACAATATGAAATGGCCCAAGTTTCATGGCATGACTTTTGTCTTTAAGTCCCAATGGTGGACACGATTTACATGACCCAATACACAAAAGTTACACACAAGAATTTTTCATGAACTTTCGATTTTTATATGAATACAAATTCACATCGATCTAGAAACTTTAAAGCACCAGACATTTATTACAAAAGTGTAACCAACCAACGAATCAAAAAAAACACATTGTTTTTAGAAGAAAGCTCATTTAATTGGATTAAAAAGCAAAAGCTTAGTAAACCAAACGAAATACGAAGATAATCAGTTTATTGTCAGACCAGACAAGTAAAATTCGTTGCAAAATCCTATTTTTTTTTTTTTTGGTCTTTTATCATTAATAAATAAAATCAATCAAATATCATGACCTTGACTATGGACCCCAAAGCCAATCAAAGTAAATTAAACCAATTTAGTATCAATGTAAATGAAATCATTTGAGTAAACCTAAGTGAAAGTTGGCAGAGATCGTAAAACTTGGGAAAAATATTATGATTCGCGGTGTGGAAAGAAATTGAAAGTTTCAGTCGAGAATAAAACGTTTAAACAGTTCAACTCAGTCAGACTTAAATAAATTGGCAAAGTATTGTCTTTGCCTGATGTTTTTTATTACAAAAAGTATAGAAGGATTCTTTAATAAGAATAGAATACATTTTGTTGTATTTATTTGTTTTTTAGTGTGCATTAGTGTTTGATAAACAACCCCGACAGCTCAGACAGTAAGCAAACAATCGAATTAAGTGATTACATTTATCGGTAGATATGTATATATGTATGTATTAGAGGTCTGCATGAATGCATTCAAAACGGCAAATGAATCATTCGCCCTGAAAACGAATGTTTGTTTCGCTGTACTTTTTTTAGCAAATGTGAATGAATATTGTAATTGAGCTTGTAATATTAAGTACTGTACAGTATTCACACAGAGAATGTACAGCAAATTTTTAGTACAAAAATTTAGTACAATATAGAGTACAGTTTACTCATTGTACAGTGAATGATAGTTTGATAAATTGAGAGGAAAAAAATAATTAATTGGTTTTTAATTTGTTATTTAATATATAACACTTGTGCTTAACAAGATTTTAAGTAATTATGTCAAACCTGTAAATGTTATAACACGTTTTACAACCAACTACATCACATTTTTCCAGACCATTACCATCTACAATTCTTGAAAAAGTATCCAAAACTTTGTTTTGCTGTTAGTTCGTCTTTTAAAAGTTTGGCTTTAGTAACTGCGGCTTCTCTCTTCTGAACAGAATCTTCGATGGTGAAATCAAACGATGAAGTCTGATTTCAAAATTACACTTCTATCACTGTCTATTATTGCACTAGAAATATTATCTTTATTTGAAAGTTAATTTTTCTGCCATTGATATCTAGTGGTGTATACTACTGAACCTTAGTCGTTACTCGTTTAATTTTTACTGTTCACATTATTTTATTTGATACACATACTTTGAAATTACACAACAACATAGCAGTCATTGAAAATAAGAACATTAATAATTTGTACTTTCTCTCTTAGGCTTTTTTGAAAACTCTGTAGAGATAAAAGTGTACACTAAATTCAAGTACCGCATAGTACTGTACAGTACTGTTGAATTTGAAATGAATGTATGTATGTATGAAGACCTCTAGTATATATATACATGGTGTATCGATGAATGCATTTTTAAAATCATTATTAAACACGAAAAAAATACACAGCATAGATTTGATGATTATATAGGCATTACGACAAATAAAATTAAATTAATGTAAAATTTGAATTTTAGATCTAAACAACTATATTAACATTGCTTCTTCTGAGACCAAGATTAGTCAATAAGATCATTGTTTCAGGAACCGCCAATGTGATATGCAACTGCGGATAAAAACTCGAGTCGCCAATACATAAACAAACAAAAAACAGCTTAAGTGGAATTTATCTTTTCCCCGGTCGTTCCGTGCACACTCACTTGGCCTCGTTAATATTCTCCAGATTATCCTTATTGTCGATGATGTTTGTAAGCAAACCGACGACTTCGGTGCGATTAAGTGCCGTGAGCATCGAAGTGTTCACAATCGAATTCAGCTGAAAGCGACGCACGGCGAGAATTGTGCAGTTGACTAGCAACTCAGTATCCACGAACTCGGACATTTTTACTTTATTTATTTTTTTTTGTATTTTTTACAACCTCTTTTCCACTTAAATTCACTTTTGTATGCACTCACTCATTACTACCGGAAACGTTTGAGCTTTAAGCATTTGTTTATTACGTTGCCAATAAATTGTGGGTTTTATATTTCACATGTTGTTGTTGCACTCGTACAAAACTGTTTATTTACAATGACGCCCAACACGTGTGCAGTTATGTGGGCGGTGCACATGCAGCGAAACAAACGAGACTCATATTATCAAGGAAACGAGTCACAAAGGCAAACGACCAAAGCACTCATGTACTTGTCAAATAACTCGAATAACACTTAGAAGAATTTATTTGTTTGTATTTAGTTGTATTTTTATTGTATTGAAATATATGTATCACAAAATCTTATAATTTATTTTTTTTTTTAGCTAAATTTAAACTTTTTGAATTTTGAAATGCTTTTACTTTGTTAAAAAAATTTTTATTTTTTAATTTTACTACTTAGAAATGTTTGAAAACTTTATTAAACTCGTTCAGCAATTTAAATTATTTATTTCTATAAGTTGTATATTTTTTTGTGAAATTTACACATTAATATGGAAAAAAACACTCTCGCCAAGGACCGCTTTAAGTTCTTTTATCCTTCGAGTCCTGCAGTCTACTGCTCTTCTGCGTCATTTACTTTTTGGTAACTGTTGGCTGCAACTTCTTGCGTGAAATGAAAGTAAAAACGAAAAACGTAACGAAAAAGGAGCTTGCAACATCCAACTTCTTTTTTGCGTAGGTTGCAAACGGCACGCATCAAATGGCATCGAACGTTATCAAACCAACGCGACCAACGCATCAAACGCAACCTGTTGAGGCAACGAACATGCTGCAGGGTAGAATCTTTAGGGTGTGTGAAAAATGTTGCTTGGACTTTAGGACAATCTTTTGGACTAACCGATTTGATAACAACAACATGTGCCGCATTTCGCCGCGAATCGAAAATATCCCTCGTTCCTCTTTACTATGTCACACCCTCTGCCGAAAAAAGGCAGTTGTCATCCGCTCGCGACAATATGAAAAATGATGGTTTGTTAAGTGTCACCTATTGGCTTGTCTGCGCTCTTGTTATATCGAAAATGTGTTTAGTTCTTTAGAAAACGCCATCGCTTACTCAATTTTTTTAAACTCGTCGTTATTCTCTCCTCAAACCATCCAATAATAAACTGGTATACTGTTGTGGAGTCTAATTTAAAGAACTGGTATACTTTGAAAAACCCTTTTTTGACATTGTATTATCTCAAGTTTTGAGTGTCTAAGGCAATCCATTCACCAATTTGAAAACAAAAATATTGTAAGTCTCTGTCACAAAGAAAAGATGACTCTTTTGTGAAACGGCTTTGCAGTATTGGTTTAGCGTATCTCACACAGCATTCGCTGGGGATTTCACCCTTTTCATGATTCTGCTGCTTCTGATCGTGGCCGCTTTTGCGCCAATTTGACACTTTCGGCAAATTTTGTCACCGTTAAGCAAATTTGGGTCATTCTCTACGCTCCGTAAATCGAAACAGAGTCAACAAATTTTTTTTTTTTTTCAAAATTAAAGCCGTTTAAAGTCGTTTAGTTCAAACACTAACAGTTTCTGATTATTAGATAAACACTGTTTCAATCTGATCGGTCACAAAAATGGCTTTGCAACGTTTAATCATTTCGACAAGTGATTTTGTAAACAACTTTTTACGTTTACTTTGGCCAAAGCGGAGCAGGAAACTAAAAATAACTTCAACGCCTCCATACAATCACTTTACTCAAATAGGCGATCCTGTGCTAAGGCAACGCGCTGAGACTGTGCCTTTGGAGAAGATCGACAGTCCAGAAATCGCCGAGGTAATTAAGCACATGGTGCAGGTGTTGCGGCACTGTGATTGCGTGGGCGTGGCAGCGCCACAAATTGGTGTACCATTTCGCATAATTGCGATGGAGTTTCGTGAGGGGAAACGCCAACAATTTTCAACTGAGACATACGCAGAACGCAAAATGTCAACTTTGCCATTAACGGTGAGTAAATTTACTACAATAATTACTATGTACAATGCCTCTAATCTTTATTATTTCGACTTATTTGCAGGTTCTTATCAATCCGGAGATGGAGATAACAAGCACAAAACTAGAAAAGCATCCGGAGGGTTGCATGAGTGTGCGGGGCTACACTGCTGAAGTGGAGCGATTCGAACGTGTAAAGTTGAAAGGAATTGGCCAAATGGGCACGCCGATCGAGATGGATTTGGACGGATGGAATGCACGCATCGCACAACATGAAATGGATCACTTAGATGGAACGATTTATATAGATCGCATGGACATTTCGACTTTCACATCATTGGTTTGGAAAGATGTCAATGCTAATGGAGGACAATGCACAACTATCAGATTTGATAGGTGATTTATAATCACTCATTTGTTAATAAAAAATGCATTTTAAAATAAGAGGCTTTACCTAATTTCACTTGGCAAACTACTGTTATTGGCTTGTTTTTGTTTGTTTGTTTCATTGGTAAACCGGTGAGGGAAGCTCTCCCTTTAAACAATAATTGATTAATATGCTTCCATCAAGATAGAGAAATATAGAAACAGACGGATTGTACTTAGTCTCAGCTTGACGAGCTAATGATTATGAACACTTTATGCAAATGAGGTAAACAAATTCACGGAAACACAGTGCTTCACTAAAGCACCAATGAACAAAACTTAAACAATACCAATTTGCACTTGATTTTTTCTTAATAATCGTAAATGACGGAAACTGGTTTTGAGACGCATTACACTATTGTAAATTATTGTTGTTTACACGAAATATTGTTTACAATTTTATAATTTAACGCACTTAAGAACTGTTGAAATATTGGCAAACTTGATATATTAGCTTTATACAGTGGCTATAGAAAACTTGACATATCAGTTTGATTTAGTGATTTCGGAAAATATCTTAAAATAAATAAATTGTCATTGCAACAAAGTTTAGTAAACAAATGAAGCGATAATTGGTTGGATAAAAAAGACTAATAACTGACGGCAAAAAAAAATTTAAATTCGAGCGCTCAAACCCGTTCCTTGAATTCAGATTTAATCAATTAAGGAATAAATAACATTTGTTCACAGAAATAGATTTTTTTGATAATAAAAACATGAAAATATATTTAATAGCCAGGTGCTCCATTTAGACCATAGGGTCCACCACCACCGCCACCACCTCCGAAAATTCCACCATTGCCTCCTCGTCCACCTCCACCAAGTCCACTTGATGGTAGTCCGCCGCCGCCACCCCCTCCAAAGGGACCACCACCGCCACCACCATAGCCTGGAGGGCCGCCACCACCACCTCCACCATAGGGGCTGCCACCGCCACCACCGAACAGTCCGCCACCTCCTCCGCCATACTGAGCCAGTGTTTGATGCATTGCCGAAAGAATGACAAACAACATTGTCGTTAAAACAATAAACGATCTCATTTTGAGTTTTAATGCCGGCAAACTCGTTTTACATTCGCTTTTATAGTGAATCAGTAGGCCGGCTTGAACCCGAAGCCAGACATCTGTCGCGCCCTTTTTGCATGCAGTTCGTTTTTAGTTACATTAAGCTTATTGGGTGTAGCTAATGATAATTATAGTAAACACTTATAAATGACATGCTCTAAGTTTTCTTTTATTTTTAATTTAATCTAATAATGCAATATACTTTTGTAGGTTTGCTCACGAATATTTTTGGAGGAATCAGAATTATACATAGGAAACAATACTTTTAAGGTTGAATTAAGTATAAGTGTATAAATAAGGATTCTCTGTAAATATCATATCTTAAAACAGTACATTTTTGTTGAAACTGTATCTTAGCATTAATATCAGTACATCAGTATGTATATACTGATATGTTCATCTGTATATTCTTTCTGACCCTTTCCAAGTAAAAAAAAAATTGCAAGTCAGATACACTCGTGTCAAATTATAATAGTTTTCGTATTAATTATTAATTTCCAGGAAACATATATAAATTAATTGTAAACAATAATAATTCAATTAAGTATCTTTCATGTGGTTTTACCTGTGTGCGTAGATAGTTTATTGCAAGTCAAGCGTGCAGGCTTCTAGTATTGGTAATTCCAAAACCTGAATATCGATTATGAGAAAGAACGCACTATCACCATTGCAACTTAAGCGAGCTAGTATAAATGTATGGTCGGACCACATTGGAGCATCAGATCAGTTTGGTTCATTCATCTAATCAAATATGAAAATCTTCGCTTACCTCGGCTTTGTACTGGCTCTGCTGGCTTTGGCAACTGGTGAGCACTAAGATTTGAAGTCCTTATTATCAGTTTATAAATAACACACCTTTTTCAATTTACAGCTACTCCTGAACCGAATCCAGAGCCCCAAGGAGGAGGTGGAGGTGGCGGCGGTGGTGGCCGTTTCGGTGGTGGCGGCGGAGGTGGTGGTGGTGGTGGAAAGTAAATCCTTCTGAGATTGCCACTTATCACTTGAAAAACGTTGACGACCTACAGTATGATTAAAAAAATATGTTAGTTCAATTTTAATAAACAAAGTAAGCAAAAATAAAAAGCAAGAGTTATTATTTTTTTACACAATGAATTAGGAATCTTTGTTAGTTTCAAGATTGTTCATCTTTATGTGGGCGGAAAGACTTATTTAACAATTTTCTTAAAAAAATAGAACAGTTTAATCAAAAATAACCGAAAAAACTCAATTTCAGCGTTAAATTATCTTAAGTACTAAGCACCTACGTGAGACATGAGTAATTCTATAATCACCCGAATGATGTTGCTACATTTTGATTTGCTTTTCACATTATTGTAAAAACAGAGAACGGAACATTTCATAGAGCTTAGAGCAACGGATTTGATGCCTTCAAATGAAATATTCCATTCTCTAATTTTGCTATCAGATAATTTCTTGTTTAATTGCATTCATTTTAAACAAATGCAATTCCAGGAAACTTATCATAAAACGCAACTTAATAATTATATAATAATCCAAAACATCAATATTCTCTTCTTCAAACGGTTAAGGTTAAGGTTGCATGCATCAGCGACTCTGTTGTGACACTATTATGAAACGATGTTGCAGTTTTGGTTTAGCGTATATCCCTTGCATTCGTTGGGGATTTGTTACCTGCCTTAAATTTAAGGCAATTTTCGTCTTCTTCTTCCACTTTTGCTGTCTTCTTCTTTCGCTTTTCCGACACTTTTGCGTCATTTGACACAGAAAGACGGCCATGTCGTTTTGGTTCAATTATTGAATTTAAGTGTTATTTAAATTATGTTACTTCACCGTTTAAACATTAATTTGTTAATGAAAAGCAGCGTACGCTCCATTTCTACTACACCTACGAGTTCCAAGTCGTTTAAGAAACGCTATCAAGAATTTTGGACGCCAAAGCGCACAAACCTACCACCGTATGGGCACTTTACACAAATTGGTGATCCTGTGCTGCGGCAGATAGCGGCCCCGGTGCCAGAGGATTGCATCAACAATCCGGAAATCGATGCAATTGTGAATCAAATGATTAAAGTGCTACGTAAATATGACTGCGTTGGCATTGCAGCACCTCAAATTGGCATTTCTCTGCGCATCATCGTTATGGAATTTAAAGAAAGCATTTTAAAAGACTTCCCAGAGACGACGTGCAAAGCACGAAAGATGTCACCACTACCGCTATCGGTGAGTGACTAACATGGCAATGTTGTTGATATTGATATAGACTGTTTTACTCAATTGTTTCTTGTATCATAGGTATTTATTAATCCTACTCTGAAAATTACCAATTATGAAAAGCACAAACATCCCGAAGGGTGTATGAGTGTTCGTGGCTTTTCCGCCGAGGTAGAACGCTACGAGGGAGTTTCGATAATTGGCGTGGGTAAACTGAGTACTCCAAGCGAGGTGCACTTGAACGGATGGAATGCGCGTATTGCACAACATGAAATGGACCACTTGGATGGCAAACTGTATACAGATCACATGGATCGTTCAACACTGACATGTACATGTTGGGAGACTATCAACACGAAGGGCGGCCGCGTTGAAATACCATTTTACAAATAACTCGATGTCTTCACATGTGCCTTAAGACACACTAACTTCTTATATAACAAGAGATTTTACATTACTATTGTAAATCGTCAGAATGTACCTCACTAAATCAGACAAAACGAATCGCTTTAATCCGTTGCAAATTTATTTTATCATTGCATAGAAAGTTAGATTTAGTCGAATATGTAGTTGGAATATAAAAGCCATATTTAATTTAAATTATATTGAAGCAATTCGCAGTCAAATACTTTAGTACTTCGATCAGTTAGTCAGTGCAACTGACTATATTTATAATGCAGCCAAAGTGTTATTTGTGATCTTTCTGTAAACGTATATCAATCTACCATCTTTGAACTGAATAGCGAATAACCCTAAGCCGACCAAAACTAAATTGTGTAAAAACTTTGTAACGAAATTAATGCCTGCACGAGTAAAGCCATTCGCGCTATTGTAAAAAAAATACTGCCATAAAATAATGTGGCTTCTTTCGGCAATTACTCTCCTTACAATAGCACATGCTCAGTGTAATTTTGGTCAATGGGAATTCCCTTTTTTTTCATCGATCGACAAACGTACAGGCGTCAAATTAGCAAAACTAAGAGATATACATAGTGTCCATAAAGTAACATTGCAGGAAGAGTTGCCTACACCTATAAGACTCGTCAAGCTAAACTATGCGGGTAAATTTTACGTTAAACCAACAACATCTTTTATTGAAGTATCATTATTTCAAGGTAAAGTTGCGCCGACCATTGGAAAATTTAAAATTGGAAGTCAATTTTTCCTGAACGGTAGCTTTGTTTTCGAACGATCAACATGGTAAGTTGAAATATTCATTTCTTTGAGGCAATGGAATTAAAGAACATTTAAGGTACCTTGTTATAAATAACCGCCAGGACTATGAGAACCCAGAGCAACATTTATACGAGTTTCAAGTTTATATAAAAGGCAGAAACTATTTCTTTCAAAGATTCATGAACATAAAATTGAAAAACATAAGGGATAATCCGCCACTGCTGACATTTAGTCCAATGCCGTGTAAAATATTGGTGAAAATTCTTATATGAAATCGTTATAGATAAAGAAAAAGTAATTTTCACTAATATTACAGGAAAACATTGCACACCAACATACAAATTGTTCTGCTACTGTGTTTCATGCTGATGGTATAAGCGTAAAAGACAACCTAAAACTAATGAATAATAATGATATATTTGAATTGTTAAGGCCCACGATTGTATCGCGCAATATAAAAAATTATAAATTGCTGTAAGAACATGTACGGTATTGGTTAAGTTAGTCCGTTTATTAAATATTAATTTATCCTTGCAGCGTAAAAAAAAGACTGTCCTTCGAGAAGATTAACCTTTATTTTCTCGACTTGAGCGCGTCCGATGGCGGCAACCACATAACGAGACTACGTGTCATAGTGCAGGTCATCGATGTAGCGAATCGACTGCCCATTTGGATCAAAACACTTGTATCCCCTGTAATTTACGAGAAAACCGAAAATGTAAGTTTTCACAAAATCTTTTTCGTTTTGCTTTTATAGTTTTTGATTGCAGGATTTTCAGCTGGCTGCCATAGATGGTGACACTGGAATAAATTCTCCTATTTGTTACGATGTCCTTTTGAAAGGTAATTTTATTAAACATTTCATTTGGTATTGATTTATGGATTTTTTTTAAACAGACGACATACCAATTAAGATCAATAGAACAACGGGTCTACTGCACTTTGGATATTTTGAACATGAAAAATATCAAAACGATACTTTTACTTTTAATGTAAGTTTCTAGAAATAGCATATATTCAAAATAAAAACAAGTATTGTATTTTTCTAGGCTATAGCATACAAATGTGCAGATTCAAAGTGGCGTAGCACGCAAGATATAATGTTCACTTTGCTAGTTAAACATGATCATATACCCAAAATTATTTTGGAACCAAGTGAGATCCAAATACAGGAAAGTTTATATGAAACAATTCCTATGCAGGGATTTAAAGTTCAGGAAAACGATTTGGTATGTTATATGTTTAATTCTTTTATAGTATGTAATTATGTTAACACTTTCAACAGGGAAAGGATAGCATTTATAATTTAACACTAGCTAATAATTCTTCCCTGGAAGTGAACGACGCCTTCGTTTTAGTACCCGATCATGGTTACCAATCGACTAATATTAATATATTTGTAAAAAATCCAATATATCTTGACTTTGAAAATATCACTTGGCGTAAATTTCAATTGGAGGTAAAAAGATACACAAAATTGACACCTAAGTTCTACAATTTTTACTTAATAGATCACAGCGACAGCACATGGAGATTTGGAACATCGCATCACAAGACATTTAAGTATCGAGCTATTAAATCGCAATGATGAATGGCCACAATTCGAGCGATCAACTTTCGAAACTACTGTTAACGAGACCTTAGCGGAGAATGAAAACATAGGTGTGATACGTGCATATGACAGAGATGTTGGCGATACAGTTATGTTCGTTACTCTTAACGAGCACAATATTAATTAATATTTAATATATCATTTATTTACCCCTCTTCAGACATACTTTGCTGGGCCAAAACCCGGGAATTGTCATTGACCCGTTAACTGGCATCATTAAGACAACCAGAAATAATACTTTCGACTATGAGAAACTAAAACAAATCACGTTAGTCATACAGGCTAAAGATACATTATCAACAAACCAATCTGACATGATGCACACCATACAGGCCATATTAAATATTACAGTTTTGGATGTAAACGATGAATCGCCATTTATACAATTGGTAAGAATTTCGAATTTATCAATTATTTTTATGCTCTTCACGCAGTAAATAGTAAGTATCTTAACTTTGTCAAATTGTTTCCGTGGTTTTAAACTAGAGACATAATTTTATCAAAAATGAGAGTGACATCGCTCACTTATAGCCCAAATCACGAATTTTCATATATCTTGAATTCGATGGGTTAATGAGCGTGAAGAGTATCCAATCTTTGGCAAGATCGAAGATAAATTGTTACTAGTTTCAACCACATTTCTTTAGCCGAAATATGCAATAAAACTTAAAGAAAATACAACATATGAATCGCTTACAAACGAAATTGTGGCTGGAGATCTTGATTCCAAGGCAAGGTTGAAGACTGAAATAGTTTGGGATGAAAGTTATACAACAAAGAATGGACTCTTAGTTGCTTTGGATGGTTTTCATCAGTATGTTACAAAATATTTTACAAAACATTTAAAAATAATAATATTTGGCTGTTAGTTCAATCTATTTTAAAACTTTAAATGGAACGCGTAATAAATTTTCGGCCGGACTTTTTATCGAAGAAGGCTTTGAATTTATTTTGGACTATGAGAAGATTGACAAAATAGTGCTTACCGTGGAAGTTGTCGATTTGTCACAAGAAGTTAACGCCGACTCGGCTAAAGGTATTTTTAAAATAAATACATATTTGCTTCCAGAGAATACAAAAAGAATGGGAATAACCATTAATTTTAGATAAAATAATATTCGAAATAGAGGACATTAATGACAATTCGCCAGAATTTGTTGCCGGTACTTTGAATCAGTCAATAAGTGTAAGCGAATGGGCTACTCAAGAGTCGATTATTGGACGCATTGAGGCCTGGGATCGAGACGGTCCGGGAAATAATAATGTTACCTTTGAGTTGATGTAATCTTATAAACCATCTGTGAAAGTCAATTTTATCAATTTGCTTGAACTTTCCAGACCTTTGGATGATTCCACGCCACCTGGTCTTATTGCCATTAATGAGATAAGCGGTTTGCTGACAGTAGTAGGTAAAATTGAATGCGATGTTCCAAAAGTTTATGAACTGCAATATCAGATTATAATAAGGGATGAAGTCTTTAAAAACGAGGGCAAGGTACGTAGCACTATTTTTTATTGTAAAATTTTTACAATTCGAAAGTTGTCCATAGTTCAATATAAGCATAGACGATATAAATAATAACGCGCCACAATTATATAATACAACGAAAGAAGTGAAGGAAATCCTTGAAAATGTAAATACTGGAACTTTTATCGAGACCATTAAAGCATTTGATTTGGATCGCGATCGTATGTAATAAATGAATATCAGATATCATTTTTTCATACCATACAGAAATTTCTAGATCCACACAATACTTTAGAATATACAATATCTACAGACTGTGCAGATCCCAGCATACATAACCTTTTTGCAATAGATCCTTTAAGTGGCATTTTATCCGTACAATTGCGAAATGGGTTTGATCTGGATCGTGATAGTGGCACCTCTTTTTACCACATACCAATTAACATACGAGATAATTACGAGCAGATCTTGGCTAAACATGACAGAGAGGGTTAGATGAAAGAATTAATTCCGATGCAGTGTCTGATGTATTTACAATTTTTAGACTCGCATCTTCTCTTGACGAGCGTCTCAGTGAAGCTGCTGGATGTAAATGACAATGCACCTCAATTACCGGGTGCGCATAAATTTCGACCTAAATTTTTTGAAGACGACGATATTGTAAGCATTTGAATTATAATTAATGTTACACAAGTCAGGGCATCTGTTTCAAAGAACACTTATAGCACGGACGTACTAACAGCTGTGGATATAGATGAGCCCAATACTAATAACTCATTGGTGGCTTTTAGGTTGTTAAACATTACACCAGGTATGATTACAAAATGCCTCTGATTAAATACGATTCTCAGACTTCCACCTTCCAGCTGGCAATAATGCTCCACAGGTTGACAATTATGTTAATATAGTCGATATATCGAATGAAACTCCGAATACCGGTCTTTTGAGAATTGTGAAATCGCTGTACGGTTTTTATGGCTTATGGACACTTGAGATTGAAGCCTACGATCATGGCGAGCCGCAATTGAAATCCAGAGCGTTTTATGAACTAAATGTTTTGGCTCGTAACTCAACTGCTACGCACATAGTTTATCCCAAAGAAAATAGCATTTTGAATGTTTGGTGTGCTATTCTGTATTTTTTACTTATAAAATTATTAATAGAATCAATTTTTAGCTACACACGTCTAGAGGCTCTTGGAAAGCTTTTTGAGGCTGATTGCCAGTCGCCGGTGCCCGATCTTAGTGCAGATGGTACCGATGAGTTTGGCGATGTTGAGTTCACTTTAAGTGGTGAGAATTTTTTGGCTACAAATGGAACGAGATACTTCATGAACCCATTGATTCATATTATAGGCTCAGATGAGAGAAATTTTGGTATAATGCACATTAACGCATCTGATTCAATGTTAATGGTAAAAGACATATCACACCTAATACCGGGCAATATTTACAAGGTAATATTGTTAATTCAAAACTAAACCAACCATTTATAATAACTGTAATCTCATGAAGTTAAACGTGCATGCAGAATATCGAAATGGTCTAGATGCGAACGTTGAAAATGTTCAAATTGTTTTTGTTGGCGAGTTAGATTAACCATACATATAATTCAATATACTTAATTTAGAAATGGCATAATTATACAAATGGAACACTTTAAAAAATACATTCACTTTACATATATTTTGTTAAAAATTTCAAACTAGTTAGAATAGTTATGTTTTTTATATAAACATGTACACAAATTTAGTAACTGCCTAATCCGAATATATATGTTTCAATTTATGTAAGTACAAGGGCCGAAAGCGCTTTAGAAGAGTCCCTCAATTTGGCCAGTCTCGGTGTTAAGGTCAATGTCATAGATGCAAGGCCGGGTTGACAAGCCAGGCATGCGCATAATATCCCCGCACATGGCAACTATGAAACCAGCTCCGGCCGAGACGAAAACATCATTAATTGAAAGAGTGAAGTCTTTGGGAGCACCTTTGATATTGGCATCACCGGTTAATGATCCCGACGTTTTTGACATACAGATCGGCAGTTTGCCAAATCCCTAAAAACAGTCAAACAATAAAAAAGGAAATATTATGCTGACACAAAAGAATCAAATAAAATTTTCAGACTTACAGCTTTAACCAGTCGCTGCAGCTTTTCTTGAGCCTGCTCGGTGAGTTCCACTTTGGCAGCGCCGTACATATTCCTGGCAATCGTGTTCATCTTCTCCACCGGCGACAATTCGTCATCGTAAAGTAATTTAAAATTGTTGCCTGCTTCACAGACCTTTACAACTGCATCGGCAAGTTCGACTGCGCCTTTGCCACCATCGGCCCAGTGAGTGCAAAGAATGGCATCGGCAGCACCCGCCTTTAATGCTGCTTTCTTGATGACCTCATGCTCCGCAGGTGTATCGGCGCTGTTGTCAATAACAAAACAATGAATACAACTGTGTTCACTTTTAAAGAGTTGTTTCTCCTTACCTATGCTGATTAATTGCCACCACTACTGGAAAACCAAATGTGCGGCCATTGGAAATGTGTTGCAATAAATTGGGTAAGCCCTTCTCCACCAATTCAAGATTCTCCTCAGTGTACAGTTTATTCAGTGGTGCGCCTGGAGTGACCGGCGGGCCGCCGCCATGCATCTTTAATGCACGGACAGTAGTAACCAAGACCATGGCGTTCGGCTTGCGACCGGAAGAGCGGCACTTTATATTACAAAACTTCTCCATACCAATATCTGAGCCAAAGCCTGCCTCAGTGCAAACGAAACCTTTCTTTCCAACCAGTTTCAGAGCAATCTCATCGGCTATGATTGAAGAGCAGCCATGCGCAATGTTCGCGAAAGGTCCGGCGTGCACTAATACAGGTGTACCTTCAAGCGATTGCATCAGATTCGGTTCGAGTGCATCCTTGAGCAGCACAGTAATCGCGCCCGTCGCGCCCAAATCATCGGCAGTCACAGGATTGCCTTTTTTATCGAAGGCAACCACCATTTTTGCAATACGCTGCTTTAAGTCATTCAAACAACGTGCCAATGCCAAAACCGCCATAATTTCACTTGCCACAGATATGGAAAAACGAGTCTCACGTGTCAGGCCTTTCTCGGTGGCCGCTTGCCCGATGGTAATGGCGCGTAAATATCTATCGTTCGTATCGATGACGCGCTCCCACATAATTGTTTCCGGATCGATATCCAGGCGAGCAAAATTTTTCAATTCTTCTTCAGTTAAACTGTCGGGATCAGTTTTTTTAATGCCCAAACGCTCCAAGCGACGCAGCTGAATGGCCGAGAATTTGCGTTTGCCCTTAATTCGTGGCACAAGGCGATTATACAATGCAGTGTCCGTCTGAGTGTTTTCATGAAACATGCGTGCATCTAGCTGAGCAGCCAACAGATTATTGGCTGCCGTAACGGCATGAATGTCGCCGGTAAGATGCAGATTAAACTCTTCCATGGGTATGACCTGAGCATAGCCACCGCCAGCCGCGCCACCCTTGATACCAAAAGTCGGCCCTTGCGATGGTTGACGCAGACAAGCGATAGTGTTCCGTTCCTTGTGAGCACCCAGTGCCTGTACGAGACCCATCAGCGTTGTGCTTTTGCCCTCACCTAGCGGTGTCGGAGTAATGCCTGCAACAACCACATAGCTGCCTTCATCACAGTCGGCCAAACGTTCGAGAACGCTTAGCGATATTTTGGCCTTCTTGTTGCCGTATAGTGAATACTCGCTATCGTTAAGCCCGACTTCTTTTGCCAAGTGGGCAATGTCCTTTGGCGTTTGTGCACGTGCGATTTCAATATCACTTAAAATACAGTAAACTATGGTTATCGCCTTCGATGAAATATAATCTAATGTCTACCTACCTTGGCACCGGGCGTAATGGCGTAATCTTCAGAGGCACCAATGACCATTTCGAATGCATTAGCCTCTGGGCAGCGGCCTTTGCTGAGCGCACCGTATTGCTCATCAGCATTGCTACGGTCATGGGACCGACGCCACCCGGTACGGGAGTAATGTAGCCGGCGACAAGTTTGGCCTGCTCGAAGTCAACGTCGCCGACGAGGCGTGTACCCGTGGGCTTTGTATGATCTACGAAGATTACGTTATTGTTTAATTACACTTTGAATTTTGTCATTGATATGTTTTCGAGTCTTTAATTATAAAATTATTTTTTCAAGTGATTTTCACTTGCTGTCATTTTTCTTTAGCATCTCAACAGCAAAGCTGAGATGAACTGAATAAGCATTGTTGATTCCATTTGCCGGCAACAACATCAACGACCACTTATCGGCAGGTTAGGTCAAATGTTAACGCGATAAGATTCAAATCTTGTTTGTTTTGTGAAAACTACTATCGCCGCCTTATTATCACTTTATGACAAAGGAAAACAACTACTTGCTCAATGACCTACCTGGCTTTACATTAATGCCACAATCGATTACTACGGCACCAGGCTTAATCCAATCGCCCTTCACCAACTCAGCGACGCCAATGCCCACGACGAGAATATCTGCGGTGCGGACCTGTGGAGACGTATAAATAATGTCAACAACTTGACGTTGGCGTTCCATTTGAACACTTACAATCTCGGCCAAATTCTTCGTCTTTGAGTGGCACACAGTCACCGTGGCATTATGCCATTTAAGCAATTCAGCTGCCGGTGTGCCGACTATTTTACTTCTGCCCAAGACCACAGCGCGTGAGCCAGCAATCTGTATGCCCGAGCGCTTGATCAACTCCAAGCAGCCCCAAGGTGTGCATGGTAGGAAACCAGACAAATCACCGATGGCAACGCGACCCTCATTAACCGTGTGTAGGCCGTCAACATCCTTCGTCGGTGACACGGCATCTGTAATGCGATGCGAATCAATTTCGGTTTCGGCATCCAGCGGCATTTGAACAATTATGCCGTGCACTTTGGCATTATTATTCAGGTCTCTTATCTAACATAATGTTATATTCAAATTAAAACAAAATACTAATAGCAATGCCAAGAAGTCTCTTACTTTGTCAATCAATTCGTATTCGGTGATTGAGCGAGGCAACTTTATGTGTTCCGCCTCAATTCCAATTTCCGAGGCCGCTTTTATTTTCATGCGTATATAAACATTTGAATCCTCACGTCCACCGACTTGCACTATACGCAAGCCTGGTACAAAATTCCTTAGATTGTTCTTCAACTCAAGCACTTCGCGTCGCAATTCCTCGCGAATTTGTCTAAAATTCGTCACATTTGCAAATCAATTATTTTTTACTAACGATTTCTAACTTACTTGGCCACTTGTGTGCCCGAAATCAATTTAGCCCCTGACATATTCTCTGCCGGCTTCGGTGGCTCACTGGAACGATGTTCAAATTGTAATGAATAAGTTTTTTAATTTGTTGGGAGGTCTGGCGTCCAAGACAACGTCAACGGATCGAATGCGCAATGCAACTAATTTCAAACACGCGTTAATCAATATCAATAAGTTCGAAAATGATATTCATTTAATCTACATTGTTTTTTTCTTGCTATCAACAACGTGAGATTATCAGTATTTGGTGTTTTAGGGTCAATGGATTTGTGTAAAGCAATTCACGTAATTAAGCGAGCCTCTTCCAGCACAGTTCGGATTAATGTCTGATGACGGCGGTTACCGGTGTTAACCGATATGATGAAAATGTTAACCACAATTGGTTTTGAAGCACTTGTTCGCTTTGGCGCGTATATACGTGTATAGTGGGAGATGATATTAACTAAAACTTTATTTGTTTTATACAGACAACAGTACGTCTCTACGTCCATCCAACATGGCACACAAAAAACAAGTGTAGATAATATTGAGCCCTAACAAATTTCATAATCAGCCAGCACGTTTGCGGGAGTACCTGAACTTCAGATAGAGAACCATTTATCAGTTGCTATTATCAATTTTATAGATAAAGAAATTTTGTATGTTTGATAGAATCCTTAGCTTCAATTTCAAGACTACGATTTGCTAATTCTTAACGAGTTTTTTCCTTGATAATGATAAGCAAAATTGCTTTTTGTTTTAAACAAAATTCTTATATTTATTCTCATATATTTCAACGTTACTCAAGTACTTTTCAACAATTCTTTTTTTGACAGTCTAATTAATCTTGATCGCTGCACGTAACTTAGCCGAACGGCTGCGACTATTACGTGCAATCTCTGCCTCATCAGGTATTACAACATGTTTGTGCAGCTGCTTCCAGTGTGATTGCACAAAGGACTTAACAAGATCCTGGTCGTGTGTGACGTCATATCCACAATACTTAAGTGGAACTGGATTGGCTAGACCTTGAATGACATTGCCGTTGATGTGTCGTTTAACAATGGTGTCCTCAAGCGAATGAAAGGTGATGGCTACCAGGCGGCCATGTGTGCGTAGATACTCATGTGCGAGTATCATGCCGTAATTTATCTCGTTCAGTTCGTTATTTACAAAGATGCGTAGCGCTTGAAAGGTTTTTGTCGCAGCGTGTGTTGGTCTCTGTAACTTATCGATACGGTGTGAATCATGCAGACAGGATGCTACTAAATCTGCCAGTTGCTTTGTGGTCTCTATTTTATGAAACGCTGAGCGTGCCTCAACAATCGCGCGTGCTATTTTCTTCGCTGCCTTTTCCTCGCCATAAACGCGAAGTATTTTGGCGAGATCTGCCTCCTCAACTCGTGCAAGCACATCGGCCGCAGTGATTCCAGCATTATTTGGGCTACGATCCATGCGCATATCAAGTGGTCCGTTGTGTGAAATCGAGAAGCCACGTACTGCTTCGTCGAACTGCATCGAAGAGCAGCCAAAGTCAAATAGTATGCCGTCGATTGTTTGTCGCTCAACACCTAGTCTTTTAAGTAGTTGTGGTAGCTCCGAAAATTTTCCCAACAAAGGAACGAGACGGCCAGGAAATTCGCTGCTCATGCGTTGAGCCAATTCGTATGCGACCGGATCACGATCAAGCGCATAGACCTTGGTTGCATTGCACGTTTCAAGCAATTTACGTGTGTGACCACCAGCTCCAAAAGTCATATCAATGTAACTTTTTTCAGGGGCTGGCGCTAGGTAATTAATGGCTCTTTCACAAAGTACTGGTATATGGGGTGGTGGCGGCATTGGTGGTGTTACAGATGATTCTGGTGTGATTTGTGACACTGTTGCACAATATTTTCTACTTATTCGAACGTACTTAACTAAATTACACAATCTCTGTGTTGGTTGGGTCAAAGACATCTTGATGGTGCTTTTACTTTTCGCGCTTTTTACCGTCGTTGTCGTTCAGATACTGTAAAAATTCCGAGGACAGTACTTGGCTGCACTGCTGCGCTGTCAATCCAGTTGCTGTTGAATCGTAGCGCCTTGGATATTTTCTGCCGTTTGCGTTAGACGTAAGTCGTTCCAAGGCGTCTATTTGTTTACTGAGCTCACTGCTAGCTTCGTTTGTTAAGTTTGCGGAATTGGTTATATTCTTCAATTGCTTGCGTATTTGTTCACCAAGATCCCTTTTTTATGTGCGAAAAAAACGTAATAAGAGAAGTGTTGGCAACATTTTTGGGATTAGTATATTTATTAAGCATATGAAGATCATGCGCCAAAACCAGACAAACAAAACAATAAATTTGTATGTATGTACATATGCGAATTATATGTATTTTGAATGGAAAAATTCGCTAAAGACAACAGCTTTAAGTATCTATACTTGAAAACAAAAACTCATACTTGAAGTGGCTATGTACTTGCGTACGTTTCTGAATTGTGCATTGTTTATAATTATAAGCTAACTACTAACGAGAAACACCTGCTTAATGATAGAATAAGTACAGTTGATGTAGATAAAAAACACCTGCTCCTAATTGTACTGAGCGACAGTAATACTTATAGAATAAATTTAATAGGTTTCTTTGGTTGAAGGAGTAACCGTTGCGTACAGATGAAACGGTGAGCTGGAATCCTTGTACATACAGAGTACAAGTCCGGATGTTTTGCCGTTATTAAGCCGGCCAAAGTACGAATTGAGATCTCTTTCGCAGACACATCCCAATCGTTTTGTTACTATATACATATGAACATATTACTTTTCCAACTTACTCGGTCTTATTTGAGCCAAGGATATATTCCTCGGGAATCAATTGGTAACAATATTTGGAACTCATTATTATTGAATATTTTATTTGTTTCAAAAACAGTACACAATGCACAGCTCACAATGCCACATTTACACTTTTCAGTAACTGAAATAGAAATGAGATCGAAAAACAAACCCAGCAGCAATACCGGCACAACAGATGCGAACAACAAACAAACATACATAGGTGAGAGATGCACATTGGGCGGTTATATTAGTTACTTGTTTTAAATGTGCTGATATAATATTTTCAATTAAAAGACACAAAATACGATATGTTAGTTAAATGGCTCAACATAAAATAAATCAGTATATAAAAGCGGTATTTGAAAATATGTACATATATGAAGCAAATAAAGTTAGATAATCACGAAAAACATGAACCAGTAGTCTACTTTAATTTGTTTGTCCATTTGAATTACCTGCCGACTTTGGATTTCTCTGTAGGCCACTTTTCCAAGACTTTCAGAAAACGTTGGTATTGTGCTGACATAATTAAATATGCATGAGAATTTAAATCAAAATAAATAAATTAGTTAATCTCTGGACACATTTCACACGTGCATTTAAAACAATATAATGACTCTGTTATGACTCTATTATGAAACGACTTTGCAATATTGGTTTAGCGTATAACGCGCTACATTCGCTGAGGATTTGTCTCCTACCTTAAATCTTTGGTAGTTTTCAGAATGCATCTTCTTCCACTTTTGCGTCAATTTGACACATTTATGAATTTCCTCCAGCTGATGTGGATATAAGGCAGGTCACAGACGGCGATTGTAATTATTGTTGGAATATTTTATGATTATTTATTCTTTCCATTCTAATTTTTATAAATTTCGTTTATTGGGCATTTCGTTAGTTCATTTTTAATTACGTTATTAAAAGCTGTGGACAGCATAAGGGAGATCAATATAATTTTTATTGATTTTTTGAAAAAGATGGTGTTTGAAAAAATATGGAATTGCCGTATTTTACACGGGGTGACCTAACACATAGGCTCATTATTACAAAAATGTTGCTAAAAATTGAATTGGCAGAGCAGCTCTTTTATATATTATCGTAATCGGTTACCAACAAATTGTTACATGTTTGAAATAGCGCTGTTGAGCACTGAATCGAATGTTTGAAACTGCCATTGGCAGCATTGTCGTGGCACCAGAAACTCTATTGCGGAGTACTTTTTCAAGCAGACATAAGGCAAGGTAGACCTTGTGAGTGAAAAGTTCTAAATTTAGCTGAAAACCATTAAGGACGCTATCTTCAGCAAGTCTGAAGCTTATATGTATGTATATTCTTCACGCACTTTCTTGTGCCACGCCCACTTTTTTTGATTGAATATTATTTCTCGTTGTCTTAATAGCCTACATACCAATTTTCATTATTTTTGCTCCTTAATTTTGGCTAAAAGTGGGCGTAACCATGCCCATTTTCAAAATAGTTTACATGCCTCCCTAAGAACATAAATGTGAAGTTTCAAGTAAATTGATTAAGAAACAAGAAAGTTTTCCATACAACGATGTTAATCTTGGTTCTCTTCCTCTTCTTCATTTTCGAAAACAAAACAGTTTTCCACACAACGACTCAAATTTGCTTTTCTTCTTCATTTCGTATGGGAGCCACCAGTTCCAGTAATCCGAATGGGCATGGTTACGCCCACTTTTAGCCCAAATCAATAATCTGCATATCTCCGGTACCCAATGAGCAAAAATAATGAAAATTGGTATATAGGCTAATTAGATGAGGAGAAAATATGTTCAGCCAAAAAAAGTAAGGGCGGTATAGTTGAGTATTCTCAACTATATAATACCCTGTACACACACCTATGTTTATAACAAGCAAAAGCAGTGTATCACGATATGAATTTTGTATTTGGTAAGGTAAGGCAGGGCTCAGAGTGCAATGTTGCCATTAGATGGCGCTTTAGTACGGATTTTGTTACAAAGCATTGCTGCAAAATTTTAGTTTGTTGGTCTTTGCGGGGAAAGTGGTAGTTTGTTGTATGCAGTTTTAAAAAGGTATGTTAATTGAGTTTGCATACAAAATTTCAGCATTGTATTTTTTATGCTTTAAGGGGGGGGTAAGGTTAATTCGTTGAAAAAAAAGCAAATTTTTGTGATTTTTATTAAGAAAAACGATAAGCATTTGTTCAGTTATTTGAATGGGAAGTTAATAAGTAATATCTTAAGCATATTTCCTGAAAATTTCATTAAAATTAAAAAAAGTTTGAGACGATGGCAGCAGTTTTAAATTAATGCCATTGAAAAAAGGTGTCTTGCGGTGACCACGATTACAAACTACTGAACCATCGCAAACTCAAGACAAAATAAATGATTTTAGCTTATGAAATTTGCAGTGTCCTGACGTCGAGGTTTTTAAAAAAAAAAAATTTTTTAATTTTTTTTTAGCATGTTGAAGTCAAAATATCGATTTTTGACAAAAAAATCAACCTTCAAGCTGCTGAAAAAAATACTTAAAACTAAAAAAAAAAAAAAAACTCGACGTCAGGACACGGCTAATTATGTCTAGAAAATGCCTGTAAAATTTCAAAAGAATCGGTTTGTTAGTTTTCGAGTGAGAGTGGTCACCGACTTTGCAAAAGCAAGTTGTGGGAAAATCAAATTAAACTTTTGCTCTGCGCTATAAGCCGCATAGGAAGACTGAAACTGAAAACGCTCTATCTTCGTCAGTTTTCATCGGATCATCCTGAAATTTTTACACGATATTCTCGAAACATTCTACTGTCATCCCGCAAATTTTGGAAAAATCCATAAAAAAAAAAATTTAATACCTTACCCCCCCCTTAAGAGATACAGCAATTTTAAGAAAAAAATGACCTTTGGTTGTGTTCGATGGGCGGAAAGGAATGTGCGTGGCAAAAATTCCTTCAAACTTTATCTAGTGTTCGACCACACGAGTCTATCTTCCAAAGTTTAAGTCTCTAGCTCTTATATGTAAAGGTATGTTTACTGAGTTTGCATACAAAAGCATTGTATCTATTATAGTTTAGGAAATACAGCAATTTTAAGAAAACAACTTTTTGAGGGGAAACGAAGGGGAGGGAAAAAATGTGCAGTTTTTAGAGCTATACATACTGAGTCTACATACTCATTTTCATGTTTCTAACTCATCAGGTTTTCGAGCTACAGCCTTTTGAAAAATAGGTGGTGCTCGATGGGCGGGAAGGAGTGGGCGTGGCTAAAATTCCTTCAAACTTGATCTAGCGTTTGACCTCACGAGTCTATCCTCCAAATTTCAAGTCTCTAGCTCTTATAGTTTTCGAGAACCATTGGTGAGGACGGTCGGACGGACAGACAGGGCTATATCAATTCGTCTTGTCATCCTGATCAAGAATATATATACTTTATAGGGCCCCCCCTCCCCTCCTTCTATGCGTTACATACAAACCGTCTCAAACAAACTTAATATACCCTGATACACAGTGTGTGTACAGGTATAAAAATTGGCGTGGCACAAGAAAGTGCGTGAAAAGTATATAAGCTTCAGCCTAGCTAAAGACAGCATCCTTACTGGTTTTTTAATGATATATTAAGTCTAATATAAAAACAAAACACCAGAAGCAGATTTATGAGCTAAAGAAGCCTACACAACAATTTGTTCTTCAAAAAGCATACGTTTTCATATAAAACAGTATGAAACCGCCTCATTTTTCATGAACAATTTTTGTATGGGCCTCATTAGTCCTTTAGTCCTTCACATATGAATAAAATCATTTCTTATACATGTTTGTAGGTTGTTCCTTCATAATACAAAATTGTAAATATTTTATCAACCCATTTTTATGTACATATGGTACATATGTATGTATTTACATATATGTTCTATTGTATACAGAGTATGCAGATGACAGTACGGTTCCACTACTTAATGCGCAGTTATTAGGAAGTATACTATTGTATCATTTGAATATCTTTAATAAAACAGAATAAAATATGGAAGTGTCAAGAGTATGTGATCAACATATAATTTCTATTAAATCAATTAAATTATTTCGTCGTAAAGTCTCTTAGCTGTAAAAACAACTCAAAATTGTTTTAGCTGCTTATATAAGACTATAAGATATTCCACTACTCCACTAGCAACAATAACAACTTTGGCATAAAAAACAATTTTCAAATCGAAAACAAAATAGATGCACTAAAACTGGTTTCAATCTGCGTCCACTACTATTTTTATCATAAGTACTAAGAAACAGAACACAATGTATTTCAATCAAACAAGATTAATTGGCATGTGTAAAGCATTATCTCTGAATGCGCTTAACTAATAAGTAATCAATTTCCTGGAAATGTTCAAGCAGTGACAGATGAAATAAGACACAACTACATACATAGGTATTAATAATAAACGTGTGAGGCTTTTCGCCATATGCGTAAACAAGTTTCTCGAAATGTTCTGTCACAAGTATTGCGTATAAGTCTGTAATTGATTATCCATTTTTGTTAGTTAGTTCATTTAAAGTAGTATAAATATACGTTGCCGCAGTGTTAAATGCATCAAAGTGACAAGTGACTTCGATAAACTACAATAAGATGAAGATTTACGCTTTCCTTGGTGCTATATTGGCCTTGTTGGCTTTGGCAAGTGGTGAGTAGACAAATCATGTGGGATTATCCTTTCAAAAGGACCAGAATCTGGAACGAAAAAAAAATTACATTTTACTTTTTTACTTGCAGCTGCTCCTGAACCGAATCCCTTGCCTCAAGGAGGTGGTGGCGGCGGCGGCGGTGGTTTCGGAGGCGGTGGTGGTGGCGGTGGAGGTGGCAAGTAAGCTGACACCTGGTCTGCCATATTGATTTTCTGGAACCGACAATGTTGATACTTGTAGTTATCCCAATTTTTATCACAATTGGCTAAAAGTGATGTTTTTAAAATTAAAATAAAACTAAAATGTTATGAAAAATGTAATGTGTATTTTCTATTTAATTAAAATGAATTTAATAATTGAATGGGTTGTGAATTCATTTGTAAGAAAAGATTAGAATATGGAATCATATTGAATTGAAGGATTAATATAGACATGTGTTTTGTTCACATACGTACATACATACATATATATTGCAGGATAGTATAGACTCGACTAACGGCATAAATAAATTCCTTAAAAAAATTCACAAGACGAATCACCAATCATTTAAAGAGTATGAAGAAGTTTTCTAAAATTGTACACACGATTAGCTGAAATAACTTGTATTTTATTTACATAAATAAAGGTTAATTATGACGAAAACATGTCGATTAATTAATTGGAGTTGTTTGTGAATTAATGCTCAATAGAGATTACAGTTGAAGCAAAACATATCGGACAGTTTCATTCAACCGTGACTTGTCTTACAATAGACGTGATAAGAACAGCAAACACGACGTTCTGTAATTCTTTAGAAATCATTTGCATTTAATA
Organism: Phortica okadai; assembly: GCA_034638295.1. Taxonomy (NCBI): domain Eukaryota; kingdom Metazoa; phylum Arthropoda; class Insecta; order Diptera; family Drosophilidae; genus Phortica; species Phortica okadai. Next base: position 37,674,056 of record CM067849.1, read on the forward strand.
CTAACAACAACTAATTAAGATTATACTCAGTGAAAAATTTACGATGAGAAGTGAAAATCATATAAAAGGCAGTGCGATGCGGCAAACTGCACATTTAAAACATTCGCCATGAAAATCACAGTTTTCTTTTTGTTTTGTTTAATCGTGCTTTTGAGTTTATTAAATGGTGAAAATTATTCTAAGATATTAGACAGTTATTTATTGACGTGCATTCATTCCGCAGGTTCATACGCCACGCCTCAATTCGGTTTCCCACAGAACACTGGTGGTGGTATCCCAGGATCACCGGGTGCTCCCAACGGTAGTCCCGGCAACCCGGGCAATCCCGGTGGCTAAGGAACCCGGTAGTGCAACAATGCTGTTGAATCTCATTTTATAAAAAATTTAAATAAATGATAAAATAGCATTGAATTTTTTATTTTATTTTTCTTGATTTCACAAATGGGAATAAATAAATTATTTTATTTTTTTCCCGGTGTTTTAGCTACAGCCTTTGATGTGTGTGTTTCTGAAGCCATATGCGGCAAAAGAATGAAAGTACCATTAGGGTGTTTTATATGTTTGCAATTTCTTTATTATTTTATTTACAATGAATCAATATAAATTTTCTTATTTGTGGAAAATTTCTCAGAGGTCGATTTACTTTCCACCGCCACCACCACCACCGCCTCCGCCGCCAAAATGGCCACCACCGCCGCCACCACCACCACCTCCTTGGGGAACTGGATTTGGTTCAGGAGCAGCTAGAAATATAATAAGAAACATTATTTAAAACATTATATGTTATTTATATTTAATCAATTGAGACACTGTAACTTTAAAGGTAAAAGCACCAATCATCAGCAGCAGGACTCAGGACTCACCGGTGGCTAAGGCCAAAAAGACCAACGCGAAGCCGAGGAATGCAAAGATTTTCATATTCGTTTAGTTGAGTGTACCAAATTGATCTGATGCGACAACTGCACTTCGAGCGTTTACTTATACTCACTTAAGTTTCTATTCAAAGCTGATAAATGCGTATTTAATAGTAGAAACGTATGTAATTATTGAGTTAGCAGTAAATATACGCATGGTTAACCGATGCGATTCGTAGAACGATAATATCGAGAAACTGGAAAAGAGATTGTTCGGTGCATAAAACGAGTATGATACTTAGTAACGTTTACTTTACACTTGTGCTTATAACGTGTACTAGACTAGAGTGCAATCGTAGATTGACAGGTTGTTTTATTTGGAGATGATTAACTGCAATGTTTATTTTTCTTTTGTAATGTTATCTAAAAATAACAGGGATTTTTATTTTTCTGGAACTAATCTATGTTATGTCAATATTAAAGTGAATCCCCTCATACATAATACATTTGTAGCTCTGTGGCTGAGTCTTTACGGACTCACACTGTCTGATCTCATAATTTGTGGCAAAACTAATAATAATCTTCGAAATGTCTATCTTGTGTGTCTCATCTTAATTACATATATATAATTTTCCAAATTTCATGCAGTCTATTAAATTTTTAAATTAAGTATGTATGTATAATACAGAATATTTATCAAAATTTATAGATTACTAGTATGGCCCGGCGCGCTTTGCTACGCCCGTTATTCTATTCTTTCGTTCCTCAATTCTCTCATCGTTTTTGAGATCTCTTTACAAACAACACACACACATACCAACACAAAAGTGTAAAAAGAAGCAAAGCATGTTAGGGAACGTACCCAAATTACGTGACCCATTTTTGACACTTTTTAACCCCCCTCCCCCTCGGTGACCAAATTTGCCTAAGCGGTGCCACGCCTTTATGTCCGATTTTTTTGAAACTTTGGAATGTCGTCAAAAATGTATAAAAAAGCTTAATTGCAAAGTTTTATCTGTTTCTATTTAAGAACAAAAAAGTTTTTCTAACTAAAACCGTATTTTTGACCGATTGTCTCTTTGGGAGCTATTTGCTTTAGTTATCCGATCTTCACCAAATTTACAGTGTGTCTAAATTGACGTCCAATATGTTATTGTGCAAAAAATTGTGGCGATAATTTTAAAATCAAAGCGTTTATTGAGCAAAAAACAAATTTTTGACCGATCGTTCCTATGGGAGCTACATATATGCTATAGTTATCCGGTCTTCACCAAATTTTCAGTGTGTCTCTATTGACTTCCAAGATGTTCTCATTCAAAAAATAGAGACGATAACTTTGAAATCAAAGAATTTTTTGAGCAAAAACCTAATTTTTGACCGATCGTTCCTATGACAGCTATATGCTATAGTTATCCTGGATTTTACATACAAACTGCGAGCAAGCAAAAGAAAATTTTCTGCATTTACATTTTTTGGATATCTTTAAAACTCTAGCAGTTCGCATAGCAACAGACGGACAGACGGATGGTCAGACAGTATCCTATGACCGTCTCCTGGCTCTAAGCTACCTACCCACCAATTTTCAGCCATATCGGTATGGCCGTTCTTGAGTTATTAATAGTGTAACTAACACGACTTTCTTTTATATATGTATATAGATGTTAGCATGGGGAACAAAAAAGAAAACTGCTCAGATCATTAAATTAAAAATTTTAAGCACAACGAAGCGATCTGAAAAGATTTTAATGTACATACTTATGTATGTAAAACATCTAATTGAATAAGTCAATTCAAGTGAAATTGGATGGATCAGAAGTAGCAATCGACTCAAACAAGGTCAGTATTGATTTGTAATGATTATTATTATTTTCATTATTTACACTTACAATGATTTATATAATTTACAAGCGCGATTATTGCAATCTGGGTGACGTTGAGTCCAAGTCAGTCGGCAGACTTGGTATAAAAGCGAGCGATAAATAAATTTGCCAGCATTCACTGCTTTGTGAAAATCAAATGAGAGCATTCGTTGTTTTATCAGCCTTATTAGTTGTCATATTGTTGGCAGCCAATCAAACGCAGGCGCAGTTTGGCGGTGGAGAAGGCGGACTGTTTGGCGGTGGTGGTGGAGGACCTCAAGGTGGAGGCGGCGGTGGAGGTCCACTAGGTGGAGGCGGCGGTAGAGGACCATTGGGTGGAGGCGGTGGCGGAGGTCCACTAGGAGGTGGTGGAGGTGGACCATTGGGCGGCGGAGGTGGAGGCCCACCTGGATTTGGAGGTGGTGGCGGTGGTCCTTTGGGTGGTGGAGGCGGTGGAGGAGGACCTTTGGGCGGACGTGGTGGCAATGGTGGACTTTTTGGAGGAGGTGGCGGCGGTGGTCCTGGCTTCTAAAGTATATCAAGATTTTAATTTCAATAAAATGTATTTGCAGACAAAAAAAAATGTGTGAATTATATTTTTAAATTTAACAAATCATCGTCGAGTCAAATTATTTTGCTATGGTAGGCATTACTCAATGTATTTAATCGACTTCATTTACATTGGGCAATAGTGAAGTTGGCGATTTTTCAAGCAGACTGGTCAAAGTCATATCGAAATTCAATTAGCCAAAGTTCTGCAGCGCCCCACTGATTTTATTTTCGTATGACTTTAGAACATTTATTATATTTCTTCTGTTGCAATTTAGGGTTCTTTCAGACTAACATAATGTTAATTATCTCTAATAGACATTACTATTTTCAGGAGCAAGCCGGTCGTTCTCAATTACAATAACAATGTAAATTCGACATTGTTTTCAATAATAACAGCAGGGTTTGAAAAGCTACACTACTCCCGTAGTGTGTCGTTTTGCTATTGCACATTTTATAAATCTCGCTGCTACCCTGAATAAAAGTGCTGTATGGCAAAAACCGGTTTAAGTTCTTAATGTGCAACTCGGCTATGAAGACAATTAATGTATTATGTAAATAATGATAGTACAGAATATTGTTTATTCTTCTTCGAATTTTTAAGTTTACATAAAAACATGCATTGTACATATCCAGTTGGCATGGAATTGCTAGTTGACCTGGGAGAATTGTGACCACATTATAAGTTTGCAACTGTTTGTTCAATACCTATGCAGGACATATGAGATTTCCACATATCAATAAAAGGAAGACTTAATATTATGTAGAAAGTAAATATGCACAGAAAAAACTTTATTTTCGATGTCTCTAGCCATCGACATGACATAAAAAACTACGCTACTCCCGTAGTAAATAGAAGATGCTGTGGTGTAGGTTAGGAATGTCAATTTTTGGAGATTTGCCAATCCCGGGATTTTTGGAATCCCGGGTTTCGTCCTGGGACTAGTTAAGACGTAGTAAATAATTTATAAATTTTCGTTTAATTCCTTTTTATTATTTAAATAAACAAAATACGAAGCAACAAACGAAAATAGACTATTTCATTCAGACTAACAAAATGAGTTACCAAATATTTTTTAAGCTTAAACGTTTAACATATTATTTTAGTTAAAGCGTTTTACAGATGTATAACCTTAAAAGTAGTAAAGCTTTCAATGTTGTATTCTCCAAGCCTGCTGACGAAAAACACCTTTCACCTTCAAAGTTTGTTGGTTGGACAGTTAGAATAGAATTAAAGAGTTTCTGAAGACAGTATCCATTACAAAAAAATATGGTTTTAGAGAAAGACTCAGAAAAACCGTACTACTTTCTTCACAAAGATTTTTGTAAACTACATTAAAAAATTTTGGGCACTTTTTTTTCAAATTTTCAGCATCATTTTGCAGTCCCCCTACATCAGAATATCGATACTTTTAATCCTTGAAATAACTTTGGTTTTTGTAAAAAGCGCTCACATTTATGCAAAAAGACTATTTTCGCCCCCCTTTGTGACAAGCTGGCTACATTCTTGGTTACGAAACAATGAAATTTGTCGTATACGCTTTCTAACTTATTGATCAACAGAAATAATTCACATTAGAATAAAAAAATCTAAATCCCGAATATCCCGGGATTAGGCAAGTTAAATCCTGGGATTTACGAGACTTCAAAAACACTGAAATCTCAGTGTAGGTACTCCACAGCACTTTGGGCAGTTTCGAAAATTTTCTTTAGTTATATGCCTCTTGTGCAAAGGATGTGCTCTTAAATGAAATACCTTCATAATCGTATTGCAAATATTGATGCATAATAAATAAAATTTTAAAAGTCGTATGTTAAAAAAACCCCGAATAAAATCGCGATGGTAATTTAGAGAAGTGTATTGAATTTAATTTTTAAAATGTCCCCTAACGGAATCCACCTGATGATTTTGGGCGAGAATCACAAAAGCGGAAGAAGAAGAATGGACCCCCAAGTTTAGCCTATGTCGCAATGTATTCGTTGCAGCCAAATGCTCACCCATTTCTTGCGACTCGTTTCACTCTTTTGTTAAAACTTCTGGCGTTGCATTGGTGTGGCATACGTATGGTTCGCATTTGACAAGGGAGATACTCTCATTTTGGTTTTTTTTCAGATGGGACTCCTTTTTCTTGTTTCTTGGCTCAGCGCGACACCTTTGCGCCAATATGCCACATCATCGATTCATTTGTTTCCCTTGTGTTTCCATTATCTAGAAATGCAGGAACAACACAAATCCCCAATGAATCGCTTATGACATACGCTAAACCAATACTGCAGAGTCGTTTCGTCAACAAGTCATGGGAGAGTAAGAATTCTATCTCTCTGCTCTCACGACGCAGTGCTGACAAATTACCGTACAAAACATCGATGTTTCTCCACCTCAACAAAAAACATCGATGTTTCGATGCATCGAAGAAAACATTCGTTACTTCTTAAACATGCCTTATTTTTTATTGAAATTTTTTTTAAAAATATATATGAGTTTGTCTACGACTGTAATGTTTTAAACATGCTTTATTTTTGATTGAGATCATTATTTTGTTAATAAATAAAAGTTTGTCTACAACTGTAGAGCTAAGTAAGGTCGTTCTATCCGAAACGACTTGACCAGCTTTACTAAAAACTCTCTCCGACTCACAGGAGGACGCTGGAATGCAGAGGTACTTTTTTGAAAGTACTTTCAACGCCGTGTCTTCGGTATTCATCTGAAAACGGATGATTGTTATTAATAAGAACATTTAAAGCACAACATATGAAATATTACCCAATATGACAAGGGATCGCATCTTTGAAATATATCTGTTTTACCTAAATGTTGTTTAACATGATGGTGCCATATGCACGGGAAGATTTGATTTTAGTTGCCATTTTATTTGCCAAAAATGGAATGGTGTCTTCTGGTTGGTGTGGTGTTGTCTCTTTCCATACTGCTTGATCAGCGTTTGTCCGTAAAATAGCACGTAATGATCATATAGCCCTCGTTGGGTTTCGATGTTCGAAGGTCTGTTGTTAGTCCAATAAATGAAGAGTGTCTACAACTGAACGCTTGATTTGGTCAAGGAAATTTGTTAAATTGTCGGCCGACGTTATTCTGTCACCTTAATCAACATAGATCATTACATTGGCAATTTCACACCATATAACTACCTTTGTAAAGAATACTCTTATGTTAGAAGCAATCACACAACACATACAACTTTTGCATCAAAATGCAGATTTTGGCTCTTCGACTTCGTGAACCATAAATTCATCCAATTTTTATTCAATTTCTCCCTCAAGACCTACATCTGTGCACAATTTTACTACAATTAGTTAATTATTTCTATATTCATGCATAAATAAACATATTTTCCTCCTAGAAACTAAATTACGTACATAAACTGATTTATTTAATATTCAGTCAAGTGATTTTAAAAGTTTTTTCGTGTCATTTTAAATTGATTTCAATATTTTGTTAATTGGCGCAATTAAATTTTTTGTTTGATTATATAAGGGGCCGTTCAAGTATTACGTAACGCAATTTGGGTGGAGGGGGAGTCTTATAAAACGTTACGATGCGTTACATGCAGGGGAGAGGGTGTCGAACAACGCGTTACGTAGCATTATTTTCTTTGGTTGAATAAAAAAACTACGAAATTAAAATCTCCGAAGTTGTCAGCACTTTTCGTTTATGTTTCAATGGCAGACCCTCGTTTGCATTGTACGTAATTTTTATTTTTCTTTCCCAAGTAAGTATTTTCTTTCCCTATGGACAGATGAACAGTAACATTAATTATCGGTGTATATTTAAATTCTTAAGAATAATGTTTTATTTTTGATTAAAATAAGTTGTTTTAGTAAGGATTGTAATTATACCCTGGACACATACTGTGTATCAGGGTATATTGGAGGACAGGGGGACCCTATAAAGTATATAGGTATATTCTTGATCAGGATGACAAGAGAAATCGATGGAGTCCTGTCCGTCCGTCTGTATTCACCAATGGTTCTCCGAAACTGCCCATTTTTTTAAAACGTTATAACTCAAACACCCGATGAGATAGAAACATGAAAGTCGGTATGTAGAATCAGTGTGAGTAACTCAAAAAAACATTTTTCCGCTTTCCCTTTATTTCCCTTTCCCTAGTTGATTCTATAAAACGCTATATCTCCAAAACTAATACACCGCCTACTGAGTGTGCAGGGTATTATATTGTCGAGTTAACTCGACTATACCGCCCTTACTGGTTTTTATTATAATTTAGCGACCTTTCGGTACTTTGCGCAACATAATTGTGTTTTTTTAGGTAGAAATGGTGACTTGGTTGTTACGTAACGTTATGGCGGGGGAGGGGGGTACTGAAAAATGTAACGGCGCGTTACATGGGGGGAGGGGAGGGTCAAAAATCTTTAAAAATTGCGTTACGTAATACTTGAACAGCCCCTAAGAAGAAGAGAACGCACAACTTTAATGAGACTGTCAAAAAAATTTGTCCACGCATTTGCGTCGTTAACGTTCATATTTTCATACATTCATAGATTAACGACAAATGCGTGAACACCGCAACTTTTTGGATATTTTTCCATAATTCTTTATTCGTCCATGGCTTCAGCCAACACCACCAACTAAAAACACTTAATATTAACTAAGTATTATTTAGTTATAAGAAATAAAATACAAGATTTGTACTTACGATTCCTCTTCTTGAGTAATCAGGGAAGTGTTTGAAAATCATCGATGATGGCCTATCCAGCATCGATGATTGCGATGTTTTGGAAACATCGATTACATCGATGTTAGCATCGATGTTTCTCCATGGTGTACAAGTATATCCTTTGCATTTGGTTCTGCTGTGATTAGTTCTAAATCAAAAACACTTTGATTTTGTGGCCCACTCAATCCTTTTACCGGTTTTTGTTTCTGTTTGTTGCCTGGAATACTGATGGATGTGAAGTTTACCAAGAATCGGCATTGTTTACAAAGCTCCCGCTACCCGCCGGCTAGTTTTACCTCTATCAACAAATAATGTGACTCTGTTGTGACTCTATTATGAAACGACTGTGCAGTATTGGTTTAGCGTATATCGCTTGCATTCGTTGGTGATTTGTTACCTGCCTCAAATTTAAGGCAATTTTCGTCTTCTTCTTCCGCTTTTGCGATACTTTTGTGTCATTTGACACCTCTACACTACTGACATAAAAAATGAAGCTTTTTGTTGTGCAGCAAAATATAGGAAAAATGTTCGCTTGAAATGGCAAGTGTCATGAGCCAGTTCAATCGAAAAATGTTTTACAAATGTCAGCTGTGACATAAGCTTTTTTTTTTAGAAAATTAACGTACACACACACATGTACATATCGTTTACCTCACTCGCGCGCACACCTTTCAGAAAATCGTCTGGCGAAAACCAAGCCGCCGCAGGTTAACTGTTAAACGTTGCAAATTTGCGATAATCACGATAAACTTTTGACAAAAATATTTTAAATAGATTTTATAACGAGTATCAAATTCTTGAACCCGAAAAATGACGGGAATTGGTGTTATGTTGACGCGGCGGTTACCACTGAATTTGCAAAAATTGGCACAACGAGCTGCGCGGAGTCAAGACGTAAGTTTTTAAAACTTACCTAATGGCTTCATCATTGGAGTTTTTACAAATCACTGCTTTGGCAGTGTCTACGAAATTATAGCTGCTTTTTTTGAATCATTGAATGATGTAGTAAAAGTCTCAACCTACATATTATGTAATACTTGCGAGCCAAAGTTGGGTACTGGTTGATCTATGTGTGTGTGCGTGAAATGAAAATTCTTTGAAAACAGAGCATTTTCCTCGAGTAATTTTCCCATACAACAATGAATAATTCAACGCCGACAATACAGCGTGACAGCGTGTGCCTCACGTGACGTTTATGAAGTCCGTGTCTGGTGGCCAGTCGAAAATAAGCTTTTCATGTCGACATCTTCATTGTCATTTGCAGTAGTTGTGCAATCATTGATTTGAGAGTGTACATGTTACCTGCCGCTAAATAAATGTTTGCTATCTTTTTATCTGTTATTTTAAGGTTAAATTTAATGCCGCCAAACGACAGTATTCGAGATGTGCAGGAATCGCCACAATGCGCAGCCATGAGATGCTGAGAAGCGATTGCAGCAACAAGTATGAGTCACGGTAAGTAATCTAGTGACATTAATGAAGATGAATTTATACAAACTCGTATTGTTTCTTGTAGAACGATGAATGCCGGCGGTAACTGGAAAAGTTTCCATACGTCGACCATTTTATGGCAGGACGCAGTTGGTGTGAAAGTGCCGCCTTTTGCCGATTCTATAACGGAGGGTGATGTAAAGTGAGTGATTCTGTTAATATTTGAAATGTGTTCAAGGCTAAAGGTTTATTCCGGTCACTGACTTACACAAAGACAAATCCAGGAGAATATGCGGATTGGGGAGCATTTATAGGTTTTTATTTATGCGCTTGTGTTTCTTTTTATATATCGTCAATATAAAAGCTAATTAGATGTTTAGTGTTATTGAACCTAACATGTCTTTTGACTTGATCGACGCAATTCATAGTGACTTTTTCGCTATATTTCAGATTTACTTGCAAAATAGGTGATTCTTTCAATACCGACGAAACTGTCATGGAAATCGAAACCGATAAGACGACGGTACCTGTACCAGCTCCTTTTGCGGGTTCTATTACCGAAATACTTGTTGCGGACGGTGATTCAGTAAAACCTGGTCAAGAGTTATTTAAAATGAAGCCTGGTGCTGTCTCTGCGAAGGCTCCTGCGGCTGCGCCAGCTGCAGCAGCACCGCCACCGACACCTGTCGTGGTACCAACTCCAGCAGCTGCACCAACAGCAGCAAAACCACCGCCAGCACCAGCACCTGCACCAGCGGCACGCCCTCCGCCGCCACCACCACGCCCAGCTGCAATCCGACCACCAGCACCGGCTGCGCCACGTCCTTCTGCCGGACCAACAGGTGGTGCCCAAGTTAAAGTGCCACCAGCAGATCCCACTCGCCAGATCACAGGTACGCGTAGCGAACAACGTGTGAAAATGAATCGCATGCGTCTAAAGATTGCAGAGCGTCTGAAGGAAGCACAGAATACGAATGCTATGCTCACTACATTCAATGAGATTGATATGAGGTAAGATTTCTATTCAGATTCAGTTCACTGCTAGGAAATTTCATTTAAATTTCTTCTGCTCCGTACAGCAATGTCATGAAGTTCCGCAAGGATCATCTTGACGCTTTCGTTAAAAAGTACGGCATCAAGCTTGGCTTTATGTCCATCTTCTCCAAGGCTAGTGCATATGCGCTGCAGGACCAGCCGGTCGTCAACGCTGTCATCGATGGCAAGGTATCTATTCCATCTATAAATTAGTATTAATTTTGATTGATTCTAGTAGTACTTAGTTTAATAGTCTGTTTTCAATAAGTCTAATTTCCCTTTCGAATTTCATTATCATTCAATCGTGTTACGTATTCCGATTTCTTGGCATTCTTGCGACGTCATGTCTTGTTTTCTTATCATAGCGCTAGCTTTATCGCCTTCGCTTCTACAAATGTTCGCTAATCGTTGTTTGCGTAATTGCTACTCTCGCTGCTCCGCCCACCTAAAAATTGGGTGTGTCATGTGAAATGTATTGAATGAAATAAACAAAATCATAATTTTCCTGGCCATTTGCCAAAACTACTTAGAACTTGTTGCTGACGCATTGCATAAAAGTAAAAACATTAAAGATAAGAAGCGCGATAAGAATCAGTTCCATAAGTTAGGCATAACATTTTAGAATTTTACAAATTTTGTTTTGCACGAATAGCAAAACTTTTCTATTTAAGATAATTTAAGTTTGTTAAACAAGTTAAGTTAAATCTTGTGTAATTTACTAATCTGTTGCTCATTTTAGGAAATCATTTATCGTGATTATGTCGACATCTCTGTGGCTGTGGCTACCCCGCGTGGTCTTGTAGTGCCTGTGCTTCGTAATGTGGAAAGCAAAAATTTTGCTGATATTGAGATAGCTTTGGCTGCCTTGGCTGATAAGGCACGTCGCGATGCGATTACCATTGAAGACATGGATGGAGGTACTTTTACAATTAGTAATGGTGGCGTTTTTGGTTCCTTGATGGGCACACCCATTATTAATCCACCACAAAGTGCTATTCTCGGTATGCATGGTACTTTTGAGCGACCCGTCGCGATTAAGGGACAGGTGAGCTGCAATTTATTTTGATAGCTATAAATTATGTAACGTAATTTTATCACTAGGTTGTTGTGCGCCCCATGATGTACATCGCCCTAACCTACGATCACCGATTGATTGATGGCCGTGAGGCCGTCATGTTCTTGCGCAAAATCAAAGAGGCCGTTGAAGATCCTGCAATCATCTTGGCAGGTTTGTAAGTGATGCGCGATAGCGCACATCTTTACTAGTTGATATTACAACCGTTTTCAACAGGAATGCCCAAATAATTAACAGTTCAGATCAAGTCAAGACAAGTATAAAATATAGAATATATTGTGTGTTAGATTCCAAATCAAGATTCTCCAAATATCGACACATTTTGAAGAATTTGCAAGGAGTCGTAAGTCAGTCAAGTGAAATGCTGATTACAAATGTTAACAAAATTAGTCCGAACTCTTTGTTAATTATATTTTGATCGAGCCACAAGCGGTTTTTTTTAATTTTGCGAAATTTTGTAAATGTTTTTTTTTTTTTATCAGAAACAACACTATTTTTTCGTAATGACAAAAAAAAAAAAAAAAAATTAAGAAAAAAGTGTAAGTAAGAAGGGCATATAACGAAACTTTTATTTATTGTGTTCTCTCCAGCAAATAAATTTAACTAAGTAACGATAAATTGTTAGTGTTGGCTAAACTCACGTCACTGCAATAAAGTAAACCATTAAAATATCTCAAACTTACATCATGTTGGTTTTAATATTATATATAGTTACATATCTTAAATTAAGTCAGTAGATCAAGCACTTCGCCGATACAGGTGCCATGCACTCTTAGAGAAGTCTGACCTCGGACATGAATCCAACCGTCCTTAATTTTTTTCGTATATTGGTTGATGAAAAAATTTGACGATTTGGCTTCTCATGATATATTGTGGATTTCCAGTATTTTCGTAATTGCGGATGATGGATAAATTTAGGCTGTTGGGAAATGCTAGCCTTGTAAGTCTTTACCCGGTGTTTGAACGGCTCTTGTTTATAAGAAATGGTTAATGTAATAAATAACACGGGTCAACACGAATTTTGAGTCTGCGTTCTGTACCTCTGATTTTGATTACTTATGCTTTTGTAGTTACTACAATGAAATTTATATTTTATGAAAGAGCTCTATTTTTTAATTTCAATTATTACATATAAAAGGAAAACAGTTTTGAATTCACATTTTTTTATTGACTTTAATTATACAAGACGGCATATATAAACCCACAAATACAAAAAATAATACAAATAAGACTTTAAAAATGAACAGACTTGGTATTTCTTCTGTGTAAGTTGGAACTTTTTCGTATGAGCCCCCAAATGTAGTCACCCATCATGTTTTCATTATATTGTCCTTGATAACGCTTTTCAAAGTTTATTACATCTTGGTGGAAACGTTCCCCTTGCTCTTCCGAATATGCACCTAAGTTGTCTTTAAAGTTATCCAAATGATAAATTTTAATGAAAAGTATGATGTATTTTCTTACCCTCTAAAGTATTTTTGCAGTTACTACATGAGAAATGAGGTGCCCATACTTTATCTTGACTTCGCACGGGTAAATTAAAATAAGCTTCATAGGCTTCACAAAGTCTTGTATTTGACGACAAACAAATTTTTTTGGCTCTCACTTTAATAAATTCGCCGCAAATATAACAAAAAAAGTCCACGGGATTTTTGCACTTTTTGGAAGACATTTTAGGCCTCCCGACACATAAAATACGTTATTCCTTTGCAAAGCGCACGCGCACACTGCCGTTGACAGTTTGTCACCCCCGCTACACACCTACAGCCCCCCCTGCCCCTCTCCTGTATCTTCTATGCAACGGCTCCTAAAAAACTGCTAAATGACTATAATATTCGTTTTACATTGTGTAAAGGTACGAAAGCAAACTTTATTTATTATAAATAGTGTTTCTGCTTCTTTTTCGATGTATACAATCAGAAAATATTCACTAAATAACAGACTCAAAGAAAAATATTTTTTTTGTTGACTTGTGTAATAAATCTCAACACTACATAAAATTCGAAGTATAATTTCTAAAAGGTGAGCAGTGGCTACGACTTGCATTACAATCACTACATCCAATAGAAAATGACATACAATAGCAAATCCCATACAAAATGTATGAAAAGACGTTGGGATCAGGCCAAAAATCCCCACCTAACAAAAAAAAGAAAAAAAAAAGAATCGGAATGAAGTTAAAATAAGGAAGTCTATCCGTAAGTGGTCGGCACCTGATTCTAATAAGATGTGAACTGAGTTTTTAAACTCTTCACGTAAGTGAATATTATTATAACTGTGTCCTGAAGTTTGTAACACCAAGAATGAGGGGAGGGGGGATTGTTTTTAATTTTTATCTATGTTAATAATATAGTACATACTTGGTTGATTAACCTCTAATTTTGATGACCGCCATACATCTGTGAAGCATGGAATCCACCAACTTTTGGCCCATGGTCATAGGATTGAATACCATATAACCTCCACCATTGACCCCAGGGAATCTTTGTTAGTGGATATTTTACCTCTCAAGGATACCTTTACAACGTGCCATAAGTTTTCAGTAGAATTTAAGTCTGATGATTGGGCAGACAAGCTTAAAACCTGGATAGTGTTATACGAAAACCATTTATTCGCAAGCCTCGATGTGTGTTTCTAATTACTGTCTTGCTGTAACCCCATCTCATTGGCATGTTTTCTTCAGATTAAGGTAACATAGTCCGACTTAGCACGTTACAGTAAGATACTACTGTTATGGTCTCCTATCTAGCGAAGCAACAGCCAAGCAAAGGGGGTGGGGAAACCCCGAACCGATCATGGGTAATCATGGCTAAGTCGTCTATGTTCTCCTCCTCGTCGGCGCTAGATGGGCAATGCATAACTTCGGTTATGTAGTTAACGAACAAGGCGCTTTTGAAGTCTAGTTATCTAGGCTTAGGCCACCAACCTAGACAGTCGCTTCGGGACTTGAAATTGGTAGTAGTTTCGGCTACGAAACCTCACCCAAGGTATAAGGGTAGCACGGGGATGGTTGATGCCCAGACTGGTTTGCAGAGCCCATCAACCATCAATGGGATGGCCCCTTGATGGGAGACATCGTGCTGGCTGTGGTTTAACACCGAAATGAAGGTAAAGTTTATTAACTTGGCGGGTTAGCTGCGTTTGCTCAGGTTTCTGAGCTCAGCTAGGATGCTGTTATCCAGAAAACAGGTGTGTTTAGATGCATGCCGGTCCTCACCCGGACGAAGTTTGTGACCCTAGCCCAACACAACTTCAAAAGGTACTTGCTAGAAATATGCTATGCAAAGATGCTGATTTGGCACAAAATCCAAATCCGGTGATGTATGCTTCGGCATTAGACATCCGTGGGTTTAAACCACATAGTGGTACATCCCACGTTTAACAATAATCGGAGAGATCCGAGCACATTGTTGTTGTTATGGTCTCCTTAATACGGTTTATAGGACTAACAATGAGATATAAGAAGCATCCCCAGGCAATAATCAATACTCCTGCTTGTTTTATCGACTTTTCGGCTTAAAAGATGTGTTTTGAGGCTTGCAGACTTATTGAGTTCTGCAATCGGGGAGGAAAAAATTATATTTGGTCATCTGACGAAAGTATATTGCGCTATTTCTCCACTGGTCAGCGTGCATGCTTCTTGGAAAATTTTTACTATTTTGTCACATTTCGATTGGTAAGTAAAGGGACTTGCTTCGGTCTTTTTGCTTTTAAATTGTATTTAATAAGCCTTTTCTGAATATGAGAAATATCAATATATAGGGAAAACTCGTTTTCAATGTCTTGGCATGATGCAAATAGATACATCGTAACAAATCTCGTGGCACACCTTTCCAGATTCATCGTTATTTTGGCCTTTCGCCCTTGTACATTTTATAGAATTTTCCACGATTATCAAAGATAAATGTATGGTTTCATCTATTTTCCGGTACGAAACACAATGGTCTCAATACATTTTATTACTTTTCAAGGGTTTTAACTTAGTAAACAACTAAAAATGGCCAGATTTTACTTATGGAACATCCTGTACAATATTTAAAATACAATCAATAAACATGAGATGTCCCTATTATTTCGCACATACAAAATACGGCGCATTTCACGAAATGACAAAAACGCGTAAGGCGATGAAAAATTACGGGTCTTAGATAACGGTTCTATGCTTGTTGACATCCTAGTTGCAAATTAAATGTGCAATTTCTATCCGTTTTCATTAAATTGTATCCTGGGAGCATTTTGAACAAAGTTCATGGGTGTGTCCCTATTATTTTTCACACCACTGTATATTTTTGATCAGCTCGACAAGACAAGTTGATATAGCCATGTCCGTCTGTCTGTCCAGCCGTCCGTCTGTCTGTGTATATGCGATCTCCTCACACAGTTTTGAATATATCGAGCTGAAATTTTGCAGGGAGTCTTCTCTAATGTGTGGTCAAATCATTGGTCGAGACCGGCATGATCGGAATACGAAATGAAGCAAATTGAAGAAAACTTGAATCGTTGTATGGAAGATAGAGTGCTGAAATTTCAAACATAGTAGTTTTACATAGTCCGACTAAATGCCTGAAAGTTTCATTGAGATCGGACAACTGGAACTGGTACCTGCCATACAAAATGAGGAATAGGAAGAGAAGTAAGATTCACGTCGTTGCATGGTAAACTTTTTGGTTTCTATTTGACCAAAAAATGGGCATGGCTACGCCCACTTCTAGCCAAAATCAATAATTTACATATCGTCGGTACCCAATGAGCAAAAAGAATGAAAATTGGTATATAGGCTATTAAGATTAACAAGAAATAAGATTTAATCGAAAAAATGGGTGTGTCACTTCTAGCCAAAATCAATAATTTACATATCGGCGGAACCCAATGAGCAAAAAGAATGAAAATTGGTATATAGGCTATTAAGATTAACAAGAAATAAGATTTAATCGAAAAAATGGGTGTGTCACAAAAAAAGGCGTGAAGAGTATTTAATCTTCAGTAAGGATGAAGATAGGGTCCTTACTGTTTTGTATTTTTTTTAGTTTTATGACTCTAAGAAGTTGTAATTTTCTCTAATTCGAAATACAATTGGAACAGTGATTATTTTAAAGAATCCGTTATTCGTAGATAAAACTTTCCAATCCTTTACGCTGAATTCTTCGATAATGTCTTAAAAGCATTAAATCTCCGTTTTTTATGGTTTCTTTGCAATGTCTTTTTTATGGAAAAAAAAATAAATTTTAAGATGACACAGGATTTAAATATATACGAGTATGCTTTTTTAGTCTTTTTTTTTAGTAATAGAATTCAAATTGCTGTAAAAAAGAAACGAGGGAAAATAATAATAAATTGTTGTTTTTTTGTTATTTGAGCAAATTGGTTTGTACAATTTTATTGATTTTGTTTTTGGTTACAATTCAATCACAAATATTGCTAAACTTTACAATTTTGTCTTAATTAATTATGAACTTATTTGCTTTTTCTTAGAAAAATTTTCAATGTGTTTTTTTTTGTGTTTGTGTTTACATATACATTCATATATATTTAATTTGTAATGCCTACAAGATCTCATATATATATTTTATAGATCCATCAAAGAGATTGTACGATAACATAGCTCGGTTGCTTTTTTGTTTTGTTTAGTTTTGTTTTCTTTTTCTGTCTTATGTTTTTGTTGCATAACATGTGTTAAATAAATATACATATAAAAAAAAAATAAGTTAAATAATACATTTTTGGAATGCACGTACTTTAAAGACCTATGAGACCCATTTAAGGGCGATGGAGTTAATTGTCTCAAATAATCGTTGATAATTATAAAAAATGCAACAATCGTCTCGCCTAAAATCATTTACAATTATGCAATATAAGAAGATACAATATTTTAGACAAGAGGATTGGCATTATCTAAATTTTTGTGTTTTTCTTTTTCGTTTTTGTTGCTTTCTTCGCTTTTGACACTTTTCTTTGTTTTGTTGTTTGTTGAGTTTGTTTAAATAAAATTACATTAAATTATATTCAAGGGGATACAGAGTGTAGTTACATTCGTTAAGCTATTTTTTTTTATAAACAAATAATATAATTATGATTTGGAGTTTTCATTTGACTTATTTATAGTCAGATTTTTCACTTCTATTTTTGTTTTGTTTGCCGTTTTCATAATGATATTTTTATATATTTTTTACAATTGAAGATTTTGAATTTAAATCTTTATGTTCAGGTGTAATCAAATCTAATAAGGTGGCCATTGTTTTTTTGCAGCCTAATTGGAAAACTCAATAAAAAAACTTGTCAATTCGAAATTATTCACCTAATTGTACTTTATCTTTGACTATCGCTTCTTCTTTCATGGGCTGGTAATTTCTGCTTGTCCTTGTCTTCTTGCAAGTACAAGCTTCGCAATAATTACACTAGGTATCCCCAGTCTTTTTGTATCCCAAAAATGATTGCATTCAAGTCCAATAGTTAATTTATACCATTATGTCAATCAATCTCTCTGCATAGATCATTCGGTAAAAATAGTTTGTCTTTTTCGTCAAATAAAATGGTCTCAAAATAATTGGAAGTATTAAAAAAAAATATTAATTTTCGTTAATTTCAGTTTACCATTTCATATCGTTGAAAAATATTGTTTGAAATCGAATAAATAAAAGGAATTTTGTATCTCAATAGAAATATTGTACAAGATACCATTTGCTACTTTGGTGGTTTGTATGGCTCAGATGACTGCCATATGTTTTTGTTTGTTGTTGATTTTGTTTTTGGACCAATATCTTCTTCTGTATACGTTTTGCCAGATTTCCAAGTTGTATGGAACTTGCACCAATTGTTTGAACTCCTTATGTTTTAAAAGGTCGAAGGTCTGAGTTAAGTGCTGTCAACCTGATTCTTTGCCTCAACTAATTTTCTTTTTTTTTCTATTCAAGTTGTCTAACTTTGTTTTAGAGACATATGTATATGTAATTGTATCTGCCTTAAAAAGTTCTTCTACAACTTTCGTTTTGCTTCTTGAAAATGTTTATTTTTGTTGTTTTTGGCTTCCATAACGTACAAGTCGGAAATGTGTAATTTTGTAACGAAGACTTGTGTCTGTCTTGACTTACTCGACTCGACTTGACTCGACTCAACCTGACTTGTCTTGGTGTATTCGTCTTTCTGTCTGACGTACTATGAGTCTGTATATACAACATGATACACAGACTCAAAGTGTATTAAATTTTGTGTTGTTGCTACTGCTGCCTGGTTGCGGTAAGGGGCGTGCAACTCGTGCGGTTCGGGCTATGAATTTATAAATCAAAATTGTCGCAGCGCCGCTTCATCTGCCATGCTACTGCCATATTTAATATTTATTGATAGCAATTATGTCTCGGCTATTGCCAGTGAGTTGCATGAAATTAATTTTTGTTTGATGTATTTTTGACTGTCTCGCCTCATCTTAATGTTCTTCATGATTTTGTTTTTGTTGCTGCTGCTGTTTTTGTAATTGTTGCTGTTGATGATGTTCGTATGTACATTTTTGTTTTTTACTTATCTTGAAAGTTTTTCGCCAAGAAGCAACTTGACCACAATTTAAAGGGATTGATTTTTATGTCTGTACTTTCATTTTGATTACATTTGCCATAGTTTTTTTTTTCCTTTTAATGTTTGTCTTTTCTATTTGTGTTTTCTAAACTGATTTAGTCAAGCGCATAAAATTCTATGCTTTGAAGTATGAAGCCTTTTTTGCGTTGTTTTCGATTATTATGTTTGGTTTTCTGTCATCTTGAATGTCTGCCGGTCTGACTGTGCCAGATCCCACATGATTTCACAAAGATGTTCGTCATTACGATTATCATAACTATTAATTTTGCAACCCCCTTGCCGCAAGCAGCACGCCTTGAATCGCTTAATCTCAACTACAAATACTGTGTTTCTGCTCCTTGACTTCATGTCGCTGCTATGCTCTCCCTTACTCGCTTCCTTTACTTCTTCTGTTCTCAAAATTACTATGGCCTGATATTTTCTTTTATTGCTGTTGTTGTGCTTGCTTATGGTTTTCGTTGTAAGATTTGCGTGGTTTTATGTCCTTTTACAATATCTTTTTTTTTTTGTTTTCTGCTGTCTTTTTGCCAGTTTTGTCAGCTAAAAGTTAAATTTGACTTCTTTGTTGTTGTCTTGAATTTTGCCGCATTATAACTTCCGTTTTTGCTTCATAATTTATGTTTATGATTTTTGAAATTTCAGTTTTGTTTTGTCATAATTTTGTCATAATTGTTCGCGATTATTACTATGTTCGTTTTGTTGTTTTTGGCATTTTTTGCGTTTGTAGATTTTGGCCAAGTGTGCGTAAATTGTTTGCTTTTGGTTTAATTTTTCAGTTTTTTGCTATTTTGATTTTTTTTTTTTATTTTAAAATTATTTTTAATGTTTGTAAAAAGTTAATTTTATGGCTTGGAAATTTATACTGTTAATGTTTAGTTTCAATTTCATTATTTTTTTTAATTTGTCTTCAGTTTATATACATATGTATATATATATTTTTTTTTGCATTCGTTTTTTCAGAGTTTGTTTATAAGTATGTGTTTTGTTTTATATTGGGTTTGATTTTGTGATTCACATATAATTTGAGTTGAATTTGAAATTTGGTGTATGATAAAAAATTACTTATTTTTTTGATTAGATTCAAATTTAATGAGTCTATTAACAGTTTATATATATATTTTTTTGCAATTATTATCTTTTTTTCTTCATTATTTTGTTAATGTATGATTTTTTAATTATTTTTAATGTCTACGATTTAATTGCCTTTGTTTGAATTTTTACTTTAATTTCAAGTTTAATATTTGTAAATCTTTGTTTTTTTGCGTAATTAGGTTTTTAATATTTTTGGTTTTAAATTAAATTTTGGATTTAAAAGCTTTTTAAGCAGACTGTGTTATAAAGATAAAAAAAATTTAAATAAGTTCAATTTGGTATAAAAACTTTGTTTTGAATTTGTTGTAATAATTTTGAGAATAGTTTTGAGTTGAATTTCGTGCTCAAATTTTGAATTTGATATTTGTGTCCAGAAATCAGTTTAGAATATTTTGTAAATCATTTGCCAAAACATTTCATTGTGCTAAAATTAGATTTTCGAAAAAAAATGTGTATGTTAATAAAAGTAGTTACATTTTTGAAATAAAATTCGTAAATAAGTTCAAAGTTACTTGAAAGTTTTTAAAAAAATAATATAAATTTTTGAAAGAAATTTTTTTTATTTAATAAAATTGAAAAAAAAAAAAAAATTGAATTTGTTAAACGCAGAAAAAAGTTTGTTTTTATGTTTTTATGTTTTGATCGTTTCGATTTGGGTTTTTGTACTTGGGTGAGATTTGCTAAAAGATTTATAGTTTCTTCAGATTAATATAGCCGATTTATAGTCTTGCTTATTGTCAATGAGCAAAATAATTTGATTGATTGAATTTGTTTAAAAATTTGAATAAATAAACGCAAAACAATTAAAGAAGTTTAAATTTTAGAATATAAAAACAAAAGTAAATGTCCAATTAGTATGTTTAACTTTGTATTAATTGGCATATATAATAATATTTTGTTAACAAAATAAAATTTGGATGGGAAATTTGATTTTGTTTACTTTGGCAGAGTTTTCTTTCGTTTGAGTGATAAATAATTGAAAATTTTAAATTTTTTTTAAAAATCAATATAAATTTAAAGGAATTTTTTATAAATAATTTTTTTTTTTTAATTATTCAGAAATGTTGTTATAAAATGTTAAAGATAATTTTTTTATTTCATTTCTGGTTAAACAAATTTATACCTTCGTTTATATTTTTTTGTGTAATCAAAAAATAAAATAGAGCCTGATTTGTGTTAAAGTTGTTGTCGTTTGTTTTTTTGCGGTTCGATGATTTTCTTACGAATTTCTGATACAAATTGTTAAATGTTTTTGTTTTTTCATTTACTTAAATGTTTTACTAACAATATTATTTAAATTAAATTTCTGCTTTGAATATCTAATAAATATGCTTCTTGAGAATTTTAACTTTTGAGGTCAAAATTGAAGTATAAATGAAATTATATTTTTTCTAAAACAATAAAAATGAATTTAAAATATTTCATGTGAAATATGCTAATTTGTATTGTTGGTTTTGTTATTCTTGTTTTTGGTCTTGTGTCAAGATTTTGTTCTACAAAAATTATTTGGTAAATACTTATTTGTTTTGTCTACTTCTGATTTCTTTGACAGCTAAATTATTTTCATAATTTTGGAATATTTTTTGTTTTAATCTGAATGGTTTGGTAAAAACAATGTAATTTCAACATTTTTGAGTTTTAGTTGTTTGCGCAAAAACATGAAATTAAAAACTGCTACGCCGGGTTTGTGCAGAAACATCTAAATTTCAAATATGTTGAAATAAAATGAAGATTTAGTTTTTTTCTTTACATATTTTGGCACTAACATGATTTTTTTTTTTTTTTTGGCAATGTTTGCTTTTTATGTATTTATTTTTTGTGTGTTATTTTGTTTTTGTTTTTTTTTGCCGGTCTATTTCATTTCTTCTACGATATCGAAGAAGCTTCTTTATGCTTGCAGCCATTTTATTTCAAAATTGGTGTGAGTATGAACCCAAAATAAGTGCGAATGTGTGTGTGTGTGTGTTTCAATGTTCAAATGTGCTTGTGATTGCTCAAAAGGTGTGTGTGTGTGTGTATGTGTTGTGTTTGTGTGTGTGCATTTTGGTGGTTGTTTGTCGAAATTTATACAAGGCGCGAAACTTTAATTTCTCTGCTTCAAAATAGTCGCTGGACTACTTGAATGATTATAAGAAATGCCAGTAAAATAATAAATTTAAAATATGCGAAACAAATTTTCGAATTTTGTAGCGAATTTGACACAAAATGAAAAAAACTATTGCAAGTTGTGTGTGGATGTTTTTTTGTTTGTTTTTTGGAAGAAATTTGTATGAATTTTTCTTTGATTTTGGTTTTGATTTGGTTTTGTGTGATTTTTTGTTTCTGTTTAAAATGGTTAACAAAGTTTTATTATTGTACTTCTTGGATACCGTAGAAGAAGTTAAAGTTTTTAAGTTAAAAATAAAAAAAACTGACAACTTTGAGCGTGAATTTCGATTTCAGAAATTTGACTTTGCACGCACTCAGCTTTGTATAAGTTTTTGTTTTGTTAATTTTTCCATTATTTTCTTCATACTTTTGGTCTTATAATTTAAGTAGTGATTTTTCAACATGATTTGTTTGTAAACTTTCACTAAAATGCGCAATAAAACTAAGAAAATGAATTTGGCATACTTGCAAAATGAGTTCCTGTTTTCGTTAAAGCTGAGTGTGTGTGCATTTGTTTTGCCTTTCCTTACGTGTGAGTGTGTGTGTGTGTCGAATGTGCTCTCGCGTTCTTCGCTCTGATTTTGCTTTGATTTTTTGCGCTCTCTCGTTGTGTGCTTGTGTGTGTGTGTGTTTGGATGTTTATTATTTTTTTTTGTGCTTTTGATTTGGTGTATGTTAGATTGACTTTGTTGCCACTTCCTGTCAGGGGAACTTTTGCTCTTGCTGATCTGCTGTTGTTATAAGGGTTTCTCGAAGGGGTGGTTAGCGCTGCTTGCTTATTTATCTTTTATCTGCTTGTATTTTGTGCCTTTGTGTTTTGTTGTTGATTCAGCTGTAGGTAAATTTCCCCTTAATTTATCTGTCCCTGTAATTTTACCCCAGTTTAGTTTTGTTTTGTTTAGATGAATTTAGCTTCAGATATTTGTTCGCCGTTCTGTTACTTTCGCGCCGAATGTGTTTTCATCTGATATTCGCCGCTTTTACCATATATTTAGGGATTGTTGCATTTTGCGCCATTTTTGTTCAGTTTCAATTTTCCACTTGAGTTTTTAATGTTTTCTTCCAAATTTAAATTTCGGTTTCCTTCCTTGCATTTTTTGTCTCGATTCGGAAAAATTTCGTTGCATTATATTTTTGATGGGTATGACCTGACAAAATGGCGCCTTCTGCTGTTGCTGTTGTTTTTCCTGCTTGTCGCATAATAATTTTGTGTTATTTTGGATTTTTAGATGTTTTTGTAGTTGTTGCTTTTTGAATTCAAAGAATTTCGTTACTTTTATGTTTTGTTGGATCACATGATTTTGCAAATTTTTAATAGTTAATAAAATAAAAAGTAGCGGTTTAAAAATTTCGTTGAGTTTCATAACAATTCTTTTAGAATTTTGTTGCTTTTTTCCATTTTAGTGTGACTTTTGGTTTGTTTGGGGCGGATTTGGTTACTTCTTTGTGCGATGTCCTGTTGAAGGTGGAAATTATAAAATATATTATATATAAATAGATAATTATTTTTCGATTGCAATTCTAAAAATCTAAAAATAGTTAATTTATCAAACAAACTTCATTTTAGTTGATATACAAACTTACCTGTAAAATATGAAAAAAACATTAGTAATTATTCGCTGAAGATCTTCTGCTCGATGTCGCAGAATTCGTGTCCGATTAAGTTTTATTTTATTTTAAACACGTTTTGCCGATGAATTTCTTTGAAATATTTTGACTTTGTTTTGAATTTAATAGAATTTGCTTAGTTTTAATTTTTGGGTTAGTTTTTGTTGTATTTTTCTTAAATTGTTTCACAAATGTTTTATATTTGTATTTAGTTTCGTTTTGATTTAGTTGAGTATTTTTTTTTATCGGTTTTCCATTTGTTTGATGATATTTATTTATTTATTTTTTGTTTTTTTTTAGAGTTTATACTTGAACCATTTTACGAAAATTCACTTTTAATGCAAAATTTTCGAGCAATTCTTTATTTTTTGTTTTATACGTTTTGAGATATTTGTGTAGTAAAAAATTAATCTGACTTTCGGTTATTGTAAAATTTTTGTTTAAAACTTTTTTGTCGGTTTTAAAGTTCGTACGACGGCTTGGAAATGTGCGCCGTGTGTTCAACGCAAGCAAAGCTCTCAACGCATTTGCAGCGTCAAAAGGATCTGTTGCTCGACCCACGAGTTGCTGTCGTTGCTGCTGATGTTGCTCCTGCTCCTGTTGATCCTTAGCGTTGCTTGATTGAAATGAAACTGAATGATTCTGCGCAGTAGCCTCAGCTTTTATAGTGGCGAATGCCCGCACGCAACTACAACGCGTCGCTAGCGAAACTTACCGGCCATTGTCTGTTGCCGAGGACAAAAGGGACAAAAAGACATGGAAATAAAAGCACTTTTTCCGCTTTACAATACAATAGCGAAAAAACACGTTACGCAAGTTTATTATAGAAATATCTTTGATTGTTGCAGAATATTCCAAAAAAAAAAAAATCGCTTCTTTTTATTTCAATGGTGGTTGAAAGCTAGCGGCTGCAACAGCATCGCACACCTGGACCAAAGCCAAAACAACAACAAAACAAAGGTAAATAAAAAAGCTGCTGCCAATGGACCAACATCTTTCCACCCAAACTGGTTTACAGTTAACGGAATTCCGGCTGGACGACGCGTCGTCCTCACTGCATCCGTTCAATAGCCCTGCTCGCTCGCATCCTTGACCATTTGAACTGTCTGCGTTTTTCGTACTCTATGAGAAAATATTGTGAAAAGGGAAAAAATCTCACTGAAAATCTGTGAATTTTAACTCGTTTTTTTTTTTGGTTTGTCGGATAAGATCAGTTGTCACTGCATATTTGTCTATGCTGTTTTTTTAGGTTGCTTGCTGTTGGCAATTGCACTCCGATATTCTCGGCACATCAGCCTGTTTTTCCACTTTGCCTTGACTATAATTAAAAGTATCTTCACCTTTTCGATTGTGCAGAATGTCTTACTGCATTATGTTATACAAAGCAGTGATTGTGAACTTATTTTTCGGTAATTTTTGGCAATTTAATTGTGTTGTTCATCATGATTTCGTCAAAAATTTTTACCAAGATGAGTTCTGTTTCAGTTTCAGACGATTTTCTGCTTAAGCAAAAAGCAAAGAGCTTGATGTTTCACATGATGGCAAATGAATAAAAAATCATAGTTGGTTTATTATTATTTTATTAAATTTTAATATATACTTTTATTGTTTAAGTGAAACTCACATAAAACTTAAAATTATTTGGTCGATGTGATGTTTAGCTATTTTTTGCATAATATTTTGGGCTTTTTCATTTAGAATTTAAGAAAATTACTAAACACTTAACGCAGATTTGTACTACTACTACAAATTTTGTAGATAGATATTTCAACATTAAAACGATCAAAATATTGTTCAAAAGAGATTTTCATATAACTTAAGACCTTGGACAATTCCTGATATTAAGATATTAATTTCAAAATGTATTTAGAACTGCTTGCTTTAGAATACATTCATGCGTCTCTCTCATACGAATGATATATAAGAAAATGTTTTTGTTTATTTTTCGAGAACAACTTCTTACGGAACAAGGTTTGTCAATTTTGCTCGCATATAAGTTTAGTAACAATTTATCAAACTGTGATAAAAGCAAACCATCGAGCGTATTTGTATTTTCCTTCCATAGTA
Source organism: Phortica okadai (assembly GCA_034638295.1). Taxonomy (NCBI): domain Eukaryota; kingdom Metazoa; phylum Arthropoda; class Insecta; order Diptera; family Drosophilidae; genus Phortica; species Phortica okadai. Next base: position 37,700,034 of record CM067849.1, read on the forward strand.
AATATCAACCACAATACTGTAGAACAAATAAAATCGTACAAGAAAAAGGACGATTATTCTGCTAATTACCTAAACTTGTGTTTGTGTTACTGAAAAAAAAAAAAAATTGTCTATAGGTCAAAATTGTTTCACATGAATTGCCATAGAAGCGAAGCTAAAGGATATTAGAACATGAACAAGGCCTTTAAAACGCGGCACATTTTCTGTGCAATACATTTTTTTTCAACGATATTTGTTAGTTTCAGTCCGCAAATCAGTAATATGATTTTTTTTGCCGTTTTTTTTTTATCTGTTTTGAGCAACTCAACAAGTTAAGGGTTGCAATCGTCGTGACTGGTTTGCTATTTAAATGCCGTTAACCCTTGTGGCTCTGTTTGAGCTGGGTTAGAGGTGGGGTCATGACATGAGCTCTGACTTACCAATGCGAAGTTTCTAGCGAAGATGTGTGTGTGTGCGTGTTTGTGAGGTTTATCTTTAAATAGGACACTTGTATGCGATTGTTTTGGCTGTTTCATTGTGAATGAAATGAAAAAAGGGTTGTCAGGTTTATTTTGTAGTTTTAATTTGCTTTGTCACTTATTAACTATTGAAAATGCTTCAATATTTCGACAAGTTTAAATTGTTTCTGTTCTTTTAAGATGCTTAGTGTTTTATTTGTTTTATTTTTTTTGTATAATCATTTTAGAAATAATAAAAAACAAAAGTTGTGTAAAAGTTTTGTCTCGAAAACTCATCGCATTCTCCTTTAGACGTATCCTTTCCTATCAACAGCATAAAATTCATAATATCTTTGCACTTGTATGTGTGGGCATGAACTATTCTTGGTAGAAGCCATTTGCAATCAGTGGCACACATAAACAAACATTACAGGAAAATGCACACATACACTTAAACACATAAATTCCCAGAGACATTTTCTCACCAAGTCGTTTATGGTTATATTTTGTGCTCAGTTTCGACTTCTTTCTTTTTGTTATTTTGGTTAAGCAAAGCAATCGGATGTGAAAATGGCTGTGCATGAGTTTGTGTATACTCAGAGTACAGTGGTGGAGAAAATAAATTGACTATTTAAATTATTTTTATTGCAGATAATTGTAATGCCTTGATTTTTTATGTGTTTCAAATTACTTGTATCACTTAGGCATCTAATTAACCTATTTAAAGATCCATGTCTTTGTTTTATAACACTTACTTTTTTTTTAAATTTTAAAGTAGTGTTAATTTTTGGTACGCCACTGTAGATTTCCTAACGTAAGAAAATTTACATATTTCTGTTAATTTTCATTGAAGTTGGGTTCATAACGAAAAGGAAAACTTGGAATTTGCATACAATTTTCAACACATACACACACACATATAGACATATAAATATCTACATGTACTTCAAGCAGGCGTCGTTAGAGAAGAGACAAACTTTGCTATATGTAAATTTGGCATGAAAGTTTTCATATAAATACAAGAGAAAACATACATAAAAACAACAACAATTTGTACGTAAAGAACAGCAAAAAGTCGAAAACTATGTCCTAGCAGACACACACACACATACACACACGTTGAGCTTCTTCATCCCATTGCTGCACACTTCAAAGAATACACATCGCCGGATGGAGTGAGTGACTTGGAGAAAGGATAAAATGTATGCTGGTCTCAACGAAAAGTCAGCAAGACATGTTGATGTGAGTGTATGCGTGTATGATATAAATTCAGCAAAAGCCTTTAACATCTAGTAGCAAGTTGAAAAAGCAATGTGCGACGTTCTGTGTACGCTTTTGTGTGTGTGTGTGTGTGTTAGTGTGTAGAAAGGACGAAAGTAGCCTAAAAATAAGTCGTATCTTTGTAATTTTACAAGCGACCCTCATTTTGTTTGGTTCCATATATTATTTCATGCTTTGCTTTTGTTTTTTGTGTTGTTTTTTTTTTTTTCTATTTTTGCATTTGACTTCGTTTTGTTGTGCTCCCCACATTTATGTTACCATAATTTGACTTAACTTAAAGGAAAAAAGGAAACTCGAAATACACACACGCGCACTTGGATGAAGAAGGCGTTTTCAGTAGGCATTGGGTGGCAAGGAATTTGAGAGACTGATAGAGAGAGAGAGAAGATGAGCATATAAAAAATACTTTTTAACCGAATTTCCTGCAGTTTTCGGCCATGATGGGTTCATTTTTCAACACAAACCCGCACAACACACACTCACACAGATACACTCACATACATACATTTAGAAATAATCGGGAGAACAGATACGTTGGGGAGACCTTCGGCTGTCGCATTCTTAGGTTCAAGTCAAATTGTGTTTGACTATGTGTCAGTGTGTGTGTGTATGCGTGTCTATGTTAGGCTTTCTTATGTGGGCCTGAAGCCAAGCAAACTAAACAGCTAATGTTGGCAACTATTTTTGATTGTGAGTGCTTCTGGGAGTGTGTATTATAAAGTGTGTCTAATGTGTGATTGTGTGGAAGTTTTTGGGCAGTTTCATTCGGTCATATTTATTGTTTGCAGATAAATATTCACACAAACACACAAAAGTATGTGAAAAATATAATTGATAAAGTTGTGCCGGTTTGTAAATACGCTCCACAATCATCTTGAAGTAGTGATTCGGTCTTGCAAAAGAGAATATATTTTATTTTAACAAAAATTGGCAAACGAAAAAAATTTGAAGATTTATGTTTATTTGTTTGTTTAGTAAATTTGTGCAAGATGAGTTTGGCCTGTGGGGTCTGTGGGGAATAGGCGGAATATGTGGCATTTTTGGAAAAGATGGACGTTGATCTTGAGTAGTATTAGTGAACGTTCCGTTAGTTGTTGCTGTTGTTATAATTCCAGATGGCCCAATCATTTGATGTAAGAATACCAACATTATTAAACAATTGATATAATATCGAGCAATGGTCCACATTGCAAATGTACCTGTTAAAACCGTTTCTTAATGTTGAATCCTACAATAAAAAATGGAAAAAAAAATGTTGTAAACATTATAAAAAGTAACGGATGACTTAAAAAAAATATTTTATCTTTTTATATCGTTTTCATAAAGTTGAATCGGCCACTTGAATGGGGACTATGATTGTTAAGCAAATGATAAAATATCGCATGATATTTGAAAGTATTTCTCTATTTTTTTTTGATTTTTTTTAAGGTTGAACCATTTCATAAATAAAATTATATTTATTGTTTGCATATAAATATTCACACAAACACACAAAAGTATGCGATTTGTTATTGATAAAGTTGTGCCGGTGTGTAAATACGCTCCACTATCATCTTGAAGTAGTGATTCAGTCTTGCCAAAGAGAATATATTTTATTTTAACAAAAATTGGCAAACGTAGAAAATTTGAAGGTTTATGTTTATTTGTTTGTGCAGTAAATTTGTGCAAGATGAGTTCAGATCGGGGTCGGGGTGGGGACCTTCTGGAATATGCGGAAGATGTGGTATTTTTGGAAAAGGTGGACGTTGATCTTGAGTAGTATTAGTGAACGTTTCGTTAGTTGTTCCTGTTGTTCTAATTCCAGATGGCCCAATCATTTGATGTAAGAATACCAACATTATTAAACAATTGATGGCAATGGTCCACATTGCAAATGTACCTGTTAAGACCTTTTCCTAATGTTGTATCCTACAATAAAAAATGAAAAAAAAAATTCTTATAAATATAATAAACGGATGACTTAAAAAAAAATTTTATTTTTTTAATTTGTAGGCTTAGTAAAATTTAATCTTTTTATGTGGTTGAATCGGCCACTTGTATGGAGACTAAAATAATTGGCCCGTTATAAGTTAATATTTGTTGTCAATTTCGTTTTCTTTGTGGGGCAACGTAGACTAAGACGTTCAATTTGAATTTTGCTTGCAAATAAATTTAATAAGGTCCTGTGTATCTACAATTAACATATATGTACATAACTACTGATGCACAAACTAATATGACCAGTTTTCTTTATTAATGATTGCAGGGTACAATTGTCTATTCTTATTTATACCCAACAAAGTAAGAGGCACACATGTATGTATCTATACATAAATGCTTCTGCATGTGCTAAAAACTTTTAACTTTTTAATTTTGTTGTATGATCGAACATATCGCTATATATGTATTCATGTATGTAATATACATACATAAGTTTTATTCTGAGCCGAAAGCAGCCTAAAGAATATAAAGCACATTTGGTGCTCAAGTTGTAGAAGAAAATACTTGTTCGTGTATGTGTGTGTGTGTGTGAGTGTGTGTTGCCAGCGTGATATGGATTCCCCTTGAACCTTACCAATTATTTTCCAAATGCAGAAATTTTACAAAACTCTCCAAAGTTTTGTTGGTTGTGAGTGACTTTTTCAGTTTCAGTTTATGGGAAAGTTCTCCATTTATCCTTAATTCATCGTCTCCTCTTGAGTTTTTATCATTTGATTTTTTGTTATAATTGATGCTTCAGTTACCAATAGTTATGCAGAGTTCTTGCCGTATTTTGTCTGTGTTATTTATCAAAAATTTGCAAATTAATTGGAAATTTTGTTCATATTTAATATGATTATCACTTTGAAATTAAATTGTAGGAAACTAGTTTGATTTATTTTGTTCACAGAAACAGAGTGGCAGACAGATTCTGAATGCTTGTTAGCATTATTGACGGCACGGGCTTGTGTATTTAATATGGGCGTTCGTTCAGGTCTTGTGGTCAATTTGGTAGTTGTGGGTTAATTCTTTAGACCAGCGTTTAATAAATTCAAAAACAATTTTCCTTGTTAACGACAGTTACTTTAGAGTGAAGCAGCGTTTGAGATCGAATTGAACACATAGGACTTTAAAATAGATACTCGTTATGTGGTGGGACATTATCAATCGAGTAAGTAATCAATTGGGAAGTCATAAACTCACGTTTAGAAAAATTGAGCATTAGTAAATTCTTATATAGTTTTATATTTTTTAGCTTTTTGCCAGTTTAAATTCGATTCTTGTCTGCTTTTATTTTTTATATAATTTTGCTTCTCATAAAAAAAAGTAACAAGGACAATTTTAGCTTTGCATTTTAAATGTCACAACCTTTTACATAATTTCATGTTTCGTACGAAAGAAAAGTCTTTTGTTGTTGACTTTCTGATAAGTGAAAACCCCTTTAGATATTTTTTGCGTTCAAATACGCACAAACTCACATACACATACACATGCACGCTCCCACACGATATTTGTATCCTTTTGTAATTATGTCAAATGCAAGGCTGGCTTTATGTTATTTTTACGCTTCTTTTTGACCCAAGTTTATCTAAACCATTTGTCGAGTGACTCAGATGACTGTGCGCTTCCATAAAAACTGAAACAGAAGAGTTAAACTTGATGTCAAGAACTATGAAATTCAGTCATAAAGGACACTTTTATTTTAGTGACATAGTGCTTGAAGCCTTGCTGGAGCTTGAAAGGGAGTCAAATTAAAGTAGTTCATTGTGCGATGAGACGAAGAAGAGTTTAAGTGCATTTAAAGTATTTTTTATCGCATGCTATAAAAATGTTCACACATTCCGCCATTAACGCACATAAACCAACACACACACAAGCTGACAATCATTTTTTCTTATCAGATCGACGTCTTTATGTTGGCAAATCCCATGTGCTTGCACACATTCTCATCTGCAGATATAAACATGCGAGCATGCAAAATTCCATTAGCATAAAAATGTCATAAATATGAAGCAACGAGAGCGGGCGAAGTAGTAGTAGCAGCATTAGTATGAAAAATAAGAGTGAGAGAGCAGGGGTTGTTCCCTTTTTTGATGACAAAATGGTGGCAGTTTCTTATTAGAAACACGTCTTCTGTTGTGGCAACGACCACAGACTCGGACACGGCCAAATGTTCGGGGGTGAGTTTTTGTTTGTCGCTTGTATTTTAAGAAATAAGAAGAGGAAGAGGACACAGGAGGCGGACATGCTGTAAACGGGTTTTGCTGTTAAGCAACCACGCCTTGTCCTTTTATGTTGTCAGGCAGCATGCCTTTCTACCAATGTATGAGTTTGAGTTTGAGTTTATGCTTCTTCGGTGTGTTTGTGTATGTGCCAAAGTCCTTTCGATACTCCATTGTGCCGTACTGTACACCTCTTTGTATCCTTCATGCCGTTGTTGTTTAGCTCAGTTTGTTAAGATGACGTGTCTCATATAATGGAAAGTTTTCGAATGTAGAGTTTGTTTTTTTTTTCTGTTTTGCTTTCCTTCTTTTAGTAAAAGGATTTTCTCAAAGTAATTTGAATATTGATTTTTGTGTTCTGGGTTGGAAGTAGCATAAGTAAGATGAGTGTTGGTGTGGGGCGTTTTATTAATTATGTTGACTTTGACAAGGGACTCGTATAGAAAAATGTTTAATAAGTTTTCTTACAGCCAGTGGTCGTCGTGGTTGATGGCTTGAGTCTATTTTGCTAGTTAATTGATGTTTGCACATCGCATGCATAATTCTTGTGTGGTTTTCGAGTTTTTAGTTAAAGTTTGTTGAAAAGTGATGTGTGAACGATGTGACATTCTTCAAATTAAAAAAGAGCGATTTCAAATTAAGAAAATCAAACGAACTTGTTTAAGTGGATTAGGTTATATGAAAGAAAAATCGTGAATTTCTTGGGATCCTTTTTCTTTGCTTCTCCTAAGCTTTATTTACCTTTTTAAATAAACTTACACTAGTTTGAAGGTATATATTATTGACTTAAGAAATATTAGGAACATATTCACACAATACACTCACAAATGGACACAAACACTTGGACTAGTCCAACGGGTGTTACAATACAAAACATTAGAACGTTAAAAACATACGAACATAAAATATTTGAACATTCTTGAAAGTTTTTTTTGTCAGACACATAGACTACAAACTTAGAAAAAAATTCTAATAATATTGCAGTCGGCAGTGAACAATGAGTACCTCCTTACGAAACAAACTACTTCATGGGCAAGCCTCAAGTACGCCATCTTCTTCATCAACTCAGGCGTCGTCTGTGTTGGACTTTGGAAAATATTTTGGCATGTGGCAGAACTTTACAAGCTATTTTGCACACCCGCAAGGCAAGCTGAGGTGTTGGTGGGCGTGAGTGACTCGAAATACATTTCCAAATGGGCCATAGGCGTTGGCTTCTTATGACGACACATGAGTTTGGGTGCCATGTCAGGCTATAAATTAGAAGTAAAAGCTTAGAAAAAGAGGCAATGACAAAAAGTATAAATACTTTATGTGTTTTGTGGGCGTTGGGTAGTGCTATGACAGTCTCATTCAATCGTAAAACTTCTTGGAATTTGCAAAACTTGTGGAAGTAGGAGTTAGTACGACATGGTACTATTCACCGTTGCCATTCTCCTGCTACACCATCTCCTTGTGATACTTGACCATAGAACTGCATAAAATTTATAAATGAAAATTCCAACAAGAACATTTTCTATAAAATGACGACGTCGACTTTGCCCTGCCAGCTCAGTTTGTCCTTGCCTGGCACTTCAACCCGAGAAAGTTTTCTTGCCGCTTACAGTCAAATAGATTTGGTATGGGCTCTTAGAGCACCCAAAATAGTTTTCGGAACATGCCATGTATATGTATGTTGTATTTTATATACATATACATACATACATATGTATGCATTCGTTTTAATATTTTGTTTTATTTATATTTTATATACAACTATTATTTACAGATTCATTTCTTCTTCTTTTTCTTTTTCTTCTTCTTGTTTGTGTTATTTGCAATTGCATAAAGTTTTTGCCTTCATGCTAAAATTGCTTTGTACTTTAGCTCTTCGCTTTCCTACACTGACGTAGCCAAATGAGTAAAAGTTCTTCTTAGCTTAACAAATGAGTCAAGTGGCACGCCATGCTTTTGACGCATGTGTGGTGCGTGTGTGAATGAGTCCAAACTTAGTCAGAAATTACATTTTCTCTAGCACAGCGGTGGAACACTAAACTCACTGAATGTTCTTAATTTTCTATTTTATTACACTTAAATTTTATTCAGCATTTTACCAATGTGGAAATATACGTCTCTTCTTTCGTCACTGGTCAAAGACTGACATTTGCTAGACGTGGAAGCCTGTTTCTCAAGATTAAATTCCCACTTTTTGTTCGCTCGCTAAGAATGCTTTTTTGGACCGTTACAGTCATTTCGACAGTCCTGTTTACGCTGCAGCATCCGAAAAAGGCTCCCATGCTCGGCCAACTTGATTGTCCAGTTTTCAAATCATCGTTGCTGTCCTTTAAGAAAAGAGTTAAAAACAGCTTAAAAACTGTGAGAATTTTTCTCAAAAACTGACCCTTGACCGGACGAAAAGACGACAACATAGGTGAAGAAGAAGATGAAGCTGTGCGCATCCTTAAAATGCATGACATTAGGAGGCCTGTGATGCGTGTGAAAAGGGGTTGAAAATTAATTTCGTTTGTTTTCAACGAAATAAAGTATGCAATTAAGAAGTATTTCAATCAAAAAATGTTTAGAAAATGTAATTTAGCTTCCAACTAAACGAAATTTTATATTTTCAGCATAAATGCCAAACATATGACCAAAATCAATTAGCACAATGAACATCATTAATACTAATTATAAGATGTGCTCTGCATTACTCTGATGAAAGGCTGTTGATTAGCATTAAATAGAAAACTAATGCGTCATTACCGAAAATCAGTGCATGGATTTACGTATTCATTCATAATTAGTACATTCATTAATTTTAATAATATTTTTGCGACTCAGATGACCGCAACAGGCAAAAAGCACAAAATATAAAACAAACAGAATGCAAGCAAGAAACATCAAATTTTTTCTGTTTCTTTTATTATTCTTTGTGACCATGAAAAGCGAATATTTTGAAATAAATTTTGCATGAATAAACCTTTGAGCCTAAATGTGATAGCAAAAATCGTATCAAGTATACGACCTCGAGTTATGAGTATATGAGAAGTTTTATTAGCTTTAGCAACATTTAGAAGATGTTCGTGCATGCGTGTTTGAGTAAGTGTTTTGTGGTTATTTGGCGGGCTTATACATTTGCGACTCACAAACTTGAACTTATTCTCACTCTGACTGTGTACTCGTTCTGTTGGCTGATATGTATTTTTCGTACAAAGGATTATTTCGTCTCGACCGAACATGCAATTAATTATAAGCTTAAGGCCTTGGGTCCCTTTCATGTTGCGTGTTACAAGTTGTAGTTGTTGTTCTTCTCTTGTTGTCGGCCAATGTTGCTTGTGCTTAGCCAAACATAAAAAAAAAATATAAATCTAAATAATAGCAAACTATAAAATAGTTGTAAGCACAACAGGCATGTGTAGCCGACAAACTTGAAAGATAATAACCTTAGTTCACATTTACATATGAATTAAGTGAAGTGAAGTGAAGTAAGAGCACATAAGGCATGTAGGCAAAGTGGGTGTAAGCGTATGTGTAACTCTGTGTGTTTGGTGGGTGTTGTTCTATTCAAAAAGAAATATTATTTATACCCAAAAGTTAAAGGCAACATCATTATCTTTTATGTACAGTACACACAACAACAGAAAATTCTCAAACAAAAGAGCCCAAACTATTTCAAATCCCATCGCAACCAACTATAAACAGTAGTGTGTTCTTTTGGGCGTAAGTGCTACGATGTCTTAAAGGCACAATGTATTCAACCCCTAGAAATGACACCCTCTTAATTTAAAATGTTACCCACACCCACGACTATTTGGGTTCTAATATAAAATGCCTTATTCTTAGCTGTTGCCCTGACTGTAGAAAACACCCTTAAATATTTTCTGTGTGTGTGTGTGATGTGTGTATATGTATGTGTGTAAGGCGGGTATCATTAAGTGTATATGTGCGTATTTAGTTTTGAAAAGTTTCTACGCCATCAGCTCAAGACATTAAAACTTATTGCCTATACCTCATCGCCTGCTCTCTTTTAGTCCTTCGCTCAGTGTTTCGAGTTGGATCTTAATGGCAAATCACCACCACTATTCGACGCTTGAGTTGGAGGTATTGATATTTTTGGCACAATGTATTTTGATATTTTAAATTCGATGCGGATTTTTTTAATACCTCATATCTTTTTGGTGCATAAAGGGATTGAAGATATATAAAAATGAAATCTATGATGAATATCAATTTATAATGTATCAAGCACAAGCGAAGCACAATTTTAACAATATTTAAGGCACAATTAATGAGTCCTTTGAGTATTTTAAATGAATAATTTAAAAGAAATTTGAAGAAATTTCATTGCTCTTAAAGTGTTACAGAATACATAAGCAAAGAAGTCGAAAAACATATAACTGCATGAAAGATATGGATCAGATTAAGTCCAGACACATAGAGGCACAAAAGCACATACGTAGGTAGCCAGACACATTCACGCATAATAAATTCAAGAGAAACGCAAGTAAAACACAAAATTTTAATTGAAAACTTTAGTTTAGCAACAAGCTTGGTTTCTTCGTCATTCGTGAGGCGAGTATCTTTGTTTTGTTGGCTACAAATGTGTATGTACAAGAACCACGGTATGCCACGCCAGACAATGAAGCTGAATTAAAACAAGAAATTCAGTTATTCACCATCGCAACAACACTGCCAACTTATATGTTATATCCTTGAACATAAAAGTGTCTAGTCTTTGCATATGAACGTACGTATAAGCAACGATGTCAGGCCAGACACTTGCAGTAACTTCTTCGTCTTGCGCAGCAAAGGAGTGAAGCGTTTTTAATGTGTGTTCTTTGAAATGTTCTATTATTTGCCGTCTGCTTTTGCCGTCCATACATGCGTCTGCTCATGTAGACAATAGTCTAATTGTCTTTGGTTTGTTTAAATATTTACAATCATATGCCATAGCAACACACGACAGTACTTTTCTTCTATTTTGAATAATGCATTGCATCTCTTTCGCTTTTGTTTATATCTTTCTGTTATATGTTGTGGAGTCGACGAAGATACTTGTACATAACCGAAATTTACTTTGTATTGTGTCATGTCGGTGTCATGTCTTTGCAAAGTTTCTATTCAAAAAATCTGTCTTTTGTTTATTTGTCTTTCTATTGTCTGAAATTGAAAATTGATTTTTGAATTTATTCATTTCTGTATTTAGTTGTTTCAAAAACTCAGCGTGCACATACAATCAAATAGTATATCCGTTGAATATGAAACTAAAATGCCCAACTGCAGGCTTAATTTTGCCTTGTGCTTGACATCCACTTCCACTTCCGTTACGACTTCCGTTTGCGGCTGGCGAGTGGAGAGTGCAAGTCGCTGGCATAAGTCTTCTTTTACTCGTTGCGCCTTTTCGTTCAATCGTCGTTGTCCTCATAAGTTATGCCTCATCATTCTGTATCCTTCATCATAGCTTGCATGTTGCATTCAGACACTTTTGCTATGCTACTCGCTTCAGCTTCGTACCATTCACGCCACAGCTTCGGCTCGTTCGTTGATGCGTTCATCAACATAAATTTTATGCATTTTAGATGAGTTTTGTCAGCTTCCTTCCCTTCTGATTTTTCCTTCTTGTTGGTTGGTGTTGGCGTTATTGCCATTGTTGTTGTTGTCGTTGTTAGAAAAATTTGTATTTTGGTGTTATTTTTATACAACTTGATGAAAATTTTCAACATCAACATCAAGTTTGTGCAAATGTCAATGGTTGATGTAAAAATTTGCTTTGCTCAGTAGCGGCTTGAAGTTGAATTAAAACGAAGTTTAGTTTATTATGTGCTGTGCTAAAAGTATCGAAACATTTAATTTTCATTGATTGCTTTTTAGATTTTAGTGCAAAAATATATTTCGAATTCGAGAGTAACAGTTATCAATAGAGCCGGGCACATCCGAGTGCCATCCAAACCAGCAGTCAATCCAAAGCCTTTTCAAACCAGGGACCGTAAATAATGATTATTTTTGTTTTTTAAAGTAAAAAAATCACACACTTAGAATAAACCTTATATGAAATGAATTACAACAAAATTAATCTATTTAGACGAACTATCCGTTTCCCCCATGATTCTTAAATTTATGATTTCACACGATTTATTAAAACTTTGACCATAATCATAATTATTGAGCAAAAAAAAACAAAACTCAAAAACAAAAATTATTTATGTTTTTATTTTTTTCGCTCAAAATAATTTATTAAATTACTTAAAAATAATCATTATTATTGAAGAAAACGTTAAAAGTCAAAACATAATCATTGACAAGCAATTTTTTGCAATATTACTTATACTGATTACGGTCCCTGATCCAAACACATATAAATTTGTAATCAGAAATCAATTACATTATTTAAGTACATATGTATGTAAAAAACAAGCAACTTTGAAAGTATCCGAAATTCGCTACTGTCGCCATTTTGCGAATTCATCAACTTTTCAGCACTTTTACTAATTTCAGCAGTTAACTTCCTTTGGTTTTTATAGTTAACTTTTGCCAAAATGGAAAAATTTTGCGTTACAATGATGCTCCTTCTCTCTCTCGCTTGCATATTTATATGTATGTGAGAAGGAACTTTTGTAGGGTTGATGTCATGCTTGTTGCCGGGTGGTAATGGTAATGATGCAACATGCAACTTGATGGCATGAAAAAGAATTGCTCAAGCTGAACTGCGCAGATGAAATTTCAACTCCCAAGTTCAATAAAAGTTTCTTACTCGTTTTCATCGTTTTTGTCGTTTTGCTGTTACTTAGCATTGTTGTTGTTAATGTTGCTGTTGTTATTGTTGTTGTTGTTGTTACTGCTGTTGCAACTTTATTTGCATGCAGGCTATTTGCAAATTGTTGTTCTGGTTGCTGATGATGCAAGGACTTGAGTGTGCAAATTATATAAAGTGGAACATGGCTGCCGACATACTCACACTCACACACACTGGCAAATGTACCATATACGATCGAGCACAAGCTAAGGACAAGTTAAATTGCATAGAGAAGAATGAATGAATGAGCAAACTTTAGTTTTTCTTAATTTATTTTGCAATAGTGGCCAAACACTTTGTAAATTTAATATTTCTTTTTTTTTTTCTATTTTTCTATAAAATTCTAATTACTATGCTGAAGCAACGTGCATGTCGAATGTGAAAGAGTCGCAAGGCAAGACAAGGCACAACTGGCAAAGTTAATAAAACAAAAAATGAGTTATGTGCCTTGAGGATGTTATACTGGCAACTTGGGCCACAATTTTCCGATTTATTGGTTGGCTACAGTTCGATGGTTTTTGCCGGTGTGTTGTTGCACCGTGCGCTGCTGTGCGGAGGCACGTGTGCTTGCAACACGGTTGTTGGCTAAATAAATAAATTTGTTTGTGTGTTGCCAACGCTTTTGCATTTGCGTCGCCATAAATATTAAATTTGATACTTTATGTGCGCTTTTAATGCACCGTCCTTTGTCGATGGAGCTCCTTGGAATAACACGTTTTTTGAACTTGTAAAATATTCTACGCTGGCAATTGGCCATCAACGGCGGCTTTGGTGCTGTTTGGCCACATCCTTGCCGTTGTTAGTTCTGAATAAGCTTCATTTGCTTTATATTTGCATAATAAACTTTCGACTTGGCTTCATGTAGATGAAACTTGATGTTATGTGTATGGCACACGGCACTGCTTTGGCTTACGTAAAAAGCGCTCATCGCGCTTTGCGTGAGTCGCGCACCATGCTAAAAAAGTGCAGTGTGTGTGAGTGTGTGTGCAGCATGAGTTATGCGCATAACATTTAAAACACGTGAGTTGCAAGTTACGTTGCCATGTGCGCTGATAAAGTCGGAGGCAACACGTGAAACGTGCTCTTCATATTTATTAGCGACTAATTGCTGACTATTTAGGCTTGAAATAGAGACTATGCACAGGAAGCTGTCTTACTCAGACACTGGTAGTGATGTGTGTATAAATATTTTCGGATATAATATTGAAGTTGTATACTTTTACTGGTAAATTTGAAAGCAAATTAATATACATTTATTTATTTTAATAGATTTAAATAGATAATAAAAGTATTTGAAGGATTAACATTTATATTGATAAAGTCTGTCACCAAAGGCACATTTTTTCATCAAAGCGAACAAAAATCTTAATTTAATTTTGTTTGATAAAATATAAGATAAATTTTTAGATAAATACACAAGCGCGGTGTTGAATTCGATGAACCATCACAATGCCTCATTCACTTGGCCAAAAGCATCCGCTGATCGAGGGTCCGAGGAACTGTATCTTTGCTTTGGCAAAGCTGGCGGCGTGTTGGGACTCATATAATAATTATTTGGCATGTTTTGGTGATTTGAAGAATATTTTTTATATACGTGTTTGGGTATTTCGTAACCATCATCCTCATAGGCAAGATTTGAAAATACTTCACTTCGGTTGGGCAACGACTTGAACTCCGGCGTATAAGCATTTGTGTGCACCGCGGCCAGCTGAGTTTGATCTCTGCAAATGTGAAATGAGTTTACGTGAACTGACAATTTCAGTTGGCATTATTTACCTCTTCCGCTTGAGTGACTCCGAGAAGCGTCGTTTTTTCATTGACGTACTTTTTGAATGGGTGTATTCGGCGTCTGAAATTGTTGTTATGTAGCCAGTTTTATTAGATTTCCTAACGATGAAGACGTTCTTTGAGCCCTCCAACAAGTCGGGATAGCTGCTTATGCTCAGATATGCAATCACTGCGCCAACCAAAGCTGAAATACTAAAAATCAAACAAAGTATGCCGATTGTGAACTCTTGCACTTCAATTGATCCATCAGCGTCCTGTTTCACTGTCGAGTCTGATTCTTCATCATCATCATCATCATCACCATTCTGAAAATAATCTGCCATATTTTGTCTTATGGCAGGTACATGCAATGCTTGACAGTTGAGTGGTGAAATCGTTTCTTTTTTATTGTCCAACATGCAAAATGTGTAAGTCGTATTCGACTTCAGATTATCGATTATTAAGTACGGCGGCTTGTAGGCCATGCACTTGTGCTCTGGCAACTCCCTTGTTTTGCTGTCACTTTGGTACTCTTCGTCGGAATCTTCACTAAACCATATAATATTTATTGTGTCGGTTGATGTTTCAGTAAACTGATCAATGCTGGCATGCAGTGTGTGGTTGATGAAGAGCATCAAATTTAATTCATAAGCTGGTATATCGACGCCAAGACAGTCAACACCGCAGCAGGGGTGTGGACATTGACGAACAGGTTCTGTGTTCACCTCTTTAATATCGAAAGGCTTACCTCTGGCAAAACAAAAATAAAAAGATTCCAGCAATAGCTAAGTTATTAACTTTAAAATCTTACTTCGTATTATCTTTTTGTAAAACAAAGCCGTTTGTAACTGTTTCAATGTCTTTGTATTCCACATTTATTTTCCATCCCGTTCGCTCGTCAATGCGTGCTTCATTGTACCCGACATATAAATTTGCGCCCTCATCTATGTCGTTGTCGGATTGATGCACTGCCATATAGAGCACAATGCCGATGACGCACAAGCCAAGTGTTAAAAGCATACAAGCGATTGTTTGTATGCAACTATCGCTGATAAGTCGACTCCAGCCATATTTGGCTCTGTAAATAATCGTTAATTAATTGAAATTATTTCTGCTTTATCTATTTAGATTCAATAGTACCTGTCAGGCACACCGCTTCTGTCAGTTAGCTTGCAGTTTTGTTGCCGTGTCATTCTCCTGCCGATAGTTGTGCTTTACTAAACCGTATCGCCATTTAATAGCAGTAATTATAACTCGATCTGATTCGCTTTTTTATCTTTCTGGATAATAGGTGTTGATAAGAGACAAATGCTAATATACCCTACATTATTACATTCTAGGCTATTTGTAGCAAGGAATAATGCTTACTAATAGTTAGGTATATACATATGTATGTATGTATGTATATATGTATATTTCTTTAAATTAACTTTTTTTTTACTTGCCATTTTTCTATTTCCGAAATTAATGTTTTATAGCCTGATAGCTGATTAACGTCAAATTAAATATAATTTAAAAAAAAAGACTTTTGTTTTTCTTCGGTATCTACGGGAAGCTGTACGCCTTTAGCGGCATGGATAATCGTTTCTTGGTGGACAGATGGTGTTCTTCGGAATCTAAGTCTCTGACCACACATGGCTGTGAGTAGGGGCATAGCTAGCATGGTGCAAATAAATTTTCCCCATCGGTTCGGAGACTAAAACACACTGCGTGTTTACCTCTATATATAATATGAGTTTTTGTTTTATATTTTTCTCCTTATTTAAATTATTATATTTTAATTACTTATATATTACCCGCTATATTTTATTATTAATTATTCTGTTTGTGTTCATATACGTACATATACTTATTATACCCTGCACATACAGTGTGTCAGGGTATATTAAGTTTGTTTGAACGAAATGTATGTAACGCACAGAAGGAAGGGAGGGGGACCCCATAAACTATATATATTCTTGATCAGGACGACAAGAGAAATTGATTGAGCCATGTCCGTCCGTCTGTCCGTCCGTCCGTCTGTCCGTCCGTCTGTCCGTCCGTCTGTATTCACCAATGTATCTCGGAAACTGTAAGAGCTAGAGACTTGAAATTTGGAGGGTAGACTCGTGATGCTTGGCAGCAGATCAAGTTTATTTTTTTTTTGTGCCACGCCCACTCCTTCCCGCCCATCCAGCCCTTACCACTTTTTTAAATCGCTATAACTCAAACATCCAAAGAGATAGAAACATGAAAGTCGGTATGTAGACTCAGTATGAGTGGCTCTACAAAACTGCATACCACAAAATCCCCCCCTCATTTTCATTTTCCCTCCCCTAGTAATTTTCTCTAAATTGCTATATCTCCAAAATTAACAAAGGAATGAACCTGAAATTTTGTATACAAGCTCAGTGATAATACATCTTAAAAACTGCATACCACAAATTTCCCCTCTCTTTGATGGCTACCCCTCAGAGACCTACAAACTTAAATTTTTCGTAAAATCCACATTTTTTGACCGATTTTCCTTGTATTTTGAACACTATTTGAAAAGGCGACGTCAGATCAATATGTTTTTGTAGATTGAGGGTGTGACACCGCCTACCATGTGTGCAGGGTATTATATTGTCGAGTATACTCGACTATACCGCCCTTACTGGTTTTTTAATTAATATTATTTTTAAATTATAACTATAATCAACTAAACTTAAGTTATTATCTAACAGTTCATTGTTATGAAATCGAATAAATAAATAAAAATATTATTTATATTACATACATATGGACACCAAACGCCAGAAGTAAACGATGTTATTAACTTAAATAATTTTTAAACGAGAAATCTGTTAATAGTTATCTCTTCCTGAACGAGCAGTTAACTTGCATGTTCATAGAAGCGCATGTCAAAAATGTACCTTTTGACAAAAAATTTATTTCTACATACTATGAATAATAGTAACAAAAATTATAAAAATTATAATAATAACAAAAAGTTGAAAAAAAAACTCTACTTCTGACATTGTTCATTTAAACATTGTTCAAATATTTGGTCTGTAACAAGTTTAATATACCTTCATATCCCATATATGTGAGCAAATAGGTAAGGAGATTTGACGGCACAGTACTATTTAGACCTCACTCTTGATATATCTTTGGCATAAAGTTTTCAATTATTTTTATGTTACACTTGCCTGCTGTTTTGACACAAAAAGTCAACCTGTGTGCATGCACTTAAAGGCTTGTTATGGCTCGGTTTTCTCGCCTTGCTGAACAATCCAATTGGTTTTATTCTCACACTTTGGAATGTCGTTTGATTTGTACAGAATGATTCAACGGTCGGTCAGTCACCTTTCAATTTAACTACGATTTTTATAAAATGTTGCTGAGATGTTTGACAGCAGGAAGATGCGTGGATGCGTCATTATGCACACGAATTTATCATCTTTTACAGAATTTTCTCACAAGTTTTATAAAAGGAAACTGGTCAGCCAGTTATCCCGGCGGTGTTAAGTCACTGAAAACGGGTTGTCGCTGTTCTTGGCTATTTTTGCATTAGAGGATGCTTCATGCAATTTAACCCGTAAGGGTAAAAATAACAAAAAAAAAAAAAAACTCGTTCGTGTTGCTTTTTGTGGATGCTGTGATGTTTTTAATTTTCATTGCATTTTAAGGGTGAATGTCCGATTTGTTTGATTATTTAAATAAAAGTAATAATATGAAAAAATATAAAATTAACATTTTATTTATTTTTTTTTGTATAAGATAAATAAAAAGTCGAGGTTTTCACATTCAAGAAAGTTTAACGCACAAAACGGATGCAAAAACATTTAAAAAATTTACTTTTTTCTTTTAAATTGTTTACAAAGAAAAGTTAACTGTAAATGATTTACGCAACATTTTCTTATAAATCTATCTATTTTGAATATAAATAAAAAATAAAAATTTTGGAGCAATCTTCGAAATATATTGTTTATTTTAATTTATGTTAACTTATTTAGAATAATAGTTCTTAAAATTTTTTTTAAATCATTAATAAATGCAAATACTGTTTGCATCTCGTTAGGTGCATATATTTTCGTTGATTTGCATGGGCAATTTTGGAAAAACTACAAATTACCGAAGTAAAATTCGTGTTTCAGATACGACAGATCAAAACAGAACCAGAATCTGTCCAAAAAATACTGAAACACAGGACAGCCGTGCTTACGTAAAATTTGTCCATCCTTTCCTTTGTATTTTGTTCCTTTCTTTTGTTTCTCTTGTTTAAAGTACTCTCAAGTATCAATTTTCAGCAGTTTTTGAATTTTAAATTGTAAATAACAAATAAAATCAAAAGTACAGCAGAAACTCAATTATCCAGACATCGATTTTATGAATACCCCCGGTTTCAATTGATCTGGATAATCGAGTTTCTACTTTGCAATGTTTTGAATTGAGGTTTGAAGCTCGGGTCGACCTAACGGTTGAAAACTGACAAGCAAAGTTTGATTACTTGCCAAAAGATGGCGCTGAGAATATGTCGGCAAGACAGTTTATCCGTACAAAGGCAACACGGAAGGCACACATATTACCGACATTAGGTACGGTTATTTCCAGAAAATTAACCCCTAAACAATTTACGGATAAAAATATTCTCTTAACTCTTTGAGCTACGGTGGTTAGTTTATTAACCACTTATTTAAAACTATTTATGCTATTAAAGTCATTTGTTGAACGTAAAATTGACAAATATAAAAAAATAAGAAATAAAAATATATCAAAAAAGATTTTTTTTCATAATTAAACCATAATCAAACTAAATACTCAGTTGTTTTATTTATAAAGTCATCATATAAAGAGCGTGGTTGAAAGAGTTAAATGTTTTTTTATTTGTAAAACAATTTCCGTATGCGTTCATAAAAAACGGAGCTTACATAAGAGAAACTAAATTTCAATTGCGATCTTAGTTGTCAATCGCATAAAGTAATAATAATTTTAAGTAAAAATATCGCGTTTTGAATACAACAAATTTTGTTTTATTGTTTACAGTTATAATCGTTAAAATTTGTTTATATTATACATTATCTAAGAAACTAGTCTATACGGTGTAAGTTTTTTGGACAAATAAAGTATCAAATACCGTATCGAATGTTTTTTTATTTATTTTATTTGTAGAGATTCTGAGTCGTATTTACTAATTAGGCTAGATGAATGATGGCTATTGGTTTAATTTGGTTTCTCAATCCCTGAGCTATCTTAATTCGCAATTGTTTTTTAAGCATGAGATACTGAAATCCTAAACTAAATTAAATTGAATGTTTAATACGGAAATGAAAATAAGTCAATTTTAAGTCCAAGGGTTATTAAGCTTCACAATGACTACGCGAACCATTTTTACATACAAGACATTCTCATTTCACCTAGCAACATTCAATTAAAATTTACCCTAACCTCTGCTACCTACAAATGAAATACAAGGAAAAAACTCACTCAGAGAATCCTTCTAGTCAAGCCAACCTAACCCCACAGACACTCAACTACTCGAATGGCAACGAAGGCCGACTGCAGGAGTCGCCTGTGCAATCTTATTGGCGAAGGAAACTTATGGCAAGACGACCTCAGCCAAAGAGCGAGCTGCAAAAGACATAAGCCAAAGGTGGAGGAAGAAAGGACGAATAAAATAAATACATACAAAGGGCAGGAAGGAAACGAAGCGAATAACATTTTTTAAATAGAAAAAGGGCGGAGCACATTTAAATGCCACGACTTCGTTGAAGGTTTTTTGCTTTTCTACTAATTTTATTTGTTTTATTTTTTTTTTTTACGAAATTGCTGAAGGAAAGGAGCGTAGTAAAAACCAATAAGACGACAAGAAGCTATACGGCGAGAATAAAAAGCAAAAAAAATTCTGTTAAAGGAAAAAAACATAGTATGCTGCATACTTGAGTAGAGGACATGAGCTGAACAGAGAAATCTCGTTAAATAAGGGGTTAAAAAAGATGTAGGTGAAAGAGAAAACGGAAAATTATCAAACAAAAACAAATATTTTAATGGCAAACGTCGACCCCGACTGCTAAGAAAAAAAAGGAAACTGAAAAAATAGAAAAATAAAGTGCGAGTTCATGACAAGGACAACGAAGACAAAGTAACGAAAGGATATGCAGTTAAGCGAATCTGATGTGGATGGAATGAAGTCTGGGGTTTTAGATACATTTATTAATATTATAGCTACAGGCTACGTATGCAAATAGCATTAAAAGAGCTGGATAAAAAAAACAGGAAAGAAATTTCACTTGATTTGCTAAAAAATGCAAAAGCAAAATAAGAAAAAAAGAACAGGAAAAGCAAAACAGATGAAGTAAAAAATGCAAAACATAAGCAAGAAAATCAGGAAGCGAAGCCTGTGCCGAATTTGTGCACAATCAGTAAATGTCGGAAACAGGCAGTTATGCGAGCATGATGATATGCCAGGACACACACACGTACACACTCACAGACCGTGGCACTTATGACGATGTAAAGCAGATGCCAGTGGAATACTTTGGCTAGCAAAATTGTTTGTATGTCCGATAGTCTGCCAGTTGAGAGCTTCGAAGGCAACTCAATCGTGAATCCTTATACGTGCCTATGCCTTTATGTGCATACGTGTGAGTTTGTCTGTATGTATGTGTAAGTATCTTATAGCTGACAGCTATGAACACCAAAGTGAGGCAACTTTAGCTTACATTTGAAGTGTCTGAGGCCTCAATTGCTTTACTGGCTTTTCGACTCTGGTATAAACGAGCAACGGCGACAATACTGTGACCCAAGTCGTTTTCCTGCTGCATCTGCATCTGCTGCTGTTTGCCAATTTGCCTGGCTCACCATTCTTTACCACCACACTTTGCCGCCTGTGTGTATTTTATCTGCTGCTTTAACGATCAATTCAATGTAATGATGGCTCCCCAATGCATGAGGTAAAGATATTTACTTGCCGCACAGTCGCCTCAGAGTCAAGTGAATTGCCTGCCTGCTGCCAGTCCACTGCAATGACTTCAACTTCAGCTTCGACTCCGACTCCGGTATCTTTTTATGTTGTCGGCGTCTGTAGACAGACTTAAGGGGACGATTTTAATTTGCATTCATTTGCTTTTGGTCAGCATTGCTTTATTTTTGCTTCTTTACATTTTCGTTCGTTGTTTTGCACTTTCTTGTGTATTTTATATATGTACATGCATGCCAACAGTTTTGTTTTACTTTTGGTCACTGCCTATATTTAATCGTTTTTACAAATTTTCTTTAATTTTTTTTTTCATGATTTTTTGTATTTTTTTTTCTTTGGTGTCGTTTGTTGTCTGTGTTGAAAATTGTTAAGTCGGCCATAAATTTGACTTGGCTTGTGTGCTTTTCTGTTGTCTTCCTGTTTATCTTTATCTGTCTGTTTTTGAGTGTGGCTTTGTTGTGAGCGTAAAGAAATGCTTTTCCGAAGCTGTCTCAGAGGTGAAATTATTTTTGGCTTCTGCGTGTGTGTGTATGTCATTTAAACGTAAATGTTTTCACCCTGTGGCGAAGTTATATAGTTTTAGTGAAAATTATTTTTTGCGCAGATCTGAAAGTTAAACTTTTAAAGTTCTTTCTTTACAATTTGCGGCCGTCAACGTTTTGTTTTTGATTCAGAGTAAGTGTTGAAATATTTAAAGTCAAGGCCGATTTTGATTGATTTTTTCGAACTCATGGGATTCTAGTTTAATGTTATCAGAGTCGCAAAGCTTCCTTTCCCTTTTTCGCCAAACACTGTTCATAAATCTAATCCCAAGCGGCGATTTCTACTTAGATTATGATGGTACAAAAACGATAACAACATTTTTCAAAAGCGATTTAAAGTCCTTGGAGGAATTGTTTTGGTAAACAAAAAAATAACTTTCTTAACTTTGAAAAATCAATCAGTTAATCAAAATTAATTGGACCCACGACCAAGCGACTGCTTGCTTTTTTTCTGGCTTCAAAGTATAAGTAAATTAATTTTAATACTTCTTCCACATGCATTATTTAAATGTCCTTTTTGCTCAAACTTAATACTAACAACCACTTAAAATAAATTTAGGCGACGCCATTTTCTTTTCAACTCCAAGCCAAGCCAAGCAAGCTAGCAACCAACCAGCAACGAACAAGGACGATGAAAAGAATTGGCACACACAGACACAGACACACACTCATACAGTTAAGAATATGCGGATGAGGACAAAGTTTTCGAACTGTGTTCGTCTGTCTTCTTGGTCCGGCACAACACGGCACGGACATGTCCTTTAATGCATGCAACCCTCTTTTTCGCATAGAAGAAATGAAATCACCAAGGATACGTGCGGCTTGAAATTACTTTTATGTGTTATGCTGCTGCTTGCTTGCTTGCTTTGCCTGTGTCGTTATCTTTACGATATTTTATTTTTTTTATGCAAACTCTTTTACACAAAATATACACAATGCAAACATCTACACACATATACATATATAAATATATATATATATATAAATGTATATTAGTATATGTGTATATTTTTTGTGTGCTATTTTTGTAGTGAAGCGTTGTGGGTTGAGCGCTCGTTGTTGGTCGGCGGCGAGGTGCATGTGCAGGTGGGTGGCAATGTAAAGAATTAGTTTTCAGCTGCTGCTGCGGCAAACGTCAAGTACAGTTTCGTATTCTTTTGCTTAAGCATAACGAATGTCCTTTTTCCATTTGCCATCCACACTACTCAGCGCTCACAGCTCTCTCTCTCTTGCGCTCGACTCTACCTTGGCCCACCGAGGGAATAAGGACATGGCTAGTTGATATGCCTGGAGCTCTGTGTAGAAATACTCAGACCGACCGACCGAGCAACCCCCACGCCGCCGACGCCATTTTTAGCAGAAAAGTAATTTTTTACTGTTAGTTAAATAAATGCGCTCAGCTTCGTACATTTGCCCATTCGAGAGACTCCATCACATGCTACATACCTCCTCGACTTCAGCTATTGCTTTTGGTTCTACAGAGTCTTCTTCGTTTTTTATGTTCTTGTTCTTGTGCCAGAAGCAGAAGTTCACTTTTATTATTTTTTTACGATTTATTTTTTATGCAAACCAAAGTTTTTCGTTTTATTTTATTTTACATTATATCCTTTTGAGTATATTTCTTCAGGGAGCGTCGTTTGTGTGCTTCTTCCTATATGTGTGTGTGTGTGTGTGTCAGAAAAATCTTTGCTTGAAAAACATGTGTGTGTGTGTGTGTTTGTGTGTGGCTTACACATTGCCAGCTGATGTCTCCTATGCTCATCGTTCACGACGCGTCTGTGCTCTACAAGCTACATTTCCTGCCTGGTGTCTTGTGCATTGAAACCCCATTCTGGTGTGGTTGGCAGCAAGATAAAAAATTAGTTTGGAAAACAAGATGAATGCCTTTTGCTGATTAAAATTGCAAAAAGCAGAAAAAGAAAAAAAAATAATAATAATGAAGGGTTTTAGCGTGTGGTACGTTGGGGAGTGTGATGAACAGCAAAGAATTTGAATTACTCATATGGCGCTTTTTCCCCTGCACACCCCCTTGAGCATTGTTGGCACAGAGGGTGGTCAGCCTGTCAGGCAAGCCGACAGAAATTGTGCACTGATGAAATAATGAACGTCATTTTGCTTTCTTGGTTATTTATTTTTTATATTTTGTTTTGCCATTTTTCACATTTTGCTCAATTTATTTTTTTAAATTTATTTTTACTCATAACTTATTTGGTATTTGCAAGCTACTTAAATTTAATATTTATCTTTGGACGATTTAAGCGTTGAAGTACTCATGACTGGCGCTGTAAAGAAAGAAGAAATTTCATTATTGAAACAAAGTTTTGAATTATATGCAACAAATGTTCTATAAAACATATTTGTATTCATTTATTATTTGCATTATGTGTTTATTATTAGACAATTTGAAAAGTGAAAGTGCGTTGTGTGACATTCTGCCCGGCATCTCCGTATTCCAGCTGTCATAGCAACCACATACAACACGCATCCAATAATGGTTTTAGTAGCCAAATTTTGCGCCTTCTCTGTTTCGCCATTCGACAATTACAAATAATAATAAATTTATTATTTGCAATGCTCAATGCGTGAATTTTGATTATGTTACACACACACACACACACACTCACTGCCTGTAGCAGTGTACCGCAGGACCGCATTCAATAGCAAAAGAACATTTCCACACAATATTGAAAGCTTCGATTTTAATTGCTGCTGCAAAATATTGCACAACTCTGAGGTGGTTAGACAAATACTTTCGTTCACGTATTGTTCCACGCCTGTTGATCTCTCACATCCAAGTGCGGTCTACAATGGCGCACACACGACAGTCAATAACAATTTCATTTGCCAATTCATCGATTTTCCTTTTAATTTTAGTTACTTTATATGAAATCAGAACATTTATGCTTGTAAAAAATTTGTTTAAAATACGTGAAATATTTGGTGTGCTTTCAACTAAAAATTGTGATTTATTTCAATGTTTGTTAAGAGATAAATGTTCCAATAAATGTTGATTTCGGTTGTGTCGGAGAGTGTTTTATTCGAAAACGCTTTCAAAAAGGTAATGGAAACACACGAAGTTATAGTCTGGGCACCTCACCAGCAAGCAGTCGTATTGAGGTAAGCAAAGGATCGCAGCCTGCAGAGATGGCAGCAAAGATGGGATAACGGTGTGATAACAAAAGGTCATTGAACCTATAGGCTATGGAAAACTGTCAGTCCCAATACTATTGAATTACCAAATATGTTTTCAATATGTGATATTTTCAATGTCAAAGACCAACTGTTGCTGGATTTCCCTTACCGTTGACCTCTTGCTCTCACAAAATCACTGAACAATGTCCAATCAAGTCATTATCACGGTAACCTTCACCGAATGCATTCGCTTAAATGTTTAATATTAAAGCAATTAATATTCCAATACATTTTTTTTTTTTAATTTACGCACTGTATTTTTTTATATTTCGGTATTTTTTTACTTTTATTGCGTAAATCATTTTTTATTGGTTTTTCTTGTTGTTTTTTTGTTTTGTTTTATATTTCGGCGTTGGCGGCAGCAGCGGCTTTGTGCACTTTCACTTTCATTTGCCACCATACAAGGACAAAAGCATACGAACATACGCACACGCGTATAAAAATGACCAAAAAATAATACAAAAAAAAAAAGACAAACGAAAATAAAGCAAAACAGCGCCAAAAAAAAAAAAAAAACAATAAAGTGAAAAAAAAAAAATCGCTCGAGGTCACATGCAGTTCCCACTTACCCAAGCGTTGCCCGGCACGGAGGACAGTTGTTTTACGCAACTTATTAATGCAGTGTTGCCGCTGATATTGATGAAATGCACACGCAGGCACGCATACACGCACGCTTTTTAAATGCAACTGCAACGACAAAAACAACATTGTTAATAAAAATGCGTGCCCTACCGCAGTTGGCGTCGATGACTGATATTTTGCATTATTTTATTTTTTTATTTTTTGTGTATTGTTGTTTGGACCTGTTAATAACTTTTTTTTCTCTCTTTCCAATTCATTTTTATTTTTCACTTTTCGGGAACAATAAAAAGAACAAAAATTGTTAAAATAAAAATTGCATATTATGTAAAATGGGCGCCGTTGTTTGTTTGGATGTTTGTGTGTGTGTGTGTGTGTGTGTAAAAATAAAAATTAAAAAATTATTCTAGGTGAAGGACATTCCAACATGGCGAAACATGGTGTATGTGTATTTTCATGAGCTGCAAGTGAATAAAAGAGAGAGAGCGTCAGATAGAGAGAATGTGTGTCTGATTGTTGATGATGTTGTTGTTGTTGTTGTTGTCGTCATTGAAATACATCATCATAGTTGCCGGTTTGCTGTAAACATATTTGACTGTGTGTCTCTGGACGCACACACACACACACATACATGTCTGATGACACCGATGTTGTCGCGGCCGCTTTCATTAAGTGCAATAAACTGCGAATGAAAATAAAAATTAAGTTTTTCATTTTTATTGCATACTTTTCGGCGTGGATTTACTGCGTTGGGTTCTTTTTCAGCAGTTTTGGAGTTTTATTTTTTGGCAACTCCGTTGTCTCTCTCTCTCTCTCTCTCTCTACGTCACTATATGTGTGTGTGTATATGTGGCTGTTGATGATGGCCGCGAGTTGGTTAATGCGGCTCATACACGTAATTGGCATTAAATTAAATGCCGTAACATTCACAAAAAAGAGGCGCAGAACTGACGTGCTTTCATATGGTATATTTCTGTGTGTCGATGTGTTGTCCTTGCCACTGTGTCTCGTCGTTGTCTGCTGACGTTTGTTGCAGTTGCTTTCCCTCTGTTTTTTTTCTGTTTTTTCTTTTCCTTTTTTTTTTTGCATCCTGTTGCATCGCCAACTGTCAGCTGCTTATGATAATTGGCATACCGTATCATGTTGATGGTTGGTGGTGCACCCTTTGCAATTCTTCACACTTATTTTTGTTTTTTTAAGTCGTTGACATTGTCAATGTCATTGTTCTGATTGACTTTATCCGATATGCTTTATTTTTTGTTGTTTATTTTGCATACCATTTTTATTCATTTGAAATTGAATTTTTTACTTTTGTTTCGGTAATAATTTGTTGTTGTGTGTTGTGTTTAACCATAATGGAAATATCAGCTGTTTGAAAGGTCAATTTAATAATGAATGAAACTGATGTAACGTGTTTATTAGGTGTTGTAACTTAATAAACTCCATGGAAAAGTATAATTAAATTTTTCTTTTTTTTTATAAGTTTGTTTGTTAAATTATATTCAGGAACTGAGCAAATGAGGGTAATATAGGTTATATTAGTCTTGTGTATTTATCATTGAACCAAATCAAAATGAGTAGACAACTCGATGTAATCATTTCCGTTCTGAATTAAGAAAATAGGATAATGAGATTTAGTAATAAGCGCGGCATCAATTATTATTTATTCTTTTTGAGCTCAATTTGATATCTATATTATTCTAACCGTTTTCATACAATCGTTGTCGTTTCACATACAATTATTCATATAACAATTTAAAAAAAATTGCTAATTATGATATTAACATTAAGTGATAAGACAATGAAATGCGTCAATTGTCCTCTCGACGGTTTTCTCATCGTAAAATTATTATCAATGTATTTTCTTAAGTTTAAGCCAACATAATCTTCATATTAAATATTCTATTGTATCATATTCCTTCTTTGTTTATCAGAGTTATTAGTCGTTTCAATGTTGTTCGACCTTATAGCGTATATCATTATGTAGAAGAGTAAAGTAAAACTCATTTTGTGGTAACTTACATTATTATTTCTGACAATTACTAATGGATACATCATCATTCAACTTTATCTCAGAAAAAGTGACGGTTGATTAGTGAGCATTTTTGTGAGAGTAAAATTCAAATAGGAGTAGATACATGGCATTCATATTAAAAAGTATATTTTCAAATTTTTTTAATGGCAACGCATTCATTATATCGGAAAATTAATTTGACGTTTGGGGAAAAGGCGATTTTTCCTTTTGTTTTTCATTTTTCATTTTAATGAATTTCAATATTGTTGTTATTTTACTTTCACATCATGTTATTGTTGTTGTTTACGTTGGCTTTGCCGTTGACTGCTCGTGTGCGTGCATGATTACGCATATGCTGATACGTGTATGTGAGCTTGTGTGTGTGTTTGAGAGAGTGAGTGAGTGTGTGTTGGTGTTTGTGTGCACACAAATTACCTTATTTAGTGGCGGCAGCTTCATATAATTTACTGTACATAGACCTTTTTTCCACCATAGCCGGCACTGTTTCCCTACTCATTTATATAATTTACTTTGGCGCTTTTGCGTGCTCTGGACTGTTGTTGAGTGTTGTGGGCGCCTTCGCATTTTTCGCGGTATCTAACTATGTATGCATGAGCAAGTGTGGGTGACTGTTTATGTGTTTGAGTGTTTGTTTTTCGATGTTTCGACTTATTTTTTTTGTGAGTGTTGTGCAATTTCATGTGTTTCGAAATTTTTCATTTAGGGTAGTTTTCTATACCCGGGACTGTTACCAGAATGAACATTGAGTTTTTGCAAATCTGTCGGACTAAAAAAGCACGATCAGATAATCATAATCACAACGACAGACATTGATAATGTCGAGTTCGTGTATAAGAAGCACGAAGATAAATATATATGTATGTATCTTGATTGCATCTCTAATGATTGTAATCTTCAAAAAGTGTGATTGTCAAGATGGACGTAAGCCCTTATTCATTCTACTTCGTTTTATTGAGAAACATCATAAAATTTATAATTAAAAATTATTTTTTATGTGTATCTCTTCAGAAGAATGTGATTAAATGATATTTCATCAGAATTAATTAAAATATTTTGGAAATATATTTATAAAAATACTACTGCATTCTTCTAGGGTAAGTTTTGATGCATTTATTTTACAATTGAATCGTTCTATGGAAAACTTTTTTGTTTTGTATGATAGAGTGCTGAAATTTCAAACATAGTAGTTTTACATAGTCCGACTAAATGCCTAAAAGTTTCATTGAGATCGGGCAACTCGAACTGGTAACTGCCATACAAAAAGAAGAAGAGAAAGAGAAGTAAGATTCACGTCGTTGTATGGACACATATGTTCTTAGGGAGGCATTAAAACTATTTTGACCAAAAAATGGGCATGGTTACACCCACTTCTAACAAAAATTAATACTTTGCATATCTCCGGTACCCATTGAGCAAAAACAATGAAAATTGGTATATAGGCTAGTAAGATGAATAGAAAATAGATTCAGTCGAAAAAATGGGCGTGGCACAAGAAATAGCGTGAAGAGTATATAAGCTTCAGCCTTGCTGAAGATAGCGTAATTACTGGTTTTGTTTAATTTTAAAATATTTGTTTTCGAATCAAGGAGATAAATTAATTAATTTAATTTCAATTGTTTGATTTATTCTGTTGATTCTTGAAGAATATAGAATGGATCGAAAGAATATTAGTTGACATAAAATCATTTAGTTATAAAAATGATAAACGGTATGTCAAAAGTATTGAAACAAATCCATCTGAGCTTTTAGAACAGAGTGCATAACCGCTTGGCAAATATGCTTAAGAAGACCTGAAACTAATTTGCGGCATGTCGAATATAAGGAGAAACAAAAAGGATAGATAAATAAAAATACCATTGAGTAAATTCAAACTACCACAACAGGAAGAAAAACGATAAGCAAAAGCAAAATTAAACGACGTAAAGTACGACGATACGGATGTGGCTGCCGGCAATGGCGTGTGCCAGAAGAATATTAATAGAACACATTAGAATTCACAGCTGAGGCTGAGTGAGGCAGTGACAAAGGACACGCAAAAGCGATTTGGCGACGGCAACAATAACAACAACACGAACTAAAGCCAAACGAATAAAGGCACAAAATAGCGGTGAATATAGTGAAGAGTCCTACACGGCAGCTGCTCTAATGAAAGCGCGACTCTTGTGCTGTCGTCATTGCCACGGAATGTATCTAATAGATGCTTTTTGTGTATTGCAGCTGGGTTGCTCAACATAAACATTCTGTTTGTTTCCATCAAAGTGCATTTATATGCCTGTGTGTGCATGTGATTCTCTCTTTGTCTGCATGTGTGCGTGAGTGATTTTGTTGCTTTTAAGTATACACTAGTATAATTAAAACAACAACATAATAATTACTACAACAAAAAACTGCCCTTTTCGCATTGTTACTGACATTCATTGGAATGCGAATTTGAGCTACTTGTGTGTGTGATTGTCCGTGTGTGTTTGCCTACTCGTGTCTGTGCGTACGTTTTTGTTGGGATTCTTGGTGTCCTGTTAAGTTTACTTTTTGTAAGCACATGTGCGCAAAACTTTTTTGTTTTTATTCAAAATGGCCGCTTTTTGTTGTAGAAGTAGTTGAATTTACCCTCGATTCGAACGTACATATATAAGGGTTAGTTTTCAGTCGGTAGAAGGGGTGGAAACGATTTGGTTGCTTTTGAAGTCATACGAGGCATTTTGCTTTAGTTTAAATGCCAACATTTTGTATTGGAATTCAAATCAATACTTTTCAGCTTTAAGCATTTAAATAAAAATTTCAAAGTTCGATTGATGCTTCGTTTTGTAATATTATTCTTCAATTGAAAGCCACTCATAAAAAGATCGATCTTTTAAATTTATTTACTAGTTAAGCTAAAAAGCTGCTTTAGTTTAAAAAGCTGTCGACTGCAAAACCATTTCGCAGTAAAATAATTTTCGGACCTATTCTGGCTACTCTCTTAGGCAATGTTTATAGGAACATTCTATTAAATAGCATGTAAAAATGATTCTTTCAACTTGTTGTATTCAAATAAATTTGTAGTAGCCGTTTTTTTATCTTGTTTACACTAGAGATTTTTTGTATGGATTCGGACAAAAATTTTATCTTTGGACAAGTGTAAACACCCTATAGATATATCTACACTGTCTCTACAATAAATTTTTATCTACACAATGAGAAGTGTGTGTAACAACTTTCAGAGTAGATAAAACAGTCTCGATTTATGTCTACAAGTTTGTTAAGCAACAGAACAAATTTTTTTCTCTACATTGTTATTTTTTTATACAAAAATAATATCAATGATTCAGTTGTCACGTTTGGCTCTTCCGAAAATTCGTGCCAATTTGTGAAAAAGAAACAAAGGAAGAACAAATACAAACAGCAAAATGACCTCTCCACCAAAAAAAATGCGTGGGACATGTAATTATGTATATTATTATATCAAATGACGGATACGAAGGTACTGATTTTGAATGTATGGTCTAACCATACTCAATAATAATAATAATTTGACCACGCCATTCTTAAAAAAATGTTGGCACGCAGGTGTGTCTGCTTCGTTCAACTCCTTCAATAACTGCTGATAAAATCCAACGTTCTCAGCATTCCTAGCATTTCTTTTTACGATCTATGGGATTTCCCACAATCGATTTTGTTGATGCATATTGTTTCTGGCGCATCTCCAACTTTTCTAATTTTTTTTGTTAATATATTGTTGGAAATAATTTTTTAATATCAAAAACCAGTAAGGATTGGAGTCGACAGTACTCGACTCCGATATACCCTGTACCTTCAATTTGTATCAACTGTTTGAAAGCGTTGCCCCGCCCACTGTTTAATCGAAACAGATTTCATTTTCATTCAATTTCATATATACCAATTTTTACTCTTTTAGACCAATTCGTTCAAGAGATATAACGGCATTCTACCATGGCTATATGTGGGCGTGGTCACGCCCATTTCACTATTGAATCTTGTTATACTCCATTCCAGTATCATACATGCAAAGTTTCATTCTTGTAGGTAGTACGGTTCTTGAGATATAAGCGTTTCAAATTATTACTATATAGGGGCGTGGCCACGCCCATTTTTTTAATGTAGCTTCTTGAGGTTTGAGTCAGCTATATACACTCCAAATTTGGTGTTCCTATCTCAAAAGACAACTGAGATAAAACGACTTTTGTAAGTTTTTTCCCGAGGTTGCTTCTGACATTTGCCCCTCACCCCTAAACTAAGTCAAAAAGGGGGAAACAAAATAAACTTGATCTGCGTAATGAATAACAGAATCGAACTGCGAAAAGATTTTGGTTCTATCTATTATAGTTTCCGAGATCGACGCGTTCATACAGACGGACGGACAGACGGACGGACGGACAGGCGGACATGGCTAAATCGACTTCTCTTTCGATACTGATCAAGAATATATATACTTTGTATAGTCGGAAATGTCTCCTTTAAGGTGTTACATACATTGTCGATGCGCACAAAACTAATATACCCTTGTACCATAAGGTACAGGGTATAATCAGTTATGTCAAATGCGGAACATTAGAGCTCCCTATCACTATCTACATTCTGCTCGAAAGTGTAGTCAGCGTAAACACCTTCATGATATAGGTATTTTTCGAAATTTATCTACTCAAGAGAAAAATTTCGTAGGTTTTCAATTCAGTGTAAACACAAAACGTAATTTATCTACACTTTTTGTTGAGATATCTACACAAAAAAAATTTAGTGTAAATAGAGATTGACTCTGCTGCCACTCTGATTTCCAAATTGTTGGCTGCAGTGACTGGAAAATAAAACGAATTAATTTTTCTATTAATGAAACTATGAAAAGCACTTTAAAAGTTTTTTTTAATAGAGTTGAAGGAATTCGACTATTCATTACATTGTCAGTTAAAGATGGTGGAAGATCGAATTGTATACATTTTCTTTTGTACGCAATGTCCCAAACTTTGGTTCTATTCAGAAAAACGTCTACAGTTCCATATGACTAGTGAAAACTAAGAAATATCTATTGTGACAAATTAAGTGAAACGATGGAGGTAAAGTAAATTAAATAATTTACTTCCAGAATTCAATCTTACATGGTTCACTTCAACAGCAATTGCACCATAGAAGAAATCAATTGAGTGAGGATAGGCATGTGTAAACATAATATTGCAATTATTTAAGAAACCAAATTTTGTCTCGAATATAAATAATGATGAGGTGTAAAGTTCAGCACATGTTGTCAGTTAAAACTCTATGGATATGTAAAAAATGGCATATTTAATTTAATTAACGAAAACAAACAACTTAAATTGAAAGCCAAAAAGAAAACAAGCGACTCCTTTTCTGAGCATATCTTCCAACGACGAAGCGAGATTTTGGCTGTAGAAGGAAATGTTGGCTGGGCTGCGTATGGTAAGCTGAATGCGACAGACATCAAAAGCAGTAAACGAGACAAGTTAACAGACACAAGCAAACACACAGACACAAACACAGATACACACATACATATTTACTCACACATTAACCATCTTCACACCAACCTCACAATAACAACAACAATCAAGTGAATTTAAATCATAAATCATGAGCTTTTCCTCCGCATTTTTCATGCTTTTGTTTCACTTACGCGCTCGCCCTTTTCATCCTTTTTGTCGATTGTTTGTCCTTTTTCAACGTAATGATTTTTTTTTCTATGCTTTGCTCGCCTTTCCATTTTTGTTTTTCGCAACTTTTCTTCTTCTTCTTCACAAGCACTTGACAGCAACGTTGCCAGACCACCGCCAGCTGCCTATCGTGCCGACCCTTTCTTTACATACAATTCATACAATTATCCTTTTGTCCGTTCCACAAAATTTTCATGCGCAACCCTGGCTGTCAAGGCAGTGTTTTTTTAGTACGCATAAAAAGAGAAAAATCGCCGCCATTTTGTTTTTTACTCATTTTAATGAACGTCTGTGTATTTGTTGGATGATGTGGAAATAAAATTAAATAAAATTCCACAACGCTAAAGAAGAAGAAGACACAGCAAAAGCAGAGTCATTACAGAGCACTGGAAATCATTTCGTCTTCACCTTCTTCCATCTGACCCGCTACCTTCCCTTCCTTTTTACCTTCCTTCGCTTTTGCATTCCTCCAGCAGTCGTCTTTATATGGAAGTCAACCAAATTTGGAAGTGGAAACTTGTTTACATATATGGAAAAAGTGTTCAACTTAAGCTCGATTGGCATTAAGGTTTTTAGGGTTTTCCCCCCTTGAGTTCCATCGTTTTGAAATTGAGCCCAGCAGGACTTTCAGTGAATCGCCTGCTGCCGTTTTGTATCTTTAAATTATTTACTTTCATCTCGAATTTTTTCGCTCAGTGCCAGCAGCTGCCCCCACCTCTTTGGCTTCACGTGTATCCTTTTCGGCTTGCCGCTGCGATTGTTGTTGTTGCTGTTGCTGTTGCTGCTTAACGACAAGTGCTTGTGTCGGCGAGTTTGACAGTTGGGTTTGAAGGCTGACATGAAAAATTTCGTAATTCAAAATTAAAATTTAAGTATTTCACTTTGAGTTCGCTTTTCGCGAAGAGTTAGCAAAAAGAAAAGTTGTACAGTCACGTCAAAAATGTAGCACATGAATACTGAAAGTGTAATTTGTATTTCATGAATATGCTTGCAGAGGCAAAAACCAAAATTTGTATATTAAAGATGAGTAACAGTAGATTATTTGCCTTGCATGTAATGACAGCACTTAAAATAGAAAACTATTTGAATACGGCGGCAGCAAATAAAAGTGAAGGTATAAAGTCAATTCTTTATAGCGCTTTGAATTGAAAATTTTCTGCTGCAACCAATCATTAAAGGCAATGGCCATGGCAACAGTTATTTTGAGAAAATAATGTCTTTATGGTGTGTACTAACACCAACACCAATAATAACAGCAACAACGACAAGTCGGAAAGAGACAATTTACGCAATATGCAAATGAAGAAGTTGCCATAATGACGACTTCCTTCGAAAGCATCGTACAGTTGAGTAGGAGCAAAAAAAAGATGAAAAAAAAAAAACACGCGAAATGACAACAATAAATAAACTCATACTCGAACTAAGGCCAAAAATGTCTGCAACTCAGTTGCATAGTTGTTGTTGTTATTGTTGTTGTCATGTTGACAATGCCAACCCAACGAGTTGCACAATAATGGCAAATTTTTGTAATTTTTTTTAATAAAATAAAATGAAAATCAAATAAAAAGCGCAGCGTCAAACAGAAAGACGTATAAAAGTGCAATATCAGCGGCAGGCGGTAAATATAAGTAGAAAATATACACACATACATGTATACATTCACACACACCTCACACCGATTGAAAAAGTCCTTTTTGTTCTTCGACTTCTACATGCCACTCCTTTGCCGCCTGACGTGTATAGAAAAAGGTTGCAAAAAAAACATGAAAACCACCAAAAAAACCCAACAACAAACAAAAACTCGAAAAAACAAAAAACATGTGGAGAAACTGGGAAAATGTTTTTGCTTTTTGTCGAATGATTTTTCTCTTTTTCACAAAATTTTTTGTCTTTTTTTTAAGCTCCACCTACTTGCTGCATGCGGATTGGTTGTTGCTGCCGCAGCCGACGCAGGGAACGACAATGACAACAACGACAACGACGACGCCGACAAGGTTGACGAGGATTACAACGAGGACGAAAGCAACAACGTTGACGTTGATGATATTCACTGTGATAGTGATGGTGATGATAATGATGACTATGATGATGTTGCTGCTACTGCTGCTGCTGCAGATGCTGACATACTCCTAAAAGGTATGCTGATGCTGCATTTGGCTTCCCTTTGCTGCTCTCTGCCTGCCACCATTTAGAAAAAGTGGAGCCTAACATGCAAATAAATGAGTAAAAATTACAAATGTTGTTGTCGTTGTTGTTGTTGTTGTACGCGCTTTTTTGCTTTATCACATTTTATTTTTCACATTTATGCAGTTGTGCGGAAATTTTTGCGTGTATCTCTCTTTCTCTTTCTCTGCCTCTGTCTCTGTCTCTCATCTCATCTCTTGCTGTCTCACGTGCATGGCTTGGTCTATTATTGTAGCTATAAGTTAAATATTATATACATAGATACTTTTTCTGTTTTGCTTAGTTCGGCTTAAGTTTTTTTTTATTTATTTTAAATGATTTTTTGGTTTTTTTCTCGTGCCACATAACGCACGCAAAGCTAGAACGCGTCTCGTCTGTGGTTTGAGTCTAGCCTAACGCTTGGCTAGACTCTTGGTCAGCTCGGCTGTGTGTCGTTGTCCCCTGCCCTGTGCAATTGTCTGCTTTAGCACGGTCTGCCTTAGCCACGGCGTGTGCGTGTGTGGTTTGACTAGTAAAAAAGAATAAATGGAGAACTTAGCTGGCCAGAAGTTGTGTATATGTATGTGTGTGAGTGTGAGTATGTTGAGTGTTTAGTAAGTGGCTTAGTAAACACATTTAGTTATTTGCCATTTGGCGATAGCACTAGCGCACTTATATGTACATATGTATGTGTGTGTGTGTGTGTGAGTGTGTTTAGGTCAATGTGTTTCCATTGTGCCAAGTGTATGAGCCTTTAGTTAGTTGTCGTCGTCTCGACTTGTCGCAAACCATCGACGCACATTAGCAACTGCGCTGAAGTGTTTCATGTGCTGCGAACATGATTTTTTAATGACTCTAAGTGACACTCAATTATCTCATCAGTTTCGTAATTACACTGTTATTGATGGCACTGTTTGTGACTCTGATGCTCTTGTCAGTTTTTAATAGTACATTGAAGGTAGTGAGATGAAACGGTTAAAGGATATTGGAAAGGTCAAAAACTTCAAAGAATATAGGTTGCAAATATTTTTCAGATTCTTGCAATAAAAAAATTTGCAGAGAGTTTTGTGAGTTGTTAGCTGTTGATAATTGGTATTTTTAAAAAGCACATTGTATAAAACAACTTTTACGTTGACAATAAATACAATACAAAAATTATAATCATCCCCACATGGACATATAGAATGCAGTTTTGGGGTACCACTGCTGCAAGAAAACACAGGTTTTCCAGGCGTGCTAACTGATGCCCTCACCGCAACCGCAACGAGTCATTGCATCGTTTATGTAAAGTCTCAAAGCATCATTGTTTTTTTAGAAAAAAATTTACCAGGGACCGTAACTGTTATGAGTTTTATTCATAAAAATAATTTGAAATTTGAAGTTTCCATCATGTAAAGCCTTCAAGATATGTTCAAAAGACTTTTATTTTAGATTTTAAAAATTAAAGTCTTTTAAAGAAATAAAAAATAAAAGTAATAAAAGTCAAATTTGTGATTTTTATTTAAAAAATCATAAACAAGTGTTATTTAAAATTTACAAAAATATAAATTCAAAATAACTTTTATTTCTGAGAGCTATACAAAAAATTGAAAAATAATTTTTATTTTTGATTAATATTATAAAAATCAAAAATAATAATAAACATTTTTATTTTTGATTAATATTATAAAAATCAAAAATAATAATACAAATTTTTATTTTTGATTAATATTATAAAAATCAAAAATAATAATAAACATTTTTATTTTTGATTAATATTATAAAAATCAAAAATAATAATAAAAATTTTTATTTTTGATTAATATTATAAAAATCAAAAATAATTTTTTTTTTAATTTTCTTAATAAAAGTTGAAAAAAAAAAAAAATCTATCGCGCATTTGCATAGGCGGAGTAATAATTTGGTGTTTTCAAAAACATTGTAGCTTATCTCCTTAGCTGTGATTTTTTTTTACTTTTAATTTTGTCAATAACAGTTTTTTTCGGTCTCTGAAATTTACTGAATTCAATGCCGTGAAATATTAATTAGGCAATGTATATGAAAAATTTAACCAAATATTTTTAAATTCGCAAGCCACTTTACTCCCCGCCCGAGAATACTCTCATGGTGATGCCAATTCCGCGCCACAAAACCGGAATGGCCAACAACGCCATAATTCCTATAGAAAAGTGCCGCCGCTGCGTTGCCACAGGCGACGCTGCTATTATTAAATATTTCAAATTATATTTCCTCATTGCATATTATATTTTCAAATACAATAAATATAATGGCGAAAGTTTTGTGTTGGTGAGTTCGTGCAGACGTGGCATTTTACATTGTTTAAATATAATTTGGCAGATTTTATTACGAAATTAGTTTTTATAAAGCAAAATTTACGCAAACAGACGCGGCAATTAGCGTCAAAGCTACTCTACGCGCACATTGCTACAATATTGTCTAAGCGTGTTTGCCTTTGAGTCGTCAGTTGGTGGGCCGTCACCATGTCGACAGTCGGCGAGCCAAGTTATCAGAAATGGTGGGTGCTCGGCAAGTTCAAAACTTATATTAGCTTAGTTTTTCTAATTGCCGCTAATTTAATTAAATTAAACAAAATAGAGAAGCTGAGAGAAAACACAAAAACAAAACAAAAAAAAAATGTTCAGTTGGTTTGCAATGCAGTTGGCTTGGCTGCGGGTTCTGTGTTGGCCATAAATTTTGTGCTTGTGTGTTGAAAATATTTTATAATCAAATATTTGTTTAATTAGTGCTGAGCATGGCAGCCAAACCAGTGCGAAGTAAATAAAATTTAAAATAATTTTGGCAAGCAAATTTAATTGGCGAACGTTACGAGATTCCACTTCATTTATACGTCAGCCGCCAACTATTTGGCTTGGACAACTTTAAGTAAATTAAGCTGCAAATACATACTTTGTATGGTAAATCTTTATTTGGTTATATCAGTAAAATTAATGATCCATTCTGCTGAAACTGAAAGCCAACAGAAAGTCTCAAAAAAAGGTTTAACAGAAATTGTTGATCCCTAAAAAATATTGCGCTGAACAATTGCGTCAAATGAGAGTGAATTGCTAGAACGAATGCAAAAAAAAAAAAAACAATAAAAAACATGACATTTAAAAAGGTAAAACAAATTAGAGAAGCCATTTTGAAATATGCAAAATTGTAAAAAAAAAAAAAAATTACAAAAGAAGGAGTTTTCATGTTTGCCTATTTTTCTTTTGGCATTAGGAAGATGAAAAGGGTGAAAGTAGATTTACTTTCTCTACGGACACCAAGCAAACACGCTTAAAAGGATGTGGGACAACATGGCGGTGAGACTGGCAGAGATGCCATGTCAAAAGCAAAACGCCACAACCGAAAACCAAAACCAAGCCTCCCACACTCGCTGCCAATGCTCATAACATAAACTCGTGCTCGCAACACGGCACAGACACGCATGAAACGTCTGCAAGCAGCTTAGTTATAAACGAGAGGCATGATGGCGTTGGTGGTGGTGGTGGTGATGACTTTGGCGACTACTTGTCCTTCGGCCTATGCCTGTCAGATTCAAACATTCACACAAATGCTTAAACTCGAGTCATGGCAACCTTTTTATCCTGAGCAGCATTGATGGTCACCCTTGCGAAAAGCAGCCATGATTTTCAAAATTAATTCAACTTGGTTTTCGTCTTATTGTACTGTAGCAACAAAAACAAAAACAACAACTGCAACCAAAACATCCACTACAACAATGCGGAGGACATTATTTAGAAAAGTAAGGACAACCACCACACAGAGAAGGAGTATTTAAAATTCATTGTGGGATGAAATTTACACACAACGACATTAGAATATTTAAGGCGCAAGCCTAAAAGTATGCAACAAAATACGCTCCAAACCGAATCCTTGCGTCCTTTTGTTGTTGCGGTCCGACAGCAACCCTTTTCAGCTGCCAATTTTCGTTTGCTTTTGAATGGGCAGCCTTAAAAAGGATACGCGTACAAATGAATTTCTATATAAAAAAAAAACATATCTTCAGCTGTTGTCCTTTGGTAAAAGTTCAGCATCGTTGAACAACCCCAAACAAATGTGGATGATATTTTTTTTTTTTAGAATTTCATTTGCTAGTATTTTGCATAATGGCGTCCATCATCATAGCTTGACGGCAAACTTTTTCTTTTACTCGCCTTGCAGCATAGGCAACAAATTTTCACTGTCGTCGCAGCCGCCGTCACCTTAACATACCACTCGCCCTTCCCCTTTGTTCAGCACTCATGCCACCATTCATATCCATATATTATTATGCTCGACTTAATGCCGCTATTGTTATTTGCTTTGCATTTTGCAAGGCGGTCTTCGAAAGCCGCTTTGAATATATTCCGGTTATTGTCGTCGGTGTCGTCGTCGTAGACGTCATCATCATCGTTGTCGTTTTTATTGCATTTGTCCATTAATATTCTCAGGTAGTTTTCAGGTGCTTTCACTATTTTCTTTTGTTCACTTTTGTTTCAAAACTGACATAAACTTGTCATGACATTTGTTCTCACTTTTTGTTCATTGTCTCACAAAGACCGTCAAAGCCGAAAACAAAAGGCAAAAGTTCAGCTGTTAAATGGATTTAATGGATTCCGGTGGTTCAAAGTGGTAACAAATCATAATATTATTATTCGACGCTTTTTGCACCCAAAATTTTTGAGTGATTTCAGCATGTTTTGTATTGCATAATGAATTTGCGACCCTCAACCCTTTACATTTTGTTGAGTAATTACAGTTTGAACTCTTTTACCGTGTTCATAGTAAAGCACGTTTTATTGATAAAAAAAAAGCATTTAAGTTATTGTTTACGACTTTGCCAGTTTCTGTGATAGTAAATGCATCCTTGAGGAATATATATATTAGGGTGTCCCTTATATGATCTGTTTTTCTTTTTTTTTTTTGCATTAACGGAAACGCATACCCGCTATTTCTGTTTATTATCCTTAACTAAACTTAAAAATAAAATTTCAGCTTCCTATGTTAATTTTAAGCCGTGCCGACAGAGCCCTTAAGTCTTATGAAAGAAGATTTTAGATGTTTAATTTGATATACAACAAAAATTAAATTTTAATTTAATATTATTGAAAAGACAAATTTAAGTATCGCGTTTTATTACCAAAAACCTAAACTTTATAAGAACCAAAACGGCGAGAACTTGGCCGTTAGATAGTAACTTAGCACCTGTTATTTAGTGATTTATCTCACCAATCAAAAATATAGTTTTTTTTATTGCTGCTAAGTTCCAGTTGCTTGTCCAAAAAATTGAAAGGAAATGACAAAAAAAGGGAGTTGGTGCCGGCATAACTTGCTTGAGAAAGTATTCGCATGTTACACCAAAGATGCCGGTGTAACTTGAATGTTTTGAACACAAGTCGGCACGTGTTCTAGTGCTAAAAAAAAAAAAACAGTGAGGGAGCTGTTTTCAGCTTTGCTGAAACTTACATACTCTTGCAAGCACTTTCTCAATTATTCTTATTGGAAAATCCGTCTTATACTAGGTTTCCCAATAAGAATCATATAAGTTTATAAAGATAAAGGGCGTAACCCCGCCCATTTTCTATTTTTTTTTAAAGAATACAATGCACTCATTCTACACTTCATTTTGCGATCTTCTATCTCGTCGGCTTACAAGGAAATCACATTTTTAAGTTTTTCTCTATATGGGCGGTGCCACGCCCTTATGTCCGATTCTTATGTAACTTTGGAATATGGTTAAGGATGTATAAAAACGCGTAACTGCAAAGTTTCATCTGTTTATACTTAAAAACAAAAAAGTTTTTCTAACAAAAATCGAATTTTTGACCGATTGTTCCTATGGGAGCTATATGCTATAGTATTCCGATCACGCTGGTTTCTACATATAAATTGCAAGGAAAAGAAAATTTTCTGCGATTCAATTTTTTTGCTAACTTTTAAACTCTGGGAGGAGTTCGCATTGAAACAGACAGACGTCCGTCACAAGCAGACAGACGGACATGGCTATATAAACTCATCTCGATTTGCTGATCAAGAATATATATACTCTATATAGTCGGAGATGTCTCCTTCTCTGCGTTGCCAACTTAATGACAAAGTTAATACACTCTTGCAAAAGTATAAAAATCATGGGAGTGTTTTAGAATAGAATGAACGAATGCAAAATGATGGACACCCTAATATGTATATACATATATATACCTTGTATCGTGTTACAAACTTTACGGTAAAGTTATACCACATTATTAATATTATTATTGAGTACATATGAACATATACATCTTTTCGATGAATTGGCCAACCCAAATAATGGAGGACAAATGTAAGAATATTTTCTAACTTTGTTTGAAATCATTTCTGAAGGGTTATATTAGAAAACAATTTTATACAACTGCTATGAATGTGTACATAAATCTCACGAAAAAAAACAGTTTCTATATTTTCTCATATCTAATAACAAAGAAAAAAAAAAAAAATATTTAAATCGAATAGTCTTGGAAACAGAGTTGGTGTCTAAATAAAAACTTTTCATACTTCTTTATTCTCTCTCTTTCATCTAAAAGTTCAAAGCTCTGTGGCGTCGGAAAAGCTTTCGATTTGAAATTTAGAAACCCTTCTGCATAAGGGTTGCTTAGCGCTTTCAAAGTGCATGACTAAGGCAAAAGATGGCGCAGCCAGTACTTTAGCAGTCGCAAACGAGCTGCCAAACCCAACTTATTCAAATCTATAGAATATGTATATTTTATTTTTTTTACCTCTTTCACAGTTGCAAAATTCCACATCTTCTTTCTTTTCCAGTTCTCTTATGCATTTTTATTCGAATTTAAAAACAAGTTATTAAGCCAAAAATGTTAAAGCGTTTATTCAAGCATATAATTTCAAATATCATAAGTACTTATAAGTTATTAAGCTTAAGCAAAATACAATCTACAAAGTATAAAAAATATGTAAAAGCAAACAACGAAAGTACAGCAACTAAACAAGCATTTGAAGCGTTTCTTAAATCTAAAATAAAGCGTTGAACAATGTTAGTAAAAGCATTTTAAGTATTTTTAAGTGATTTAATTTCCTCGAAAGAATTTATCGGCCGGCGCAGCGTTTCAAAGTATTTCCAGGGCAGCTGAAAGCAAATGAAAGAAAATATTAAAATATTTATCAATTATACAATAATTTTTGTTTAAAGATTTTATTTCAATAAATAAAAGGAACAAAGATTTCTATATATACAACAAGTCTGTTTTTCTGTTTTTTTACTCAATTCATTTTAGAATTGAGTGAAAAGTTTACAACAAATTAAACTTGCTTGTGGGAAAAACTAACATGTTTTGTTTTTCCAAACTTTTAATAGAAAATTTTAGTTAATAGTTTTGCAACAAAACTTTCGACTTTGGCGTCGCTGTCGGTGTCGGTTCTGTAGTCTGTGAGGCACCGCAGCCTTTTGTGCATCGTTAAGTGGTGTAAATAAAACAGAGCATTTAAAAAGCTAAATTAAATGAAGAAAACATGTTGAGAGCTTATAAGAGGATCCACAAGTGTGGGAGGAGCGAAAAGGAGAGAAGGAAGCGTTTGGTTGCTTTAAGAGATTTCCAAGTTATTTTAAGCCTTTCAAATCTGTATTAACCTAAACTTTATTAACATAAATTTAGTCACACACACTTGTAACACAGATTATACACATATTGCAACAAATAAGGACAAAATTAGAAAAAAAAAAACAAATCCCTTGAAACACCAAAGATAAGCAAAAAAAAAAAAAAGTGACTTTTTAATTTCCTGTTTGCTGATAAATAATGCTTTCACATTGCCGCCTGACGCCAGAGGAGAATGTGGAGCGAGAAGAAGAAGAAGCCAATTTTTGTGTGCACATTAAAGCACCTAAATTATTAAAATCCCTGCCTCCCTCACCGACCCCTCTGTGCCATCAGCACATAGAGCCAAAGAAGCCGACATGTTGCGGCTAAGTAGATAAGGCAGAAGGTAGAAGGCGAAAAGGACCACTGTGCAGTACGTAGAACGCGTTTTCAAGTGCTTAATCCTTCCCTACAATAACTTGTATAACCCAAAAGGGGCAACGTGCCCAACTAAAGGAAACGCGAAGTGGGCGTTTTGACGTGTTTAACTAGGATTTCAAATGCAAATACCTTCACACATACACATACACACATACACAAACAGGATCGCGCCTCTTCGGGTGGGGGTATGCAAATGTAGCGTTCACCTGCTTGGGGCATTCATCAAAACTTTGGCTTACGCTTAGGATTTATTTATTTTCATATTTACACAAGCAAAACACACACGCACACACACACACAGATTTACGTACAAATACTTATTTAAATATACAAATGTATGTATGTATGTATGGTATAAGCAGAAGAGCAC
This sequence comes from Phortica okadai, assembly GCA_034638295.1. Classification (NCBI taxonomy): domain Eukaryota; kingdom Metazoa; phylum Arthropoda; class Insecta; order Diptera; family Drosophilidae; genus Phortica; species Phortica okadai. Next base: position 37,743,947 of record CM067849.1, read on the forward strand.
ACACACACAAACACACACACATGTACACCAACGCTCAGACAAGGATCTCAAGGATTTCAACTTTGTGTGTCCCTAATTCAAGCGGACGCTAAATGAGTGCACGCAGTGAAGTGAAGGCGCATGTAATGAGGGGCGGGGTTGAAATGAGTGTAGCAGGACAAACGGTTGGCGGCTGCCATTTTGAGCATGGCTGGCGCCAGTTGGCAGTTGCTTAGGTATGGGTAGAGCGCTTGGATGCTGTATGTATGTGTATGTGTTTGTGTCTATGTGTATGAGTGAGTGTGTGCTCAGAGTAATTTAGAGTACCATGTCCTTCAGCAAATATATATTTTAATGATGAGCTCCAAGCGTGCCGAGCCGAGCCGAGCAGAGCTGTGCCGAGACATAGCGTGGACTTATCAGTAAACGCATCTTATACACCCAACACACACACACACAGACATATTTCACATCATTTGCCGCGTTTATTTTTGGCTGCTAAGAAATGACATAAAAGTGTTGTGTTTGAAAAAAAAAGTATCCTCAGCGAACGGCGACATTTGCATATTTATTAAAACGACTTCTTTCCATGGCGCTGCTCAATGGCGTACTTTACTTCATACATCTGTGTGTATGTGTAAGCGTATGCGTGTGGGTGTGTCGGAAATTATTAAAATAAGACAACGCTTCGGCGTAATTATTTGGCACACAGACGCTTTCGCCATGTTGAAGTGCACGTATTTCAAATATTAAACGCAAACAAAAGTTAATTTCGTTGGCAATTTCATTTTACAAGCAATTTACTTTGATTACACACACACACACGCATGCACAGCTACTCTGAGATGCTACAGAAATGGTGTGGGTCAACTTTTGGCAGCCTTTTCATAAACAAATTTTCACGTCTACGCATTCATTATTTCGCTCAATGCATATTATTATATATTTTTTTTTTATTTGTATAATTTTTATGTGAGTTACTTTTCATACTTATTCAAGTCGTTTCTGTTTATTTGTCAAGTTATTTTGGGTTCCCTTTTTGTTTCATTGCTACTCGAAATTGAATTAAATTTGTCATGTTGAAAGCAAAATCTGCACAAATTAAAACAAATCAGTGACATCAAATGGAAAATTCAAAATGCCGTCTAATTTGACATAGGTATCTAAAGTATATGGTCAAGCTATGTCAGATATAATGATGAAATATACTTCAATTAGCCTTCCTTTTTAGTTTTTTTTGTCATTTTAGCAAGTCACACACTATAAAATATCATTGAAGCCCATTTCGAAATCTATTTTGATAAAAAAATGGTCATAGCAGAATCCACTTATAACCAAAATCAAAAATTTCCAATTCTCTTGAACTCAACAAGAAATAAGATTTGAAAAATAAAATGGGCGTGGTGATGGAAAATTTTTTATATTAAAAGTCAATAATTTTGCAAAGAAAGCAATTAATAATAATCAATTTGGGCATTCTTCTTAAGCCGTAAGTTCTTGAGAAGTCATCTCAGTCATAAAGTCGGTATTATGGTTTGTTATGGGTTATATAACAAATTACATTTAAACGGCTCGTAGATTTCAGATTTCACAAAGCAAATAAAAATATAAGATTTTTAAAGAACCAAAGCCGTTCGTTAAAGACAAGTTTGACTGTACTGGATGAAGAACGTACAAGTGTTACTTGTAATTCCATAAAATTCTTTATATAATACTTCAGGTTAATCAAAGCATAATAACTTTTGTGAACGTGTTATTAAACTATAAACTTATACAAAATATTTAACTAAATTAATGCAAGCATAAAAATTGCATGGAACTCACAGGAAAGCCGGCGGTGAGTGTGTATGACAGCACATCCTTTTAACTGACAAGAACTCTGCTTCCTGTACCAACTTTTGAAACAGTTTTTGTGCCTTTTCTTTTTTCCAACTCATGCATAATAGTTGCAGTTGCACATGTCAAGTTATAAAAAGATATATTCTGAATGAGTGCTTATGCGTGCGTGAGTGTGTTTATGCCAAACTAAAACTAAAATACACAAAAAGATGTTCGAAAGTTGAACGAAACATGCACCACGGCGGCCAAACAGTGATGGTCGGTATGAAGCTGAAGACGAGCGTTTAGCACGAAGCAATTATCCTGACTGCACACTCACGCATACTTGCACATCTGCGTGTAACATAAAACTTGGAAATATAAAATTGCACAATTTAAATAAAAGTAAAAAAAAAGTAGAAAGACTGGAGAAACAAAAAGCATCTCATGCCATTCAACTCAACTACTGCAAATCATGACTACGCTTGGACGGACAAATACTGTATACACACACACAGCTACCCATACCCATGCACACACACTCACATCGTGGCATTGACTTCAACGACAGAAGCGAGTCTGTGCTTGTACTCTTATGTCCTTTGCGCCATTTACAATTCACATTTTTAGTTTTCAGTTCAGTTGAGTCATTATTTTATTGCCAAGATACGACAACGACAACGACGATGCCGAGAAGAATGAAGGGGTAAGGAGTTAGCCGACGACGACAACGCCAACGCCAACGACATTGGTTCTCTCCAACACAGTTGCACACTCGGCAAACACTTTTGCTTTTGCTTCAACCACAATGAAGACACAGTATGAGTTAAAAGTGGGTGAGGTTGGCTGGGTTGCTGCGCCACTGCTCTGCCTTACAGTGAGTTCGAGGCTAAGGCTGAGATGGAGGCAATGATATTAAAGCTTCTCATCGCATTTGTTCTAGAGAACCTTTCGTTTTGTCTAGTTTCAAATGTGCCTGTCTTTCTCAATAGGAACACGTACATGTTCACTTCTAACTGTATGCATTTCTTCATGAATGTGAGTGTCTGTGTGTGTGTTATTAGATTGTTTCATCTGAAATGTTATTAGAAAATTTTGAATTCAAATTCAAATGACTTCATACTTGCAATTGTGCTTGGTGGTCATTTGACTCACACGCTTCTTCGGACTTGCTCGGCTATGGGAAAGGACATGCAGTCTTTTGTCTGTGTACATGTTGTTCTTGATTTGGAGGTAGGCGTTGGTATTTCTGAGCCTGAGCTTTGGCTTAAGCTGAGGATGTGTCTCTCAGTCGGGCATTATTATGTGGCATGGGTTCTTCCTTCAATTAAAGGAAACATGTTTGAATGTCATTTAAATTGTGTGAGCGTTTGCCAGGGGTGCGCTAAGGATACACACCTATGAAGGGGAAATACTTTGACGGTGGGTTGAGGTAATACTATCAAGCCATATACTTATTTTTACTATAAAAGACAATAATAATATTTTGTCAAGTATTTCAACAGCACTGAAGTATTAATCAGTCACATCATCTCCACTTGGCCAACAAAGTGTAAACTCAAAAAGAATATATGAAATTTTTCCTTCTTTGCAAATAAAAGATTCAATGAAAATCAGATACATAAAGTCACATACGAGCGAAAAGTAGAGAGTATGGGCATGGCATATTTGCGAAAGGGAGACATTCCAGTGACTGTGGCAAGAAACACCCACGTCAACCGCATGGAGCAGAGAAAATGACTGCAAAGTATAAATGTGTAGGCGACTCATCTGCACGAACAATTCGAAACGTACCCAACTGAACATCATCAAATGAGAAGTGACCAATGCAGTCGACGTACGTACAACATTAGAAACTATCTAAACCGAGTTGAGCAACTGTGGTTAAATTGCCAACAAAATCAAACTTATACATAGCCACACGTACCCAGCTACAAATGCGAGCACAAGGCTCTAACCGACTTCTTTGATGGTGTGTGGGTGCAGAGGCGGCAAGAGTTGAGTTGAGTCCCACCGCAGACAAAAGACGACTTTGTGGACTTTTTAACATAAGATGAAGAACGTAGTGTGCACATTGTAATGGCTTTGCTTGACTGAGAAGGGGCAAGGGAATGAAATGTGTTGCAGAGGATGTGGTTTGAGGTGAGCGTTCCATTGTATTTTTGTGTGTTTGTATGTGTGTATGTGTGTTCTTGGTCCAGGGTGTATTCAAATAAAATAAAATTACATTGTTTTCAGCCGGCAAACAATTTGAATAGAATTTTAACTTTTTACTATTATTTTATTTTAAAGTACACATTCGTTTGTATATACAGAACTTTCTGTAAGGATACTACATGTAGAATGTTTGTATTTCTGCGTGAGTGTGTGTGTGTCTGTCTAACTACCACCCAAGGACTGCAGCTGTTTGCATATAGAAAATATTATAGAGAAGCAGAAACGGAAGAAGAAAGCCAGAGAAGAAAATTATTTTAAACAATGTTAGAAAATTCGTTAAATAAAATGTTACTTAGCTACAATTTCTTAATTAAAACCAGTAAGGACGCTAACTTCAGCAAGGCTAAGGCTTAGATACTCTTCACTCCATTTCTTGTGCCACGCCCATTTTTTCGACTGAATCTATTTTCTACTCATCTTATTAGCCTATATACTAATTGTCATTGTTTTTTCTCATTGGTACCGGAGATATGCAAATTATTTATTTTTGCTGGAAGTGGGGGTAACCATGCCCATTTTTTGGTTAAAATAGTTTTAATGCCTCCCTAAGAACATAAGTGTGAAGTTTCAAGTTAATTGATTAAGAAACAAAAAAGTTTTCCATACAACCTTCTTCTTTCTTCTCTGCTCCTACTTCATTTTGTATGGCAGCTACCAGTTCCAAATGTGCAATCTCAATGAAACTTTCAGGCATCTAGTCGGACCATGTAAAACTACTATGTTTGACATTTCAGCCCTCTAACTTCCAAAACAAAAAAGTTTTCCATACAACGACTCAAATTTGTTTTTCTTCTTCATTTCGTATGGGGGCTACCAGTTCCAGGAATCCAATATGGCCGGTTCCGTCAAATGAGTTGATCGCTCCAAATTTCAGCACGATATCTTCAAAACTGTGGGAGGAGATCGTATATATACAGACAGACGGACATGGCTCAATCAACTCGTGTTGGCATCCTGATCGAGAATATATAATTATCGCAAGCGAATATTTCTATGTGTTGCAAACTTCAGCACAAACTTATAATACTATTCACTAACGTGGAGAGTATAGAAAGATCATGCTGTCAGCAGAGTTTGTAGTAACTAAATAATAAAATCCTGCTTAGAAGTAGAGCTAATCATAAATATATAAACTTTATGTAAGGTAAACGTCCCAGTAATGGATCATGTCCCAGTTATGAATCAGTACATCGAACAATAACAAGTTTCATATTCTTTCACAAACTGGATCTTTTTGACACATATGTGTCACTCTGAGTCATGGTGTCATTTTGTTATAATTTGTTTCACTGCGGAGTTTGATTTAAATTAATAGAAGAAAAAACACTTCGATAATTGTTTTTCATAAAGTTTTTCAGTGACTATCGTTTTCATACCGCACTTTTTAATATTGAATCATTAAATATCAACTTAAATTGATAATCAAGCTATAATAACGTTACTTTGTCAACCTGATCCATTACTAGGACAAGACGATTCATTACTGGGACAAGTGATCCATCACTAGGACAAAGAGTAATGAATTATTAATAATCGAAATTTGTTTATTAAACGGATAATAATGAACATAGTGGAATGTGGATCTTGTTCTTAAAAGACTAAATGTCCAAATAAAAAAACAAACATGGTGAATGTATGTTTTTTCAGGTTAAAGTGTCGAATTGAAATCAAATTTTTCCTTAGGTGATCCATGACTGGGACGTTTACCTTAGTCGCAGATACTTCCTGCTCTGCGTTGCAAACTTCATGACAAAGTTTATGTACTCATTTTGCAAGTGTATAAAAAATATCACTGTTGATGGATCTACAATTTCACGATCACTATACCAAGCTATCATTGTTTGAATTCTATTTAGCATAGAATCTTTGAAAGTTACTCAATTCTTTAAAGGCTATACTTATCAATGTTTGAGAGACTCATTTGTTTCATTTCAAGAAATTTGCCAAATATCCAATATGGCGTTTGACATCCCAAACATACCATTTGAACCCTTAAAAAACGTTTCGATTGGACATTTGTCTTAGTCAAAATAATCGCACGTTTCTCAAAACTTGCCCTTTTGTGAAATTATATAAAACGCCTCATGTGACATCCAGCTCCTTTACATACATCCGGTCGCTCTGGTCAACTTAGCTTCTTGCCTAAACTACAATATTACAACATCCGGCAAATTTCTTATACGTCATTAATTTAACTTGCAAATTTTTGTAGCCTTGGGTTATTTAGCATCGTTGTTTTCTATTTACTTGCCCAAACCAAAGACAATGCAAAGAAGAAGAAGCAGCAGTAAACATTTCTAATGTCGACCCTTTTTTTGACAACTTCTTTTGGGGGTTTTCTACTGTTTGGAGCAAGTGCGAGCTGAAACGTGACAATGCCACGTCGCTGGGTAATTTATTATGCATATTACAGCGTAAATTGTAAATTGTAAATTTTTAGTTTTTATGAAATTGTTCTGGTCAATTAATTGTAGAAATTGTACGGCTCTTTGGGGGCGTATGATAGAAAAGGTTTGACAAATCTTTCGGCTTGTCTGCTTTGAGTTAAATTTTCCATTAAATTGTAGAATGTTCGAGAAAAGAGCTTCAAACATTTTTAAAGTTTTAGAGTTTTTATTGCGTTTACACAACGGCTGGATGTGGAAAAAAAGTCAAATAAATATGAAACAAAAAAATGCTTTCCAATCTATCTCGAATGCAGTTTCCCAACGCATTTCAGTCTTTGAAATTGCATACAAAACATTTTATTTTTTTTTTTGGTGATGCTAAAAATTTGCATTTTTGCTAGAGAGCGTCAAATGCATGCTGCATGCACATACACATACACATATACAAATGTATACATGAACAATCTACATGCAGCAGAAAAAAGTGTATATTCCTTTGTGCGTCTGTGTGTGTGTGTGTAACTGTATTTTAGCATTATGTGTGTACACGCCCAGCCTTTGTTGCATTTTGCCTAGATTGCAATTTTTTGCAATACAATTGAAACTCTGCTGCAAAGCTCCGACACTGACAGCGACTGTGGCTCCGACTCAGACTTCAGCTCTGGCTTTCAGTCAACCCGCCTCACTGTCATTCCGGCTAGAAATAGCCAAACGAAAAATATATCATGTTGTTATGGCGCACACTAACACACACACACACACACATACCCATATGTAGACACACACATTTGCTAGTGCACACAAATGCTGCATTCGCCTACTGTCGCTGTAAGCCTAAAATGCACTTTTTCGAACATGGATGTATGAGAACTCATCCAATGAGAGCATCACAACTTCACATCGTCAGTTTGCCTACCTAAAAGTTGAAACATAACTCAGCGGAAGCAGTAACGTATGAGTGTGAGTGAGTGTGTGTGTGAGTATGTGTGGGTGTACGATTTGGTGATGTTGCACAGTATGCACAAAAAATTTTGAAATTGCATTTCAAATGAATAGACGAACTGAGCACAACAGTTCAAAACTGACCGAACGAAACGAAATGCAGCCAACGACCACTCACGACAGAGAAAGCAAAAAAGCAGTGAAATAGCACTACAGTCAACGCTCAAAAACAGAAATTCGCATAAATTGTTGTCTCTACCAAATAAGATAAACTTTTTTCGATTACACAAAATGCAACTATAAATCAATATTACTTGATAACAAGACTTCTGATTCTTTCTTCATTGCATGTGGATTAGAATTACGATAAAATAAATAGGAAATGCAAATAATTTGAAAATAATAACGATGAAATCATAAACGGTGTTTTTTTTTGGCATTTACTGTTCTGTTCGTGCACACTAACGGAGACCATGACTTGCTGTTTGTTGCATGAATTCGTATACGTCTGTATTAGTGAGTAGGAGATCGGATGAGACGCATGGCTAACTTCTTGTTCGTTCGTAAGCTCTTGTCGCATGCTGAAACTCATACGCTCTTTTTTCTACTCTTCTGCCAGCTCACCTCATCAATCGTTTCGGTCACCCTCACCATTCCTTATTCCGTTGACGCCGATGCAAATGCATTTCAAAGTCATAGCAACCAGTGCTGCCTCTGCCATTTATACATACTTGTTTGTGTTTATGTGTTTGTGTTCATGTGGTCGATTTTTAGAAGTGTTCGGTTGAAAAAGTGCATTTCTGTTGTTGGCCAAAGCCATGGTAACAGCGCACAAACTTTGATATATGTATAAGTTTTAAAAATGTTCAGTTGGCAGCATTGTTAGTTGGCTAAAAAAATTATGTATCCGACTGAGGGTTATCCCCATGGGAGAGTTCTATGGTTTATGGCATTTCCAGTAAAATGATCTATTGCGAACTGCAAAAATGTTGATCTTTTGGTCGAGTAGACAATCTTCTCAAAATGACAACTCAATTAAAAATTTCTTTCAAATACCGAATGATAGCATGTTGAAGATTCAACCAAATTAAGTGGTTGACAATATTACAACTGTCAACTTTTTTAGACTACACAAAAGCAAATAATTTCCACTTTCGAAAACAGCAGTACAACAAAAAACAATATGTGCGGTACAGTCGGGTAAAATCTACAAAAATTCTGAAATCGCTTCAGTTGTTTACCCATCACCCACAAACAAGCAGGGGTGCGAATGTGCGAAAAACTTGATCTGCTTAATGCGTAGAAAAATCGTGATCCAAAGGAATTTTCATTTTATCTCCTATAGTCTCTCTCTGGGACGATGATAAGACATAAGGACGGACAGACAGGTGGACATGGCTAAATCGACTTCGAATCGAATAGATTCTGACACATATCCTTTTGAGTGTTACATAAATTTCGTTGATAAAATTTATATTCCGTTGTATTATAATGTATATGATTAAAAAAAGGAAAAAAATTCCAGTGAAATTGCATCCAACATAAAAATGGCGTCACTGGAAAATCATTATTAGTTTGAAAAGCGCTGTTCGGCGACGGAAACAGCTGCAAAAATGCATTTGCACTTGTCGCTGTGTGTGTGTGCGAGTCAGTGAGTGGTTGCATATGGGTTTTCATTGTTTTTCAAAAAGGTGTTGCCTAGTTTGAGGGGCACACTTGTTAAAGCACATACACACATATGTACATATGTGGTTGTACTGTATAACATATGTGTTAGAATAAAACTATAATATAAGTTGCAAGTCAAATGCAAATGAAGTTCTGCAAATTATGAATTTTTTACTTTTCTTAAAATTTCTTTCTCCTTTGCACTTTTGCAAGCATTTGAGTCGCTTCATGCTGACCATGCGGCCATTTTGTTTTGCTTGTTGTTTCTCTGTTTGATAACATTTTCTTTTTGCCAATATGTTTGTTCGTTTGTTTTGCTCGCTTTCTCTGTTTGCAGTTATTTGCTTGGTCGTGGCATGCCAAATTGCATACGTCAATATTTGACAATTTCATTGCATTTGACCCGGCCAGCGTCCCGCTTAATAGCCGTCACTTTGCACTGTGCAAATTTATCTAAGCCTATTCAATTTATTTGCATGACTCATTTTTAAAAGCCAAATGAGAAATAATCAACTAAATTTTTTTCACCGCAATCATTTGTTTTTTCTTTGCATTGGTATTTCTTTTACGAGTTTTGTGCATTGAAGCGTTTCTAATGCAATTCAAACGAATTTCATTAATTTTACTCAATGAATTTAATTGGAATTTTTATTAAACGCTTCAAATACTCACAATATTTTTCCTTTTCCTCAGCGATTTTGTTATCAAAATGAAGTCATGCTTGAAGTGAGTTTTGCATATACATATGTATATGTTTGTGTGTCTGTTTGCCTGGTTGCAAAATCTGCAAATAGAGGCGAGTTTTCAATTAAAATAATTGAATAAGTTGCAGCTGAGTAAAGTGCCTGGCATGGAGATTAAGTAAATCCTTGATAGAACTTTGTGCACTTGTGCATGTGTAAATGTGTGTGTGTGTTTGTGTGTATCAACGACGAACTTTTGTGGCATTGGCCCAACTCAGCCATTCAAAAGGTTCAAAACAAAAGTGCATTATAAAAGTTTTTAATAACAAAAATCATATTCAAATAACTAATAAAAGTTTGTGCATTTACTTAGTTTTGAAATCATCTTTTTCCCCCTAGAAGTTTTGACCAGGTTGATGGCTTTATTTAAGCTGCAAATCACAAACACAAGTTAATTTGAAATATGTTGAGCTCGTTCTTGTATACTAAAACTTTTTGTTTTTGATAAGAAATAATCTTCTTCTGAGGAGTGATAAAACCAAAGGTCTTTTCGTGAACTTCTCAACAGTTGACCTTTCAATACAATTAGATTTTAAGGATATGTTTCTCTTCAATCATTCTACATCCTAATTGTTTATTGATGTTTTCGTCATAAAGTCATTCAAATATTCTTTCAATTAGTTTATTTTAAGAAGATGACTTCACCAGCAATAAAGTAACTAAAACGACATCAAAAAAGATGAGTTCTTCAAGTTATGTGAGACGTGTAAAGTACATCACTCATTGCCAACTTTCATAGTTAAAGTTGAAGTACATCAAAATGCATTTTGGCAAAATTTCCGCATCATTTCTCTACGTAAATCTTGAAAAATCGTAGACAACTTGACTCGCCATAGAAACAAAGCGAGATGGGAAATTTGGAAATTACCAATGGACAAAGAAAATCGTGTGCATGGAAGCGCGTTCACTAATTTGTATGCACGCGACGCTCAAAAAAACACGAGACTTGTGTATTTTTTCGCGCCTAACTTCTAACTTCTTAACAGACGGCAGACAAGTCTAGACTGCAGAACTCAAACCAAGAAAGAAGGCATGAAAACAATCAGAAAAAACGACAATGAAGAAAAATTGCATTGTTCGCGGGTTTGCAGGCAAAGCAAAGCCAACCAAACCAAAGTAAAAACCCTTGAGGCGGGTGCACGGGACGTATGAGTGCTATGCATACAGCAAGTCACAGCTCTTCATCATCATCAACATCACAGTCATAGAGCAGCGTCATCAGCGCTCTACTCATATTCAAATTGAACTTCAAGTTCGACTGCAACCACGGCGACTTGAATGGCATCGGCAGTTTGAGTCGAGACGCTGCCATCACTTTTGAAATGTCTCTCAACTAATCCGCAGACTGCGACTGCATTTTTTGCTTATATTTGCTTCATTTTTTTATGCATTTTTTCGGCGCCTAGGAAATGTTATTTCGTTTTCAAGAAAAATGCTACAGTATTAAGCCTTGAAGACCGACCGACCGACCAACCAACAACGTCATATGTAGCCTCCTTCGTCGTCGCCTGGTTGAGGCGCGTCTGGCTTCAAATATTGCAAAGCCTACAAAATTTCGCGTTTTTGCTTGCTTATCGCGCGGGACACAGCTGAAAAAACCAGCCCAACCAGCCGACTGTAAGTGTGAGTGTGTGTGGGTGTGGGTGTACAACTGCAGTTATATCCTTCCTTCAAGCAATAAATACAAAATGCACAATGCCACACCTACTGCGATCCAGCGGAAGCGCGGGTTGCGCCCAATGGGGGGAGGCGTTTCTTGCTTACTTAGTCCCCAAGTGTCTCGTTCTGTTGGATTTTGTTTTTTAGCGCTTGCATTTTTATGCTGCGCTGTTGATTTGCTCTTTCTTTTGCTTGCTTTGCTTCTTCGCTCTGTCACTCCCAGCAAATGCCAACCTCAGTCCCCAGTCCAGTTGTGCTCGTCCTCAGCCACCCTTGAACAAGAACACCTGCGCCTACTCATCTCACCTCCTCGCCGCCTCGGCACTTGTCTAACAATGTGCATGTGCATGGTCCATGGCACAGCCACTGAGTCGCTATTTTGTGACGCCTTTTCGAGCTTCGCTTTATTTTCTTTTGTTGCTTTTCGCGCAATTTTTCTTTATTTGTCTGCGTTTTTGTTTGTTGTTTTGTTTTGTTTTGTTTCTTGTTTTGATATTGCCTTTGCTTGCCATGGCGTTGCCTTCGCTGTCGCCGACGCCGTTATTTCTGTCGCTGTAGTTGCAGCAGCAGATCCTTTTGCACATTCAACTTGCATTTTTTTCTTGCACTCATTTCAAGAACCGAAAAAATTGCAGTTTTTGATTTCACTTTTCCTGCTGTTGATTCGAATACGGTTTCTGCAACGTTTTTCATTTTCATGCCCCTAGCCGAGACATGCCACCCAACGACAATAACAACACCAACAACACATCGTCGTTCCCACACATCAGAAATGCGAGCTACTCGTTGCATGCACACGCCCCTCCGCTATGACGTTCAATCCTCTTGGTGGCTTTGCTGATTCTACTGCCGCTTCCTCTGTCGGCTACTGCAGTATATGCAAATATTTTGTGTTGTCTATTTTTGTGCTGCAGGATTTGCTTTGTTGCTTTGCGTTGCATGAAGTATGTACACGAAGAAATATTTTTCGCTTCGATTTTGATACATTGAAAAAATCAGAGATTTCAAATTGAAATTTTTACCAATAAAGCGGAAAGTGAAATCAATGCAACAGTCCTTAAATCATTATTATGCAACTCAGCGATCATGATTTCATCATCAAAGATAATGGTGATAGTAAAATTGCAAAATAACATTGGGTCAAGTATCAAAGAAGTATAAAATGTTATTTCAGAATATTATTGGAAAGTTGTCTTGACGCCGAAGATGTTGATAACGATTTGCAAAAGCAAATTGAAGAACGTAAATTCGCACTTAAAGCAATTTTCAGATATATGCTTTCATTAATCATCTGATATAAAATCTTGACAACCTTCTGATCCTTAATCAAATTTCTTTACGTGTAATTACTTCACAAACATTTCAACGCACACATCGTGGACATACACAAAGGCAGTCAAACACAATCACTCATTCAAAAAATACAAGCGCACACACATACACACAGACAGACAGACAGACAGACAGGCATTGTGTGTGTGTCTGTGCATACTCCTACAAACATAGCAAAGAAAAAAGCTAACATCCCTGATTGCATTTGTTGTGTAGTGCAGCAGTAGAGCGTTAAGGCTCGTCAGTGGGCCTGGGTGGCGGCGGCAGCGGCGGCGGCGGCTCAGAGTAGTGGCAACATAAAACAACAAAACTTTTCGTCGCTGCCAAACTGCAATGCCGAATGCCGAAAAACGCATGAGTATATGAGTGCAATTTTTTTGCACAAGTTACGCCATTTTTTCAACAAAAACACACACACACACACATGCACTTTCAAATGCAAGCTAACCAATACAGATACGCCTGCATAGGCCATGTAGCATTCTTATGCCTTTGTCGTTATTGTTGTTGTTGTTCTGTTTGTTGGTAGCAGCAACGACGATGATGGCTGAGCCAGGACAGGCTAGCACAAGTCGTCTACTCACACACACCTACTTCTCAGTCTGTGTGTGTGTGTGTGTGAGTTTTGAGTCTATGCCTGCATCTGTCGTACTGTTTTATGCTCAAACCTTCATGCTTTCATGCTGACGACAGTCACTTCACACCACCCCAAACCCACACACGTCGCTCAGACGCCATCAACACACAACCACTCAAAATGCAACGAAGGGACGACATTTCATTTCTGAAGAATTGCTTTGTCGGAGCAGAGTCTCTAAAAAAGCATATGAGTGAACACATTTGTTTGGCTGTGTAGTGTTGTGTGTGTGAGGCGAGCTGATGGCAGGAGGCTGGTGAACATCTGAGCTGCAACACAGCGGAGAAGAACATCCGCCTAGGCGACTTTCTGATGCATGCAGATAAAATTTTTTCTACCAACCAACCGCCGGCGCCTTCTCTATCACCCTCACCCACACCCACACTCATATACACAAATGAAATTTTGCATTTTCAATTTTTTGAAATAGGCTTTTCTCATGCTCGCAGAAGCTGTCACCTCCCACCCACGCCCACTCAGACATTGCATTGCACATTCGTTTTTTGTTGCAACCAAAAAAAGTTACACTCATTCGTGCTTTCTTGTATTCTTTTTGCTGCACGCCAGAGCGCTGGCCAGCATATCACATCGCATAGCAACGGCATAAGGTGTCTGCAGAGTGTTGGTAGTTGGAGGATTGGAGCGGCAACGACATGGGCTGCACACTTTTTGGCTTTGTTTTGAGACATCGCATGAAATTTTATTTCTCGGCATTTGATTTTGTTTGGCTCTTTGTAGAGTTTTTTATTGGGAGTGCGTCCTGTGGGGCCGAAACGATGGCAACTGAATTTATGCTATTGTTGTTGGTTGTCGTACCGAAAATGCATTCAAATTGCAATTGCACTTGCCTTGCTTGCCTTAGGACGCCACGTCCGCCATGCTGTGCATTCTCGTTTATTGTTTTGTGTGCCGTTTGTTTGTCTGGTTGTAACAATTGTAGGCGTGGTGGAAACAAGCACATGCACAAAGAATCTGCTCGACAATCGAAAGTCGCACATGCAACACAATTTTATATTTTATCTGTGTTGTTCTTGTTATGCAAAACGGTTGCCTGAGTTACATGTCATTTTATTCTTTTATGATTTCATTTTATTAAATTAAGTAAAAATGACATCAACTCGAAAAGATCTTAAACTACCTGTTTACAAAAGCAAACGTATCTGGGTTTAGAGTAGTCGATGGATTTAAAATAAGATCAGCCAAAGTTTCGGTCATTTGAGCCTCATTAAGTAAAAAAAAACACATAGTACTCAATCAAAAGTATCAAATATGTTGGGAACGGTCGAATATTTCGATAGTATACGATGTTAAATTCTAAAATAAATATCAAATAAGAAAAAAATATCATCCATACATCCATATTATCAATAACAAATGCAGATGGCTTGCAAGATTTGTGGAAAATAGTTTTGTATTTAATAAGTACACTCAAATGCTTTCGGTTGGCAGCCACAGCTTAAGAATTGTACAATCTTCAAAACATTGTCTTGTTTCAAACACATTTTGACTTGGGATGGGATGAAGATAAATTCGGCGACTATGAACATGATACATATACGCTTCTGAGTTTTTCTGGCAACAAATACTACAGGTACCTAACCAACATTGGCCGCACTTCCCATGTTCACCCAACCCGTGCCCTTGTGCAATGTGATCGCTGCAGTTTTCATTAGTTTTGTGGAAAAATGCATTTGCCCAAAAAAGTATGCAACACGAATTCGTAACTCTTCTTTGAAATTGCACCAGCCGAAGGCCATAAAAAAGTGCTTACATATATACAACCCTGCACATATGTGCAAATATAAAACAAGACAAAAAGGAAGTGGGATGAAGGATGAAAAGTAAAAAAACGCCGAAAGTTCGTTAGTGCATCCTTTGGCAGGATTTGCAAATATTCTTTTTTGCTCGCGGTTCGATGCAACTCTATTGAAAACTTTGCTGTTCTCCGCTTTTTCACTCACATTCATAGTTCATTTTTGCTCTTGCTGCAAACACGCTGTTGGCCTTTTTAGAGTTTTCCTTTTAGCTTGTTTTTTTTTTGACATTTTTGTTGTTGATTTGTTTTGTTTATTTTGACACGTTATTCCTTTTCTGCTTGTGCGCGGCGAAGAGCCGGAAAATTGTTATCGAAAATAAAAATCTGCGCATTGCGCCCACGATTTCAATCTAGCAAATGCATTTCTTTGTTTTCCCCATGCCAACAACTTGGCGACCGTTTGGGCATTATTGCTTTTTCGTGTTGATTTTTTCATGCCTTTCAGTCAAGTTAATTTTTCTTTTTGTGATGTTTTCGTTTTCGTTTTGGGTTTTCTTTGATTTTTTTTTTTTTTTTTTGGACTTTATAATTTCTGTCGTTGTTATTTGGTCTTAGTCGCTCCCGTTGATTGATTGAGCTTTGCGAGGGCGCACTTTGCACAAGCTTTGAGCAACTCGTATGGAAAAACAAGAAGGGTAACAAGGCACAAAGCATAGCACGTTTTGCGCTGCGAGCCTTTGGGTGCTGCAAATGCAATAATGGCGACAAAAGTGTTTTAATGTCATTCGAAGCTTGTATGTAAAAGTTAAATCAAACAACAAAATGCAATAAACGGTTTGCAAATATGAATTAAGTGCTTTATGGCCTATATTGAAAATTATTCAATTAATTGTTTTTGCAAGGGAGGTTGTTGTAACCCAGCGGTTCGTCAATCTAGTACAGAACTAAGAAGAAGAAAATGGAACCATCCTAATGGACTGAGTAATTGTTTTTTTTCTCCTATTAACTATAATTGTTAATTTATATAACTTTATTTTTTATTGTTAGTAATAATTAAATTGAAGCTCATACCTTCGGTTTCATACTCCAACACACTAAATTCAGAGATATAGAAACATTTGATATATGATAAATTTTATTTATTTGAAATATTTTTTTCAGACTGGTGCTCTTATGCAATACTTCTGGCTGGTTCAAACTCTAGACCCAAATTCACTAGTTGAAAACTAGTTCCAAATAACGAAAATGAGTCAATCCGGCATTTTATTTCTTAGACTGGTGGGATAAAGCGCCAACATTGACTAATTCTTGTACTAGTTTCGAATTCGATAGTTGGCTACTAGTTTGCTAATAGAAGTATTCTGAATAATTTGATTCCGTCTAAATTTTTTGCAAAAAAGGGGACAATTGACACAACGAGAACTGTTGGGAAGTATATACTGACTGACGATGCAGTTATTTCTTTGCCGAGATTATCATATAGAAAGCTTTTCTAAACATTCGCATTCCATTAAATTTAAGATCTCTCAACAAATTGATCCGTTTTCGTTAGAACAGCGCTATGTCGGTACATTATTGGTTTGAATTTTTTTTCATTTGTCTGTTCATTTGTTAGTGTAAATATCTGAAAGCAAGCCAAAACACATAAAAATTCATAAGCCGATGTAATTAGACAAAGCAAAAAGTGCATTGCACCGACACCAGTCAGACAAACTGATATACCAACAATTAGATACGAAAGCATTTATAACTAACTGTCTATGTATATATACAAACATACATATATGTATATGCAATATTTTGATTATACATATACATATATAAGCCCATATGTGGTACATAACCACACAACCTGTGTGATAAACGTTAACCAAAACACGTATATAGACGGCGCAGTGGGGAGCATGTACGATACATGAAAATGCATTTGAAAAATGTTTGCATGCACGCACAATAAAACCAAGAACAAACATTGCCCTCTGCTGGCCGACAAAGCAAACAGGATATGGCAGAAACAACAAAACACAGCATGGCCAGGACGTGCACTCACACATAAACACGCACACATGCACGTGCACTAACTAAAACAACAGATAGATTGTAAAAAAAAAAGTTACTTTGCAGCGTTGAACTGCACCCACGATGAGATGCACTTCAAAGCTTTGGTAGGCAAAATAATTTTGAAATTTAGACGAATTCAGTGTGGGATTTGAGTGAATGCAAGGACTATAGGCCAGTCACACAACTAGAAAAGGACATGTAAAAGAGGTGGAACATGTGTGATATACATAAATTGCACCTTTTGCATCACCAGCAGCATCAACAAAAACAACAACAACAACATCAGCAACGGCAATTGCAATAACAATGGGAGACGACAACCTCAGGATGCAATGCAATGTATGGATTTATGCATGTTATGCACGGAACCTCGACCCCGACCCCGACCCCGATGTGTTCTACGCCATTTGAAGTTATGATGATATTGATGCACATCCCTAAAATGGCCTGCCGAAAAAACGTTGTGCCTTGCTTATGCTTATGCTTCGGCTTTGGCTTTTGTTTTCATTTTGTTTTCGACAACGATGAAAAATGATGCACTTTTGGCGTTGTTAGATGCTCTACAGCCGCCTCTCCGCACCTCATTGCTTTTTAACTAGACTGTCCTCTGGACAGCAAGTTGCTGCATTTTTCATATGCAGTTTTTTGTATGTACTTATTTGAAATTTTCAATTTTCATGCTGTGCGTCCAAGAACAGAATAATGGCGATATGCATGTATATGTAGAGTGGCAAAATCGCTGAGCACACAAAGCAAAAAATAAACAACAAAAAAATGGGAAAAATTGAAATTTTAAATTAAAAACATTATATAAATTTTCACAGTATTTTGATTGTTTCGAAAATGTGTTTATTTTGTATTTACTATTGCAATTTACTTCTGTTGCCTTCATATTGATCTATGAGCATGACAAATAGCACAATATGGCGAACATCGACAGATTTCGAAAGGACTTTAACGCATTTCATATGAGAAGTTATTGAAAATCGCATGTCATTTATTCTTGCCAATAGATAACTTATTACAAACTCAAAATATAAGCTTTAATAAAATATGATATGGAACCAAAATGAATTGTTACAATGAATTTTGCCGATTTGTGCCCCAAAGTTATTGCTTGCTTAAATATGTTCTATTTAAAAGGAACTATAAAAGTATCTATATATAGAGAGACATGTTGAGCAGAGAACAAGATTTTCTATACTATAAAGTAAATGTATTCTTGATCAGGACGACAAGAGGAATTGATTAAGCCCGTCTGTCCATCCGTCCGGCTGTCCGTCAGTATTCACCAATGGTTCTCGGAAACTATATGAGCTAGAAACTTGAAATTTGGAGGGTAGACTCGTGATGCTCGGCAGCAGATCAAGTTTGAACGGTTTTGTGGCACGCCCACTCCTTTCCGCCCATCCAGCACCGCCATTTCCAAAACTATTGAAGGTACGGACCTCAAATTTTGTAATCGAACTCAGTAAATATACATATATCTTTAAAACTGCGTACCACAAAATTCCCCATTACTTGATAGTTACTCCTCAAAGACCTACAAACTCAAATTTTTCATAAATTCCACATTTTTTGACCGATATTGATATTTGTAACATTATATGAATGGGCGATGCCAGATCAATATTTGGGGTGTGACACCGTCTACCGTGTGTGCAGGTTATTATATTGTCGAGTCTACACGACTATAGCGTCCTTACTGGTTTTTAAATGTTAAAGGACAATTCTAAATTTATATTGTAAAATCTTAATTTATAATTAAAAATAGTTAATTTAAACAAATGTATATGTAAAACCGGTAACTTCTTATGGTAGAAGGATTTAATAAATATAAAATTATACACAGAGGAACAACGATAAAAAGTAATGCCCCGCATAAACATCAAGAGAGAAAAAGGAAGTCAGAGACAAAGTAATACGTTGACACAAGCACACACACACACACACGCACGCACACATTATGACGACGAGCAATATTGCAGCCAGCCTAAAATGATCGTAAAAGAAGATGTAATAGAGTTGTACGAATATTTTTGGCTGAGTGTGTGTGAATGCGCAGGAGCTGCTTAAGACGCCCAACACCAAACCCGACTAGAGAGTCAAGGCAGAAGGAGCATGCAAAATAAGTACATAAACCGAGCGAAATATATAGAAACAAACAAAAAAAGGATGCGAATACTGAGAGCGAATATTAGTGTGGAAAAAAGGATATGAAAAAAGAGCACAAGTGAGTGTTGAGCAAGAGAGCGTAAAACTAAGGAGAAATGCAAGCGAACACTAAAAATTTCTATGAGGAAAACGAACATACAAACACACCGCAGCGAAGAAGAGAGAAGAACGAGTGAACACACAATGGAGAGGACACAGAAAGGTCAACATTACATACATACATACGAGCATGTGTGAAGGGACGCCAAATAAATGAAAAGCGATATGAAAAAATATTGCATGCGATAACTTTTTTTGTGCACAAAAATCGTGATGCGTACAAGTGAGCGTATACGATAGAGAAAGGGGGAGAGCGACAGAACGTATGTAAATTTAGCTTCTTCGTAAGAAAATAAATTAAGACAAGTAGATTTACGAAGAAATGCGCAGACCTAAATAGAATTCGTTGTAAGATTTTGATGTGTTCATTATTTCTATTTCGATTGTTTTGAGTGATTTTATTTTGAAGCTATAAAAGGATGCTCTTTGTATTCTTCGCTCTATGGCGTTCTTTGGGCAATGTGAATGTAAATGTTACCAACCACTGTTTTGGCACGGCATACATACTCATTCGCATAAGCTAAGCTCCTTTTTCTACTTCTACGCCAACACACACACTACACCATATGATGAAGGATGTATTCAACCCAAAGAACTCAAATACAAAACCTTTTTTTAATGTTGTTGCAATGCTGCGCGTCGCCAGCAGCGTGCTCATTCTCTCACGAGTACGCGCTTTCGCTCTCTGTCGGTTGTTCGCTCGCATGCTTGCTCACTCACTCACTGGTCTCTACGGCTGCTGCTGCTGCTGTTGTTGCTAACTCACACACACACACACTTTAACTTACGACAATGTATACAGAAAAATGTTTCTAATGCTGCTTCTCTTTCTGGCACATTAGTTTTTAGCGTTTTGCATCTCGCTTTTTTATTTCTTTTTTCGATGACACACACACATGCACACAAAACACTTTTTATGTACATGAAATCATGGGCGTGTGCGAGCTATCCTTGCTGCCATTCTGATTTCGTATACTTGTTGTTGTTGTTGTTGTTGTTGCAAAAATTATTCGTGCACTTTTTTAGGATATCAAATAGGGATACTAAAGCATCGCTTTATGTGCTCGCTCGCACATGTAGGGGTACAAGCGCACAACGGCCGGAAAAAAGCCGAAGGACACAGTAAGTGCAACAACACTTTATGTAGTATGTACTATGCATTTTTGCATCCTTTTTTTGCAATAACTAAAAATGTGCGCAAAAAAGGTGAAAACTGCACGGTCAACTGAAATAAATGCAATAAAAATGCATTCGACTTATATACTTTGTCTATCACTTGTAGTTGTCGTTGTCGTTCTCGTTGTTGTTGCAGTTGCTGTTGTTCTGTTGTTGCTTTTGCAATTGTTTTTGGTTGGCTCTAATGCAAATGCATGATGTTGATTTTTGTTGCCGTTGCCGTTGCTGTTGTTGTTGTTGCTCTTGTCTGCCACACCCAAAAAAGTGCATTTTTCTACTATCTTTCTTTCCTTATATACTTCATCGTGCCTTTCTTCTTCTTTTACCTTTTTTCAGTTTTTGGTTTTTTAGAGAACGAAAAACATTTGTGTCTGTGTGTATGTGTGCGTGTGTTGGTTTGCATTTGTATGTGTTCGAAAACTGCATTCGGTTGGCGTTCGCGGCTTGGTGCAAATACTAAAAATTGCACTTTATATGCACATTTTGTGTATAAGCAAAGCCAATCGGATGCTTTCGTGGTTTGTTTTATTTTTTTTTCTAAAAATAATATAGTTCGTTTTTTTTTTGGAGATATTCTCTTTTTGTACTCTCTATAAAATTTTTTTTTATTCTTGCTTTTTATATTTTATAGTTCTTATTAATTTTTCATTAGAAATAAATTTATTTTTTTTTTTAATAATTTTTATTATTGTTTTTTTTTTTATTGAGAGTTCATTTACTTGAAAAAAATTAATTGTACTATTTTAAATCATTTCTTTAATTCATTCATTAAAAAGTATCTTATTTTTCTATATGAGAAGAGTCAAGAAAATTTTAAGCTGAAAAAATTATAATATGTAAGGCTCTCACCCCAAGATACCGTAATTGATTCATTATGTTTATGACATTCAAGACTAATCAGAAAACTGGAGTTGGAAGAGTTTGAATTCAAACTACACTGTATATTGTACGGATTGTTTATTCAGATTTCATTTCGTTTGCATTTAATATCCTATATATTTCACTCATCTAGACCAGTTGGTTTTAGATACATACATGAATATCATTTTGGTTGCGCACGTACATATGTTGACTAGATCTTATTACGCTCTATCCCAAGTCATGTAGATTATATGAATCCTGATATGGACACGTTTAAAAATTTCATTTAATTTCCCACCTCAAGAGGAAACCCTAAATATCAGATTTTCGTCATATTTCGACCAAATCACTATCTTATAAAGTTTTACGCGATCTAGCCATTGATTGGTTAAACAGCAACAATGCTGTGTAGTAGCCAAAAAAAATTTGCTGTGACAGTTAATTTTAAACTATGTAACCTGCCAACATAAATTAATAAATTAATATCAATCGGGACAAACATTGTAATTTGAAATCGATAAAAATACGATCGGCAACAAAACAAAATCGAAAAACTAACCAGTGAGGATGGAATAGTTGAGTATACTCATGTCATGCCACGTCGTCCTGATCAATTCTATTTATACGTTATAGGGCTCTTCTCCTTCTATGCGTTACAAACATTTGGTCTGAAACAAACTTAATATTCACAATCAGTTTCCGATATGTCCCTTTGAAATTTATTTGAAATAAAAAACTTTTTTACATTTCCGTTAAATATAGAAATCAAATTAAAAATCAAACTGCACACAAACACACCCACAAGCACAAACAAACACAGACAAAGCGTTGAACAAAGCAAACGAAAATGTTGTCGACTTTTTTTGCGCTTTGGCAATTTTTTGCTTCTTTTTCTTTTACATGTTTGCTAAACGTTTCTCCCTTTACTCCTTTTTGTTGTTGTTGTTGGTGATGCTTGTTAGAAAATTTATTTTTCTGTGCATTTTTTCATGAAGAATTTTTCATGTTCTCAACGAGCAAAAAGAAAAAAAAGTAAAAAACAAAAATATATATGTGGAGAAGTAAAAGAAAAGTGGTATATTTTGTTTTCGTTGTTGTGATTTGCAAATGTTTTTTTCTACCACGAGTTTATTTTTGGTTTTTTTTTTTTGCAGAGCAACGCTGTGAAGGACGTTTGGATAACCTTGTAACCTTTTTTTTACAACTGCTGTTGATACGTTTTTATATTCTTGGTTTGTGGTTTATATTTTTAAAGCGTCTGCTGCTCTAACTCTGGGACTCGGAAACCTTATGTGTAAGCACATTAAAAAGCGTTCTCCTTATATTGATTTTTGATAAAAAAAACTTATTTTTAAAAATAACTTACCACATATTAAGTAGCTAACAAAATTAGACGTATGCTGCAACTTTTGTCAGTTTATTTTTCTCTTCAAAAGACGTTCTAACGCGCGCGAGTTCTAAAAATCACTGAACGCAATGTATCTGCCAAGGATCGCTGCGAGCTCACATTCGCTAAAGATCGCAGACAATTTTTAACCAGTTTTGTTTTGATTGTGTTTTCTATTCTATTCTATTTTTTATTCTTCTTGCTAACGTTATGTTTAGAAACAAAAAATAGAACATTTAACGAGAAACTTTAAAAGTCAAAACTAGTTTCGTATATTCTCTATTTTGAGACGTTGATGATCATCATCGTTGTCATGAGGATGATGTTTTTGATGAACATCTTCCCTTTTTTACCCT
Organism: Phortica okadai; assembly: GCA_034638295.1. Taxonomy (NCBI): domain Eukaryota; kingdom Metazoa; phylum Arthropoda; class Insecta; order Diptera; family Drosophilidae; genus Phortica; species Phortica okadai. The sequence continues at coordinate 37,767,200 of CM067849.1, forward strand.
ATTGGCATTTTTGATTCTCGCACATACACACAAACAAAAAAATTATGATAATTAACAATTCTTTGACCAAAACCAAAGGTAACATAAAGCGCTGTTAGGGGTTAAATCTAAACTGGAATTCCATTAGACATTTTCAATGCGATGCATCAACTGATCTATGCTGTTAGGACTCATCATCATGGGAACGAAAAGTGGTTGAACTTGTTTTCTAACAAACTTTTTAAACAAAATTAAAGCTGCTGGTATGAGCATTTTTAAGCGCAATATAGACTTACAGAAGAATTTCGAGAAAGCAAAATAGTACTTATATGAGATGTGTCAAAAAATTGGCCAGTAAATATTACAAAACCTATCCCGTGAATGGAATTGACCTTTTCAACTCTCACCTCAATTAGAACAACAAATTAATATCAAGCTCACCCCAATAATTGTTATTTTCTTCCGCTATCCCGTTCGGACACGGCGGTTGCATCAAGTGTCAAAAGTCAATCTCGGTGCGTTAAGTGTCCCGTTTAGGGTTTGTTGTGATCTGCAGCACCCCTTGTCAGTGTTATAAGAAGTGTGCCTCACGCGTGCTGCAAGTGCGGTGATCTTCCCGAATGGGACCCTGACTTTGAAGTCTTTGTTGTCCTCACATTTTGAAAAATTTGTGTGAATACTGTGTGGAACAACTAGATATTTATGAGTTCTTCAACAATTTTATGGTTGTTCATTAGATGTAAATTTAATTGTTTTTGATTTGATAATTAAATATGCTTCTTGTGATCTTCAGTTTAGATACTAACAATATGAATGATAATTCTTAAATGGAAAAAATTATAATATGATTTCAAATTCGATATTTTATTCATATAATTAAACGAAAATTCTCTTTCTACATTTTGAATTCTAACGAAGCTTTAAGTAGTTTACCTACTACTTGCAGTGCTCTGCACCCAAGCCACAACACGATCTACTCAAAACCAAATTTTCCACATTTTAATTCAAGTTTAGAAAATATTTTGATTCGCTATTTCTACAAATTTCGTATAAATGCTTTGCAAATGAAAACTACAATGTAAAAGTGAGGAGTGCGCAGCAACCAAGCGGGGCGCTTTGACCAACGTCAGAACGTACACAGAGCAGCAAAACTTTTTTATTTCATTTATGTTTTTTTTCTTTGTTTTGTGATTTAACATAAAACAAGCGAATTTATAGAAAAGCTCTTGCAACAGCAGCTGCAGCAAGGCCAACACGCCGCAGCAAAACATACGCAAATCGTTGCTAGAAATTTCTAAAATTGCTTTTCTGTTGTTTTTAGCCAGCATTTGAAAGTTGCTAAAATTTGGTTTTCGCAATGCAAACGTGTTACTCCTCCACCACTCAGCCACTCAGCGAAACCACCAACAGCTCGTAGCCGAAAAAAGAGAAAATTGTACTTTTGCACTTTCCCTAAAGGATTTCGTGGATGTTTGCTGTCATAATGCAACTTTTTGCAAAACAAAACAAAAAAAAAAATTAAAGAAAACATAAATAATTATTATTTTAGAAATTTTAGAAAACCAGTACGCTCAACTTTGTGGCTCATGGCTGCCTTAGGAACCTACACAAAAATTGAACTAAACTCAACTTACCTCCTGCCACCGCCATCACTTCTTTTTATTAAAATTGATAAAAGTTTCAAAAATATTATTTTAAAAGTGTTCATTTTGTGCTATGAACAATCTCATTATGTTCTCGAGCTGACTGCGTTTCTTGCTATGAGTGTGTTGCTTTTGCTACCATCAACTCGCCTTTCCTCGACACCAGACTCAATGAAGCTCTCCGCTCTGCCAACTCATTTTCCATGTTCGTTCCTCTGGCTTTATGACGTGATTTTTCCGAGTTAATTTGACGCTTTTTCCAAAAGGTAATTTAGTAGAAAATTTGCTTGCAATTAGTGCAATTATAAATTTTTCAAAGCGCTCAAGGATATCTTATCTAAATGCGCATAAAAGTAAGCAGTGCATTATGTATGTGTGGTTATGATGAACTCATTAAAAGTTTCATTTTCGTCGACAAGCAGCGTTAATATTGTTTAACAGTTGAGTACGTCGTTAAAGATAGTAAGGGATATGCGATTGAAGGATGAAAAATATATAAAAGACATCAATTTTAAATTTACTAAACTGAAAATTTTTTCACAGTCCAATACTGATATCACATTTTTTTGTTAGATCAGTGAAAAATATTATTAAGTTTTCGCAGTAGGTCGTATAAAGTAAAAATATTCTTCACATCAAGTTGAATCGACATATTTAGCTCATTGTATTTATGCGATCGAGTTCAGGTTCGAAACTAGTGATCTTATATATAAATGGATATGTTACCTCGTGGCCGTCATACACAACGAAGAAGATCAAAATTAGTTAATTTAATTTTTTGTATTGCAAATGTATTTTTATTTTCTTTTAATAGAGAACACAGAATTTAGTGGTAGGGTCGGCCTTATAAGAAATACTTTCGAGATTCAAAGGCTAATGAAATTTTATGTGTCTCTAAATAAATTGCAATGAGATGAAATAATTCAACGGCAAAACTCTATAAAAGCTGCTTTTCCGTTTTTCCCAAAGATTGTAAGGAATATTCTAAAATTTGCATAAGTTTAAGATGATTTCATATCTATTTTATATTTTCAAAATATATAAGTTCCCTTGGCAACCCTTTCTTATGAAAACTATAAGGGTTAAAGCAAAAAACCAACATTGTTAAGCAAATGTCATTAATAAGAAATTCTATATTTTCGTAAATTAGTTTACATAGCAATATGATATGATGAAGGCAACTAAGAGAGACGCTCCTAAGAAGTGGGCAAGGAAACATACACACAAGACATGAGGGAAATGGGGCAACCCAACCTAATATATGTATATGTATGTTGTGTGTCTGTGCATGTATGTGTGTAGATAGCAGCTTCTTGATGTCATTAATTTTTTAAGCTTACTTAGAATTCCAGTAGATGTAAATGTTTTAGCATAAGCAAACACAAATGGCAGGTCATCAAGGAATTAAATGAGTAACGCGTCCGGGTTAAATTGTTGCGATGAAGGCGTTGGCGGCGCATGTGGCGTAGCGAAAAAGGATTTAATTGTTGACTAGACGCACAAAATGCTGCTCCCTCAGCACAATCAGTTGTTGTCTATTCACATAGGCTGGGTGTGAGAGTCGAATTGGAAGGCGATTGTGTATGTGAGGGATTTAGTTTCACTACTCAAAGGACACACGCAGTACTTAAGTCTTATGCAAAATGGTTTCGGCCTGTCCGCCCTGATGATTTATTGTTTGACAGGCAAAATTTGTGTTGTCTCTTGTATTCACGGCTTCTGCTTAAAATTAGAAGTTGTTCATCCGTCTAGCAGAGAGAGGGAGCACCCGAAGTCGCATTTGTAAATTAGAAATGGACTCGGTAGACTTACTTGTTTGTTTTTATTTATTTGTATTTAGTGTAATGTTTAATTTAGTAATGGATTAGTGAAGTTCCCTGACGAACTTGTTTATGTAAAATCACGTTTCGGTTGTGTAAGAAAATGTATATTAAAGAGCAAGAGAGAAGGTGTATTGTTATATCTCCTTTTTCCGTATAATTCTCTAGCATGTTTGATTTGCTCATCAATATTATCTTTGGAATATACATAGAAAGGTTGATTGAATGAAACAAATGTTTGTAGTTTAAACTTAACGAGATTTTACCAATTCACCTTTTCATTGGCGCTTGAAATTTAATTTACTGAACATATATATATATGCTACTGTAATCAGTAACAAAAGCAATACAACAACAAGTACTACAACTATGTAAAATAATAAAGTTTACGAGTTTCCCTATGCCAAAAGCCACAATACCACTGCCAACGAAGCCGCTACCTCAACAAACCTCACCGCACCGTGTCGTAAGGCAGTGCTCTCCTCTCACTTCCATGCACTTCATCACATTCACTAATTCGACGAACTGCGTTGGACCGCAACACATCCAAACAAACGCTATCCGCAAACAGAAATTTAATGAAGCAGCCAGCGAAAGTTCTCATTGGGCCAACAATGCGACTGGCACTAAACTCGCTAACCCAACACCACAAAGCCGACTGACTCCCTGGTATTTTTCTATAAATTGGTGATTATATTTTATTTTAGAAGAGTACTTTTCAGGACTGTCGTTTTATTTCTATGTTTTTTTGGATTTTATGAGTTTTCCATCACCTTTGGTAATGGGTTCGGTTATGTCGCCCCATTGTTCTCACTCATTCCCACGCTCCGGAGAATTGAAATTGTTTCATAATGAATACGCGTGTTTAGCTAAATCTTTTCGAATATATTACTTATTACAATATCTCAGCTGTAAGTGTCTTTTGTGTGTGTGGTTGCATTTGTGTACTCTTAAATTTGTCTAAATTTAAATTTATCCAAACTCTGGTTCTCACATTTATTTCTACAATTCATGATTGGCGGATCCGGCGTTTCTGTTTCAGTTTGCAAGTGCGATTGATCCAACTTTCATTCAAACTAGTTAAAGCTTTATATTACAGCTTATTTTTTTTTTTAAATGACGGTGGAAAGACAATGGCAAAGAGAGTCCCTAAAGCCGTTTCTAATAAGTATTTGAGTATACTAGTATTTTTAATTTTTAGAACGTCAGTAACAAAGACAGGTATACTAGAATGGAAATGGATCAATCTATTAATAATATGAACAATATGTTTCACAAGAAAATTTTACTTTCATTAAAAATTTAAATAAAATGGATATTCAAAGTAAAATCACAACAACATTATGCAAACATAACATCAACCCATCGCCTCACTTTACCTTACCTTAATACGCCGCACCTTTGCCAAGTTGATACAAAGTCAAGTCAGTTTCCAAGCTGATGACGACCCTTTCAAAATTCAAACTTGACAATTAAGTAAAATAAATGAGTAAGTCAGTTGACAGGGGATGTGTGGGCTGTGAGAGGCTTCATAACTGCAAGTATGGAAGTAAATGCGCAAACCCAAAAAATTACAACAAAACGTTTTCCACTGAAAAACGACAAAAGAAGATGCTATAGAAAACCCGCATTTTTGACACCCCAAACAATTTTTAACATCGTGTAGATTGTACCCCAAGGTATAGAAACGTAGCTGGTAACATCGTTGCTGCTTTTGATGCTGCTGCTGCTGCTGCTGTTGGCGGCCATTATGGAAAACTTATATTTGCACTAAACATATAAAGTAAACAACAGACACACAGATCCCCCAGATAACCCCTCAAATACAGTCACACACCAACACACAATGCGAACTGAAGCAAAGTGCAAACACCACTTCCGTTTCCCGTACAGTTGTTGAGGTCACTAATGTCGTAAGATGAATCCTTTCGGCGAAAGCCTTCAGGGTGTAAAAATAAAACATTCAGAGGACACAAACAGCAGCGGTCAAAGTAAATCCCCGCCACCATTCAACGCCCAACTCGCCCCATTCCAATCCTATGGAGGTCTTTTCGTTACGCTTTAAATGTAGATTAGTTGCTTTCAGACCAGCGCGGTTAGATGTGGGCAGACTTGCTCTGAGCACTGCTGAGCTGAGCTGAGTTGAGGTTACGTGCGCTGTAAAGAAAATAATGAAAAGTCCAACTTTCATAATGAAGGTCCTTGTCGTCAACTTCGTCGCCTCTTGTCGTTGCTGCTGCTATTGCTTCTTTTTCTGCTGCTACTGCTAGCATCGTTGGTATCCTTGTTCAATGTTCCCTCGTTCGTCATACATGTTTTTAGCTTTTTTGAAATTATAATCTACATGTCGACTATTTTGCTATTCTATGTGTTTGTTTGTGTATGCGTATGGGGGTTCTTGTCTAGCAGAGACAACTTTTCTCATTTGCATGTACTCAGCATAAAGCTTGGCTGATTATTTAGGACTGAACTGTGCTCATTTTAAACGTTCAGCGCAATTCAACTTTATCCTGTCGTCACTTGGGTCGAAGGTTATCGTTGTTGGCTGCCACTTTTTTTTTTTTTTGCTTTGTTCTGCTTTTACGGTTAAAACTGTTCTGTGTTTACTTGCAGGATTTTGAATAATCTAAGTTATGATATAAGATCCTCTGAGCGTAAGAGTTTCTTGTTTAGTGTTTATAAATATTGGAAAATTTGAAGAAATACGAATTTCGACAAAAAATTTAGAAAATACAAATTCGAAAAAATACATAGGTTTTTAGTTAACATACTTTTCGTATGGAGAAATTCAATTAATACGAGGGGCGTTTTTAAGTTCTCGGATTGGAGGATAAGGAGTGATAATAATAATAAATATTTATGTTTTTTGTTTTCAATATATTAACCTGCTACCCTTATATATTTTTTAGATTAGTTTGTATATCTTCAAAAAAAATGTTTTGTCTTTGTCGGAAAAATAGGCTGAAACTGCGTCCTTCACTTCTTCATCGCTTGAAAATTTCTTGCAACAAAGTTATTTTTTTATCTTTGGGAATAAATAATAAGGGTTTGTATCTCTTCTTGAATGGTTTGAACGGACTTTCCTTGCTGGGTAAGGAACTTTATAACAACGAGATACTCGACTTTATCCAAATTTCACACTTTCTTCCCGATTGAATTGCTTGGTCGGCTATAATTCAAAAACCAATGACCCGATTGCGATATATCTTGTACTATACTTACTTACTGCACTTATCTTCATTGCTAAATCAACTCTGCCATTCCGCGAAATCAAAAACGTACCCTCGTACCTTAAGACTAAATTTACATGTACTAATCAAATATACGAATAAATAAGCTTAATTTAGTACCGACAACAAATACAGAGCACAAAAGCCAAATTCACAAACCCATTCTTGATATTTCTTTTGTTTTTGTTTTTTATATCGTCTTTTTGCATTCTGAATTGCAACGGAAAATGAGAAAGTCCTTAAAAATTTTACTAATTACGTTGATGAACAAAGCGAAATTTGAGTGACGCAAACAAAAGAGTGAATAATATATGGAAAAATTTTGTTTTAACAAAAGTTTTTCATTTTCATGTCGGTCGAGTGAGTCGGTCCTTTTACACACACACACATCCACCACAAGCATGAGTTGCTATACAAGCGGAAAGTCACAGGGTTGCACCAAACTGAGGCTGAAGTGAAGGGCAGTTAGAATTTGAAGACTAGCAACAACTGAAAACTATTTAATTTTCTTTACCAAAATAACTACAACAACAAAAGCAACATCAAGAATGTACAACAACTCAAACCCCATCGAATAAAAGTAATTCAATTACGAATGGCAACCTTAGGGTTAGCAGCATCTAATATCTAAAACAATTTACCAAACGACCGAAAGGAACATAGGAAATAAGTTTCATGACACTCACACCAATCAGAAAGGCGCATGCGACACCCAACAAACGACTCTGCATTTCTACCACAGGCACACACACAAACACACAGAACACACAAGGGACATTCATACACACCCCTGAATTTAAGAGGTAAGCTTTGCACACAAGTTACACAAAAGTCACAACTATCCCGTATCCGTATACGGACTCGCATGCGGGACTCAGCTTTCGATTTGACTTTGGCTTCGGCATGTCCTGCCAGGGGGTTGGTGGTGTCGCTGTTGCTGTTGCTGTATTTGCTGCCTTATTTTAGGTTTCTCCTTTTTCGGGCCATTATAAACTAAAGACGCCATGTTAGAATATTTTCGTAAATTTTTGCGCATGCAAATGCCTTCTCAGGGAGGATAGAAAGCTTGAGATGGGGTTGTTGGCAGCAGTGGTTGGTGCTTGGTGATTCGGTGTTGGCGGCATTGGCGGTGTTGGCGTCCGACCGACGTGAAGTGGGAATATTTTATTTCTATTTCCGTTTCGTTTGTTAAATTACTTTACGCTTACGTTGTTCACAATTTACCAAAGCATTCGAGGATGGGTACAATGAACAACCATAAAGGAGGTACTTGAATAAAGTAGTCAGCGCTTTAAGTTATTCTCTCGTACCATTACAATACAAATTGGAGTGAGCTAAAATGACTTGAATGACAAATAGGAAAAATCGAAGCTTTCTTACCATGGCAACCGTCTTTAATAATTGCACCAAGACCCCTCACCTCACATTGCGGCTCTTCAAAGACTTTGAATAATATTTAAATGGATATATGTATAATTATTCCCTGTACACATACTGTGTATCGGGGTATATTAAGTTTGTTTGAATGAAACGTATATAACGCACAGAAGGAGGGGAGGGGTAGGTAGTTAATTTTCCCTCTTCTAGTTGTTTTCTTAAAATTGCTCTATCTCCAAAACTATTAATGGTACGAACCTGTAAGAACCTGTATACAAGCTCAGTAGATATACACCTTCTCCTCTCTTTGATGGTTACACCTCAATGACCAACAAACTCAAATTTTTCATAAATTCTACATTTTTTGATCGATTTTACTTGATATTTTGAATACTTTTTGAATGGGCGATTTCATATCAATACTTTTTTGTATAATAGTGCTGGTAAGGATACTCAATCGAGTATACTCGACTATACCACCCTCACTGATGCTTAGTTGTAAAATAGTACTGGTACGGATACTCAATCATGTGTTAAGGTCTGAATGAAGCCAAATCATGATCATTTATTTAGTTTATTTGCCTTAAAAAACAAAGAAATATGTTTGTTCACGTGCTTTTTCGCTATTTGATTTTAAAACCAGTAAGGACGCTAACTTCAGCAATGCTGAAGCTTAGATACTCTTCACGCCATTCCTTGAGCCACGCTCATTTTTTTGACTGAATCTATTTTCTATTCATCTTACTAGCCTTTATACCAATTTTCATTGTTTTTGCTCATTGGGTACCGGAGATATCCAAATTATTGATTTTTGATAGAAGTGGGCGTTAACATGCCCATTTTTTGGTCAAAATAGTTTTCATGCCTTGTGAAGTTTCAAGTCAATGATTAAGAAACAAAAAAGTTTTTCATACAACGACGTGAATCTTGCTTCTGTACCCCTTCTTCATTTTGTATGGCAGGTACCAGTTCCAGTTGTCCGATCTCAATGAAACTTTTAGGCATTTAGTCGGACCTTGTAAAACTATAATAGTATGTTTTAAATTTCAGCTCTCTATCTTCCAAAACAAAAAAGTTTTCCATACAACGACTCAAATTTGTTTTTCTTCTTCATTTCGTATGGGGGCTACCAGTTTCAGTAATCCGATATGGCCGGTTCCGACAAATGAGTTGAAAGATGACTGTGTGCATAATTTCAGCTCAAAACTGTGGGAGGAGATTGCATATATACAGACGGACAGACGGACATGGCTAAATCAACTCGTCTTGTCGTCCTGATCAAGAATATATATACTTTATATAGTCGCAAGTGAATATTTCTATCTGTTACAAACTTCAGCACAAACTTATAATACTTTTCACATGCGCGAAAAATATAACAAACTTACATTCAATTTAAAGAACGCATAGTCAACAAATTTTTATATATTTAAATAGCAAAGCCCCTAGCCTGCTTTCACGGAGCCAAGCTAAAGTGAACCAACCACCAAGTCAGTAAAAGGGTTCAATTTGACTCAGTTCGAGCTCGAGAAATTAGGTATTTACTCGTTTACTCGAACGACTGTTCAGCACGTTCAGTTTTACTCGGCAACCTTAATGTATGCAACACAAATATTGTCTCAGACAGTAAGTTAGCTCAAGCCATTGAACAAGTCCAAGGAGTAGACAAAAGTCGACAGGAACGACAACTACAACGACAACAACGTCGATAATAATCCTACCGTCTACAAGGAAACCAGGCACAAAAAACAAGAAGCAAAGAACGAGAGATTTTCTACTTCAGCCCGTTTGAGGTTGACGCTTGGCTTTGGTTTTGGTTTCGGTTTCAATACGGTGAGGATTTTTTTCTTTCCTTATTTAGTGGGCAAATAGTAGAAACCAGTTTTTTTTCTAGTTCTTGTATTTTGCTTGCTCTGCTTTTTGTTGGAGGTAAATAATTGGTTTTCAAGTTTTTTTTTTCACGCACGCCGTTTTTTTTCCTGTGCCTTCAACTTGAAGCAGTCATGTGAAAGGAAAAGGATAAAAGGTTTGTCTGGCTTGTGTTGCAGCCACATTTCCTTCAGCGCGAAACTTATCTTTTTTTTTTTCTTTTTTTTGGATTCTGAATTAAGTGTTGCGTTTTGTTTAATGAAGTCCTGTTTGAGAATATACATAAGTAAGTTTGGCTTGTGCCTAAGCGCGTGACAAGTTCGTATTATTTGAACAATATTGCCTAAACGAAATGTCAACGGTTTTCATAATCTGTATAGGTTTATTACTTTCCAACTTTCATTACGCCTTTCAGTACTGATGTGACGACCATGACTGCAGACTAGTTAATACAATACCACAAATATTAATGTGCTGTAAATAATGATTAATTACACACATACAAAGACATCATCATTGCCCGTCTACGGTCCATTGTAGTAAGCTGCTACTACTACTTTCTACTTTCACTTCTCATCGTTCCTTCGGGGCGCCAAATTTATGATTATCACTTTTGTGTACACAATGCCAGAAACGGCAACATGAACGCAGTTTACCGACGGCACCATATATTGCAAAGTACACAGGAGGTTTATGTCACGCGCCTGCGCACTATCGCGCTTCTAAGCACTATGCACACGACAACGCTTCACATATATTCATGCCAGTCACGACAGCGCTTCCATTTTGCGTACGGCTGCCATCGCGTTTAGTCGCAACTTCCCACGCGGATGTTGCCCACTTCCTTGTGCGATAGAAAAATTCACATTTTGCATTGCTCGGTTGGCAACACTGGCTTTTGAATGCTCGCTGGTGGTGGAATATTCCACCCTGAAATGCAGTTCCCTGAAATATTTAAGAGTCGAGTTTAGATTTTATTCTAGTTTCTCTTAGATTGGAATATTTCTTCCCCTTGTATTTTATCCGTTGCAAACTACATTATCGACCCTCAGAGGACACTGGCTTGCACAGATTTTAGTTTTGAAATTTCTAATAGATGGCGCTAGTTGCGCCTTAGAATACACGAAATATTTACTTATATTTTTAATTATTTTGTGAATCAATGCAATAAGAGAAACTTCTAAATTAGTTTCGAACTCTTGATAAGCCCTTAGAGAAAATCAATGAAATAGTTTTGATTCTCAAAAATCATTAAAAATACAAATAAGTGTTTTGCCTTTGTTTTTATTATTGGCTATAACAGTACACACGAAAAATAGTGTACATCAAAACGATACGATTTAGACATCACTATGAAACTTTGTCGTATTAATTTAATTTATTAATTTAATACTTACATTATTAAATTGATAATTTCGAAATATCAAATTTTGTTTATTGAGCTTTTGAAGTTTCGAAATAACATTCGAATGAGTTAATACTTTTTCAGTATCAATTTTATACTTTGGGTTATGAAAGTAATATTCTGAGTGCAAGTTCAATACTTTCTAATATCAAATTAGTATTTTCTTTATTAAAATAATAAGTTTAGTATAAAAAAGATACTTCTTGGTACGAAATTCAAATTTTTTATTATTATACTGATACTCAAAAATTAAAACTAGTTTAAGTATTAATTTAAGACAACGCGATTCAAATTAATACTGTTTTTTTTTTTTTTAAATAAATAAAGTAAATAACTTAAATTGTATTTGGAGAACTGAATGTTTTTCATAATTAAATTTGTGTTAAAACTTTCAAATCATGCAATCGTTTGGTTTCTTCTTTATATTGTGTTCCTTTTGAACTGTTGAAAAGTATTCCTAAGTATCTTTACAATAAGAATGGTTTTCAGGTTTTTATCTCGAAGATAGTCACTAAAGGCAGAGTGATTCTCCTGCTGAACTATTCAGCACAATACAAATGTAATACCCCTAAACCACCCTCTTCCTTGGTTTAGCTGACAATTGCTCAGATAAAGCAACCCCCTTTTGAAACTAGCATAAAAAGCACAGCGGCAGATAAGATAAAGAATTGTGTGTGGTGGTGGAAAAGTATCTTGAAGTCGCGCGCTGTTACGGTTGACTAATTTGTTGTTCTTATTTTTGTTGTCTACTGACACATTTCAACGAAGTTCAACTCAAAGGACGGCAGCTTTATTTATTGGCTGTAAATATGAATTCAGTACAGAAAAAGAACGTATTTACCAAAATACAACATAACAAAAAAGCAGCTGTGATTTATGACGGAATTAACTTTGTTGCAATAAATGACATATCAATATGAAATTTTTGTCGACTTTATGTCCAACATTTTGATAGAACTCATATAAAAATGACACAAACATTACAATGATTACAATTCGCTCAAAAAACGCCCAAAATCAACGCAATTCCTTAAACTCAGCAAATGACAGAGGCTATCAAAAACAACAAATAGCCAAAGTCAATTAAAATGTTTTACACAATAATACATAATTTTTTTATTGTCCTATGACGGCCGAATTGCCAGCAGAACTTGTAAGAAAAGTTGTTGGCGACAAAAGTTAAATTGGTCATTTTTACAACTTCTTGAGTAGCGTCCGAGCACGCATCGAAGGTACTTAATGACATTATGAGCGCTAAAAACCACAAATAAAAGGAACAAGCAAGATGAACACGTTTTTAATACGAAGCACAAATGTCGCAATTGTAGAGTAACAAATCATAAACTAAGAAAGCGATGAGAAAGCAAAAAGGACAAGTATCTTTGGCTTAATGTCTGGCTGGCAGAAATTCGAATTCAAAGATGAGCAATTTACAATTTAAGTGCGATAAAAATGAGCAATTAAATCTTGCGGCTGTAAAATGAGGTGTAAAAAAATATACAAGCCCACAGCCACACATACCACACACCCCTCGTCAAGGGACACTCATATACAGTCAGCGGGTCAGAGTCACAAACTTCGGCTCAACTGAAGCATTACTGTGTGAAGTGCAAACTTTGCCCGAAAATAAGTCACAATAACTTTTTTTTTGGTGGTTGACTTTTTTTATGATTTACTCATTTGGATTTTTTTTTGTGCCAATCGTTGGTCCTTAACTGTAATTTCTGAAAGGGAGTGCGTGTATGTGAACAAATATGTGCGGTTTATTTGTTCTTTTTTTTATTCATATTTATTTAAATGTTGTCCTGGTCAGGGACAATTATATATATATTCTTTTTTTGTTTAAAAAAGGATAGAACAGAAGATGGACATTCTACAATACTGGAAAAATCAGTTACTGAAGAAACCACAATGAGCTATAATTGATTTAAATGTACCTGCGATGGATGTCATTTTGAGAGGTAGTTTTCTGACCTAAAATTCAGAACATAGACTCAGAGCTGAACGGATCCCCAAAATTACACCCCGAATCCACGCCCCTGTAGTGCTATTTCGTTGCAAAATATAGTATTCTAAACTTGTCACTAATTTTATTTATCGTCATTTTAAAATTAAAAAGTCAACATTTTCATTCTCAAATATTTTGTATATTAAGCTATACGAACACCAAAAATTTATTTTTACAATAAACCAATTAAACAATTTCATATTTGAACAAGCGACTGAATGAGTGAGTCAGCGAACGTACGAGCTCAGTTCACTGACTGCTCTTTGTAGAATCAATTAATGCTGGCAATTTGCGCAGTCAAATGTAACCTCAATGTACGCCAAAATACAGAAAAAAATTTAAAAAATAAAAAAACAAATATAGAAGTTAAAAAAAAAATGCCAGGATTAATGGTAAAAAAAAGAATATATATTTGACATTATGTGAATGAAGAGAACAACAGTAATAGCAATAACAACAACAGTAATAATGACTACGTCGCGGATAATGACAATAACAAACAACGGAATGCGAAGCTAATCGATGAAAAAAGAATGAAGTACAAACCATGTCAAAAGTCAAAAAAAATAATATATTACAATCAGAATCGAAAATAAAAAAAAATAATGAATAAAAAACAACGCTTTGACTTGAGTGTTTATACATACATATATGTATGTATGTATTTATTTGTGAGTATGTGAGCGTATGTTGAGCATGTGACTAAATTACAACAGGATCACAAAGGACAAACGAAACGCGACTCACTCAGGCCGCAAAAATGTACACGAGACAAATACCAAAAACAAACTAAAAATTTATGCAGATACCTGATGATGTGTGAGATGTACGTGTTGTCTGTGTATGTGTGTGGGTGTATGCATGTGTGCGTCACACACCTCTCGGCGATGTGAAGTTTGAAAAGTTAATGTGGAAAAGTGATGACCCAAGCGCGAGGTGGGTTTTTGTTGTTGTTTTTATTGTTGTGTTGCAGGTTGCGTTGATGCGTGTCTGATGTTTGACGCTGACTGCTGTGCAATGTTGAGGCAATGAGGCAGAAAACTAAATGAAATTTTTAACGTGCTTCCTTTACAAAACAACAAAACTGATAAAAAAAAAAAAAATGTATATCGAAAAATTAGTAAAAAAAATAATAAAAATGCCTTACACTTTGGCGGGTGACAAAAACATGGAAAAACTGCTCATACAGCAGAGATAAAAATAAAAACAGCACGTCACATGAACACATACTCCAGCCAACGAAATTTACATAGATGCAAATAGAAAAATAGAAGCGCAAATAAAATCGATACAAATTCAACTTCCCAATAGAAATAAATGAACAAACAAACAAAAATTGAACGAATTGCATTTGTTGCTCGGTGCACAGTACTCAGGCTCCAGGCTGCAGCCTGCGTTCACATAGATCCTTCAGCCAGCCTATGCGGCAAATGCGATTGCGTAAGGCCAACAAGGCAATGCGAATGTATGGACTGAGCTTTTAAAAATGCCAAATGAGGCTCTTCTATTCAAGTGGCGTGGTCAGTGCAGCGTGCACCGCGAGCTAAGTTGCTCATCCGTCGCGTATGATGTGCACGACTAATCCAAAGGGAAATGTAATGAGAGAAGGAAGTGGAAAAATAAACAAACAAAAACAGAAAACGAAAAAAAAACGTTGGCAAAGTGCAGTTAGACAGACCGAAAAGTGCATAGCCGTTTGCATGTTTCTATAGTATATCCGTGTGTATTTGTATCTATATCTGTATACGTCTGCCTGCGCATCCTTGTTTTTCGCATTTTGGTATGAGCGGATTTTCAATCAAAACCGCTCAAACTCTTCACGGCATCCTGCTAGAAAAAACAAAAAAGAAAAAAAAAAAACAAAAAAAAAAGAACAAAAATCAAACCAAACCAAAAACAAAAACAAAGTAAAGCAAACTTCGCCAAATTGCACTCAGCTTTGGCAAACAATTCTGACCTGCCCCTCTTTGCTGCAGTGCTTTTTGCTCTGCCTGACGTCACCTAACCCTACCGTATATACTCGCGACTTTTTTTCCACACATGCACTTGTCCTTTATCTTTTTGCAAATAAACGGCGTCTGTTCCTCGGCCCTCTCGCTGCGTGAGAGGACCAAGCCAAAAGTGCATTTTGGTCAGTTGCAGTCGCATTCGCGAAATCGTTTTTCATACTTTTCCGCGTATCTCTTTCACCTACCGTCCTCTTCCAGTTGCATTTCATTTTAAGTGCATTTTGGCTTCCTTTGCCATTTATTTTACAGTCAGCTTTGCTAAGCTGAATTCGACGCGACTCAACTCTACTGGACTCTTTGACTCTTTTCGACTTTGAGAGCGCGTTAGAAATTGCGAAAAAAATAAGTCTCGAACATTGTGCAAAAAAAAAGAAACAAAAATCAAAATAAAAATTAAAGTATAAGTGCCTGGCATATGAATAATGCATTCTGTAGTCCTTTCGCACACACACACATACATACACAGTCAGTCAAAAGTGCATATACGTTTGAATTCACTCACTCATAGACATACTCACACAAACGCACTCATTCGTCGCGCATTGGTTCATTCATTTGTCCCTTCGTCCTTTGGGCTTGGCTTGTTGCTGGCTAAGTGACGCGCTGCTCTCAGCGGTTGTCGGCGAAACTCAGCGCAAGCCCGAGTGGCGCTTAAGTGATTCATCTTTTTTTTTATTTTCATTTAATTAGTTTAAGTTTGTTTTTCTTTGCTGTTTTGAGTATTATTATTTGATATATTTTTGTTGACTTTTCCGCTTTACTTTTAAAATATTTAAAGTTCGAGTTAACTTTGAAACTTTCTTCATAAAACTGAATGAGTTTCCAACTCGAACTTTAAATCGAATCTGGATATTCCAATTATAAGCCGAATGTTGTTTTTGCCATAATATGTGGTTTGTGCAAAGACTAAATGATCAACGTTGGTTCGTGCATAGAATATTGGTATTTTGAATTACTGCAGTTTCTAGCAGATCTGCAAATGGTAAATGGAAAATTAAAAAATAAAATTGTATCAGTAAGGACGCTTTCTTCAGGAAAGCTGAAGCTTTGATACACTTCACGCCCTTTCTTGTGGCACGCCCATTTTTTTGACTGAATATATTTTCTATTCATCTTATTAGCCTATATACTAATTTTCATTGTTTTTGCTCATTGGTACCGGAGATATGCAAATTATTGATTTTTACTATAAGTGGGCCCATTTTTTGGTCAAAATAGTTTTCATGCCACCCTAAAAATATAAGTGTGACGTTTCAAGTCAATAGATTAAGAAACAAAAAAGTTTTCCATACAACGACATAAATCTTGCTTCTCTGTCCCTTCTTCGTTTTGTATGGCGGGTACCAGTTCCAGTTGTCCGATCTCAAGGAAACTTTCAGGGATTTAGTTGGAATACTTAAAACTATTATGCTTGAAATTTCAGCCCTTCCATACAACGATTCAAATTTTGTTCATTTTTCTTCTTCTTTTCGTATGGGAGCTACCAGTTCCAGTATTCCGATATTGCCGTTGCCGACAAATGAGTTGATCGCTCAAAAAAGAAGTCGCTGTGCAAAATTTCAGCTCGATATCTTCAAAACTGTGGGAGGACATCGTATATATACAGACAGACGGGCAGTCTGGCAGACGGACATGGCTTAATCAACCCGTTTTGTCGTCCTGATCATGAATATATATACTTTATGTAGTCGGAAACGAATATTTCTATGTGTCACAAGGTTCAGCCCAAACTTATAATATAATTCATTGCGTGAAAAGTATAACAAACTTGAAAGAAATGGAAAATTAAAAAGATAAAACTATAAAATGTATTTGTTAGCATGGACCAATATGCGTTATTATTATTGTAAATGCTAATGCGGGCTCTGATGGTCTATTTGATTAGGAAATAGAAATTGCCATTGAACTCGTCAATGTTGAAAACTTAACAAAAAATGAGGTTCATTTGCAGTGGCTGGTCAGATAATGACACACCCTGTGTATAAAAATGATCCTAGACACCAACCAATAATTACAAGGCCATCTACCGATCAAAATCTGAACTTGTATTAACAATGCATTTACTACAATCCTCAAGCAGTTTTTCAGATATGCATGACTACAAATAGATGTTGAAATGGGTTGGTGGTCAAGCAAAAGATCGCTGATGAAGGAGTGTGGCGACTCTCGAAACATCTGTACAACCTGCCTGCTGCTTTCTGAACAGAGAGCAAGTTCTTGTGACATTTGTTGTTGTCAAAAACAAATTTTTTATTGCTTTTTCCCAATCATTACTATTTACAATAATAAAACTATAAATGTTTTTCTACAATAATATTGTTTATCGATATATCTATATTGTATTATTTTATTAAGGCCGCATTCTTTCTTTTTAACACATTAGACGTACGTGTGTATGAAATTGCGGGCATGGTAAAGACATATCCGTTGTTTATTAAACAGTAAAATGGTCGATTTTGGTTAAAGTAACAGAACATTTTGAATATAATAAAACAATAAAATACAATACACGACGAGTTGTTCCACGCAGTCATGCGTTCAAGCGTCATTAATGCAGCAGCTCTGACACAAAGTAAATTTTTTTTTGTTTAAATAAAGCACGGCTGCGAAGTTGTTGTTGTTACTGCCCCATTGTTTTTATATGTTTACATGAATAACGAAATACTTTTGAATTTGTTAATTTGAAGTTGTTTCAGTGCAAAAGTCACGCCTACAACACGGTGCATGTCAAAGGATGCGCGTCCAGTGAGGTGTAAACATACACAGTAAATTTTGTCACAATTTGCATGCAGATGAAAAATTCATACAAAAAAATGCTTGTCAATAGTCTCAGTCAAAGGATAATGGAAAGGATACTAAGCCTAGAATGGCCATGCAAGCAGCAGCAATGAGTTGACAAGTTGCACGCGTGTGCATGTGGGTGTGTGAGCAAGGTGTGCATATGCATATGCTTGTGTATCACCGATAACTCCTGCATGCTTGTCAACCTACGTAAGTAAACGAGTGTGAATCTCCTTTTGTTTGCGCCTCTTTTGATGCTCCTTTTTTTTGTCTTATTTTCTTTCAACGTCGCCGTTTAGTTGTAATAAGCGCCCTTTGCATATTAATAATTTTCAAGATGCGTAATTATTGATTTTTCATTAATCTGCTAGCAGAGGGGAAAACATGCTTCCGTTGGACTTGCAAACTCGCATGAAGATGCTGTCATTCTTTACGCTCGCATAACTCAACGACTAACATGGCAAAGGACAAAGGCGAGTGTGAGGAGGCTCATATGTATGTGTGTATGTGAACGGCTGCTCATCAACGACACCAACACACTGTGACGACGCCTTTGTCGTAATTAGAATTTTATTAATATATTTTACACCTCAACGCCTTCGGTTAACATGACTCGTTCGAGTGTAGATTGCTAAGTGAAAGCGATTAAAAAAAAAAAAAATAAATAAAAAACAACAGCAAGAGTAACATAAAGAACAAGTGTATCGAGCGAAAAGTATTTTTGAGTAAACTTTAAACTAACTGAAAGACTGAAAAGTGTTAAGAATCGATGACTTTGTTTGATAGCAAAAATCCAATCTCGAAAATTCTAATTAAAAATTCTACCGTAATTGTCAAGTCTCACTGTGCATTAATTCTATTGTAATGAAGCGCATTGCCCAGATGAAAAGTCAAACTGCTTAAGACCAAAAACAAACACGCTTAAAGCCTAAAATTGCCATATTCCAAGGGGTTAAAAGCGGACTAACGAGTATACATGAGCAGATTCGCAACGTTTTCGCTGCGTTGATTCTCAATTTCGATTAAGAGTGACCAAGGCAGCGGCACATGTAGACACAGCTCACCTCACCTCACCTCGGCTACACAAGAAGCAAGGCGCAACCCTTTCGACTCAACGCAACTCAACGTAACGCAACGCTGGACTGAACTGGACGCAACTTAACTGAACTCGACGCCACAGCACTTGGAGTGAAACACAAGGATGAATGTATACGTGGAACGTGGCGCTAATTTCTTTGATTACGTAAAACTTTGCGCTGCGGGCGCTGCACACATTCAACGTCACCCCTCTGTCCTTCTTGTGTAGCCACGACGCACTTCCTTTTTTCAGTTTCGGATTCTGTTTTTTTTTTTTCTTCTTCATTTAAATCCTTTGAACAATATATGAGTATGCCTTTATGCTTCCTTGGCGTACGTTAGCGGAACTGTGGCGGATGTTATACACGCGCATGTATGTGTGTATGTTTATCGACTTGTTGTTGTTGTTGATGTTGATGCTATTAGTATATTTTTTTTGCATCTTCTAGCAATCTCTTATTCTGGACATTTCAATGACCAACTGAACTCCAAACTTTTGCTTCGTTCTTTCTTTTCATATTTATTTTTTCAGTTTTTTCTTTTTTTTTGCTTATAATGTAAAAATTTAAAATAAAGGGAAGGCATAATGTGCCTCAACTTCAACGGTTGTTGCAGCAACCCTAACTTAACTTTGGCTTTACTGCTTAGCGCCGTCGGCGAGTGATTTGAAACTCTGTTCTCGATCTCGTTTTCTTAATTATTGACCAATCGAACACAGTTTTTTTTCTTGTATTTAAATTTGAAAGTATTGTATTAAATACAGCAGGTTTAAAGCAGCCAGGCGTTCAAAGGTGTGGGTTTCGTACGTTATACAGGGTGCTTTGCTTAGGTAATCTAACGTTATTAGTCATATTTTAATGATCAAACTGTATTTTTGAATGTTAACAGTTAAATCCAATTGCAACTAAGAAATTGTTTAGATTGGCAACAATAAAAATGCTTCACGATTTTATAAAGCCACCTATAAGCCGCCCTTTTAAATGGTTAAGAGTGAATTTGCAAATAAATGCGCACACCCTCAACGCAAAACTTATAAAGGAAACGTCAAGAAACAAAAGTACCAATAAAGGCCTACAGAAATAAGCTGAAGTAAAATGCAATGAATATTTCTAAAACACACACACACAAAGTTACACCGATGTGTGCTGTCAATGATTTGCGCCTGCAGCGTTGTACATGTCGATGTTAAAATATATAAATTAGAAAATTGTACGCATACAAATATGAATTTTTCAACATTTCAATTCAATTGGCATAAAAGCTCCATGCTCATTCCCACACATTTTTCACCTTACTCATGAAACTGGACTTTGCTAGTGATTGATGGCTTCATAAACAGGCACGAATACATACGTATGTGCATACATTCATGGGCTTTTTATTATTATTATTTTTTTGTTTCGAACAGAAATTAAACTCAAAAGGACTTTCTCAAACGCACCCACACAGATATGCAAGCGCATGCACTCGACTTCATAATGAATGCCACTTTTCAACTTAACAAGAGCGACGTAAGCAGCTGCAATTCACACACACAAACACACACATGAGCTCAAGCACACATACACGATTTCTATAAAATTGCTTTGATTTTTGTACATTTTAAAAAATTCTTTTGAAATTTTTTTTTTTACATTGTTTTCCACGTACATATGAGTAAAAAAAAAAAACGAAAATAAACAAAAACAAAAACAACGACTTGGAGCGAAAAACTAAAAAGTTAATTGCACGAAAAATGAATTAATGCCATCGTAGGCTAATTTAATTAGTTGGCATCCTTGCTGTGCTCTGCCCCGTCATTCTGTTGACAGTTTACTCAAGTCACATACACACACACACACACACGCACACACACCGTCACAAATAAGAGCTCACACGAAGCACACACAAAAGTGTGCGTTGTTGTTTTATTTTTTGCTTTGAAAATTTATTTATTTATTTTTTTTATTCATTTAGTTCAACTCTGAGTAAATTTTCGTGAGCTTAAGTCAATTAGCAACTATTTTAATTGGTTTAAATTTGCATAAATTTTGTCAACAAAAACAAGACGCCAATGTGAGCTCTGCTCATCAACTCAACAGCTTATTGGCTCGATTACTTCTATTCGGCAATCTTTGAAATATTGTCAACAAAGTTGTGTATACGTATCAGTCAACATGAAATTCAATACATTTTCCATGTGCAATTTTACTTTTGTAAAACACGAATTTAAAAAATATTGCCAATTCAACAAATCTCTTCGAATATAAAACCTTCTCGTGGTCTAAACAAAAAAGCACCTTTAATAAAGTCAGCACCTTAAAATGACCGCCTCACATTTCACCCCACAAACTGTACCGGAGGCATGCTTGTTCATGTCGAAGGAACATTCAATTTCAAAAATTCTTTAAAAACAGTTTGACCTTATTTCAAAGACGCACAACTAATTAGACACATGCCAACTAAAAAGGTCAACTTGAACGGACGAAAGGACAGCGAAGGACGACATGAGCTTGGACTTTATTGTCCTCTGCTTTAGTAAGACGTGCGCTTATGCTCATGTACGAAGGATTTTGGTTGACCATACACAAATTAGTTGTGTCATAAATTTTTTAAAAAACGTATAAAGAGGCATCAAAAACTTTGCGAATTAAACCTTACTGCTAATTTACTTAAGAAATGAAAATCTATTTGACACGCAACCGAATGAGATGACCGTTAAAAGTAAAAAAAGGCTCGTAAATAAGTCAAAAGCAGCTTTAAGTCCTTGTATCAAGTATAGCTCGTCACGCAATTTGTTTTGTTAATAATGTCAATTGGGAAAGTGCCAAGAATGGGTTGTGACTTCTCTATACTGTAATAGCTGTAATAGTTCTTCTTTTTCAAATTCATACTCTACAATCTTTTAAGGGGTCAAATCTTCTTGCTGTTAATGATACCCTGTAAACATACTGTGTATCAGATTGTATTAAGTTGTTTGAGCGAAATGTATGTAACGCACAGAAGGAGGGGAGGGGGACCCTACAAAGTGTATATATTCTTGATCAGGACGACAAGAGAATTGATTAAATTGTCCGTCTGTCTGCCCGTCCGTCTGTTTTCACCAATGGTTCTCGAAAACTATAAAAGCTAGAGATTTGAAATTCGGAGGGTAGACTCGTGATGCTCGGAAGCAGATCAAGTTTAAACGGTTTTGTGCCACGCCCACTCCTTTCCTCCTAACCTGCACCGCCCACTTTTTCAAAACGCTATAACTCGAACATCCAAAGAGATAGAAATATGAAAGTTGGTATGTAGACTCAGTATGAGTAGCACACCACAATCATTTCCCCTCCCCCAGTTGTTTTCTATAAATTGCTATATCTCCAAAACAAATAAAGGTACGAATTTAAAATTTTGTACACAAGCTCAGTAAATATATACATATATTTAAAATTTCATATCACAAAATCCTCCTCTCTTTGATGGTTACCGCTCAATGACCAACAAATTCAAATTTTTCATAAATTCCACATTATTTGACCGATTTTCTTGATATTTTCAACATTATATGAATGGACGATGCCAGATCAATATTTTTTTGTAGATTTGGAGAGTGGCACCGCCTACC
The DNA here is from genome assembly GCA_034638295.1 of Phortica okadai. Lineage (NCBI taxonomy): Eukaryota > Metazoa > Arthropoda > Insecta > Diptera > Drosophilidae > Phortica > Phortica okadai. The sequence continues at coordinate 37,789,987 of CM067849.1, forward strand.
GAGTGTGCAGTAGTCGAGTATACTCAGCTACACCCTCCTTACTGCTTTTTTGTTTATTATTATTATTATTTTTAAAACTTCTTGTTGAAAGTGCGATTTACTTCCTATTCACATACATATGTATTTAATTTATTTAATATCATCATTAAGAAACAGTGTAACATTAACCGCTTTAAACAATGAAAAATGAAAAGTTTACACATTTTCTCAGTTGAGATTGTAAACTATCGAACAAAAGACAGTTCTTATTCTTCATATCACTCACACAATGGAAACACAAGTCAGTGTATTTAAAGGCAAGCAGGTCCTAATATATGAAGTGCTTAAAGGCACACAAAGTCAGTGTCACACAGAGCCACACAAGTGCACGCACGTCCGAAGCCAATTATTCAGTGAAATAACGTTGAACGAAAAGTCGCTCATTTAAGCACTGAAAACAAGTTTTCGGCTGCAATTCAACAAAACTGTCTTCATAAAGATTTCTATCTTAACGATGACAATATCCGCAAAAATGCCGCCAAACAAAAGGCAAGTTTTGGCCTCAAGAAATAATAACAAAAACGGCTTTTCATGCACAAAATCACACACGACCTAATCGAGCAGCGTTTTGTTATTGTCTTCGATTTAATGTATGCGTGCATAAAATGAAAATTTTTGAACTTCAAAACATGAAAATACAATCACGATACTCAAGCGAAGAGCAAGGCACACGCGCAAGGACTTACCGTGCACTATGAGCGCTTTTCGCAGTCAGAAGATCGCAAGGCACAGCTGAGATGCAAGCAGAGCGATAAGCAAGCCTAATATGTGTTTTCCTCGGCTGCTCATTACGCCAAACCAAACCAAACGAAACCAAACGAAACTGAAACGAACCCAACAAGGCTTTCAAAGATAGAAAAAGGAAAACGACTTTCAGGCGACGCATCGATGCGGCCACATGGCAATAATTACCGCAACGTCAGAGTTGTGCCATTAAATTTATAAACACTTTACACAGTTCCAATGAAAGTTATCGGCTGCTGCTGATGTTACGTCTTTCGAAAGCCTTTGCATGTCCTTGTGGTGGCGGACACACACACACACACGCACACACGTTATCGGGCAGTCGAGCGTAAGTGTGACAAACAAAAGGTGAAACTGGTCGTTTAACTGGCCGTTCATTCATTCATTCACATTCAGTCAGTCAGCCAGTCAACCAGTCAGCTAGTCCTTCTATCTTTCTGTCATTCAACCACGCCACCCCTTTGAATCGTGTCCTTGTAGCCTTTTCTAGTCATATTCGATTTGCTTCTTAATTTGCCTACGTGCGAGGCTCCTTTCTGTGTGCGTTCCTTTTACTCCCTTCGGGCCATTTGCATGTTCGACACGATACCATTCAAATGATCGGCCTTGTGTCCTTTTGTTAAGAATTTATGTCCTGCTGGCATCGTCATTGTTCATACTCTTCTTCTTCTTCAATCTTTGTTAGTTCTTTAAGATTAGCATCAGGTTTTACTCTGCCCAGCAAGTGAATTATTAGCAAAGTTTTATGCTTTCATGGACACTTTTTCTACTTGAAGTTCTTCTCGATTTTCATTTATAAAACTATAAAATAATTTTTAAGTTCTTACTTGTAGTTTAGTTTTCTTAATAATGCAATATGTCCAAGGAAGTTTTAACAATGTACAAATATTTTCTTTGTTATCCTGAGTGAGTGTGGTGGTGGTGTGTTGTCGATTGTTTCAATTATTTATGAGCATCTTTTAAATTGTAATACAAATTTTTGGGTTGAAGAATTTTGTAAATTAATGCTTTGAATATTCAATATGAGATAATTTATGTGTTAAGTTAAGAACTTTTTTGAAGTCATTGCATCTCACTTGAGTGTAAAACATGTTTGAATGTTAAGTGGTGTACTTTTGATTATTTGACAATTAAAACCAGTAATGGAGCTATTTTCAGCTTTGCTGAATCTTATATAATCTTGCAAGCATTTTCTCAATTGTTCGTATTGGAAAATCCGTCTTATAGTTTTTCCAATAATAATCATATAAGTTTATGAAGATAAACGGGCAAATCATCGCCCATTTTCTACATTTTTTTAAAGAATACAATGCAATCATTCTACGATCTTCTATCTCTTCGACTTAAAGAGAAATCACATTTTTAAGTTTTTCTTGATATGGGCGGTTCCACTCCCTTATGTTTGATTCTTATTAATCTTTGAAATATGGTCTAGGATGTATAAAAAAGCGTAACTGCAAAGTTTCATCGATTTTTACTTAAGATCAAGCTGGTTTCTACATATAAACTGTCACCAATGAAAAGAATATTATCTGCGTTTAAATTTTTTTGCTAATTTCAAAACTCTGGGAGGAGTTCGCATTGAAGCAGACGGACAGACAGACATGGCTATATGAACTCGTCTCTTCGTGTTGATTAAGAATATATATAGTTTCTAAAGTCGGAGATATCTCCTTCTCTGCGTTGTAAACTTCATGACAAAGTTAATATACTCTTGCAAGAGTATAAAAGGTAAGCTTAGAACTTTATGTGTTAACTTAAGTTAGTTTATGAACCTTTTCAGGCAACTGTTTAAAAAAAAAAAAGTATGTTAAAGTGCTATTAATTGTTTCGTTAATATATTTATTAATATGTTTCATATTCCAGTCACTGCTGTCACTTTGTATTTCAAACTTCATCATATTGAATTTGGCAATGATGAATAATTGGGTCAAAAATGAAATTGGCCAAAAATGTTGTGCGTTTCAATGAACTTCGACAGCGCCAACATTAACCGGCAATGTGTGCCAGCACCACGTACCCCTCAGCCAAGAGCAATGCGCGGCAAAAAAGCGTCAGCAACAATTGAAGTTGATTTTGCAGAAAACGCACAGAATGTTCCCTTTGGCATACGTTAGCCTCAAACATTTATACATTTTTAATTTTTTTTTTATTTATTACATTTTTTTTCGTCTGACAGAATTTATTTACATTCGTGCGCATTATATTCCGAATTATTTTTAAATGTGCCGCTTTTGTTGTAGTTGTTATTTCACGCCTGTGTGGATATATGTTTGGTCATTGTCGCTCATTCACATCAATGCATGTGTGTGTGTGTGTGTGTGTGTGTGTGTGTGTGTGTGTATGGTAAACACATGTATCTGCGTATAATGAGTTTGACCGGCATTATTGCTCAAAAAATTGCATTTCACGTGATTTTCCCATGTGCAGGCAAAAATTGTACGAGCAAGCGAATAAAAATTAAAAATAAAAAATGAGTAGGAGAAGAAGTGCAGAGTGTTCGTTGCCTGCAAGCAAAGGACACTGGTCAGGATACTGTACATACACGGCGCGCAAGAGACACCAATGTCGACAAAAAATGATGGGCAAAGTGTAAAAACAAAAAAAAAAAAACAACAAACAGATGAAATAAGTGAAATGAAATTGGCGCCAAGCGTGCCATTTCGCAGGTCCTATTTTTTCTTTTTTGGATTTTTGTTTTATTTGTATTTTTAAGTGAATACTTTTTGGTGCCGCTTGTGGTGTGCTGAAGAGCATGAGTACACATTCGCAAGAGCGAATGAGTGTGAATGAGGAAAGCGAGTACTTGATGCGATAGTGAAGCAACACATGGTTGCAATACACACATGCAAAATCACACATGTCTGTGCCTGAGTGTGTGTCTCTGTGTGTGTTTGCAAACTCCACAAACTGGCAAGGCACAAACTGTGTTCCTCATGACAAGTAGCATGAATTAAAAGCAAAAGGCGGCAAATTATACAAAAAAAAAAAAAAACAAAATAAAGTGAAAATAAAAACAGTCACAGACACAACGCGCTGTCTGAGGAGTAAAGCATAAAAATGTGTGAGGTAAAAAAAAAAAAATGCGCTTGATGCAAACAAAAGGCAAGTGCTTAATTTTTTATTGCGATAAATTACCGAAAATGCCGAAATGCAGTTGAAGTCAAAGTATATACATCGATCAACATTTTCACATCGAACACCTACACACACACACGCACATGAATGTTTTTTTTGTTTTGTGCTTTTCGCTCATATTTTTCACATGCATTTTTCGCTGATTTTTGCACGTTTTGTTTGATTTTTTTCCACGCCGTGCATTTATTTTACAGTATTTTTTTATTTTTTTATTATTTTTATTGCTTTAGTTGTGTGCAATAATAATAAAAAAAAAAAACAAAAAGAAGCAAAGGAAAATGTGGTAAAAATCAAACAAAAAGTTGTTGGCAACATGCGCGCGCTTTCGTCGGCGCTCGTAATGTGGAAATCAGGTTGTTGCCGGCTTTTTGGAGCGATTTTTTGTGTTCGCTTTGCTTTTTTCTGTTCTTTTTTCGATGGTTTTTTTTATTTTTCCTCTTTTTTTTTTTTTTTGTATGTATGTCATTGATTTTTAATTATATGTTGCATACTTTCGGGTATCGTGATGTTTTTTGTGTATTTTTTTGGACAATAATATTTACACAACAACAACAATGACAATGATAAATACAATAAAAACGAAAAATAAAAAATTGAAAAAAAGGATTGTCGAAAAAAAATAAATGAGCGAGAGTGCAAAAGCAGAAAATACAAATAATTTTCATTATCAACGATTATGGTTTGACCTTGAGCGTGTCTTTCACTCTGATTGTATGAGTGTGTGTGTGTGTGTGTGTGTGGCATTGGCCCAAAGAGTGTACTGGCGTATGAGTAATCACTTTGAGTGTGAGAGTGTTTATGTATATGAGCAATTATACATATAGGTGCATCCTACATATGCTTGTATGTACATAAGTGTGTTTGTGTTGCATACAAACAGGCGCTCATGAAACAGTTAATGAAATGGCATATCGTCCGCTTTGGCCTGGAATGGGGTCAGGGCTCATTGCTGTCTTTGGCCGCTATCACGGTTGTCCTTTCTATAGCCGCCGCCGTTGATATTGTTGTTGTTTTTGTAGTTATTATTATTATTATTGTTTCGTTTCGTTACCGGTCAGTTGTGTGCCTCTCTCATTGTGAATGTATGTGGGTGTGTGTGTGTGAGTGTGTGTAGGTCTGAAATTGTCTGCGAGCCTACATGACTCACCACCTGTCGCGCAACATTTTTATAGTTTTATTTGCTTTGCGCTTATTTCATTTTATTCGATTTTCGGTTAATTTCAATTGATTACGCAAAATGCATTTAAATATTGTTTTCATTATTATTATTTTTTTTTTTTTTTGTTATAATATTCACTTATTTTCACTTTTCATTGTCACTCGTAATCATACCTTTTGTTATTATTTACCGTTTTTTTTTTTTGTTTTTTTATTCATTTTCATTGCCATTAAAGCTTGTTCATTCATGATTTTCGCGTTTGTTTGCGTGTTTTTCTCGCTTTCGAGTTCATTGACATTTCCGTAAGTTCATTCATAAATCGATGTTCGTTATTAAATTTTACGTTTTACAAATAATAAAAAAAAAACAATATTTTTGACAATTAGATTTCATCAATAAAAATTCAGGCTCAAGAAATACAGGCAATATATTAAATAAATTAATAAACACTGTACATATCTAATATCATTATTATTGAGCTTTTTATTCATCATTTGTCATTCATCATTACAGGTGCTCCTTGGTTTATGAATTGAATTGAATATTTTTTAAATATCAATAAATAATTTGTAAAAAACTTTTTATTTAATTTTTTTTTTTTCAGCAAGTAATTCTAACATAGAAATCCTTCAAAGGTATCAGTCTATGACCTTAAGAACCATTACAGGTGCTCGTTAATTTATGACCAATCACGATATTCACTTACCCTTTTTAAGAAATGAAATAAGTAGATGAGCTGTGATATACATAGATAAATAGCTTGGCTCTGGATCTTTTAGACAATAGTAGGGACACACTACGATTGAAAAGATTACATGTGCTATAATGATAATAATATGTGATAATAAATAAAAACAAACAAAAAACAAAATCAGCAAACGATAATGTGTTATATATTGTTTGAACTCATTGGGGTCCAAACAATCCTGTTAAGTTTTATATCATACTTTATTTAGCAAATTTGTTTATTGCTATAAGAAAAATTACAAATAAAGTAGAAATAAAAAAAAGAAAAAAAAATTGTCATGAAGTTTTACATCTCCGACTATATAAAGTAAATACAATTCATGATCAGAAAATTGTGTTAAGAGTTTAATGCAATATTGTACAACAATCTCCAATAAAGCCACTTACACACAAAGAAGAGCAAATGAACTCAAGTTGTAAAATTAGATCGTCAACAACACGTTTAATGTCGAACAAACTCAATTTCAGTTAAAGACAGTTCGTGACACTTTGCAAGGTTGATAATAATTATACACGCAGCGATAAAAGCCGAGTCAAGTCAACCGACATAAAGGAACAACAACAAGAACAGCATTGGCGACAGTGTCGGCGACGGTGACGGCAACAATAAGTGCGAGTATGTCAGCTTATGTAAATAATTGGCGCACATTGCTAAGCAAGCAAAGAAAACACAAAGCAACGTAAAAAAATGCAAATAACGTGTGTAATGACAGTAAAAGTTACTAAGGACATCTCATTCACATACACACACACAGACACACAGACACAGGCACACTAGAAAGAAGGAGTGGCAAGACTGCGTGTGCTTTTGTGGCGATGAAAAATATCTCAAGAGACGACAATGATGACGACGACAGCTAGAAGGAAGAAGCAACGGCAGAAGTGTAAAAAATATTATAATTAAACTAGAACAGCTTAAAGGACATTAAAAAGGACATGCACACGAACTTATATTGTTGCTTGTTGTAGACATTTACGATGTTGTCTTTGCTCCTATTGTTGTTGTTTGTTGTTGTTAAAGCTGGTCACGCTGACGTCGTCTTCTCTCCATTTCTCGGTCTTCGTCTGCGTCAGCGTGTATAAATGATAAGGGTAATGTAAACCTTGTGGCACATAACTTGAAATAACCTCGTACACTATTGTTGCACGAATATGTGTTTTGTCTTTGTATGTGTGTGTGTGTGTGTTTCTCTGTAAAAGCAAAGGAGTGGTCATTCTGTTGGCTAAATTCGTCGTCTTTGAATCCTATGGGACTTTTTTCACATTTGTTGTTTTTTTCGTGTAAATTTGGTTCACAAGTGTTGTCAACACACACACGCACACGCATACAAACTAATAAAAATGCAAAACATAATAGAAAATTTCAATTAGAAACAAAGTGAAATGTCTAAACTCTTAAGTCATCAACGCCTTTTCTATATGGCATACACATATTAGTGTTTGTGTGTGCGAATGTGAATGTGCGGCGAACACACCTTAACACAAATAATGACTTACTTTTGTCCTGAAGCAATTATCCTTTTGCCGTTTTGAGGTCAAGAAATTGCGTCATACGAAGGCACATCGACTTTGTTATACATTTTGAAATAAACAAAACCTCACAGACGTGCTAATTAACGTCAATCATCAAAACTAATTGCCTACTTCAAGGCTAATGAGCATGTCTACTCTGTTTCTGTCAAAACTTAATGTAAATTGCATTTCTTATTATTCACCGACGCCAAAAATACAATTTTAAAGTTGCACTTATGCAAAAATAAACAAAAAGAAAACTCATTGAAGTTGTCCTGAAATTACACATTGCAATTGATGTGCTCATTCACCTACTTCGCCCCCTCGCTGAACCATACCACTGAGCACCCTCGGCATAAGGGCAAAGAAATCAGCGTTGGATCATCGTGGCCTGAACACGTAATTGCGTTTGTCTGCCAGACATTAACCCTCACACATACGCACAAACACACACATGTGCATTCATACATACAGTCAAGAAAACAAGTCATATCAGTTATAGTAACGACAAACCCGTTGGTAGGCGAAGTCCTGTAATAAGTATAGAACAAAAAAAAAAAACAAAAAAATCACAACAAAAATACACAAAAAAGTCGATAATGCCCAAAATGAAAAAAGGTAATAAAACAAAGAAGAAGAAGAAGAAGTAGAATGCAAAAAACGCAATGAAAAAGTTTCGACATGTGCCGAAAACTCTGCCAATCAGTCTGAGCTCGAATTCGCTCATTCCCCATGCCCCATGGCCCATGGCCCACGCCTGCATAGGCTTGCACTTACACTTTGAGACACCAAGTCAGTCGTCAGCCAGTCAGCCAGTCAGCTTATCATTCATTCATTCATTCACGCAGTCCGTCATTTAGTCAAAAAATGCATTTTGCAATCGAAAATGCATTTTGTTGTTGTTGTTGTTGGTGCTGACTCCGCCACCGACGCGACGTTCTTAGCACATTTGGTCGACGTATTTGCATTTACATTTGTGCGAGTCCTTTATGCAGACAAACAGTTGGCAACCAAGTCAGCTACCAAGTCAAGTTGCATTCAAATTAAAAAGTTGCTACGTTTTTTCTGCTTCTGCTTCTGTTTCGGTTTTGTTTGTTTTTGCGTTTGTTTTGTTCAACGTCGCCCAATAACAACAACAACAACGATTTTTGATTGTTTATTTTTTGCTGAAGAAAATGAAACACTTTGTCTGCAATTTTGTTGCATTCACTCAAGGCTGTCGACTGTGGTGGGTGTGGAAGCAACGGCAGGAAGTGATTACTTTCATTATTTGGTTTTCGCCAAAATGCATTTCAGGCACGATAAATTTTGTTAAGATTTCATTGTGATTAGTAGTTCATTTCACATTTCTTTATTTCGAGTTTCCATAAACAGTTTTGGTGTTTGAAAATTTTGACGACTGAGACAAAATTTCAGCTAATTCAATTCTCATGCCTAAATAAATGCATTTTAAAGAAAAAATCCATTGCAGTCCTTGTAGGAAAAACTTTTCAGTCAGTCAAGACTCGAAACTTCACACTTGTGTCCTTAGTGAAGCACAAGGGGGGGCCAATATCGAATGACCAGAAAAAGTATCGATATTTTGCATGGAATTTTTTCATTTAGCGGTGGGTTCGCCCGCCATAAGGCGTTTTATATTGTAGACCGCGGAATAAGGAAGGTTCCTCTATATAACTGTTAGATTATGGAACAGTACGACTAGGAGATCATGCTGAGCCACCTGTATGAAAAATTGACGCACAGGACTAACTAAATTTAACGGTTTTAGTTTGCATGTAATCCTTATCTGCCACGCAGGAGTTAATAAGCAGTTTTTACAGATTCAATGGTCTGCCCTACACGCGCGTCACCACTTAGAAATCTAATACTTGGGGAATCTACTCAATAGAGTATAAGCTATCTCCCATATTCAGGCAGGAGTAAATACGAAAATCCCCACTTGGGAAGACTGTTTTGGAAACTGGTGAAAATTTCCTAAAATAAGTAGTTAAGACATTTGGAGAACAAAATGTTTTAACATTTTTAATTTCAAGTTGTTTACTTAAGTGTATTCAAGTTGTGGATAAATACCAACTCAATATAAGTCATAATCCGACAAAAAAGTTCTTGATTTAAGTCAATTATGGAAAATTGTGTTTAATTGACAAATTTCATATTTTCTTCTTTTTGTTTGCATTCAAAATACAAATGAATAAATGAAAAAAACGTATTAATAATTCATAAGCAACCTGCGCGGTCGATGATTATCGCTGTTAACAGATTCTATAACTAACTGCTGCTTTTTGTTGTACTCTTCTCATAGTGAATATAACTATAACTTTGCCATGACGTTTGTAACATCCAATTGAAGGTTTTGAAAATTTGAAAATCCTTGTATGAAAATCTTTTTTGTTTCTGCACGAATTGACTTGAAACATTACACTTATGTTCCTAATGAGACGTGATAACTATTTGGACACAAAAAGGGGCGTGGCACTACCCCGCCGAAATCAGAAATATACAAGAAGACAGTAGTGAAAAGTATCAAATCTGCGGCAAAGCCGAACATATCTCGCTTTCATTGCAGTTGCAACATTGCAGCAGCCGCTACGGACTCGACTGCTTCCGGCTATGTGGAATAAATTGCAAAAAATAAAAGTAAAAAAAACAATGAGTCTGGATACAAAAACATTAATAAAACTGTTGTTTTTAGCATTAATAATAAAATCAGAATCGATGTTGTTGTACGTCGATTGAGTTTGGCAAAAGCCGACGGCAAATAAGATAAGCAGCATGCAACAGCAAATTGAGAAATTAGTTGGCTTCATGTAAAAACTGTGATGAGCGCTGGTTCAGATCATGTCAGCATTGCTCTGCGCCGCGCAATTCAGTTGCTAAACCATTTTCAATGCACAAAATTTTTACACGTTCAAACGACAATACGAAAAAGTGCATTTTTGCCCATCAGCAAGAAAGAGGGATTCCAGAGGCAACAGTGACCATCCATGTTGCAGTTTTCCCACACACTCAACTCAACGCAACGCATCGCAACTCCGTCGCACAGAATGATACTTGATGAGCGAATGAACAAGCGGACGGACGGACGGAGTTTGGTAGGCGGAGCGTTTTTGTATTTTTTGAGTTGTTTTTCAAACGCAAGCGCGCATTTTTAATGCAACTCAAATACACACATGCACACACACAACACGGCTTATGTGTGCCCGCATATTTGTGTATGTATGTGTGTGTGTGTGTGTGTGTGTGTAGAGTACATATGTATACAAATACATACTCAAACTCGCGCTTTTTTCCAGTGCAGCGCAGTGCGGCTCACTCGGTTGGGCAAAAATAAAACCTTTAGCAATGCACATTTTTGTCGTGGCCTCCGTGCATCAGCACAGCGAATTTAGAGAGTGCAGTCAGCACACAACTGCAGTGCGATGTGTTAGCTGAGAGCTGAGGGCTGAGTAAGGAGGGTCCACGGAAAACACCAAATACGAAATGCGAACTTAGTGCAACATATCGTTGTTGTTGCTGCTGCATTGTCACTGCTTTTGCTGCTGTTGTTGTAGTTGGCATTGTTGTTGTTGTTGCTGAAAAAATCGTGGAGGCTTTCGGAAAGTACCTCTTTTTTTGGCTCAACCATTTTCGCATGCTTTCCGAGCATATTGCAAGAAAAAACATGTATGTTTTAATACAGTTAAAAATATTTTATTAAAATTCAGGGCTGCATATTTAATAAATTTAAATTCGATTTGGCAATAAAAACGATTGAAATTGGTCTTGCTAATAATTTGCTGAAACGAAAATTCAACAAAAACGAAGGATTTCATGTGGAGCCAAGGGAAACTGATGAAACAGCCAATTTTTGATATGATTATCAATTTTATTACAGCATACAACTTTGCAAATAAGTTTAATGGCAACCAAAAATAAGTTGAAAGATCAAACTTAGACTCTTCGATTCAATACTCTTTAATCAATTTGGTAAATTTTTTACAGTGTTGCTAAGTCCGTGTGTAGATTTAACAACCAACGACTGAAATCGTGTGATTCGTCAGTCCTTAGAAAATGAAAAACGAGAAAAAAATCTAATAAAACAAGCTACCACGCCTCGCCTCGTTGAATTTGCAGAAAATGGCCTCAACAACTTTCCACAACACCACGAAAACACACAGAAAAAACAACAAAAAAACAAAAAAAACACCAAAACAACACACAAATTTTGCCTAGCACTGAAACAGCTTCTGGGTCTGGTTGCATTTGCTGGCTAAAATTTGCTGCAGCTGAAGCTGCATTGGTGCAACGAGACCTAAAAATTCAAAATGGACTTTTGTTGTCCCCAATTCGGTTGTTGTTGTTGTTAGTTGTGCTGATATTGATGTTGATGCTCCTGTTGCTGTTGCTATTGCAGCTGTCGTTTGCCACACAGTGGCAACTTCTTCTCTTCTTCTGTTTAGTTTTTCGCGCAATTTTACGCGTTGCAGTTTTTTCGCGAAATTTCGCATTTATTCTGTATTGTCCACACTGTCAAGAGTAAGCCTGGACTGCATGTACATGCCAGTATGTACATACATATGTACAGTCATATGTGGTATAGCAAATCTGTTGTATCATGTATGCAGTGGTGATATTGCTGCAGAAAACTTTTAGGCGCAATGCAATTGCTGCCGCAAACCTCATACACCTTGGGGAATATACGCATGTAAATGCATCATCAACAACATCAGCATAGTCCGAGTTTGAGGCACCTTTTGTGGCATCATTTTCAACTGATATTATTCTCTAGTCATACCAAAAATATATATGAAATCATGTAAATATGAAAGTACATTATACATACTTACATATTTGTATGTTCGGTCTTTGATTAATGACTTCGACCACAAAGGTTGTCGTTCATTTAATTTCGATCAAGTTGTTTTCGAACTAATTGCAATTCCACAAATGATGAGTTAATAATGAAGAGCGAATGAAATCGTCATTTGACAAGTACTAAGCATTTTTTCGACTGGATGGCTATGCTCCTTATATTTCAGAAACTTCATAAAAAACACAACACAAAAATGTCTGTGAAATTTTAGAATAATCGTTTTTTTTTTTTTATTTCCGATGATCCAGTGATGAGCTTCAGTGATCTCAGCGAAATTGACGTAGCCATGTCTGGATGTCGTTCTATCTGTCTGTTCCAATTTGAACTCCTATTCATCATTAAATCTAGCCATGAAGTTTAACCGCAAATAAATCTGCAGTAATTCTCTTTGTCGATGATTTTAAAGACTACTATATTGTTAAAAAAAAAATAGTGAGAATTTCGTAAGACTTCTTCAAAACGATTAGTGCTAAGATGCAGCCAAATAACGAAAAGTCAAAAAAACGTAGCAAGGATCGAAAAAATGCAAATTAATGCTGAATCAAGAGGCTATCTGGTCGAAATAATTTTTTATCTGAAAAAAAATTATCAAAGTCCATGGAGCAAATCAAAAAAGACAAAAAATTTTGAAATTTTTTTTTTTTCTCCCAATTTTATGGATTACATAAAAAAAATTACTCCTAATATTTTTTGGGCAAAAGATTCGAAAACTAGAAATTACAAGCTACAAAATCTTCTTACAAATTTTATCAATACGACCAATACCTACAAAGTTACACACCGTCAAAAATTGGTCCAAAATAAGATTTTTTTGTTCCCTTAATTGTTTGGTTAAGTGTGTTTTTATTTGGAAAAAATATCGATACTTTTTCTGGTCATTCGATATTCGATAATTCCGACGACAAGCGACACTATAAATCTCTATAAAAATGAGTAAATGAAAATCAGGAAGTATATTTTAAGCTCATTCTTAACTTTAAAGCCTTATCAAGACGAATTCTTTTTTAACGTTTTAAGTTCGACTTTTTTTCCATTAAAGACAAAGAAAAAAAAATAATCTTTCAATTTAATTCTGTATTCGCCAACTCATTAATTAATAAAAAATAATACAAAGTACATGGAAAACTGTCCCACACTTTCTCAAACCAAACAAAAAAACACACTCATGCAACCACACACACTCGCCAATACACTCGCACATAAAATAATACATAATTCGCAAAATAACCCAATATGCCTTTGGAATGCCTGTGGAGGCGTATAGAGTGTGAGTAACTTATTAATCCAAAAGTTATCTCCCAATCTTTGAGAGTGCACAAACCGTGCAATCACTCATGCCAATGACAAGACACGCACATTCACACACACACACACATATCCTGTTAGACATAACAACCCAAATAGCAAAGGCAAAGTCAATAACCAATGCCACCGATAACGCTATAAATGTCTATATAGGAACCTTTGCCCGACGTCTGACTGCCAGTCTGCATGTGCCTTTGTGTGTCCCTCCGACTGTTCCACTGCCTGTCGAATCGATTCCGCTGTTTGGAACGAAGCATGGGTTATATGCATGCGTGGGCAACGCATGTAAGCCTAAATGTGCAATAGCTAACGTATACTAACATCAAACCATGACCGAAAGCTGACCAACACTGCCGTCGCTTCACAATTACAGCACCAACAACAACAACTGTGATCAGAGCTAGGCAGCGGCTAACACGGCGTATGTGTAACATTGCAATTGTATGAGAACAAATGCATTCGCACTGCACTGCACTTCAAGCAATGCAATTGCTGCATGAGATTGTATTGGTAACTGCAGCACACATTTAGGCGCGATTATACACACAGCCAACACATACAGCACCCAATTGTTGTCGACGTTTTCGCCTTCATCACCCATTTTAGTTGCACTTTGCGTATGTATAAGTAAATAAACTCATTCCGATATCCTTTTTTTCAAGCCTGAAATTTTTCTCCTATTTTTCGTCATCTATGTATGTACATATACATACATATTGTACAATCCTACTCCAACATACATGCATGTAGACATGCCAAATTCACAATATTGTGTCTTTGTGTTGGTGAGAATTTATGCTGTGTTGTTGTCGACGGTGTTGCTTCTGCTATTGGTGTTGTTATAGTTGTTGTAGTATCCCAATGTCGATTTTGCCGGTCGCTCTATATTTTTTCAATAAGCATTTGCACTCTTTGATTGCAATTTGGATGCATGAAATTCAATGCACAGGGTTGCCAAACACTCAGCAGAAGCTTTGCTTACTCGGCTCTGTTTGAAGTTTAGACGATCGTGGTTCTGTAAAGACGATTTATTAGATAAAAATGTATATATAATGCAACTCCTTCTATAGGCATTTGGTTACGTTCATACCAGTTCTTAAAAAGGAATTTTATGGATCAAGAGAAGTTTTGTTTCAAGGTTGAAGTTATGTATCAAATTTCCACGGACTCTTCAAAAGCTTGACAACTCTGCTTTTATGCATTCGCGTTTGATTGTCAGCATCAACTTCAAACTAAAACAACGCACGCGGGTGAAATACACGAACAAAAAATATGGGCCTAAAATTGCATAAGCTCACGCATAGCCAGAATGAAGCGGGGAAAGAAAAGCAACCATCCATCCATCAAACCAGTGCCACAAGCGCTGTTGCACGCAGAAAAAAAACACACTCACACTTTCCCAATCACACACGTACACATACGTAAGTTTCAACACAACGTTAAGAGCAGCAGAAAAAAAAACAAGACGAAATGGAGAAAGAGACAACTCAGCGCGAGCAAAGTAGAAAAAAAACATTGCATACGCGCAGGGGCAATTGCATTTTTTTGTGATTTATTTAGGAGTCAACAAAATAGAAAAATATATAGGAGTGCAGAGCAATAAAAACTGGAAAGAAGTCTGAATAAAAGAAACACAACAACTGCTGTTGGTATTAGTGTGAGTGCATAGGCAAAACACAACGCGAAAAGGGAGCGGGCGACAACAAATAAAAAAAGAATTCAAAATCAAAACAAACCGCATGCAAAAAGAGCGAAGCAAGTTGTGCGAAAGTGTCTGTAGGCTAATAGAAATGCACATGCAACAGCGGATGCGAATGCGGTGAGGTATTTGCGAGGGGCGGCAGGTGAAGGAGCAGGCACACTAAGCAGGAAGAGGAACAGAAATTTGTTTGATTCGGCTGATGTCGAAGATAAGGCGCACCATTGTAGTTGCCAGCAAGGTGGAGGCGCCGGGCAACGCGTCAAATGACGCACTCAATGATCTCGCTGCGAGTGTGTGTGTGGTGGTTTTGGCTTCTATGTGTGTGTGTGTTAGTGGCCGGTTG
Organism: Phortica okadai; assembly: GCA_034638295.1. Classification (NCBI taxonomy): domain Eukaryota; kingdom Metazoa; phylum Arthropoda; class Insecta; order Diptera; family Drosophilidae; genus Phortica; species Phortica okadai. The sequence continues at coordinate 37,805,528 of CM067849.1, forward strand.
GGCGTACACACATAACAGTAACGACAACTACAACTTTGAGGTGCTCTGACGACTGTCTTCCCTTGCCAAACGCAGAGTCGCTGCTCCTGCGGCTCATTGACAACGACGCGATGCGACGCGGCGCGGCGCGTTCTGATGCGACATTAGCTGCACATGCATTTTATTAACATTGCATACTTTGGAGCGCTGTTGGTGGCGTGCAAATGTAGGCCCAAGCAGCAGACTTTTTTGTTGTTTGTATTTCTCTTTTTTCTGTTGTTGTTTTTTTTTTTTGTGTCTTTTTTGCTTTCCGCTGGAATTTGAGTTGCTCATGCCAACAGCACAAAATGTTTTGTATCAACGATTTGTTGGGCAGCCCGCATATATGAATGTATGGCGGCCACTTGTAATGGTCTCTATGTATGTTTGTCTGAATGTGTGCATGTATGTGTGTGTTGTACATAAAACTCCGCCGTCCGCGTCGTCGTCGTCATCGTCGTCGTCGACATTGCGCTTTGTTTTGATTTTTCGCGAGTGAGCGCTTCGCTACTTTGCCATTTATGCATTGACCATTTTTTCGGACTGCTCGGCGCTTTGCTTTGTCTGAGCTTACTTCTGTGCATGTGTGTGAGTGTGTGGGATATGTACATGTATTTGCGCACATACATGTGTGAATGTGTGTGTTGGTGTGCCTTGCTACTTTATCAGCCAAAACCAACGACAATATTGCAAGTTTTTCGCTGATTTCATTTGTCTGTGTGTGAGTTTGTATATTCGTGCTTTGTTTTTAAGTCGCTGCAATGCATTCGCGTTCGTTTTGACGTCATGTGCGCTTAACTATATTACGACTAACAAAAATCATCATCATCTGCATCACGACAGCATCATTATGAGCATCAGTAACAGCGCCGTCACCGTCACCGTCACCGTCATCAGCGACAGCAACAGCAACAGCAACAAAAGCATTTAGCATCGTCAACGTTCGCGCCATCATCGTCGTCAACAATAATTTTTGTACAACATTGCAACAGAAAACTGCTAAACGCGAAACAGTTGCGGCGTTTTTTCTGACTTAGTACGGCAGGCAGGCAGTCTTCAAAAAATCGCAACAAATTTATACAAATTATATTTAGAAAAAATCGGCTAAACTTTCTTCAAAATCAAATAAAAAAAAAAACGAAAATATTAATAAATTTTAACATTAACACAACTCAATGAAAATAAACAAATATCTAAGCAAATCAAAAGGAAACTCAAGCAAGCAATCAACAACTACAACAACAACAACAACGGCAACACAAGTCACAGCAAGACAAGACAAAGTGAAAAGAAGAAAAAAAATGCAGAACAGTGAAAGTGTTGCCAAGTGTTTGTGTACGAAGTGCAAGTGAATGCTTCTGCTCCTTCAAGAGCATATGCAAGTGTGTGTGAGTGTTGACGAAAATGATGAGTGCACGATGAAAGTGTAAGCAAGACAAGAACAAATCAACAAGAAACACTTTCACATTTCTTCAATATTCTAACGCAACTTTCAACAACTGTCAATAGCCAAAATGTTGCTACCGACGCTCGTACACTCATGCCGCACCCACGCACCGAGCGTTGCCGCCGCTGCCATCGTTGCTGTCACGTTTGACGACATCGACGGCGACTTAACCAATGCCGTGACGCCATCTTGAATTGAGTGTGCCAATCAAGTTCAAGAAAATGTGACACACAGCGAAACAATGTTAAACAAATAAAATTTGTTAATTTTATTTCAAACTCAATCAATTAATCAGTCAGTCAACCAACCAACCAACAACAAAGCAAATAGACACAAAAACCGATAAAGACAGTAAAAAAAGAAAACAACAACAAATCAAGTAAATCCTATCAATTTTGTTAAGCAAATAACAACAATTAATAAACAACATAAACAACAACAACAAATACAAATACAGCAAACTCCGTTCGCAAATTGAAATGTTAATATAAAATAATAAAACAGAAGAAAACCAATTCCGGTCCAGCTCAGCAAGTCAGTCCGCCAGTCAACCCAAACAAGAACATTTCAACGTCTGAATTTATAATTTATTCATTAATTTTTATACGCAAACTTTCGGCCTTCAACATCTTGTGGTCCAAGAACAACACTTTGGCAACTCTGGCAACGTTGATTTTTTTGGCTTCAAAATTTGTCAGGTTCAGGCGTTCAATCCTCAGTTAAATTTACCGTTATATTACGTACATTTTGATTTCAACATTTTGGCAAATAACGAAACGGCAAACAATGAAGAGAAAATTCAAAACTACGAAATTACCTGAAAATTTGACAACAAAAAGTCTTTAAAAAAAACGAGCAAAATTTTTTGAAATTAAAAAACGATCACTTAAAACTAAAACAAAAAATTAACACGTAAAAAAAAAATCAAAAATATTATATTTAAAACTTTAGAGTGAAGAAAATTTAACAACAAAATTAATGCAACAATAAAAAAATATGCAAAACTATATCAATAATTATTATAATGTGATATTTTATATGTATTTTTATTTAAGGGTGAGTATCTCTCTTCTTCTTTATTCATATCTTCATTCACTTAAATATTCATATAATTAGAAATTAAATAAAATAAGTTTTTTAATTCTATAATTATAAAATTACAACCTTTGAAGCATTTATTCTTCTAAGACAATATGTTTCTTTATTTTTTTTTTAATGCATATTTTTCTTATTTTTTGTTATATTTCATGTAACATTCCACAAAAAAAAATTATTTTTGCCTTATACTATGTTCAAGATTCTCATAAAACTCGTTTCTACTAAATAATAAAATGGTAAATAAATTTTCTTTAAAAAAATTATTTATTAAATAATTCTTGAATATCATTAATGCTTTTCTATAAACCTTTGAGAACGTCAATAAAGTTTTAAATTGACAAATCATTTTTGCAATTCTGACTTATAATGTATATCACTTATACATTAGATTTCGTATAAAGTGAATAAAATAAGTATAATAAATTTCGTTGGGTTAAAGTCTCAATAAAATGAACTATATGAAAGTCCAATGAATGATCATAACCCGCTTAGTTGTCTTGATTTTGCTCTAAAGTCTCATAATTCGGCAGATTTTCTGCTAAGATGCTCCAACAGCATGTTCAAAAACAAGTTTCTTTGAATGTTTAATCTTTACTGTTCCAACAACTGGGTTAAGTAGAGTAAAATCGAAATATCTTCCAGAAATTAAGATTCTGATATATCCTTTTCCCTATTATTGTAATTATTTTGAAATATTCTTCACAACTCCAATTTCGTGACTTACGAAACTCAAGAACAACTACTTCATGATTCAATCTCGTATTATTACTTTATCATGAAGAAAAATAATTATTACACCCACGAATGCTAAGCAAAGATCGAGGCAAGAGATTTCTCTACAGTTGCATACATACGACAATCGTGTGTTGTTAGTCAACACGCGAAAACTGCGCGCCACGAGAAGAATACGAAGTTAACCATTGATAATGAAGCCGAGTTGACCAAAGACCATGAGTATGAGTATGAGTAACGTAGACGTTTAGTTGTAGTTGTTGGCTTTTTCCTTTTTCTATACGCACGCAGACACACACACAGCCAAAACGAGGCTGACAGATGGTCAACTCCAGCAAACGAAGAATGCGTCTGAGTGTATGTGTAAAAATATAGTCATGCGCAATGACGCGCACGTTTCCCCGACAGGAGAAGTCCGATTGCATAAATATACACAACTAGAGCATAGGCGCCAAGGTAGGGTATTTCATAGTAAATAACTGAGTGAGCGAGAGGGCGGCTAGAAAAAGAGGACTCAACATAATTGTCGTACAACAACTTGCCACAGTTTAGATACAAAAAAAAAAAAAAAAGGCATCACCAACAAAAGGAATCAAAAGCAAGAAAGAAAGAGAGCCTGCGTGCGTGCGTGCGTGCGTGAGAGTGAATGGTTGCAATTGTGCGTGCGTGCGTGCGTGAGTGTGAGCGAGTTTCCGACAGAGTGCACAAGTGAGTGTGACAAGGCTTTTGAGAGAGCGCTTTACCGCTGCCGCTGCTGCTGCTGCTGCGGCCACTTGCTGAGTGCACCTTTCGCCTGTGCGTATGCAATGCATTTTTGCAAAGCAATGCACTTGTCCACGGAACGTTGTACATAACCAGAAGCCGAGTCCTTTTTTCATTCCTTTTTTTGTTGTCTCTTTTCGACTTACTTTTAGAATTTGCTACCTAACGTTGTCGTCCTGCTTTGTCTTTTGCGTAAGCCCCCCATGCTAATGCTGGCGTTGCCACTGCTGAGGCAAATTTGTCTTCCTTGCAATCAGCTTCCTGCCCACAACTAACAAAAATACAAAAACAAAACCAACAAACGTTTCCAATGCACTTTATTAATGCACAGCCCGACTGACTGACCATGCCCGACGCGCCTGTTTGCCCACGGGCAACTTGTTTGTGTGTGTGTGTGTGTGTGTGAGTAAATGCGCACAGCACTTGTAGCAAGTAACTGCAATAAGGAGGCAACTTTTGCATTGGCATTGGATTTTGTTGCGTGCACTCACGTTGTTGACCATAATGCTGACAGTGGGCTGGCAATAATGATGATGATGATGATGATTTGTACTTGGTCGACCGGGTGTGAGGCTCTGTTGCGCTCGTTCGCATCTTGTCATGTATTGGCGCCGCTTCTTCAACGCAATTTGCTTTGCACTAACCGTGCATGCGTGCGTTCAGGCATTGGCGTCGGCAACGAGTCGGTCGATCAATTGGCGCCCACGTCTTTCTTGACCACCTCCTCCTCCTCCTCCTCCTCCTCGTGTATATTGCAAAGTTCGAGTCAAGTGGAAGTGGAAGTTCTGCCATGGCCAATGATAATGACGACGACGTCAAATGCTTCAGCGTCAGCTTCGTCGCAGATTTCCGTGCGTGCATTGCGCTAAGTCGCCTGCTTGCCATAGTCTTCACGCGTTTGGGTGTTCAGCAATGGCTGCCGCCCCTGGCCTAAGCCATCGTGCAACGTCGTTATCGTCGTCGTCGTCGTCGTCATCGACATCGAAGTTGCCGTCATCGTCGTTATTGGCGTACATAACCTATGAGCATCTCTCCTACTGCTCTTATATACACAAAGACGCGCGTATTGTTACAGCACACGGCACGGGTCAGGCGCCGAGGATTGGGCGGAGTGCTTCCTTTTTCGCGCGCGTGATTTCCCATGATGAAATACCCACACACTCACACTCACACACATGGACATGCTCACACATGCACACACACACACAAGGATCAAATGCTGGTTTATATAGTTGCAGTGCACATTTGCGCCAAATGTTGTTGGTCAATGGTGTTGTTCTTGTTGTTGCTGGACTCTTTCTTTTTTTTTTTTTTCGTATTGTCATTGCTGTTGTTGTTGCCTTGTTTCGTCGTTGTCGTCGTTATCGTCGTCGTCGTTGTTCACAAAAACGCGTTGAGTGTTCACGTTGCCATCAACGTTGGCATTGCAGCCATCGCGTCGTCATCGTTGTGCTACTGATGGTGTTGCTGCTGCTGCTGCTGCTGATGATGATGATGACGATGATGATGATGCCCATGTTGTTGTTGTATTTGATTTTGTCTTTTCAGCAGTCATAGTTGTTGCAGCTGCTGTATTTGTTGTTGTTGTTGTTGTTGTTGTTATACTCTTGCCATGTTAAATAACGCCGAACGCATCTATCGTCCGTTCAGTTGTTGGCATACGGCTTTTGGACGTCTTTTGAGTAGAACATTGCTTTTTTATATTCTCTCTCGTTCGGCTGGTTGGTTGGTCGGTCTATTCGGTCTATTCGGTAGGTCGTTTCTGTCGGGGTTCTTTATACAAGTCGATATATTTGCGAGTTTCGAGTAGTAAACGAAAGCGCCAAAACGCAGCGCACTAACCATCCAGACAGACAGACAGACAGGCAGGCAGATAGACAGACGGACAGGCTGACAGACAGACAGGCAGGCAGGCAAGACACAAGCAGAACATACACGAATTTCAACCGAAACTAAAACGCCAAAACGCATTCACTCACGCACGCAGTCGGTCGTGTCGTTCGGTCGGTCGGTGTCTCGGTCGTGCATATTCCGTCGCGTTCCGTTGTTTGGACTTTACTTATTTCTAAAAATATATATATAATATACATATACATATAATAAAAACAAAATGAAATAAAGCATATATTAAAATATATATAAATATATACACATGTATATTTATATATATATATTGTATTTGTATCTAAAGTATATATGCAACTGTGCAGCGCCGAAAGTCAAATCGACGCGTTCGGCCACAAAATAAATCAAAAATAATTGTTGACAAAACGAAAGAAAGAAAGAAATTGTGCGCGTTGCGTCTCATCTCATCTACGATTCTAAGCCAAGTGTATTTGTTCTCGCGTATATATATATATATTATATTATATGTGCTTAACTGTATAACATATAATAATGCACGCAAACACATGCACATGCTACAATACAACAAAAAAAAATAGCAAATAAAGCCAACATCGACAACAAATGTGTGCGTGTATTTGTATGTGTGTGTGCATTTATTCTTAATATTTAATTGCTCAATGCAAACAAACCAATTCGTATATACTACTTAATAATAACAGCAAACTAATTAAACAGTAACAACAACAAAAAAATTAACAAACAAATAACAACAACAACAAAAAAATAATAATAACAACAATTCTGATAAATTTTGTACTGAGAAATAATTTCGAGAAAATCATAATAATTAATAAAATTTCCAACAAATAAAAAATCTGCATTGACAACGATTTCAACGATTTTTTTCGTCGTCGTCGCCGTCGTCATCAACGTTACAACTTTGCGTTACGTTACTCGTTTACGTATAAGTATTATGGATATTGTATAATTAACACAAATGCAAGTTCGTTTAACCAAGTTACAAATACAAATACCAAAAAAAAAAACAAAAAAACAAAAACATGTCTTAAATTTTGCCGCTACCAAAATGACTTTTACTTTTGTTTAGGAAAACGTCTTCACTTACGTTCAACACTTACGTTACGTTACGTTACGTACATTTTAATAAAGTGCTTGCGGTTACTCATGTGCTTGTGCGTGTGTATGTGCGCGCTTTCTTAACTGTGTTCCAATTATAGTTTACGGCGACGACGACTGTGACGATTATGTCTAAATTGAAGTTCATTTCACTTTGTATACTTTACAATAATATTTCAAAATCGTCTACGTTCGCACAACAATTCCAACAACAACAACAACATCAACTGCCAACTTTGCGCCGTTTTGTTGCCGACACGAGAATAAAACTCATCAACATTATGGATAAATAACATCTGTAAATTGTCCTGTAGGTGTCGAAAATTAAATTTTTTTTATAGATTTTTCAGCGACATTTTACACATGTCCCGAGAAATAAATGCACCTTTTCTTTGTGATTTTGATTACCTTCCTAAAAATGAGTTAAGAGTTCTTGTTAGTCAGAATTGCGTTCTTTTCATATATAAACAAAATCGAAACTGCCAGTCATTTTTTTAAAAGATATTTTTAAATTAAAAAATAACAAAATAAAAATAGCTACAGAAAAAAATAACTAATCAATTTAAAGAAATTAAAAAGAATAGAACTAATAAAATTTTAATTGTGTGAATATCCTTCGGATGGACTTTTTTAAGGCGTCTAAGAAAGTTTTCGCTTGTTGTTGATCGTAGCTTGTCGAAAAACAGAAGTCGAACATATGTAACACAAAACGTATTTTTTTTTTTATTTCTATAAATTTTAATTTATGATATATTTAATTTCCATATTTTTTTGAAACATTGAAACCATAAATCTCAATAATGTCAAATTAAACATTTCCTCACATTTGTCTTCAATTCGAAATGATCCATTTAACATCTGAAAAATGCATACTCATGACACTTATTCAGAAGTTCCGAAATCTTCATCTAATGATTTTCATTTGAAATAAGGAACTATATTTTCATTAAAAAAAAAAAAAAAATACTTAAGTAAATAAAAAAAATTAATACCTAAAGTTCAAAAGCTTTCTTTGTGAGGCTACAAAATTTTATTTTACTTAAGTCATTTCCGGATTAGATAAACCAAATCCATTTCTATTCGAAAATAAGTAAATTTTAAATATAATTAATTTTCGATATTTTTTGGCTTTCATTTTCCTTTTTTTGTTGTATTGTGGTGTCTTTCACTTGTTTTAAGTAAGCACACCAGGTTGCTCAGCAGTCGAAATGACTTGTTTGCATTCCTACTTCATTATCGTTGAAAACAAAAAAGTGTTTCCACGTGGTACTCGAAGAGAAAACGCAAAGAAACATAGCATTTTATTTTACATATAAAAAATAAGAAAGAAAATCAGAAAAATCGCAAGACTAACCAAAATTATCTGAGCAGCATTTCTCCAGCGCTGAATATCTCACAAGAAATGCGAAGCAGAGCAAAATGTGAAGCGTGCCGACGGCAAAAGTCTGAAAAAGCAAAAAAAAAACAACTAATATTTCAAGAAGCCGAGCAAGGCACGGCACAAGAAATGGGATGAAGTTGACAAAAAATAAAATTTGAAAAAAAATGTTGCATAGCTTTAGGGGTTGCTGTTGTAGGAAGTTTGTGAGCAACACTCCAACATAGCACACGCACTGTGCTTGGTGGCGCCTTAATAATAGCCCCACCATGCCCTACCCCACAAACAGCAGAGACTAACACATAAACATCACACACACATATATGCCAAAACACATACAAACAAATGATTGGCGGGTCGCCCAATGCGTGTACATATGCTATGCTCAGTACATACGTGTGTGTGTGTGTGTGTGTGTGTGTGTATGTGTGTCGATTTGAAAATGCGCACTAATGCTGAGAGAGAGCGCCAAACCGTATTAGTGCTCCCCTGCAAAGCAATTGTATGTGTATATGTGTGTGTATGTGTGGGTGGGTTTGCTTTTGCCTTTGCTGGCACTTTCGCCTGTGGGAGCACATGCAGCGCCGCGATGCGCCAACAATTTATTTGCAACAAAAACCAAAAAAGAAAAAAAAGGAATTTCTGTTTTTTGCAAAACGGCCACCCTTTTTAGCTCTGTCACTCGATGGCAGAGCCAAGTCGCCCACTCGGGCGCCAACTTCTGTCAGCGCGCATTTTTTCGCGTTGAATGACGGCGAAAAAAAATTGTTTGCAACTTTACTCCTTTTTTGTTGCATGTTGTTTTGCATACACACAAATAAACACACACGCAAACACACACAGAGACACACACACACACACACATACAGTTAAAAATACGCGGGCAGCCTATGAGCCGCGAAATAATTTTTCGCATTTTTAGTACAAAGCTTCACATCAACGTCATCGTACAAACAAATTTTTATTTTCGGATTTTTCAATTACGTTTTATTTTTCTTTAAGTATTCATTTTTGCGTACACTAAAAAAATACGACAAAAAATCAAAAAAACAAAGTTCAAAAAAATATTACTTGTACTCTCTACTTGAAAAAAAAAAAAAAATCAAAAGCAAAAACCAAAAAAAAAAAATCACAAGATAAATAAAAAAGAAACTTTCAGAACACAAAAACAAAAAATAGAAAAAGCATCTTTTTGCCGGTCGTAACAAAACAATGAATCAGTCTTAAGTGTTTCAACATCCGAACTCAAAAATGAAGAACGAAAACACATTTTCCAATCAGTTTCCTTTTTTTACGCTCAAACATTAAAATTCATAACACATTAAATACGAAAAGTACAAAAATTTCTAATACTTGTGTACGTTGTTGGCGAACATTTTTAATAATTTCGATTTATGATTTTTTTTATGTAAGGCAACAAAGTCAGAAACAACAACAACAACAGTAAAATATAAACAAAAGTAAAGAAAATTTTTTATGCATAAGTTTATATGAACGGGTAAGCGAAAATTAATGAAAAGTCAATTTAAAACAACAACATGGCAAAAAGAAACATATAACAAACACACACACATACACTCACACGTCAAAATACAAAACACATTAAAACACACAGACGTAATCAAAGGATTTCTCCTGCTGTTGATGGCGGCGAACACGTCGTATACGTCTTGCAGGTGCACAATAAAATACTAAATACAAATTACGACTGAGCAATGACACCCACACCGACACAGACACCAATACAGACAACGACAAAAACAACGAAAGATACACAGATCCACAGACACTAACTTGTAGTAAAAAGCTACAATTGCTTACATTTTGTCTAAACATGCGGCAAATCTGCAGCAGCAGCAGCAGCTCTTCATCTGCTTGCAAAGTCTCCTCTCACGCACGAAGAAGACTTCGTTTCATTTTTGGTTACTTCGTCTGCTTTCTAATTGCGGCCGATAAAGTCGGCGTCGTCGTCATCGTCGTTGAAGTCATCATCGACAACCTCACTGTTGCCTCTCTTACTTACACACACACACACACACACACACGTACAGTCGCTTACTCTCTCTCTCAGTGTCTAACTCAAACAGCTCTCTTTGGCATTACGAACATTAGCAGCAGTAGCAGCAATAAGAATAATAACAACAACAACAACGTTGAGCAACGAGAACGACTTGTGCTGCCTGCTGTGTCTGTCTGCCTGTTTCTTCTAGTTCATCTTAAGCTTCTCGTTCGTACGGACGCTTGACTTCGGCTTATATAAGATGTGTATGTGAGCCGTTGGTGTGCGTGTGTGTTGTTTTTGAAAATACGACTCGTTCACTCATTTCGTGCATTCGTATTTTGATCTCTCGGTTACTTCGTATCGTTTCGTTGTACGTACACACGCTCACGACTTACACATTCAATGTTGTAGTTGTTGTATTGTATTTGCACGACTATTTTATTCTTTGCGCCTGCTGCTTCTTCTTTTATTTCTTCTTGGTCGTTCGGTGTTGTCATCATTGTATGGCGGGGGAGAGATGTGGGGGTCTAATAAGGCACAACTTTCGTACACAGCAGTCTTGCCATGCTCTCTTTCATACTTTTATGTGTGCGTGTAGAAAATTATCTGCCGCCTCCTTTTCTAATATATGTATATAAATATATATATATAAATAATATATATATTATTTTATATAAAGTTATATTTAAAATGTATGCTGCGTTTATATAGAAATAATACTCATACATACTCAAGCAAGTTGACGTCGTTACGAACCAACTCAACTTGTCTCGGTCTCTGTTTGAAGAAAGTATTGCGCTCGCTTGGCTGACTGCTTGAAGGAAGCTGCTGCTGTCTGTCTGTCTGACTGTCTGACTGCAGTAACGTCTTGAACGTGCGGCTCAAGCCACGGCGCTGTTACTTTTATATTCGCAAAATATAAATTCAGTACGTTTCTAGTCTCTCGCGCTGCTAGTTTGTGTATGTTGCACTAACTTCTTCGAAATTATTCAAAACGATATAAATAAAATAATATAAAAAATTACGATTTAAATCCAAACCAAATATTTTCAAACCAAATGTAATCAAATTGTAAAAAAAAAAAAATATTTAAATATACAATCTGCTTGGTGTTTTTTGTATTATTAAAATAAAAAAATAAATAAATAAATAATAAAAAAAAAACATAATATAAAAAAAAATATTAAAAAAATTAAATTATTTAAAGGCCATTAATAAAGTTAAAAAGGTATAACGCGCATAGCAAACAGATAAACTTTAAAGCAAAATAAATCTAAGCAAAGTTTAGTTTTTGTGGTACGTGCATTCATACATTAAAAAAAAAAAAAAATAAATACAAATAATTTTAATTATTTATGAAGCATAAAAAAGTCGCAAAACATAAATGAATGAGTAAAATTGTTTAAAAAATATTTATTTATGAAACGCAACACAATCAGCTGACAACCATGAAATTCGTGCCGAAAAATATGACAAAAAAAAAAAATATTAATCGAGGAAACACACACATGTAGAAACGAAAGCAAAGCCAACTTGCGGCTTGCGACAGTAGAAATTGCGTATACGCCATGCTTAGCAATTCGCCGTGGCACTACTTTAGGCAGCCGAAGATAAAAACCGAATAGTTTTACCATCTTCGTGTTGAAATTATCTAAGCATAAATATCAGCTCACACAAACACACGCACACGCACACATGCCTTGCTTTGACTTTGTGTTTTGCATGTAGTTGTGAGTGCGCTTCTCAGATAAGTCTTAGTTTACTTATATAGTTTTAAATGTGTTGCCAATGTCGCTGCCACTGCGGCTGATGTACTCGCACACTCTTACATATACTTGTACAACAAATACAACAACAATATATATAGAATTCGAGCGGTATTTTGTGTGTGTTGTTGTTCCACATTTAAATATCATATAAAAGAACTTTTCTGCTCTTCCTTGTGAGACATTCGCATTCGTCTTTCTTCGGTCAACAACAACAGCGTTGAAAGCATTAAGAAGCGACTGCCGACTGCCTTTATGGTTAGCCAGTAAACGACAGCCGTCACAGACCTTGGTTATCCTTAGTCAGTTAGCTGCACAACATTATTGAGGCAGCACATCTCGTTCTTTTTGTACATCGTAAGCGTCGTTTGCCGGTTTTAGGCGTAAAAGCAAAATTTAAATCAAAGATATCATTATTTTCAAATATAAAAATCGTACACAGTTAAAAAATGTCAAAACATAAATTAAAAGTTTAGTTGAGTAAGCTTATGGATGAATATTAAATTATTTAAATCATATTATATAGTATTGCACAAATTCATGAATATCGAAACAGCAAATATTACAAGCAAAATGAGAAAAATTCTTAATTTCCGTCGGCAAATAAAAAAGGGTTTAATTAATGAAAATAAAATTGTAAAATAAATTTTTATATTTATTTTTATTAATTTATATTTTTTCCTTCAAAATACAAAAACATAAAAAATATTCTTTGTTTTTTTATTTCAAATTTTTGAAGTTAATAAAAAAATCGAAATTAGTTTTCTAGTCCACTGGGCTGATTAATGTTTCTAAAATATCTACTCTAAAAATAAAAAGAAAAAAGGTTTTTTTTTTTAAAAGTTGTAATGAAACATTTTTTATAATATTAACGAATATTGAACAAAGAAAATGAAATAAAATAAATACGCAAATGAATAACACAAAATACAAAAACAAACAAAAGCACTGCAACAACAAACGATTTAATTAACGTTTAAAAAAAAACATAACAATGAAATCAATTAAACTAAACTAAAATCAAAACAACAAAAAGTGTAAAAAAAGTCCGAAAAAATAAAAAAAAGTATTATAAAAAAAATTGAAGCATAACTTTTGGTGCTCATTTTAATTTCTAAAAATTTGAAGTAAAAAATTAAATAAAAAAACCGTTGCATGAAACTCGGCTGTGCTTTAATTCTCATAATTTTCTAAAAAATAGTGAACAACGTGAATGCCCCATGGTGCCCTCTGCAGTGTTTAAAATGAAAACCATATTAAGTAAACAAATTTTGGCAACTCTCAAATTGTGTTTTGTGTTAATTTTGTGTTTAAAAACGAAATGTGATGAAAATGAAACGCGGAAAACAGCTTACAAGTAGCAACAGAAATAGAAACAAACACGGCGACTTACATGAAAAACTACAATAACAACAGAGAGTGGCGTTGTTGCCACTGCTTTGTCCATCCGCCATGACACCGCTAACATCAATGTGGCCAACGCCAACGACAACGACACCAAAGTTGTTGATGTCGTGGCCGTTGTTGTGTCTCGCAAATTCAACTTGCAGACGCATGCATCATCATTGCTGGAAATGTCGACAGCAACAATACCAACAACACGAACAACAACAACGTCGACAACAATTTATGGCCCCTCGTTGGGTGTAACAGCAAAGCAGCAATGTCTGATTTCGTTGCTGACGCTACCAATGCCGCTGCTACTGCGGTTGATGCTGAAAGTGCACGCTTTGTAAAACTTAAATTAAGGGTAAAATATCGAAAAGAGTATTGGTGAAAAAAAAAGAAAAACAAAACAGACAATTAAAAAAAAAAACAATTATAAAATACATCAAAGCACAATCTTTTTAACTAAACAAATCAATGCAATGAAAATATCAAATCGATATGCGACAAAATGCAATTGAACTTTCTTTGTAACAAAATGAACTTTTTTTTTTTTACTACAAAGCAACAAAAACCTTACAAAGGGTTTCCAAAGAATATAAGTTAAATAAAACTGCTTAAAGTTCTCAAAATTCAGATTTTTTATATTAATTTTATTTATTTACTGTTTTGTAGTTCATAAAATTATTTAAGATGAATAGGATTTATTAGAAGTAAATAATGAAGAATCCAACCGAGTTACTCAGACTTTATTGTAGAATATTTATTTTATTTGTATAAATCTTTTTGTTTTGTAATTTCTGTTTTTTACTTAATAGATTTAATATTAAAAAAATTGGTTTAAATTATTTTAGTATATTATTTATATATTTTTATTGTTTGGTTTTTTTAATTGATTTTGTTAGTATTTATATTTCTTACAACAAAAATAAAATTAATGGTACTGTTTAACTTCGCTTATTATTTCAAATGTTATCTGCAGAGCAGAAATCAATTAAGAATTCCAAATTAAAATAATATAATTGGATTTGGTGGGCGTACAAAAAATCACAAGTGATACAGAAACAAAAGAAACAAAAACAAAAGCAAAGACACGTAAAGTCGTCGGCAATATTTTTTATCAAGAAATTACAAATTAAGGGGGCGTTATTCTTTATCATTTACGAAACAAATAATGAGTGTAACCGAAGAAATAAACAGAGGGCAGATTTTCGTTTAAAGCGAAGCAGATCACTTAAGACTTCGAAAAGGTCTCAATTCCCAACACAAACACACATGTGCATTTTTATTTTTTCGATTGTATCAGTTTTATTGTTTATATTTTCTTGCTGTGTATATGACCATTTACTAATCATAATTGCACTGTGCAAATTTTTTTTGTATCTTTTTAGGTTACACCATATCGAGAAATTATCCAATGAGAAAGCCGCATAAATTTTGGTAAGTTTTTTTTTATTTGAATTCCCAAATGTTTAAGAAAAATAATTAAACTTTAAAAATTTACTAAAATTTCAATATAGAACCGATTCGTTGTATAAAATATTTTGTATCTGTTTGCATGTGGGACAGCTAATATACTTTTTTCTTTTCTTTACGAACTTTCGGACGAGTGATAACTGAAAAAAAAGAAAATTATAAAATACAATAAGATGAATTGGCTTCTTTCATGCATCTCCGACGTGCCTTTAGTTTTTTAATTAAAAATACACACACTCAATAGCCTCTGTAGCCGTTCATTATGACCAAGGAGGCTGCACATCCCTTGTACCTTGAATGCTGCGGCCAACATTAATCTGACAGCCACACACAAACAAACATATACATGCCAAGCACTCACACCAACAGCCCACACACGGAGATTGAAGATTTATACTTTGCATACATGCCACTTTGAACTGACGCTTTTGCTACTTAAGATGAGCCAAGTAGAAGAAGCACCAACATCAGCATCAACATCAGCATCGGCATCATCCGCAACAGCCAAAGACAGTTGGTCGGGGGTAACTCATGCAACAGGGTAGCCAAGTTGCCAAGTTAATATGTTGAATGTCCGTTTACATTTTACTTTGCACATTTTTTTACGCAGCGTTGACGTTTCTTTTTAATATGGCCATGCAAAGGAGCGAGAAAAAGAAAGACATTAAAAAAATCAAAATAAAAAAAAATATTTAAGATATAAAAAGGGATAAGCACACAAACATATACAACCATACACACACACACACATACGTACATTCCAATGTGCAACTGCATTTTATATGTGTTTTTACAAAAAAAAATATATATAATACTTGAGGCGAATAGAACAACAACGGAAGCGGAAATTGCCAGAGTTGCATGTTCATGTAAAAGTAGAAAGAAACTGAGCTGTAAATGTGAGACGATAAAGGGAGCGACATAGAAGTGCACAGAAGAGGCAGCAACGACAGCTACATACCATATATGTAGTTGCTGCCAAAGTAGATAGCAACAACAACAGCAACAGCAACAACAACAAAATAAACAGAAATTTACAAGCAGTTGCAATTATTTTCAGCTTAAATGACAAAATACAAGGAAACAAGTCTTGAACATTCTACTTCTTCTTCTTCTCTTTCGTTCATTCGTTCAAATGAGTTGCTGTGTAAATGAGTTGCCGTGTTTTGCACTGCCGCCCCCTCCTACTCCCGCCTACTCCGCCCAGCACACACAACACACACACACATTCTAATATGCGCTCGCTAAGCTGCCTACTTGTAGGTGCACTTTTATATTAACTTTTTTTTACGAATGTTGTTGTTTTTTTTCCACTCAAAAAAGAAAAAGGAAAAGAAAAAAGTATAAAATAAAATAAACTAAAAACTTGCGTTGCTACTTTGGCAGTTTTCTTTTCATACTTGTAAGCCACGCGTGTAACTTTGCTACATGATCAGTAGAAACAACAACAACAACAACATCATCATCATCGCCGCCGTCGTCAACATCATCATGAACAGCATCTCTGTGCTATGCAGTGCACTTATTACTCATGTTGTTGTTGCTGTTGTTATTGTTGTTGTTGGCATAAGTAAGTGCACCTAAGGCTACTTATGAAAAATGTAAATTAAAGTTGACTTTTAGGCGCAAAATGCAGCCGACTCATGAAAATGTGATTGTTACATGTGTATGTGTGTGTGTGTGTGTGTGTTGCAAGTTATTCCGATGTTGGGCTCTTTTTACCTATGTGTGAGTGTATTGGAGGCAAGTTGCAAAAGACTGTTGTAGTTGTTGCTTCTCTGTTTGTTATTAACATGATTGAGTTTAGCTTCATGTTGACTTTATGCAAGCGTTACGAAAACTTCGTCTTACCCTTAGAATCCAAACAGTAACCTTTTTTTAACTGTAAATTTACTGAGTTGGCAACTGATTTTGCAAAGTTTAAGGCAACACAAGATTATCTCAACAGATTCATTCATTAAATTACTTGATATATTTTTTTATGAATATAATGAATATCATAATTGAATAAATATTTCAACATAAATAAAATAGAAAATGGAGATCTAGATACGTGTACATATGCACTTCAAGAGTTTCGTTATATTTTTTCTTATTTTGCATTGGTTCGTCTAAACTTTGAATTTGTTCCAATCATTCGAATGCCAAAGGTATGAACACCGGAAACAAGTTAGTTTTTTTTGTTGTTTTTTATGTGTTTTTTTTTTCATTTAAAGGACGGAAGTGAAAATTCTAGTAGTCTGCATCTCCAACTAAGCGCAACCATCTAAAGCTACAATAAAATGTATCTACGCCATCTACGCCTACATAATCTTTTATAATTTTTTTTTTTTTTTGTAACGAAACAAAAGCTGAAACGCAAATTCATTCAATTGCGAAAAGAAAATTACCCTAAAAAAACCAAACGACGACAGACAAATAACAATAACAACAACAACGACAGCGAGAACAGCAGCAAAAATAACAAGTCGTAATGATTATCTCGAATTGAATAACAACAACAACAACAAAAACAAGAATGACAATAAATGAGTAAAAATTCACAAGCCGAATCCGCATTAGAACCGCGACTAAGCGTAAAGAACCAAAGAGCGACGCCTAAGTGAATGGATGGTCATCAAGCACAGCCAAGCGCAGATACATTTGTATCTCTAAATATAGTTGAGTGTATGTATTTACATGAATCTAAATGGCAGATGTGAAAAATGTATCTACACATATATCAAATACATACAACAACAAGCTTCCTCTAGTCGACGATCACTCAAAGTTGCACGCCTCGATGAATGTGCTCGTTTCATTGGCGATTCAAAAGCACGAGGCTAGAATCGAAAAAATAGATAAATAAATGCTAAAAAAAAAAAAAACAACAAAAAACCGACCACGAAATGATCTATACAGAAATGAAGTCAGCAAATGACTTGTAGAATGTTTTTGGGTTCTACAGCTGGACAGCGACAACAACAACAACAATAACAACAACAACAACGATAACAGCAGCAACAATAACAACAAGAACAATAAGAGCAACGGCAATGAGCAAACGACAACGACAACGACAACAAGATAATCAAGTGTAATTTATTTCGTATTTGGTGCGGTGCGCCATGCATGAGTACAAATATCTGCGCAATATGTTAGTTCAGTCAGTCAGTCAGAATGCTTATTGTTAAATAAATTCAGCCGTTTTTATACAGCTAGACTTCTGACTTGTTTTAACAATAGATTTTAGTGTTTACGAAAGCTCAAACACCCTCAACTGCCCTTAGAATCCACGCTATATAGAAATTAATTCGATAGCGTGGCTGACTACAGCAAGTGCGAGTGTCGTGCATCGCAGCAACTTGCATCCAGTCCTATAAAACTTATTCTAAGCCGAGACTCAGTCTCTGAGCAGCGTATGAGAATTTTAATAAGCCGGGGGGTGTAGTGCGGTTTGCGGCAGCATGCTCTGGATAAAGATAAAGAGTGGGGGTTTGAGGAAAATTTTGTTTTTTTTAAGTCACTCGAGCGTGCTCGAATGTCCAGTTGAACATTTTCGCGTATCGTGAAATATTGTAATTTGTATCTCAATGCACGCTATGAGAAGCTGTGAACGAAGTTGCTTTGAATTGTTTATAGCGTGTTCTGTTGTCGCAGCGGATATTTATTGTTTGCTTTAATTTTGTTTTAAGTTTCAAGCTCATTATAGATAGAAGTCTTAACCGAAAAACCGTTCTTCCACAAATGGTGGGAATCCAGTTTTGTATTTAAAATTCGACTGAATAGTCCCGATATGAAACAAAAGAAATTCCAGACTCTCTGTACGATGTTGATCAAGAATGTCATAGACGTTACCCTATCAACCATTAATTTGTTATTCAGCTTTTACGCCATCATATGTCCAGCATAGGCTTAAGGGGGTATTCTAGTCTAGAAGCCACAAATTAAGTCGTTTTTCATCGTACGATAAAAAAAAACTATACAAACATTTTTAGCATTCGGTTTTTTATGATGTCGTGAAGTGGAAACCAAAAAAGTAACGTGGTGTCATGGATGTCATGATTCCAATCCTTGAAGTGTCCGAAAAAAAAAAACCCAGTTATTCTCTGAAAAGATGTCGGTATAGCCCATACCTCGGGTAAAAGAGTTAAATATTTTTTCACAAAATGGCGACGATTTAAAAATTAAAAATGGTTTTTTAATTCTTTTTTTATCTTCATGGATTTTTTAAAAATAGTAAAACCAATTATATTTCAACATTCGAGGTATCGGCCATAGAGGAATTTATATTTCCGTAAAATTTAAAGTTAATCCGTTAGAGTTAAAGTTAATTAGAACTGGAGTTATCATGTCAACTAGGTCGAAAAAAGTAGTTTCGAGTAAATCGAGCTTGAAGTTTTGTTCAGCGTTAAGCGATACTACTTAGTACCTTACATCTCGAAATAATAGAATAGAATACCCCCTTGAGCATTACTTTGTGCATCAATGTCTTGTTTTTCATACTGCTTAGTGTCAAGAAGCTGGTTGGTTTTTAGCTATTAGATTTCCAAGTAAATTGTCTGTTCATAGTTGGATAAACATTTTTTAATACGGAAATATAACCTTCAAACGCTAAGACATCTTTCTAAGACATATTACAGAGGTCAAAAAAGCTGGAACTAAAAGCGGTATGCCTGAAAAACTTTACAGACATAAAAAAATTGAGGCAAAACGGGCCAGTGAAAAGATCGCACAACAAAAACTAATACAAGCACATCAACCAATCGGAGAAGAACACTTCAAGTTAGTATAGAAAAAACTAAAAAAAAAAAAAAAGAAATAGTATATGAAAACAAATCGTATATGAAGCAAACGAACGATGATACGACGAACGATAATGAAAGATAAGTGACTGTAATGCTTTTCAACTAAGGGGGACGTACAGATACGGCAACAATGGGAACTACGACAATGACAACGACCACTACACCAAAGAAAACGAACTAAGTAACAAATACAAAATGCGGCGAAAACAGTTCAATTGGAGGCGAAATGAGGCGACTTAATCACGGGGCAACGCAAGCCAACCCAACCCAACCCAAAAGTAATTCAATTGGAAAGACAAGAACAAAAATAAAATATTCAAATTTGTTTCATTCGTTTTCTCTTTTTGTAAATGTTTGTCTTCGTGTTTATTTGTTAAATTAGAGACAACAAAATCAAAGAGCAGAACGAGTAACTCCCTAAAAGTTTCGTTGTTTTTTTTTGTTTTTGTTGTTTTGTTTTCAAGAAAACATTACAAAATGTCTGCCGTTTCCGGCCAGTCTTTGGTTAAAGTTTGTTACTGTCACGAAAATTATGACAAAACCGTGAGGAAAGCAACAATACCAACAAATGACAAACCCTAGAGTTGAGAGCAGAAAAAACGCGATCACTCAACCTTTAAGTTTTTAGTCTGTGCCGGCACTTATACCATAGTGGTGGCAACAGGTTTTTTTAATTGTTAATGATATAATGTTAATCAGTGTTGAAAATCACTGCTTACCTGTTGTTGTTGGTTGGTCGGTGAGGAGGCACATGTCAAAACTCAAACTTGCGGCACTCCTACACAATAACTGCGGCCAGCGGAAGTGCTGCATATGTTACTTGCCCCAGTGGCATGAACAACAAAAGAACGGAACTACTCTTGAAAGGTTTGCCGGTCAAAAAGCAGCCGCGACGGCAACCAAATAATAACCCAACTATGCATCAAGTAAATAATTTTTGTTTTTCATTACTTTGGCTGCAGTTTGATTATTGTATATTGCATACTATATTTTTATGTAGTTAGTTTTAATTATTTTGATTATTGTTGTCGAGGTGCGTTGGTAGTTTGAGAGTGGCTCGAATTGGTAGTAATTTATGCTGTAAATGGCAATGTTGCTGCAAGTGTCTCAATACCTAAATAAGTAAATTGTTTCGTATCAGCTAAGCCCATGGAATAAAGTAGACGACTAATTAAGTGAATGAAAATCGGAATTATTTGGAATGATTAAATGAACAATAGCGATAGAAAAAAAAGCATTTATTTAAAAAAAAGCGCCCTCTTTTAAAATATTCCCCTTATTTAAAATTAATGCTAACAATGTACGTTCTTGTACAGCAAGTGTTTGAAAACTTCTTCCAACTTTCGACTCAAACTCGACAAACATAAAAACTTTGACCATAGTCATTGACCAACTAATCAATAAATCACTTCAAGGTTTTCTTAATTAAAAGTTTCGCCTTACATAACCAAACACAAACAAACATATTCACAAACACCTAAGCTCAGACATACTTTTTTACCAAGTCTGAAAAAAACCATTGATTAACTCTCAAAGCCACACAAAAGCGAAAGAAATAACAAACAAAAAAAACATGAGACAGGCTTGGGACATAAGACCAAGGAGACAAGCAAAGGATATCGAAGATGATTTCGCAAGAAGAAACAAAAAAAGAAAAATCCTACATTAGAGATTGGAAAAACAGTTATGAAACTAAAGGGAAGAACTAAAAACTATTAAGTGCTGAAATCAAGCAGAAAATTATACAAAATAGTTGGCAAAGCTACAATGAAAGACTGCGTGGATGCAGCAGAGGATGTGGATGACGGCAAGTTGTCGGTAGCGTCGAAACATTTAAGGGTTGCTTGGAATGAACAAAAAACAAATAAATAAACAAAAATCAAAAAAATCATTCCAAGTTAATTAGCGCGCCTCTTTCTTACACCCTTTATAGCCACTTCAAGAAACTTCAAGTTCGAAAACGCGACAAAATAAAATAACCGCAAAAAAGGACGACGAAAAAAAGATGTTAATCATGAAAAAAATAGAAAACATTTTTCAAAAGAAAACTCCAAAAAGCGACCCCACTTGACAGACGCACTTCATCGTGCTACTTTGAAAAAGGACATTTTGCCATCTTGCCAACAAAGACCCATAAAATATTCATTTAAGACTAAGACCATAAACACAAAAAAATGTTCAATTGTAAAAGGTAAAGCCTTTTGTCACAATTTAACGCTAGAAAATGTGTTTATTATTTTTCATAAACTTGCGTGCTGCTTAAACGAGCAACAGAAGCTATTGACACTGTAATTGTGCATTAAACGCCCAAAAGTCGGCAAAGGCGAAGAAAGCACTGTCCAAGTCAATACTGAAGACGTCGAGTCACACAGAAGGCGTTGCGCACAGACACCTTCCAAGGCCCAAGTATTTATTCAAGTACCCAAGTCAACTTATGCCCATACTCTTGACAAGTATGTAAATATGCTGGGCTCCTTTAAGAAGTTTCAAATCAACCCTCAATTAGTGCGCCCACGTTGCAAAGATACTTGTATATGTTTTTTGTAATAATTTTGATTGTTATTAGTAGAATAGGTTGCAGACAACAAAGACGTTGTTGAGGATTAATATGATGATGGGGTCAATGATGGTGAGATGATTGCCTTGGTGGTGATGATATTGTTGATGATGTTGTTGATGTTGACTTCTGGCATGGATAAGTTTCCATAAGGAGGATTAAGTTTTGTATATTTGCATTGTGGTTGCACGCAAATTGGCTTTTGTTTTCGTGCAACAAAATCAAAGCAGACTACAAAATTTTCTTGTCTTGCTGGATTTCCGGTGTCTAAGCAAATTCAAAAGCCACAAAATGTTGCATATTGTTGTCTCCTCAGTATCTAGTTCACACCACACACGTTTCTTATCTTATCATACAACGCGCCCTCACTTCTGATTAAAGCATTTGCGTATAGCGCTTTTGATCCTTTTTTAGATGACAACTTGAATGCTTATCAAAATCTTATCAATATATTTCGTAAAAAAATATTGACTTTTGTTTATACATTTTTTATTACAAATGCAGGATACACTCTGTTCTTGAAACAAATTGTGTGAACATCACAAAGCACTAAATTTGAGTTCGATACAAATTGCAAACTTTTCATATTGAACTCATCTTTTCGCTGAGCAATTATCTTAATCATATTTTATTATAATACGATTATATCAGCACGATTTGTTCAAATAACAAAAAAATGTTATATTATCAAAGCATTTTGCAAGCTTTGGCCAACTTTTCTCAGGCTGTTTACACACAATCAAGCTGACAATCAATGTCAATAATAAAATATTGTCACAAAAAATAAAGCTAGGCAGCTCTTTTCATGTGTCGGCTAGAATAGAATTGATCACTGCTGTTATTTTTTCTGTATTTTCTTTTATTTTATTGTTTTTGTTTGTCTCCCAAAACACTTAGTCAAACTGTAGCCAATGTGTATCGACTTATCTTATCAATCTGGTTTTTTTTTCTGCTCTGATTCAATAAATTCTAATTAAATATTGATTTTATTTGAAAACGACTTGTTGCATATGATAAGTTGAATGCAAATGCGCAAAGATATTATTAACAAAAACAAAATGAGACGTTAAATTAAATTCTGTTTGTTTTCGAAATTAATCGAAAATCCGCATTTCACTCGATTCTCATGTCCTCATACCGAACCCTTCCAAAACTTGTTGCACACACAACCCTCGCAGTCACCCCTTATGGTTAATTGACAATGACTGCCACGCCTTTGAGTTGTCCTAACGATGCAAGTTTTACTTCCGCTCGTTTGCAAGTAAATCGTTTAATTATTTGGTATACGCTCATTTCCGATTGCAATGAGTCTAATTTGAATTTTCTTTTTTTTTTGTTTTTGATATTTCTAACTGGAGTATAAAAATGTATGCAAACAAACAAGTTGAACCAAAGGCAATGACTAAGTGAAACCCTTCTACTCAACACCTTCGTGCCTTTTCTTCTAAACTTGCGTTACTTACGCTCATTTTTTTCCATTTATACTTTTTTTCCCGATTTGGCCAAAGTTCCCCTATTTCTCGAATTTCCCGGATATTGTTGTGCGCACGAAGTGTAAACGCCTTTTTCCTTCCGCATTTGACGCCAACACATTTTGGCCATGGTTCACACGGCGTCGTTTTTATATTTTAGGGTTTGTTGTTGTTGCTGTTGGTTGTTGCACTGTTTTTGTGAAAGTGCAAAATGATTGCGGTTTCTTGTTTGCCGACTACGTGGTTAATGTTTTAGTTGTTAGTAGTGTTGTTATTGTACCATTTCTAATTTACTGCAAACACGCAATCTAGTAAATAAAGCGATTTTAGTGGTAGCAAACAGTTTCAAAAGCACTGAATTATGCCAGTTTGAGGAGAACTGTTACAGTTTTAATAGCATTGATGAAGTAGGGTCTGATTCACAAATGCAGAAGGCGAAAAGTTTGAACAGCACAATATTTGTCAGATAGAAAATATTGTTGTTGTCCACAAATACACAATGATCTCTTCCAGAAAACATTTGTCAAACGTCATTTTAATTGAAAAAAGAAACAAAATTTATTTTTCGTATATATGATTATCATAAATATATAAGTCATTATTCAAATACTCTCTAATAATACACATTGAGTACTGCCTTCTACGTATGTATATTTCAATGAGGGCTACCAACCACACATATTAACATAAATTCGAGAGGTATGTTTGTACTATTTATTTGGTGATCTGCTCCAATTATAGTATAAACTTATAATTGACACACAAAAAGAATTTGACACATTTTGATAAAAGCCCAGAGCGAATTAGTACAAAAATAGCGCCACTGTCCTTTGCTATAACTTACATCACTTTGTGACATTCTTGCGCTGGTCGAGCGGATCTTTCTCATGCAACGTGCGCCGGCCGAAACGCGCAGTTAGCTTCGAGAAGAAGCCGATTCGCGCCGCCGGCTTCGTGTCATCAGCAGAGAGTGGCGGTGTATTCGGGTAGCCCAGAACAGCATCGCTGTCACCGCTGCAGTGTTGCTTGCCATTGCGCGCCTGACCGAAGTGGAAAGTGGCACGTGTGGCATTGTTGCGGGCAAAGCTTTTCGAGCTGGGGATCGACTTTTTAAAGTCTGGAGAGTGTGGTCTACTGGGCTCGTTACCGCCACCAGCACCACTGAGCTTCAGTCGATCTATAATGCTTGGATCCATGGAAACCTTCGTGACAGCGGGTCCAAAACTAAGCGTTGGCGGAGATTCAACGGCGGCTTTTTCGTAGAGCGTAGTAGGCCGAAGAGAACGCGGTGGCGGCGTACAGGCAGTGTTACTACCAACGCCAGACGACAGCTTGGTGGGTGTGCCTTGCAAGTGCTGGTGCTTCTGCTGCTGAGCTAGCTTGCGTTGTGCGCTCAGCAGGGTCGGCTTAACGTCGACCGATCCTTGACGCTTCGAGGCTGGAAGAGGCGAGCTCGAGATATGTTTGGGTAAACCGCTATCCGTTCGCGATTGTACCGACGTTGGCGCAGGCGACTTGCAAACCGAACGACGTGTAGGCTTGGCGGGTGGACCGGTGGCCGTTTGTGGCTCGGCCATGACATTTGCGACGCGTGGCGGTATAGCACGAACGCTACTCGTCGACAGCGATGTCGGCTCCTGTGTATTCACGCGTCGAGACTTGGACATATTGAGCAGCAGGTACGTGCAGTAGATATCATCAAAACGCTGCTGCTTGACCGAGGCCTCGACATCCTGCCGCTTGTAGCCCATTGCCACCAATAAATCGATACGCGTCTGGTCGTTCAGCAGCGGCGGTGACTCACGATATGGTCGCAGCCACTCAGCCTGCTCATAGCCAGCATTCAGCCATTTGTCGCCCATAACAGCGGTCAGCGATGTACGCTTCGTAGGATTCAGTACCAAAAATTTTCGCATTAGATTCTCACAGTCCATGGAGATGTAATAGGGCACGCGATACTTGCCCCGCAGTACGCGTTCGCGAAGCTCCTTAAGTGTGCCACCATCGAAGGGCAATGTGCCGCTTACGAGCGTATAGAGCACCACGCCCAGCGACCACGAATCTGCCTCCGGACCGGCATACTTGCGGCCCATGAACAATTCGGGCGCGGCGTACGGTGGGCTGCCACAGAACGTTTCCAAATGCGACTTAGGATCGAATGTGTTGCCAAAACCAAAATCGGCGATTTTAATATTCATACGCTGATCCAACAACAGATTCTCGGCCTTAAGATCACGATGAACGACAAATTTACTGTGGCAATATTGAATGGCGGAGACCAACTGCCGGAAGACTGTACGCGCATCTCGCTCTTTCATTCGACCGTACTTCACTAGGTAATCGAAGAGCTCACCCTTGCATGCATACTCCATGACGAGATACAGCGAGCGATCCGTCTCTATCACCTGATAGAGTCGCACAATGTTCGGATGATTCAGCATCTTCATGATGCCAACTTCACGATGTAACTTCTGTTGGGCGCTCGCGTTAAGTTGTGTCTTGTCAATAATTTTGATAGCAACTTCCCGACCCGTTGGTATGTGCACTGCCAACTTCACCTTGGCGAAGTTGCCCTTGCCAAGTGTTTTGACTATTTTATAGGTGCTACCGCTACTCACACTGCTACTGCCACCGACACCAAGACCGACACCTATTCCGCTTCCTGTCGTAGCTTGTGACTTTAAGTTGATCACAGTGTCATTTTCCGCATTTGAGCCGGTGATCGAGTGCAAAACCTGACCTGTCATCGTGCTCGAGCTGTTGCTGCTCCTTGCAGCCGTCTCCTCATCAATTGTATTCTCAACTGTTTTATCTGCGGATTCTTCTAATTCAACTATCGGAATTCCTATGTCAGACTTAGCTGTTGTTGTCGCTGGTGGTATTATTGATACTATGGTACTTGGTGTCTTTGATATTAATGTAGTCGTTATTGTTGTTGTTGTTGTTGACGTTCTCGTTGTCGTTGTCGTTGATGTATTCGATGTTAATATCGGCTTGAAATTTTTTTCTGTTGCTTCAACATTTGCCGAAATTTTATCTAAAACTGTCGAATTTATTTGTGACATTATTCCAAAATGTTATTTTTAGCTTGCTGAGTTTTAGTAGTGTAATAAGTATAAAGTACTTATTTTTTTTTTATTAAATCATCACTTATTTTGCTCAAACTTGCGCATGCCTGGCACGCGTGTTTAACACCGCTTCTACCCCCCTTATTTTCGGTTTACTGCTTAACCGTGTGCAAACATTTAACAACCCTCATCAGTAGTTCTCTTTAACTACTTTCTAGGCACATCTGCTCGATTTCCCTACTTTTCCTGTCGTTGTCTGTCAAAGTTCTAAGATAAGAAACTCAAAATGTTTGGAAAATAGCTTGTCAACCCTAAGCGCTTCCAATACGATCCTCGCTGACGTTACTTCATTGCGAGCAATCGACTGCATGAGTTTGAACTTTTATTTCTTTAACAATTCATCGCGGTTCGTGCTCTATCTGTAACCCCTCGCTGTGTTCATATCAATTTTTTCTTTTTTTTTTCGCTTTGTGGTATGTGTGGCACGAGTCCTTTTTCGTGATCGTCTAAAGTTCTTTTGTTTGTTATAGTTGCTGTTGTCGACGATGACGTTGTTAAACTTTATGCTGATGTTCTTCTTCTATGTATTATTGTTGTCCTTGTAGTTGTAGTTGTGGTTGTTGCTGTTGCTTTTGATGTTGTCGCGACAAGCAAGACTCGCAGCTGCCTTTCTGAAAGTAGAAATTAAATTCGTTACGGTCAGAAGTTCGAATTCGAGCAATGAAGAGTTTAAAAATGTACAATATATAAGTCGTGAAATGAAGTATGAAAAACTTTTTTGCTTTTTAAGATAGAGGACTGAAATTCTTACACCCAAACGCTGATTATGTGTCAGTGCCACAAAGATCCAACTAAAAATAGTAATAACCATTGAGAATCTGAAAATGTTTTAAGTCTCGCATAGAAATCTTCGTTGATTCTTCACTATCTTGGCTTAAAACGTAATACTTGTGACTCTAGTGAAGAATGAAACTTCTTTGATCAAAAAGTGGGTGTGTTACCACAATCGGATCTTTCAACGTCTCTGGGTACCAATAACCTTTGGATTGGATACTTTGGATGTCGTAAAAATAACGATGTGATTATTCACCAAAAACGGTAGTTTCAAAAAGTTATCTGCAGTTTTTATACTCTTCACGTATATGAATAGTATTATAACTTTTGTCACGGAGTTTGTATCAGATCGAAATATTAATTTCCGACTATATAAAGTATATCAATTCTTGATCAGGACGACAAGACAGGTTGATTTAGCCATGTCCGTCTGTCTGTCTGAATGCAAACTAGTCCCTTAGTTTTAAAGCTATCGAGCAGAAATTTTGCACAGAACCTTGAAATTTATTACGATGAATATTTCGTCGGAACCAGCAAGATCGGATCTGGTATCTGCCATACAAAAAGAAGAAGAAAACAAAAATTGAATGGTTCTATGCAAAACTTTTTTTTTTTTTGGAAGATATGTACCTGTCATACAAAATGAAGAAGAGGAAGAGAAGCAAGATTCACGTCGTTGTATGGAAAAGTTTTTTGTTTCTTAGTCAATTGACTTGAAACTTCACACTTATGTTCTTAGGGAGGCATGAAAACTATTTTGACCAAAAAATGGGCCACTTCTACCAAAAATCAATAATTTGCATATCTCCGGTACCTAATGAGCAAAAACAATGAAAATTAGTATATAGACTAACAAGATGAATAGAAAATAGATTCAGTCAAAACAATGGGCGTGGCACAAAGAAGAGTATATAAGCTTCAGCCTTGCTGAAAATAGCGTCCTTACTGTTTTTTTTTTTTTTTTTTTCAAGAAACTCGTTTTACTCAATAAACTCTAAATTACTTATTTTTGCGATTTACCGTCACTTTGCCCACTCTCCCTGGCAGCCCAGACGGTAACGCTGCTACCTACTTATGTAGATACTTGCCTGCATACACACACACACACACACACTCTCAAACGTATTCACATAATCGTCCTTTGTGTGCACTTCTTCATAATTCTTTTAATGTTGTTTTGTTTTCTATTTTTGCATTCTCTGGCATTTCTACACATATCCTCCCTACCGTTAAAAATTTCGAATGCGCTCATAGAACACAGTCTGATTGTGTGAGCATTTGTCGTATCGTTTGTTGCCTATCGCTCTGCTTTGCAATTTCTTGCACGCTGGACTGTCTGCCTGCCTGCCTGCATGTGTCCTTGATCCTGCTTACATGCTGTTGTTGTTCTTCCCTTCAAGTCAAGGGACTGCCTGAGCCGGTTATTGTTGTTGGTGCCTACTTTGGCCTGTTTACCTTCTTCTTTCAACTCAACATTTCCTCATCTCCTCTTTCTCATTTTCATTCTTTCAATTCGTTTTGTTGTGTGCATCAAAATAATTCAATTGCAGCTGTCTCATTTTTGGCTTTGCACATTCTTTTGTTCTCAACAGCAACAGAACAGAATTTTTTTTGTAAGACCCAAAATAGCAACAACAACAAAGAAAATTATAATGTGGTAGTATTATTTGTTTTTTGTTCAATATAAGAGTGTAAATTGTACTTCACCAACAAGTTTTTACAGTCGAGTTTCTTTCGGTTTTTTTAGATTTTTACATTTTGTTGTTGGTGTTGAAAATGTTTAAATTTGAAATAGGCTCATTCTAAGAACCGACTAAAATATCTATAAGCAAAATATAAAACAATTCATTTTATTTATACAATGTTGGTGCAAAGAAACTAATTAAAGTTCATCAACATTTCTTTCCACTAAACTCTTTGTGAATATCTTCGCTCCGATCACTTTCATTTCACTCTTGTACACTTTTCTCCCTCTCTTTCTCTCATTTGAATATAATTTGACTACACTTGACGCTCACAAGAGGCAAAACTATTATTTACACAACGCACACACTCAAAGGCGTAGCCAAGTTTTCACAAAGGGGGGCCAATATCGAATTGTTATGTTAAAATTCGCACCCCCTGGCTACGCCCTTGCACACACTCACATATGTTAGACGCTCTAAAGTGGCCCCCCAGCAACAGTAACGCTCTCACATGCTCTCCAATGCACTCCGTGGGTCTTTTGGCTTCATCGATTACGCTCTCTCTCTCTCTCACTCTCTCTGCACAACGCCACTCACTTGATCAAGACGCTCTCACGTTAATTCTTTATCTGATGTGAATGCATTTTACTTATTCCTTTTTTTTCATTTCTTTATTAGTTCGTCTTTATCAATTCTGCTTTATGTTAATCTTCTTGCCCTTTTGGCTTTATATGTCACTTAACGGCGTTGTGCTCGTTCTTTAAGACGTCTTTCCTCTTCTTCTTCTTCTTCTTGTTTTCCGCTTAATTGCCATCGTTTTCTTAAGCGGCAACCAATTTGAGTCATCAACAGACAACAACAACAAATACAAGCATTATATGTATATTATAAGTGGCTGCTTTTTTCACTGGAAATTCGGTCATTGTTTAAGTTCAGTTTTTGTTGTTGTTACGCGTAATTATTATATCAGCTTTTTTGTATTATTCACATTTTATCAATGTAAAATATTCCCGTTAGAGTTGATCTCATGCGACATTAAGTAATTTCGTAATTAGCTGTAAACGTTCAAAGAAAAAAGCAAAAAACGCCCCCTAAGCTAGACGAAACAGTACGGCTGCGCATACGTTCCCAATGGACTTCCGTTGTATCTCGTAATATTCCAAATGAATTTAACCGTTCAATTTTTATCGACTTCGTTGTAAACTTACCAGCAACAAGTGCAAAAAGCCGCTAAATCCAAAAATTGACTTATAGTAAAACTAAAAACGCATGCTAAATGCAAAGTATCTGAATGTGTATCGAAATGCCGACGCGGTGAATTTTCAATTTCAATTTCGCTCACCGAAGACGCACGAACGAACAAGCAAACGTCAAGACATGAAACGCAACAAAGAATAACTAAACTGAACTCGCAAGACGAGCGTCGAACTCACTGGGTTCTCTCACGCTCTTGTATTCTTTGCCTGCTTCTTTTACTTACTAAACTTTTTACTTCATTACTTCTTCGCGTCTTTCTCGTCTTCTTTTTCGTTTATTTCTCTTCGTTTTATTATCGTCTTCAATGCTATTTCTGCTCATTCGCTGAAGGTCGTTTAGTTTCCTTGAGACTCACTCAAGGCGTGACGTTGCTAATGACGTCAGAGTGTGAGGGGAATTTGTGAGCGACGACTACTTATGAGTGTGAGTGTGGTGTGAGAGTTTCTCGCCACAACAATGCTAAACTCCCTTTGCCCTCACTTCAGGCAGTCAAGCATGAACTTTTGCGGCGAATTCCTTTGCATTTCGGTTTCCTCTCTTCTTTTCTTCGTTTTCTTTTATTTCTTCTCATTTCTTCTCACTGCGCTGGTGTGAGTTTTCTTATGCTTCTTTTTGTTGGTATTGGTTACTTAGTTCTTCATACAATGCGCGTTCTCTCTCGCTCTAACACTTGTCGCCGCATTTATTTGTTTGCATTTGCTTGACGTTTTCTTATTCGCTGACCACTTTTCTTAGTTGTTGTTGTTTTTGTTTGGTTATCTTATCATTATTAAAATACTTAAATTGTGTATGTATGCGTTCGTGTATGTGTGTGTGTGTGTGTGTGTCGTAGTAAGAATCTTATTGGATTTTAACAGGGAGTTTTTCATTGGCCAATAAGAAATTAGATTTTATTTCTGATAATACGAACGTGTTTTTTTGTACAATTTTCATTTTTGGGGCGACATTTATGTTATTGGGATATTGGTATTTTTGGTTAAGTAATTTTGAATTTTGTTGTATTACTTTTGTTATATGATCAGTTTATCCAAGCCAATAAAAGGAGCAACAACAACGCAATTAAAAAACTGTTACCGGATCTAACAATATAGAAACGAGCAGTATATGTCAAGTATCTGCAGTGCTAAGGAGCTCAACAAAGCATTGAAAGCAAGGAAACTTACTCAACCATTAATTGCCCTAAAACGCGTTACCATAACATTTATGCGTATTGTTTCTCAAAATACAAATTTTTTATTACATTTTATTTGCAATCTGTTTTTTTTTTAAATTTGTATAGAAACATTTTTGAAAGAAAAGTATCTGCAGTCAATAATCGAACTGAAACCATGACAAGCGACTTTTGATCTTTTGAAGACAAGAGACGTGCATAAATCTTGAACTGAAATCAATATTAAGACGCCGCAGACAATTTGCAGCACGTACGAAATAAAAAGGTGCAAACTCGAGACAGATTTGAGATACAAAACGAAAATAAATGCGCAAATCATTTAAAAAGTTGCGCCACAGTCAATGAGACAAGATCAGAGATCAGATCCGATCAAAGCGGTTGGTTACTGTAATCGATATGCACCCGCATAAATAGGATTCCACATTTCTCTGACTTGCAGCCTCTTTTTGTTGAGATGCATATGTTTGCTATTTTCCTTCGCTCCCTTTCCTTTCATTATACTCGTAAGATGCAATAAAATCAGTGTTCATAACTCATGGCAATGTGCAAAAGCAGGAATATGCACGGCAGTCTGGTGCCTCTGTCTGCTGCCTGTACGCGTCAGATCTCGCTGGCATTGTTTGCCAAAAACTAAAGGCAGGAAATTCCCAATTTTTAACCTCGAAGAATCATGTGCTTTGTTTGCTTTGATTTCTGCTGCTGTAACTTTTGTTGTCGTCGTTCACAGCAGCAGGCAAACAGGCCAATCAAGACAATCAATGTATCTCTCTCTACTCTATACGATGCATATTCTAAGGGATTGATATTTGTTGTTCTATTATCATATTTATATCGATGTCAGCTGGTGTTGCAATCTGTTTTCTGTTTGTTTTTTATCGTGCAATATCAGGTGTTGTAACTGGCGCGTGTCGATGCCATGCCTACTGCGATTTTCCTATGAATTTACATTTTGTATCTTTCGCTGCAACTGCGCCGCCAACTGCTGTCGAACGTGCCATGCGGCATGTCAAATTACCCGCTTAATTATGAGTATTCAAAGTTGGCCTAGTTAGAAGACGCGTAAACACACATGAGCCACAAAAGTTACTTTGTATCTACATATGTACATATGTGTGTATGTCTACGCAAATGAGTTTAATATAAACAAGTGGCAACAAAAACACAACAAATTTACGTAAAAAGACAAGTACATACATACATAAAATTCGTGGCACAATTCAAGACGCACTACCAGCAGCTTTCAGGCATTTTCAGCTTTCGTGCCAAAAGTATCTACAAGCGCAACCGACATGCAAAGTGACTTTCGACTGCAACTTATGATTATTAAAACAGGCAAAGACAGAAAACAAAATAAAAGAAAAGAAAAAAAAAAACATCAACGACATGCTTTCATTTTGATAAATTAAAATAAAATGCAATGACAAAGTCAAAAGGGAGAAAACAAATCGAAAAAGCATGAAACTAAAAGAAAATGTGACTCTTTTTAATTAAAGTCCAAAGGCGACTTGCAAGGCGCACGCCCACAATGGGGCGTGACTACTAAAACCAAGTAAAAAATTACAATTTTTTTTAATAATCATTATCGTGATTATCCACAGCAGTTATCAGTCGGACCGTTGGACCGTCTGACTGGCAGTCTTGACTTTGTCTCATGGCAGAACTTGTCGCTTACTTTGACAGCTTTATGTTTTGTAATTTCTTGTCTCAAACAATGGCGTGGAAAAAACGGATAAGTGCATAGGCGTGGCGTAGGCGCTTGCCAAATGTCTACTGCCAACAGAAAGGGAGAGTTAAAAAAATATTTTTTAATCAAACTGTTGGCGAAATATATAATAGGTAGACCGGACAGAGAGTTGAGGGTGTGAGTTCATATCTGAGCTAATCCATTGAAATGTTAAATTTATATATTTATTTATTCATGCTTATCCCCAAAAAAACGTATATTATAGGTAAGCTAAGGTAATGTAACTTATATAATACAGAGTTTTGTTTGAATTGAAACTGTAAAACTGAAATATGCAATTTAAAGTGAACAATTTTGATTAAGTAGTTTAGTGAGGAAAAGGGGAGAAAAAAACCTCAAGGGGTATATTATAAAACTTACATGACTATTTAAACGCTACGAGACTGGTACTTAAACTTCTTAGTGGTGAAAAGCACCAGTGAGCACAGAGATTTTGAAATATTTATATTTTTTAAGTTGAAGGCCGACTTTGCCAATGTGACTTTATCAGTAATCATTTTAACACCTGCCTGCTCGTGGAGTAGGGAGGTTGGGTAATAATAATAGGGGAGGCTTAAAATCATTTTCAAGAGCTTGTTTTGAGCAATTTGAAGTTTTGATATGTGGGTACGTGCACAGTCATCCCATACCTCAGCCCCATAGAGCATAGTTGGGACGAAAATTGATTTGTAAATGATTAACTTATTCTGAATCGTGAGTTTAGACTTACGGTTAATAAACGCAGAGTATGGGCAATATGCTGTTTATAAGTGAGTTTATTATCTAGAATGATACCAAGGTACCGAACACTATTGGCCTAATGGACATCTTCACCGTTTATAGTTAAGCTCGAGATTGGCAGGAAACTGGGCTCACGCTTTCTTGTGAAAAATATTGCGTTCTTTTTAGTTGCGTTTAATTTGATTTTCCATCGAGTAAAATAATTTGTAAGCGAGTTTAGTGCTCATTGCAGCTCAAAAGTAATGTTGTTATATGAAAGAAATGTTAAATTGGAGGCGAGCTTAAAAACATATATGTATGTACCTAAAAAATGGAAAATACACATCTGTATCGAATTGATAAACAATGATATTAGGTTGTGTGTATTCTTAAGAATTTAATCTGTTTATTTTTGTTTAACTTATATTGGTATAGGGTGTACAATATACGTTATGTGTTATGTGAGCTTTTTCGCCATTCCATCTTTTTATAAAAGTAAATAAAATTTTGATGAAAATAATGTTGATAGAACGAATCTAAGTAGTTATTGAGATTGAAATTATTGCACCTTGCTTTCAGGCATAAATTTCTCATAGAAGAAGTTTTACCTATTGTTGTTTCTATTAACCTTGACTGCTTTCCACAAACAAAAGATAATGCACACTTTTTGTCACATTTTCTCATCAAAATCAAAAGAAATCAAACTTCAGCTGTGCGCAGAAATTCCAGCTAAATATACAAATTAACTCCAACACAAACGCCTGCAGAACTCAAAACCAAAACAATACACCAAGATGCTCTGCAACTTGAGTATCTTTCAACAACCAACCGACTGTCTATCTGTCTGTCTGTCTGCTTGTCAATAAATCAAAGAATTATAAACACGTACAGTTATTGACAGCTAATTGGAAACGACAGTATGGTATGTGGTTTCCTTCATTTCTTTCA
Source organism: Phortica okadai (assembly GCA_034638295.1). Lineage (NCBI taxonomy): Eukaryota > Metazoa > Arthropoda > Insecta > Diptera > Drosophilidae > Phortica > Phortica okadai. The sequence goes on from CM067849.1 coordinate 37,840,800, forward strand.
AAAAATTTCCTTTAATCATACAGCAATATGCTTATAAAATACACGTAAGACCTCTAATCTAAAAGAAAAACCTTTGCTGGATTCAGAAATATAAGTTAAATATATTTTATGAACGGCTTTCTGGTCGAACCTCAAATTTGACCGAGACAACTAATTGGAAACACGATCGATTTACCCTAAAATCTCTAAAGTTTTTTAATATTTTGCAAAACTTTGTTTGACTTTTTAATGGTTTTTGATTGTTAACACATTTTGACACAAAATAGCTTTCATGAAATACCATAAAGAGTAGTGAGAAGCAGAATTTGAACACTAGCTTTGAGAACGTCAATTGTTAAGCTGTGAGGCATAAAATTGTCATGTCTTGTGAAGGCAATCCATCTAAAATGCTTTAAATGGTTGGTATTTGATTAAATATACGATAAATGAAAGCAAATCACTGAATAAAATGATCAACGAAAAAAAGAGAGCACGTCAAACAATTGGTAACACAGGTAGTCATATTGTGAGAACGTCGTAAATTAATACTTTAAGAAGTTTTGCAGCCGAATAGCGTTCAATAATGGATCATTATGTTGCAGAAGTATCCCAACAAACTATCAATCACCGATGCAATGCATTGAAGCAACTCCATTTGAAGATTGACATTCTCAGAAGTTAGTTTTCCTAATGCTATTCTAGACGACATGTGGTATGTGTAACGCAAACAAAGCTCTACCACTTTTAGCTCACCAAAAATATTTTTACGAGCATGGCCAATGTGGCTAATCTTTATTTTGTCATTATAGACATCTTTCTTTCATTTTTTGAGTGTCCTATTGGCTTAGGTTGAAGAGAATTGTTTCCGGCAATTTCTTTACTTAATTTTCATGAATCGCTTCATATTTATTGATTCGTCAATGGAGTCCAGCGTCCCCCAAAGACCAAAAATTTTTCTTTTGGATACTTCTGCTATATAATGATCCATTATTGAACGCTATTCGGCTGCAAAACTTCTTAAAGAATTCATTTACGACGTTCTCATAATATGACTACCTGTGTTACCAATTGTTTGACGTGCTCTCTTTTTTTCGTTGATCATTTTATTCAGTGATTTGCTTTCATTTATCGTATATTTAATCAAATACCAACCATTTAAAGCATTTTAGATGGATTGCCTTCACAAGACATGACAATTTTATGCCTCACAGCTCAACAATTGACGTTCTCAAAGCTAGTGTTCAAATTCTGCTTCTCACTACTCTTTATGGTATTTCATGAAAGCTATTTTGTGTCAAAATGTGTTAACAATCAAAAACCATTAAAAAGTCAAACAAAGTTTTGCAAAATATTAAAAAACTTTAGAGATTTTAGGGTAAATCGATCGTGTTTCCAATTAGTTGTCTCGGTCAAATTTGAGGTTCGACCAGAAAGCCGTTCATAAAATATATTTAACTTATATTTCTAAATCCAGCAAAGGTTTTTCTTTTAGATTAGAGGTCTTACGTGTATTTTATAAGCATATTGCTGTATGATTAAAGGAAATTTTTTGAAAGAAATGAAGGAAACCACATACCATACTGTCGTTTCCAATTAGCTGTCAATAGCTGTATATGAGAAAAGGGAAATCAAAGTACATCAATAAAATGATATGCAGCAGCTGCAAATACTGCAAAGTTGTCGACGAGCAATGATTTGCCGACGAAATTGAAGAAAAACGCTGCAAATTTGAACTCTTTTTCACATATGTAGGAACTGCTGAGGTAAACGAAAATATTTTCCTTTTCTCAGTTATTATTGTCAATCATTTGTCATGACATTACAAAGGCGGGCAGAATGCATGCGTGCATGTAGATTGTCCTTTATTTTAATCCTTTGCACTTATTTTGCATCTACTTGAGCGCATTCATTCATGTTGTGTCGATTCATTCATACAATTCACCATTGATTTATTATTGTTTTTGCTGAGTTTTTTTTTTTTTGTCTCCTTTTTCACATTCCATTTCCTTTCTGACATTCTTAATCACCTTTGGTTAGCCGAAAGGGAAAAATAGTGAAAATATCTTTCGACTGTATCCTTTTTTATTGTTCGTCTGGGCTACTTAAAAATCAAAAGGATAAACACCTTTAACGCAATTTGTTATGCGGGTGTGCTGGCTGTCCCAATGCAGATCCATACATGTTAATTTTTTAAAAAAGGTTCGATGATCTCCGTCTAATCTTAACTGTTGTTGTTGTTGTTGTCCTGTAGGCGGCGTTTTTTGTAATGTGTTGTCATTACTTTGTTTCGCATTCAGAGTGTGTTCTGCCAATTAACAATCGTGTGGGATTTTTAAGAATCTTCTAAAGATTAAATGTTCTGCAAGTGTTTTCATACATACTCGAAAGTAAGTTCTAAAGAAAACTAATCGTAGCTATGAAAGAATTTGTAATAAGTATTTATAAAGGCGAACTTTTGTTAAAAGTCAATAATATCTTACAATTAAAGCTTCAAATGAAACAATGCTGCAACACGAAAGTCTACACAAGCTCAAGAACATGAGTAAAAGCCGCCAATCATGAGTTCGGAAAGTCAAAACACAGAACACGTTCCAACCGCATGCGAAATTTTGAATAAAAGCAACGAATATTGCTCATTGCACTTAGAAAAAGCGGTGGCCGAAAGAAATAACAAACAAAAGTTCGAGTAATAGAAGAATCAGCCGCAGAAGTTATAACAAAACGTTGGTAAATAAAAGCGCCGCAGATACCTTAAATAAGAGCTTACGAAAATGCGCCAACGTATTGCAATCTTGCTAATCAAACAAAGCGAACAAATAAATGCCAGTTAAAACACACACACACACACGCACACACACAAAACAAAAACAAAAGTCGCAGCGAGCCTTGCATCGGCCAAAGGACAATGCAGCAAAGCTCAGTCGGAGAGTGTCTGACGGTCTGACAGACCGAAAGACAGACAGACATTATGACGACGAGGACGTTATGCAACTGCAGTCAGTCTGCAAGAATTTTTTTCTTTCCATGATTACTCGTTTTATTTTTTGTTTGTTTGCCAAACATAAGCGAAGGGAAAATGCATTCAATGCATTTTTTCGGCATAGGCTTCACTTACGACAAGACAATCAGTATAAAGGCAGGCAAAAACAACCAAATACAAAACAAAAACAAAAACAAAAAAACAAATTTAACAAATACAAATTTTATGCGAAGTTGCATATCAGCCACGCAAGCGCCTAAAAGCAAGCTAAAGTACTTAAAATGCTTTTATTTTTTTCATGTGTGTGTGTTTGTGTGTGTTGAATTGCAATATCGAATGCATTTTGCTTTAGCCACTAAACGCAAAAATGCAGCATAAATGAAAAAGGAGAAGAAGCAAAAATATATGCATATGCAAAAAAAGATTTTCAATTAAAAGGAATTGCTTCTGTGTATGGATTTTTGTGCTTATTAGCCAACTTTAACCCTTGATACCGTCTCGTCTAGTTTAGCTTGCACTTGCCTCAACTCGGCTCAGCTCAGCTCTGTTCAGTTCGGTTTGAGCTAGAGCTCAACGCGGCTTGTACACTTACTCACTCGACTTTTCTCTTTTTTTTCTGCATTTGATAATCAATTTTTTCCTCTTTTATTTTTGGTTTTGTTTTTCTCTGCCTCAACACAACATTCTTTGCTAATCAGCTCGTTCGTTCGCTTGTTTGACGACTGAATATTGCCGACATCACGCTTATTACAATATCCGCTTTTCTGCGCATCTATGAGATACAATATGGCAACTCATATGAAGAATGCATTTGTATTTGCACTAAAATGCATTTTGTTTCGCTTTCATGGCTTTTATTAATATTTTTTTTTTTTGTCCTTGTTTTTGACGTTGTCGTGATGTGTGTGTGCTTGGCTTAGGACAACTTTTGCGCATATTTCCATTATTTCAAGTAGCTACCAACCAAAAAAAATGAAAACAGATATTGGCAAAGGATTAGTTTTCGTAGTGGCGTATCGAGCTGAAAGCACAAAAATGCCAGCCGACAAAAAAATGTTTATCATTTCGGCAGATTGTCTTTATTATGAGTAAGTTTTCGGATTTTTGCTTTTGAGGGTATGAGTGTAGTATGTCAACTGCTTCTGCATTGTAGAAATTGTTTGCTTCGCATTTCTAATTATGAAGGCATTAGCGATTATAAACATCACTTAGCCGGATTCCGATAATAAGAAAAACATTCTAAGCAAAACGCTAAATTGCAAATTACCATTAAGCATTGTTTGAAATGTTGAAAGAAATAGTTACAAATTTAAGGAAATTATTTGAGAAAGAAATATAAATTTCATTGCCTTTGAAACAGAAATGGTTTGTCTTTCTATTTTTTTCCGATTCATATTTGGTAATCAAAGTTCGGAATTAACTTCAGATCATATCACTTCAAATCTGAGCACCGTTTAATGAAACTTTATGCTAAATATGTAGCTCAGCAGACCTAAAATCTCTAGTCGATGGCGAAAAATTGTTAATCAGTTTTAAAAATCAGTTAAATATCATTTGCATGAAGTAAATGAAAATGTAACACAAAAAGAATGTATTTATATAAAATTTATCCCACACCGAGGACTTGTGATAAAAAAGAATGAACAAAAAAAATTATTTATTAGGCAAGCATTAAAATGTTGCTCCCCCATATTTTTCCGTCGTCGTTGTTGTTCATGTGGCATCAAAAGAGGCACAACAATTATTGCAAATAAACGGTTTTTGTTTTTTAATGCACTTATAAGCCAAGCCACAACTGAAAAAACCGAATTGCATTAAATGCAGTTGCAGTCGATGGCCTAAAACTTTGTGTTGCACTCAGCCAGTTTGGTATCGGTTTGTTGGCTGGGGGCAGCGCCGACTTGAGCTCAGTTCAGGCGCGTTTTGTTCTGTTGAGTTGGTCAGAGCAGCCGGCCAAGCTATGCGACTGAACGTTAAGCAAATATTGACTGAAGTACGCTGACTGGGTGGGTGTATATCCGGTGAGTCGTAGGGTGTGGACAGAAAACAAGGGCTGCAAGTACCGACTACAGATTTTGCTAAATAACACACTTAAGCCTAAAGTTGAATTGAGTTAAGCCAAGAGTTATGGACTGCTTGCTGCTGCTGCTGCTGCTGACTATGATTTGTATTTTCCTTTCTTGTTTTATTTCGTGGCTGTCATGATTATTTTATGCCGTGCTGTATGTATTAATAATAGCAGTCAAGTCGGACGCGACTTGTATTCAAGCACTGTAGCATTATTTTATTATGCGCATTACCCCACATTTCCGCTATCCAACGCTCTCGCAGTCTTACTCAGTTCAGCTCAATGCAATTCAACTCAGCTGTGCTCTGGACAGCGGGAAAGTCTTGAAGCCAGTAGCAGACGTTCAGCGACGACCGTCTATTCGAAATGCAATTGTTTTGAGAAGAAAACACAAAACAAAAAATCGGGTTGCTCGTTCCTTAAACTGATTCTTATTAGTTCTTTTTCGTTCATTGATGTTTTTGTACTTTTCGGCAGTGACAAGTATTTTGAAATTGTCATGAAGTATGTAACGCATCCTAAAACATTTACAATAGTCGATCCTTAAAATATGTATATCCATTTTTTTTTTTTGTTCTTAAGTGATCTAGATATGAGAGAGTAATCTTTGTGCACATACATTCGAATGTATGTATCAACAAATGTTTTTTGTTTCTTAAGGTGATAACAGGACATTGATTATTTACATTTGTTGCTTGAAGGCACAAACGCTTTGATAAATGATGGACGTGGCATCACTTTAATATAACCGAAATTGGATATTTGTTTATTCCTTTTATTCCCTACAACAATGAAAATTTGTAAGATTGGACGTGAAGAGCATCAAGTTATAGTCATGACCATAATCAACTCATTTATGTTTTTATTTATTTTTATTTTTTGTTTTTTACATTGTATGAGTACACTGAGGCGCCCCAAGACCATTGCTGCTTATATTCAAGCTCGTTCGTTTCTGGCGGTGTCTTCACATCCGCTGCATTCACTTGGCCCTTCGCTACATTCACAAAACAACACAACGCAACGCAAGCCCGCCCACTTGCCCGGCGTGCGCCTGCTACTTGAGTGCAACTTACTGACTGCCTGGCCGCAAGAGCCAAATTGTATCCCAACCCTTCTTTTTTTTTTTGTTATTTTTCCTTTTTTTGTTTTATTTTCTTCTCTCTCTTTCTTTTGATAAATACATATAATACTTTTTTACTTTTAATTAATTAATGCGCGCGCAAAGTACTTTTTCTACAAGTAAAACTTGTTTTTCAGCTTTGCTTTTTTGCTGAGAAGCCTCAGATAAAGTCGTTATCTTGGCGCCAAAAATTCAATGCTGACGATGACTGCTGTTGGTGCTTCTGCAGTTGCTACTCGACTTCCGGTTGCCATCTTTATTTAATTGTTTTTAAAGTCTTCAAGTAGTGAATAGTACTATAATATTTTCGTAATGTTTGTAACTCATAGATGGATATATGGAGAAATGTTAAATCTTGTAATAATTACAATTTAGGTCTGAAAACCGCCCACTTGCAATTAAAACCAGGAACATTAATGTCTCTGCAACCAAGTGAGCTACAAAAACAAACATGTATGTTACTAATATGTATATAGATAAAAGAGATGCAATCAATAAAAGGGATACGGCACTAGAAAAAAGACGGGAAGAGTATTAAATCAACGGCAAAGCCGAAGTTAGTTTCTTTCTGGTTGAAATTATAAAAGCAAACCAAAATGAAAGCTGTACTCAACTCGCAGACGCTAAGCCAACAAAAAGAAAGAGAGATAAAGGTAGAAGGAAAATGTAAAATGTTAGTCGCTCACCCAAGTACATTCTCCTTTCCTTTCCTCAACCTTCTCTTTCATTCATTCCCTCTTTCCACTGCCCCCTCCCCCTTCCACATTCTCTCTCCCTCTTTCAGTAATACACCTGACTCATCTGCGCCTTTTTGGTGGCAGTTAAGTTATTTTTGCTATGTTGAGCCGCCAAATATGCGCCATAAGCGCCACTAAAGAAATTCAGTTAATTTACTCACAAGTGGCAGAAACGACAGCAGCAGTCCAATTGGCAACGTAGTCGACATCGGTGACGTGTTGCCTTGCCTATGTGTAGTGAGCTGGCATGGTGCAAAGTTGCAGTCTCGCAGAGGCAAGTAAAAGTAGAAGAAGATGAAAAAGCAGCCGAGACAGCGACGCAAGTAAAAGAAAAGGCATGCAAGTATGATTGTGTGTGTGTATAAATGTATATGTGTGTGTGTGTACGTGTGTTTTTGTGTGAGTGTGTAACGCGTTGCTGCTTTTGCTTCTTCAGCTCCTGCCTCTACTTCTACTGGCTTTTGCGATTGCATTTTCTTTTGTTTGTGCGCACGCCGTAATGTATGCAACATAATTTTCTGCCTTCACTCTTGCCATTCGGCTCTGATACGCTGTGGCAAAAAGTTTTCGTCAGTAGTTTTTGCTTTACTATGAGTCACCTTTACACAAAATTGTGTTTTAAATTGTTGTTGGTCTTGTTCCCCACGCCACTGCAATCGTCGCTGTTGATGCTGCAGCAGCTGTAACCTAACTTTTGCTCAACTCCTTGCCGTTTTTATTTTTTTTTTATTTATTTATTTTTTTGTTTCCTTTTTTCATTATTACGTCTTTTTGCGCGCAATGTTACAAAAGTTATTTCTTCACGGTTTTTTTCGTTACTTTTAAAAAAAAACATTTTATGTTTGTGAAAAACTCTGTAGAAGTTGCCAGTAGTGTAGAGCCAATGGAAGTAGCAAGGGTCGCTGCAAACGTGCGATTGTATTACAAGAAACTCTGCGATCGTAAAGTTCAAGCCTAATGAACTTCTTTTGAATTTATAGCTAAAAGTTAGTTTAAGGTAAGGACACTGTGTTGAAATACAGTCGACTCTCGTTAATTCGAAACTCAAGGGACTCTTAAAATATTGCAAACCATCGAATGTTTGAATTAATGAGAGTCGACTTGTATAAAGAGATATTGTAGGGAGCTCACTCTATCACTTTGAATTATAGCGAGGTTCGAATTAAGGAGAGTCGACTGTATAAAACATTTTCATGAGTCAGTTTTTTCGGCCTTATAAGTTCTAATTAAGTTTTATTTCATAGAAAAATGTTTAGGAATATTGATTAAGTTAAGCATATTAAACTAAATTCCTCACCTCAAGCCAAATTCTTAGACAACTTATCAGACCTCATAATCAGAACTGATTTTGCCTAAAATAACCTTATCCGCATTTCGAAGCTACTCTTGCAAATAAGCAAGTCAAAGCATCAAACACACGACGGTTATTAATTTAACGCATCCTGATGCAAATTATAAATATGTGTTAATATTTATATATGTAAGTTAAAATTTCCAAGCCGCTACAATAGTAGCAACAACAACAAAAACATCTGTGCCAAGCGTTTTCTGCAGCGGAAATGCAAAGAAAACTAAATCAAAACCCATTTCCTTTGCAAGCAACGAAAAAAAAACGAATATTTCACACGACCATAGTTCAGCGACTCAAGCGCAAACACACATACATACATACACTCACTCACCTACTCACACATGCAGTTGCAGCAAATGCGCCATATATAAATCTTGGTTAGACGCTTGCTTTATGCAGTATCTTCATTCAGGATAATGTTGCAATTTCACTGCTGTTTCTTTTTATTCAAATACGCTTGTATATGAAACCACCTCAAATAAGGCTTCAGCATCTAAGGCACCTTGAGCCAGTAAAGATACATACGTCGCACGCAAAGACTTTGAAGCAGAAACGTCACACAAAACAAAAGTCGTAGTTAAAAATTTTAATGATGCATGCAACACTGCGTTGCAGTCAACAGAGATGTGTATATGTGTGTGTGTGTGTGTGTGAATCTAAAGCTCAGCATCTGGCAACGTTTGTCGTTTATCTTAGAAATTCAAAACGCATACGCTGCGATTACTTACTCAACTGCATAATACAACGGCATCGTCATCATCGTCGTCAGCTATCTCCTTAGTTCGGATTTATTTGCTCAGCAAATAAAATGCTTGCATGCAGTTTCATACTCATACTCATACTCGTACTGAAAGTCAGGCATCCGAGTCGGTTCTACACTCGTCCCCATTTAATTTCTCGTTCTTTTTCTTACCTTAGCACTCGGCGGTAATTTCTTACCTTTTACTTTCTTCATTCTTCTACACGCTTTGCCTGTCTCACCGTTACTCTCTTACTCTTTGTATTTCCTCTTTATTTGTGCCAACCTCTTCAGCACGAGTGGTTTCCCAAGTTGACGTTTTAAATGTCAATTGTGTGCTTAACTGCATTCTGTGTGGTTCTTTCTTATTTCTATTTTTTTTTTTGTTTCTTCTACTGCTTTAGACAGTAAGGCAGGCAGTTAGTCAACCATTTGTCAACGTCCCCATCCGTCATCATCATCATCATCATCAACATCAACGTCGTGACTTAGTCTTTGTACTAATTTGGTTTCTTTGCTGTAACGAAATGCGAAAGTCGCGCGGAAACTGCACGGAATGATGGTTGCAACTTACTACATAGTTAAATAGTACACTGAGAGAAATAGTGTAATTTGTGTTTTTGTAATTTGAAAGTTTTTACGAAAACAGAAAATTTTTGGAAAAAACTTTTGACTATTTAAGTCAAATTAATCTAATAAATAATATTAATAATATTTTAATTCTTTTTTCGCAATATTTTGTTTACAGTGTAATTAAAATTTAAGTCTATTTGTGCATTTATACAAATTTCTTTCTTTTGGCTTCACTTTGTTTGTGCAGTAGCTACGAAGCTGCAGCACCTCTGCTACTTTTGCAAAGTTGGCAACGATAAAGGAGGCCGAAACAAACAAACATATACACACACACATAGAGCAATCTTGGCATCAATTAAGCTTTGACAAGTGCAGTGCACACACACACAGACACACACACACACAATGACGCACATCAAGAAAGTCAACTGCAGCGAACGCTTCTCAGCCATTACCCACAAATCAAAACAGTCGCAACGCATAAATTTCTAGGACTGCAGTCAGTCACCAGTCAACATTTTCTCCTGCCACTTCTGTCAGAATCCTTTCGTGCCAATATTTTGTCTTTAACGTATTCAAAACGACTCAGCTAAAGGATTCGGCTGCTTCGGGGCTCGGGTTTGAGTTCACCCAACTACTTTTCTCGTTTATTTTTAACAGTGGAAGCAATGCCAAAAGAAGGAAACGCAAATAAATGAATTGCACTTTTTCTTTGCGAAATTTCATCTTCTTCATTTCTATTTGTAAAGAAAATAGGAATAAAAAAAAGTCAAGTTGAATCGAGTCGAGTTAAAAACTCAAATGAACTCAATGCGAGAGGCTCGTTATCAAATATAAAGAAAGAAAAAAATAAAGCAAGCAATGCAAATGAAATAAAAAGATCGACTGAAAAAAGTTCCTGGCATTGTGTAAAAAACTTTTTTCTGAAGAGCAAAAGCATCAAGTAAGAAAGAAGATTTTTTAATTACGCGGGAAATTTTATCTTTAGAAATATTCACTTCACTTGATTCAAAGCAAAGAAGTGCAGCAAAAGGAAAAAAAAAACGGACTGCAACATTATATTAGGCAAGCAGAACTGAAAAGAAGTTGAATGGTGATTTTGTATGCAATGTCAATGATCTATGAAAGGAAATAAGAGAAAATAAAAATAATTAAAAATATTTTTATCACACTATTAATAAGTTCGTTGTGGAGAAAGTTTAAAGTCGTTTAAAAGTTAAAGTTATACAGCATATTCTTCTAGATTTTGAAATTCAGCTGAACTCAACTTAAGTACGTTTATTTGTTTGTTTAGAACAATTTTTGCACAATAACTTTTCAAAAACATTTTTTAATAATTTAATGGTCGCTTAAAACAAACAATATCAGCAAAATGCTTAAAATTATGCTACAATAATTTCTGTGCTTAATGTATCAGCTTGAGAATCTGTTTTAAGTTATCCAAAAGAGTATCGTCAATGTTCTACAAGGACATACTTGAGTCGCCTCTACTGAGCTAAGAGCCAGCACCTAAAAAGATGCTCACCACTTGACAAATGAAATGCTTAATGAGATCTCTGCCAGGGCTACCAAACGCAGTTCAAAGAAAATTAAATAAAATACTGTAAACTCTTTCTACTTTGACGACTTCTCTCTCTACGCTCTACGCTCTACGGTCTCTAATCATTTTTTAATGCCAAAGTTTCACAAGTGCTAAAAAAGTCAAATTTTGTTGCTGGTGTTGTTGACGTCAATGATTATGGCGATGAAAATGACTGAACCAAACCAAGTCGAGCTGACCTGACCTGAGATGAGATGAGATTATATTTTGCAACCCTTTTCGCAGTACGACCGTAATGCGAGTTGGTTTTTGCGCAATATTAAATCTTCAAGTTATGAGACAAGAACTAGAAGAAGTAGAAGCGGCAGCAGCCAGCCATCAAGTATATATGAGCACCTTGCCGAGCCAACCCATCAACATCAACATCACCATCACCATCATGGTGACAGCCAAAGCTCCCCTCATTATCTTTAGCATAATTTCTACGTCCTTCATCCTTCCTATGGCCTTCCACGCCTACACAACTCAGAGTAAAACTCAACTCAATGTCCATGCAACTGCACTTTGAGGTGAGCTCTTTTTGCTTACATTCTGTTTTTTTTTTTTTTAATTTTTGCGTAAGTATTTGTGGCGCTCCGTTCAAAAGTTGCCAAGGCTTGAGTTGGTTTGGGCTTGTGCTTAGGCTTGTGTAAGGTGCTGTTGGTTGGGGTGGCTTGAGTAATAATGTGAGTATGAGTATGGCTGCTCATGCCAACAGTCAAAATGCAAATCTTGCAGATTTTTAATTTGTTTTCAACAAAAATTTTATTTTCTGTTTGCATTTCTTCGTTTATTTTTTTCCCCGATATTTTCGTTTTGTTCTCAGCCGCAAAGTATACGATTTCAAAGTCTTGCCTGCAATCATTGAGGTTTTTGTTGTTGTTGTTATTGTTATTGCTGTTTGTTGGCAACCCTCATTGCTCGTATTATGTATTATAGATTCATATTATGCACTTTTAATTTCTTTTGTCTTGCCAATGCTGTTGGCGAAGAAGAAGACGACGATGTTGATGAAAATAAAATAGAGAAAAAAAAAACAAAATCTGACTGTAAAAATTATATGTAAAAATTTGATTATTTTTAGAGATCAGGCTTGAGTCGACATTTGTATGCTCTGCAATATAATTTGTAAATTGAATACGAACTAAGAAATCTTGAGCCATAAACAATCTAAGCGCGCTACTTAAATACATTATAATACTTGCAATTGGAAGTGAAAATAAATGTTTTACAAGTTAATAACGTAAAAATATAAAGTACAATGGTGTTTAAAAAGCCCAACTTTCACAATTCAGAAGATTTTCTACAAGTATTTAAAAAAAAAAAAATTAAAAATTCGCAAGTGTACACATAACAAAATCAAGTGGGTTGCAAGGAATGTCCTTGGCAGTAGCAGCAGCAACCCTTCTATTGCTTCAATTTCATCTTGCAGTACAATGAGGCGGGTAAGTGTGAGTAATCTTGCGAGTGGTGAGCTTGGTGCATTATCGACGCACTGGAAATGCCCAAGCCATATATAATGCCGGCTACAACTTGGCTGACTGCTTGATGTCTTTACAAGTGCTGCATTTTCTAGGCGATTTTTTTTTATGATGTTGAAGATATGTATGTATGTTCTTCAGCATATATTTTTTTGGCATTGTCAGCTAAGCGCACTGCAGTGAAACACTTTATATAAGAAATATTTATAAGGGAGGTTTATGTGCAACTGTTCTTAAGTCGTTGCGCGAGACGGCAGCGCCTTGTGCAATTTCATTTTGCTTTTATTGTGTATGATTGCATTGTCTGCTTTTAGGCGGGTCTGTTGTGTGTTGATTTCAGTTGGCAGACTTGATTTAGAGCTTAAGGAATTGTGCTTAATAATGAAAATAATAATTTTACCAGTTGCATATAAGAAAAGTGCAACAAAAGTGATTTTACATATAAGAACATTGTGCCATTCATTATGCAGGCAGCCTTAATTTCAAATACCGAAATAAAATTTTACAACGAATAAGCCACGGCAGCAATTCTTGGCCATACTGAAGGGCGCTGTTGCAGAAAATCAATGATATTTTATGAAAATTTGCATTAAGGAGTCATCGTTGCTCTTAACATTTAAATTGAGGTTGAATTGGCGGTTGCTGGTTATTTTCGTAAATGATTTGAATAAGAGGCCGCAAGCTACGTTCAACTTCGCATTAACAGCTCAGCCCCAACTACAACAGCGGCAAGTGACAATTTCGCGCAAATGTTGACAAACAAGAAAGAAAAAATAAAATTACAATTTTTTCTTTTTTTTTTAATGGTCAAGGCAAAACTACAGCAAAAGTTCGCGACCAAAGAAAAGTTCATAAAATCAAATAAAAGCAAAAAATAAACAGTAAAGTTTAGAAAAAAAGCAAACTAAGAAGCAGAAGTATTTAACCTCAAGTGCTGCTCAAGTACGCCGACCACATTCATTATGATAATTGAGTAGAGAACCAGAAAATAGAAGTGGAATGACAGCGCACAGTTAAGTAGTATGCTGACATTTAAAGAACTTAAGAATGCAAAAAAAAGCATGCTTAAAATGTGTAAGTGGTAATGATTAAGGGAGTTTAATTGCACTAAATTTGCTGACGTTAATCAAGTTGCTATGATTATATACATAAAAAGTTGAAAGAAGTCCTATGTCGAGTATTTTTTTGCTCTTACGCTATTTACTCCGACTTAACAAGTTGCGCTTGACAAAAAACACGTGCTCAAATCCGCCCCCTTTTTTGTTTTTTGTCTTTGAGTTCAACATTATGACAATCACGTTGACCCTAATGTCCGATTCATCTTCGTCAACCCGAAACACGCGCTAATAATGCCCGCTAGTCTGTTTGTCTGACTGTCTGACTGACTGAATATTGCTTGCATTCATCAGATGGACAGCACTGAGTCCATGAACGCATGCATGATTATTAGTTATCAGCGCAAAGTGCAAGAAACAATAAAAAATGAATCACCCTGAATGCACGGCTGCCACTAGCATGACAATTCATCGTCATATGGCATCACAACTCAACTGAGAAGCAGAGACACAAGCGCAGTCACAGTCGCTGTCTCTGGCAGGTTCTTTTACCAAATGAGCAAAGCAGTTCCAACAAAGCCAAGCGAAATTTAACTTAATGAGTGCATCCGGTGCTGGGCTCGTGTGCCTATGCTGTGCATGAATGAATGAGTGAGTGAGAGAGTGAGTGAGTGGAGTGATTAAGTTAGTGAGTTCTTTATCTTAGTTCGTTTCTTCGTCTACGCACTCGCTGTGCTTCATTGCACTTTTTGACAATGTTCGATTGACAGATAGAAAAGAATTAACAGTCATTAGTGCCTCGTCTTCAATCGCTCTTTTACTACTTTTCACTACGAAGTCAATAAAATAATTCTTCGCGGATGTCAAAAAGTTTGTCTAAGGTGTCAACCTTACGCTCATTTCAGATCCACTACGTCTTGTAGTAATTGAATCCTCTTCCTTTCCACTTTGCTTATCGGACATTTGTTTTGGTTCTCACCGTCACCGTCATCGTCATCATCATCATCATCAACTGATCTTCGAAGAGTCGCTTGATTTTCTCAGGAAGTGAGCCAACCGCCGTGACGTTTCCTTTTTGTTACTTTTGTTTTAGTTCTTGTCTTCGTCTTAGTTTTTGTTATTGTCATTATTGTCTTTCCCTGGTCCAACTAAAAACCTTTTGTACGCAACGCATTTGTATCTGCTTGATGCGCTACACTGCGCTTTGTTTTAGTTTTAATGGCTTTGTAAGTGCTTTTGGCGTAATTCTTAGACTTGACATTTTGTTGAATTCAATTCAGTTGAGTCGAGTTCAATTGTGTCTTGTTCTTCGTTACACAGTTGCGGTTCATTAAGGAAATATGAGACTTTTTAATTGTTGTCGCTGTTGTCTTATTCTGTTTACCTCTTATTGGATTGAACTGACGCATGGGAAATTTTCTTTTTTTTACATTTTTATTTTTTAAGTCATTACTGAAAGAAGTTCCTGTTGTATTATATTAAAAGGGTTGGCGAGTTCGTGCATATGTTCTTGAATAAAAGCAGAAAGTCGGTAACTCTTTAAGACTCATTGTGTTTAATGACAAATTCTGACTTGGCATCTATAAAAAAAGGAGGAATTTTGAGCAATCTTTCGATTGTTTTAAGTCTTGTTTTTGAATTGTTCAACACTCTTCCTTAACTATTAAGGTCTATCAGATTATGCTTTCAAAGGCCCCGTATTTGGAGAACTATTAATATTAACGCAGAACTTCTTTATGACAAACTTCACCATCTGACACCAGGAAACCAAACTAAACTAACTCTTGATGAGGTTACAACACAGATTGATCATGTCAAAGCCGTTAATAGTTAGTTTATAGCATTCGTTAAAAGAAGAATATAGCAACAGAAATATAAACTGGACCATCAATTAAGAGAAGCCTTCAAAGTCTATTTGTTTTTATAACTATTCGTCTCTGGCAGTCTACCAGACAATTTTAGAATTAGTTGATTTATGAATTATGACAATGTAAAACAAGAACAACAAGCAACAACAACGCGGAGTCAGTTTGTCTGGTTCTCTAAGCTGTTGACTGCTGCTAACGCCGCTGCCGGATATTCTAATAAAGTGCAATCGAAACAGAGGGAAACCGCAAACATACACAGGCGCACAAAAAAAAAAAAAAAAAGAATTGTACTAAGCTAAACGACACAAACAGAGCTGCAGATTTAACACTTCTTGTCAGAAATTGATTGAAGTAGCCCCCAGCATAGAGGAATGACTGCTAGTGTGGCTGCTGTTGCTGAAGAAGTGAATACATATGTGAGTGTATGAACATATGACAATAGTGACGATGAGAAAAAGGAACCAGTAATTGTTAAATGCGGAACTAGCTGTTATGCGTATCTTTGTGCAGTGCGCCCAATATTAGCACCCTTAAATAAGAGTGGGAAATTTGCGTTTACTTTGTTTTTGGATGGTCCAGCAGTCGAGTGCGACTTAAGTGAAGACACGACATAGCTACTGCAGCAGCAACTTCAAATTAGTACAATCAAGTTTTATCTTATATCTTCTCAATGCAATTGTATCTTTTTTTTCAACTGCAATCTAAAAAACAACAAAACTGAATACAATTGCTGACTTGGTGGGAATTTTCGTATTTTGTTTTTAGTTTTATTTTTTATTTTTATTGGACACATTACGTCGTGGTAAATAAGGAAAAGGAAAAACTATTTAACTAAAGGAAATTATTAAAAATTATTGCTTGAGAAAATGTTGCACCCTTGTTGAAACTGCCATAATGCACAGCAGCGTGTGAACCGAACCTGCGAACGCAATAAAGCATGTGCACCCTCACATGCAAATGGTCAGCGAAAGTTTACTTCCTTAAAAAAGGTATAACACGCAAAGGCTTAGTTTATACACTTAAAGTTCCGGTAGCAAAAGTCGTAGTCATGGTGGTGGCTTACTTTACCTTACGCGTTGGTGTCCTTAATGTATGTAGTTGGTTCTGCTTGAGATACACGCCAAGGTGTGCTATGGATCAGCGGTTAAATAGCGCTGCATGATTTTGTAAGCTGAAATTTTTAGTTCTCAAATTCCCATGCTTTTAGACTCTTAGAATAACCAATGAGATAAATTGTTTCCAGCGAACTCAACAAAGCGCAAACCAACTTAAACGCTTTGCGTCATTTTATGTAATTTAAGCATGCCCACGCTGCAACTGAAATGAACTTCAATAATAAAATGTTAAAGCAGTTTGTGATTTTCTTTCAATATTTTCCAAGAATTTATGCTCGACTCGACAGTAAATCGTACTTGAATCTAAAGTCAGTTACTGAAGCTGACTTTAAATCACACACCATCTCTCTCTTTCCACACTCCAACCCCACGATACTTCAAACAACGTCGTAGCTCTACGAGAACCTTTGTTTGCTTAAGAAATCACTTGGTATTTTCAATTTTGTCGTCCGTTATCCTCGTCTGTACTCACAGTTCTGCAAACAATTGAAATTGAATTTTATGCTTTACAAGATTTTATTACGACTTTCTGGTATTTAACTCAATTTATTATGTATGAAAACAAGCAACACTTCGCCAATCAACTGCCCAACTGACTCTGCTACGACAAGCAACCTATACATAGCGTTCCCCAAACCGCCCACATCTTTGATCCCTTGTATGACATGTTCATTGACTCGTGCACATGTACATGAGACATACGCAGACGCTTTTCATTACTGGCTTTATTAGTTGGCGGGCACCAAAATAAATGTAATTTTATTTTTCAACTCAATCTGTTTTCGGTACTGAGCCAATATGAAGAAAGCGTAACATTCAATGTACTATTTTTTATTCAAACACTCAAAATTATATCCGAATATATTTTAATAGCTATTGTTTGAAATTAAACTTCCGGTCTCATTAATAGAACTCGTCCAAAGTGTCACTCAGCTGTGGAATGTTTAGCGATCGAATAAACGATGCGTATTTAGATCAGATTTTATAAAAACTAAGCAGGTCATAAAACTATATAATAGCAAAATTTTGAAAATCTTTTCGCCAAAAGAGCAAACAGAACAATTCAGTCCAATTCACTTCCAATTCAAAAGCACGCAATCAAGCTCTATAACAAATCGCACAGTCATATACAAAAGCACGATGACTCTTGAATTTCATGTGCGACATTTTTTTTTTCTTTAAAATAATTTAAATAATCAATTTGTTTGTACACAGACAAGTTTAAATAAATTAAACTTAAAAACAAAGAAATTTAGCTTTGTCTCTCCCCTCCTATTTTTCATTCTCACACCAAATTCGCTTAATTCAATTGGCGCTACTCACGGATGACTCAACGATTTTTTTAAACTATAGCCTTAGTCACTTTTGGCGAACTTAATGACACTTTGTGCAACTGCGCCTTTACACGAACATTGACATGTGCATACCTAAAGTAGTTGCCAATCACTCACCGTCACATGTAAAGTTTTTACAAAGATTTTTGCTTATATAATATAAGGAAATGTGCATGCATTTGTGATTTTTCATCGATTATAAGAGGTGAGCATTGCCGCTAGGGCAATGAATATTAATAATCTTTAAATGGGGCAACATAAGACACTAAAAAATTTTAAACAAATTTTGCTACTTGCTTCATCCTTCATCAATTCTAACCGACGAAGCTTTACTCCAACATAATAAAAATGAAATATTCTTCTTCATCAACGGACATTTGTCGTAAAAATAAGAACCATTAGGCTCATTCCTTGGGCGATAATGCATGCGCTGCGGGTAACTTTTCCAACTTCAATGTTCATAACCATGGAGGCGTAGGCGTTTGATTAAGGAAATTTCCGTTTCGTTCGTGTTAAATGTTAATTGCCGCGACATATGTCAACCTGAAGTCGCCTGACCATAAGGTGGACGTTGGCTAATTGTAGAAGGAAAGGGAAGGAAAAGTATTTATTTCGAGGATATTAAGGCCTCTTGCGTAATTATACAAAGTTTTGTATGATATGACACAGTCGACGGCGATGTGAGTAAAAGAAAGCTAGTTGATTGAATTATTAAAGTCTATGCTTTTACTGACATATGTCATATAAGTGTATGTATGTGTGCGTGTATGTCTTTGTTAATATAAAAATTATATCTATCAAAAGTATTGCGTGATTCGAAGTCAGTCACGAGGCTGAATAACTTTTCATTGTTTAATTTTTCTTAAAGATTTCTAACTAATATAATTGAATCAAAGTCCTTTAAAAAAAATTTTGGAATGTGTGACTTTTAAGCGTTATTGTTTACTTTTAGTGAGTAACAAATATTTATCTCATTTAAAAAAGTCTCACAAAATATCTGCGCTAGTCTTCAATTCAAGAAAATAATATTATTTGTACAGCGCCAGAGCTCATAATTGAACGCAAATTCATTACATCGGCAACCGATTGCAACAAAAGATAAGAGCATTTTGAAGAGAGTGAACTAAGTACGAACACGAAAATACTTTTATATCATATCAAATATGTTTGCGTTTTAATAACGGTTTTTTTTCTTGTTTTGCTTATTTGGCTTTTTCGTTCTTCAAAAAACCAACGCCATATGTTCGCTTAATTTTTGTTTTTTTTTTATATAGATAGTAATATGACTCGGTAAAACTCTAGTAAAATTTGAAGTACATGTCCAAAGATTGGCATGATTCTATGCATTTTATAGATACTCATACTAGTTGAGCCTCAACAATTTCGCCACACGTTTTGTTCAATGTATGATAGAAGGTTTTTTTAATACAGTTTTCTATACATTTATTGTCTTTCGACGTATGAGTCGCAGTCGTGGTAGATTAGATAGATAGCTTCACGCCATGCAGGCAACGGAAAATGGCCATTTGCGAGCGACTATGGCTAGCTAACAGACAACAATGGCGACTTCTTTTGCCAAGCGTGCTGCATACCAACAGGCGTTGTGCCTTATTACCTGTTGTCACTGTCACCGTTGTCGTCCCCGTTGACGTTGCGGGCTTTCGTGACTATCTCTAGCATATCGTGCTTTTTTATCGTAGAGTGCAGTCATATGTGCCTATTTATCTATGCAGATATCTTTCTACCAATATAGAAAAGCCTTGATGAGTATGTTTGTCTACACGCATGTGTTTGTGTGTGTGTGTGTGTGTTTGTCTATGTGGTATTAAAAACATTTTCATTGTAATCAAGCGTATATACTTTTCTTTTATGATTATTTTCCATACACAAGCGACGCAAATTACTCAAATGTTTCTGCTAGATACTATTTTTTAGACAAGTCGCGGTACGTGCTACTTTTTTCCAGCTATGCATTATTTATTGATCGCGATAAGCGACACGAAGCCGGGAAAATTATACAACTTTAGTGCTTTTTTTCCAACTAAACGAAACGAAACGAAACCAAAGCAAATCGACACTCGAGGTCAACTCTATTCTATTTTTGCATGTAAAGTTTTTCTGTTTTACACATTATTTAAAAAGTACAGTTTTCTTGCAACAAATAGTCGACTTGAAGCCAACTTCCTTTCTGGTGCGTGCCACAAAAGTCTTGCATCTTATTTTGTGTCTTCATATGCGTATCAAGCCATTTCCCCCCTCAAGGCACACTTTCCATTGCAACGCACATATGTCACTTTAATTATATGCTACCAAGCCAAACGAATCAAACAAACTCATGCAAGACATAAGTCACCCCTAGCCCGAAATGTCTTAAAGACGCTCTGCGATATCATTGCGTTGCAAGCTGACATACGAGCGTCGCATGCCTCAAAATATGTTAGATTGCGGCGTATGTGCAGTACGTCTTGGCCGTTGCGTCTTCAGTCCCTTTACCGGCTACCGCGTCAACGGCGCGTAAAACAAAACGTCTTCGAAATTCAGCCGTTTGGAACTGCAAGACACAATGGTGCTTTATCGCTCGTCGAGTCAGTCTGAATAGTCGTCACCATCAACGTTGTTTTGTAACGTCTTTTTTCGCTTTACAATTTTCTTAAACATTGATTTGTCTTCATTTTCAGTAAATTTGTGGTTTTCTTGTGTTCTGGTCATCAATTCCATTATGAGCTAATAGATGAGTGCTTGTGTAAGACTTAATTTAATTCAAAATATGTTATTAATATTCCAATATAGAAACACGTGGCAAATCCTGCCGTATTTTTAAGAAGCAAATCATTAGAATTCTCGTATTTCAATTGTTATTTGAGATTTAACAGGATTTTAGAGTTTCCTTCGTAGTTGAAAGCTACATAGTCTAGCCAAACATCCGATCACAGTACCTATAAATTGATTATAACATTTTATTAGTTCCTGGTTTGATATTCTTTACAAATCTACTAATAACTTCCATACATTACGAAAAATAAAATATTCACTTATCTATTGCCAAAAATTTGTTGAAAAATATACCATCTGTCACATACTTTTTCCTCTCTAGTTCTCAGTATTTCTTCTCATTTTTTTGCCTTCCTCAAACATCTAACTTCATTGCCCCTATTTCTAATAATAACATTTTTTCGTTCATTTACCAGCACTCCCAGCGATTGTCCTGTCTTTATCATCTCTGAGTTCAATGCACCTATTAACAAATAAACGAACCGTTATCACAATTTTTTGGAACTAAGAAAAACCACCACCCTACAATAGCTCACGCGCCAAGTTCTTTATCCTGTTTCCTTTTCTAGTCAGCATATGCCACTTTTCAACTAAGATACTCGCAACATAAATGAAAACTATTAAGAAAAATTTAGTCGAGATGCTACGACTTAAAAATACCCTATAACTTCAACTATGGATAATTAGTGTAGTGGATAACTAGATAGTGTGGGAGCACGTCCTTTTTTCCATGGGAATTGAAGTTTTATTTTCTATCGAACATACCAACGAGAAGACGCACAGACTGATGAACAAACGGATATTACTTACGTACATTTCAATACACCCAAAACTTATACAGTCTTGCACCATAAGGTGCGCGACGTTGAATCGAGATGAATGAATAAATAAGGAATACCCGGTAAACTTACGCCTACAACAACAAGCTATAATTACAACCTTAGCACATTTTGCCAGCTATTTTTCAATAATATTTACAAAAAAAGTATTTTAAAAATTAACGTACCGTATTTAAAACATCGCACACACATACATACACTCATACATTGATACAGAAGCATTTGCGAGTGTGTTCTTGGGCATATATCGTACATGAATGTATTTACATTATGGAATGTGCCTTCACAGCTCAGGGCACACAGTAATATACAAAATACGCGCCGTTAAACCAACGCAACGTTCAAGTAAAGTATCTAAGCATTGATGTTTTCGACGACTGCGACCGCGGCGTTTGAGGTGCGAGGTCGTGGCATGTGCGCTTACCGGCTGCCAAGTGAGGCGCACACGTCAAAGCCGCAGTCGCCGCCGAAGGGGTGTCATCATTAAAACATTAAATGTAAAAAAAAGTATCTACATGTTTTAGGTAGCGAACGAAATACATGTCAGATACACATATATGACACTTTATGCAGATGCAAGTGTCGCCATTGGAGAGCGGTGTTTAGAAAATTGACTTTACGGTCAAGTGACTTTGAAATCCGTTAAAAAAAAGTTTTTTTTTTATAATTTTATATTTCAAAACTAATATGTTGAATTGTATTGTACTTAAACGCAATTGGGCAAAAGAGATCTTGGCGCAAGATACGAAATATGTACATATTTCTTATTATTTTTGGACTCGTGCCCAGTACTCAAAATTGTTACTGTTGTGATTGAGCTTTTGGAGTGGCAAGAAATTCAGCCAACACAAATGAGCAACTGCAATCTCATCATATAATTATGCTTCTTATATCCTTTCATAATTGTGCTACACATGTGACTTTGTCTCTTAATGCAAGTCGCTGCCCATTTTTGAACCTTTGCCCAATTTAGCGAAAAACTTTTCACATAAACATTTAAATGTCTTCTGTGTTGTGCACGCAGTGCCTTTGCCAACAATATCCGCAAATTTCTTTTAGCATAATTTTCGCTTCAATTGTTGTACTACGCAACAGAATTGTTGGCAATTCAGTTCAAAGTTTTGGCTTATGTATATTGTAATGGGATTTTTGTTTTTCCGTTTTGCAAAGTTTTACGCTGAAACTTGTATGCTTTTATGGTAAATGTAACTTGAGCTGGTTTAGGAAAGATGGTTTTAAATATTTGGAACAGTTTTTTGTCTTCATTTGAAACACAAGTTGTTAGTATTGGTCTTTAAGTTCTGTGGCTTTTATAAAAAAAATAGATTACATCGTTTATTCCTAAAATTAAACAAAAAAAATAGTAAGTGGGCGGGCAACGCCCATTATTTCAGCTATGTACACTCCAAATTTGGTGTTCCTACCTCAATAGGTAACCGAGAAAATACGACTTTTGTAATATTTTACCCAAAGTAGCTTCAGTTATTTGCCCCTCACCGCTAAACTAAGACTCGGATGGGATAAACTAAATAGCCTTGATCTCCGTATAGAATAACAGTATCGATCCTATTATAGCTTCCGAGATCGACGCGTGCATACAGACAGACATAGCTAAATCGACTTATTTTTCGATACAGATCAGTAATATATAAGTACTTTGTGTCGTTGGAGATGACTCCTTATGGGTGTTACATACATTTTCGTTGCGCACAAAACAGATACATCCTTGTACCATACCACATCTTCAGCTTTGTTATTCAGAACTCCAACGCAAACAGCTGGTCATACATGGCAACAATGTTAAAATAAAGAAATATAGGCAAATTTTAATTTTATTTTCTTTTTATCTCCTGTAACCCGATACAAACTAACATCAAAACATCATGTGTTTCAACAGATGAAAATGCCAGTATACACATATCCGAACTCTGCATAGCGCGAATCAGCATAGACCATTGCAAACTTCTTCCGTCAAACTAACTTCCGTCAAATTCCTTACTGTAACGATTTGTGTAAACAGCACACGCTATGGCACCACCTTCAGGTAGAAATCATCAGCGTACAGCGCTTGCTGTAAGTACAGCGTCAACAACCACCAGCCAGAAAACTGGACGCACGCCCTTAAAAGAACGTTGGCTTCGACGCTTGTCCCCCGTCTCAATGCTTGCCTTACCTTGCCGTACCTTTGCTTAGCTGCTTGCTGTTTGCTGCTTGCTGCTTTCAGCTTGTGCGCACGCGTACTGAGGCATAAAGTCCAGGTGTGCACTGCGACTGCATTTGCTTGAAACTTATGGCACGTACCTCAGATGGTTGAGCTCTGCATTTGTCGTCACGATCATTATAAAGAGTAAAGAAACAAAAATTCCAAATGTGTATTTCATAGCGGCACAGTCAACTGTCTCGGCACACACACTCAACCACCAAAGTCGCACTCTCTAAAGGCGACGATCAGCGATCTCCGAAGATAGGGGCTCGGGTGTTCAGCTCAAATGTCAATGGGGGTTAGTTTTCTAGAGTTCTGACTTGTGTGCATTTTTTGCTGCAGCAGTTGTCCAATTTCTGTTGAGATTTTTTTTCAATATTCTCTTTTCGCAAATAAATAGCACTTGGTTAGGGGAAGGAAAATAAAGTCGACAAGAACAGCTGATGTTTGAAGTAAGTCTAGTTATACTATTTCTTTCGGTGTTTTTTTCATATTTTTGAAAAATTTTTAAAATGAACAACTTTCCCTATTAGAATGTTTTTTCTTTTTTTTAAAGAGTTACAAATTAAAGTAACAATTTAAAATAATGCTCGTTACTTTCTTCTCTTTCAGGAAGATTTACGATGGACGACAAAGAAAAATAACGCTTTGTTTGTGGTAACTAAGAATCTAACTTATTTCAAATTAAAAAAAATTATTTTTCTTTCGAAAATGTTTAAAAATGTCACCTCATCATTGCCAGTTCATTATCAACACAGTCACTCAAGTTGCTGAATTTTATATGCACTCGGCTTGTGAATGCAGTCGACTTACAGTTATTGTCCTGCTCAGAGGGGTGGTGGGTTCCTCACGCTCAAACGATGAAGTTAATGGTGGTGACGGTGGTAGATTAAACTACGACACAAAATACCAATGCAATGCAACAACATTTCTGTCCTCTTTAAGTACAGTTATTTGGTATGACGAAAATTCAAACAGATGCCTCGTCCTGGCGATTTGTCCATTTTATTGATAAATGTCATGTTAGTAAAAATTCCAATGCAATTAATTGTTAAGAGGTAACGCATATTGTTGTTATTTTTTGTGTTGTTGTCTTAGCAATGCAGTTTAGTTTGTCGGTGGTGCATAATCAAGCACATTTCATTGGGTTCTATGGGACACTTGAATGTTGAGGAATTTCATGATGATTTGTTTAAAAAGCTGAATTATTAGGGAAACCATTTTTGAGAACTCTAATATTTGACTACCCAAACATGATTGAAAATAATTATATTAATAAATATACATATGGCATAGCTGGCATTGTGCAAATAAATTTCCCCCACCGGGTCACAGACTTTTTAGAATTAAATTAAGCAATATCTTTGTTTTATAAAAGAAGTTTTTTTTTTGTTCCTTGTTTAATAATTTTTTTTCTTCTTTCAATTAATTTCGTATTTTTATATATTCTATTTTTATATTTTATTATTTGATATATTCTTTTTAAATTACTATTTAAATTTTTTTTTTTTAATTATATTTTTGTATGTTTTATTCTATTATATTATTTTATATTATTTATTCTATCATATTATTCAATTTTTAACATAGCTAATTGTCAAAAATAGAAATAAATAAATAAATATATGTTATTTGCAAAAAGCTCCAAATAGCATTCCGTGATTCCTTAGTATAGTCATGTGCAGGCATGCTTAGTAATCAAACGTGATATGTTAACTCCGACAAATATTTAATACATACAACATGTATTATTGATTTATTTTGTAACGTAGTTCTTTAGAAAGGAACACACATAAGTCACATATGTATGTATGTAATAATGCGTTCACCCAAAAAGTAAGTCAAAGTTGCAATACCCAACGAACGAAAGATATATGCTACAAAATGGCCTATTATGTATTTTTACATAAAGTGTAATC
This sequence comes from Phortica okadai, assembly GCA_034638295.1. Lineage (NCBI taxonomy): Eukaryota > Metazoa > Arthropoda > Insecta > Diptera > Drosophilidae > Phortica > Phortica okadai. The sequence goes on from CM067849.1 coordinate 37,866,512, forward strand.
ATGCATGTATATAAGAACCCATATTATTCAAAGATTAGAAGAAGGGTCGAAAATCGAAAAGAGAAAGTGGAGAAATTAGATAAAAACGTGTTATCAAAAATACAAAACTCAACAAATTTCGAAGGAGTACGTAAAGCGGCTTATTGCTGAATAAAGCCAAAACAAAACGCAACCCCACGACCAGTGGTAAACATTCTACCCCACCTTGACAACCCAAAATGTTCGGAACACCCATTCTACTCCCACAAAAGATACAGTATGTGGGCGAACCGGTGGAAGATACGAACAAGCGCGTCAGATAATAACGCACAGGTTCAACTTTCAACGCATACAAAGGTCAACACGAGTCTGCCAGACAAACGTACGAACCGACAGACAGACAGACAATTAAGCAAATATGTGGGCAGAACGGCCTGGCGAGCAGACAGAGAGACAAAGAGCGATTTACCACCACCCCATTTGGCGACAGAGCTATCAACCACCGGGCGAGCAAGCTTTAAGCGCGCAACTTTCACTTTCAAACATATTTTTAAACACATTTTTGATGCCTTAATTTTTAATTTCCTCTTTTTCTATCCCTTTTTGCAGAGAGACTTTGTAGCACAAGCCAAGAAAGTTAACGAAAAATAAAAACAAAAATCAACCAAATATCCTTAAAAAAAAACAAAATAAAAAAAAATTCAAAGAAAAAGAAAAAGTCTTGAAATTAAGAAAACAACAAAAAAATATAATACTTTTGAATAATATCAAAGCGAAACCAACCAAAAAAGACTTAAGACCGAAATAAAAAAAATTGAAAAGCACGAACAAAACCCAAAAAAAATCTGAATTAAATTAAATGCAAAGGACATTCGCATGTGTGTGGTGGTGGAACCAAAATTTAAAACAAAATTCACAATTAGAAAACGCAGAAAAAAACGTCGTCGAAAGCGAAAGAGAAGTGGAGCAGGCGAAAAATTTAAAAGTGGAAAACAGTCCAAACGCATGGGAAGAAGAATTTTTTAAAAACGAGTTAAGCAACACAAAATTTCAACGTTTTGGCGCATAAGTAAAACAAACCTTAGGATATTGCATAGAAAGGAAGTAGACAGGGGTACTAAGAGGACGCCAAGTTTTGCGAAAGTAAGCCACACGATAGATTAAAACTAACAGGATTTTACAACAAAAACAAAAAAATAACAAAAGGAGACAAACAAAAATATAAAACTTACATAGGATAAGATATTAGGCATACGCCGCGTTAGCACACACAAAGTCGGAAGCTGATACAAGACTACGACGCGTCGGAGTGAGAAGGCAAACGCGCTTGAGTGTACGCGAGCGAGCGAGACGTGACGAAAACGCGGCGAAAAATCGACTAATAAAATAACTAAAACCCTAAACACGTCTGACTTTGAAGGAGAATCAAGCGCGTGCATGTGTACAAGCGCGTGAAAAGAAAAGCAACAACAACATCAACAATTTCAAGAACAACAACTAATAACGCAACGAGCCAATAGAGTCACAGATACAAAAGACTGCTGCGGAGAGTAACGGAGCGTGTCTGTTAATAGAGAGAGATAGAGAGACAGAGAGAGAACATTTTGCATGAGTTTGTGTGAGTGTATCTACAAAACGTAGGCAACAAAAACACAGTTAATCTGTGTGTGTGTATGAACGTTGTTTATCATTCTACAAATACACGTTCACAAAAAAGCGCAGAGCGAAGAAGAACGCCAGCGTATTGTGGAGGAGTGTGTAGGCTTGCGAGAGAGATTCTCACTGCTTTGGTGCTGGCATCTTATGATATGTCATCAGAGGAGTACACAGACTGTTTTGCTTTGTACAGTGACGATGACGATGATAACAGTGTACTGCTGAAGACAACAATAACAACAACAACAGCATTAACAACGACAGTTAAGCAAGAGCACACAAATCAACCACCACCGAAAAGTGCGGCGACGACAATACCAATACAAGCAAACTGCCACGACAGCTACGAAGAGCAATACAAACATACTCATACACACGGCGCACAAAGCAACAATAACAGTGCCAGTAACATCGCGAGAAAAACTCACGAACACAATCACACAAACGATAACGGCAACGGCAACGACACCAACAACGACGACGACGTCGCAGCAGCAGCGGCAGCAGGAACAACGCCAGAAGACGACGAAAACGAACTACAGAACGACGAAGTCGACGAAATCGACGACGACGTTGTAGTTGTACTCGAAGGCTGCGAAAGCGGTGGCTCTGCTGGCAAGGCGAAAGAACGAACTTCGTACGCGCAAAGCACGCCCGACGAAAGTAGTCAGTCTGCGGCCGTCAGCAAGACAACAACGTGCGCGGCTAAAACCGGAATTAATAAATTCTCGGCCATCACGTCTATATCGAAACAGAATCAGAACCAGCAAAAGCCGAACCCTTCCTTACCAACGACTTTACGAAAAAACAATAGCAACAACATCAAAAATCACAACCAAGTGAAAAGTGTTAACAAGTTGCTGAAGCAAAGTGAACACAATAACAGTGAAATTCCAACAGCAAAAGTAGAAACCTACAAAACGTTAAAAAATTTAAATAATCAAATAATTACCAATTGCGCTGAACGAAAACGATCGCGTTCGAGTTCATCGACGAACTCAACAAACTCGTCGCAATCATCAACATCAAATTCATCCGCATCAATATCGTCCGCAAATAGTATACAAATCATACGTGATACAAAATCGCAAATTTACGCACCGTCAACAGCTGCCGCTGCCTTAATGAGTAGTGCTGCTGCGGCTGCTGCGGGTGCCGCTGGTGGAACTCTTTATGGCGCCTTATTAAACCAACAACAACAACAACAACAGAAAGAACAGAGTGCAATCAATTCAACAAACGCAACAACAACAACAACAACTAGTGGTTCTACCTTAAATACAAAATCAATAACAAATTGCATTAATTCACCGGCGTCCGCATCCGTAAGCGCAAGCGCCTCTGCATCCTCATCGCCCACCAGCTCACTGCTCACGGCGAGCAATTTGCAAGCAGCGCTCGGTAATCTATTTGGTGCTAACGGTTTCGGCTCAGCTAAAATGTTAAATGAACTATTTGGTCGCCAAATGAAGCAAGCCCAGGACGCGACCAGCGGTTTGCCAAATACGCTGGACAATGCCATGCTTGCCGCAGCTATGGAGTCGGCGACGAGTGCTGAACTGCTCAGCGCCGCGGGATTGGTCAACACACTTGGCTTAAATCCGACAAATAAATTGCTCAATAACAATACGTTAAATAGTTTGAATAGTCTAAGTAATGGTGGTGGAGTCACAACGACAGTCACGACAACGCCGGAGCCACAAGCTTCACCATCGACTCCTAAAAATCGTCGCACCTCCAATTGTAGTGAACGTTCATTGGATGGTGGAGAGTTGGGGCGCAGCAACGATGTGACAGGTGGTTCGCCTCCACGTGCCGCCTCGGTTAGTTCCATAAACGGTGCTGGCATTGGTGTCGGTCCTATAGGCAATGGCACAACTGCTTCGGGCAGCACATCGCCAAATATGCAGCAACAGGACTTAGCACATCACATGCTGCGCAACATACTACAAGGCAAAAAGGAGCTCATGCAATTCGATCAAGAATTACGCTCCGTTATTAACCAACAACAACAGCAGCAACAACAACAGGATAATCAAGATACGCTCAAGCACAATAATAATAACTGTTCAGCTGCCAACAACAATAACAACAATAATCTGTCGGATAAGCTCAAGCAAACAAATAATACAGTCATCAATCTAATTGAGGACACAATGCCTGAAATAAAGATAAAAAGTGAACCTAACGCTGGCAGCGCTATTGAACTGCCATCGCCAAGTGGCTCGAGCGTACGACTTAAGTCATCCGACTCAGACATCGGCTCACAGCACGACGACGAGCAACGTTCAGAGCAAATGGCAGAAGGCCAGGAAGACGATCAAGGGCTCGAGGATGGCCGACATAGTCCCAGTGGTGCATCAATGTCTTTGGGAGTCACAAAAAAAGAGGCTGACGAAATTCTCGAGGATGTCGAATTAATGGGTCTCAACTCACGTTCTGACCTCGAGTCACTCGCATCACCCAGCCACTCTGACTTGATGCTGCTTGACAACAGCAAAGACGATCTCGAGGATGAGCTGGACAAGGACGAAAATGCCACAGTGTCACTGAAGAAGCCTGGCATGGATTTGAAACGAGCGCGGGTCGAGAACATTGTCTCGGGAATGCGTTCAAGTCCTTCCAGCGTACATCAGTCAGGCGTTCATTTGCAAGTAAATGGCTGCAAGAAACGAAAATTATACCAACCACAGCAGCACGCCATGGAGCGCTACGTTGCCGCTGCAGCGGGTCTAAATTTTGGACTCAACTTTCAAAGCATGATGCTGGACAATGAAGACACTGAGTCCAATGAGCTGGAATCACCGCAAATCCAACAGAAGCGAGTCGAAAAGAATGCACTGAAATCGCAATTGCGATCAATGCAAGAACAACTTGCCGAGATGCAACAGAAATACGTGCAGCTGTGCTCGCGAATGGAGCAAGAGTCTGAATGCCAGGAAATCGATGACACTGCCAGTGACAGCATGGAGCAAGACGAACACGCTGCTGAGTTGTCGCCATCGCCCTCTCTAACAGGCGACTCTACGCACAATGAGAAGCAAGCTTCCCCGCAGCCAGATGAGCCTGAGCAAGAGCCGGAACGAGCAAATTCCACTTCGCCTACGCTGAAACTGTCCAACAAAAGTGAGCTGAGCACGCAAAACTCCATTGCTGCATTGGACAATGCACCCAACATGCTCTCTCAGATGATGAGCAAGATGATGTCAACGAAGATGCACAATCCGCTCGTAAATCATCCCGGCATGCAGCAATCCTTTAATGGACCACTACCTCTGTTGCAGCATATGGACGATATGTCGCACGCTGCTGCTATGTACCAACAGTTCTTCTTCGAGCAAGAGGCACGCATGGCAAAGGAGGCAGCCGAGCAGCAAGAACGTCAACAGCAACAACAGGTTCAGCAACAGCAGGCACAACAACAGCAACAACAGTTGCAGCAAGCGCAACAACAACAGCAGCACCAACAGGAGCAACAAGAACAGCAACGCCGCTTTCAAGAAGAGCAGGAGCAGCGGCGTAAAGAAGAGCAGCAACAACAGCAACAGGCGGTGCAAGTGCAGCAGCAGCAGCAACAGCATCAACAACAACAATTGCAACGTCAGCAGCAACAGCTGCAGCAGCAACTCCAGCAAATGGAACAGAGCACTCCACCAACTGTGCCCACACGGCCCCAACTACATCATCATACCAACCGGATGCCTACACGGCACGCCAATCACTCGTCACTGAAGTCCGAATTCTCCGAGAAGTTTAACATGCTGCGCAGCAATTCCAACTCAATGATGCGAATATCTGCATCCGATCTGGAGGGTCTCTTCGAAATTCTTAATTCGGAGATCAAGACCTCGGTATCATCTATTATCGACTCCGTTTTCACGCGCTTTGTGCACCAACGTCGCCTTTTCAGCAAGCAAGCCGATTCCGTAGCCGCTGCAGCCGAACAGCTTAACAAGGATCTGTTGCTCGCCTCACAAATACTAGATCGGAAGTCGCCACGCACCAAGGTCGCTGATCGCTCACACGTGACAAACTCTACCAGCCACAATGGCAGCAGTAGCGCCGCCCAAAATAGTAATGCGGCCTCAACACAATCAGGTAATAATGGTTCTCTACTACTAGCTAATAGTCAAATGTCCTCGTCCTCTACGCCCGGCGGAAATGCGGCAGCTAATGCCAATGCCAGTGTCCCTATTAATACGCCCAGCCTGCAACAGCAGCAGCCACAACAACAGCCTCAACATGCGCAACATGTGCAACAACAACAGCAGCACCAACAGCAACAACAACAACTCCAACAGCAACACCAACTTCAGTCAGCTGCGTTGAGTAATGGCGTCATTGCTGGTCCAGGCGGCGTAAACGTGCCCCAACATCCGTTGGCTGCCGCGGCCGCAGCTGCGGCAGCAGCAAATCAGAGTCAATCGAATGCAGCCATGTCGGCAATGGCCGCCGCAGCAGCAGCCGCGCAAAACTGTCAAAACCTTATAGCAGCCCCACGTCTCAATGGTAATCAGTTATCGTTTCCCTCGCCAGCGGCCGCTGCAGCCGCCGCCATGGGCCTGCAAATGCATCATGCCGCTGCTGCGGCAGCCATGTCAGCAGCAGCCGCAAACCAACAGCATGCCCAGCAAGTTCAAGGCGGTCAAGACGCCGGAGCAATTTCGGTCTCAAATCAAAATCTCGGCGCGAATACTAACAATAGCACTACTACTAACAATAGCTTAAGTACACTTAATATACCACCTCCTCATATACGTCCTTCGCCCACAGCGGCAGCAATGTTTCAGGCACCGAAGACGCCTCAAGGCATGAACCCGGTCGCAGCTGCGGCGCTCTACAACTCCATTGCATCCGGTGGACCAAATCCGTTCTGTTTGCCCGATGCAGCAGCGGCTGCCGCCGCTGCACAACAGCAGCAACAGCAACAAACTCAACAGCAACAACAACAACAGCAGCAACCAAATCAACAGCCAACGCAACAGCAACTGGAGCAAAACGAAGCGCTCAGCCTGGTCGTGACGCCTAAGAAGAAACGGCATAAGGTCACAGACACGCGCATAACACCACGCACAGTCAGTCGTATACTCGCCCAAGATGGCGTTGTGCCACCGTCAGCCAATGGACCTGGCTCCGCGCCAGGAAGCCAGTCGAGCCAGGGCACCTGCAACAACACAGTCCAGCCAACCAACGCGAATATAACGCCTGCTCAAAGTCCGTCGCCCCGTTCGCAAGCGTCCGCCTATCATCCGCCACCACCACCACCACCCATGATGCCAGTGTCATTGCCCACTTCAGTGGCCATTCCCAATCCTTCGTTACATGAATCGCAAGTCTTCTCGCCATACAGTCCGTTTTTCAATCCACATGCGGCGCCACCCGCACCGCATGGTCCACCCCATGCACCGCCGACTGCTGCGCAAATGCATCACATGAAATTGACCTCAAGTCCACCGGGCGGCCTTGGCGGTCTGTTAGACTCGCGCGAATCACCGCCACTGCCACATCCACCAACGATGCTGCATCCCGCCCTACTCGCCGCTGCTCACCATGGCGCCTCACCCGATTACAGTGCACATCTGCGAGCTGCCATGGATGCTCAGGATCGCCAGTCCGATTGCAATTCCGCCGAAATGCAATTCGATGGCATGCAACCTACTATATCCTTTTTAAAACAACAAATGATGTAAGTGTCGTTCAATTTTTTTTGACTAAACTGAAAATATATTGAAAAAAAAATTCACTAATGCGGAGGGGAAAAGTCCATGTTCATTTCTTAAATATTCCTTTTGATTTCCCATTTTCTATTTTTATAACTCACTGTCTCTCCCAGTCTAAAGTCAATCCCAACCTTTAATTTGCCAATTAATACGAAACGAAAACCAACACGTAAAAGAAACCAATCAAGTGTCTTTATTTTCTATTTAAACTAAATGCTTCTTTGTTATAAAATGTAATCAAAACCTTATTCCCATTTGTCATCGCCAGCGTCTGTGGCGCTTTCTGTCCCGCTAGCAGACAATCACCCCAAATATGCCTCGAGTCTCACTTCTTGAGCAGGTTAACTCTTATTAGATTTGCAAACCTCCCACCAGAACGGAATAGACTTAAGGTATGTAAACGTATTAGTAAAAATCAATGCGCTACTCAACTGTATTGGCTTTTGAGACCATTTCAAACATAAGCTTCCAACCCACACTTCCCCTACACAACCCCATTGACTACTCAATGCAAAAAGTGCGACGAGCAGAATAAACTGCAAAAAAATGGCATGCATCCAGTTCAATAGCGCGCTCTTTCAATAGCAACAACCATAAAAACAACAACGACTACTGAGCCCAAGTGCCTGCCTCCCCTCTGTCTTTCAGTATTTTTTCAATATTTTTTCAGGTCGTTTACTAGAGAAATTTTCCTACTGCAACACTTAAAAGTGCAGCAACAGCAGTAAAATTATTTCTTCATGCTTCTACTTTTGCGTTATTTAAATGAAAAACTTATATTTCGTATATTTTGTAAATATTATATAGCAAAAATTGTGATTCCTTAACTCCTGTGCACTCGTCAACATTGACGCCGATGCATCTGCGCAAAGCGAAACTAATGTTCTTCTGGGTACGATATCCCAGCTCAGCGGTATTGAAAATGTATTTCCCAGATATCAAATTCAACAAGAACAATACAGCACAATTGGTGAAATGGTTCTCGAACTTCCGGTAAGTGAAAAATAATTTTTATTATATGTCCATTTATTTAACGGAATTTTATTTTTTTAAACTAATAATTATTTACCGACATCCAAAGAAAATTCAAAAGTTTAAGATTTATGCTAAACTATCCTTGGAATACAAGGTATTATCTTAACACTGCTGTAATAATTTTGTTAGGTTTGAATTAAAATCAAACTCAGAAATATGCCAAATCATCCAACTTCATACTCCTAAGTCCAACTAAAGAAGAGTATCTTACTGCAATTTTAGTGTTTATTATTAAGTAAGAAAATTTATTTCGAATATACTCAAAATCTCATAATAATCCCTGAACACCATCGACAATAATTGTATGTCAATAACACTTGAGCCCAATGTCGAACTCAAAACTTAGTTATTTTTTTGGCTTTTACAAGAAAGCTTTTGTGCTGTCACGACTATATGAGTACATGCAATTATACATAAAAAATGGCGCTGCTGTCGTTTCCGTATGTCTCGAATGCCATGCCATCGAAGTCTTCAATGTAGCAATGTGTCAGAATTGTCTTTGAAGCAGCATATGAAGAATAAGTTGCCAAAAATTTTCAACTTAGCTGTCAATAATATGCGAATATACAAAATGCAATCATGCCAAGACAAGACTTCCATATACCATATTGACATGCTAAATGTTGTGTGTGCGATGCTTGAGCGAAGTCAACATTATTTTGTTGTAGTCATCGCTTAATGTAGAAACAATTTTCAGTAACCTCTCCAATTTCGGATAGTTTGAGGTAGACCCGCATTTTGCCAAATGTGCTGTCATTGAAACAAAATGAAATTGTTGCAATGACTTAAGATTAGGCAAAATGCATGCAACTTATTCGTACACATTATTCGTATCATGTCAATATTCATTCATTAAAAGCAAGTGAAATAGTTTCCACTATACAGCAAACCAAACAAAACAACATACCAAGAACATTTTCGCGCCAAATACGAACATCTGCCCAAGGCGAGCCGAATGTATAAACCAGTAACGGAAGAGTAAGCGAGCGTGGCATTTGACAATAGTTCACCTGGTTTCAAACACGCAAGCAATGCCACTCCTCAGCTCTACGTTCTGAGACAGCTGTCTTCGTCGCTAAATCTAAGACACACGCTCAGCGCAAAATTTCTTAAGACATACTCCCTTAATACGCCTGCGTCTTTGTTCATACTTTTGATTGTGTTTCTTCTGTAGGCAGGTAAAAGTCGTCTTTGTCGTTGTCAACTTCTGCGTCTTGAAATCACGGCACGTTCGGGGTTTTTCCCAACTGCTAGTTGGACGCATTCATTTTCATTAGACGTGTGCATTGTCTTGGAATTTGCACCTTTTCTGTTTTCTTCTTATTTGTTTGCTTCACCTTAAGGGTTGTTCTTAGGGGTTGCGATATCGTCTTGGCATCAAATCAAAGAAGCGAGGCTAACAAATCGACTACTTTGCATGGGAATTTTTAAAGCGGTTTAAATTTATTCTTATTTCTTTTTTTTTTTTGTTTTGTTTCTTTACTTTTTTTTTTTGCTACGTCTTGTTCAGGATTAAATCTTGCAACGACTTCGACTTTTGCCTCAGTTCAAAATGGGTGGGAATATTTTTTGATTTTCCGTTAAGTTAAATGTTTCTCATAAAGGGTGTAGCCGTCAAACCAAAGAAAAAAACAAAAGTAACGATCTTTTCATTTTTTTTTTTGTCATAATGATGTGGTAGATTTGGGTCTCAATTAAGCAGTATATTCTTTTAGTTACTTAGTTAAAAAAGTTGTGTTTTTTCTGCTTGAAATAATGACATTATTTTAATACTTAAAAACAAGCTTCTTTAAAAAAAAACTTTCTTTACCCACAAAACAAAAACAGCAGTATGACCTTACACAACTGAGAATACTTTCAAGTACCTTTCTTAGCTCTTTCAACGCCTTTGAGCAACACTTCAGCCAAATTGGTTTAAATTCTTATCCCCAAGCGGCATTCTTTACATAAAGTAGCAATTAAAACCAATCCAAAATCCGTGTAAAATGTCTTCAAGTTAGCCATTTTGATATACGCTCATAGCTTAAATGCTTAATAACAAGCCATAGCAATTGTGAAGTGTGAAAATATCTAAAAAAAAAACGTGTACTTCACTGAAAGCAAGTTTGAAGTCTGCTACCACACATTTTATAAACATATTTTCAGCAGCCTTCTGATGGATGCACTTTTTAAAATGACTGCTTAGTAAAAGAAATCATATTGGACAAGTCTTAAGTCCTTCAGCCAGTCTTTTGCAGTAAGAACTTATTCATTTTGGTCTTTGTGTTTGCTAATTAATATACATACATACATATATAAGAGTCACTCAAGCAATCTACACTTAGATAATTGCATTATATTTTTTATTTATACACTCTTACAAAAGCAAGAAAGCCGGAAACAACTTGGCATGAGAGACAAATGTGTCAACAAAATACGTTAATTAGTTTATTTAAGAAGGCGTCAAAAGCTAGTAGCAGGGCATAGAATGTAGAAAGATGTATGATTCGAGCGCCTACTTGAGCCTACAATCACGCCCAAGTGTAGCTACTCAAAGCGAGCTAATGAAAGCGATGCATAAAATGCTCAAGGATGTGAACCTGCCGAGACGAAGCGTTGATGTTGGGGAACGACGCCCTCGACGACGGCAAACACGAAAAAAGACGCGCGCGACTTCTAGCAAAGTGAAACAAGCGGCCCACTCTATATGCGCCCTATTATATGCTTACAAAAACAAAAAAAAAAAAAAAAAAGAAAACTTGTCCGTACATATATGTGCTTGTATTGCCTGCCTTTTTACTTTTTGTTTTTGCCTTTTGAGGTTAAGTGTACTTTGCGTTTAGGCTCAGCGCGTGTGAAAAGATCTTCAGGAGTAGCAGTAGCACAAAAAAAAATTTAATTTAAAAAAAAACATTAGCGAGTGTTGCCAATTACTTCATTATATGCCAGCAACATCATCATCATCAACGTCATCTGCATATGCCTGCATAGCGTTGTATGTTTAAGCTTATTAATACTCATATGTGTATGAATGGCACTTTAGTAAAAGAAAAAACGAAGAATATGCTATACTGTGGATGCTTAAAAACGCCTACTTGGAGCCCCAAGAGACTCTCATAATTGTGTGCGCCTATGTGTATGCAATATGTTTTTGTTTAAGAAGTCTCTGTACGCTTTCTGCGTTCTGCAGCGCATTTTCTATAATGAGGCAACACCGAAAATTAAGCTTAGGGTTAAAATAGAAAAAAAAAATTAATATAATCTAACCGAAATGGTTATAGAAATGATATAAACTAATTAGTTTAACTGTCATTTCCGTTGTTGACGCCAGTTTCTATGCAACACATTTTAGCAATGAGAATTTTTTTTTCTTTTTGTATTATTATACTATTTATTTTTTTTTGGTTTTTCTTTTATCAACTAATATAAGTAGAACGAATACGCCGTCAGTATTGCATGCGCATTGCCGTTTCCTTTTCCTGACTGCGTTAAGTGACTCACAATTGGCAGCAAAGCGCAGTTCACACCATACACACACACACACCCATATTCGTACACAAATACACAGCAAAACGCATGTTAAAAGATAAGGATGCATCGGCGTGTGGCTTTTAATTAGCTTTTTTCATATATGATTATAACTTCATATGTAGGTATGTGTGTGTGTTTGATTCTGCTAAAGGTATAAAAAATGGCCTCGAGCTGTTGCTGCTGATCTTTTTCACACATTCGACTTTGTTTGCACACAACACAAAGAAATGCGCTGCCACTGAGTCTATTTGTGTTACGATTACTGTTGTATATGTATATACATGTATATTAATTTTTGTGCATTTTTTTACACCAACAATATTTGCACACCAAACTAAAAAGTAAAGGCAAGCAGTTTGCCTTAAGCATTATCCTTTATACAAGCGTCAAACAATATACTCAAAATAAAGTGTCTGATGACACAATACAAGAAAAATCGACACCAATTAGAAAAGATTGTATATGAGGCAGCTGTCTCATGCTATGCAATACAAAACGGCGCAAGCGACAATGACACAACGATAGCAATGTGCAAAAGGAAGAGGAAGACGTTAACTGACGACAAACGCGCAACTTTTGCGTTTACAACAAATAATACAGCAACAACAACAACAAAGGCTGCTCGTAAAACGCGCACCAATCACATTTTATTATTGTATACTTCTAGGCTGCGGCAGCTATTGCTATTGCTTGTCTTTCGTAGTTTGCTACTCATTTGTCGTTTTGTTTTGTAATTTTTTTTTTTTTTTTGTTTTGTACTTAAACATTTTGCATTGCGTTCGTTCGTGTCTCATTTAGGATTATTTCGCAAATAAGGCTGCACGCTGATTATTACTTTTGCCGCCGTCAACACTGCAGCCGTCACCGCGAATGCCTACAACGATGACGACTGTTAAGTAGGCATGGGCGTAAGTCAGTGTTGAGACAATATCGCCTCCAGGGAACTTGTAACGCGCATATTTAGCAAACTGACAACAAACCATTTAAAGAGTCTCTACTTGCAATTTTCTATTTGCACGTTGCATATTGTTCGAAAAATCAACAACAAAATGTGAAAAACAATAACAAAGAAAATGACTCGCTCAAGCGACTCAATTGGAGGAACTGTGCTAGCGAAGTGCAAGGCATGCTACTGGGAAATCTTGAAAATTAGCGCGATTATCGAAGCGTATGTGCAGGCGTTGTGAAAAGAAAGCCTGGCAAATATTGCTGACAATTAGTAAAGATAAATTGTGTGCACTCGTGCAGCGGCAGCTTGCTCAGTCTAACTGAGATTCAGTTACTGAGACTGTCAAAGTAAGCATTGAGAACATGACAAGGAGAGTAGGTTGAAGCTCTTGCATAGTTTGATGTTAGCAATAAGAATGAGTTAATCCAACACACATTCACACAAAATCGCACACAGAGACATATCACTTAGCTAAACAAGCAAAGTATATACACAGACGCATCAGCCACAATTGCTAATTAAGTCCCACACCTCAGTCAAAACGTAAGGCGACTTGCATACAATGTTTGAGGGGCCCCCTGAAGATTGTCAATGCCACCGCTGCACATTTGAGATTTATTAAAAATTCTTTATAGACACACACACACACATACAAGCACACAAAAACAAAAATGGAAATGCCACACAAAAGCCAAGAGTTTTTCTTTGTTGGATAAAAAAAAAAATACACCATATTGCAGTTGACTAAGAGTGTGCTGAAAATTATTAATAATGTCATCTTAAACAGGCAATCCAATATAATGCATTAAGTCTATATGCGGCCAAGGGAGTTGAGCTTGAGTGAGCCATGGAGCTCAAATCAGTGTTCGCTGAAATGAATGAGTTAAGTAGGCAATATCTTTTGCCTTTTGAGCAATGTACAGAAGGCTTCGCGGTTCAATAAATACGTGGTTGGCATTCCCTGTTCCAAGAATTAAACAAACAGAAGATTATGAGTTTCTTTGTTTGATTTTTTTAACTTTTTGGAAAGTGAATATTATAACTTTATCATTAAGTTTTGATAACATTAGACAGTAATTTTGTTCTAATACAGATTTCCATCTTTTACATTTGCAGAGAATTTTACTATATACAAATGGAAAAATATGCAAGGCAGGCCGTCACCGAAGGCATTAAAACGCCCGACGATCTACACATTGCACATGACAATGAGTTGTATCGTGTGCTTAATCTGCACTACAATCGCAACAATCACATTGAGGTAAAAACTTTGAAGAAAATATTATTTTTAGTAGAAAAAAAATTTTTTTTTCGAATTTTATTTAATACTGATTATCATACTTAAAACAGGTGCCACAAAATTTCCGCTTCGTGGTGGAACAAACGCTGCGTGAATTTTTCCGTGCAATACAAGGTGGCAAAGACACTGAACAATCATGGAAGAAATCTATCTATAAAATTATCTCACGCATGGATGATCCCGTGCCCGAATACTTTAAGACGCCTAATTTTTTAGAGCAATTGGAATAAGAGCCGGAGAAACCGGTGACTCCGGCTACGACCAAAAAGCGCTCAAAGTCCCGAAAATAAATTTACGCAAGAAATACAAAAAGACATAATTGAAAAAAAAAAACAATAACAGCAACAACAAACCCTATTAAAAACAACACGACACAACACATCAAGCAAGAATTAAAATAACAACACGACAAAACCAAAGCTTGGTTTGCGTTTAAAATTAACTATTCAAAAAGAAACCTATAAAAACCAGGAATACAAAACGAAAAGAACGTAGTATTGAAAAGATTGTCAAGTAAAAAAATTTGTACTCACGTTTAGGCCTTCGTTTTTGCTTAAAAGGATGCCACAAGAATATTTAAGAAAAAAAAAACAAAAAAAGCAAAGCAAAGATAACTAAGACAGAGCCGAATTTTACATAAGTAATTGGAAAGTTGTAAACCAAACAAAAATTAAGTTTAAGATAAAAATAATTTTCAAAAAATTTTTCAAACACCAACTTAAAAAAAAAATACTTGCATTTTTTTTTTCTTTTTATAGAAAAACACACACAAAAACACGGACACTAAAATAGCTAAAGAATAAAAACCAAAAGCGATAAGAATCTGCAAAAATAGTTCAAATTTTTAACAATAACGTTTTTTATGAAGAGTGTAAACTGTATTTGCCCGTTAATTGAAACTGTTGAAATTTTTTACGAATATTTTATTTTTTATCATACATAAAAAACATTTTTTTACTTAAATTTCATTACACTACACAAAACTATACTGAAAAGTACACAACTGAACGTACATATTTGAGCGTCTTTTTTACTAAAGAAAAAAAAACAACAAAAATAAAATGTTTATATTTAAAAATTTTATGTAAAAAATTTTTAAAATTAAATCATTTTTTTTTTTAATTAATAATTTTCTTATAAACAATGTTTTTGTGTGCGTCTTCAAAAGACGTGTATGAAAATTTTGTTTGAAGTATATAATTTAAAAATTCAACACAAATTTGTAGTACACTCTTGAATGTCGTCTTAAAATTGTATAATCGAATCGAAAAAAGAGTTATTTTAAAAGGCGATAAAAATTTAGCTGGGCGTTTGGGTAATGCACATACATATAAACCAAAGTTTAACGTTTAATGAAGATAGCAATTATTTTTTAATTATGTACTTTAGTTGTTAATTAAAATTATTTTGTATTTTATGTTCATTGATATGTTACTTGCACTTGGGATACACGCTAACTATATTATTATTGAAATTACATTTAATTTTATACACAAAATCATACACACCCCACACTAGTCTGTTATGTTTCACACATTAGTTTAATTTAAAAAAAAAAAAAAGGGAACGTAAAATATTATATTTTAGTTTGTAAATATTCAAATGTTAATGTTTATTTTAGAATTTAAAAAAATGGGATTTGATTAAATAAAAATATTATTTTTAAGTTTTACAATTTTTTTATTTTAATTGTACAAAATTAATTTTATAATTTTAAATACTATAAATCAATACAAAATTTGAATACACTGAAAAATTTAACTTTTCATTTATTATTACAAAAAAAAAAAAATATTTTATTTTTATTTAAATGATTGAAATGCAAATCTGCAAAAGCCGTCACTGTTCGATAGTTGCTTTCAGGGGACGTGGGCGGGTTAAGGAGGGAGGTTAAGAAAACGAGTTATTAGGCATCGTTTGCCTTTGATTTTTTTACACACGTGCAATCTTTAATAATGATCGTGTAAGTGAGAAACAAAAAGGCAATGATAATTTTGTTCTGAATTCACATAACGTTAGTGCTGCCAACGCCCAATAATTTCCAAAATTAACAAAAAGATAAATACTTTAATATGTTAAGGAAAATTATTCAAATTAAACAAAAGTTGCAAATAGATTAGAAACAAAAATCCGCTGCCCCACAAACATTTCGGCGCATGACTTACCTTTATTAAACTAAATTACTTAACAATAGTAAAATGAATGCTAAAACCAAATGAGAGAAAGTTAAGGAACACAAATATTTCGGCCAAAAAAAAAATTATTATACAAAATAAAAAACGGTGAGTTTCCTAATCTAAAAAATATTTCGCTGTCTAATCTTGACTATTAAAATGAAAAAATTAGTTTTTAATCTGTGAATAAAGCAGGAAAAGAATTATTTTACAAAGTGCAGTGTTGGAAAACATGTTGAGGAATGCTCTATTTCCAATTCCTGCTTTTTGGATTTTTTTTTTTATAGTTTATTTATTTTCAATTATTTTTGATTATTATATAATTTTTTTTTTAAGTAAAAGCAACAACAAATTTGACAATTCAAAGAAAATTCGTTAATTGTTAATGCCTTTGCAAAATTTTTGAATGAAGTAAAACTAAATTTGTTTAAATACAAAAGTAACTGATTTTGTGATAAAAAAAAAATTTCGGCGTATTTATTATGCATATGTACATTATTGTTTCGGTACTAATCATTATGAGTCGCAGCACTGGTCCGTGTCCCCGGACACTTGTCCCGATGCTTCGCTCATACAAAATTATGTAAAAATAGTTAATTTCAAAAATAAAAAATTATGAAAAAACGATAACTTAACATTTAGGCAATTTAAGGCATATTAACAATAAACAAATTAAACCAAAAAAAAAAAAGGAAAACTAAAAACAAAATATGTTTGGATTAAAAATTTTAGGCAAAATTTTTGTATATTATTAAGACGTAAACGTAAAGTCGAAATTCAAAATTTTATATAGCAAAAAAAAAAAACAAAACATTGAAAATATGAACATTACATTTTTATTTAACATTCGTTTTGCATAATTTCTTTATTTTATGATTTCAGTGGAAAAAATAATTTAAGATATAAGCTATTAAAGAAGTAAAAAAGTTTTGAAAGTTTAAGCATTTTATGCAAATATTCTTAAACTGTACATAACTTTGAATACAGTACAAAAAACCAACAACAAAGAAACGTTGCACTTGACAAGTTCAGCTTTTTTAATGAAATGTTGAAATCATGCAACGATCTAAAAGGTCAGTGGAATCTGTTTAGTTGCAACAATAGCAATAGTATTTGTGGAGTATATGGTGTGCCCGAGAAAAACGCTTCTTTAAAAAATTGTACCACAAAATACTATGCTTAACTGGATATCTTAGCTAGTTGCCCGCTCGTTCATCTAAGCAGATTCCACTGTACGTTCAGCACAGGCGCAATATTCTTATAGAAAAAAGTTACAAATATTTTACGATACAAAACAACAAACAAACAAACATTTACATACATTCTTCTATAAAATTACATATACGTCATACAATTATACATTACAACATAATTAAGTTATTAAAAAAAAAAAATAAAAAACAACAATACATATTAATGATTGGATAATAAATGAAAAACAAAATCGCCAAAAAACAAAAACAAATGCTTTATTAATTTTATTTCGAGCAAAATTAAAAAAAAAACAAATATAAATTTATCGTGAGCAGAAATACACGCACGATATTTGGCATCGCTTTTTTACATCTTTTTTTCTACATTCATTTACTTCCACATTTGCTTTCAAAGATTCGGCCACACAGAGTTCTTCAACAACTTGGAAACACAAACAACAAAAACACACACACAGTTTATCAACACTACACCCCAGCAACAACAACAAACGGTAAGCAAGTTTCAAATTCAAATTGAAAATTGACATTTTTTGACAATTCTTCATGCCAACAAAGTTACACAACTGTTAGCAATAAACAAAACAGTTTGACAAACATTTTAGTGAAAAAAAAAAACTTATTATTTTGAATACAACAAAGTTTAGTGTTAAAATTTAAAATTTTTACAAGCGCTTTGCTTTTGCTAAAAGCAAAACGGAAATAGTACAAGTATTTTTTTCCTTTATTTAAAGTAACTTGTTGGGTTCTCTTGTATTATTTCATAAAAGATGGGCAAAGCAATTTACACTGTGAAAGAAATAAGTAAATAATTTGAACTAATGAAACTATAAATGGACTCAACTCATTTTAAACCAAAAAGTGGCAGTTGATCGATAAAAAACTGCAATGCAACACAAACGTTAATTTATCAAACTAAGATTTCATAAAACAAACAAAAATAATTCATTTATGAATTTTGTATTTAAAAAAGATTCAAGTAATACTTTCAACAACAAAACAGAACATAAATACATAACCAAAAGTTACAGCTTAGCCGAAATAAACATCCGACAATAGAAGCAGCGCATTATCAACAAGTAACTAAAACCAGAAATGACAACAATAACCACAACAGTAACAGTAACAAAGCAAAAAGCCCCAGCGATAAGTTGAAGCTCACAGTGTTGCAGAATGCAATACAGAGCTGCTCACAATAAAGGATATGCAGATAAACAGCAACAACAACCAGCACAAACTTATCAAATATAGACAAAAAAAAGAAACAAATGGGCAAGAACAAAATATTACCTAGATTTTAATACTAATTTCAATAGCATATACAAACTACAACAACAGCAAACACAAATCCAAAAAAAGAAAACAGATTAAACAAGAACGATGAAGAAATAATTGGTAGCAAAATTGTACATAAGAATTTCAAGCAAATCAGTAAACCAACAACAAACAAACTCAATGCAATTTTAAAAATAAAACCCAAAAAAAAAAAAAAACAAAACAAAAATCAATAAAAACAAAAAACACAACTTATTATTACACAAAGTAAGCATTGAACATAATAGACAAGACAATGAAACTAAAGTAAAGCGATCAATGCATGGTTTTTTAAAAGCTTTTACAGCACTGAAAGTGCGCGCAAATAATTTTTGAAATTTTCCAACAACGTGCCAAAACAAAGTTTTTAAAGGTTAAATGGATATATATCAACCAAAAAAAAAAAAAACAACAACAAATTCAAAAGAACAACAACAGTTTGGCCAAACGTCTTGAAACAACAAAAAAAAGTACTATTTCAGAAAACAATTTAAGTATATTTGTGTCACAAACATAAACAAAAACAAACAAGCAAACAAACAGAAAAAATTTAGTATGTACTTTTCCAACACTAAGTTACCGTTAAACATCCTAAGTTTGAAAAAGTCTGATCACAAAAAAGAACGAATAAGAGAAAGAGTTAAAAAACATACGATATAATATCACGAAGTAAAACAAAAAACAGAAACAAAAACAATAAAAAAGCAGTTTTGGTAAAAACAAAAATTTAAAAAAAAAAAAACAAAAACAGCAATAAATAATTGCGTTTTTTTAGTAGCAAACGCGATTAAGCAAAATTCTAAATTCTCCAAAATTTTTGGCAACAAAATGTGACAAAATTTTTAATTCTGATCAACAAATATTCTAAAAGCAACAAAATCAACAACAACATTTTTATCACTTATTTGGCGAACAAATACAAAAAAACAACAACAACAAAACGAAGAAAAACGAACAGAATCAAATTCAAGAGCATAATAAAACATGACAAACCATTTTTGGACCGTTTTGATCAGCGCTGACAATACTCATACGCAGTGTTGCCAGCCGAGCGTTGAACTGTCCAACTCCTTAGTTACAAAACAAACTGCAATAGCAAATCACAATGTGCAAAACACTGTGATTTGAAACCGGAATAAGTTTAATAAAAAACGAAAGTTTTTCATTTTTAATAAATATTTTTTAAGTTCAAGAGAAGTTTTTAATTTTTAAGAAATATTCAACATCCTATTTTGAAAATTTTTAATTTTTTTATTTAAAAAAAACCTTAGATTTAAACGAAAAAAGAAACAAGAAAAAAGTTTGGGCTTAAAAAAAATTCAAAATTAAATGATATATATGCATTAAAATCAAATAAAAAAAAACCAAAAAAAAAAAAAAAAACAGCGTGAAAAGTTGCTTAATAATAAAATTAATAACAATAATAATTGGTAACTTAATTAATAAAAAAAAAAAAACATATTACACTTATACAATAACAAATGCCATCAATTGTGAATTTAATTTCAAACAAACAATAGCCAGGGAAACATTCGCAACTCGAATGTGATATTTTATGATTTTCTTTTTGAAACAAAGTATTTAAAATATTTATACAAACAACAACAACAACATCCAAAGCCCAATTAAAAACGACAATATATTTAAATAAAACAAAACAATTAATATAAATCAAATGAACAAAATAAAAACCGTATAAAAAAATAAAAACAACAGCCACAAAATACTTCCAACAACTTTTCATGGGTTGTCAAAACATATCAAATCTGAAATGCAAAGCGTTAATTTTTTTATTTCAACTTAAGCCATCCTCAGTTCAAATTTTAAACAAAAATAAATAAAAAAATAAATAATAATTACTTAATAACGACAAATAGTTAAATTTAACAAATTTATGTTGCAATAGCCAAAATGTGTACGTGTGCCGCGCGATTTTTTATGCACGGCCACATGACGCACAAACCGGGATAATTTATAGTACAACAAACAATACCAAATAACATTTTATGAAAAAAAAACACAAGAAATTAAGTAAATTTATATTTTTCTACCAAAGAAAACCAAAAACAACAACAATAACAACAAACAAAAAATATAAGTAAAGCTAATAAAATTATAAAAAATAATAAATTAAAACAAATGAGAAATAGCAAAATCAAATAACTAAGCCGCAAACTTTAAAAAAAAAAAATATTTTCTTTAATTTTTAATAAATCATTTTGTTACATTTAAATAGCAACATTTATTTTTTAGTTAAAAACAAATTAAGCAAAATAATAAGAAGTTTATTTTGGGAGTGTCGTAAATTTTTGATGTCCAATGCTATTCTCCGTTTTCGCAGACACTCAAAAAAAAAAAAATTAACAACACTGCAATAATACATATAAACAACAACAATTATGAAAATAAAGAAGACGAAGACTTGAAGATGCCTGCCTGAAAAAAAAAAAAAAAACAATTAAAAAATTAAACGCAAACGCAACAAAATAATAACTTCGGCAAAGTCTGCAAAACGCAACGGTTAAAAGCAAATTGCACTTCAAAAGTTTATTTGACGCTTGTCCAACCAAGCCCAAAATAACCATACAACAACAACCACAAATGAAATAAGTGATAAAAACTAATTAATATCAAATGTTTTAAACATTACAATTTAAAAAAAGGAAGAATAATTAAAAACATTACAAAAATTATTCACACAATCGATAGCTACAGAAATTCAAATTGCGTGTTTGAAACTGACGATTTTCTGTATTCTTACAAAGTCAAACTGAGCAAACATTTTTAGTTATATTTTATACAATAGTTGCCTGTATTTTAGTTATTATGGCAACAATGCAAATACTTTCGTGTGCCAAGCAATGTTGTTAAAAAAAATAATTAAGGCATTCACACAAGCGTGCAAACATGTATGAAACTAACACGTTGGCTACAACAATACCACAATGTTTTTTGATTTATATACTCAACAATAAGCAGAACAGTAAAAAATAAATCTATTGGATAGACAACAAAAACAAAAACCGTGATACAGGACATCACTAACAATAGCCCAGTAATATTATTCTTAATTTAAACTCGTGTGCTTCCTTAGCTTTACGCTAAAAGTTCACAAATCGATGGAGAAGAAGAAGACGTATAACAGTACAAAACTCAACACTAAATAACAATTGACAAATCAAAGAAATTTTTTTTGAAATGACTAAGGAGTCTGTTGTGGCAACAAAGGTTTCATACAGCCGCAAAGTATGCAACACATTGCAAAAACACACACATTGGCAACGAATTTTAAATTCGTAAAGCGAAAAAAACCGAAACAGATTAGCATTAAAAGATACAATAGTAAATTTACAGTTAAAAACAAAAATAGCCCAGTGAATTAATTTTTTTAGTTCTTATGCTAAAGTACCTTGTGAGAATACCGAAAATTTGTTCAGTCGCTGAGCAAAATTCTACAATATTTTATTTTAAAAACTGTAGAGCAAACGAAAAACGCAATTTCATCGAATAACATTATTTTTTTGCATTACCAACCTTCTGTTTTCAACTTAAATAAATAATAAAAAATATTTATGTTTTACTTTAACTTAAAAAAAAAAAAAAACAAAAAAGAAATAAAAAACAAAAAAACATAAAAGCAACAATATTTATACAGAGACTGCAAACAAATGTGATCAGATATTTTATATATAATAAATAAGTTTACATATATATAAATAAAGAAGAAAAAGAAGAAAATTGGGTTTAAACGGGAAAAACGAAAACTTAATATTTAAGTACATATTTATAAAAAGAAGAAGGAGAAAACCAACTAGAAAATCAAAAAGAAAAAACTGTGTAACCTTGTAAAAAGAGCAAAGTATAAGTCAATATTAACATGTAAGTTAAAAAAAAAAAACAAAATAATATTTATAAAAATATTTTTTACAATAGCATATACACACAAAAAAAAACTAAAAAGTAACTACAGCAGTTGCAGAGCAGCAGTAGAGGAAGAAAACCACGACGAAGAAGAAGTACCAAACACAAAGTGAAGTCTGTTGAATGCTGACGCCTGCGCCTGCATGTATGCAACAGATTTTGCACAGCAGTTGCCTTTCAAACGAATTTTACCGTTTACGTTAAAAATAGTAAGAAATAACCAGGGTGACCAGCCCTATGACAGTTTCGACATAAATGTCGACATTACTGTCAGCTGGTCAACATTTTATGCCAGTTTTCAGTTCAAATTTATGTTATATATTTAATACAACAACAAACTGTTTTAGTTCAAGTGTCATACAAAGTTTTTATTAAGTTTGATTGAGATCAGTATAGACGAAGAAGCAGGAAAAAAATAGATTCGAAAGGAAAACAATACAAAAAGATATAAATTGGAATAAGCATGACAGTTAATATAAGCAATCATAATCAACGAATCAATAACAGTTTTCTAATAATCAAAACAAAACACAAGTCATTGCGTCATAAAGCAACATCTTCAACATCCAAAACAACAAAAGCAGAAACAGAATAAATCATTTCAAACAATTTAATTTTTTATTTAAGAACAACAACAACTTTGGCCGTTAATGCAACTTTTTTTAGTTAACACATTTTTCAATATGAAAACCCAAATCACAATATTTAGTTCTGAATCAATAGTGCCGGATATATTATTACATAAGTAACAAGATTATATAAAAATAAAAAACAAATATTATATATACATATATATGTATAACTATATTAACATTTCGAAGCATAGCTGACAAAAGTTTTCAAATGTTCTAAAAACGTAAAACTTAACAAAATGCCATATTTAAAAATAAGCTAAATAAAAAAGAAGTTTGAAAAAACTTATACAGCGAAAGCAACAAAACCCAACCAAAATCAACAACAGAAAATTACTTCAATAAGAGAAAATTTCAAATTATTTGCGCACATTTTTCGAGAGCTCGTGAAAATGAGGGATACAGAAAGGGAGAAAAAGATATGTAAGGCTATGAGCTTTTAAAAAATCATTGCCAGCAAAACAAAAAAAAAAAAAAGAAAATAAAACAAAAGAAAAATATTTAAAGCAACAACAAACCAGCTATATAACTTTATAGATACATATATAACTTATTATAACTATAAAAAAAAAAAAACAAAAAATGAAAAAAATAAAACACGCATAAAAATTACAAAGAATAACTTAAAAAATAAAAAAAGTCATTGTAGAAGATATTTTAAAAGATTAAACTCAAAGCAGCATACAACTTGAAACAGTTTATATTAAATAAGTGTTAAGCCAGAACCAAAAAAAAAACCAAATATTAATACAAAAAATAATAATAATAACTTGAAAGAATGAAAAGCCACAACATTTGTCTAACACATCAAATCAAACATCAACAGAAAAAATTACAGTTGAAAAGCGCAAAAAAAAATAATTCCGAAATCTACTTAAACATTTTCAATTATTTTTAAATAGCAGAAAAACATACATTAAAAAAAACATTTATGTACGTGTTAACAAAACTTTAATTAAAATGAAAAAATAGATATATCATTTATTTGCAGCCGTTTTTAACAAAAATCGACAAAAGTTCTTCTAAATGGATAGCTTACATTAAAGAACATTATTTTCCAAATACCAAACCAAATACTAAATAATAATAAAAAAAAGTACATTTCCGCCAAAAAAAAAAATTATTTTCAATAATAACACAAACAAAATAACACAAGAGTTAATCCTACAAACATTACAAATTCATAATAACAAATTTTCATATACAATCATAATATGACAATTCGTTCAATTATTTCACTTTCAAATTTACCAACCAACTTTGAGACTTTTTTTTTTCTTTTTTGGTTAAATCAAAAAATCAATAACATAGAATGCACAAACTGAAACATAAAATATATGACAAAATAAAATATTGGAAAATAGTGTCCACTAACGACATTTTGCTTTCACCAAACCAGAAATCATTTTATAACATTTAAGAGTTGAAACTCGTAAGGTTGACATATTTGAGTAAACTAAATAAGAGTAACGAGTAAAAGGCACTGGTTAAGTCGAAAGAATGGGCGTGGCATAAATTTTATCAAACTTGATCTGCTGCCGAACCTCACGAGCCAATTGATTTCTCTTGTCGTCCTGATCAAGAATATATACACTTTCTGGCTATCCTCTCTTTCTATGGGATGTATACTTTTGCTTTCAAACAAACTTAATATACCCTTATACAGGATGTACAGGGTCTACTGTTCGACTTCAATATTTCAACAGTAATTTTTAAAGCAAAATGAAATTAGTGGTCAATATAAAATTTCATACATAACACAACAATAATATGGTTAAAATAATATTTCTACGGCAAACTTTTGAGCTCCAACTTCTCGGCTAAAAAAAGGAAAAAAAAAAAACAATTTTGGCTAGAACAAATTTTCAACACCAAGAGTAAACAACCACAAACATGATAAAAAAAAAAAAAAACGATATAACGAAATAACGAAATAAAACTTTGACAAAGATGCAAATATGGAAACTCTCGGCTCTTTGAGAAAAACAATTTTGGCGAGCATTTCGGTAAAAAAAAATGCGAACTTGAATATAACAGAACGCAAAAAAGTGGAAACAACAACTATCTAAAAAAATCCGGCATAAAAACTGACATAATTTCGCGTAAATACTTTATCTTAACAATTTTTAATACCAAATTTTCAACCAAAAACGAAAAAAAAACAAAATTATCAAATTACGAAACACGTTTAGATATAAGTGTAAAATTATAAATAAAATATTTCGGTAATGTTCCTATATTATACATTAAAAAAAAAAACAAAAGGAAACCAAACAATTAACAATATTTAGACGACATTTTTGGCAGGACTACTGACAATGAACCATGAAAATTCAAAATTATGTGAAAATTTTGAACACAAAATTTAAATACAAATAAAAAAGGTTGCGTCTTGTTATTAAAAATTGCAAAAGATCAAGTATTTGCCATTAAAGCGAAAATAAATGACATGATGAATATATAATAAATTAAAAATTATAATTTACAGGCAGGATTTTATATATAAAAAAAATATTATATATGTACGTATTCTATTTTTTGTAAATTTATACTTTACATATTTGAATAAAGTTTGAAAACTTTAAGGAAAAAAATGCATAAGACTTTGTTTTGACAATTCAAATTCAAAAACAACAACAACAGAAAATTGTACTTTTCAATAACAACAACATGAATAATAACAACAATAATGATAATGAAACACAAAAATATATGAAACAATGAAAAAGTAACAAAATTAAAAAATCTCGGCCATGTTTGGATAATTCTCTCTCGGTGTAAGTCCAGGACAAAAATATACGAAGCGAAAAAAAATATATTAACGAAATCCAAAAAATCAATGCAAAATTACAAATTTTGAATGCAAATTTCGTTAAACAAAAAATGAAACAAAAAACTTTTTTGAACAAATACAAAATTGTAAAATGAAAGAAAAAGAACGAAAATGTTTGTTAAGTGAAGCAAAAAATAAATGCAACAGTTTATCAAGAAAAAAGTACAAGCTTATTTTAAGCACCTTCGCGCCTTATCTTTAAGAAACAAACAAAAAAAAAAATTAATAAAAAACGGAAAAAATTAAATTTAAAAAAATAATAACACTTAAATTTCTAAAAAAAAAAAAAGAATGAGAGACACAACAAAATTAACAAATTGTGTACATTTAAAAACTAAAACAAAAAAATAATAATTCGTATAGAAACATTTCGAGTGTAGTTCTTACATCATTTAAGTCTGAGCAGTTTTGATTTATACATTTTTTAAGTTTTTACACAATTATTTCATAAAAAAGAAGTAAAAATCTGCCTTAAATTATATACGAGCAATGAAACTAAACAAAACAACCAAAAAAAAAAAGCAACAAGCAGGATGAAGAAATAAAATATGACAAAATTACGACAAAATTAAAGTAAAAATTCAAAATAAAAAAAGGATTGCAAATAATAAATAGCAAAAAAAAAAAATGAACAACAATAAATCTCAACAACAAAATTTTTAACGATTAAAAGCAAAACGGAAAAAAAAAAAATAAAAACGAGAAAAGACACAAAATTCAAAATCAAAGAAAATAATAAGAAAACAATAAAAACAAAGCGGATTTCTAAATTCAAAAATGTTTCATTTTCACACCATAAAATTTAATTAAAAAGAAAACTAATAAAAAAGTATTTAAAAATAGTAAACATGTATTCTACGTTATTCGAAAAAGGAAAAAAAACTATAACAGCATTACATACTTATGATTTACGAAACTTTTCTTCACACAAAATTAAACAACCCAAAACAAAAATAAATTAATCTAAAAACCAAAAAAAGAAAAAAAAAAAAACGGGTGGAAACCCTACTCAGTTTTAAATGACTCAGTAACAAAATTAAATCAATTCAATATTTGTATGTAACTGTAGACTTTTTGGCTATGTAAGGAAAAGAAAAAAAAACAGAAAGAACACAAAAAAAAATTTAAGAAAAAACAACTTAGTTTTAAAACCCTAACTTGGCTAAACATATGTAAATTTATATATAAACATTAATTATATAATATAACGAAATCAGAAAAAATATTTGTTTGTGCCACTTTATTCTCAATCGAAAATTATACTAAACTGAGCCACATTTGCGCTTCATATTGGAATTAAATTATGTTTAAACAACTTAACTTAGTTTAAGAAAACCCCAGTTTTCGATTAATTCGAAAGTTTTTAATTTTCATAGCATTTTCATAAAATTTATATTTAGCTGATTTTATTAAAAACATAACGTGCAATTTCCATAAAGCAAAATCGGCAAGCCCGAGCAGTGTTGACAAATGCCAAATGCAGCTTACCACAAAGACTAACTTGTGTACCAAGACAAATTATTGACAGTTCTCAAATTGAAAATAGCTTATGATGTTTGAGTATGATTGCACTTTTAGATATTTGATAAGAAACAAACTTTCGAATTCCATAAACAATTTTTGAAAGTTTCTTTTATTCAGTTCAATTAAAAATTTAATTTAAAATGAAGAATTTTAAACTGCCTTTAAAACATTTAATCGACCCAAAATTTTCGAATTAAAATGTAATCTAAATTCAAATTAAGCAAAATTCGTTGAATTACTTTTTCGTGTGCAATCATAACTCTAGCATTCATTGTCACCCACACAGTAAAAAATCAATAGTACTGAAGGCTATACACAAAATCTTGTAAAATAACCGGCGAAATAAAAATAGAACATGTTTTTTACATTTTCGAAACACTTTTCGGTAACAAATTTCGAACCAGTTTTCGGCAAACTTTCGAAGTTAAACAAGTATTTGATTTTAATTTTAATTTTTGTTTCGAAAATACTAAATCAAGATCTCTGAAATACACATACAAAGCACAAACCCAAAAGTAATATGAAGTATAGAACTAAACTGGGGCCACAACGTCCGATCTAAAGTGCCTTCAAGAAGTGAAAACAATGTTGATTTTTTATGTAACAAAAAGTAATAAAATAAAACAAAAAAAAAAAAAAACAACAAAAAAAAACACTAAAATTGTATTTAAAAAAATATATATAAAAAATTAATTATAAAAAAGAAACAAAAAAATTAACTAAAATGGGCCCTTAATAGACCGATTTCGAACAAAAACCAAAACTGTCAACAATTTGAATTGGCAATGCTGAAACATTTTTCGTTCATATACAAAACGAAGAATTTTTTTTCTTTAGGCACAATAAACTGGCGCTAATGAACATTTTGATTTCGATCAGTAAATAAAGTACTTAAATGTAATATTAATTATTGATTTTAATAAAAATGAAAAACAAAAAAAACCAAAAATATACAAATACTCTTAATATTACTCCGGTGGCAAAAAGTAAATAAATAAAAATCATATTCAGCATAAAAAAAAATTGCATATACTAAGAACCAAAAAAAAAAAGAAAATGAAATTTCGAAAGATTTTAATTATAAAAATTAAAACAAAAAAAGATTACTTGAGTTGCTCATTAAAACAATATTAATTTTTATATAATAAAGAAATCATAAATGATTACTTAAACACACACACACACACATTCAGACACAACCAAACATGCTACCATTAATTTAGAGCCTAGGTGGAAATTTAGTATTATCGTAAATAATAAAAAGAAAAAAAAACAACAAAAGTTTGGCATCAGTAAAAACTTAAAACAATACGAATGCAAGTAAATTTAAGAAAACACTTAAAAATATTAATCGAAAAACAAGCACACAAGAACGTATTTGCATTGCGTGTGCGTTTTTTATATGCATAAATAAAAATATAATAATTTACAATTAAAAGACTTTGAAAATTAGCAAAGGAAAAAAACGTTCCTTTACAAGCATTATTGATTTACCATATATTATTTGCATTTATTTGAAATGTTAAAAAAACACAAAAATTATGATGAAAAACTAGCAAAAATTAGCAAAATTAATTAAGAAAACAACGTTTTGAATGTAATTATTGAAAATAAAAATTAATGAATCTTATTTTAAGAAATACCAAATTGGCAAATAAAAATCATTTCTCGAAACAGCATTTCATATTTAGTTACAAAAAATTATAATGTTGAAGATGAATAATGAGAAGGTTTTACTTAGCACTTGAAGTATTTAACAGCAATTTCGGCTAAATTACAATTAAACTAATATTGCATATTGGTAGTTATAAATAATAATAACAAAAATAAAAAAGAGAAAAAAAAACTAAAAAAAAATGTCATTATTTAAGAACGCATCGTTTTTGGCGCGTCTGGTGCGTTCGCAACTGTCTTGGGTATACGAATATGAACTAATTACAAGTTCAGATGGTTTGCACAAGACTAGAACACTTTTCGTAAATCAGTGTAAACAAAAATTGAATGTTATTTAAATTGTTCTAAGTTTCAAGCATAAAATGAAAGCGAAAAAAAAACGAAACAAAAATATGCTTCAGTTGAACTGCAATAGACCGGAATCATTTCCAAGAAATAGTACAAACAACTTTAGGATATAACTTTTATAAGTAAAGCAGCTAATGTATAAAACAGAGTAGACAAAAAGAGCACGCCAATGCAATAAAATTGTCTTAAAAAAACAATTTGACATACGGCATAGAAAGAAATTAGTTGTATGAGCTTTTGACACACACAAAAACTTTAAGACTTCGGCCAATGTATATTAAAATTTGTGTTCGAAACATTTCAAATTGGCGTGCTTGAATTATAAAAGTGCTGTCTACATAGTATTACACACAAATAAATGAGATATTTTGTTAGTACACATTTTAAATACTTTTGTTTTACTTCAAAACACAATCATTTTTTTTTTTCTTTAATTTTTGAAGATACAAAAAATTAAAAACAAAATAGAAGACAAAATGTGAACATTTTTGGCAAAATATGATAATAACTTCTATTATTTTCCGACGAAATATGACATTTTTAAGGCCAAGGCATATCGTCCCATATAAGGTTGTTAACAAATACAATCCAGTTCTTTGATTCTATGCCACATACTGAGACTTTTTGGAAGTTTAAACTTCTGACTTGTGCTTTGCTCATCAAATGGTCTTGTCGTATCGAAAGTGGTCCATTTTGACACAAATGCATGCCTGTCTCTATTTTAAGCAATATAGCACTTTCATCTCACATCCATTGGCCAGGCACAAGCAGAAATTTTAGTCATAAACATAAAACAGCAAATACCTGTCGGATAAAAACAAATAGAAAGAATTAAGCAAGCTTTTTTGGTTTCAAATAAATATAATTTAAAATTCCTTCGCATAAGTTTTTTTTTGGTTTAAAGCAACTAAAATTCAAAATGCAAACGAAAAAAAGAAAAAAAAAAAACGGGATACGGAAAAATATCTCAATTACAAAACTTTTTCCTAATGATGTAAAAATTTCGTTCTTTATTAATTACATAACAATTTATTCATACATGGCAATAATATTTGCATAAACTAATTACATAAACAAAAATCAAACAGATAATAAAGAAAATTATTACATCTTCCAATCATAAATGGAAGCAAGCAAAACGAAATTAAAATCATTTAAACATAAGTTATAATATATGTAATAACAATAGAAGAACACATGATCCCAAAGCAAATAAAAATTTAACTCAAAAGTCGGAAAATAAAACAAACATCCAAAATACGAATATACTATTATTCCCACAACATACCATAAATATAATATCAAAGCAAAAAATAAAATTAAGCAATGAAAATCAGCAGAAATCGAAGTAAAAAACTACATTCAAGCATACGTAAACTAACTTTATATATTATTTAAAAAAAAACTTATGTTCGAAATATGCTCAAGCAACAAATAGAATAAAATCAATAAAACGAAATTTTCGCACTTGTTTCGATTAAAGTTTTGGTTTCTTATTTCGAATAACAAAAAATAAGATACCTTGGAATCTTTGAAAATATCATGTCTGGCAGTAGAAAACAAAAAAAAATAAAATCAATTTTAATGTATCAAAATCGAAATTGTAAAAGTTTGCAAATAAAAACCAAATTTAAAATAAAGAAAAAAAAAATTATATAGAACCAATTTAATTTGACGCATAAAAACCACTTTAGCTAAAATTTGGTTTCGTTTTGATTGTAAAATTTTATAGTATTAAAGCATAACCAACAACAAATGTAAGTAAACAAAATTAAACATTCGGGACTATATAAACAAATAAAAATGTTATATATATCTATATATATATATAAACAAAAAATGCGCAAAATTCAAAAACAAATAAAATAAAAACTCGTATAAACTAAAGTATGACATTTTTAATCGTAACTGAAATTATTTTATTGAAACCATAAACAAAACCAACACAAAAAAGAAAAAATTATGTAAAATTTACTATAAAAACAACAGAAAGGTATATTGTTTATTTTCATCTTGAAGAATAAAGTTTTAAAATCGTATAAAAATAGTAAAAAAACAAAGACTTTTAATGCCTCTTATTATATACCTATATGAAAATTTATTCGTTTTACTTTATCTATTTAAAATTCGCTTATTTAAGCCACAAATACATTTTTCCTTGTATGGTGTGCTTGACAGGATTGATTTTTTTAAGAATCTTCGTCATAGTCTCTACCAAACGTTCGCTTGATACTCCAGTCTTCTTGTTTTTGAATTTAGTCAGCAGCTCGGTGGCAGTGAGTGGCTTGCGCATAAGGTAGCGTCGCACAGCTTCCTCGGTAATGCCATAATCCCTGAAAGCGTAACACAAATTAACCAAAATGACAATAGTACTCGAGCAAAAAGTAACTTACTCTTGCTTATTATTCATGACACCAGCGAAAGTAGACGGCATCGAGTTGGAAATTTCAGCCTTGGCACGCTTTGCAGGTGTGCTAACCGGACTGTTACTATTCTCGGAGCCAGTAAGATCTGTTGGCATGCTATTAAGCTTACGTTTATTCAAGTCATTATTAAAGGTTGGCGTTGCTGATCGTGATTTATTTGAAGTAGGAACGCTACTCTTCCCGCTACTATTGCTTGTCTCTTTCGGCAAGGGTTTTTTCTTTGGTCCATTGCTAAGATCCTCTTCGGAATCGCTGCTGTCTGATGTGAAGTCACTTGACGAGTCACTATGGCTGCTAGCTTTAGTCTTTTTATCGTCTTTTCCTTGTTTTTTGACCTTTTTCTTCTCTTTCACTGGTTCATCTTTATTCTTTTCCTTCTTTTTCTTTTCATCATCTTCATTTTCCGATTCATCCGATTTCTTCTCTTCATCACTGTCGTCGTCAGAAGTAAGCAAATTACGAAGGGCATCTTCTTCGGCTACGCCTTTCATATCTTTGTCGAGCTTTGATTCTGGATCAGGTTCACTACAAATATTTCAAATAACAATTATTAATGACTACCAAATAATGATATTTTAAGAAAAGTTCACTTACTCTTCACTTGATGATGTGTCATAATCCATTTCGCGTCCCTCCTCATCACCATCATCAGACTCTTCAAATGCTTCCCCGTCTAAATCACGCTTCTTCTTTTTCTTTTTATCTACACCTTTCTTGCCTTTCTTACCCTTGCCCCCACTTCCATCGTCGCTATCTTCTTCCTTTTTTTTCTTTTTCGAATCATCATCTTCATCTGAATCTGATTCTTCATCCGAACTAATCCATTCATCCATTTCACTAATCTTGAGTTCCTTTGGTTTTTTATTACCACCCTTAATCTTTACCTCTTCAGGATCGTGTTCTTCCTCCTCATCGCCTCGCAAACGTTTGCGTAACATGAGTGAAAAATAGTTCATCACTTTCTTACGACGACCAAACTCTTGTTCAGCTTCTTCGGCAGACAGTGACTTATAGCGTTGAATTGGTTGAAAATTATACCACTCATTCAGTGGATACGCCTCAATAGCTCCATCTGGCGCATGTGTGAATACATAAAAGGCTGCATTCTCACCAACGCCTCCTTCGCGTATGCCCTTGAATTTCTTGCCCCCCTTTCCGCCTACTTTCAAGATCCAAGGTTGGGCTTCCGGTCGATATTTCCTGGCAATTATACCGAATTTTTTACGACGTACTTCCTCGCGCAGGTCACGATTGTACTCCGAGCCAGCGCCGAACTTTGGCATATCTTCATCCATGCCACGAAACTCTTTCATATTGTTTTCACGTTCAAGTTTCACATTTCGCCACTGGGAGAAATCAACATTTAGCGTGGCGTTAAATCGCATGACATGATGTTTTTTTCGCATATTTTTAGGTACACGTATGTTGAATTCTTGAACATTGGCTGTTGAGACAGCGCCTCCACCTGCACCTGCATTGTGAAAAAAGGTGAAAGTGAAAAAGTTACATTGCCCTTTTCTTCTGCATTCTGAATTTGAGATATGTACTTGCGGACGTGGTTGCGGTACTGCTCACGCTGGTGGACTATAATTATAATTTTCAAATAATCAGAGTTTAATTAAATTGACAACCATTTATACTTACTGAAGATTTATTCGCAGCAGCCATTTCAATTATATAAATTTTTGATTAGCAAATTTTGCCAAAATGGTCTCACGCGACTTGACGCTTACTTTGTTTGCAATCGTTCAGCAATTTGAATCAATCCAAGAACCCTAACCAAACTGTCGTAACTTGAGTTTATTTCTTGACAATAAGTTGAATAAATTTGTGCTCAACTAGTACTTTTATTACAAATTGCAACTAAAACAATAATAAACAAAATATTATTTTGGCCCGCTCCGTCTGAATGAAGTGCAATCTTGTCGGTCCCTCCGGTTTTGAGAGCCGACTCAGTGTTACCAACTTTCAAAACTGGTTCTCACTAAACTCCGACCAGAAACCCCTAAATGAATATTGTTGTAAACAGACAGAAGACGTGACAAGAAGCTTATAAAAATTCTGTTCAAACAAAAATACGCGGGAAAAACCGTAAAAATACGTAAAACAATGCAATATTTACGCTGAACGTTGATTTGACAGCTCTGCGTCTTGAGAGCAGAGAGAAAATTCCTACACTCCCGTGTCATTATTTTATGACCTTAAATTCCGACATTGGCGTATTGATTAAGCGCATGTTGCGTTACCTCCGCTGGCGATTTTAGCCATACCTTCCATTCGAGGTTTTTTCAGAACCGGGATTTTTTCTTCTTCTTCCACTACTGCCGACACTTTTGTGTCAATTTGGCCCGTTTGCGTTTCTCGCCAAATGTTAATGTAATGTTAACTCTTCAAAATCTGGTCAGGTGCACAGTGAATGACAATGTCGTTTTACTAACATATCAACATTATGTTGCGCGGCAATGTTAACACACTGTTAGCACCAGAATAGACAAGGACACTCCGTATGAAAATGAGACAAAATATATCAAAAAATACTTACTACTTATACCCTGTACCTTATGGAACAAGGGTATATTAGTTTTGTGCACGTCGACAATGTATATAACACCTTCAAGGAGACATTTCCGACTATGCAAGGTATATATCGCACATGTTTAACTAAACTGTCACTGTCATGTGCAATATATTCTTGATCAGTATCGAAAGAGAAGTGGATTTAGCCATGACTGGCTGTCAGTGTGGACGCGTAGATCTCGGAAACTATAATAGATAGAACCAAAACCTTTTCGCAGTTCGATTCTGTTATTGAATACGCAGATCAAGTTTATTTGGTTGTTCCCCTTTTTGACTTAGTTTACGGGTGAGGGGCAAATAACTGAAGCTACCTCGGGTAAAAAAATTACAAAAGTCGTATTATCTCGGTTGTCTTTTCTGATAGGAACACCAAATTTGGTGTGTATATAGCTGACTCAAATTTCAAGAAGAAAAAATAAAAAAATGGGCTTGACCACGCCCATATATAGTAAAAATTTCAAACGCTCATATCTCAAGAAACATACAACCTACAATAATGTAACTTTGCATGTATGCTATTGGGATGGAGTATAGTAACATTCAAATATAAAATGGGCATAACCACGCCCACTTATAGCCAAAATAGAAAACCGTTATATCTCTTAAACAAATTGGTCCAAAAGAGTAATAATTTGTATACATATGTCTGAAAGTAATGTTGTGTATAAAGATCTCAAATAATAAATATAAAAAAAACCAAAAGGTGTCATTTATGTACTAACGTTGGGCGTTTGAATTTGCATTCTGATCCTCTTGGCTTATCGTTTGAGTCTCACTATCATTGACGTCTGTGGTCGTATTAATGCCATCATTTTCAAACACTAAAAAACAAATGTTTGTTTATTTGAAATACAATTTTTTTCCTTTTCCGCTGTACTTACATTGCTGATTAATTGTAGTTGCATCGGATTGCATCTCTGGAAGCTGTGTAGCGTTGATCTGGGTGGGAGATGCAGGGCTCAAAGCATTGTCTCTGTTGACACAACTACCTGTACCTATAGGTACAATATATTCTTTCACTGATAAGATCAAACATAAAAAATCACAAAGGTGACTTTTGTGTACTTATTATAATAACAGTTATCAGTACCTTCGCAGAACTACTTGTTTTTACTTTCGGGCCTACGGGCCCTCATTTTTTAAAGAGCCCCGTGGGACCCGCATTTTTTACAGAGGCCCGGCTTTGGAGCCTTAACTTTGCGTTTGGGAGTATATTATTATGTATATACGGGCCTTTATTATAGTAGGCCAGAGGCCCGTAGGGCCCGCATTTAATACATTAAAAATCAAAAGGGTTACATTTGTGTGCTTACATTTGAGGGAGAAGCAGGGCTCAGAGCATTGTCTCTGTTGCTGTTGTTAACTGTTAAATTAATAATATAATATTAGATATAATAATAAAAACAATTATAAAAAAAAAAAAACAAAATTGGCATCTGCATGGTTTTTGGGCTGCTCTTTCCGAATTTTCATTTTGCGACCTCCTATGACCGCCGTTCGAGCCGCCATTTTGAAAAAATGGCGCCCAAAATCACTTTTTTCACCATATCTCAATGTTGGCTCATTTTATGACAAAAACATCTCTGTACTAAATAAAACTAGAGGAAATTTCCTGAAAATTATGTTCAGTTACAGGACTCAGATCATTGTCCTGGCCCGTGGGGCCTCTAAATTGTTTTTATTTTTATTTTAGTGGACGCATCGGCGAAAACCGATGCGTTTTCACAAAAGCCTGTGGGGCCTCTAAATTAATTTTAATTTCATTGCCCCTTTGTTGATACGAGTTATTTTTTTAGAGGCCCATGGGGCCCGCATTTTCACAGAGGCCCGTGGGGCCCCAGGCCTTGCCCGGGTTTATCTCTACCTTGAGGAATTGGCCCGTCACCGGATTACCGCACCGCCCCGGCGCAACTCGTGCGCTGTATTCTTGATTCAATAATATTGAAAACATTGGGAAACGAAATTCTTAGTCTCCTCGCTGCTATCGTCATCGAATATATACATATAATTTTTTTAACAGAGGCCCTTGGGGCCCGCAATAAATAAATTTCAATCACTGTAGTAAAATCAAATATTAAACATAAAAAATCACAAAGGGGACATTTGTGAATTTACATAAGGGTGGGATGCAGGGCTCAGATCATTGTCCTGGCCCGTGGGGCCTCGTAATTATTTTTAATTTCATTTTAGTAGTTGCATCGACGCAAACCGATGCGTTTTCACAAAGGCCCGTGTGACCTCTAAATTAATTTTAATTTCATTGCCCCTTCCTGGATACGAGTCATTTTTTATAGAGGCCCATGCGGCCCGCATTTTCACAGAGGCCCGTGGGGCCCCAGGTCGTGCCCGGGTTTATCCCTACTTTGAGGAATTGGCCCGTCACCGGATGACCGTACCGCCCCGGCGCAACTCGTGCGCTGTATTCTTGATTCAATACTCTTGACAGTACTCTTGATTCAATATTATTTCCCTTGAAAACATTGGGAAACGAATTTCTTAGTCTCCTCGCTCCTATCGTCATCGAGGATGGGACTCGTAGGAGCCCGGGCCGTGCCCCTCTCTTACGGGTATATATTATTTTTTACAGAGGCCCCTAGGGCCAACATTTTTTTAACAGAGGCTCCTGGCGCCCGCATCATAGAGTAGAAACTCGATTATCCGGATCAATCAAAACCATCAGTGACATCGAATTAACTTCATGCCCAAACACAACTTTCCACCACCGAAGCACGACTGCTTCTGATCCTTGTGCGAAAAACCACCACCAGCTCTTTATTGAACGGCGTTTTAATTGCTAAGATCGCATATGTTAGACACTTTCCCACAGCACATACGACACTTTAGTGCTAATAAAAAAATATGCGCTTTTAAAGAGGGGGTTCTTTACTGATTTTGCGAAGTGAATGAAAAATTTATTGTACTACAATGTCGTTTTGGTCAGATTTGTGTCCTTTTTCGAACTCATTGCACCTAAAATTTCTTCGGTATTGTGTCTTTTCTTACACTTTGTCATTTATTTTCTGTTTTGTTATCTTTAATTCAATACGAAATATTTATGCTTCTGCCGAAATAAACTATAAAAGAACCAGGGCAAAATTTCGATCGGCACATGGTTGCACTTTCCGCATTTTGTCACTGAGCGAATTTTTGGGCTCTCTGACAGGAAAGTACCGTTCGAACGTACATAATTGGAGAAATGTCCAATAAAATAAAAAAAATTGATATCTCGCACCGTTTAGGAGATATCGGGCGTTAATTAACATAAAAATGGCCTCAAATCTTGACGCCCCAGGAACTAAAATCGTGCCAATTTTTCTAAATTGGATTCGTCTAAACAATTGAAAAATTCATTAAAAAAAATTTACGTTGAATGGTGATTAGACAGCTTTGCGTCGTGAGATTTTTACGTAAAAAATCGAACTATCCGCGGGAGCCACGGAACGACACACGGTAAAATTTATATAAAAAAAAAATGGTTAAAAATGTTTTTAAATTTTTTGTCAGTTACTTTGCCAGTTCTTCACACAATCACTTCAATCGCATAATCGTTCAAGTGACGGGGCTCTATATGAAAACGTAAGTCAAACAACGCGGTGAAAATCAGATTGAGAGCAAGATTATGTTCGCTCAAATGAGAGCGAGAGAGGATTCGAGTCACTTTTTGTGTCGCGGACACATTTGACTATTGATAAAGCACATGCTGCGTTACCTCCGATGGCGATTTTAGCCACATCTCCAATCGGGGAGGTTTTCCGACCTCGGTTTCATTTTTCTTGTTCTTCCACTTCTGCCGACACTCTGCCGACGTCGGCGAAACTTTTGTGTCAACTGGCCCGTTTGCGTTTCTCAACTAATTGAAGGTGTACCACCTCATGCTACCTAAAATTTCAAGCGAACATGCGGCACTTGATTTCCATGTTTGGGTTTGAGCGCTAATAGCGCACTCTTACCGCATCGGGGTCTCTCAATTCCTCTCTTGAGCACTGTTAAAATTCTGTTGCTCTCGAGTGAACTTTGCAACGTTGCCAGATGTTCTTTGCGTTTTTATTAAAAAAAATCGCCTTACCGTAAATTAATGAATGGCCCGTCACTGAGTTGGGCGTGAACACCTTTATTATAATAATAACAAAGCTTAAAAAATACCCTGAAGGTACCCCTAAAAGAACCCATTCGACTCAAAAAAAACCCTAAATTTAGAGGGAAAACCCCTAAGATGGCAGCCTTGCTAGAAATTGAATGGGTGATAAAAACATAAATATTGCCGCACTGTATGCAGCATGTCGTGTCGAAGAGACACTTGCGTCAGCAAATTGACGCAGTTGCTGCAAAAAACGAAATGACACGGTGGAGGGCAAACTCAATAAGTCGTGTTAGCACTGGCCGGCTCAATGTCGCTTAGAGTTGCAACGGCACTTGAACTAGGTCAATATGGGAGACTCCCCCGAATTCGGCGGTGGGTAATCGTATTTGTCGGTTACAGATAAGTTCAGTATTGACAAATGCTGCCAAGCATTTTTAAATATCTTAAGCAAATTTACATTTTGCGCAACAAATATAAAGCGCTTACATTTTCTATTATGAAAGTTTGCAGGATACGTTTTTAAAATTATAATTTTGGGTACCAACCGAATGTTGCTCTGCTCATCATTTTAACGAATATATTCGTTAAAACACGACCAACTTGAGATAATACTATGAAAATTTCAACGATTGTTAGTCTATTCAAATTGCAACCGCTCGGAAAAGAATTAAATTGCCGGTTGTGCAGATTGTACTTGAGAAAAAACATCGTTTCGAAAAAAGCATATTCCTCTTTTAGAAAATCAACAATTTTTTAGGTTTTCATGGATATTTATTATATTTATTTACAGTTTCTTATGCTTCTTGCCTTATTATACACATGGACAGACAAAAGGCAGACTTGCACTTATAAATACGTACATACATGCAAAATATATAAATTTATGACTATATTGCTTGCAATTGATTAAGTAAAAAATAATATACAATTTCACATTATGTAATTAGAT
The DNA here is from genome assembly GCA_034638295.1 of Phortica okadai. Lineage (NCBI taxonomy): Eukaryota > Metazoa > Arthropoda > Insecta > Diptera > Drosophilidae > Phortica > Phortica okadai. The sequence goes on from CM067849.1 coordinate 37,906,325, forward strand.
AATACGACAAAAATTCATACATATTTACATATTAAACAAGAAAATATGCGAATTTTTCAGACAAGTTCAATTGGATTTTTTTTTTTTTTTTATATGTTATCAAAGAAGAAAGAAAAATGTGAGCAATGGGTGTAGAACTAGCGTTAGAGAGTTTTGTAAATACTGTCAACCCGTCAGTCTTAGCTTCTAATTAAAAGAAGTGGGTTAAGTTTTGGTATAGAAAGTTGAGTGTTTGTTTTTCCAATCGAATTTCTTCTGTCGAAGTCGTTACAAATTCATGTATGCCAATAGGCGGCTTAAACTAAATGAAAATTTGTAATTTCCATTTTTCGCATTTTGGACATGATTGTCTTTGTTTAGCCACACATTTTAATGGCACAAAATTAAGTGTTATTCGCTTTGCTTCTCTGCTAGAAGAAAGACCTTTTCAGTAGCTTTTCGAACGGGTCACTTAGTCATATGATTTTTTAAATTAAGAATTGTACAAAAATACAAAATTACTCGCTAGCCAATATTGGATGAATATTTTCGACAAAAAAAAAGTTAGCAAAAAATCAAGACAAGTCACGTGACATTGTCATTTTATTTACATTACTCTAAAAATATTATGATATATTTCATTTTTAATTTATTCAATTAAAAATTAATAAATCTTCTTTGTTAAAACTACAATATCATATGACAAAGTCCGTTGGTCGCCAGCGTTTTTCAGCGCGTTTCATCAAAATAGTACAACGCACGGTGCAGCTTCCCTTTGTCAACTGCTGCTGCTGCTCATGTGACATTCTTGTAGAAGCATATTTTCTTCATTTTAAACAATTAACAACAAGAACAACAAAAATATTATAATGTACAATTAACAAATTCTACAAAAGTATGTAAAATAACAAATTTCGCAAAGAAGTTGCGCAGCAACGTGAACTGCAAAGACAAGAAGAATAAGAGTGTGTCAGCAAAATGTAACAAGTGGTCATGTGAGTGATAAAAAGAAATACACAATGCCAACCTGTCACACTGCATTCAATCGAAAGCATGACCATTTCGCTCGCGTCTGTCTCTCACACCACCTGCACCGTTGCAAATGCGCTAAATGTAACTTTCTTTGGGAATTCCGGTCCCGGGGAACCGCGTGTCTTGATCACGGGCTTCAGCGGCTGACGCGACTTCAACGAGAGTAAGCCAGCCGAAGCGGCCAATTCACGCAAACGCTGCGAGAAACTACCGCTGCTACCACCAGTGCTGCTGTTGCTGCCATTGGTGCCGTGCTCCATTCCGGCACAGTCGAGCACATCAAGTCCATTTGTCGAGAGCGCCGCTGCCGGATGTATGCGATAAACTTGCGCGGTCGCTGTTGGATATACAAGACTGCCAGCGCCGTTGCTCAATGCGCCTGCGCTGCTTACGCCAACATTTGTTGCATTTGGCGGATTTGATGGCGTGATGTAACTGTCATGCAAATAGAAGAAGCAGAGAAGGATATGTTTAATCGGTGAGTCATTAAAATTTGTTAACTAATTTATTTTTTATTTACTGCCGTCGCAGGTGTTAAACAATTGTTGTCCCCTCATCATCATAACAATGAGTGGAAAATGTGTGAATATTAAAAAGTTGCAATAAGTTAAGTTTTTTTTGGGGCTTTGTGGGTGCGTCTTGCGTGGTCAAAAGTGCCAGTAAGTAACGAACAACTGTGAAGTCGCTTGTGTTTGTTTCGCTGACTGCCACGCAAGTTGGCAACCGAGTTGTTGTTGGTGCTGGGTTTTTTTTTTGTTTGCTCTTGGTTTTTTGCATACGTTTAGTTAAAGCCTCATCGGGATGGGTTTGTTGGTCTTTTAAATTTTGTTAAAGTTGTGCTAACATCGCGCGATTTTCTCAAATAGAATGAGTGTCGATCACGTGATGATGGCTGTGCCCGCTTTTCTTAGTTATTGACAGGTCTAGAAGTATTTTATACTGAATTTGCGGCTTATATTTAAACTTTATTATATTTATGAATTATGATATTAATTTCAATGAAGTTTTTATGCCTCAATACTTGCTCTTCATATATGATACTTATATAATCTCCCTTTTTACTTCTCTGTTTTTTGTCTTTTTGTTCTTGTCTCCATATTTTGTATAAATTTACCAAAGTAGTAAACAAAAACAAATTTTAATACAACTAATTTTCCGATGTTAACACATCGTAGTTCTCCTACCCTTACACTTATGTATGTACCATGTCTGAAAATATTTTCTTTTTCGTTGAAATAATATTTTTTATTTATTTATAAATCGTTACCTTTTTGCTAATCAATTTGTTTATGTGCTACTTTTTTTAACTTTATTTATTTTTATGTCGTTGTTTTGTTTTTGTTTTTGCTCTTCATATTTTTAAAAATAGCTATGAAAATGCAAATGAGCTGAGATTCGTTACCCAAATGTGATTATTGTATAATTTTTTTTCTAAGCTGAATTATTATTTTTATTGTTCGGAAATACACACTTGATAACTTCTGCTTTTGTTTGTAGTCGTTTAGCGTAATTATAGTCGTAATTACTTTGTTTTTTTTTTGTTCTCATGTTATTTTTGTCAGCACTTGACTTTAGAGTGTGTATGTGTGCTGAGACACTTTGAAAGTGTTAAAAACAATTATTGTGAATTTTATTTCAAGTATCGTTTTAACTTTGTACACTTAACTGATTTGTTTTTCAAATTTTGATTGTTTAATTATATGAAATTGAACAAAAGTGTTGATGAAGTTGATGCTAATAAGCAAAGTTGTTATTCCTATTGGTGCCTTTCGTTTGACTATGCGAAAATTTTGCCTATTTGATTTTATGAATCATTGATGTATGTATATAAAAATAATTAATTACTCAAACCAATGAAATAACGAAAAGAAAGTGCATAAAGCAAAACAATATGAAAAAAATGAAACAAGAAAATAAATCTTGGCTGTAAATGCCTACGCGACTTTCGCTGAATGCAAAGACAAGACAGAAATCAAATAAAAACATATTTTTCACACACAAAGACACAAAGTGTTAATTAAATATTTGTGTGTGTCTGCTTTGAAGACTCTGGCAAAGAGTGAGAGAGAGATAGACAAAGTCAATGAGAGTTCAATGCCAGCGGCTGACAGTGGTGGCCACCAACAGACAGACAGACAGACCACAAAACTTGGCCTGTGGTGTTGCTGTTCATGGTGATGCTGCTGCATCAGTGGCAAGCAGCAACGTTTTTTGTAATTGTTTATTTTTTAAATAAATTTCAAAGTTGAAACCGCAATTGACAATGGCAGAAGGCAACAATAATGCGTTTGATATTATTGAATCTCATGTAATTCACACGGCTTTGCAAAGAAGTCAGAAGCAACGCAACTTGAATGAACTATACCGAACTGCTCTGAAGTGAACTTGTTACCAGCAAGTGAACTGAGCTGCAAGAGTCGAAAAGAATTGTAATTAAGTTACAATCTATTTTTATTTTATTTTTGGTAATTATTTTTGTATTTATATTTAAGTAGCAATAAGCCAGAGCAAACCGCCAAGGGCAAACATACGCGATTTCGACAACATTTGACCTTAAACTTCGTGCGCGTTTCATAAATTTTGATGACGTTAATTACAATATTGAAAATGAATGCAATTAAAAAGAAATATTGTAAATGCATAAAGTTGAAGTTTTACGTTAAATTTTTGTTTGTTTTTTTTTTTTAATTTATTTTTTGAAAAACAAAATGTTGCACAACTGGTTTGTCTTGACTGTACAAAAAAAGGCGAATTATTAAAATGAAGGTGGAATAAAAATTGCTATCAGAAACAAGTGCAATATTTGAAGTTCAACGAGTTTTCATTATATTTTGCAGCTTGCAAAAAAAAAAATAAAAAATTATGAAAATAAAATTAAAGCAATAAATAACAGATTTTTTATACAATTTTGATTTGCATTCATTTTCATCTTAATATATTTTTCATTGGCATTGACGTTTGAGTCGTGTGGAGTCGACAACATGACAGGCCAGACATGACATGAGGAAGCGCAACATGCTAAAGCTGTTTTAATTTATTATTATTTATTTATTTAATAATTTTTTTTATTTTTCTTCAATTTTATATTATGTTTTAATTTCTCTTGTCAAGTTTGTCGTTCAAGTCTTTTGTTTTTGCTTGTTTGTCATGCATTGAACTTCTTTTGACCTAATTCTCAAACACATTTTCCGTTGTTTTGTTCTTCCTCTTGGTGTGTGTGTGCGTTTGTGTGTGTTTAGTCAGTATCTTTGACATTAAATCATTAATCAAACTCAAAGCGCGTTTCTTTGGTTTATTCGCCAAAAACTTTAACAACAACAAACTTGTTTGCGTGCACGTTTTGCATTTCAAGTTCAAACTCATAAAAAATAAAAAAATAAAATTGTGCAAAAAGTTACTTCGCAATCGTTTGATTTGAAACTTTTGATATGTAAAAGAAAACAACAAAAAAAAATTGCCTTTTGTCGTCAGGCGATACAATTCAAGTGTTTCGTTTTCTTGTTGCTTTTGCCTTGCTTTGCTTTTGCTTTTGCGTGTGTGTTGTTTTTGTAGTTTTGTTGTTTGTCATTCGTTGTGTTAATAAATCAATTAAATGCCTGCGTGCATGTTGAAATCTTGCATTTATTATTGTGCATTTAGGCAAATTGCCATTGTTTGGCTTTACGTAATGATTTATCAATGGACATAAACACATACTAATGTGACTGATAATGAGCGCGATTGAGTCTGAGTGACGTTGATGTTTTGATATTGTATTTGATATTTGATATTTGAATTTAGATTTAAGGGTCAAGTAGTTTTGCAATTTGAAATGCCAACAAGTCTGATTTGATTGCACTTTAGGAAGCTGTCAAAGTCTTTGTCAACTTATGCGCAAACAACTTGTCTTAGAAATCCGACAAAAAATGCAATAAACTGCAAAACCCGTTGACAAGAAGTTTACAGCTTAAACTGAATTTAGTCAATTGTACTTCAATGCCGACATAAATCCATCAGAGACGCAAATAAATCACTAAATTACGCGCATAGCGTTAAATCAGCTTAGGCTCGTCAATTGCATAATAAATTTGCATGCAAACAAAACGACTTCTTCTTTTTTGTTGTGTGTTGTTGTAGTTAAAAATTATGAATTTATTTTTATATGTGTGTCGCTGCAGCATAAAAGAAAAGCACATAATTATATATGCCTCAACGTCGCTCGTTGTGTGTGTGTGTGTGTGTGTCGATAAGGCAAAAGCGCTGTGCAGATTAACGAAGCAAAGCAAAGCCAAGGCGCAAATTCACATCCGCATATTAACATGCCGACAAACGTTAGCGCTAAAGTACGATGCGCGTAGCTAACAAACAGCGCAGACTCAGCTTCCTAAGCAGCCTCAGCACAGCACAGCAGAGTTGAGCACAGTGCAACTTCCAGGGCTCAACTTGAGTTCAACTTTGTCTTCTTGCTTGCCGCAATTGCCTTGACTTTGGTTTCCATTACAATTACTTTATTTCAATGTAGCGCACTTGTGATTTTCTGCTTCTTCTTCTTCTGCAACTACTTTACAATGCAGTTTTCAGTTGTTGTTGTTGTTTTTTTCTTTAGCATTTTACACGTTACAGTCATGAATGTTAGTAAAACAATGTAACTTTGAGTTTGGCTTCATTTTTGTTGTTTTCTTCTGCCACACTTTGATTATATGATTATGCGCTGCTAGTTAAAGGTGTGTGAGTGTCTGTGTGTGTGTGTGTGTGTGCGTCAACAACAACATAAATTAAGGGAGAATAAGTAACACGTTTTGATTTTCTTTGTTGCTCATGGCGGAAGTTATTTCGCTCGAATGATTAACACAACTTTAGATATTTGCATCTTCTTGCGGCATATTTATTTATATTTGTATTTGTTTTATATTTAAAAATGTCAAATTGTCTAAAATTGAATTCAAGGTTCTACTATAAAAATAAAAAAAAAGTCAAGTTCGTTGCTTAAGTCTTTAGTTTTATGTTGCAAGCGTGCAAATGATAAAAACAATGCTTAACTGATAGTAAAGACGGTAAATAAATCAATTCATGCATATTTACGAGTTCATTGATTTACCTATAAAACTTTTATTTATTATTTTTTTTTGTTTTTGTTGTTGTTTTCATTTTTATTACCAAGACTCTTAACAAGTCGTTTAGAGACGAACTAATTACATATAATTGGCGTAAATGTTTTTGCTGTGTAAAGCAAATGTTCATTCTAAAATAATATTTTTAGCACATTTCAGTTCCGTTGTAGACCACACACACACACACACAGAACATACGATACTTCACAGCTTTATACACGCATTGGTTACCCTTTCGTTTTGAGTGTCTTGTTTGCGCGCTTAGAATCAATTATAAAAAATGATTTAAAAAACATATAAGAATATTGCGAAAACGGAAAGACTTCTTGATTAACTTTTGACATTATCGTTGTTATTTTATGGTTTTATAAATCGTTTGACTTTAGTCATGCGCTCGTAACGTAAACACGTAAATAAATTTTTAAATAAGCAACAACAACATTTATATATAACATTTAATATTGAAAAACATTCAACGCTCTTAAAAATATGAGCTAATACCGAAACGGGTTTATTGCGTTTAGAATGCGGCATTAGAATTTGCCACAACTCGTTGTTTATTATTTCTTTTGACTTTTATTGGCGAATATACACACACATATGTATGTATGTATTTATAAAGTGATTACCATAAGCAGAAGCAACTTTGGTTTGTGCATATTTACATATATAACTAAATAGAAGACAAATTGAAGACACAAAAAAGTATAAAAAAATAAACAACACAAAAGCAAAACATTCATAAGTGTAAACTAAGTGGATTTGAGTCTTAGTGGCAAACAAATGTCAAATGGAAAGAATGCCTAATGTTTGCTTGAGAAGTGCAAAGTGCGTTCGCATTAATTATTTTACAGTTTGAGCGACATTGAACACATACAAATTATGCTCAAATCACAAAATGTACAAATGTTTCTTTAAAACTGTCCCGTGAGTAAAGTTTTAGAGACATTGCTCATTTGCATTACAGTTTTAGGACTCCTACAAAAGTTTAAGTGAAAATAAAAAAAAATTTTCAAATTGAGTTTTTAAACAAAAGACTTAAGCCACAAACTCAACTTATTTTTTTGAAAATAGGAATATTTATTTATTTACAAACTTCTCTATTTTAATAAAATAAAAAGAGAAGCAAATCATATAACTAATTTTCCTTAAATTAATATGTACTATGACATTTATATTAAATTACAATTGATTGGATAATAAAATAATTGTTGAATAATTTTCTTATTATATCAAATAAGTTGGAATAGATTTGATGCTTTTAGAAATTTTGCAATAAGAGAAATGCTTTGGTAGGTAGGTTGTGAAAGGTAAGAAAAAGGATTGGAAGAACGGAAAAAATTTGTTCTTAGGTTATTGAAATGTTTAAGGGAGATAGGAGAATTAGTTTTGCAAAAGTGACATAAAGTAGGTAGTGATGAATTGAAAAGGTGTTCATGGGTAAGATAAGTGTGACCAAGACGAAGACGAATAAATTTGGATAGCACTTTTCTGCTAAGATGATGATCTCTCAGGGAGGGTTGATAATTGTGCAGTGTTGTGTATGTTTTGTAATGTTGATTTTTATTATCCCAGAGAAGCGTGCTCTGGTTCTAAAAGTAGGACTTGGTGTATTTTAAAATATCTGATGTATTAAAATTGTCATAGACAATCAGGGGAAGGTTAAAAGCAGACTTGGCAGCTTTGTTTGCTAGCTCATTGGCTGCAATACAATACCCATATTAAGGTTATTCGAAGGAGATTAGCATTAAGTTGTCAATCAACAAAAGACTTAAGCCACAAACTTAATTTGTTTAAAAAAAAAATAGGAATATTATAGATTGTGTATTAAAGAAAAACATTAACAAAGTATTAAAAACAAGCTTTATTTAAAACAATAGAAACTTTCTGTTGCACACACATAAAAGTAAATTGACTTGAAAGTCTTAAACAGAAAACTCGAGAGCAACTTTGTGAGTGCTTTGAAATAAACTATTATTCATTGTGCAAAGAAAGAAAGATCGAAAGAAAATTTGCACAAAACAAAAACAAATCAGTGCCACAACAATTATTTCATTATAATTTTTCTATAGCTATTTTACTATTTGTGTTGTCTAGCTGTCTGTTTGTCTGTTTTCAGTACAAAAGCAACAACAAATCTGCACAAAGAAAGCAAATCAAAATAATAGAAATAGAAACAATTTGTAAATTGCTTCCGACAGACGAATGAGCAACTAAAATTCAATAAAAACAACTAATAACTACTTTCAATCATTCATCATCATCAACATCGTCATCATCGTCATCATCATTATTATTCTTTTTGACGTCGTCGTCGTCGTTTTCAATAAGCAAGTCTCGTTTTTATATGATTTTTTTCACATTTCTACTCATTTCTTTTGTCTTTTTATGTGTCGACTTCTTTTCTTATACAGCCAAACAGCAACAACAACAACACTATTGGTACTTGAAAAGGTGTTAGTAACAACAGACAAAGCAAGACATGTTGAGTATGAACACTAAATGAAAGAATGAAGTAGAAGAGTAGCAAATGAAGTGAACAAATAGACAAACAGATGGGCAGACAGAAGGCACATGAGTGTGTATTGTTGTTGTTGTTGTTGTTGCTTGCCATGTTGTTCATGAACGTGTGAAACGATGTGTGATGATGATCAGAGGCAACTGAACTCTGGTCACCTTGCCCATCATTATCAACAGCAATGGCAACAACAACAACAACAATAACAACGTCGACTCATGTTCAATGGCGCCTCATGGCTGACATGCAAGTGCAATGCAGTGATGATTTTATTCTTTCTTCTTCTTATTATTATTGACAGCGCTTTTGTTCTTCTCTATGTGTGTGTGTGTTTTTCTAATTAAAATTATTCGTTTTTTTATATTTTTTTTTGTTATATTTCAATTTTGCCAAATGCAATTTAGTTCAAAAGACTGCAAAACGCAATCATGGTGAAAGTTTCATCATCCTTTTGCTGAACAACAACAATAACAGCAACAACAACAATCAAATTCATTGGTTAAACAAGCAGCCTAAAAAACAAATCGTTTAGCACCAAAATTAATGTTCACTTGTGGTTATTTAGTGATGTTGTTGTTATTGTTATTGTTGTTGGTGTTTACTTACTCGTTGGCTAAGCTTTACTTTATTTTTCACACCTAAGTTGTTGCAAGCACGCAATCGGCACGAGTTATCGCGCTCGCTCGCTCGCTCGCTCGCTTGCCTCGTTGCATTTGTTTATCAGTTAATGAGCTGAAAATGCGAGCGTACACAAACATTGTTGCTAAGCGTGCCACTGTGTGTGTGTGTGTGTGTTGACCATGGCTATGAGGACAGCCTCAGTTGCTTGTTTATTTGCCAGAGTGAAGGCGTCGAAGCGTTTTTATGAGCGAAACGATTTTTATTGTTATAACTTTTTTGCTATTTTGTTCGCGTTGAAAGATTTGAAAATTTATTAAGCACAAAAAAGTAATAATGCAGAAAACAGAAGTGGTCATAAAATATCAAAATTTATTGAAAAAAGAAGCACTAACATTTTCTTTTTGGTGTTAGAAAATTTTCAATAAATCATAAGAAAAGAACGGCCCAAAAAAATGTGCCTCTTGATTGTTTCACCACACCATAAATTGAAATGAATTACAGTTTGAAAAGCATTGGCATAAAGTGAAGGTTTTAGAAATTTTTAATTTGGTTTTCCAGAAAAGATGGACAAATTATTTATTAATTGAAACATGATAATTTCAGAGTCAATTCATGTCAAAACAAAAGACTTTGACAACGAACTTGTTGCATGCTTACTGAGTTGCAGTCATGGTTGCAAAATAAAACTGCTGTAAGGCTAATTTTTAAGAAGAGCTGATTTAAGCCGCTCTGTTATTAAATCTATTGAAATGATGCCAAGCATCCGAACAAAAGGTTTTGCTTTGCAAAAGTAACAAAAAAGCAGTAAAAGTTGAACGCATATAGAAGCATTTTTGTGTTTGTTTTTAATGAAGTCCACAATTATAGCAAACAAAAAAAGAATGCCAATAAAATTCGCTTAAATGCACTCAAGTAATTATTGAAGAAAAATTATAAACTATGTATTAAGCGCTATAAAAAGAGAACCCATAAATTTGTGGCTACAAGCAAAGAAGTGAGCCTCAGTCCGGCATAAAAAAGAAAAGAAGTCATAATAACAGAACAAAATGGGTTGTACGACCTTCGAGCAGTAACTTCTGCAAAAGAAAAAGTAGGAGAAGAACGCTCAGCACAATTTGCAAAGCAATTAAACTGCATGATCAGCTAATTGAGCAATCATGCAAGAAATCAAGCAAGCCAAAAGCCAAAAGTGATAAAACACTTGATAATCAAAAAAATCAGTAGGCAGGGAGTATAGAAGCGAAGCGACAAGTGAGAGAACATGAAGAATTTGCAATTGTTTTAGCTCAGATTGAGCTGACAGTAATTATGACTAACAGTAGCAGTATTATTGCGAGAAGAAGAAGAAGCCGCTAAGCTTAAATTGCTGCAAACAAAGCGTTCACAAGCACAAATTAAACTATTAACAGCTAAGCAAGCACCGATGACAACGCCAACAACAAAATGCAACCGAGCAAATGACATGAACAAAAAAGGAAAGATAAAAAAAAAGACAACCAAATGGAAAAAAGTAAGAATAAAAAACAAAAGGAAATGTTGTTTGTCACACTGACTTATTTTCGTCGCTTGAACGAGCTTGAGACGTGGAGGAAAACAATGCTGATGATGAAGAAGAAGAAGACGACGACAAATGTTGGCGAACCGCAAAGTGTGAAAGATGCTGTCGTCAGAAGAATAATGATGACGACGATGCCAGCCTTCTGTCTGTCCCTCTGTCTCTTTCTCCTGTCTGTCTATATGTCTGCTTCTTGACCAAACATTTGAATTGGCGTGAAAAATGCATAAAAGGCAAAGACTTTAAGTACGCGCTACTTTCAGCTTACTGCATAATGCGCAGGTGTGCCTATGTGACAGCTACAACAACAACAACAGCAACAACCAGTAAACATGTTACAACGCCCGACAACAACAACAACAGCAACAACAAACTTGCAACGCATCATAGTACATAGATTAGCTCTGCGAGTCGCTTTTTGCCTTCTGCCTTCTGCCTCATTCTCATTGCTTGCTCGGTTGGCCAAAGATATTCTTATGCCATCTGACAGTACGTAAATCTGTGCCGAAGTTAACATTGCGGTTTTTCACTTATTTTGTTTTTCGCATCACACCGCTTACCTTGTCACAACACAAAGGTAGCAGCAGCAGCAGCAGCAACAAGAAGAAGAAGAAAAACACTAAGCCGGAAAGTGTTTATGTGCAGCGTGCAAAACGTGTCACGGTGACAAGTGTTAGTGTCTGCAGATTGTGTGAGGTTTCTTCTTCTTCTTCAGTTGTTTTTTACTATTTGTATTTTTTTTTTTTGCCAATGCCAAAAGTGCAATGAAGAGTGTAAAGTCAGGGTTAGTTCAAAAGCACTTTATTGTTTTTTGTCTCCTTTTTTTCTTTTTTTCTGTTTTACAGTTGTGGTCATAAAGTTTTTTATGCCACTCACACTCACACACACACAGGATAGACTGACCTACTGTTGCATTGACAAGGTGAATAATAACAACAATGAAAAAACAATGTTGCTTAAGAAAATATTAATTAATTTTTGAATTAAACTTTTGCACAAAACTTAATTAAATGCATAAAAAAATATAAATATAAAAACTAAAAAAAATAATTGACAGATTTATAAGTCATGAATTTATGTTTTTTTTTAATGTGATAATTGAACAAGTTGTTGAAAAGCTTTGAGCGCTTGCAATAAGCTTAACAGTCTAGGCAAACAACAACAACGACAACAACTATCACTGTCAATATGCATAACATATTTTATTGATTTTTTGTTGTTGTTATTTTATTTCAATTTTTAATAAATTTTCATAAAGTTCATGCACAACTCAGAGCTCAGACGATGGCGATGACGTTGACTTCCTCAAAGTCATGACTGTCAAATGAAATTGTTCATAAAGCTGTAATTACATGTGCAGCATTAAAAACAACAACAACAACAGCAACAACAACAACATGCGATAACAATTTCATGACGAAGTTTTCCGCTTTGCCATAAAAATTATTGATGCATTGCAGTTGACAACTGCCATTCAATAATGATTGCGGTCTCTCCATCTGTATCTCCCTATCTTTCTATCTTCAGCGACTTGTCCGTCTCGCCACGTCTCTCATGTCCCGTCACGTCTCACCACGTCTCGTTAACGTTGTACAGCATGAAGGAAACTATTTATTGTATAATTGATGTTTGTCTACTTTCAATTTCACTTTTATCGATTGTTGTAATTACACATATGCGAGCAACGTTTAACAACTTTTACTGTTTCCGTTGATAATTGTTGTATTCGTGCATTTGTTCGCTCGTTCGTTCATTTGTGCTGAGACAAATAATGTAAGAATTATGACAAAGGTTTGCATTAATATTTTAATGTGCATATTAAATATAATTGATTTCAACAGCAAAATAGTTTAAGGGTTCCCCAGACGTTTATGTTTTTTTTTCAATAATTATACCAAGAGCTTCTTTTTTATTGACACTTAATTGTTATCTTGAATTTTAATTAGTAAATTTTAGGACTTTTTTTTAATGTTTTACTCATGAAATTCAAATAAAAATGAAAAATGGTTTTTGGTGTTTTGATATTTCATATTTGTTTTTCATCTTATAAGTAATACGACAGTAAACACATATGAGATACTTTTGCCAATAAGAAATAATAGCTATATGGTATAGTATTCCGAAAGAGACCTTTCGGCTTGCATTGTTATAAGTCATAAAGTGTAAAATTAATTTTGTTCTGAATTTTGTTCACTTCATACATAAAAATGTATATCTTTGCTTGGATAATAAACCGCAACTAATTAAATTACTTGAAATCTTCAACATAATTTCAAAATTCAGAAATCACTGTGAATTTACAAGCTCACAAAATCATATAATCTTGCAATGCATTACTAATTTTGAAAACTAAGTTAATCTAATGAATTTTTAAGCACGCTAAGCCGAATGCACAATCGTCATAATCAGCCTCATTTAGTGACCTTGCACCGACTGCATAAGCCACAAACAAGCAAACAAAATCATAAACGATCGGCATATATGCACGTATCTACATATGTGTGTTGGCACATCTAATAAAGCCGATGGCGATGGTGATGAACTTTTAAGCTTTACAAATTTGGCTACTTTAAATTCATAAAGAGGTGTGACTAAGGCGAAGTAAAATAAAAGAAAAAAAAAATGTGCCATTCACTTTGCGCTGTCATTTGACTTCATTTAATTTGTAGTGCATTTATTTTTGTTTTATTTTTTTTTTTGTTCAGACAAACTTTTATTTTCATTTATGTTTTTATTTTGTCATTTTATTCATTTGAATTTTTGGCCTGTTTGGCCTTTTTTTGCTTTTGCCATCCATGCGGCGTTTACACAATTCAAATGACCTTAAACGCAAAGAAAATAGCAATAAACAATAAAGTAAAACAAAATTAGTTTGCGTTGCTCTAGTTTAACAAATTAAATGTGTATGCAATCAAAAATAAGCGCCGCACGCCCAAAATTCATGTAAATTAGTTGGCATGCAAAGGGCGAAATGCGTCTGCGTGCACAAAATACACACCGAGCTGACAAAAGCTTAAGAAAAAACAACAAATAATGGGCGTAACAATTGCAAAAATGTTACTGCAGACACTTGTTTCAGCGCCCACTAAAATAATAATAATAAAAAAAAAAAACCAAAAAATGATTTCGGCACAAAAGCGAAAAAATTTGTACAATTTTGTCTGCTAAGCTTAATTAATGCAATTGTTTTTTTGTGTTTCTTAATTGGAAGCAAATGACTCGAGTTTGTTTGAGTAACAAGTTTTTGGCAATATTTTTTCAAGCTTTAATTCACAAGCTTTAATTTGTAAAGAGCTGAAAATACTCTCAACACAGATTGGTTATGTTTTTTATGGACATATTGACACTGAAAATATATGAGATTGTAACTCTTTATATAAAATATTAAACTTTCTTATGTTCGAAGCATAGGTGTGGTGACATAAAGCAACTAAAACTGCCGAAAGTAATAAATGTCTTTAATTGCCTACAGACGATTGGATTGCCTTATGTCGTTTGCCATATGGGTTCAACTTGAGCGTATTCAATATTTATTGTTGTTCAACTGAATTCTTTTCACTTTGAATAAGCCTTTTTTATATTGTTAGGAAATATTTTCTTTTTATTAAATATCAAAAAAAAAAAAAAAATTATATGTTTTGTATTTCTTTACAACAAATCCCCAACAAAAACGAAGAATTACTGCAAACTGTGAAAATTAAGTAAGACAACTTTTTTTGCTGTTGTTTTGGTGTTTGCGAAATGAAATGAATGAAAATGATAAATGTGCGGCCACGCCTCTTTTAGCGAATGTTGGCAACAAATGTCTTGTTTGTCTTGCCTTAATTGATAGTGTCGTGATTTTGTGAAAAAAACCATTTCAATTTGTGCTTTAAAATATGTATTTAAGTGGTGTGGTGGCGGTGGCGAGAGGTGGGGCGCGTCTAATGGTGAAAAGTGTAACGGTTTGTTTGTTGGCGCCATTATACTATTTTTTTTTTGCTTTTTTGCTTTTTTTGTGGGCGTTTGTGATTTGAGAAAAATAGTTAATTGTATTGCGTGTTAAATGTTGAATTTGAAGTAAACGAAGCGTTTAAAGAAAAAAAAAAGTTTGACTAAAAGTCGAAGAGCGGCATGAAAGTTGAAATTTATTATAAATCATTTTAAAAATTGATTAAAGTAAACATTTTTGTTTGAACTTCAAGCTTGTCTTGATAATATTTATGAATTATTAATTGCTACCAAGCTATCCATTGCTTTGACTTCTTCTTTCTTCATCTTGATCTTGAAAATTTTTATATCGCCTTTTAGCGTTATTTTCAAAACGGGTCATTCAAGCAGTTTCTTCTCCCTGAGGTTGTACCTAAAAACGACTCCCAGAAGCTTTTTTCTTAAATTACTTCTCTGAATAAGTACGTTGAGAAAGTGCTTCCAGAAATAGTTCCAAACCTTTTACTCTCCTCCACCTCTTATTAAATACACGTGCTCTGTAAATGCTCTTTTTTTCATTCCACATTCTATGCTTCTCAAACTGTAAACACTCTCTAATTGTTGTGCGAGAATTTGTGTGCTTCGAACTAAACGAGGTCAACAGAGCAAAAATAACATTATTTGGTGAAAATGCGCAAAAAAGTATTTAATATAATTATTTAAGCAACGACCAAAAAAATACCTAAAAATAAAGCTTCGAGCTGATTTTCTTATTTAGGCTAATAGGACGGCAAGAAATGCGCAAACGCTCATTTAATAGTGAGAAAAACAAACAGCAAAGAAAGGGACCAACAACAACGGCACTCGAAGACAAATTTTATGCAAATCATGGCAGACAACAAATTAGACATGTAACAGGTGCAAAAAAGCGCGCCACAAGCAAAGGTCAGACAAGCGATCTGAAATTGTTGTTGTTGTCTTTTGATTTGATTTGCTTTGCTTTGCTTCAAGAACAGTTTGATGGAATTAGTTGGAAATGAATTGAAGAACATTTGCATTACTGGCACATGCCAACGATTTGACAAACGCGATTATTAATCCAGCGATAAATCGATAACAGTTAACGATTTCAGACAACAACAAACAATGAATAATGAGCACATTAAAGCATGACAAGCCATTGCACCAGTGAGCAATGAATGAAAGAACAAATGGACAATGATCATGATGATAATGAAGATTAGCAGCAAACGTAAAAAAAAGTAGCGGAAAAACGGCCAACAACAACGGAAATTCCAACTAATCTGCCATGAAAATAGCAATAGAAGCGGCAAATAGATGCGCCTGCCGGGCAAACCACACACAGTTACGACAACACACACACACACACACACACACTTACATATAGCAAGCATGCTTAACCTTCGCTAAATCAAGTTTAATCGAAAATACAAAACAAAAAAAAAATTTTTTTTTTTCAGAAGTTTAATTTTATTGTTGTCTTTTTATTTATTTATATATATATTTTTTTGTTTGTCGTTCTCCAACTTTTGTTTTAATTTTTGTCGTTTCCTTTATGTGTAAAAAACAAAACCAAACAAAAAATTGAAAAGAATCAGAAGTCCACAAAACAAAACGAAAAAAAGAGGAACAAGTTGATCTCGTGCCGATCTGTAATTCGTAAGAATGTTTTACTTCAACTAGATCGAAATCGTTTTTTATGGATTGAGTCTGAGCAATGCAGACAAAACAAAAACCAAATGGAAATAAAAAAAAAGTACAAATATTTTTCAACTTGTTGTTGTCTTCATGATGTTCCTTTGGCAGCGTTGCTTCTTGTTGTACACTTTAGAATTTTCAATGTCTATTGACCGTTAAACAGCAACAAAAAAAACTAAAAAAAACATTAAAAACGACAAAAAAAAACTAAGAAAATTAAGAACGAACAACAAGTGAAGTTAGTCAGTCTGCAATTCTAACGCTCGAGCGCATTTCCACAGCTTGTTACCATTTTTTCTTCTTTTTGTTGTTTTTTTTTTTCTTTCGTTTTTTACACTCTACAAATTTATAGGCGAAGCGTGTTGAAAGCATCGATGAGCTACTACAACGACGACGACGACGACAACGACTTGGAAGACTTCGAAGTCTATCAATGAAATGAATGAATGGAATTTACTGAACTTTGTTAACCTTCAACAACATTTATTCTTTTATTTTTTTTTTTTTTCATACTTTCTTTAGTCTATTTTTATTGTTGTTGTTTTAAAACTTCATCGCCTCAATTTAGAGAGAATACATTTTATTTTTTTTTTTTTGTTTTGTTTCTATCAACATTAACATTTATCATTATTTTACGAGCAAGAGGAAGTCATTCAACTGACAAAGTGCCTGTTTGGCATTCTTATGCATTTTTAGACATTCTGGTGTGCTAATGTTAATGATATTGTTCCTTTTGTTTTTGTTGTTGTCTTTGTATTCTTTTCTGTTCATAGCTCGTTGTCGTTATTTATTATACGAACTGACAAATTGCCAATTGACCAACATTTTGCCTAATACGTTACTTGCTTCTACTTTTTTTGTATTCTAACGCTTATCATTTGCCAATCGTTGAAGTTTCTTGCTGTTTCTTTTTCTTTTTTTTTAGTTTTTGGTGTTTGTTGCTTCTTGAAATATTCATTGATTAAATGATTGTTGGTGAAAGGCTTTAAAGCGCATGAGCTTGAGTGATGAGAGAGTGCATTTTTATGTTGTGCTAACCTTTTTTGATTTTTCTTTTATTTTCAACGTTTTAATTTCTATATAATTTTATAGTTTTGTAGTTAAAACAAAAAAAAAAAAATTGGAAAAGAATGTGTTTAATGACCTTTGCTTGGCGATTTCCTATGCATGTTAACAATAATTGAAAATTTAAAAATATATTGACCGTATCCTCTGACTAATTTGATGTCTAAATATTACACTTGCTTAAGTGCAAAGCATAAGCGTAGTGTCATAAAGCAAGCAAAACTAAAAAAAAGCTATAAATCACAAGCTAAAAGTTAAATTGTTTGGATTTCTAATAACAATAATAATATCACATACGAATTTTATTGTTTTGAATTTGACTTCTGGAAAATTGTTGCTAAAATTATGATTTGTTTGCTTATTCTTAAATACAAATATACCAAAATCTATAAAAAAATAAATAAATTTTGGTGCAAACATTGCAATTTCAAGTGTGATTAATTTGGGCAGCAAAAAGGTTTACGGACTCTCACAACTTCGATGACTCATGCACAAAGTCAACGCATAAGTCACTAAAGCAACATTTAATACATGTTGTTGTTGTTGCTGTTGTTTGTGCACTTGCACAACATTTTCTAAATAAAACAAGTCACCAAAAAAACACAAACAAATAAGCAAATAAACGCACATGGCCAAATATTGTATTATATTTATGCAAATACACATGTGTGTGTGTGCGCTTGTAAACATAAATTTTGTAAGTCACACACACACACACACACACTCATGAGTGGCTTTGACTTAAAGTCTAGCCAAAGTGACTCCAAGTCGTATCGAATCGTGTTGAATCGCTTTGAGTCAACAGTCGACACTCCAGACTTGAGTCATTGACGCGTCGCTTGCCGTTAGCCATTGGCATACATTGAAATGAAAATGTGCAACAAATGCGTTTTCGTTTTTCTGCTTCTTCTTCTTTTTTGGTTTTGGTTTTGTTTTGTTTATATGTGTTTTGTTTTTTTACGAAATGCAGTTCAAATATTACAAAAGAAAAGTCAATAATGGCAACGGCAGCGACGACGATGATGATGATATATATATATATATATATGTATATAAAAGTAGGCCTTGTATACATTTGCATTGCACAAAGTTGTTTGTTGTTGTTGTTATATGTTGACTGCTGTTGATGATGAGGAAACTGTGACAATATGTGTATGAAAAAAAAGCAAACAAATCATGTTCGTGCGTGCATTGTAGAGAATGAAAATAACAACAACGCAATTGCCACTTGCTGTTGGCGGTGCACTTGTTGTAGGCTTACATTTTTTGTTGTTGTTGGTTTGCTGCTGCTTTGTCGCGTTGCGTGTTGCAATCTTCGCAAATGAGTCAATTTTTGCATAATCTTTTGCGCGAGCCTTAAAAGCATTGCTGGACAAAGCGTCGTATGCGTGTTGTCTCTTTTTTCTTCACATTTATTGCTGCAAGCATTGCACTTAATGAAGATTTGAAGACAATTTTTTATTGATGCTTTTTTTTCTGTGTATGCATGACAAAAGCTAATTGTGTCAGCAACAAATTATGATAATAATGATGATAATGTTGATGATATATGAATGCATTGCACAAATAATGAAGCAGTCAAGTCACATTATATTTATGTATATGCTAACCAAAGCATGTGTCAGGCGAAAGTTAGTTTAAATTAAAAATTATTTGTGTGCATTAAATGCTTTGCCTAACGCAGAAGAAAAGGAAGCGAGAATAATATAAAAATTCTATGGCTGACAGACGGACACATCAGTTGGGGTTCGGTTCGGTGCGGTTCGGCCAAGACAGCTGCATTAAAGTGCGCAATAGAGCCTTTTTGCAACATATAAGAATTTCAATTAGAATACCGCACAGGTTGCTTGTTGTCGTTGTCTTTAGTTGAGGCTGTGGCTGAGGCAGAGGCGCAGCTTGTAAATGGCATAACAAGATTGCCATGTTAAGATTTCTGTACTAAACAGCAACAACAACAACAACAACGATAAAAAGCAACAACAAGAAGCAAATGAGAGCGAATGCTTTGGCCAAAGCAAATGTGCAACAAGTTAACAGTTTTGTTGTCTTGCGATTTTTTGTGTGTTGTTTTTGTTTTTTTTTTTTGTTTCTTTCTTTGTAAATACTTTTGCCCATTTTGTGTGCAAACTTACTTACTTACTTTCGAATAGTTTTGACCAATAGTGATGCTAATTTTGCGCTTGAGTAAATTGTTTTGTAGCTTAATAGATTTTTAGTTTTAAGCGGCAACAACAACAAGCAACAAATGCAATGTGTGTGTGTGTTGAAATTGCAAAGCAAAAAAAAAAAAACAAAAACAAAAAAATGGAGATACAAACGAATGAAAAGCTTTGCTTGAACTAAATTCGCCATAAAAGGGAGCAAGGCACATGCTGCGGTATGTGTATATGTTTGTGTGTGTGTATGTGTGTGAAACTTAGCTGTTGCACAGCGTCATCTTCATCATCATCATGATCATCATCATTATGATCATTATTTAAGTGGACATTGTGCGCTGGCAAGTGAAGACCGCCTGCGCTGCACAGCGCTGATGATGATTTGCTGCTTTATTGGGTGTGTTCAATTACATACTTTAATAATAACGGTAATCGGACAGGCAGACAGGCAGGCAAGTTAACAAAAACTAAGCAGAAGAAGAAGAAGACGCAAAGACACATACGTTGGTTTGGCTTTGCAGCCCAGCTAGTTGAAGTAGTGGCAGCGCCATCGGCAGCTACTTGAACTTCAGCCTGCACATATACATACATGTATCTTATATCTTTGTATCTGCTACACTGCTAAGTAGACTCCTATCTTTGTTGTACATCGTTGTCTATTTTCATGCATTACAATTGTCTTTTCTTCAACGTTGTTCGTTTCGTTAATAATTTGTTAATTTTAAATGTTATGCAATTCGATTTTTGATGATTTTTTGCTTTTGTTTCCTTTTTTGTTTGATTTTTTTTTTTTTTTGCACGCTCATTTCGAATTGATTTTCAATTTGCGTTTGATGTTTGATTTACAATTCGTGTAACGTATTTTTTTCACTCTTTTGTTGTTGTTGTTGTTGTTCGATTTGAGTTCAGAGAAAGGGCGTTGCACCAATTGGCAGTTAGCCAATTTTATTTAACTTTGCTTTGACTTACGTAAGTGTGTTTAATCAAGGATCAAGTCGACAATAGAAAGTATTCAATTCGGTTTTTTGTGTAAATTTGTATGCTTACCTGAAAGAGAAGAGCAATAAAATTGTTGATTAGTTACAGTTTAAATAAGCTGATTGGTTTTTAATTTGATGCAATGAATAAAGAAAATAAAATGTTTACTCGACTTTAAAGTACTCTCAATAATCTACTAAGGTTTAAGGGAGTTGCCTCACTCATTGTACATTTGGAACATTGATTTACACTCTTTATGACCAAGAACTAGGGATGTAGGAAACAGAGCCTTGACGATACATCGATGTTTTACCGATGTATCGATGTTTGGAAAAAAATACCCAACATCGATGTATAATTTTCAACATCGATGTTAACATCGATGGTTTTTGTTCAACATCGATGTTTTTTATGAAATTTTCCCCATCAAATTTTCACATTCTGAAGAAGCGGGAAACGTGAAAGTACTTAGAATTATGTTTTAATTATTTCACATTAAATAGTTTGTAGTCGTCGGATAACTGGTGTTGATTTGCGGTGGTGTTGGGAGCGACATTGAAGTATAACAATGGACAAATTTCTAAAAGGTAAGTTTTGATGAGTGCAACGTGCTTATTCGTATCACAAACAAATCACATTTATTACGTTCGCACATTACATTATTTCGTTTACTAAATACTTTTTCTTTTATAGTTGTGACATATGAAAATGACGAGTCAAAAGGAAAGGAAGAGGAATCAAAAGAGAATATCGAGGAACCGCAAAACCAAATGGGTAAGCGACGTAGGGAAGTTTCATTTGTGTGGGATCAAAAAGTGTGCAGGCGGCCAAGAGGCAATATTTGCTGAAGGAAAATGCCGACGAGGATGTGAATCCTTTACATTTTTGGCAGGTAATGCCCCAATCTATTATTAGTAAATAAACATTAATTATTTGTTTCTTTTTAGTGTACTGAGGAACGAATTTTAAAAGAAGTGGTTAAAAAACATATGTGCATTCCAGCAACGTCTTGCGAACCAGAACGCATGTTCAGCAAGGCTGCACAACTCATCTCAGACTGCAGGTGTTCGCTGAAGCCTGCGGTAGTTGACAAAATTCTTTTCATTAACCTCTCATTTTAAATTTTTTCGATGTATCGACAATGTATCGATGTTTTCACTTCAAAACATCGGAAACTTCGATGTTTTCAAAGCTCTAGTAGGAAATGCAAAAAAATATCGATATATGTTGTAACGAATAATTTTGAAAATATCAACATTGCAATTGGTTATTTTTTTTTCAAAATATTGTTGTATCGATAAAATGGTATGATTTAAGAAAACCTTCTAATCAAGTCGACAAAAAAAATTCCAAAATTTAATTTATTACAAAAAAAATTTTTAAGGGTTTAAAAAAATAGCGTTTTTTGATACCTTTTCAATGTTTGGAATTTGATATTGCTACATCGATATATCGGTAAATTAAATATCACTCAAAAACATTGATATTCGATAAAAATAATATCGATATTTCGATACATCGATATTTTTTCGACATATTTATTCTGAATTTTCATACCCAAGGTAGCTTCAGTTCCTTGAGACCTTTTCTTTCTTCAGAAACCAAGTGGGCAGGTGAACCAGTTAATAAACTTGGTCTGCTTTGTGAATAGGAGAATCTAGCTCTGAGGGATGGATTTTAACTCGATCAGACGGACATGTCTAAGTCAGTTTTATTTACAAAGCTGATCAAGATTATAAATTCTTTGTTGGGTTTGTCACATCTTCTAATATACCATAATGTATCATCAGATCCAGAATATAATAAACCACAATTGATAGAAAAAAAGTGATTAGCATGAAAAAAAGCAAACTTGCAATAAATTGTTTAAAATTTGATCGTTTAAGAAAGTCACAAACGTCTATTTAACTGCAATTGCTGACAATTCAGTTTAATTCGAAAAAAAGTTATCTTTTTGACGCTTAATTTCGTTAATTACAAACATTATTTTTTTTTCGTCAGTTCGTTGCTTAAGTCTTTTGATTTGCCAAAATAAAAAAAAATACATTTGCAAATTCACCGCCTGCTTTGCTGTTCGATAACGTTAATAACAATTAATGGCGCGACTAAAACTGATTACAAGCCAAGCAAAGCATACATATACTCAAGCGTTTGTAGGAAGTTAAGAGCCAAAAACAAAAATTGAGTGAAGAAAAAAAGGTAAAAAAAAAAAATAGATAGATTAGCAATTTGCCACCGCAAGGCAGTGGGTTGGCCACGACTTGTCAGAGTCAATGCATGCGACGCAATAAGACAACAGACGCCAAGAGTCATTTAGGCACACTCATTGAGCCAGTCAAACAGTCACTCATTCACTCATTCAGTCAGTCAATGCATGTCGTACGTGCCTTATTGTTTTGTATGCCGCCTTTTCATGTACATTTGAACGCCTCTTTTCGCGCCTTTGACTTTAACAGCGGTGTAACAAAAAAACCAAAAAAAAAGTCAAACAGAAAAGCGTATAAAACCACACTTTTGCATTAGAACACGCCAAGTTGTTTGGCTAACTAACTTTGGCTAACTAATTGTAAATGGTTGTACTCGTTCGTTCACTCGTTCGTTCTTTATGAACAACAATTTCGCACTTCAGCGAGTTTTTTTTTTTACTTTACGCTTTGGAAGCAGAAACAGGAAGAGCTCAGATTGCAATGCAAGCGATGCGATGCGATGCGCTCACGTCTTTTGTGTGTAATGTGTGAAAATCGTAACAGATCAAATGCTCTGCCAAAAGACACTAAGAAACGAAAGGAAATTATATCTGCATGCATATATTTGTTGATACGTGCGGCAAAGTTCACTTTGGCAAACGCTCACCAAACATAACATAAGACAACACAACACAACACAACATGAGCGCTGAGCCAGCGGCTTGGGGCGTGCACTTGTGCGCGCTCGACAGGCGACTATCAAACGAGATACTCACACTTGCCACAGTTGTTTTTGTTGTTGCTGCTGTTGTTGCTATTGTTGATGCTGGTATGTTTAGTCAATGGCTTAGAAAATGGCTTTTCTCTAACAATGTGGCGTGAAAAAAAGTAAAGAAAATAAAAGCAGAGAAGGAAATAAGATTGAAAAGAAAAAAAAAAAAAAACATTGCCGAAAATTTATTTGCAACGCGTATGTGGCACGTTTCGACATGTTGTGCTTCATACTTATTTTGCAACAACGCTTCACATAAAATGTGCCATTTTATGCTTCACTTCAATCATTGCTGTCGTTCATATCTGTTCATGTGTGTGTGCTTGAAAATTATTATCATTAACTCATATTGAGTGCATAAAGTGGTTAGTTTGGCAAGGAGGTGAAGCGAAAGCGTCTTGACGAAAGATCTGATGAATGGTTTGACGAAATTCAGAAAAGCATGTAGAAGTACATAGAAGTCAATAAATCGAAGTGAATTCATTTTTATACTCTTCACGTATGTGAAAAGTATTATAACTTTGTCACGGAATTTGTAACACATCGAAATATTCATTTCAGACTATATAAAGTATATACATATATTCTTGATCAGGACGTCAAGACGAGTTGATTGAGCGAAGTCCGTCTGTCTGTCTGTCAAACTAGTCCCTCAGATTTGAAGCCATCGAGCTGAAATTTTGCACAGAGTCTTGGAATTTATTACGATGAATCATTCGTCGAAACCAGCATGATCGTATCATTGGAACTGGTAGCTCCCATAGGAAAAGAAGAGGAAAAAGACTTAAATCGTTGTATGGAAAACTAGATAGAGGGCTGAAATTTCAAACATAGTAGTTTTACGTAGGCCGACTAAATGCCTGAAAGTTTCATTTAGATCGGACGACTGGACCTGCCATACAAAATTAAGAAGAGGAAGAGAAGCAAGTTTCACGTTGTTGTATGGAAAACTTTTTTGTTTCACTTATGTTCTTAGAGAGGCATGAAAACTATTTTGACTAAAAAATGGGCATGACTACGCCCACTTATAGCCAAAATCAATAATTTGCATATATCCGGTACCCATTGAGCAAAAACAATGAAAATTTGTTTATAAGCTATTAAGATAAAGAGAAATAAGATTCAATCAAAAAAAGTGGGCGTTTACAAAAAAAGGGCGTGAAGAGTATAAAAGCTTCAGCCTTGTTGAAGATAGCGTCCTTACTGGTTTTACGATAAGTCTTAAGAGTGCTTAAATTATGAATTTGTTTAAAAAAAAGTTGGAATATTTTCTTTAATTATGCCTACAAGTTTGTCGCTTAAGTCTTTTGATTAGAGTCTTCAGATCAAATATCAATTCATGATTTACTTAATTAAAATCTCTACTCATGTTTAATTAAAAGTTACTAATCATGCAAGTTTGTTGCTTAAGTCTTTTGTTTGTACTGAGCAATAACCTTTGAAACTTAAACTTCCTAACCTCACTCAATGGCAATTAAAATTGTTTATGCCATTTAACAAAACCGACTTTGAAACTCATTAAAAATTGTAAATTGTAATAAATACGCGTCGTCCTCAACATTTAACAATTTAATTGACACTTTTACGCTTTCGCAATTTAATTTCCTACGACATTTGAGGCTCACTCAATGAACTCACTCGTTACCTCACCTAACACGCTTCACTCACTTTTCGCACTTCGCCTCAGAGGCATAATGTGATTATACAATAAACGCTTAATCATACACAAAAAATAAATTATAATTAAAAAAGAAAAAAAAGCATTTAACATATTTGTCATATACAATAAATAAACGCAAAACTGAAAATTGTCTGAGCGATCGAACGCCCGCGCCGCCGCCGCGCACCTGTCGACCATCTTGATGCGAGCTTCTTCGGCCGTTGTTGTTGTTGTTGGCTTGTTTAATTACAGCAAAGCCGACGTGATGTGTCATTAAAAGTGAGAGTGAAAAACTCCATTAAAGTCTCAATTAAAATGTAGCAAGTTAAAGAAGAAGAAGCTTTAACATCAACATCAAATGAAAATAAAAAAAAAAACCTCAGTGAAGTTGTTGCTGCTGTTGTTGTCGTTGTGGTTGAAATTGAAGTCGGAAACGTCTTTGCGTATTGCGTAAACGCTTTAAATGCTCTTTTTGTTTTGTGTCTACATTTTTTTACTTTTTTTCGAATGTGAAACAACATAAAAATGCGCTTATAATAAAAAGCACTTAGTCGCATCGTCGTCTAAGCTCATTATGTGTCACGAGTCGTGCAAAATTGTATTAAGAGCATAAAAAATACAGAAAATCATTTGTAATGTTTGCTTGAGCGGGCGCAAAAATACTTGTAATACAAAACGAATGCTTTGAAATTGCAATGACATTTTTGTATCTCTTTTATTGTTGCTATTGGTGCGGTGGTTTATTTTTTTTTTATCTCTAGTTTTATTTGCCATTAAATAAAACGCTTGGGTCATGCAATTTTACGCTTTGAGGTATAATTTGTCTACTTTGGCCAAAATTGATGAAATTTTTGCCAACATTTTTAAAATTTGTTTGTCGGCAAATACAAAGTAATTTACAATAACGATTGCAGGTGCTGATTGTAAGTGATGGGCGTGCGTGAGTTTTTATTTATTGGCTTGCGCGTGACGTGCTCAAAATTGTGTTGAAATTACGCAAGACTTGAAGGCTGTGAAACGCCTTCAGCTCTTCAAATCTTATTACGTCTTGGTCTTAATATAAAAGATACATTTGAAGGGACACCATTTTTGTTCTGAAACCTAATTTAAATTTCTGTTTTTATGCAAATGCTCGCGAACACTTTCGCATGTGATTATTAAGTGAGAGTGAAGCTTTATTAACATTTCTTGTATCTAAGAATCAACTTCAGCTCATTTTCTATGCAAACTTTAACTAAAATTTGTACACAAAAAGCCAAAATCGGCAAATGTCAAAAAGTTTGTTGTAACTTTTGCTTTCAGCCATCGCTAAGAAATGCGATTGTTTCTTACAACTTCATTTTGCATTTATTTTTAGAACTCACAACTACATAAAAAGTGTTGTCAACGCATAGCAAGATGATCAGGTTGACAAAGATCTGTCAAAAAATTGCGTCACTACAACAAAAAGTTGTCCTTCACGTTGTTTTACATAAAAAAAAACTATTGAAAAAAAATGAATAAAAAATTATGTAAAACACATAAAAAGACAAAAGTTTATTATCGTTTTGTCTTGTTTGTATTTGTTATTTACACTAAACAACAGCAAAAACACACAAGAAACAAACAAAAAAGTTATAAACAACAAAAGCTTTTCATATGCAAAAAGCCAATATTCTACAAAGCAGACAAGAGTCTGAAAGACTGAACGAGACTGCTTTGGAGGCCGAAATGATTAGCGCCTTTTGGGCATGTGAGGCTAAGTCTGAGACTTAGTCAGGTGTATGGTAACTTCCTCAATAGCGAGGTAATGATGAACACGTCAAAGACGACAACTTGTTGAAGACGACAAGACGACGACGACTGTTTGTCTGCGAGAAGACAAGGAGTGACAGAGAGGCGTCAACCCGCAAGTATCGTTGACTGCCGCCATCACCGTTAATTGCGTGTCAAATGTTGATAATAAATCTTTAACTATTTTGCCATCATTGACAGTTGACGTAGTTGTTGTTGCTGCTGTTGTTGTTGCTGATGTGTTGCCTAAATAAATTGAAATGAACATTACGTACGTATGTAACTACATGTACAGAAATGCAAATTAGTCACAGTTGAAGTTGAGTTGAAGCATGTTTGGCAGCTTATTTTTGGCGCCGTTCGTTTGGTGACGTTGAGGACACTGATTGTATCTAATGGCCCGCAAAATGTATTATGCAAATAATTCAAGTTCTTGTTCTATTAATAGTCGTAAAATAGCTTATAAAAAAATCAAGTCGGTTCTGAGATACTTGTTGTTTCCTCAAGTGGTTGAGTTATGCAAAATTAAGTTTTAACGCCTCAAATTAACTAATTTCCACCACTAATGTGAGTGATCTTATGAAAGGTGATTTTTCGCAATTATTATAAATGGAATCTTGACTTACTGTATTGGACACATTCAGGTTGCTTCGTTTTCTGCTATCAAATTGTCGAATTGTCTCACTCACAGTATCAACTTTTAAGATTTCCCTGCCAAAGTGTCTCTTCTATCAATTCCACTTCATTGTATTCGAAACTTTGCTCAATAATAAAGAAATTTCCATTTGTTCATTTAATGAAATGTACGCAAAAATATCAAACTCAAATCAAAATGTAACACAAATTATGATTTATTTTATTGACAGCAATTTTAACAACGAACAAAAAGGTGGAAAAACGCGCTCATAATTTTTCATTTCATGCCTTTTACTTTGCACACATAAATCGCTATAATTTCTCATACAATTTTTCACACTCGACTCGACTCAACTCGAATCGACTCAAAGCGAAGCGATAATCAAATATTTGACCTCAACGTGTAAATAAATTTCATTGAGTTACAGCAACAAGAACAACAACAACCGTAACTACAAGTAACTACACTGACTTGAAGTTAGAAATGAAAAAAGAAGTAGAAATGCTTATATGATTTTTTTTTTTTTTTTTCTTGTTTTTTTTTTTTTTTTTTTGATTCATAACTTGAAGTACACAAACGTTTGGCAACATAGAATCAAAGCAATAACAGAAGCGTGAAAGCTGTGAGAGTTTAGAAAGAAAGCAGGCAAGGTAGGCAGGCGGGCAGACGGACAGACAGAAGGACAGACGGACATACAGATAGGCAAAGCAAAGCAAAAAAGCAAGTTGCATGTTAAACACAATTCAACGTCTATAATTACAATTGCAACAACTACGGCAACAACAGCAGCAACAGCAACAGCATCACTGACAACCTAGCAATAACAACCACAACAACAACAAATAGAAGAAGGCAAGTGTGGCAGCATTTGGCGTTTGTGGCAAGCATTTGTGTCTAATGCAGAAGGCAGATAGACAGACGGACGGACGGACAACAGAAGCATCAAAGTGCGATTCTGACTGACACTCGCGTTTGTAGGTATGTATCTCCATATGTGCGTGTGTGTGTGTATGTGTGTGTTTGTTGCGCTTCCGCAGCAAAGCTTAAAACTTTAAGTTGCTCCATTCAAATCTTTCTGCATATATCGCACGTCTCTTTGTCTCTTACACCCTCATCACTCCTCCACTTGTGCATCATGTTGCCAATGAATGCCAAAAAAACAAAAACAAAAAAACAACAACAATAACAACAAAAAAGAAGAACATTGCGCGCATAGAAGTCATCATTGTAGTTGAATAGTCGAGAAATTCCAAACACACATTCTAATTCTAGCTGATTTTTGTTGTTATTGTTGTTGGTCTGCCATGGCACACACACACACTCACATGCATGCAATGCTTAAACTTCATTGACTCGATTTTTGCGCTTCTTTTGTTGCACTTTTTTACACTTGGTTGCATTGCATTGTTGTTGTTGTTTTTGGTGAATGTGTGCGCTGGCTTGTTGCTTTCCTGGCAGCCAGCCTGCTTGCCACATTGCCATGTGAATTTAGTGGCAAGCAACTTTGTCGAACGTTATTCTTAACTGTTTTAGGTTGCTTGCTGCTGCCGCTGCTTCTTCTTCTTCTTGTGCTGCTGCTGCTGGGACGTCTGCGCGCTGGCACATTATAAACGCATAGATTGAGATTGTTTTTTTCTCCGTTTTTTTGTAAACGATTTCTTTCTTCTGCTTTCGTCGCTAAACATTTGATTTTTTGTTTAGTGTAATTTTTTGTTGTTTTTTTTTGGATTGCAATTTTTTTGCGCATTACGATTTATAAAGCGAAATATTTAAGTCGTCGTCGACGTCGGCACATTCACTTCTTGCTTTCGTTGTCGATTTGTGCGTTTTTTTTTTCATTTCGAGCGCATGTGCTGAAAGTTCACAAGTTACGAGCTTAACGCTGCCATATCTGCATGCAAACACTCACACACACTCACACACACAGGCAGAGACAGACACATGCAGCATAAGAGCTAAACAGCAAAGTTTTCTGTTATTACAACATTCTTGAATTTCGTTTCGTTTCGCTTTATTTTGCTTTGCTTTGCTTTGGTTTTTTCCGCATTTCTTTTTTTATGTTTTTTTGGATTTTTTTTTGCATGTTTAATGAAAAATTTTTATCGTTCAAAGCAAGTCCAAGTTGCTGTTAATATGCAATTAATAGTCTGCTTGAAAAGCGACTCGCAGTCCATGAGCGTAAATCGGCGCTGATTGAAAATTTGTGTTGCGATAAAAACAAAAACAAAATCGAATGTGAGTAAAAAAAAAAAGAAATAAGAAGGCACAAACGCAACTTGCTTTAGCACACACAGACACACACACGCACACACAGAGAGATATATGCATGCGTGTTTGTGTGGGAAAAACATTAGAATTTCGACTGTTGCCGTCGGTTGAGTTATGTAACATGTTATTTCCGCGTAATAATTTTATTTCTTGTTTTATTTATTCTCTGATTTTCTCAACTCAACTCAACTTTACTTTACATTTGCTTAAAGTTAATGAGTTTGGGAGTACGATTGAAGCGCGATAACTCATGCAGTTAGACAGGGATAAGCCAAGCACATTGTTGTTGTTATTGTTGTGGCTTTAAATAACTTCTGGAGCGCTTTTAGAAGACGTCAAACTTTCAAATTCTCAAGCAAATCCCTTCACCTCAGGAATTCAAACATTCAAATTCGTTCAGACAGCAATTTTTTATTGCCAAATTGCCACGCCTTCACACATGCGCCGAACGACGGCCACCCACATGACCACAGGCATGCATATGTGCAGAAAATGAAGCTTGTCCAGCTTAGGCGTTGTTAAGCGCCTAAAAGCATTTATCGGCAATGGAAAATCTCAATATAAGAATCTGCCAAGGCACCAAAAATGTACTAATTGATTATCTTGCTAATTGATAAGCACGACGCCTTTGTTTTCATTTTTGTTGTTGTTGTTGGCTTGTTGTTTTTGTCTTCTTTGACTTTTACAAGTAAGTGAAGTATTGAAAGAAAAGTGTATTGAAAGCGCGCCCATTGCCATGTCAGTGGCAGTGGTTAGCAACAACAACAACAACAAGTAAGCAATTTTCAACAAATAAATCGTTATAGCAATAACACCAACAACAACAATAACAACAATATGCAACGACCTAAATTGAAAAATTAATTAAAGAACACGCCCCACCAAATAAAACAACAACAACAACAACAAAAAGCTTCGTTGTGAAAAAAGACACAACACACCCATTTACCTATGGCAACAACATAGCAGCAGCAGCCGAAGCAGAGGCATTGAAAAGCAACAACAACAGCAATAACAACAGCAACAGTAAATGACCGCAAAAGTTGTTGTGAAGAAAAACAAACACAAGTCGAAGCATATACGAGAATAACGCGCATACGCCACCTACAACTTCTGCTCAAGGCGCACAGAACAACAATAAGTTGAACAAATAATAATAATAATAATAATTTTCAGCGAGCAAACAAACAAAGAAAGCATACTAAAATAAGGAGAAGAAGAAGAAAAATTAAATAAAAATATTATTATAAAAAACGAACAAAAAAAAAATAAATAAAAAACAAATGAAAACCAATCAAGACGCGCCAAAAGCCCAAAGCAAATGTGCTCAATATGGCTAGCAAGCACAACAACAACAACAAAAACAATGCCTGCACTTAGCACAACAACAACAACAACAGAAAATAGAATGAAATAATAAAACTTTAACCAAACCCATTTTAACCGTTAAACACATTTGACTAAATCTGAGCTGAGGCCTAAAACAGGAAACATCGAATGAATGCTTACAAAGATAGCATCGCATGCATGCACAGACAGATTGACAGACAGACGGACAGACTGACTGACTGACAGACTGGCTAACTGACTAAGTGTATGAGAGACTGAGTGAGTGAAAGAGACAGAGCGATCGCACAATTTGTGTTAAAACTGCCAAAAAAAAGCACAATTTTTTTTTTGTTTTAATAGATAAAAGTGCAGAAAAGCCAAGTGCAGAAACTTTGTTACAAGTATGCGGCACTTGTTGGTGTTGTATTTGTTGTTGTTGTAGCTGTTATTATTATTGAGCGGAGGTAGCAGCAGCAGCAGTAACAACAACAAAATCACGTATAAAACAGTTAAGACAGCAGCAGTACAACAACAATAACAATAACAAAAGCAACACAAGACCTTAAACTTGGCCTATACTACGTATAAGTGTTTGTGTGTGTCTGTGTGTGTGTGTGTGTGTGTGTGAGCATTTTACAGAACCTGCAAAGACAACAAACATAATCAAACACAAGCTCACAATTCAATTTTATTTTATTTCATTTACTTGTTGTTGTTGTTACTGCTGCTGCTTTGATCGCGGTGCTGTGCAGTGCAGTACAGCGGAAGCGCATCAAGTCAACGTCATTGTTGTTGTTGTTATTGTCGTCGACTGGAGCGCGTGTTTGGTTTGTGTGTGGGCCGCATGAGCATTTTGTCTTTATTTTCCACTGCTGCTGCTTCTTCTTCTTACTTATTTCTAGACATTTTTTTTATTTTTAATTTTTTGCCTTTAGCAGGAGTCATGAATGAGTCGATTGCTTAGCGCTGTCTTTCAATTGCAGCGTGCAACACATGAGCAAAAGGCATGGCAACCAAAAAAAGAAAAAATTACGTTTGTTGTTTTTGTGAATTTGGCTTAAAAATGTTGTGAGAACAAATGTTGGTTTTTTATTTATATTTTTTTGCTATTTTTTTTTTTTTTGCAGTACGCGTTAAATTGCGTTCGTAACTGTTAAGCGGCAAGTTCGTGGCTTAAGTCTTTTGTTTTTATTTTCTCATTTTATTTATCCTGTTGGGCGCAGCGGTTTATTGATTGTATTTTTTTTTTTGTTTTTTTTTTCTTTTTTTTCTAACAGTTTAAAGCATTTTTTTCTTAGTATATTACTCATGTGTTCTTCTCGCTAACTGTTCTGCTCAGCGGGTGCAGCATTAACAACAACAATAACGACAACAACTTGAAATTGAAATGCCGTTTATGTTTTGCCAGCTTCCGTGATTATTTTTAAATTTCCAGTCGAAAGGAAATGCTAAATTAAACTTGTGTCTTGTTGTTTAATGTTGTTGTTTGATTTGTGGCTTTTAGTTTATATTTGTATTTAAAAAAAAAACAACAAATAATTGCATAACTAAAAACAAAATACAATTTACTGCTGTTAATGTTAGTCTTCAATTTTAAATTAAAGACAACATTAAAAAGTCATGTGTGATGTCATTTGTATGTGATGAAACATGTTATTGAGAATGGTTCTTCTTTCAAATCAAATTATGTCCTTTCAACACAACATGCTATTTATGTAATGCTGTTGAAAACATTATTAACAATTTGAAGTTTCTTAACACTTTGAAAAGTTAACTTCACAAGCGTTGAAGCCAACAATAATTTCATGCTTCAAAAATATTTGTTGCGGATATGCCGAAGCGCAGACAGATAAAGAAAGCCTTACAGCATTATTTGTAATTAAAATTTCTTTTCCATTGTCATATTCATTAATTATACGCTCACCATTAACGAACATATTCTTTCAAGTGGCACTCATTGTCAATCACTTGACTTGACAAAGAGATTTGTTGAAATAACTACAGCACACACACACATACACACACGTGCACACAATCATTATTATGTCAAATAATTAACTTTTTATGCGTTAATTTTTCATTACTTAAATCGGAAAACAAAAAGAAGACAAAAAAGAAACAAAAACGAAGTAATTTCAAAGCGAAAGTAAAAGTTTCAACAAATGTTGCCACCTTTGATTATTAAAATATTGAAATAAATTTTTAATAATAACTTTTTTTCTGTTTACTCTTCATGCTTTGCAGCTCAAAGGCGCAACGAATGATTTCAACTCAGACAAATGAATAAATAAATAAATGAGTCGAGTGCAAGCACGAAGTCATTCAATTAGTTTGTTCAATCATGTAATCATCATGTCTGATGCTTGAACATGTCTAATTAAAGTTGTAATGTTGTTGTTGTTTTTGTTATTTTTTCTTCGGTTTACAATATGCAAATCACATAAAGTAATGAATGAATGCTTACAAAAAACAAAAATAAATTAAAATTCTTAAATGATTTTTCTTTCATTTGTTTTTCTTGCTTTGTTGCAATTTTCATTAATTTTGTACTTTTTTGCAACTTTTTCTTTTCCTTCGCTTTCATTGAGTTGCATGGCCAAACACATAAAAATAGTTTTCTTGATTTTTGCAAATGTAATTTTTACTAATTGGCAAATCAATGACTCTTTGATTGGTAAGCGTTCAAGGGGGGGTGTGTGTTTGCGGTCAGTGCGGGTGCTGTGCATAAGAAATCAACTTTTATGTCTGTCATAAATTTTTGTTTTACGATTTTATTTTTTTTTTTTTAACATATTTTTATGTCTTGTGAATATTTTATGTCTGTGTGAATTTTGCACCACTTGACTTCTTTGTACACTTTCTTTTATAAGATAAGTTATAATCAAAGCCGCGCCATTTCACATCCGAGCAACACTCAAGTAACCAAAAAAAAAAGTGAAGTTATGAAAATGTTTAAAAATAAACCAAAAAAAAAAAAAGAAGTTGTAATAAAAAAAACGCATACTTCAAGCAATGCTGATCAAACACTTTCATTTACTTTTGCTCTTCTTTGTTGCTCTTGTTGTTGTTGCTGTTGTTGTTGACAGACAAGTGGCACTCGTCCAGCACAGCGTTGAGTTGAGTTTGAGTGCACAAAAAAGAGTTCAGCGCACATATGAATAACATAACTTGTACGTATGTATGTAAGTATGAATGAATGCTATGCTAACAGCTTGACTGACTGACTGAGTGACTGACTGGTCGGTCGGCATGGCATCGCATGGCTTGCCTTGTTGACCACACAAAAAAACACAAGCACAACAATAATAAAATAGACATGCAAACAGCGTCGGCGTTGTTTGGCGCTTTCTTGTTATTGTTATTGTTGTTGCTGTTGATCATCAACGTCATCGCTCAAGATCATTATGAGCGTCGTCAAAATGAAAATAAGACTCTTTGCTTAAGCAATTTCTTCTGACGTACATAGACGTCTTGAGGGGAAGAGGTGAAGAGGGGGAGGACTATGAAATATGCATAGTTACTTGACTTTAGGCCACAAAACAAAATTTCACTTTCGAAAAAGAAATATGTTTTTTTTTTCGCTGATTGGCCAAGCTGTCTGTCTGCCTCTCAGTCTGTCTGTCTGCTTGCATGCCACACGAGTAAAGATGATGATGAACATGCTGATTATGATGATGCTGATGATGTTGATGATAGTAAAATTTCGTGAAAAAGCGCCAAAACATTTCAAGTTGGCAGTTATTGACAGACGATGGATGAACGTCGTCATCCTCATCATCATCATAATTATCATTATCATGATCATCATCTTTGGTTCGTTTGCTCGTTGCTCGTTTGTTTGATTGGCGCTGTTGCTTTTGGTTATTTGTTGCATGTTGCTTTGTTGCATTGTTGCACATGCAACTTCACTTTAACGCGTAATGAGCGTGTTTTCTTTCTCTATCACTCCCACTCTGCCTCTCACTCTCTTTATAAAGATTGAGTTGTGATAATCTAAATGTTTTATTTTCTGAAGTCTTTCTTTCTTTCTTTCATTGTTTGTCTGTCTGTCTGTTCGTCTGTTTGTCTACAGGAAATATAAAATTTGTTGTTGTTGCATTTTTCTGCTTATGTAAATGATTTTCGATATGAGTTGAGTTGGCGGCACTGCCAAAGAAATTGCAAAACATTTATTTATATACAACATAAATAAAACTTTTGTTGATTGTTCGTTGCTTGTTTTAATGTTTGCTTGATTGCTTTTGACAAGTTTATTTGCACAAGTTGTGTTATTTATGTATATATGTGCCAGTGGCGTAACTATACCATCTGGGGTCCGTGGCAAATTCTTTTCATGGGGCCCTATCAGTAAAAATCGTCACATTGTACTCAGTTTGATTTTAATAAACTTCGAAATTTGCAGCGTACTCAATTACACGTTGTATATGTCCCACTAATGGCCATAGACCTTCTCTCTTAGGCAAGAGGGAATGGTCTGTAGTCCCCACGCTAGCCCAATGCGTATTGGAAACTTCACATTCATCCATAAAACATAATATCTCAATGCATTCATGATCTATTCGTTCGCTTTGAAGAAACCTGCGTACATTTACATTGAAATAATAATAACAATTTAATTTCAATAAGATTTTTATTAAAATACATATTATTAAATATTATTAAGAAAGATATTTATTAAGAAAAATCTTTTTTTCGAGCTTTCTGTTCCGCAAAAGTGTCTATAACATCAGACAGAACAGCCAAGTTACATAACCTGTCTTGTCTCATAGAGTTTCTTAATTACGTTTTTATCAATTTTAGTTTTGAAAATGATCGTTCAGCACTCACTGTAGTCACAGGAATTGTAAGAAATAACATTAATGCAGAGCATACTTCAGGAAAGCTGCAGGACACAAAATGATTTTTTATTATTAATAAATCAGCAAGGTCTCTAATATACGAAGATTTTTCTATTTCGTCTCTGAAAGTGGATCGAAAACTGAGAATTTCTCTGGCAAATGATGATGATGTCTTTTTTATATATCTCAACAAATTCTAGAGCTTTTTTCAATAGATCAGTGTCATTCAAACCTTTTAAGGTGGAAGGCTGCAAAACACTGAAATTTGAAACAATTTCAATCATTAGAAGGAAACGCGATTTCAGTTGATTTATAATGATGTCCAATACTCGATAAAATATGTTCACTTTGAACGAACTTTCCAGATCTTGGAGACGCTCATCTTCGCAATGCTCATCACAATGGCGTTTTACCTTCCTCTGATGAGTAATTCAGGGGTGATGGACCATTTTTCTGCTACACTATTTGCTCCCATTTTTAAGTTTTCAAATTCATTTCGATACCTTCTAGACAAATTTTCATTGCTCGTCACGGGTAACGTGAACATCTCTAAAAATGAATCAACACCTTGAATTTTAAGCAGAACTTATAAAAATATACTTTTCAAATAAAATAAAATACTCAGGTACAATGTAAAAAAATAATTTTGAGCTCGCGGCCTCTTTGGCCGGGGCCCTCTTGGGTCGGGGCCCGTGGCATTTTGCCAGCCCTGCCACCCTATTGTTACGCCACTGATATGTGCTGTCAGTTGATGGGAAAAATTCCGAAAGCAAGAAAATTTCTGCACATTTTCCAAAAAAAAGGAAAAAAGGTGCTTGTGTTTTTTTTGAAAATAAGCTTGTGGAAATGTGTTTAAATATTTAAAAAAAAATTATAAGAGCCTTTTAAAGTGTTTACAACAATAATTAGTCATATTCTCACACTTATCTTCTTATTAACGTACTAAGTAGTATTGAGAGCATTTATGCTTGACTAACGTATGTGCTTTAAGACACTGCGCAACATTGGAGTATTTAATATATACAGTAGACGCTCGGAAATTAGAGCCACTTTGTTTTTTCTAAAATTCTAATTTCTGGACGTTTTTATTCGAATATAAACAAAAAATTCGAATTTCTAGAATTTCTAGAATTAGAATTCTAATTCTAAAAATTCTAATTTCTGGACGTTTTTTTTTAGTGCGTTTCATGTATTACAAACTTTGATTCTAATTTCTGGAAGATTCTAATTTCCGATAGTTCTAACTTGTGAGCACCTACTGTATATATTTTTAAAAATACTGAACTTTTTGCGATCTATTTTTTTCATGTCTTTTGGTTTTTTATGTCGCAGTTGCTTACTTCAACAACAGCTGCGCCCAAATAGGCAAGCAACTCCAATACACATTAAAATGTAACCCAATAGTCTAGTTTCTCAAGCCAACAAATAAGTAAAGTAAAGTAAAGAAAATGCTGACAGTTTGGAAAACACTTTTCGACGCGGAGCCCTAAATTTCACGCTAAATGTCTTAAGTTAGACAAATAGAAAAGGGAAATGCACAAACAACGAACAAACGTTGAAAAATCAGAACTTTTGCTTTCACCCAAGCAAAGCAAAGCAAAGTAAAGCAGATGCGCCAAAGACGACCGCAAATAAGAGGCATTTTGCATACAAAATGAGACTGAAGACGGCAGTGACGGTTTGTCAGCGCTGAAATTTCGCTTAGGCCAAAACTCTTGCCAACTGACAGCAGCGGCAGCGACAGCGACAGCAGCAGAACAACAATAAAATAGTAAAATTCTGGCTCACAAATTTAACACGCAGCTCATTTTTCGCTGACGGCGCCAGTCTGACTCACAACACGGCATCTCCATTGCCGTTGCCTTCGCCGCCTGCAACAAAGCCGACTATTTTTGTTGTTGTTTTTTTTTGTTTTTCTTCGTAGATTCTGTTTTCTTCTATTTTTGTCTATGCATAATTTGCTTAACTTGGCTTTGAAAAAGTAACAACGAACATGAAATGAGAAAAAAAAATAATAAAAAAAAAAAAAAAAACAGGAGAAGAAGAAGCAACAGAACGACGTCGTATTTTGTGCAGCGTCAGATAATTTGCATGCCACACAAAAGTTTTACTCATTGTTGTTGTTGTTGCAGTGCATTTGCCTCTACCGGCAGTCAATGTTTGTTGTTGTCGTTGCAACAATTTGTTATTTGCCTTTTTTGTGTTGTTGCTGTTGTTGTTGTCGTTGTTGCCGCTGTGGTGGGTGATTTCAATTGCCTTTTTTTGTTGTTGTTGTTGCTGTTGTTGGCACTTTTGTCTAATTTGTGGCCCAGCGACGTCGACGACAACGACAACGTTGTCAGTGCATTTTTATTATAGGCCTTTTCAAGCAAAATATTTTCTTGCCCGCCCCCTCTTTTCTGCTTTTTTGCTTTGCTTTTCTTTTTTTGTGGCCCAGTGACCAAATGAACCACATTCAACAATGGCAGCAGCAACAGCAGCAGCAAGCAAGAGTGTGAAGGTGCGAAAGAGAAGAAGATAAAATTGGCATTAAAATATGTACAACAAGTGTTGAAAAAAGCACGCCACTTTGCACATTATTATTTTACTACTTTGCTATTCTGAGCATGAGATAAGCACAAAAGTCTTTGCTGTAAAAAAGAAGAAGATGCAAATTTGCTTAACAAATTGTTGAGCGTTGTACATTTGTAATTTGCCGTTGTTTGTTGTTGTTGTTGTTGTTATTGTTATTGCTGCTGCTGATTTATGTTAAATTTATTTTATGTATTTTATTTGCGCTTAGAAATTTGTAGAAATGTTTGCGCATGCGAAGATTTTGCAAAATAATTTCTTACATAGAAAGTTTTTTTTTTCAGTTTTTTTAAAATTTTTTTTTTTTACACCAAATGAAAGTTAATTTATTGCTTAAGCGTCGTTGTCTTCTAACATGGCATTTTTGTTATTTTTAGAAAATTGTTCAAAAACCTTAAAATGTCGAAATCAAGTCAATGTCAAACTAAAAAACAAAAGACTTAAGCAACGAACTTGCAAAAAAATTTTAACAAATTGCACAAAAAAATTGTTTATAGTCAAATCAAATAAAGTGTGTCTGTGTGCCAACAATTTAATTAAGCTAAACTAATAAAAGACAACAACAACAACAAATAAATCTGTAAGCCAACAAAAGCCAAAGGGCAACAAGTTGACTTGTTTGACCAACATTTTTCACGCGCTAATCAAATTTTATTCAAGCATATAACTGAAAAAGATTTTTGCACTGCAAACTTCGTATATGTTTGAAGAAAAAACAGCAAAACAAAATATGGAGTTTCTGTTGTTGTTTGTGTTGTTTGATTAGTTTAGTATTTGCGCTGCTGGTCGAATGTGAAGGTCTTCCTTTGCTTGCATGCCTGTTTTAATAAACTTTGCTAAAACCAAAAACAATAAATAAACGAAAATTTTGAGTAAAATTAATTTCAAAATTTATGGCTTGTTTAATAAAAAGTCTTATTTTTGAGACGACGTGTGAGCGTTGTGTGTGTTTCATTTATTAAAACGTGCTTGACTTCAAACAAGTTTAATCCGATTTAGATGACTGAACATGCCAAATTGATGCATGACAAGTATGTAAATTAGTTCTTGTTTTTGTTTTTTGTTTTAATTTTAAAGATACTTCATTTTAAAACGCGCAAAGTTCAAACTGAGCTTTGAGGTGGCCTGCCAGCCTGAAGCCTTTGCGTGAGACTTCACTTTTTATTCCAAAATGTTTTTTTTTTTCTTATTTTTTGCTCAACCTGAACTAATTGCTTTCATCAACGCATCATTTCACTTGTGTTAAGAGCTTTTTTTTTCTTAACGCCAACAAAAATTTTAATTAAAATATATAATTTTTTTTGTGGTAAAAGCTAAAAAAAAATATGAAATATAATAATATATTTTTTTCCCCTTTTTCAGTTAACTTTTCTTTTACTGCGTAGAACCAAAAAACCCAACAACAATAACAACGAGTGAGTGAAAAAACGCGCCCAAGTAAAAGTGAAATGATGCGAACTGAAAAGTGAAGGTAAGTGAAAACATTTTGAGGTTGGTCAGTCAAGTTAAGAGTGTTTTTTCCCTCATATTTTCTTCTCGTTTGCTTGTATCTCTTATTTGCTTTGCGCACACATTTCATTTGTCGTATAAGTAGTAAAAGCAGCGAAGTGAACTTTTTTGCTTCTAACAAAGACACACAATTCTTTTGTTTTGAAGCGTTTGGTAATTATTTGAATTAAGTGCGCAATTCTGACAATTAAATGAAACGTTTTTCGTTTCGTTTTTTGAAAATTGCACAGAAGAAGTTAAAATTTGTGCCAATTACTTTTTTATAATGATTTTTATCGCGCAGATTAGAGAACATTTATGTGTAATTATTTTGATGATGTTTGAAAAAGCTGACCGCATTCTTGTTTGACTTGAATTGAGTTGAGTTAATTGCTCGCATTTGGCAAGGAAGTGAAATTAAGAAATTTAAAATAAAATATTAATGTTTGATTTGTTTATGAATTAGTGATCTCTCACTATTTCCTTACTTAACAAAAACTCACCCATAAATTTTATTATTTTATATAGTGCTCATTAGTCTTATTTAATACATACCTGAAAAAAAAGAAAAACATTATTTAAAATAAATTGTATTTTTCAAATTTTATATAAATTAAAAAAAAAAACCAAATAAGTCTTGAAATAATAATATAATAATAAAAAATTATTTTTTTAATTTATTTACAATTAAAAAAAAAAAATAAAAATTATATTTTTAAGATTTTATATAAATTAAAAAAAAAAAAAACAAATCTTGAAATAATAATATAATAATGAAAAATGTATTGATTGTTTTAAAGCAAAAATTTGTAAATCCCCGCAATGCGTATATCGCTGCTCAACGCTTTGACGCGCATGTCCCTGCACCTGTCACAGCAAGGTGAACATAATTTAAGACATTAGAGAGACTTAGCTCAAAAGTAATGCCATCGTCATTAGCGTCAAGACAAACAAGCAAAGAAACAAGCAAACAAACATCAATAAATGCTAAAATGATTAAAACGAAAAAAAAAACCAAAAACAAAATATGACACAAGTGGGTGCCGTGAAAGAAAAAAGACGCCGACTGACCTACATTTCAAACTTGAGCGAGCGCACAAATTCGCTAATTGTGACACGGCTTGAGGAACAATTAAACGCGCTAATATGACAAGAAACGAGCAACACAACAACAACAACACCTCCAAGCACAATATTAAACAGTTAAAGTGAGGCCGACAACAACAATAGCTTAAAAGGTTAACAACACCCACAAAATATGTCGCGGAAATAACCTTGCGGCTTATAACATGTGCTATGTGCGATATGTGTGAGTGTGTGTGTGCGATAGATGAGGAGAACGCCGTCACATATTTAACGGTTAATGCGCATGAGAGCTTGAGCACAGTCAGAGTCAGAATATTGTTGCCTAACAACAATAACAAGTGCCAAAAGTCATTGGCGCTGACTAATTTGACTTTGAGCGGCTTTTCTAATGCTTTTTGCATACACAAATACACACACACACATGTATAGATAGAAAAGAAACACAAATATACAATGTCAATGAACTCTTTGTCGCTATTACGACTTTCTGCGAATGGCAGATTTTCAT
The DNA here is from genome assembly GCA_034638295.1 of Phortica okadai. NCBI lineage: Eukaryota > Metazoa > Arthropoda > Insecta > Diptera > Drosophilidae > Phortica > Phortica okadai. Next base: position 37,948,063 of record CM067849.1, read on the forward strand.
AAACTCAACTCAGCTCAGCTCAGTGCACTTTCAATTGCTGGAAAATCGTGAAAAATCGATAGTGATTTGCATTTGCCGCTGTGCTTTGTTGCGCTGTGCTGTGCTGTAATAAATCGCAATGTTAAGCCAATCGATCGCCAAAGCAAGTGCACATGCAACGCTCTCACTCACTCATTCACTCACAAAATGTATCGCATGCGAGTTGGCAAGCAGGCAACACAAATAAATGAAATCAAATTAAGGCAAAAATATGCGCATAACTTGCATGAGAGAGAGACAGAGACAGAAAATGTCGTCAACAAGTGTTGCAAAGTTGAAAGTAAAAAAAAGTTGCCGCAGAGGGCGAAGAAAATGTTAAGCCAAACTTGTGCATGTGTGATTTTTTCCATGGCGCACAATTTATCATGACCAATGACAATAACAACACCAACAACAACAATAATGAAAAGCAACCGTGTGTTTCTTTCACTGCTGCGCATTGTGTGAGAGAAAGGTAGGCGCAGCAGCCGCCACCGCCTACACCGCCGCCGCACATTGCAGGGCATAATGTATGTATGAAGAAAATTGAAAATAAAATAAAAGCAAAGCAGACGAAACATTAAAGCAAAAAAAAATAACGTAAAATAAAGACTGCGAGACAAACTGTCAGCGCTCTTCTGTTGTCGAATTCGCTGCCGCCGCAATAAGTGGCAACGATCATTTGTATGTAAGCTTACATGCATGTAAGATCTCTGTACGAGCATGGCTGTCTGCACCAGCTGTCTGTCTCTCAGTCTGTCCAGTCACATTCGTTGACAACAACAACAACGACATATATATTTCAAGCTCGCTTTGGCAACTGCAACTGCAACCGGCAAAACGTGATCAATGCCTTGATGTCAACCAAGCGAACAGGCTCAACTTTTTGGTCCAAAAAAAAAATTTCTGATGCTGATAATTTTTTTTTTTTTTTTACTTTTTTCGCTCTTTTTTGGTAATATGCGACGTCGGCGCACTTTACTTTTATTTTAAATGATTTTTTTTGTATTTTTTTAATTTTGTATTTTTGGCATTGCTTACGTTTACTTTCTCCTTCGATTATTACTTTCTGTCTATCTGCCTGTGTATGTGAGTGTGTATGTACTTTTGCCTGAACAAAATTACACAAAAAAAAAGAGTTATTTTCATCTTTCTTTTCATTACTACTAGCAAAGCACCTTCGTCGTCTTGTAATACCTCAACTAAATTTTTAATTCAACTTCAGAAACTTAACTTGCTGCAACTTTTCTTGGACTTTGCTTATCTTTGGAAAGCGGCGTCGCAATCTGTTTGCCAGTTATGTTATTGCTGTTGTTATTTGTTGTTGTAGTTGTTGTTGCCCTGCTGCTGATGCTGTTGCTATTTCTGTTGAGGCAGTCACGCGTGCTTATCTTTTGGCTTAAGTAGCTTGCGTTGCTGTTGCTTTGTTGGCCATGGGCTTAACGGTCGATCGTGTTCCAACCGTGCATAATATCCAGTGGACAGTGCACAGTGCACAGAGGGCAGAAGGTTTCGAGTTGACTTGTACAGCGCTTTGCATTCACTTTACATACAATAAATAAAATAATCGATTGTTATCGCTTAAATGGTGTTAAAGTGCGTGAGAAAATAAAATGGTTGCGTCTTTTTTTCTGCTTCTTCTTTTACTTCTTTTTTGTTGGACGGTTTTGGTATTTCCCCGTTTGGTTAAGTAAGTTTTGCCAAAAGGTTTTCTTCGTAATTATTATAGAGCATTTTTCACTTCGGGTACTTTCGGTTGAAGCTCTTAAAGAAGAGGGCATTTCAAAGTTGCTCGAAAATGGATTTTTTTTAATTATCTTAAAAAGTGTTGCAACAAAAAGATGTTTTATTTGTGTATGCGACTTTCATAATCACTTTAAATGAGTTCTCCCTTATCGAACTCATTTCGCCATGCTTATCTGTTTTTCCTTTTATCTGATAAGCTTCATATTGAAATGGAAACATGTCAGCCAAAGAACATCTCTCACTAAACAGACAATTGAAGCGCTTTTTGCAATGACTCACGCTATTTTGTATTAGCTTCGACACACTATTTCAATTGATGATCTAACCGAATCAGTTCTAACACCAATTAACGCCACGAAGAGCAATAAAGCAAAGCACATCTCATACAAATAACAAGCAAACAACAACGACGACGATAAAACGTGTAAAAGCAACGCAATTTGCGTTGAATAATCACGGCACACGAAAGATGAGACAACGATAAAAAAAAAAACTGTAACAAAAACTAAAATAAAAAAGGAAAAACAAATGCACGAAAGTAGCTTAGTGAAAAATTAAAGAAAATATTTTCCATGCACTTATTTTTTTTTTTTATTTTGTTTTATTTTCTTTGTGGTAATGCACACGAAACGAAATTGTAATATGAGGAAATTGCAATGCAACACGAAACAAAAACAATGAAGATGAAAATAACATCAACAACAGCAACAACAACAATAGCAATAAGAGGAAAAGTAAAGTGTAATAAAACAATAAACGAAGACGTCAATGAGTGCTTAAAACAATATCAGCAACAATAACAACAACAACTAAAACCAACAAATACATGCATAACATAATTTTCGGTTTGCTTGGCTTAGTTTCAGCTCGGCTTGTTGGTCTATTTCATGAAGCGAAGCTAAGCCGAGCCAAATGAAGCTGACCAAGCGCTGCAAACTTTATTGCATAAGTTAAAAAACAATAACAATAACAAAATCAGTTACAGTAATAATAATTGCAACAACAAATAAAAAATAATTATTGTGTTAAATAAGCGTGATTGCATTTTTGTTTATGTTTTTTTGTTGTTTTTTGGTAATGTTTAACACTCAAAAGTCTTATATGGAAATTTAAGTGAAGCGCAAAGTGCGTACAAGTTATGAGTGAGCGATGCTTTGAGATATCTTCATGTAATGTTTTTCCCCCCCTTAAACTCTGTTATGCCTTTATATGACGTATACATATAACATATGTAAGTCGAAGCAAAAGTTATGAAACTTGAGTCGCAACAAATCCTTCGTTTAGGACGCGAAAAAATCATTTCAATCTATCAACATTTCTGTATTTCAAATTTTTTCAAATTTGATTTTGATTAACCCTTAATTAGGCGCATCAACAAAACCCTCCAATTAGGAGTGACCCCAAAGAACATTGCGATAGAAGTGTCAAAAAGAAATAAAACTTATTATATTTTGTAGTAATTAATAAAGTTCTTTATAATTTTCAAGAAATTAATTATTTTCAAGAAACGAAAACAACTGAAACACTATATTTAATAAAAAAAAATATAACCTCTCTTTTAACATTTCAACATTTTTGTTTCGATTTCCAGTGTTCCTGACCCCATGCGCCTGATTAACGGTTACAACGTTTGTTAAAGAATTCCTCAATTTTTTATCACTTTCAATATGAACTAAGTATGATTCCCTGCCTTGCTTTGGCTTTGCTTCTATAACACTCAGCTGCAGTTTCAATTTCGTTTTCAAATTTCAGCCTTAATTTCACTAACAGTTTCAGCCTCTGCTTCAACTTTTTATTCGTCTCCATTTTCACAATACAATTTGAGTTTGTGGCACAACTTTAGTCTCACCCTCAGTCAGTCACAAATTCAAAGCATACAAATTGTGTTAATTAAATTAGGCTATGTTTATTTATCAAAGTTGTTGCTTCTATGACTGTAGCTATGTACTTGCATAATTAACACGCTTTCAAAGGCACACCACACACACACACACAAAGGCAAACAAAGAAAAAGTGTATCAAAGTTGTTATATTTTTGCTACGCTGTGTGGCATTTCTTATTATAAATATTATTGCTGCTCTGCTCTGCTCTGCTATAATATCATTTTTTCTTACTTATTTGTGTGTTTTTTCTGCTGGTTCGTTTTTCAATAATCAACGTCATTTCATATGGTACGTGTTTTTTTTTTTTTTGCTTTTTAAAATGTTGTGAGTTCATTAAAACTTTGCGCTGGTTTTTAACACTTTTTCGTTGCGGGCATGCCGCAATAAGATGATGAACCATACGCGTGCACACACAATAGTAAAAAGAAAGCTAATTAAAGCGTACATGTATCTTTTCGTAGTCATGAGCAAAAAGACAAGAAGCAAAAATGTTATTATTGATGAATGGAAAGCAAAGAAAGCAGACGAGAAAAAGTTATTTTAAACTTTGTCACAATGATATTTTTTTTGTATTTATTTGTAACTCTATTACTGATTTGCAGTTGCACATATAAATCAATTTGTTTTGGTCACAGCAATTTTGAGCACGAAATCTTGAAATTCTTCTAACAAAATTTAACATTTTCAATAAAAGTGATATTTTATTTTTGAAAAGAATTTCATTTTTTACATTAAAAAGAGTGAAAAAAATTATTCATATGCGGAACAAATTAGTTTTAATAGTAATGCTTCATATGAAGTTTGTTGTCTAAGTCTTTCGTTTGCACAGCATGAAGATGCTTTAATATGCAAGTTGTTTCAAATGCTTCCGCGTGCTAAAACAATTTTCTAAAGCAGTCATGCCCACAACAACAAACTGCAATAATGACAAACATTGTTGCCAACTTTGAACAACAACAACAAATACAACTTTCATGATATTTTTTAATGCACGCAAAATGAAAACGCTTCATGTCCGCACAAATGTCCCAACAGTCGTTCAAGGGTGCCATGCAATTGGCTCAATGCCTTACTGCCTGGCCGCCAGTCGCCCTGACGGTCTGCCAGTCTGCTTTATGGCTGACTGAGAGTAGCACAGCAGCAGCAAGGCAGCCAGCGTGGCACGCAATGAGACCACCGGCCATGTCGCAAGGATCTCAGCCTTGCACTGCCTTGCCATGCCATGGTCAACTTCTTTTTGCTGTCGACGTCACAGTCGCCAACGCTGCCCGCATGTTTATTTATGAGCATTGTGCGCACGATCATTTGCTCGTAAATGGTTTCTTTGGCACTTCATAATTTTCTGATCACAGCGGTTCAATGAAAAGGAGAATGAAGCGAAAAAAAAGCAACAAAAAAATAAAAAACGGAAAATCTTGGCACGAAAATTGCGCATGCTCAGGCTTAATCTCGTTGTGTGTGTCTGTGTGTGTGTATTTATGTGCACTTCAACGCAATGTTTCATTAAGTGCACTGCGCGAAATAATTGGCTAAGATGGCTTTGCTATGTGGCTGCCAAGTAGAAAAAAGCAGAATGAGAACAAACATAAAGTAGTAATTCATATATCCGATGCTAATTAAGTATAAGCTTGAGTGTTTTAAAAGATATGTGAAGAATAATAAGCAAAGATATGAGACATATAAGAAGATATGATAAGTAAAACAGAGCAGAGATAAAAACAAAAAGAACAATGAAATAAAAAGAGAAGAAGTATAGAAAAAGAGAATAGGAAAAGAATATAAATGAGAAAGTAGAAATATACATCAATTTGTCAAACAGATTCAAAAGTCTTCTATCAACTAAGCATATACAGAACTCATCTTATGTCAAGATCACAGCACACAGATTGCTCAATGTAAATCAATCGCTCTTTCCACGCTATTCAACACAATCATTAAACAATATTAAATTAAATTTCTCTCAGTGCTTTACAAAATTAAGCTAAAGAAAGAAACAACGCTTGTTTGCTTGCAACATTGTCAAGATCGCTGCGAAGTGGCGCTGTTTGCCTTAAGACATGCGGATGCAAAGCCAACGATAACAAAGTGCACAGCGCCGCACCTCGGAGACGTGCACAAGCATGTATTATATTTAAAGCAAGAAAAAAGAAAGCAAAGCATATTAATCGCATTGACCAACAACAATAATCATCATCGATTCGAATAGTGGGCTTGTAGAGCAGCCGAGACATCAAAGAGTTTAATTATATATTATTTGCACGTCGTTTATTTGCAGCAAATTAACAAACTTGCAATTTTTCAAACAACAAAGCAACAAACAAAAAAGAAAAAAGAAAAAGCATAAAAAAAATGCCCAAATCATTTTCATTTTCATTGAAAAAAAAGCGCACAAATCAAACGGAAGAGACGAAAGTTTTCATTAATAATTTGTTGATGATAATTTTTCTAATCTAACTTTAATTTTATTTGTACAAATGATAATTGACACTAAAATGCGGAAATCAAAAGTGTGGTAAGCGAAACAGAGTGTGTGTGTGCGAAAGAAGAGAAAGAGATAGCAAGAGTTTGAATGATTTTCAAACATTTCACTTTATTTGCACTTTCATTTTCAATTAACACAGAAATCAAAGTCAACCAAGTGTAAAGTGCTGCAAGGCAAACAGTTTGGATCGGCAGGGAGGCAGGTGTCAAAGGCGGCGCTGTGTATAGGAAGCGACAACATCGCGCGGCCATTTAGGGCTACACAGAGTGCAATGAACAAATAAATAAGCAAAGAAGCAAACAAGCCAAGACAAGCACAGCCGCAGGCGACACTCAATGAAGCGAAGCGAGTAGAGAAAGATCTGTAGAAAAGCTTTAAATCGAAATCGAAACGTGCAAATGAAAATATCATACAGAAGATAAAAAAAATAAAAAAAACTTAACAAACAATCAAATAAAATTGAGTAAAGACGAGGAAAAAAACACAACGCAGCGAAATAACAAAAACAAAAGACTTAAACGACAAACTTGATTTCCGTGATTTCCTGCGTTTTAACTTCAATTTTGTTTGTGTTTTTTTCTGCACTTTGTTGTCGTTGAAGCAAAGCGTCGAAACGTAACGAAATTGAAATAAAACTAAATAGCATTGAGTGGTTGCACTTGCCACAAATGGCGGCGACGTCAGTGGCAGCAACATTTATGCAAATATGTCAAACACCATTCAAATCGCGCCTCACCTCAACTTGCCACCCCTGCACAAACATACACACACAAGCACGCTGGCAACAAAGCATGTCTGACAACGCCAACGGAAGACGACGACGACGACGACGACTTGCAATAACAAATAAACCGAAAAAAAACACAAAAAAAAAATAATCGACAAATGTGCAACAAAAAAGTGGAAATTATTATCCGCCGTTTTGAATGTTAAGGTTTCTGCACTGCAAGTTGCAAAGCGCTTTTTTGCTGCATTTGTTTTTTGTTTTTGCCTTTTTTTTCGTTGTATTTTTGGCCGTTTATGTCTGTTGCGCCGTTGAAGGTTATTAATTTTTTGGTTTGCTTGTAGCAAGTTTTTCTTTTGCTGTGCTTTTTTTTTCATTATTTTTTTTATTCGTTGCAATGTTGCAGGTATTTTGCATGTTGCAACTGTGTTAAAAAAGGCAAAGGAAGTAAATACTTTTAATTTTTTAGGCATTGCGGCAAGTAAAAGTTTTCTGCTTGATTTTTTTTACCTTTTTTGTTGCATTTCTGTGATGCATGTAATTGGTGTGTGCGCTACTTTGATTTGGTTGGCTTGTTTTAGAGTGTTTGATACGTTGGAATTTCAAAATTTACTGCATGTCTCATTGGTAACAACAAACAACAAAATTCAAATAAAGAATGTGTGATTTTTTAATAAAATGACACTTCATGGCTTCATTCCTCATTCAATCTTCATGCATAATACAAACATTTCAATATTTCAAAACAAAATTCAGTGACACAAAGTCTGCAAATGCTTCATAATAATGCCATAAGCCATAATTTGATACTTTTAATGAATATTTTTTATAAATTTTACTTTCAGTCATCAAATCATGTTGTTATTTGATAAGTCTGAGCAAGGTTGTTATTGCTTTGTATTTCTTAAGTCATTTTCATCATCTTTGAAACGTACGATTTACATTTTTAATGAATTAAGCCAACCAGATTGCCTGTCCAAACTGCTCGACGCTTTGCCTTGCCAAACACTTTTTCACAGAAACATTTGCACAAAACAAGAAGCTCTATAAAATTAATGAATGGTTTGGAAAGGAAATTCCAGTTGTCATTAAATCATTAACATTTTAAGCGCTCAAACAAACACACACGCTGACAGCAAGGGTTATAAAAAGCAAAAGCAATAAGGAAAAAGGACAAGAAGCCACAAAACATTTGCCTTTGTTGGCAGTCAGTTGAGTAGAGTCGACTGTTTGCGAAAGACTTGAGTTGCTCATTAAAGCAAAGTTCAAAATTCGCTCTAAGCGTACAATAAAAACAGCAAACAAAACAACAAAAAGAGAAATAAAATTTATAATAAAAAAAAAAGTGCGGTCATTTTACTTTTACTTAAAGTTCTGAGCTTCTACACAAAAAAAGTGAAGATTTTATTTTCATTTTTATGTTATGCTTTGTTTTGTTTTAGGCATGTCTTTTTTATAGTATCTGTTGAATTCTAAAATTCTTCTTCTCTGATGTACAACGTTGCTAATTAGCTTTGATTTGCCGTTTGCGTTGAACAACAACTTCATTTGTTGATATTATGTAATAGAATTTTATTGTCGGCGTTCAACTTTATAACGACGCAGTACAGACCATGAAGTAAGTAGAAGAAAATAGAATGAAAGATGGCATGAACAGAGGAGCATTGTGCTTGCCCATATTTAAAAATTAATTTGTTATTCTTCTTCTTTTTCTAAGTCAGAAGATGCGGTCATGCTTTGTGCTTTTTCTATTACATGTTTTTATGCCTCTTCTATTTTTTTTTCAGACCATTCTTCATTTGCTTTTACTGACCATCATAATTTGTTTGCATTAAAGCGGTCATTGTCACTTTCAGACAAGCAGGCTGAGTAAACTTTGTTTGTTTGGCTTGACTGCATTAACTAATTAGTATAGCTTAATGTAAGCTTAGTTAAGACTTTACTCTAACAAGAAGAAGATGAAGAACGAGAACAACAAATTGCTGAGTAACCTAAAATCCTCATTTTCCTTGCTTGCACTGTCAGTTTTCCACACCTGTTCACACACTTGGCAACCTTTGTGCTACTTTTGTTGTTGCGCGTGCAGTGCGATAAGCCGTGCTGAATAGTGGCAGCATAATTTCCAAAAAGTGCCTGCAGTTACTTTTTTTTTTGTGTTTTATTCTTGACTCTTCTTGAAGTGAAGACTCACAGCTGTGGCAGCTGCGTGAAGTGAGCCAACGAACGAACGAACGAACAAACGCAGACGCCTGCATTAGAGCAAAACTCAAAGCTGCTGTCGCGAAATGTATTGCGACATGGCGCAGGGAGCGAGTAAAGTAACAACAACAACAACAACAAGAGACAGACAGCGCGCCACATGAGCAAAAATATGCGAAATGCGCATCTTATTAAGAAAGAAAGTACTTTTTCTTCAGTCAAGTTTTTTCCTGCATTTTTTTCTTTCTTAATTTTATTTTGCTCCCAGGTAGGCAAACAGACAGAAAGTCAGACAGCAATAATTTGTATGCATTTCTGCTTCTTCTTCATCTCCATTTTACCTTTTTTTTTTTGTAAATTGTTATTTTATTTCGTATCTTTTCTTCTTCTTTCTTATCGCTTATCTTCATTTCTGCAGTACTGTTTTATTGTGCGAACTTGTGGCAGTCGCAAATGGCGAAAAAAAAAATTACATTTGCGCGTTTCGCTGCCAATGTTGCTACATTTTACAGCAGCAACTGCAACGAACGCACTTGTGGCAAATTTTTCATTGCCTTTTTGTTGTTGTTGTTGAATTATTCGCTTTTCTTTATTAATGCCGCAATTTGTTTTTATTATAACTTTTTTTTCGCGAAACTTGTTGATTTTTCTTGGAAAATAATAATAAATAAATTAATAAAAATTACAACAAAAAAAAAAAAATAAATTAAATAAAGCGCAAAAATGAAGCAAGTCGCAAGCGCAGCCGGTTTGACATGTTTTTTGTGCCAACGAAATTTTTTAAACATTTTTTTTATTATTTATTTTTGCAAAAAAAAAAATTATTGTTTTTTGTAATTTTTATTATTATTTGGTTTTTACGCAAGTAAAAATGAAATTAAATAAAAAATGTCTCTTTTATTTGTTGTCTTTGGTTTTGTGGAGAGTAAAATATTTGTAATGCGTTAAAATTGCAAACAATTTGGCAAAAGTTTGTTGCTTGAGTCTTTTGATTTGGCATTTTTTTTCTCCGCCATTGTAATTTCGTTGTGGTTTGCTGCATGTTGATTGAAATCGCGTTTCTATGATGATTTTCAATTGCAGCTTTGTATGAAAATTGTCATTTTTTATTATTATTTTCGGTTTTGCTTTCAGCTTTTTGTTTTTGTTTGGTTTCTCATTCACTAATCAGCTTTTGTGCTTAAATATTTAGCATTTAATTTAATTTTGCGGCTGTTGCGAGCTTGTGGCTTAAGTCTTTTGTTTTCCGAAGACGAAGTTTTATGATTAATGTCAAAATGTCACGCGACATTATTTTATTATTATTTTTTATTATTCGATAAATAATTTTCATAAATTTTAACTTTTTCTTCATATTAAAAGCTTTCTATAAGTCAATAATTGCAATGACTTGTTGCCTTTTATAGAAGTTAAAGCTTCAATAGGCGCTAAAATTAAAAACATGAAACAAAAATAAATAAGAACTTCATGCTCGGCGCTTCAATAGTTCAAACAAAGGCGCACATTACACATTAGTGACCATTTCCTGTGATTACCTTTTAAGACAAAAACAACAAAAATAATTGAGTAGCGCGCAAAAATAGCAAAAAAAAAATAAAACAAAAAAAAGATAATGTATAAAATCTCTTAGACAAAACCAACATGTAGTAAACAAACGCATTAAAAAGGCAACAAAAAAACAGTTTTGATTATTGATTTGTGTTCTTTTTTTCTCACTTGTAAAAGGCAACATTTACGACACTCAAATGTGTGCGTGCAAATTAACGCGCAAATTAGTCAAAAAATAGAAAGAATAAAAATTAAATTTTTTTTTTTTTTTTTTTTGTTGTCTTTCCGTCTGTCGTTTCATAGAATAGAACAAGCTGCGCAGTTGTTGGCGTCGTGCTTCAACAAGATGAAAACAATGTTGAGTTGGTCATGTGTAGTGTGGCAAACAACACAAATTAGAAGCCAACGAAGGTGTCTAACAATAAAAAGATGCTATCTTTGTATATTAAACAGCAACACAAACAATAACAACAATAAGAACAACGAAAAAATTACGCAATTCTGGACTTTTGCGGTTTTAAGTATGTGTAATAAAATGTTGTTAATCAAAGCCTTTTTTACAAATGACAACAACGCAATTTCTTACACAACCACAAGAAGTGGAAGAATTTAATTAAACGGAAATGCGTAGTAAAATATAAATAAATTAGAAAGAAAAAAAAAAAACAAACAAAAAAAGGGCATAAAAATGAAAGAAACTGTTTGTTTGTCTGCCAACGATTTGACTTATTTGTCACAATTTATGCATGTCTATATTTTAATGTGTGCCTTTCACACGCTTACAAGCAAAAAACAAAAAAAAAAAAACAACCGAAAATTAACAATAAAATCTTTTGCTATTATTAATTTGCTTGTTGTTGTTGGCCAACATTAGCATTAAGTTGTTTTCATTTTGCTTTAATCATTAATTTGGCGTTCATCTTTTGTACGCTGCAAAAAATTCTTGTGGGTGTGCACAAAGTTCAAGCACCTCGCGTCATGCTCATGTTTTACACCTTTTTTCGTTATTACTTCTCTTTTTTTGCTATTTTTTTTTTTGCAATTTTTTGTTATTTTTCGTTGCCACCAAATCAGTCAAAAAATCAAATACCAATTAGAAGTCGACAAGCCTTTCTCTAATTTGGCTTTGCCAATTTTTCTTTTTTCTAACACTCAGGCGAGCAAACAGTGCAATGCCTTCAAAGTGACTCGCATGTCTGCAAGAATTCACTGAGTTTTGCACACAATTTTCATTTTTTTTCTCGCTCTTCGCTCCTTTATTTGATGCATTTTTATTGATAAACGTCAGGCGATGTGCTTGTGCTTGTGCCAGAACAAATATTGCCAACTTTAATTAATAATAATAACGAGCTAACGGCACATTTTGTTTAACAAAGAAAAAATAAATAAAAAGCAAGGAATAACAAGAGCAACAAAGCAAAAGGTGTCGAAAAGAATGCAACACAAATCGAGCAACTCATCAACAACTTTAGCCTTCATTTGGCATGCACTTCAAACTCAGACGCGATTTAATTAACACAAAAGCAAAAAAGCAAAGAAAAAAAAAAATGTTTGCAAAAAGCGCAAAGAATATATTTTCCACAACAGATGTTATCACACCAAATGCGCTTGGCGTGCGCTGTCAAATTAAACTTGATTTTTATTTTAAGTGCTTTTTTTGAGAGAGAATAAAAAAAAAAATTAAATGAAATGAAATACTTAAAAATAAATAATATTAATAAAAAATAAAAAAACACAGCCGGTTTTTTTCTCTTGTTGATTTGACTTTGCCTTTTTCATTAAAGCTTCTTTTCTTTTCTTAAAGATTCTTATTTGCATAAAATTCATAAAATATCAAAATATATGAAGAAAACAAAAAAATAAACAAAGTTGAAAATTTGCATAACAAAAAGCATGTGAATTTATTAGGCAAATGCCCAGACACACGCACAGCAGAGTTTGGCGGTTGTATTGAAAACCTACATGATCATATGATAAAATTAGAAATAGTAAATAAAAAGTTTTTTTTGCTTCTTTGATACAATAATGACTGAAATAACATCATCAGAGGTTTAATAAAATCAGTAAGTCTTTGCAGCGTCTAAGGCACGATTTACACGTGTTAAAAACACATGGCCAAGTTGATTCTAAACCGTAACTTATATTGGTGTAAAAGAAAAATAGTAATTGAAATTAAGAGACATGATATGATGATGTCAATTATCTGACAACATCAAAGTAGTTTTTTGTGTGAATATGATAATTACATTTCGATGAATCAGTTAATATATAATAACAACAATTAAATAATTTTCTGTAAAGCTAAAATTTATTTTTATGATGAAATGTGCCTTTGACAGTAAATCTCTTCTGACTTGTCAAATAAAAGGCGTCGAAGTGCCCTCAGAGCCCATTATTGCATCATCAGAAATCCAAAAATCAAAATGATTTCCAAAATTTAATACTCTTTTGCCCTTAGAAGTCAAAATGGCGTTAAAAAATCAATATACAAAAACGTGTCAAATATTTGTTGGTGTGAACATGGCTTCAACACAAAATTTTCGCTTTCAGTAAACATTTTTGATTAAATGCGTCAAAATATTGCTAAACGAGTTTTATTTTATTGGAGAAAAAAAAAATTATAATAATTTTTAAAAAATTCATTCTTCATATGCGCATAAATAAGCGCTCAAAATATGAGAAAATATAAACAAGCGAAAAATATGAAATAATGAAAATTTGTGTATTATATAAGCCTTAATTTAGCTTCGAGCAAGTCGATGTGCAATTTTGAATTTTAGATTGTTGTGCTGTGCGCATGTGTGTCTGCGTTAAGTAGACATTTTAACAAAGCTTACATGGAAATTGCTTAAAAAATGAAAGAAAACAAAAACCAAAAATATTAATCAAAAACTTGTTGTTGCAGTTGTTGCTGTCGTCGTCTTGACTTGTCTTGACTTCCTGATGATTGCATATATATGTGCTTATGATACTTTCAATTGAATGATTGCCGCGATATTCAGCGTAGTCAATTGTTTTATATAAGCACTTTTCACTCACTGAAGGTCAACACAAAGTGGCGAATTAGCGTGTGTTATCATGCAAAATACTTCCGCCTTGCTTTGTTTTATTTATAGTAAGTCGGGAAGAAAGTAAAAACTTGATTGTGGTTGTGATAATCATTGAAGAACTCCACCTTGTTCAGGACAAAAATAAACGAAATCAAAGCTTTCTTCTTCAATGTTTAAAGAATCTGTAAAATTTTTGTCATGACGTGCTAATTCAAAGCTGGAAAATGCTTCTTGACTTTATTTTTTAATGTAATCACACACGCCAAATTTGACGGAACATTAATTTTTTTTTTATAAATAACACGCGCTTTGCAGAATTTGCATAAACAACATCAGCGATATTAAAGATTATTAACATGCTTATTATCAATATAATTATTATAAGAATTCATCATTATCATTTTTTGTCAACAACATATTTATACATATATTTAAACATTAACATCATTATCATTAGCTTTGTCATCAACCAACCAGTGACTTCGTCATTATCATCATATTCATTAATCAGAGCAGCTTCATGATCAACTTTATTTCAAACCTGCTCAACAACGTCATTATCAAACTCAACATGTTGTTTATTGTTGTTGAAGCGCAAATAATTATTGTTTATTTATTGTTAGAAGATTTTTATCATTTGTTTAGATCGAAATTGCTGAAAAATTAAGCATTTACTTAAAATTTACTTATTAACTCTTTTTTCCCATAATGAAATATTGTGACAGTCAGCCATTTGATTTATATAAGTTTTCGCTCGTTTGGCTTTTTTAGAAATTTCTAATGTATGCCAAAATAAGCAAATCTTTCACGTCTTTCTCACTTGGCGTCACTAATTTTCGGTCAATAAATTTTAAACGATTTTTGCTCATGTTAATTTACATAAATCGTGAATTTGTGTAATTAACTAAAAACTGAAAATTTGTGGCTAAGAATCTCGAACATTATAAATATGCGAAAAAATGAAAGTTTTAAGCTTCAAAAAAAAAATGTAACTAAAAAAAAAACGAAAAATTTGAAAACGTTTTCGTTTTTGAAATTTTGCGTGTTGCAATTTACAAGTTTTTCTTTTTCACTTTTTTTTTTTTGTTGTTTGTTGATTACGAAAAAGAGTTAATTAGTAAATCACAGTCTTTGCAGTCATCAGAGTCATTCATTCACTCAGTCAGCCAGTCAGATGGTTAGTCACACACATTTCATTAACGCAATACACAAATTAACGTAAATTGATTTTCACATTTGAACTTTCAACTGGCCGAGGAGGCACGCACTTCAAAATGACCTTTTTTTTACTAATTTTGGGTTTCAAAAACACAAACACGAAAGCGAACAACAAAAAAAAACACCGATCAGTTAGACAAATTTTAATGAGGCAAGGAAATTAAAAAACTTTTAGTCGTCTAACAATCAGAGGAACAAAAAAGTGCGCACTAATGGGTTAAGCTGTTATCTTAACGAGTTAATTGTGTTGAATGCATGACAATGAAAATGCAAAGCTACAACAACAACAACAAAAACAAAAGGAAGCATATGCTAAACTAACAACTCAATTAAGCTTGTTAGCAGCTTAGAATTTATTCTTTGTTTTTTTTTCTTATAAATTTTTCATATTTCCTCAACTTACTTAAACGCTTCGTTAGTAGCCGAAATGACTTGCCAAAAAAGCGCACAATTAAAAACTTGTTTAAATGCATAAAGTGGCGAGGAAAAAAAGATACGTAGGCTTCAACAGCTGAGTAACGAACGCTTTGTGGGTGTTTGAAAGTGTTGCTGACGCTGAATCAGCTCAAAACTTGTACGACCAAAAGCTGAAATAACACAAAGCGAAGCACTTCCACTAAAGCAAAAACAAAGTATTTCAAAGAAGAAAAAAAATATATAAATTACAAGTTTGACATTGAAAAGAAATCCTCCTTTTCGTTGGTGCCAAAATGACAAACGCCGTGATTCATCAGCACTAAAAAAAAACACAAATAATAATAAACTTCAACTCATATTTTGACACAATTTATGTTTGCATTTGCGTTGCGTTGTCTTGCACAAACAATAGATGTGTATGTGCGTGTGTGAGTACGTGCGTGTGTTTAAACTACTTTTGATGACAAATGCGAAATCGAAAAATAAATGTTTGCACTTAAGATTTGTCAAATCTTTTGGGTTTTTCGCTCTTTGTTGAGTTTACTTTACTTTGTCCGTGTTTGCGTCTTCAAAAAGTTGTCGTGCCTAAAAGACATACAATTATGTAAACTCTTTGCAAGTTTGTTGCCCCAGTCTTTTGTTTGCACTTTGACTGTGTGGACAGTTTATGAATTTGACAATCATGAGATGATTTTTGTTGTTGTTAACTTGAGTTAAGTTGAGTTGAGTAAGTGTGTAAATTAAGTTGCTTGACATTTTCAATTGGTTTTTATTTTTTATTTTTAAGATGTAATGAATTAGGGTATTTTGAAGCTTAAGTGTGTGAAGATGGATTACAGATTTGTTTAAAGAGTATTAATAAGATGAGCTAAAAAGGGGGACTATGTATGTATGACAAATCGGTTGAATTTTGTATACCAACTCAAATCTTCTTCTCCGAAACTAGACTTTATACAATGTCGTATAGAGACTATTGATGCAGAGTATTTAGTTCAATGCCTTTAGATCAGAACAAGCCTTTAAAGAGCTCCTATCGACTGCCGTTCCTCAGTAAAATTCGTTTGTTTTTACATTTTTAGTTTTTTCTCAAAAACCAATTGAGTAAGCGATCTGACATTTTCATAATTTTATTATCTAACTAATACCAACATATCCACAAAGTACCAATTTTTTATCTCTTCGGGGCTGATTCACTAGGCTTATCTCCTTAGGCTCTTTCATAGGTTTTATGTTAATTTCAGAATTCCAAGAAAACAGTTGTCAAAAAAAAGGAGTTCTAGAAAATGATGTGTTGCCCAAAAAGTCGTACACTTCACACTGTAATTTCGACAATTAATCACGTCAAACACATTTTGTAGATTATGAATGTGCGATAAAGTTGTGTTGGGCCACACAATTCGCCAACTTGTTAATTCCACAATAACAATAACAATAACAAATACAATTAAACTGTAAATTCCACACAAAAAAAAAAATTCTAACACAACTGTCATTATGCAATTGCTAATGATGGAATTAACTTTTTGCTGCCGAAAACTTCAAAGGCAAAAGCAAAGACACGTGTGAGACGACTTGTTTATTTACGAGATTTATTTGAGAACAGATACTATGAATATATATTGCGCTAATTACACGCGCGTATACAATGAGTGAAAAAAACGGTAATGGAAAATTATTGTAGCATTTTTGTTTGTGTTGGAAAAATATGACATGACATCATAAAACAAAATTTTTATGCAAATTCTTAATTTTCAATGCAAGCAAGTGAAAACAAAAGCATATTTGCCGGAAATGCAGTCGTTAAACAACAACAACAACAATATTGAAGCAAACAATGCAAATATGTAAAACAATTCCCATACATGCTAATATGGCTTCCACATGTTGTTGTTGCTGTTGCTGATGAGGGTTAAAAACGAAATGAAACAAAAGCCAAACGACGACATTCGCACTTCGCACTTTTGTTACCAATTTAATTAATGTACATACATGAAGCCGACAAAAAACAACAACAACAACAACAGCAGCAACGACAAGAAAAATGACAAAGTTGTGAGTCATTTTTTGGTGCTTTTGTGTTGGCTTACCAAATGTCATATGCAGCGAAGCGTCTACAATGCCGACAACAACAACAACAGCAGCAGTGGCAGCAGTCAAGAGTCGTCACCTGCAGGTCATGCGCCAAAATGTGAACTCATGTGAGTATTGTTTTTTTTTTTCAACATATTTCTTACTCATTGTAATTTACTATATTTTTTTATCATTTTTTTTCCAATTTCATTTACCAACTTTTCGCTTGGTTAAGCACTTTTGCATGCTTGCAGATATTTTACTATTTTTTTTTTTTTTGTTGCTTCTTTTGCGAAATTTGAAAGTCAAATGAAAATACGAAGAAATGTTTTTCGCTTTCAATAAAATACTTTTACAGACATCAATTGCTGATTAATTACATTTAAATTGTTTTGGCAAAGAAAAATGGAATAAAAAAAAACGATAAATGTTCAAAAAAAAGTCTTGAAAATTATGCACATTAATAGCTGAGCTGAGCTGAGGTTAGCTTAGCGGAAGCGTTGAAAAATGTACATTAAAAGGCTTTTTATTGCGCAGCGAAAACTTTCGCATTGAATGAGTGAGTGGCAAGTTTGTTTCGTTTGTTTGCCGCACAGCATCAAAGCGCAACAGTATGTAGATTGATGATGATATTGTTGCTGTTGTTGTTGCTGTTGATGACTACGCAAGCGAAGCCGCACAGCAGAAGGTGTTAGTCATATGCGAAACAAATAAAAGCAAAAAGAGCTAAAACTTAAAGTATTTACAAAATATATCTTCAAGCCATGTCAAAATCGGCATGAAAAGCAAAAGTGTAGTTTACGATGTGCTTTTTTTTTTGCTTTAACTTTTGCGCGGTTTGCTTTTACTTCGTTTTTTAAACAATTTGCTTAAAAGTTGGCAACAATTTGACGTGTTTGCATACAAAAAATAATTTGAAATGCATTTTGTGCTCGAAGGCGCCTCATCATCATCATCAACACCATCGTCAGCAGCAGCAGGCACAACAACAAAAGCTAACAACTCTTTGAGTCATGCTCATGTTTGCAATACACTTGCCAAATATTTAAAATGCAATTTGCTTAAAGCAAATTGTTGTAAAATTGTTTTTTTACAAAAAAAAAAAAAAAAAAGCAAACACAAAAGAAAAAATAATAATAATAAATAAAAAATTTATGCACTCGTCTTCTTTGTTGTTGTTGTTTTGTGTTGGTTATTTTTGCTGTACGATTTGAAAGTGAGTTGAACTAATCAAGTTCGTTGCTTAAGTCTTTTGATTGATTTTCGCTTTGACTTCAATTGTGGCATATTTTTTTTTTCTACTCTTCTGCTTCTTCTTCTTCTTCTTCGTTTTCGAACAACAAATGTAATTGAAAACCGTATAAGCAAAACTGACAAGTCATAAGTGCGCAAATTTTCAATTGTTAAACATATTTTTTTTGAAGATCTTTGATGGATTCGATTTAGGCAGCTGCTTCAGAAATGTTGCTTCTTTCGAGGGTCTTTTCTTATTATTATTTTTTGAGGTCTCTAAATTTGCTTGCAATAATCAATGCTGCAAATGAGGCGTGGGAATGTGTGCATGGCCATTTTTTTATGACTTGAGTCGTTTTTTTTTTATGTTTTACATGCAGAATTTTGCTAAGCGAAGCACTTGTCAAGAATGCTTAAGCGTTGCACAATATTTTTTTAAGTTGTTTGCCTCGCTAATATTTTCTGCCACCTCAGTTTTTATGTCAACACATAATAATTTACATCTTTTCAACACTTTGCGCATAAATCACCAAAACAAAAAACGCTTTTGACTGCAAAAATTACCAATAATTATTTTGTTTTTTGGGGGCTAATAAGTTGCTCGCTTTATGTTACAAATAAACAAAAAGTGAAAAAAGACAACACAACAAACATAAAATCGAAAAAAATAAGAAGAAAAAATATCATTCAATGTTAAACTTTTAGCGCGTTGAACTCTTTGCAGCGTGTGAGTGAAAGTCGCGTGTTTGAATATATATTTCAAGAGTGGCAACAACAACAACAACAACGACAGCAGCAGCATCCAACAGCAGTCGCACAAGAGATACACACATGTGTCATTTATTAGCAAAGCCAACAACGAAATTAATGATTTTTTTTTTCTGTTTCTGTTTTTACATTTTGTTTTGAAAATAAACTTTGATTTTAATTTCCTGTTTAAAGTGAAGAAAAACGAAAACAAAAATGGCCAACAGTTAATATAAAAAACGTTCTGCAAATCAAAGAATAAACAGATTCTGTCAACGTCGATTTTTGTGTGACTAAAAATACATTTTTATATTGCAGCTTAAATCATGTTCAACAATATCGTATATTTTATTGTATTTGAGCGTACAAAATTAAAAAATTTAATGAACTTACAGCAAATTTAATAGCAAAAAAAAAAACAAGAAATGTTGAACAAAAGAAATTAATAAATTCAAAAATTTGTTAATTTTTACAAAACTTTTGCAAACGTTGAACTATTTTGAGTATTTATTGTTGCTTTTTCTTTCTTATAACACCCGCTGCAAATTTTTTTGGCGTGAAAAAGAAGGCGTTACAATCGCCAACAACAACAACTACAACATTAACATTATTATTAACCTCAATTTGTGTTGAAAACATATTACGAGTATTGAACGCATAACAAACAAGTGCGAGGAGGCAATGATTATACCAGCCGAACAACAACAACAACAACGACAAACAAGCAATCGTTAAATAAAAATTGCCAAAGTATAAAAAATATATTAAAAAGCCAATCAGCAGACAAAACGTGCTTAAAGTGCGTTTACCTTAGCAAGCAACAAAAATGTTCAGCATACAAACAAAAAGCCAAAAAGCCAAAGAAAAATAAAAATAAAAGAAGCACAATTGGTAAAAGAGTAAAATAACCAAAAATGTAAGAAAATAAGTTAAAAATACAAGCGGCGAATAAAAAATGCGTATACGTTTAAGTCACGTTACTTGTATTTCGTCTTGTCTTTTTTTGATTACATTTTTTGGTTTGTTGACTTGCTGTTGTTGTTGTTGTTGTTTTTGCATGAGAATGGCGCCGACACACGCAATTTGCGAATTTACAAGAATTTTAACAGTTTGGCTTTGGCTTAGTCGCCACTCGAGTGAGGCGCGGTTGCTTTGCTGCATGATGATTAATTTAAAATGTATTAAATTTTCAACGTTCAAATGAGGTTAATAGATTGTTCTCATAAGCACACATGTATGTGATTTTCTGCTTGGAAAATTTTGAGTAACGATTTTTCTCAGATCAAGTGCATCAATTTTGTTAAAACAAATATGAATTTTCTCTTACAAAACAAAAAGAAATGCTTTAAATTAGTTGAAAACATAACAATTTTTCAGGCACATGAGCTCCGCTTAGACAAGATGACAATTTTATTGCTTTAATCAGTCAGACTTATGCATCGACTTTGAAATTGAGCGATTTGAGAAAGAAGCAAAGATCGATCAATTCTTTTCTGTGCTTTATTTGTTGTGAGCAAATTTAAAATAAATTAATTAATTTATTAATTTACATTTTCAAAAATCGTTGCTGATCATTAAAGAAATTGCAATTCTTTTATATTTACCATTAAATTGTTTTAACTTTCAAATCATTTAAAGCTTCGATGAAACAACAATATGTTCAATGGAAAAGTTCCTCTTTGAGTGAAAGACGCAACGTGCCACAGAAAGTGTTAACATCAAAATGTATGACTAATACAACAACAACAAAAACAACATCTTAGCCATGCAATAAAGCTCAATGTCAATAACAATAAATCAAATTAATTATAATTACCGTTAATCAATCATTTTTGTAGATTTTACATACGAGTTATTGCCCACAACAACAACAAGAACAATGACAATAACAAGTATACTACTTGTACAAAAATAAAACAAGTATAAAAGCAAGAGAAGGAAGAGAATGACTTACCGTCTTGCTTGTCTGGGTATCGATTGAGTCCAGCAGACGGGCGCTTTGTGGAACTGATGAGCATTGCGCGACGACTTGTATGTCAGATCGCCGCATTCCGACTGCCACACTTGCAGATTACCCTCCGCCGGATAGAACGTGTACAGACTGTGCGTCGACGAGGCGATCACAGGCGAACCGCCGGCTGCGGCCATCAGCGCAGCAGCAGCATCACCAACATTCGCCGAATTCAAGACGGCCGTCGCCGGTGGCAGCGACGCAGCCGATGTCGATGACAGCGTTGCACTTGAAATCGGCTGCACGAGCAATGCCTGACCGGCAGCAGCAGCGGCGGCGCCACCAGCCGTGGCAGCGCCGCCAGCTGATGTGGCAACCGGCGCGTATTTGTAGTTCATCATGCGCGAGGCAGTGTTGCTGCCACTCAGGTTGCTGCTGCTGGTCGTGCCGCCGTTGACATCGTGTTTCAGGATGAGGCTGCTCGGATCGTAGCCGCCGTGGCGTTGGCGCGAAATGGCGTCCACCGAATGGGAACGCATGGCGGCGCCATGACGTGGCATCAGCATTTGTTGTGCTGTTGTTGTTGAGGCAGCGGCGGCGCCATTGGCGGCATGATGAGCATGATGGCCGATGCCATGGTGGCCAAGACCGCCGTGTCGTGTCTTGGCGCGTCGGAAGCCGCCATTGGCCTGAAAGCGATGATTGTGCACGGTTTGATGGCCGGCCGCAGAGGCGACCATGGGCTGACGTTGCTTTTGGTACTGCAAACGTTGCTGTTGTTGTTGCTGTTGCGGTTGTTGTTGTTGCTGTTGCTGTGGCGCATTCGAAGAGACCATGCCACTGGCATGGCTCGAGATGCCACCCACAGCGGTTGCTGCCGCTAATGATGATGATGATGTCGACGATGATGAGCCTAAGGGACGGACAGCACGTGGTATGTTGATTAAGTGTTGTTGTTGTTGTTGTTGTTGTTGTGGATGCTTCATTTGATGTTCGCCACTGGAATTGGAGCCGCGTCGATGTTGTTGCTGCTGCAATTGCTGATGTTGTTGCTGGAGCTCCTTGTAGTACTTGTCGAGCGCTGCGTCGGTCGCAGTCGTTGTCAGCGGCGCAGTCGGTTGACGTCGCTGCATTTGCGGACCGGACATGCCCATTAGGCGTGGCTTCTCGAGAGCGGCCGCGGCAGCAGCAGCAGCAGAAGCTGTTGTATGCTGATTATGATGATTTAGGCCGCCGGTCGCTGCCGATGTTAACTGCGCAAGCGTT
Organism: Phortica okadai; assembly: GCA_034638295.1. Taxonomy (NCBI): domain Eukaryota; kingdom Metazoa; phylum Arthropoda; class Insecta; order Diptera; family Drosophilidae; genus Phortica; species Phortica okadai. The sequence goes on from CM067849.1 coordinate 37,970,616, forward strand.
GAGCCAACATTTTGCTTTGCAATATTGTTACTGTTGTTGTTGTTGCTTGAAGAGTTTACTGTTGTTTTTGTCGTAGCGTTGGTCGAGTGATTGCTGCCGTTGGCAGTGCTGCCGCTGCCGCTGCTGCTGCTGCCAGTTCCACTTGTTTGATGCTCTGAATCAGTTGAAACTCGATCCGGATCACTTTCGAAACCTTCGTCGAGGGATCGTGTTGGACTTAGTATCGGTTTTGAGTGTTGTTCCAGTTTTGTGGACATTGTCGTCGAGACGTTGTTTTGTGTTGTTGTCATTTTGTTGTTGTTATTATTGCTGCAATGTTTCTCTTGTTGTTGTTGATTTTGTATTGTTGGTCACTTGACGTCGTGCTTGGCTTCACTTAGCACTTTATTTTTGTTTTCTTACTTTTCTCTCTGTTTTTTCAAACCTTTTTTTATAAGTTTAATATATTTTCAGTTTTTTTTTGTTTTTTTTTTTTGCTCGTTTGTCGTCACTCAGCTCAAGTATCAGCTGTCTTTGTCACACTTGGTTGATTTTGTGTTTTATTGTAATTTTTTTTTTAGTTTTATTGCAATTTTATTAATTTTTATTTAATAATTCGAATTTATAATTTTTTCAAATGCAATTTTTTTTTTTTTTTGCTTCAAGATTTCACAGTTTATCACTCCAACAGCGCTTGTAATTGTAACTGTAAATTATGTTGAATTTTATGTTACTTGCTGCTTTTTTATTATTTTCATACAATGCACTTTTGCTTCACACGCTGACTTTGCTTTCTTTCTTTCCAGCTTTTCGTATGCAATTTTTCATTTCATGTTAATAAAGAAAAAATCTTTGCCGCATGCATTTGCAGAAAAATCGCACATTGCACACACAAAACACACGCAAATAAACATGAGTGTAGAACAGTCACAATTTTCACGCAAGTTTTTTTTTAAGCTTGTGAAGTTTTCTTTAGCGATAACAAGTTGAAATCTTCTGCCTTATCGAATTTTTTTTTTTAAATATTTATTTAGTTTCTCCGCTTTTGACGTCTGTTGCGCACGAAAGTTGTTTCGATATTACGGTAAAATTGAAATATAAACAAATGGTTAAAAATCTTTTTAAATTTAGTCAGTTTACTTTGCCAGTTCTTCACACACAGATACTCACTCACTCTTATTATCGCATAATCGTTCAAGTGACGGGGTTGTATATGAAAACATAAGTCAAACAACGCGGTGAAAATCAGATTGAGAGCCAGAGATGATGTTCGCTCAATTGAGAGCAAGAGAGGAGTCGTGTCACTTTTTGTGTCGCGGACACATTTGACTATTGATAAAGTGCATGCTGCGCTACCTCCGCTGGCGATTTTAGCCACATTTCCAATCGGGAACGTTTTACAACCTCGGTTTTATTTTTCTCCTTCTTCTACTCTGCCGACCCTCTTCCGACGTCGCGACACTTTTGTGTCAATTTGGCCCGTTTGTGTTTCTCACCCAATTGCAGGTGTACCCTCTTATGTCTACCTAAAATTTCAAGCGAACATGCGGTTCTATCATGCTGGGCTTATTTGCGCACTCGCCGAACGCAGTCTCATGTTCCATTCCAGCGTTTCAAGCAACTCAAACAAGCAGCGACGCCTGCGCTCAGCATCTTCTTAATTTTCGGTTTTTATTTTATAAGTAAAATTTATAAACATGAACATTATTACTTTAAAGTTACTAAGTAAAAATGTTTTCAATTATTGTCATGACATTTAATCAATGAACAAGTCAATTAAGTAAATTTTAAACAGAGGGATTTAAGTTAATATAAAGTCTTTGAGTACATGCGGCACTCCAATACAAATAAATTGTCACAAACCAGCCACAACATAATCAAATTCCAACTGAAATGAAAAATCAGTATTGATATAATTTATGTTTCAAAGACTTTACTTGCACATAAGGCTATATGGACTGAACAATCACTGTGATCTATGCGGCCGAGAGAGCGAGTCAGAGCAAGTTGACTTCGGTTCCGTTCGGCTTTCATTGCTGCTTCCGCTCAAAACACTTGACTCAAAGTGGCGCTTATGTTGTTGTTGTACGCCTGCACCTGTGCTTTTTTTCGTTGGCGTCTTTATAGGCGCATTTGTGTGCGTGAAGTTGTAAGTTGGGAAGAGAAGTTGAACAATGTGAGAGCAAATAGTTAAGAGTGTTAATTGGTAAAGCAAAGAGTAATATTAAACATGCAATCAGCTGTTCAGATTTTTCTAGATGTGTTGTTGTTTGTTTATCACTTTTAACGAGACTTCGGGAATTTTCCAAGTGCGTTTGTTTTATTTTTTGTAAATAAAAAAATGTAAATAAAATTTGTCAGAAATTAATAATTGCTGAAGTGCAATAATTAACTTTTAAAAAAAAAGACATACATATTACTATTATATTTTCCTAATCAAGCGCCATTTTATTTTTTTTACTAATCGCATTTTCTTATACATATATTACTAATTTAGTAAAATTAAAAACATGATAATTTTATGCGTACAATATTTTGTATGCGTCTATAGCGCACTCGTCTTTTGCTTTTAAAACATTATGTTCGCTCTTAAACTTTAACTCTTCTCTCTTGAAACTCGCGCTCACTCTAAACAATTTTCATCAATGAAACATATGGTCTGCACCAGAGCCAGCAACAATAACAACAACAACAACTACAACAACCGGCTTCGCGTGCTGCAAAGATATACGCGCAAAAAAAAAATCTTCGCAATAGCGGTTTCCGCATTGCCACAAAACAACAACGAACAAAAAACTCACATTCACTCACGAGCATAAACTTGACTCTCTTTCTCGCTCGCTCTTCTGCGTTGCTCACATGGCACCTGCTGTGCATAATTTTATTACTAAAGTAATATAGTAAGTTTCTCTCAGACACTCTCTTTTTTTTATTTTCTGTTTTTAAACGTTTGCTCTCACTTTTGTGTGCGCAGACATAACGTTTTTTGCTGCCGCTGCTGCTGCTTCTGCTACGACTGTGACTGCAATTGTTGTTGGTGCATTTCATCTTGACCATTTTTTTGTTTTTGTTTTATTGTATTGTATTGTTTGTGTTGCTTTTTTGTTGGCGCTGTCTTTTCATCTTGCACTGCATTTTTGAGCGCTGCTTGCGGCTTATTACAACAAAAACAACAACATCAGCAGCAGCAGAAATAATAATAATAACGACGATGATGGCGACGACGACGACAATGGAAGTGCAGCGGCAGCGCAGCGAACAGCAACGATGCTATCGAGGATTGTATGTTGCTATAGCGCGAGTACGAGTACGAGTAGAGTAGTGGAATGCCCTTACTTTGATTGATTTCCGGGTACTCGTTTGTCGATCGAATCGTTCGATTGTCATCATCATCAACACATTTGGGCTTCCACGTTTGTGTTGTTGTTATTTCATTTTTATTTTATCATTTTTTTTTTTATAATCTTTTTTGTCTTTGGTCTGAGTTTTGTTGTTGCTTGTAAGCCGGCACAATGCTAAAAGAAAAGTGAACATGATAATGGGAGAAATTTGCTGCTCTACAACAAGTTTAATGCAACTTAAAGCGATATTAAATAAGAAGAAGAAAGCCAAGCTGAATTAAATTTCGCTTCCGATATCGATCGTTTCTTATTGTTGTCATGATTGTCGCTTATTTGCCCTCCTTTTCTTTCACACTCCATCTCCATCGACATATCCATTCCTTCACTCTTTGGCGCCATGCATAATGCCCATTTACACTCTTCTTCTTCAACATTCATTATTAAGTTTGAACGTAGTATTTTCATGGCATTTTTCCAGCCAACTTGGCACTTTTCGTCAATAAACAATTTCATTAATTTATACGAAAAATCATTAAAAAATTGTAACGCTTTAAGTATTTTAATGGCATAACGTTCAAAGTCTCTCTGTGTGTGTGTGTGTGTGTGTGATATTGCTTTACTGCTCTGGTTTTTGTTTTTGCTTTCGTTGTTGCAGTTGTTGTTGTTGTGTTTCATTTCAGCACACCGATTTAGCTTAACTAACTGCAATTTAATACAGATTTTATGGCTTGAACCATAAAAATTTAGGTCTTAATTGAGTTTTAGAATACGTGCCGGTATTTGATTTTAACGAATAATGATTTTGTGCTCTTGTGATTATTGGCTCGACGCTTGGTTGCCCTCCAGCCTGCCATTGATACCGTTAAAAAGTTTGCTAACTAAAAACAAACAGAATTATGAAAAAAAAAAACAATAAAAAGGAAATAAAGTGTCTTAAAAGAGTTCATTGTCTTCTTTGAACTTTATTTTATTTCGTTTGTTTATGTTTCGATCGAGCAAAGTTGAAGTTATTTAGAGCATATTTTCTTCATAATTAAAAATAAAAAATTGACATAAATTTGATCGGAAATTTGTTATGTTATTATGTCGATCAATGTCGGAAGAGAGTAAGAAATCTTATGTGTGATTCGTACATTAAAAAAATGCATTTTCAAATTTTATATTTTTGCTAATACGCTGAGAATCTATTAAAATTTATTGCTTAAGAATAATAGAAAAATTAATAATAAACAAGATAAATTCTTCTTGGCTTTCAACGAATCAACGAAGTTTACGAGCAAAAGTCAAATTTTTCTTTTAGTTATGCAATTTGTAGCTTATTATAATAAATAAAAATTATATTTAAATTATTATATAATGACCATATGAGAGAGATCCCATTGGATCTCAAATAAATTCAGAGAAGACTCTAGAGAATTCATCCGATTGATATGCCAACTTTATTCGCCATCAATTCTTTTATACTCTTGCAAGAGTATATTAACTTTGTCGTGAAGTTTGCAACGCAGAGAAGGAGACATCTCCGACTAAAGTATATATATTCTTGATCAGCACGACGAGACGAGTTCAAATAGCCATGTCCGTCTGTCCGTCTGTCTGTCTGTCTGTCTGTTTCAATGCGAACTCCTCCCAGAGTTTTGAAGTTAGCAAAAAAATTTAAACGCAGAAAATTTTCTTTTCCTTGCAGGCAGTTTATATGTAGAAACCAGCTTGATCGGAATACTATAGCATATAGCTGCCATAGGAACGATCGGTCAAAAATGAGGTTTTTGCTCAATAAACTCTTTGATTTTAAAGCTATCGCCTCGATTTTTTGCACAAGAACATCTTGGACGTAAATTAAGACACACTGCAAAATTGGTGAAGATCGGATAAATATAGCATATAGCTCCCATAGGAACAATCGGTCAAAAATTCGGTTTTTGTTAGAAAAACTTTTTTGTTTTCAACTATAAACAAATGAAACCTTGCAGTTACGCGTTTTTTAGAATCCTTGACCATATTACAAAGTTTCATAAGAATCGGATATAAGGGCGTGGCACCGCCCATATAGAGAAAAACTTAAAAATGTGATTTATCTATTAGCAGACAGGATAGAAAATCGTAAAATGAAGTGTAGAATGATTGCATTGTACTCTTGAAAACAAGTTAGAAAATGGGCGGGGCTATGCCCCTTTATCTTTATGAACTTATAAGATTCTTATTAGAAAAACTATAAAACGGATTATCCAAAAGCTTGCAAGAGTATATAAGTTTCAGCAAAGCTGAAAATAGCTCCCTTACTGGTTTTTATTAATTTTTCATTTTTTGGATTAATTAATAGCAAATGTCTGTTTTTTATATGTATGATAATATAAAAATATGCAATCGTAAAAAATAAAAAATAATTGTAAAAAAAAAAATAAATAATATATAAAATAAACCAAGAATAACAAATATTATAATAAATACAAAATAATATAATTGAAAAAAATCTTCATTGATAGAGAAGAGAAAAAAAAGCAAAATAATAATGTATTTAATATAAAGAAAAAACATATGTACATATTTATTTTGAATGAGCGCCTAAAGTACTCATCAACGGACCTGCATGCGGCTTACCTTTATTTACGATACAATAAAATATTTTTAACGGAAATCGCATCAAACGCAACAACAATCCGAACAACGTTTAATTGTCATAAACATGTTACAGCAAATAACTCAATTACTTTTTTAATATTCTTGAGTCTTTCCTGCACTCAACTACAGGCATTAATACCACTTAAATATTTTACGTTTAGCCTTGAGAATTATGTATTTATTGATATTTCTAATAACGAGAAGAAAACAAAATGAAGTATTTAAGGTCTTTTAATTATTTTTGTTTTTTATTAGTTTTTAAAGTTGTAAGGAGTTGAAAATAATTGGAATTTGCAACTCATCAATGCGAAAGAAATAATTCGTTGCATGCAACTTGTGTGGCATTTGCGCAAATATCATTTCAATAAACTATTGAAAAATGCATAAGATATAAAATAAGGCGCAAAAATGGACACGGCCAACGCATATAATCGAACAACAACAACAACAGCAACAAAAGACGAGACCAAATGTTGGCAAAGACCAGTTGGCATAGCAAAACGATCGAAGAACTAAAATGCAGTAAAGCAAAGTGAGGGGAAAAGAAGTGAAGCGAAGTGAGGAACCTCTTTAATTACAACTTATGATATGGCGAATGCCAAAGACATAAGAAATGTCTCATAATATGCACAATTAAAACATAAACTGAAGCGAATTGCCAAAGCGCACACGACAACGATCATGATGATGATGGTAATAATTATTATAATGATGATGATGATGTCTGTCATTGCGGTTGCTATTATAAGTTGACTCTTGCCGTTGTTTATCTCCTAACACACACACATGATGATAATGATGATCACAATGATGATGAAGACACGTATGAGACGACAGGTGCTTGTTGCCGTTGTGGCACGCATGCGTAGTTGTTGTTGTTGTTAAACATGTAGAAAACGGTACGAAAACGGTTTTTGTATTAATACGACAAAAACAACAACAACAACCACCACCACAACCACATGAAAAAGTACAACATGCATGAAATTTTTTGTCTTCTTTTTTTTATCCAACATTTCGTTTCGTTTCTTTTCTAGAAGTCAAGTAATCAGTTGCACTAAGAAACGAGACATGTATGTACTCTATGTGGGCAACAACAACAACAAACTACACTAACAATCTGCGACAGATGACGTGATGTTGTTGTTTGGTTTGTTGTTGCTGTAGCAGCTGTGATTACAGCAACAAGGCGTCAATGCCGTAAGTTAGCTTGTTGCTATCAACTAGACAGTGACTAAAGTTGTTGTTGTTGTTGTGTTATTGTTTTTGTAGTTGCATCAGCAGCCATTGTCAAGTTGTTGTTAATGTTGTTCTGCCTCTGCACTTGTTGCAAACTTCTGTTTGAAGTAACTACGCACATTCTGCGTTCATCGAGTTGTTGTTGTTGTTGTTAAGTGCAATTGAGTGTTTTAATACCCTACGAAATATTCGTGGGCACTTTTTACTGTTACAAGCAGACAACAATGCTTTTATATCAAACTTTGGCCAATATTGAGAACATATTACTGATATATGAAGTACGCTTTGCTACGCCCATTATTATATTCTATCGTGCCTCCGTTCTCTCTAATTTTTATAAACAACATACAAACTTACCATTACAAAAATGTAAGAAGAAGCAAAGCATGCTACAAAAGGTAAATTTTCTTCATTTTTCTGCTACCAGTTCCAGTGGTACGATCGATACCAAACATAATATAAACAATCCGTAGACTCATCTGAAGATTGCCTGAAAATTTCATTGAAATCGGTCAAGCCGTTTTGGAGTCTATCAGGAACATACATACAAACATGCTCTTTTATATGTATAGATATATAGACTACTGATATATGGTGTAAATCGAAGCTTCCTTGTTGGGATACATTCTGTAATTTGATATTATTGCCTCACAGGTCCATCTTTTTTCCTTGTTGAGGATTTTCAAGCTCAATATAAAGCGTATTAAAGAATTCGTCTAAGCTCAAACCAATTCAATTGCACGCATGTATGTACATTTCTTAATACTCTGTTCGACAATTTTTCTAAACGTCTCGTTTGTGTAGTTGTTGTAATTGATGTTGTATTAGAACATCATTTACGCAATTGCCACAGATTGTTTTGTTCGCTGTTGTTGTTGTTAACGTTGTTGTTGTTATTGGTCTTGTGTTGTTATTCACATTGTTGTGGTAATAAATGTTCAAGCTATTAAAAGCGATACAAAAAAACGACAACAACAACAACAATTTAATACACAATTTAACGTTAGTTATTTTTCGAATTTTCCATGGCATGCGACTTGTCTGAACAACAACAACAACAGCAAAAACCATTGACGCATGTTTGTTGTTTACGCCTCCCACCACTCGCCACGGCATAAAACACCGCACAACAACAACAATACAACACACATGTATCGCTTAAATTATTCAACGGCAGCGATTCATCAATGATGACGGCAGCGACGCCAACTGCGCAGTCAACGATGTGCGTTTGAAGCGTAAAGCAAAAACAACTGCAAGCAAAACGAAGCGCACAAAAGAAAGTCATGAGTATTTCGCTTATTATTTATGCTTTGTTTGTTTTTTTTTTTTAATTTTTTCTATTTGTTAATACTTTTTCAATCGTCAGTATTTCTTTCCTGGTATCATGTCATTAACAGCAGAAAAAAGAAAAGCAATGAATGAATGTTGATTATAAACGCTTTGAAATGGAAAATGATCTAACTTGAAGTCAAAGCACCCAAAACGTGTTCCCAAGCTCATTTCACACATACGGACGTACGCGCTTATCGCTCATAGCAAGCTAAATAAATAATAACAAATGTGCAAAATGCTGAAAAGAAACGAAAAAAGGAAAAAAAAAAGAAAATGAAGTTAGTTTGCGAAAGCGAAGATTATAGACAAATGCAGCACAGAGTGAATTCTGCGTTCGACACGCTCACATAACGTGTTGAAATGATATCAGAGCACAGACAACGTTGCTCTTAGGCCGTGTATTCAAAGTGTGTGGAAACTGCCACATTTGGTGAAAATTAAAAACGCTAATAGTCGCAGATATGAACTGCAAGTACAATGTGTATGTATGTATGTATGTATATAAGTCTTTGACGCAGCAACAGAAGCGGCAGAAGAACATGCTGCTGCATTAGCTAATTTCTTGATTCTCGGAAGACGCAAAATGTTGCATAAACGTAAGTATAAATAAAACTGAACGTTTTGAACATTTGAAAAGAAGAAAAAAGGAGAAAAAAAAAGAAAAAACGTAGCAAAGAAGGAAGGAAGCACGGCTCAACTCGACTCAGCTCAACTCAACTGAAGTGAGCTCAGCTCAGCTCAGCTGCACTAATCAAGAATGTTCAAGAAAAATCGACAGTGGCAAAGCAAAAGGCAATGACTGCTTGCCAGTCCGTCTGTCGGTCCATCCGTCCGTCAGTCATTCGGTTGGCTTTGCTTGACTGCCAAGCAAACGAGAATGAGAACAATTTGAAAACCAAACGTTGCATTCAAGCCAATAATTATGCGCAATTGTCTATCTCGCTCACACCGCTGTGCTTTACATTGCCAGCGCCCTCGACTTTTCTTTTTGCCTTACCGTGCCTTGCCGTGTCTCTTGACGCAAAAACAACTTGAGGCGTTGCCTTTGCGCATGCGCTGTTTGCCAAGTGATTCTAATGATACTTCTAATGATAGAGGCACCATCACTTGTTGCATGCCACAATGCCAAAACATTGTACTCAAAGTCAGGCAATTGCTGCTTGCACTTGTTGCGCTGCGTACACACACACTCAGACACGCAGTCATAGACTCAACTTTCAACATTCTCTCAGTCACCGTAACCGTCAGAGTCACAGTCAGAGTCGCCTCAGCTTCATGTGTTAGAATCCCAGGCAATTTTTAGGCTTTGATTTCTATTTTTTTGTCGATTGCCTCTTTTACGCTTCAGCACCGCGTTTGGCATGCATTTTGTTGCAGTTGTTGCAGTTGTATGTCTGTCCTGCGTGTCTCTGGAACGCATATGTAATTCATGTGGCGTTTAGTCGGCAACGCCGCTATCGATTTTTTCAGCCGCCTCTGTTATTTTAACAATCTGCCATTTAAGCGTAAAAAATGTTGCCTTGTCTTCTGCATTTGCGGGCTTGGGCTTTTGCTTTTGCTTTTGGTTTTGGCTTAGCTTTGATTTGGCAACTTGCGCCAGATTTTCATGCAAGTTGTTTGTCTTGTAATCATGTGTGTGTGCGTGTGTGTTAATTTTGCTAAAAATGGCATTAACAGCGGGTAGGGAATTGATTGGCTGCTGCTTTGTGTGTCTCTCTCACATTGCAAATCCAATCGAGGAAGTTGCAACTGTTGCAGAAGCCAACGAGGATGTTGGCAATCTGCTTGTAAATGATTTTTGTAATTTTTTGCTTAGCAAAATGTTTGATTTATACGAATACAAATGATTAATTGAAATTACATTTGAGTTTTCTTAATGAGAAAAAAAAACAACTGCCAAAAGCCAAACTAATTTTCGTTTACAACAACACTTCTGATTCAAATAAATATTTAAATCAAATTTAACAAACTTCCTCTGAAACAACATTTTTGTATCTTCATCGCTTTGGTGCCTTAACCCTCCGTCAGGCCACAAGACGTGTGAGGTCAAAATCGTTGTTTAACGGCCAATTAATTGCACATTAAGCCATCAAGCCGATTTTAAGGCATACCAAACTATTAACTCACGTAGCAAAATCGAATTTATTTCCGTTTTTGATTGCTTTGTTTTCTCTTCTTTTTTTTATTCATTTTTTATTTACAATAACAACTCGATCATCCTTGACACAATTTTGCTTAATCATATAAGATACAAAGTTGTAATTAACGCATAAACAAATCGAAAATTGCCAATGTGAATGTCGGACAGACACCCCCGTCACACACATGCGATTGAAAGATACGAAAATAATTTATTTTTATTATTAAACAAATTATTTGTTATTATTTCGTTGCATATGATTATGAAACACGCATCTTCGTTCATTTGTTACATGTATGTATGTTTGTATGTACAAAGATTCATCATAGCGAATTGTTTTTGAAATGTGCTTAAAGCAACATTTGACAATGCAAAATGAAAGTATCTTGACGTGTACAAAGAGCAATCATGTACTTATTTGTATGCTAAGAAAAAAACAAAAACAAAAAAATCAACGAAATCAAATAAATAAATAAATGATTTATTTGTTTAATGCATGCCTACAATGACCCACAACAACGGCAATAACAACAACCACTACAACAACAATGTCGATAACAATCATCAGCACAATGAGCAAAAGCCTTCGCCTACAAATCATTGTTCAGTTCAGTTCGGTTCGGATCGGTTCGGCTGTCGTGTGTGAGTATCTTTGATATTAATTGAATGTGGCCTGGCCGGGCAGCATGTAAATTTTCGTGTATTCTGTCTTCGGGCAATGAAATTGAATTGTACATGTTGCCTGATGCCCTACACTTAGTTGTGTGGGTTTTTTTGATTGTATATACTTTTGGTTTACACCATCAAGCGATCCATCTATGCTTCTATCTGCTATGTTGATTTCTTTTATCATCTATTAAAGTCTCTAATCTACAATAGCTATTAAGGGAAAAAATTGTGTGATTTTGAGGAATTTTTTTGACCGGTTAAATAAATCAAAATCAGGTTCATTATATATTCAAGATAATAGAAGCAAAATTTTATTAAACCAGTAAGGACGCTAACTTCAGCTAGGCTGAAGCTTAAATACTCTTCACGCTTATTTCTTGTGCCACGCCTATTTTTTTGACTGAATATTTTTTCTCTTCATCTAATTAGCCTATATACAAATTATCATTGTTTTTGCTCATTGGGAACCGGAGATATGCAAATTCTTGATTTTTGGTAAAAGTGGGCGTAACCATGCCCATTTTTTTCAAAATAGTTTTAATGCCTCGCATAACTGCGAAGTTTCATGTCAATTGGTTAAGAAACAAAAAAGTTTTCCATACAACGACGTGAATATTGCTTCTCTTCTTCTTCTTCACTTTGTATGGCAGGTACCAGTTCTAGTTGCCCGATCTCAATGAAACTTTCAGGCATTATGTCGGACTATGTAAAACTACTATGTTTGAAATTTCAGCCCTCCATTTTCCAAAACAAAAAAGTTTTCCATATAACGATTAAAATTAGTTTTTCTTCTTCATTTCGTATGGGGGCTACCAGTTCCAATAATCCGATATGGCCGGTTCCGACCAATGATTTGACCACACATTAGAGAAGACTCCCTGCAAAATTTCAGCTCGATATCTTCAAAACTGTGGGAGGAGATAGCATATACACAGACAGACGGACGGACGGACAGACGGACATGGCTATATCAACTCGTCTTGTCGAGCTGATCAAGAATATATATACTTTATGGGGTCCCCCTCCCCTCCTTCTTGCTGTTACAAACTTCAGGACAAAGTTATAATACTATTCACTTGCGTGAAGAGTATAAAAATATTAAGTAGTTCCAATGAAATGAGCGTTGCCGTAGAACCCTAAAAAAAGGAAGCCTAAAAAATATTAAAAGTAAAAATTTCAAAAAACCCCTATACCCTTAAATGAGGGAATTATTAGCTTTGAATATCCAACAAATCACAGTATTTGTTTTATTCTATGAATTATATTTATATTTCATCTACTCATCGATCCATCTATCCTTCGATGTACCTATACATCTGCCCATCAATGTATGGGAGGCAACCTTAGAATGAGATATTCTATTTGTGTTCCCCGCTCTATCTTATACTTCTGTCCGCTCATGTTTGCAGAAACCAATTATCGCTACCATTGCGCCAACGATCGCTACTGCTTCATATTTCAAAATCATCTTATTAGTTTGCTTATTGGTTGCCATTGATTGCTGTTGTTGTTGTTGTCGTTGTTGTTATTACTTTGTTGTGCGCATGTAATCAAAGTCTTAATTCTTTGCTCAAGCCGCACACAAAACGCATTAAATTCGCGGCAAGTGTGCCAACAACAATAACAACAACAAACATAAATTTATCATTTCGCAAAGAAAAAAAGTTATTGAAAAAATTAAATCGCTGAAAAAACAAAAACAACAAATATCGAAAAAACTTATTAAACTATAATCGATTTGGCAATAAATGAGATTTTTTTATTTTCTTAATAATAAACAACCTTCTATGCGCCAGCAATAATAACAACAAAAACAAAAGACATCGAAAAAACACTTGAGAAGAGAAGAGAAGAAACCAAAGCAGCCAAACACATGCCACGCATTATAGACCAATGATGATAAAGCGGAGGCCTTCGGGCATATTTCATATGATTTTTTTTCATTTATTTATTTATTTTTTAAATATGTTGTTTTTTTCAGCCTTTTTTCCGCTATTTTACTTTGGTCAGCGGCAAAAACATCTTCACACAAATTATTAGCACTTTGTTATAACGCAAAGCGCCTGCGGCCACGCCCATTTCTTGTAGGCATTAACACTAAATTCTCAAGAGCAAACATAATTTAGTTGTTTATTATTTACGCATTTGAACTTTTGTAGTCAATAAGCTGCTTGTTGTTGTTGTTCAATACGTTGTTGTATGCTTGCAGATACATTGTTGTAGTTGTGTTGGCTGCAGAGGCGTCTTACATATGAGCATGCAAAATGCGGAAATCATTTCGACAATTTGGCAATTTGTCAAATGCACAATCTCAATCTTATTGCTTTTGTTTCAATGCCTTTTTGCATTGCAACATGGCAATGACATTCATTTTATGCGACGTGTATCGACGACAAAACATCAACTACAGCTACGTACATTCAAAGACGTCGCCAAGACAGCCACTACAACAACAGCAGCAGCAGCAATAATAATAAGAAGAAGAAGCAAGCTGCAAGTAGCAAATAGACAAAGTTTTGTTGTTCATTGATTTTGATCGATGGCGGCAAATGTTGCCTGATGCTGATGACCAGGAAAGGCAGTCGATCAGGCAGTGTGGCACACACACACACAAGCAACAATTTATGTGCTTTATGGTGAGCTTTCTGGCTTCCCCTTTGTTGCAAACAAGTGACTTTTTGTCGCTGACTTCACTCCACTTCACTTGACTCAACTCAACTCAACTTGATTTGCCGTTGCATGCGTGTGGCGTTGGCGGAAGAATTGCGCAGACTTTCACGCCGCTTCGCTTGACGATAAGTCTGACTGTCTGTGTGTCTGTCTGTGTGTGTGTCTGTCTGTTTGCCAGGCTTCGCTTTGACACAAAATTGATTGAATAATGGTGTTGATGTGCAGCAAACACAACGCTCATCTGCTCAAACCGTTTGCCTATTTGTCCAACTGTCTGACTATCTGTCTGTCTGTTTGTCTGTCTGTCCATTTGTCTGACTGTCGTCACTTTTGATGAAATCGTTTTGTGCACAAATCGCTACTTTCCTTTTGACATGCACGCTAAGCATATAAAGGCGAGTCTTCTATTTGCAGCTTGTTGGCTTTACTTCTCTAAGGTTTCTTAATGTGCATGTGTATGAGTTTGTGTGTGTGTGTGTGAGTGTTTGTGTCTGACTATTTTCCATGCCCGTTTGGCACTTGACACATGTTGTTGCGCACTTCTGGTTGTCGTTGTTCAAATCGCCATCATCGCCATCGTCGTCGTCGTCGTTTCTGCTCATCTGTTCATGTTGCCGCTGCTGCTGCTGCTGCTGTTGTTGTTGCTGCTGTTGTTGGTGATGATGCTGTTGCCACCGTCACAGTTGCACATTTTACAAATGCATTGAGATAGACAGAGATCTTTTTTATTGTTGGCAGCTGACGGAAATGCAAATTTTCATGTGGACAAATGCGATTTTGGTATTATTTATGCATAAAGCTCATAGGAAATGTTTTGATTTGTATTTTTTTGTTTTGTTTTTATTTGTTCGATGATTATTTGCACATGGGTCATTTCAATAAACACTCTGACTGAATGGCCTATTTGTATGTGCGCATGAAAGCAGGAAGAGGCGCTGAGCATGTTGAGATTTCAAGGAAAAGATAAACAAAATCGATAAATTATAAATGTGATAAAAATATTTGCATTATTTTCATTGGTCGTATACGCAATATTTGTTTAGAACAACTTAAGCACGACCACCCACTGATTGCTCGCCATGCTTAGCCTATAGAAATATATGGCCTGCGCTCGGTATTTAACACCTCCTAACACACAAATCATTTCACCATTAATCATTTCACTTTCTGGCCACACAAGCATGCCTAAACAAAAGACTTAAGACACGAACTGCGCTAACGAAATTTTCACGCGGCACATGATACCTGTTGCCGCAGCTAACAGCGCAGCAGCCGACAACCCAATACAACAACAACAACAACAATAAGTCAGTTCAATGACTCGACATATTTGGGCGGACAATCGTAATGAGCCAACAAACAAATAAAATATTTTTTTTTTCAACAAAAATTTAAGAAAAAAAAGAACAACAACAATAAAAATATGTATATATGTATGGCAAGTTATAAAAATACACATTCATGAGTGCAGAAGAAAATATTGTTGTTGTTGTTTTTGCCTTGTAAAATTTTTGAAGTCTTGACAACATTTGAAATCGTACATTGGCACTTTCTTATCGTCAAAAGGTGAGCTCGAGCGGCGCATGTGATTATTTCCTCATTACGAAAGTGAAGACGCAAGTTTCAAAAAATTTCACTGCAATAAAAAGAAAGACAACAACAACAGCAACAACAACAGCAACAAGATGCTGAGACATGTTTGGCAGTGAAGTTTTTGTTTTTTTGTTTTTTTCGTTTTTGCTGATGAACTTCAATGCCCAGACATAAAAAATTCGACGCGTTGGTGGACTCGTTTGGCGGACGGGCGTCAGTAATGCACAAAACACGCTTTCAATTTGCATGCGCAGGCGCGCATATATTGCATGCAAAAATCATGTTGATGATGATGATGCGCACGCTCAAAATACACCAACAACAACAACACACAACACCCAACATGATACTAACGTCGCAGTATGAAGAAGATACTTGCCGTCTGTTTGTCGCATACAAAGCATTTTATGCATTTTCAACAGATTTTTAACATTTTTCAAACATTTACAACAATGCGCGACTACTGCAAGTCAAAGCAAAAAAGCAGAAGAAGCAGCAGCAGCAAGCATGAGTAGGCGATCAAGGCGGCTCACAAGCCAAGCACAAAGAAGCAACAACAAAGTGAACAAAAAGCGACGAAGAAGAAGAAGTAAAAGAAGAAAGTGAAATGCTGTCAGCTCATGAAAGCGACGGACAAACGGAATTGCAGATGCTGCTGACGCTGTGGCCGATGCCATTGTCGCTTCTGATGCTGTTGCTGCTCTGGCTGCTCTGGCTGCTTCTTTGGCTGCCGCGGCGGCTGTTGAAGAAGTCAATGCGGTCGTTGTAAACGGTTGTACTTTTGCAGTTGTTACTACAATGAGCCAAGTTAAGCGTCAACGGCAGCAGCAACAACAGTCCTCAGCAAGTCGTGTCTGTAGGTGTTATTGGAGGTCATTAGCTAATAATGTGAGGAGAAAATTTGCCGAAAAGTTCACGAGTTGTATGTCAAATGTTGACTTGCAAAATTGTGTTGTTGTTGCTGTTGTTGTTTTTGCTGTTGCTGTTGCTGTTGTTGATTGTAAGAGGCCAGCGAAGATGCTTTAGTAGCGTGGAAAAGGCAAATGCAATGAGAAAATAAAGTTATTATGCAGCGAATGAGGTTGCAATTGGATGATTCATCATCGCGTGTTAAAGTGTTTGTTAGCTGTTGTGGCAGAGGTTTTCATGTCAGAGAGGGTCTTTTGAAAGTAGAATTAAAGAGGAATACAAAGGATGTAATAAATTCAACAAACATATTTGAGATGACGAACAACATAAGCGAGTCTTGCTGAAAGCATGATTAGGATGTGTTGCAAGACTTGAATGTCAACCAAGAAAAAATTATAAATTCGACTCCGGCACATTGTTTACCCTCTGTGGAAACACTCGCGTAGGATAGAAGGATTTGGTAAATCATTTTTTAACAGATTTAATATTTGATTCTCAAAACTACATATTTTTGTTTAAAAAAATAAGAATATCTAGATTTCTGCTGGTTAACATCGTCCTTCTCTCACTGAGAATTCAGCCAGACGTCGAAAAAAGACGCTCGCTTTTAGCAGAGCTAGCTGGAATTGAATGGATATTCCTCTGTGGAAACACTCGCGTAGGATAGAGATATAAACAAAAACTGAACTAAAAGAGGAAACTGAGAATTCGCATATCCAGACTACTTGTCTTGAAGACGCTATAAAATATGATTATCTGAAGAAGAATTTTTTTAAGATTTGATAACTGCTGAGAATTATAGAAAGCTCTCTCTTATAAGTAAGTTTTGCTTGACTATTAATTTCCATTTGCTTTGTTCAATAATATTTGTGCAATGAACGTTGGCGCCTCTAGGCAGCTGCTCGAGCATGCAGGCTATTTATATGAAGCGCCATTAGCTTAATTCTGCTAAAATTGACTCAAAGAATTAAGGTACAATCACGTTGCGATAGAATAAATAACAAGCTCATTATGGAAAGCTGTGTAAATACATGAGTGTGGAATATTTTCACAACTATTATTAAAAGTCAACTGAGATTGAGAAATAAACGCTGAGCAGCAACTGAACATCTTATAAAAATACCACAAGAAAAATGCGAGCAAGCAAACGATCGAACGGACAGACGGACGGACGGATGGACCAGCAAGCTTGTAGCAAGTGAATGAGTGAGTGAGTGAGCAATGCAATCAAGCAAGACGCTAATGAAAATGAAAACACTTAAATGCGCCTCAGAATGTAAACGTGAGTTTGAAACTCACAACAACAACAATCACAATAACAACAACAGCAACAATGAGATGACGTTTAGCATGTGCAAAGGCAACGCGCTTCATGCAATTAAATGCCCAGCAATACTTTGCAATTTGCAAACGACGCACAATCATTTGACGACCTTAATTAGCGGCCAAAGCAAAAGGGTCGGGTCTCATCTCTAAGCCATAATTGTCTGTAGCAGCAGCATATGAAAAAGACAAAAAGAAAAACAAAAATTGAGTTGAAGGAAAAGAGAAAAAAACGTAATAAAAACAATCAAACACAAAACAGGTATAAAAATTTCTTAGAAACCAATTTAACGTTAACAATTGAGATATTATGAGTTGCGCCATCGACGCATCATCATTCTCAACTATTCGCTACAGCACACACCCGCTGCCCACCGCTGTCCTCGCGCAATGCCAAACGCATGAAGAAAGAGAAAAAAGTGCGTGCGGTCTAGACGTTGAATGCCTGAAGCGCTTCACTGACCGACCATTCGGCCAATATCATCATCATAGTCTGACTTGACTACATGCAAAATTGTCTTTGACAGCATAGTAGAAGGCTAAGAAGAAGAAGATGTGAAGAAGAAATGAAGCAGAGAAATTCTGGGCTGTGGCCACTTAAATGTGTTGATCGTTTACAGCTCGCAGTCAATGCGCTTTTAATAGAGTCGCTCGCTGCACAAGCCACTGTCATTCTATGCCTCTGCCTCTGTGTGTGTGTGTGTGTGTGTGTGCTTGCATAGCCAGTGACTATTACGAGCGTGCGCGCATATTGACGCTTCTTTTTGCACATTTTTGCTCTTCTTTTGGCATTTGATTTGGCTTGCCGACTCATATAAATAAAGTGCCGCCGCCCCTTTACAAGACTGCCTGTCTGTCTGTCTGTCTTCTGTTCTATATTGGTGTCGTTATTGTTGCTGTTGTTGTTTTTCCTGTGCTTATTGCATTAATATTATTGCGCTTGTAATGTGGAAATTTGTTGTTCTGTCGCTGCTAATGAGCTGTTCGCGTTAATGAAATGAGCGCACAATAAAAATTAATGACTTTTTCGCAGCTTCATTTTTATTGCATTCTTGATGAATGTTTGAGCATGCTTGGTGTTATTAAACGATTTCTGGCATATTTGCAGAGGAAAATGCAAAATGAATAAATGCATTGAAGGGCAAAAAATATAAATTTCTTCAAAATGCTCACAAAATACAAAATCACACAAGTTCGTTGCTTAAGTTTTTTGTTTCAAATACGTTTTATGAGTTGCTTGCTTAATTTGTTATACCTTACCTTATAATTTGTTGCTGGGAATTATTTTTCATTATTATTACCTTTTATAAAAAATTGCAAAAATCAAAAAATGTAAAAAAAAAGTTCGTTGCCTGAGTCTTTCGTTTTATTTATTGATTTCAAATTAAGTATTTACAAACCTCAAGCAAATATTTAATTTATTTTCATAAATTTTTGTTGTTTTTAACACACAAGTTTGTTGTCTAAGTCTTTTGTTTGGCTGCTGTTTGAGCAAGCAAACAAGCCAATATTTGTGCAATGAAAGTAGCTAAATCAGCAAACAGCAAATAGCAACAATAACAACAACAACAACAATGATAATAACAATTTCCCTTGCACCTTATTTGTGAGTGCAGCTAAGCCAATTCCCGCCCACGCGGCCCGCACCCACGACCCTACCATGCAACAATTGCAAAAATGGTGTATAAATTATTTGCTAAGAAAAACACGGCAGCACAACAACAAAAACAACAACAACGCCAAACAATCATTTTGTTTTTTTCCTGTGAAAATGGAAAAGAAAGTTGTACAACTGCAAACAGCGATAGCAACGACAGTGACGACGACGGCGACGTCGGCAGAGCAGCGCAGCCACAACAAAAAAGGGGAAAAATAACAATTAGGGAAAATGTCTCCGTCTCCGTCTCGTTGATGCTGCCACTGCTGCCGCTGCTGTCGTTGATGCCTCATAGAAAATCTGCACAATCAGCTTAGCTTTGTTTGATGCGCGCAATAAAAATAAAATACGAAAAAAATAAATAGATAGATAGAAAATGCACAGAGTGAAACATTAATCTTGGCACAAGCAAAAGTTGACGGACGAAAAAAAAAAAAGAAATTAATAAAAATGTTATTTTTATTGCCTGAAAACGTTTTAAGGTTTTTCGGTTTTGGGCACTGAAGTTGTTTTCACGTTTTTATATGATAACGCTTATTATTGTTGTTGTTGTTATTGTAAGTTGTGACGCCTGAGTTGCTGTTGACATATAATTTTTACGGTAATTGTCATATTGTTTTTCATTTGATTTGTGTTTTATTTTTTCCAATTTTTTTTTACTCTTTAATTTGTAAAAACATTTTCACAGTTAGAAAGAAGCAGCGGCAGTCTGTTTATTCATGTAAAGTCATGACGTCTTCATTATTTGACTTGAGTTGTAACTTTGTTGTGCGATTTATGAAATTTCTTCTGTGCCTTAATTAAGCACAGTTGTGGCCCATTTTCGTAACACAACACAAGAAACTAAGCAATAAATTATACAAAAAAAGCTTTAGAAGTATTAATTCTATTGGCAAACGTCACGAAATTTTCATCAAATTCAACATTAAACGCCTTCATCGCTTCTTTTGTGCTTAGCAATTATCATGTTAACGCTTTCTGGCTTCTACTTCAGCCTGTTTTGTATTTTGTGTTTGCTGTAAGCAATTTTCTTTTCATAAAGCAAAAAATGCTAAACTCTCCGAAGGCTTTAAGCATTTTTTTAAGTCGTCGTAAAAGAGCAGTTGCACATTAGAATTTTTCCATCGCTTCCAGGATAAAATTTAAGTTATTAAAATATACTTTTAAGTTGTTGTGAGAGAATCAACTAGAGATGGACGTGGGCCTAATTTTTGAGGCCCGGCCGACCTGGTATATTTTCAAAAAGGCCCGGCGCGTTAAAATTTACTTTTTTATTTCGGAAAGTAATTAAATTAAATAAAAAGTTTAATAAGATCGATAACATAAAACAAAAAATATTTTTTTTTTCATTTGGTAAATCATCTTTTTAATAGATTTAATATTTCATTCTTTAAACTACATATTTTTGTTTAAAAAAAATTAAGAATGTCTCGATTTCTGCTGGTTAACCTCGTCCTTCTCGCATTGAGAATTCTGCCAGACGTCGGAATTGAATAGATATTCCGCATCAATGCCTGCAAAAGTGGCAGATCTTTTGTATTTTTCCAAAATATCAGTATGCTAGACTTAGACTAGTCAAAGTTAAAATATTTATCGATTGGCCCGGCCCGGCCCATGTCCATCTCTGGAATCAATTGTGTTGATTGTAATTGCTTGAGATATCATCATTGCACTGTGCCAATCAATGCCACCATTCAAAGCAACATTAAGTGAGGAATGTCTGTAACATTAATAATTACGAAGTTTTTTTTTTTTAAATAATTTTTTCCACTGAAATTAAGACATGAAATTGTGTAATTTTCAGCAGCTTTTGTTCTTTCTCATATAACACTACTACAACTCTCTCTCTCTTCCTCTCACACGCCGCCTTACTGAAGCTTTCTTTATGAGCAACAATGCAAAGCCTTAGAAAGAGATTAGATAAACTGCATTTTGCCGCTACTGCAATTATTTCTACATTAGATTTTACATTTGCAAAAGTTTCGCGATACAAAGAAAACTTTGAGGAAGTTGAAGAAGCATTCTTCTGAAAAAAGCAAAAAAAAAAATTGTATAAAAATTATTATTGTCGACAAAAAGCAAGCACGAAATTATTATAGTGGTTGTTGTTGTTGTTGCATTTTGTGCTTTATCTTGTTGCAATTTTTATAGTTACGGTTAATGTCAGTTTAAGTGTTCGACAAATTACATGCAACTAACACAACACACACACACACATACACACACACTCACACGCACAGCTGTGCAACGATAATGATAATAAAAATTAAATCTCACTTATTATTTTCTTGGGAACAAACCAAAAAGCGCATGAACATGTCCAAAGACAACAACAACAAAAACAATAACAAATGACAGAAAAATAATGTTGCATTAAGAAATAAAAAGATACAAATACAAATAAACTTCTTAAAAGCAAAAAGTGTTTGTTGTTGTTGTTGTTGTTGCTGTGTTTGTCGCTGATTTTTCTCACACAGTTGAAAATTGCATGTTGACAATTTGGCAACCCACTCAATAAACTGAAGCGTTTGACCATAAAAGACGACACAAGTCGAAAAGGAAGCAAAAAATAAATTACAACAAAAACAAAAACAACAACAAATATATGAAATGCATTAAAAAAATTGGCAGCATAAAGCATGGAGAGTCAATGTTGTTGCAATGTGCAACAAATGCGCTGAGTGCCAATGGCAAAGGCAGGCAGACGGACGGACAGATGGTGAGACAGACAGACAAGCTTAGATCAGCAGCAGCCGAAGTGCAGCAGCACTTAGACTAACCGAAAAAAATGTATTGAAAAAAATCTTACACAAGAAAAAAAAAAAAAAAATAAAATGAGTATGAAGCCTAAAAGCAACAATTTACAAGCCCAGTTAGTTTGTTGCTGTTGTTGTTGTTGTCGTTGTTGTTGTTGTGTTTATTAACCGCTCAAATCTTGTTAACATGTGTGCAACATATTTCCACTTTAGTGCGCTCCAACAACTTAGAACTTGGGCGCCGAAAGCCAACAACAACAACAAAAATATATATAACAACTTTGACAAATTCGTTGCCTTATTTTTTTGTTACTGTCGTTGTTATTGTTGTTGTAAATAATTTACTAGCAACGAACGATTTGCCAAAAGTACTTCACTTAGTCGAGACGCGACAAGACGCAAAATGTTGCAAGAGTGCAAAAACGCACGGCAACCGACAACTGATGGTGGCAGCTACCGCAGTAAGTGAGTGAGTGAGTGAAGCTCACATCGGGCACATCTGGCCGAGCAAGCCACATGTGTCTGTGTGTCCGTCGCTGTTAAATGCTTCTTATTATTAATTAATATTTGTGTGCCTTTTGGGCGCCAGGCAGGCAACGTAGTATGTCATGGAATGCTGTTAATAACGGTAAACTCCTTTTTTCTCTTATTTCAGTTTTTATTTTTATTTTTTTTTTTTAGAGCAACTAATTACATAAGAGCAAAACACTATAAGAAGAAGCTGAAGAAGAAGAAATGAGGAAGCGATGCAAAAAAACGAAGTAAATTAATGAATGTTTTGTGTGTGTGTGTGTGTGTGTGCGCTTTTGGTGGCATTAATGAATGGCATTACAGCGTGAAGCATGCCAACTACAGTAATAATAATAACAACAACAACAACAACCACAATGACAAAAAGTTGCCACAGTTGTTTGACAGTTGCAAAAGCAAAGCACTTTCTTCTTTTTGCTTCTGCATCTTCTTCTTGCTGTCAGCACAATTTACTTGTCAAAGCGTTTTATTCAATCAAATGCTTTTTTAATTTCTATTTTTTTTATAATAAAATCATTCACTTACTGCCCTCAAAAGCTTTGGTGTGCATAAATGCCTTTGTCGGGTCCAAGAAAAATCAAAAAAAGAAGAAGCAACAACAAACTGCATTGTCAACTTAAAGTCACAATTGTTGGCGCACACTCATTGCACATTAACCCAATTGGCAGTGTCGAGCGTGTGTTGCACGCCCGGTAGAGTCTTTTGTTAACCGACACAGACAGCTGACAAACTGACAACAACAACAAGTTGCTTCAAAGCACACTTCAACCTAAAAATCAAATATTTTAGAAAAGTTTTTCATTACATTTCTGGAAAAAAATGAAAAGGGAAAACTCTTTTTGCAATTTCAATGACTTTCTATTTACATGTCTTTTTTTTCTTATTCATAAATCAATCAAATCAAAAATGAAAATGAAGAGGAAATTCAAATCATACCACACTCTACCACAGCTACTTCAAGTCTTCAATAAAAAGTCTATTTTGATGAACCAAAACGGATTTTCTTTCATTTTCAAACATTCAAATCGAATTACTCAAGTCTTACATTTTATTTGCATAACTTACGACACAAAAACTCAACTAATTACACTATTGATTTAACTGATTGTAAAACATTTCGGCAAAAGTGCCTTGTCATACAATATTTGTAACAAGTTCGTTGCTTAAGTCTTACATTAAGTCCGTCTTATATAAAACAGTTCAAGTATTGTTGCTCTTTAAGTTGATCTCGTTAAATTATTCAAAAGTTCTTATAAAAAAAATTTAATATCAAAAACTTAAATTTTTTAAGCTTTTAATTTATGAGCAAGTTTTCTGCTTAAGTCTTCAGCTTGTCTGTCAAGGCAAAGCCTTAGGGTATTATTTGTCAATATTTCCTCAATGCCAACTCATATTTCAAAGCCTAACAAATGCCAATCAACGAAAATTTCTTTACAAGTTCGTTGCTTAAGTCTTTCGTTTAAGCTACATTTTTCGCAAGGCATAACCATTAATCAATGTTTACAACGAACAAATCCTCAACAATTTCCGCAACAAAAATAACTCAATTTGGCATTTCCACATTGTTGTTGTTGTTGTCTTTAGTTTTTGCCACCTCTTTTCCTTTTTTACTTGCTCATTGCTCTTGGTGTTAATTTTAAGCTAAATGTCAACAAATTTCACCAAAAATAGTTGAGAAGAAAAGAGAAAAAAAATGTTGTAAAATTTGCCACAACCGCCGGAACTTGTCGACTTGCGCGCTCTCTTTCCTCCATCAGTCAAACTTCCGTTTCCACGGGCGAGCAATTTTTCAACCAACTGTCGAATCGAAGCAACGTGAGTTTGCCATAAGCCGAAAATGAAAATATTAAGAGCAGAAACAAAAACAAAACCGACAACAAACACGAATGCAAATTTTCAACAACAACAACAACATTTCGGCGTATTACATTACAACAAGTTCGCTTTGGTATTCAATGTCTTTAATTATGAACACAATTTGAACAATTCAATGACTGCCAAACGTTTGGCATAATCGACAAGTAAAACTTATTGCATGTGTCCGAACAACAAAAACAACTGCGATAATCTTTTAAGCATTGAGGCTGTTGAAATTTGTTATTGGATATTTTAAAAAGCCAATTAAATCAAATCAATCATATAAGATACATGAAACTTGGCTTTCTGAATTCGAATTGAATCAGACTTCAAATGATGAGCTAAAGAACAGCAGATATAATTAACCATTTCACTTCGTCCCTACGCTGCACATAAGCAAAGCTCAGTCTTATTAATTAAACTGCTTTTGAAAATCTCATTAAACTCTTGAATATTCCATTCGTCTGCCTAAGCGTACTATTTACATGTGAAGCAAAGCAAAGCAGGAAGTAAAGTGCTCGCGGCATTGCTATGCAAATATTTTACACTAAGCAAACATTCAATTTCATGTTACGCTTTCAGGCTAACAAAAGTAATACACATAAACTTATCTAAATGGCGCAAAATTGTGCGAAACCAATGGGAGCGCTTGTCTGTCTGTCTGTCTGTCTGTGTGTGTGTGTGAGTGTGTGCAAGAGTCATACATTTAGAACTTTGCCGCCAGCAATTTGAAGAGCACAATAATGTTTTCAAGGCTTGCTCAGTCGTGTTCGTAGACGCGATCGCAATGCCTGACAATATACTTAATAATGATAAGAAATAATTGAAAAGATTGTTGGGTATTAGAGCGAATGACGCTCTGGCCGTTTATGCAGCTAAAGTGCCATAACGTTGGCCACCTCGCTGTCGATGTGTGTGTGTGTGTGTGTGTGTGTGTACAATTGGCATGCATAATGAAAGGTTTAGGGCATAAAAACGATTGACTTCAGGTGTTGCTGCAAATGCTACTGAACTCGATTGCAACGAAATAATTTACTGCTTGTTTGTGCAGCGCACGCCCTCAGGCGGCCATCATGTGAAGCTGCGCAATTTTACAACGCAATGAATGAAAGATCATAAACCTAGCGGAAGCTTAAAAACAAAACTCATACTAATTGCATGCCATTGAAAATGTTCTTAAATTAAAAATGAAACGAAAAGAAAAAAATTTTAAATGAAATAGAAAAAAATATCTTTATTAAAAGCAAATAAAAATTGTCTTTTCTATAAAACCAAATGCAATTAAAACTTTCGATTTCAGAAGTATTCAAAAGAAAGTAAATATTTTCAAGCAAGAAAGAGTGAGAGAGAGCGCAGCATGCTAAGCGTAAGAAAGAGAGTGAATAATTGTCATTTAAGTAAATAAAAAAAGTGAATTTAATGTAAAAGAAATGAAATACAGCAGAAAAATCATGAAAAGCAAACAAAGACTTGATTGAAAAGAACTTTCCACTTGAGCTGATGACGGCGACGCATGGGAATTATTAACAGGCATCAACAGCAACAACAATAACAACAACAATGCGCTTTGGTCAAGTTAAATAAAGACCGGGGAGAGCGCAAGCAACAACAACAAGATAAGATGAAGAAAAAAGAAAATTGTCAACTTAAAATAAAGTAAAAGTTGAATGCGTACGCCAATCAAGGCATGGGGCAAGGCAAGGCGTGGGGCATGGCAAGGCAAGTCTTAAGGGGCACGCACGTTTCTTAAACGAACTGAACTTGACTCAAAGTAATAATGATAATGCAATATTTGTCAAACAATTTATTTGCTTTGCTTTGCTCCTCTATTATTAAGTATATAGAAAACGCAACGAATTGAATCGAATATTTACCAATAGTTTTTGTTGCACAAACAAACAGCAACAGCAACAGCAACAACAACGGCGACAGCGACGGCAACCGAAATAAGTAAAAACAAGCTAACGTGACAAATACGCATTTGCTTTTGGACATCATAGACATTTTGTCCTAATTACAAAGACAAACTGAAATCGGACTAAGCCGCGGCTCACAGCCATGTTCATAAGCACACACACACATTGATACGTTGACCAAGTTGTTGACGACGTCGTTGATGGTGACTTAAGTGGTGCAGCATGCGCAGCAGTGGCAGTGGCAGTGGCAGAGGCAGAGGCAACGGCAGACGACAACGTTTGGCAAATCGTCAGACGACGGCAATTGACGTTGCGCGATATTGTTGTTGTTGTCGATGTTGTCTCTAAGTCAGATTGCGCATGCGCAACATCACTTTCCCATTTAATCTTGTTTACTTTGGCGAGCTTGCTTCTTCTTTTTTTAATTTTTTTTTTTTTTTTTACTAACAACTATCGCCTCATCTTCTTTTTTTTTACTTAAGGCTGTCGCACAATTTGTCGCACACGCTCATGTATAAAGTGAGAAAAATCGAAAGCCGATTTTCTTGTCAATATTTTGTTTATATTTACAAGAAAAAAATCTAAAATATCTTTAGCTTTTTATGCGTTGCAAAATGAGAGCGAAAGCGACTAAAAAAAAATACACAACATCTTCAACGCCGTGTGAGTGTGTGTGTCTGTGTGAGAGTGCGTACAAGTCGCTACCCCACCCACTTGGCGGTCGAACAGCTTACTTCTGCCGCAAATTGCCAACGAACGCGACACATGCCACATGCGGAAAATATGCAAATTTAATGCACGGCGCATAAATGCGTTCATTGGTTCACTTGTGCGCTCGTTAAACACACCATTTTTTTCTTTTTTTTTCTCATGCCTACGGGCGTTTTTGCAAGGTTTGTTTTTGTTTCTTTTTAAAATGTTTTTTTTTTTTTTCTCTGTTGCAAGCATCCATTAAAGTTGACCAGTTCGTTGGTGTAGCATAGACAGCTCCGGCGTTGTCGTTGTCGTCGTCGTCATCATCATTATCATCATGGTCTCGTTCGATCGTCATCTTTCTTCAGACAATCGAAAGTGGTTCGAAAATGAAAGTTGTAGAATTTCGTATGAAAGTGCAAGTTAAACTGTGGCAGCGCATAAATTATATTGCAATGACAATTTTTACTTCTTTTTTTGTACTAATTATAGCACAAAAGTTTTGCCTTCAAGCTAACAGAACAGGAAGTGTAGTGATTTGAATGATGCACATAAACTACAGGCACAAGACGTTGGGTAGAGCGCACTACCCTCAAGTGGACTTGCGGCACCAGGTCAGCCTGTTCCGCGACTACTGACAAAAGTCACCAGTCGCTTTACTATTTACTCTACAAACAATTAAAAATACTAATAAGCTAATTTATAAACAATTCCTTAAAAGTAAGTACTAAGTCAAACAATTAAGATAACATTTTACATACTGCGTTCGATAAACAGTTCAGGAGCAGTTCTCCATTAAAATAAAATATCTGTTATAATACCTACATAAAACACGAAACGAGTCATGCTCTAAATATGTCAATCTGCAGCTACAGAGATAGATCGAACTAAAATTTCTCTATCGGAGAGAATATTAAGCCAATAATTAGGTTATGTAAAAACAAAGTACCAAGCTTAGTTCTACGACTAGATAATGTTGGCAAATTAATAAGCTTCAGCCGGCTACTATAAGGAGGAAAGCAAACACAGGGGTCCCAGTGTAGATTCCTAAGAGCAAACAGAAGCAACTGTTTCTGAATAGATTCAACTTGGTTCTTATACTTTTCACACTGAGGATCCCAAACACACGATGCATACTCCAAAATGGGCCGTACTCAAGAAGTGTAAAGCAATTTAGTTTTGTACGGGTCATTAAATTCCTTGGATCATCTTTTGATGAAACCCAGTATGTCCTTAGCCTTATTAATATACAGTGAAATATGTGCAGCAAAATGAAGTTTTGGATCCATCAAAACACCAAGGTCATTAAACTGAGAGATATGTTGAAAGTACAAATTATTTAACTTCTAAGTGCAACCAATTAGTCTTTTCTAAAAAATTACATTGCTTGCATTTGTCACTGTTAAACAGTAAATTGATTACAGCATACCATTGTGAGAGAGAGTCAAGATCAGACTGGAGCAGATTCTGCTGATCTATAGAATTAACGGTCAAACATAATTTGACAAAATAATACCTACAGATGAGGTAAAATTAACATACGCTTACAAAGCACACACAAACATAAGATCACTGTTCACAAATACAAAAGATAAGATTGACAAAAACAAAAAACAGAACGTTGTGTACGAAATAAAATGCATGGGAAAAGAAGGCGAGCCATGCAAGGGGATGTATGTTGGGACTACCAAGCGCGCACTAAACATACGAATGACAGAGCATAGAGGAGACGTGAGAAAAGGCAAGATGACAACAGCTCTCTCACAACACATAACAACAACAGGGCATACGGCAGATTTTGACAACGCGAAAATATTAGACATAGAAAAGAGAGAGAGAACAAGGATGGCACTGGAGAGTCTACGATTACAACAAAGGGGGGACAAGGCAATTAATCACAAAGAAGACACAGACCAAACAAACTTTGTGTACGCGGCCACAATAATCACAGTGGACAAAAATAAAGACAAAAATATTCGGACGAGAAAAAACAAAAAAATGAACCAGTGCAATATTAGGAGTAATAATGACGACACTGAAAGACAGACAATGTTAGCCGCAAATTAAAAGATAAGGTATGATAAGTGTTTGAATGTTTATATTTGTTGTAATTTGTATGTAATTTAAATTTCAATATCAGACTCCCTGATGAAGGCGAAAGAATCGCCGAAACGCGTAGGAAAAATGGAAAAAATGTAAAGATAACAAAAATTTTTACAAAAATAAATAAACAAATCGGCCAAAATAACCCGCTGAATTTTATTCAAGACAAAAAGGAATTAATAAACACGAAATGGCCCAATAACAATTAGTAAAATAATTTCACGTCATCAGCATACATTAAAACATGACAATGCTTGATTACAGTCGGCAAGACATTAATAAATATATTAAACAATAAGAGGCCAAGGTGACTACCTTTAGGAACCCCAGAAGAAACAAAAATTCGTCTCGAAACACATTGATAAGAATAGAAGTTGCGAACAATTTATATTGTCAACGATTTACTTTTCATGAACAAATATCATCAATAAGCTCATTGCCAAATTTATTTACTAAATGAAAGAGAGACAACTTTATCAAATCTATTAACAATCAACTAATCCAAATAACCATCATGTAAAAATATAGGCAACAAATTGCGTAGCTCCGCAATGTAAGCTGGATTCCGAAAGGTCAAGGCCATTTGATCGAGATTCTCAAAGAATTTGCCAAATTCTAATGTGGGAAACTCTTCTGGCGTGGCACTCAGGAACATTTCCATGACGGGCAAGAATGTTGTTAGCATAAATATTGCTGCAAATAATACATGAAATTATTAAAATCATATTTTATAATTTATATAGAAAATAGTTTCATGTAATACCAACCGAAATGCCGATGCTTAATGCCAGCAACTTTGAGTTCGCCAAATTTGGGCAATTCACCTTCGTATTTGATCAACTTCAGCGATGCGATAAACTCCTCCCAATAGTAGTGAAAGACGACGTCACGCTTCAAGCGCAATTGTGGACTTAGCAGCATAAATGTTGAATAGAACAAGTCAATTGTTGGTGGCGCAAAGACACTCGCTTGCAGGTCAATCATTAGCAGATCCACAAGTTTTTTGCTTTGCTCGTCAAACTTAAACATAAAATTCTTGCAATGAAAATCACCATGATTGAGCACAAGCAACTCTTCATTGGCGCCTTTTTCATAGGTGGTAAATAAATTTCGACAGGATTCAAGTAATTCCGGCTCGATGGCCTTGAATTTTGGCACATACAATTCGAATTCTTCGTGTGTGTTAAGCATTTCAATGAAGAGCTTTATGCCATTGGTGATCATCGGTGCAGCCATGAACAACGAACCGCTCATCATGCCACTCCTGTAACATGTAACAAGTTCATGCTCCTCCGTCTTGGCCAACATAAAGCTGACGGCATGCAAACGAGCGATCTTACGGTAAATAGCTTTGATCTCATCCAAGGTTGGCAGACGTTCACGTAAGGTTTCGAAACCACGTTGGCAAAGATCCTCCAGAATGATGACCTTTTGCGGTTCCAAAGCATGATAGATGATTCTGTTTGTTAATCAAACGAATATTTAATAGTAAACAAATATGTTTTGAAAGATATTCTCAATTATCAGAATAATCCCTGATCAAAATTTAATTAAAAATTGATTCAAGGCATTTTTTACATACTTTGGCGCCAATTCCATAATTTCACCGTGTTCCGCCAAAATTGCTTCAAATCTTGGTATTGTCTTTGTGTACATGGCAATCTCAGTCTCAAAGACTTGGGACATTTCACATATTTCACGCTTCATGCCTTCTGCCTCCGGTATTGTCTTCACAATCAGCATTATCTTGCTACTCCCATCACGCTTGGTACTGCGGTAGCCGACATCAGCACGAAACATAACGCTCGCATAATGATCACCTTTAACGCTCGCCGGTGTCAATTCCAGATGCGATATCTCCAAATCTTCATCGTTCTTGTATTGCGTAATAACCTTGAGAAAGAAATCGGCGTTTAGCCAACTGGGCGCAGTTAATTCATCCTCATTGAAGTGAGACATTTTGTTCGGAAAGACAGAACCGCACACGTTCAGCACGCAACTCAAACTGATGGTTTTTGGTTTGTCAACACACCTTTAATTTTTACGATTTCGCATTAATTATAACAAAACGAATTAACTTATCGCTCCGTTGTCTTTGTGTAAACAGAAATTTGATAAGAACAGACACTCA
Source organism: Phortica okadai (assembly GCA_034638295.1). Taxonomy (NCBI): domain Eukaryota; kingdom Metazoa; phylum Arthropoda; class Insecta; order Diptera; family Drosophilidae; genus Phortica; species Phortica okadai. The sequence goes on from CM067849.1 coordinate 38,002,080, forward strand.
TAGAAGTAATTTAATATTCATTAAACCAAAACGAAGTTGTTTGTGTGCTTTTATACTTATGTTTATGTATGTATGTATGTATATACGAAAGGCTTGGTGTCTTGAATTCGTTTTGGCTGAAGAATGACGTCGGCAGTACCTAAGTTACCAATTAGCAAGCATTAAAACTTAAACTTACTTGTCATTCTATGATGCAAATGTCTAAAATCGTGTCAATGTGCTTGCTATCAATTTGAATTACGCTAATAATAAATCATCAACAGCCTTGAATATTTAAACAAATAACTTTTACTAACAGATTTTATAAATTATTATACGAACTACGCTCAAGATACTTCAGGTTGTATACTTTATTATACTATTTGTCTACAATAGACTTATGTAAATACCCGAAGCGTCTTTATGTATATATATTACTCATTTCTGATAAGAAACACCTTATAATCAAGGAATTATATTTTGACGCTCCACTTTGATAAACATTCGGGCAAAGTCTGTAAGTACATAAGCGTTGTAGTGTTTCTGACTCACGGCTAGGGAATTCTCCAGTTCATGCAAATCATTGTACAATGGCACACAACCAGAAGAAGCTCAAAAATAAAATGACTCTTCACAAATGGCATTCATACAAAATTATTTTATATGAATTACAATTATGTGTTTAAGAATTTTTTGGCAAAAACTTGAATTTATTACAATATAAATTCATCGAAAAAAAATTTAAGTACAATAAAAAACGCAATGATGTTATAAATAAATTGATGTCACTTAACAAAACACATAATAAATAAATAATATCGTGAAAGATGAGTTTTTAAAAGCTGGTGGGACAAGATAAAATCTTTAAAATACAACACATTTAACTTACAAGCTATAAAGAAGAGCTACTCCCAAGGCACTATTTTATGAAAATCTTGGCACTGTACGAATTGTTTTTGTGACATTGAATAAATTTTTAATCATCCAGAATCTCTTCAAGCCTTGCTGCCTCGGCAAATACATCAGGAATTTCACCTTCATCCGAACGCTCTATCAGCTTGTAACGCTCTGCAGCGGTCAAACATTGAGTTGCAATCTCTCGTGCTTTTGCGCGTGTATCATCTGGCAGTTGAGTCAAGCCATTCAGCAATTCCATTATATCAGTAGTGAATAATTGCCGCGCAATGTCTTCGCCGGAATTGATCATATTCAATATAATGACAATGCCACGATGTTGTACAGCAGGACTGGGATTAGCGATGAGTGTGTGTAATATGTCAAGCCAAGATTTAACTTTCAAAATCTTATCGCAACAGATTTTCGAAACTGAAGTTAGCATAGCCAATGCACCAGCACAAGCCATTGCCGTTTCTTCATCTTCTTCCTCGCATAGTAACGCAAGAAATTTGACGCGATCATTGTCGCCCTCAAACATCTTAACGACATCCTCAGACATCACCATATTGCAAATACATTGCGCCGAGGCACGCGTTAACATTAGATGATCTTCCATTAAGTAAAACTCAATACGTGAAAGTCCCTGCTCCTTAATGATGCGCTGACGTACGCTTTCGTTCATTGAGGCTAAATTTGTCAGCGCCATGAGTGCTTCAAAGTTCTCCAATGCGGTGCAATCCTGCGCAAGTAAATTTAAAAGAGGGCGTATGACATCCAAGCTGCGTTGGCCAGCAAACGCCACTTCCGGATTTATAGTAATACCAATACGTGCGAGCGCCTGACACGCATGACGCTTGCCCTTTTCGGTGCCCTCCAGCGCGAGGCGCAACAATGCCTTAACACCGCCATCTTGCACAACTTTACCACGCAACTCTTGCAAACTACAGACGGCATTCAATACGCGTGAAATTAACTCCTGCGAATTGTGACTCTCCGTTTTAGCAAGTGAGCACAGCGCTGTGGTGATGCCTTCGTTAGCCAACACTATAATGCGCTTATTAACGAAATCCATATCGTCGAGTTCATGCTCTTCGGGTATGTGATGTTTTGCAAATTTGGCCAATTCAATCATTTCGGGCACAATTTCTTGTTTCTCATAGGCGTTGACGAGATTTACAAATGTCGTAACAACACCATACAGACACGACTGGTCGCCAGAACGTGCCAAATCCATTAGTGCATGAATAGATGCCTTGTCCTCTATAAGTTTCTCTTTGCAATCGGCATCAAGTGTTAGATAGGCCAAGCCATCAGCAGCCCAACGACGTATATCCTTGTCCTTTCCGGGCTTGATTAGAAAGCGGCGACAAGCTTCAGCTAGTTTCAGTGCAGCGCCATCACCGAATGGTCGTATAGCCGCATCCTGGCCACCATAGCTACCCAGTTTGCAGAGACCAACCAAAGCACGCACACGTATACCATCATTCTTAGAACGATAGAGTGCCTTCAGAATATCAACACCCTGCGTTGATATCGCTTTAGCTTTGTCTGCTTTTGAAGAAGCGGCGATGATGCATTCGCAAGCAACACGTTGTTGTAACTCATCGTCGGTTGTTGCCATGGCGAGGATCATTTGCAGAATACCTGAAAAAAAAAACAATGTTAAATTGTAACAGACTATTAAAAATCGATTATTAAACATACCTTCACGTGCTATAATTGCATTGCCCACATCAAGTGGCCCTGTGAGCAGGGACGTAATAACAACGGTCACTCGCACCTTAGACTCCATATCGGGTGAAAGTAGTTTATCCTTAATGTACTCATCAATTTGATCAGTAAAGCGCTTCTTTAACTCATCGTAGTACATATTCTCGTAAATTCGGGCCAAGCACACCGAGGCAATGGTGCGCGTCGATGATGTTATCTCCATAGCACTTTCATACTTGTAATCCTCCAATTCGGAGCATACATCAAGCAATCTTCTGAGGCCCTGTATCTCAACTAAACGTTCTGCCCACTCTAAAGTTGTATAGTGCACGTTACGTGTCATCAATTCAATGACAGCATCACGCGCCACTCCCGATATTGTGCGATCTGTTATGCTGTACACCAGACATGTAAGCAGCGTATCTATCTCCTTCTTGTAGCGTTCACACTTCGCCTTATCTGGCTTGCTATCGGTTTTATTCTTAAGTCCAGACAACGTATTCAGTATTGTTTGCAGACAAAACTGCGCGACTGTAGCACACTCAGCATGCTTTTGATCCAGGACACGCATAAACCATGGTATTCCCAATTCATGTAGCACGGCGATCGTACGCGTTGGTGATTCACTACACAACTCTGCTACTACGCGCACCATGTTTACATAGATTTCAGGATCCTTTTCGATTTTTGCCAACGAGGCAATTTTTGTTATGCATTTCTCCTTAAAAAGCAAATCGGCACCAGCTTCTTCTTTTGCCAACACAACAAGATTATTTGCAGCCGGACGGCGTTTGTCAGCGGGCGAAGAAAAATCAAAAGCCAGATCCATCATTTGTTTCACTTTAGTTGAAGTCTGCGCATTTTTCGTTATACGTTCCTGAACAATAACATGCAGGCGTTTGAGCATTGGCTGCACGCTCTTATTGGCGGGATCAGCCTTGAACAATTCTGTAGCATCCTTGTATGCTTCTTCATATTTTTCCAGTGCTTCGTAAGCTTGTGCTCGTCTAAACAATGCTTTCGGATCTCTTGGGGCCAGATTTAGCGACTCCGTGCAATCGTCAACGGCATCCTCATTCTGATCCAATTTAAGATGGGCCGCTGCACGGTTTTTGTAAAATACGGGCAGTTCCTTGTGTTTGCCGCCCAATTTAATTGCGGTTGTGTAAAGTTTTACAGCCTCCGCCCAATTGCCTTCTTTGAATGCTTCATTTCCTCTATCTTTGTAGGTTATGGCCTCCTCGGCGTTGGTAGTTGCATTATTTGTCATTTTGCTCGTTTATTCAATGCTTGCTGTGTACGAATTAATGAAAATCAATTGTTGATTACGCTATATTTATAAGTTTCTCTAAAGCAAAACAACATGACTCACTTTTTCAACTAAATTTCTCGAAAAAACCCGACTAATGGCCTAAATTCACAGTCGAATGCAGAAACTTCTCGATGACTACACACAGACACATCCGATCAGGGCGCTATAATGAATTGAAAGAATTTTCCGAGTTTTCACGTACGTACAAATGTTACTCTCGCGTGCGCTATTTTTACTTTTATTTTTTATGTGTTTTCTTTTATTTCTATTTTTGTTTTGTTTCCACCATTCCACCAGTTGCACCTAATTGTTTGCCAATCACAGTGAAGCGTTCACAAAGTCAAGTGCAACCCAGTGCCGTCAAGTGTTACAAATCTACATATATTATATTATTATTCAGCATCGTTACGATGTGATATAACACACAAACAAAACAAAATAAACGAAACTAAGTAAACTCTTTAAAGAGTGTCGCCAACTGGAAGCCATGTATCGGCTCCAGTGCAACCACGCGTTGCGTGCTTTGGTGACGAAGACTCTGACGCGGAGTTTTCACACGACGTTGATGCTGCAGTCGGATTACTACAAAGATTTGGGCATCGCGAAAACCTCAACGCAAAGCGAGATCAAAGCAGCTTACTATAAAATGTCTAAGGTATACCATCCAGATAAAAACCAGGGTAGTGACAGTGCCGCCAAAAAGTTTCGCGAAATAACGCAAGCTTACGAAGTGCTTGGCAATTATCGACTAAGACGATTATATGATAAGGGCATTATACACACGGCTGGATCACAATATGCTAGTCAAACGGCCGATGACCTGCGAAAGGCTGCACGCGAGGAAATGGAGGAAGACGATGCGGAAACAAAGTTTTACAAGTCGCGTTTTAAAAAGTCCAAGGTAGCTGATGAGGAGGGTCGCACTCCAATTTACGACTTCGATGAATGGTCTCGCGCCCATTACGGCAAGTCTTTTGATCGAAGACAATATGCAAAAAAGAAATTTGAACGTAGGGAGGCACAAAAGGTTGCAAATACTGAATCAAAGCAAACGGATATAGTAATGATCAGCTTTCTCTTTGGTGCTTTTGCGGTTTATCTTATGTTTATCTCAGAATCCAGTTATGACACTCCAAAACAACGAGCCGAGGCTAGGCACGCGGAACTTGAGAGGATTGAATTGTTGGAGAAAAGTAGAAAAGCATAGTTTAAATGTAAGATACGAGACAGAGGCAAATTAAATAGAAATATTTATTTTTACAAAAACTTGTGTGCGTTTTGTTATGAGCAGTGTTTCAAAAGCGCCCACTACGTTTACGACCAGTGTACTTTGTGTCCGGTCTCGTTTCTAATCCTTGACGACGCCTGCGCTCTTTTTTCGCTAAAATCCAATCGCGTGATTTCTTTGGCGCTTTACCACGCGCCTCTTTACATGCATCACGTTTCTTAATGTAATTGATACGGCGCTCTTCTTCTTCTGAACCCAAAGCTTGTGGCAAAGGAGCAACTCCACCGGTCATGAGCACCAAATAGTACTTCTTTGCTTTCGTTGAATTCGGATAATCCACGACAAGACCACCATAAAATCCGGCTTTCATTGCCTGCGAGGTGACCATTTCAATTTGATCTGCATTTTCAGGATAGAATTGAAAGACTGCGCGGGCTGAACGTGTTAGGCACGAAAATAGAGTCGAGAAGAACTTCAACAACCGTTTGTGTGGATTATGTGAAGTTTTATCTGCGTTGCAAAGCCATTGAAGAGCTGAGATTGATATAGCGCCGTCGAAAGTGCCTGGCTTGAATGGCATACCTTGGCCCATATCGCCGAGGATGACATCACCGTCGACCTCGCGTTCTACTGCTATATCTAACATTGACTTTGAGATGTCAATGCCAATCCAAAAGTGATCACTATCTTCCAGCACACTGCCTGACAAACCCGATCCGCAACCAATATCCAGTATGAGCTTTGATTCGTCATCATCGGCTAACGCAAGTAATTCTAGGGCACGCTCAGCCATTTCTACCTGGATTTCAATGATCCGTGAGCTGTAGTTAATTGTTAATAAGTTAAACATAAGTTCAGCATATGCTTTGTAAACAATGACTTACTTTGTAGAGTACTTCTTAGCCTCATCATCGTTGTAGAACTGCAAAAATAATTGATTAAATATTGCATAATCAGTAACTACCACACAAAAAAAACATTACAATTTCTGGCGGCGCTGAATGCTCTGGTCTCCTAGCCATAATTCTTTTGTGTTTTTTAGCTTAATTTAAGTCAAACCTGATGCAGTAAACAAAACAAATGGCAATAACACGTGGGGTGCATATAATGTTTCTTCTTCTTTTACCCAGTCAGCTGCTAAACAGCTGGATGGCATGCATTATTTGGAATTCACATGCGTGCGCAACTTGCCGCTTGTATTAAAACACTTCAACTGGTGCGTTGATAACCCTGCGGAATTGTTGTTCTCACAAAAAAAAATATTGTGCTCGTTAAAAATCGGTTTTAATTTATTTAAATACATTTTACAATCGTTTAAACATGTGAAATTGGTCATTAAGTCTTTGTACTGTGTTTTAAAAATTGTATCTGGTGAGTGCCGTAACAAATGACTGCAGAAAAACGCATTTTCACTTGCTGCTTGCGTGGGTGCTCTCAATTTCTTTTTTGTTTGACACAAATCATCTATTTTTGTTGCTTTGTCGACAAGGTGTCGATTCGATTGTAAATATTGATTATGTGTGCGAGATTTTAAATATAAATAAAGAAATGTCTCACGTCTAGGATTTGTTTGCTTGTCTGCCTTGACCGACGACTCGATGTAGGCCTTAATAAGGCGTTTTTGTCTACGACAACAGGTTATCTTGTCACTCCATATAAAGAAAACGGTGTACGTCAAATTTTACTAATGCTTTAAAACACGCTGTAGTCACGTTTCTTTTGAAATTGAAAAACAAAAGCAAAATCATCAATTCGTCATCAACAATTGGAATCCAACTTTGTTCGGCTATCTTTTGAATCTTAGCGATGAGCAACAATTCACGAACTAAATTCAAAAAATTTAAATCACGAAACATAACGATACTCTTTTCTTGTGACACTTACCCAGTGACACACTTCCCTCCTGTACCCTTAATCTAACCTTGCACGCCGGCATTGAAAAAAAGCGAAATTTTAGAAGCACCAAAAATGAAAGCTCATTTTGTTTACCTGCTGGAATACTTTAATGCCGTCAAACTAGTTATTATTAGTGGAACAATATAATTATCCGATCAATTACAACAAATTTGTTTGCAATAATTTGTAACTGTGCTCCATTCTAATGACGCTATTATTATTGTTTGAACAATGCCATTCAAATGGTGATAGCAAGTTGCATGCAGTGAGCTTCCAACTGTAAGTCATCGGCTGCATTCATGCATATGAACAGTGCCAACCAAACTATACCCTTTTGCAATGCACTTCAAACTGCTGTCATGAATCATGATGCACACAAAAACTTTATTTTGAATGTTTTTTTTCACATAAAATTCCGGTATACGCGTATTCTTGCACATTTTATAGTTGTTGAATATTAAACAGACACCGGCTTGGACATTCAATCGGAGGAGACAGAAGAAACACCGAATTAAAACTGGTTTCCATGCGTCAAGCAACGCTGAAATTATTACAAAATATACGCACACCAACATTTTGAGTATAATAACCTCTTTACAAAAGAAAGAGCCATTTTTTGTTTTTGCCCGCACGCAAAAAAAAAGAAGAAAAATAAATAAAACAAACCGCAAGCCGATCGAAACAGAACCAAGAAGTGTTTAAAATCAATGGCCAATCAAAAAATAAGAAAAAAAAAATCACAAACCAGATTTCATTTCAAGCGAAGAAACGACGCAGCATCAATTCTTTTTTTTTGGTTTTTTTTTTAAATTTTTTGGTTAAATTTTGGCGACAACTTTCAGTCGCAATCGAACGTCTGCCAAAGTTGAAAGTGTGTCGTCGTCTTACGCATTTTTTGATACAATACTATGCACTAAGTCCAACTTAAAATGCGTACCTGTCTCAAAATGTTTATTGCGTTATTCATCATAGTCGCCTTGGGCGTGCAACAATCTACCGGTGCTCATTTGCTAACAAACTATTTGCCCGCCTCGATGCAAGCGTTAGCCTATTACATCGATCAATTGCAATACGAACCGCTGTCAACGACAACAGTGGAACCGCCATTCAGTGTGTTATTAGACGAACTCTCAAGTATAAATACAGCGTCAGTAACTCCACCGTCGTCGTCGTCGGCATCATCTTCAAGCAATACAACCCCGCGAACAACGACACGTAGGCCAGGCAGCTCAACAAGTGGTTGGTGGCAGCCGCCAAGTTGGTGGGAAACTGGTGATCGTACAACGACAACAACACAACGTCCGTTGCAACCAACACCGCCACACAAACCGGGTTTATATGCGCCCATCGATGCTGGTAATAAGAGTCAAAAGAAATTACTCGAGGGCTATGAACTTTTCAGCGAGATCGGTGACGATACCGAATTTGATCGTTTGCCCCTCTCGCTAATAAACGACATACTAACGGAAGTGCATCACGACGATTTCACAAACGATGTTGAGTCATTGGATAATTTCTTGCGCCTCTACGATGACAATTATGGACGTGCTGCATTTGATTCTGAGTCCGCAATGGATCGCTGGTCAAGCACTTCGACAGCGGGAAAGAAACGTGTGCCGCCGACGAAGCCTTACGTGGATTTCTTACTCGTCTATGATTTGCTCAAACGTGATGCAAAGGCATCGAATTTAAGTAAATATGAGGGCTACTCGGAGGAGCTGTTACAAGATTTATACGAGCTGTCGCAGATGTCAGCGCAACATCAGCTCTATATGCTCTTCACACGCATGCTCGAACGGCATGATATACAACGTAGTGATGTGGTTGCGCGCATACAGGCGATTGTCAAAGATCTGGCAAATCCGAATAGTCCGACATCTAAGGCATTGCAATATATACCAACATTGCAGTTTTTGCCATGAATATTTGAAATTTAATGAATTTAACTATCACTCTTCATCTTTCATTTGTCTAGGTTAAGTTAAGTGTGAATAAAAATGGAACGAAAATTATGCAAAATTATTTTCTTCGAGCAGCAGCTATTGACACAGTTTCGAAGGGCAGTCATATAACAAAATAACACTTAAATGTTGAAAACACATCAGTGCCTCTCAAACCGGTGCACTCCCACGCTCCCACACGTTTTCTCTTCCACCCCCTTTTAAACATTTCAAATGCTACTTTAACATTTGTTTTGATTCTGTTCTGTTAATGTTATCTTCAAATTTATAACAAAGTGACGTATGTTGAGTCTGTTGTTATTGAACATTAAACAATTTTTTTGTCAGAACTATACACTCCCAAGTTTCATATGCCTAAGCAGTTGCAGACGGTAGTTCAATATCAAAATTCAACATCGACTGAGAGCATTTGCTCTAAAACGAAAACAGCATGAAAAACACTTTGTGCAATGCTCTCATTTACCGTTACGTTCCAACTCACATCGCACGTTGATGGATACGCTCGCCGCAGCATAGTTTTTTTGTGAAATATTTAATTGCAAAGAAATATCTTTTAGCTTTAACAATAAAACAAATTGTGAGGAAAATAAGAAAAGCAAAGCTCCACGTAGTGTATGCAAATATAACGGTGAAAATAGTAGCAATATAATCTTGCAATTTGTGTTATCGATTTGCCAAAAAGAAGTCAGTAGTCACTTTGTGAAAGTGCTGTGCTCTGTGTGTGCGTGTGTGGAAAAAGTGAAGAAAACATAGCAAAGAAATTTGCAGCAAAAAAATATATAGCACATGTATATGAGCAATTTATAATGTAATTGTGGAAAAACATACGGTGAATTACAAACACACAGCATTATTATGGAGAATTTAAATTTTGCACGCACACCGCAATTTTTGCGAAAGGTCATTAAAGAGGCGAGAAGGTATCTAAAACTAGTTTTCTACAGTTACACTATCATATTTTTTTTTTCTCTCTGTTTTAACCGCGCCTGCCGCTGCTGCTTCTTGTGCTGCCACAAGCCACCCTCTTTTCAACATGCATGGCAGGAAGCAGTCAAACAGTCTACGTCTGAATGATTGCTTGAGTGACTATCGTCGCTGCTGTTTTTGCTTCTTCTTCTTTTTGCACCACCCACTCTGCGTGGCATGCAAACGTTATGCAGCGTAGTCAAGTTGACTCACACTCACTCATAAATGTCGTAGCTGTTGATGGTCGTGAAGGTGTAAGAGTGAGTGAGTGAGTTGCTTTTATGTGATTGCTACAGTTGCTTTCTTGCACTTGTACCTGTCAGAATCCTACAATGTGTGTGTATCGTTGGCAACAATTGCACACCTACTCGCGCACTCAACCAACCAAACAACCAAGACTACGACCGTAATCAAAGTCGTGTTTTGCATACAATAAAATCCTTTTTTGTACTATGTAAGACATTTCAAGCAGAAAACGGTATTATATAACTTTAGCCCGGGTACGGCACTTGAATAGTGTGACACTTAAGTCGCCAGGGTACTCCTTCCCCCAGACCCTTGCACATTATCAACGTTTTCTTTCACAGTGCCACTGCAAGTCATTTGAACAATGACAAAAGCCACAAGTACTGCAGCAATGAGTTTTATTTTACTCACATCACGTTTCATCTTCTCTAAACATAATATATCCTTATGTGTTTTTGTCTAAAACATCGACTTGAAGACGCAAGTAAAATAATATTTGAATACTTATACGCCATGCATGATGCATCATCATCCATAGTCCATAGTTCGTAGCTTACTCAGTGCGGCATCTTGGGAACGTCGTGTGTTATAGTGTGCATAACTTTTTACACACTTGACTTGTCCTCGACGTCGACGTCTCCATCGTCTTTGTCGTTGTAGTTGTCGTCATCTTGTGCTAAAAACAAATGTTTACGTACAAAGGCCATTGTTGTTTTTTTTATATCGATACTCGCATTCACAATGAGGCGAAATGGAAACGACAACGCGGTGCGACGCACAAGTTGTTGATGATGATGATGTTGGTCGCACATTTCTCTTTTGTCGAAAGGGGTTATCCAAGTGCCTCTCGTTGTATCTGTGTTACTTTTTCACATGTATGTGTGAGTTATATGTTCGTTCCAATTGCTTGCTCGCTTCTCAATCATTGTATGCGTTGAATGATGTGTACCAAGCTTAAGTGTATATATGATATATGGAATTATGACTTTTATTGTTTTATTTATACATTGAGAATTTCTACATTGTGAGATATTTATTCAAAACGAACGATGGAAACATGACAAAGATAGTTTATCAATACTATAAGGGACCTACATTTGTGAATGAAAGAATTAAAAATCTATTCATATAAATTAATACTTCCTAATCATGAAAAAAGCTTTACCATTTTCATTGATAAGGAAATTAAATTATTTCGACTTGAATTCTTTTAAACTCATTCCTGCTTACACATTATGTTGTGGTGATTTAATTTAGGTATTTTCAACCCGGAAACATTATTCGATTGCCAATAACAAACGGCAACTTAACGTAATGAAATCTGATCTCATTACAAGCATTTAAACATATTGTACATTGAAACCACAGCAGTACCAAGAAGCTTTGAACTTGACTTGATTACTCATGCCTCAACGTCGCACATTAATTTGTTTGTCGTAGAACATATGACACAAGCCATTCAAGGCTATTCGTGATGCTGATGTCGATGATGACTATGTTCCCACGCAGCAACAGCGACAAATACCCCCTAACGAATGGAAATGACAAACAAACAGACACCGACGACCCACCGTCCGACCGATCGTCCGACATCTAAACCAACAAGCCAAGCACACATAACGGCGTAGTTACTTAATTAATTAACCACATGCCATTCTCATTTCAGATCATTTATACACTACGACGATAGTCCAGAGCAACAACAGCGTGACGAGAACGCCGGCATTGCTGGTGGTGCTGGTGGTGACAACGAGCAACAACCGTACGACGAAATGGAACTTGCACATAGTTTAACACTAAATGAAGATGCGCTCAAACAGTTGCCCGAACATAAACGACCTGTTTTTGAGTTAGAATGGTTGCGTTATCTGGAGAAGACGCTCCCAAGCGCTACCAAGCAGGAGGTAAAAAGCATACAGAAGAAACTTGTGCAACAGCTATCGGAGCGCATTCAAGGTGCGCCGGGACCGCCGACACGCAAACTGATTGCCAGCTGTTTGGCTACACTTTTCTCAGTGGGCGATACCTTTATGCTCTTCGATACGGTGAATGCATGCAATGACATACTAAAGAATAAGGATGACTCGCCCAGTTATTTGCCCACAAAACTGTAAGTGTGTTCTATAATTTTTTCCTGCGTATTTTTGCATTCAACTCTGTTTTCCATTTTACACAAAGCGCTGCAATTTGCGTACTTGGTTCGATGTACGAGAAGCTCGGACGCATGATGGGTCGCACCTATGAGGAGACCGTGCAGATACTCATACGCACGCTACGCAATGCAGAGTCGCAAGCGCGCATCGAAATAATGAATACGCTTGAGAAGGTCTGTGCCGGCATGGGCACCGCCATCTCCAATGTGCATAAGGATATCTACAAAGCGGCAAAGCATTGTCTCTCTGATCGAGCGATGGCAGTGCGTGTGGCAGCGGCTCGTTGCATATTAAAGATGATCTATGGCGCGCCATTTTTATATCAAACCGAATTGGAAAGTCTGGGCACATTGTGCTTCCGTGCCTTTGATGGCAGCAATTACGAAGTGCGTTGTGCTGTGGCACAATTGCTGGGCACGTTGCTCGCCTACACACAACAATTGGCGGAAGCCAGTAAGGGCAAGTCGGCCCAAGCACAACAAGCAGCACTGCAGGCAAAGAATGCTAATAACCGTACGGTGACGCTGGACGAAGCGCTTGGCATACTGATGTCAGGTTTCTTGCGTGGTGGTGCCTCATTTCTAAAGGGCACTGGCGAAATGATCAAAGGCAGCTCGGGCGTTAATCGGGAAGTACGAGTTGGCGTTACACATGCCTATGTAATCTTTGTGCAATTCATGGGTAGCGTTTGGCTCGAACGAAATCTATCAACTTTTCTGGCACATGTCTTGGATTTGGTGGCGAATCCCAAGGCGGCATGCTCACATGTCGATGCGGTTTACTCACGTAAATGCATTAATTTTATATTACGCTCAACTATTGGCAAAATGCTTGGCGAGAAGGCACAAAGTGCAGCGTGCAAAGAACTTATACACATTATAGCCAAACAAATGAATTCGATTGACTTTAATCCGGAAAATGCAAAAGACTCAAATCAGGAAACACTCTTTAGTCAACACTTATTGGTTTGTGCACTGCAAGAGCTAAGCTCTTTGGTCATTGGACTCGGCACAACGGCACAGAATCTGCTTAGTGATCAATCGCTTAATGCCATTGATGCCACATGCGCTGTGCTCGTACATCCTTGCGCGGCCGCACGTTTAGCTGCGTCATGGTGCTTGCGTTGCTATTGCATTGCGGTGCCCAGTCAGATTACACCGTTGATTGATCGCTTTATCGACGCCATCGAACAGATGCGTTCATCGCCAGAGGCCATCGCAGGCTATAGTTCCGCATTGTCGGCCATTTTGGGTAGCGTGCGTTATTCACCGCTCGGTATACCCCACACAAAGGGTAAAGTCGTTTTCAATTGCGCCGAGGAATTGCTACGCTCGGCGTCCCAAAATAGCCGCATGTCGTTGAATCGCACCCAGGCCGGTTGGTTGCTGATTGGCGCTATCATGACGCTTGGCTCGCCGGTTGTAAAAGGTTTGCTGCCGCGTATGTTACTGCTGTGGCGTAACTCATTTCCACGCTCGAATAAAGAATTGGAATCGGAAAAGGCACGCGGCGATGCGTTCACATGGCAGGTAACGCTCGAGGGTCGTGCCGGCGCTCTATCGGTCATGCATAGCTTTTTGCTAAATTGTCCCGATTTGGTGACAGAAGACATCACACGTCGTTTGCTCACACCCATCGAGAGCGCATTAGCGATGTTAGTCAAGTGAGTATCCATGACATTCTTCTAATATTTTCAATTATTATTGGCATCTTTTGCTTTACAGCCTTGCTACGGTTTTGAAGAGTTATGGCACGCAATTAAAGGCGCCAGCTGCCATGGTCAGATTGCGTCTCTTCGAAACGTTAACACTTCTACCGCCAACAGCGCTCGAAGCATCCTACACGCATTTGCTGCGCATGCTCGTTTCTGAATTCACGCTCGCTGATAACGCCGCCAACACAACAAATTCTCTGTTGCGCACCCTGTGCCATGGCGACGATTCGATAATTTTAGGCACTTGGCTACAGGAAACCAATCATCGCACTATTGAAGATCAGGTAAATAAACAAAGTTTTCTTTGGCTTTATGAACACAACTGATAACTCATATTTGGCTATGGAACATGTACCTATTGGTTAGGCTGAAGGTTTTCATCCTCCTTTCCATTTCTAAGACATTTCACACTTTCTCACTAATTTCATATGAATATTTCCTCTAACAAACTTTAAATGTGTAAATTGTTTTTGCTAATAACTGTATTCTTATAATCTGGCAACAAGATGGAACCCAATCGCAAGGTCGATGGCGAGCATGTAAGTGTGTGTGTACGACTAACGGTTGTTGTTGTTTACCCGAATATTAATGTTAACATCTAATTGTTCACCTCCTGTTTTTTTTTAATTATTAAAAGTACGTTTTGAAACACATACGTTTGTATGTGTAAACCTAACCTACAATAAAGGAATGCTTCTAACCTAACCTTCAAAAAACTTTCTTTGGCATGCATTTACATTCTATTTATGCTCCCTTTTTCTGTTTTTAATTATAGTAAATTTTATACATACTTACCTATGCCTTTTTCCACCACAACAGCTCCAACCGAACAGCGCAGCCGGTTCCGGTGCCCTTGAGCATGATCCTTGCTGTCTATATCGTCCTTGCACCACAGGTGCAGCAACCACCACCGCCAACAATAACAACAATGGCAATACAACAATTAATATACAAGTCTACAATAAGACACAACAATGCCCTGGTCCATTGCCATTGGGCGTTGCCGTTATCGATCAATCCGTGATTTTGTTTGGCCTCATCTTTCCAAAAGTTGCCAACAAGCATCGTCTTCAAATGTTGGAACACTTTGAAGTATGCATAAAGCAGGCCAAAAGCACACGCCAGGAAGCTGTCCAAATGAACATCTTTACGGCATTGCTGACTGGTCTTAAGAGTCTAACCGATGTAAAGACAACGATCGGTCAGGAGGATGTCAAGAAAAGTGCCACCAATTTGATTGTTGGCTCATTGACAAGCGCCAATTCGACAATACGTTGTGCCGCCGGAGAAGCGCTCGGCCGTTTGGCACAAGTCGTTGGCGATTCACACTTCACGGCAGAGCTTGCACAGAATTCGTTCGATAAATTGAAGTCAGCACGTGATGTCGTCACCCGCACGGGACACTCACTTGCACTTGGTTGTTTGCATCGCTATGTCGGCGGCATGGGCTCATCGCAGCACTTAAATACAAGTGTTTCTATATTGTTGGCGCTCGCGCAGGATACATCATCGCCTGTGGTACAAGTTTGGTCACTCTACTCGTTAGCGCTGATCGCTGACTCCGGCGGACCAATGTTCCGCGGTTACGTAGAGGCAGCACTAACACTATCATTGAAACTGTTGCTAACCGTGCCACATGCCAATGTCGATGTACATCAATGTGTGGGACGTGTTGTGAATGCGCTGATTACAACGGTCGGTCCGGAGCTACAAGGCAACGCGAGCGCAGTTTGTTCGATGCGTTCGTCCTTTTTATGTGCCGCTTCCATGATGCAATCACATGCTGATCCACTCGTGCAATCCGAGGCAATTGGTTGCCTACAACAATTACATCTGTTTGCCTCCAAATATGTGAATTTATCGTCGCTTGTGCCCACGCTGGTTAAGATGCTGGCCAGTAATTATTTCATACTGCGCAAAGCCGCTGTGGCCTGTTTACGTCAGATGGCACATCGCGAGGCAAAAGAAGTATGCGAACTGGCGCTGTCTATAACACCGGAACAATGTCCGGATTTGGTTATCACGGATTACGGTCTGCCGGGTCTGCTTTTCTCAATGTTGGATACCGAGACAGATGCCGAAATGTTAAAGAATCTTCATGACACACTCACTTCCATGCTGCAAATGTTGGCGGCCGATAATCTAAGTTCGTGGTTAAGTCTATGCAAAAATGTACTCACAGTTGCTGTAGAGAGCACATCGCTGCAAGATGATGCCGCAAAATATGATGCCACAACGAGCAAATCCAATGCTGATAACGCTGCAAAAGATGGTGAAGACGATGATGACGAGGACGATGATGCTGATGATGTTACCGAATATCGTGCCGAGGAGAATACATCAACACATCCAGCCGTGCAGCCACGTTGGCCAACACGTGTTTTTGCAGCACAATGTGTACGAAAAATTATCGCAACATGCGAGGCCGCCAATCCGACGCATTTCGATTTGGTACAAGCAAAGGAAATGCAAATGATAAAATCGCGTGGCGATTATCTGATCTTACATCTCTCGGAGCTTATACGCATGTCCTTCATGGCAGCCACATCCGATTCGGATCAATTGCGTCTCGAAGGTTTACGCACGCTGCAAGAGATCATTGATCGCTTTGCCAATGTGCCGGAACCAGAATTTCCGGGTCATTTACTGCTCGAACAATTCCAAGCGCAGGTAAAGTGTTTGGCAATTCCACGAACAATTTTTGTATAATTACTCTATTTCTACTTTTTAGGTTGGCGCTGCTTTGCGACCTGCCTTCACGCCAGACACACCTTCGCATGTAACGGCCGCCGCTTGTGAAGTCTGCTCGGCCTGGATTGGTTCGGGCGTTGCACGTGATCTTAATGATTTGCGTCGCGTTCATCAACTGCTTGTGTCTTCCCTGAATAAATTGTACACAAAGACAAACAGCACACAGCTGTATAATGAATCTATGGCAACGCTGGAGAAACTAAGCATACTCAAGGCATGGGCCGAAGTTTACATTGTCGCAATGTTAGGAAATGGCAAGGCGCCGGCCTCGCTGCTGCAACAGAAACTGAAGGCGGCGAACACAATTAGTCCACTTGTCAGTGGCTTAGATTTGGATGATGGTGGCGCGGAGTTCGGTGACTTTGAGAGTCGTGGCGAAAGTTTACTTAACCTGGTCAAACCGGAATTAGAAAACTTATCGACCAATTGGCAAGCGGCTATGAAAGATCATGCAATGTTATTGTTGCCAGCCGAATTTCAAAGTCAGTTACCACATGATGGTGGCGCTTTCTATACAACGGATACGATTAACTCTTCGAAACCGCATTATATGACTTCATGGCCGCCAATACTTTATGCTGCATCGCTTTGGCTGCGTGACGAGGGATTTGCACGCCATGTCCAAACGAGCACAACAAATCGTCTACCCACAGATGAGTCATCGGCGGCCGCTTCCCAAGAGGCCAACAACAATATTACTCATGGCTCACTCTCCGCTGATCGTTTCCACATGATTTTCGGCATTTGCATGGAGGCATTGTGCAGCATACGCACCTCGGATAAACCAAAGAATATAATCAGTTGCCTTCGTTCGCTACACACGATATTCGATTCGGACTGGGCGCGTCGACAATTGGTTAAGGATAAAGCGCTAACCATTGAGCTGTGCAATGTGTTACATCGTCAGATATTGACTCGTGATGAATTACTCGTGCAATTACTCTGTGTTGAGATACTCAAGCAAACTATACAAGCGGCACGTGAAGATTTGCAACGACGACGTGGCGGCGATCAACAATCGAATGAGGCAAACGAGCATGATAATGCCGATAATGCCAATGTCGATGCAAGCGTTGATAATCTTGGCGAAGGTGGCGAAACTGGTGAAATAGCGCCAGGAACTTCACATGTCTATGCTGTGCTGGAAGTGTGTCTTTGCGTATTTGTGCGTCAGATACCGACAATGAATCCGAGTGGCAATAAGCAAACCGGCCTGGCAGTACACTTCCAACAGGAATACGCATTCAAAAATAATCCGGCATCATTCTTCTCCATTTTGGGTGATGATAATGGCATGTTGGTTGCCAGCGGCCTGCAATGTGTCGAAGAGCTTGCTCAACTTTGCTCACCCAAAGGTGCTCTAACCATTCTACCCACAATACTCTATATGACAACATCGATAATCAAGGAGATCGCAAATAAATCGGCCATCGATACAACCATACTGGCCAACACGGTCGCCGTGCAGGCAGCGCTGCATTGTCTTAAATCAGTTTGCGTACACAAATGGTCTAAACATGAGGATGTAGCGCATGATTGGCAAACTTTACTACAGAGCGCATTAGCCACCATTATTGATCTTACTAAAACCGCCGGTGATGACGACGAACGTAAAGTGGATGAGGTGACCATGCTATTGGCCATTGCGGTTTTCATACTGCACACGCCAGCGTCTGTGGTGTCAACGCCGTCGCTGCAATATCCATGCATCAATCATTTCCGACAGTGCATGCAATCTGAGCATCTAACGGTAAAATTGAAATGCATTGAGACAACGCGTTCTATTTTCACAAAGGCCGATCTAAAGACCGCCACGCCGTACATACATGCTTTGGCGCCACGCATCATAGAGGGCTTGTACGCCGAACGTGCAAAACTGCCCAGTTCGGAATTAGAGCTACAGGTCATACTAGAGAGCATTATTACTGTGGAAAATCTTATCGAATTAGCTGAGCCGCAAAATCGTAAGTGTAAAACACGTATGGGGCGTGGCTTTCGTACAGTAGTGGGCGTTTTATATTAACATGAGTTTCATAATAATATGTGCCACACACGCTTTTTGTCTGAAATAAGTGACTTCAAGGTTTATGAGCAAATTGTCATTTTGCTGGTCGATGCCTTTAAAACTTTGCACACCAATACTTTTCAAATGTATGAAAATTGTCCGTTTTTAAACAGTTTCTCTCAAACTGTGAAAGGTTGCCATTTATAAATTTTATTTCATTCGTGTGTTGTACATAATATTCTAATCGGTCATTGCCGATCGTACGTATTACTCCTGTTCTGCTTGAACTTAGAAACAATTTTATTTTCTTACATTTAATTACTTAACTTATCCCGCCACCAGTTATAGTTTCACTTTCCCCCTCCACAACTCAATCCCCAAATGGTGTTGATAACTTTGCAAACAAAAAAAAAAAATAATTAGTGAAATCAAAATATGAAAAATCGAGTACAAAACAAACTTTTTTAACGCATTTCATTGTTTTTCTCTCTTTTTACGTATACGATATCCATTAAACACACGACTTAAATGTTTATTAAATTCGTTAATCATTCAAAAAATCGTTTTATAAAAAAATATATCGCATAGGAAACTTGCTACAAGGTAAATGTTCATTACAAATGAAAAATTTTCACTTAAGTGTTGCACATGAAAATGTTAGAATGTAAAAAAAACCAAAATCTGCTGCACATGAACGCAAAATTTTCATTTTTAGAATAATTGCTGTAAAATGCTGAGCTTCAAACTAGAACTAATTGTGTATGTGTGTGTATCTACATATGTGTCTTATAAATAAGTACACTCTGCATGTCTCAATAATATACTATGTACTTGAAATTAGACTTAAAATGCAAATCAAAAGTCTATGTCAAAGCACCAAATTTTGAATTACTAAATATTATATTTGTTGTTCCATATTTAGCATCCTTCTATGTATACTAAAAACATGCTTGATTCTATTATTTTTACTTAAACGTTTTCATACATTTAATATCTTCTACCACCTTCAACACATAGATATACAAATGCTGACGTTGCTTGTACCTGTGCTTATCAGTTATTTGGCGGAACCGACAAAATTACGTACATTGCCGAAATATCAACGGCAACTGCATGAACAATCGCTGCAATGGCTAATGAAGATCGGACCGAAATATCCGCAAGAGTTTAAAGCGCTAATGGGTCAAACGTTGGAGTTGCGTCAGAAACTTGAGGTAGCCATACGCAATCAACAACAGTCAATTAATATTGCCAACAAGGCGAATGAGGCACAGCGCAGCGGTTTGGTGTCCAAGCCACAGAAGCCAACGATCAAACTGAAAACGGATTTTAGTAATTTTCATTGAGTGCACTGAAAGTGAGATTCAGCTTGGAAAGCATGTGTGTGTATGATTGTTGTGAGGTTTAAACTTTCATTGATGCGTAAATTATATAATAATTGCCTAAAAACAAATGACAAACAATTAAATATGTCGTCCTTGCGTGCATTTGCAATTTTTTTTTCCAGCTGAAATGCATTTTTTGTTTTGTTTCTTTTGCAAATTTTTTAAAAATGCATAACAAAAGAAAAATAGTAAGCTATTTATATAAATTTAACAAATAAAAGTACCTCCTATTGTTAGTTATATATATATATCGCAATTTATGTAAAAAAAACGAGAAAGTAATGATAACTTAAAGAATGGTATATAAAATCGATAATAAACACTTATAAAACATAATACAAAAAATTCAAATTCGACTAGCATATATTTGTTCAAAATGCGTTCTTTCTTTAGATCGTCTTGTTTCTGAAAGACTAAATTTTGTGTTTGGGTTCATTTATAGATTAGCCAATTGGTCGGCAGCTACACGTTGTTTTTCTTCGACTTGTGTACAGTTGGAATTATTATTTTCAGTAAGAGATGATTGAGTTGCATCCGTTTCATAAACGTCTGCACGATGGACTGGTTCGAAAACACGAACAGGCATCAACGCCAATGTGGGCACAGGCGTTGATTCCATCGAGCTCACGATTGGAAATTTAGCCGACTGTAATGCTGCCTGCAAACCTGTTACGCTATCGGTTGGTATACGGCACAATATAGCAGTTTTGTAGAAAAGCGCACGAAAACGTTGACGAAATTTGCGTAATTGTTCATTACGTTGCACAGTATTGTTATGTTGTTCAACCTGTGCAGGTTCCATTGTTACGTCAGTCAGTGCCCGTTGTATACTGAGCGCACGGAAGCCCATCGCAGTATACCAACTTGGCGGCAGCTTGTAACCAGTTGGCACTAAATCTTCATTTGGCAACTGTCGCAGCATATCATCGTATGTGTAACGTAATGATTTTGGCAAAGTCAAATCATATTGATGCTCAGAAGTTGTCATGGGATGTCTATGACTCAGCGAACTCATGCAAATGCGCAGCCCCAAGTTCGAGATGGGCCACTGATTTGCGGCGTCGACATCGACCCGAAAGTTGTAAGAGTATTTGAAGAAATTATACAGTTTCAATTGCATTTGACGCAAACGTTTCAAGTACGTGCCGGGCTGTATTACTTTAGAACTATCGTTAGAGTTCACTTCATCACCTGATAGTCTTTGTTGTTTATTTGGTGGCTCATCGGAGGACAATTCGTACAATTTGTTTGCCCAATTTTCGGTGGTGATGCCATTTTTTGATGGTCTCGTACGTTTTCGTGGCAAATCGGTAATATTTGCATTTGGATTCTTTTCGAAAAATTGTTTAATTGTAAAAAAACGGGTGCGACAGCTTTGACGTGTATGATTGCCCAATTCATTTGCACACTTGAGCCACTGTGAAGTTCCATGCTCATTAACAAATTCTAAAAGACGATTATCATCGGCCGCAGACCATGCGTCGATTTTTGATCGTTGTGAGAGTGTACTATAGTAACGCGATCTAAGCTGTGGCAGTGAGCGTTGGGGTAAGAGATTACGTGGTATTCGATAGAATTTACCATCGTACTCTTCGTAAGCGGCAAGTAATAACAAATCCTCTTCAGGGCTAAACGGCTCTGCAATGCACAATACAATCGTTTCAAGACAACTAATTTTTATTTGTAGACATTTACTTACCGCGACTTATGTTGGGATTAAGTGTATGCAAGTAACGACCAATAATCGTTGACTTATTTTTATCCGGAAAATGTATCATCACCTCCGCCCAATTGATGACTCCATTTGTTGCGGATTTCTCAATATGTCGTAATAGTCGCCTATCATCTTCCTCACGCCACGGTAAGCTCTTTTGATCGAGAGTGGCCAACGTTGTCATATATCTTACAAAACACTGATAATCTGAACGTCTGCCCACAGCTGCAGCAATGGTTTCCCAATCCTGATAATTATGTTCTTTTGCTGCCATCTTTAAGCAATTATCTTCAGAGTCACTCCAAGGTTCACGATTGAATTTTGGTTGTAGATACACTTCCCACATGGCTTGACAACTCTTGGGGGTATGCCGGTAGCCGACATCAATAGCTGATATTTGTGCCCAATCGATTTGAAAGTCATTTTTCTCGTCGGCCTCCACCAGCGCCAATAGATCAACAAGTTTTTTGGAATGCACTTCGTTGCGCAACTTATTTGGATTTGATTTCGGCAATTTAATCAATTCATAGTGCTCAATTATCTATTAGGGATGAGAAATGGGAATGTTACATCATTTTGAATAATAGTTTCCTTGAAGTTGAGTGCAACTCACCTGGGCTTTAATTGCCTTGACGATAAGCGACTTATCACGTACTGTCCAAATATGACGTGCACGTAAATTGAAATCCATTGGAAACATTTCGCCAGCATTGCTGCGATTCTCATAATCCGGTGTGTTGGGACAACAACGACCCCGTGCATCACGAAAGAAGAGATTACCTTTGAAGAAAAAGGTTCCACCACGCAAAAATGCTCCTCGCGCGCCTATTCCTTTTTTTGTGCAAAGACGCGTCTTCAATATCTGTTCATTGTCAGAGTACTTGCTCCGAACCGCTATCAGCAAATCATGCAGTTGTTGTATGACTTTCTGAAGTCGCGATTGAAGTTCCTGGTTAAGTGCGAGTGCATTTTCGTAGCTTACCGTACTTTTTGCCTTGATGATACTTTGAATTTCATTTTGCAAACTTTGCTGAATATCAGCAAACATATCCATACTGTAGGCCATGTCTGCATTATTTCCAAGTGGTCCCAGTCAGATTGAGCTATAGTCGACGCACTTTAAGCGGGAAAAATAAGATGAATGCAGATCACAAATGACAGTGGTGCACAAGTAATCTTTTAAGCTTAAGGTGGATTGTGTGGATACCAATTAAGGAAAATACACAAATATAAATCCTGCTACTGCTCGCAAAAATGTCGGGTTTGTTTACAAAGTTTTGAGTGATGGCAGCCCTAATAAAAAAAACATAATTTTTTAAAATTCTTCACTAGTCTCGAATAATGTAATAGTGTACAATTTTTAAAAAATAGCATTTATTTTATATTTTAATGTCTCAATCGATTGAATCTAATATATCCGCGGACAACAACGTTACCTTTTTTCTGTATTTTTTTGGGCTTTTTAAAAGGCTATTTTTGATTCTAAGAAATTGGCAGCCCTGTTTTATATGTTTTGTCTTTGTTTTTACAAGTCTCCCTCGCGCGAATGACTTATAAGCAAATTGTTAGGCGAATGTTGAATCGCACTGAACGAAAAGCAGAAGAAAAGCGAAGAAAAGAAAAAGAAAATTCGACTAAACGAATTAAAATTATATTGTTTCGAAATTTGTTTGCGTAAATAACATGGACGATGTGCCCGTAAAAATCGTCGAACGTTATAAACCACCACCAATTGTTTACCAGTTGCCACAGACCGTTGCCAGCAAGTTGGCTCAAGGGCCAAATTACTACAATGAAAATCCACAATTCGCGTATGACTTCCAGCTGGAGCGTAATGTACTCACACAAATGCAATGCTGGCGCCAGGTGCGTCAACGGGAGCGCGAAGCACGCCAGGAACGAATGGAACGACGCAAACAAGAGAGACAGCGTGCTATTGAAGCACAGCAAAAGGAAATGCTCGGCGCCGTACAGTATCCTAGTGCAGAGGAACTGTCTTCGTCATCGTCCCTGGACAGCGAAGAAGAAGGTGACGATGATGGTAGCTGTCTGACGACGGCGAAAGATGAAAATGAGTCACGTGCGACAAAAATTGAAGCAACAGCGGCAGCAACAAAATCTGAAACGGCAGAGATAGCAGCCGCGAGCGGATTGAGAGACGAAAGTGAAGTGAAAAAGTCAATAAACTCTACGCAAACAAGTAATTTTCACAATATACTACAGCCAACCGTTTTAAGTCCTCAGTTTATGGCTAGTGCCAGCAGCAATTATGGCCTTGACAGCCAGACAACAAAAGAAACACTCAATGCATCAAATCACACGAATGTTTTATTTAATTATGCTGATTTTGAGTATGACAATTCTTCACCATTCGACAATATGGAGTTAAAGACGATCAATGATTTGGATATACTTGCTCAGGTGCTACATAATACCCAGTTAAAAGAAGCAGTTGCACCGATGATACAAGAGAATCTAATTCGGGCCTCTCATCAGCCTGAACAGGTTGTGTCGACTGAGGATAATTCTATGAACTCGGCTACTTTGGCGGAGAATAAAGCTGTACTTGAAAAGATTGATTTTAATAGCTTAAACCAATGTGATGATGTTGTGAACATTCCAAAAAACAATACGAACTCAGCTCAGCCAGAGCAAACGCCTAGTAATAATTATAATGTATACCACATGTACTCGAGTCCAAGTCAAACGTTCCAGCAGCAGCAGCAACAACATCAACAGATCAACACAATACAAGCTTTTCACATGCAGCAGACACAAATGCCGGCTATGACTATGGCTTCGTATTTGACACAGTATGATTACCGTCAGCAACAGCAGTCACCACAAAATGTACCAACAACGACAGCGTACAACAATCAAAACTATTTACTAACACCCTACTGCAATGGTCAACCACAACATACAACGCATAACTATATAACGCATCACGGTACGCCAACTCATAATACACAAACGTCCAATGTGCAGTACTTAACTGCCCAAAGTGTCGCACCAACGGATGCAGAGTCGGCGGCCTTAAAATCAAAAAGTGTGCCGGATATATTGCGTGAATTGAAGTCGGAACTGCTCAGTTCAGAACAGAGACGTTCGCGTAATCTTAGTCATAATTTAGATGACAATGTTCAGTCACGTCAAGAAGTGACAAATTCAGAAGGTAAAACCCCTTAACTTATGTTTATGATCATTTTTGATGTAACTCGTGAGTATATTTACAGCTCCTTCACTTCCAAAATCTGTGTATACTGAACTTTCAGCTTCAGCACGAAAGCTTGCAGACAGTATCAGTTCGATGGGTTTTCCATTGGAGCGTGTTGCAAAGGTTGTGCATGTATGCGGCGTTGATGATAAAAAGGTGACAGCACATATCTAATGTACGTTTTGTGTTCTTATTTTCAATATCTCGTTTCCAGATCATCGAGCACCTCATACCATTAAGCGAACTTATGGATCTCGGCTTTGACGAATCAAAAATCTCCGCGGCGCTTTTTAAATTCAATAACAATAAGGATAAAGCATTAGACTATTTGATTTCCTAGATGAATTTCCATATAAATGTATTCTATTTATATATAAATCTAGCTGCTTATATATATTTATAACAAAAAGTAAGAAACAATTAATTAATGATGAGCACATATTCTATAATTATTCAGTTCCTTGTTACAAAGAGTTTAAGAGTTCATGCCTAACATTAGTAAATTTAAAGCATTCTCAATGTTCCCGTCGGCCATGGCAAGATAGTTGAGATTCTGTGCGTGATTGGTAAAGCCCATTTGAGCCATGATGCGTAACTGTTCCGCAAACTGGTGCTGTCGGTAATCGCGTGGCAATATGTCGCTATTGTCGCCGGACGCATTTACTTGTTCTGCAGCTGTCGATGTTGGGGTTTCGCTAGTGTCCATACGTTCCGTTCCCCGACTTATGGACTCAAAGGCTCGTTGCAATTCTTGACGAAAGATTTCCGATGAAATACGGTCTTGTGCATTTGAAGTTCCAGCAGCAAGGAGACTATTTGTGCTATTGCTGTTACTTCCAACAACAGTACCCTCACTAGTAGAATTTCCAATTGTGGCCTCAGAGACGTTACCATCAGCTATGTTGCGTTGGGCAATATTTGAGAGGGAATTGAATGAACCCATGCCAACCTGTGCCAGTGCATTAGCCAATTGCTGGCGACTTATTTGACGTATCGTGGCTAGTTCATCGCGTACATTTGTGCTCGATGTACTGCGATTTGTTTCACTGCCGCTGCTACCACTAGCACCAAGAGAGTTCTCCTCCTCAGAAGAGGTTGTCGAATCCGAGGCGGCTTGTTCAGAGACTGTTCGGAGAATATAATATAAAATTGTTTATAAATTTAATGAAATTCAACTCACAGTTTGTCGCCGAGCTGTTTCTTGCCAGTTCTTTGCGTATAGTGTCCACAATAAAAGGCGCTGCTTCACAAATAATAGGGTAGTGCTTCGATATATTTTCAATGACTTGTGGTTCGTGCAATGTATTGAAAAGTACCGAGTCCCGTATTAAAGCCTGTGCGCCTAGATTTCGTCGGAATTCCGGATATTCCGAAAGTATTTTATTCAGCACATTTACACGCGACGATACAGTCCATTGAATATGCGCCGTTAACGTAAATAGCTCTTGTACGCGCTTTACGTCTATTGTTGGCGGCGGAACATAAGGCGTATATTTCTTTGTTTTACGGAAACAATGCACAGTAGCATTTGGCTGCATCAGCGTTGACAGCACCTGAAGGTCGTCGCCCAATACTCGACCATTGTAAATAATTTCTATGGCAGAGGTTGCATAGGTTTTTTACATATATATGTGTACTTTAAAAAAAACTTACCCAATTCCTGGGCGTCATATTTGAGCTCAGTGGCAATCAATTCTCTTAAATACTTGATGTTTTTATTGAAATCAATATTTCGCAGCGGCAATAATTCGTGAGCGTTATTTTGTACGTGTATACCCGCGAATATGGTATGCATTTTATATATTTTTGCTTTATCACTTCACTGTTTTTAAAATCTATCTGGACCGAGTCGATATAAATTTTGCAATTGCGAATCGAATTGCAAAAACGAAATGAAAATAACAAAGCAAAAAACGCGGCTACATGAGAACGTCAAAACAGCGGCGTTTAATTATTTGCCATTCACAGCACTAGACAACGATGCACTTTTTTTGTGTCAAATGACGCAAAAGTGTCGGAAAAGCGAAAGAAGAAGACAGCAAAAGTGGAAGAAGAAGACGAATACCGTGTTCCGAAATTTAAGGCAGGTAACAAATCCCCAACGAATGCAAGGGATATACGCTAAACCAAAACTGCAACATCGTTTCATAATAGTGTCACAACAGAGTCGCTGATGCATGCAACCTTAACCACAACATCAATCAGGACATTTTCTCTCATTTGGTTAAAGATGCCAATTTTAAGCTGTGATTTTGAAGTTTTTGGAATCGTGCAAGGTAAAAAACATGTATTATCATTTTACAAGCTTTCATTGTTGTCTGTCTTTTTCCAGGTGTTTCCTTCCGCATGGTAAGCTAAAGTTGAATTGAATACCTCAGTCAACATTTTTAAATCCTATTTATGAATGTAGTATACGCAAAGGAAGGCCCAATCAATCGGTGTACGTGGTTGGTGCATGAACACACCTCATGATACTGTCAAGGGACAAATGGAAGCAACGAAGGAAGCATTTGAAGAAATGTACTTATTTGCAGTTACATAATAATATCGTTAATTTTAAATTTTATCAAGTATGCATATATGTATGTATGTTACTAATTTATGGTACAGGAAAAATTGGTTGACCAAAACGGGTAGTCCCACAAGCCGAATCGATAAGGCTGTTTTCGGGGAGGACAAGGAAATACCGGATTACACATTCAAGGATTTTAGTATCAGGAAATAAAGTCTTCATTATATTGGAAGCCAAAGGATACTGCTGAAGTTTTTGGTTAAACCTGCATTAACTGACTTTATCAAATGAAGCAAACGGCTTTCACCTATTTGCACTAAAAGTTGGTTAAGCACTTCTTCCTAAGTTATGTCATTCGCTATGTTACCGCTTAATAATTTATTAAAATATAATTTAATTTACCTGAACTAAATGTTATAAACAAGAATTGAATAATAAATAGATAGTTCATTTTGAATCATTGATTAGGAAATACAGTAATACCCCGAGTTGCGCTACCCCGTTTTAAGCAGGCTATCCAAATTCGACAGTGGATGGACTGCTTTACGCGAATTCGGAGATACGCAGTTTTAAATTTTGATTCAAACCCAAGGAGATCCTGAATAAATCGATGTATTTATGCGCAAATCGTTTAACCCCGACTTACGCGGTAATCGCTCGGTCTCACTTATCAGCGTAAGTCGGGGTATTACTGTACATAGTTCAGAGTACCTTTCATTCATTATCATTTAAATTTCAGTGTTTTTCTGGTGTTTTATCAATCGTCAATTTTTAGCAAATTTTGCCCTTCTGCATTTCGATACTATTGAATGTGCTGAATCGGCAACCAGCAAAGATATGGAGAAACGTCGATATTCACGGGCATCGATATTTTAGCAAAAAACATCGATGACGTCGCATTTTGCATTGAAATTCGTTACTTCTTAAACATGTCTTCAAAAATTATTCCGCTCCAAATTTGTATATACGCATGTGTGTTGTATGTGTAATCACAACTACCGCCCACATTTCTCTTTCATAAACTTAGCCTGCAATATGCATTATTAAATACTTTTTAAGTACTTGCCATAATCCTTTGTCGTCCATGGCTTCAGCCAACAGCACCAATTAAAAACCATAAATCTTTATCTTGTACAGTACAATTTCTTTATTTGAATAATCAGGGATGAGTTTGAAAATCATCGATGTTAGCCTAAACAGCATCGATGATAGCGATGTTAGCATCGATGATTCTCCACCTCTAGACCAGCAGTTCCTGGGGCTTTTATTTGGTTCTCTTGGTATTTTCTTGATATTCATTAAATTAATTGGTTCGAGCTATTGAATAATGAAATTGTGTTTCCATCGCGTATTAATTGAAAAACTATAGTTCGCACGTTTGCCTTTAAACGGCAACTTTCACTTTTTGCAAATAAGATAAAAAGCAACAACAGAAAAAGAAACGGCAAGAGCCGAAAAAACAACAAAAACAAGAGAAACATCAGCGGGAACAAAAACAAAAGAAGTGGCCAACGAAGGCGATGAAGAAAAGACGTTGACGACGTGTTTAGAAGAGGGTGTTAGAGAGGATGAAAGCGGGCCAGTAGAAGCAAAGAGAAGCGAACATGAATGCAGAAAAATTCAGCTGTGGCTTTGAACAAAGACGAAATATTATTTCTTTAATGTAATTTTGTTAAACACAAGAATATGGTTTGGTTTGGATTAGTGAGCACAAAATAAGTTAATTCAAGAAACGAAACAAGTGTGCAAAGTTTTTGCAGAGCAAAGCGATTGACTGATTTGCTGACTGTTTGGAACGACGCAAAGAGTAAACGGAAAGTGGAGGAAAAAGTTGTCGTCGCATTGTCAAATTTAGGTCAAATGTGAGTTTAGCAGTTCATTGCTGAAATTAAAATCATCAATTGCCGAAATTCTAATTAAATATAAATATTCAGTGAGTGAATTGTATCGAAACGCTGCTACAAAATACAAAACACCATAAAGTGCGACTGCCGAATCGTTGGAAAGTAAATTGATAAGTTACAAGTGCTTAGCAAGCACACTTTCGAATTATCAAAATATGCCATTAGCGACACCCAGAACTAAAAGTAATAGATCTAATTCTAATGCTATGGATACTACAATGACCCAGCAACAGCAGCAACAACATCATCATACGCAACAACAAACACAACAGCACACACAACGCTCAAGATTGCAATCAACGCCGAATGCCAGTATTTTAACAAGCAGCATTAGTTCAGGCTCTAGTGGGATTGGTAGTAGTAGCAGCGGCACGACAACAACATCCGCTGGAGTTGGCGGGCCAAATGCAACGCTAAGTGGTCATTCTGTGAATGTAATTGGCAGTATGCTGCATTCTGTCAGCGACGTAGGTCTGCCCATGCAATCGCCGGAACGCAGTAATAGTATAACAAGTTCAGCGACAACATCCTTTGTGAATCTCTTTGATGGCTTTACATCGCGCGTGGCCTCAACTGCGGTCAGCGTTAGCAATAGTGTCGTTGATCGTAGTCAAAGTGCTGCCAGTACACCCAGCTCTACCAATTCCGGCATGGTGGGTATTGGTAATATAGGAGCGGGTTCCATAGCGAGTCTCACAAGTATTGGTTCTCTTGGCACGAATGCAAATGCGTTGTACTCCTCGATAAGCAGTGCACTCAATTCGATTACATCGCCTATAACAGCAGCTGCTGCAGCGGCATCAGCAACAACAACGGAGGTCGTGAATGCCATAACGAATCATTTGAGTTCACCAACAAGCGGTACACCACCACATCTTGACCATGATGACGACGAAGACTGTGAGGATGAGGATGAAGACGACAATGATGGTCATGTGGCAGCGTCAACGGATAAGAAATCATGGTCCGAAATCAAGGCCATTGTAAACGATACGCGTAAACAATTGTCAAAGCTTTCAACCTTGGTGCCAACCGATGTGCAATTCCGAAATCTGTCGGATGGACGTGTACGTTGTTATTTTCTAAGCACGCCACCCAATGCTTGGGAAACTACTCTTCTCTATACGGACATAAATTTAAAGCTACATGATGAGATCTTGGCGCAGGAATTAAATGGCGTCAGCGGTGCAAGTGGCGATACGAGTCTACTAGCCAGCATGGGAAACAATGTCGCTGGCGGTGTTGGCTTGGGTATAGGCAATGCTGGCATGCGCATGTCAACGTCGAGTAGTTCACAGCCATCGTCACCAACAAGTATAAATCGTTCGTTGCACTTGGGCAATCGCCTTTCAGCGCAGCGGTAAGCTAATGCATAAAATAATTTGTTATCTTGAAAAAAAAAACTTATAAAGTTTAAATGAATTGCAGACTTCACTGGAATCGCGTTCTAGAACAGCCGATGCCAAGCATTGCTGTTGCTACTGGTGGCGCTGGTATTTCGCCATGGTCACGAGAGTTTGAGTTAATGCAGGAACGCAAACGTCACTCAACTTGGGGAATTACTTCATATGAGTTGCACAAGCCCAGCGGTAAAATTGTGTTTCCCTGTTTCAATGATTTGTATCAGTGTTTTGACACTGGCTACAATGTAAGTCAAATCGCAAATGTATACAAATTCGACACTTATTCAATAGCGTTTTTGTTTTACTTTGAACCGACTTGCAGGCAAGTCCCCTTTTTCCCACGCAGCTACGCACCTGTCCTCAATGGGCGGCTCTCGACCCGCAGATATGTCCACAAAATTCCGATTTGATTGCATATATAAGCGGCTGTGATATTTGGGTTACGCATACGCTTAGTGGCCATGAGAAACGTTTGACATTCACGCACAGTGGCCGACGCTCATTTACCGATGATTCGCTAATTGCCGGTGTGCCATCGTACATCATGCAGGAAGAGTTTAATCGTTATCAAGGTTATTGGTGGCAACCACAATCCGATGATGGCATCTATCGTATTATCTACGAAGAAGTTGACGAATCGGATGTGTGTCTATATACGTTTCCTTCGGCACAAGCAGTACCCGGCGAGGTTGAAGAGTATCGTTTTCCACGCACAGGAACTGCAAATGCGAAATCCAAACTAAAAATGGTGCAATTCGTGCTGAGCGAGTCGTTGCAAATAAGTGAGATTTGCACAAAAGACTTGCCATACTCGTTATCCGCTGTCTTGCCATGGCTGGAGTACATTGTGCGTGTTGGCTGGACGCCGGATGCAAATCAGTGCGTATTTATGAATGGTCAGAAATTGAGAATTCTTGTTTAATGCAATTATCGCATATTCTTGCAGCGTTTGGATACAGGCATTAGATCGCAAGCAACAACGCTTGGATGTAGTTCTTATACCCGTTGATAACTTCTGTGAAATGTACAGCAGCCAAGTTTCTACCCCTACCGACTCAATTGATCACAGTTGGCGAAGTCCTCATATGGTTTCGATTTCGCCGCTACAGGTTATTTACTCACAGACGTCGGAATCTTGGATCAATGTGCATGATTTGCTGTATTTCCTTGAGCTCAATAAAACTTCGATTACTTTTCTTTGGGCATCAGAGGAGACCGGATTTCGGCATTTGTATTTGGTTACATCAAGTTTGTTGCTAACGAATGGTGTGAATGGCTGCCAAGAGCCTATGTCAATGCACGGAAATGCACAGAAGACACAACCGGACTGCGTGGAGCCTATGGCGCTGCATGCGCGTATTGTGAATAAGGTGAGCCCCTTGTTAAAGACTCGGAACTGCGAACTTTTTTATCGATTTCGATTTGCTTTAGGTTGCGCTTACTTCCGGCGAATGGGAGGTGCTTGGTCGTAATTTGTGGGTCGATAAGGCACAACAGTTAGTCTATTTTTTGGGACTGCGCGAGACACCTTTGGAAAAGCATTTGTATGTTGTCAGTCTGCAGCGACCGGAGCACATACGCTTGCTAACCGAGCCGGGCTACTCATATATGGTCGATTTCGATGAGGTGTGTCATACTTTAATTATGCAATTCATAATTTTGGTTTCATTAACGTTTCAAATTTGCCTTGCAGTCATGCCATCTGATGTTGCAAGTCTATTCCAATATTCAACGTCTGCCCTCATGCAAAGTGATGCGTTTGATGCAGACTTGTCAAAATGGTGGCGTCAATGGCATACAACTTTCATTGATTGGATTTTTGCATGAAGGAGGCAAACCGGAATCCCACTATTGTCCGCAAATTTATCGACCACAATTGCCATCGGGTGAAATTGTTTTCGCAATGGTATTTAAGCCGCACAACTTTCAATTGGGCGTCAAATACCCTACGGTATTAAATGTCTATGGTGGGCCAGAAGTGCAGACAGTGAATAACACATTTAAGGTATGTAATCAATGCTTTTATATTTTCCTTATTTAATACACGTTTTCATATAATTATTTCCAACGTAGGGTAAACACCAACATCGCTTGCATATGCTAGCTGCGCAAGGGTATTGTGTTATCTGCATAGATTCTCGTGGTTCGAGGCATCGGGGCTTGCAATTTGAGAGTCATATACGCGGGCGAATGGGTCAAGTAGAGCTAACAGATCAAGTTGATGCATTGCGCATATTGGCCGACCAATTGGGTTACATCGATATGGAACGAATTGCCATACATGGTTGGTCATATGGTATGTTGTTGAATTTTCTTTTTGTTGTAACCGTAAAAGATTAAACTAATTTAATAATTTATTTTATAAAATAATTAACCAACTATTTAGGTGGCTACCTCAGCTTAATGGGTCTGGTGCAGTATCCGGAGATTTTTAAAGTTGCCATTGCCGGTGCGCCAGTCACAAATTGGGAATATTATGATACAGGCTATACGGAACGTTATATGGATTTGCCACAGAATAATAAACGTGGCTATACTGCTGGCTCAGTGCTTAATTATATACACTCATTTCCGGACGAGTAAGTAAACGAAATGACACTTCGATTTGAACAGTTAAACTAATAACATGTTTTTTATCTCTTCCAACACATTTTCTTTCTCGACACTAAAAGTGATAACCGTTTATTGCTTATACACGGTCTCATTGATGAGAATGTACATTTCTATCATACATCGCAATTAATATCGGCTCTAAATAAGGCCAATAAACCATATGCATTGCACGTCTTTCCCGATGAGCGACATTCACTACGTAATCTAGAATCGAATAAAAATTATGAAACGAAATTGTTATCGTTTTTGCAAAATTTATGAGATTTGTAAATCGATATACGTAAAAAATATTGTGGCGAAATGCTTTAGTTATTTACGTTTCATTCGTTCGTTCGTTTGTTAATTGCTTAGACCGTGATTTGTATAACTTTCTCACCATTATTATATATACATATACACATACATACATACATATAAATATTTATCAATTTGTAGTATGTGCATAAACTCGAAAAAAGAAAAAAAAAGTTGCTTGCTCATTATGATAACCGATGTCAATCCTCAATATTTCTTTTTCTTTTACACTTTTTCACGGCAATAACAAATCGTATTTATAGACTTTATTTATAATCATAATTTTGTACGCTTTGTTAAATGTTTTTTTTTATTTTAACATAACTTTATAACTATAAATGCTGCGCAACAATGTAACAAAAAAATTTTAAATTTAAATTATTTTATTACCTTTCATCTCTTTTGCTTGCTAATCTATAATAATTAACGAATGCTCATTTGTGCTACTAATCATTATCCTCACTGCGTGTATATCGTGTAAAATGCCCTTTTAAGAACATAGCATAAGCGATTACGTAATATATAAACAAAAAACAAATTTTTAGCTACATAAAGTGTACATTTTTTTTAGCTAGCTTAAGTTTTGAGAAAAAAAGGAATTATATTAAAAAAGACATTGTTATAAATTATATGCAATGTAAAAATGTTTTATTAAAAAGTTTACTTGGGTTCGTTAAAAAAAAATTAAAGGAAAAAAATACGATAAATCAATTAAATAACTGTAATAACTAATATAAATAAATTGTAAGTCATTAAGCATAAAAAGATATATGATGGATATGTTGCTTTTACTTATAATCCAACGTTGCAATAATTATACACATATAAATGCATGAATATACATATATGTACGCATCTACGATATATACATATATAAATGTAAGACATAATTCATATTTAGCAATACATTTATCTATATAAAGAAAAAACAAAAAGCAACTATAAACATTAAGTGTGTGTGTCGAATTCGAACTCAATTTTCTACATGCATAAATAAAACGCAACGAGTAAAACTTATTCGTTTTCGTAGTTTTCGTTATTCTATAATATTACCTGTGCAACTAATTTGCGTTAAGGAAAACAAGATATTATTCTTTGTTGAAATTCTAGCAGCAATTCAGTTGAGCTGTACAGCTACAAATTTTAAATATATATACAAAAAAATAATAATAAATGAATAAAATTATATTATTTAAATAAAAAACTAAAAACCATTTGTTTTTAATTAGATTAGAATCAGAAAAGTAAATAAGATTGAAATTCTACTTGCGTTTGCTTATGTTTATGAAAAAGTTCTTGCATTAACCGAAACTTAAACTTTGCAGATATATTTACATATGTGTACACTTAAACAGGGTGGAAGTGATATATTTTCCGGGCTATGAATTTGATAGAATGCTTTTGTTTATTTGAAGTCAAAAAACTTTCGTAGTCATGGTTCATTGAAATTGCGCAACGACAGACACCACGACGTCAAAGGTGCATTTGAAGAGCTGCAAACATATTTTCCTGAAAGTTGTTCCGAAATACATATGTAAAATAAAGAAAACAAATGGATTTGTAAGTTTTTAATAGTTATACATTTTCCCTTTATTACTTTAGTTGATGTTGGTTTTCAATGTTGTTAATTTTTTTGTATGTAGTATGTATATACTTTTAGTTGTTGTTGTTTTTTGTTTATAATTCTTACTTATACGGTTCTCTTTATTTGTTGTTTTCTTTGTTTTTCAATAATTCCCGTTAAGTTTTACACAAACGATTTTGTTAGACTTTATTATGTTCGTGTTTAATTAATTTTTTAACCCATTTATTTTTTTTTTTTTAGGGATTTTCATTCGTTTTTTAAGTTGTTGACTTTTTTGCGTCTAATTTTGTTGAATTTTTTTTTTATTTTGTTTTGTTTTTGTTCAACTAAATTAAATGTAGTTAAATTTGTTTTGTGATATAATTCAATTAAACAATTAATTATGTACGATTTTTGACCGGTTTGCCATTTGCTTAAAATTAATAATAATTGTGTACTTTTTGCTGCGTTTCTAACAATTTTTTGTATACTTTTTTTTATTTTTTGTTTTCTTGCTGCTGCTACCGTTCTATGGTACTTTTTGCTAAGTGTATGACAGGAGTTATCTTTTTTTTTTTGTCTCTTTGTTTTGTG
This sequence comes from Phortica okadai, assembly GCA_034638295.1. Classification (NCBI taxonomy): domain Eukaryota; kingdom Metazoa; phylum Arthropoda; class Insecta; order Diptera; family Drosophilidae; genus Phortica; species Phortica okadai. The sequence continues at coordinate 38,038,098 of CM067849.1, forward strand.
TTATGGAAATTCTTATCTTTTTGTTTTTAATTTCTAACAAACTTTTTTATTTTCAATTTCGTTTTCTGCGCGTTTTTAAATAGTCATGGTTAATATTTATATAGTAATAATTTTGTCTTCTTTGCTTTAATTATAATTATTTATTTTTTTTTTTTTTGTTTTTAATTAACATATTTTTTTTTTAATGCAAATGATAAAGTTAATAATGATAACTACGATAATTCACCATTTTGCTTTGTTTTATTTTTGTTAAATATATAATTTTTTTTATTTTTAAACACAAAAACGAAATGCATTTGAAAAGTAACATTTTAGTTTTCATTTACAATAATTTATTTTGTATAACGTTTTCTTTTCGTAATATTTTTTTTTTTTTTTTGGTTTTTCATATGCATTTTTTTGCTAACAAATAATTACACATTTATGTAGAATTCGGTTTTTCTTTAAACTTTATTTATTTAATAATTATTTATTTAAAATATGTTTTATTTCCTCTTATTAGAAAATTAACAGTTAGGTAGACATTTAGAGCAAAAACATTGACAATAGAATTTTTTTCGTTTCCTTTTTATTTCATGTTTTTGTAATAAAAGTTGATGTTTTTGTTTCGTGTTTTTTTTTAGTAGAGGTTGAGGCTTTGCTGCTTATTGTTTATAAATATTGAAATTTTTTTGTTGTTTTAGTTTTTTTTTTTATAAGTTTACATTAACTTTTGTTGCTTTTATTTTGGTTTGGCATTGAAAGGAAGTATCGCTGAAAATTACTTGAAATAAAAATTATCATAAAAAAATAATGAAATTCATTTTAAAATTTGTTGTGGCAATGTTATTGTTGTTAAATAAAAAAAAAATAGAACACAAAATATTTTTTTTGTATTTACATTGCATAATGAGAAAAGAAGCTACAAAATGAGTGCAAATCAGGCTTTCTTTTTAAACTTTTGCATATCATAATTAATCTTATTTTTTTTAACAACTTTTTGGTTTTTATTTTCTTTTTTTTATAATGTTAAATATGTTTTGTTTTTGTATCAAGCAAATTGCGTTCGTAACTTCATTATTTATTTTTTGGGCTAATTTCAACAACGCCTTTTTTTTAAGTGTAAACTATTTATATTGCAAAAAAAAACTAAAGTTTATAAATACTTTCTTTTACTTGTTTTTTTTTTAAGTTTTTATTTTTGATGTTTTTTTTTTTACAATAGTATTGTATATAATATATATTTATATTTTAATAATAGTAATAATAATTTTTACACATTAAATTCAAATGCATTATTTTTTTTTCACTTCGTATATATATTTATATATATATAATATTTATTAATAATTATAATTTATATGCTCTTGTGTATATTTATTCATTTATTTATAAATATAAATAACAAAATGTATTCCCTTTTAAGCTTGTTTTACACATGATTATTTTTCTATAATTAAAATTACCGTCGTTTTTTTATATTCACTTGTTTTTTTTTTTAATAGTTTTATCATCATTAATATGTATATATTTTGTATAATCATTTTGCAGATTTAATTAGTTAATTTATATTTTTTGTATATATAATTTGTTAAAAATGTCATTTTGTGTGTTGAACGAATGACAAAAAGTTGAAATTTATTCACCTCACTTTTTTTTGTAATGTTTTTTTTTTTGTTTTTTAATTATTTTTTTGGTTATACCTTTGGGTAAAAAATTTAATTTGAATTACGTGTCTTATATCATGTTTTAAGGAAAAATAAAAGGTTTTTTAAGAAACTGAGTAAAAAAATAATATAGAGGAAAAGACATATATTGTTATACATCGGAGTGTGTGTGTATCTGTGTATGAATGTTGTCTGAGCCAACTTTTCCAATAGGCAGCGGCGGTTATATTGTTGGCAGCACGACTACAATGCAAAGACTAGAAAAGCGTAAAGAACGCATTGTCTCGCTGATAGCCGAGCATTGAGCGTTTCAAACTCTTCAAAGTTCTTAAATATTAACATTTATCATTTGGCATTGAAAGCAATTAACATTTCATAAAATTGGATTACAAACATTTTTATTTGTATTATTATTTTTTTTTTTGCAGTCCACACATCACAAAACAAGTTAAGAGGACAGAAATAGGAAAAAATAGAAAAGATAAATTAAATAAATATTTTATAATAATTGAAATAAATTCATACATTCAACATTTCAGGAGTTGAAGAAAACATCATTAATGAATTTTTTTGTTGTTTCTAATAATAATAAAATTAATTTTTTTTTTACTTTTTTGAAAACTCATAGAAACTTAGAAGAAACTACGATATAAGCTCTTAATTACTTTAAATCATCGGTGTCCTCAATCAGATCAGCGAATTCTTCTAAATCATTGTTGGCCGAACGTGTGCGCAGATTTGATATTGTCGGTAGATCGTCATCATCATCTTCATCATTATCATTAACGATGTCGTTGTGTTTGCCGCTTCTGTTGCTGCCGCCACCGCCGCCCACACCGCTGCGCGCTGTGGCGCTACCATCATCAACGACCTCGTAGTCTTTTAGTTCAGCCTCCAAGTCCTTTTCCCATTGTTCCTCTGTGCCAAGCGAAAAAAAGTTTTATGTTTTATTAATAAATTATTATAGACTATTATTTTTTTTTTACTATTTTCAATGCAATGCATATATTGTTTATATATATAATAAATATAATTTTGTATAAATTTTTTTTTCCAAAAACTAAATGACAAATGCATTTGATATTATTGCCAATTGCTTAGGTTACATTCAAGCGGTAATTTTTGTAAATCTTATGTTTTTACTTTTGGCTCGAACTTGATTAAATATTTATATTGTTTATTTTTTAATACATAAAAAATATGTGGTTAGAAGTCAACTAAGTTGTACGCATATGGAAGATGGTCATTATTATTTTAATTAAATAAAATAATGAATAAAGAAAATAGAAAAAAAATAAATAAACCAATAAAAAATATCCCAAGGCTGACAAGTTTTAAAAGCTAAGATCCCAATCGTTTATATAAAAGTTTTCGAATTTCTTTCGGACTTGCGAATGGTTCCAAAGAGCTCTTGTTTCAAAGATATTTTAATTTTTATAGTTCATTTTGTATACTTAAAGTCATAGCTGTCCATTTTAAATGCGTAGGAAGTTTATTCCATACTGTTACTAATTGTTTCGAAAATGAAAAATCAAACATTGTCAGCCTTCGTACATACTTTATAAATTAAAAAGTTGTTGAATAAAAATATGTAGGATATTCATGAAAGCTTTTGATGTTCTTATCAAAAACCAATATATATATATTAGGAAATCTTTTTAAATGCGCTTAAATTCATTCTGTTTTAAAGAAATGGAAGACAAGTAAACCAAATATTCTCCCGAGTTGAGGTACTTATCCACGTACACAGTTTAGTTTGTGATAGACGTGTTGTAAACAGGATAGGATACATAACGTTTACTAAATAGACTTTAAAAGCTTTCATAAATATCCTTAATGATTAACAATTCCGCAACAAGAACAAGAACAATTCCAGACAAGCTTATAGAGTAAAACTTTAAACCAATTGTTAAAAATAAACCAATCGCCACGAAGTCATTGCCACAAGCCCCACTCGGTTGTGATGTGAGTGAATAAACGCCTACCTCGTGGCCAATAAACTCTCATCATCCGCTATGGCATCATCGCTAGGTTAGTTCTTTTGGCTACCATAGCTCAGACATAAGTTCTCACAGACACTTATACGCTTGGGAAAACGTATCGTTATTGAGATATAATTATCTATGGAAAATCATAAATGTATTGGAAAATATTGTATTTCGTTTATTTTTCGTTTTTGTAAAAATTTTCGTACCACTTGCTTGTTCTTGTGCTGCCCATAAAAATCAAAGTAATTATAAATAATAATTAATAGTTTAAATGAATTAAAAGCGCTTAAAAAATGACTTATTTGCATTGAAATCATAAAACAAGCATTGAAAAATATTTATTTCATAATTTTAACACAACGAAGCAACGCAACGTAAAATGCAACAAGCAAAAATTCACATTAGAGAACAAATTTCAAAAGCCATTTTTCTAAAATCAGTAAAAAATTGTGTCAATACATTTAGACGAATACTTATTGTTGAAGGAAATACATATAAACATTATACAAGTAATTTAAAAAAAAATGTAATGAACGTTTTGTTTTTTAGTTGATTATATAAGTTCGCTTCTGGCATTTGATTGGTTGGTTGGTTGTGATATGCATTTGAGTTGCTTTTGATATACAGACAGAATGTTGTCTTTATTTTGTGTGGTGAGTTGGTATTTTGTATTGAAAAGCCTTGGCAATTTTCCAGGGTTCTTTTTTTCTCTCCAATGTTGGTGCTTTGCCTATTTTGCCAAATGTGTCGTGCATAAAGAAGTCTTTCTCTAATAAAACTATGTAGTAGCGGTTCACATTGATTATAAGCCAAGCACGAATATCAGATAATACATCTAACTCCCTTTGGAACGGAAATTAAACGTTTCGAAAAAGCTTCGAAATAGCTTTGATGGAGGATTATCGGGCCGGCACTTGCTACTAACTCACTTGACTTACAATCAGTGTGCATCCAATTGATCTTAAATCGGATTATTCAATAAACATGTTTATAAATGATTTTGTATATAAATAAATATATGTTTTTGAGATTCAATAAAGAATAATATTTGTCAAATGATTTAAAGCCTTTAATATATTCGTGAAAATTGTTTTAATTGCATATATTGTAATATAAAAAATGCTGTCACATAATTATCTGAAAACAATCATTAAACAAAAACTAAAACGGAATTGAAATGTTTGAAAATTTTACATTATAGTTGGATTTTAACGAGAAGAAAGACTATAGCCGCACGAGCATTGTCTTCAACTTTTGTTTTTATCAAATATGTTTTCTTGAATGTTGTCTAAATTTTAAAGATACAGTTTTTGATAATAATACAAGTATAATACAATATACAAGTCCGTACGCTTAGTTACTAATTATTTGATGTTTCTACCCATCTATTTAAAATCCTATCCTTTGTCTTTTAACATGTCTTAATTTCTATATATCCAAATATCTATCCACATAATTATTTATTTATCTTTTTGTTGACTTTTCTTTAAAATATAAAGTTATAAATCTCTCAATTTCGCCTCAAACATCTACTTATACTGTCTATCTTTGTGTATGTTGGTTTATCTATATATCCATTGTCGTGTATTATCCATATACGTATGTATATCAAAAACTGTTAATTGAAGCTTAAGCTTGAAGATCCAGCTTTCTTGGATAGTCAACATTCTGATAAACGTAATAACTAAGCTACGTATTTGTGATTACGTGGCTTTAATCAAAGACAATGCTTGTCGTCTATAAGGAAGTTTTGATGGTGAATCCGACTACAAAAACTACTCACTACAACATTCAACATCGAACATAATTAAAAAGAAACAAATATTTTTCAGAACGACACATATAACGAGGTCTATTTAAGGCAAACTGAAAACAGATAAAAATCAATGATACTTGTTGCCAATAATTTCGAAAATAATTTTTACTTAAATTTGTGTGAACATTATTTTGAATAAATTATTTAATTTTGAGCAATAAAAAACAACCAAGTAAAATATCTAAAATTAAATTTTAGAATATTATGAAATTATTAGAGAGAACCATAAACGCACAAACATTCACACATAAAAAACCAAAAACAAATCAACGAATAAGCAAATAAACTTATGAATTATTAATTAAAATTCTAGAATTGTTAATATTTATATTTTTATCTGCAAACAATTTGCCATTTAATAAAATGAAATAATGAAAATTGCATAATATATTTCTTTTTTCTTTTTTTGCGATAATTTCTTTTATTTTTTTATTTGCTTTGATGGCATTTTTGGCTTGTTTAGTCATAGATAAATAATTGTACAATAATAATTTTGTATGTAATAATTAAAGAAACCAACCATTTTTAAAACTTACCACACAAAATTTTGCTTTATAACATTTTTGGTTTTTGTTAATTTATTTTTTTTTGCTTTTAGGTTTTTTTTTGTATTTGTTTGTTTTTGTAATTTTTGGAGTAAATATTTGTTTTTTATATATATATATATTTTTGTATTTTTTTTTGTTTTGTAATTTTGTTAATTAGTTGCTTTTTTGCGTTTCTTGTTTTTTTTTTGTTAATTTAATTTAGCGTAAATCCATTCAATCTTCTGCAACATGAATTAAAATGAAAAAAAAACAAATTTTTGTTAAAATTTTTTTTTTGGTTTTTTTTTTTTTTGTTTTTCAAATTTTTGCAGAATTTTGCTTTGTTTGTTGTGGACGTGAGGAGTGGGAGGCGAGGTTATTGGAAAATAGCGATAAATAATTTTGTAAAATAAAATAATTTTTTTTTTTTTTACAATTTTAATTTTAAAAAGATATAATTTTTTTTTGAAGACTTGCGGAAAATGTGAAAATGCTTGTGCGTAGAAATAAAAGTGAATTAAAATTGGGGTTTGTTTTGTTTAAATTATTCGAGAAAAAGAAACTAAAAAAAAGAATTAATTTTTTTTTTTGTAATTTTTATACTCAACTTTTGAAACGTAATTTGTTGTAGTTGTAAATTTTGTTGTTATTGTTGTTGTTTTGTGTAATTTGTTTAGAAATTCTTTATTTTTCTCACTGTTTTCGCAGAACAGATTTATTTTAAACAAATTTAAATTATTTTGCTTCTGAAAATTATTTTGTTTTATATTTTTTATCTTTTAAATTTCTTTTCTTTGTAAATATATATGTATTTTTGTTTAGAATAATTTTTATATTTATATATTTTTTGGTGTTATTTTTAAGTTTTTTTGTTGGATTTATACTTTTTTGACATTATTAATAATTAAATGTCATAACTTTGTTTTTTTTGTTGGTTGTCATTATGTAACATATAATACAAAAAAGAAAGAGAGAAAGGAAGAAAGAGAAGAATTTTTTACATACTTATTTTGTACATTTTTTTTTTGTATTTAATTTTTCCTTCTTTTTTACACAGCTTGTGATGAAGATAAAGACGAATTGTTTGAAAGTTTTAATAATGAGTGACAAGTTGCAAAATTTGAAAGAATATTTCAATTTTGAAATGAAAAATAAGCTTAATAAACAAAAAGATTAAAAATAAAAAAATTAAAGAAAATATTTCGAATGCCATTAATGATTTGGCATGTATTCTGGCATAAAAGATTGTTTTGATGGCGAAGATCTCTAATCTCTGAGCCAATAAAAGTTGATGACTAATGCGAAGATTTAATGGGTGGAAATCTTGCACTGAATAATATTAAAAAAGAAATCGGAACATAGAAAATCAAAAACGTTATGTAATGGAATCTCCTAAACTGAATACAAAAATCTTGACAAAATAGAAATGTTCTTAAAAGTGCAATTTGAATTGAGTTGGAAAGCCATTAACGCTTGGTATTGATTTATTATATGAGGATAAATAAGAACATACTCTTCATATTGACACGATATCTTTTGTATAATTGTCTGTATTAAAGAAGAGTCAAAAAGTGGGCTCGCTGACAGGTGACTTTAAGTTACTAAAAGAATACATGTATGAATATTAAAAACGTTTCACGGTTCATCTTAAAATGTAACGAGCAATTATTTGGAAAAATTTAACTTTCTATGAGTGCTTGAATGATAAACATAATGCGTATGTACTTTTATGGCTTATGTCTGGTTATGTTTGTGAGAGAACATCATTCTATTGAAATGAAAGCATTAAACTTGCTTCGTGAAATGCTTATATATGTTTTAAAACTAACTAAAAAAATCTTAAATAATACCATAAAAAATTATTCAAAATGTTTGGAATACATAAACCAAATAAAAATAGCTAAAGTGTAAAGTGAGACAATCAATAAAACAAAAGCAACCGAAAAACTCATGAAACCAAACCCAAACGAACTAAACTAAAGAAATAATAACAACAAACCGATAAAATAACAATGAAGCGCAAATAAAATCTCTTACCATCATTGCTACTTAGCGCCTGTTGGGTCATACTGTCGATGCCCAATTTGCGCATGCCATCTTTAATTTCGGCCAAGTCTGTTACATTTGCGGTCTGAAAGTCATCCGATACGAACTCAGATTCGGAGATTTTTTGTGCCTTTTTTGTGGCTTTGGTTTTTTCATTGTCACTTGCCAATCGTTCATTAGCAATCGCATTCTTAGGTGCTTTTTCTTCACTGCTTGTGCTCGGGGGCATTTTTGTGCCAACATCGTGGACGGTGCCACCGACAGCCGTATCAACAAGAGTTGACACATTTTTATCAATGGTTTTTGTTGTTTTATTTGCTTTTATTTTGTGTTTTTTTTTTTTTTGTTATTATTTTTTTTTGTTAAGTTGATTTGCGCGTTTATTTTTTTAATAGTTTTTTTCAATTGTTAAATAATTTATTTGATTTGTGTGATCGAGTGTACGAAACCAAAAATAAAAAGGAGCACATGAAAATAAAATTGGTGTAAAAGATGGTGTAAATAAAATGAAATTAAATAAAAATAAACAATAGTCAAATACGACTGTTTAAACTAACTAACAATTTGGCACATGTATGTAACATAGTTAGTGTAAACAGTCCTAAGATAATAAAAGTATCTGTATGACAACGCGTTGACATTGAGTTGACTTTGGCGATTTGATTTGCACATTTTTGAGTTGATTCGATTTATGTTGATTTGCATGAATTATTTTTTGACATTTTGACATTTTTTTTAAAACATAAAATAACATAAACAAAAAACAACTTTTCACATTTTCCATGTTTTGGTAACTAAAATAACAAAACTAATGAAATTGGCGCATTTTAATTTTTTGGGTTTTTTTTTTTTTACTGTACAAAACACAACTAAAAACTTGCAATTTAGCAGTGATTTTTTTTTATACAAAGACGAGCTAAGAAATTCTCTGTGACTTTAAAATAAAACGAAAATGCGCAAAAAAAAATCTGGACGCGTTAAAAAGGACTCATAAAAATTAGCAAAATTAAAAAATAAAAAGGATTTTATATTTTAAAATAAATGTTGATAGTGTGTAAAGTAAAGAAAGAAAAGTCAAGAGCGAAAGGCAGCGAAATGACTTAGAATTACTTTGAAGCAGACAGACTGGGCGAGAGTTGACTTGAATTTAAGATCGCATTGAGTAAATAATAAGGAAAGAATAATTAAACAAAAATAATTTAAGAAAGTTGAGATATTGTAGAGATAGAGAGAGATAGAGACTTAAAGGTTTATAGACAGAAGAAAAGTATAATTTGAGTCGAGTTTCATTTTAAACGGAACGTGTGTAGGCGTGTGAAAGATTTGTAATTTGCTGCTTTTGTATATGTGCGAAAGACGCACACACACACACACACATACATGTGCATTAGCACAACTTACCATCTTCACCGCTTGAGGCCTGACCGACACCATCAGCGCCGAGTGTGCCTAATTCAGCTGCCTGAATGATTAGCGAAACGCGATAGAAATAATTTCGCCAGAAGTTCTCTTCAGTAATACTGAAAAAAAAAAATTACAAAATTCAAATAATTTAAATAATAAATACGCTTTAAATTTGACTTACATTTTAGGCACCAATTCAAATCGCATTGTTTCGAGCGCCTTGTCTTCAGCCATAATGGCAATTGCAGTTGGATATGCCGAATCATAGCTGAACTCAAAATCAACGCCAGCGGGCGGTGCACGAACGAAATTGCGACGATCCTGCGACAAACCAAGTATCTCCTCTTTGATCTTAGCCTCGTTGGCATGTCCGATCCAAGGTGCAACGCCATTGCCCGAACCGCCTTGACCCTTAATGAAGGCCTCCTGCTCTTTGTTGAATGACTCAAGAATGGTCTGTGTGTGTGCATGTGTACAAGAACATGACATTTCAATGACCTTTGCAAACATTAACAGTTACATTGATTACTTACATTATCCTTGACTGTTTCCTTGATTTTAGTGCCAGCCTTGCTGATGGCCGACGACAAGAATGAGCCGAAATGCTTTGCCTGTTGAGTTACTTTTGTGGTAACTGTAAATCATTAAACTTCTAATTAGTTCATTACAAAAATAAAATAGAAACAAACAAAGAAGGTGCTTCATTCGTGCATTCATTACTATGAACATTGCTAAGTAAATGAACTACAAAACTACGAAGGTCAAATATGCAAAGGAGGAAACTTCACTACATTTTTTTTTTGTTGCTTATGTTAGTAGTAACCTGTCACTGCGCATTGGTATTCAATTCAACATTTTAGAAACTTGAATAAGTTTTTTTATGTTAATTTGCACATCTTTTTCACATCAATTGTTTTTTTTTTTTTTTAATTTCATATACCGTGACACGTACTTTTTACATCATCGCCCTTACCCTGTCCAATTTGACCCTCATCGCCGGTGGGTGTGCCGCCGCCGGATGCGGGATGCGAATCGGCACCCTCAGTAGCGCTGCAAGTAGAGAAACGTGTGCGTTGTGTTTGGGAATATGTTAATTTTTTGTTCATTCATAAATCATTTATTTTTTAATATTTTATCAACTACAACACAAACATTCAAAGCAGCATTCACGAGCAAAAAGGCATTGTAGTAGTAAAGTGTAGTGGAGCGTAAGTAAAAAAGTAGTAAGACAAAAAAAGTAGTAGGCTGCAGGCATACAAATATTTAAATAGAGACATGCAAATAATTCAAAAGGGTTGCTTAATTTTATGCTCTTTCACACTTGGTTGCATTTGAACTTTGATATTGACTTTTCATAAAATGCTTAAAAGAGGTTCAAAACTTCAATGAAATCATTACAAGAGCTATTTAGGCTTATTGAAGAGTCTAACAATCTTATTGAACTTTAGCTTGAAGGTTTTCAGCTGAGTTGGGTACGAAAAGAAGATGAAATTTTTTTTTAATATTTCATTTTAAACATTGAAGTTAAGTGCAGCTGTTTCGAACTAAAACCAGTAAATGGAGTTTTGCCTATTTATTTTTATTCCTTGAGTATTCTAATTGTAAGCATTTAATTGTCAGTTGTTTGATTTACGTACAAGTTATATAATAATCAGCTGGAACTCTTTGATTAATTTAAATAGTTTTTTTTTACTTTAATTATGCAATAAATTCAGATGTCATAGCATTTATAAGCCAATTAATGGTTTGTTTAAAAACCCTTTAAATAAAATAAAATTAAACGAAATAAAATTAAAAAAAAATATTGATCGAATTCTACAAAAACATCATTTAACAACATTCATCAGGTAAAATCGTTTTAAGAGGATTTTATTTAAAAACGTTTATGTATATTTATACGTCTTTAATTCTATTTTTTTTCATTGTTTTATTATTTTTTTTTATACATGAACATATATAAAAATATGTTTAAATGTAATTTATTTATGAAATGCTCGTATGACGTTTTCAATGATGGTGTGTATGTGTGTGCTTGTACGTGAGAGAGTGTGAAAAGCGAGTAAACAAAAGAGGATACAATAAAAATATAAAATCTTTCTGTAAAACCAAAAAAAAAAAAAAAAAAGTCTTTAAAAAAAAAACGTTTCCATTTCCCATGTATTTCAAATGTAAATTTGTTGGTCGTGTTTGTTTGAGTGTGTGTGTGTGATAAGATTATTTTACATGCACAAATTGTTGCATGACATTTGCCATATTTGTAAATTGCATTTGTTTGTTTCTTTTATGAAAAATAAATGCATGAAATTTGAAATCGACACAACACACACAATTTGGTAATAAGACATGAACGGGAAAGAAAGGACGCTGAGGGAGTGACAACTATTAGAGACATCGAGAGCGAGCGAGAGAGATTTGAATCTGATGCATTTAGAGCGGAAAATATATATTCAAATCTTGAAAAATACATAAAGTAATGAAGTAAATAATACACCGAAAAACAATTACTAAGAATTGAAAAATAAGACGAATATGATAAAAAAAAATATTGGAAATGAGCTACAACAGATAATGAAGAAAACAGCAAATAAGAATGAGTTGAAAAAGAAAGGAAATATTTGGCAGCGACACATAAAATAAAGGCAATTTATAGTAATGATATCTAATTATGCTAAACTACTAACGACAAATAATACTTTTTTTTTTTTGGTTTTGATTTTGATTTTTGTTTAATTACGATACGGTTTCATTGCTAGAATTTGTCCGTTTTGCTTGTTGTGGTTGAGATGGGCCGCTCAATAATGATGGAATCTGATACTTTGATACTTTCTTTTATTTTATTTTTTTATTTTTGTCAAGTGAATAATACAAAAGAAACGATTCAAATTAACTGCCTTGGTCACTTAGGTAAATTAAAATTTGTATTAAAGAAATGTTAGTGTGTTGGTAAATGAACAAAGAAATTACGAACGAAAACTTGTATGAAGCTAAAACTAAATGATCGAAGGAAATTTAATATGAATTGAATTTTTGGCCTATTAAGAAAATAAATTTTGACTTTAAGCAAACTAAGCGTTAATTCAATAGCATGAGTGATGAATATGTTTATGAGTTTTGAAAATGAGTAATAAAATTTTTGATTTGAATTTTGTGAAATCAATTATTTTTGGTTTGAAATTTTGTCCTTTTGGTCAGGTTGGCGGAAACTATGGGTAAAAAGTTACTTACCATAAACTAAAATATACTAAAACAAAAAAAAAATAAATAAATAACTAGATACAGTGAAAATGAAAAAAGTATATAATATATATCGGATATATGCAACACCAAGTTTATAGAAATATTGCTTCTATGAAAATTGTAAGCATTAAATTTTCATTCAGCTTTTGTACAGATATTTGAATTGACTTCATAATTGTAGCGCTATATAAAATATGTAAATACTTTTATTTTTTATTATATTTGCAAGTTGTTTGAAAGTTTGAGACTTGTATGATTTATTATATGGTATCTTGTTATTATTGATTACAAAAATTATATAAATCGTACAAGTTACTTGTTCAAAGCAATGGTTTGTGGAGGATTAGAATTATGTAAGTGTTGGTTAACACATTTAATTTTGAGACAGAAACTGCAACAATCACTAGTTGTCATGAAGGTTAGGAAACCACTACTTCATGTTATATAATATGCTATTCCATTCATACCATACTTTAAAACACTGAAAATTAAAATAAATTGTCAAGACTTGTATATGCTAAAAATTTAACCCTTACTAGGTAAAGAGTAAAGTGTCCTATTTTTGCAATAAACGAAAACAAAAATAAAGGAATGGGGAAAACCAAGAATATGAGTGTTTGGTTCATATCAAAAGGACAAAATTTCATATATAAAATTTTTTTTAAGAATTTTGCGATAATTTTATATACAAAAACGTTTATCGAAATGCAATTATATAAAAAATATTTTGTTGGTTTTTTTTTTTTTTTAAATTTGCTTAAATATTTGTTAGTATAAAACTTTAAAGTGAGAAGAGCAAAACTTAGCGAAGAAAAAGTGTGTGAAGAATATTTGGTGTGTGTGTTTTATAAATATTAGTCAAAGTTTAAGAAATTTGGAAAAGTTTTATTGTTTGTGTTTTTTTTTTTTTTTTGTAACTCAAATACGCAAAAGTCTAAAGGAAAAACTGAGCAAAAGTTGTGTTGTGTTAAAGTAACAGTAAAAGAAGTGCTCGTACAACGAGCAAAAAGTCAAAGTAGAATAAGCAAAACTAGTATTTGGTTTACATTTTTTTTTTTGGCCAAAATAATACAAAAAAAAAAAAAAGGAAAACAAAAAAAAATTTAGAAATATTGGTGCAAAGTGACGTACAGTTCGCTCTCATTACCATCAAGCGAAAGTTTGCCACAAAATGCTGCTCAAAGTAAGGCGTAAAAACTTTTACTTAACGAAAGAGCAGAAAAAAAAAAACAAACGAAAAGTAACGTAACAGAAAACTAAATTGAACTCGTACTCAAGTAAAAAAACTTGCTCAAAAGTAATTTTTCAACGTATACAAAATCGGTTAAATAAGTTTTGAACACTTTGCGCGCTTCCAAAAAAACGCACGAAGGCACACAAATTGTACTTCTTTTTTTTCTTTCTTTTTTTTGAATATATATGTATATATATTTTTTTGATTATTATGCAGGTATGCAGAGGTATATAATTCCGTCATTATCAGCTGTGCCCATACCTAATATACCTCGACTTGTCGTCATCGTCACCACTCACGACGCCACCAGCTGTGGCATCGGCCTGTAATATGGCGCCGCCTTCACCAACCTCGCCGCCTGCTTCGGCACCGCCCTTGCGTAGACCAGGTATAGATGGTATCGATGGCATTGCTGGCATAGCTGGCATTGAGGGCATCGATGGCATCGACGGCATTGCTGGCATAGATGGTATCGAAGCGCTGCCAAGCCAACCTTTGGCACTGCCCAACCATCCGCTGTAATAGACCAAAGATGAAAAGAGAAAGAACAACATGAGTAATTAATTTATGTGTTAAATGACAGCAATCATTTGATAAATACTTTCGACTTAAGCGAGTGAGCGACGAATAACAAACATTTCATATCATTTGACGCTTAATTAATGGAAAAATAAAAAAACAACGAAGCATGAAATTGATTTGCAATCAATCAGTCACTAATATGCCAATAAGAAATGTTCATTGTATATCGATTATGTGTTGAGCATGTTTGGCTGACAATACAAAACACTTGTCGTATACTTAATAATAGTCGAGGCGCACGTTTACGATTTCGGTGTTCAATATACTTTGTCAACTCTTCAACAACTGTCATTGGAAAATGTATTTCGTTGTCACTCTGCGAGTTGGGCCCTGTGCGCGTTGGGCGTGGCATGCCCGACATTGTCAACTGCGCTGAGTTGTTCGTGCTAAGCTGCTATATTTGATTGATGCCGCTGAGCGTGTTTCTTGCATGACAAACAAGAGAAAAGGATTATGAGAAGAGCACACAATCTTAAAGACGATTTGCTTAGTACATTTTTATTATAAAAAAAAAAAATAAATTTTGTATTGAAATATTGTTTAGTAATTAATTTTAGCTCAGTTCAAGGATTAGTGAGGATGTTCAAATTTGTGGGGATAGAATTTAAGATAGCATTTTTTCTTACTAAAATTATTTATTTATTTTTCTATCTTTAAGTTAATTTTTTTATTCAACCATCTACCAGCATCCCACAATTCAATTTATAAGAATAACTGTACGATATTTTATACTGTACAAACGCAGCAATGCACGCTTCAATGAACTTTTAACAGTCACAGTCATCGCCAGTGAGAAGAAAAAGGACTTTCTCTCTATCATATTTTTGTTCATCGCACAAAAAGCTATCAATACAATTGAACAAAAAATAAAACCATCGATTGAATTATTGTATGCGTTATGAGAGTAAAAAAGTGAGTTTTTTTTTATATTTTCTTTGCCATTTAGCGCACAAAAGTATGCAATCATGATTATTGTGTGCGACAGCAACGAGTGGAATAATGAACGAAAGCGACAAGGAAAGGATTTTCTTTTATTTATTTTTTTTTTAGCTCAGTCAGTGAGTATTATTAAGCATTCTCTTCCGATTTTTTTTCATAAAGATGTTTCGTGTCGTTTTCATTGCAATGCTTTTAAAATGAAGCCAGACAATAAAATCGTTGTTATATATTGGATTTCAACTTTTATTCTGTTATATAACATTTTGCTTATGTATTATAATAGAAATGTTCTCGCTCATGCCATGAAGCATTCAAGAAAAACAGAAAAATGATACGCTTAAAGTTCACTTGAAACTTATTTCGTAAAAGAAACAAAATTAGGAGGAAAAGCAACGCAATGATCCGCAAAAGTTAATTTAATTTGGGCAAGACAGCGTTGCCTCGTCCCTCTGTGCGCTTATTTGCCACTTAGTTTGCTGTCAAGTCGTGCCTGATTTATAATTCAACATTAAAAATTGCATGCAATTATTTTTCTACACTGACGCTTTAACAGCGCGACCGAGTGAGTGAGCGTCTGCGTTGGCCTATCAGCCTCATGCACTTCGTCATCAGCGTCAAGCTCATCCTTATTCGCATCGGCGGCAAATGCATTTATGACCACCGCATTTAATTACATTCGCAGCGTTGCCAGCGTCAGCGTCAGCTTGAGGTTCAGTGGCTGCTTGCTGGTCATAGCGACGTTATACTTCATTAGTTTCAGACTGGCTGTGTTGAAAACTTAATTTATTAAGCAGCAAATGTAAAACACGCGCCATGCACTTGCATGCATTAGTCGAGCAGTGTCGCAGGACACAACAGGACAGGACATGCCTACAAGAATTACGAGAAGAGAAATAAAAACGGAAGCGCATATAATATTACACATACGTCATGTTTTAATGTAATAAGGTCACGCGTTTTTAATGCAATTAAGTCTTTAATTAAAGATAATTAAGTTTGTTTTCGCTTTTCTTTATGATCGTTCGTTCTTGGTGTTGCTGTTGTGCAAGTAGGCGTGCTTTAATTAGCCTTGGCCAAAGTACACGCTGCGTATACTTAATGTCCTGTCTTTAACTTAAAAAACAAAAATGCTGCTTAGCACATAAATCACTCGTTTGATAAATATTTTCAACACGCGCATTTAAATCCCCAAACATTTAAGACAAAGTTTCTAAACCACAACCACAACAACAACAACAGCGACGACATTACTATTGGCAGTGCCTTCAAAGAAATGTGTTATATTTCTACTTCTTCTTATTAACAGCAGTTTATCTTCGCCCGAGTTTCTTCCCTGGCCAAGCATTGCTGCTGACGTGAGGACGCAACTGCTGACAAACGATTTATTTATGATGACAAGTCTATGCGCAGAGGAGCAAACGCTAAATGGTCGCTGTGTGCTGTGAGCCGTGGCTCGCTGGTCGTCTTTCGAGCCTCGCCCAATGATATTTCAAATTGAAAACAATGTTGAAGTTGCGTTCGCATTTGTGGCTGTCACTGCGTAGGACGTGCCACGTTGGTTGGCTTTTGAAAAGCGCTTTCAATGATGCGGCGGCTTCATAAAGTAACGTTCATCTGTATAATGCCATAGATAAACTTAAGCATATAAACGTTTAAAGTACGCTAAAGCGGTGAGGATTAAAGCGCTCAGTTGTGTTGAAGTTGGAGAATTTGCAGTAAAGTTCTCTTTTATGTTGTCTTGAGCATTATTACTTGTTAGTAAGTTATGAATTTTAAAGAACTATATTGCCTTAGCTGCCTAAAAGTATGCTACATATCAAACAAAGATTTGTAGCTGCTCAAAAGTATGCTACTTATTCTTTATCACTTTTCAGGCATGTATTTTTTCTGTGAAAAATCAATAGGCTTTCATTTGAAATGAGCTTTATTCCATTTTTTAAATCGTAGGCCAAAGTTTTATTACTTAACAATGTGTTTAAACAGCTTAACTTCAAATACAAATAAAATCAGCTTACGTTTGACATAAGCTCAACTGGCATCGCAATTAGAATGCAAGCACTTGATTTGAGTTCACTTGACACTCGTGCTCGTGTGCTCGTTTGAAACCCAATTAAAAACGCAATGCAAACTAACAAGAACAAGAACAGGAATAATAGCAGAAGAGAAAGTGAGAGGGAGAGGGCGAAAATAACGTACATTAAAAAGTGCCAGGCAACAATAAGGAAAATGAGCAAAGCCATGATATCAATATGACAACAATGACGTTGACTGCTTCATTGCGGCGTAGAAGACACACACATACATAAAAACTTTTACATAAGTTGACAAGCGACTCACTAACGCAGAATTGTTGCTATCTCACTCATGCAGACACACGCTTATCGCATTTGTCGCATCAGCAAAAGCGACAACAAAGATGTCATAAAAACTAAAACGAAGCCAAGTCACACACACACACACACAGACATATGCTATTAACCTAGAACGCAATAAACCGTAACGTGTTCTGACATCGTCGTTGTCATCGTTGCTCACGCACGCTAAGGAAAGGACAACGACGCGTGAGTGCACTAAAACAATGAACAAAAATGAAGCAAGTACAAAAAAAAAAAAACGAAAAAAAAACCTGAAATGAGGAAAATAGCTGACAATGCAATTTGCGCACAAACACGTTGCCGCAGCGAGCGTTGCTAAGCCCAAGTGTAACATGGCCAATATAACAGTGCATGTGTGTGTGTGCACGGCACATCCTGTTGCTGCGTTGTTGCCATGTGCAAGACCAACAACAGCAACAAGAACTCCACTTAAATGCGTTTTCTCGTTTTGTTCATTGCGCTCGCTCGCTCGCACAGAACAGCAAAGCTCCTCAACAATTAACATTTCCATAAAAATTGCAATAATAATTTTCATTTAATGTTATATGTTTTCCACCCCATTTTCAGCCTTTTTTTGCGCTTGTCATACGTTGTTGCTGTCGTCAATAATAATAATAATCCGTTTGCATTTCTTTATGGCGCATGCATTAAGCCTTCCACGTTCCATTTAATTTTTTCTCAACTGTTGTCCTTTTTTGCACTTATTGTGGCTTACTTTGCTTCTTGTTTGTTGTTGCTTGTTTTTTAATTTATTTTTATTTGCTATTTTTTACACTTTTGCCATTTCTTTGTTCTTAATTCCCCAACTGACATTTTTGCACGCAACAATTTTCGCTTTCGATTGGTTTTTCTTTCTGAAACCCTTTTCTTATTTGCCAATTCAGGATTTCATTGTTTAAATCTCGTACGTGTGCGTGTGTACCTATGTGTATGTGTGCGTAAAATTGTTTCTTTTGTGTTATTTGGAAAAAAAAAACTTTTGTAATTAAAACTTTTCTGCTCGACACATTTTGCGGTAAGATTTTAAAACCTTTTTTTAGGTATTTTGGGTTAACGCATTTACATAACTCGTCAGGAGGATACATGATTTCGAATATAGCTACATTGAAGTCTTTATCAGTGACTCATGCCAGTTGTTTGTATGAACAGTCATGAGTTTGATAATAATCACTTGCTTAGTTAGGGGGGTTCTTTGTATGTGATGCGTTCAAAACAGTCAACTTTTTTTTTCAAAAAAGGATTCCTTAAATTGTGATAGCAAAGTGGTTTTCCAAAATTCGGATTTTTTTCGAAGATATTGCAATGAGAAGTAATAAATTTCCGGAGTTTGAACCGTACATGAAACTTTAAACACATACTTCTCGAAATGCTTTTTTTCAAACTGGTCTCCATCATATCTCAAAAAAGGCTTGACTGATCGAGTTGAAATTTAAACGGCCGTCTCAGCATATGTAGGCGCATCGCAAGAACTAGAACCATTACAAAATTCGATGTATTACTATTTTTTTTTTTGTATCGGAAAAATTGATTTTCAAAAGTCTACCAAAACCACAATTTTCAATATTTTTAAATAGTTCTAATTCATACGATACGTGTAGGCATACAGATAAAAACCCAATTCACCTTTCAAGATTTCGACAATGAAAACTGCCGAAATCGTGGACACCGTGAACATACTTTTTTTGGAAAAAGGTTTCGTCGTCAGTTCATAGCTTTCGTTGAAATGAATAATTTCATTTGAATTTTTTTTTTGCGTTTTGTCATGGGTTGTAACGAAAAAATTTTAAAAAGTGCTTAAAATACAGGCCATAACATGAGAGAGTCCCCTTACATTGCATTAGATCTTCCAACAGGAAGTTTGTTACTCTTTTGCATGATGTACCCAATTTTCAAATGCAATGCCAATATGAAGATTTGTGTTACTTACAGACTATCAGTTCCAGAAAATATTTATATTATTGATGAGTAGGGAGGTCGTTTTTTTGGAACGTTTCTAGTCTTCTTTGGATGGCTGTTCCAGCAAAGCCGTAAATTTTAATTAAGAAAGCATCTTAAAAAAACATTAAGCAGAATAATCAAATGCACAGAGTTTGTATAAAAAAATTGATTTTTATTTTCAGAAGTCAAGAAAAAACGTAATTTTGTTTTTAGATTCTAAAAAAAGCTAATTATATTTGATTAGACTTCGACACTTCTTTCAACATTAACTTATGTATATTTGATGTTACTTCAAGTAATGCCTTCATCCCTTCAATAAGTGTTACGAAGACAGACTTCATGTATAAAAAATAACGTCAAATGATTTGCAACAAAACGAAAAAAAGGAAAAGTAATCTGACATCAAAACGCAATCTTTAATGACACGCTTTAAATACAGCCTAACATGACTTTTATGTTCATTTCTGCCACGCCTTGCCGTTACGCCTAGTCATCATTCAATAAAGAACAGAAAACCAAAAAAAAAAAAAAGGAAAAAAGAAAAGGTTCCCAGGACCCGCAGCGCTGTCATTTGCCAATGTTTTTGTTGCTTTGCGTTCAACGCGTTGCGCGTGCACCTTTATTGCTTTTTATGGCATTTAAAGCTGCCAATGTCAAATCCGTAATACTTCTGCCGTACAGCACCGCGCGCTATATGCTTATAGCTTGTGCTTGTTTTTGTAAATATGTATGTGTGTGTGTATATACATTTTTATTTTTGCTGCAAACATTGAATCAAACGCATTTAAAGATAATTCAAAAGGAAATTTATTATATTTACGCAACGTAAGCAGCAAAAAAAGGAAGTGTGGTAAATACAACGTTAACGGTAAATATATTTCATGTGGCCTAACAGCAAATCGAGTCACCTGCGGTGCACACACATTGCGATATAATAATATACCAGGAGCTTCTGCTTGCAAGTATTGGTGGTGTGCGTGTGTGTGTGTTTGCTACTATTTATGCGTTTGTTGTCTTTTCCTCTTTGCTCTCTCTCATTTTTTGTTGTAATGCTTCCTGTGCAAATCTTGTCTAACAAAAGCAACAGTATAAACAACGCTAAGTAGGCGGAAATGTCAGAAAAAGAAAAGAAATACAAAACGGAGGCAAAAATAAAAAAAAAAGAGAAGAATTTGACAAATTACCTGCGCGCATGAGATGCGACAAAGGTGAGGCGCTGGTCGTAAGAGGGCGAGAAAAGCGCAAACTAAATCACCTATAAAAAGCGTGCGGTAATTTGCAATGCTCCACACATATACATGTATACGTATGTATTTATGTGTGTGTGTGTTAAACTTGCACATATATTCTCATTTATAAAAGCACATGTGTGTCTGTGTGCGTGGGTATGTGTTTGCATACCTTTGCTCAATGAAAATTGTATAAGCATTAAAATAACAAAAAGGCATGCATAAATATTCATAAAAACGCGCATGAATTAATATTATAAATATATATATTTTTTTGCATTTAACTTTCCGCTTTCAATTTGTTTATTCATTACGTTTTTTTCCTTAATTTATTTGATTTAAAGCGTTGCCATTTAACACACATATATGTATGCATGTGTTTTCATTATATTCGTGTGCGCAAATTGAATTTTTATACGCGCATAAAAATATGAAATGACCTTTAGGCAACTTATAACATAAGTGATGAGGTAAAGGAGAGAATGAATAAAGGAAAAAACCAATAAAGTTTGCCAATTATCGTGGATTGCGTTTTATTGTTTGCCATATGTGTACGAAGAATAAAAGACGTCTCAATAAAGTTCAAAGGTCAACCATTGTTCTGTTCTGTCCTCTTCTGAAAGTGTTTTTGTACTGTTTGAGTGTTATAAAATATTCTTGTGTGAAAGGTTCGATAAAATGCTTTTCTTGCGTCATTTTTATAATGCGTAGAAAGGATATGCGAGTTGTTGCAACTTTATACTTAAGCATATATGTACATATCGCACATGTTTAACTAAACTGTCACAAATCAAAATTTGTCATTTTCGAGTTTTCAAGTAAAAACAGTTTATCGTATGCATATCTATCACCACAAAAGAGGTGGTGTAATTATCTGACTTAGAAACAGAGTTATGCCTCTTTTCAATATTGCATTTTCATAAGGTTGTCATTGGCACTAAAGCAGTTTTTTGCGTTTCCTGAAAATTCATGTTTTTTGAGTTGTGACAGTTTAGTTAAACATGTGCGATATGTATGTTAATTGTTTGCCAAATTTCACTCATGTTGTTGTGTAGCAACATTCAAATTTATTAAGCAATTACCGTTAGGCAGCTTGAAAGCATAATTTGCAAATCTTCAACAATAACTTCAATTTTAAGTCAACAAAAGTTAAGAAAAACAAGTTACATCAACAACATTTTCACACCTTCTGAAAATACATATGCACGTATTTGTATAATAAGTATAATAAAATGTTTCTTGCCTAAGTGAAGGCTCTTTTACAAAGTTTTCTTTTAAGATTTACTTCAAATAAGGCACATTTTTCAGAAGTGCTTTCAGTCACTTTACATTATACAAAGTGTTTAATGATGACAAATCATTGACGCCTTGAAGTATGCTACACGTTTAGTAGAAGTTTGCACTCAATTGCATCAAAAGTTCATTAGTGTTGTGCATACTTTTTAAGCATAATTTCAAAGCGATGCAAACCGAATCGCACACAAGTCCAACCACAATTAATGTCAAACTATCAACGAAGAGAAAAAAATAAAGTAATATAATAAAAAAAAAAAAAAAAAATAATACCGGCGAGTGAAAAAGAAGGGAAAACTACTTGCAACATGCATGACGTCACAAAAATCTAATTATCGTTAAATATATGTACGCAAAGCTCAAGGCTTAAAAATGCTTCAAAAAAATTATACGATTTTTGTATTTTTTTTCTGCTTGTTTACTAAAAATAAACACGCAAAGCATGAATGAATAAGCAGATCTGAGCTGAGCGCAGTGAGCACACGGAAATGGTTATGAATATGTTACAGAAAGATTTCCTTTTCCGGAAGGACGATGTTCGTTGATGACTGAGTACAACTACGAATGCTACGACGATGATGACGATGATTATGGTGATGACTTTGACGATGAGGATGACGACTGACATCAATGTCAGGAAATACACACAGTTGTTGTTGTCCTTGTTGTCATGGTGTATGTTATGAAATTGTTTCATTTTTTTTTCATTTTTTCTTTGGCATGTATAAAGGACCGAAGCATGAATGAACACACATATTAATGTGTAAAAGAACTTTTGACATTTCAAATGCAGAACGTGTGCGTGCGTGCGTTTCTGGTGTGTTCATTGCCCATACAAAGCCTTTTGTATACGTTATAGTAGATATGAAATACATGATTGAAAGCCTAAAAGTATACTTTAATATTATATACATCGGTCTGCCTGTGTACCTTCTCTCTTGCTGTCTCGGTTTATGTTATTCAATGCTTCATGCTTAACATTAATACTGCTTTAGGCTTAACAACAATAACAATCACACAACAACAAAATCCTTTCTGTGTCTCACTGATAAAAATATGTAATATAACAATACAATTTTGAACGTATTATTAACACAATAAAGATGAAATGTAGCAAATCACGCATACGTCATGTTATACAATGGTGCTCATTTCGTGCGTGCGTGAGTGATTGTCTTAATATTATTTGCGTTACATAATAAGCACGTTGACTCAGCTGTATCGTAAAATAAATAAATAAATAAGCTCGGAGACAAATAAGAAAAAATAAAGTAAATCTGATGAAATCTCCAAGGTGAGTTCAATTTCTCACGTTTTCACTTTTCGTTCATGGATTTATAAGGGATACCTTTATCTTATACAAAGCTCATGATACAATCTCCCGTTTCCTCGTTGTCGTATGCAAAAAGGCACATGTACATAATCAGATGCAAAACAGTTACACATAAAAAATGTTGGGTCTTCAAAATGAGAACTGAACAAAGCAAAGAAAAATTCCAATGAAAAAAAAAAAAAATGGTGAAAATGAAAAGGATTTTATGCGCATTAATTAAATAGCACAGGTTGAATGATTCTCACACTCACAGAATGAATCGTTTGCATTGCTTTAGCATCATGACATGTTCTTACCCAACCTCATCTTCTGTCACCTCCTCTCCTACTCTAACACAATCGAATGTATATTTTTCTGTATGGTATCACGTTTGTGTTAGATTCAGTTCATGAACTTGTCTGTCTGTCTGTCTGTTCGTTTGTCGCCGCTCTCATATGCAAATGAATTATTCAACGAATGTCGGGCGCGTTCACTTTTGTTTGTGAAAACGGCATGAATGGAGACATTTAATCTGATTGAGATGAATTAACTTAAATCAAAAATACAAACACACACACACACACATTCGTTTATTCATGCCGTGCGCAATGACATTTTGTGATTTTATGTCGCTGATTTGTTAAAACAAGTTAGATAAACTCAATGAGGAGCATAAAACGAGAAAAACAATGTTGACAGTTCAGTTGAAATTTACTGAAAGGATAACGAATAACACTGACAAGGGTACTAAGCTATAGACAAGGTGCTGCACCAAATCCGAGAGAAAATTGCTTCAACAAACTGTTAACAACTTTAATTTTCAGCTTGAGTAGCAACAAAACAAAAACACAAACATTTTTGTCGACAGCACCATAAAAATAGAGATCAAGAGCAAAAACATCTACACACGCCATCAGCGCGACATTAGAACATTAGTTAGTACAGGCACCGAACGAATTTGTAGGCCTTGTTGAACAGACACGAAAACACTCAAAGAACTTAATTACCAAAAATGTCGAAGTGCTTTTGAACAGCATTTCTCACATTTGACTTTCGAGGAGGCGTGATGATAAACGTCAGGATAATAAATACAGTCTCTTACAAAAATACACACTCACACACACACAAACATGCGCTGTTCTTTTCAGACACGCAAAAAGTGTCATTAAAAATGTCTTCCCGAGGCGCACGTATGTATCTGTGTGAGGGAGTCACTCTTAGATATCATGCTCAGCTCATCTCCACTGAGTTCTGTTCTCTTCTGTTTTGTTCAGCTTAACTCAGCTTGCGAATGCATTTTGTATAGCCTAAGGACTTTTGTGTTGTATTGTGTTTGTGCTGTGTTGACTGTCATGTCAATGACAAGGCGACAAATACGCGTGGCTGTGTATCTGTATCGGTAGCTGTATCTGTATGTGTTTGTGTATCTAACTGCTACACGCTTGTGCTTTACATCAACAACGTCAGTCGTAATGTAGTTTTGCTGTTTGCAATTAAAGTTTCAAATGCCAAAAGTCTTTTCTATCTTCATGGCACATTGAGTTCACTCGTAGAGTCAAGTCAAGTTGAGACATGTTGAGCTTTTTACTTAAGCGTCGAGTTGTTTTGCATTAAATGACTTTAGCACATTTTTTCGCCTGTAATTTAGTGGATTTAATGGATTTGTAAATGACTTAAATATTATGGGTTTTTGGGCCTTGATTTAATGTATTAAAAATATAATTATAAATTAAGAAATAAAGTAGTTAAGGGGTTACATACGTCTAGCATGCCGAAAATTTTCGTTATAAGAAATAATTTTTTTTTTTATATAAAAACTAGTAAAAGCGATTATAACACGTTGTTTATTGTCATTTAAGGTTAAAAACTAGAATTATTTTACCTCATATTTACCAGATCTACTACAGAAAAACACAAGTTATCACTAACACTTAAAAAAATAAATAAAGCTCCACGGTCGACACGATAACTTGTACAGTTTTTAATATTTTTTGATGCGAATTTTTTTAAAAAATCAAGAATTGTACTCTCGATGGTCTGTCGACCATAAAAAAATTTCTGAAATCGAAATTTTTAGGCATGCTAAACGTATGTAACCCCTCAAGCAAAGTAAAAATTACGTAAATAATAAAATAATATTACAATTAAAAAGAAGAACGACTCACGTGGCTTCGGAGACGAGCGAATCTACAATGGATGATGATTTTGGTATTCTATGTTGAATCAAAAAAAATAAAAATAAAAATAATAGTTATGAAAATCAAATTAAAAAAAAGCAATAATTGAAATTAAAGACAATAAAATAAATAAAAGTAATTAAAATAAAAATTTAACACATTTCACGTTTCTCGAAAAATTAATATTAGAATTTACATCGTTGTAAGTTTCCTCAAAGAAGAATAAAATTCTTTAATTTAATTTGAAAAATTCAATTCGTTCTTTCAAACCTTTTTTTAAGCGTCTTACAACGAATTTTGAATTGAGATATTTTTGTCTTTCACATTCAAGTTCAAGTGAGCGTAGAACGGAGAGTGTGGACAATTACCTGAAAAGCAGAAGAAAAGATGATATTCAATAAGAGTTTTGATTGAAATGGAATGAAGAAAAAAGTTGGAAAATAGATATTTTTAGATTGCAATATTATTATTGTTAATTGTGCTGACTAAAAGTATACTCTTTCGAATTTACGGCGAATTCTTACACCAAACATTTACTCGGTCGTTTTGTATACATATACTTACTTGTGTATACTCGATTAATCCTATGCAGAGTAATCAAAAGTCAATAACTCTTAAGACAACTTAAAATTTGTACGCTTTTGTCAATTAACAAGAGTCCGTTAAATATTGTTTCATTGCTTTTGCTATAATGACATAAATGAAACTCATAACTGAAATATGACTTAAAAAAATAAACGAACTTTGCCAACGCAATGTAATAACTCAATTACGCCATTATAAACCTGAAAATGGAGAACAAAAGGACATTGATGATGGACGTAACAATGAAAACTCATTTTAATAAATCAATGAGAAGTCCAAGTATCAATTACAATAAATCAATGGACATACAAAGCAACAACAGCAACAACAAAGTCAACAAAATGAAATACGAACAGAGTGAGAGTGAAATTGTCAGGAGCAGAAAATGCAACAGCAGCCGCAAAGGAAGCTAACGAATCGGAACTTGACATTGATGAGCGCAGCAACAAAGACCGAAGCAGTGAGTGAATCAGTCAACAAAGTTGTATCATATTACCAATTTAACTAACTTAATAGAAACAATTTGCAAGCAACATCAAAGTATACACAATCAGCTCCCACACACACTTAGATACCACAAACTGAAGCCAAGACCACAGCCACCGTTGCCACAGACCAGCAAACAAACCGAATGAGCGACAACTGAGAAATCTAATAGAAAAGTAACAAGAGGCAAGGCAACTTTCAATTGGGAAGATACAACACCCACAATAACAACAACAATGCAAACAAAGTTGAAACAAAAAGCAAGAAAATATCTTTGCAAAATACATAACGAACATAACATGGGCGGCATCAGTCGGGGGCATGGGCATGGTCATAGGCAGGGTGGGCGTGAGCGTGAGCGTTGGCAATGTGTATATAAGTTTTTTTTTTCAAAAATCGAAGAACCTTGACCCAATGCATGCATGCAATTCAATCAGTGAACGGAGAAGTGTGGGTGTGCAAGTTATCGTAAAGTGTGTGTGTGTGTGTGTGTGCGGGAATACATTATTCAAAAGACGTTTCTGACAATGTAACAAATAAAGTTGCAAAACAAACATGCCGCGATAATTGGTTACAATGTAAAAATACTAAAAATAAAAAAAAAAAATGAATAATAAAATACATAAAATAACGGCATTTGTAGCATACGCCATTTAGCAAGGTAGCAAGGATCAAATGCTAAGCTTAGCCTTCAAATTGTGAAGCTCGTGGCAAAGCGCAGACAGACAAGGACGCAGACGGACAGACAGAAGTAATTTATGCGAAATGTCGACGCAGAAATGCGCAAAACTAACAGCAACAACAACAAAAAGTGCATAAAAGTAACAAGTCTGAAATAAAAGCAAATAAACACATTTCTTTCAATTAATCGAGCGAACGCGGCAAAGGTTTGAGGCGGCAGAGTTGTTGTTGTTGGAGGCTCAAGGCTGCAGAGTCAAATATACATGAACTAACACATAAGAAGCAACAACTTCATGCCATTGACGCTAATTAAATAAATTTCTGCCTTTGTTGCCTTCTCCACACAGCTCAGCTCACCCTTATCAGTCTAACTCTTCTTGGCCATTTTGCAATTGCGTTTCACAATTCTTCGATGCTCATGTTCGCATATTACAAAATGTATCCTGCCCACGTCCAAGTCCAAGTCCTCGCCCATGCCATATGCTCTTATTCTTTTGAAAATAGGTTATCTAATATGATAATTCAGCGAGTTGGCGCCACAAAATCAATTATAATAGTTGAGTTCGTGATGTGAATGCATGAGGGTGTGTGTGTGTGTCTTTTTGTACTTACATATATGTGTGTGTGTGTGTGGATAGCAATAATTGAGCTTGCTGTTGGCATATGTTGGTGTGAAGGCAACAACAACAAAAGTTTAGCCTTGATGCATATTGCAAATTATGTATGATTTTCTTTATTTCTTTTTCTCTCTTTTGCATCGTTTACAATTACATATTGCAATGTTCAATTATTATTGGCACACAATAAAAGAACCAATCGATATTATTTAATTATAGCATAGAAACTCATTTTCAAACCGATATTAAAACGTCAGCAATACAAGTCTAAATGGGTCAATTAAATTAAAAGCCTCATATAATTTTAGCTTTGGAAATTTTAATTAGTTTCTGGTTTCTTGAAAGTTCAAAATTAAATTATCAGAACATCCGAATTTTTTTCAAAATGAAATACAGCTATGTGACTCAGCGCCACATACAACATACGGCAGTCGAGTGTTGTATGGTGTTTTAATTTGCTGCTAAAAATTTTTAAAATATCAGAACATATAATTTTTTTAGTGACTTTCACATTTTGTAGTCAAGGTCTAACAGGTCGTATACATTTTCACGTCAGCATGTTGTTGTGTTTGCATTGACCTTGTATACATACATACATATATCGAAAATAGTTCAACGATGTGAAATTCAGTCAACGTTGAAAAAGCAAATGAATTTGTCAAAGCTGTCATAGGACGAGGGACGTATATTAAGTAGGCGGCATGAGTGAAACATTTTACTTTTTCAATCAAATCAACATTTGATTGATTGAAAATTTCATAACTCAATAGCATCATATGAAATTTTGATGAGAACATTTGTTGTTGTAATTTCATATATAGATTACTTATCAGACGACCCTCGGGAACGAAATTTTTGTTTTCAAAAACATAACAACTTCTTTTATTTGTATAATTTCAAAGTTAACACGTTTTTACAAACAAATAATAAAATGTACGTCACAATTTTTGAATTCCCAATTTGGCACGTAGGTAAGTGACAAACTGATAACGAGCGATTGCAATTTGCTTGAATTTAGAACAAGTTTTGCTTTTAATTAATAATGACAAAAAAAAAATCAGATTTGTGGGAAAATCATTTAATGATTCATGGTGATGATGATTTGTAATCAAATTCTCTGGCAATTTGATATAAATTTTAATTCCAGCGTTAATTCATATGTGGCTTAAGGGCTCAAATGTCTTACATACTAATTACAACAAAAGCTTAAGCAAACATAAAGTTTCACAGCCATTACACGGTCGGTTGCACTCACGCACGCACGAATGTAACGATGTTGTTGTTATGCAAAATGACCTTTAATCCCATATAAACAAAAAGGTTTATGCAAACACAAATTGCACACACACACACACATGCACACACACGCACACACACAAATATCTTTAATGAAATACAGCTTTGCTGGGTATATGTTCATTTAATCGGTGTGCAATCATCGCTGCCGCCGTGTTGTCAATCGATTAACGTGCACACCAACACGACACGACATAACAAACAGCAACAGCAAGTAGATGCTTACGTGTACATATTTCCGGTATTAAACAAAGAACAATGGCGACCTGACGAGCAACGAACATGACTTTCAATTTTCAATTAATGTTTGAATGAATGATTCGAAATACCAAGAAGCAAATGTCAAACAACTATGTTCGTAGCTGATGTCAAATGACAACAACAACCCAAACAGTATGCAGGTCACAGGTGGCTGGCTGAGAAGGTTATCAATGATGAGTATGTCGATGATGATGATGATGTTGATGTTGAGATTGACGTTAATTGAAGATATACAAACCATTGCATGATTGATTGATGACATTATTTCGTTTTTAATGTGAAATTTAAAGCTCAATGGGAAAAAAATTAATAAATTCATTAAAAATACAAGAGCTTAATGAAAATTTATGCATTGAAAATGTTTTTACATTTTTAATTGCGCACACTTGATTGAGCAGCTAAAAACGCAGAAGTTTGAAAGACGGCAAATTGGATGAGGATAAAATGTATAACAAAAATAAATAATGAATATGAATGAGTCGAAAAAAAGTGCTCGAAATGAAAGAAAATTGCGCGCAGTAATGAAGCAAAAAAGTAACAAAAATTGCCAAAAGCGTGAAATGAAAATCTTCTTAATTAATTAGGATTTAATGAAATGCACGAAGGCACAAGAACAAAAAACTAAGTAATTTAATAAAAAAGTATACACAATGAAAATGTTGCTAAATCAGGCAGACCATAAATTATGAGCGAAAAGAATAACGTAGAAAAAAAAAATGTAGAAACAAGAAAGCGAAAACGAAATCATAAAAAACTTCAACAAAAAAACCAAAAAAAAAGAATAGAAATGAACAAGAAAAGGTAAGCAGCACGTTGGAAACCATCGAGCGAGCAACACAACTCAAGCAGCGTTAAAATGGCGGCGTCGCGTTACAAGAAAATGAAACTAAGTTTTTCTTCAAATAAGAAAAGAAAAAAAGAGCCGAGAAAAACTGGAGCATGTACTCATAAAGTCACTGGTGAGGAAACGGTAAAAAAGCAAAGAAAAAAAAAAGAAAAATTTGAAAAATGCCAACAAAGTAAAATGCTTCTACGGAAAAGACGGCATGTTGAGAAGCAGTCAGGCACTTAGTCAGTCAGTCTGTCAGTTTGTCCGCCAGTCAGGCAACGGAAATGTTGCCAGTGTTGGGTCAACATCGTCATCAGCACAGTTGTCGCAGTGCTCGCAAGTTATGGCAATAGCAATGGCAATTTTAGTCGTAAAAATGCTTCGTGTGCCAAGTGCCAAAAAGTTACAATAAAAAAATTTATTTAAAAAGAGAAAAAATAAAGTTGGCTTAAAACGCGAACACCAAAAGATACTAAAATAACGGTTTATTTGCAATTCCGTCGCCAACGCCGTCCTCATCATCATCATCACCATCGTCTTCATCGTTGTCATTGTCGGCGTAGGTGTTGTTAATGGCGTCTGTGTTGACTTGACTGGGACATTTTTTACTTTACTTGTTTGTTTTTTTTTTTTTGGTTTTTTCGATTTTTGTGCTCTTACATAATCGTCGGGGTCTTTGGCAATGTGCACGTCTACGACGCTCTACATTTGATAGCTATTTTTAGATAATGTCGCAATAGTTACAAGTTTTTCAAGTTGTAACGTCATGAGTTCGTTGAGCATTTCAAGTACCTTTGATGCTTAATATTCTTGTATTTTGAGGAGCTTATTGACACATCAAAGTGGCCAAGTAAATCGATTATAAAGCTGCTTAAAACTATGACAGCTTTTGATTCTTAAATAAAATATAGCATACTTTTCAGCAGCTACTTAATATTTATCATAAAAATTGACATTATCGACAAATGTGTCGACAATTGTGAATGAGGAGTTTGTTTAAGTTAAGTTGTTGCAAGGAATTGAAATAAATTTGTTTATTATGCATAGGAAAACAAAAACCACAGCATACTTTAGTGCTGAATAATTTAAAGAAACTACTCTCATATTTGATGCTTGAATACAACCATTCTATAAAATTGTGTGTTTTATTCTGATATCTAATCTAATTTAACTTCTCTCCAGCGGCACAATTCTATTTTAAATTTCAAGCTAATTGCCTTAAACCTAAACAAATATTCACACACACACACACACACATGCACAAAAGCACAATCATTGATAACCAAAACCTTTTTTGGCCATTTGTAAAATATGTATTTGCTCTGTCGAATGCCCAAAGAATGTCGCCTAAGGGGCAGAAAAACAGCTCAAGCACAATTTCGTGTGCTCATTTGCAAATGAGCTTCACTCACACACAAAATGTCATACATTAAGCAACAAAATGCTCACAGCAACACCAACAACAACAACAATAACAACATAGACGCAATGTTATCTAATGTTAGGGTTCACCTAAATGCGTGCCCAAAAGTATCTCAAGCAACGCTGCAGGCGCACGATATTTTCGCTACAGTTCATGTTGTGAGTCCTGCGTAGCGTATAAGTAATATTTTTTTTTGCTTATAATACTTTGTTTTTACATATATGCGTGCGTGTGTGTTTGTATGCTATTTTTTAATTTGTGTGTGTGTGTGTGTTGGTTTGGCATTCATGCATTCCAACTTTTGTCAGCAGTCATGAACTTTGCGCTATTTCCACACTGACAAGCAACTTGATTCGTTCGCTGCGTTTCGCTTTTTGCCTTTGGGTTTGCGTGAAATGCGAAACGTTATTCAAATTACGAACAAACAAACAAAAAAAAAAATAAAACAAAAGAGAAATATGAACTAAATAATTTTACAAAAACTTTTGTTTTTTGCTTTTAGTTCCATTTTTTCTTTTTTGGGTTGCGCGTCTGTCAGACAAACAATACTCATAAATTTCGCTGTTAAATTTTTGCAAAGTTTCGTTGTAAAAGTTTGCCACATGCTTTTATGCTGATGAAAATTGTTCCGCATTTCATTGTTCGACAAGCACGGTCTTTTTTTTTTTTTTTTGTTTTCAATTGGCAACTTTAATTGAGCATCATGGAAATTGTTTCGTTTAAAATTACTTTAGCGGTGAAATGTTGACGCGTGCATTTAATATGCAAATTTATGCACATCAAATTTCACTTTTTGTTCGACAGATTTCAAATCAAGTCGCGCACACGCGCGCTCCCAAAACAGCATGATATTTTTGGGCTTATACCGCTTCACTTGGCGTATGCGTAATCTTTGCTTTACAAATAACTCATACGCCGCTTGAGCTCAAATTTTCATTTCATTGGCGCTTGGCAACACACACACACACACACACACTCGCACACATATTCAGCAGGCATGTCAACAATGGCTCAAAAGCTCAACATCCTCATGCAAAGGCGTAAAATGTTCATGCCCGGCTCGGCTCTGTTCTGCAACAACTCAACTCAAAATCCGAGCACTTCGCATTGTTTTTCATGAATAATTCAATTTTCAACGTTTTTCTCTATTTACAAAGCTAATGTGTTTATTGTTGTTGTTGGCATTTTAGAGCACAAACATCAACAGCGGCAAAAAATAATAATAAAAGCCGAGTAATAACAACAATAGAAACAACAACAGTAATGCAAAAGGACGACGCTGTTGATGGCTTTTAACAAATTGCGCCTGACAGTTTTTTGTCTTTGTTGTTCATCGTTCGTCGACACTCTCAACGCTTGTCGCTTCACGCGGCTGCTCCAACATGAAGCCATTTTAATTTAATTTCGTACTGTGCACATTTTTCTATACTCTCGCCTTTCGTCTGTCGTCAGCACTCAGTCAAGTCAGCGCTGATTTTTTCACAGCCATCGCCGTGGGCGTGCCTTGCTTTTTTACTGGGTTATTATTCAATTTTGGTTTTATTCTGTTTGTTTTCACTTTACTTTAACTGACTCAATTAACGGCTGTGAAATACTCTGTGGGCGGCGCAGCATGCCAAGGCTTTGCTTGGACTTTAAGCCAAATTTGCATTCAAGTGTAGAAATTGTAAATGAGCAAACAAAAACAAAAACAGAAACAGAAAAAGAGTTAAATCACCATATTGGATTTGATTTTGAACGATGTGAATTGTTTTAAGCTGATAATGTGCTCTAAACATATTTCGTTGGAAATAATCCAAACGAAATATTCAAGCAACAAAGCGCAGCTCAACTCAGCTCAGTTAGGCAACCACTTGATTAAAAACAGACAGAGAACATTCCTGAGAAAATTGCATTAAACGAATCACAAAAGAAACTTGCGTTGCATACAAATAGTTGCAAATTTTATTTCATTTCAGAGTAAAAGATTCTTATTCTTGCAACGAAACTTTTCAACAAAGCTGCATTAATAACAAAGAAGAGGAAGAAGATGTAAGGAAAACTTGTTTAAGGTTTCTTTTGTTTCAGCATCAAAGTCTTATCGAAGTGTCTTTGCATATGAAGTGTGTCATCAAATTTAAAGCGAAAACTTTTAAGACAAATTTGAGAAACTTTTTTTTTCCAAGTTGAAAATGTTCCACGTCTCGCTTTTTAATGATATCCAACTTATTCAAGGTTTATGACCAAAATTTCTTCTGGTTATAAAAATTTCAAATCTTCTAAACTTTTTTTATATACTTCATAGTTTGGGAAGTCAAACTTTTCAACGTGTTATAAGTTGAACTTGACTGACTTCATTCGTTATTTTAATGTCAAAATTACGGATTTTTGGTTGAAAGTTTATGTGAAATTTGGCCAAGTTTTTAATGTGTACCGCAATACGCAAGTTACGGCTTTATAAAACCTTGACCGACTTCGGTGAGAACAAAGAACAATTTTTGTTTTTTTTTATTTACCCACAACGAACAATCACGTTTGTACCAAACACTTCGCGTATGATGAATGGAAATTTATTTGAACTTATTTCCATTTTCATACAATTTTGATTGAAGTTCTTTGGCACCTTAAATTATGAAAATAAATGTATTATAAATAAATGATTGCGAAAATTATTTAACTGAATATTAAAAGTCTAACATTAAGATATACTTTTTCGTCACTTATACGCTTGACTGTGAGTGAGTCGCATCAGTAGGAGACTTGTTCTAGAAATAAACTTTTTCAATCTCCTCAAAGATTCTTAGTTCAAATGGCGAAGCAAAATATAATTAAATATTTATTTTCAAGTTTCTTAAGCGTAACTTATTTATCACTTTTCAATTCACTTCTCAAGTTATTTCAAAGGGTTCACATTTCAGTTCTTCTTTTAATGTAAAACATTCTCAAAGCACTTTTAGATAGCAAAATTGTAAGTGAAACTTGTTGCCTTATTTAGATGTTTTCTTCAATTGATCTATTTATATCTCAGAGTACATTAAGATAACAACAACAAGAGTCTGTAAAATGAAACTTGTCTCAATTTGTGCGATAAAACTTTTCAAAGTTTGTTACTTGTTTGTATTTATCAGTTCTGTTTAGATTGCGTGAAACTTTTTCAATGTAGTACATATACATATATTCCTTTTGATTAATCATTATTGTAACATTTGTTTAATTTATTAAATTTACTTTGTTATAACTTCATTTGACCTTTTATAAAGAGAAATGAAAAAAAACAACTTTTACGTTTGTCGTTTATCAAATCCAATTAGGTTGTATACCTCAGTACCTTTGTGTATAATACATTTTAGCCAATAAATGTTCGCTCTTTCTGTTCGGTCATATTTAATTTACGACCGTCGATTTCAATCATTACAAGCAAACTTTCGACCAAATACACTCGTTCTCTCGCCTACCTCACTCACTCATCGCGTACACAAACAACAACATTTCAGTTTGCCACAACTAATTTGTCATGACTGAGTACGAAAAAAAAGAAAGTAAGAAAATTCATTTCATTTGTTAGTATCACGTCTTCATTTTATGGCAAACGCACTTAAGCATTTTGCTACTTGGCCGCTTTTTATCTATTTTGGCACATTTATGGCCGACATTTTTGCACTTGCCAACATTTGTACGCATTACTGTGCAATATTTATTAGACTTTTTCTTGAGTTGCTGCTCGTCGTCGAGCACACCCTTCATTGCCTCAATTACCGCCTCCTCCACCAACTAAACGAACTTTATCTAAGCGTCTTACATAAAGTTTGTCTTAAACAAAAAGAAGAGAAGAAAAAAAAAAAAGAAGAAAATGTTGAAAAATATAGCCAACTTTCCGGCGTTTGCCATTTGATTTCCGTTTGTTTTGCCTTTTGTTAGTTATGTACTTGTACATCCGACGGACTTTTATTTCGTTGTTGTTGCTGTTGTTGTCTTTCAACAGGATGTCGAAAGTATACGGGAAACATATGTTTCAGCACATGTTGCCATATGGCAAAAATTATACACAGCTGTGTGTCTCACAAGAAAAAAACAAGTAACCGAAGTCGAAGCAGAAGAATCAGCGAGTAAGATGCGTAAGTCTTGAATTTTATGCACGTCTTTATTGAATTTACAATGATTTGACAGGTAGTCACGCGATTACCTTAAGACCGTAATGTTGCGCCATGTTGACAGCAGATAATCAACAGCTGCTTAAGATGCAAATAACTGAAGGCCAGCAACGTGTAACGAAAAACACTTAACAACAAAATAACCAACATAAAATTAAGTCGAAAGGTTGTTGCCCATAAAAATACAACAAAAAAAAAAAGCGAAGGCAGCATTCAACATTAACACCTTCGTTGGCAAATTGGGAGGAGAGTGTGGGCCGGAAAACATCAAAAGTTCTTGTTTACGGTTATGTTTATTCGTTCGTGCATTGCGCACCATCATTACGAACCCCCCCGGGCACGCCGCTTGTCACTATTTATGGTCCTGTACAAAGTGTTGCAGAAAAAAAAATGAGAACAAAAAGAAATCAACATGAGTGTTGACCAACTTTGCATGTACGCTTGTAATAAAAGTCAGCCAAAGGCACCAACTTGTGTTATTCTCCGTTTTCGCTTTTCTTCAGCTTACTTTGGTTTGTTTTTTGTTGCCGTCTCATTGTTGCGGCATAATTGACCGCCAATTGGGTTTTGACACAGTCATCAATAACACCAACAGCTTGCATACATGTGTATGTGCTGCTCCTAAAATGCTGCTATACAAAATAGTTTAGCAAAGTAGGACTTTGGCTCATTTCGATGCCAACAGCATGAGCAGAGCAGAGCTGAGCTAAGGTGAGGTCAACAATATACGATTGTGTTGTGTGGTTATTGTTGTTGTTGTTTGGCAAATGGCATTGAATGCAGTTGCACGTATTTCAATTTCTCTGCTGCGGTTTTATGATGGCAGCATAAATAAAATTGCGCAATTCAATTGCTTTTAAGGGTGTTAAGGGACAAAACGTAACGCAACGCAATGAAACGAAGCGTAAGCGATTCTATGCAATCGAAATTGATATTGGAAAATGCAAAAAAAAAACTAAATAAATAAAGCAAAATATAGCAAAAGGTGTACACAAAGGACTGATGACATTTTGCTTATTAAAAAAGAGTTTATTTTTATAGCTGCAAGGCAAAAACTTTGATGACTGTCATTAAACAGTTTAATAACAACTAAAAATGCTTATAACGTTTATACATGAAAAATTCGTTTCTTTTTTAATGCATTCTTAATTTCATAGTAAACATAATTAATTGCCGAATTAATTCATTTTGATTTCATCAACGGAATATGCCAAACAAAAGAATTTAACGAGTCACTTGTGTATAATTAAGCGCTAACACATTAAAAACAAAAAAGAGACACGCCCACAAGGCCCACACGTGCAAAGTAGAAAACACGCAATTAAATTTTGGTTCATTTATAATTATTACACATTTCGATAATTTATGCAATGCGCGTTCAAAAAGTGTTCATCATTTTACTGACAAAAGAATAACAACAAAAAATTGTTATTTAATTGAATTGGGATAAATACGCGTGTCGTTTAAAAGACACAATTTGGGCGAAACAAAAAATAAGTAATAATAACATAAATCATAAAAATAGCAGAACTTTTTTGCTGTCAAATGTTTTGGTCAATTATCGTTTTGTCAATTTTTGCTGCATACTTTTGTGCGCCGCATGTCGCATGCAAAGAATGTAGAGCAAAAAAAATGCAAAACAGAGCGTTTAAGCGAACCGCAATGTCAGCAATTAGGGCGTTGAAAAAACTTGCGAAAATTACAGTCGTAACAAACAAAAGAAGACGAAATTCTAAAATATGTAATAAAGTCTACAATAAATTTGATTTTTTTATCGTCAATAGCCACAAAATATTATCATCAAGTAAAGTTTTTTTTTCTATTTTTTACTTTATTGACACAAATTTGTCGAAAATTTTCAACGTTGACGTTTTTCGTGCGTCGTCCTTTATTATAACTTTTGCCAGCGCAAAATGTTATCGCTTTTTGTGTTGCCTCAAGTTAATTTGTCGAAATGCCAAATGGCAACGACAGCCGAATGCGGTTTTTGGGTAATACAGGCACACACACACACACACAGACATACAGACAGCTAAATTTCATGTGCCACTTTTGGGCTTATTTATTTTAAACAATAAAATTTTAGTGCAGACTTTTAAAGAAAAAGAAAAGAAGTAATAATAATAAAGGAAAAATGGCTGAGCGACGTTTTGTGGTTGTAGCAACGATGAGCACATAAATTATTTGGACAGGTGGGCGTTTTCATAAAGAATTATGTGCTTATTTACAAAGTTTTGGCAGTAAACATAAATTCAGTGCCTTGAATTATGCTAACTTTTGTATTATTCGACAGTAATAGTAAGAGGTGTAGCATACTTTTAAGCAGCTGTCGCATAAAAATTGGTATCAAATGAGAATAACTGTATCAGATTAGTAGGAAGCCAAGCAAATAAGAAAAGCCAATAGTTTATTCGTCGTTAAAAGTATTTTTTATTTTCATTAAAAACTTAAAAGCACTTTTATTTATTTATTTTTTTTTTCGAATAAATCATTTTATTTGACGGAAATGAAAAAGGTTTCGAATTGTTTACCAAAGTTTGCATTTGTTTTTGTTTGTTATTACGCTGTCTAAAATAATGCTTTGATTTATGCGTTTAAACAAAAATATTTATTGATTTAGAAATAATCAAAGAAGCGTGTAAAATTATTGAACCTATATAGATGATATCGAGATTAATTTAATCAAATTTACGACCGTCAATTTCAGTCTAATATTTGTTCGATTAAAATCGATTATGTTGCTGATGCACTAACTTGAAGCAAACATGCAAGAGATTTAGCCAAATAGACGAGTTGATCTCTCTTTCAACCTGTATTGAGCGTACAGAAATAATCTACTTTGCAATGCGATTTGTCTGAATGAGCGATTGACAGCTCGATTAGAAGTTTCTTTCTGTTTTGGTTCAAAACACCAATCGTTCAAACTGACCGCAAAACATTTTCCATTCCACATGATGGCATTTGTTGCCGGATTAGCATACTGCGTTTATTTTTATTTTATGAAATTCAATGGCATTTCTTTTAACGATATGGAAAAATATTCCATGGAAAAATACAAATTTCAAATATATTCAAACGCCTTTTTTCCCAACTTTTTGCTTTCTCTGTTTTCGTCACTCAAATAAGTATGTAACTTGAGGGCGAAATATCTCGAACACAACAAGGACGAAAAGAGAAAATGGAAATAAGGTAACAATTCTGATTTTCAATTTCTTTTTCATCTTGAAAATGCGTTCATGCGTAAATCAACTGCCTCAACCGAAAATTGAGACGAAGATGCTGAACTGTTGCCTCATAGCGTAGCAAATATTTGCAGCAGGGAAGCACATATTGACATCCTTTGGCCATGTTTTTTTTTTTTCTATTTCTTTGAAGCAACAAATCAAATAAGTAAAAAGAAAGAAACACCAACACATATTGATTGCTATGCATACACACATGCAATTCGATTTTTTTTGTGTATTATTTTGTTAAGCAAACGAAATTTGAGCTCTCGTCAAATATTTGCTTGCCAAAAAAGTAATTCAAAGACAAAAACCAAGCATACGACACGTGGACAAGTAAAAGAAAAAGAGTAAAAACTAGAGTAGAAGAGACAGCAGACAACGTGTTTCGTTACTGACAGGCAGGCAACAGAAAGTGACCCAAATAAGAGCAACAAGAAGTAAAGAAAGAACGCAAAAACAAGAACTGAAATCACTTTTGCATAGACTTAAATGCAAACGGACTGAAAGTGACTTTCGTGGTGCACAAAGTTGAAAAGCAATCAAAAGTTTTCAAATTATGTTATCAAATTGCGCAATTTTACGACGCGTCGCGAGTTGAAAGTGAATGAGTTAAAGCAGCACGTCACGACAAGGCAAGACAAGACAGAAAGGGACAAGACAAGTAATGCCATGAGGCGAGGCGAGGCAAGACGAGTCAAGCGTTTATCATTTTCAATTTATGTTGCATACTTTTGTGTGCCAAGCATTATTATTTATGCAAAAACAAAATCTAAAAAAGTGGATGAACAAACAAAATGTACACTAATGAGAGATAAAAATAAAGAAATGCAAAATGAAAATGAAAGTTTAGTCTGTGAGTGTGTGTTTGTGTGTGTGTTTCAGCTAACGAACCAAGCTAAGTGGCAAGTTTTAAGTTGCATAAAAAATTTATACAATTTACTTTATGTGACGTGCAAGCGAGCAAATAACAGTGCCGAAACGTAGTGCAAGTATGCCAGCCGGACAGGCGTCGGACAGGCAAGCAGGCAGGCAGGCAAGACATGTCCTTGAAAGCACGCAAATAGCAGGACATAAGTACAAACGTACACAAGCCAAAACAGGTGCACACACACACACACACTCACGTCGAAAGGTGAAAACTGCTCTTATGCTAAGCTCCTTGTTGTTTTGCTATCGTGCAATGCAAATAGCGTAAAATTGGTGTCAAAAAATAGAACAAGGAAACAAAAGAAATATCAAATTTGGCGCACGCTTTTGACCAATGCACATTTATTAAATAGGCCGCAAGAAAAAACCAAAATAGTTTTTAGCACAAAAAGTGAAACAAAAAAAGAAATCTTTGTAGACGAAAATCACATGTGCACAATTCATGTGCAGACACGAGCGTGACGCTCTTTTTCCTACTGCTCACACACACACACACACACACATACACATAGATTTTGTTTCCAATGACGCTTAATACGCTCTGCCATGCACTCTTTCTATCGCACTCTCTGCTATTGTCTATCCCACTTGCACACGCTCAGTAGCAGCAAGCTTGTGTATTAGCACAAAAAACAACAACGAAAAACCACAAAACTAAATGCGTCGAGTACTCATATCGATCGAAATTAAAAAAAAAAAAAAAAAAAACAACAACAACAAAAGTAATGTGACATTGCTCAATGGAAGTCTAAAACTGGAAGCCAAATGTAAAGAGTAAAACAAAGAGCGTGAGAGAGCATGAACATGAGCATAGTGAGCATGTAAACCACCACCCTGAGGGAAAGAAAAAAAAAAAGAATGCAAAAATAATACAACAAAAAAAATTACACACACACATACATACATACAAAGGCATAGAACAGTAAAGTCAAACAATGCTTTGAGTGTATAACAAATTTTGCCGTGCTGGCTGACTGACATTGGCGACACAGTCAAGTTAAGAAGAAAACACGAAAGACGGACTGACTAACTAACTAAACGGAGAGTACGAGAGAGCATGACTCAACATTTTCGATAGCAACAAACACACACACGCATACATACACGTACACGAAAGAAAGCCTTTCGTTTGTCGTTGCCTTTGTATGTTTTCATAGGAATATGGTTGGCAATCAAATATAGGCAAAAGCAGTAAAATGGCGCTATTCAAGTGAAAGCGGAAATGAGGCATACAAAAAGTATGCAATACTTCTTTCTACGCATACACATGTAAACGTACGACTGCGGCATAGGCTGAAAAATTCCTTAAATAACTACTTGTCAATGTCAATTGATAGTGAAAGCCAGCCACACACACTCACACACACACATATCGACACGTGCGCCTCGAGTGTATAACTTTAGCCAGTGGCTCTGCTAGGCACTTGACCAGCAGCTGTTTTTTTTTTCTTTCAGGACATGAAAAAGTACAAAAAATGGGCGTGCAAAATATGCGAAAAAAGCATGTTCGACTTTTGTTTTTTGTTGGTTTGTGTTTTTTTTGCTTCTATTACAACAATTTACTACTTTTTTGCTATTGGCAGAGCGCGAAATTAGTTTTCGTACACACACACATGTACATATGTATGTATATAGAAACACGGACAATTAAATATTAATGTGCGAAATTAAGTGAAAAATGGTATTTGGGGAATTTGGACGCAAAGCCTTTGATGTTTAATTGTACGATATAGTTAAGCGTAGCTGCGGTTGATGCTGATGTCGCTGAGGCGAACAAGTCACGTGGTGGGTCTGTGGGCGCGACCAATGGACAGTAAAGACTTTAAGCTGCGACTTGTTGGTGATTCGCTTTGATGCAGCATACTTAACGTCTTTATCTGTGTGTGTGTAAGTGTGTATTGGCGGTAGGAGGCTTGAAACTTGGGTAAAAAGTAATTAGTTTCTATTAAATGTAAGCGCTATGTCAATGCTAAGCTTTGTAAAGTATGCTTTGACAACTGGGCGTATTAATAATTGAAATAAAACACTGTTGCGCATACGACACGTGTCATAAAGAAAGGTAAGAAAGAAAAAACAAAGCACCGTTTTTATTTAACCATCATAGTTAAGCTTACAAAAAGTCATTTTTAATTTAAAAATAAATTAAAATGTTTATAATTTACACATTTTCTGACTTTTCCTGCCACACCCGTCTGCTACAATCTAATTAACTTTCTTTCGAATTCGTTTTTTTGCCTTATCGTTGAAAATATCACGTACACGACATGCAAAAAAATTAGCACTGACATAAATGCAGGTCGAAAAAACTTGCACGAAAAATAATCAAAATAGCACGCTAAAAGGTACACGACAAGGTCAACACATCACGCTATGCTGATTATTTGTGGCACATACGATGCACGAAAATACATTGCCACAAGTGAAATTGAAAGCATGTGAAGCATTTTAAATGTCAGCCGCATTCAAACTGCAAACAATATTTTAAAGTTTCTTATCTTTTTTGTCAGAACACTTATTTTTATTATTTATTAAATCATTAAAAGCTATGCTCATGGCAACGGACATGCAAAGGAGACTATGAGAATCAAAACTAATCACTCAAATCTTGCCTTGTGTCATAAAGTGTACGCCTCTTACAACAAAATCATTAAACTCAAGTTACTAAGAAACGCACTGTCGCCCAGAAGTATGCAACACACAATTCCTATTGAGAAAACACAAAGAATTCAGAAAAACGATGCTTAAGAATGATAAACACAGCAGCCTACCTGTGCAATAAATTTCATTTAAAATCTTTACAAAATCAACTTATCAATCAATAGATCTCTCTTTAAGATTGCCATATGTTTTCACAGGAAAATACCTTAAATAATTACGAATAAAAACGAAATCTTTGGATAGTCCTTTATGCAAGTTAAGAAATGAATTTGCCGCCGGTAATACGATTGTAGAAATGTAATCGAAATTATGAGAGATTACATAATGCGATTTTCGGATTGAGTGTTAGAATAATTAAAGCAATAAGGATGATGAAATTTGTTTATCAAAAAAGACTGAGTCACTCAATCATTCATTCACTCAAATCAACTCAACTCAAGTCACTTACCTTTTAGCGCCCTCCTCGCCTTCAACAGGCAGTTCACCGCCACTGGCAGCAGCAGCAGCGGCAGCGGCCGCGGCAGCATCCTGCTCTGACGCAGACGCAACGCCAGTTGGCTCGATGGTAGCGGCTCCGGCGGCAGCTGCATCCTGTGTGGGCGCTGGCACATCTTCATCACCTTGTCCGCCCTTAACGGCGCCAACAAGCGAAGTGAATTGATTTGTAAGACCAGAGAACATATTTGCGCTTTTTTGTTTGTTTTTGTCTTCCTTTTTTGCTAACTTGCGATTTTTTAAGTTTTTTTCTTTTTAACTTTTTAGTTTAGGTTTGCGTTTTTATTATTTTTTTTTTTTTACACGTTTTTGCACTTGAAGCAATTTTAAATGCTCTTTTGCTTTGCTGTAGGGTAGTTGTGGGGAAGAATCCGTTGTTGGCCGTTTGTTCGTTGCTTGGTTTCACTCAAGTGGAATTCTCAGCGTGCGCGAGTGCTTGAGTGTGTGTAAGTGTATGTATATGTGTGCGTATACAGAGACGATTACAAATACGACGTCGACAAAAATACACGACGAACGATGACAACGTGCGCACGAAACTTGTGAATGAGCAGCCCAAGTGAGGCAAGTTGTTGGGTGGCTTTGGCGTTGTTGTTTTTGTTGTTGGCTGTAGTAACGGTAACGCTCGTTAGTTGATGTTGTTGTTGTAGATTCCTTACAAACCTTCTGGCGTACACGTTGCTCTTTCGTACACTCTCTTTTGACGCTCTTTTATAATGATGCCTTCTATCTCTTTCTGCCTTACTATCTCTCTTCGACGTTAAGTCGTTTGTCTTAAGGATTTTCGTCTACTGTTTTTTTTTTATTATAACTACACGAAATGTGCAGCGAATGATTTTTTTTTAAACTTTTTTTTTTGTTTTAGTTTGGAAGAGTATTTTTGTGCTTCTACTTATTTACACTTTTTGTTGTAAGTTATGTAAATTCACATGCAATGATTTTATACGCGCTGTAAAGAATTGTAATTGAAAATAAATGAACGGAATGAAAAAATCAATAAAAATCGAACAAAAATATGCTTTAAACTAAGACAAGAATTTCACACGAATTCACTTTGCACTCGTCGCTTGGCTTTTATAACTCGTAATCGATACTATTTCCTATAAAGCACTTGTACTGATATTCGGTAATTCTGTAAGTATGTTTGAGTATGTGTGTGTGGGTATGTTGGCTCAGAATCGA
Source organism: Phortica okadai (assembly GCA_034638295.1). Taxonomy (NCBI): domain Eukaryota; kingdom Metazoa; phylum Arthropoda; class Insecta; order Diptera; family Drosophilidae; genus Phortica; species Phortica okadai. Next base: position 38,082,638 of record CM067849.1, read on the forward strand.
CCAAAAAAGTCAAGTCTAATTGTTTTACCACTTGATAACTTTTTTTTGCTCTTATTTTCACTGCACAGGCAATACTTTGAATTCTTTGGCTACTTCCTGCGTCGACGAAGGTCCTCTGAAAACTAACACTGCAAATGAAACACAAGTGCTCTAATAGCAGCAGCAGCCACGAAGCTATAAAACTCACGACGTTGGAATGTTGGGCGCTGGAATTTGCCACCCACAAATGTGAAAAGAAAAGAAAACAATTTTGGTTGCTCCTCTCTGAGACTGAGTTCGTGGCGAAAACTGATACTGCGATTGGTGGTTGTTTTCCGAGTTTCTTATGTGCTGTTATTTCGTTGTTGTTGCACATGTGCTGACGCGTCGTGAGAAAAACAGTTCGACAGCCAAAAGTACAACAATTATTATTATTATTATTGTGAAATGATATGTGAAATTGTCAATTTGTTTTGCTTGGTTAAGTGTTGACTAAGCGGTTCCGAACAGATCACTTAAAAGAATGTGTTTTGCATCACTTTGAAAACAGCTGTTCAATGGGTGTTTTTAATGCGTTTACCAGCACTAATTTAGTTGGCGCAAATTTCAAATTGTACTTATTTCTATATTCCAGTGATATCCTTTATATAAACCGCTCATTGGAGGCGCGGTAGAGTCCTGGCTCTACACGCCATATAACACGGGTTATATCCATTATATTCTCGCAAAACTGAGATGATTACACGGACACTTGCGTTATTTAAATGTTGAAATCTGATCAGTTATTGATAACGATTTGGAGAAATGCACAAATCTATTAAAAAAATGTTGAGAATTACTTAAAAATATTACGAAGTCTGTCTAAAAACATACAGTGAAGAAAAGAGAACGCCGCTTTTTGAATTTAGACTGTAACCTTGAGAGAGATAAGTTTGTGATTTTAGTTTTTTGCATAACATAACTCCTTCAGTGCTAGCAAAATTTATTGAAACATTGAGTTTGGTTCGCATATTCGTACTTAACCTAAGAGCAATCATCATTATTTTTATAAACACGCACACACAGCGTCCATTTCGATTAACTACAATTCTTTGACTACGACTCTATATAGTAAATAACATTAAAGGGCAACAGTCAGAATTGCGGCTGTCCGTTTTGTTCTTTAGTTAACAAGTGGAACAGCGCCAACACCTATGTTGCCCTCAGCTTGTTCACGTTGTTTGTTCCGGCGTCCCTGAGGCGGATGTCGTTCCCTTATTTTTTAACTCGTGGTCGATGCGTTCCTTTGCACGAAAGACTTTACTTTGCAGGTAGAAGGAGCCGCCTTTGCTGCGCTCATTTGCGTTATACAAGTGTTCGTAGTTCTTCACAATGTTCTCCACATTCTTGAGGTCCGAAATATTTAGTATTTGTTTCGCTTCGTCGAGTGTCATACCTGGAATAATTCACGGAATTGGTAAATAATGTTAAAGATACATAAGTGGAAAACCATATACGCACCAGTTCGCGCATTTGCCTCCGCGCTTTTTTCTCCCTGTTGTCCACCACCTGCACGCTTTGCGGCTTCTTGCGACGCTCTGATTTCTTGTCGGAGGGCTTTGGCGAACGCGCGTCCCACAGCTTGTCCACCAAGAACGATGATTTGCGCTAAGTATTTTGCCATTTGCTAGCACGCTACTGTTAATATGTGTATTGCACTAAAGTTTATCTTATTTACTGAGCCGATCAAATTTTGACAAATTTACCGATAAAAGAAAATAACGCAATTTTAGCGAGTTTGTTGCAAAATATGAGCCGCTTCGAACATTTGACATTACACAACGTATATAACCTCAAATTGTCAAAATTGACGCGATTGATGCAATGACGCGCTCGAGGGCCAAATGACAAAGTCGCGAAAGTGCTGGCTAGCTCAACGTCGCCTGGAGTTGAAGGGAACTTGAGCCACGTCAATATTGGTGACTCCCCCACATGAAATGAAATGAGAATCTTTGGGCGAACCTGGCAACATTGTTACAGTAAAATGTTCGGCAGCACTGCAGACTTTTCTAACTGTCATTTGAAACTCAAACGTTTCACAAAATTCTCCGTTATTTTATTTAAGCTCTGATTTTCTATTCTTTGACTAAAAACGCTTTTTACTTTCTCACGATGGTGGACTTGTGGAATAAATATGGAATTTTCGTTACCAAAAAAAAACATTATCCGAAGTGGCGTAAAGTTTTGACTAAAATCAAAAAATACCAAAATGATTTTAGAAAACGCGAACTGGAAATTAAAGAGGAGACGATGCGAAACGCAATGAAGAAATTATTAATAAACAAAATAAACAAAGAACTCAAACGGTTTACAGCGTTGAAGAATCGAAAATCGCCTATCAAGTCAAACCCAAATAAAATGTTCAAGAAGCTACAAAAAAGCCTCAAAAAAACGTTGAAGGAACGCAAAAACGCTGTAAAGAAATTAAAGAAAATGTCTACTAAGGTGCGCACAGTGAAATTACCACACCACCAAAAAACCAAGTCAAAGGAACACAACATACGAGCAACGAATGCAAAACATTGGAGACACAAAGCATGGCGCGACTCCTTCATCAGGGAACTGCAACATGCGCTCGAATACGAATTCAATCCGCGAAAATACGAAGATTCCACACAACAACTATTGGCTAAAATCAGAAAAGATGAAGAGACGTTGGATCACATCAATTCAAAGATTATAAAAGCTATTAATGATATACGTGAAATGGATGAGATACTCGACTATATCAAGAATAGCGATCATGATCATTGGAAATTGAAGCCGTTCATCGACTATTTCGAGTGGAAAAAACCGCCCAAGCCGCATGAAGCCCATGTGATCATGAACAAAATAAGGTTGACCAAAAATACAAAGCACATTCACCAAGATGTGCTCACTTTTCAGCGTAAATACATACTTGAACATATACCGGAATTGAAGCCAACAATGTTTAGCTACCTGCAGAAACCCAAGATTAGCGAACACCCACGAATGGTAAAAAAACGTCTAGAGAAAGGATCAAGTTCAAAATAATTTATATAGATTAGACTAAGGCAACAAAGATTAAAATTAGACTATGAAAAAAATCATTAAATAATATAAACTAAAAAACGTTAAATGCTAACTATTGATCGAAAATACATACATATGTGTACAGTACCAGGTATACATATAATACAAGCTATGCGTGTATATACTAAAAGTTGCACATAAATATTAAATATCCAATTATTTACAAAGAGAGTATTCATGTATGTCTACATACTAAGCATGGCCTGCCTCTTTAGCGCTTTAACTCGCTGAACGTTCAGTAACATGATGACGCCAGCGTCTCAACAGAAGCCCGGATTCGTGTGCTCGATGATGCAACGTTTACAGTATTTCTTGACGGCACGATAGCCTTCGATTGATATCTGACAATCCTGTATGTTCAATTGCTGTAGACCGCGACAGTAGTAGGCAATGCACTGTACACCACGATCTGTTATCATATCACAATTGCGCAGGCTGAGCTTCTTCAGATTCGGACAGCTTTCGGCTAGCGCACGCAGTCCGGCATCGCTGACATCGCACTTGCCAATGTCAAGTGCACGCAAACGTGGACAGGAGCGTGCCAGCACGGTAATCGAATCATCGCTGACCGCCTCGCAACCGCGTGCATTCAAATAGCGTAGCTTATAGCAACGTCGTGCAATCACTTTGAGGCCAGCATCGGATACGCGTTCACACTTTGCCACCGAAAGATAACGCAAGGCAGCGCCCAATTTGGCGAGCTCATAGAGGCCGAAATCGGTGATGTTCATGCAATCGGAGACGCTCAGCTCTTTGAGTGAAACGCAAAAACTGGGCACGAACTTAAGACCCGCATCTGTCAATTGAAGGATGTGCATGAGGGTCAGTGTTTATGTTAAGTTGACTCGGTTCGGACTCACCTGTGATTTGTATGCAGCGCCGCAGATAAAGGTACACCAGCTGTGGACAGTTTTTGACGACAATCTTCAGACCCATGTCATCGATGGCCATACAATCGGTTAGATCCAAGTATTGCAACAGTAAACGTCTGGGCGGCTCCATGTTCGGATTGGGCGTAATGCTTGTGACCTGACTGCAACCTGGTGACGAATAAAAATCCAAAATGTTTAGGCTGCCATAGTAATCCATCAATCGCACACTTACCCGTCACGTCCAAGTGCTGTAGATTGCCACACTTAGTGAGCGCATCGACCAACGCCTGATTTGAGACATTCACGCACGTCTGCAGTTGCAGATGCGTCAGCTCGGGACAACGACGTGTCAGCAGCTGCAGACCCTTATCCGTTATGCGACAACCATCGGCGAGCATGACGCGTTCGACCTCGGGACATGCGCCATTACGACTCTGACCGCAAAGTTGCCGGAATATCATTTTGAGTGTTTTGTCGCCATTCAAGTGTTCACCGCGCAGCGTTATCACCTTCCAGAGCACTGGACGCCAGGCGACCTGTTCGAAACGTCGACAAACACGCGCCACATTGCACAGTTCACAGCTATCGAACCAACTGAAAATCTTGACGATTGCTTCATCCGGCAAGCGATCAAAATACGGGCCCGCACGAAACGGACCCTTGCGATTCCACGGCGGCGGACCAATAGCTGTGTCCGCGGCCGCACGGCGCGCTGTTGTTGTCGCTGTAGTCGTTGTTGCTGAGACGGGCGTCAACGTTGTGCCGCCAGTTGTTGCTGCATTTAGATTGCCCGCCGCAATGTTGGGCAACGGGGGCGGATGATGTACAATGCTGTGTGTGGTTATCGCATTCGTTGGATGTGCATTGTGACCCGTGGGTGATGGTGAGACTAATGTCGCATAACCTTGATCGAGACTCGGCGAAAAACGACCCAAATTACACAAACCATCGGTAAGACTTTGCACTTTCGTTTGATGATGGTAACGTTGATCCAACGCCAGATTCGATGATGACGAGGATGTATTATGATTGGCGCTGGAGAAGTTATCAAGTTGATTCAATGAGCTGAACGCGTTCGCCGGTGAATTCGTGCGATTGAGCAGGTAACGATCCGAGCCACTTGTTTCACTTGGGCTGGACGCGCGATGATGCAACAGATGACCGTCTGCAAATATCAGCAGTTGACTAGCTATTAAAACATTTCCATTTTTCCATTAACAAACCAACTCACCTGTCATACGCTCATTGCCACTGCCATAGTCACAAACGCCGCGCATGCCATCCTCCAAATAGTAACGTTCGCTTTGGAAATTGCTCGCTTCGGCGCCGAGCGGCAGTCCACGCAATGCATTGCCCAGGTACAGTGCATCCATCTTCTTCTCCAGATAGTATTGTGTGCTGCTGCCGCCGCCGCCGCCGCCCGTCACAGTTGGCACACTGCAACGTCCGCCCTGTTGACGATTCATACGCGTCGCACTGCGCTGGCCACCATGACTGCCGCCGCCAAGCCGTCCCCCACTGCCGCCGGCGGTGTCACTTGAATCTTCGGTGTCTGCGCTATTGCCGTGCAGCAGATACGCATTCGGCCGACCATATTGCAACATGTGCTCCAGCGTAAGAAAGTTGCGCGCGCTCGCAGTGGGCGGTTGCGGCAGCGTGGGCGTGCCATTGCCATTCGTTTGCGTTTGCTTCGCTGGCAAAGTGCGCTGTTGCTGGCGTGCGACATTCGCCGCCGAGTGTGCCGTGTACATGTGTCCAATGCCGTTGCCGTTGGCATGACTGGCAGCATGACGACCACGCAGCTCAAAGGTGGCTGCCTTCTGTTGCACTATTGGCGCTGCACTCGGACCCGGCGCTGACGGCGCCGCGGCATTGTCATGCTCCAACGAACTGTGTGATGAGCTGCGCGACAAGGTGTACATTTCCGGCAAGCAGCCGTGACTGCTGCTGCTCAGGCCGTTGCGCACGCTTGTGCCGCGCGTTATTTCATTTAGGCTGAGCAACAGATTCTCACGTGCACTGTCCGCGCTGACAACAGCATCACTTGCCTGCTGCTGAAGCTGTTGCTGTTGTTGGTGTAGGCTGTTCGTATTGCCGGCATAGATAATATCATCGGCCTCGATGCTAAGATTTGGTGAATTTCGTGACATTTGATACGCTTGCGGATCAAGCGGACTTGAACTGAGCGGATGATGGTATTGCAACGTGTGTGTGTGATGTCCGTTTAGTGTGTCCATGACAGCGCTGCTGTTGCGGCCCAGCGATGCCAGCGGACATTCTGCTGCCAGGCTTGTTGGCGCCGGCGGCCGACGACTTGTTGCATTGTGTGACATTCTCGCAGTGTCAACTCTGTCGCCAGTATGTGACTGCTGTAATGAGTGAAAGAGATAGCAATATTTAAGTATTGTGGTGTTAGCATAAATTCGAAAGGCATGATTTTTCAGTTGGCTAAAGAATTTCTCATTAAATTTCAAAGCTCTAGAAGGAATAGTAAATAATATTTTCGAGTTTTCGATTTTTTTTTGGAATTAATCTTTTCTTGTGGGACCTATAAAATAAATAAACTTGATATCATATTTAAAACAAAAATTGTTTGTTCTTTTTATTGACAAGAACTATATTCATCATATTGCATTAGTATCTGACTTGTATTGTTTTCGTTTTATTTCTGAAAACTTGTTCGTATCTCGAGAGATCTTTACTACTACTTCAATGTATTCGTTTTAATCATCTTTTGTTGTGCAAGTCGCTTATCGCTTATCATAAAGACTGTCACCACAAACAGAACTTGTTCCTATAGATGAGAGGCATTCTTAAAGAATTGTTTGTTTTGAATTAAAACTGAAAAAGCGAGAAATAATTAAAATCAATTTTTTCATATAGATGAGTCTTGTTAGCATATTATTTTTAATAGATTTCTCTTCTCTCATAAATATTATTTTCCGCGTGTCTTGGAACGCGCTTAATTCATCACATTAGTTGATTGTTCTTGGTGTTGCTGTTGTTGTTGTGAACTGATTCATTTTGAACGTGTGTGGTTTTCTTTAAATTGAAATTGTTAAATTATGCAAATCAGCAGCGACGCAGCTTTATGGCATTCTTGTGCCCACACCTATCAACTTACCAGCCTATCGACCAGCCTATCTACCTGCCTGCCGGCCTACCTACAAAACTAAGTATCTCTTGTCTGTATCTGTGTTATTCTTTCTTAACTTGTCTATCGTCGATCTTCATCACCCGGTCGCTGCTTTCCTACCATGGCCATGAATAAGAGCGGCCCTGACTTAAGCGTGTGTTTCCACTCGTTTCCATTTATTTATTTGATTATTATAATAAAATTTGATATTAATTTTGTCTCAGTTCTCTTTTTTCACTTCTAATATCAAAAATAAACAATAAAACGCGTTCAACGAAATATGTCATGTCATTTTCAACATGGCAGTTGATTAATCTTGTGCCAAGTGAGTCGTTTTTTTGTTATTTTTGGTTATTTTTTTTTTGTGTTTCTGTTTTTTGCGTTTGGCTTATTCAAAAATTGTTTTTATTCGCTTGGTCTTATTTGTTGCTTCTACAGGTATTCGAGCTTTTTCATAAAACTTTCGTCTCGTTTGCATGTAAATCAATAAATAATCTCGAAAATGTTTACAAAGTGTCAAATAGTTCATCGAGCAACACAGCATGAAATTAACATATGTTATTTTTTTAATTTTTCTCCTTGTCGAACTTTTTTTCAATATTTTATTTTTGGAATTTTTCGCTTTCTATTTTGTATACATTCATATCTCGTTATATAATATAATAATTTCTTTTATTAAATTTTAATATTTTATTGTTATCAAAAATTGGTTGGATCGGTCCAAACATTTGTTCTATAAATAAATATTCTCTCGAACAAAAAATTTCACCTTTGATATATTTTTTTTACTTAAATATTTAAAATTTTTTGCTTTTATTAGAATATAATTCAATTTAGTTTAACTCTCATTATTTATTTATTCAACATTCTTCGATTTTGTCAACGGATCTTATTTTCATTGAACAATATTTTTGGTTGTTGTGTTTCTTTTTTAATTTTCTTTGCTATCCTCCACTTCTCCAGCGCTTCATCATTAGTGCTTGCAAAGCTGTTCGCAAGCTTCAATTGTGTAGAAGTTATTTGCATTGCCTTGGCACCCGCCATAGTTGAATTTCCGGCAAGCTTTGCTTGTCTTATCGTAATAGAACCTCATTATTCGGCCACGGCAGGGACCCAAGTCCAAGGCCAGTTGACAGATTTGTTCTGTTGTGTTTGTGAAAGTGATTTATCTGAATTATGTGATGATTGTTTATGGTTATTGAACTCACCATCGGCTAAACAAAAAGCGCAAAACATATTTAATAAAAGAAAGTATGCGATTTGTTGTTGATTTCGCATATTTTTTTTTTTTTTGATCTTTTGAACAACTTTTTGTATCGAACTTGTTTAAATGTTGAAGTTTTACTGAAGACGTGATATTTTTGGTTTCTGCTTTTATAGCAACATTTGGCTTAGGTTTATTTTATGGTTTTATAAGGTTTCATATGATTCATATACATATGTTATTGTGTTTATTTTTATTTTTCTATATCAAATGACTGATGAATAAACGATACAAGTATTTGACTGTAAAAGGCACTTCCGATGAATGTCTTTTTGAAATTTTTATTTTTATCTATAAAAATTGCGAACCTTGTTGCAAATGTTCTATTGTCTATTTAAGATTATATTACTGTGCCTTAACTTAGTGTAAGTTATTCTCAAATCAACTCAAACATGCCTTTTGGCATTGTTTCAGGGTACTAAAGTTGTTGGCATTGCCTTGACAGCCGCCATAGTTGAATGTTGTGCAGACGCCGCTCGTTGCATCGTAATAATAACGCAAAATCATCGCTCGGCAGGGTCCAACCACACTGGGTAATTTACAACTGCTGCTGCCTTAATATTGTTTGTTTGTTCATTAGTTTTCGATTTCTTTTCAATAATTTGCCAACTAAGTAAACTTACGGGCGCTTGAGCTGCTGCTCACACAGCAAATCAGGAGCAAAGCTACCACTGTCAGGCTGAGCGCTTGTTGGTTCCGCATGTTGCTTTCTTATAGACAGACTGAAATACAATTTTTTGTGGCGTTTCGTTGGCCTTTTATAGCAAAGCAATTGTTGCAAATTTTTGCGAAATGTGCAAAAATAAAACAGCTGTCAAAATTAGCTCAAGTTTAGTTTTTTATTTATTCAGTTTCTTGTTTGCGTTGATTTCATTGTTTGCATAAGACACGCTTTCCTCATTCTTAGATTTATCAAACTAAACTTTGTTTTTTATTTATTTTTTATTGTATATTCAATTATTTCTGGTAATAATAATATTTAGTTAGGAACATTATTTGGCATATACATATATTTAATGGGTTTTGTTCTATTTGCTGATAACGTGTGCGCTGAATTTTCGATGTTTTTTTGGGGGCATTAATTTTAGTTTTTTCTAGAAATTATTTTTTTTTATTATTATTTTGTTTGATTGTTTCCAGACTCTTATTCTTGTCATTGGATAAACGTTAGGACAATAATTAAGTTTTACTATTTTTTACCCATTCAATATAAATTTTCAATTCTTCAATATCATCTCGTGTTGCAAACGCACTTGAGGAAAGTTCGTATAAATTTTTTCCATAACAAGATCGAAATATTTTATCTAATATATTTCAAAATTTTTAGCATTATTTTTTATTTTTTTTTTTATTTTCGCTTCTTTTAATTTTTACGGCTTTAATATACCATGCTATTTAAAAGGAAAACAATATAAATATTTGACTGTAAAAGGCACTTCTGACACGTGTCTTTTATTAAAAAAAACAATTGCTCTTCCTGATTTTTTTTTGTTTTTTCATTAGTAAGAATTTTTTATTTTCTATGTTTCGCTTCTAAATTCTTTACCATAGAACTTCTTTGAAAAGATGGTTTACCTTGTTAGGTTTTTAAATTTTTATTGTTAATTATCTTTTTTAAATAGTGATATAATTCTAAAAGTAATGTTAATCTAACTTTTTAGATCCATTTTTGTTGGTGTTTGGTGTGTTTGCTGAATATTTATAATGTTTCACTCAAATGTTTGTCAAGCATTTCTGCTTAACTTATATGCAGTTTAAACGAATCCAGCCACTGTCTGTTATTATCTCAATGTTTTAGAAGCCGGTAAGGTTGCTCAACGTTTCCTCATTTTAATATTTAAGTTTCTTGGTTTTGAATTTATTTTTTGGTCATAATTTCATAAATTTTTCATGTTATGTCGTTCGATGTTGTTGCCGCTATTGTGGGTTAATTATTTACATGTTAATGTTGCTAGTGATATTGCTGTTACTGTTGCTGACGTTGCTGTTGATGTTACGTTGTAGCTGCATTTGTTGGTTGCTTTGTTTGCCACCGATTTTAGTTCTTTTGCATTTATGAAAACGCATACCCGCTATTTCTGTTTATTATCCTTTACTTAAAATTATTAAAAAGACAAATTTAGGTATTGCGTTTTATTGCCAAAAAGATAAACTTTATATAAACTAATCAGAATACTTCTTTTTCAAGACTTCTTTTTTACAATTTGATTTGAGCTTTAACTCATTTAATTTCACTTCGCGGATATTATAAAATAAAACTGCGAGAACTTGGCGAATAGATGGTAATTTAGCCCCCGTTATTTGGTGATTTATCTCACCAATCAAAAATAAAGTTATTGTATTGCTTTTAAGTTCCACAGTCATTGTGCGTATTGTTTGTCCAACAAATTCGGAAAGAAATGACAACAAAATGAACTACTCGTATATTACACAATGTTACATTAAAGACTCAGGGGTAATTTTCATGTTTTGAACGCAAGTCGGCACAAGTTCCCGTGTTTCAAAAAAAAAAAAAAAAATCATGGGAGTGTGTTAGAGTAGACTAAAGAATAAGAACCTTGTAAAATAAGGGACACCCTAATATACATGCTACCCTGATCACGTAAATGTCTTATCACTATTCTCTGTACACATAGTATATTGTGTTTGTGCAAAAGCCAAGTGTATGTAAATCACCGAAAGTATATATATTCTTGATAAGGACAACAAGAGGAATGGAGTAAGTCATATCCATCCGACCTCACCAATGGTTCTCGGAAACTATAAGAGCTAGAGACTTGAAATTTGGAGGGTAGACTCGTTATACTTGGCAGCAAATCAAGTTTGAATCGTTTTGTGCCACGCCCACAGTTTCGCACCCAACCAGTACCGCTCACTTTTTCAAAACGCTATAACTCGAACATCCAAAGAGATAGAAACATGAAAGTCGGTATGTAGACTCAGTATGAGTAGCTCTACAAAACCGCATAACACAATTTTTCTCCCTTCCCCAGTTGTTTACTATAAATTGCTATATCTCCTAAACAGATAGAGGTATAAATCTGAAATTTTGTATACAAGCTCAGTAAATATGTATCTTTAAGACTGCATGCCACAAAATTACCCTCTCTTTGATAGCTACCCTCAATGATTTACAAACTCAAATTTTTCGTGTCTGTAATTTTTATTTAAAATTTTTCTGCCATTAAACAAAATAAATGAAAATTTATCGATCGCTGTTATTAGACATTTTTACAGCACACTTTAATTAAACGCATCATTTAGCATTTTAATTTATTAAATGAGCATCAATTAAACATGCTTAGGCCAAGTAGGTAAGTCGTCGTGAAGCAGTAACAAAAGCAAAACAACTAATAAAGTGACAAGTGGCCATAAAATTATTACAATCGCGCCACCACCTCAGCCACAAAAAGCCAACAAGTATCATTAAATAAAATACAAAAAAAAAAAAAAACCAAAGAAAAATAAAACTTGTCTGAAAAGAATGTTTCACATGCCATTTATAAAAGTTATGAACAAACAACAAAGCACATGGCAAATAATTAAATAGAATGAGAAGTATAATAACCCAACGGGACGCAGAACGTCTTCTAACTGCCTTATGGCTGCGTTCTTTAGAATGGAGAATGTCTTCCGATTTCTTCTAATTTCCGATGGCGTTAAACACAGAAATGTCCGCTTTGCGCCATGCATAGAATCTTCCACGTTCGCTTCTAAAAGAAGCAACACTCTCTTCTAAAAGAAGCGACACTCGCGGCAAAAGAAGACACACAGCATGGGTTGTTGTTGTAAAACCGTTGCTGTTATACGTTTGCGTTCGCTGTTATATTTTTTAGTTTGGACACTTTTTTTTTAGTTCGGACACTTTATATATTTAGTTCGGACACTTACCATCCTATTTTGCTTGCATTTGAAGACGCGGGTTCGATTCCCAGCCGGGTCAACAAAAAACATTTTATTTCGTTATTTTTTTTTTTGTTTTTTAAAAAAAGATAATCATATACAATATAAAAATACAAAACTACTAAAAACTTGCTGTGTTAAAAAAAAAAAAATTTTTATTATTACTAATTTTCCGACGGTTTTTTAATGTATTTTTTTATATTATAATTTTTTGCCTTTGTTTATTACTCCTTTTTTCCGTGTTGTTTGACTTTATATTTTCTATATTGAGAAGTGATACATTGGATAGTTAATTATTGAATAAAGGGAAACTTACTTATTCGTTGAGTGAACGCCGGCACCAGGACTCGAACCGCGGATCATTGATTCGCAAGCCGCCGCTTAACCGTCGCGGCCATTGAGACTTATAGTAAAAGTGCGCCTAATTATGAATAAGAGCAGAGCCACCCGTCGGCGAAACAAAAAAGTGCGTTTGCCTGTTAGTTCTATTTTTAGCATGGACAACGAACCCTCCCCTAACTCTTCATCCACAAAGCTGCATTTCGTTTTGTGAAGCCTTCCACACTCGCTGCAAAAAGAAGCGACAGAGCATGTGTTGTTGTTGTAACTTTTCGCTGCTGTTATATTTTGCGTTGTGTTTCTCTGTCATACGACGACGCACAGTGGGGCCTTCTGAGTTTTTGCATTGCAAAAATCATATCTTCTGAACGAATAAAGATAATTGCATGAAATAAGTTTTGTTTAAAAGTGAATTCCTTAAGCTTTAAAACAAGCCATCGCTCAATACACTACGATATCTGGGAGCGGCATAGTAGGTTGTCAAAGTCAGAATTTGTTTCCGGTGCAGCTTTAGCGTCAGAAAATGGCTAGTTTTCCATTTTTTTATAAACTTAGAAGCTTGCGACTGTACACAGTATATATATTCTTGATCAGTATGACAAGACGAGTCGATATAGCCATGTCCGTCCGTCCGTCTGTCCGTCTTTCAGTATTTATACAATATCTCCCACAATTTTGAAGTTATCGACCTGAAATTTTGCACAGAGTTTTCTTTTCTATGCGATCAACTCATATGTCAGAATCGGCATGATCGGACTATTGGAACTGGTAGCCCCCATACGAAAAGAAGAAGAAAAATGAACAAAACTTGATTCGTTGTATAGAAAACTTTTTTGTTTTTGAAGATAGAGGGCTGAAACTTCAAACATAGTACTTTCACATAATCCAACACAATGCCTGAAAGTTTTATTGAGATAGGGCAACTGGAACAGGTACCTGCCATACGAAATGAAGAAGAGGAAGAGAAGCAGATTTAAGTCGTTGTATGGAAAACTTTTTTGATTTTCAACATAGAGGGCTTAAATTTGAAAGTTAGTCTTCCTACGTACCCAGGCCAATTTCCTAAAAGTATCATTGAGATCGAACCAATGGAACTGTCACCTGCCATACAAAACGTAGGCAATAAAGACATTTTACCCCCCCTTTCACCGCCTACGATCAATTTTACACATCACCTGCATTGCAAAATACAACAGGTTGCTTCCTATGACAACATTTGTTCACTTTATTAACATTTTAAAGCTGTCACAACGAATCTACCTACCATGCATTCTTCTTCTTATACCTGCAGCAGCGCCATTTTCGCTGATTTTTGTGCGAGGTTGCGATCGTTTTTGCGCTATAACGGCCAAAAGGGAAGCAAGGGGAACATAATATTTTACAGATAGGTAAAGGAATATGTAATAAACAGATAGTCAAAATTTGGCGGGTAGCATATTTTAGCATTTTTTTTTTTTGTCCACCAAAGTTGAAAAACACCTTAAAAATAGATAGTTCGAAGAACAGCTCCATCTCGAAAACTACACATGCAAATGACTTGATATTTATAATATAACACTATAATATGGCTACCTAAAAATATAAATCAATTCGATAATGATTCCTGTTATAATTGCGTTGCTATTCAAACTCAAAGGTGCCGAATTTTCAAAAAATTGAGCATGTTATTGAAAGTTGAAAAAAAGGTTAAGTTTGAGTGCGTATATCTCCCAAACTATAATTCCGATTTCCCTAATGTTAATATTTTCTTAATCTCTGGAAAATTCTCCATCAGACACATATATTTGTTTTATCGAAAGTGATCATGAAATTTTTGATTTTTGCAAGCTGAATGTATCTAAGGCCCCTCTGTGCGACGTCGAACGCATACCAACCCCCGCAACCTCTTTGTCTACACTTACGACACCTTCTACTCGCATGGCGGGTAGAATGTGTACGATTTTTTCCCGTTGGGAAGTTTAAATTATGACAACGACGGCGATGGCGACGGCGACGTCGACGCTAACAAATAATTTAATTATTTAATATGCTTAATAGGAAAATGTCGCCACGCTTGCAAAGCATTTACAGCAATAACAACAAAAGGCTTATAAAATTATATGTACATACATATAACTCATTGAGTCAAATCACATATTGGCTAAGTAAACTTCAAGGTGTACAACACACACACACACACACACATGCGTTAGTATATTTGGCGTTACAAGAACAATAACAACAACAACAAGAGCGATAGCGTAATATAATAACTGTTTGTTTTACTCGCTTTATAAATACTTGAAGCTCGATCTCAATGCAAACTCGTCGGCGTCGGCGTCGTCGCCCAACTTCAACATGTGGCGCCAACTTTTCGCATATGCATGCTTGTGTGTGTGTGTATGTGCATATGTGTGCGCACAACAAGTACGAACGTGTTTGATTTCACCGTGAGTGGCAGGCACCTTTTGCCATCGAGACGAAACAAACCAAACCGAATTGAAATGAATTTTTTTTCTTCACTTCTCTCATCTCTTCAACAAATACACCACACACACACACACACACTTGAGTGCTTCAACGCCACCATCGCCGCCGCCGCCGCCATCGCCATCACCAACTGTGCCGGGTTGAGCGTGTGGCATGGCATGAGCTGCTGAGCTTAGCTACCGTTTTCGGTTTTGCTTGGCGCTTTTGTTTCTTTTTCTTGTTGTTGTTATTATTATTAGTATTGCTGTTGTTGCGGCATTGTTTTTGTTTTTGTTTTTCATTCCATTCCTATTGAGTCTTTTGAAAAGAAATAGTGTGCGACTAAAGAAAAGTGAGACAAATTCAAACTGGCTTTTTGAGTCGCGTGTGGGTTTTATTAAAACTTCTCATTGCGGTTTATTTGCATACATATAAATATACCGAACATACATATGACCGTCCGTCCGTCTGTCTGTCCGCACATACATACATGTGTCTGTCAATTTTCATTTCACAGCTGTCAACAGCGGTGGTTGGGGGGCGTGTACACATTGCCCCCCAAGACAAACGCCTCCTTTCCGCATACTCTCATTTGCCAAGCCATTCAAGCATTTCTTAACTCATTTAACAGTATTTTGCATGTTGTTTTCCTTATGCTTGAAAACAAATAACAAAGAAAAAAAGTCTAAAGTGGGTGGTGACTTCACTCAGCTTAGCCTCAGCTCACTTTGCTTTGTGCCTCTGTGTGTGAGCACAGAAATCTTGTCATTGTGTATAAAATGAAATAAAATAAAAGAGTAAAAATACATGTATGTATGTATATGATGTAAAAGAAGGGTGCAGCTGCGATTTCTTATGGCGGCATTTGAAGTTGTAATTTTGATTTAAATAATATACAATTTTGCATTCACAAAGTATGACTTGTTGCACATGTGCGATTCAGTCATGTCGTTTGTGGCAAGAACTCAAAGTTCATGTTGTGAAAAGCAAGAATTTGTAGTTTGATATTTGCAAATATTACTCATACAACATGTCGTATTATTGTCGGCTTTGTTTATTATTATTTACTCACGTCTTATTTGTTCACATTATAATATGCATTAGACATTTAATATTTTTTAAATAAAAAAAAATGACCAAGATTGATAAATTGAAGGATGTTCTCCTTATATGTATTTCAAATAAAAAAAATATAATTGCTTATGAAATAAAATATGAATTGAGCAAAGAGATCGAAAAACCAGTAAGGACGCTATCTTCAGCAAGGCTGAAGCTTATATACTCTTCACGCACTTTCTTGTGCACGCCCATTTTTTTGACTAATCTATTTTCTATTCATCTTATTAGCCTATATACCAATTTTCATTGTTTTTGCTCATTGCGTACCGGAGATATTCAAACTATTGATTTCGGCTAAAAGTGGGCGTAACCATGCCTCCCCAAGAACACAGCTGTGAAGTTTCAAGTCAATTGATTAAAAAACAAAAAAGTTTTACATACAACGACGTGAATCTTGCTACTCTTCCTCTTCTTCATTTTGTATGGCAGGCACCAGTTCCCGTTGCCCGATCTCAATGAAACTTTCAGGCATTGTGTTGGACTATGTAAAACTTCTATGTTTGATAATTAATTTCTTATTTGGATATGTTTATTTCAGCCCTCTATCTTCCAAACCAAAAAAGTTTTCCATACAACGACTCAAATTTGTTTTTCTTCTTCGTATGGGAGCTACCAGTTCCAGTAATCCGATGTGGCTGGTTCCGACCAATGATTTATCGTAATAAATTCTAAGACTGTGTGCAAAATTTCAGCTCGATAGCTTCAAAACTGAGGGACTAGTTTGCATACATACAGACAGACAGATAGACAGACAGACCGACAGACAGACATGGCTAAATCAACTCGTCTTGTCATCCTGATCAAGAATATATATACTTCATATAGTCGGAAATTAATATTTCGTTCTGTTACAAACTCCGTGATAAAGTTATAATACTTGTAAAAACTTACAATCCCTCTGGTGGATTATATTGCTTTATTTTTTATTGTTCTATTATATCATTTTTATTATAATAACTCGAACAGTTTTAAAGAGAATGGAATAGCTTAGAAAAATATCGAAATGGATAATAAACCATTAGATACAAGTGCTAATGATAACTTCGATGCCTTTCACAATTCTTGAAGTAGTCGAAGAAGACACAGACTTAAACAAAACAAGATTGGATGAACTTTTTTCACGATTTAAATATTTACTGATGAATATACAAACAATAATTTCTTACACTTCCTTCTCTACTACTGATAGCTTTTCTAGAAGGCTCGTCAAACATAGGTATGTATATTTTATGCATTTTAGAAGAAAACATTAAAGTAAATTACAAATTTTATGACACAGTTCAAATTGTTGCCAAAAGCGTCAATGCAAATGTTTATTTTACACACAACTTAAGCGAAAAATGAAGTTGTAATTAGATAGTGTTGCAAAACGCATAAAATACTAATTTCCGCAGAAAAGAAAATAAATTCGCTGCACTTTCTCAAAGAGAAATGGGCAAGATTTCAGAGCATCTGCTAATAAACTGTGACTTTTATTGGCCAAAGTCAGAAAAAATAAAAAAAAAAACATTGACGGAAATGCAAAAATAAAAAAAAGAAGCAAAGAATGAAGAAATTGTTGTAGCAACAATTAATTATATAACGCTGAGAATTAGCACAGCTGCGCAGCGATTAACTTGTTAGTTGCTCGCTGTTTTTATGTTTTTTTTCTGATTTTCTTTTTGCACTAACAATAGCAATCAAACGCAACGGGTTCGTTGTCGAAGTCTTTTGTTTTGCATACTAAACAGATCAAATCATTCAAAAGAAAAACTTGTAAATTACACTTCGGTCTTAACCTAAAATTAAATTACAGTAAATCCGAAAACATATAAAAAAAATAGAGTTGCTCATGGAAGAGTTGTTGTAAAAAAAAAAAAATGGAAAAAATGGAAAAACAAACGGGCAAATTAAACATAAACTCACCGCAAAATTACATGCTGCAATGCACAATTACACTAGCAACAACAACAACAACAACAGCAACAACTACAAACGCTGATGACGTAGATGAGTGTTGTTGTTGTTGCTTCTTGTTGCTGAGAAACGTTGTCAATACTTTGCTGATCTTCTTGTTGTTGTTGCTAATAATGATGTTGCTGCTGCTGATGATGATGATGATGATGTTGCTGACGACAATACGTTCACAAATGCTGCTAATCCAAATGTGTTGACCTTTTTTGTTGTCGTTGTCGTTGTTGTTATATTCTGTTCTGTTTTTTTTTTTTCGTAAATCAGGTTAAAGCAATAAACAAAAACAAGTCAATGTGAGCAAAAGAAAGAAAAAAAAAACTACTAAAGAGTTAAACAAATGAAAAGGCAATAAATTCTTCACTGCCATGAGTGATTGACTGATGTATGGCAAATTTGCGCAGACATTTGCTTGCTTATTTATTTATTTTATTTTATTTTATTTGTTCACAAAAGAAATTCCTTAAATGCAAAACTGTAAAAGTGGCACAAGTCATCTGCATAAGCAAGTCTGCATGTGTGTGTGTGTGTGTAAGTGAGCTGGCATAAAATTTTAATTAAGACAAAATATTTGAAATTTTTTCTCTTTTATGTTATTAGACATTTTTTAGTTGCTTTTTTTAATGTCGTTAGTTAACAAGTTGATCGCTTGTAAGCCAACAATTTGCCGCGCAATTTTTCAAATTACTTTTCATTAAAGTCAACTTTTGCGTGTACGAAGAAGAAGAAGAAGCAGCGGCAGAAGAATGTCTACAAGAGTGAGCGAGTGAGCATGTTTGGCATTGAACATGTGAGTTGATGGGCGGCAAATGAAGCAAGACATGCTGCAAGCGTGAGTGAGTGAGTGACGGAGAAATGCGCGTGAAAGGGGTGGTGTGGGGCAGTAATAGTGGCGGTGAGGGGCAATCAATGTGTTTGTATGTATGTAAAGCACCGTTTTGTCTGCTTTGACTGCAAATTCTCAACTTAATACAAAAAAAAACAATGTTGTTGAAGAAGAAGAAATCAAGACAAAAACACTTTTCATGCCGCAGCAGATTTATTTTTATTTTTTTGTTTTTATTGTATTGATTTGAGCGTTTTAACGACTTTTCACTTTGCCTTGTTATTGTTGTTGTTTCAGCTTTCAGTTTGATATCTTTTGCATGCAACAGACAAAAATAACAGGTTTGTTTTTTGTTGCTCTCAAGCCCGCATGTGTGTGTGTGTGTGTGTGTATGTGGTGAAAAAATATTTCAGACATTTACATAAGAAACAACAACAACAAATTGGGCGCAGGCCATGACTGAAGGCATGAATGAAAGAATGAATGAAACGCAAAAATTTTTATAAATGCAAAAACAATAAACTAATAAAGAATATGAGAGGAAGAAGAAGTCATAGATAAACTGCAAGCAATCTGGCAACCTTCTTTTTGAACAATTGTTAAAAAAAAGCACTCTAAAAAAAAGCATATACTTTTTGTTGTTATTTTTGTTGTTATGTTTCAACTATGTCAACAACAATAATAATAGCAACGTGAAGTAGAAGTACCAGCAGCAACAGCAACAGCAACAACACGCGAAACTAAACAACGACAAAACGTATAACAACAACAACAACAACAACAAAAAGGAGCAACAGTGACAACATTCCAACAACTTTGCTTTACCACTCTAACAACTTTGTTGCTATCTCTTTTTGCTAACTTACTATCTCGCTCACTCTTTCGTGCACACTTGAGACATGTTAGCTAAATTTTTTTTTTGTTTTTTGTTGCCTCTATCAAAAGCCAAATTGTCATTGTGTGTGTGTGCGTTTTACTTATGCTAAAGTATTGGTAAATGTTGCCAATATTGTTGCCAACAACAACAACAACAATAATAATAACGTGAAAAACGGCAACTACAAGAAACCAACAACAAATGCAACAACAACAACAACAATGAAAATCGGCTCAATACATTTTATTATTGTTGTGCACTCAAAGTGATCGTCATCGTAGTTGTCAATTGTTGTTGTTGTTGTTGTGGCTTTTGTTGCTACTGCAATTGCCATTGTTGTTGTTGGCAGTTTGAGCAATTTTATAGTCGCTTGGCCTACTGCAATAAATGCAGCAATATTATTGCAGCGTTGAATTTGTTTTTTGTTTTTTTTTTACTATTTTTTTTATTTTTATTTGTTTAAGTTTTTTTTTTTTTTTGTAACATTAAATAAGAAATAAAACAAAAAAAATCATGAAAAACGGTTGCTAACGTCAGTGTTGTTGTAGCTGTTGTTGTTATTGTTGTTGCATGGATCGTTCGTTCGTTTGTTGAATTGCTTCAAAGCATGTTTGTTTTTGTTGTTGTCGCTTAGTTTGTTACTTATTGTTGTTGGTGTACTTGTTGTTGTTGTCGTCGCTGTTGTTAGAGTCTTGAAAAGCAACGCAAAGTGACATTTTTGTTGTTGTATTATTATTTTTTTTCTTTTAATTTAATTCAATTTTGTTTCATTTCATTACTCATTTTTTGTTCGTTTTGTAACAACAACAACAGCAACAAATATTTGCAAAAATTATGCGCTGCTTAAATTGTCTTTGCCTTCTTGCCCCTCCCCCACTCTTTCTCGCTTCTCTGGGGCACCCACTCATTGCTCTGAGGTTTGCCCTCATTGGCGTTAATGCTAATTTGTTGCTCAGCAAAGCTGTGTGGGTGTGTAATCACAAATGATAGACAGAATTATATAAAAAGAAGAAAAGAAAAAAAATTAGAAAAAAAAAGTTACAAAAATTTGCCATTCAAGTTTGTTGCTTAAGTCTTTTGTTTTTTTATTTTGCTCTGTCAAACAAAGTTTCAAGTATTTGATAGCATTTTTTTTTCTTCTGTTTTTTACTGTTCAACAGCTGCAAATTCTCAGTTTCATTTGCTGCTGTTGGTTTTTTTTTTTTTTTTGTGCAATCAAAGTCTTCGATAAAGCAACATTTTACCGCAATTTGTCATCAATTGTTGTGAAAATTATGACTTTTGTCGTTTGCAAAAACAAAATCTTTATTGATTTACGCGTTCGCTGTAAATGACTTTTGATCAAATCTGACATTTGATTAGTCTGACAGCTCGTAAATATTCATTGTCGACGTTGCTGTTGGAAGGATGGTTGGATAGATCCGTAGAACTGTCCAAGCATATTTGAAAAAAATATATAAGGAGACAGAATGTTTGTACTTATAACATAGACATATGTTCAGTGAAATCCCGCCTTTGTTTCTGCCTTTGTCAGAGGTATTATTCTTCTTTCAAACATGTAACATGAGCGCCTGAATGTATTCGCTCATAAAAAAGCTTCCAATCTGAAAAATTTTATAGTCAATCAATGCATGAGTCATTGAATAAGAAGGAAATTATTCAAAAATTAGATTTCAATCAAAGACTGATATCTGTCTGTCGAAAACGTTAGAAATTTTAAAATTTAAATTTAAAATAAATAAAATTTAAATAAAATACGATAGTCTGAAGAGATGACGACTTAAACATGAGTATTTCTATCAGATCTTATCTAAAGAAAAGTTTTATAATATTTTTAATGTCAATCAATAAGTCTAGAACATTTTCTAAGTGTTCTATTGGATCGAGGGATATAATGTGATATGTAAAGCAGCGTGTTACTTAGAGCTTTGTTGTTGCGGTTTTGTTGTATATATGAGAATACCTATGCTTTAATACATCAAATTTTACAAAAAATGCTGTAAAGTTTTAATAGATTTTTAAACGCTTAAGAAGTTTGTCCGTTGTACATTTCTTTTGTAAACTTTTTCAAGAATTAATTTAATGAATTTTTAATATTTCGCAAGCGTTGAGAAGATTTTAGTTTTGGTCTTAATTGATTTTTTGGGTTTTATGTTGAGTGCAAAATCATTAATCAAAATGTTTACAATATAAACAGGGAAACATAACAGCAGCAACAACAACAATAACAACGACAAAACCGACAACATTTTTGAATTTTAAATCGAAAGACGGAAAAGATAGTGAAACTAAAAAACAAAAACAACAACAACAAAAACAAGCAACAACATCAGAGACTCAATGAAATTTTTGCTCGTTATGATTTGATTTGGCAATCACCATCGCAACTTAAACAACAACAACAACGACAACTAAGAAAAAAAAAATTAAAAAAACTGCAAACAAGCCAAAAACAACACAATACACAAGACAACAAAATCAGCGTTAGAGACATGAAAGCAAAAAGCAATGAGATCACAAAAAACTTCCTTTTTGCGAGCAAAATTTGCATGCAAAGAAAGCAAACAAGCGACAAAACAGAAATAAAAAAGAAAAATTGTGAAAAACATGCAAGAAAAAAATGAAAAAAAATGTGGCATGCCACAAACTGAAGTGACTTGAAGTGGAGCGAACGAGCGAGCGAGCGAGTGAACGAACGTTGGAGCGAACTGGATTTGAATTGCTTTAAATGCGTCTGCGTGCATAAGCTGAACTTGTGTGGCGCTGTAAAGGGGTGGGCTGGGGTGACTGTCAGTTATGCAGTCGCTTGTGGTTACACACACACACACACGCACTCATACATAGACATGCACAAATAGCGAGAGAAACGTATAATATTTTCTTGAAGGTGTGATTTTAATGTGACAACTTTGCAACTCAACGCGACGCCAACAACAAATAAACAACGTTAAGAGCGAACGCACACACACGTACGTACGCACACAGACATATTTTGAATGCATTTCCCTTTAATAAAAGACCATCATCCGACATACCGAAATAGTCGAAGACATTGTAAAATGTTGATTTTTATTGTTGTCATTTGTTGATATTTTATGTTTTAATAAATTTTTATAATGCAACACACAAAGACAGCAATGATGATGACGACAAAGAATGTTGCTGTTGTAAGCGCAAGCAGAGGCATAAGGAGAAGAAGAAGAAGTGCAACGCAAACCGATCACAAAGAAATATCAAAGTTGAAATGTAACTGAGTTTGAGTTGAAACAGCGTAAAGGCGTTGCATTGCATTGGGTTCGATGGCAGTGGCGGCGGCGGCGGCGGGGGGAGAGCCATGTTGAAACGAGTCAAACGCATTCCAATGCATGCGCAATATAATAAAAACAACAACAACAACAAAACCACAAAGTAATGCAAAGAGAAAGAAATATAAAGAGAAAGATCTGCAGGCCATCAAACAGAGAGAGCAAATGAATATAAAGAAGAAGAAGCAGCAGAAGGAGGTAAAAAAAAAAAACAAAATTATTATTGCACAGCGAAAATATTTCTTTACAATACATATGCATGTGTGTGTATGTGTGTGTATGTGTGTGTGTGCATGCATCTGTGTTTAACAAGAGAAAAACATCCGTGTGTATGTGCGTGTGTGTGAGTGGTTTTGAGGTTGGCTGCTGTTGTTTTTGCTATTGCGGCTGCGCCTGCGCCTGCGTTACACTGAAACCATACAAAATGCACTCCAACAACAACAAAAACAACACTCAAGGCGAACGACTAAATTTTTGCATTGCCTTTTCATTTGTATAACTTTTCTTTTTCAACATTTTCATACATTTCAATAATTCAATTTTTATATTTAAATATTATTTCTCACTCACATTCACTTAAAAAACAAAAAATAAATTTCACACGTTTTCAATTCTGCTTTGATGTGCTCTTCTTAATTTTTATACATATACTTATGTACAAATATATATGTATGTATATTTTTTTTTTTTGTGTGCGCTCTTTGATTATATTGAATTTATTTTCTTTTGCTTTTACTTCTATTTTAGTATTCTATACACTTTGCACTTTGTTTTTCACATGCACGAACGCACGCACTGACTCACGCACGTATGCACGCACTCACTCAAAACACGAGCCAGACAAGACAAGCAGGCAGACTGACTGGCAATAAGACGCGGCTGCCAGAGTGAGAAAGAACGACACGGCGCACTTACGCACTGAAGAAATATCGTTTAAGCAAGTAGACAAGCCTTCAATTTTCTTTCTTCCGTATTTGCGCACAACACGACAACAACAAAAGCCGAAACGAACACGACACGACGACAGGTAAATCTTAAATGAAAAATGGTTAAAAATCTTTTTAAATTTTTGGTCAGTTTATTTTGCCAGTTCTTCACACACAGATACTCAGACACTCACTCACTCTCACAATCGCATAATCGTTCAAGTGACGGGGTTCTATATGAAAACATAAGTCAAACAACGTGGTTAAAAACAGATTGAGAGCCAGAGAAGATGTTCGCTCAATTGAGAGCGAGAGAGGATTCGTGTCACGGAAACATTTGACTATTGATAAAGCGCATGCTGCGTTACCTCCGCTGGCATCTGCCGACGTCACGACACTTTTGTGTCAATTTGGTCCGTTTGCGTTTCTCACCCAATTGCAGGTGTACCCCCTCGTGTCTACTTAAAATTTCAAGCGAACATGCGGCTGCTGCCTCTATGCCTATGCGTCTCTGCCGCTGTCGCTGGCACCGACGATGCTGTTCGTTTTCAAACGGCACACATGCGCAAGTGAAAGAGCATGCGTAATGCGCTCTCTTTGCAACAGCCTCTGCAGGCGAGTCAAGTGTTGAACGATCGCGTTCGATATGTTGTTTTTGTAAGTTGGTGTGTGTGTGTGTGTTTCATGTAACTCACCATGCTTGCGCTACTCTCTGATGTTTGATCGGCTGCTGTGATGCGTCATTGCCAGATGTGCGAAAAGTTCTTATTAGAATTATATTCTCATTTTTTATTTGAACGTGACTAATTGAAAAGACTTAGGCAACGAACTTGCAGGATCGACTTTTTTTATGCGAAATACTTAAATGAAAGCGATTTCCTAAGAAGATTTTAATGATTTTTTTTTACAATAAGTAGATAAAAATAAATCAGAACGTCACTAAAATTATAGTTAAAGTATCACTAGATGAAATGATTAGAATAAATGTCATATATCATAAAAGTTAAGAAAAAGCACTGTATCTAAGTGACTATTGCCGATTTTGAGATACAAAATGATGCATGAGTTTTTTTTTGTTTATCTTAATTGCAGACTTAACTTTCACTCTCAAGCTTTGCTTTGCACCAAAAAAATTAGATGAATTTTTTTCATTAGAGCACATTTATAGGCTTTTCTACCTTCTTAAGTTTACTCCCTCAGTCTTCCTCATGGCTCCTTTACATTTGTAAAGATATGAATATGTACATATGTATGTATATGTATAAATATGTACTTTATATAAGTATGTATGTGCATAGAGATTTTTGCTTTGCTATTTTTCTACATTCCACTTAAACTAGAAGTCAGGCGACATTAAAATATTCCACCACAGCATAACTAAATATGCCCACAGGCTAAACTGACATACAAATACACACGCACGGCATCACACGGACACACACTCAGTACGTACACAAACAAGTATAAAGCGGCTTAGGCAGAAACGCAGAGAGAGAGAAACCGACAGAGCGCGAGCATAAAAGAGCAAAGAGCATGAGGCAGAAACGTGCGCAATTGCGTCTTAATGCGATTATCAATGTAAAGAGAGTAAAAGATCATCACATGTACATATGTATGTGTGTGTGCGTTGGCTTACATGAGCAATAGAAATGTCATGAAGCGGCAAAGAGACGTGTGCTACGTGCTATCGTATGACTTCTTTTTCAACCTCTTTTGTCGCTTGATTTTGTTGTTGTTGTTGTTGTCGTTTTTGTTTGTTTCTTTTGTATGTTTGCAATGGAATTTCTTTCTTTTCATAAACATGTTTTGGTTGACGTTGTTGGTCATGCTTTGGTTGTTGTTGCTGTTGTTGCTGCTGCTGGGTTATTACAGCATTTATGAGCAAGCGCAAAAGTAGCACGAAACAAGTTCGCTCTCAATCGCTTGCTCGCTTACACTCATAAGTATGTTTGTATGTATGTATGTACATTTGTGGGTTTTCGTTTAGCTTCGTGAATGGAATGATTGTCGTATGAAACAAAGTGTAGCGAAACGAACGAGAGAAGGAACGAATGCTTGCAGGAATGTGTAAAGAGTCTGAATCAGAAAAGAGGAGAGCGGTAAGACGCAAAACGACGATGACAGTGTTGTTGCTGACCAGCAACAGCAACAACAAAAACAATCAGAGCACTGATCGCGACAACGATCGCTGTAGAAGAGCAACAACAACGACAACAACAACAACAACGACAGCAACAGCAGCAATGAAAATTGCTGAGAGCGCCCTGAGGGCTTCTTGGCTTTTGCAAAAGAAGATGATGGCAGCAACAACAGCAGCAGCAGCACTGACCACGATCGATAACAGGCACAGTCATGTAAAAATTGTATGATGAGGGCATAAACTACAACTACACACACACACACACACACACACACATATTAAAACTCCTTCTTATGTATGTGTGTGTGTGGCTTTTCTTTACATTGTTTTTGTTGCTGTTGTTTTTGTTTTTTATTTCTGCTATGTGGTCAATATTTTTCGCTGCTGCTCAGTGTGAGAAGGCAGCAGCAGCTTGAAGTCTCATGCGAACGAATTATGCGTTTATCTTAGAGGGATAATTTTTTAAACATTTCTGTGTTTTTTTCTTCCTCTTCTTCGTTGTGCTTTTTTCTGCTTTGTTGTCCTCGCCATTGCTGTTGCTGTTGTTGTTGTTGTTGTGCTTTGACGCTGCGCAGTTTACTTCGGCATGTGGGTAATTAAATCGCAAGAAGCTGATAATGATGAAGCTTAAGCGTGAAGGAAAATAGTTTTCTGCTGCTGCTTCAAACAGCAACAAATACAACAACAGAAACAGAAGAATGAAAGGGCTTCAGCAGCATTGTACATTTGGCAGCGACGCTCATTTCGATCCGATTCTGCTCCATTCTCCAAGTAGCATAAAATGCCCTCTAGGAAATTATTCATGATGATAACAGAGATTGCATTGATTGATTATGGGGCAAGGTCCTCGGCACTGTCAGTTGCACACAAATTGTGAGATTATATTGGTTGTTGTTGTTGTGATCTGTAATACTTATGTTCTTTATGGCATGCGAATTATGGAAAAATGCAAATACGAGCATATATTATTTTCTAAAGAAATTTCACAAATATTTTCGTAAGATCGTTGAGCCTTAAAGAAAATTTAATAATAGTTCGATTGACCTTAGAGAACCTCTTATACAATAATCTGAAAATCTCTTCATCTTCAACATGGATGTTCGAATAAAAGTGATTAATGTGTACATTCATGTTTGGAATTAGTTACAATTGAGCGATGGAACAGATTGAAATACTTAAGCCTACTCAAATCTCCTTCAAGACAACTTCTGTTTCTTCTTAGTAGGTACCAAAGAAAGCATAAGGTAAGCATGTGTTGAAGATACTTCGAAAAATAGAGCAATAGGTAGCAAGAGATTTCTAAGTGGCAAAGCATATGTAAGCAATTTACAGAAGGTTTTGAAATTGTTCAGAAACTTGTTAAGTGAAAACACAGCGTGTATCTTCATGTCATAGGAGACGATCTGTTTGATGTAGCTCATTTACGAAATACTTTAAACTTTGCTTTATTTTTTATATACACTAAGCAAAAAAAAATTAATGGACCACTCAAAAAATTTCAATTTTGGACCTATTTTTGGCAGTCTGTAACTTTGTAGGTATTGGTCGCATTGACAAACTCTGAAAGATTTATAGCTTGTAACTTCTTCTTTTGCCCAAAACATTTTAAGAGTAACGGTTTTTATGTAATTCTTAAAAATGCGAGAAAAAATTTTTTTTTATATTTTTTGTCTTTTTTGACTTGTTCCATGGGCTTTCGGGATTTTTGTTTAGATAAACCATTGTATTGACCAGATAGCCTGTTAATTCAGCTTTAATTTGCATTTTTCCGATGCGACGATTTTTTTTTCGCTGAGATATTCAAAGTTGAACCAAAAAAGATCGTTTTGAATTTAACCATCCATACGTCAGCAATGAATAAACATACAACTTTTCAACTCTACCAACAAACTCTCCAACAAAAGCACACAAGTCATCATATCCGAAGCCAATGCTAATTTCATGAGCTGTTAATTTGTGAGCACTTTGGGACATGATTCTCAACCTTTGCTAAAGAACTTGAAAGTTAAACAAAGGACAATGCGAAGCAACAACAAGAAGGACATCCTCAAGCGACAATTGTCGTTGTTTTGGCAACTGATTTGCCAAATAAATATAACCAAAAATTTGGCCAATAATAAAGTCAAAGTAAGTTTTTTTCTGTGCCTTTTTGTTGGCCTCAATTTGAGTAAAACAAAAGTTGTCAGAGCCAAATTTCAATAGAGAAAATGCAGAATGTCGTGACTGAAGCCAACAATGAGTATATTATTTAGCGCACGCATTGCAAGCCATCAACAAAGTCAGGAAAAATCAACGAAACATGTCAGTTTCTGTTTTTTAGACCAAAAATGCTTTGCCGCCTTATAAAGTTGTTGGCCAAATAGTTACATTTACAAATAGTTGGGGGGAGCGGGAAACTTTCAGTGACTTGCCTGCCGATATATCATCAACAATCGACAAAGGCAGGTGAGCAACAGCGACAAAAATCAAAGAAGAAATAGGAGAAAAAAAGCGTATTGATCAAACAAAAGAAGCGTCAATTTTATTACTTTTTTGGGGGGTGCAGAGGGGGCTGAGCTATGTAGATAAATGGCAGCAGTGACGTTGCGTTGAAATTATAGCATTTTGCAGAGACATTTTGAACATGACGCCACTGTCGCATATAAGCCTGCCTCTCTCTCACACTCACGCACACACACACTGCAGCTATGTTAATATTATGCTTAGGCATTTTCACGGCACGAGCTGACACGAAAGACATTAAAACCCTAGTAAACTACTTTGCCCCCAAAAGGAAATACAAATACAAAAAGCAGCCAAACGAAAAGAGGAGCAGGATATTGGTGACTGCCGTTGACGACCGCTGTCGTCGACACTGCCAACCGCGGCGAGTCTATAAAAACGCTGTCGGGCGTCCGCTTTGCTTTTAGTCGAACGTCGCATAGGCGAAGAAGAAGAGTCGTGCAAAGGATTGCGACGCGTAAATATAATTAAAGCGACCAAAGTGCAACCGCAAAGCGGAAATAACGGAAACGGCAAATAGTTGAGACCAACAACAACAACAATAAAGTGTTCTTGTAGCGTTTGTCGGAGCTGACAAAACGTCTTTGTAATTGTTTCGTTTCAAGTGCTTTCCGCCCTACACTCGCCGCCTCTTTGGACGTATTTGTGTGTCTGTGTGTGTGTGTGCATGTCAAATTATCAAACAAATTGCAAAAGTGTAAAGTTTTTACCCGCAAAAAGTTTCAAGTCTTTAACTTTTACGTGCTCGTCGTCTTCGTCTTAGACTTGTGCGCTTGTGTTGGTGTGTGTGTGTGTGTGTGTTGAGTTTTTCCTTTCGCGTTCTTTGCCTTGTAAAATGAAAACAGAAAATTACAACAAGTTTGTTGGTCCTTTGTGCAATTTGAATACTCCTCGTGCGCATTCACAAACTCAACAATCGCGCGGCCACAACGCCAACAACGAAACTCTTTATTCGAATTTGTCAGTCGCACCGCCGTTGCCTTTGCCGTCACAGTCGCGGCCATCAGCTTCATTGCTGACAAGTGAGAATCTGAAGCGTTTTACGCGTGGCAACACTAACGGTTTTTCAGATCGGGAAAGCGTTTGCAGCGCCGCGAGCAGCTTAGCGCCAAAGAGCAAGAGGATACGCAGCAGGTGAGATTAATTCATAATATTAATATTTAATAAATATATACCAAAAGATCTCTTTCAAGACGATTGAAAAATATCCTTAAACATGAGAACTTCCATTATGATTTATTCCTTCAAATCAAATTCAGTAAAATTGATTTTAAGATCCATGAAAAACCTGAAGTTCAATTACATATATTTTTTATTAATTAATAAAAAATTTTCGCTTTTTAGTGGTTTTGAAAAAAAATCATTTATTATCAGAGAAGTTTAGATTTCAAATAAAACATGAAAAGTTTATTGGTTCGAAGTTCAGAAACAAGTCCTTGAATTTCAATAAAATAAAAAATCCTCCGTATGTCACACTAAAATTCAATTGTTGATCAATATCATATATACATATAGTAAACAAGTGTCATCTTCGCTACTTAATAGGCTACAAAAACAACCACCTACCAAAAATGAAATAAATTTCAACTAACCACCGAAAACTACACCCAAAGCCGAAATGCATTCAGTGAAGCATGTCGCTTTTCAATGCAAACATAAAAAATTTAATTTTTATTCGCTTTGTAGTTTGGTCAAGTTTCGTTGTCAGGACAACTGTCAGTGACAACACAAAAAATGCAATCCTTTTCAAAAGTTCAATGTTTTGGCACTTGTTCAACCCCAAATTCGAATTCAGTTCCTTTCTATTGTGTGCACAATGCAGAAGCCAAGTGGGAGCGGCAATATTTATAGAAATTATAGAAAAACCAATAAAATGTGATCAAAAATTTGTAGTAGAGAAAAAACTTAAATCTTTAAAATTTTTAAAACGCTTTAGAAACTTCTCGATGAAGTCCTCGAAGGGCATCAGCAAGAAGAGCAAAACGATGGATTACACAAATTACGCTTATAATGAGGCAGTCGGCCGTCTGAAAATGATGTTGGCCGACAACTCATATGCCGCGCCCAAGGGCATTGGCGGTGGGGGCGGCAGCGCGTATTTGCGCAGTTACAATGAGGACTCAGGCGATAATTTCTCGGATAATATGTCGGTAAGTAATGGCTCAAAATAATTGGTGATTTAAAAGAAAGAGAGAAAGAACAAAAAAGGGAATAAATTCGAAAATTCGTTAGGTCATCGATCGACCAGTGCTGTCGGATATCTCCAAGTACTTGACGCCCAGTCAGAAGGCACGTATGGGCGGTGGTTATCGCCCGAAAAAGTGCTATGGCTATTCAACGTCCAAGGAGAATCTAACGACGCCGGCGCTTTATCAGTCGAGCATTGCAGCGACGGCGCCGGCAACGCCGCAAATCGATTATCGCGCAGCGCTGCCCGCCACGGAGAGCGTGCACGCGCCGGTCGAGATTTTCAACTTTATTGAAAAGCAAGAGGATTACATAGAACAGCTGGAGAAAGAGTCGAAATATTGTCGCAGTGAGTTGACCAATCTGTTGGGCAAAGTGAAGGATGTCATCAATGAGAATGAACAACTGACGGAGAATGCACGCAATGAGTTGACGGGCGGCGGGGGCGGTGGCAGTGGACATGTTGAAAAGCACAAAGCGAACATAAGTCCTTCATCGGATAGCGATGAGCAACAGCTACAATATGGCACGGGCAAAAAATCCTCAGCGCCGGGCACGCCACGCAAGAAGGAGCCAATTGTGAAATCGCCGCGTTATGGCGCCAACGCGCCGAACATTGTGTATGAGGCGCGCATAAGCGAGTTGGAGGCGGAATTGATGCAGGCGAATATTGATTTGAAGCGTGTACGCACCGAGAATGAGGAGCTCAATCGCAAGTTGGCGCATGCCGAGCCCTCGCACGGTGCGTTGGGCGGCGTCAATTGTGAGACGCATCGCAAGCAAATCGAACACTTGCAAAAGGATAAAATGGCGCTGGAGGAAACGGTGCGTCATCTGCAGAAATTGCTCGACTCGGCCAAGTCCGAGCAGTATAGCAACAACAGCTCCTCGAAGCGTTACATCAATGAGCTGGTGCAAATGGAACGCTCACAAGCCGAGCTGGAGGTGAAGCATTTGCGCGACGAACTCGATCGACAACACGAACGCGTGCGTGAGCTGCAACATGAGATGGCCAGGCGTCTGGCCGATGAGCGTGCTAATGCCGAACGACGTTACAATACGCAGGTCGATCAACTTGGCGGCGATTTGAGCAGCCAGTGGGAGCAGGTGGCCAAGTTGCAGTTGGATTTGGAGCGTCAGAAGCGCTATGAGAGCGATATGAAACGTGATGTGGCTAATCGTAATGCCCAGATTGAGGAGCTTAAAATGGAATTGCGTTCAAATCGGAGCACATTCCTGGCGGACATGGCACAAGCTAATGCCGAAAAACAATCATTGGAGCAAGAGCTGAACTCGTTGCGTTTGCAATTGGATCGTGCAGCACGTGAATCGAAGACGGAAGCGGCGCGTTTGAATGCGGAAATCAACTCGTTGCGTCAACGCTTGGACCGCGGCGATGCCGATTTGTTGCATTCAAAGCGGGAAGTGTTGCGTTTGAACGATGAGATCTCAAATCTCGAAAAAGAGGTCAGTCTGTCTGCTTACCAAACAATCAATTTTATTCAATTTTTGCATTCTTTGCCTTACAGCTAGCCTATGGCGAACTCAAGAATGAAATACGTCCGACAAAAAAAGATTTGGACAAACGCATATCCGAAATGCAGGATAAACATGGTAAGCATTTAAGGGGTTACATGGGTTTCGTCGTGTAAAAAAAGGCCTATTTTCAAGAATTTTTTTTTACTATAAAAAATTATTTATTTAATTCAAACTTTTTTCTGTCTTGAAGATACACATTTAAAGAATATTTTCTGAAATTTTCGAAAAAAAAAAAATTAAAACTTCGCCATTGTGACGTCATATTCGGTGACCCTTCGAAAAAAAGATGCCTCCGCGTTGTCAGCATAACTCCTGACAGGATGATTTAAAAGGAAAAACAAAAAATACGTGTTTTAGATAAAACCATAAACTCGTGCTTGAACGAAGGAAAAACAAAAAAAGCAAAAATTGGAATTTTGGCAGACCTTTTTCCAAAAAAAAGACAATTTCGGTCAAATTTGCGAGAATTTTTTTTTGTTTTAATAGTTGAAATTGAAAAAAAACAAAATCCTTCGTTCAAGCACGAGTAAATTGTATCTCAAACACGTGTGTAAAATTTCATCAAGATCGGTTGAGTAGTTTTCGAGAAATTTTGACAACCGACTTTAAAAACACAGTTACGAGAAAAACGCGTTTAAAGTTTTGCGTAACAATAAAAGTGACTTGGAGCGCGCACCTTCCAAAGGCTGTGTCTTCGAAACTATTATTCGGATCGACTTGAAAATTTAGAATAATATTATTGAGATGTTGTAGAAATTAATAAGTGAAAAAAAAAATTTTTTTTTTTTTGAACCAACGAAACCCATGTAACCCCTTAAGGCATTTATACAAAAATTACTTTCTAACACTGTGCACTGCATCACATTTCTTTCGCACTCTCAAAAAAATTCACATTCACAAAAATACATTAAATAAAATACACAATCGGACACTTATTTAGTTACAGCATAAATTGTACAATTGATTCACATTTACAGTTACCACCGCTCACCACACTCTTTAGTCACTTAACTCTTCACAAACACACTTTACACATTCTGCTCCCCCGTCCCACACATCAAAACCATGCTCAGCTATACTCTGGGTAAGCTATTGATTTCGTTACTGTGCGTGTTATTCTAATTTTTTTATACCGAAAAATTTTGCTGAAAAACAAATTTGATAAAAACAAAAAATGTATTCAAAGAAACTGTCAAAAAGTTATCGTGTATTAAATTCAAGTCAATAGTTTATCCATGAGTTGTTGTGCATTATTATTGAGTCTGGCTCACATTTATGCAATCGAACAAAAGTTCAAGTAACTTAAGAACAATCGTTATTACAAAACTATTAAATAATTGCATTTTTTTGTTGTTTTTTTTTCAACTTTTGTCTGTCTACTTTTTGTAGCGGAAACGGTTAATGAACTCGAAGAAATGATACAAAACCAGAAGCAACTCATGGATAAACTAACGAGCGAGTGTAAAACCTTAACGCATAAACTCGAGGATACAACGCTCAAGCACAAGTAATTATTAACAATTTTAAATATTTTTAATGACATATTGTTTTTATTTAAAGCAACTTGTTAAGCGGCATAATTAGAATCAAACTAGTCAAGTCGAGTAAAGCAAAGAAAAATATAGTTTTATTGTTCAAAAATTAATGAAAATGAATGTCAACTTCACGACCAAATGATAAAAAAAAAGAAGTTCAAAGAAATTAGGGTAAATTAATCCCCTCAGGCAACATTTATTTTCTACTTGGCGTCCCTTAAGAAGGTTGCAGCTCCCACACAGTCACTTGTCCGCACAAGGAAATTTGCACAACAAACTCCCGGCCTCTGACTATCTCCACATAGTCGCGCTCCATGCCATGCTCGTGATATCGCAACATTTGTTCAATTCTGCGTCCCAGTAGCTTCGGTGGCTTATCCAACCGCCGGTAGGCACCATTGCCCAACCTCTCGCAAACGCCCGACTTCTTCTCCAGACCTTTTTGACTTATCGCATTCAAACCGTTATACTTCTTTTTTACATCCAAAAATTGCTCTGGCAAATCGTCATGCCGCTCCACCAATCGCGGGTTATCGACCCGTAATGCTTTATATTGTACTTCCAGCTTATTATACAATTCGCGCCAACATTTGGTTTCCTTTTTAAAGTCCCCGTATGACTCCCTCGACTCGTTCGCACAGTCCCGCCTATTGCCATCATAGGCCCCACCGCTGGATTCCTCACGCTTTTCCTCACGTCCCGACGCCGCTTCCCGATTGATCCGTGCAACCATCTTCCCCGGGCCCTCTAAATCGCACGACTTCTCCTCCGGTCCCTTTTGACTGATAACAGTCAACTCGTTGTACTTCTTGTTTACATCTACAAATCGCTCAAGCAATTCCACATATCGTTCCTCCAGTCGCTGTTTATCGAGCCGTAATGCCTTATATTGTACTGCCAACTTCTTATACAATTGCCGCCAATATTTGGCTTCCTTCTCCACGCTGGTTCCCTGCCGCTGATCATCATGCCCGAACATTTCCATTTGTACCGATTATTCGTTTCACTTGTTTTTCTTTCAAAGTTGTGCGAACTTGTGTTTATGTTTCTTCAATTTTATTTTTAAAAACCTGCAAATTTATGTTTAGTTTTTCTTTACACTTCATAAACCACGTTTTCAATGCAACCTCAAACGTTTGTAACTGTAAAAACGCATTTGAACAACCCGCCGTTGTTTTGATCAGCCAAGAATGGGCATTGTTTACAAAGCTCCCGCTACCCGCCGGCTAGTTTTACCTCTATCTACAAATAATGTGACTCTGTTGTGACTCTATTATGAAACGACTGTGCAGTATTGGTTTAGCGTATATCCCTTGCATTCGTTGGTGATTTGTTACCTGCCTTAAATTTAAGGCAATTTTCGGAACTCGTCTTCTTCTTCCGCTTTTGCGATACTTTTGTGTCAATTGCCAAATCGAAGCACCTTTCTTCTCGTTCACACACCTTGTATGCGATCAAAGGTTTGTGTCAAGGCTAATTAACTTAGTTGGCTTGTTTGGTGGTTTGACTTAGCATAGACAAATAATAACGACAATTCTTCTTCATCGGGTTTCTTTAATGTTTTAATTATGGATTAATTAAACTAATTGATTATTAATCACTTTGCTTTATTAAACTTGACTGATTTGATTGCCTTGGCACAAAGAACACTTTAGTCGGTATAAAAATTATATAGAATGCAAGTAAGAAACAAAAAGGAAAAAATAACAAAAAATCAAAGACAACAACAACAAAATCAATCAGCTCACCCAGCAATGCAAAAATCAACGACTTTTATTTTTTTTACGATTTGGCACACGTGAATTGTTTTTAAGTTCAATCAAAACAAACAACAACAACTAAAAACTACTTACAACAACACAAAAACTGTATGCAAGTATAAAACAAAACAAGCTCAAAAGGATTAACAAAGCTGTACTTCTTCAAAATTCTATTTGTGCTGCCAAAAATTAAAAAATAAAAAACCAAAAAGAACATCAAGACAAAACGAATTTGCACAAATCTCCGGAACAATTAAAAGAAGCCGAGAAGTCGGAGACACAAATGACAGCGAACCAGAAACCGCCAAACAAAGCAAGAATGAAGCCAATGGAAATCGAAGTAAACGAAAAT
This sequence comes from Phortica okadai, assembly GCA_034638295.1. Classification (NCBI taxonomy): domain Eukaryota; kingdom Metazoa; phylum Arthropoda; class Insecta; order Diptera; family Drosophilidae; genus Phortica; species Phortica okadai. The sequence continues at coordinate 38,118,690 of CM067849.1, forward strand.
GCAAACGCGTGCATTTCGCCAATTGACGAGAAACCGTTAGCTGATGAGCCGCTGCAGCAGCCCAAGTCCGTTGACATCTCGGTGGACAGTGGCGATGAGATACTGAAGAACATTATCAAAAGCAATGAACGCCTGGAGATGGAGTTGGCCAAAATACCGCCACTGCCGGAATTGAGCACGTACACGCAGAGCGGCGTTGACGAAGTCAAGCAAGTGAAGGAAACATATTCGAAACTGGGAACAACAACTACAACAAAATGTCCCTGCCAAAGGACACAGAAATTATTAAATCATTATGAGCATTTGTATCAGCGAAATCGACATAGTCTAAGTAATCCAAGTCTAAATCAGACGAGCGCGAGTAAAACCATTAACAACAACCATACGCATGGTGCAAATGAGAAAAGTGCATGTTGTTGTTGTTGTACAACTGCAACGATGTGCAGTGAAGAGAACCAGCAGCAGCAGCAACAACAATACTGTCATGCAACAACACCCTACACACAAACCCATACAAGTGCAGAAATGCATTGCCATGCGCATGAACTCACCTTAGACACGCACTATAAACACATTTTACAACAACCACAACACACCAGCAAAAGAGCAAGAGAGAAAACACATACTATGCAGCAGCAGCAGCAGCAACATCAACAGAAGCAAAAAGAGCAAAAATCTAAACAAGATCAAACAAAAGCAACAAAGAACACGCGGCAATACACGAGCAAAGTAGATACAAACACAAATTATGATTTCTATAATAGAACAACAAAAACAAAAGCCTGCGATTTAACATGTGATCGACCCCATATTGAACATACGAGCACTAATCAGGTCCATCACTGTCATGTGCCGAAAGTGGGCAATCGATTTGAGGCGACCTGTCCGGCGCTACAATGCAAAACGGAGCCGTTGCCATGGCTGCAACAGCATCTGGTTTTGAATCAAACATTCAGCGCTTGTTCAGGCACAACGCCCCCCACCGCGAGCAGCATGACAAGCACGACCAGTGGCCAAGCGAATGCCGCCTGTCAGAGCACATGTCAAACGGAACTTTTGACAATGCACACTGACTGCGCAGCTACGTGTGAGCCGCAAACAGCAGCGCTGTTGCCGTCGCCGTCGCCGCCAACAACAATAGCCAAGGACGAGATGCCAAAGAGTTGTCGCAGCAAACGTGCTGCCGCCTTGACTGCAACGCTCAAACCGAAACATTACTTTGAACAATTGTTGCACAAAGAGCGCAGCAGTTGTCATAAGACGTTACGGCCACGCCCACCCGTCAAGGTCGATGTTAATGTGCGTTTAGTGCCAAAGCAGAAGACAAGTAACAGTAAAGCAACACGTGCAACGGCGAAGGCCATTAAAGCATCGTCCGTTGAACTTAATGAGACATTTGTCAAAGAGTTGGATGAAGTTGCACATGCACTAAATGAAACGTTCGTCAAGGAGCCGTCGGAGGAAGAGCGGGCGGATGATGAAGAAGCGGCAGCAGTGGCACTGGCCAATGAGACTTTTGTCAAACTGGAGGATGACAATGACGAAGAAACAATGGCGGAGGCACTCGAAGAAGATTCCATTGAGACGGCAACGAAATTTTGAAACGCAAAAAAAAAAAAACTAAAATGTTAATATTTGATTAGACCACAATTTAATAAGTTAAACACCAAAAACAAAAAAAGTAGCTCAAAAAAAAAAAAAGTAAAAAGGAAAGCCAGGCGGAAAATGCTCTTCTTAGAACTCTTTTATACGAATTACTTTAAAATTCTCAACTACTTTAACAGCTTCTTGACTTGAACTAATACTGATCTTACTTACTTTCCCCCAAACCCATAATATAAAAACAGAGCAGATAAGCAACAATTACGCGAAACAAATGAAAAATTAATGGCGCGCCTGAAACAGATCTGGGCCAAGTACAAAATGCTCTCGTCTCAAATGCATCTGCGCTCATCCAGCGCAGAGTTGAATTCTGACCACGAACTCGAGCGTATTCGATCCACGGCGGAAGAGCATTTTCCGGCCAAGTCAACAAATGCACCGATTATAGCAAAGGTAATGAGTACAAGTAAGCTTACTAATCGAAATTTTCCCTCTTTTCTCCTTTCTTTCTTTTGCTTTCTCTCATTTCCAATGTAAATATGTGTCAAAATCGTATGCATGATTAATAGAGAGGAAATATCAACTTTACAATCGAATCTAGAATATTTATCAAATCGCATGTTAAATAACGAACAAATGGGTAAATTAGACAATACCCAAAATGACTACAGTAGTTTATCCACGGGCAAAGGTAAATGATCTAAATGAAGATAAATTGAATCAGAAGAACACCAACACTGATACCAGAAGGCTTACATAAACACATACATACATTATACATCCCTATAGCTATAAAATAGAATGAATCGAAATTATTAAATAGCTTGAGGTTAATTAGTTAGTTGTTAGTGTGAATAATATGTATTCATCATAGTAAGAACCCGAGGGAGAGTAAGTCAGGTCTTAGTGTCTGAGAAAGAGAATTATCTGTGGAATTGTGTGAACCTTATTATAAACATTTAGATCTAGAAAGTTTATGTTATGCAAAACTTATAAATCATTAATGTAAATGACAGTCATAAATCATATTTTCAGAATTAATCGTATGATATTGAAATCTTGAATTAAAAGGTCAGTTGTAGAAAGTCAAGAGATTTTTTAAAGGAAAATGAAATTCAATACCACCTAAAAAATTAATGAATTTAACTCTTTACGTTATTTACATAATGAATTAAAATTAGAGTATTAGAAGAGAAGCAACACAAAAACATCAACTTGTCTACACTCATCAAACAACTTCCAAATCTCACACTTGTCTGAAAAACTTTTAATTGGATTTATCAACTTTGTCTCACTCATCTTCATTCCATTCAACACGATAGCCGCTTTCGACTACAAGCCGTCCACATTTGGCACAACCGATCCCATACGTTCCACACTCAACAACACAGACGACTACTCCAAACCAACGACAAGCAGCCCCTACAGCTATGATGACCTGCTCGGTAAAAGCACCGCCGGCGAAGCACTCACCACAACGACAACTCCAGCGGCAACAACAGCTGGCAGCGGAGGAGGAGCCACAACAGCTTACGAGCCAATCGGAAGCAATAGCGCCAATATCAGCGGCCTGGGCGACGGTGTCGACAACAATGACAGCTACAAGCCAAACACCAACAACGGCACCAGCAACAGCAACTACAATTATGGACTCAACGATAACGATGACGAAAATCTCAAGGACAACATTGGCGTGGGCGAGAAGGAACAGCAACAGCAACAGTCTGCCAGTGAACCTAGCAAGGACTACGGGGGCACAGAGTCCGCCGGCAATACAAACGCAGGCGACAATGCCGGACTCACTGACTACAATACCGATTACAGTGCCTATAGCGGCTACGATGATCAGCAACAATATGATCCAAACGCCTATGACACAAGCGCCTACGATCCACAGCAATATGAGCAACAACAACAACAGCAATCTGATCAACCTTATGAGTATGACTATGGTGCCAGCGACTACGGACAAACTGGATACCAGTATGACGCCACGCCAGCAGCCACCGCAGCCAATGGCGAGTCAACCAGTGGCGCCGGCGGAGGTAATGGCGGCGGGGGTGGTGTCGCCGATTTACGATCGCCACCACCGACAACAAGTGCTCCATCAACGACAGCGTCATCATATCAACCACAATCATCATCAGTTGTATCGCCATCATCAGCCACAACAACAGCGCCGACCGCTGTCAGCCTCAACCCAAGCTCAACAGCAACGAGCCGAGCACAATCGCGCCCGAGCGGTGGCGCTTTGGGGTCAACAAGTGCAGGTGGAAATGTCAGCGGCGGAAAATCCGCTGTGTCACAACAGTCTGCCGCGTCTGCCGGCAGCAAGAAGTAGTTGCCCCAACAAGGCGGATGACTACCGTATGATTGATCCGTTCGAGTTGGAGTTTAGCATAAGTAGTCCTAGTTTAATACGTTCTTGCGATTCTGATACGTGCACGGAAGATTTCGCTGAAAATGATCATCGCATAGTGGCGAAGGTCAATGGCAATGAAGATGGTGATGGCGATGACGATAATGAGTCGCTTGGCATAAATGAGGCAACATTTTGCATTGAGATTGACGGTGAAGTACATGTTGCTGATGCAAATGGAGATGACAATGATTCGACATTGGAAGATGCTGCAATGAGTGTCTCACCGGCGCCGACAACCATCATAACTGTGCGGCGTGCTGATGATAACAATGATAATGTAACTGTCGATGTTACGCGGTGATCATTTCGACTTCGTTTGGTATGGAAGTAGTTAGTGCACAAATTGAAAAGTTCTTTGTACATTTTTTAAACTATTCAATAAAGTCATTGACATAATATACATACATTACAATAGAATAAAGCAACGTGTTCTTATTTTGTTTAGGAGGTTAACCATACTCTAAAATGTTTTTCTAGTCTTGATCTTGAGAGCTTGGCGTTTCGTATTTATCGCAAGATTGAGTAGTAAAAGAATTATAATGAGAACGAAATCTATGTTATCCGATGATCCTAGCACATATTGAAATTAAATATTGTCGTTTAAATATTCTTTACACTAAAATTTGCAATCTCGTCTAATCCAGAAATGGAGTTATAGAATACAAGATATATGAGACATATTAACAAGAATCAACACGTCAATAAAGACTCAACCCAAGTCTATAAATTATTTTATATCCGACCAGTCAGTATCATTTAAGTCAACACAAAACCAATTATAACTTTAATGCAAATAGCACGCCACGACAGACTTTACACAATAATCGATAAAGCCATCATAAATGTGCAAAAAACACGCAAAGTGCGCCAAGCGTCAAAACTAATTACACTCAACTAAACAATGAAATAACAATGATTATAACAACACCTTCAACAAGAGTATACGCAACATGAGTAATTACAAACAATTATAATGAAAGCAACAACAACAGAAAGTGACAAATTCGAAATGCAAAAAGACTTCAACTCAAACAGGACAAATGTCAAGTGACAGAATGTTTTGTAAAATTCGACATCATGCCAAAAATAGTTAGCCAAATAATGACTTAATTTTTTGTTTGTCGCTTAACATGCAAAAAAGAACTTATTTGAAGGATACGTCACTTTTTAGACATGCATACATATATAACAATCACATTGTTTATTGCATTGTTGCCCATTATTACTTAATTTTATTATTTATCCTAACTAATTTATGGACGCCCTTACTTGAGGTAGGCCAAGAGGTCGGCAAGTTGAAGAGGTTATTGTGCACGTCCGAAATACGAACCAGTTCAACGGACAACATCAATCATTCCTTGTCATTTGAGGCATAGGCCGATGCAATCAAACGCTTGCCATGCCAATTCCAAACATGCGTTACAATATTTATACGCGACTTGCCTAACTGTACGGGGCAAGGTTCTTGCTCTTTGTTTGTAAGAAAACAAACTGTATATAAACTAATTTCAAGTTCCGGTGATGTGCCAATTAAGAAACCATTGTAGGGTTTCATGATGTTGTAGAAGGAAGCGCGAACCGCAAGGTGAAGTTTACCATCCTGAAAGTTTGAAGATCAATAAAGTAAATTATTTAATGCATATCCAAAAGTTAGAGCAGTGAACCTTTGTCAAATCAACGCGATCGATCCAGCCCTTGTAGTCAACATGACCCTGCATTTCTTGGTCTGCAAAATAGATCCAATTGTGCAGACCCAAGACTTGTTGATCACGCAATTCAGCAAGAAAAACATGCTCGAAACCCGAACTGCCGACAATGCCCTTGCCTCGTGAATACGGCGTGAACCAGATCTCTTTTAGTAACTCCATTTGTGCATCATAGTCTGTGGCCACAAGATCTGTGTGGGTTTAAAAATAAAATTAAATTAAAAGTCCAACAATCAAAAAATGAGATCAACATACTTTTTGAAGCAAGAAAACGCATTGTTAGCTTCATGATACGTGTATTCATTATAGCACGCAAAAATTCATGTTCCTCTTGCCGTTCCTCCGCTGTGATCTGTTCGGCCACGCCCACATCCAGTTCATAATTATCAAACAAACGTTGCATAAGTGACGTCGTCGATTTAGCATCCATTGCAAGTAAATCATTGTGTAACTCAAAAAGTCTGTAATTGATTGATCCGTTCGAGTTGAAGTTTAGCATAAGTAGTTCTAGTTTAATACGTTCTTACGAAACTGATACGTGCACGGAAGATTTCGCTGAAAATGATCATCGCATAGTGGCGAAGGTCAATGGCAATGAAGATGGTGGTGGTGATGACGATAATGAGTCGCTTGGCATAAATGAAGCAACATTTTGCATTGAGATTGACGGTGAAGTACATGTTGCTGATGCGAATGGAAATGACAATGATTTTACATTGGAAGATGCTGCAATGAGTGTCTCATGAGTTCGAGTTCGACTTCGACGTAATAAGCAAAAAGCTCTAATTTGTTAATTGCAATAACACTTACGGCTGTGGCGCGCGATCATCGTGTGCGCCCGGCCGCGTCTTGCCCTGCAGATTCACCTTGAAAATGTACGGGTTGCGTTGCTCCTCCTCGGCGTAAAGTTGTTGCGACAGCGTCAATACATCATCGGGCGCCTTTGGCAACGGTTTAGCATGAAAGTATTCTATTGATATTAAAATAAAATTTAATTACATCAACGTAGTAAAAATAGACAGCACCAGACTCACCATAGAAATGCCAACCCAATACGCCAATTGTGACCAACAAACCAATAATCACAAAACGTTTTATTTTCTGGCATTTATCACTATCGATGATCGAGTTGATATTTGTGCCCGATTGCTGTGACTCCAGCGTCGCCATTTTGCGTTAAATTCTTTAAAGAAATCTTTTAATTTTACATTGAAAACATTTGTTATTTTTTAGCTGCGCAACTGTTTTTCTGCCTTTTTGCTTTGTTGCTGTTGTCTTTGCGTGTGTTTATCCAAATTGTAAATGTCAGACTGACAGTTATACACGCTCTCTCACGTATGAGTACGCACTGTCTGCCTCTCGTTTTATCAAAGGCAGCCTCCACTACTTGTGCTCATCTGCGATCGCGTTGTGCTCAGTTGGTTTATCTCAATTAGGTGAATATGTCTGCGCTCAGTCGCGCTCACAATTGGATTAAATAGTTGTCGCTGACAAACACAATAACAACAACGATAGAGACAGTTATTTAAATGTGCACATGTGCGTTTGCGTTCTCTTGGGAGAGCCACAATTTGTTTTTTGTTGTTTTTATTTCGTCTTTACTTTGTTTTTGTAATTAGCGGCTTTGCTGTTGATGTTGTTTTTGTCTATTGTTTTATCGTTTTTTATCACCTTTGGCTTCTTTGCTCGTCCGTACCTCCCAATTTTGGATTAAACACGTTTTGGTCGGTGCTTGTGGCTTGTTCATTTGCATTTTTTGTGATATTTTATTAATTATAATAGTTTTCTTTTGCGCTTTTTTGGGTGACGCCGTTTTCATTTATAATAAGAACATATGGTAAGTAATTGTTTATTGTTATTTGCTCATTAATATGCCAAAAGCAACTTTCCTCCTTCACTTGTTTGCTTCTCCTCGCACATCTTTTCGTTGCGCACCTGTTTGTCAAATAAACCGCTTGTGTCTTCCATTGCCAATAATTGCACAATTAATATTTTTTATTTGTTTGTCTAAACACGATTTGTTTGGCATAAATTGGCTGAAAAAACATTTGCGCTTTTTGAAATATTTTAAAAATTTATATTGATTTCATTCTTGGCGTGTCGAATTTTTCCTGATCACCACATGGTTTTCGTTGATTCAACAAAACAGACGCATTTCCAAGCTGCATTTTTTTCTTATTGCACATTCGCTTTGTTGAAACAACTGCAATGCTTATAAAAAGTGTTAATTACTAAACAATTTCATCATCGAGCCTCCAGTTGGGTTCATTGTCCAATTAGCTGGTAGAGGCAAGAAAGACACGCGAAATTTCAATCATGACGTCATATTGTTCACTCTTAGGCAACTCAAGTTTTTCTCATTCTTTTAATAGGCTTCAAAGAAGAAGAGAAGCACGCTGGGATAATTTAAAATAATAATTTAGTACAAAGTTAAATTGTTAATTAAAAATTCAACACAAAATAAGAGTCTGAACAATTTTTCATTGTAGGGTATAATCACAGTCAAATGGACATGACGCGAATCTAATACTTTTCATTGTTATATAAATTATGATATTACATAAAGATTTCACATATTAATTTAAATTTTTGTCAGTCAGTCATAATTGGCTTTCCAAATATTATTTCTAAGCAAATGTGTGACTACCTCGATTCTCTCTATTCTATTCTCGTATGGAATGACAAAGCTAAATTCAATTTAAGATTTGTCAGCAATGACAAGTCAAAAATTTAAAAGAACAGCCGAGAATAGAGACAACGTTCTGTCAAATAGATGAACTTCTGTTGGTCTTTTTTTTTTGTGAAAGCTGATAAGAGATTCGAAATTGGAAGGATGCCAAGTTGATTAGTCGATAATCAAAGAAACCCAAGTTAGGCTTTTAATAAAGGTTTGAGTATCTTAAGGATCTTAAACAATAAATAAAAAATCACAAAAAAATTTAATAAAATAATAAGAAAAATATTATTAACAAAGACAAACGAAAATCAAATAGAATTTTGTGTGCATTTGCTTTTTAAACAAAAACAAAATTGATGTGTTTATTTGGTATTCTTAATTCATTATTAATGTACAAATTAATGGAGAAATGACTTCTCGATTGTTGGCGACTTGAGCTTTGGGCACATACACAGCACGCAAAAAGAACGTTCGCTCCTAAAATAAACGAAATAAAATAAATAGAAAAACAACAAAAATTTTGAACGCGATTAAGACGCAACGAATTTGGCAGACACGTCAATGATAATTAATAAATATTACAGATAATAATGACGCAAATAATGATCATTTGGAGTAAATTGATATGGACAGTGACGAAAGCGTCGACGTTCATTGCATTTGGCTTGATGTCTTTAAATAAGCGCGCTGACAAGGAAAAAGTTTCAGTTTAAGTTTTGCCATTGAATCGACAACAAGACAACAAATAAAGAAACAAATAACAATAAAGCTCAAGTAGTGTACGATTTCAAGTAATTATTTAAATCTATGAATACTCTATAAATATTCAAGCGGTAATAATATATGGAAAAAAACATTGAAAATATATTTGCAAAAAACAGAATTATTAAAAACATACGAAGAAGCGATAAGAAAACTCACAATTATCGCTTGACATTTTTATAAAACATTTCTTTGGCATTAAAAATTGATAACGCTTTATGTAGTGCAGTGTAATTGTTTGCATCAACAACTTATCAGCGTTTGTACATTTAATAATAAAAATTCAATAATTTGTGTTTGTGACTTGTTTAATGAACTTTATATTGTGTGCAAAGTTTTCATACTTTTCTAAAATGTTTACAATTACTTCTTGTCAAAGTTTTAAAGTCTTAATTTTGTTGATACATATATACTTGTTTTATTGCATAGCTCTAGGCGTACTATAAGCTTGTATTACGCGGTGCAAACAAAACTTTTCGCTCAAGTTGAGCGCATAATTAGCTTGATTTACTTTGCTCAGCTATTTGCTGGGAACTGGCAGATGTATGTAGGCATGTATGTATGAATATGTATAGTTTATATGTCTACAGGTGTGTAATGAATATGTATGTTTTAATTTATAGCAATTGACAATGAAATAGAGACACATTTTGTAAAGAAAATGTCAAGACAGTTTTTAATACTTTAAATTCACTCAACACATGAGCGTATGAGTGATCTGCGCGCCAAAACTTGCCAGTAATGCACCCAAAAACAACAACAATAAAAAAATAACAATGCCGGCAATGCATTTCCACTCAATGCAAATGCATGAGAATGAAATGAAAATGAGTCGATTGAAATATGTGCTGCATATGTTTTTGAGCACTAAGTTGTCTGCGCTTGCATGAAACATTTCTCAATAGCAAACTCATGTTTCATGCCATATAGCGCGGAAATATCAATATCAGCATTTACTTGCCTTATGTTATAGCGGCTCTTATTGGTATATAACTCGAGTCTACTGTGAAATGCAAACAAGAATAACTTTTGCTTTTCATATTTTGCACTATGTTGCTATAGAAGCATAAATCACTTGCAATAGTTCAATACTGTGCTTTTGCAGTAAAAAGTTTACATAAGTGTTCATGCAATTGGTGGGCACATGGTGCAGTACATTTTCATTAAGCTGCGAAGCTTTGAAGTTTTCAGAGGATTCACTTGTGCTTGTGGGGTGTCACGATTTCGTTCGTTTCGTTCAGAACCGAATCAACAACCGCATGAATGCGACGCGTGCGGCAACTCAGAGTAAAATTGTCGGCTTAACTTGGCGCAACAGAGACGCGTTATAAAAAGACACAATATACATTTTTATTAACAAAAGGATAAAAGAAAGTGTTTAATAGAAATTCCAATGCAAACGTATTTCAATATGCAAAAAAGACATAACAACATGCATTTTAAAATGTTCTTTGGCAGATTATTGTAAAAGAGTTTGTGCCAAAAATTGCGTAAAAAGTTTGCAAAGTTTTGCGGTAACAAAGCGCAACAGTTTATACGCGCGTTTCGACAGCTTTAAACTGAATGTGTAAAAAATCGTAACGTTAAACGTAAAATGCTTTAAATTTATGGATTTCTGCGGTGTCCTTGCGTACAAGTGTCGTCGTAGTCAACGCTGTCGACGCTGTCGTTGTCGTCTATGATGAACGACTGTGCGATTGTGCCATAAAATACTTGAAAAAGAAACCAAACAAAAAAAAAAAAGGAAAAATAATAAAAAAGGTTATTTCAAATGTATATCTGACTGTTTGTATATCTGTATCAATGCACATAGTCCCATGCAGCTACAATATCAGCGTGCTGTGAGTGCGACAAGTTTGTGTGAGTGTGTGTGTGTGTTGAACGTGCCAGGATTAAGCCTGAAGGTAGCAGCTAATGCATATTTTATGGCTATTTAACATTGCCACATTTTAGCGCATGAATTTGCTCTTGAAATAAAAAACGGATGTTATGCAAAATATACATCTTTATTTCATCATTAAAAAAGGATTTTTCTGCATCGGATTAAAGATTTAACGTCCGAAAAAATAATGCAAATTAAAAAACAATTTAAAAGTTGTCACATACATAAATATACATATAATATACAAATAAGTGCGCGCTGCACAGGTGAGAGCTGAAGTGCTGCCACTTAAACGCCACAAAGTCATTCCCATCATCAGCATACTCACACACACACGCATGCATATACCGCAAACACTCAGCGCCGTTGAATAAGTGTGTGAATGTGTGTGTGAAACAGATACCAACTCAATGTCAGCGACTCATATAGTCAGAAAGCCACTTAGCAAAAAACACACCTGTCCGTCCGTCTGTCCGTCTGTCCAACCGTTTGGCTACCTAAGCTGAATCCGTCCATCATGTTGCTGTAATTTAATTACGCGCTCAACGTTCTTTTCCTTACGCTTGATTTGTGCTGCTGTCACATTGCAACAGCCAACGGCAGAGGACAGAAAAGAAAGGCAAGCTTAAGTGCAAAAAAAGGTTGGTTAGAAGTTAAAGACATCAACCGAAGAGAGCACAAAGGAAGAAGAAGTGATTTCATGTGCAAAAGCATTGCAACAACAAAGCATGTAATGACGAAGTGAGAGGTACAAGTGTATTAAACAAGCGGTGAACTAAGTAAAAATGAGAGAAGGGTTAGCGATGCCTACGGCAATAACAACAACAATGCAGCAAGTGTTGTGTGTTTTTGTTTTTGATTATTGTAATAGACAGACGAGCTGGTAGCGGGAGTTGAGAGTGAGTGAGAGTAAGTTTGCGAGTCTGTATGTCCGCACGTGTGTGTGTGTGTGTGTAATGCAAGAGTGGGAGTGCATGGGAGTTGAATGACTGAGCGGCTATGTGCGTTTGATTGTGTGTGAATGCATGAGTGAGTGAGTGAGTTAGCATGTGTCTGTCAGAATGTTTATGGATTTGCGTTCAGGTGGGTGTGAGTTTAGCAGCTCTATTAGCCTGTCTGCTGCTGGCCTGTCACTCAAAGTACACTTCTACAGTTGCAAAATGTCTTGTGTTCAATGCCGCTCTGACATGCTGACTTCTTAACCGTTCGTTCTATCGTCCAACCGCCCAACCACTCAACTTGTCTGTCTGTCTGTCTATCTGCTCACTTGTTTCTGCATGTGAAGGATAATATTCTGCTGCTTGTAGGTATCGTATTATTTTTATTTCATTTGTTTTCATTTTGTGTGTGCTTTGTTTTTGTTTTTCTTCTTGATGCGCGCTTACTGAGGCTACAAGGTTACATGCCATTGCAAATATGCACAAATATACATACATACACACATATACAAAGACAAATAACCCCACACCAACATGTCTCTCCCACACACACACACACACACACACAGTCAAGCATCTACTCTTACTAGCTGCAAGCCACCTGCTGCGATTGCACTTGAGTTCATTTTACTAGCTTTCTGTCTGTCGGTCTGTCTGTCTGTCAGTCTGTGTGTCTGACCCCCCGTCCGCATATCTGTTATTCTTATTTTATTTGTTTATTTTAACAGTAACTATTTGTTTATGTCTATGTATTGGTGGCTGTGTGCAAGCTGACACTTACCCCACATGAACTGTCGTTGTCGCTGTCTCTCCCTCTCTTTTACTCTTCATGTGGTTTCCAGTTTGTGAATTTTTCATAAACTTTGTTTGTTGTTTTATATATTCATTTTTGTCTTTTTTGTTCAAGTTGTTTTTGCGTGTGGTTTTGGCGTTTAATCTTAAATTTGAATTTGAACAAGTTGAAAATTGCTTTATGACGGCAATTGACATTAATTATTTATTCTGAGCTTTTATGCTTATGAGAGTAATAAAGTTTTAAGAATTATTGTTTTAAGTAGCATTTTAAATCATTTCATAATTGTTAGTTATGAACAGGCATATAATAATATAATTGATTTAATATTTCTAATTCGATGATATATTTTTTTTTGATCGCATGTCCATGTCTGTCCAATTGGCAATCAAAAGAGAAGCTCACCCGCTGTTGTCATTTCCGTTTTCTTTGATGATGTGCAATAATTTCCACATTAGCAACAACAAATCATGCACAATCGAAACTCACACACACACAAACAGTGAGAAAGCCACAAATGAAATGAAACAGAAACATTCGAAATGAGCGAAAGATTAATCATAAACGATAAACGATTTATGCAGTGAGCATGCATATGTGTGCGAGAGCGAGCAAGCAATAGCCGCAATAATCGTTAGGTGCTTAGGCCGTCATGTGGCTGAGACAGTTTGTGTGGTTGCTCTCTCCCACGCTCATGCTCTCCCATGTCATGCAGGCCCAATCTTCAGGCCGAGCCAATGACTTGTAACACGTGCTGGGCAAAAACAACACAAAAGCAATTGCAAAAAAAAAAAAAAAAACAAATAAAGAATGAAATAAAGAATAATAAAAAAATATATATTAAATGTATGCCGCTTGACTTGTGTTTTTGTTGATAGTATCGCATTGTTTATAGAGTTCACTTATTTATGGCTGCGCTTGACAACTGTTGTGCATTATGTGCGCGCTGACAGTCACACACACACACACAAACAAACACACATAGACACACTTGACAGTTGCATTGTAAAAATGTCAATCTCAATTGTATGAATGTGCGATATGCGCTGATTTTAATTAAGCTAACTGACTAAATGACCGAAATGATTGAACAAAATAAAGAAATTGCAAAATTTACATGCAACAAATAAGAAAAATCTAATATCATATTATAATGTTTCACTTTGTCACTTTGTTTTTACAGATACAATAACCAATTATAAAGAGAAAACCGAAATATACAATAGTTGATAAAGCGCATAAATTAGCAGTTTAAAAATGAACAGCGATGAAGTGTATCAGATCAAGAAAACCTGGGAGATACCACTGGCAACACCAACAGACTCCGGCGCTGCTATATTGGTGAAGTTCTTTACACTCTTTCCGTCCAACTTGGAGAAGTTTCCATTTAAAGATGTGCCCATTGAGCAATTAGAGGTAAGTCATTGAGCATCATGTGATGAATTCGAATAATTGTATCGCTTATCTCGCCAGGGAAATCCGCGTTTTCGTGCGCACGCCAGTCGCATAATACGCGTCTTCGATGACAGCGTGCAGGCGCTCGGACATGACTGGGCCGGCGATAAGCTCGAAGAGATTTGGAAGCAAATTGCCATCTCACATGTGCCACGTGACATTTCCAAGGAATCTTATAATGTTCGTGCATAGAATTTTAAAAGCTCGGACAGTTTAAATAATCCTTTCTTTCTTTCAATCTTTTTCTAGCAACTCAAAGGCGTCATACTTGAGGTGCTTACTGCTGCCTGCAAACTAAATGAGACCCAAGCGGCCGCGTGGTCCAAACTCGTGGACATGATCTATGATATTATCTTCAAGACACTTGATGAAGTCGCCGCCGGCAATGCATAATAAAATTTCACTTAACATCGAAATTGTTACACAAAATCACTAAGCAAAAATTAGGAAAAAAAAAAAACAACAAGAGAGAGAGAAAGAAAAATATGCACAACAAAACAAAAATATACATTTTTGTAGAATAATTTTTTAGTGAAGAGCTTTCAAATTGTACCAAAAGCGGAAAATAAATCATGAACATTTAAAACAAGAAAATCTAAAAAAAAAACCCTTAGTTTTTCCCGCGCATTTGTCTTAAATTTATAGCTTTATGTATGCATTAAAACACACAAAATAAATAATCATTTTGAAAAGCACAAAAATATATTAAAAAAATATCACAAAAATGCATTTCTCAATAAAAATGTTTATTTTAAAAGTTTTTTTTAAAATAGTTTTGTATAATTGTGTCTAGAATAAAAATAATAATATTATATAATGAAAGTGAAGTTAAAAATAAAAGCAAATCAAGTGGAAAATAATGCAGAAAATAATATTTAAAAAAAAAATAAAATAAATATTTGTAATAATAATAAAATGATAAATTGAACAAATAAATAAGATGTTTAAATGAATAAAAAATTATTAATATAAAAACCAACAACAAGTTAAGCAAAAATGGCGAAACTTAATTAATAAAATATATATAATATAAAAATATAAATATGTATTAGTAAATCTGGCAAAGCAAAAACAAACTGAATAAAAATAAATAATATTATAAAATAAACCAAAATATATATTATACTTGTGTTCAAAGCGGAAAACGGAAAACTCATGTCAAACAACATTTCCGGTTGCGAGCATCACGAAATGTGCATTTCCGGTTTGCCATTTTGGCAACAAACACATTTAATAAAATGGTTTTAGATTTCTTACTTTAGTATCCTGTCAGACATATTTGTAAATATCTTTCCTGCATTTTACCGCCGCTGACATTTCCGGTTCCATAAAAAAATGCACAATTCGTTTTCACTTAAGCAAAAATATTACTCATACGGGCACGTCGCTGATGACTTTGTCTGCTTCTTAACAAAACAAATTGAATTTTCTTACATGTATTTTTATTTTCTTTTATTTTTTTTTTTTTTCTATAGAATTTTATTTACAATAAATGTGTCAAGGCGGTTAGACACACAAACGACAAAGTGTATTTGAGTAAACATACACTCACACTCTGTGTCTATGTGTATGTGTGAATGCATGACATGTGAAACATTTTACGTAAAACGTGTCATTTTTCCGTACAATCGTTGGCAGCATGAAAGTATATAAGACGGTGGGGAGGGGGTGGGGGTTTACACTAATAGTTTTCGTCTTTGGTTCAACAAGTTTCTGTTCTCTGCTTCAATTGCTGTGTGGCGTGTTGTTTGAAAAGTTTTTGTTTGTTTGGAAAATTGTAATCAAATTTATTTAGAAAGTAAAGTTTCTGCAGAATAACTTTGAAAGTTATGTGAATTAAACTTGTTAAATTGCTGAAAAAAAGTTAAAAATCTTAAATATTATTAAAGCAAGAGCAAGAAGGCTATTAGGATCACTATTTAGAACAACTATATAAAGACACATTTCGCTAAACAACAAGTGTGTATGTGTGTGTGGAAGCATTGTGTTTTTTCTCAATATTATTTTTATTTGCTGGAAACAATATTCTACCAACAACGCATACAATATCAGTGCACGTATGTTTGTGCAGTTTCTGTGCTTTAAGCGTATAAATGTCATTGTCAGATACAATTGAATTCAATCGAATGGAATTGAATTGTCTGAGTGCGTTGAATGAGCAACTGTGTGCAGATTCCAAATGGCGAACAATTGTTTACACAATGCGAATCCAAGACCAACAAATATGAGTCCACGAACGTGCTAAATGACCAAAAATAATGCATAGCAAAGATGATGTCAATTGTGTTCATATATATGTATATACATACATATGTGTTCATGTCTATGCATAGACAGCAATTTAAATGGTAGGATTTGAGAAACGAAGCCATTAGCAATTACAGCAATTATTGTGCTTAGACATGTTATTTGTTCCACATTTTTTGATTTTTTTTTTTTAATTTTCATAACTAAAATAAGCTTTAGATTTTGAAAGTGGCTTCGCCAATTTGATTAGATGGGCGGACATTTTTAAGCAGTGGCTTAACTACGTCCCTTAATCTGAGGGGCAGTGGCTCTCTGCCACCCAATTGCTACGCCACTGTTCTTGGGGGACGTCCCAAAATGACGTCAGATTAAAGTCGTTAACAGTAAACTGCAGCAAACAGTGTTGCTTTAACAGTGCCACTGTACAATAACATAACCACTGTTATCTAACTGCAGCTGTGAAGTACCGTCAACTGTAAACAACGGACCACTGTTAGTGTTAGTAGTAGTGTTAACGGTAACGTTAACATTTCTTGCACTTTTGCGTTGACTTTTTTATCTTATCAGCGTCGGTTGGCAGCATTGGTGAAGTGTTGTTGAAACCGTAAACGAGGCGCAGTCAAACCGAAGCTTTCCAATCAAATTCAAAATGTTTCCGTAATAAAGACACAAGAAAGAACAACAAAAATGAACGAAATATATAATAGAAACAGTCTTCTGCAACTGAACAGAAAATCGCGACGCGCAGTTCGCGTTCTGAAGTTGGTAGCGCGCGTACTTTGAACGCAAGGTGGAGCAGACGTTTCAAGAGTTCGCCGACGGCGGCAAAAAATATTAAAATCTAAATCATGTTTTTTATTTTCAATTGATATCAAATGTAATTATTTTAGCTTTTTTTTTGTTTTTGTTTGTGGCTATCAGTTAATTTATTGGCTGAAAATGGGACAAAAAACTGTGTGACACATTTTGTATTAACTCGATTAACGCATTGTCGACCAGATATTGTAAACTCCTAAAGCATTTTGTGCACATTTCAGCGTTGGCGCAATAAATATCATTTGCGCTTCTTTTACTTAAATAGCATGTAACGGCATTCAGCTTTTTAATTGAATTTCGACGGCGAATAATTAAATTTGTGCTGAAATCAATATGCTTTGAAAGAAATTTCTATACGTAAAAGTTGCAACGGCGGAAAAAATAAAACAAAACTGTGTAAAAAAAAGTAAATAAAGACAAAACCATAATGATAACTGTGTGATATGAATAGTGAAAACAACAAATTAAGCAAATTAAAAAAATACTAACACAATGAATTGTTTTAACAATATTAAATAACAAAGTTTTAAATGAAAAAAAATAATAAATTCAAATTAAATTAAAAGCAAATAAAAGCAAAAATCACACAAGATTTTAAGTCCATTACATAACAGAAGAGCCAAAAATACACGCAGAATTCAAATAATTTTAATATAACGACAAAAAAAAACAATTGGCAATAACTTTCATAATTTATAATAATAATGCAAAAAATTGTAAATACATTTTTTTTTTTTAATTCGAATTTATTAAAAAATTATTTTATCTTCATGCTTTGCAGAGAAAAAAAAATAATAAACAGTAAAAATTAAAATTAATTAATTTTGTAATTGTTTAAAATCATTAAAAATATACATGGATCGTTTTTTGTAAAGCGAAATATATACAAAAAAATATCACAGAAACAATTAAGTTATTACCCAAGAACGGAACAGAAAAAAATAAAAAAAGTATTCAAAAAAAACATTTAAAAATAGACAGAAAACCGAGATAAAATCACAATCATAATAAACAACAACCTTAAAAAAAAAGTGTAAACAAATAAACAGAAAGCAGAGAAGAAAAAACCAAAGTTGTACAGAGGAAGCAAAGTGAGTAAAACGAGCGTTTTGGTCTAGTTTTGAGCATCTTTAGCGAAATTTTATATTAGTTTGGCTTGTATCTTTTGTGTGACCTCATTGAATAAACAATACTTAAGCCTATTTGCATTTGTGTGAATAAGAGATTTTGCTTTTATGCAAAAATGTGTAAAATTTAAATTTTCAAGTCGAGTTGTCTGTAACCAACTAAACAAAGAGCCGGTTATCATGGGCAGGCAGAAAACCATTGTGCAAAATGTAATACGAAACGAATTTTTCGATTGTAAACAATTTTTAGCATTTCACTTCAGGGTAACACTTTATTTCCGGGACAGCTGCACTTCCGTCGAGGCTTGGCCAATGTAGTTGAAGCGCAAATTGCAAGTGACTTTTCGTTGTTATCATTTATTATATTTTTCCACAAAATAGCGCAGCAAGCGACACTTCCGATAAGCAATATCCGTTTCAGGGATAATGGCGCATGCCTTTGTCCGATATTGAAAATAAGCGGAGAAAAAAAATGTCACGCATAATGAAACAACAACAGTTCCGATACAAAAAAGGTCAAGTCAAGCTGGCAGCGTACCAGAGAAGGGGCGCGGTAATTTGATTTCATGTTAATACGCGCATTACGTATAAGCAACGACGTAATGCAACGCAAAGCCATACGATGTGTGGTTTATGGTCCGTAAGTCAACGAAGCGTGAGCGTAGAATGCATTTGCATAAATCATTTTAAAAATTATTTCTTAATTTGAATAATGTTCATACGACAGCGCCAAAAGCCAAAAGTTAAAAAACAACAAAACATGTTTTTTACTTGTTTCCTTTGAGTAAAAGTTATTGTTCGTTGTTGTTGCTTTTGCAGTTGCTGTCAACGATAATGCGAATATGAAGGAACATGGGAATTTTGAAAGTCACATGTGTTTGGTGTGTTGTGAAAAAGTGTATTAAAAAATATGTTTTTGGTCTATGACACTGAACTAAGAAGATGAATTGAGTACGCTACGAAGTATGCAATGGTTTTTTTATCTTCTTTGCGCATGATCTTACATACCCTTATTCTTTTTATATTATTCTATCCAATATTAATGAGCTACACTCATCAGCAACATATAGCTTTAAAACCACATTGGTACTTTGCACATCTGTCACACCAGTTTTTCCACTCTTCAACGCACTTGAAATACTTTAAATAAGCGACAGCATATAAATGTGTACCTCCCGTTGTGCATGCAATATTTTAAAATCCATTTAGCTGATTTTATTCCCACTGACAGTGACACTGCATTGCCATTGCCATTGCCATTGACTGCAAACTTATTGCCAGAGCTGCGCGTGATTCATGTCAGTGAAATTTAATGGTTTTTCAAAGTGAACAATGACGTACATTTTTCGTTTCGTAGAATCTCCTTCTTTTACACAAATTGGATTGGGAGTTGCATAAATTTGTTTGAAGATTTCAAGTATCTGTGCAAATACACACAAATAGTTTCACGCAGATATGCAAAACATAAAACATTTTTATGCCAATTGGCAAATTTCCCAACAGTAATGACACCCAGAGAGCAAGCGACATAAACATAACTCAAATTGGATTGTTTCATTTATGGAATTCCACGTGGACTTCTTTTGTTCCACGCAACACTTGTCGTAATTTATAGTCTTGAACAAAGTAATCATAACTTAAACAATACTTATGTAAAATTAATTACAATTTGAATCATCGATCCAAGAAAAGTCGTGCCTTCTAAGCAAATAAGCTCATCGGCATAAGTACAAAGGCGCAGATACTCAAGGTCTGCTTATAGGTATTAAAGAGCATGTATTCTCAAAGGATTATTAATCAATTTGTAAAGTTACACTAAGCATACTAATGTGAAAAGCATAAATTATTTCGTGCTTTAATTAAATTCTATGCAAATATTGAAACAATTTGCAAGGCTGCAAAGTTGCGCTAAAATATTCCATCAAATGGAAATATTTCGAATCGATTGTTTCCTTAAAGAAAATTATGGATTCTTGTGTGCGTTAGATTTTAATTTATTAAGGGCAATTAATGCAAATGAACAGACGTTGATGTATGGTTTATTAGCACATGTCGTCGTCGTCGTTATTTGAAATTAATAATTGCTTCTGATGAGCGAAAGTTTCGCAAGAATGCAAGTCATGGCGACACGTGTCATTAAAAATATGTACAGAAAAAATTAAAGAAAAAGTAAAAGAGTGCAGTGAAAAGAATTACGTATCACTAATAAAAAATAGTTTAAGGGGGTTCTCTCATGTGATGGCCTGTATTTTGAGCATTTTTTGAAATTTCAAGTGAAAATATTCATTACAACGGAAGTATGTTTACTGTCTCCTCATCTCGGCAGTTTTGACTATCGGAATCTAAAACGGTGAATTGCATTTTCATCTCTATGCTTGCACGTATCGCATGAACTAGAACTATTTAAAAATATTGAAAATTGTGGGTTTGGTAGACTTTTGAAAAACAAATTCGAATTTTTACGATTTTTTTTTTGGTTTTTCGATACGGATCAAATATCATATTTAAGGTATGTTGAGGAATCATTTTAAGAAAAAAAAAAATTTTTAATTTTTCAACGCATCACATGAGAGAACCCCCTTAAGTCAATATATATGACAAACTATCTCTTATATTCGGAAATTGACCCAATTAGGGTTTCCAAAATGAGCCATATAAAAGAATGTGGCAAACAATCTATAATATTTTTCAAGACACTTTTAAGAACCAGAAACCTGCAACCGGTGATTAATAAATAGTTCATACACATTAAACACTCAAAATTTTGGCATGTTACATTCAACCAATCATTCTTGTATGAACACTTGTTGTGTTTGTCAATTTTAAATCAATCAAACCTGCCAACTTGAATAAGACTTTTGGTTGTGTTCAAATTAATCTTTTTGAGTATGCATCGGTCCACAATCTATGAATGTTCGACACCGGTATTAGCACATACTTGTTTTACATATAGCTTGCTTTGACCGACTACGTAATACGAAGTGATTGCAAACATCTCATACTCAAACTGAAAAGTCAATAATTCAATGTGTATATCTTATTGCATATCAAGTAAAAAGAAAATAATACGTTTTTATCAAAAGCTTTTTGATTTTCAAAAAATTTAAATAAAATAAGATAGAACTCATACATTTTTTAATTTTAAACTACATTTAATGTTCAAAATTTTTATAATATGAGTGTAGAAAAATTAAGCTGTCTACTCATTTTGGAACTAGCCTGTTCCTTTTTTCAGTTATAATATTGCCCGCCAATGAAAAAACTCGTTCAGCAGCAGCACTGCTAGCAGGTATAGAATGCACTGGTAGAGCAAGTTTTGATAAGCGTGGATAATTATTTTGATGCATTTTCCACCATATCATTACATCGAAGTCTTCGGTTATTTTGACAATTTCCACACAATATTTGTCTAATTCTTGTTTGGCTGTTTCCGTGAAGTTCAATGTTGAGTCTTGCAATAAATCCGGGAAGAAAAATGCAATGTCCTTTTTGAGCGAAGATTGGCATGAAGAAGTCGCAGTTGATTCACTTAAAATACTGTGTTCAGTAAATGAAAATTGCCTAACTGAGTCAGAAGGTGGAGTAGATGAATTTGGTAAAACGGATTTCTGAGAAATGGCTGAAGTCACGTTTTCGTGGTAATTCATTTGAGAAATGCAAAAACTCTTTATTTCATCCAAATCATTTGGTTGCATATTGGCAGCTGGTGGATATAAAAAAAATGCAATCTTATGCCATACATTCAGATTTTTTAACCAAATTCCATCAATTTTATTGCGGATTTTTTCTTTTAATTGTTTTATAGTAGTCATATCTAAGTTGTTAGATATACAAAGGCTTTTGATTTTATTAATCGATGGAATGACGAAACACAAAGAAGGGGAGCTGCAAGTTTGCATTTTCTTGAAAACAATGTCGAAGTCATTGCAAAGTTCAACTAGTATCTTTAGTGTCGAAATATTTATGAGTAGCAACCGTTGGCCTTCCTCCTTTTCATTTAATATTTCATTGATATGGAACCAATTGTCTACAATTGACTTAAACATATAATAATTGGAATTCCAGCGTGTGGGACATGGACTTTTCAATGACGTTTGAAGCATATGTTGCAAATTTGCCTTTTTGAAATATTTTACAATTTTTCTGCACGCCTCTTACAATTCCGACAGCTCAACAGTTTCGTCAAATCTTATCCAATATATTTGCAAATAAATGGCTGCTACAGTTTAAACGTATGTTGTTTTCCAATGCTTTTATCACATTTGTTCCTCTATCTGACACAAATTTAATTATCTCCAACTCATCTATTCCAAACTCACCAAACAAACTTTTAAATTTTCTCATTATATTATCTGCGGTTGATCTTTCAATTTCCATTGATTTCATTCCCAAAACAACATCGAATAGCATAAAATCCTTCTCATAATGTAAAGTGACTCATAAAAAGTTTCGTTTCATATAGTTGTCAGTCCACATATCAAGTGTTGCAGATGCTCCGCGACTTTTTACAACATCGCATATTTCATCTGTAATTTTCTCCTTTTTCTCAGTTGCCAGTTTCTGCACTGTACGAGATGTTGTTGTTGCATCTGGCAACAGATCCTTCATATCAATATTTTCTCCATATTTTGCTCCTATTTTAATAAAAAAATTTGGCCAATTTTGTGGATCCAGATCCATTGATGGCAGAAAACGGTTGGCAATCCTCAATGGCCCATGTTGAGCAAGCGTTGATTGCGGCGGTTTTGTCTTCTGCTGACACAGTTTTCAATATTTGCGCTTCTTTAATGGCTAAACAGCACTTATGACGGCTTAAATTACATAGATGTCTGACTTGGGGAATATTTTAAAAGTTTGCTGCACTTACGACAGCATAATAAGCCTTCTAACACGGACCCGTCTTCTTTGATAATTTCTGCTAGAACATTCCAAATAAGACTTCTTCCCTTCCGCTTGGACAATGAAAAATTTCCTTTTGAAATTTGTTCTAAAACATAAGTTTGATTTTCCGTCATATTATATTACGTGGAGAAAATAAACTGCTGCAAAATTTGGTCTATAACAGAAACATGCATATCCACTTGATTGTTGTAGAGGTATAAGTCGTGACATGCTTTTTTGTATGCATTGATTTGAATCGTATAGAATTTCATTACCCATCAATTCGGTCAATGTAAAAAAACGAATGTGGACTCAAACTTACTCAAAAGACTAGATCAATTGTAGGAACCTGATTAAATTGAACAGTTTTTTTCTAGTGCTCTGATTGATTTAAGTTGAAACTTTTTAGTATGAACGAAACTCCAAAAAAAGTGATTTTTGCAGTTCTCTGTTAAGAACACTTATGCAATATACTTTCGAAATAGATTTGCATAAACTTTTCATTTGTATTATTTCAATCTTCGTCGACACTTCATTATTATCTTACTGAGACACTTTATTGCACTTTATTATTTGTCGTTGGTATGCTTGAGATCTTCTTTCCTATTTGATTCAAATAACCTTATTTGCCAAGGACAAGCTTGACACCAAACGAGAAATTTCAGATTTAATCGCAAAATAAACATGAGAAGTTGAAACCACAGCATAGAATTATGTGTAAATTTTGTTGAAAATAACTCACACAACGTGTGTCACTTACAAGCTTACCACTCGAGCGCATTTATATATGATCCAACAAAACCTTTAACAAACTGACATTTTTGTGTTGGAAAAACAAAAAGAACAATAAAAATATCGCGCATTTTCGCTTTTGTGGTTGACAAAAAAATCGTTGAGTACAATAATAAATTGCATTACTCGCAACAACAAAATTGAAACGACAAAAAAATTTTTAAAACAATTGAAATTTTATTTAAACTCATTTTTTTGTTCGTTTAAATTCAAATTTTACTATTAAGTTATTGAGACAAAAAACGGAGAAAGTTTTTGTTTGTCAACGTTTTAAAAAGTTAACTCGGTTTATTTTTTATTTTTTTTTTTTAAATGTCACAATGTTTTAACACAAAAAAATATAAAATGCATTAGAATGAAATACAGCGGAAAATTTGCATATAAAGACAAAGACTTAAGGGTGACATTTAAATGCAGAAAGCAAAAACTGCTGAGACAAGCTGTCGTATCATGTCCCAAAATGCAACAAATATGTGCCATTTTGGAGCCAAGCTGTTCGAGCACTTGTTGCTGTCTGATAGCGAAATTAAACGGCGCCGAAAATAACAAAAATAATAATAAAGAAAAGGCGAAACAAGAACTGTCAATTGAAGTCACACAGTGCGTATAAATAATCTGACAGCTGTTGATTGCTTACGCAAAATATAATTTTTTTTTTTTTTTTATATACAACTCGTGATGAATTTTCCACATGAATATTGTTTTTTGTGTTCGTTCGATTTAACATTTTTTTTGTTTGTTTTTATTTTTGTATATTTTGTGGACGCCTTCACCCACACTGCTTGTGTCATATGCAATATGGTATTGTGACTGATAAGCGGGTTTCCCCACAACTCATGCTTTGCGATAAGACATGACGAAACGAGGCGAGACGAGACGAAGCATGTTGGAAGCGTGTATGAAAAAAGCTTCAACATTAGATACAAGTGACTGACATGCTTGTCAACAAATTCCAATCAATATCATTTAAGCTTTGATTTTACGCTCTGCGTTTGTTTAACACGCTTCGCGATACATCTTAACATAGCCTGAACTACAAAAACTACAACAGCAACAACAGCATGTTATCATCATTAGTTTTAATGAAGCTTTTGTGCCCTACAGGCTCATGCAAATTTCTATATTTTTGTATAAATTTCGTGTTCGATTCTCATTAATGGAAAAGTGTTGTCTCATAAAACTTTATAATCTTCTCTAATATGACATTTTATCACTTGAACGAAAAACCAACAATACATAACATCACTGAGAACTTAAAATTGCATATAACTTCAGTCCACATCACTCAAGTAGTCACGTGCAAGAACTTAATAAAGGTAACGTAAGACAATTTGTATATAACAAGCCAAAGGAGATTTATTTGAAAGGCAAGATAAATTTATCTTGCTTTAATTAAAGGCATGCCAAGCAATATTGCTTCAACATGCAAAACTAACAACACGTGTAGGGCATTGGCATATTAAATGCGCAACATTGATAACTGCCAGTATCAGTACTTTTGTATATTTCTATATTTATACAATTGAGATAAAATGGCAATGGCGAATAAACGTAAACATAACGTTTTGTAGATAAAATGACTACAACTACTGTTGTTATTAATCAATGTGCTGTGCAAAGTGAACGTCATGGCAGTTTGGCAACGCAACTCAATTTTTTATAAGTCTGCAATCATGTGAAGCGTGAAATTGTCTGGCCGCGTTGCTTAAATTGAAACTCATGCCCAAATTCCCAAAAGACAATGTCACTGCACTGACTGACGGAAGGATGGATGGACTAACTGGCATGACGTGCAGATACACAATGACACCAAAAGCGGAGACAACCAACATGAGCTCAAAGTACAAAGTTCTTCATGTTTTTTACGCTTTTTGCGGATGCCCAACTTATGCAATTTTGTCAACTTTGTTATCTGTTTGTGTTTTCGGCAATAATTTATGGCATAAAAGTTGTTCAAAAGAATTTTCTTTACGCAAATTTCTTCTATTTGCATGAAAATATTTTATTTTTAAACATTAAACTTTCGCAAATTGAAAACCACAAGTTAATTTTGATTTTTTCTTTACTTAAAAAAATGTTCACTGCATTGTTACGATTAGCAGTGATTTGTCTTAAATGTGCAATAAATATTTTATTTTCCAAATTTTTGGCTACTGCTCAAGATATCAATCAGCACATGACGCTATGGGTTCTCATGTTTTACTTTTGGCAAGTTATTGTATCAAGCAAAGAAATTTTCGATCATTATATTTTTCTCATAATATTCATGAAGGTTTGCAAAAAACTTTCGCAAAGTTTGTCTTTTATTTTGTTGTTTGCTTGTCTGCCATGTTGAAGTACTTGGCAAATGTGACTAAGTGCACCAAAACTATCGACTTGACTACTTTCGAGTATGTTTTTTTTTGTTTTATATTTTCAATAGCTGAACAGAATCATGGGACATGCGCCGAGATAAGATTAAACAGCTTTTACAGACGAAGGTCGTGACTGCATTGAGTTATTTGTAGCGTTGAAAAGTTTGCACAAAAAAAAAAAAACACACACACACTCTTAATATCAATACAAGTGAAATAAGTCTGCAAAACCACAAAAACAACATCAACAATTAATATTAATAAAGTAATTAATAATAATATTATTTTCGCCTTTATTTTATTATTGCGTTTTCATTGAGCCAATCACACGGCGTATGCGCAATTTTAACATGAAATAAATACACAACACAACAATTGAATTGAAATCTTAAGTTGTTGTGCAAATAAATAATTCCAGCTAAAAATAATATTAACGCCATTCAAGTATTGATTTCAACCATTTATTTATTATTATTTTCTGTCAATCATTGCAATTCTACATCAAGTGAGGATGAGCTTTCCATGTAGACAATCAGAATGCAATAAACAAATAAATGAGAAATAAATATTTTTTCGCGGAACGTGCTCAAGTCGATGAATTTTGTTGCAAGCCAATGAATCAGCACAAAAATAAATTCGCAGAACAAATTTATTTACTTTTTTTTAACAATAAAAATTCGTCACAAATCAACAAATACAAAACAACACAACACAAGAAACGAAATAAAATGAAACTTGTTCAATTGTTGGGAAATTTATGACTTGCTAAAAGTGCCATAAAATACTTTGGAAATTAATTCATGTGTGGCTTACACGAAGATAAAAGCCTGGCATTAAATACAATGTTTGCCATTGATTTTGCATTAAAAAAACTATATATAAAAATGATAATTAAACACAAATCAGACGCAACAATTGTTTGATAGCGCAAAGTTTTTTATGACTTCAATTAAAATGTGGTTTGCTTGACGTATACTTAATATGCAATCATTTAAGTTGAAAATGTTCAATCAAAATGCGATTATTTCGTATGACAAAAAAACAAAAATATATATGCTTTATGCAATTATATTTCAAGAAGCTTCAAAATTTCATCGAATAAGAAAAAAAGAGGAAATCTCTTAACAATTACGCATTCATCATTTACGTTAACCAGAAAAAGAAAAAGACTGCATGAAAATTCGAGGAGATAAAGGCATGAAAAACCATTAGTTTATCTGCATAAATATCACTTATTCACATATACATATAAATACACACACATACACATATGGCAAGTGTCTCTATTGTGTTGTAAAGCGTGCCCCCAAAAGGCAAAAGTCTTGCTCATGTTTTCACTTATTTTTTGTTTTTCTCTTGCAATATTAGTTTACGTGTCGAGCATGCAAGTTGATGATAGCAAAGGCAATAAATTCTTGAAAGTTGCGCCGACAGCACATTGACCTGAAGGTTAGATATGTGGAAGGTAATGTACGTAAACGACATGAGAAACTTGAAAATAAAATAGTGAGAATGTGTTAAAAAACAAAAACCGGAGAAGACAATGACACAAATTTATGGATCGCCATTGATTTAATCTTAGTCTCAATGGCCAAAGCGAGTAGTTTAAAAGATTTACTCAACCAACTATCTTCTGACAATAAAAAACTACATTTAACAAAATATATGGAGTATATCTTAAAACATGGAAAGTTATAATCGCCACTTGATTCAAAAAATACAACTTAGTTGGTACTTGAATATAACTTGATTTAAGTTGGAATGTAAATTTATTTGAAATTCGTGATTCATCAATGACAGACATGAATTTTATTCTACATTCTACATCATTGTGATATTCATTCATTGATTCGGTAGTAGATTTGTTACTCTTCAAGCACGCAGTGTCCCATTTATGAAACAATTTTGTTACAACACCATTTTTCAAGTGGCCAACATGTATAAAAATCAAACGATATCAAACGATTTGGAACGACAATAAACGAAGTTCAACGAACCAAATTTAACTGATAAGCAAACATTATTTCAAATTTTGATTACTTAAAATAAACAATGAAATCATGAAACAAATAAAACAGACGTATTTTTAGATAAGCGCTTTGATATTTCAAAACAAGTTTCAATAGAAAATTAATTACGTATTTGCAATCACATAACGTAACACAAGAAATTTATTTTTATAAAATTTAAATTTAAACAACATTGAAAAGTCAAACAATGAAGTTAATTATGCTTATAACAATTGATGAATATTTAATGCTATAAAAACGGATCAATCAAAACAAAAATAAATAATTATTGTATTTGCATTCGAAATGAAACGTTGAAAAAAATCCCCTAATTTTAACAAATTAGCGTGGAAAATATGTACATAATTATCACTTGTCAGTCTATTTTAGGTATGCCCGATGACTGATTAAATTATTAGCAACAACTAATTTAGCAAATACGCATTAAATACTCATGGCAAGCGCAATGACTACTTATATGAATGACAGTCTAGTTGAGCAGAATCGAATAAGTCAAATCGAATTAAAACGAAACGAAACGAGTCATGAGTTTTGAGTGCAAAATGTTTGTTTGCTTTAATCAAGCGCAGACGACAAACTAATCAATCATGTTCAAACAGTGACATTGCAAGGCAAAAATAAATAAGTAAATATGGATCCTTACTTCTTATCGCAATTAAGACAGAGGTGCGTAGGAAAATAGAAAGACAAAAATAGAATTGGAATTGGTATCAATTAAAGAATGCAACATATGCGCTTAGCTCATGTCGTCATTGGCCTACGCCTAAGCCAGAGTCAAACAAAAAGCGCATTAAGCACTAAAACAAGTGTTAACTTCGAGTGCGCGCTTGAGATATTGTAAATAAAATGTTGTCAATGTAAAGCAAAAGCAAAAACTCATTGCCAAATTACAACTTGAAATGATTTGGAAATCTTATCAATGTAAAACACTTACAAAATGCTTTGTTTGTTTACTATTTTTAGACAACATTTGTTTATTTTTAATTGCAAATGACACGCATTCGATAAGATTGAATGTATTGTAGGCAAGTCTAAAAAAAGAAGCCAAGCCAAAGTCAAACAGTTTGTGGCGAATCGCTGTGCGGCTTTGAGTCGAAATCGCTGTCAACTTTCTTCAATAGGCGAGACAAATTTAGCACGAAATTACTTTTAAATCTTATCATAATCTAAAATTATTTGCATGCTTTCTTATTTTCGTTTTGTTGTTGGTTTCGTGTAACGATGGCGCCATAAATTTTATATTTTCATTTATCAGAGACCGCAAAGCACAGCAGAGCCAAAATTATTCTCATTTATACCCTTCATGCCGGAAAAAATATATTATTTAGTTATGAAGTTTGTGACACTTGCGGAAGACATTACAAAAAATATACTCGCCTCAACGAAAGGACTTGACATGAACATATTCTTTCGTGTGTCTTCCTGTCGTGTTTGTTTTGTATCAACGATGTCTTAATTTAAAATATGTCTGAAGGAAAAGTGCTCAATTTCAACTTTTTCTTTTATTATTATTATAAAAGAATTTTTAAATATATTTACCAGAAGTGTATTAAACTGCCGTAAGGCCGAAACTTTATTTTCTGCTTGAAATAGATTTTTCTTTATTATTTCGCCGTGCCATATTTTTTTTCGTATTTGATTTTTATCTATATTGATTGGTTATTAATGCTCCTCTGTCTGGATTTGCTTTTGCTTGTTCTTCGCTTTGTTATTTATTCATTTTTAATGCATTTAAAAGTTCACAATCTATTTTTTATTATTATTATTTTTTTTTAATATTTAATTCGACACAACTTTTGTCGGACGTTTTGGATTTTCATTTAAGTCGCTCGCTTTGATAACTAAACTTAATTTTTTCTATTTTTATTTATTTTTATTTTTTGCTTTGTTAAAGACTTTTTCCATAAGCCGTGTCGACACAAGAATTGGACAAATTAACAAGTGGCGATTTTATTTTTTTAGTCGGAAAATCCGTGTTTCGTTACAAAGACAAGGCTTCTTGCCTCAACTTTGCTCGAACAAAGTTGATTAAATCTTTCGTTGAAAGCAATAAAGTTTCGTTAATTATGAAGAAGGAGACTTCGTTGAAGCACCACTTAAGACAAGCGCATTGCACTTTTTGCACTCTTACAAACTTAAAAGAAGAAAAGTTAAGTTTTCTCAAGTTTATGTAAATTAACTAAAAGCATTTATTGCTCATGATTAAGTTGTTTATGTTAATTAATGAAGTTCTTTGTGTTCACGACTTTTAAAGGAACCTTTTCCCTTTGAAAGTGTTATGAAAAAATTAATTGATTTTCTTGCGTGTTCCTTATGCAATTTGTGCATTTATGGTTTTGCTGAAAGCAGCCTTATGAGAAAAAGATCAATAATATAATAATATTTCAAACTGGAATTTATTATGGCTTAAGCCTAGACTTTACTTAAGAAAAAACCGGAAGAGACAACACGACAACCTCGCAGACATTCTTAAAGTGCGAATACAACTTGTAAGATAACAAACCGCATACGAGTTCAAGACAAATAAGCCTCTCAGCAAAAGTATCTCTTACAACACCGGGCGTGATTTGATTTTCTAAAATTAGAAGCTGATGAAGTTCTACTTGTACTTGTAATTTGAAGCAGCTTGTGTACTTTGATATTGACATGAGTAGCGCGCTTCGATTTTGAAGCGATTGCATGAGTTCTCGACCTTGCTTCTTTGCTAGATTGTGCGATGAAGTAAAATATCGGATTTTGCTTTTGCGAAAAAGTAATTTCAAAATTTGGCAATAACATAAAAGGAAATTATTGTCTTGTACCGTTACTGAGGTATGATGAAACTCACATAATATTTCCATAAATTCAAATGCAATTTTCATTTATTTTATGTGTTGACATTTTTCTGATTTTTTGGCTTGGCCAATTGCCAACTAAGCAGATGACAATGGTCAGAATACACATACACACCCACACACACAAACATCATATTCATTCAATTGGTTGTTGTTTGGAAAACACCAAACAAAGACAAAAACAATGCAAGCAAAATATTATATTTTGTTGTTGTGACACAGCTGGCGTTGAATACAAATTTTGCATTTGTCAGGCATAAAAACAAATACAAATGTGAATAACTGCAAACAACAACAAAAACCACAATTCAAATAATGATAACAATGTTAATGACAATAAAAAAAACAAAAACAAAACCAAATATTAATTTTGCATAAAAATGCTTTTGAGTCATTTTCACCACGCCAACCAAGTGTGCACTAATTCATTGCATACCCGCAGGCGCCAGTGTATAAATGATTTCGTTCGCTGTTTGGCTGACATTCAACAACTTGGCGCTTCACAACTTTGTCGGCAACATTAATTAGGTGATCATTTAATTAATATGAGATTTTGGTAAATTGTAATGAACACTTGTTTTGTTTAAGTGTATGAGAGCAACTAATGAAAGCTCATTTCATTCCACTTTAATTACATGTAATTTGAACAGATTTCGGTTTTTTTCGTTCTTAATTGCATGAATTTCAATGCACAGCGACTGCTGCCATAGATACATTTTCTTTTTGTCTTGCTTAGCAGCTGTTAGGATAAACAACTCGATTTGATTTCAAGGCGTTTGGAACGAGTATAAACCAGCATGCATGTGCTTTATTCTGTACTCAGCTAATTAAGCGCACGACAGAAAAGAAATGTTTGTGGTTTTGTTTACAGCGAGGACATGGCCAGATTGCACATAATGTGCAATGAAATGTTTTTTGCAAAATTTGAGATTTTCAATAAAACGAAATAAAATGTCAATCGATAGCGAAGAATGAAGCTTAATGAACACATTTTCAAGGCTATCGAAAGTGATATGAACAAAATAAAAATATATCCCTCTCACCAACTCGTTCCACTACAAATTTCAATCGTCAATTATAAAATCGTTCATAACGTTTCCTATCAGTTTTTTAAAATGAAATCCGTTCAACCATAAACCACATCATTAACACACGCCGTGGCCACTTCACACGACAGGACATTAATTATCAGCAGACGCTGAATAAATTGCCGAATAATTCGCGCCTTTTTTAATATACAGTTCAGTATCCCAACAAAGGAACCACAGGATATTACACAATTTTCGAGCAATTAGCGCTTCAATATGCGCGTCATTATCTTTATTAAATGTTTTTAAAAAAAAGCTTTCAATAATATCAATTTAAAAATATTTTTCCCAATTTTTCAGTGTTGCAAGTACAAAAGATTGCAACTGGACAACAACAAAAACAACTATGAACAAACAAAAACAACGTTTAATGAAATTCAAGCAAAAGCAACAAATAAGTGAAGAAAAAAATACTGATTAAATAGAAAGTAAAATAAGAAAACATTATACGCAAAACACAAGAACAACAAACCAAAGAAAAAAGCAAGCAGACGCCAGAAAATTAAAGACGCTGACGACTATGCAAATGAAGATATTGAATGCAAATGCATTGGATAACTCAAATGCATGCAGCCTAGTGGAGAGAGGAGAAGAGTTAACGGCAACGAGAAAGTCAAGCCGGCAGCAAGGCAAGCCACAAGTGATGAAATCATATGAACGCACTGGTGAGTGTAAGAAGAAGAACAGCACAAGAAAGCACAAACACAACGTTGGCAAAGGCACGAAGCTGACAGAGACGAAGGGTATAAATGGTGATGGGCAAGGGTACGATTGGCATTCAAATTGGAATTGCAGTTATGCAAACAACAAGCAGAAGAACAACAACAATGTTATTAATAACAATTCAAAGCTAAGCAGGCATGAAGTGTGTGCGAAAGAGAGCGCAACCATTGCCACATTGCTGCTCTGTTATTACTGTTATTTGTTACTGCTTGGTCACTTGCCAGCGGTAAGCGCACATTGCCGCGATGAGGAGAGCCGTGCCTGCGAGGCGATTTGCAGTGTCGGGCAAGGTGACAACAGCAACAACAATGGCATCAAGAATTGTACAATACGCGCGCTTGTGTTGCTGCCGGATGATGACATGTATGTTGCCTCGCTGTCACGTGTGATGCCCATATTGAAAGTGGCCGAGCAGCAAATCCGTGCACACGCGTTGATACCGCCGCACATTGACTTCGAGTGGCTGGCACGCAATGAGAAATGTGACGCATCGCTGGCAATGATCAAAGCCATGGATGGCATTACAAAAAACTGTGCGCATGTCATTTTCGGACCCGTGTGTGATTATTCGCTTGGTAGGTAATAAAAGTTGTCAGCAAATTTCAACGCTATTAAACATTATTTGCAGCTGCCGTCAGTCGGATTACTAAGTATTTTAACAGTCAAGGCACGCCATTGATTTCGGTTGGTGGCTCCACGTACGATTTCGAACAGAAGAAAACAACTTGCAATGATGAATTTTATATGCTGTTGCGCACCGGCATGTTGAGCTTTGAGACATTATCTGAATTGACTATCAATGTGATGAAACGGTAAGCTGCAAATGCACATCATGCACTCAATTTAATCTTGTATACTTAAGTAAGAAATTCTTTTTTTTTTAATCCTCGAACGCACACAGACACAACTGGTCGCATTCGATATTCTACTATGAACGTGATGGACAGAAGAGTGTGGCGGGCATGCATACTTGCTTCCTCATGATGAAATCATTGGGCAAACAAATGCGCAAAGAGAATATGACTTTTGCACAATATCCGCTCGATCCGAAATTGGTAAATCGCACAGATGAGATGAAACGCGAAATTGGCAATAAACATTCAAGTGAGTACCCAAGTAGATAATTAAACCAGCGGCTTTGTGACAATTTATTTGATTTGCTCAATTCCATACATACTGTACATTACAGTACGTTGAAGAAGCACAACATTAATGTTACGTTACTGCAAACGTTTAGCTATGTTAATAATAACAGACTTCATGTTGATGTTAAGAACAGTGCTATGTTAGCAATTGCATACGCTGAACATTTCTACAACTGCTGCATTTTCACTGTTGTTGTTGAATACCTTTTCAATTAGAGCTTATTTTCTTGTAGTGAAAGCTTTTAATATAACCTAAAACAGCAACCATTTTCTGTTGTTACAAAAAAAAAACCAAAGTTAATTTAAGCACAACTGTGCGTATGATTAATAAGCACAGTTGAACAAAATTGACAACTAAAAAAGGGAAAAAATAAACTATATTCAAAATTAAATTTAATTTAAAGTGTAAAACATAATAAATCCAAAATTTTAAATTACTTAAATTATGGTAAAATTACATTTTTTAAAGCTTTAAGCTAAATTTTAACCGGGCAAGGGCGAAACAACTTGTGGAATGTCTTTTTATATTCTTAATAAAGCTTCTAAGCAAGCTTAAGCAACAATGTAATAGAAACGAAGTAAGAAAGGAAGAAGAGGTGAAAAGAATGATTGAATTATAAACCGAAACTGTTTAAAAATGTCTGGAGTTCGTAAAATAATATTCCATTATGTTTGATAAATATTTTAGCTACTGAAATGGTTTTTTTAATTATTCTATAAAAGTAAATGCAATCTGATATTTAGTTTATTTAGTAATAAAGCATAAACAAACGATTAGCAAAAGCTTTGCGCCACGTGCGTTCGAAAGCTTTGCTGTTTCGAACATGACAACATTATATTAAATCAGCTGAGCACGAATACAATGAAAAGATGTAGAAAAGCCGGCTAGCAACATGCTCACACAGACGTGCAACACAAACACAGAGACAACTTTACATTTTCGAAAACGACTTGTAGTAAATGCCATGCACTTTCGCACTTTAGCACTTTGCATGCAGCACTCGAAGTCGACGCTTTAGTCTTTGACTTGAGTCAAATCAGTTGTGACATTCGCCGGTGATAAAGTGTCAAGCGCTAACGACGAACGCGGATAGTGACAACAAATACACGCAACGTTCATCCTTCGCGCAATTTTCCGTTTGCGGTTATGCCCAAAACGCATGGAAAGTAAAAGTGCGAGTGAAATTGTGTAAATAATTTTTGATTAAAATGCGTCAAATTCAATTGAGTTGAAATTGAAATGTAAATAAAAGTCAACAAGAGATCGTATTGCGCGTCTTAAATCTTCATTTGCATAACTCATATACGGTACTTGTTACTTGCGCGTCTTTGAGTAAATTATTATGCATAAAATGTCGTCTAATGTCGAGACAGAAGTCAAACGCCAACCCAGAAACGTGTTTGATTTTTACACAAAGGCGCAGCTGTGGCCTTTTTAAAATTTTCATGACACAAATCTGTGCAACAAAAACAAGTAAACAAACAAAATCAAAAGAACAATAAAATGAAAGCAAAGTTAACGAATATTTAATATTTCCGTGGCGTTTGAAAAACATTTGCTCAGCAACAATTAAATGATGAAAGTTTACGAAAAAAATTTCCAAGTCCCACAGGAGGATTTTTATAAATAGAAAAAAAAATTCCGAGAAAAGTGATTCTTTTGTGATTAAATTATATATTATATACAGTCACAACTTTCCCAATCAAACGAGTCTTAAATTGTTTTTACAAAATCATCAAAAAAAAAAAAAAATTAAAAAAGGTTTTCATTTTGGGCATTTGCCCAAAACTTCAAACTTTTTATTAGTGGCAAGTATTGCTGTCAATAATAACAAGAACTACAAAGTTCTTCGATTGATTCGATTTGAAATTAATTCATCTAACAGCTCACAAAGCATAGTTTTGAAACTTAGCTGCTTGTAAGCATGCTGTACTTCGATGGCAACTTTCTGAGAGCATTTACTGAAAAATTGTATTCAGTCCATTCCACAAAAACCTCAACATAGCAATGCCCATTAAAAGTTTTATTTGCCAAATGTCTTCTTGTAAACAACTGATCATTAAAGTTTTATTTTCACACAGCAAAGTGAATGCAAATACAGCGGGCACTTTGACAACAAAAGCCACAAAGCACACAGTGCAAGCAAGCGACCGCTTCAATAACCATCAAGCATGGAGTGCATTAAAAATGTTATATTAAAATGTTAAGCCTTTAGTAGTGTGTAAACGGTCGCGAGTGTAAGCACGTCGTCTATTGAACGACGACCGGCAGACTGTCTGACGTCGTTTGTCTTTCGCCGACCACGACCCACGACCATAAATAAAACCCTCGAGTGAACATATTTACTGACAAGTCAGTCAGTCAATTTGCATTGTAGTCAAGTGACAATGTAAAGAAATGTGATACACATCCCTTGGGCGCAACTAATGTCACTCGAAACATGAACAAGTTATTTGTCAATTTCACTAATTTTCTGATCACCAATGTATGCATACGACAGACTGCAAAAGAGGCACTCAATCGTAGTGTAATGAATAAATATTAAGTATACAACATGTGTTATACATAAATGTTTGGCATTAGTAAAGAGTTGAAAACTTTATTCACTAACCTTTGCTGACTGTCGTTTAATTAGCAAAATGTTAGATTACCTTAAAAGTTTTCAAAGTTTTACATTTTACTTTACTTACTGCCATTTCTTTACAGTTAATGTTCTTTGCCTCTGCATGAATTCGAAATCAAGGCAAAGCAAGGCATTCTTAATGCCACAAAACATAGAAAGCATTTCATTTGTGAAATGTGTTGTTCTAAAATATAATCAATTAAACCGAGTCAGAATTTCTTGTGGCCAAGTTGTTTGTTTACACAACAACTTTATACAATTAGAATTCGTGTTGGGGTTTTGTAAAAGAAAAATACATTTTTGCTATTTAATCATTTATGTAAAATAACAAAGAGTACATAAAAAATTTAACAAAAAACTATAACAATGAAAATGAAGTGAAGTGTTAAAGTGATAAAAAAGGTTTCAAGTATATACAGCAATGGTAAAAATCTGTTTTAATTTAAGAATAAAATGTCTTTAAATATTTTGATAAAGCTTTGAAAATTTAAACATTCGAAAATAATATTAACGTAGTTTTAGAATGAAGAAAGGTTAAAATAATAAGAATAGTACTAGCGACCCAATTTTCCTTCAAGCATTTTTCGATAAGCTAAATTTTAATCAAAGCGACCTTTTTCGTATATTTGTCAAAAAATTTCAATAACAGAATATTTTCATAAGCACTCAAACATAACTTAGCTATAATATGGAGCCAGCGATCTTTTAACCTTTTCATATCAATTTCACATCCTTTTACACACATCCATTTAGCCCAAAGGCAATAAAACTAACAAGAAATGCGTGGAAACCTTTGACTGTTTATCAAGCCAATACAAGCAAAGCCCACGCAGACGGGAACTTGTTGCATTTGTGCAAAGCGTATAAGCGTAATATAATAAAGTTTATCTCAAAGTAATTCTTTACAGCTCAACTGATGTAGTGACAGTCTGTTGCCCGCATCGAAGACATGTGTGCTTATGTATAAGTGTGTAATAAACAAATGTGTGCGACCGACAGCATAAGCTAGTTGAGGCTCCACCGTATTAATAAAGACGCTGACATGCCGTGCCAGAAATGGCATTGTACATGTTAACAATTGTGTGCTCTTATTTGGCGCAAACATGTTTCGTAACAAACATTGAAACACGCAACATAAACATTATCATATAAACACATACACAGACACCAACACATTGAATTGAAGTTTTTGCATAGTCAGACAGATGTATTTACATGTTGAACGATTCAGTGTCACGACAGTATCACTTAAACAGAGGCATGTTATACAAAAGAAATATTGCGCATACGACACATAATTTTATACAGCATACTTATATGCGCTACGTGCAGTCATAAAAGTCAGACTGTATCTTTAAGTGTACGCATGTGTACATGTGTGTGTGTGAAAATTTGTTTGTTAAGGAAAGAAAACGAGCCATTGTGTCTGTTCATCTGCTTCTTCTTTTGGCTTGACAATTTTTTGGCACTTAACTGCTACGTAAAGTATTATGAGCTACTTAAGAATATATCGTGTTACTTATGCACACATATACGTTTTTATATTGCCACTTAGGCTGAGCGATATGACAGCCAATGCATTTTAATGTGTCTCTTTCAGTTCAAAAGTTAAACGCACCAAACAATGATGCCCCTAAATAAAGCAATTAAAGCTTTTAGTCAAATATTTAAGACACTCGCACAACAACAGTGTGAACTGCATTTGATCAAGAAAGCAAAACATAAAAGTGAAATCGTTTGACAAATCAAAACATGAATATTTGCACAAGAAGTGAATCACATAAAAATAAGAGCCAATGGAAAAGTAATAAAAAACATTTGCTTGCATATGCTGTGAGAATAAGCGCAGGTGTGTGGGTGTAAAAGACAACGTATAAAATGTAAGCAAGGAAATCGGCAGAGAAGGCAGAGCAGAGCAGAACTTGGTCGTCAATAACTCAAGGCGAGTTTGTACACATGACTTGACTTCGTATTGACACAATTTTATAGAGAAGAAGAAGTAAGCAAATTGTGGAGAAAAAAAAAGGAAAACATCAAACGTTTAAAATTAACACGTGTGTATTTTAAATGTTTGGACTCCATCAAATGGAAAGTTACAGATATTTATAGTGTGTATGCTGAGTTTGATTTAAACCAATACACATATATTTTAAAGTTGTTATTGCTTTGATTTTTTATTTTATAAGTTTTTGCGGTTATTGAAAAACTGTCTGCTCATAGAGAAAAAACAGCAGTCCTGAATTAATAGAATATTTTTATTAACAATGCCCTGGAGAGTTGCGAGAATAGTCCAATTAGCGCTTGTCTTTACTTAAGCCTTGCTTGCAACAACTTCATGTTGCTAAGATTTAAAAAAAATTGTGTTCCTTAAGTGGTAAAAAACCTCTTTATTTGTATAACAATTAATCTACAAAATACACGACACACATTTCTCAAAACATATGTAAATATTTACACGAAAGCATCTTTCAACACGCAACGAACGTAAATCACTTAACAAATTGAAGCCAAGAGCGTTAACAAAGGCTTAGCATATCTTACAGTATTATATTAAAAAAAAATAGAACCGCAGGCGCTTAATTACAAAAAGGCGTCGTTGGCATTCGTCCCTTGAGCTTATTTACATGTTACATGTCTGCCAAGAATCCGTATAGTTGTGTGCAAGCAAAACGAATAATAAAATGTTAAATAAATTACAAAAAAATATGCCTTGTTTGCTTAGCACAAAATTTCGCGTATTTTTGCAATGAAAATAATGAAAAAAAAATGTAAAAGCAATTATTTACAAAATTGTATTAAAAAGCAAATATGCAAAAAGAAACTACTCTGATAACTGAATTTAGCGAACTGCAAACTGCAATAAAGACGACAAGCAACATGCCCAAAGTGATTGCGCGCAATGGAATTTTAGCTGAAAAGAGTTTAGAATGAAGTAATAAAAGAAAAAACTATTCAAAGTTATTGAAATTTATTTCTGCGACATGCCAACGCAAGTTCGCCGTTGTGCTTTTCAACGTCTTGTGCAATGAAGCAAACCGAATTGAAGAAACGATATAAGAAAATATTTTTCTTAAGTCGTATTTTTGCGATTCTTTTTTCACTTGTATAGAAAAATCTTGCGCACATTTGTGTTGCTCATTGCAGGAGGTTTGCTAACAACAATTTCAAAAGTGCAAAAAAATTAAGATTGCCACAGTTTCAAAGCGTTACTGAAGGACGCACGCCAATAAACTCATAAATAACTCAAAAGTATCGCTAAGTAAACAAAGTTGGTTGTAGAACACTAAAGCTCATGAAAATTTTTTGGCTTAAGTTTTTGAAATGTTCATCTGTAATAAAGCAAAAAGTAAGAATAAAAACAATCAACGAAAAAGTTGAGTAAAAAAATTAAAACATTCGTTAGCATCGAACCATAAATGCGCTTCAAGGTTTGTTGTTGTTAATACTTTTGAGTCATTCTAAGCATTTCAAGGACACATGCATCGAATTATGTGTCAAAAACAATAAGTCAGCGAGGTTAATTTTTTTTATGCTTCACTATAAACTTCATGACCAACTCAAAGCACATGAAATATAATTTACTGATTGAAGTGCACAAAAAGTCATAAAAGAAGAAGTGTTTTTACGTGTAACGCTTCAAGTCAAGTAACGCTTGACTGCGTGCAGTTTAGTGTTGGCAAAGACAATAAATAAGGCCGCCACAGGCAGCTAAGTGTGCCTTTCTTTCGTTCTTTCGTTTGCAATCCTTTTTCTTTTAGTTGCTTTCTTCTGATGCGCCAAGTGGCGGGCGAGAAGAAACGAAGATGGAAAATAAACGAAATTTACTACAGATGCGACCAGTCTGACAGCCTGACACGGTTGGTTATTGTCGGTGTCGCTTTCTGTTTGTCGCAGACGGTATTTTATTTTTGGTTTCTTTTTTTTTTTCCTTGTATTTTGTTTATTTACTTATTTTGTGTTTTGGCACGCGTTCAAATTGCATGCATTATCGACGGCGCGTCATTTTCATAAAACACTGCTGCCTCAGCACAGTAGCGAATTTGGTTTGTAGGCACAAAGAATGCCTTTGACTCTCAAAATTATTTGTTTTAAAAGATAAGCAATGAAATTTATTCCAAAAACAATAAACAAAAATAAAGATCATTTTCAAAAAGAAAAAAAAAACACTTTTGAATTTGAATTGCAACAAAAACCACCGCTCCTGTACGCTGACACCCACATGCGGCGGCAGATAAGTCGAGAATTATGCGGCCAAGCCGAAAAATCGACAAAATGTAAATCAAGCATACAGAATACACATGCTTCAAAACAACAACAAGAACAATAATAATAAAAAAATTATGACTTGACTGCCAAAAAATAAAAGTAAAGGAGAATGGATTATCAAAATCAACTCTGCTTGCATATAAATTTTTTCCAAAATTTTTTTTTTCATTTATTTCGTTGTTAAGTCAACACTTTTTCACATAAAATCATGCCCGAACAGCAACGAAAGAGTGCACAAAACAAACCATTTTAAACACATAAAAACGAACAAATAATAGTTACCAAAAAACAAAAAAGAATAAACAAGAAATTTGCATCGAAATTGCATTTTTGTGTGAATTATTTTTTTTTTTGTTATTTCGTGTTGTATTTTAGTCTTTTCTTTTATTTTAAATTTTATTGTTACATGTTTGTTGCTGTCAAACAAGACATATGGCAAAAAGCGTAACCTTCAATTGCGTAATTTGCACTAAGCAAAATAGTCTAAAAAAAATAAGGCTTGTCTGATGGTAAATGCCTATTAGTTTCATTTTTTTATTTTAAATAATTTTTTTATAATTTCATTTGACTTTTAACATAGCACGCAATACCAAACAAAATTGATTGACTAACAAGAAAGCATTTGGAGTCGCCTGCATTTAAATTAATTTGAAACCTGATGCGCGCAACATGACATATGAATAATTTGATTACAGTTTCGCCTATGAAACATATTGATAAATGTTAAGCGTGCGATTTTCGGCATTTTGTTTTATGGTAAAATGCATGAAGCACGTTCAATGCTGTGTGTGATGTGTATGTGTGAGTGTGAGTCACATACTGTACGTATACGTGATACGTGTTGTCATTTGATGGCATCGTTTTTATGTTTGGCACACACACACTTAACGCTGCCATACTGTCTTGAGCATGCCATTTTCACCTTTGAGTTGCCCACCTGACATTTCAAATGAATTTCAATTCCGAATTTTTCCGCGACGTCCGCGTGCTTCAGTAAGCATTTCAGGGAATTTGTTACAATTTCATAACATTTTCCCCCTTTTTGTGTGCGCACCATTTTCTACCAAAACTCTTTCATTATCTTTTATTCACTTTGTTTTAGGCAAATGCTTATGAAGCACTTGTAGACTTAAATTGATTCCGGGCTAGACAAAGCCAATCGAAAGATACTTAAATAACATTTGCGTCATTTTGGCATCTGCTTCGTATTCTTATTGATATTGATTTTGTAACCGTCTTTGTTAGTTAGCTTAACAACCGTAGATGTACAAGAAGAAGAAGAAGAGTTTTCCTTGTGCAATTTATGCTTTCAATCAGCTATGAATACATTGTTTACAACAAAAGACAGAAAGCCTTAATGGGGTAACAAGTAAATACAAGTATACCTTTAAGCAAATTGCAAAAAGTTGTCAAGTCTTTGTAGCGAAACGAGCCGACATCAATCAGCTAAGAAGTACAACCCAACCCGGCTTATTATATTTAAAAGAGACAACAACTAGAAGATTGAAAATGCCTTAAGATAACACAAACAAGGCAAGAAAATAATATTAAAGCTTCAAGTATCCGACACACTTTGTTGACTTTTATAAACAAGTTGTTAGACATCAAATTCAATGATGTTTTTTTTTTTTTTTGCTTAGTTGATTTCATTCGCGCACTTAAACTCTTAAATAATTAATAAATTTACTGAATGAAAAAATATAAAAGAAAATTTAAAATAAAACAATCAAAACATTTAAACAAAAGCGCATAACAAAAGCCACAAACAAGCGCAAAAAGATATAAATTGCATTGCTTCTATAATTTTATTGCATAGTTTTGTGCGCACTTGAATGCTTTCGCATTGCGTTTATGCGACAAACTCAATGAGTGGAAAACTTTAACTTTAAGAAGCAGCAGAAGATGATGGGAAAATGGAGGGTGTGTGGATGAGCAAAGTATGCAATAAAAATACAGTTAAGTGAGTTAAAATCAGCAGACTAAAGCTGTCGTCAGAGCAAGACAATAACAACCACAACATAAAGAAGCCAGTAGCAGA
This sequence comes from Phortica okadai, assembly GCA_034638295.1. Lineage (NCBI taxonomy): Eukaryota > Metazoa > Arthropoda > Insecta > Diptera > Drosophilidae > Phortica > Phortica okadai. Next base: position 38,161,892 of record CM067849.1, read on the forward strand.
CGACAAGCCACTACAGTCGTGCTTAAAAAAGACTTATGATAATGCACAGATGACTTAAAGCAACTGTAACACTCAAACAAGTGTTAAATAAAAATAAAAAATTAAAAATAAAACAACAACAAAAACAAATGAAAAGTTATACATGCTTAAATGTGCCGTAAGCCTTTGTTATTTATGACTTGTCTTGAAAAATTGCATTTAAAAATTAAACAATACAAAGCACATGCCGCCAGCATTAATCCTTGCATATAAGACTGTGCAGGCTTTGACTTAAAAAATTAAAAATAACAAAGGAAATGAAAAGAATTTAAAAAAATACTTTAAAATGGAAAAAAAAAAGCTTTGCTTATATTTGGCAAACCAACGGTGCCGAAATGTGCACCACACACGCACACATACTATCATGCATGGATGTATTAAAAACATACACATAGAAGTTCTTAGCCAGAGAAACACAGCAGAAGAAGAACACGTAGCGCATCCACAAAAAAAGCAAACACGGTAACACGTTGGCAAACAATAACAACGAAATGCATTTCGTTAAAACAACAACAAAAACAAAAAAGTGTAAACAACAAAATGAGGTTAACAAGAACGTACAACAACAATAGCCAACTATGCAAACATAGACTCAGAGACACATACAAAGATAAGCCTTCATAAACAGAAAACAAAAAGTATAAAAATTAAACAAAAACAGAGAATCGAAATTTTTTATTTTATTTTTAATCGTCTGCAATAAGCAAACCATTTGCAATTTTCATATTTGTTGGGTGACCCATGGAAATGCCAAAGAGCAAAAACGAATCACCAAAATCGAATTGTCTAACAAAACGACGTGCTGTCTGACAATGAACGACAAGCACGGAAGACTTGTGACATAAAAATAATTAATATTCAACGTTCTAAATAGTAAATCATTTATTTGACTTTTATTTTCTAAATCAACCGAATAGTTCGCCGGTGGAATAAAATATATAGTAATAATATTTTAATATTATTTCACACTCTGCCTGTTCTGTAAAACTTTCATATTGAATTTGAGCTCATCTGACAACACCACACAAAGCAAAAGTTTTTCTAATTGATTGCACTTAAAAAGTGTTTTTCTTTTCGAAGAGAAAACTTCAATCGAGCACACTTCAAAAACCGCACTGAGCAAAGAACAAAAACAAACAATTTAACAAATTCAAGTCTCCTGAATTGTTTAAGAAAGATGAACTTTCAAAAGTACAAGTGCACACTTCAAAATGTTAGTAAAATCAAAAAATACAAAATTTAAATGTTTTTCATATTTTATAAAATGTGCACACAAAACAAACACAACTTTAGTGGAGTTACTTTCAGTTGCAAAATATGGTAAAAGCATAAAAAAGAATGAAACAGTCATGAAGATACAAAAAATTGCATCAGTTTTCACTTAAAACGTCAACAATAATATTCCATTACGCAACAAATGCGAATTTCTTATTGCTTCGGGCAAACAAGGCATCAAATTTGAAGAAGCGACAGCAACGCACACACACACGCATACGCATGCAAACAGTAACAAGTTTAACGATATAGTCGCGCATATATCAAACAATAAGCAAAGAAAAGTTTGTGCGAAATTAAAAGATTTGCAATTTGCGCGCAACTCAACTCGCATCTATCAACGATGTTTTGTCAGTTTTTCATTTTGTTATTATTATTTTTTTTTTTTATTTTTCTTCTTTAAACTTAATTCTTGGAGGAAATGTGCAATAAAAGCGGTAACGGAAGTGGCAAAAACTTACTCTAAGCTGTTATCCGAAGTTCTTGCTATTGCAAGTGAAGCGACTCGTTGGTAAAGTGAGCTAAATCTGACTTGCTTCAGAGGCTTGAAGTGCTGATAATTTCTACTGCAGCAAGGTTGATGTTGTTGATATTGTAGCATATTTTTTTGGCTTTAAGATACATGTGAAAACAGTTTCAAAAGAAATACCGAACGAAAGCGTGAAGAATATCTAAAGTATTTATTTACAAATACTTGGCACATCTTGAGGATCTTAACGGGCACTCAGCATCGCACTTGGTTTTGTATATTGTAGTGGACTTTAATTATCGTATATGCTCAATTAAAGCACGCTCACTTCAACATCATCAGTCATATTGTTTGCGCTGGCAAAGTTTTCATTTAATGTGTCCTGAAACTTCATTAAAAGTCATTGTGCACTTAATTACACAGCAATCAGCAGACAAGTGTATGCGTGTTTGTGCGTATCTGCGTGAGTGTGTGTATCGCGTGAGTGCTTTATTTGATATTTACACTATCATACTCCCTTCAATAGAATCAACTTACAAATTAAAGCTTTTATGGAATTTAATAATTTTAAGCGCATATTTCACCAATAAATTGGAAAGCTGATTAAACAAATTAAATTTCAGCAGTGACACAAATATCATACACACCCACACTAATACATGCTTAACGAAAATTCAAAGAACAAATTCGATTTCATGGTAAAATATCAATTTTTCCCATACTTCATTTCGTCCTTCGATTAAGCAATTTACTTGCTGTTCTCTTGTTCTATTTTGTGTTGCATACTTTCATGCGCACGTCTTAATAAATTATGCAACATGCATAATTCCATACTGCATTTCACTTTTTTTGGCATTCCACATTCATTTAGTCATTTGCAACGACAAAATTGACTTTATCGTCAACTTTATTGGTTTTGTTTTTGTTGTTTTATTTGCTATCTTAAAAGAGAAAATCATAAATTCAATCAAAGAGATTATTTTGATAATTTTGTTTAACGAGTTTATTATAAGTAAAGACATTTATATAAAGACAGTACATTATATAAAAATGTTGAAAATTGACAGTCATACAAACATGTGTAAAAAAATTATTAACATGTCCTTTACATTTATTTAACCATTGAGTATTTGTAGCATACTTTTCGGCAGCCATCAGTAAATTGGCATATTTAATTTATATATGTTCATATGTTAAAAGAAGCTGCCGAAATAAATTCATGAAGACTTCACATACTTTTCTCAACATAAGCAACTTTTTGCAAAATTTTTAATCATTAAAAAGGATTTCCCTTCTTTTTTACTTCATGAACTGAACTGAAAAATGTCTCAAGAATAATAATTTATTTATTTTTTTGTTTGAACAAAAAGTCGTCAAAAGGAAAACATCGTTAAATCTACTCTTTATTAGCATTTAAGGCTCGCCAGGCTCAACATGTTTCCTTTCGTTCGCCGTTCTTATCGCGAAATACCAATCAATTTTCGTTGAGTGAAAACAAATATGTCATAAATTAAACGTCGACTTTTTGAGGCGTGAAACATGCGGTTATGTTACTTTAAAGGATTTTGATTAAATTTATATTAATGTCAAATGGCTTACGTTGTTGGAAACATTATTATTATTATTTTTTTTTTTTTATAAATACTTTTTTTTGCGTCTTTTCTCGAACAATTTTATTGCGCAATCATTGTTTGAAGCCATAGGCGAAATAATAGCATTAAAAGCCATCAATGATGACGACAACAAGGACAACAACAACGACGACAATATCGACAATGTGGCATTGCAGCAGAAAACAGTTTTCATGCATTTTTGCTTTGTGGCAGCAAGAAAAGTGTATCCACATGTGTCGAAGTTGTCAGTGGCCATGTTATAAATTAAACAATTTCAACTGCTCAGCTCAGCGCATGCAGCGCACAACAACAAAATCAAATTAAAGTGAAAAATAACGAGAACAACAACAATCACGAAATTAAAAATCGAATTAAAACCTTTTTGTAATTGTTTGTTTTGAATTTACGCACATATGAAAATTACGCATACGCCTTGTTGTCTGATCTTTTCGTTGGTTGCTCATTTGCTGTTTGCTTTTCCCATTGAAAGGCCATTTAAAGCTTTTAACATTGTTTGGTGCTGCATTTAATATGTACCAACAACAAAATCCAAAAAGTTCAACATTTCATGGCGTTTAATGCAATTGAAGAGTTCATCTAATTAGCCCAACTTATAGTCTAAAAACCAAAATTTTATGGTGACAATAATCAAGTTTGAAACTCCGAATAGTTGCGGTATTCAAGCAAAAAACTATTATAATAGAAAGAAAGCCAAGACAATGATGACTTTGGCGATTATGATAATGTTGTAACTGACGTTGACTTCAATGTCAGGCAAACTAAGTAAAATTCTTGATATTTTCTTTTTTAATTTATTCTTCTTAAGAATTTTACTTGAGATTTTACCACAAGCATTCGAAAAATTGCATTTTCTTAAGAAGCTTAATTAATTTTCGTTAGCATTTTGTTGTTGCCAACTCACTTGAGCATTTCTGCATGACAGCAAAGCAAACATCGTGGGCTAAAAGATGAAATTATGAGGAAAAAATATTATTAAATCAAACCATTTTATTAACAGACTTGTTGTTGGTTGGAAAATGTTGCTACAAATGTTGCAGCTGACATTTTTCAAGGGAATTCAAGCAAACTGTTAAATGCCAAATTAACCACAATTAAATGAAATTACTTTAAACTTTAGATATATTTCTGTAAAGCTTTGCATATATATACATCTCACAAATGTCACTGATTTGAAAGCTTAGAAAAATATGAATATCTGTTTTTTTAACATTAAAAACAAGTTACGTTTAATTATAACGGAGAACTAAAATGGATGTTCAAATGGTTGTCAAGCGCAGCAAATGCAAATTTCGTAAGCATGAACAGCACAACAACAGTTTGAGAGCCATGAAGCCAAAGCCAATGAATAGGTTTATTACATTTTCACAGTTTTAAAGGCATTGTTTTAGATCCACTGCCACAGTTTTGCAAGCATTAAAGCTAAAAGCGCATCTTTTATTGCTCAATTAAGTAATTAGCACAACGTTATTATGTCTCGACTTTCTGTGTAGCGCACAATTAGCCACTTTATCAACATTTTACCAAAAAAAGAAAAATTATTAAAAACCAACAACATCAAAACCGAACTTCGACAAATTACTTTAGTAAATTGTTGCCTAATGACATGAGGGAAAGTGTAAAAAAAACAATGGCATAAATCAAGTCGCACCTTTGTAATTTGTAACAGATTTACCTTTTATTTTTCAAGCCAAATGCAACAAAAAAGGTATGTAAATTTGCTGCTTTTAAGCGAACAACAAACAAAGTGAAATCAGGAAATTGTGCTAAGAAATTTGCTTTCAACTATTTTGAACATAATTTGTTTACAACATGCAAAAAGGCGTAGAGGAAGGCACAGAATAAACAAGTATAGCTTGGAACAAAAAGAAGCGCTTAAAGAAAACATTAGCCAAATATGAAAGGCAAAGCAAATTTCCGGTGCTTTTTTTCGATTCATCTGCAATGGAAATGTTTTATTGTGTTGACGCGCTCGCGTATGCAAAGCTTAACTCAGCTGAGCTGCAAAAATCGCTGCAGGTGTTTTCTGCTTTTCAGCACAATTCAATTTAATGGCGCTTTTTTGCAAGTCTACCCCGCTCCCCACCACTCTGCAATGGACAACGGAATTTCGGAAATAAGCGCGCGAAACGAGTTGAGTAATGCGGATTTGCAAATGTTGTTTGATTTGCAATTCTATTGCATTTTAATTGTCGCTTCTTTTATTTACTTTTTTATTCTAAATGAATGAATGAGCGAATTTTAATCAGAAGCAATTAATCTGCGTGAGCACAAAGCAAACTAAAAGTGCCTTGAGTGTTCAAGCTCTTAATGTTTTAAGTGGAAGAAGAAAGAAGAGAAAAAACAAGACAATACTTAATAATGACAAACTTGAATCAATATCGGATTTATGACATGCTGCTTGTTTGTTTGCAATTATCGCCTTTATGCAATACTCAAAAGTATTAAATTTGCTTACAAGCGATAATTATTGTAATTTTCCACTCATTAGTCGATCTCTAAAGAATGATTTATACACTTATTTGTTACTGTAATCGTTAAAATTGTGAAAAGAGAATAAACTTATCAATATATTCTCTAAAGTGACATTCTCACATGGCCTTCCCTTACGTGTGTGCAAAATAAATGCTGAATTTCCATGAAATGAAGATACGAGTATATCAAAAGGATGTCACAACTAAGCTCATTTTACTTAACCGGCTAAGAGTTCACAAACATGGCTAATTCCCACTCAACCACGGGCAATTAAAGCCGCACTATGTCACTGAAATGTTTGCCGCAGCGTTGCATTCGTGACTCAACTTCAATTATTGCCAACTAACTGCAACAACAACTACAACAACATCAATAATGACAACTTTGTGACCAGAGTTATTCGCCAATACGCTAACACATGTATGCAAATGGCGACAAACATTTACACACACACACACACATGCTGCTGCGCACAAAAATATGCAATGTAAATCGTATAAATTTATACACTTGAGGCATGCAACAAAATACACCTGAAGCGCATTTCGATGAGTATGAAAAATGTGATTTACACAATGAATAAATATACTTGTACGAATGTACATTAAATTAATTGCAGCAACTCATTAAGACAATATTGATTATGGGCCGAACGCCGCTGATGGCAATGGCAATGCTGCAGGCGACGTCATTAACGCAACGTTAATGTTGGCAACAACAAAAGAAAATAACAAAGTAATAAATAAAACAAAGACTGAAAAATTCGAAAAACAAAACAAAAGCATCAATCAAAAAATACATAAATCACCACAGCAGCAAAGCAGCAAAGCAGACATCGCCGGCTGTGCGGCAATCAACCAAGCAGCACAAATGACTCAGTCTGACTGTCCGTCTGTCTGTCACTCATTTTGTCACTCACTCAGTCACTTTGTCAACCATCATGTTTAGAGCGCGTTGTGTTGAACGTGACTTAGTGAAAAACCACTTAGGCCATTTTGCTCTTTGCATCAGTGGCAAGCACACACACACACACACGCTCGTTTTTGCCACATATTAGCCTCGCTTTTGTGGACGTGCGTGAGTGGTCATGTGTCTGTGTGTTGCACATGCCTGTCTCGTCTCATCAAAGACATGCAAGTGCTCTGTGGTTCTCGTTGTTGTTGGCTGTTAGTCAATCCAAACCATAGATTTGCGGTAATACTAACAACAACACTAACACCAACAACAACATCAAATGCATCTAAGCTACACAAATCAACTAAAAGAAGAATTTTCCGCCCAAATGCAATAAAGCACCGAATGTGTTCATAATGCATGACACTCACAGCAAACAAGCGTGAAACACGCACTCATTTTGCATGCGCTTGTTAGGCTGTGGCAGGCATAGTACAACAACACTTTTACAAACAACAAACACTCACAATAATCGAGGCTAAGAGGACAACAGTCGTTGCACTTCACACTCAAAGTGTTTGACGTTGCAAATAATATTGAACTTCAATTAATGGCGCTCATATGCATACAAATAACATATCCTGCCTGCCAGTTTTGCATTGCAGTTTTACTGCTATATAAAAATGGAGTCTGTAAAAAAGTTATAATTTCAAGTTTTCTCATATTTAATGAAGACATTTTGGGGAAAGTAAAGCGCATTTAAGATCCAACATAAAATTGCTGAAAACTTTTAATGTCTGTCAGTTTTTGTAGCCAAAATTGTTGTTGTTGTTGGCAAGACATGCTTGTGGGCACACCTGCCGCTGTTGGTGTCGTTAATGTGCGTGTTTGTGGCGTTTTTAAGTGGAAATTATAATATTCATTTTCGGGTTTAGTAGGCAAAGAAAATTTCGAAATGTTTAATTAACCGTTTTGTTGAAATGTTTGAGTGTCTAAAGTGGTTTTTAAGAGATTATGTATTTAGCAACATTTCAATTTGCAAGTGTGATAAAAAAATATGACTGAAGTTTAGAGAAGAGCATTTTGTAACGAGGAAACTTCCATTTTTGGATGTTATTTTTGAAAATGAAGTACAGTTTTATCAAAGTATGAAATTCGAAAATACCACTCAAATTAGAGAATCAAATTCGCCATATAACAAGTACTCAATAAGGATACTCAGATACTTTATACACCATATACTAAAGCAATGCATTTGACAAATGAAATGTTCTTCATACAAATTCGAAAATAGTAAAATGCTGTCACCGACTTAGAGAATCATTTACAACACTCAATCAAATCGCATGCAATAACACAAGCAAACACCAACAATAGCAACAACAACAACATGCAATGTCATTTGCAGCTGTAAAAGTCATAGAAATTCGCATCAAAAATCGCGCATGTGTAAAATTCCTTTTCAACTCAACGCCAGACAAACAATTCAAGAGTTAAATATGCTCGAATGTGTGCCTTTGCCTCTCGCAAGCAAGTATTATTACACACTTGAAATTCATTGGGTAAACGTTTTACTTACGCATTGACGCTGCACTTTTCTTGAGCATTTTCGTGGCATTTACAACAAAATCTTTACGTCTTCACACCCAGATATACAAGCTGCAATACAAAACCAGTAAGGACGGTATTTTAAGCAAGGCTGAAGATTGAATACTCTTCACACCCTTTCTTGGTGCCACGCCCATTCTTTTTTATTGAATCTTATTTCTCTTTATCTTAATATCAATGGGTACCGGAATTATGCAAATTATTGATTTTGGCTAAAAGTGGGCGTAGCCATGCCCATATTTTGGTCAAAATAGTTTTCATGCTTCGCTAAGAACATAAGTGTGAAGTTTTAAGTCAATTGATTAAGAAACAAAAAACAGTTGTCCGATCTCAATGAAACTTACAGGCATTTAGTCGGACTACGTAAAACTACTATGTTTGAAATTTCAACCCTGTATCTTCCATACAACGATTTAATTTTTTTTTATTTGTCTTCTTCTTTTCGTATGAGAGCTACCAGTTCCAATGATCCGATCAAGCCGGTTCCGACGAATGATTTATTGAAATAAATTCCAAGATTCCGTGCAAAATTTCAGCTCGATAGCTTCAAAACTGAGGGACTAGTTTGCATACATACAGACAGACCGACAGACATGGCTAAATCAACTCTTCTTGTCGTCCTGATCAAGAATATATAAAATATTTCGATATGTTACAAACTCCGTGACAACGTTATAATACTATTCACATACATACATATGTACGTGAAGAGTATAATTAACACGTTTTCGCTTCAACAAATATGCTGCGAAAGTTTCTCTTCACATTTTCGTCTATTAAATCGAAGCATTTTCAACATTTCGGTTGAATACTTCACGGCGCAATATTTGCTTCATTTCCTTCGCTTGTATTGCAAGTCTTCTGCTTGCGTCGTCTTCGTCGTTTGCTGCACTTATGTTATTATAGCTTATTGACAGATAATACTGATTGAAGAGACATATTGCTTCGATTTTGTGTGCTTTTCTCGTACATAGTTGTCAATGACAGTTGTCGACTGATTGCGTGTGGGTGTGTGTGTGTGCGTGGATGCAAGGACACAAATCCACCGTCGCTGTCGTCTAATGTGTTTGGCTTGAACACATCCTGTGCAACGAAACGCATTCATTGCACGTTCGCCATCATGGCCAAGCCTTAACATGTGTGGTGAGGTTCGTTTATTTTGCTTTTGTTGTCTCTGACTTTGTTGTTATTCATTGTGCAAAAGTACATCATGTCGTTGTTAAATTGGTTGATCGAGTGCAGTCACGGCGCATAAAATCAATTGTTTTAAAGTTGAATGTGTTGAGCCATGACAAATTCAGCGTCGAATTGGTCTTCATCGATTTGGCTTACAACAATGAAAAAGTTTTGATTCCATTTTATATTTTTCGCCATTTTTTTCTTTTTTTTTTTTGATTTGAAAACTATATTCAAATCACTTTTTGTTTGTTAGTGAAAAGCAACTTTTTTGGGTGTTAAAAAAGTTTTGCATGAATTAAATGTGACATGACACTACTTATAAGAACTTTAAGTTATTCTTTCGGCATATCCAATGAGTATTTTTTATAAAGAGTTAAAAACGAGCTCTTACGCAAACAAAATAAATGCTGATTAATAAAGGATCTCCCAGAATAATTGAAAGATTTGAATTCTGTGTCTTAATGTATATAGCTACATAAATATGAGTTCTGCTCTGTCACTTTGCCATAAGCTGCTATTTAACATTATAACATAGGACACATACAACAATCTAGCACTTAACTTGAAATCGAAATTCCAATGAGTAATAAAAATTTTTGTCTAATCCTAAAAATGCAATTAAAAACGATTGTTAGCAAACTCAACAAGCACTCAACACCCAATTGAAATTAATACAATACAATTGCATCAAAGCAGTTGAAATCCGAACAAGTTACTACAGAATGACAAATACACATATAAACCAGTAAGGACGCTATAGTCGAGTATACTCGACAATATAATACCCTGCACACATGGTAGGCGGTGCCACACACTCAATCTACAAAAACATATTGATCTGACGTCGTCTATTCAAATAGTGTTCAAAATATCAAGAAAATCGGTCAAAAAATGTGGATTTTACGAAAAATTTAAGTTTGTCGGCCTCTGAGGGGTAGCCATCAAAGAGGGGGGAAGTTTGTGGTATGCAGTTTTTAAGATGTGTTATCACTGAGCTTGTATACAAATTTTCAGGGTCGTACCTTTGTTAATTTTGGAGATATAGCAATTTTTAGAAACTAACTGGGGGAGGGGAAATAAAAAGCAGGGGGGATTTTGTGGTATGCAGTTTTGTAGGGCTATACATACTGAGTCTACATACCGATTTTCATGTTTCTATCTCTTTGGATGTTTGAGTTATAGGTATTTAAAAAAGTGGGTGTGGCTGGATGGGCGGGAAGGAGTGGGCGTGGCAAAAAAAAAAAATAAACTTGATCTGCTGCCGAGCATCACGAGTCTACCCTCCAAATTTCAAGTCTCTAGCTCTTATAGTTTCCGAGAACCGTTGGTGAGGACGGACGGGCGGACAGACGGACAGACGGACGGACATGGCTCAATCAATTTCTCTTGTCGTCCTGATCAAGAATATATATACTTTATGGGGTCCCCCTCCCCTCCTTCTGTGCGTTACATACATTTCGCTCAAACAAACACAATATACACCGATACACAGTATGTGTACAGGGTATAAAAAGATACATTTTGCTAGGGAATCGTCACTATTATTACATGAAATAAAAATAAAGAAAAATGTGCAAATATTTGTCATTATTTGTTTATGCACATGAGTACAATGACAGGATGTGCACACAGGATCGTTGAATATGGTCTAAAGGAAAGCCAGTGAATTGTACATAAACAAATGAGTCTTTTCCAAATTTGAATTTGTTGCAAACGCACAAAGAAATGCTGAAAGTTGGCAGACAGACGAACAGTCGTAAATATCAAGTATTCACTTACACAAGCAGACTCCAGCATATATACACACTCCAACCAACATTTGCGTTCAGTTCAAGTTCAGTGCTGAGTCGCTCAAGAATAAGAGATGTGCTTGTGCAGTGGCTGACATGAACTTATATACATATATACATAAGTGTGAATATAATCGTACACTGTGTATAGGGCAAGCCATACCATTCAAGTCGTGCTTGTATTAATAAATAAACTTTATGAAATGAAAATGAAAATAATATGGTCGCGTCTGCATCGGCATGCCTGTCGACAATAGTTTAAATGGTTATGAAGTGAAATAAAATTTAATGATGTCATAAAGCTATTTATAACTACTTGTGTATAATGGTTGAAGTGTCTGAACAATAAATGAAGACAAGACAACTGCTGCCGAATCGTTTTTGAACAAAAACTCACAGTTATGCATGAATTATTGTTATATTAACTAGTAAGGACAGTACTCGACTTTGACATACCCTGCACCTTCAATTAGTAACGGCTGTAATAGAATGTTGCCCCATCCACTTTTCAATTGAAACCGATCTCATTTCCATTTAATGTCATACATATCAATTTTTACTCTTATAGATCAATTTGTTCCAAAGGTTTAAGGTTTTTAAATTTTGGCAGTATATGGGCGTGGCGTAGCTTCAGTTATTCTTACAGACAGAAGGACGGACGGACATGGCTATGTCGACTTTCTTGTACCATAAGGTACAGGGTATAAAAAAACTAGTAAGGGCGGTATAGTCGCGTATATTCGACAACATAATACCCTGCCTAATAATACCTAATATGGTGCCACACTCCAAATCTAAAAAAAAATTTGATTTGACATAGCCCGATCAAATACTGTACAAAATATCAAGTAAGTTGGTCAAAAAAAGTGGAATTTACGAATAATTTGAGATTGTTGGTCATTGAGAGCTAACTATGAAAGAGAGAGGAATTTTGTGTTTGCAGTTCTAAAGATACATATTTACTGAGCTTTTATACAAAATTTCAGGTTGATACCTTTATTAGTTTTGGAGATATAGCGCTTCATAGAAAACAACTGGGGTAGGGGAAACAAAGGGGAAAGGGAAAAATTGTGGTAAGCAGTTTTGTAGAGCTACTCATACTGAGTCTACATAACGACTTTGATGTTTCTATCTTTTTGAATGTTTGAGTTATACCGTTTTAAAAAGTGGGAGGTGCTGTTTGGGCGAGAAGGAGTGGGCGTGGCACAAAACCGTTCAAACTTGATCTGCTGCCGAGCATCACGAGTCTACCCTCCAACTTTCAAGTCTCTAGCTCATATAGTTTCCGAGAACCATTGGTGAGGACGTGCGGACGGACATGGCTTAATCAATTTCTCTTGTCGTCCCTATCAAGAATATATATACTTTATGGGGTCCCACTCCCCTCCTTCTCTGCGTTACATACATTTGGCTTTTGCACAAACACAATATACCCTGATACACAGTATGTGTACAGGGTATAAACTGTAAGAATTGGAGACGACAGTACTCGACTCCGACATACCCTGTACCTTCAATTTGTTACTACTGTTTGAAGGCGTTGCCCCGCCCACTTTTTAATCGAAGCAGATTTAATTTCCAATCAATTTCATATAATCCAATTTTTACTCTTTTAGACCAATTCGTTCCAGAGATATAATGTTTTTCTATTTTGGCTGTATGTGAGCGTGTCTATGCTCATTTTATAATTGATTTTTATTGTACTCCAGCCCAATAACAAACCTGCAAAGTTTCATTATTGCAGGTTTTATGGCTCCAAATATGTAAGCGTGGCTCCGCCCATTTTTTTGTTCTATATTGTTGGAGTTCGACTCAGCTATATACACTTCAAATTTGGTGTTCCTATCACAAAAGACAACCGAAAAAATACGACTTTTGTAAATTTTTTACCCGAGGTTGCTCCAGTCATTTGCCCCTCATCCCTAAACTAAGTCAAAAGGGGGAAAAACAAAAAAAAACTTGATCTGCTTAAGAAATGACATGCTTCACATGCAATAAATAACAAAAATCTAATTTCATATTTTAATCTTTCACTTTGTTTTTACAGATACAATAAGCAATTACAGTTGATAAAGCGCATAAATTAGCGGTTTAAAAATGAACATGAAGTGTATCAGGTCAAGAAAACTTGGGAGACACCAGTGGCAAAACCAACAGACTTTCGCCTGCCATATTGGTGATGTTCGTTACACTTTTTCCATCCAACTTGGAGAAATTTCCATCCAAAGATGTGCCCATTGAGTAACTTAAGGTAAGCCATTGAGCAAAGTGTAATGAATTTGAATAATTGTATCGCTTATGTTGATAGGAAAACCGCGTTTTCGTGCGCACGCCAGTCGCATAATACTCGTCTTCGATGACAGCGTGTAGGCGCTCGGACATGACTGGGCCGGCGATAAGCTCAAAGAGATTTGGAAACAAATTGCCATCTCACATGTGCCACGTGACATTTCCAAGGAATCTTATAATGTGCTTACTGCTGCCTGCAAACTAAACGAGACCCAAGCGGCCGCGTGTTCCAAACTCGTGGACATGATCTATGATATTATCTTCAAAACACTTGATGAAGTCGCCGCCAGCAACGCATAATAAAATTTCACTGAACATCGAAATTGTTACACAAAATCATTAAGCAACCAGTAAGGGCGGTATAGTCGAGTATACTCAACTTTAAAATACCCTGCACACATGTTAGGCCGTGCCACACCCCAAATCTACAAAAACATATTAAAAAATATCAAGAAAATGGGTCAAAAAATGTGGATTTTACGAAAAATTAGAGTTTGTTGGTCTCTGAGGGGTAACCACAAAAAAAAGAGAAATTTGTGGTATACAGTTTTAAAGACGCATACTTACTAAGCCTGTATATTTCTGGTTAGTATCTTCAATACTTTTAGAGATATAGCATTTCTAAGAAATACATTGGGGGAGGGGTATTGCAGTATTGTAGATCTATACAACTATCTTCCAAAACATAAAAGTTTTTCATACAACGACTCAAATTTGTTTTTCTTCTTTATTTCGTATGGGAGCCACCAGTTAGAGTAATCCGATAGGGCTGGTTCCGATACTGTTCACATACGTTTTTTAGGGCTATACATACTTAGTCTACAGACCAGCTTTCATGTTTCTATCTCTTCAGATGTTTGAATTATAGTTGCTGAGTCACGAATAAGAAATTCTAGACCTCCTCGGCACAATGATGGCATTTATCGACTTTCGTCTGAGCTACGTCTTCTTTTATCTGTAAAACGCAGGTTACGTAAAGTGTATATGCGTACACTCCATCCCATTGACAAGTCCAACTGGCAGAGAGCTGCGGATCAATTAAAACAAGCGTTGTCTGCTCAACGTGCATTATTCTTCGACAACATGCTTTCTAATATGTCTGGATCAAATGATGCACAGTTTTCACTTTGGAAAGCCACAAGAAGTGTTAAGCGTCAACCAATTCGAGTTGCCCCATTACAGGATGTTAATGGTAGATGGTGTCGATCAGATGAAGAACAGGCAAACACATTTGCTAAAAGCCTTGCACGGCGGTTTATGCCTCACAATTTTGCCTCTTCAGTTGATGTGAGAGAAACGGAAGATCTGATAGCTACACCACTTCAATTGGATCTACCAATTGACCCGTTCACTCTTGAAGAAGTCAAGTGCGTTATCCATAAACTAAAGCCTAACAAAGCACCTGGTCATGATAAAGTGTGTAACCGAACGATTAAAGCTCTTCCGGAGAATGCTATCATCTTTCTCGTGCTCATTTTCAATGCAATTTTAGAAATACAGTATTACCCCAAAGATTGGAAGATAGCAGTCGTATCTATGATCCATAAGCCTGGTAAACCTGAGAGGGACCCCGATTCGTACCGACCTATGAGTCTTTTACCGTCCTTATCTAAACTATGGGAACGTCTTGTGATGGCAAGGCTTACAGATGTTGCGATATCTAGAAGACTAATCCCTGATCATCAATTTGGATTCCGTTTAGGTCATGGTACAATTGATCAACTACATCGCGTTACAAATCACATCCTAGAAGCATTTGACAAGAAACAATATTGCAATGCGGTCTTTGTTGACGTTGAACAGGCTTTTGACCGTGTATGGCATATTGGACTGCTGGCTAAAATTAAAGCTTTACTGCCCTCTCCTTATTTTTTTCTGTTACGCTCCTATTTGGAGAATTGTTCTTTCAGTGTCAAAATAGGATCGAGTTTGTCGGCTGCACGCTCTGTTCTTGCGGGAGTCCCTCAGGGAAGTGTCTTAGGACCGTTTTTATTCTCGTTATTCACAGCTGATATTCCGGTACCAACGTATGACAGCGATTTCACTCAAGGTACGCTGATTGCTTTTTTTGCGGATGACGTTTGTGCATTTTTCAATTCAACCTCTTGTCAAGCTGCTGCAGACATCTTGCAAAGCTATTTAGCTAGTCTTGAGTCTTGGGCTAAAAAATGGAATATCGCAATTAATGTCTCAAAATGTGCAAATATTTGTTTTACTTTAAGACGACGAGACCCTCCTCCAGTGCGACTTTATGGAACTGTTTTGCCACGACCAAATATGATCAAATACCTGGGTTTGACTTTGGACAAGAGATTTGCCAAATAATCGCTCCTATCTGGCGATATGGAATACAAATTTGGGGTATTGCGGCAAAAACGAACCGGTGTAGGATTCAAGTCCTTCAAAACTACGCTTTGCGCAAAATTACGGCATGCCCTTGGTATGTTTGGAACTCCTCGTTACATCGTGACTTAAATATTATGACAATTGATGATCAGATCGGCTTTTTTTCAAGCCGGTATAATGATCGGCTTGCTACTCATCAAAACCGCTTGGCAAGACGCTTAATTCAGGCGAGACCTATCTGCCGGCTTAAGAGAAGACATTTTGGTCATTTATGCCCTTAATGTTATTTACTTTCTTTTTTGTTTTATTTGTTATTTAGTTTTTTAATTTGATATCTAGTTGTAAGTTAATTTAATTGTAATGTTTGTATTTCACAAACCTGGCGATTTTAACTTGAAATCAAGCACCTTATAGGGTATTTGCTCCCTGATTGGTTCTTTATAAAATAAAAATAATAAAAAAAATAGCATTTAAAAAAAAAGGAGTGGAGTGTGCGTGGCGGACAAACAGACGGACGGACATTCCTCAATCAACTTCTCTTGTCATTCTGATCAAGAATATATGTATATACTTCATGGGGTGCCTCGCTCCTCCTTCTATGCGTTACATACATTTCGTTCAAACAAACACAATATACCCTAATAAACAATGTCTACATGATAAATAAACCAGTAAAGGCGGTATAGTACAGTATTCTCGACTATATAATACCCTGCACACATGGTAGGCGGTGCCACACACTCAATCTACAAAAACATATTGATCTGACGTCGTCTATTCAAATAGTGTTCAAAATATCAGCAAAATCGGTGAAAAAAATGTGGATTTTACGAAAAATTTAAGTTTGTTGGCCTCTGAGGGGTAGCCATCAAAGAGATGGGAAATTTGTTGTATGCAGTCTTTAAGATGTATTACCACTGAGCTTGTATACAAATTTTCAGGGTCGTACCTTTGTTAATTTTGGAGATATAGCAAAATACAGAAAATAACTGGGGGAGGGGAAATGACGATGATCTATTTTTAGAAGGTCCCGTTAAATTTCCGGAAAAACTGGTTTGCCAGTAAGAAATTTGGACAATTTAGAGACAAACTCTTAACATTTCGATTACAATTTTTTTGATCGATTTTTTGAATTTTGGGGCACCTATGGTGAAGACAGACGGAGAGACGTACATGGCTTTATAAATTCGTCTTGTCGTCCTGATCAGGAATATATGTACTTTGTAGGGTTGCCCTCCCCTCCTTCTTGGTGTTACTCACATTTGGTCTGAAAAAACCTAATATACCCCGATGTACATCATGTGTACAGGGTATAAGAAATAGGGGAAAAAAAAAATAAAAGAGAGAGAAAGAAAAATATGCACCACAAAACAAAAATATACATTTTTGTAGAATAATTTTTTAGTGAAGGGCTTTCAAATTGTACCAAAAGCGGAAAATAAATCATAAACATTTCAAACAAGAAAATCTAAAAAAACTCCTTAGTCTTTCCCGCAAATTTGTCTTAAATTTATAGCTTTATGTATGCATTAAACACACAAAATAAATAATAATTTTAAAAAGCACAAGAGTAAATTAAGACAAATCACAAAAATTAATGAGAATGTTTATTTTAAAGGTTTTTTTTTAAATATTTTTGTAAAATTGTGTCTAGAATAAAATATTAATATTATATAATAAAAGTGAAGTTAAAAATAGAAGCGAATCAAGAGGAAATTAATGCAGAAAATAATATTTAAAAAAATTAAATAAAATAACTATTTGTAATAATAATTAAATGATAAATTCAATAAATAAATAAGATGTTTAAATTAATAAAAAATTATGAACATAAAAACCAACAACAAGTTAAGCAAACATGGTGAAACTTAATTAATAAAATATATATAATATAAAAATATATATATGTACAGAGTCTAATTTGGGGACTTTTCCTTTATACAGAGTATATTTCGAAGACTTTTGTAGTCTTTGGGGACCGTCCCCAAAATTTTCAGGAACTGAACGTGTATTTTGGGGACATTTTGAATTTAACAGGGAACCAATGTATTTTTAAGAAAATCATTATATACTTCGTAAAATACTAATGATTGTTATTAAAATATCCCAACCAAGCAAACTTCAAGAATGTCAGATAATGTATTTATTTTAGATTTAATCCAACTCGAACTAAGTGGAGAGTATATTTTGGGGACGGATTGTTTTACTGCATATTATGAAAATGCCTTTTAACTAAAGCGAACCAATTCAGGTCAATTCGCTTAGATTTGAGCCATTGATCATTTAATACCCCAAAATTCCAGTGTAAATTTGTTTTAAAAGGCTTTTTTTCAAACAATTAGATTTCATGATTTTGTCGATATGGCAACGTCCACAGGAGTGTTAATGTATATAGATATATCGTATATTTTAGGGACTGAAATTCAAGAATGCAAAGTAAATTTTGGGGACCATATTTGAATTTTAACGGCCGTTTCACATATATATATTTCATGTAAGGTTATTTTCGAGGACATTTTTAATTATGTTATAGACCGTGTTTTACAGGTAATGAATAGTATATTTTGGGGACATTATTATGAGAAATTAAAATTCATGGAGACAACGTAGATTTTGGGAACATATTTGAATTTTAACGGACCGTTTGTCGTACATATTGTATGTATAAGATTTTTTTCGAGGGTATTGTAAATTTTTTTTATAGAAAAATATCAACAATCACTTATGATATAAATTTGTACATACATATTCCCAATCATCTAGTGAATAGTTAATTACAACAGAAGCACAATCTATGTTGGTATTCCAAATTAAAGTGTTTTGACAATCGCTACGATTTTTCATATACATTTAGGTTTATACATTCAATTGTCAAAATTTTATGCAACCACGGTACTAAAAGTGGTGTGTCTATTACCGGTAATACTGCACAAAAAGACAAATATATTTTAAAATCAATTACTTTCTAGATTTACACAAAAGTTAGCAGCACCTATATAGCAAACTATATACAAGTTGGCACGCTCTAGTGAATACATACATCTCTCCCAAAAAGTAAACTGAAAATATTCTGTATAATGGCGGGAAAGATTTTGGTATTCATAACGCCAATATGACAACTTGTTTAGGTTAGTCGGGCTAAAATAAATTGAAGTCACTCAGTATAAATTTTCGAAATGAAGCTTAGTTTAGAAGATATTCGAACATAAAGTTCACTTATAATCAAGACAAAATTATAATTACATCAGAAATATGGTAAGAAACATTCAAAAGTCTATATCGCTCAAATATGATAACTATGGGCCGAAATAAACTAGAAATATAATGTCAAAATTTCCGACTTCATGGTTTTTTCAAAAGATATTTGTATGCAAAGTATACTTTCGGGACCTTATTTGAATTTTAACGGATCGTTTCTCATTTATATTTTTATACAAGGTTTTTTTCAAGGACATTGTACACTTTGTTTATTGGAAACTATCAGCAATCACAGACGCTTTTAGTTTTATGAATACTGTATAGGTAATTAAACCCACAAATTTTTACAGAATATTTTCGCCTTATTTCAGCCACATTAACCTAAAATCATTGTCATATCCATAAAGAGATATTGAAATGTTTCCCGTCATATTACATATGCTATTAGCTCTGACTTCATTTCGAGTGAACTTAAAGTTCGAATATTTCGTAAACAAAGCATAAAGTCGAAAATTTTTACAGAATATTTTCGTTTTATTTTGGCCCAATTAAACTAAAAAAGTTGTCATATTGGCGCTATGGATATTTAAATCTTTCTCGGCATATTACTGATGTAATTATCTTTATACCCTGTACACATACTGTGTATCAGAGTATATTGTGTTTGTGCAAAAGCCAAATGTATGTAACGCACAGAAGGAGGGTCGGGGGACCCTATAAAGTATATATATTCTTGATCGGGACGACAAGAGAAGTTGATTAAGCCATGTCCGTCCGTCTGTCCGTCCGTCCGTCCGTCCTCACCAATGGTTCTCGGAAACTATAAGAGCTAGAGACTTGAAATTTTGTGGGTAGACTCGTGATGCTCGGCAGCAGATCAAGTTTGAATGGTTTTGTGCCACGCCTACTCCTTCCCGCCCATCCAGCACCACCCACTTTTTGAAAACGCTATAACTCGAGCATCCAAAAAGATAGAAACATGAAAGTCTGTATGTAGACTCAGTATGAGTAACTCTACAAAACTGCATACCACAATTTTACCCCCTCCCCTTAATTTCCCCTCCCCTAGTATTTTTCTTAAAAAAGCTATATCTCCAAAACAAACAAAAGTATGAACCTGAAATTTTGTATACAAGCTCAGTGATAATACATCTTAAAAAGTGCATACCACAAATTTCCCCTCTCTTTGATGGCTACCCCTCAGAGGCCTACAAACTTAAATTTTTCGTAAAATCCACATTTTTTGACCGATTTTCTTGATATTTTGAACACTATTTGAATAGGCGACGTCAGATCAATATGTTTTTGTAGATTGAGGGTGTGGCACCGCCTACCATGTGTGCAGGGTATTTATATTGTCGAGTATACTCGACTATACCGCCCTTACTGGTTTTGTCTTCATTTTGTGTGGAATTTATGTATGAATATCTTCTGAACTAAGCTCTAATTCGAAAATTTATATTGAATGATTTCGATATATTTTAGCTCAATAAACCTAAACTAGTTGTCATATTGGCGTTATGAATATCAAAATCTTTCTCGCCATTATACAGAATATTTCCATTTCACTTTTTTGCGAGTGATGTATGTATTCAATAGAGCGTGCCAACTTGTATGCAGTGTGCTATATAGGTGCTGCTAACTTTTGTGTAAATCTAGAAATTTAAATGTAAGTTGATATGAAAATACATTTGCTTTTTGTGCAGTATGTATATGTATATATTAGCAACGGACAATAGTTTTCATTTGCATTTATTTCAAAATTGTATGTAAGCGGCATGTTACCCAAGATCAGTTCCAGTATGCCCTGAGATTAGCATTTATGCATAAATCCTCCAATACATATTTGCCTACAACGACTAGTAATAAAAATATGCGTACGCCTATATAGTAATCATAAAACTAAAAGCATATTTGATTGTTGGTAGTTTTCATGAGCAAAATGTACAATGTCCTTGAAAAAAACCTTGTATATAAAATATAAATGAGAAAAGATCCGTTAAAATTCAAATAAGGTCCCCAAAGTATACTTTGCATACAAATAACTCTTGGAAATAAACGTGAAGTTGTGTATAAATTTATAATATTTTCAGTTTATTTCGGCCCAATCAACCTAAAACGTTTTGATACTTGCGCTATGGATATTTCAGTGTTTTCCATCGTATTCATTAATTATGACGTAATATATTGTGAGAAAGATTCCAAAGTCTATATCGCTCAAATATGATAACTATGGGTCGAAATAAACAAGAAATATAATGTAAAAATTTCCGACTTCATGGTTTTTTCAAAAGATATTTGTATGCAAAGTATACTTTCGGGACCTTATTTGAATTTTAACGGATCGTTTCTCATTTATATTTTTAAACAAGGTTTTTTTCAAGGACATTGTACACTTTGTTTATTGGAAACTATCAGCAATCACAGACGCTTTTAGTTTTATGAATACTGTATAGGTAATTAAACCCACAAATTTTTACAGAATATTTTCGCCTTATTTCAGCCACATTAACCTAAAATCATTGTCATATCCATAAAGAGATATTGAAATGTTTTCCGCCATATTACATATGCTATTAGCTCTGACTTCATTTCGAGTGAACTTTAAGTTCGAATATTTCGTAAACAAAGCATAAAGTCGAAAATTTTTACTGAATATTTTCGTTTTATTTTGGCCCAATTAAACTAAAAAAGTTATCATATTGGCGCTATGGATATTTAAATTTTTTTGCTTTCATTATATAGGAAATTCAAGTTGTTATATCTCCAAAATTAAGTAAGAATCCAAAAATTATTACAGAATATTTTCGTCTTATTTCGTCCCAATTAATCTAAAATCATTGTCATATCCATAAAAAGATATTGAAATGTTTCCCGCCATATTACATATGTTATTATACTTTTCACGTATGTGAAATAGTATATTAACTTTGTTGTCTCTGACTTCATTTCGAGTGAACTTTAAGTTCGAATATTTCGTAAATAAAGCATAAAATCGAAAATTTTTACTGAATATTTTCGTTTTATTTTGGCCCAATTAAACTAAAAAAGTTGTCATATTGGCGCTATGGATATTTAAATTTTTTTGCTTTCATTATATGGAAAATTCAAGTTGTTATATCTCCTAAATTAAGCAAAAACCCAAAAATTTTTACAGAATATTTTCGTCTTATTTCAGCCCAATTAATCTAAAATCATTGTCATATCCATAAAGAGATATTGAAATGTTTCCCGCCATATTACATACGCTATTATCTCTGACTTCATTTCGAGTGGACTTTAAGTTCGAATATTTCGTAAATAAAGCATAAAGTCGAAAATTTTTACTGAATATTTTCGTTTTATTTTGGCCCAATTAAACTAAAAAAGTTGTCATATTGGCGCTATGGATATTTAAATTGTTTTTGCTTTCATTATATGGGAAATTCAAGTTGTTATATTTCCGAAATTAAGCATAAAACCAAAAATGTTTACAGAATATTTTGATTTTATTTCAGCTAAATGAATTAAAAATATTGTCATCTTGGCGCTATGAATATTAAAATCTTTCTCGGCATATTATTGATGTAATTATCTTTTTGTCTTCATTTTGTGTGGAACTTATGTATGAATATCTTCTAAACTAAGCTTTAACTCGAAAATTTATATTGAATGATTTCAATTTATTTTGGCTCAATAAACCTAAACTAGTTGTCAGATTGGCGTTATAAATATCAAAATCTTTCTCGCCACTATACAGAATATTTTCATTTTACTTTTTTGCGAGTGATGTATGTATTCACTAGAGCGTGCCAACTTGTATGCAGTGTGGTATATAGGTGCTGCTAACTTTTGTGTAAATCTAGAAATTTAAATGAAAGTTGATATGAAAATACATTTGCCTTTTTGTGCAGTATTAAGCTTTTAATATGTATATATTAGCAAAGGACAATAGTTTTCATTTGCATTTATTTTGAAAATTGTATGTACGCTGCCTGTTACCCAAGAACAGTTCCAATATGCCCTGAGATTAGCATTTATGTATAAATCCTCCAATACATATTTGCCTACAACGACTAGTAATAAAAATACATATGCGTACGCCTATATAGTAATCATAAAACTAAAAGCATATATGATTGTTGGTAGTTTTCAATAAGCAACATGTACAATGTCCTCGAAAAAAACCTTGTATATAAAATATAAATGAGAAATGGTCCGTTAAAATTCAAATAAGGTCCCCAAAGTATACTTTGCATACAAATATCTAACAATATTTTTTAGTTTATTTCGGCCCAATCAACCTGAAAACGTTTTGATACTTTCAATCTGTTCCATCGTATTATTTAATTATGATGTAATTAACATTTTGTCTTCATTATGTGTGAACTCTAAATTCGAATATATTGTTAACTAGGCGTGAATTCGAAAATTTGAATATTTTCATCATATTTTGAACCATTTCACCTAAAATCGTTGCAATAGATATTGGAATCTTCCGATACTCATTTGTGTAAAACGACCGGTAATAGACACATCACATTTTGTCCAGTGTTTACATAAAGTTTCAATAATTGAATGCAGAAACTTAAATATAAGAGAGAAATCGAGACGATTGTCGAAATACTTTAATTTTGAATACCAATATGGAGTGTCTTACTGGTGTAGTTATCAATTTCGGAGCTGATTAACGATATATATGTATGTAGTATTTAACAAATTCATATCGTGTTATTGCAGGGAGTTTTCCATGAAAAACATTAACGATTTCCTATAAAAAACCCTCTACATAAAATATATATGACAAACGGTCATTTAAAATGCAAATATGTTCCAAAATCAACGTTGGATCCATGAATTTTAATTTCTAATAACTATGTCCCCAAAATCTACTATTCATATAATTACCTGTAAAACAATCCCATAGTATAAATTACAATGTCCCCGAAAACAACCCTGTATTTAAAGTACATAAATGTGAGGACAGGTCCGTTAAAATTCAAATATTGTTCCAAAATCCACTTTATATTCATATATTATAATTTAAAATAACTATGTCCCCAAAATCTACTATTCATAGAATAACCATAAAACACTGTCCTCATAATGCACATTAAGTATAGATTATATGTGAAAAGGTGGCAACACCACGTTTTTGTCCCTAAAATATATGTTTCATATAAAATGTAAAATATACAAAATTTCAACATTATATGGTTCGATCATTTCGGGGACAGAGTCCTTAAAGTAAACGATATATTCTGAGTCCTCAAAGTGATCGTTGAATATTAAAGTGTGAATAATTTCGGATGCTTGGTTTAATAGGTCCTATAAAAAAATATGGGTATACTATTTTTGCGTTCTGAACCCATTTTACCTCTTAAAACCATTGATTTTTTGTGTCCCCAAAATACACCTTGTACATAATATAAATATGTATGTATTAGTAAGCAAAATCTGGCAAAGCAAAAACAAACTGAATAAAAATAAATAATATTATAAAATAAACCAAAATATATATTATACTTGTGTTCAAAGCGGAAAACGGAAAACTCATGTCAAACAACATTTCCGGTTGCGAGCATTACGAAATGTGCATTTCCGGTTTGCCATTTTGGCAACAAACACATTTGATAAAATGGTTTTAGTTTTTTTGCTTTAGTATCCTGTCAGACATATTTGTAAATATCTTTCCTGCATTTTACCGCCGCTGACATTCCCAGTTCCATAAAAAAATGCACAATTCGTTTTCACTTAAGCAAAAATATTACTCATACGCGCACGTTGCTGATGACTTTGTCTGCTTCTTAACAAAACAAACTAAATTTTTTTACATGTACTTTTATATTCTTTTATTTTTTTTTCTATAGGATTTTATTTACAATAAATGTGTAAAGGCGGTTAGACACACAAACGACAAAGTGTATTTGAAAAAAAACACACACACATACACTCTGTGTATATGTGTATGTGTGAATGCATGACATGTGAAACATTTTACGTAAAACGTGTCATTTTTCCGTACAATCGTTGGCAGCATGAAAGTATATAAGACGATGGGGAGGGAGTGGGGGTTTACACTAATAGTTTTCGTCTTTGGTTCAACAAGTTTCTCTTCTCTGCTTCAATTGCTGTGCCGTGTTGTTTGAAAAGTTTTTGTTTGTTTGGAAAATTGTAATCAAATTTATATAGAAAGTAAAGTTTCTGCAGAATAACTTTGAAAGTTATGTGAATTTAACTTGTTAAATTGCTGAAAAAATGTTTAACTATTAAAAGCGAAATAAAACCTGCAGCGCCATCTGTAGATATTGAGAACAAATGTTAAAATCTTAAATATTATTAAAGCAAGAGCAAGAAGACTATTAGGATCACTATTTAGAACAACTATATAAAGACACATTTCGCTAAACAACAAGTGTGTATGTGTGTGTGGAAGCATTGTGTTTTTTCCATAGCTCGCACATAACTCTCAACCGTTTTTCGCTTTGCGGTCTACGCTCTAAGACAACCGAAAAAAACATGCACGTTTGCTTTCGCTCTGAACAGAACACTTCGTTTTTCTTCGTTTTGGTTTTCGGTCGAGTCTTCTCAGTTGAGCTATTATTGTTTCGTTCTTTCAAAATCAACTTATAGTGAGCGATCCGGTTGAGTGCTCGCACAATGAGTGTCAGCAGATGAGCAAAAAAATGAAAGGTCGCAAACGGTCTTTAATACTTTAATTGTTGTTGTTGTGCCTTGCTGTTGTTGTGTACACAGCAAGTCTCAAGTCAAAGTAGACGTCTGACACGCATACAAATGCAAAAGACTTTTATTTTCTTCGCTCGCCACAAAACGGTCAGCGAATGAGCAGAGCAAAAAGAAAACACGAAATTGGTTTTTGGTTGAGCACAGACCGATTTATTGAAGAGACAATGTGAACGGTTCATTATTGAGCGATTGCTCAAAGTGTCCGTAAATGAGAGTTATTTTGGGACAACGAAAAACGGTCAACTGTTATTTGCGAGCTCTGGTTTTTTCTCAATATTATTTTTATTTGCTGGAAACAATATTCTACCAACAACGCATACAATATCAGTGCACGTATGTTTGTGCAGTTTCTGTGCTTTAAGCGTATAAATGTCATTGTCAGATACAATTGAATTCAATCGAATGGAATTGAATTGTCTGAGTGCGTTGAATGAGCAACTGTGTGCAGATTCCAAATGGCGAACAATTGTTTACACAATGCGAATCCAAGACCAACAAATATGAGTCCTCGAACGTGCTAAATGACCAAAAATAATGCATAGCAAAGATGATGTCAATTGTGTTCATATATATGTATATACATACATATGTGTGCATGTCTATGCATAGACAGCAATTTAAATGGTAGGATTTGAGAAACGAAGCCATTAGCAATTACAGCAATTATTGTGCTTAGACATGTTATTTGTTCCACATTTTTGATTTTTTTTTTTTAATATTCATAACTAAAATAAGCTTACGATTTTGAACGAGGCGTCGCTAATTTGATTAGATGGGCGGACATTTTTAAGCAGTGGCTTAACTACGTCCCTTAAGCTGAGGGGCAGTGGCTCTCTGCCACCCAATTGCTACGCCACTGTTCTTGGGGGACGTCCCAAAATGACGTCAGATTAAAGTCGTTAACAGTAAACTGCAGCAAACAGTGTTGCTTTAACAGTGCCACTGTACAATAACATAACCACTGTTATCTAACTGCAGCTGTGAAGTACCGTCAACTGTAAACAACGGACCACTGTTAGTGTTAGTGGTAACGGTAACGTTAACATTTCTTGCACTTTTGCGTTGACTTTTTTATCTTATCAGCGTCGGTTGGCAGCATTGGTGAAGTGTTGTTGAAACCGTAAACGAGGCGCAGTCAAACCGAAGCTTTCCAATCAAATTCAAAATGTTTCCGTAATAAAGACATAAGAAAGAACAACAAAAATCAACGAAATATATAATAGAAACAGTCTTCTGCAACTGAACAGAAAATCGCGACGCGCAGTTCGCGTTCTGAAGTTGGTAGCGCGCGTACTTTGAACGCAAAGTGGAGCAGACGTTTCAAGAGTTCGCCGACGGCGGCAAAAAATATTAAAATCTAAATCATGTTTTTTGTTTTCAATTGATATCAAATGTAATTATTTTAGCTTTTTTTTGTTTTTGTTTGTGGCTATCAGTTAATTTATTGACTGAAAATGGGACAAAAAACTGTGTGACACATTTTGTATTAACTCGATTAACGCATTGTCGAGCAGATATTGTAAACTCCTAAAGCATTTTGTGCACATTTCAGCGTTGGCGCAATAAATATCATTTGCGCTTCTTTTACTTAAATAGCATGTAACGGCATTCAGCTTTTTAATTGAATTTCGACGGCGAATAATTAAATTTGTGCTGAAATCAATTTGCTTTGAAAGAAATTTCTATACGTAAAAGTTGCAACGGCGGAAAAAATAAAATAAAACTGTGTAAAAAAAAGTAAATAAAGACAAAACCATAATGATAACTGTGTGATATAAAAAGTGAAAACAACAAATTAAGCAAATTAAAAGAATACTAACACAATGAATTGTTTTAACAATATTAAATAACAAAGTTTTAAATGAAAAACCAGTAAGGGAGCTATTTTCAGCTTTGCTGAAACTTATATACTCTTGCAAGCATTTGGAAAATCCGTTTTATAGTTTTTCCAATAAGAATCTTATAAGTTTATAAAGATAAAGGGGCGTAACCCCGCCCATTTTAAAATTTTTTTTAAGAATACAATGCAAACATTCCACACTTTATTTTACCATTTTCTGTCTCGTCTGCTTATAGATAAATCACATTTTTAAGTTTTTCTCTATATGGGCGGTGCCACGCCCTTATGTCCGATTCTTATGAAACTTTGTAATATGGTCAAGGATTCTTAAAAACGCGTAACTGCAAAGTTTCATCTGTTTATAGTTGAGAACAAAAAAGTTTTTCTAACAAAAACCGAATTTTTGGCCGATTGTTCCTATGGGAGCTATATGCTATATTTATCCGATCTTCACCAATTTTACAGTGTGCCTTGATTTACATCCAAGATGTTCTTGTGCAAAAAATCGAGGCGATAGCTTAAAAATCAAAGAGTTTATTGAGCAAAAACCTCATTTTTAACCGATCGTTCCTATGGCAGCTATATGCTATAGTATTCCGATCAAGCTGGTTTCTACATATAAACTGCCTGCAAGGAAAAGAAAATTTTCTGCGTTTAAATTTTTTTGCTAACTTGAAAATTGCGGGAGGAGTTCGCATTGAAACAGACAGACAGACGGACAGACAGACAGACGGACAGACGGACAGACGGACAGACGGACATGGCTATATGAACTCGTCTCGTCGTGCTGATCAAGAATATATATACTTTATATAGTCGGAGATGTCTCCTTCTCTGCGTTGCAAACTTCACGACAAAGTTAATATACTCTTGCAAGAGTATAAAAATAATAAATTCAAATTAAATTAAAAGCAAATAAAAGCAAAAATCACACAAGATTTTAAGTCCATTACATAAAACAGAAGAGCCAAAAATACACGCAGAATTCAAATAATTTTAATATAACGCCAAAAAAAAACAATTGGCAATAACTTTCATAATTTATAATAATAATGCAAAAAATTGTAAATACATTTTTTTTTTAATTCGAATTTATTAAAAAATTATTTTATCTTCATGCTTTGCAGAGCAAAAAAAATAATAAACAGTAAAAATTAAAATTAATTAATTTTGTAATTGTTTAAAATCATTAAAAATATACATGGATCGGTTTTTGTAAAGCGAAATATATACTAAAAAATATCACAGAAACAATTAAGTTATTACCCAAGAACAGAACAGAAAAAAATAACAAAGAATTCAAAAAACATTTAAAAATAGACAGAAAACCGAGATAAAATCACAATCATAATAAACAACAAACTTAAAAAAAAGTGTAAACAAATAAACAGAAAGCAGAGAAGAAAAAACCAAAGTTGTACAGAGGAAGCAAAGTGAGTAAAACGAGCGTTTTGGTCTTCTTTTGAGCATCTTTAGCGAAATTTTATATTAGTTTGGCTTGTATCTTTTGTGTGACCTCATTGAATAAACAATACTTAAGCCTATTTGTATTTGTGTGAATAAGAGATTTTGCTTTTATGCAAAAATGTGTAAAATTTCAATTTTCAAGTCGAGTTGTCTGTAACCAACTAAACAAAGAGCCGGTTATCATGGGCAGGCAGAAAACCATTGTGCAAAATGTAATACGAAACGAATTTTTCGATTGTAAACAATTTTTAGCATTTCACTTCAGGGTAACACTTTATTTCCGGGATAGCTGCACTTCCGGTCGAGGCTTGGCCAATGTAGTTGAAGCGCAAATTGAAAGTGACTTTTCGTTGTTATCATTTATTATATTTTTCCACAAAATAGCGCAGCAAGCGACACTTCCGATAAGCAATATCCGTTTCAGGGATAATGGCGCATGCCTTTGTCCGATATTGAAAATAAGCGGAGAAAAAAATGTCACGCATAATGAAACAACAACAGTTCCGATACAAAAAAGGTCAAGTCAAGCTGGCAGCGTACCAGAGAAGAGGCGCGGTCATTTGATTTCATGTTAACACACGCATTACGTATAAGCAACGACGTAATGCAACGCAAAGCCATACGATCTGTGGTTTATAGTCCGTAAGCCAACGAAGCGTGAGCGTAGAATGCATTTGCATAAATCATTTTAAAAATTATTTCATAATTTGAATAATGTTCATACGACAGCGCCAAAAGCCAAAAGCAAAAAATTTCACAACTAAAAGTTAAAAAACAACAAAACATGTTTTTACTTGTTTCCTTTGAGTAAAAGTTATTGTTCGTTGTTGTTGCTTTTGCAGTTGCTGTCAACGATAATGCGAATATGAAAGAAGATGGGAATTTTGAAAGGCACATGTGTTTGGTGTGTTGTGAAAAAGTGTATTAAAAAATATGTTTTTGGTCTATGACACTAGTTCATGAAGATGAAATGAGTTCGCTACGAAGTATGCAATGGTTTTTTTATCTTCTTTGGGCATGATCTTACAGAACCTTATTCTTTTTATATTATTCTATCCAATATTAATGAGCTACACTCATCAGCAACATATAGCTTTAAAACCACATTGGTACTTTGCACATCTGTCACACCAGTTTTTCCACTCTTCAACGCACTTCAAATACTTTAAATAAGCGACAGCATATAAATGTGTACCTCCCGTTGTGCATGCAATATTTTAAAATCCATTTAGCTGATTTTATTCCCACTGACAGTGACACTGCATTGCCATTGCCATTGCCATTGACTGCAAACTTATTGCCAGAGCTGCGCGTGATTCATGTCAGTGAAATTTAATGGTTTTTCAAAGTGAACAATGACGTACATTTTTCGTTTCGTAGAATCTCCTTCTTTTACACAAATTGGATTGGGAGTTGCATAAATTTGTTTGAAGATTTCAAGTATCTGTATAAATAGACACAAATAGTTTCACGCAGATATGCAAAACATAAAACATTTTTATGCCAATTGGCAAATTTCCCAACACTAATGACACCCAAAGGGCAACCGACATAAACATAACTCAAATTAGCTTGTTTCATTTATGAAATTCTACGTGGACTTCTTTTGTTCCGCAACACTTGTCGTAATTTATAGTCTTGAACAGTGATCATAACTTAAACAATACTAATGTAAAATTAATTACAATTTGAATCATCGATCCAAGAAATGTCGCGCCTTCTAAGCAAATAAGCTCATCGGCATAAGTACAAAGGCGCAGATACTCAAGGTCTGCTTATAGGTATTAAAGAGCATGTATTCTCAAAGGATTATTAATCAATTTGTAAAGTTACACTAAGCAAACTAATGTGAAAAGCATAAATTATTTCGTGCTTTAATTAAATTCTATGCAAATATTGAAACAATTTGCAAGGCTGCAAAGTTGCGCTAAAATATTCCATCAAATGGAAATATTTCGAATCGATTGTTTCCTTAAAGAAAATTATGGATTCTTGTGTGCGTTAGATTTCAATTTATTAAGGGCAATTAATGCAAATGAACAGACGTTGATGTATGGTTTATTAGCACATGTCGTCGTCGTCGTTGTTTGAAATGAATAATTGCTTCTGATGAGCGAAAGTTTCGCAAGAATGCAAGTCATGGCGACACGTGTCATTAAAAATATGTACAGAAAAAATTAAAGAAAAAGTAAAAGAGTGCAGTGAAAAGAATTACGTATCACTAATAAAAAATAGTTTAAGGGGGTTCTCTCATGTGATGGCCTGTATTTTGAGCATTTTTTGAAATTTCAAGTGAAAATATTCATTACAACGGAAGTATGTTCACTGTCTCCTCATCTCGGCAGTTTTGACTATCGGAATCTAAAACGGTGAATTGCATTTTCATCTCTATGCTTGCACGTATCGCAGGAACTAGAACTATTTAAAAATATTGAAAATTGTGGGTTTGGTAGACTTTTGAAAAACAAATTCGAATTTTTACGATTTTTTTTTTGGTTTTTCGATACGGATCAAATATCATATTTAAGGTATGTTGAGGAATCATTTTAAGAAAAAAAAAAATTTTTAATTTTTCAACGCATCACATGAGAGAACCCCCTTAAGTCAATATATATGACAAACTATCTCTTATATTCGGAAATTAACCCAATTAGGGTTTCCAAAATGAGCCATATAAAAGAATGTGGCAAACAATCTATAATATTTTTCAAGACACTTTTAAGAACCAGAAACCTGCAACCGGTGATTAATAAATAGTTCATACACATTAAACACTCAAAATTTTGGCATGTTACATTCAACCAATCATTCTTGTATGAACACTTGTTGTGTTTGTCAATTTTAAATCAATCAAACCTGCCAACTTGAATAAGACTTTTGGTTGTGTTCAAATTAATCTTTTTGAGTATGCATCGGTCCACAATCTATGAATGTTCGACACCGGTATTAGCACATACTTGTTTTACATATAGCTTGCTTTGACCGACTACGTAATACGAAGTGATTGCAAACATCTCATACTCAAACTGAAAAGTCAATAATTCAATGTGTATATCTTATTGCATATCAAGTAAAAAGAAAATAATACGTTTTTATCAAAAGCTTTTTGATTTTCAAAAAATTTAAATAAAATAAGATAGAACTCATACATTTTTTAATTTTAAACTACATTTAATGTTCAAAATTTTTATAATATGAGTGTAGAAAAATTAAGCTGTCTACTGATTTTGGAACTAGCCTGTTCCTTTTTTCAGTTATAATATTGCCCGCCAATGAAAAAACTCGTTCAGCAGCAGCACTGCTAGCAGGTATAGAATGCACTTGTAGAGCAAGTTTTGATAAGCGTGGATAATTATTTTGATGCATTTTCCACCATATCATTACATCGAAGTCTTCGGTTATTTTGACAATTTCCACACAATATTTGTCTAATTCTTGTTTGGCTGTTTCCGTGAAGTTCAATGTTGAGTCTTGCAATAAATCCGGGAAGAAAAATGCAATGTCCTTTTTGAGCGAAGATTGGCAAGAAGAAGTCGCAGTTGATTCACTTAAAATACTGTGTTCAGTAAATGAAAATTGCCTAACTGAGTCAGAAGGTGGAGTAGATGAATTTGGTAAAACGGATTTCTGAGAAATGGCTGAAGTCACGTTTTCGTGGTAATTCATTTGAGAAATGCAAAAACTCTTTATTTCATCCAAATCATTTGGTTGCATATTGGCAGCTGGTGGATATAAAAAAAATGCAATCTTATGCCATACATTCAGATTTTTTAACCAAATTCCATCAATTTTATTGCGGATTTTTTCTTTTAATTGTTTTATAGTAGT
The DNA here is from genome assembly GCA_034638295.1 of Phortica okadai. Lineage (NCBI taxonomy): Eukaryota > Metazoa > Arthropoda > Insecta > Diptera > Drosophilidae > Phortica > Phortica okadai. The sequence continues at coordinate 38,194,946 of CM067849.1, forward strand.
CATATCTAAGTTGTTAGATATACAAAGGCTTTTGATTTTATTAATCGATGGAATGACGAAACACAAAGAAGGGGAGCTGCAAGTTTGCATTTTCTTGAAAACAATGTCGAAGTCATTGCAAAGTTCAACTAGTATCTTTAGTGTCGAAATATTTATGAGTAGCAACCGTTGGCCTTCCTCCTTTTCATTTAATATTTCATTGATATGGAACCAATTGTCTACAATTGACTTAAACATATAATAATTGGAATTCCAGCGTGTGGGACATGGACTTTTCAATGACGTTTGAAGCATATGTTGCAAATTTGCCTTTTTGAAATACTTTACAATTTTTCTGCACGCCTCTAACAATTCCGACAGCTCAACAGTTTCGTCAAATCTTATCCAATATATTTGCAAATAAATGGCTGCTACAGCTTAAACGTATGTTGTTTTCCAATGCTTTTATCACATTTGTTCCTCTATCTGACACAAATTTAATTATCTCCAACTCATCTATTCCAAACTCACCAAACAAACTTTTAAATTTTCTCATTATATTATCTGCGGTTGATCTTTCAATTTCCATTGATTTCATTCCCAAAACAACATCGAATAGCATAAAATCCTTCTCATAATGTAAAGTGACTTATAAAAAGTTTCGTTTCATATAGTTGTCAGTCCACATATCAAGTGTTGCAGATGCTCCGCGACTTTTTACAACATCGCATATTTCATCTGTAATTTTCTCCTTTTTCTCAGTTGCCAGTTTCTGCACTGTACGAGATGTTGTTGTTGCATCTGGCAACAGATCCTTCATATCAATATTTTCTCCATATTTTGCTCCTATTTTAATAAAAAAATTTGGCCAATTTTGTGGATCCAGATCCATTGATGGCAGAAAACGGTTGGCAATCCTCAATGGCCCATGTTGAGCAAGCGTTGATTGCGGCGGTTTTGTCTTCTGCTGACACAGTTTTCAATATTTGCGCTTCTTTAATGGCTAAACAGCACTTATGACGGCTTAAATTACATAGATGTCTGACTTGGGGAATATTTTAAAAGTTTGCTGCACTTACGACAGCATAATAAGCCTTCTAACACGGACCCGTCTTCTTTGATAATTTCTGCTAGAACATTCCAAATAAGACTTCTTCCCTTCCGCTTGGACAATGAAAAATTTCCTTTTGAAATTTGTTCTAAAACATAAGTTTGATTTTCCGTCATATTATATTACGTGGAGAAAATAAACTGCTGCAAAATTTGGTCTATAACAGAAACATGCATATCCACTTGATTGTTGTAGAGGTATAAGTCGTGACATGCTTTTTTGTATGCATTGATTTGAATCGTATAGAATTTCATTACCCATCAATTCGGTCAATGTAAAAAAACGAATGTGGACTCAAACTTACTCAAAAGACTAGATCAATTGTAGGAACCTGATTAAATTGAACAGTTTTTTTCTAGTGCTCTGATTGATTTAAGTTGAAACTTTTTAGTATGAACGAAACTCCAAAAAAAGTGATTTTTGCAGTTCTCTGTTAAGAACACTTATGCAATATACTTTCGAAATAGATTTGCATAAACTTTTCATTTGTATTATTTCAATCTTCGTCGACACTTCATTATTATCTTACTGAGACACTTTATTGCACTTTATTATTTGTCGTTGGTATGCTTGAGATCTTCTTTCCTATTTGATTCAAATAACCTTATTTGCCAAGGACAAGCTTGACACCAAACGAGAAATTTCAGATTTAATCGCAAAATAAACATGAGAAGTTGAAACCACAGCATAGAATTATGTGTAAATTTTGTTGAAAATAACCCACACAACGTGTGTCACTTACAAGCTTACCACTCGAGCGCATTTATATATGATCCAACAAAACCTTTAACAAACTGACATTTTTGTGTTGGAAAAACAAAAAGAACAATAAAAATATCGCGCATTTTCGCTTTTGTGGTTGACAAAAAAATCGTTGATTACAATAATAAATTGCATTACTCGCAACAACAAAATTGAAACGACAAAAAAATTTTTAAAACAATTGAAATTTTATTTAAACTCATTTTTTTGTTCGTTTAAATTCAAATTTTACTATTAGGTTATTGAGACAAAAAACGGAGAAAGTTTTTGTTTGTCAACGTTTTAAAAAGTTAACTCGGTTTATTTTTTATTTTTTTTTTTTAAATGTCACAATGTTTTAACACAAAAAAATATAAAATGCATTAGAATGAAATACAGCGGAAAATTTGCATATTAAGACAAAGACTTAAGGGTGACATTTAAATGCAGAAAGCAAAAACTGCTGAGACAAGCTGTCGTATCATGTCCCAAAATGCTGCAAATATGTGCCATTTTGGAGCCAAGCTGTTCGAGCACTTGTTGCTGTCTGATAGCGAAATTAAACGGCGCCGAAAATAACAAAAATAATAATAAAGAAAAGGCGAAACAAGAACTGTCAATTGAAGTCACACAGTGCGTATAAATAATCTGACAGCTGTTGATTGCTTACGCAAAATATAATTTTTTTTTTTTTTTTTTTTTGTTTTATACAACTCGTGATGAATTTTCCACATGAATATTGTTTTCTGTGTTCGTTCGATTTAACATTTTTTTTGGTTTGTTTTTATTTTTGTATATTTTGTGGACGCCTTCACCCACACAGCTTGTGTCATATGCAATATGGTATTGTGACTGATAAGCGGGTTTCCCCACAACTCATGCTTTGCGATAAGACATGACGAAACGAGGCGAGACGAGACGAAGCGTGTTGGAAGCGTGTATGAAAAAAGCTTCAACATTAGATACAAATGACTGACATGCTTGTCAACAAATTCCAATCAATATCATTTAAGCTTTGATTTTACGTTCTGCGTTTGTTTAACACGCTTCGCGATACATCTTGACATAGCCTGAACTACAAAAACTACAACAGCAACAACAGCATGTTATCATCATTAGTTTTAATGAAGCTTTTGTGCCCTACAGGCTCATGCAAATTTCTATATTTATGTAAAAATTGCGTGTTCGATTTTCATTAATGGAAAAATGTTGTGCCATAAAACTTTATAATCTTCTCTAATATGACATTTTATCACTTGAAAGAAAAACCAACAATACATAACATCACTGAGGACTTAAAATTGCATAAAACTTCAGTCCACACCACTCAAGTAGTCACGTGCAAGAACTTAATAAAGGTAACGTAAAACAATTTGTATATTACAAGCAAAAGGAGATTTATTTGAAAGGGCCGAGAAATTTGTCTTGCTATTAATTAAATGCATGCCAAGCAATATTGCTTCAACATGCAAACTAAAAGCACGTGTAGGGCATTGGCATATTAAATGCGCAACATTGATAACTGCCAGTATCAGTACTTTTGTATATTTCTATATTTATACAATTGAGATAAAATGGCAATGGCGAATAAACGTAAACATAACGTTTTGTAGATAAAATGACTACAACCACTGGTGTTATTAATCAATGTGCTGTGCAAAGTGAACGTCATGGCAGTTTGGCAACGCAACTCAATTTTTTATAAGTCTGCAATCATGTGAAGCGTGAAATTGTCTGGCGGCGTTGCTTAAATTGAAACTCATGCCCAAATTCCCAAAAGACAATGTCACTGCACTGACTGACGGAAGGATGGATGGACTAACTGGCATGACGTGCAGATACGCAACGACACCACAAGCGGAGACAACCAACTTGAGCTCAAAGTACAAACTTCTTCGTGTTTTTTACGCTTTTTGCGGATGCGCAACTTATGCAATTTTGTCAACTTTGTTATCTGTTTGTGTTTTCGGCAATAATTTATGGCATAAAAGTTGTTCAAAAGAATTTTCTTTACACAATTTTTTTCTATTTGCACGAAAATATTTTATTTTTAAACATTGAACTTTCGCAAATTGAAAACAACAAGTTAATTTTGATTTTTTCTTTACTTAAAAAAAGGTTCACTGCATTATTATGATTAGCAGTGATTTGTCTTAAATGTGCAATAAATATTTTATTTTCCAAATTTTTTGGCTGCTGCTCAAGATATCAATCATCACATAACGCCATCGGTTCTCATGTTTTACTTTTGGCAAGTTATTGTATCAAGCAAAGAAATTTTCGGTCATAATTTTTTTCTCATAATATTCATGAAGGTTTGCAAAAAACTTTCGCAAAGTTTGTCTTTTATTTTGTTGTTTGCTTGTCTGGCATGTTGAAGTACTTGGCAAATGTGACTAAGTGCACCAAAACTATCGACTTGACTACTTTCGAGTATGTTTTTTTTTTGTTTTATATTTTCAATAGCTGAACAGAATCATGGGACATGCGCCGAGATAAGATTAAACGGCTTTTACAGACGAAGGTCGTGACTGCATTGAGTTAATTGTAGCGATGAAAAGTTTGCACAGAAAGAAACACACACACACACTTAAAATCAAATCATTATTTTCGCCTTTATTTTATTATTGCGTTTTCATTGAGCCAATCACACGGCGTATGCGCAATTTTAACATGAAATAAATACACAACACAACAATTGTATTGAAATCTGAAGTTGTTGTGCAAATAAATAATTCCAGCTAAAAATATTATTAATGCCATTCAAGTATTGATTTCCACCATTTATTTATTATTATTTTTTGTCAATCATTGCAATTCTACATCAAGTGAGGATGAGCTTTCCATATAAACAATCAGAATGCAATAAACAAATAAATGAGAAATAAATATTTTTTCGCGGAACGTGCTCAAGTCGATGAATTCGCAGAACAAATTTATTTATTTTTTTTTAACAATAAAAATTCGTCACAAATCAACAAATACAAAACAACACAACACAAGAAACGAAATAAAATGAAACTTGTTCAATTGTTGTGAAATTTATGACTTGCTAAAAGTGCCATAAAATACTTTGGAAATTAATTCATGTGTGGCTTGCACGAAGATAAAAGCCTGGCATTAAATACAATGTTTGCCATTGATTTTGTATTAAAAAAACTATATATAAAAACGATAATTAAACACAAATCAGACGCAACAATTGTTTGATAGCGCAAAGTTTTTTATGACTTCAATTAAAATGTGGTTTGCTTGACGTATACTTAATATGCAATAATTTAAGTTCAAAATGTTCAATAAAAATGCGATTATTTCGTATGACAAAAAAATAAAAATATATATGCTTTATGCAATTATATTTCAAGAAGCTTCAAAATTTCATCAAATAAGAAAAAAAGAGGACATTTCTTGACAATTACGCATTCATCATTTGCATTAACCAGAAAAAGAAAAGACTGCATGAAAATTAAAGGAGATAAAGGCAACAAAAACCATTAGTTTATCTGCATAAATATCACTTATTCACATATACATATACACACCCACACGTACACATATGGCAAGTGACTCTATTGTGTTGTAAAGCGTGCCCCCAAAAGGCAAAAGTCGTGCTCATGTTTTCACTCATTTTTTGTTTTTCTCTTGCAATATTAGTTTACGTGTCGAGCATGCAAGTTGATGATAGCAAAGGCAATAAATTCTTGAAAGTTGCGCCGACAGCACATTGACCTGAAGGTTAGATATGTGGAAGGTAATGTACGTAAACGACATGAGAAACTTAAAAATAAAATTGTGAGAATGTGTTAAAAAACAAAAACCGGAGAAGACAATGACACAAATTTATGGATCGCCATTGATTTAATCTTAGTCTCAATGGCCAAGCGAGTAGTTTAAAAGATTTACTCAACCAACTATCTTCTGACAATAAAAAACTACATTTAACAAAATATATGGAGTATATCTTAAAACATGGAAAGTTATAATCGCCACTTGATTAAAAAAATGCAACTTAGTTGATATAAGCATGGAGCTTGCTATAACTTGATTTAAGTTAGAATGTAAATTTATTTGAAATTCGTGATTCATCAGTGACAGACATGAATTTTATTCCACGTTCTACATCAGTCTGATATTCATTCATTAATTCGGTAGTAGATTTGTTACTCTTCAAGCACGCAGTGTCCCATTTATGAAACAATTTTGTTACAACACCATTTTTCAAGTGGCCAACATGTATAAAAATCAAACGATATCAAACGATTTGGAACGACAATAAACGAAGTTCAACGAACCAAATTTAACTGATAAGCACACATTATTTCAAATTTTGATTACTTAAAATAAACAATGAAATCATGAAACAAATAAAACAGACGTATTTTTAGATAAGCGCTTTGATATTTTAAAACAAGTTTCAATAGAAAATTAATTACGTATTTGCAATCACATAACGTAACACAAGAAATTTATTTTTATAAAATTTAAATTTAAACAATATTGAAAAGTCAAACAATAAAGTTAATTATGCTTATAACAATTGATGATATTTAATGCCACAAAAACGGATCAATCAAAACAAAAATAAATAATTATTGTATTTGCATTCGAAATGAAATGTTCAAAAAAATCCCCTAATTTTAACAAATTAGCATGGAAAATATGTACATAATTATCACTTGTCAGTCTATTTTGGGTATGCCCGATGACTGATTAAATTATAAGCAACAACTAATTTAGCAAATACGCATTAAATACTCATGGCAAGCGCAATGACCACTTATATGAATGACAGTCTAGTTGAGTAGAATCGAATAAGTCAAATCGAATTAAAACGAAACAAAACGAGTCATGAGTTCTGAGTGCAAAATGTTTGTTTGCTTTAATCAAGCGCAGACGACAAACTAATCAATCATGTTCAATGGTGACATTGCAAGGCAAAAATAAATAAGTTAATATGGATTCTTACTTCTTATCGCAACTAAGGTGCGTAGGAAAATAGAAAGACATAAATAGAATTGGAATTGGTATCAATTAAAGAATGCAACATATGCGCTTAGCTCATGTCGTCATTGGCCTACGCCTAGGCCAGAGTCAAACAAAAAGCGCATTAAGCACTAAAACAAGTGTTAACTTCGAGTGCGCGCTTGAGATATTGTAAATAAAATGTTGTCAATGTAAAGCAAAAGCAAAAACTCATTGGCAAAAAATTACAACTTGAAATGATTTGGAAATCTTATCAATGTAAAACACTTACAAAATGCTTTGTTTGTTTACTATTTTTAGACAACATTTGTTTATTTTTAATTGCAAATGACACGCATTCGATAAGATTGAATGTATTGTAGACAAGTATAAAAAAAGAAGCCAAGCCAAAGTCAAACAGTTCTGTGGCGAATCGCTGTGCGGCTTTGAGTCGAAATCGCTGTCAACTTTCTTCAATAGGCGAGACAAATTTAGCACGAAATTACTTTTAAATCTTATCATAATCTAAAATTATTTGCATGCTTTCTTATTTTCGTTTCGTTTTTGGTTTTCATGTAACGATGGCGCCATAAATTTTATATTTTCATTTATCAGAGACCGCAAAGCACAGCAGAGCCAAAATTATGCTCATTTATACACTTCACGCCGGAAAAAATATATTATTTAGTTATGAAGTTTGTGACACTTACGGAAGACATTACAAAAAATATACTCGCCTCAACGAAAGGACTTGACATAAATATATTCTTTCGTGTGTCTTCCTGTCGTGTTTGTTTTGTATCAACGATGTCTTAATTTAAAATATGTCTGAAAGAAAAGTGCTCAATCTCAACTTTTTCTTGTATTATTTTTATAAAAGAATTTTTAAATTTATTTACCAGAAGCGTATTAAACTGCCGTAAGGCCGAAACTTTATTTTCTGCTTGAAATAGATTTTTCTTTATTATTTCGCCGTGCCATATTTCTTTTCGTATTCGATTTTTATCTTTATTGATTGGTTATTAATGCTCCTCTGTCTGGATTTTCTTTTGCTTGTTCTTCGCTTTGTTATTTATTCATTTTTAATGCATTTAAAAGTTCACAATCTATTTTTTATTATTTTTTTTAATATTTAATTCGACACAACTTTTGGCGGACGTTTTGGATTTCCATTTAAGTCGCTCGCTTTGATAACTAAACTTAATTTTTTCTATTTTTTTTTTTTTTTTTTTTTTAGCTTTGTCAAAGACTTTTTCCATAAGCCGTGTCGACACAAGAATTGGACAAATTAACAAGTGGCGATTTTATTTTTTAAGTCGGAAAATCCGTGTTTCGTTACAAAGACAAGACTCCTTGCCTCAACTTTGCTCGAACAAAGTTGATTCAATCTTTCGTTGAAAGCAATAAAGTTTCGTTAATTATGAAGCAGGAGACTTCGTTGAAGCACCACTTAAGACAAGCGCATTGCACTTTTTGCACTCTTACAAACTTAAAAGAAGAAAAGTTAAGTTTTCTCAAGTTTATGTAAATTGACTAAAAGCATTTATTGCTCATGATTAAGTTGTTTATGTTAATTAACGAAGTTCTTTGTGTTCACGACTTTTAAGGGAACCTTTTCCCTTTGAAAGTGTTATGAAAAAATTAATTGATTTTCTTGCGAGTTCTTTATGAAATTTATGCATTTGTGGCTTTGCTGAAAGCTGCCTTATGAGAAAAAGATTAATAATATACTCTTAATTATATTTCAAACTGGAATTTATTATGGCTTAATCCTAGACTTTACTTAAAATAAAGAAAAAACCGAAAGAGACAACACGACAACCTCGCAGACATTCTTAAAGTGTGAATACAACTTGTAAGATAACAAACCGCATACGAGTTCAAGACAAATAAGCCTCTCAGCAAAAGTATCTCTTACAACACCGGGCGTGATTTGATTTTCTAAAATTAGAAGCTGATGAAGTTCTACTTGTACTTGTAATTTGAAGCAGCTTGTGTACTTTGATATTGACATGAGTAGCGCGCTTCGATTTTGAAGCGACTGCATGAGTTCTCGACCTTCCTACTTTGCTAGATTGTGCGATGTAGAAAAATATCGAATTTTGCTTTTGCGAAAAAGTAATTTAAAAATTTGGTTACCGAGGTATGATGAAACTCACCTAATATTTCCATAAATTCAAATGCAATTTTCATTTACTTTATGTGTTGACATTTTTCTGATTTTTTGGCTTGGCCAATTGCCAACTAAGCAGATGACAATAGTCACAATACACGCACACACCCACACACACAAATATCATATTCATTTAATTGGTTGTTGTTTGGAAAACACCAAACAAATACAAAAACAATGCAAGCAAAATATTATATTTTGTTGTTGTGGCACAGCTGGCATTGTATAAAAATTTTGCATTTGTTAGGCATAAAAACAAATACAAATGTGAACAACTGCAAACAACAACAAAAACCACAATTCAAATAATGATAACAATGTTAATGACAATAAAAAAAACAAAAACAAAACCAAATATTAATTTTGCATAAAAATGCTTTTGAGTCATTTTCACCACGCCAACCAAGTGTGCACTAATTCATTGCATACCCGCAGGCGCCAGTGTATAAATGATTTCGTTCGCTGTTTGGCTGACATTCAACAACTTGGCGCTTCACAACTTTGTCGGCAACATTAATTAGGTGATCATTTAATTAATATGAGATTTTGGTAAATTGTAATGAACACTTGTTTTGTTTAAGTGTATGAGAGCAACTAATGAAAGCTCATTTCATTCCACTTTAATTACATGTAATTTGAACAGATTTCGGTTTTTTTCGTTCTTAATTGCATGAATTTCAATGCAGAGCGACTGCTGCCATGGATACATTTTCTTTTTGTCTTGCTTAGCAGCTGTTAGGATAAACAACTCGATTTGATTTCAAGGCGTTTGGAACGAGTATAAACCAGCATGTAAGTGCTTCGTGCTTTGCTCAGCTAATTAAGCGCACGACAGAAAAGAAATGTTTGTGGTTTTGTTTACAGCGAGGACATGGCCAGATTGCACATATTGTGCAATTAAAGGTTTTTTGCAAAATTGCAGATTTTCGATGTAAATGAAACGAAATAAAATGTCAATCGATAGCGACGAATGAAGCTTAATGAACACATTTTCAAGGCTACCGAAAGTGATATGAACAAAATAAAAATATATCCCTCTCATCCACTCGTTCCACTACAAATTTCAATCGTCAATTATAAAATCGTTCATAACGTTTGCTATCAGTTTTTTAAAATGAAATCCGTTCAACCATAAACCACATCATTAACACACGCCGTGGCCACTTCACACGACAGGACATTAATTATCAGCAGACGCTGAATGAATGGCCGAATAATTCGCGCCACTTTTAATATACAGTTCAGTATCCCAACAAAGGAACCACAGGATATTACACAATTTTCGAGCAATTAGCGCTTCAATATGCGCGTCATTATCTTTTTTAAATGTTTTTAAAAAAAAGCTTTCAATAATATCAATTTAAAAATATTTTTTCCAATTTTTCAGTGTTGTACGAACAAAAGAATGCAACTGGACAACAACAAAAACAACTATGAACAAACAACAAAATCCTTTAAGGAAATTCAAGCAAAAGTAACAAATAAGTGAAGGAAACATACTGATTAAATAGAAAGTAGAATAAGAAAACATTATACGCAAAACACAAGAACAACAAATCAAAGAAAAAAACAAGCAGACGCCAGAAAATTAAAGACGCTGACGACTATGTAAATGAAGATATTGAATGCAAATGCATTGGATAACTCAAATGCATGCAGCCTAGTGGAGAGAGGAGAAGAGTTGACGGCAACGACAAAGTCGAGCCGGCAGCAAGGCAAGCCACAAGTGATGAAATCATATGAACGCACTGGTGAGTGTAAGAAGAAGAACAGCAGAAGAAAGCACAAACACAACGTTGGCAAAGGCACGAATCTGACAGAGACGAAGGGTATAAATGGTGATGGGCAAGGGTACGATTGGCATTCAAATTGGAATTGCGGTTATGCAAACAACAAGCAGAAGAACAACAACAATGTTATTAATAACAATTCAAAGCTAAGCAGGCATGAAGTGTGTGCGAAAGAGAGCGCTTCCATTGCCACATTGCTGCTCTGTTATTACTGTTATTTGTTACTGCTTGGTCACTTGCCAGCGGTAAGCGCACATTGCCGCGATGAGGAGAGCCGTGCCTGCGAGGCGATTTGCAGTGTCCGGCAAGGTGACAACAGCAACAACAATGGCATCAAGAATTGTACAATACGCGCGCTTGTGCTGCTGCCCGATGATGACATGTATGTTGCCTCGCTGTCACGTGTGATGCCCATATTGAAAGTGGCCGAGCAGCAAATCCGTGCACACGCCTTAATACCGCCGCACATTGACTTCGAGTGGCTGGCACGCAATGAGAAATGTGACGCATCGCTGGCAATGATCAAAGCCATGGATGGCATTACAAAAAACTGTGCGCATGTCATTTTCGGACCCGTGTGTGATTATTCGCTTGGTAGGTAATAAAAGTTGTCAGCAAATTTCAACGCTATTAAACATTATTTGCAGCTGCCGTCAGTCGGATTACTAAGTATTTTAACAGTCAAGGCACGCCATTGATTTCGGTCGGTGGCTCCACGTACGATTTCGAACAGAAGAAAACAACTTGCAATGATGAATTTTATATGCTGTTGCGCACCGGCATGTTGAGCTTTGAGACATTATCTGAATTGACTATAAATGTGATGAAACGGTAAGCTGCAAATGCACATCATGCGCTCAATTTAATCTTGTATACTTAAGTAAGAAATTCTTTTTTTTTAATCCTCGAACGCACACAGACACAACTGGTCGCATTCGATATTCTACTATGAACGTGATGGACAGAAGAGTGTGGCGGGCATGCATACTTGCTTCCTCATGATGAAATCATTGGGCAAACAAATGCGCAAAGAGAATATGACTTTTGCACAATATCCGCTCGATCCGAAATTGGTAAATCGCACAGATGAGATGAAACGCGAGATTGGCAATAAACATTCAAGTGAGTACCCAAGTAGATAATTAAACCAGCGGCTTTGTGACAATTTGTTTGATTTACTTCATACCATACATACTGTACATTACAGTACGTTGAAGAAGCACAACATTAATGTTACGTTACTGCAAACGCGTAGCTATGTTAATAATAACAGACTTCATGTTGATGTTAAGAACAGTACTATGTTAGCAATTGCATACGCTGAACATTTCTACAACTGCTGCACTGTTATTGTTGAATACCTTTTCAATTAGAGCTTATTTTCTTGTAGTGAAAGCTTTTAATATAACCTAAAACAGCAACCATTTTCTGTTGTTACAAAAAAAAAAAACCAAAGTTAATTTAAGCACAACTGTGCGTATGATTAATAAGCACAGTTGAACGAAATTAACAACTAAAAAAGGGGAAAAAAACCTTTAATCAAATTTAATTATAATTAATTAAAATTACATTTTTAAAGCTTTAAGCTAAATTTCAACCGGGCAAGGGCAAAACTACTTGTGGAATGTCTTTTTATATTCTTAATAAAGCTTTTAAGCAAGCTTAAGCAACAATGAAATAGAAAGGAAGTAAGAAAGGAAAAAGAGGTGAAAAGAATGATTGAATTGTAAACCAAAACTGTTCAAAAATGTCTGGAGTTCGTAAAATAATATTCCATTATGTTTGATAAATATTTTAGCTACTGAAATTGTTTTTTTAATTATTCTATAAAAGTAAATGCAATCTGATATTTAGTTTATTTAGTAATAAAGGATAAACAAGCGATTAGCAATAAGCTTCACGCCACGTGCGTTCGAAAGCTTTGCTGTTTCGAACATGACAACATTATATTAAATCAGCTGAGCACGAATACAATGAAAAAATGTAGAAAAGCCGGCTAGCAACATGCTCACACAGACGTGCAACACAAACACAGAGACAACTTTACATTTTCGAAAACGACTTGTAGTAAATGCCATGCACTTTCGCACTTTGGCACTTTGCATGCAGCACTCGAAGTCGACGCTTTAGTCTTTGACTTGAGTCAAATCAGTTGTGACATTCGCCGGTGATAAAGTGTCAAGCGCTAACGACGAACGCGGATAGTGACAACAAATACACGCAACGTTCATCATTCGCGCAATTTTCCGTTTGCGGTTATGCCCAAAACGCATGGAAAGTAAAAGTGCGAGTGAAATTGTGTAAATAATTTTTGATTAAAATGCGTCAAATTCAATTGAGTTGAAATTGAAATGTAAATAAAAGTCAACAAGAGATCGTATTGCTCGTCTTAAATCTTCATTTGCATAACTCATATACGGTACTTGTTACTTGCGCGTCTTTGAGTAAAATTATTATGCATAAAATGTCGTCTAATGTCGAGACAGAAGTCAAACGCCAACCCAGAAACGTGTTTGATTTTTACACAAAGGCACAGCTGTGGCCTTTTTAAAATTTTCATGACACAAATCTGTGCAACAAAAACAAGTAAACAAACAAAATCAAAAGAACAACAAAATGAAAGCAAAGTTAACGAATATTTAATATTTCCGTGGCGTTTGAAAAACATTTGCTCAGCAACAATTAAATGATGAAAGTTTATCCAAAAAATTTACAAGTCCCACAGGAGGATTTTTATAAATAGAAAAAAAATCCGAGAAAAGTGATTCTTTTGTGATTAAATTATATATTATATACAGACACAACTTTCCCAATCAAATGAGTCTTAAATTGTTTTTACAAAATTATCAAAAAAAAAAAAAAAATCAAAAAGGTTTTCAAAGTTACAACATGTTGGGCATTTGCAGACAAATTACGCCAAGTCGACGTTAACATTGAAATTAAATTGCATTTTTTTGCGTATGCCATTTTTATTTTCATTTGTTTTTGTTTTACTTTTTTTTTTTTTTAGAAGTGGAAAAGTCATTGAGTTGTGTAAGGTTTTTTGCTTGGAGGCGCAGTTTTATGGTTAACTGAGCATATCGACGGTAGTAAATAATGCGCTAACGACTAAAATATTTATTTTCATTTTAATGGCAGCAAAAAAAAAAAAATATTACGAAAATAATTATTTATTCACTCTTCAAACTTTCAGTTGGTGGCACGTATTGCTGTCAATAATAACAAGAACTACAAATTTGTTCGAGCGTTTAGCTGGCCAACTAAACTTATTTTTTTTTTGATTTTAAATAATTCCAGAATTGATTCGATTTGAAATTAATTCATCTAACAGCTCACAAAGCATAGTTTTGAAACTTAGCTGCTTATAAGTATGCTGTACTTCGATGGCAACTTTCTGAAAGCATACTTTTCCACAGTTGGTTTTTGTTTACTGAAAAATTGTTTTCAGACCATTCCACAAAAACCTCAACATAGCAATGCCCATTAAAAGTTTTATTTGCCAAATGTCTTCTTGTAAACAACTGATCATTAAAGTTTTATTTTCACACAGCAAAGTGAATGCAAATACAGCGGGCACTTTGACAACAAAAGCCACAAAGCACACAGTGCAAGCAAGCGACCGCTTCAATAACCATCAAGCATGGAGTGCATTAAAAATGTTATATTAAAATGTTAAGCCTTTAGTAGTGTGTAAACGGTCGCGAGTGTAAGCACGTCGTCTATTGAACGACGACCGGCAGACTGTCTGATGTCGTTTGTCTTTCGCCGACCACGACCCACGACCATAAATAAAACCCTCGAGTGAACATATTTACATACAAGTCAGTCAGTCAATTTGCATTGTAGTCAAGTGACAATGCAAAGAAATGTGATACACATCCCTTGGGCGCAACTAATCTCACTCGAAACATGCAAAAGTTATTTGTCAATTTTGCTAATTTTCTGATTATCAATGTATGCATACGACAGACTGAAAAAGAGGCACTCAATCGTAGTGTAATGAATAAATATTAAGTATACAACATGTGCTATGCATAAAAGTTTGGCATTAGTAATGAGTTGAAAACTTTATTCACTAACCTTTGTTGACTGTCGTTTAATTAGCAAAATGTTAGATTACCTTAAAAGTTTTCAAAGTTTTACATTTTACTTTACTTACTGCCATTTCTTTACAGTTAATGTTCTTTGCCTCTGCATGAATTCGAAATCAAGGCAAAGCAAGGCATTCTTAATGCCACAAAACATAGAAAGCATTTCATTTGTGAAATTTGTTGTTCTAAAATATAATCAATTAAACCGAGTCAGAATTTCTTGTGGCCAAGATGTTTGTTTACACAACAACTTTATACAATTAGAATTCGTGTTGGGGTTTTGTAAAAGAAAAATACATTTTTGCTATTTAATCATTTATGTAAAATAACAAAGAGTACATAAAAAATTTAACAAAAAACTATAACAATGAAAATGAAGTGAAGTGTTAAAGTGATAAAAAAGGTTTCAAGTATATACAGCAATGGTAAAAATCTGTTTTAATTTAAGAATAAAATGTCTTTAAATATTTTGATAAAGCTTTGAAAATTTAAACATTCGAAAATAATATTAACGTAGTTTTAGAATGAAGAAAGGTTAAAATAATAAGAATAGTACTAGCGACCCAATTTTCCTTCAAGCATTTTTCGATAAGCTAAATTTTAATCAAAGCGACCTTTTTCGTATATTTGTCAAAAAATTTCAATAACAGAATATTTTCATAAGCACTCAAACATAACTTAGCTATAATATGAAGCCAGCGATCTTTTAACCTTTTCATATCAATTTCACATCCTTTTACACACATCCATTTAGCCCAAAGGCAATAAAACTAACAAGAAATGCGTGGAAACCTTTGACTGTTTATCAAGCCAATACAAGCAAAGCCCACGCAGACGGGAACTTGTTGCATTTGTGCAAAGCGTATAAGCGTAATATAATAAAGTTTATCTCAAAGCAATTCTTTACAGCTCAACTGATGTAGTGACAGTCTGTTGCCCGCATCGAAGACATGTGTGCTTGTGTATAAGTGTGTAATAAACAAATGTGTGCGACCGACAGCGTAAGCTGGTTGAGGCTCCACCGTATTAATAAAGACGCTGACATGCCGTGGCAGAAATGGCATTGTACATGTTAACAATTGTGTGCTCTTATTTGTCGCAAACATGTTTCGTAACAAACATTGAAACACGCAACATAAACATTATCATATAAACACATACACAGACACCAACACATTGAATTGAAGTTTTTGCATAGTCAGACAGATGTCTTTACATGCTGAACGATTCAGTGTCACGACAGTATCACTTAAACAGAGACATGTTATACAAAAGAAATATTGCGCATACGACACATCATTTTATATAGCATACTTATGTGCGCTACGTGCAGTCATAAAAGTCAGACTGTATCTTTAAGTGTACGCATGTGTTCATGTGTGTGTGTGGAAATTTGTTTGTTAAGGAAAAAAAACGAGCAATTGTGTCTGTTCTTCTGCTTCTGCTTTTGGCTTGACAATTTTTTGGCACTTAACTGCTACGTAAAGTATTATGAGCTACTTAAGAATATATCGTGTTACTTGTGCACACATATACGTTTTTATATTGCCACTTAGGCTGAGCGATATGACAGCCAATGCATTTAAATGTGTCTCTTTCAGTTCAAAAGTTAAACGCACCAAATACTGATGCCCCTAAATAAAGCAATTAAAGCTTTTAGTCAAATATTTAAGACACTCACACAACAGCAGTGTGAACTGCATTTGATCGAGAAAGCAAAACATAAAAGTGAAATCGTTTGACAAATCAAAACATGAATATTTACACAAGAAGTGAATCACATAAAAATAAAAGCCAATGGAAAAGTAATAAAAAAAAACTTGCTTGCATATGCTGTGAGAATAAGCGCAGGTGTGTGGGTGTAAAAGACAACGTATAAAATGTAAGCAAGGAAATCGGCAGAGAAGGCAGGGCAGAGCAGAACTTGGTCGTCAATAACTCAAGGCGAGTTTGTACACATGACTTGACTTCGTATTGACACAATTTGATAGAGAAGAAGAAGTAAGCAAATTGTAGAGAGAAAAAAAGAAAAACATCAAACGTTTAAAATTAACACGTGTGTATTTTAAATGTTTGGACTCAATCAAATGGAAAGCTACAGATATTTATAGTGTGTATGCTGAGTTACCAATACACAACCAATACACATATATTTTAAAGTTGTTATTGCTTTGATTTTTTATTTTATAAGTTTTTGCGATTATTGAAAAACTGTCTGCTCATAGAGAAAAAACAGCAGTCCTGAATTAATAGAATATTTTTATTAACAATGCCCTAGAGAGTTGCCAGAAAGTTGCCAATTAGCGCTTGTCTTTACGTAAGCCTTGCTTGCAACAACTTCATGTTGCTAAGAATTAAAAAAAAATTGTGTTCCTTAAGTGGTAAAAAACCTCTTTATTTGTATAACAATTAATCTACAAAATACACGACACACATTTCTCAAAACATATGTAAATATTTACACGAAAGCATCTTTCAACACGCAACGAACGTAAATCACTTAACAAATTGAAGCCAAGAGCGTTAACAAAGGCTTAGCATATCTTACAGTATTATATTAAAAAAAATGTATATTACAAAAAGGCGTTGTTGGCATTCGTCGTTTGAGCTTATTTACATGTTACATGTCTGCCAAGAACCCGAGTAGTTCTATGCAAGCAAAACGAATGTTAAATAAATTTAAAAAAATATGTAAGAAAAATGCCTTGTTTGCTTAGCACAAAATTCCGCGTATTTTCACAATGAAAATAATGAAAAAATTTAAAAGCAATTATTTACAAAATTGTATTAAAAAGCAAATATGCAAAAAGAAACTATTCTGATAACTGAATTTAGCGAACTGCAAACTGCAACGAAGACGACAAGCAACATGCCCAAAGAACGCGCAATCACGCAATGGAATTTTAGCTGAAAAGAGTTTAGAATGAAGTAATAAAAGAAAAAACTATTCAAAGTTATTGAAATTTATGTCTGCGACATGCCGACGCAAGTTCGCCGTTGAGCTTTTGAACGTCTTGTGCAATGAAGCAAACCGAATTGAAGAAACGATATAAGAAAATATTTTTCTTAAGTCGTATTTTTGCGATTCTTTTTTCACTTGTATAGAAAAATCTTGCGCACATTTGTGTTGCTCATTGCAGAAGGTTTGCTAACAACAATTTCAAAAGTGCAAAAAAATGAAGATTGCCAGTTTCAAAGCGTTATTGAAGGACACACGCCAATAAACTAATAAATAACTCAAAAGTATCGCTAAGTAAACAAAGTTCGTTGTAGAACACTACAGCTCATGAACATTTTTTGGCTTAAGTTTTTGAAATGTTCACAGATATTTGGTAATAAAGCAGAAAGTGAGAATAAAAACAATCAATGAAATAGTTGAGTAAAAAAATTAAAACATTCGTTAGCATCGAACCATAAATGCGCTTCAAGGTTTGTTGTTGTTAATACTTTTGAGTCATTCTAAGCATTTCAAGGACACATGCATCGAATTATGTGTCAAAAACAATAAGTCAGCGAGGTTAATTTTTTTTATGCTTCACTATAAACTTCATGACCAACTCAAAGCACATGAAATATAATTTACTGATTGAAGTGCACAAAAAGTCATAAAAGAAGAAGTATTTTTACGCGCAACGCTTCAAGTCAAGTAACGCTTGACTGCGTGCAGTTTAGTGTTGGCAAAGACAATAAATAAGGCCGCCACAGGCAGCTAAGTGTGCCTTTCTTTCGTTCTTTCGTTTGCAATCCTTTTTCTTTTAGTTTCTTTGTTCTGATGCGCCAAGTGGCGGGCGAGAAGAAACGAAGATGGAAAATAAACGAAATTTACTACAGATGCGACCAGTCTGACAGCCTGACACGGTTGGTTATTGTCGGTGTCGCTTTCTGTTTGTCGCAGACGGTATTTTATTTTTGTTTTCTTTTTTCCTTGTATTTTATTTATTTATTTATTTTGTGTTTTGGCACGCGTTCAAATTGCATGCATTATCGACGGCGCGTCATTTTCATAAAACACTGCTGCCTCAGCACAGTAGCGAATTTGGTTTGTAGGCGCAAAGAATGCCTTTGACTCTCAAAATTATTTGTATTGAAAGATAAGCAAAGAAATTTATTCCAAAAATAATATACAAAATAAAGTTCATTTTCAAAAAGAAAAAAAGAATTCGAATTGCAACAAAACCCACCGCTCCTGTGCGCTGACACCCACATGCGGCGGCAGATAAGTCGAGAATTATGCGGCCAAGCCGAAAAATCGACAAAATGTAAATCAAGCATACAGAACACACATGCTTCAAAACAGCAACAATAACAATAAAAAAATATGATTTGACTGCCAAAAAATAAAAATGAAGGCGTATGGATTATCAAAATCAACTCTGCTTGCATATAATTTTTTCCAACAACATTTTTTTTTTCTTATTTATTTCGTTGTTAAGTCAACAGCAACGAAAGAGTGCACAAAACAAATAATTTTAAACACATAAAAACGAACAAATAATAGTTACCAAAAAACAGAAAAGAATAAACAAGAAATTTGCATCGAAATTGCATTTTTGTGTGAATTTTTTTTTTTTTTTATTATTTCGTGTTGTATTTTATTCTTTTCTTTTATTTTCAATTTTATTCTTACATGTTTGTTGCTGTCAAACAAGACATATGGCAAAAAGCGTAACCTTCAATTGCGTAATGAGCAAAATAGTCTAAAAAAAATAAGGCTTGTCTGATGGTAAATGCCTATTAGTTTCATTTTTTTATTTTAAATAATTTTTTTATAATTTCATTTGTCTTTTAACATAGCACGCAATACCAAACAAAATTGATTGACTAACAAGAAAGCATTTGGAGTCGCCTGCATTTAAATTAATTTGAAAACTGATGCGCCCAACATGTCGTATGAATAATTTGATTACAGTTTCGCCTATGAAACTTATTGATAAATGCTAAGCGTGCGATTTTCGGCATTTTGTTTTGTGGTAAAATGCATGAAGCACGTTCAATGCTTTGTGTGATATGTATGTGTGTGTATGTGACACATACTGTACGTATACGTGTTGTCATTTGATGGCATCGTTTTCATGTTTGGCACACACACACTTAACGCTGCCATAATGTTTTGAGCATGCCATTTTCACCTTTGAGTTGCCCACCTGACATTTCAAATGAATTTCAATTCCAAATTTTTCCGCGACGTCCGCGTGCTTCAGTAAGCATTTCAGGGAATTTGTTACAATTTCATAACATTTGCCCCCTTTTTGTGTGCGCACCACTTTCCACTAAAACTCTTTCATTATCTTTTATTCACTTTGTTTTAGGCAAATGCTTATGAAGCACTTGTAGACTTAAATTGATTCCGGGCTAGACAAAGCCAATCGAAAGATACTTAAATAACATTTGCGTCATTTTGGCATCTGCTTCGTATTCTTATTGATATTGATTTTGTAACCGTCTTTGTTAGTTAGCTTAACAACCGTAGATGTACAAAAAGAAGAAGAAGAGTTTTCATTGTGCAATTTATGCTTTCAATCAGCTATGAATACATTGTTTACAACAAAAGACAGAAAGCCTTAATGGGGTAACAAGTAAATACAAGTATACCTTTAAGCAAATTGCAAAAAGTTGTCAAGTCTTTGTAGCGAAACGAGCCGACATCAATCAGCTAAGAAGTACAACCCAACCCGGCTTATTATATTTAAAAGAGACAACAACAAGAAGATTGGAAATGCCTTAAGATAACACAAACAAGGCAAGAAAATAATATTAAAGCTTCAAGTATCCGACACACTTTGTTGACTTTTATAAACAAGTTGTTAGACATCAAATTCAATGATGTTTTTTTTTGATTAGTTGATTTCATTCACGCACTTAAACTCTTAAATAATTAATAAATTTACTGAGTGAAAAAAATATAAAAGAAAATTTAAAATAGAACAACCATCTACTAAAGACAAAACGTTTTGACAAAAGCGCATAACAAAAGCCACAAACAAGCGCAAAAAGATATAAATTGCATTGCTTTTATAATTTTATTGCATAGTTTTGTGCGCACTTGAATGCTTTCGCATTGCGTTTATGCGACAAACTCAATGAGTGGAAAACTTTAACTTTAAGAAGCAGCAGAAGATGAAGGGAAAATGAAGGGTGTGTGGATGAGCAAAGTATGCAATAAAAATACAGTTAAGTGAGTTAAAATCAGCAGACTAAAGCTGTCGTCAGAGCAAGACAATAACAAGCACAGCATAAACAAGCCAGTAGCAGAAGACAAGCCACTACATTTGCGCTTAAAAAAAACTCATGATGTTGCACAGATGACTTAAAGCAACAGTGAAACTCAAACAAGTGTTAAATAAAAATGAAAAATTAAAAATAAAACAACAACAAAAACAAATGAAAAGTTATACATGCTTAAATGTGCCATAAGCCTTTGTTATTTATGACTTGTCTTGAAAAATTGCATTTAAAAATTAAACAATACAAAGCCCATGCCGCCAGCATTAATCCTTGCACATAAGACTGTGCAGGCTTTGACTTAAAAAATTAAAAATAACAAAGGAAATGAAAAAAATTTAAAAAAATACTTTAAAATGGAAAAAGAAAAAAGCTTTGCTTATATTTGGCAAACCAACGGTGCCGAAATGTGCACCACACTCGCACACATACCATCATGCATGGACGCATTAAAAACAAAACACACACACACATACACATAGAAGTTCTTAGCCAGAGAAACACAGCAGAAGAAGAACACGTAGCGCATCCACAAAAAAAGCAAACACGGTAACACGTTGGCAAACAATAACAACGAAATGCATTTCGTTAAAACAACAACAAAAACAAAAAAGTGTAAACAACTAAATGAGGTTAACAAGAACGTACAACAACAATAGCCAACTATGCAAACATAGACTCAGAGACACATACAAAGATAAGCCTTCATAAACAGAAAACAAAAAGTTAAAAAAATAAAACAAAAACAAAGAATCGAATTTTTTTATTTTATTTTTGATCGTGTGCAATAAGCAAACCATTTGCAATTTTCATATTTGTTAGGTGACACATGGAAATGCCAAAAAGCAAAAACGAATCACCAAAATCGAATTGTCTAACAAAACGACGTGCTGTCTGACAATGAACGACAAGCACGGAAGACTTGTGACATAAAAATAATTAATATTCAACGTTCTAAATAGTAAATCATTTATTTGACTTTTATTTTCTCAATCAACCGAATAGTTCGCCGGTGGAATAAAATATATAGTAATAATATTTTAATATTATTTCACACTCTGCCTGTTCTGTAAAACTTTCATATTGAATTTGAGCTCATCTGACAACACCACACAAAGCAAAAGTTTTTCTAATTGATTGCACTTAAAAAGTGTTTTTCTTTTCGAAGAGAAAACTTCAATCGAGCACACTTCATAAACCGCACTGAGCAAAGAACAAAAACAAACAATTTAACAAATTCAAGTCTCCTGAATTGGTTAAGAAAGATGAACTTTCAAAAGTACAAAATGTTAATAAAATAAAAAATTTAAATGTTTCTCATATTTTATAAAATATGAACACAAAACAAACACAACTTTGAGGAGTTACTTTCAGTTGCAAAATATGGTAAAAGCAGAAAAAAGAATGAAACAATCATGATGATACAAAAAATTGCATCATTTTTCACTTAAAACGTCAACAATAATATTCCATTACGCAACAAATGCGAATTTGTTATTGCTTCGGGCAAACAAGGCATCAAATTTGAAGTAGCAACAGCAACAGCAACGCACACACACACGCATACGCATACAAACAGTAGCAAGTTTAACGATATAGTCGCGCATATAACAAACAATAAGCAAAGAAAAGTTTGTGCGAAATTAAAAGATTTGCAATTTGCGCGCAACTCAACTCGCATCTATCAACGATGTTTTGTCAGCTTTTCATTTTGTTATTATTTTTTTTTATTATTTTTCTTCTTTAAACTTAATTCTTGGAAGAGCTGTGCAATACAAGCGGTAACGAAAGTGGCAAAAACTTACGCTAAGCTGTTATCCGAAGTTCTTGTTATTGCAAGTAAAGCGACTCGTTGGTAAAGTGAGCTAAATCTGACTTGCTTCAGAGGCTTGAAGTGCTGATAATTGTCCTCTGCAGCAAGGTTGATGTTGTTTTTTGGCTTTGAGATACATGTGAAAACAGTTTCAAAAGGCATGCCGAACGAAAGCGTGAAGAATATCTAAAGTATTTATTTACAAATACTTGGCACATCTTGAGGATCTTAACGAGCACTCAACATCGCACTTGGTTTTGTATATTGTAGTGGACTTTAATTATCGTATATGCTCAATTAAAGCACGCTCACTTCAACATCATCAGTCATATTGTTTGCGTTGGCAACTTGGCTGGCAAAGTTTTCATTTAATGTGTCCTGAAACTTCATTAAAAGTCATTGTGCACTTAATTACACAGCAATCAGCAGACAAGTGTGTGCGTATTTGTGCGCATCTGTGTGAGTGTGTGTATCACGTTGGTGCTTTATTTGATATTTACACTATCATACGCCCTTCAATAGAATCAACTTACAAATTAAAGCTTTTATGGAATTTAATAATTTTGAACGCATATTTCACCAATAAATTGGAAAGCTGATTAAACAAATTAAATTTCAGCAGTGACACAAATAACATACACACCCACACACTAATACATGCTTAACGAAAATTAAAAGAACAAATTCGATTTCATGGTAAAATATCAATTTTTCCCACACTTCATTTTGTCCTTCGATTAAGCAATTTATTTGCTGTTCTCTTGTGCTATTTTGTGTTGCATACTTCCCTGCGCACGTCTTTATAAATTATGCAACATGCATAATTCCATACTGCATTTCACTTTTTTGGCATTCCATATTCATTTAGTCATTTGCAACGACAAAATTGACTTTATCGTCAACTTTATTGGTTTTGTTTTTGTTGTTTTATTTGCTATCTTAAAAGAGAAAATCATAAATTCAATCAAAGAGATTATTTTGATAATTTTGTTTAACGAGTTTATTATAAGTAAAGACATTTATATAAAGACAGTACTTTAAAAAAAACTTTTGAAAATTGACAGTCATATAAACATGTGTAAAAAAAAAATATTAACATGTCCTTTAATAACCCAGCAGTTCCTTGATCTAGTACAGAACTAAGGGCGGAACTAGTTTGAATGTAAATACTACTAGTGCCAGCTCAATCTACTCTCAATGCTTTCAACTGGTGAGTTTTACTAGGGGATGTCATAGGCAGGGGTCAATTGTCACAATTCTGCCACTTCCGTCTAGTTACCGAACTAGTACTGCCGTACCAATTTGGGGTACACAAAAAAAAGAAAATGAAACCATCTTAAGTGACTGAGTAATTGTTTTTTTTTGTTACTATTAATTATAATTGGTAATTTAAATAACTATATTTTTTATTGTTAATAACATTAATATAATAAACATTTAAATTCTGGTGGCGCTAGGGTTCGAACCTCGTACCTTCGGTTTCATAGTCCAACACACTAAACTCAGAGCTACAGCAGGCGACATAGAAACATTTGATATTTAATATATTTTATTTATTAGACATATTTTTTTCAGACTGGTCCTCTTATGCATAACCTCTGTCTGGTTCAAATACTAGACCTAAATTCACTAGTTGAAAACTAGTTTCCAAATAATGAAAATGGGTCAATCCGACTTTTTGTTTTTTAAACTGGTGTTTTAAAGCGCCATCTTTGACTAGTTCTTATACTGATTTCGAATTCGACAGTTGGGTACTAGTTTGCTAATAGAAGTAAACTATCGAAAAGGGGACAATTGACAAAACGAGAACTCCTGGGAAATTTAACCATTGAGTATTTGTAGCATACTTTTTGGCAGCCATCAGTATGTTAAAAGAAGTTGCCGAAATAAATTTATGAAGACTTCACATACTTTTCTCAACATAAGCAACTTTTTGTACATTTTTAATCATTAAAAAGGATTTCCCTTCTTTTTTACTTTATGATCTAAACTGAAAAATGTCTCAAGGATAATAATTTATTTATTTTTTTGCTTGAACAAAAAGTCGTCAAAAGGAAAACATCGTTAAATTTACTCTTTATTAGCATTTAAGGCTCACCAGACTCAACATGTTTCCTTACTTTCGCCGTTCTTATCGCGAAATACCAATCAATTTTCGTTGAGTGAAAACAAATATGTCATAAATAAACGTCGACTTTTTGAGGCGTGAAACATGCGGTTATGTTACTTTAAAGGATTTTGATTAAATTTATATTAATGTCAATTGAGCTAAGCTGTCAAATGGCTAACGTTGTTGGAAACATTATTATTATTATTATTTTTTTTTATAAATCCTTTTTTTTTTGCGTCTTTTCTCGAACAATTTTATTACGCAATCATTGTTTGAAGCCATAGGCGAAATAATAGCATTAAAAGCCATCAATAATGACGACAACAAGGACAACAACTACGACGAGAATATCGACAATGTGGCATTGCAGCAGAAAACAGTTTTCATGCATTTTTACTTTGTGGCAGCAAGAAAAGTGTATCCACATGTGTCGAAGTTGTCAGTGGCCATGTTATAAATGAAAAAATTTCAACTGCTCAGCTCAGCGCATGCAGCGCACAACAACAAAATCAAATTAAAGTGAAAAATAACGAGAACAACAACAATCACGAAATTAAAAATCGAATTAAAACCTTTTTGTAATTGTTTACACATGAATTGCATTTTAAATGAAATAATTAATTGAATGAATTTGCGCACATATGAAAATTACGCATACGCCTTGTTGTCTGCGCTTTTCGTTGGTTGCTCATTTGCTGTTTGCTTTTCCCGTTGAAAGGCCATTTAAAGCTTTTAACATTGTTTGGCGCTGCATTTAATATGTACCAACAACAAAATCCAAAAAGTTCAACATTTCATGGCGTTTAATGCAATTGAAGAGTTTATCTAATTAGCCCAACTTACAGTCTAAAAACCAAAATTTTATGGTGACAATAATCAAGTTTGAAACTCCTAACTGTTGCGGTTTTCAAGCGAAAACTATTATAATAAAAAAATAGCCAAGACAATGATGACTTTGGCGATTATGATAATGTTGTAACTGACGTTGACTTCAATGTCAGGCAAACTAAGTAAAATTCTTGATATTTTCTTTTTTAATTAATTCTTCTTAAGAATTTTACTTGAGTTTTTGCCACAATCATTCGAAAAATTGCATTTTCTCAAGAAGCTTGATTAATTTTTGTGCGCATTTTGTTGTTGCCAACTCACTTGAGCACTTCTAGATGACAGCAAAGCAAACAACGCACAGAGGAGTATTTCACCTCAAAAGATTTAAAAAAATTAGTCTAAGTCGGTTGTTACCTATGTATTTTTAAAGCTTAATAATGGGTACATCATAAATCGTGAATTATTTTCACTTCTGATCATTTTTTCCCATCGAAATAGCTGTTGAAACTCAGAAAACTCATTTCTACTTATCATTGTTGTAATAAAAACACAACATTTTGATTCAATTTTTGAGTGGTTACAAAGCGAAATATTACAAAACCCAAGAATGGATTTTGAAAAGGAAGGTATGTAAAATAAAACAGAATGTTTGTTGAAAGTGTTTAACATTATAAAGTACCATTTATAATGGCAAACGTTTGAGACTATAAATGTGATATTTTTTTGTTTAAATTTAAAATTCAATAGTGTTTTTCTTTATGACTTAAGCCGAAATAAGCTTTGATGTTAATTTTATCATAAAATATAAATATTCAAGATTAATTTTCATTAAAAAAATGTTGCGCATACTTGCTCCTTTTTTTTTGGTAATTTAATTTAACTAATAAGTCAGTTTTCTGAGTTGCTTAAGAAAAAGAGTATAAAAAAAAAATAGACCATTCTCCAGGGAGGCGTTAAAACTATTACTTTCGGAAACGTGCAATGACGACATAATAAGATCAAATTTTGAAGGTGGAAATGCTTCAAGTGAAAATGAATTAAATTCAGAGTAATGATATTTTTTCTTTTAATTTTATGTGTTTAATGATGGTCTTAAATACAAAATAAATAATTTAAACTGTCTTTTGTTGCACATAGAACTGTTTAGAATAACAAAATAATTTTGAGCAGCTTTTGAGGCCAAATACTCCTCTGTGCAACGTGGGCTAAAAGATGAAATTATGAGGAAAAAATATTATCAAATGAAACCACTTTATTAAAAGACATGAATGAAAAACATTTGCAACTGACATTTTTCAAGGGAATTCAAGCAAACTGTTAAATGTCAAATTAACCACAATTAAATGAAATTACTTTAAACTTTAGATATTTATCTGTAGTGCTTTGCATATATGTATATACATCTCACAAATGTCACTGATTTGAAAGCTTAGAAAAATATGTATATCTGTTTTTTTGTTTTGCTTACATTAAAAACAAGTTACGTTTAATTATAACGGAGAAGTAAAATGGATGTTCGAATGGTTGTCAAGCGCAGCAAATGCAAATTGCGTAAGCATGAACAGCACAAGAACAGTTTGAGATTCATGGCTCTCATGGCCAAAGCCAATGAATAGATTTATTACATTTTCACAGTTTTAAAGGCATTGTTTTAGATGCACTGCCACAGTTTTGCAAGCATTAAAGCTAAAGGCGCATCTTTTATTGCTCAATTAAGTAATTAGCACAACGTTATTATTTCTCGATTTTCTGTGTAGCGCACAATTAGCCACTTTATCAACATTTTACCAAAAAAAGAAAAATTATTAAAAACCAACAACATCAAAACCGAACTTCGACAAATTACTTTAGTAAATTGTTGCCTAATGACATAAGGGAAAGTGTAAAAAAATACAATGGCATAAATCAAGTCGCACCTTTGTAATTTGTAACAGATTTACCTTTTATTTTTCAAGCCAAATGCAACAAAAAAGGGATGTATATTTACTGCTTTTATAAACCGAACAACAAACAAAATGAAATCAGGAAATTGTGCTGAGAAATTTGCTTTCAACTATTTTGAACATAATTTGTTTGCAACATGCAAAAAGGCGTAGAGGAAGGCACAGAATAAACAAGTATAGCTTGGAACAAAAAGAAGTGTTTAAAGAAAACATTAGCCAAATATGAAAGGCAAAGCAAATTTCCGGTGCTTTTTTTCGCTTCGTCTGCAATGGAAATGTTTTATTGTGTTGACTAGCTCGCGTATGCAAAGCAACGCGTTCAGCTTAACTCAGCTGAGCTGCAAAAATCGCTGCAGGTGTTCTCTGCTTTTTAGCACAATTCAATTTAATGGCGCTTTTTTGCAAGTCTACCCCGCTCCCCACCACTCTGCAATGGACAACGGAATTTCGGAAACAAGCGTGCGAATCGAGTTGAGTAAAGCGGATTTGCAAATGTTGTTTGATTTGCAATTCTATTGCATTTTAATTGTCGCTTCTTTTATTTACTTTTTTATTCTAAATGAATGAATGAGCGAATTTTAATCAGAAGCAATTAATCTGCGTGAGCACAAAGCAAACTAAAAGTGCCTTGAGTGTTCAAGCTCTTAATGTTTTAAGTGGAAAAAGAAAGAAGAGAAAAAAAAACAAGATAATACTTAATAATGACAAACTTGAATCAATATCGGATTTATGACATGCTGCTTGCTTGTTTGCAATTATCGCTTTTATGCAATACTCAAAAGTATTAAATTTGCATACAAGCGATAATTATTGTAATCTTCCACTCATTAGTCGATCTCTAAAGAATGATTTAGACACTTATTTGTTACTGTAATCGTTATAATTATGAATAAAGAATAAATATATCAATATATTCTCTAAAGTGACATTCTTACATGGCCTTCCCTCACATGTGTGCAAAATAAATGCCGAATTTCCACGAAATGCAGATACGAGTATATCAAAATGATGTCCCAACTAAACTCATTTCACTTTACAGGCTAAGAGTTCACGAACATGGCAAATTCCTACTCAACCACGGGCAATTAAAGCCGCACTATGTCACTGAAATGTTTGCCGCAGCATAATTTGCGGCGCGTTGCATTCGTGACTCAACTTAAATTATTGCCAACCAACTGCAACAACAACTACAACAACATCAATAATGACAACTTTGTGACCAGAGTTATTCGCCAATACGCTAACACATGTATGCAAATGGCGACAAACATTTACACACACACACACACATGCCGCTGCGCACAAAAATATGCAATGTAAATCGTATTAAATTTATACACTTGAGGCATGCAACAAAATACATCTGAAGCGCATTTCGATGAGTATGAAAAATGTGATTTACACAATGAATAAATGTACGCCAATGGCAGCGCAAATCTACAAGAGACATCATGTGCTTACGAAAGTACGAATGTACATTAAATTAATTGCAGCAACTCATTAAGACAATATTCATTATGGGCCGAACGCCTCTGATGGCAATGACAATGACAATGCTGCAGGCGACGTCATTAACGCAACGTTAATGTTGCCAAATTACAAAGACAACAACAATAAAAAAAAAAACCAAGTAATAAATAAAACAAAGACTGAAAAATTCGAAAAACAAAACAAAAGCATCAACCAAAAGATACATAAATCACCACAGCAGCAAAGCAGACATCGCCGGCTGTGCGGCAATCAACCAAGCAGCACAAATGACTCAGTCTGACTGTCCGTCTGTCTGTCACTCATTTTGTCACTCACTCAGTCACTTTTTCAACCATCATGTTTAGAGCGCGTTGTGCTGAACGTGACTTAGTGAAAAACCACTTAGGCCATTTGCTCTTTGCATCAGTGGCAAACACACACACACATACGCTCGTTTTTGCCACATATTAGCCTCGCTTTTGTGGACGTGCGTGAGTGGTCATGTGTCTGTGTGTTGCACATGCCTGTCTCGAGTCATCAAAGACATGCAAGTGCTCTGTGGTTCTCGTTGTTGTTGGCTGTTAGTCAATCCAAACCATAGATTTGCGGTAATACTAACAACACCAACAACAACATCAAATGCATCAAAGCTACACAAATCAACTAAAAGAAGAATTTTCCGGCCAAATGCAATAAAGCACCGAATGTGTTCATAATGCATGACACTCACAGCCAACAAGCATGAAACACGCACTCATTTTGCATGCGCTTGTTAGGCTGTGGCAGGCATAGTACAACAACACTTTTACAAACAACAAACACTCACAATAATCGAGGCTAAGAGGACAACAGTCGTTGCACTTCACACTCAAAGTGTTTGACGTTGCAAATAATATTGAACTTCAATTAATGGCGCTCATATGCATACAAAAAACATATCCTGCCTGCCAGTTTTGCATTGCAGTTTTACTGCTATATAAAAATGGAGTCTGTAAAAAAGTTATAATTTCAAGTTTTCTCATATTTAATGAAGACATTTTGGGGAAAGTAAAGCGCATTTAAGATCCAACATAAAATTATTGAAAACTTTTAATGTCCGCCAGTTTTTGTAGCCCAAATTGTTGTTGTTGTTGGCAAGACATCCTGGTGGGCACACCTGCCGCTGTTGGTGTCGTAAATGTGCGTGTTTGTGGCGTTTTTAAGTGGAAATTATAATATTCGAAATGTTTAATTAACCGTCTTGTTTAAATGTTGGAGTGTCTAAAGTGCTTTTTTAAGAGATTATGTATTTAGCAACTTTTCAATTTGCAAGTGTGATAAACAAATTTGACTTAAGTTTAGCTAAGAGCATTTTGTAACGAGGAAACTTCCATTTTTGGATGTTATTTTTGAAAATGAAGTACAGTTTTATCAAAGTATGAAATTCGAAAATACCACTCAAATTAGAGAATCAAATTCGCCATATAACAAGTACTCAATAAGGATACTCAGATACTTTATACACCATATACTAAAGCAATGCATTTGACAAATGAAATGTTCTTCATACAAATTCGAAAATAGTAAAATGCTGTCACCGACTTAGAGAATCATTTACAACACTCAATCAAATCGCATGCAATAACACAAGCAAACACCAACAATAGCAACAACAACAACATGCAATGTCATTTGCAGCTGTAAAAGTCATAGAAATTCGCATCAAAAATCGCGAATGTGTAAAATTCCAGACAAACAATTCAAGAGTTAAATATGATCGAATGTGTGCCTTTGCCTCTCGGAAGCAAGTATTATTACACACTTGAAATTCATTGGGCAAACGTTTTACTTACGCATTGACGCTGCACTTTTCTTGAGCATTTTCTTGGCATTTTCAACAAAATCTTTACGTCTTCACACTCAGATATACAAGCTGCAAGACAAAACTAGTAAGGACAGTATTTTAAGCAAGGCTGAAGATTGCATACTCTTCACGCCCTTTTTTTATGCCACGCCCATTCTTTTTTATTGAATCTTATTTCTCTTTATCTTAATATCAATGGCTACCGGAGATATGCAAATTATTGATTTTGGATATAAGTGGGCGTAGCCATGCCCATATTTTGGTCAAAATAGTTTTCACGCCTCGCTAAGAACATAAGTGTGAAGTTTCAAGTCAATTGCTTTAGAAACAAAAAACAGTTGTCCGATCTCAATGAAACTTACAGGCATTTAGTCGGACTACGTAACACTACTATGTTTGAAATTTCAGCCCTGTATCTTCCATACAACGATTTATGTCTTGTTCATATTTCTTCTCCTTTTTGTATGGGAGCTACCAGTTCCAGTAATCCGATATGGCTTGTTCCGACCAATGATTTATCGTAATAAATTCCAAGATTCTGTGCAAAATTTCAGGTCGATAGCTTCAAAACTGAAGGACTAGTTTTCATACATACAAACAGACCGACAGACATGGCTAAATCATCTCTTCTTGTCGTCCTGACCAAGAATATATATAGTTTGTAAAGTCGGAAATAAATATTTCGATGTGTTACAAACTCCGTGACGAAATTATAATACTATTCAGATATGTACGTGAAGAGTATAATTAACACGTTTTTGCTTCAACAAATGTGCTGCGAAAGTTTCTCCTTACATTTTCGTCTATTAAATCGAAGTATTTTTAACATCGGTTGAATACTTCACGGCGCAATATTTGCTTCATTTCCTTCGTTTGTGTTGCAAGTCTTCTTCTTGCGTCGTCTTCGTCGTTTGCTGCACTTATGTTATTATAGCTTATTGACAGATAATACTGATTGAAGAGACATATTGCTTCGATTTTGTGTACTTTACTCGTACATAGTTGTCAATGACAGTTGTCGACTGATTGCGTGTGGGTGTGTGTGTGTGCGTGGATGCAAGGACACAAATCCACCGTCGCTGTCGTCTAATGTGTTTGGCTTGAACACATCCTGTGCAACGAAACGCATTCATTGCACGTTCGCCGTCATGGCCAAGCCTCAACATGTGTTTGAGATTCGTTTATTTTGCTTTTGTTGTCTCTGACTTTGTTGTTATTCATTGTGGAAAAGTACATCATGTCGTTGTAGAACTGGTTGATCGAGTGTAGTCACGGCACATAAAATCAATTGTTTTAAAGTTGAATGTGTTGAGCCATGACAAATTCAGCGTCGAATTGGTCTTCATCGATTTGGCTTACAACAATGAAAAAGTTTTGATTCCATTTTATATTTTTCGCCATTTTTTTTTTTTTTGTTTTTGATTTGAAAACTATATTCAAATCACTTTTTGTTTGTGAGTGAAAAGCAACTTTTTTGGGTGTTAAAAAAGTTTTGCATGAATTAAATGTGACATGATACTACTTATAAGAACTTTAAGTTATTCTTTCGGCATATCCAATGAGTATTTTTTATAAAAACGAGCTCTTTTGCAAACAAAATAAATGCGGATTAATAAAGGATCTCCCAGAATAATGGAAAGATTTCAATTCTGTGTCATTATATATATATGTAGCTACATAAA
This sequence comes from Phortica okadai, assembly GCA_034638295.1. Taxonomy (NCBI): domain Eukaryota; kingdom Metazoa; phylum Arthropoda; class Insecta; order Diptera; family Drosophilidae; genus Phortica; species Phortica okadai. The sequence continues at coordinate 38,227,704 of CM067849.1, forward strand.
TATGAGTTCTGCTCTGTCACTTTGCCATAAGCTTGTAAAGGACTCCCGGTTCTACCCGGTTCAAAGGCTGGGAATAGCTCGCCGACAGAGTCCGTTTTACATAAATTTAATTGATTTATATACAAGACCCTGCGTGAATTGGTAACGTTTGCCACCCGCGCCGTACCTATTAACTTTGGCTTAGAATGCTTTAAAGAAGGTGAAAACTGTTTTGGCTAAACATGTGTAGGCTATAATTCATATGAAACGAAAAAACAGATATCACTTAACGCTACTGACTAGTCCCTGACTCCTGCATTGGTTACCTTAACCTTACAATTACAATCTACGTTACAATGCAGAACTTAACAAATAGCCCTAGCTTTATCCTGGTGGCGACTGCTGCTCGATGTCCATATGCTGTCACGGTGCCTGCTGCTGCTTACATACGCTGCAGGAGTCTGCTGCTGGGTTCGTTGAGGAACTGTCTCCGACGGGGCCGATGCTGCCGATATTTTGCACCTCCGTTGCCTCATGTCGCACTTGTTGTAAACGATGCTGCTTGCGATTCTATGTGGTCTCGCACGGCGACCGTTTTGCTTATCCTAAGCACGTTTTTACTACACGAACTTTACAATTCCATACACCAACTTCCGACCAGGTACTTTTTCCCAATCGCACGTGTTGCCGTTTTAGTCTCCCGAAACCAACTGCCATCTCACAGGTTGTTCAAGTTGCCTTCAACCTTAGGCTGCCTGCCGCCAACGGTATCCTTCCTTTCGTCGCCCGTTATTTTGCGCCAATTATTCAAAACCTTGAAGCTGGTCATTCACCCCAACGGTGTAATTTTGTTCGTTTCCAATGCACTTTGTCATGTAAGCCCGATCAGCTGATCGTCCTAACGAAATGTTGCTAACATCCAGTCTGTTACACTGCTGTTAACTAACAGCGAAGTGAGCGCTACACTTTATAAACACCGATCGGTTGAGTTGCTGTGAAGGGTGAATTCACTACGGAATTTCACTCCTTCACAAGCTGCTATTTAACATTATAACATAGGACACATACAACAATCTAGCACTTAACTTGAAATCGAAATTCCAATGAGTAATAAAAATTTTTTTCTAATCCTAAAAATGCAATTAAAAACGATTGTTAGCAAACTCAACAAGCACTCAACACCCAATTAAAATTAATACAATACAATTGCATCAAAGCAGTTGAAATCCGAACAAGTTACTACAGAATGACAAATACACATATAAAAAAGATACATTTTGCTAGGGAATCGTCACTATTATTACATGAAATAAAAATAAAGAAAAATGTGCAAATATTTGTCATTATTTTTTTATGCACATGAGTACAACGACAGGATGTGCACACAGGATCGTTGAATATGGTCTAAAGGAAAGCCAGTGAATTGTACATAAACAAATGAGTCTTTTCCAGAGCAATACAAATTGAATTTGTTGCAAACGCACAAAGAAATGCTGAAAGTTGGCAGACAGACGAACAGTCGTAAATATCAAGTATTCACTTACACAAGCAGACTCCAGCATATATACACACTCCAACCAACATTTGCGTTTAGTTCAAGTTCAGTGCTGAGTCGCTCAAGGATAAGAGATGTGAAATACTTCACATGCAACAAATATGATAAATCTAATTTCATATTATAATCATTCACTTTGTCACTTTATTTTTACAGATACAATAAGCAATTACAGTTGATAAAGCGCATAAATTAGCGGTTTAAAAATGAACATGAAGTGTATCAGGTCAAGAAAACTTGGGAGACACCAGTGGCGAAACCAACAGACTTTCGCCTGCCATATTAGTGATGTTCCTTACACTTGGAGAAATTTCCATTCAAAGATGTGCCCATTGAGTAACTTAAGGTAAGCCATTGAGCAAAGTGTAATGAATTTGAATAATTGTATCGCTTATCTCGCCAGGGAAATCCGCGTTTTCGTGCGCACGCCAGACGCATAATACACGTCTTCGATGACAGGCGCTCGGACATGACTGGGCCGGCGATAAGCTCGAAGAGATTTGGAAACAAATTGCCATTTCACATGTGCCACGTGACATTACCAAGGAATCTTATAACGTTCGTGCTCAGAATTTTAAAAGCTCGAACAGTTTAAATAATCCTTTCTTTATTTTCAATCTTTTTCTAGCAACTTAAGGGCGTCATACTTGAGGTGCTTACTGCTGCCTGCAAACTAAATGAGACCCAAGCGGCCGCGTGGTCCAAACTCGTGGACATGATCTATGATATTATCTTCAAAACACTTGATAAAGTCGCCGCCAGCAACGCATAATAAAATTTCACTGGACATCGAAATTGTTACACAAAATCATTAAGCAACCAGTAAGGGCGGTATAGTCGAGTATACTCAACTTTATAATACCCTGCTCACATGTTAGGCCGTGCCACACCCCAAATCTACAAAAACATATTAATCAAAATATCAAGAAAATGGTTGAAAAAATGTGGATTTTACGAAAAATTAGAGTTTGTTGGTCTCTGAGGGGTAACCACAAAAAAAAGGGAAATTTGTGGTATACAGTTTAAAAGACGCATACTTACTAAGCCTGTATATTTCTGGTTAGTATCTTCAATACTTTTAGAGATATAGCATTTCTAAGAAATACATTGGGGGAGGGGTATTGCAGTATTGTAGATCTATACAATTGTCTTCCAAAACAAAAAAGTTTTTCATACTTTATTTTCTTTTTCTTCTTTATTTCGTATGGAGCCACCAGTTAGAGTAATCCGATAGGGCTGGTTCCAATACTGTTCACATACGTTTTTTAGGGCTATACATACTTAGTCTACAGACCAGCTTTCATGTTTCTATCTCTTCAGATGTTTGAATTATAGTTGCTGAGTCACGAATAAGAAATTCTAGACCTCCTCGGCACAATGATGGCATTTATCGACTTTCGTCTGAGCTACGTCTTCTTTTATCTGTAAAACGCAGGTTACGTAAAGTGTATATGCGTACACTCCATCCCATTGACAAGTCCAACTGTCAGAGAGCTGCTGATCAATTAAAACAAGCGTTGTCTGCTCAATGTGCATTATTCTTCGACAACATGCTGTCTAATATGTCTGGATCAAATGATGCACAGTTTTCACTTTGGAAAGCCACAAGAAGTGTTAAGCGTCAACCAATTCGAGTTGCCCCATTACAGGATGTTAATGGTAGATGGTGTCGATCAGATGAAGAACAGGCAAACACATTTGCTGAAAGCCTTGCACGGCGGTTTATGCCTCACAATTTTGCCTCTTCAGTTGATGTGAGAGAAACGGAAGATCTGATAGCTACACCACTTCAATTGGATCTACCAATTGACCCGTTCACTCTTGAAGAAGTCAAGTGCGTTATCCATAAACTAAAGCCTAACAAAGCACCTGGTCATGATAAAGTGTGTAACCGAACGATTAAAGCTCTTCCGGAGAATGCTATCATCTTTCTCGTGCTCATTTTCAATGCAATTTTAGAAATACAGTATTACCCCAAAGATTGGAAGATAGCAGTCGTATCTATGATCCATAAGCCTGGTAAACCTGAGAGGGACCCCGATTCGTACCGACCTATGAGTCTTTTACCGTTCTTATCTAAACTATGGGAACGTCTTGTGATGGCAAGGCTTACAGATGTTGCGATATCTAGAAGACTAATCCCTGATCATCAATTTGGATTCCGTTTAGGTCATGGTACAATTGAGCAACTACATCGCGTTACAAATCACATCCTAGAAGCATTTGACAAGAAACAATATTGCAATGCGGTCTTTGTTGACGTTGAACAGGCTTTTGACCGTGTATGGCATATTGGACTGCTGGCTAAAATTAAAGCTTTACTGCCCTCTCCTTATTTTTTTCTGTTACGCTCCTATTTGGAGAATTGTTCTTTCAGTGTCAAAATAGGATCGAGTTTGTCGGCTGCACGCTCTGTTCTTGCGGGAGTCCCTCAGGGAAGTGTCTTAGGACCGTTTTTATTCTCGTTATTCACAGCTGATATTCCGGTACCAACGTATGACAACGATTTCACTCAAGGTACGCTGATTGCTTTTTTTGCGGATGACGTTTGTGCATTTTTCAATTCAACCTCTTGTCAAGCTGCTGCAGACATCTTGCAAAGCTATTTAGCTAGTCTTGAGTCTTGGGCTAAAAAATGGAATATCGCTCAAGGTACGCTGATTGCTTCTTTTGTGGATGACGTTTGTGCATTTTTCAATTGAACCTCTTGTCAAGCTGCTGCAGACATCTTGCAAAGCTATTTAGCTAGTCTTGAGTCTTGGGCTAAAAAATGGAATATCGCAATTAATGTCTCAAAATGTGCAAATATTTGTTTTACTTTAAGACGACGAGACCCTCCTCCAGTGCGACTTTATGGAACTGTTTTGCCACGACCAAATATGATCAAATACCTGGGTTTGACTTTGGACAAGAGATTTGCCAAATAATCGCTCCTATCTGGCGATATGGAATACAAATTTGGGGTATTGCGGCAAAAACGAACCGGTGTAGGATTCAAGTCCTTCAAAACTACGCTTTGCGCAAAATTACGGCATGCCCTTGGTATGTTTGGAACTCCTCGTTACATCGTGACTTAAATATTATGACAATTGATGATCAGATCGGCTTTTTTTCAAGCCGGTATAATGATCGGCTTGCTACTCATCAAAACCGCTTGGCAAGACGCTTAATTCAGGCGAGACCTATCTGCCGGCTTAAGAGAAGACATTTTGGTCATTTATGCCCTTAATGTTATTTACTTTCTTTTTTGTTTTATTTGTTATTTAGTTTTTTAATTTGATATCTAGTTGTAAGTTAATTTAATTGTAGTGTTTGTATTTCACAAACCTGGCGATTTTAACTTGAAATCAAGCACCTTATAGGGTATTTGCTCCCTGATTGGTTCTTTATAAAATAAAAATAATAAAAAAAATAGCATTTACAAAAAAAAGGAGTGGAGTGTGCGTGGCGGACAAACAGACGGACGGACATTCCTCAATCAACTTCTCTTGTCATTCTGATCAAGAATATATGTATATACTTCATGGGGTGCCTCGCTCCTCCTTCTATGCGTTACATACATTTCGTTCAAACAAACACAATATACCCTAATAAACAATGTCTACATGATAAATAAACCAGTAAAGGCGGTATAGTACAGTATTCTCGACTATATAATACCCTGCACACATGGTAGGCGGTGCCACACACTCAATCTACAGAAACATATTGATCTGACGTCGTCTATTCAAATAGTGTTCAAAATATCAGCAAAATCGGTCAAAAAATTTGGATTTTACGAAAAATTTGAGTTTGTTGGCCTCTGAGGGGTAGCCATCAAAGAGAGGGGAAATTTGTTGTATGCGGTTTTTAAGATGTATTATCACTGAGCTTGTATACAAATTTTCAGGGTCGTACCTTTGTTAATTTTGGAGATATAGCAAAATACAGAAAATAACTGGGGGAGGGGAAATGAAAATGATCTATTTTTAGAAGGTCCCGTTAAATTTCCGGAAAAACTGGTTTGCCAATAAGAAATTTGGACAATTTAGAGACAAACTCTTAACATTTCGATTACAATTTTTTTTGATCGATTTTTTGAATTTTGGGGCACCTATGGTGAAGACAGACGGAGAGACGTACATGGCTTTATAAACTCGTCTTGTCGTCCTGATCAGGAATATATGTACTTTGTAGGGTTGCCCTCCCCTCCTTCTTGGTGTTACTCACATTTGGTCTGAAAAAACCTAATATACCCCGATGTACATCATGTGTACAGGGTATAAGAAATAGGGGAAAAAAAATAAAAGAGAGAGAAAGAAAAATATGCACCACAAAACAAAAATATAAATTTTTGTAGAATAATTTTTTAGTGAAGGGCTTTCAAATTGTACCAAAAGCGGAAAATAAATCATAAACATTTCAAACAAGAAAATCTAAAAAAACTCCTTAGTCTTTCCCGCAAATTTGTCTTAAATTTATAGCTTTATGTATGCATTAAACACACAAAATAAATAATAATTTTAAAAAGCACAAGAGTAAATTAAGACAAATCACAAAAATTAATGAGAATGTTTATTTTAAAGGTTTTTTTTTAAATATTTTTGTAAAATTGTGTCTAGAATAAAATATTAATATTATATAATAAAAGTGAAGTTAAAAATAGAAGCGAATCAAGAGGAAATTAATGCAGAAAATAATATTTAAAAAAATTAAATAAAATAACTATTTGTAATAATAATTAAATGATAAATTCAATAAATAAATAAGATGTTTAAATTAATAAAAAATTATGAACATAAAAACCAACAACAAGTTAAGCAAACATGGTGAAACTTAATTAATAAAATATATATAATATAAAAATATATATATGTACAGAGTCTAATTTGGGGACTTTTCCTTTATACAGAGTATATTTCGAAGACTTTTGTAGTCTTTGGGGACCGTCCCCAAAATTTTCAGGAACTGAACGTGTATTTTGGGGACATTTTGAATTTAACAGGGAACCAATGTATTTTTAAGAAAATCATTATATACTTCGTAAAATACTAATGATTGTTATTAAAATATCCCAACCAAGCAAACTTCAAGAATGTCAGATAATGTATTTATTTTAGATTTAATCCTACTCGAACTAAGTGGAGAGTATATTTTGGGGACGGATTGTTTTACTGCATATTATGAAAATGCCTTTTAACTAAAGCGAACCAATTCAGGTCAATTCGCTTAGATTTGAGCCATTGATCATTTAATACCCCAAAATTCCAGTGTAAATTTGTTTTAAAAGGCTTTTTTTCAAACAATTAGATTTCATGATTTTGTCGATATGGCAACGTCCACAGGAGTGTTAATGTATATAGATATATCGTATATTTTAGGGACTGAAATTCAAGAATGCAAAGTAAATTTTGGGGACCATATTTGAATTTTAACGGCCGTTTCACATATATATATTTCATGTAAGGTTATTTTCGAGGACATTTTTAATTATGTTATAGACCGTGTTTTACAGGTAATTATATGAATAGTATATTTTGGGGACATTATTATGAGAAATTAAAATTCATGGAGACAACGTAGGTTTTGGGAACATATTTGAATTTTAACGGACCGTTTGTCGTACATATTGTATGTATAAGATTTTTTTCGAGGGTATTGTAAATTTTTTTTATAGAAAAATATCAACAATCACTTATGATATAAATTTGTACATACATATTCCCAATCATCTAGTGAATAGTTAATTACAACAGAAGCACAATCTATGTTGGTATTCCAAATTAAAGTGTTTTGACAATCGCTACGATTTTTCATATACATTTAGGTTTATACATTCAATTGTCAAAATTTTATGCAACCACGGTACTAAAAGTGGTGTGTCTATTACCGGTAATACTGCACAAAAAGACAAATATATTTTAAAATCAATTACTTTCTAGATTTACACAAAAGTTAGCAGCACCTATATAGCAAACTATATACAAGTTGGCACGCTCTAGTGAATACATACATCTCTCCCAAAAAGTAAACTGAAAATATTCTGTATAATGGCGGGAAAGATTTTGGTATTCATAACGCCAATATGACAACTTGTTTAGGTTAGTCGGGCTAAAATAAATTGAAGTCACTCAGTATAAATTTTCGAAATGAAGCTTAGTTTAGAAGATATTCGAACATAAAGTTCACTTATAATCAAGACAAAATTATAATTACATCAGAAATATGGTAAGAAACATTCAAAAGTCTATATCGCTCAAATATGATAACTATGGGCCGAAATAAACTAGAAATATAATGTCAAAATTTCCGACTTCATGGTTTTTTCAAAAGATATTTGTATGCAAAGTATACTTTCGGGACCTTATTTGAATTTTAACGGATCGTTTCTCATTTATATTTTTATACAAGGTTTTTTTCAAGGACATTGTACACTTTGTTTATTGACTTCATTTCGAGTGAACTTAAAGTTCGAATATTTCGTAAACAAAGCATAAAGTCGAAAATTTTTACAGAATATTTTCGTTTTATTTTGGCCCAATTAAACTAAAAAAGTTGTCATATTGGCGCTATGGATATTTAAATCTTTCTCGGCATATTACTGATGTAATTATCTTTATACCCTGTACACATACTGTGTATCAGAGTATATTGTGTTTGTGCAAAAGCCAAATGTATGTAACGCACAGAAGGAGGGTCGGGGGACCCTATAAAGTATATATATTCTTGATCGGGACGACAAGAGAAGTTGATTAAGCCATGTCCGTCCGTCTGTCCGTCCGTCCGTCCGTCCTCACCAATGGTTCTCGGAAACTATAAGAGCTAGAGACTTGAAATTTTGTGGGTAGACTCGTGATGCTCGGCAGCAGATCAAGTTTGAATGGTTTTGTGCCACGCCTACTCCTTCCCGCCCATCCAGCACCACCCACTTTTTGAAAACGCTATAACTCGAGCATCCAAAAAGATAGAAACATGAAAGTCTGTATGTAGACTCAGTATGAGTAACTCTACAAAACTGCATACCACAATTTTACCCCCTCCCCTTAATTTCCCCTCCCCTAGTATTTTTCTTAAAAAAGCTATATCTCCAAAACAAACAAAAGTATGAACCTGAAATTTTGTATACAAGCTCAGTGATAATACATCTTAAAAAGTGCATACCACAAATTTCCCCTCTCTTTGATGGCTACCCCTCAGAGGCCAACAAACTTAAATTTTTCGTAAAATCCACATTTTTTGACCGATTTTCTTGATATTTTGAACACTATTTGAATAGGCGACGTCAGATCAATATGTTTTTGTAGATTGAGGGTGTGGCACCGCCTACCATGTGTGCAGGGTATTATATTGTCGAGTATACTCGACTATACCGCCCTTACTGGTTTTGTCTTCATTTTGTGTGGAATTTATGTATGAATATCTTCTGAACTAAGCTCTAATTCGAAAATTTATATTGAATGATTTCGATATATTTTAGCTCAATAAACCTAAACTAGTTGTCATATTGGCGTTATGAATATCAAAATCTTTCTCGCCATTATACAGAATATTTCCATTTCACTTTTTTGCGAGTGATGTATGTATTCAATAGAGCGTGCCAACTTGTATGCAGTGTGCTATATAGGTGCTGCTAACTTTTGTGTAAATCTAGAAATTTAAATGTAAGTTGATATGAAAATACATTTGCTTTTTGTGCAGTATGTATATGTATATATTAGCAACGGACAATAGTTTTCATTTGCATTTATTTCAAAATTGTATGTAAGCGGCATGTTACCCAAGATCAGTTCCAGTATGCCCTGAGATTAGCATTTATGCATAAATCCTCCAATACATATTTGCCTACAACGACTAGTAATAAAAATATGCGTACGCCTATATAGTAATCATAAAACTAAAAGCATATTTGATTGTTGGTAGTTTTCATGAGCAAAATGTACAATGTCCTTGAAAAAAACCTTGTATATAAAATATAAATGAGAAAAGATCCGTTAAAATTTAAATAAGGTCCCCAAAATATACTTTGCATACAAATAACTCTTGGAAATAAACGTGAAGTTGTGTATAAATTTATAATATTTTCAGTTTATTTCGGCCCAATCAACCTAAAAACGTTTTGATACTTGCGCTATGGATATTTCAGTGTTTTCCATCGTATTCATTAATTATGACGTAATATATTGTGAGAAAGATTCCAAAGTCTATATCGCTCAAATATGATAACTATGGGTCGAAATAAACAAGAAATATAATGTAAAAATTTCCGACTTCATGGTTTTTTCAAAAGATATTTGTATGCAAAGTATACTTTCGGGACCTTATTTGAATTTTAACGGATCGTTTCTCATTTATATTTTTATACAAGGTTTTTTTCAAGGACATTGTACACTTTGTTTATTGGAAACTATCAGCAATCACAGACGCTTTTAGTTTTATGAATACTGTATAGGTAATTAAACCCACAAATTTTTACAGAATATTTTCGCCTTATTTCAGCCACATTAACCTAAAATCATTGTCATATCCATAAAGAGATATTGAAATGTTTCCCGTCATATTACATATGCTATTAGCTCTGACTTCATTTCGAGTGAACTTTAAGTTCGAATATTTCGTAAACAAAGCATAAAGTCGAAAATTTTTACTGAATATTTTCGTTTTATTTTGGCCCAATTAAACTAAAAAAGTTGTCATATTGGCGCTATGGATATTTAAATTTTTTTGATTTCATTATATGGAAAATTCAAGTTGTTATATCTCCTAAATTAAGCAAAAACCCAAAAATTTTTACAGAATATTTTCGTCTTATTTCAGCTCAATTAATCTAAAATCATTGTCATATCCATAAAGAGATATTGAAATGTTTCCCGCCATATTACATACGCTATTATCTCTGACTTCATTTCGAGTGGACTTTAAGTTCGAATATTTCGTAAATAAAGCATAAAGTCGAAAATTTTTACTGAATATTTTCGTTTTATTTTGGCCCAATTAAACTAAAAAAGTTGTCATATTGGCGCTATGGATATTTAAATTGTTTTTGCTTTCATTATATGGGAAATTCAAGTTGTTATATTTCCGAAATTAAGCATAAAACCAAAAATGTTTACAGAATATTTTGATTTTATTTCAGCTAAATGAATTAAAAATATTGTCATCTTGGCGCTATGAATATTAAAATCTTTCTCGGCATATTATTGATGTAATTATCTTTTTGTCTTCATTTTGTGTGGAACTTATGTATGAATATCTTCTAAACTAAGCTTTAACTCGAAAATTTATATTGAATGATTTCAATTTATTTTGGCTCAATAAACCTAAACTAGTTGTCAGATTGGCGTTATAAATATCAAAATCTTTCTCGCCACTATACAGAATATTTTCATTTTACTTTTTTGCGAGTGATGTATGTATTCACTAGAGCGTGCCAACTTGTATGCAGTGTGGTATATAGGTGCTGCTAACTTTTGTGTAAATCTAGAAATTTAAATGAAAGTTGATATGAAAATACATTTGCCTTTTTGTGCAGTATTAAGCTTTTAATATGTATATATTAGCAAAGGACAATAGTTTTCATTTGCATTTATTTTGAAAATTGTATGTACGCTGCCTGTTACCCAAGAACAGTTCCAATATGCCCTGAGATTAGCATTTATGTATAAATCCTCCAATACATATTTGCCTACAACGACTAGTAATAAAAATACATATGCGTACGCCTATATAGTAATCATAAAACTAAAAGCATATATGATTGTTGGTAGTTTTCAATAAGCAACATGTACAATGTCCTCGAAAAAAACCTTGTATATAAAATATAAATGAGAAATGGTCCGTTAAAATTCAAATAAGGTCCCCAAAGTATACTTTGCATACAAATATCTAACAATATTTTTTAGTTTATTTCGGCCCAATCAACCTGAAAACGTTTTGATACTTTCAATCTGTTCCATCGTATTATTTAATTATGATGTAATTAACATTTTGTCTTCATTATGTGTGAACTCTAAATTCGAATATATTGTTAACTAGGCGTGAATTCGAAAATTTGAATATTTTCATCATATTTTGAACCATTTCACCTAAAATCGTTGCAATAGATATTGGAATCTTCCGATACTGATTTGTGTAAAACGACCGGTAATAGACACATCACATTTTGTCCAGTGTTTACATAAAGTTTCAATAATTGAATGCAGAAACTTAAATATAAGAGAGAAATCGAGACGATTGTCGAAATACTTTAATTTTGAATACCAATATGGAGTGTCTTACTGGTGTAGTTATCAATTTCGGAGCTGATTAACGATATATATGTATGTAGTATTTAACAAATTCATATCGTGTTATTGCAGGGAGTTTTCCATGAAAAACATTAACGATTTCCTATAAAAAACCCTCTACATAAAATATATATGACAAACGGTCATTTAAAATGCAAATATGTTCCAAAATCAACGTTGGATCCATGAATTTTAATTTCTAATAACTATGTCCCCAAAATCTACTATTCATATAATTACCTGTAAAACAATCCCATAGTATAAATTACAATGTCCCCGAAAACAACCCTGTATTTAAAGTACATAAATGTGAGGACAGGTCCGTTAAAATTCAAATATTGTTCCAAAATCCACTTTATATTCATATATTATAATTTAAAATAACTATGTCCCCAAAATCTACTATTCATAGAATAACCATAAAACACTGTCCTCATAATGCACATTAAGTATAGATTATATGTGAAAAGGTGGCAACACCACGTTTTTGTCCCTAAAATATATGTTTCATATAAAATGTAAAATATACAAAATTTCAACATTATATGGTTCGATCATTTCGGGGACAGAGTCCTTAAAGTAAACGATATATTCTGAGTCCTCAAAGTGATCGTTGAATATTAAAGTGTGAATAATTTCGGATGCTTGGTTTAATAGGTCCTATAAAAAAATATGGGTATACTATTTTTGCGTTCTGAACCCATTTTACCTCTTAAAACCATTGATTTTTTGTGTCCCCAAAATACACCTTGTACATAATATAAATATGTATGTATTAGTAAGCAAAATCTGGCAAAGCAAAAACAAACTGAATAAAAATAAATAATATTATAAAATAAACCAAAATATATATTATACTTGTGTTCAAAGCGGAAAACGGAAAACTCATGTCAAACAACATTTCCGGTTGCGAGCATTACGAAATGTGCATTTCCGGTTTGCCATTTTGGCAACAAACACATTTGATAAAATGGTTTTAGTTTTTTTGCTTTAGTATCCTGTCAGACATATTTGTAAATATCTTTCCTGCATTTTACCGCCGCTGACATTCCCAGTTCCATAAAAAAATGCACAATTCGTTTTCACTTAAGCAAAAATATTACTCATACGCGCACGTTGCTGATGACTTTGTCTGCTTCTTAACAAAACAAACTAAATTTTTTTACATGTACTTTTATATTCTTTTATTTTTTTTTCTATAGGATTTTATTTACAATAAATGTGTCAAGGCGGTTAGACACACAAACTACAAAGTGTATTTGAGTAAACACCCACACACACTCTGTGTATATGTGTATGTGTGAATGCATGACATGTGAAACATTTTACGTAAAACGTGTCATTTTTCCGTACAATCGTTGGCAGCATGAAAGTATATAAGACAATGGGGAGGGGGTGGGGGTTTACACTAATAGTTTTCGTCTTTGGTTCAACAAGTTTCTCTTCTCTGCTTCAATTGCTGTGCCGTGTTGTTTGAAAAGTTTTTGTTTGTTTGGAAAATTGTAATCAAATTTATATAGAAAGTAAAGTTTCTGCAGAATAACTTTGAAAGTTATGTGAATTTAACTTGTTAAATTGCTGAAAAAATGTTTAACTATTAAAAGCGAAATAAAACCTGCAGCGCCATCTGTAGATATTGAGAACAAATGTTAAAATCTTAAATATTATTAAAGCAAGAGCAAGAAGGCTATTAGGATCACTATTTAGAACAACTATATAAAGACACATTTCGCTAAACAACAAGTGTGTATGTGTGTGTGGAAGCATTGTGTTTTTTCTCAATATTATTTTTATTTGCTGGAAACAATATTCTACCAACAACGCATACAATATCAGTGCACGTATGTTTGTGCATTTTCTGTGCTTTAAGCGTATAAATGTCATTGTCAGATACAATTGAATTCAATCGAATGGAATTGAATTGTCTGAGTGCGTTGAATGAGCAACTGTGTGCAGATTCCAAATGGCGAACAATTGTTTACACAATGCGAATCCAAGACCAACAAATATGAGTCCTCGAACGTGCTAAATGACCAAAAATAATGCATAGCAAAGATGATGTCAATTGTGTTCATATATATGTATATACATACATATGTGTGCATGTCTATGCATAGACAGCAATTTAAATGGTAGGATTTGAGAAACGAAGCCATTAGCAATTACAGCAATTCTTGTGCTTAGACATGTTATTTGTTCCACATTTTTTGATTTTTTTTTTTTAATATTCATAACTAAAATAAGCTTACGATTTTGAACGAGGCGTCGCTAATTTGATTAGATGGGCGGACATTTTTAAGCAGTGGCTTAACTACGTCCCTTAAGCTGAGGGGCAGTGGCTCTCTGCCACCCAATTGCTACGCCACTGTTCTTGGGGGACGTCCCAAAATGACATCAGATTAAAGTCGTTAACAGTAAACTGCAGCAAACAGTGTTGCTTTAACAGTGCCACTGTACAATAACATAACCACTTTTATCTAACAGCAGCTGTGAAGTACCGTCAACTGTAAACAACGGACCACTGTTAGTGTTAGTGTTAACGGTAACGTTAACATTTCTTGCACTTTTGCGTTGACTTTTTTATCTTATCAGCGTCGGTTGGCAGCATTGGTGAAGTGTTGTTGAAACCGTAAACGAGGCGCAGTCAAACCGAAGCTTTCCAATCAAATTCAAAATGTTTCCGTAATAAAGACATAAGAAAGAACAACAAAAATCAACGAAATATATAATAGAAACAGTCTTCTGCAACTGAACAGAAAATCGCGACGCGCAGTTCGCGTTCTGAAGTTGGTAGCGCGCGTACTTTGAACGCAAAGTGGAGCAGACGTTTCAAGAGTTCGCCGACGGCGGCAAAAAATATTAAAATCTAAATCATGTTTTTTGTTTTCAATTGATATCAAATGTAATTATTTTAGCTTTTTTTTGTTTTTGTTTGTGGCTATCAGTTAATTTATTGACTGAAAATGGGACAAAAAACTGTGTGACACATTTTGTATTAACTCGATTAACGCATTGTCGAGCAGATATTGTAAACTCCTAAAGCATTTTGTGCACATTTCAGCGTTGGCGCAATAAATATCATTTGCGCTTCTTTTACTTAAATAGCATGTAACGGCATTCAGCTTTTTAATTGAATTTCGACGGCGAATAATTAAATTTGTGCTGAAATCAATTTGCTTTGAAAGAAATTTCTATACGTAAAAGTTGCAACGGCGGAAAAAATAAAATAAAACTGTGTAAAAAAAAGTAAATAAAGACAAAACCATAATGATAACTGTGTGATATAAAAAGTGAAAACAACAAATTAAGCAAATTAAAAGAATACTAACACAATGAATTGTTTTAACAATATTAAATAACAAAGTTTTAAATGAAAAAAAATAATAAATTCAAATTAAATTAAAAGCAAATAAAAGCAAAAATCACACAAGATTTTAAGTCCATTACATAAAACAGAAGAGCCAAAAATACACGCAGAATTCAAATAATTTTAATATAACGCCAAAAAAAAACAATTGGCAATAACTTTCATAATTTATAATAATAATGCAAAAAATTGTAAATACATTTTTTTTTTAATTCGAATTTATTAAAAAATTATTTTATCTTCATGCTTTGCAGAGCAAAAAAAATAATAAACAGTAAAAATTAAAATTAATTAATTTTGTAATTGTTTAAAATCATTAAAAATATACATGGATCGGTTTTTGTAAAGCGAAATATATACTAAAAAATATCACAGAAACAATTAAGTTATTACCCAAGAACAGAACAGAAAAAAATAACAAAGAATTCAAAAAACATTTAAAAATAGACAGAAAACCGAGATAAAATCACAATCATAATAAACAACAAACTTAAAAAAAAGTGTAAACAAATAAACAGAAAGCAGAGAAGAAAAAACCAAAGTTGTACAGAGGAAGCAAAGTGAGTAAAACGAGCGTTTTGGTCTTCTTTTGAGCATCTTTAGCGAAATTTTATATTAGTTTGGCTTGTATCTTTTGTGTGACCTCATTGAATAAACAATACTTAAGCCTATTTGTATTTGTGTGAATAAGAGATTTTGCTTTTATGCAAAAATGTGTAAAATTTCAATTTTCAAGTCGAGTTGTCTGTAACCAACTAAACAAAGAGCCGGTTATCATGGGCAGGCAGAAAACCATTGTGCAAAATGTAATACGAAACGAATTTTTCGATTGTAAACAATTTTTAGCATTTCACTTCAGGGTAACACTTTATTTCCGGGATAGCTGCACTTCCGGTCGAGGCTTGGCCAATGTAGTTGAAGCGCAAATTGAAAGTGACTTTTCGTTGTTATCATTTATTATATTTTTCCACAAAACAGCGCAGCAAGTGACACTTCCGATAAGCAATATCCGTTTCAGGGATAATGGCGCATGCCTTTGTCCGATATTGAAAATAAGCGGAGAAAAAAAATGTCACGCATAATGAAACAACAACAGTTCCGATACAAAAGAGGTCAAGTCAAGCAGCGTACCAGAGAAGAGGCGCGGTCATTTGATTTCATGTTAACACACGCATTACGTATAAGCAACGACGTAATGCAACGCAAAGCCATACGATCTGTGGTTTATAGTCCGTAAGCCAACGAAGCGTGAGCGTAGAATGCATTTGCATAAATCATTTTAAAAATTATTTCATAATTTGAATAATGTTCATACGACAGCGCCAAAAGCCAAAAGCAAAAAATTTCACAACTAAAAGTTAAAAAACAACAAAACATGTTTTTACTTGTTTCCTTTGAGTAAAAGTTATTGTTCGTTGTTGTTGCTTTTGCAGTTGCTGTCAACGATAATGCGAATATGAAAGAACATGGGAATTTTGAAAGTCACATGTGTTTGGTGTGTTGTGAAAAAGTATATTGAAAAATATGTTTTTGGTCTATGACACTGAACTAAGAAGATTAAATGAGTACGCTGCGAAGTATGCAATGGTTTTTTTATCTTCTTTGGGCATGATCTTACAGAACCTTATTCTTTTCATATTATTCTTATAATGTATCTGTATCATTTCATTAATACTATCCAATATTAATGAGCTACACTCATCAGCAACATATAGCTTTAAAACCACATTGGTACTTTGCACATCTGTCACACCAGTTTTTCCACTCTTCAACGCACTTGAAATACTTCAAATAAGCGACAGCATATAAATGTGTACCTCCCGTTGTGCATGCAATATTTTAAAATCCATTTAGCTGATTTTATTCCCACTGACAGTGACACTGCATTGCCATTGCCATTGACTGCAAACTTATTGCCAGAGCTGCGCGTGATTCATGTCAGTGAAATTTAATGGTTTTTCAAAGTGAACAATGACGTACATTTTTCGTTTCGTAGAATCTCCTTCTTTTACACAAATTGGATTGGGAGTTGCATAAATTTGTTTGAAGATTTCAAGTATCTGTATAAATAGACACAAATAGTTTCACGCAGATATGCAAAACATAAAACATTATTATGCCAATTGGCAAACTTCCCAACACTAATGACACCCAGAGAGCAAGCGACATAAACATAACTCAAATTGGATTGTTTCATTTATGGAATTCCACGTGGACTTCTTTTGTTCCGCAACACTTGTCGTAATTTATAGTCTTGAACAGTGATCATAACTTAAACAATACTAATGTAAAATTAATTACAATTTGAATCATCGATCCAAGAAATGTCGCACCCTCTAAGCAAATAAGCTCATCGGGATAAGTACAAAGGCGCAGATACTCAAGGCCTGCTTATACGTATTAAAGAGCATGTATTCTCAAAGGATTATTAATCAATTTGTAAAGTTACACTAAGCAAACAAATGTGAAAAGCATAAATTATTTCGTGCTTTAATTAAATTCTATGCAAATATTGAAACAATTTGCAAGGCTGCAAAGTTGCGCTAAAATATTTCGTCAAATGGAAATATTTCGAATCGATTGTCTTCCTTAAAGAAAATTATGGATTCTTGTGTGCGTTAGATTTCAATTTATTAAGGGCAATTAATGCAAATGAACAGACGTTGATGTATGGTTTATTAGCACATGTCGTCGTCGTCGTTGTTTGAAATGAATAATTGCTTCTGATGAGCGAAAGTTTCGCAAGAATGCAAGTCATGGCGACACGTGTCATTACAGTACAGAAAATATTAAAGAAAAAGTAAAAGAATGTAGTGAAAGTAATAGCATATCACTAATAAAAAATAGTTTAAGGGGGTTCTGTCATAACAATATATCTGACACACTATCTCTTATATTCGGATAATAATCCAATTAGGGTTTCCAAAATGAGCCATATAAAAGAATGTGGCAAACAAGCTTTTTTTTTTTTTTTTTAAAACAATTTATTATTTTTTGAAACATTATAACAATAATCAGCTACCATATAGCTATAAATTGTTAACAAAATCACAACTGCAATGACTAACGACTAACGAGGTATAACAATAACAGAAAAAATGAATTATACAATAACAATACTTATACAAATATGACTAAACTGTATAAATTAAACTACATAAAATTGACAAAATTTTACATACGACGACTTTTGAGTTCGCAAGGGTGAAGTCTCTTCAGTCTTTTGCGTGGCCTGTGATATGCTAGAGCGTTTGCGAGAATATTTGGATGATTATAAAGTCGATCCATATATTTACTGCTATGTGCATTAATCAGGTCCCCGACAAATTGAACTTTTAGATCCTTATGTATATTTCTGTTTCGGATGTACCAGGGAGCTCCAGTAATAAATCGAAGTGTTTTGTTCTGGAAAGTTTGAATTCGTCTTATATGCGAAACAGCAGCAGTACCCCACAGCTGTATGCCATATGACCACGTTGGAGTAATAATCATTTTATAAATTAAAACTTTGTTACTCAAACTTAACTTGCTTTTTTCTTTGAGTAGCCAGGTTAATTTATTAAATTTGTTTATGCATTTGCTATAGGTTCTACGTATGTGGTGAGCCCATGTCATTTTTCTATCAAGATGCATACCGAGATAGCAGTGATGACTATTTTGTGGTAGATTGCATCCATTAAATTGTACCTCAGGACAGTTATCTCGTCTGAGACTAAACACCACATTCGCCGATTTTAAATGGTTTACTTTAATGTTCCAACGCATCGACCAGATGGAAAGTTCGTTCAAATATCTTTGAAGGAGACCCGCAGCTAGGATAGGGCAGCTTGAAGAGGCCAAGATAGCTGTGTCGTCCGCATAGGTTGCCACCAGCACTTGATCTGAGTTTGATGAGGGCATGTCCATAGTGAAGATAGTGAATAGCACAGGGCCAAGAACGCTACCTTGAGGTACACCAGCCTTAATATTTCTGATAGTTGAAGAATCATCCTTAACAGCCACAGAGAAAGTTCTATTCGTAAGGAAACTTTTTAGAATCGAAAATTGAGGCGCAGGAACAATGTTTTTTAATTTATACAGTAGTCCTTCGTGCCAGACTCTGTCGAAGGCTTGCTGAATGTCCATGAAGGCAGCAGAGCAGAATTGTTTGCTTTCAAATGCATCGAGAACATGTTGGACGACTCTATGAATTTGTTCGGGGGTGCCATGGCTTTTACGAAAACCAAATTGATGTTTTGGTATCGCTTCACGGACTGAATTTACTTCCAAAAGTCTACACAAAAATATTCTTTCGAATATTTTTGAGAGAGATGAAAGTAAACTAATTGGTCGGTAAGATTCAACCAGGTGTAAGGGTTTACCGGGCTTAGGTATCATGGCAATCATAGCACACTTCCAGGGAGTGGGGAAGTGACCGATGCGTAAAATAGCATTGAATATCAGCACCAGGTAAAGAACAGCTTTTACGGGGAGAGCTTTTAAAACTCTACCGTCTATTTTATCAAATCCAGGAGCCTTTTTTGGTTTGATTGATTTTATTTGGTCGATGACTTCTTTTTCCGTTATCGGGCGAATGGGAAGCTCCATTTGTAGAGGAGAGTCTAGAAATATATTCGTCGTCGCCACGTCGCATGAGTCAGCCAGGTCAAAAGGCGTAAATCTCGATTCTAAATGGTCAGCAAAACCCTCAGCCTTTTCCATGTCAGATCTGCACCAAACTCCAACATCACTCCTTATTGGGTAATTAGCTGACTGCTGCCGTTTCAAACACCGAGTTAGCTTCCATAAGTTAAAATGTGCGTCTTTGTCTGGATCAGCTTGCCTGAGCAAATCATTAAATTTATTTGAGCGCTCTCTTTTAAGAAGATTTTTTAGATCGTTGGCAGCTCTTGTGTACAAGGCTTTATCAACTGGCTGATGGGTGCGCAAGAATCTTCTCCGTAGTCTACGCTTCGTTATGACAAGTTGAGCCACTTCAGTCGATGTTTGCGGGGGAATTACTTGATCTCGTTCATTGATAGGTGACGCAAAAGCTGCCGCAGAATAAATATTTTTCGTGAATATGTCGACTACGTCATCAATGTCACTAGCAGATCTAATCTCTGTGTTGAGATGCATATTTTGTTCAAGTAATTGACGAAACAGTCGCGTATCAGCTCCATAGGGAAGTAGTCGTTGATTCGAATTGTATTTCATCATGGCAGTACCAGTTTGAATAATCAGTGGCAAATGGTCTGACGAAAGGTCGAAGTGTCTTTTGATTGCTAATTGCCTTTGTGGTATTCCTGCAGTGATAGCAAAGTCCAGGGAGTTTGGGGAGCGGGAGGAATCGTAGGGATAATAGGTGGGAGATTCTGTTGCCAATATGTCCATGTTGGTGTTTAGTACACAGTTGAGTAATTCCCTACCTCTGGCACATGAATTCGGACTACCCCAGTAGCTGTGTTTGGCATTCCAATCACCAGCGACTATAAATCTAGGACCAAATTGGCTGGTTAGATTTGTGAACATGCTACTGTTCCAGGAGTAGCCAGGAGGGCAGTATATGGCAGAGATCCGTAGATTACCTTGATTTGAGGCAATAATAATTGACGCCATTTGAATGTTGTCTGTACATACAGGATCAATTGAATAATGTTTAATACTGGACCGCACCAGCACTGCAGCTCCGCCGAGTGCGCCGTCAGATGGGTGGTTGGCTGGATATAAAGTGTAACCAAATAATTTAAAGTTGGTACGGCTGCAAAAGTGAGTTTCAGAGAGCAGCATAACGTCTAGTTGATGTTTTGTGATGAAACACTCAAGCTCTAATGCTTTATTGACGATGCCATTGGCGTTCCATAAACCTACACGTGCGTTTAAGAACATTTTGAAGCCGTGATGACAGTGAGTAGGTTGAGCATTTGTTTCTGCATTTCAAGGAGGTCTTTTTGCATAGCAAAAAATTCGTCGAATCTGTTCAGCAATTTGGAAAGATTGTTTTCGAGGTTGGAGTTGATTGGCATTTCATCGTTATTTGCTTCAGCATGCTGTAAGACCCGATGAGGATGTTCATAATGACGATTGTTACCTTTTGCAGCATCAGCGTACGTAAAGGATGTAGAATTGGATTTATAAGGCACTGAGGGTGTAAAGGTGTTAAATTCTCTGGCGTGAGTAACAGCGGGCTTGGAGTGTGATGATTTGACAACATCATTCGACGATAAACGGATTGCAGGCTTGTTCTTGTTTTTAAATAATTGGTAAACATACAGGATTTTAAATAATTGGTAAACATACAGGAACCTTTATAATTTGATGTGTGATCACCTTGGCAATTGACACAGGTCGCGGGCTGGTCAGCAAGTTTCTTGCACTCAGCTGTTGCATGTGCACCTCCGCACTTCACGCAGTTGAATTTTTTGTGGCAATATCTTTTTGTATGTCCGTATTCTTGGCAACGATGGCATTGAACCATGTCGTCAAATTTACGCTGAGCTTCAACCGTCACTCTTTGTCTGCATAAAGCTTTAAGCTCAAACACAGATTTGTTGTTAGTTTGTGGCTCAAGGTCGATAAAAAACATGTCCATTTTCTTAGCATCTTTTCGACTGGCCGGGTTGTGAATGTATCTCACAACGTGTCCATGCTTGGCGAGTTGGTTTTTAATCTCTTCTTGTGGAGTTGAGCAATGGATTCCTTTAATTACAATTTTAAACGCACGTTGTTCATGTAATTGGTAATGATGAAAATCAACTTTAAGTGCATCAAGTTTGTTGACAATGCATCTATGAGTGTCGGCATCCTGGCAAAAAACACGAACACAGTCCTTGTATGACTTTGTGTGGTAAGCTTCCGAGCTAACAACTGTGTCGAGGTCTCTCCACAAAAGATTAATATTGGTGACATGTCCAATAGTAATAGGCGGTGGTTTGCGAACCTTAATTTCCTGAGCATTGTCGTCGACAGGGTCATGAGGTTGATTGTTAGGCAATAAATTATTTCCTAAAGTGGAATCGTCGAGATTGTCCAAAAGTTTAAATCTATTGCTACTAACGGGTTGAACATTACCATTTACGTTATTAGAAGATGATGTTAAGCAAGACAAAAGATCTTTCACAGCAGCTGAAGTGGTTCCAATTTTAGGCTGCTTACGTATAACTTTTGGCGATACCTTAGCACATCTCTTTTGAGGAACACTTTGCCAAAGGCAGGTGGGCTCATCTTCCGAAGCGGAGTCAGTTTCTTCCAAGTCTGAATCCATTGAAGCGGGTTCAGAATTAGGTATACTGCAAATGCAGCTGATTACTGGGCTTACTATCTGTAGTAAGCGTATTCAATTGTCAGTATTGCTGGGATTGAATTTAAAATAAGACAGTCAGAAGTTTTACACAAACAAATAGCTCAAGGCAGCACGGATTGTTTTTGCTTCTTGTGCAAAACGCGCAAGTAACGAACGGCACTAATTCAACGTTGAAGAGCGAAAACGCCAGATGTGCGTACACTTTGCGGTACTTATGGACAACGCGGTCGCGATCAAAGTAATTAACGTGAGATACGTTGTTGTAAGCAAATTTGAACGCACAAATTATTTGACAAAAAAATCATAGAATGACAATGCGACTGCATTCTATGAAGGTCAAACGCGAACTCGGCAAACAAGCTACAATATTTTTCAAGACACTTTTAAGAACACTTATGCAAAATACTTTCGAAATGGATTTGCATAATCTCTTCATTTGTATTATTTCAATCTTCGTCGACACTTCATTGTTATCTTATTGAGACACTTTATTGCACTTTATTATTTGTCGTTGGTATGCTTGAGATCTTCTTTCCTATTTGTATCAAATAACCTTATTGGCCAAGGACAAGCTTGACACCAAACGAGAAATTTCAGATGTAATCGCAAAATAAACATGCGGACTTGAAACCACAGCATAGAATTGTGTGTAAATTTTGTTGAAAATAACTCACACAACGTGGGTCGCTTACAAGCTTACCACTCGAGCGCTTTTATATATGGTCCAACAAAACCTTTAACAAACTGACATTTTTGTGTTGCAAAAACAAAAAGAACAATAAAAATATCGCGCATTTTCGCTTTTGTGGTTGACAAAAATGGCGTTGATAATAAATAATAAATTGCATTACTCGCAGCAACAAAATTGAAACGACAAAAAATTTTTAAAACAATTGAAATTTTATTTCAATTCATTTTATTTGTTCGTTGAAACTCAAATTTTACTATTAAGTTATTGAGACAAAAAAATGGAGAAAGTTTTTGTTTGTCAACTTTTTAAAAAGTTAACTCGGTTTATTTTTTCTTTTTTTTTTTTAATTGTCACAATGTTTTAACACAAAAAAATATAAAATGCATTAGAATGAAATACAGCGGTAAATTTGCATATCAAGTCAAAGACTTAAGGGTGACATCAAAATGCAGAAAGCAAAAATTGCTGAGACAAGCTGTCGTATAATGTCCCAAAATGCTGCAAATATGTGCCATTTGGAGCCAAGCTGTTCGAGCACTTGTTGCTGTCTGATAGCGAAATTAAACGGCGCCAAAAATAACCAAAATAATAATAAAAAAAGGCAAAACAAGAACTGTCAATTGAAGTCACACAGTGCGTATAAATAATCTGACAGCTGTTGATTGCTTACGCAAAATATAATTTTTTTTTTTTTTTTATATACAACTCGTGATGAATTTTCCACATGAATATTGTTTTCTGTGTTCGTTCGATTTAACATTTTTTTGGTTTGTTTTTATTTTTGTATATTTTGTGGACGCCTTCACCCACACAGCTTGTGTCATATGCAATATGGTATTGTGACTGATAAGCGGGTTTCCCCACAACTCATGCTTTGCGATAAGACATGACGAAACGAGGCGAGACGAAGCATGTTGGAAGCGTGTATGAAAAAAGCTTCAACATTAGATACAAATGACTGACATGCTTGTCAACAAATTCCAATCAATATCATTTAAGCTTTGATTTTACGCTCTGCGTTTGTTTAACACGCTTCGCGATACATCTTGACACAGCCTGAACTACAAAAACTACAACAGCAACAACATCATGTTATCATCATTAGTTTTAATGAAGTTTTTGTGCCCTACAGGCTCATGCAAATTTCTATATTTATGTAAAAATTGCGTGTTCGATTTTCATTAATGGAAAAATGTTGTGCCATAAAACTTTATAATCTTCTCTAATATGACATTTTATCACTTGAAAGAAAAACCAACAATACATATCATCACTGAGAACTTAAAATTGCATATAACTTCAGTCCACACCACTCAAGTAGTCACGTGCAAGATAAAGGTAACGTAAGACAATTTGTATATTACAAGCAAAAAGAGATTTATTTGAAAGGGACGAGAAATTTATCTTGCTATTAATTAAAGGCATGCCAAGCAATATTGCTTCAACATGCAAAATTACCAGCACGTGTAGGGCATTGGCATATTAAATGCGCAACATTGATAACTGCCAGTATCAGTACTTTTCTATATTTCTATATTTATACAATTGAGATAAAATGGCAATGGCGAATAAACGTAAACATAACGTTTTGTAGATAAAATGACTACAACTACTGGTGTTATTAATCAATGTGCTGTGCAAATTGAACGTCATGGCAGTTTGGCAACGCAACTCAATTTTTTATAAGTCTGCAATCATGTGAAGCGTGAAATTGTCTGGCGGCGTTGCTTAAATTGAAACTCATGCCCAAATTCCCAAAAGACAATGTTACTGCACTGACTGACTGACGGATGGATGGACTAACTGGCATGACGTGCAGATACACAATGACACCAAAAGCGGAGACAACAAACTTCAGCTCAAGGTACAAAGTTCTTCATGTTTTTTACGCTTTTTGCGGATGCGCAACTTATGCAATTTTGTCAACTTTGTTGTCTGTTTGTGTTTTTGGCAATAATTTATGGCTAAAAAGTTGTTTAAAAGGATTTTCTTTACGCAAATTTCTTCTATTTGCATGAAAATATTTTATTTTTAAACATTAAACTTTCGCAAATTGAAAACAACAAGTTAATTTTGATTTTTTCTTCACTTAAAAAAATGTTCACTGCATTGTTACGATTAGCAGTGATTTGTCTTAAATGTGCAATAAATATTTTATTTTCCAAATTTTTGGCTACTGCTCAAGATATCAATCATCACATTACGCAATCGGTTCTCATGTTTTACTTTTGGCAATTTTTTGTATCAAGTAAAGAAATTTTCGATCATTATTTTTTTCTCATAATATTCATGAAGGTTTGCAAAAAACTTTCGCAAAGTTTGTCTTTTATTTTGTTGTTTGCTTGTCTGGCATGTTGAAGTACTTGGCAAATGTGACTAAGTGCACCAAAACTATCGACTTGACTACTTTCGAGTATGTTTTTTTTTTTTGTTTTATACTTTCAATAGCTGAACAGAATCATGGGACATGCGCCGAGATAAGATTAAACAGCTTTTACAGACGAAGGTCGTGACTGCATTGAGTTATTTGTAGCGATGAAAAGTTTGCACAAAAAAAAAAAACACACACACACTCTTAAAATCAATACAAGTGAAATAAGTCTGCAAAACCACAAAAACAACATCAACAATTAATATTAATAATATGTTTAATAATAATATTATTTTCGCCTTTATTTTATTATTGCGTTTTCATTGAGCCAATCACACGGCGTATGCGCAATTTTAACATGAAATAAATACACAACACAACAATTGAATTGAAATCTTAAGTTGTTGTGCAAATAAATAATTCCAGCTAAAAATAATATTAACGCCATTCAAGTATTGATTTCAACCATTTATTTATTATTATTTTCTGTCAATCATTGCAATTCTACATCAAGTGAGGATGAGCTTTCCATGTAGACAATCAGAATGCAATAAACAAATAAATGAGAAATAAATATTTTTTCGCGGAACGTGCTCAAGTCGATGAATTTTGTTGCAAGCCAATGAATCAGCACAAAAATAAATTCGCGGAACAAATTTATTTACTTTTTTTTAACAATAAAAATTCGTCACAAATCAACAAATACAAAACAACACAACACAAGAAACGAAATAAAATGAAACTTGTTCAATTGTTGTGAAATTTATGACTTGCTAAAAGTGCCATAAAATACTTTGGAAATTAATTCATGTGTGGCTTGCATGAAGATAAAAGCCTGGCATTAAATACAATGTTTGCCATTGATTTTGCATTAAAAAAACTATATATAAAAATAATAATTTAACACAAATCAGACGCAACAGTTGTTTGATAGCGCAAAGTTTTTTATGACTTCAATTAAAATGTGGTTTGCTTGACGTATACTTAATATGCAATCATTTAAGTTGAAAATGTTCAATCAAAATGCGATTATTTCGTATGACAAATAAACAAAAATATATACGCTTTATGCAATTATATTTCAAGAAGCTTCAAAATTTCATCGAATAAGAAAAAAAGAGGAAATCTCTTAACAATTACGCATTCATCATTTACGTTAACCAGAAAAAGAAAAGGACTGCATGAAAATTCGAGGAGATAAAGGCAACAAAAACCATTAGTTTATCTGCATAAATATCACTTATTCACATATACATATAAATACACACACATACACATATGGCAAGTGTCTCTATTGTGTTGTAAAGCGTGCCCCCAAAAGGCAAAAGTCTTGCTCATGTTTTCACTTATTTTTTGTTTTTCTCTTGCAATATTAGTTTACGTGTCGAGCATGCAAGTTGATGATAGCAAAGGCAATAAATTCTTGAAAGTTGCGCCGACAGCACATTGACCTGAAGGTTAGATATGTGGAAGGTAATGTACGTAAACGACATGAGAAACTTGAAAATAAAATAGTGAGAATGTGTTAAAAAACAAAAACCGGAGAAGACAATGACACAAATTTATGGATCGCCATTGATTTAATCTTAGTCTCAATGGCCAAAGCGAGTAGTTTAAAAGATTTACTCAACCAACTATCTTCTGACAATAAAAAACTACATTTAACAAAATATATGGAGTATATCTTAAAACATGGAAAGTTATAATCGCCACTTGATTCAAAAAATACAACTTAGTTGGTACTTGAATATAACTTGATTTAAGTTGGAATGTAAATTTATTTGAAATTCGTGATTCATCAATGACAGACATGAATTTTATTCTACATTCTACATCATTGTGATATTCATTCATTGATTCGGTAGTAGATTTGTTACTCTTCAAGCACGCAGTGTCCCATTTATGAAACAATTTTGTTACAACACCATTTTTCAAGTGGCCAACATGTATAAAAATCAAACGATATCAAACGATTTGGAACGACAATAAACGAAGTTCAACGAACCAAATTTAACTGATAAGCACACATTATTTCAAATTTTGATTACTTAAAATAAACAATGAAATCATGAAACAAATAAAACAGACGTATTTTTAGATAAGGGCTTTGATATTTTGAAACAAGTTTCAATAGAAAATTAATTACGTATTTGCAATCACATAACGTAACACAAGAAATTTATTTTTATAAAATTTATATTTAAACAATATTGAAAAGTCAAACATTGAAGTTAATTATGCTTATAACAATTGATGAATATTTAATGCCACAAAAACGGATCAATCAAAACAAAAATAAATAATTATTGTATTTGCATTCGAAATGAAATGTTCAAAAAAATCCCCTAATTTTAACAAATTAGCGTGGAAAATATGTACATAATTATCACTTGTCAGTCTATTTTAGGTATGTCCGATGACTGATTAAATTATTAGCAACAACTAATTTAGCAAATACGCATTAAATACTCATGGCAAGCGCAATGACCACTTATATGAATGACAGTCTAGTTGAGCAGAATCGAATAAGTCAAATCGAATTAAAATGAAACAAAACGAGTCATGAGTTTTGAGTGCAAAATGTTTGTTTGCTTTAATCAAGCGCAGACGACAAACTAATCAATCATGTTCAAACAGTGACATTGCAAGGCAAAAATAAATAAGTTAATATGGATTCTTACTTCTTATCGCAATTAAGACAAAGGTGCGTAGGAAAATAGAAAGACAAAAATAGAATTGGAATTGGTATCAATTAAAGAATGCAACATATGCGCTTAGCTCATGTCGTCATTGGCCTACGCCTAAGCCAGAGTCAAACAAAAAGCGCATTAAGCACTAAAACAAGTATTAACTTCGAGTGCGCGCTTGAGATATTGTAAATAAAATGTTGTCAATGTAAAGCAAAAGCAAAAACTCATTGGCAAATTACAACTTGAAATGATTTGGAAATCTTATCAATGTAAAACACTTACAAAATGCTTTGTTTGTTTACTATTTTTAGACAACATTTGTTTATTTTTAATTGCAAATGACACGCATTCGATAAGATTGAATGTATTGTAGGCAAGTCTAAAAAAAGAAGCCAAGCCAAAGTCAAACAGTTTGTGGCGAATCGCTGTGCGGCTTTGAGTCGAAATCGCTGTCAACTTTCTTCAATAGGCGAGACAAATTTAGCACGAAATTACTTTTAAATCTTATCATAATCTAAAATTATTTGCATGCTT
This sequence comes from Phortica okadai, assembly GCA_034638295.1. NCBI lineage: Eukaryota > Metazoa > Arthropoda > Insecta > Diptera > Drosophilidae > Phortica > Phortica okadai. Next base: position 38,256,435 of record CM067849.1, read on the forward strand.
TCTTATTGTCGTTTTGTTGTTGGTTTCGTGTAACGATGGCGACATAAATTTTATATTTTCATTTATCAGAGACCGCAAAGCACAGCAGAGCCAAAATTATTCTCATTTATACCCTTCATGCCGGAAAAAATATATTATTTAGTTATGAAGTTTGTGACACTTGCGGAAGACATTACAAAAAATATACTCGCCTCAACGAAAGGACTTGACATAAACATATTCTTTCGTGTGTCTTCCTGTCGTGTTTGTTTTGTATCAACGATGTCTTAATTTAAAATATGTCTGAAGGAAAAGTGCTCAATCTCGACTTTTTCTTTTATTATTATAAAAGAATTTTTAAATTTATTTACCAAAAGCGTATTAAACTGCCGTAAGGCCGAGACTTTATTTTCTGCTTGAAATAGATTTTTCTTTATTATTTCGCCGTGCCATATTTTTTTTCGTATTCGATTTTTATCTATATTGATTGGTTATTAATGCTCCTCTGTCTGGATTTTCTTTTGCTTGTTCTTCGCTTTGTTATTTATTCATTTTTAATGCATTTAAAAGTTCACAATCTATTTTTTATTATTTTATTTTTTTTTTAATATTTAATTCGACACAACTTTTGGCGGACGTTTTGGATTTTCATTTAAGTCGCTCGCTTTGATAACTAAACTTAATTTTTTCTATTTTTATTTATTTTTATTTTTTGCTTTGTTAAAGACTTTTTCCATAAGCCGTGTCGACACAAGAATTGGACAAATTAACAAGTGGCGATTTTATTTTTTTAGTCGGAAAATCCGTGTTTCGTTACAAAGACAACGCTTCTTGCCTCAACTTTCCTCAAACAAAGTTGATTAAATCTTTCGTTGAAAGCAATAAAGTTTCGTTAATTATGAAGAAGGAGACTTCGTTGAAGCACCACTTAAGACAAGCGCATTGCACTTATTGCACTCTTACAAACTTAAAAGAAGAAAAGTTAAGTTTTCTCAAGTTTATGTAAATTAACTAAAAGCATTTATTGCTCATGATTAAGTTGTTTATGTTAATTAACGAAGTTCTTTGTATTCACGACATTTAAGGGAACCTTTTCACTTTGAAAGTGTTATGAAAAAATTAATTGATTTTCTTGCGTGTTCTTTATGCAATTTATGCATTTATGGCTTTGCTAAAAGCTGCCTTATGAGAAAAAGATTAATAATATACTCTTAATTATATTTCAAACTGGAATTTATTATGGCTTAATCCTAGACTTTACTTAAGAAAAAACCGGAAGAGACAACATACAACCTCGCAGACATTCTTAAAGTACGAATACAACTTGTAAGATAACAAACCGCATACGAGTTCAAGACAAATAAACCTCTCAGCAAAAGTATCTCTTACAACACCGGGCGTGATTTGATTTTCTAAAATTAGAAGCTGATGAAGTTCTACTTGTACTTGTAATTTGAAGCAGCTTGAGTACTTTGATATTGACATGAGTAGCAAGCTACGATTTTGAAGCGATTGCATGAGTTTTCGACCTTCCTACTTTGCTAGATTGTGCGATGTAGAAAAATATCGAATTTTGCTTTTGCGAAAAAGTAATTTAAAAATTTGGCAATAACATAAGAGGAAATTATTGTCTTGTACCGTTACCGAGGTATGATGAAACTCACCTAATATTTCCATAAATTCAAATGCAATTTTCATTTATTTTATGTGTTGACATTTTTCTGATTTTTTGGCTTGGCCAATTGCCAACTAAGCAGATGGCAATAGTCGCAATACACGCACACACCCACACACACAAACATCATATTCATTTAATTGGTTGTTGTTTGGAAAACACCAAACAAACACAAAAACAATGCAAGCAAAATATTATATTTTGTTGTTGTGGCACAGCTGGCATTGAGTACAAATTTTGCATTTGTTAGGCATAAAAACAAATACAAATGTGAATAACTGCAAACAACAACAAAAACCACAATTCAAATAATGATAACAATGTTAATGACAATAAAAAAAACAAAAAGAAAACCAAATATTTTTCGCATAAAAATGCTTTCGAGTCATTTTCACCACGTCAACAAAGTGTGCACTAATTCATTGCATACCCGCAGGCGCCAGTGTATAAATGATTTCGTTTGCTGTTTGGCTGACATTCAACAACTTGGCGCTTCACAACTTTGTCGGCACCATTAATTAGGCGATCATTTAATTAATATGAGATTTTGGTAAATTGTAATGAACACTTGTTTTGTTAAAGTGTATGGAGCAACTAATGAAAGCTCATTTCATTCCACTTTAATTACATGTAATTTGAACAGATTTCGGTTTTTTTCGTTCTTAATTGCATGAATTTCAATGCAGAGCGACTGCTGCCATGGATACATTTTCTTTCTGTCTTGCTTAGCAGCTGTTAGGATTTCAAGGCGTTTGGAACGAGTATAAACCAGCATGCATGTGCTTTATTCTGTACTCAGCTAATTAAGCGCACGACAGAAAAGAAATGTTTGTGGTTTTGTTTACAGCGAGGACATGGCCAGATTGCACATAATGTGCAATGAAATGTTTTTTGCAAAATTTGAGATTTTCAATAAAACGAAATAAAATGTCAATCGATAGCGAAGAATGAATCTTAATGAACACATTTTCAAGGCCACCGAAAGTGATATGAACAAAATAAAAATATATCCCTCTCACCAACTCGTTCCACTACAAATTTCAATCGTCAATTATAAAATCGTTCATAACGTTTCCTATCAGTTTTTTAAAATGAAATCCGTTCAACCATAAACCACATCATTAACACACGCCGTGGCCACTTCACACGACAGGACATTAATTATCAGCAGACGCTGAATTAATGGCCGAATAATTCGCGCACTTTTAATATACAATGCAATATCCCAACAAAAAGATCCACAGGATATTACACAATTTTCTAGCAATTAGCGCTTCAATATGCGCGTCATTATCTTTGTTAAATGTTTTTAAAAAAAAGCTTTCAATAATATCAATTTAAAAATATTTTTCCCAATTTTTCAGTGTTGCAAGAACAAAAGAATGCAACTGGACAACAAGAAAAACAACTATGAACAAACAACAAAAACGTTTAAGGAAATTGAAGCAAAAGCAACAAATAAGTGAAGAAAAAATACTGATAAAATAGAAAGTAGAATAAGAAAACATTATACGCAAAACACAAGAACAACAAACCAAAGAAAAAAACAAACAGACGCCAGAAAATTAAAGACGCTGACGACTATGCAAATGAAGATATTGAATGCAAATGCATTGGATAACTCAAATGCATGCAGCCTAGTGGAGAGAGGAGAAGAGTTGACGGCAACGACAAAGTCGAGCCGGCAGCAAGGCAAGCCACAAGTGATGAAATCATATGAACGCACTGGTGAGTGTAAGAAGAAGAACAGCAGAAGAAAGCACAAACACAACGTTGGCAAAGGCACGAAGCTGACAGAGACGAAGGGTATAAATGGTGATGGGCAAGGGTACGATTGGCATTCAAATTGGAATTGCAGTTATGGAAACAACAAGCAGAAGAACAACAACAATGTTATTAATAACAATTCAAAGCTAAGCAGGCATGAAGTGTGTGCGAAAGAGAGCGCAACCATTGCCACATTGCTGCTCTGTTATTACTGTTATTTGTTACTGCTTGGTCACTTGCCAGCGGTAAGCGCACATTGCCGCGATGAGGAGAGCCGTGCCTGCGAGGCGATTTGCAGTGTCCGGCAAGGTGACAACAGCAACAACAATGGCATCAAGAATTGTACAATACGCGCGCTTGTGCTGCTGCCGGATGATGACATGTATGTTGCCTCGCTGTCACGTGTGATGCCCATATTGAAAGTGGCCGAGCAGCAAATCCGTGCACACGCCTTAATACCGCCGCACATTGACTTCGAGTGGCTGGCACGCAATGAGAAATGTGACGCATCGCTGGCAATGATCAAAGCCATGGATGGCATTACAAAAAACTGTGCGCATGTCATTTTCGGACCCGTGTGTGATTATTCGCTTGGTAGGTAATAAAAGTTGTCAGCAAATTTCAACGCTATTAAACATTATTTGCAGCTGCCGTCAGTCGGATTACTAAGTATTTTAACAGTCAAGGCACGCCATTGATTTCGGTCGGTGGCTCCACGTACGATTTCGAACAGAAGAAAACAACTTGCAATGATGAATTTTATATGCTGTTGCGCACCGGCATGTTGAGCTTTGAGACATTATCTGAATTGACTATCAATGTGATGAAACGGTAAGCTGCAAATGCACATCATGCACTCAATTTAATCTTGTATACTTAAGTAAGAAATTCTTTTTTTAATCTCCGAACACACACAGACACAACTGGTCGCATTCGATATTCTACTATGAACGTGATGGACAGAAGAGTGTGGCGGGCATGCATACTTGCTTCCTCATGATGAAATCATTGGGCAAACAAATGCGCAAAGAGAATATGACTTTTGCACAATATCCACTCGATCCGAAATTGGTAAATCGCACAGATGAGATGAAACGCGAAATTGGCAATAAACATTCAAGTGAGTACCCAAGTAGATAATTAAACCAGCGGCTTTGTGACAATTTATTTGATTTGCTCAATTCCATACATACTGTACATTACAGTATATTGAAGAAGCACAACATTAATTTTACGTTACTGCAAACGTGTAGCTATGTTAACAATAACAGACTTCATGTTGATGTTATGAACAGTGCTATGTTAGCAATTGCATACGCTGAACATTTCTACAACTGCTGCATTTTCACTGTTGTTGTTGAATACCTTTTCAATTTGAGCTTACTTTCTTGTAGTGAAAGCTTTCAATATAACCTAAAACAGCAACCATTTTCTGTTGTCACAAAAAAAAACACCAAAGTTTGCTTAGGCACGACTGTGCGTATGATTAATAAGCACAGTTGAACAAAATTAACAACTAAAAAAGGAAAAATAAACTATATACAAAATTAAGTTTAATTTAAAGTGTAAAACATAGTTACTACCAAAATTTAAATTAATTAAATTATGGTAAAATTACATTTTTTAAAGCTTTAAGCTAAATTTCAACCGGGCAAGGGCAAAACAACTTGTGGAATGTCTTTTTATATTCCTAATAAAGCTTCTAAGCAAGCTTAAGCAACAATGTAATAGAAAGGAAGTAAGAAAGGAAGAAGAGGTGAAAAGAATGATTGAATTATAAACCAAAACTGTTCAAAAATGTCTGGAGTTCGTAAAATAATATTCCATTATGTTTGATAAATATTTTAGCTACTGAAATGGTTTTTTTAATTATTCTATAAAAGTAAATGCAATCTAATATTTAATTTATTTAGTAATAAAGGATAAACAAACGATTAGCAAAAGCTTTGCGCCACGTGCGTTCGAAAGCTTTGCTGTTTCGAACATGACAACATTATATTAAATCAGCTGAGCACGAATACAATGAAAAGATGTAGAAAAGCCGGCTAGCAACATGCTCACACAGACGTGCAACACAAACACAGAGACAACTTTACATTTTCGAAAACGACTTGTAGTAAATTCCATGCACTTTCGCACTTTGGCACTTTGCATGCAGCACTCGAAGTCGACGCTTTAGTCTTTGACTTGAGTCAAATCAGTTGTGACATTCGCCGGTGATAAAGTGTCAAGCGCTAACGACGAACGCGGATAGTGACAACAAATACACGCAACGTTCATCATTCGCGCAATTTTCCGTTTGCGGTTATGCCCAAAACGCATGGAAAGTAAAAGTGCGAGTGAAATTGTGTAAATAATTTTTGATTAAAATGCGTCAAATTCAATTGAGTTGAATTGAAATTGAAATGTAAAATCAACAAGAGATCGTATTGCTCGACTTAAATCTTCATTTGCATAACTCATATACGGTACTTGTTACTTGCGCGTCTTTGAGTATATTATTATGCATAAAATGTCGTCTAATGTCGAGACAGAAGTCAAACGCCAACCCAGAAACGTGTTTGATTTTTACACAAAGGCGCAGCTGTGGCCTTTTTAAAATTTTCATGACACAAATCTGTGCAACAAAAACAAGTAAACAAACAAAATCAAAAGAACAACAAAATGAAAGCAAAGTTAACGAATATTTAATATTTCCGTGGCGTTTGAAAAACATTTGCTCAGCAACAATTAAATGATGAAAGTTTACGAAAAAAATTTACAAGTCCCACAGGAGGATTTTTATAAATAGAAAAAAAAATCCGAGAAAAGTGATTCTTTTGTGATTAAATTATATATTATATACAGACACAACTTTCCCAATCAAACGAGTCTTAAATTGTTTTTAGAAAATCATCAAAAAAAAAAAAAAAAAATCAAAAAGGTTTTCAAAGTTACAACATTTTGGGCATTTGCAGACAAATTACGCCAAGTCGACGTTAACATTGAAATTAAATTGCATTTTTTTGCGTATGCCATTTTTATTTTCATTTGTTTTTATTTTACTTTTTTTTTTTTTTTGTAGAAGTGGAAAAGTCATTGAGTGTGTAAGGTTTTTTGCTTGAAGGTGCAGTTTTATGGTTAACTGAGCATATCGACGGTAGTAAATAATGCGCTAACGACTAAAATATTTATTTTAATTTTAATGGCAGCAATAAAAAAAAAAGTTACGAAAATAATTATTTATTCACTCTTCAAACTTTTAGCTGTTGGCAAGTATTGCTGTCAATAATAACAAGAACTACAAATTTGTTCGAGCGTTTAGCTGGCCAACTAAACTTATTTTTTTTTGATTTTAAATAATTCCAGAATTGATTCGATTTGAAATTAATTCATCTAACAGTTCACAAAGCATAGTTTTGAAACTTAGCTGCTTATAAGTATGCTGTACTTTGATGGCAACTTTCTGAAAGCATACTTTTCTACAGTTGGTTTTTGTTTACTGAGAAATTGTTTTCTAACCATTCCACAAAAACCTCAACTTAGCAATGCCCATTAAAAGTTTTATTTGCCAAATGTCTTCTTGTAAACAACTGATCATTAAAGTTTTATTTTCACACAGCAAAGTGAATGCAAATACAGCGGGCACTTTGACAACAAAAGCCACAAAGCACACAGTGCAAGCAAGCGACCGCTTTAATTACCATAAAGCATGTAGTGCAGAAAAATGTTAAGCCTTTAGTAATGTGTAAACGGTCGCGAGTGTAAGCACGTCGTCTATTGAACGACGACCGGCAGACTGTCTGACGTCGTTTGTCTTTCGCCGACCACGACCCACGACCATAAATAAAACCCTCGAGTGAACATATTTACAGACAAGTCAGTCACTCAATTTGCATTGTAGTCAAGTGACAATGTAAAGAAATGTGATACACATCCCTTGGGCGCAACTAATCTCACTCGAAACATGAACAAGTTATTTGTCAATATCACTAATTTTCTGATCACCAATGTATGCATACGACAGACTGCAATAGAGGCACTCAATCGTAGTGTAATGAATAAATATTAAGTATACAACATGTGTTATACATAAATGTTTGGCATTAGTAAAGAGTTGAAAACTTTATTCACTAACCTTTGCTGACTCTCGTTTAATTAGCAAAATGTTAGATTACCTTAAAAGTTTTCAAAGTTTTACACTTTACTTTACTTACTGCCATTTCTTTACAATTAATGTTCTTTGCCTCTGCATGTATTCGAAATCAAGGCAAAGCAAGGCATTCTTAACACCACAAAACATAGAAATCATTTCATTTGTGAAATGTATTGTTCTACAATATAATCAATTAAACCGAGTGAGAATTTCTTGTGGCCAAGTTGTTTGTTTACACAACAACTTTATACAATTAGAAGTCGTGTTGGGGTTTTGTAAGAGAAAAATACATTTTTGCTATTTAATTATTTATGTAAAATAACAATTAGTAAATAAAAAATTTAACAAAAAACTATAAGAATGAAAGTGAAGTGTTAAAGTGATAAAAAAGGTTTCAAGTATATACAGCAATGGTAAAAATCTGTTTTAATTTAAGAATAAAATGTCTTTAAATACTTTGATAAAGCTTTGAAAATTTAAACATTCGAAAATAATATTGACGTTGCTTTAGGATAAAGAAAGGTTAAAATAATAAGAATAGTACTAGCGACCCAATTTTCCTTCAAGCTTCCTTCAAAGCGACCTTTTTCATATATTTGTCAAAAAATTTCAATAACAGAATGTTTTCATAAACACTCAAACATAACTTAGCTTTATTATATGAAGCCAGCTGATCTTTTAACCTTTTCATATCAATTTCACATCCTTTTATGGTACACACATCCATTTAGCCCAAAGGCAATAAAACTGACATGAAATGCGTGGAAACCTTTGACTGTTTATCAAGCCAATACAAGCAAAGTCCACGCAGACGGAAACTTGTTGCATTTGTGCAAAGCGTATAAGCGTAATATAATAATGTTTATCTCAAAGCAATTCTTTACAGCTCAACTGATGTAGTGACAGTCTGTTGCCCGCATCGAAGACATGTGTGCTTGTGTATAAGTGTGTAATAAACAAATGTGTGCGACCGACAGCATAAGCTAGTTAAGGCTCCAGCGTATTAATAAAGACGCTGACATGCCGTGCCAGAAATGGCATTGTACATGTTAACAATTGTGTGCTCTTATTTGTCGCAAACATGTTTCGTAACAAACATTGAAACACGCAACATAAACATTATCATATAAACACAGACACCAACACATTGAATTGAAGTTTGTGCATAGTCAGACAGATGTCTTTACATGTTGAACGATTCAGTGTCACGACAGTATCACTTAAACAGAGGCATGTTATACAAAAGAAATATTGCGCATACGACACATAATTTTATATAGCATACTTATGTGCGCTACGTGCAGTCATAAAAGTCAGACTGTATCTTTAAGTGTACGCATGTGTACATGTGTGTGTGTGGAAATTTGTTTGTTAAGGAAAAAAAACGAGCAATTGTGTCCTTTCTTCTGCTTCTTCTTTTGGCTTGACAATTTTTTGGCACTTAACTGCTACGTAAAGTATTATGAGCTACTTAAGAATATATCGTGTTACTTGTGCACACATATACGTTTTTATATTGCCACTTAGGCTGAGCGATATGACAGCCAATGCATTTAAATGTGTCTTTTTCAGTTCAAAGGTTAAACGCATCAAACAATGATGCCCCTAAATAAAGCAATTTAAGCTTTTAGTCAAATATTTAAACCACTCACACAACAACAGTGTGAACTGCATTTGATCGAGAAAGCAAAACATAAAAGTGAAATCGTTTGACAAATCAAAACATGAATATTTACACAAGAAGTGAATCACATAAAAATAAAAGCCAATGGAAAAGTAATAAAAAAACTTGCTTGTATATGCTGTGAGAATAAGCGCAGGTGTGTGGGTGTAAAAGAAAACGTATAAAATGTAAGCAAGGAAATCGGCAGAGAAGGCAGGGCAGAGCAGAACTTGGTCGTCAATAACTCAAGGCGAGTTTGTACACATGACTTGACTTCGTATTGACACAATTTGATAGAGAAGAAGAAGTAAGCAAATTGTAGTGAAAAAAAGAAAAACATCAAACGTTTAAAATTAACAGGTGTGTATTTTAAATATTTGAACTCAATCAAATGGAAAGTTACAGAAATTTATAGCATACACACAGGATGAGTTTGATTTAAACCAATATACATACATATATTTTAAAGTTGTTATTGCATTGATTTTTTATTTTATAAGTTTTTGCGGTTATTGAAAAACTGTTTGCTCATAGAGAAAAAACAGCTGTCCTGAATCCTGAATTAATATAATCTTTTTATTAACAATGCCCTAGAGAGTTGCCAGAAAAGTCCAATTAGCGCTTGTCTTTACATCAGCCTTGCTTGCAACAACTTCATGTTGCTAAGAATTAAAAAAAAATGTGTTCCTTAAGTGGTAAAAAGCCTCTTTATTTGTATAACAATTAATCTACAAAATACACGACACACATTTTTCAAACATATGTAAATATTTACACGAAAGCATCTTTCAACACGCAACGAACGTAAATCACTTAACAAATTGAAGCCAAGAGCGTTAACAAAGGCTTAGCATATCTTACAGTATTATATTAAAAAAAATAGAACCGCAGGCGCTTAATTACAAAAAGGCGTTGTTGGCATTCGTCCCTGGAGCTTATTTACATGTTACATGTCTGCCAAGAACCCGAGTAGTTCTATGCAAGCAAAACGAATGTTAAATAAATTTAAAAAAATATGTAAGAAAAATGCCTTGTTTGCTTAGCACAAAATTCCGCGTATTTTCACAATGAAAATAATGAAAAAATTTAAAAGCAATTATTTACAAAATTGTATTAAAAAGCAAATATGCAAAAAGAAACTACTCTGATAACTGAATTTAGCGAACTGCAAACTGAAACGAAGACGACAAGCAACATGCCCAAAGAACGCGCAATCACGCAATGGAATTTTAGCTGAAAAGAGTTTAGAATGAAGTAATAAAAGAAAAAACTATTCAAAGTTATTGAAATTTATGTCTGCGACATGCCGACGCAAGTTCGCCGTTGTGCTTTTCAACGTCTTGTGCAATGAAGCAAACCGAATTGAAGAAACGATATAAGAAAATATTTTTCTTAAGTCGTATTTTTGCGATTCTTTTTTCACTTGTATAGAAAAATCTTGCGCACATTTGTGTTGCTCATTGCAGAAGGTTTGCTAACAACAATTTCAAAAGTGCAAAAAAATGAAGATTGCCACAGTTTCAAAGCGTTACTGAAGGACACACGCCAATAAACTCATAAATAACTCAAAAGTATCGCTAAGTAAACAAAGTTGGTTGTAGAACACTAAAGCTCATGAAAATTTTTTGGCTTAAGTTTTTGAAATGTTCATCTGTAATAAAGCAAAAAGTAAGAATAAAAACAATCAACGAAAAAGTTGAGTAAAAAAATCAAAACATTCGTTAGCAACGAACCATAAATGCGCTTCAAGGTTTGTTATTATTACTCTTAAATCAGTGAATCTTTAAGTTGAGATATCCATTTCTAAGGCACATGCATTGAATTATGTGTCAAAAACAATAAGTCAGCGAGGTTAATTTTTTTTATGCTTCACTATAAACTTCATGACCAACTCAAAGCACATGAAATATAATTTACTGATTGAAGTGCACAAAAAGTCATAAAAGAAGAAGCGTTTTTACGTGTAACGCTTCAAGTCAAGTAACGCTTGACAGCGTGCAGTTTAGTGTTGGCAAAGACAATAAATAAGGCCGCCACAGGCAGTTAAGTGTGCCTTTCTTTCGTTCGTTCTTTCGTTTGCAATCCTTTTTCTTTTAGTTCCTTTGTTCTGATGCGCCAAGTGGCGGGCGAGAAGAAACGAAGATGAAAAATAAACGAAATTTACTACAGATGCGACCAGTCTGACAGCCTGACACGGTTGGTTGTTGTCGGTGTCGCTTTCTGTTTGTCGCAGACGGTATTTTATTTTTGGTTTCTTTTTTCCTTGTATTTTATTTATTTACTTATTTTGTGTTTTGGTACGCGTTCAAATTGCATGCATTATCGACGGCGCGTCATTTTCATAAAACACTGCTGCCTCAGCACAGTAGCGAATTTGGTTTGTAGGCGCAAAGAATGCATTTGACTCTCAAAATTATTTGTTTTAAAAGATAAGCAATGAAATTTATTCCAAAAACAATAAACAAAAATAAAGATTATTTTCAAAAAGAAAAAAAAAACACTTTTGAATTCGAATTGCAACAAAAACCACCGCTCCAGTACGCTGACATGCGGCGGCAGATAAGTCGAGAATTATGCGGCCAAGCCGAAAAATCGACAAAATGTAAATCAAGCATACAGAATACACATGCTTCAAAACAACAACAAGAACAATAATAATAAAAAAATTATGACTTGACTGCCAAAAAATAAAAGTAAAGGAGAATGGATTATCAAAATCAACTCTGCTTGCATATAAATTTTTTCCAAAATTTTTTTTTTTCATTTATTTCGTTGTTAAGTCAACACTTTTTCACATAAAATCATGCCCGAACAGCAACGAAAGAGTGCACAAAACAAACCATTTTAAACACATAAAAACGAACAAATAATAGTTACCAAAAAACAAAAAAGAATAAACAAGAAATTTGCATCGAAATTGCATTTTTGTGTGAATTATAATTTTTTTTATTATTATTTCGTGTTGTATTTTATTCTTTTCTTTTATTTTCAATTTTATTGTTACATGTTTGTTGCTGTCAAACAAGACATATGGCAAAAAGCGTAACCTTCAATTGCGTAATTTGCACTAAGCAAAATAGTCTAAAAAAAAATATACTTGTCTGATGGTAAATGCAAATTAGTTTGGATTTTATTTTTATTTGAAATACTTTTTTGATATTTTCATTTGACTTTTAACATAGCACGCAATACCAAACAAAATTGATTGACTAACGAGAAAGCATTTGGAGTCGCCTGCATTTAAATTAATTTGAAAACTGATGCGCCCAACATGTCGTATGAATAATTTGATTACAGTTTCGCCTATGAAACTTATTGATAAATGTTAAGCGTGCGATTTTCGGCATTTTGTTTTATGGTAAAATGCATGAAGCACGTTCAATGCTGTGTGTGATGTGTATGTGTGAGTGTGAGTCACATACTGTACGTATACGTGATACGTGTTGTCATTTGATGGCATCGTTTTTATGTTTGGCACACACACACTTAACGCTGCCATACTGTCTTGAGCATGCCATTTTCACCTTTGAGTTGCCCACCTGACATTTCAAATGAATTTCAATTCCGAATTTTTCCGCGACGTCCGCGTGCTTCAGTAAGCATTTCAGGGAATTTGTTACAATTTCATAACATTTTCCCCCTTTTTGTGTGCGCACCATTTTCTACCAAAACTCTTTCATTATCTTTTATTCACTTTGTTTTAGGCAAATGCTTATGAAGCACTTGTAGACTTAAATTGATTCCGGGCTAGACAAAGCCAATCGAAAGATACTTAAATAACATTTGCGTCATTTTGGCATCTGCTTCGTATTCTTATTGATATTGATTTTGTAACCGTCTTTGTTAGTTAGCTTAACAACCGTAGATGTACAAAAAGAAGAAGAAGAGTTTTCATTGTGCAATTTATGCTTTCAATCAGCTATGAATACATTGTTTACAACAAAAGACAGAAAGCCTTAATGGGGTAACAAGTAAATACAAGTATACCTTTAAGCAAATTGCAAAAAGTTGTCAAGTCTTTGTAGCGAAACGAGCCGACATCAATCAGCTAAGAAGTACAACCCAACCCGGCTTATTATATTTAAAAGAGACAACAACAAGAAGATTGAAAATGCCTTAAGATAACACAAACAAAACAAGAAAATAATATTAAAGCTTCAAGTATCCGACACACTTTGTTGACTTTTATAAACAAGTTGTTAGACATCAAATTCAATGATGTTTTTTTTTTTTTGCTTAGTTGATTTCATTCGCGCACTTAAACTCTTAAATAATTAATAAATTTACTGAGTGAAAAAAATATAAAAGAAAATTTAAAATAGAACAACCATCTACTAAAGACAAAACGTTTTAACAAAAGCGCATAACAAAAGCCACAAACAAGCGCAAAAAGATATAAATTGCATTGCTTCTATAATTTTATTGCATAGTTTTGTGCGCACTTGAATGCTTTCGCATTGCGTTTATGCGACAAACTCAATGAGTGGAAAACTTTAACTTTAAGAAGCAGCAGAAGATGATGGGAAAATGGAGGGTGTGTGGATGAGCAAAGTATGCAATAAAAATACAGTTAAGTGAGTTAAAATCAGCAGACTAAAGCTGTCGTCAGAGCAAGACAACAACAAGCACAGCATAAACAAGCCAGTAGCAGACGACAAGCCACTACAGTCGTGCTTAAAAAAGACTTATGATAATGCACAGATGACTTAAAGCAACTGTAACACTCAAACAAGTGTTAAATAAAAATAAAAAATTAAAAATAAAACAACAACAACAACAAATGAAAAGTTATACATTCTTAAATGTGCCGTAAGCCTTTGTTATTTATGACTTGTCTTGAAAAATTGCATTTAAAAATTAAACAATACAAAGCACATGCCGCCAGCATTAATCCTTGCACATAAAACTGTGCAGGCTTCGACTTAAAAAATTAAAAACAACAAAGGAAATGAAAAGAATTTAAAAAAATACTTTAAAATGGAAAAAAAAAGCTTTGCTTATATTTGGCAAACCAACGGTGCCGAAATGTGCACCACACACGCACACATACTATCATGCATGGATGTATTAAAAACATACACATAGAAGTTCTTAGCCAGAGAAACACAGCAGAAGAAGAACACGTAGCGCATCCACAAAAAAAGCAAACACGGTAACACGTTGGCAAACAATAACAACGAAATGCATTTCGTTAAAACAACAACAAAAACAAAAAAGTGTAAACAACAAAATGAGGTTAACAAGAACGTACAACAACAATAGCCAACTATGCAAACATAGACTCAGAGACACATACAAAGATAAGCCTTCATAAACAGAAAACAAAAAGTATAAAAATTAAACAAAAACAGAGAATCGAAATTTTTTATTTTATTTTTAATCGTCTGCAATAAGCAAACCATTTGCAATTTTCATATTTGTTGGGTGACCCATGGAAATGCCAAAGAGCAAAAACGAATCACCAAAATCGAATTGTCTAACAAAACGACGTGCTGTCTGACAATGAACGACAAGCACGGAAGACTTGTGACATAAAAATAATTAATATTCAACGTTCTAAATAGTAAATCATTTATTTGACTTTTCTTTTCTCAATCAACCGAATAGTTCGCCGGTGGGATAATATATATAGAAATAATATTTTAATATTATTTCATACTTTGCCAGCTCTGTAAAACTTTCATATTGAATTTCAGCTCATCTGACAACACCACACAAAGCAAAAGTTTTGCTAATTGATTGCACTTAAAAAGTGTTTTTCTTTTCGAAGAGAAAACTTTAATCGAGCACACTTCAAAAACCGCACTGAGCAAAGAACAAAAACAAACAATTTAACAAATTCAAGTTTCCTCACTTGGTTAAGAAAGATGAACTTTCAAAAGTACAAGTGCACACTTCAAAATGTTAGTAAAATAAAAAAATACAAAATTTAAATGTTTTTCATATTTTATAAAATGTGCACACAAAACAAACACAACTTTAGAGGAGTTACTTTCAGTTGCAAAATATGGTAAAAGCAGAAAAAAGAATGAAACAATCATGAAGATACAAAAAATTGCATCAGTTTTCACTTAAAACGTCAACAATAATATTCCATTATGCAACAAATGCGAGTTTGTTATTGCTTCGGGCAAACAAGGCATTAAATTTGAAGAAGCGACAGCAACACACACACACACGCACACGCATACGCATGCAAACAGTGACAAGTTTAACGATACAGTCGCGCATATATCAAACAATAAGCAAAGAAAAGTTTGTGCGAAATTAAAAGATTTGCAATTTGCGCGCAACTCAACTCGCATCTATCAACGATGTTTTGTCAGCTTTTCATTTTGTTATTATTTTTTTTTATTATTTTTCTTCTTTAAACTTAATTCTTGGAAGAACTATGCAATACAAGCGGTAACGAAAGTGGCAAAAACTTACGCTAAGCTGTTATCCGAAGTTCTTGTTATTGCAAGTAAAGCGACTCGTTGATAAAGTGAGCTAAATCTGACTTGCTTCAGAGGCTTGAAGTGCTGATAATTGTCCTCTGCAGCAAGGTTGATGTTGTTTTTTGGCTTTGAGATACATGTGAAAACAGTTTCAAAAGGCATGCCGAACGAAAGCGTGAAGAATATCTAAAGTATTTATTTACAAATACTTGGCACATCTTGAGGATCTTAACGAGCACTCAACATCGCACTTGGTTTTGTATATTGTAGTGGACTTTAATTATCGTATATGCTCAATTAAAGCACACTCACTTCAACATCATCAGTCATATTGTTTGCGTTGGCAACTTGGCTGGCAAAGTTTTCATTTAATGTGTCCTGAAACTTCATTAAAAGTCATTGTGCACTTAATTACACAGCAATCAGCAGATAAGTGTGTGCGTGTTTGTGCGTATCTGTGTGAGTTTGCATCGCGTGAGTGTTTTATTTGATATTTACACTATCATACGCCCTTCAATAGAATCAACTTACAAATTAAAGCTTTTATGGAATTTAATAATTTTGAGCGCATATTTCACCAATAAATTGGAAAGCTTATTTAACAAATTAAATGTCATCAGTGACACAAATAACATACAAACACACACCAATACATGCTTAACGAAAATTCAAAGAACAAATTCGATTTCATGGTAAAATATCAATTTTTCCCATACTTCATTTTGTCCTTCGATTAAGCAATTTATTTGCTGTTCTCTTGTGCTATTTTGTGTTGCATACTTTCATGCGCACGTCTTAATAAATTATGCAACATGCATAATTCCATACTGCATTTCACTTTTTTTGGCATTCCACATTCATTTAGTCATTTGCAACGACAAAATTGACTTTATCGTCAAGTTTATTGGTTTTGTTTTTGTTGTTTTATTTGCTATCTTAAAAGAGAAAATCATAAATTCAATCAAAGAGATTATTTTGATAATTTTGTTTAACGAGTTTATTATAAGTAAAGACATTTATATAAAGACAGTACATTATATAAAAATGTTGAAAATTGACAGTCATACAAACATGTGTAAAAAAATTATTAACATGTCCTTTACATTTATTTAACCATTGAGTATTTGTAGCATACTTTTCGGCAGCCATCAGTAAATTGGCGTATTTAATTTATATATGTACATTGTTCATATGTTAAAAGAAGTTGCCGAAATAAATTTATGAAGACTTCTCATACTATTCTCAACATAAGCAACTTTTTGCAAAATTTTTAATCATTAAAAAGGATTTCCCTTCTTTTTTACTTTATGAACTGAACTGAAAAATGTCTCAAGAATAATAATTTATTTATTTTTTTGCTTGAACAAAAAGTCGTCAAAAGGAAAACATCGTTAAATCTGCTCTTTATTAGCATTTAAGGCTCGCCAGGCTCAACATGTTTCCTTTCGTTCGCCGTTCTTATCGCGAAATACCAATCAATTTTCGTTGAGTGAAAACAAATATGTCATAAATTAAACGTCGACTTTTTGAGGCGTGAAACATGCGGTTATGTTACTTTAAAGGATTTTGATTAAATTTATATTGATGTCAATTGAGCTAAGCTGTCAAATGGCTTAAGTTGTTGGAAACATTATTATTATTATTATTTTTTTTTATAAATACTTTTTTTGCGTCTTTTCTCGAACAATTTTATTGCGCAATCATTGTTTGAAGCCATAGGCGAAATAATAGCATTAAAAGCCATCAATGATGACGACAACAAGGACAACAACTACGACGACAATATCGACAATGTGGCATTGCAGCATAAAACAGTTTTCATGCATTTTTGCCTTGTAGCTGCAAGAAATGAAACAATTTCAACTGCTCAGCTCAGCGCATGCAGCGCACAACAACAAAATCAAATTAAAGTGAAAAATAACGAGAACAACAACAATCACGAAATTAAAAATCGAATTAAAACCTTTTTGTAATTGTTTACACATGAATTGCATTTTAAATGAAATAATTAATTGAATGAACTTGCGCACATATGAAAATTACGCATACGCCTTGTTGTCTGCGCTTTTCGTTGGTTGCTCATTTGCTGTTTGCTTTTCCCATTGAAAGGCCATTTAAAGCTTTTAACATTGTTTGGCGCTGCATTTAATATGTACCAACAACAAAATCCAAAAAGTTCAACATTTCATGGCGTTTAATGCAATTGAAGAGTTTATCTAATTAGCCCTACTTACAGTCTAAAAACCAAAATTTTATGGTGACAATAATCAAGTTTGAAACTCCGAATAGTTGCGGTATTCAAGCAAAAAACTATTATAATAGAAAAATAGCCAAGACAATGATGACTTTGGCGATTATGATAATGTTGTAACTGACGTTGACTTCAATGTCAGGCAAACTAAGTAAAATTCTTGATATTTTCTTTTTTAATTTATTCTTCTTAAGAATTTTACTTGAGTTTTTGCCACAAGCATTCGAAAAATTGCATTTTCTCAAGAAGCTTAATTAATTTTAGTTAGCATTTTGTTGTTGCCAACTCACTTGAGCATTTCTGCATGACAGCAAAGCAAACATCGTGGGCTAAAAGATGAAATTATGAGGAAAAAATATTATCAAATCAAACCATTTTATTAACAGACTTGTTGTTGGTTGGAAAATGTTGCTACAAATGTTGCAGCTGACATTTTTCAAGGGAATTCAAGCAAACTGTTAAATGTCAAATTAACCACAATTAAATAAAATTATTTTAAACTTTAGCTATTTATCTGTAGGGCTTTGCAAATGCAAATTGCGTAAGCATGAACAGCACAACAACAGTTTGAGAGACATGAAGCCAAAGCCAATGAATAGATTTATTACATTTTCACAGTTTTAGAGGCATTGTTTTAAAAGCACTGCCGCAGTTTTGCAAGCATTAAAGCTTAGGGCGCATATTTTATTGCTCAATTAAGTAATTAGCACAACGTCATTATGTCTCGACTTTCTGTGTAGCGCACAATTAGCCACTTTATCAACATTTTACCAAAAAAAGAAAAATTATTAAAAACCAACAACATCAAAACCGAACTTCGACAAATTACTTTAGTAAATTGTTGCCTAATGACATGAGGGAAAGTGTAAAAAAAACAATGGCATAAATCAAGTCGCACCTTTGTAATTTGTAACAGATTTACCTTTTATTTTTCAAGCCAAATGCAACAAAAAAGGTATGTAAATTTGCTGCTTTTAACCGAACAACAAACAAAGTGAAATTCAGGAAATTGTGCTAAGAAATTTGCTTTCAACTATTTTGAACATAATTTGTTTGCAACATGCAAAAAGGCGTAGAGGAAGGCACAGAATAAACAAGTATAGCTTGGAACAAAAAGAAGCGCTTAAAGAAAACATTAGCCAAATATGAAAGGCAAAGCAAATTTCCGGTGCTTTTTTTCGCTTCGTCTGCAATGGAAATGTTTTATTGTGTTGACGCGCTCGCGTATGCAAAGCTTAACTCAGCTGAGCTGCAAAAATCGCTGCAGGTGTTTTCTGCTTTTCAGCACAATTCAATTTAATGGCGCTTTTTTGCAAGTCTACCCCGCTCCCCACCACTCTGCAATGGACAACGGAATTTCGGAAACAAGCGCGCGAATCAAGTTGAGTAAAGCGGATTTGCAAATGTTGTTTGATTTGCAATTCTATTGCATTTTAATTGTCGCTTCTTTTATTTACTTTTTTATTCTAAATGAATGAATGAGCGAATTTTAATCAGAAGCAATTAATCTGCGTGAGCACAAAGCAAACTAAAAGTGCCTTGAGTGTTCAAGCTCTTAATGTTTTAAGTGGAAAAAGAAAGAAGAGAAAAAAAAACAAGATAATACTTAATAATGACAAACTTGAATCAATATCGGATTTATGACATGCTGCTTGCTTGTTTGCAATTATCGCTTTTATGCAATACTCAAAAGTATTAAATTTGCATACAAGCGATAATTATTGTAATCTTCCACTCATTAGTCGATCTCTAAAGAATGATTTAGACACTTATTTGTTACTGTAATCGTTATAATTATGAATAAAGAATAAATATATCAATATATTCTCTAAAGTGACATTCTTACATGGCCTTCCCTCACATGTGTGCAAAATAAATGCCGAATTTCCACGAAATGCAGATACGAGTATATCAAAATGATGTCCCAACTAAACTCATTTCACTTTACAGGCTAAGAGTTCACGAACATGGCAAATTCCTACTCAACCACGGGCAATTAAAGCCGCACTATGTCACTGAAATGTTTGCCGCAGCATAATTTGCGGCGCGTTGCATTCGTGACTCAACTTAAATTATTGCCAACCAACTGCAACAACAACTACAACAACATCAATAATGACAACTTTGTGACCAGAGTTATTCGCCAATACGCTAACACATGTATGCAAATGGCGACAAACATTTACACACACACACACACATGCCGCTGCGCACAAAAATATGCAATGTAAATCGTATTAAATTTATACACTTGAGGCATGCAACAAAATACATCTGAAGCGCATTTCGATGAGTATGAAAAATGTGATTTACACAATGAATAAATATACTTGTACGAATGTACATTAAATTAATTGCAGCAACTCATTAAGACAATATTGATTATGGGCCGAACGCCGCTGATGGCAATGGCAATGCTGCAGGCGACGTCATTAACGCAACGTTAATGTTGCCAAATTACAAAGACAACAACAATAAAAAAAAAAACCAAGTAATAAATAAAACAAAGACTGAAAAATTCGAAAAACAAAACAAAAGCATCAACCAAAAAATACATAAATCACCACAGCAGCAAAGCAGACATCGCCGGCTGTGCGGCAATCAACCAAGCAGCACAAATGACTCAGTCTGTCTGTCCCTCTGTCACTCATTTTGTCACTCACTCAGTCACTTTGTCAACCATCATGTTTAGAACGCGTTGTGTTGAACGTGACTTAGTGAAAAACCGCTTAGGCCATTTTGCTCTTTGCATCAGTGGCAAGCACACACACACACACACGCTCGTTTTTGCCACATATTAGCCTCGCTTTTGTGGACGTGCGTGAGTGGTCATGTGTCTGTGTGTTGCACATGCCTGTCTCGTCTCATCAAAGACATGCAAGTGCTCTGTGGTTCTCGTTGTTGTTGGCTGTTAGTCAATCCAAACCATAGATTTGCGGTAATACTAACAACACCAACAACAACATCAAATGCATCAAAGCTACACAAATCAACTAAAAGAAGAATTTTCCGCCCAAATGCAATAAAGCACCGAATGTGTTCATAATGCATGACACTCAGAGCAAACAAGCGTGAAACACGCACTCATTTTGCATGCGCTTGTTAGGCTGTAGCAGGCATAGTACAACAACACTTGTACAAACAACAAACACACACACAACAATCGAGGCTAAGAGGACAACAGTCGTTGCTCTTCACACTCAAAGTGTTTGACGTTGCGAATTTTCTTGAACTTCAATTAATGGCGCTCATATGCATACAAAAAACACATCCTGCCTGACAGGCTTGCATTACAGTTTTACTGCTATATAAAAATGGAGTCTGTAAAAAAGTTATAATTTCAAGTTTTCTCATATATAATGAAGACATTTTGGGGAAAGTGAAGCGCATTTAAGATCCAACATAAAATTATTGAAAACTTTTAATGTCCGCCAGTTTTTGTAGCCCAAATTGTTGTTGTTGTTGTGCTTGTTGTTGACAAGACATGCTGGTGGGCACACCTGCCGCTGTTGGTGTCGTTAATGTGCGTGTTTGTGGCGTTTTTAAGTGGAAATTATAATATTTATTTTCGGGTTTAGTACGCAAAGAAAATCTCGAAATGTTTAATTAACCGTTTTGTTGAAATGTTTGAGTGTCTAAAGTGGTTTTTAAGAGATTATGTATTTAGCAACATTTCAATTTGCAAGTGTGATAAAAAAATATGACTGAAGTTTAGAGAAGAGCATTTTGTAACGAGGAAACTTCCATTTTTGGATGTTTTTTTTGAAAATGAAGTACAGTTTTATCAAAGTATGGAATTCGAAAATACCACTCAAATTAGAGAATCAAATTCGCCATATAACAAGTACTCAATAAGGATACTCAGATACTTTATACACCATATACTAAAGCAATGCATTTGACAAATGAAATGTTCTTCATACAAATTCGAAAATAGTAAAATGCTGTCACCGACTTAGAGAATCGTTTACAACACTCAATCAAATCGCATGCAATAACACAAGCAAACACCAACAATAGCAACAACAACAACATGCAATGTCATTTGCAGCTGTAAAAGTCATAGAAATTCGCATCAAAAATCGCGCATGTGTAAAATTCCTTTTCAACTCAACGCCAGACAAACAATTCAAGAGTTAAATATGATCGAATGTGTGCCTTTGCCTCTCGTAAGCAAGCATCATTCCACACTTGAAATTCATTGGGTAAACGTTTTACTTACGCATTGACGCTGCACTTTTCTTGAGCATTTTCTTAGCATTTACAACAAAATCTTTACGTCTTCACACTCAGATATACAAGCTGCAATACAAAACCAGAAAGGACGGTATTTTAAGCAAGGCTGAAAATTGAATACTCTTCACGCCCTTTTTTGGTGCCACGCCCATTCGTTTTTATTGAATCTTATTTATCGTTATCTTAATAGCCTAAATACAAATTTTCATTGTATTTGTTCAATGGGTACCGGAGATATGCAAATTATTGATTTTGGATATAAGTGGCCGTAGCCATGCCCATTTTTTGGTCAAAATAGTTTTCATGCCTCGCTAAGAACATAAGTGTGAAGGTTCAAGTCAATTGCTTTAGAAACAAAAAACAGTTGAATCAATGAAACTTCCAGGCATTTAGTCGGACTACGTAATAGTGATGCACGAATCCTTGGATTCGGATTCGAAGATCCGGATGTACATATATAAAAGCAGTTGAGCTGAGTTTACAACTTATTTTCAATTATATTTATTAAAAAAAAAAAATCAAGTCAAATAGAAATCTTATTATGTTGTTTGGGTACTTTTTGCCATTTTTGTAGAGTTTGATATTTCTGTGTCCATAGCTGTATCTGCAGGCAAGCAAAAAGTCCAAGAACCAAAAGCAAAGAAGAAAATGCGTAAACATCGACTTAAAAAATATTAGCCTCTTATGTTTAAAATGTTAAATTAACAAATCACTAAATATTTTATTAAGCTGAGTTGAGGCTTTTTTTTTTTTTTTGCTCTGACGGATTCGGATTCGTCGTTAAGTACTCGAATCCATTTGGATTCGGATTCGAAAGATCCGGATCCAAAAAATTGAGGATTCGTGCATCACTACTACGTAACACTACTATGTTTGAAAATTCAGCCCTGTATCTTCCATACAACGATTTAAGTTTTTTTAATTTTTTTCTTCTTTTCGTATGAGAGCTACCAGTTCCAATGATCCGATCAAGTTCCGACGAATGATTTATCGTAATAAATTCCAAGACTCCGTGCAAAATTTCAGCTCGATAGCTTCAAAACAGAGGGACTAGTTTGCATACATACAGACAGACCGACAGACATGGCTAAATCAACTCTTCTTGTCGCCCTTATCAAGAATATATAAAATTTGTATAGTCGGAAATGAATACTTCGATGTGTTACAAACTCCGTGACGAAGTTATAATACTATTCACATACATATGTACGTGAAGAGTATAATTAACACGTTTTCGCTTCAACAAATGTGCTGCGAAAGTTTCTCTTCACATTTTCGTCTATTAAATCGAAGTATTTTCAACATTTCGGTTGAATACTTCACGGCGCAATATTTGCTTCATTTCCTGCGCTTGTGTTGCAAGTCTTCTTCTTGCGTCGTCTTCGTCGAATGCTGCACTTATGTTATTATAGCTTATTGACAGATAATACTGATTGAAGAGACATATTGCTTCGATTTTGTGTGCTTTACTCGTACATAGTTGTCAATGACAGTTGTCGACTGATTGCGTGTGGGTGTGTGTGTGTGCGTGGATGCAAGGACACAAATCCACCGTCGCTGTCGTCTAATGTGTTTGACTTGAACACATCCTGTGCAACGAAACGCATTCATTGCACGTTCGCCATCATGGCCAAGCCTTAACATGTGTGGTGAGGTTCGTTTATTTTGCTTTTGTTGTCTCTGACTTTGTTGTTATTCATTGTGCAAAAGTACATCATGTCGTTGTAGAATTGGTTGATCGAGTGCAGTCACGGCGCATAAAATCAATTGTTTTAAAGTTGAATGTGTTGAGCCATGACAAATTCAGCGTCGAATTGGTCTTCATCGATTTGGCTTACAACAATGAAAAAGTTTTGATTCCATTTTATATTTTTCGCCATTTTTTTTTTTTTTTTGATTTGAAAACTATATTCAAATCACTTTTTTTTTGTTAGTGAAAAGCAACTTTTTTGGGTGTTAAAAAAGTTTTGCATGAATTAAACGTGACATGAAGAACTTTAAGTTATTCTTTCGGCATATCCAATGAGTATTTTTTATAAAGAGTTAAAAACGAGCTCTTTTGCAAACAAAATAAATGCGGATTAATAAAGAATCTCCCAGAATAATTGAAAGATTTGAATTCTGTGTCATTATGTATATAGCTACATACATAAATATGAGTTCTGCTCTGTCACTTTGCCATAAGCTGCTATTTAACATTATAACATAGGACACATACAACAATCTAGCACTTAACTTTAAATCAAAATTCCAATAAGTAATAAACATTTTTTTCTAATCCTAAAAATGCAATTAAAAAAGATTGTTAGCAAACTCAACAACCACTCAACACCCAATTGAAATTAATACAATACAATTGCTTCAAAGCAGTTGAAATCCGAACAAGTTACTACAGAATGACAAATATCGTACAAATACAAAAAGATACATTTTGCTGGGGAATCGTAGCTATCATTGCATGAAATAAAAATAAAGAAAAATGTGCAAATATTTATCATTATTTTTTTATGCACATGAGTACAACGACAGGATGTGCACACAGGATCGTTGAATATGGTCTAAAGGAAAGCCAGTGAATTGTACATAAACAAATGAGTCTTTTCCAGAGCAATACAAATTGAATTTGTTGCAAACGCACAAAGAAATGCTGAAAGTTGGCAGACAGACGAACAGTCGTAAATATCAAGTATTCACTTACACAAGCAGACTCCAGCATATATACACACTCCAACCAACATTTGCGTTCAGTTCAAGTTCAGTGCTGAGTCGCTCAAGGATAAGAGATGTGCTTGTGCAGTGGCTGACATGAACTTATATACATACATATGTGTGAATATAATCGTACACTGCATATCTCTGAGTGTATGTGTGTATGGCAAGGCATACCATTCAAGTCGTGCTTGTATTAATATATAAACTTTATGAAATGAAAATGAAAATAATATGGTCGCGTCTGCATCGGCATGCCTGTCGACAATAGTTCAAATGGTTATGAAGTGAAATAAAATTTAATGTTGTCATAAAGTTATTTATAATTACTTGTGTATAATGGTTGAAGTGTCTGAATAATAAATGAAGACAACACAACTGCTACCGAATCGTTTTTGAACAAAAACTCAGTTATGGAGAGCTTCATAATTTAAATTTTATAAAAAGAAAACATGAATTATTGTTATATTAAAAATGGTCATTATTTATTTGATGGCTTGAAACAAAGTCTGAGGCGCAATTCTCATAGCGTTAATAACCTGAGGGGAAATAACATCTGCCAATTCACGACGACATTAGCGAATATTATCTTTTATCGAAAATATGCGAAAAATCAATACAAATTATTCGTATGGAGCTTAAAAGACTCTCATATTATTTCTCTTATTATTTTTATACTTTCTGTCTGACTAGCACTTCAAAAGGAAAGGATACATACATATATATTAAAACTTTCAAGCAAGAGAAAAGAAAAAATTTCATACATACATATGTATGTACATATATAAGGGAATAATAGATTTGCAATGTTTCGTTCAATCGAGTGTAAAAAAAATCGATCAACAAGTCACCAAGATTTAATCAAAAGCACAAAACGATCTGCACCCATCATTGCTCACACTCAAATGAATATTTACATAATACGCCAGAGGGATATTTATATTTTGAGAGAGGTTCCAGATAATTCATGATGAAATAAAGCAACAACAAAACGAAAAAACAAAAAAAAATAAATTTTTCTTTTTTTTTCTTGTTTTGTTGTTGCATCATTTCATCTCATCATTAATCATCTGGAACCTCTTTCAGAATACATATTTCTCTTTGGCGTAATATTTGAGAATCCTTCGTTTAAGCATGTTTCTATAGCGAGATGCGTTTTCCAAATCCGTAAGCGGTCTCATTGTTAAAAGTCGTTCGATAAACTGTAGTACGAATATACCACAATTGTAGTTGTCTGTTTGTGTATCATGCATAACTTTTACTGCTTGCCAACCATGGCCTGGACATATTCTATTCATACCTTCAACAAGCCAATCTGCATCTTCATTAACCTTCAGCGAGTCAATGCATGAAACTTCGTTATCAGCAAAATTAACAAAAAGCAAGTAAAAGTGTGAATTCCACAATAACGGTGTCAGTATATAATCAGGTAAGACTGGGGCAGTCGCCTCCATACCATCAATGTCCATACTTTCAGTATGGCAAATATCGTTGATCTCGTCAATTGCTTCGTGCGGTGAAAATTTGCATTTCGCAACAAACGCCGACAAATCGTTGACCGACATAACTTCTTCTTTGAGCATTTCAAGAGCTAGCTCAACAATATCGGTGCTCAGCCAATGCTCGCCATACAAATGGCTTGTACGTTGCCTCCCATATCTACCGAGCAGTGCTGGAAACATATTCTTTTACTAGGGGAGCCCAAGCGGTGATTTTTGTAGTGCATGGCAGACCATTGATTTGCTCCTACGTGGCATACATACAAATGTCTCAGCGAGATCTCCAGGTCATGCTGTTGTGGCTCTAGAATCAACGGCGGGGCGACCTACGTTTTTGGCTCAGCGTGATCTCTTGGTCATACTGTTGTGGCTCTACAATCAAATGCCAAACATACAGAATGCTCAGCATGATCCAGACCCGGAATTGAACCCGGGATCGATGGATTCGAAACAAGCCCCTAGCAACGCTGCGCCAACAAAGCTAACCCAGACAGTTCGGTAAAACATTCATATGAGATCATTAATATGAGCTTTTATTTATTTATTTTGTACACTGTAAGCTTAGAGTTATAAATAAACTAAAGGTACAAGGAGCGGGGGACAGTCATAGCTTTACGGGAGGGGGGGCTTTCGGCTGATGAGCTTTTATTTAATTGAATTCATCTGATCTGACGACGACGACGATGCTTGCATGCAAGCGAACAGATCCGAGCGACAACTTCGTCGTCCGTCGGCTTATTATGTTGTTTTGCTGTCGTCGCGGCGTCTGGCGGCGCACGAGAGCGCAACAAACGAACAACTTTTTTTTCAGTTCGGTTTTTGGCTTCAACGAGTGAGCTTCGTTCTGGGTGTGTGTGCGGCTAACTGATCAAAAACCGAGTACGAAACGATATACATAACGCGACCGAAAAGCGTGCACAATACGCAACGTTCAATCCAAAAAAAAAGAAAACAAATTTCAAAAATATTTTTTTACAACAAAAAAAATGCAACAACTTTGAAGTGTGTAAATAATTTAGAAACAATTAAGCATTTTGTTTTTGTTTAATTCAAGTCAATGCAACGCGTGAAAGCAACAAATAAATAAATACAAAAAAGTGTTTGTTCAGCAAAAGGCGCTTTTGCATTGCAGCATACTTAAACAAAAAGAAAAAAAATGATAAGATAAAAGTTTGTATTTCATAAAACAACAATGAAAAATAATTAATTTGTCTTTTCAAAACAAAAGCAAAGCAAAACAAATTCAAGTGCGCTACAAAAACGCATAAAAAAAAACAAATTAAAACGAAAGTGTTTCTTGCCGCACACTTATTGTGCAATTTTCATGAAAAGCAAAAGTAATTCTGCTCATTGAAAATTTGTTTTAAAAATAATTAAAACATTCCGCCACAACGAAAAGCACAGAAAAAAAATAATAAATAAATAAATTATAAAAAAAAAAAACAATAACAACAAAAAACCCCAAGCAAAGCAAAAGGCGTCATCGTCTTTCATTAGCAACGACAGCGGCACAGAAAAAAGTGAAAATATACAATCGAAAATACAAATTTTATCTCGAGCAGAGTAACATTTAACAAAAAATCAAAAAGCTTAAGTGGACTTGACATAAATGTATTTTTATCGGTGCCTTGTGTGCAACTTATTTTTTACTTGTATTTTTTTTTTGAAATATTTTTTTTTCCTATTCTACTTGTATCTTTTTTCTATCGCTACGGACTGATTGCTTTGCGCACAAATCAGCTAAATCGAAATTCCGTAAAAACCACACACAGGAACCATTTTTAAATATTTTTTTTCGTCAGCTGTCAGTCACATGGCAGAATATAACAAATCGCATTTTTATCACAGGCACATGTTCATAATTACAAAGCAATCAAAGCCTTTGACATGTTAACCACTTACGCATATTAAATCAACTTTCAGCTCCCATCGGCCTGTCACAGTGTAAAGTCATCCCTTGCTTTCAAACCGTTACACACGCCCTTCACAACATTATTTGTCACTCTTTGTTGATATTTTGACGGAAATCTGCTACCAAAATCTGTTTATCAAAATTTAATCCTCATTGTTATTGAAATCTAATCTTGAACGTAATTTCTTCTTCTTCAGTTACCGCGAAATCACAGACAAAATACTTTATTATTTTCCCCCCACTGTCTTAGACTGGCCACTTTGTTTTGTGCTATATTTATCAAACTGTTTACCGTTTTCTTTGTTTGAATTCATTATTAAAATCAATATTATTATTTTTTTTTTTTTGTTTTTTGTTTGACCATGAATTTTGGAAACTAAATATTTATTAATTTGTTTTGCTGTATTCTCCCTATTTGGCGCCAATATGAAGCAAGAGGCTTGTCTACATTTGCATTACTCTTTTTCGAGAATTAATCTGCTTTGTTTATTGTTTGGAAACAGGTTCCCGAAACCGAAAACAAGTATTTAGCAACCAAACAGGAATGACGCAGAATCTAATAAAAGATATCTTGTTCCTTTTGTTTTTTAAGTTAATACATTTCTTTAGAATAATTTGACTGCCGGCAACTTATTTGGGTCAACAGTTGAAATTAAATGTATTGAGCCTAAAGTAACAAGTGACTCTTAATTACTTAGATACACACCACTTAACGCTAAGAAAAACGTACGCCTTAGAAGGTTCACCAGCATTAATCTAAATAAGATTTCAACGTAGACTATTGCAAGAAAGCCGTTTCATGTGGCAGATACAAGCATAAATGTTAAAGAAAAGAATAAACAAAAGTTGTCAGTAATTCTCGTCTCTTTCTAATAATGACTTGACAAAGTTATTCAAATCATTCTCCGACTTAACAAATCGTACTTCACTAACCCAAATAAGCAGCAAATAAAACTTAAATTGATTTCCAAAAACTTTTACCATTAATACTCAAATCAGTTAAAAAACACTCACAGCTAAATATTCTTAGAAATTCAAATTTCCTAATTCTAAAAATTTAATACTTCAAAAACTTTCAATGGGATACACTTTGAGCAAGGTCATTGTTGAAATTCAATAAAGGAATTCGGAATTCAGCTTAAAAACAAAAGTGACAAACGACTTAATGGTTCGCCAAAAATTATTGGAAAACAATTATCTAAAAATAATTATAAAGTATTTCAAATAAACAAAAACAAAAATTGAGAAAAACAACTTGGGCTGTTGACAGACTTGCTCGACTTTTAAAAGCTCTATCAGCTTGAATATTAAATGAAGATGCAAAAAAAGGAAAGAGTTATTGAAACCTTTAGACACTCATAAGAGCAAAATTTCATTTCTTCACGAATTGTAGACAAAAAAAAAAATACCACTACAAGCAAAGAAAGATATACTTATTTTTTTTCCTAGATTTCAACTTCAACTGCAACAAACTGTCATGCAATTCTAATATGCTCAGCAACTTGAAATTCATAGTAGGATATTAAGAAACAACAACAATTAAATAAAATTCGAAACGGCTTTTTTATATATTTTCCTTTTTGTTTTTGTTGTTATACAAACATAAACAGATGACTTTCAATACATGTTTATGTATATTTTGCACTTGTTGTGAGTGAAAAAGTCATAAGAATGAAAAAAAAAAATTCAAACAAAACATTTCAGACACTTGTGACAAGTTGTGCGACTTGACTGGTGTCATTAAAGTACACATGCTAAACAAGTTGACTACTGAATTTTTTTTCAACACATATTTTTCATTATATTCAGACTATTTCATTTTTTTATTCAAGCGCCAAATAATTACAACTGAGGGCAAATGTGTCTAATAAAACCATGAAATTTACATTCAAGCAATTTATTTAATTAGGCACTTTGACTTTTATAAACTTTGCAACCCAAAATTTATAGAAAGGTAGAAAAGAATAATCATCAGAAAAATCTTTAACACCGCAAAGTATAAACGATGCCGGTGAGTAAGCGTCTGACACATGTCTATGAGGCAGACTAATACACATGGCTGTGTGGGTCGCAAAACAACATCACAACACTAACAACAACAACAAGTTGAACTTGAAAACATTATTTTAATTTTATTCAAATACAAAAACAAAAAAAAGAAAATTCATTAATTTTCTGTTGTAACGACTTTCAATTACTTTCGTTTACACTCTTAAAATGTAAATTTTTATAAATATTATTATTTATTTTTTAAAATCGGTTTTTTGGTTGTGTTGTTTTTCAATATTTTTACACGTACCTCAATCGATATTTTATTAAACTTGCATTTTGTTTATTTATAGAAACGTTTTTCGAATGTTGTTTGGGTCTGAAAAAAGGAAAACAAGAACCAAATAAAAATAAAGCTTCGGCAAAGTTGAAATATTAATGCTCTTTAAATAACAGAATTTTTATATCCAATATGAATATATAATAATTAAAATTTCGTTGTTCACTTATCTTTTATGAAACATAACAAAATTTTCATGGGGGAAATTAAAAATGTTCAAGACCATTTCAATTAATAAATTAAGAAACTGAATCGGACCGACGGATGTGGTCATATCGACTCGTCTTTTTATACTGATCAAGAACAAATTTATGTATGTAATTGCTTGCAAATAAAACCGATACAATCTCCTTTAAAAATATTTTATTTTGAAACTTTTGTTTGCTAAAGCAACAATTCAGTTTAGATTAATAGAAACAATTTTTAAAAAGAAGATTTTCAATGCTGTAAGGGAAATATATTTTTTTATTTAATTATTATTTATTTATTTTTTTTTATTATTAGTATTTTGATGAGTTATATGACTTTCGTACAAATTATGAGATATTTATTTACTGGTTGTCGTAAATAAATCTTGTGTACTGAAAACTATTTTTAGCAAAATTTTGTAGTCAATGATTATTAAAAAAAAATAATAAACGTCAACAATTTCTGACAGAAAAAATGATTTTGTTCAGGCAATAAAACTATTATTACCTTAATTATTATGATTATTTTACACTTCTACACAAAAATTTAAGAAACAAATTTAAATACAAAGTACAATATATCGTTTATTCAGTACATGTGCAGTCATTGACTCATAATTCACACACAGATATTAATCCTAAATGCACACACAGTAATTCAATTATTATGAAATCTAATATGCAATTAGACGCCCACTTTTATTTATAAATTTTCATAAGCCGGCAAAGCAAATGCATATTATTGTTTTGTCAATTCCACATGAACATTAACCGCATTCCGAACGATCGATTTATAACACGTCGATGAATGTCTGATAGGTTTAATTTTCTACTGATGGCGGAGGAGTTTTTGTTTTCTTTTTTTTTTTTTAATAACAATAACAATTACTAGTTGTTCATTACCAATGCAGTTGATGATTCGTTCGTTTGCCGTTGCACGCCTACTTAAAATGCAACAAAATAAATATTAATACACATGTGCTATGGATGTGCGATGACAAACGGACAATGAAGTATATTTTAATGGTTACAAAATGAGTTCTCTGTGGGAAATTATGGAAATTATTTCAACTCAACTAGTAATTTATTTCATAACACAAATATTCTAAGTGCTGAGAATTTCTATAATAACATAAGTCAATTTATTGCTTATAAAATATCAGCTAGTTGAATATTTTTCAACTTGTGTTTTCGATTTGTCGCTGTTTTGCTACTGTTTTGATAAAATGTTTACAAAATTAATTAGATAAAAATGTTTGGCGTTGAACTTTAAGACTTTTTCAATGTCAAATATATATTTGTACAAATATTTAGATAACGTAACGAAATCAAATTTGTGAGAGAGTTTATAAATTAACTTCTTTTATCAACTCTCTTTGTTCAATTATCAAACGTATTGTATTTTTAGCACAGATGTGTTCTATAGATACTCAACATTTTTGATTTTTCAACAGTTTACAAATTTAAACTATCTCTAGAGCTCTAGAAATACATAAGAAAGATAAAATGATTTATTGTTGAATTTGTGTTTAAACTTATTCTATGCATCAATGTTGTTAATATTGCTAGAAGGGTTGCTCTATTACTATCATACTAAGCTTCAAACAAATTATACAAATCAATACATGAAAAGCAAACTTGTTTAATAAAGTCAATCAACACGTTCGAGTCACTTTCATTATACTAAGGCAGTTGAGTCAAATGCGAGCACAAATTCACAAATCGTTAAAATTTCAATCATTAACCTAAGTGAAGATTATATGACTTTACTATTAAGCTTCTTCTTGTTATTCTTTCTAAGCTTAAAACTGTTTAAACCTGTTTTCAAAACTATAATTTATGTAACAAGTCTCACATGCATAAAAATAAATACAAAAGCAACAAAAGACAACATTAGCTTAATAACAAAATGTCAAGTTAGCAGACATGAAAATCTAAAAATAGCAAAATGAAAATTACCGCAATCGCAATTCGATATAACCGCAGACAGATAGACAGACAGACAAAAGCATTTATGTATATTAAATTATGCATGAATTACTCATTGTTGTTTGTTTTTTTTTTATACTCGTGAGGTTTAAAAGAAGGGTTATTTGTTATTTCATTTTTTATACCTCTTTTTTCAAATGTGTACATGAATACGTGCCACTGAATAAACTAACATAATCACACAAATCAATCACACAACAATAAGACAGTTTTGGCTTATTTGTTTTGCTTATTTGCATAATTGGACACAAACAAATAATTAACCATTTGATGAGCCAACAACAACAACAAAACCAATCAATTTTATACATTTTCAAATCATTTTTTGTTTATTATTTTTTTTTTTTTTATTCAAATTTTTTCTTAATTAATAATTTTACACGTTTTATAATGAGTTGCTTTTTAACCACAAATTTTTGCTCAGTCAATTAGACAAAATTGATCAGCCTCACTAAAATTAAACAAACTAACAGTTTAACGCTCAGATACAGATATAGATACACAGCGTTGGCAACATTTAAGTTTTTGTTCAAACTTAGGAAGAAAACATTAAAAAATCATTAATCAAAATTTCATTTTTTGTGCCAAAAGCACTGAGATTCTATCAATAACTGTTCATCTGTTCTTCGCCGTATTGAAACAAATAAATCACGAATGTAACACGAAGTAGACACGTTGTTGTATGACCAAATGGTCAACATGACCCCCTAAACTAAGACATGGCAAACAAGTTGAAATAAGCGCGTTAATGACGCTTAGCGATTATCATCATTTTTATAATGATGTTGCCGCTTGAACGCTTGAATTATGATTCGACTTGATGAATGAGCAATGATGATGATTTTTTTTTCGCTGTCATTCGCTTAAACAACTACTCAGTTCATCATGGAATTGAAGTAAGTCAAATCAAAAATTATGACTTGACTCGATTTGATCTGAGCTGAGTTGAGTTGAATTGAGCCGAGTTTTGCGACTTGACTTGACTTTAACTGAGTTGTCTTAATCCACGGCACGTGTAAACTCTTCAGCGTTTCGCTTTAACAATTTAAAATGATTTTTTTCTTTTTTCTTTATTATTTCATTATTTTGTTTCAATTTTATTGTTTCTTTTTTTTTGTTATTGTTTTGGTTTTTAATGCTTTGCTTTAGCACTCATTCCACTCGGCCATAAGTCGTCGTCGTCATCAGATTTTTGCTGTTACTTTTTTGCGAGACAGTCCATTATGAGTGCTTTATTATAATTGTTATTTATTATTTTTTTCGGATTTTATTGTTTTGATTTACCCTTTTCAGTGATATTTTTTTTCATTTTTAATTTATTATGTTGCCACTAGTTTTTTGTTTTTTTTTTTTTGTCTCAGGTTATATTGTTATTTTTAGAATTCAAGTTTGGGATTTCACAAAATGTTTTACATATGACACAAAAAAGAAAAAAAAAAATCATTGCGCATGCTACGCTTATGCGTTGATTCAGCATATTGATATACAGAAGCTACACGTCGTTTCAAATTAAATTACATAGTGAAGACGCTTCTAAGGCTTGTGATATTATGAAATTGCCGTAAGGTATTGTAAGGGAACAGTTAAACCTCAATTTGGCTTTTTTATAAACTAATTGAGCTATTAGTTCAGTAAAAATTGTTGATGATATAATGGTTAATTTTGCTATATTCGCTTGAACATTATTTTGAATTACTTTGAGAGAAAGCATCAAAACAAATATTCAATAAAAATATATTTAATTTTGCTGCTGATGAACACTACTTAGATAGATTCTTACTACTATGATGCCAAAAACTATCATTGCGACACTATTAAATTTTTTATTTTTTTCACACGAAACCAAAACTAAACAAAGCATGACAACCCACGAGGGGACTCACACGTACAAGACAGAAAAACCAAACCGGCAAGACAAAAATATAACTTCACGAATTATGCCCAATGGAATACAGAGCATTATTTTAAATAACTTTTTCATGTTTTGTGTTCAACTGAAAAATTGTGTTAATTAAATAAGTATAATTTTTGGGGAAAGGCAAATCCCTCAAGCAGCAAGAGGTACACGCACGAAAAATGAAGTTGAAGGTCAACATTATCAATGGCAATTATATTCATTTTAGCAAATTTTTTTTATCAGTTTTTTTAAATGTTTCAATTTATTTAATTTTACAAAGCACACAACAGGTTTGCATTTTTTTTTTCTTTTTATACCCTGTACACACACTGTGTATCAGGGTATATTAAGTTTGTTTGAGACGGTTTGTATGTAACGCATAGAAGGAGGGGAGGGGGACCCTATAAAGTATATATATTCTTGATCAGGATGACAAGACGAATTGATATAGCCCTGTCTGTCCGTCCGTCCGTCCGTCCGTCCGTCCTCACCAATGGTTCTCGAAAACTATAAGAGCTAGAGACTTGAAATTTGGTGGATAGACTCGTGAGGTCAAACGCTAGATCAAGTTTGAAGGATTTTTTGCCACGCCCACTCCTTCCCGCCCATCGAGCACCACCCATTTTTTCAAAAGGCTGTAGCTCGAAAACCTGATGAGTTAGAAACATGAAAATAAGTATGTAGACTCAGTATGTATAGCTCTACAAAACTGCATACCACATTTTTTCCCCCTCCCCTTCGTTTTCCCTCAAAAAGTTGTTTTCTTAAAATTGCTGTATCTCCTAAACTATAAGAGATACAATGCTGAAATTTTGTATGCAAACTCAGTAAACATACCTTTTTAAAACTGCATACCACAAACTTTCATTTTTAACGCTGTGTGACAACGCAAAGACAAACAAGTCGAAATTTGGCATAAATTGCGCTTTGAACACTGCTTTATCCTATTTGTAACAAAAACCGTACTTAACACTGCGAAAACTATTAAAGCTAGAGACTTGAAATTTGGAAGATAGTCTCGTGTGGTCGAACACTGAATCAAGTTTGAAGGAATTTTTGCCACGCCCATTCCTTCCCGCCCATCAAGCACAACAAAAGGTCATTTTTTTCTTAAAATTGCTGTATCTCCTAAAGTATAAAGAATACAATGCTGAAATTTTGTATGCAAACTCAGATAACATACCTTTTTAAAACTGCATACAACAAACTACCACTTTCCCCGCAAAGACCAACACACTAAAATTTTGCAGCAATGCTTTGTAACAAAACCCGTACTAAAGCGCCATCTAATGGCAACATTGCACTGTGAGCCCTGCCTCACTATTAGCAAATACACAAACCATATCGTGGTACACTGCTTTTGCTGTCGGCGAATGTTTAACGTGTTATCAACATAGGTGTGTGTACAGGGTATTATATAGTTGAGAATACTCAACTATACCGCCCTTACTGGTTATTATTGTTTTTTCTCAACTCTTTCATTATTTATGTATGCGCATTGAAGTTTCTGTTGAATTCGAAATGAACTTAACGACGTTAACGTCTAAAAATAACAAACCTTTTGGTGCCTGCTAACATTTCATTAGATTTAATAATTTGTTATAGTTTTTTTGATGGTTCCCCTAATTTGAATTGTAAATCTTTTATTTAAGGGGGGGGTAAGGTATTAAATTTTTTTTTTATGGATTTTTCCAAAATTTGCGGGATGACAGTAGAATGTTTCGAGAATATCGTGTAAAAATTTCAGGATGATCCGATGAAAACTGACGAAGATAGAGCGTTTTCAGTTTCACTCTTCCTATGCGGCTTATAGCGCAGAGCAAAAGTTTAAATTGATTTTCCCACAACTTGCTTTTGCAAAGTCGGTGACCACTCTCACTCGAAAACTAACAAACCGATTCTTTTGAAATTTCACAGGCATTTTCTAGACATAATTAGCCGTGTCCTGACGTCGATGTTTTTTTTTTTTTTTTAGTTTTAAGTATTTTTTCAGCAGCTTGAAGGTTGATTTTTTTGTCAAAAATCGATATTTTGACTTCAACATGCTAAAAAAAAATTAAAAATTTTTTTTTTTTAAAAAACCTCGACGTCAGGACACTGCAAATTTCATCAGCTAAAATCATTTATTTTGTCTTGAGTTTGCGATGGTTCAGTAGTTTATAATCGTGGTCACCGCAAGACACCTTTTTTCAATGGCATTAATTTAAAACTGCTGCCATCGTCTCAAACTTTTTTTAATTTTAATGAAATTTTCAGGAAATATGCTTAAGATATTACTTATTAACTTCCCATTCAAATAACTGAACAAATGCTTATCGTTTTCCTTAATAAAAATCACAAAAATGTGCTTTTTTTTCAACGAATTAACCTTACCCCCCCCCTTAATTTATTTGGTATGAGTTATTTATATGTTTGCTGGCGTTTATTGTCTATAACGGTACTTTAATGATTCAAGCTTTTTGTTGAGCGTTTCCATGGCTTATAAATAGTCATGATGTTGTGCCAAAGGTGTCAGGTGCGAAATTATATGACACGCGTGAAACATTTGTGGTTTTACAATGTTGTTTGTTGATTTAATTCTGATTTTTGAAACTCTCTAAAGCTATAAATAGAATAAATACCTTAATTTACAGTTTGGGAGCATATGAACCACGATTTTTAATAGATTTTTATAACATTCATCCTCGTCGATGTGAAAAAAAGAGAGTGAGAATCTACACTATTTTATCCCTTTGTTTCTTTTCACTTCAATCTAATAAGCGCTTCCACTTTAACTTCATCACATCACCTTTCTTACTTACTTTATAAACCTCTCAAACTAATTTTCCACTTGCATGGAATCTTCTTCCTTTTTGCTTCAGCAATGCAGATTTTTTTAGTGTTTTATTCTTGTTTCGCTCTCTCTCTAATATAATCTCCTTAGTATATTCTACAATGCCTTTACACCTCTCAACCTTCTCATTCTCACCTTACAATTTTAACACAACTTGTCTGTTTGCAACAGTAAAAAAATGCTGCTAAATACAGACATGAAGTAGAACGCTCTTGCTACACTTGTCCCACGGTTACTTGCCAACCAAGCCAATGATTCTTTCACTTTCTCCGTGCATTGTATCATCACAAATTTATATTAAAACAAATCAAGCGTCATACATCATGCCTGATTGAGTTATACGATATTATTAAAATATTTGCCATAAGACTTACGAAAATATTATTTTAATTTCAATTTTCTTCCACAAGCATAAATGTTTGCATACAAGTGTTCGTTCAGTAACGGATCAAAGGGAAAATGACTTTGTGCGCATTTAAAATAAAATTTCAATAAATTATAATTGTCAGAAACAGAACAGTAACAGAACGACAACAACAACAACAGTAACATCAAAATGGCAGATACAAGTACACAATAAATAAATATATTTTCGACAGCAAGGTTTTTGACTTTGTTTAATTTCATTATCTTGTTAAAATATTTGGATACAATAATTAAAAGCATATTGTTTGCTTCAAGTGAAATATAAATAATATTTTATTGCCTGTCTGGAGTTTAATTTGTTGTTTGTTAATTATTTTCGAGTGCAAAGAGGCTGAAATACTTCAAAGTTTTTGAATACAAAAAAAATTAAGGCAAACATTTTGTTTTTTCAGTTTTTAAAAATGTATTAAAATGAAGCTGTGATAAAAAGAATTTAACGAAATACAAAGAAAAGAAACGAATTTTAATACAAAAATCAAACACCAGAAAAATGTGCAACAAAGTGATTTTTATATACAAAAACATAAAGTGACAAGAAAAATAAATAATTTAAATAAACTTGCAACATACAAAATCGTACAACAAATCGACGCAAAAGGCGTTATGGTTAAACGGCCGTGCATAATGCACAGCGGAATCATCATCAGTCTACAAATCGCATTCGTTCTACTCTTAGCCAATGTGCAGCATGTGCGTGGCAACTCAAACTTCATTACCTTCAAGTCGCCCGAAACAAAAACATCACACAAATCGCATCGGACACAACACGTGCAACACTTCTACGCGCCCCGCGATGCACACACGGCCAACTATCGACGGCGGCAGCTCGTCTTCGTTGCCTTGCTGCCGAACGTCG
Organism: Phortica okadai; assembly: GCA_034638295.1. Classification (NCBI taxonomy): domain Eukaryota; kingdom Metazoa; phylum Arthropoda; class Insecta; order Diptera; family Drosophilidae; genus Phortica; species Phortica okadai. The sequence continues at coordinate 38,295,216 of CM067849.1, forward strand.
AATCGGATAACAAGAACGATTGCATTATGCCGAAAGTGTTGCCCGTGCTGGAGTTGGGCATTGCGCATGTGCAACAACTGGGCTTTCCGGGTGCACTGATCGACATTACGCTCATCTCGCGTGACACATTCTGTTCATCGAAATATGGGCCAATCGGTTTCTTTGAGATCTGTACACAATGGCCTGAGGTGAATGCGGTCTTCGGCCTGCCATGTGAATATGTTTTGGCGCCAATATCACGCTATGCTGATGTTTGGCAAGTGCCTGTGCTCACGACGGGCGGCAATGCAAATGAATTCAATAAGAAATCGGAAAGTTATTCAACATTGACGCGTTTAAAGGGCGCACAAGTGAATAATCTTGGCAATGTTGTGCGTGCGATACTCGACAGTTTCAATTGGACGCGCACAGCGTTAATCTATCAGAATGAGAATGCCAAAACGAAGGGCAATTCAGTGTGTTTCTTGTGCTTGGCAGCGATACATGAAAGTATTGAAAAGCAATCCGTCTATCAGATGGGTTTCGATACGGCCGCTTGGACGAAGGCAGATATAACGCGCATGCTCAAGAATGTCGCTATGCAGACGAGAAGTAAGTGTACAAATTGCTATTGTTTTCTATACTAATGACATATTAAACTAACAAAAGATTTACGTCATTCGTTTGTTTAACAATGCGATAAGAATGGCGTAATTAAAGTTGCAAATCGGCACAGTCACTCGGAGGTGCTCACCATTATTAAACTACCGTACTTAAGAAAAAACATATCTCACTTAAATAACAATTATAACTATTTTTGTATCTTTTACTCATTGGCACACAACACACACCTACAAACACTATCAATTTTCAATCGGTTTTTGTAATAATAATTCTTTTGAACTCTGTCAACTTGTTCAGCAATATTAAAAAAAAAAACGAAACAATTTTAAATGAGATTAGACACCACACAACGTATTGTTTATCAGATACTTTTATTCAAGCCAAATGAATGCGTTGCATTCATTCTCATATACCAAAAATAATATAAAAAAACTACAAAAATACATATAAATAAATAAAATCAACAACAACAGCAGGAATATGCGGACTGTATTGACAATTGACACTGAGTCACAAATACATAAATAGTCAACAACAACTCGGCACGTGTTGTATAAAAATAGCAACAAAAATTCAAATAAAAAGAGGCATGCAAAGCGGCAAAATGAGCTGCAGATTTATGAGCTAATTTCACGTCAGTCAAAAGCAAAACCGAAATTAAATACAATACAATGCGACATATGAGCAATATTTTTGATATATTAAAAAGAAGAAAAAATATTAAACAATATACAAAGTATACAATAAGTGCATAATAAATTATTAAATATAAGTGTGCGTCAACTGTTTGCAAATAGGCAAATAAATAAATATAATGAGCTGCACGATTTTGTATCATTTAATGTGCAATCAAATACAAATTGGTATTTATGTGAAACGGAAATCAAAGTTAATTAAAATTGATTATTAACTGTCAAATGAAATCAATTTTTGCGACAAGCAATCACAAGGACAGCAACAACAAGCAATGTTATTCAATTAGTGCAGCGGCGCAGTTCAACGCTTTCTTTTTGATTTCATTAACTCTCTTGTTGTCCAAAACAAATTGTTTAATTGAATTACAGCCCAATTCGACTTCATTAATTGCCAATCAACACAATGCAAAACAATAAAAATTATTTAAAAATTGTTAAATATGTATAAAAAAAAGAAACATATTTTATTTAACGACTGAGCGGCCACAAAGCATTTTGCATAGCCATGCTAATTGACATTTAATGGGTTCAGTAGCAATTTTTAATACAGCAAATTTAATAAAATCTTATTTAAACATTTCAATTAATTTTTAGCACGCTAATTGTTTAATGTGTGCATGTAAATTGGTTTATTAAATGAACTGTTGAGCATGCGGCTTGAACTTTGAACAAAAGATTTGCGTTGATGTGATAATTGCACATTACAAATTTGGCCATATGAGCTCAGCAATAACATTTCTCTTGCTTACTGCAAGACCGGTATAACTCTAAATTTGCTCATTCGAGAAAAATTCGTTTAAAGTTTTCAAGTTGGACTCATTTCCTTAAAGAATGAAAAACTTAAAATTGCCTCACTCAGAAACTATTAGCAATAGAAAGTTGGAACTTTGCCACAACATAAAGCTTTAGTTAATGATCCTGTATAATCAACTCAAAAATCGAATTTTTCGACTTATGACGGTCTTGCAGTAAGCAAGCGATTTGTCATTTATGATTTCGCATTACAACTTATGTACAGAATAGTTGATCGCGCAACTGCCGAGTTTGTTGTTGAGATCATTGCTAATCTCATAAATTAACAAGTTGAATGCTTTTAATCACGAAAGAAACGCATGTAAAAAACTATCGCTATTTAATCAATAGAACCTGTATTTTTTTATTATCTTACTAATCTGCTGCTGATCTATGGTACTAAGCCAGAGATGTTATCTAATAAATATGTCAGCTGCTCACTTGTCCCATATACCTTCATTCTATAGTGATAAAATCCAAAGCAAATATCACATGACTTTCGATCATTACAAAAGTTAGATGTCTCAAACTAACTACCATTTTTATTATTAATCAATTTTAATTGTTTGCAAGTTACAAATAAATTACTGAACCTCATCAAAAAAATAAATACAAACACTTCCATTATCTATGCAAATGATTACCCAAATTGTTTTTAGTCCATCGAAAATTTCATTCATTAAACTCATGTGAAAACAAACAATAAATTAATATGCCAAAAATACGCACGCATAAACAAATTATAACTTTAATTTTAGTGTAAACAATTTAGATAATGAATAAATTTGCAGCAAGCTTTATCACTCATACGCAGCATTGTACCAAATGAAAAGCTAAAACAATGGATGTGTAAACAGCTCAAAAAAAAAACAATACTAAAAATAATATTTGAATATTTAAAATAATCATGTACGAAAAGCAAAAACAACAAAAAAACAAAAACACCTGTCAGAGAAAATAGTTTTCAAGCGATAAATACAAAATGAGCTAATTTTAAATGCAAATAAGATATTCGAAAAATATTTGTGTAATGTGCTCAACGAAAACAAAACAAACCGGTATAATTCAATTGCACATTTCGCTTGTAACAATTGACTGAACATAAAATAGAAAGACAAACATTGATAATAAAATATTTGAAAAATGTTTCGAATATTGTTTACTTCCCGGCAGTTTTGTTTTATACATTTTCAATCACGTTTCATTTCATACCTCAAGCGTGTCTCTGTTGAACACATTAAATAAATAAAATTTTAGCTTTTACTTTAGCTAAATATAATGTCTTATTGACATTTACGCCACAGCGCCAGTCAGGCTGACAACCTGTAGGGCTGTTCTACCGAAAACGTCATCATTTTGATCTTGTCTTGAATGCAATTCTTTTTAATTATTGCCGCATGGCATTGTATCGATCGAGTCAAGTTGAGCACTGTTTGCATTTTAAATGCTCGTCAATGTCAAGTTCAACGTATGTCTGACTTTTGGGCTGTGTTGACTGACAATGTTTGAGATTGAGATGATTCTATTATGACATGCACTTAATTAGCTCATTTTATGATTCATTGACAGCTCAACTATGATTGTATAATTATAGATTCAAAATAACAATATTTTTATAGTTTGACTTCAAAGCTAGTCAACCGTAAATAAACTATAAGCCAGCAAGAGTTATTACAAAACCTTTGAGTTCGATAATTATTTAAATAATGTGTTGTAAGTAAAATTATAACTAAGCATATTGAATTGTACTTCAAACTGAAGGTAAATTAAGTTTATCGACAAAATGTTACAAAGAAAATACATTTTGTTCAAATTGTGTTTGAACAGAAAAATATGACACTACTAAAAATTACCAATAAAAAAACGTTCTTTAATTAAAAAGGTTTTAAAAGAAACAATTTTTCGAAAGTATGATAAAATGAAACGTATGAAAAAAGTACTGACTCAAAAAACATTTTTGAAGCACATAAACATTCAGAAATAAAAGAAAGCAATAAAACTCTCTTCAAAATTGAAAAAAATCAGTTTGAATAAACAAATTCACCTTTAAAAACAAGATATAATACAAACACCTGAAAAATATGTTCGGAAAAACCAAATGCTTTGAATAAATTTGTATAATTTTCATTTAACTTAAAAAAATGCTTCAACCACCACCAAAAAGAAAATGTACAAATCAGACACATATAAAACAGCTAACAAAATGCATCAAACAGAACTTGTTATCGTCATAGACATCAACAAGTCATTTGAAAAAAAATAGAATCATTGCTGACGTCAAAAAATTCAATACTCAATACATTTCAAGTCATTCTTTTAATTCACTCACTCAAGTTCACCACTTTTTTTATGCGCTCCAAAAACGAACGTTTTCAATTCAAGCTCTCGAGTGCTGTCATTATTAATAACACTCCATTAAAAACAAATTAATTTTCGACTTGAGCCATTGTTCAAACTACTTATTTATGTCTTTTTCCTCCATTACTATTTGCGGCAGTACCATAAATTATTATATGAGCATTTAATAAATGGCAGCCCACTAAATATTCATATCTGTTTTTTTCAGTTGTCATTATGTGCGCAGATCCACAGTCAATACGTCAAATTATGCTGACAGCCGAGGAGTTGAAAATGATCGATAGCGGCGAATATGTTTTCATCAATATTGAATTATTTTCGCGGTGAGTTTTTATTTTTTCTTCTTTTATTGTTTCATTAAGCAAAAAAGAAACAAACAAATTTGCCTTTCACTTGTTTAAAAAAAAAATTACCACAAAAGTTGCTATTTTTAAAACTATTTTTTTCTTCAATTGTTTATTTGTACTTTCAAATGTGTACAGGCATTATAATCAATCAAGGTTATTAATAATTATTATTGAATTAATGCCAAACCAAACCTAAAAATTAAGCACACAGTCGGTTTAAAAATAGTTTAAATGTTTTTTGCAAAAGATGTTCGCTAGCGATAGTTTGAGATAAAATTTGATATTTTCTTTGTTATAGTTGATGTCTTCAATACACAGCCACTCTTTCTTCATGACTTTCTTTAGTGAAAATCGTCTGAGGAATCGAATCTTTTAAAATAAGCGAAATTAAAGGCTTCATAAAGTCACTATTCAATATTGAGATTGTTGATATTCTTAGTATACTAACAATTTTATCAACTTCAATCATTTAAATGTATCGACAACAATATCAAAGATCTCTTGCCACTTGTATAATATCCTCAGCAAGCCAACCACTTCAAAATGGCTTAAGTAGAGTTTAAGAATACCAAAAAAAAACCCCAACAATTAAACATAGTTAAATAAGGAAATACCTTTAAATACGTCAATTTGTTATTAACAAAAAATACTTAAGAAAAAATATCCCATAAATAGACTCGCAGCTTATTATCATTGAATGAAACGCAAATTTTTTGCATTGCAATAACATGTACAAAAAAAATCAGCAATAACAACAATACAACAAGTAAAAAAATTATTTTTAATTGTAAGCCACACACATACAAGCTTAATTATAGACGCTAAGGTGTTGAGTACATACAAAGTTTAAGTAGTTTTTATCTCGTATCTTGTATCTTTAATGCGTAATTGCGACGCGAAGGCACGATTTGTGGATTTTAAAAGAAGTGTACGTCAAATAGACAATTTGCCAATTCATGACGCCCACAAATGACCAAACAGTGCCAAGCCTCTTAAATTGTCAACTGCTCTGTCAGATGTTATTTATTTTTTTGTTTTTTTTTTTCTTGTTTCCGCACCATTACCTTTTTACACCTCACTAATGAAGGTGTTTAATGGTACGCTGTTGTTCGCCGTTTCTCATTTGTTTTCTTCTTCTAACTTATCTTGTTCTCTTTGCTACACAATTTCGCTTTTGTAAGTAGCGCTTGACATAAAAATGGCAGATTATTAAACATTAGTGAAATATATTTTATAAGTTTATTTTTTTCCATCTTGAACGCTAATAATAGGTCAAGCTATTAGCAGCAAAAGAGGGAAAGAAATTACAAAAAATAACAACAACAATCTGTTAATAATACAAGGCGGAATAATATTTATTTATTTACTCTTAGTTTATTTTTTTCTTTCTTCTTGTACGCCATTCATAATTATATTTCAAGTGCACATAAAATAATAAATAAAACGCAACAACAAAAATTGCATTGAACGTCTATATATATGTATGTATAAACATACGTAATGTAAATAAGATTACATTCTATTAAATTATTGAGTCAAATCGATTCGAATGGAATGAGCGCCGAGTTGAGTGTTGAGCATTGAGCAGTGAGTAGTGAGCGCCTAGCGCATGCGATTGACCCAAATGAACTTCTAATCTAATTATTTGAAAACTATTTTTATAAACAAGTATGTATAGTTGCAGTCACCAGGCGTCATCTAATGGAAAAAATCGATGCTGATAAACATTTTGTTTTTTTTTTTTTGCGATTCTTAATAAATAATAGTATGCACAGTGAAATCTCATTTCTCATCTCAGCATTTTTTGCAAAGCTTTCGGAGGTAAGCGCTTGTGGGTGTTGTTTATTATGATAGTTTTCACTGTTGAGTGTTGAATAGAATATTCAGATTTAATTTAACACTTGTTTTTGCGTACATCGGCTGATGATGAAAATAACTTCAAGTCAAAAATTTCAATATATTATCCAATAAAAATTTGAGCCAAGCTCAATCACGAAAATGTTTCGTAAAATCTGTGCAAGCCTTGAAGATTAGACGAATTTTAATGAACTAAAGATCCACTAATATCATCAAACAAAATAATAACTTTGAAGATTGTCTTAAAAAGGCAAATTTAAATTTCAAGCTATTTAAATTACACGCTTCAGACGCGAAGCTAAAAGAATTTCCTATATATAGAAACAGTTATATGCACACTTGTCATATTACAACGTTGACATTGAAGAGTAAATATTGACTGATAACACTTGAATGACATACAGATACACAAATGTACATATGTATGTATGTATGTACTCATACTCGACACCAACTCTGAGACAATGTGCATACAAATATCAAACGTTTGTGGTTGTTGTTTTTTGTCAGCTTTTTTCGTTTTGTTTTTTTATTTAATTTTCTTTCTTTGCAAAACTGAAATTTTATAAATAAATGATATATGATGTATGAGTATATAAGCAGATTATCTTTATAAGTACGAGTATATTTTATAATAAAGAAAAAAAAATAAAAATATAATTTGATGCCACAAAACTGCATTTGATAGCATTAAATAATCAAATGGCAAGCAAGTATAGTAAGTATGATAGGCAAACAAGTAAAACTATTTAAGCTTATAACGCATAGAATATTCATTAATGAACATTGAATTATTGAGTCAATAAACAAAGAACGCACAATAATTCTTTATCGCTTGTCTCTATTTGCAGTGTGCCGTACTTAACTTCACAGCCATGGTATGATAAAAATGATACGGCCATGAATAATGAACGTGCCCGCAAAGCGTACACGGCCATGTTGACCGTAACCCCAAAGCAGCCCAATGATGATGCCTATACGCGTGTCTCCAATGATGTAAGTGGCATGAATAAGAAAAAAACAACTCAATAAGCTGCTGAAAATAAAAAAAAAAAGTATAGCAAGCGCAAAGAAGAAAATTATGACCAAACTAATTTGCATGAAAATCATCTCAGTAGCCATTATTGCAATTCATTCTGTGTCGCTCCATTGGGTTTTGCTTAACTGTGGAACCCAATTTGCATTTGCATTTCTCTTATCTATCTCCCTTGTTCCCTGTCTCTCTCTCTCTCACACACATTTTTACGCTGTCACCTTTGTTTGTCTGTCTTTTTCTGCCTTTATTGTCTGCATTGAGATTTACTTTATGCAACGCCATGAGCATACCAAAGACTTGTAAATATTATTGTTGATATTCGTATTAACGGCGGCAAGCCAAAGTTACTGTGCCGTCCAAACTCAGTCGGAGCGGCACACCTGACCGTGTGTGTGTACATATATGTATATGTATATTGTTTGAGTTGTATCTGTGGTTGTTGTTGAACTCTTTCACATGTGCTATAACAGCAAAAGTGTGTAAATTTCTGTTTTTAAATGCAAATAACTAGAGTGCAAGTGTTAAAGAGAGAATGTGCGAGAAATGATAGTGATAAGTGATAACAACAAAGAATAATATGGAAATAATTAAAATAACGACTTGTTATTTATAACAGTAATAAAGCAACAATCAAAGAAAGTGTTCGACTCAAATTAAGTAATAAAGTTAAGAAGCTAAACAAAATAAAGACAAATTCAGTGAAAAAAAAACAGTCTAATTTACAGTTAACTTTTCATAAAAAAACTTTGATTAATTATCTCTTTTGCATCTTTCGACTTCTTAAGCTTCCTCTCAAACAAAAAAAAAAACAGTAAGAACGCTAACTTCAGCAAGGCTGAAGCTTATATACTCTTCACGCACATTTCTTGTGCCACGCCCATTTTTTTGACTGAATACATTTTCTCTTCATCTAATTAGCCTATATCAAATTTTCATTGTTTTTGCTCATTGGGTACCGGAGATATGCAAATTATTGATTTTTGGTAAAAGTGGGCGTAACCATGCCCATTTTTGTCAAAATAGTCTTAATGCCTCCCCAAGAACATAACTGTGAAGTTTTAAGTCAATTGGCAGTTTCAGTTGCCCGATCTCAATGAAACTTTCAGGCATTTAGTCGGACCATGTAAAACTACTATGTTTGAAAATTCAGCCTTCTATCTTCCAAAACAAAAAAGTTTTCCATACAACGATTAAAATTTGTTTTTCTTCTTCATTTCGTATGGGAGCTACCAGTTCCAGTAAGCCGATATGGCTGGGTCCGACCAATGATTTGACCACACATTAGACAAGACTCCCTGCAAAATTTCAGCTCGATATCTTCAAATCTGTGGGAGGAGATAGCATATTCATAGACAGACGGACGGACGGACGGACAGACGGACATGGCTATATCAACTCGTCTTGTCGAGCTGATCAAGAATATATATACTTTATGGGGTCCCCTTCCCCTCCTTCTTGGTGTTACAAACTTCAGGACAAAGTTATAATACTATTCACTTGCGTGAAGAGTATAAAAAAACAAAACAAATATTGTCTACCCATGGCCACTCCAATAAAACAAATCCAAACAAATGCTTTATGCAATACAATATTCGAATAACGAACTTTATTTATATATTTCATTCAAGCGGCAACGCACACATTACAACATTCAAATAAATTCTCCATAAATAAATTCGTCTTATATAAAATGTCATGAAACTTTCAAGAACAGATGCGTGCCTTTCAATAAACGAACTAAACCGTAATGAACTGAACTCAGTTCAACGCAACTGAATTGAAACAAAGAAACTCACATTAACAACAAAAACAACAAGAGGGGCAACGGTAGGCGACAACATTCATAGAAGCTGTAAAACGTATAAAGAATAGAACCATTGAAATCCAAAGCAATGCTTTTCCATGTGGCTGACGACAAAATTCGAAAAGAAAAGTCCAAATAATAGAAAAACAAACAGAAAATCGTAAAAAAAGAAAAGAAGAGGCAAATGTATTTGTGCGTTAAGTGTGCGCGCGCAATTAAAATGAAAATGACAAAGGACATTAGTATGTGAGTGCAGGCAATGTAATGTCGCAAGCGTAGGAGCAAGTGAGACAGAGACAGTAGTTTGTAAAAGAGGCACAACTTGGTGTATGTTAAACATGGTTTAAGGCTATGAAAAACTTCTTTCATTTATTTCTTTGTCAATGCATTTGCTTTGCACTCTTTCCCTCAACTGTCACTGACATCACTTGCATGCAAAATGCATTCTCACAGAACTTCCAATTCGCTGTCACACACAAAAGCATTCCAACTTTAAGGACAAATTTGCTCTTTCCTCACATCTTTCCACATCTCTGTCTTTTATCACAGATCAAAGCGATTGCAGCAGCCAAATACAATTACACATTCAGCGACAACGAACCGATTTCCGCCTTTGTCACTTCATTCTTTGATGGTGTTTTGCTTTATGCAAATGCTTTGAATGACAGCATACGTGAGGATCCGACAATGCTCGACCGACCGATTAACGGCACGGATATGGTGCGTCGCATGTGGAATCGCAGCTTTACGGGCATCACAGGCAATGTGACAATCGATGCGAATGGCGATCGTATCTCAGCGTATTCCTTACTTGACATGAATCCGAATACGGGTAGCTTTGAGATTGTTGCACATTTCTTGCATAATCGCTTGGACTATGAACCGGATAAGGTGATACACTGGGCAGGTGACCGTGAAGAAGCACCGCCGGATATGCCGACGTGTGGCTATGATGGCGCGCTATGTCCGGATAATTGTAAGTCACGTGTTTTATATAAATGACGTGCTGAGAATAAATTCATTTTGCCTGCTCGAATTTCAGCTCTGCCCGGCTATGCGATACTCTCAATTGTGCTTGGCATGATTGTCATAGTCATGGCCGTTTGCTTCTTCTTCGGTTATCGCCACTATAAATCGGAAGCGGAAATCAATTCAATGACTTGGAAAATCGCCATTGATGAAGTTGTCTTTCGTGATGCGACCGATCGTTATATGCGTGGCTCTTTTCATTCATTGGTCAAGCAAAGTTCACAGCTGACGCTCATGTCTGAGGACATGGGTTCGATTAATGGCGATCGTCAGATTTTTATACCCGTTGGCATGTATCGCGGCTGTAAGGTCGCCATTAAGACAATCGATGAGGAATCGATAAATTTGACACGTGATCTGATGTTGGAATTAAAACGTATGAAAGATTTACAGCATGATCATTTGGTGAAATTCTATGGCGCTTGTTTGGATACGCGTAAAAGTTTCTTGCTTACCGAATATTGTCCAAAAGGCTCCTTGCAGGACATACTCGAAAATGAGCAATTTCAACTTGATTGGATGTTCAAATTATCGCTGATGCATGACATTGTGCGTGGCATGCACTTTTTGCACAATTCTGATATACGTTCGCATGGCAATCTGAAATCATCAAATTGTGTTGTCGATTCACGTTTCGTATTGAAAATCACGGACTTCGGTTTGCATACATTGCGTCGCGGTGCGCGTTACGACAAGGAGAGCGATGTCGAGAATTGCAATAGTCATGCCTATTGGAGTCGTAAGTATTACACATCCATTGCATAGTGTAACAAATATTCGCACACACACAAACAAACACATATCTAATATTATACATGCATAGAATTTCTATGGACTGCGCCCGAACTGCTGAAAATGGAATACAATCGTCCACCGGAAGGCACACAAAAAGGCGACATTTACTCGTTTGCAATAATTGTGCATGAAATAACTACACGACAAGGACCATTCTATCTCGGCAAGAATGAAAAATCGCCACAAGGTATGCAATACTATTTTTTTTTTATCTTCATCTCTTACCACATGTTATTCAACGAAATTTTCAACTCGTTTGCCAAGGACACGCCGACAGTGTTGATGTCCATAAAATGTAAATGTTTTGCCAAAAGTGAAGCAACTATTTTGTTAGAATTTTTAATGCAACATTTTAGAATTGCCGTGTGTGGCTGCAAAAACCAAAAGATAGCCTGTGCAATACATATTAAAGTGACGTGGTGGCTTTTATTATTGTTTATTTTGTCTATAAAAGTGAATTGTCGCCATAAGAATAAAATTTGAATTAGTTGAAAACTAAAAATATTCATTTGACCACAAGAAATGAGAATGTCAAGCACAGATATTACGTATACGTCGAAATATGAAATTTCAAGCCGACGAAAACTTTGCATTCTTTAGTTGCATTTTACTATGAAGTGTCATATGCATAACCACTAGTTTTATAACCAAAATTACATTACAATGTTCACTTCTTCAATCCCCGTACCTCTTCTAATATGTTCTTCTTTTCACAAGTTTGCTGCCCCATTTGTTAACCCATTTTTATTCATCTGCCTTCTATTTAAAGCACAAATCACTGCCACTACATTCTCTCATCATCTCAGAGTCGCTTTTAGAATTCACGCTTTGAACATTTCCATTTTCACCATCACTGCCATTTTTCGTTCTATGCTGACACTTTAACTTGTGAAGTACTTAAGTTTTGACAAGTTCATCAAATTATTTGCATCCGGCTCGAACAGCATTTTTCTGTTTTTTTTCCTTTCCACCTTGCTTTCATTCGCTTCTTTTGTTTTTTTCCGTTCGTCGACGTCATCATCATTATCATCATCTTTTTACGGACAGCAAATTGGTTATTCTATGATACCGTTTGACGTACAAGCGTTTTCAATGGCAAAGTTTTGCTTCAAAGTTTGTTCAACTTTCTTTCATTCAATTGCTTTTGAGCACTATTTCGCTGCCTATTTCTCATGAGTTTTTGTTTCATTCTTTTCATTTTATGTTTTTTTCTTCTTTTTTTCGCAATCAATCTGTAAGTTCTTCACACTTTCGTGCTATAATAAAAAAAAAAAAAAAAATGGAATATGATTTTGCCAAACAAAGTTTGAGTAGCTTAAATTTAATTGTATGCTTTTAGTTTTCTTGCAAATGTTCATAGGTGCTAAAGCACAGCACGTCTTGCAATCGATCGAAGCATAAAAGCACGCACGACGTGTCTACATTTCGTGCACATGAAAGTTTTAATGGCTGATGACATTAGGCTGCGGTTATAGCAGCCGTTTAACGAAAATACTTTAACGACTTGACGAGCGTACAGAAGACTATTCAAAATTTTATAAGCGTCAAATTTTTTGTTATGTCACGAGCTTTTTTTTTTTTACTATTGATTCATTTATATTTATTTGTCATTAAGCCAGATTTATTTTGGCCTCAAAGTCACCCATATTCAATATCTTCAGAAGCCATTTGCTATTATATTGTCACATTAAAAATGCCACACTGATGGCTCAACGTTAAGACGGAAATTTCGTAGGAAGTGAAAAGTTCACCAAACTGTATGAAATTTTGTAAAATCGTTTTTTTTTTCTATTTTTTTCTCAATCACGTTTAAAACACAGGACTTGTGGTTACACATGGTTAAACCTTATGACTTTTTGCGTTGCTGGTGGTGTTGGTATTGTTGTGAAGTTCGTAAACAAGCGGAAGTGTTGTGTGTGCACATGCAGGATGTGAAAAGTCATAACACAGGTTGTGCTCTTTATGCAAGATTTATGTGCGACTCGTTGCAATGTTATTTATGTATATATTTTCATTAAAAATTTTACCTGTTTTTCTCTTTGCAGAAATCATTGAACTTGTTAAGGGCTATCCGGATTTGACGCCGACGCCTTTCCGCCCCGAAATCGAAGATATGCCCAACGATATCAATTCGATTATGTCGCGTTGTTGGGCCGAAGAGCCGGCAGAGCGTTTAGACTTCACCACATTGAAAACGATTATTAGAAAGATCAATAAGTAAGTAGCGATTTGTGCTTTAATTAATGTTAGACAGTTTGCATGAGAGTACTTTTTTGTTCTTGACAGGGACAACGAGACGGGCAACATTGTTGACAATCTGCTCAAACGCATGGAAATGTACGCAAACAATCTCGAAGAACTTGTTGAGGAACGGACACAGGACTACAATGAGGAGAAGAAGAAATGCGAAAAGTTGTTGTACCAATTGCTGCCGCAAAGTGTTGCCGCACAATTGATCAGTGGTCGTCCGGTGGTTGCGGAGACATTCGATCAAGTGACAATTTATTTTAGTGATATTGTCGGCTTCACAGCGATCTCAGCGGAAAGCACGCCCATGCAGGTGGTACAATTTCTCAATGATCTCTATACGTGCTTCGATTCGATTGTGGAGAATTTCGATGTCTACAAAGTGGAGACAATCGGCGATGCGTACATGGTCGTTTCCGGTCTGCCCATTCGGAACGGCAATCAACATGCACGTGAAATTGCACGCTTAGCGCTTGCGCTACTCGAGGCTGTGCACAATTTTTGCATACATCATCGACCCAATGATCGTTTGAAGTTGCGCATTGGCTTGCATACGGGCGCTTGTGTAGCCGGTGTCGTTGGTCTGAAGATGCCGCGTTATTGTCTCTTCGGTGATACGGTGAATACAGCCTCACGTATGGAATCGAATGGCGAAGCTCTGAAGATACACATTAGTGAGACAACAAAAATGGCGCTCGACGAGTTTGGTACATTTGTGACGACACGTCGTGGTTATGTGCCGATGAAGGGTAAGGGTGAGATGTTAACCTATTGGCTGGAGGGTGAAATGCATAAGGCTGATGAGCATTTGTCGCCGCATAAGTTAATGCTAACACGTCGTTCGTCGTTGAAGCAGCCAAGTAAGTATGCGCCGCTACAAAAACAATACTCAGAACTGATAACGTTGAATGCATTGGTGGCTGGCTTGGGTCAGGACAAACGTTTGCCACAAATCAATGTACCGAGTATTGCTACGCCAAACGGTGATAATGGCAATGTAGACATGGGTATAGATGCTGATGAACAGCATCAACATCAACAGCAACAACAACTCCAACAAACGACTTCGCCAACATTGCGTGTAAAACGTAAAATCTCATCATCATCACCGAAACTAAATGGCGGCTTCGGCGGCGACAACAAGACTGACGAATACAATTACTATATGGACGCTTATGGCGGCATTGGCAACGGTAGTGGCATTCTTGACAAAACCAAGTACAAATTGCAACAGTGTGATATCTACAGTAGTCGTTCGTTGCGTGAGTCATCGCAACGCAGTAACGATAACTGGGAATTGGCCAATTTTCGTCTACCATTATCGGGCGCACTCAAGAGTCACAACATTCATAACAATCACAACAACAACAATCGTCATTCCTACATACAATCCAATTCCAATACAAATCTAAGCGGTATATTACAACCGACAACACGTATACGCTTGAAGCAATCACCAACGATCTCAACGCTTGTGACCAGTGGCACAGATAATGTGAGCGTCTGTAGTGGTAATCGCATTAAATTTGCCGGTGAACCGCCAATAGAGTCAACCGCTAATACGGCAACAATGCCGCTCAACTGTAGCAGTAAAGTGCCACTACTTGAGAATAATACTATTCCAAATACAAACTCCAACCCGGTGGTGTTGGCGGCCAATCAAACCCACACAGTCGCACACAGTCCGACACACAAACTCAGTCGTCATAACACGGCAGCTGGCACATTAGTTTCCAGTAGTGACAATCATCACAGTTTCAACAATCTAATCAAAGCGAACAATGTTAAAAACTACACTCAACTACTTTGCAAGACCTCATCGAATAGCATGATGACACTGGCTGAAGAATGTCCAAACGCACGGAACGGTGGCAGCGGCGCTGGCGCCGTAGTCGTCGCTAATAGTGCCGTTACGCAACCGCTACTGGCCAAAATCAATTCCTAGTGACAAACGTCGACGTCTACTCCTCATAAATGAAAGAAGTAGCAAAGCTAAAGTTTCATAGGCTTAAGTAAGGATGTGTGTTTGTTCACCACATAACTTGTACTTGTATGTGTATGTGATAATAAGTTAATGTTTGAACAATTAAGCTCTTACGACTCTAATTCTAACTGTTAAGTAGTGAAATTTTAATTAAAATATGCTCCTGTATATATATGTAGTGATAAAAATATATGTGTGTATCAACTTAGTGATCTTGTTAAGATTTTGTTTAACAAAATTGAGCTTAGATTTGAGAATTACAACAATGAATTCATAGATCTGTTCTAAACCTTCACTATTAAGCGTTCCTTTAGTTTTGAATATTTGTTTAAAGAATATAAGTTGTTAATCGTAAAATTTTATTATAAAGTGAAATGTAAGTACGAATTGTAAAATAATTTAAAGTATTATTAAAAACCAGTCGCTTTTAAAGCTAGAAATATAATAAATATTTATTTCAAAGCATCAAATCTTACCTTTACCTTTTAGTAAAATTGAAACAAGGCTGAAAAGAGTTTGGACAAGAAAAATTGATCAACCGTTACTTATGCTAAACAAGATACTCACCTCATCTAAGACAAGAAAACCAATCAAACTTCAACACATCCGAAGTATGCTTTCAAAACACTATTACACACAACTCAGAAATAATAGAAAAAAACAAAAACAATTTCATTTAAAACATTTTAAATTTAAATTAAATTAACAAAACAATCTCTCGGCAAACGAAATGCCGATAAAACGGTACATTTTGCAGAATTGCCAGACTGCTAACAAACGAAAACTGAACTTCATCTTCTTCCTGGATTTAGAAGCCACTGCGCCACTTTTGACTCACAAGCGGCTCTTTGCTGACGCCGTTTAGATAGATGAAACAATTTAGCTGATTCGCATCGGTTGACAGTTGTATGTTGCTTTTGGCACTATATAACATAAGCGTACATCATCCGCGTCATGAATACACTCGTAGTGGCAGTCTCTTTTCTGCGACTTTTTTTTTTGTTTTATTGTTGTTGTTGTGTCAATTGACACAAAAGTGTGTTCCGAAAATTGCCTTAAATTTAAGGCAGGTAACAAATCCGCAACAAATGCAAGGGATATACGCTAAACCAATACGGCAAGATCGTTTCATAATAGAGTCACATAAGCATTGCCGACAACAGCAATGCATTATTATTATTATTTTTTATTTTTAAACAAATAAAAACAAATTTGATTTGACGTGAGTTGTGCGTGCGGTATTAAATTTTGTCAGGTGCTGCACGGCACTGCTGTACGGTTCTTTTCTGTTTTTCTGTTGAAAACGCGAAAAATATAAAAGAAAGTGAGTTGTTTTGAATTGCATAATTTCTATTTATTTGGGCTTTTGTAAAGCGCACAATGAATTGCACTTTTGACAACGATTTTGTTTGTGCGTAAGATATGACGAGCCTTAGTTGTATAAATTTCAATTAGTTTATCAATTTTCTGAAGGTTTGGGACGTGTGCATTTTTGTTTTATTGTGAAATGCTAACAACGATAATTTCTACTGCTTTAAAAACAAAGGAGCATTTCTAATTTTCTTCATTGCTTAGTAAGAATACAAAAACACGATCTCAGTGGTTGGTGTTAAAAAAAATAATATATTTTACGGTCACCAAAACTCACGAGCACAGTAACGCCTTCAAATATCTTTATTTGTTAATGAAGCTTATCTATATAAAATTAAATATTTTGTTTTAGTCATCATTTTACGACAAATATAACGCGTTTTTTTTTTGTATTGAGGTTTCAATTACAGCAACATACTACAAGTAAATTTTATTGCGACGTATCTTATAAATTAATCATGTTATTTTAATCTGTTTTTTTATTCTATTTTAGCGACAACAAAATGCTCTATTGCCCGCCTAATGTGACCTTTTCGGATGTCTGGGTCAACCATGGCGTTTCGCATTGCTTTATGGATACCGTGGGACAGTCGGTCTGCAGTGGCTTCCTATTGCTCTTTGGCACAATACAATTAATTATGTATCGAAAATATGCAACACGTATCACAGATCCAACACAAATATCCAAATCACGTTTATTTGCATTACAAGTGTTTTTACATTGTTTTTTGCCGGTATTGGCATTGATACGCCTAATGCTTAATTCACGAATATATGTGGATAGCGCAATTTACGGTTATATGGTAAGTGTTTCATTTTTTTCCTTATTTACGTTTTTAAATATTTTGCAACTTACAGATTTTAAACACTTTGCTGATCGTTGTATCGTATCCCTTATGTATATTATTGATAGTCAAGGAACGCTTTTATCAGCTTCCTTCAGTGCCCACACGTGGTCATGGCTTAGTTTTGCTGCTATTCTGGACGCTGGCGTTTATCAATGAGTCATTAGCATTCATTAATCTGCGCCAAGATGATTGGTGGTTCCATATGAAAAAGTTTGCTAAACAAAATTCACATATAAGTTACATTTTTTAACGCCTTTTATATATTTACAGCAACAAAGAAGAAATTGAAATGGGCCTCTTCATTACGCGCTATTTGTCATTATTGTTTATATTTGTGCTTGGCCTGAAGGCGCCCGGCATTATGATACCTTATAATGCTCATCAACGTTTGAATGAGGAATCAACAGATCAAAATGCTGAAAATGGTTCAGCTTTTAGAAATGGTTTCCAAAAACTACGCAGACTCTTTCCTTATATGTGGCCCAAAAAGGATTTGTCACTGCAAATAGCAGTGCTCGTCTGCATTGCATTGCTTTCTGCTGGTCGTGTTATCAAGCTATTCTTGCCTATTTATCGCAAGAAATTGGGTAGGTTAATTAATCTGACGTCGTTGTTTTTTTTTTTTTTTTTTTTGATAAGCTGCAAAAACAAAATTTCTTAAAACAATTAAATTACTATTAATTTTTTGCAGTTGATAGTTTAACAATCGATCCCATTATCTTCCGCTGGGATTTCGTGTTAATCTATGTAGCGCTTTCCTTTCTACAAGGCGGCGGTACTGGCGGTATGGGTCTATTCAATAATCTACGTACTTTCCTCTGGATTCGCGTGCAACAATATACAACTCGGGAAATTGAAATTGATCTCTTCCGACATCTGCATCAGCTTTCATTGCGTTGGCATTTGCAACGCAAGACTGGCGAAGTGTTGCGCGTAATGGATCGTGGCACAGACTCCATTAATAATTTATTGAATTATATTGTCTTCTCAATAACGCCGACTATACTGGATTTAATAGTTGCTGTTATATTTTTTATTTATGCATTCAATTGGTGGTTTGGTTTAATTGTGTTTTTAACTATGTTTTTGTATATTGGTAAGTCTTTTTTTTTAAATTATAGTCTACAAAGTGTTTATTTAATGATATTTTACTTTTAGCTTCCACTATTATGATAACGGAATGGCGTACAAAATTCCAACGTCGCATGAATCTCGCCGACAACGAACAACGGGCACGCAGTGTTGACTCGCTGCTGAACTTTGAGACAGTAAAGTACTACGGTGCCGAGAGCTATGAAGTTGATGCCTACAAAGATGCTATACTTAAATACCAGAAAGAAGAATTCTTTTCAATGTTAACCCTCAACATACTCAATACGTCACAAAATGTTATACTTTGTTTGGGTTTACTTTGTGGTTCGCTACTCTGCGTTTTTCTCGTCGCAAATAACAAAGGCTTAACTGTTGGTGACTTTGTGCTCTTTTCCACATACCTCATGGATCTATATATGCCACTCAATTGGTTTGGCACCTATTATCGTGCTATACAAAAGAATTTCGTTGATATGGAAAATATGTTCGATTTACTTAAAGAAGAGGAAGAAATTGTTGATGCACCAGGCAGTGCCCCTCTTTTGACTGCAGGTGGTGGTATTGAGTTCACAAATGTGACATTCGGCTATACACCGGAAAAGTTCGTATTGCGTAATGTAAGTTTCACTGTCCCATCGGGTAAAACGGTGGCTATTGTTGGTCCCTCCGGTGCTGGCAAGAGTACAATTGTGCGTTTGCTCTTCCGTTTCTATGATGTGCAAACAGGCGCTATACTTATCGATGGCCAAAATATAAAACTCGTACAGCAACAGAGTTTACGTAAAGCAATTGGTAAGTGAAAAACCTACAGATATTTTTACGATATTAATGTAATTAACTTTATCATAATCCATAAACAACAGGTGTTGTGCCACAGGACACGGTGCTCTTTAACAATACCATTTACTATAATATTGAGTATGGTAAAATTGGAGCTAATGCCGATTCCGTTTACGAGGCAGCACGTGCCGCTGATATACACGAACGTATACAGAATTTCCCCGATGGCTATGAAACGAAAGTTGGCGAACGCGGTCTCCGACTGAGCGGTGGCGAAAAGCAACGTGTCGCCATTGCACGTACACTGCTCAAATCACCGATAATTGTGCTACTCGATGAGGCCACCTCAGCGCTGGACACACACACCGAACGCAACATACAATCAGCACTATCGCGTGTTTGCTCCAATCGTACAACCATCATTATTGCTCACCGCCTGTCCACCATTATACATGCCGATGAGATATTAGTACTACAGGAGGGCAGCATTGTTGACCGTGGTCGTCATGACGAACTAGTTGAACGTGACGGTGGTGTCTATGCGGGAATGTGGTTACAGCAACTCAAAAACTTAGATGCCGAAAATAATGCTAACAATACAAATGGTGACACCAATGAGGATGCATCAGCGCCGTTAAAGCGTAAACCAGGTGGCGGCGGTGGTGCTGGTGGCGCTGCGGGTACAAGTGGCGCAAATTTTAAATCCGGTCATGCGCACGGCGGCGGTGCAAATTAGTTTTTTAACATATTCCATAAGACATAAAATTTTTAATTCAAGCAATAAGTTGAAACTGTTTGTTTCTAGTAGAGACTAGCAAAATGAGACTTTTGGTTTACTATATCATCATTATAACTAGTATGTACATTATTTTTTTGTTTGTGATCTTGGTTATTTGTTGGTAGCCCAACTTTAAGTACACTTTCACGTTGTATGTTGAAAAGATAACAAGATGAAAATATGAGGATCATTCGACTACTATGTATATGTATATGTTTGTGTAAGTAAAAAATAAAATGTATAATTTTGTACAATTATGTGGCATTTCAATTGGCATACAACACAACAACACTCAAGTTAAATGCAATGGCAAACATCTCCTGCTTATACATATGTATATTTTTTTTTCTTAAAGTGCTTGTTTGTAAACACATATGTTGCCAGCAGACGTCGTCGTTGTCATCGTCCAGCATCATAAACACAGACACAGACACACACACACACACATGTCAGGTCGCCCTTTTGTTTCATCAGTGCAACAACTGAGTTTATCTGCAACACTATGCCTATGGTCATCATTAGTATTATCTCAACATCGGTCACTTTGTTCAATGAATATGCGTAAATTAATGTCTGGGAATTTCTGGATGCACAACATGCAATATGAGCGAAACAAATCTTGCTTTTTTTTATTATTTAAGAGCATTTACCGCCTTTCACTGAGAGTTTTGTGTGCCGGCGCGATAAGAAAAATTCTCAGTTCAATTCACTTGAGGCTGGCGTTGCTTTCTTGATGCCGTTGCTGATTGCTCGAATTCTCGAACTCAGCTCAGTTCGAGTTTGGCAGGCGAACAAATAAGACGTGCTAATAAAACGCGAGTGCATTATTTATATAATCAGGAATAAATACTATTTAAAAAATATTCAAAATTTTCTTATAAAAAAACACCAAAATACAAAATATTTAAAAAAACATCTTTACTAAGCATTATTAAAAGCTGTGTTTTTAGAAGCATAAGGCTGTGTGTGTGTGTATGTGTGTGTGCATGCGTGTTTTTCAAAAAGTTTTCGAAACCTGTGCGTAGCTTAGTGTTATTGTTCCTGCCGCGTCTAATATAAACCAACCAGGCCAGGCCACAAGCGTCATGCGACGTCTCAAGTGCACAGTGCTCGTTTGTACGTAGAAATTCCATTAATTTTTTTTTTTTTTTTTAAATAATAAAAATCTATTTATTAATTGAAAAAAATGACGTAATACTTATTTCAAATTAAAACGCTATAAGTGATTTAAACTCAGAACAAAAAAATAAAAGTAAAAAAGAAGAATGAAGCCGTTGGTGTCTCTTTCCAAATGGCGCCGACGGAGTCCAATGATTCCGAATCGTGTCTATATATTATATTGTCTATATATACATATATAAATATAGAGAAGAGCTGTTCATATATGTACATATGTATATGAATATGTATGTACATAGATGTGAATGCCAACAACGAATTAAAATTGATAAAGTGTGATTTTTTCTCAATAATCTACAGTACGATTGTACATACATATGCTGAAAAGTTTATTGGCACAACAATTTCTTGTGTTTAAAGTCGAATTATACATAAGTTTAACCAAAAAAAACAAAAAATCATAATTTATTTTTTTTCTGTGTCTTTTGCATGATCAGATCTATTTTTGATATTCGATGCCGGTCATGCATTCAATATTATTGGCGTCAATAAACAAATGCTTTACGAATATGTCGGTAATGTACTCGTGGGCGCCAAGCCGCCTATTGATGAGGGTCATCCATCGCCGCCGACAACAGGTTGGATTGTGCGTGGCAAGTTGACACTGCAGCGACAAAAAGAAGATACAATGGCAGCAGCAGTGAGTATTCTTTAATAAGTCAGCATGTTGGGATATATAGAAAGGTTCTAGTCAAAAAAAAAACTTTCAATGTCAAAGATTCATAGGTGCACTGAATGAGGTATTTTTCCGAAATACTAGATTCCAAGGATACTGATATACTTACATATATGAGTGGATATCTTCTCAATTCAATTTTCGTCTCAAGTTTTCATAAAGATAACTTTAACTAAACTAAAAAAAAACAATTAAAAATTAGAAGTACAAATTAATTCGCTTTCGTATTTATTATTTTAAATGTAATGATAACGTTCAAAAAAACAACAAATCAAAAACCCCAAACGAAAACAGACAACAAGAGATTCCTAGGAATTATATGTAAATCCTAAACATTGAACTTTAGAAGACCTCACTAGTGATTCGACCGCAGATTTGTAATCACGTTTTTTTTTTTTTGTTTGGAAAATACTCACAACTAAATACTAAAAAAAAATAATACAAAATATTGCAAACTATAACTTACAGTGAAAAATTGACAAACGCTTTAAAAAGGAATAATAGTACGATGTTGTCAATTGATTTCGTTATCAATTCAATCAAATTAAATCACGTTAAGTGAGAAAAGAAATCGCCAGAGGGGAAGGTCAGAATGAAAACGGCAAAGTAATGGACCAAAGAGCGAACTTGTGTCGGACACAGTTGGTTGCTAAATGACAACTACAATGCAATAAATTCTTGTGCAAAAAAATAAAAAAAAAACTCAGTATTCGCGTATGAATTAAAAACAATTTAACCTTTCCCAGCGCACAATGATCTTCGCTTGAACTTTTTCATTAAACAAAAGACAGAGACCCAAAGAGATTACAACACTCATTGAAAACGCAATCGTAAGACAGAGACATAAGAGAGATACGACAATGTTGGATGCGACTACGGATGTCGTATCGTAATCAGTTGTGATTGTTTTTGGCGTGAGTGATTGTCAATGAGTTTATGCTAAGTGGGCTGGGAGAGTAAGCGAAATAGAAGAAGTTAAACGAGGGAAGCAGAAAATTATAGGGCGAGAAATTGGGATTGTTAATTTAATGATTATTACTTTATTCATTTCTATACATCATATGTATGCATGCATCTCTTCTTATATACCTTACCAGCTCGTCATTGATGATGTCACTTTGAATAACTCCGGGGAAAAGTTTCTACAGAACAAGGAAATGTTTCCGCCGTATAAACCCTTCAAGATTGTGCTAACACCTGAAGGCACAATATCTCATTTGATCTTTAAGGAAAGCGATCCAATATGGTCAACAAATTTTAAACGTGCCATTGCATCGACATTACAATTTCAAATGAAGTCCAGTGGGGCTTTTGTTGTTGACGAGGTGAGTTTACTGAATTGTTAATAAATATATTTTTCTAAACACTCTCTCCCTTTCTTGTTTTTTTACCTCTCTTTTTCAAATAACAGACCGGCATACATGGCCAATGTTCAACGGAATATTTTGTCTCAAATAAAACGAATTACATTTCAATACGTAAGACACCGGAACTGAAAACTTGTATACCTTTTTCGGAGGCTGTACATGTGACACGCAGCAATGTGCCACCGAATACTTGTGAATTCGATTATCAAAAAAGTGTTATTATTGGCAATGAAGCAATCTATGGTATGTTGCCCCATCCGGAGACGGGTTACTTTTTGAGCATGGCACACGTAAAGGGTACAACCTTTATACACACCTTCGAGTCGACGGGCGAGGCGCAATTTATAACATCAGAGTAAATAGTCACCTCCAAGTTATTGTAAATAAAATCTTGACTTTGTTAGTTTCTTTACAGACTTTTACTCAACTTTCTCAATGAAACCAATATTGACAATCCCATCGATATCGACTCCTCCATGTGCTCAGAGATTGCGAATTTAGAATTACAACCGTTAGAGCTGAACGATCCAACCGGCGGTCGTAGTCCTCAACAGCAAGAAACGCTTATACAAATTGCTTCAAGCATGCTCGATAGCCTTGCAGAAGGTTTAGAGACCACCGATTTCAAGTTTAGTGAACCCTATGACTCCGCTGTATCGGATGTAATAAAGCTTCTAACCGAAATGGATTATGATTCATTGAAGAAACTTTATACTGAAGTTGATATTGGCACATCATATCGTCAGGAGACAATACGCAATCTCTTTTATGAGATCATACCGCGTATCGGCACAAAAGCGTCAGTATTTCTAACACGTTACTTGGTCATTGAGAAACCAATAAAGTCACCAATTGCCATTGAACTGCTCATACCAATGCCTTTCCATATATTTGAATTGTCACATGATCTAGTTAAAGAATGTGAGGTCTTTATGAATATTGGTGAGCTCGTTTTGTAACTTCTCAGACTAATATAATGTTTAATCATAAAATTTATGTTTAGGTCAAGGACGTCCCGATGTGTTAAAGGCAGCTATACTCAGTTTTGCGACGCTTGTCTATAATGTATTTGTCGCTGGCGGCATTAATAAAGATGTATTTGAGGAATATGTACAAAAGTATTTCAATTTGTATTTGAGTGAGTTTATTTTTTGAAGTAAAAAAAGCAACACACTTCATTCATCGTTTGTTCTCATCTCCACATAGATGCACGTTTCTATGAAGATAAGATGTTGTATCTACAAGGCCTAAGCAATTTGCAATTGGGTAATGTTGCCAACTATTTGGATCCAATACTGCTCGATGAAAATGAGAATGAAGATCTTAAATTCCAAGCTGCTTGGATCTCACTACCGCTAGCAGACAAACGTGCTGAACGCGTAAGTAATAACATTTAAAATTACTTATTACTTATTTATTATGCTATTTTCCAAACAGATCTATGAGATTTACTGGCCGATTTTCGAATCACGCAATGCTAGTCTGGAGCTTCGTGTGGCTGCTGTTACTTTGCTGCTTATTTCCAATCCAACAGCAGCACGATTGATAAGCATACATCGCATCATTCAAAGTGAAACCGATCCTCATATGATCAACTATTATCGCACTACAATCACAAGTATATCAGAGACAACTTATCCATGTTATCAACATCTGTAAGTGACGGTTCCATTGTTTATGACAACGTTTTTATAATCAAATGTATTTCATATAAGACGCCGACTGCTCTCCTACATGCACCGCCATTTGCCACAAAAGCCGGAGCCACGCTATTGGGTCACAGGCAATTATGTATTCGACTACCGTGATTCGAAATTTGGCATTGGCGCTATGTTGCAAGCGTTTCTCGTGGGTGATCCCAAGTCTGATTTGCCTGTTGTGGCTTATTTGAAGTTCGATACAGAAGCCTTGGGCAAGTTTACTGGTCAATTGGCTGTGAGTACTCGAAGCTTCTTAACCCTTGAGCTATTAATTTAAACTCTTTTCACACAGCTCTATATCAAAGCACGTGGTCTGCCGGATGCCATATTTGATAAGTTTCCAAAAAATGCGAGCGATCCTTTTACATTCAAAAGCATTAAGCATCTATTGAGCATGATGAAAGCGCCCATTATTGAGTCAAAGGGTTTGCATTTTGAACTCATACTACAAATGGAGGGCAAAACGGTGCTCTCGTACTATCTTAGTGCACGCACGTTTCAACAGTTGACATACGAAAATAGTGAGTATGCAAAATAAATATAAAAAATAGAAAACAAATTGTTCTATTATCTTAAAGTCATCAAACGTATTAGCATGATTATGCTTGCTGATAGTCATATCAATATGCAGACCGTGCGTTGGCCGTTCATGACGAAATATGCTGTGCCCACTGTATTGGGCACCTCGGCTGATGTCTTGTTGCAGACAACGGTATTGTCCTCGCTACGCGGCAATATTACACAGCATCGTGATGTGGATACCATTAAGTATGCACTTGAGATCGATGGCCGATACTCATCGTATGCGTTGGTGCGCACTCGTAGCTACAATCCGTTTTTGAATCTCGATCATGAGATTAATCGTGAACAGGGTTTTCTCATCTACGTGCCCTTTAGCATGAACTATAATAAGACCGGCAAATGTGTACGTTATAGTTTCACGCTACCACAAAATCTAACCAGTGGCCTGTCGTTTAAGTCACGTGCGGTGACCTCAACGAAAGGTCTGATAACAAAAACTGCAAGTGAACCATTCGAGGAGATTATGTACCCGGAACGTATCAATGAAGTGGTGTGTGTTGATAATATTATATTAATATACTTTAATTCTATAAAATGTGATTCGATCAACTTAATTGGTACCCTTTAATAGTTCCAGCTCTTCCGTTATGATGCGGACGATTTTGGTGTAAGCGTTACCATTAATACGAATCTGAATGAATTGATCAAATATCGTGGCATGATGCTCAAGTCTGAGTTTATAGAGAAGTATGAATCATATAAATATATTTATCAATTAGAATTTAAAAACTATTTTAAATATTTAGCGGCTTCTCACGTAATATGCTGGTCAGTTTATTGATGTATGTCTTTGGCTTTGCGCAATTGAGCTCCATACATCTTGGTCATGATCGAAACTTTACGCTGCTAGTCCACAATGAGAATTTTACACGGGTTTGTTAGCAACAACTATTATTGCTTCTTGGCTGCGATTACTATACTATATCTAACTATATACGCACAGATTGATGGCTCCATCTGTCTTGATGACTTCCTAAGCACCACTGATATGAAGGGGCAACAAATCGGATTTACGTTATTGCATCTGGATGATGCGCAAACAAATAACAATGAGCTACACAAATGGAATATAACATTAGATGTGCTTTCATCGACTAAAACGAACTGGTTCAATGTTCTGGGCAAAATCGAGCGTAACTCCAAAACAGACAAACATGATTGGAAGGTAAGTTGAAATGCTTAAAATTTCTTAGAACGGGCATATTTATTAATTATATATACATAAACATATATATTTAATATGTCAACCAATAGAGTTCTCATAGCGATAAGTAATTAAACGTATTTCCTTAAGTTAAGCAGCAGCAGCATGATTAGATCCGTGAAAATTGTTGTATAACTAAAGGTATAACATATTTAACATAAACCAACCCAGACATTATTAACTCTCAACAAATTTGTCTGTGTCATTAAGAACATTTCGTTACTAATTCTCTTGGCCAGCCACCTCGAGTTCTTCCTCGACATTGATAAGTGCTACAACGCCATCCTGCAGTGCCTTAACCAATTCGAATTCAGTAAAACCAAGACGACGTCTATTCGAAATATCCATAACACCATCCTCGATGGCAGTATGTTCGCCACCAGTGCCTCGTATCTGCAGATTTAGTTCATCGGCCAAAGCGGTCAGACGCTCCTGATCCTTTGATAATAACGGCAAACGTATATGCACCGATGCGCGCAATGTTGTGCCCAGATTTGTTGGACAAGCGCTGAGATTGCCATAGTTGGGATGACGGGCAAATACTAGTGTTTTCTCAAGCTCTTGCAAACCAGTGACCAAGCGTGCATAAACATCACCTAGATCACCGCAAGGTGCCATTGATATAATCCGTAAATGATCCTCTTCATTGACCCAAATCAAAAACGTTTCAGCTGGATTGTGATAAACGCCACGACCAGTTGGCCAAAAGCGGTAACAGCCGGCAGTAGTCAAAAACTCATCACCACGTTGGAATAGTATATGACGTGCAACCATTTCCTGTTGTGTCTCTGGATCAACATCGCCCAACGTCATATAAGTGCCAGCGTGTTCACCCTCCAGAGTCTCAGTTGCAGCTCGTACCTTCTCCTCAACTTCAATGAATTGTTTTTCACCCAATTTTGGAAAGAATGGATAACCCTCCAGATTACGCGCAATACGTATACGTGCCGAAAGTATATATTTTCGTTCGGCATCCAAATTTTCAATTTCATCGACATTGCCCCAATCGGTATCTTTTTGTAGAGCGTCACC
Organism: Phortica okadai; assembly: GCA_034638295.1. Classification (NCBI taxonomy): domain Eukaryota; kingdom Metazoa; phylum Arthropoda; class Insecta; order Diptera; family Drosophilidae; genus Phortica; species Phortica okadai. Next base: position 38,323,372 of record CM067849.1, read on the forward strand.
TTCCGTCTCCAATTGGCCATGATAGTCACGTATAATCGGATCAAAGAGTTTATTAAAGACATCATAACTGTCAGCATCTGCCGCATAAATGCCCACGCTTGAATTGTGATGTTCAAAGCCAGACATAGCGCAATCATATAGATATGCTTCCACTGGCGGTGGCGTAGTGACGCCCTGGTACTCATCCAAAAGTTCACGCGTAAGATATTTGCGCAAAAGCGAGTTTTGATTCTCTTCATCCTCTTCGAGCGATTTGAATCCGGCCTCAGTGAGTTCCATGTACTCTTCCGGTGACTTTTTACTATAAAATAAGAAAATTATACATTATCATGAAGATTTTAGAACTTCTTAACTTACATTTGTCCACGCAAACGCTCTAGTTCTTGTTCCAAACGCACTATAGTCACTTTCGCCTCTTCGAGATCATTTTTCATTAAATCATATTGTGCATCATCGGGACATGATTCGCACATGAATTTACGTACAAAACGTATAGCATCCTCGGGTTTATTCTGCTCCTCGTAGAGCTTGATCAACGCTTTGCTCAAGGCATCAATGACACCCGCGCGTTCCAAATATTTTCGATATTGTACACGTTTTGATTCGATCTGCAATTTGAAAAGTTCTAAACGATTTATGTTTCTCACATACAATCTTGAAATACTTACAGAAGTCATTTTTATATTTTTGGTTTGCCGAAATTCGAGCCAATAACAAAAATTACAACTTTTTAGAAAACAAAATAATTTTTTTTTTTGCGCAACCTCCTAAGCCGAAAATAAAATTTGTCTTGAATGTATTTTCGAATTTACATGAACTTTTATTAACTTTTGTGTGTTTCGCAGTTGAGCACTGACTGCTTACTGAAAATTCTTAATTCTAATATCGATCAAACTATTTCGTCAACTGACAGCAGCGGATATGTTAACTGCGTTTCACATTTGCCTCCGAACTAGCACAGCGTCGGACGTACGCCAGCCAGCCAGTCAGCCAGCCAGTCAAGAATGAATTTGTTTAGTTTGCTTGGCGGACTATGAAATTATTTTTTTAGCTTGAATTTTGTTTTTTTCTAGAATTATGTTTTGATTTTGCTTTGTTTGATTGCCCGCCTGCTCTGTAGGATATGTCGTGCCATACTAAAAATAAAGTCAGTTAGTCGGTGGTTCTATGTATGTTTGGCCAACCATAATTCGTCATAGCAATGTCGCCGTGTCGGCTGCTATATCGCCTAAGCACTGTATGTCACCCCACGCAACGACTTGAGCTTTGCTACTTAGCATTTGCATTTGCTCCATATTATAGACACGTGTTGTAGTTGTAGTAGTTGTTGTTGCCACTGCCACCGGCAGCGACAATGACGATGATGACGACGTCAACGCTGGCGCTGGCAACGACGGTTATAAGGAAGTGACAGGCGGTGCTGTGGGGTTGCTGGGTTAGCACACAAGCACTTTGCGTACACTGAACTTAGCCACTAATGAGCACTTGGTTTCTACATGCACATATCTACATACATACATACATACATACATACATACATACATACATACATGCGTCTCGATGTTTGTGTTGGATTGTGCGTTAAAGTAGCAATAAGGTCACAAACACTAATTTAAGTCTGCAATTAAATTATTTCCAAATAAATTTAATTTTTATGTATTTTAAGGCTTGTACAAACATTACCTACGAACCGCTTGTCTTCACCAAACGACCTCATACGCTCAACGGTAGTATTATATTTGGGCAGGCAGCTGCTGGGGAATGTCCGCTAGTAGGCGCCTCCACAGTGATTTTCTCTGGCCGTGCTGGCGTAAGTATAGCTTTTGATACTTGAAACAAAATTATATTTAAATATTTCAGCCTTCTGAGCATGCGCGTGCCTTCTTGTTGTCCGATAAGATCTCACTTACCGATACAGATTTTTGTCCGAAGGAGGTCCTGAAATTTTCGCCCATACCAACGTCAAAATATTGCAAACGCAGTAATTTTGAGAATTTCACATCGATAACGCAATATGACATGGACTTGAAATTTAATGACGTAAGTTTTTTTTTTTATGAAGCATATAAAGCTCATCGTAATCAATGAACTATTTTGTACAAGCATAGATGCCTAACTGGTTTGATCTTTGGTCGACGCGCTTGGATCATTTCGTATCTGCCCTGTCCACTAAGAAAGTTGATAGTCTAAATATGAATAAGGAGATCAATGTAACCATGCATACGCCCAATGATTACTTCTGGCTGACAGTGGATGTGAATGGTGTCAATTGGCGCATATATCATATACCGTTTTTGCACAAGCTCGAGTCCAAATTCGATGCCTCACATGAGCTAACATACGATTCTGGCTTAAAACGCTCATGTTCCGTGATCAATGGCATGATGAATAGTTTCGATGATTATCTCATTAATCTTGCCGAATACCATAAAGTATCGGTAGAGCATAATTGCCTAACGTTGCTCGCCGCTGATTGTTCGCCGCAACCGAAAATGGCTGTCTTCCTAACGCCGTCGCAAGAATTTGGTCTAAGCAGTAATTATGGTCTCCGTGTGCATATTGGACAGAACTATTTCGACTTTAGGTCTCGAAACGGCAATGCAAGCATACCGGATGAACAGCCTGTCTTAATATATCTAAATCAAGCACAAACTCCTTACGACGTACGTCAGAAGCCGTATCAGTATCCGGAGGATGTGCATGAATTTGATTTCCGGTAAATGTCATCATTTTTAAAAATTTATTTGACTGTATTCATTAACTTTTTAATTTTAGCGTGGAACTTAACGAGCAGAATTTACTAATAGTGGAGAGCAGCCAAATGCATGCCACCATTCAGTTTGACATGTTTAATATCTTGAATTTTGAGATATTCGGTGTCTATAAAAATCAAATATGCGGCCTGTGCAGCAAACAAAATCGTATGCAGAATTACACGCTGTGTGGAGTTTAAAAGTAACTGGAGTATCATTTATATATTATTGTGTAAATTTACATTGAATTAAAGTAGTCCTTTAAATTGCAATCTTTTTTTTTTTTGCCATATGCATATATTAGGGGTTAGTTTGTAATTTAAAGTCCTAGCTGGGCCTATGTTCTCTTCAACACTAAGGGTGTTGCGACATTTTACCATTCATTTGTCGAAATTAATAGGCTTTGTGGAGTAAACGGGAAGAAAAATCAAAAAGTACCGTGAAGTTGTAGAGAATTTGGACTATGGGCCCAATGACGCAATTGCGACCATCAAAAGCTTTTTTAGAAGCTTTTATTTTTTGTCAGGTTGGCAGCTCTGTAAAAAACAATTGTTTTGTTATTTTTCTGTTTTTGTTTTGATTGTGCCGCAAACAAAAATGAAAGATTAGTTTGATTTTCTATTGCTATTTGAAAAACTGAATTTTTTATCGCAATAATGGAACTACTCGTTTACGAAGACTGTATGAGTCTTTTACAGAGTTTTGTTAAAAGTGGTGACTTTAGTTTCAAAAGTTTTAGCGCACAATGGTGTAAGCTGCTCTTTACACATATTTGGTCCATGCAAAACACATACATCGAAGTAATGCAAACAACCAGCGCCGCGTTGCACGTTGCAAAACGTGTTGCTTGCGGCAAACGCACGAATGGTCAGCCAGTAAAGTTAAATCAAACGCAAGTGGATCATGGTTATCGCATTGGTGGCATCTATCTGATGTACGCGATCTACTTTAAACAGCCCACAGAAAAATTCGTCACTATTGAAGTCTCTCCAGACACTTGGCAAGAGTTAGAAATTTTCATAGATATGTTGGATGAATCCAGTTCGGCGGTTGCCGCAGATGTTTGCTACATCTTCCGAAAATTAGTTCAAGACGGCGCATTTAGCTTTACAGCACACGATTTCCATTTGGGCATTGAAAATCTCATTGACTACGACAAACCGCCAACAAAAATTACACAAACATCTTGTGGTCAAAAGGATGCCAAAACGTGTTTGAAAGACGATCTGCCGATTGTTAGCAACATTGCGGCTACACTTCCAGCGCTAACTGAACTAGAACAACATTACAATGAGATGAAGAGACAATTGTCAGGTGCCGACGGTGCAAACGCACAGGCACTGCCTGCCACATCAATAGTAAAAGATTTGCAAAATGCATTTAACAACATAGCTCTGCTGTTGGAGGATGTCCAGACTGTTAATGACAAAACAAATATCACCCCAACAGAGACAGACAAAACAATACGACGCAGTTTGAAACGCAAAGCATTTTTGACTGATTTCAACGAGATTGAAAAAGCTAGTATTCCATATCATGAAGAGGAATTAAATTATTCATCAACGCCTAGTGTAGACCGCCCTCAATCAGCGCTTAGGGTAGACCGCCGTCAATCAGCGCGTACTGTATTCGCTCATCAATTGCCCAACGAAATTAGCGAGGAAGTGGATAAGAAAGTATCTGAAACGAATTCTGTCCGTGATGAAGTAATGCATGCAACATTACATACAGACAAATACAAACATAATTCTTTGCCAACAATTTGAATGAAACGAATTTATTACTTATGTCAATTGTATAAAAATGTAATTAAAAATTAATGCTTCAATGCGTCTTAACAATAAAGACATCTTCTAGATGTATTAGGAACTTAAACGAATGGAACGCTTCAGGCGCTTTGGCAAGTATAAATTTATGTGTGCCCTTTTTTTTTTGTTCGTTAAAAAAATTCAAAATAATAGTCAAAAATGAAATGAGATTTCTTTGATTTGTTTTAGTTTGGTTGTTTGGTCAATCTTGTCTTAGTCTTATTTAATTTTCGCACTGAAATCCAATTTGATGCTCGCGGTCTCTGTGCATTTGGGAGAGTATATGCAAACGAAGCTCACTAAGATTATCGAGTGGTTGATTGCACAGTTTGCAAATAGTTGGCTGCAAGGTACCGTAACTGCAAATGACAAATAAATTAATCAAATTTCGTCAGTTTCGCCGTAAGCACAAACTTACAAATTACGATAACCATGCAACTCCTTGCAGTGCTCCTTTAATACGTACAAACGAGAACGAGTCTCGTCACACAAACGCGGCGTACTGTGCATCCTAAAGAGTGAACGACTGCCAAAGATACTATCAACAGTTTGATTATCGAGGTTTTCATTTGTATTCCATTTGAAGTCATCCAGAATGTCATGTGGTTCAACGAATTGGCGATTTTTGTTAAGCAAACTTAAAAAAAAATTATATATTATGTAAATATGTGTACTCAGGTGTGCTTCAAAGCATTTCTTAGATTGTTACCAAGTTAAAGCATCCTTAATATTTCCTATAAAAACTGGATGCTCAGACACCGGAATAGTTGTGGCGTCATCATTAGTCGTGGTGTGAAACATGTAATCCATAAAATAACGAATTTTGTTAACCTGCATTAAATTACATTAAGATGAACTCAATTAAATTTTATCATAGCACATTACATACATCAGTTATGTCGTCCTTTGATAATTCAACATCCAAATTTAAAACCAAATCATGCTCCTCATAAAGTGAACGATTGGTTTTTGGATCATAACCAAGGCCAGCAAGTATTGACACATACTTGGTAGAAGTTGCATTACTTTTTAACTGCATTTTAGGACAGAAGATCAAAGCCATCAGCGCTGCAAAGCCGTGTATATTCGGCATAACTGAAGTACCGCGTGCTGTTATCTTATCACCACACTGATTTTCGGTCACAGATGCAGCCACAATTAATTGGTCATGAAAATCTTGAGGATTATTATCTAGTAATATAGCATTAACCGAATCACGTTCGATGCCTACGGATTTCCATCTACCGACGCGTAAAACCGAAAACATTTGAGTTTCTAATGGACTATATGGACCACGTAACGATATTGACTTTATGCAACGGCGCTCTGGTGGAGGTTCCAAATCATAATCTGCAGGGTGTTGCATATTGCGCAGATATTCCTCATTCTGCGCATCCTGCTCTTCGCGTGGGCTGTGAGAATCGGAAGAGTTCTTACGTAGACGCAAATCATGATCATACTTTGACAAATAATTTTCATCGGCATTACGTGCCAGACCAGCTTTGACTAAACGTTGATTGAAATTGTCACCTTTTAAAGATATGATAATACTCGCCACATTGCCAACTAATGAGTAAATATCGATTTCAATAACACCAGCCACAGCAATACCGCGCAACGCATCATTGGCTTTGTCATTCCAAACATTATTATTCGAATTTAAAGCACCTGGTTGTACTAGTGCTAGCCGACATTCAAACATACGCGGTGGATAGTCTTTCATCGCTTCGGTAGTATTCGAAAGAAAGCGCAAATTCTCCAGTGCCAATATATGAACGTCACCATAATCAATAAATTTTACAGAAAACTGTGGTCGGCGTCGGCCATCAACTATAATCTTTTGAACGATGGCACGTTGGAACTTATCACCACGCAACGCAGACAATACCATCCCTTTGGTAATTGCCGAAGGAGCATGGATACGAGTTTCATTTAATACGTCTGGCTCATTGAGGAATTCCGATATCTGTCTAAGTGTGACCATTTCACTTAGCGGTTGAAAGTAAAATTTACCACATGATTCAATCTGAAATAGAAATATTACATATCAGATTGTGTCGTCATCACCAAAAGTCATACTCACATGTGATATAAAACCACGCATCTTTTTTGTAAACAACGATGGCAAACAAATGATTTCGGCATGTTTCTTTGTCGACTTCGTAGACGGTTGCCAAACACCGTCGATAATGACACCAATTTTTTCCTCTTCTACGTAACGCATTGCCTGGCGTGAACTGTACATTTGAAATACATTTTTATTCAATACTTCATATATAATACAATATTTAACTTACTCCATAATACGTAAGCTGCGATGCAAATTTTCAGTGCGCATGCGTACTGCCTTCAAGATGTTCGGATTTATAGTGCCCGGCACAGTCACCTTCATAATGTTATTACCCATAAACAATTCATCGGAATCTTCTTTAAATGTCACGAAGACTTTCTCTGTGCCCGGTTGAAATGTTACGTCAATGTCTTTTGCTGGTATGCGTACTTCACTAAATAATTCCTTAATGCGACGCGTATAAAGTTCACCAAAAACGCGTGCCTGAAAGTTACAAAAGAAGATCGTATTGCGTGGATCGCGCCCGGAAAGCGTTTGATAAATGCTACGCTCATAGTTAATGCCTTTTTTATCACGCAAGAAGTAATTCGGATAAAAAGCTCCAGCAAAAACAATCTTCAATACAATTGTCTTTTCGCGTTCTGTCCAAATAGCACTATTTGTGGTATTAATGTGGGAAATCTTTAAACGTTCAAGACGACTCTTTAAATCCTGGACGACCAAATCCATTTCACGCAAGGAGCGTAGATTCATATGATAGCGTTTGGCCCATTCACCTTCTGTATGTTGAACGTGCTTATGGGCGCACATAGATTTGAAAACCTAACATACATATTTGTTTAAATAATATTCTTATTATTTCAACTTTTGTATAAATAATGAAAAAGTATGACACTTACATTGTAAGCTCGCCATATAGCAATTAAATCGGAGCCAGAGCCGTCAGCCCAAACAAGTTTCTGTATAAAAGCATCATACTTATTCCTTTGCGATTTTTCATTAGTATTTTGAAGAAATAGTGCACGTACGCTCAGGCCAGCCGCTACAAATAAAATATTAATATCTATTGATGTTGTGCTGTTAACTACATACCAATAACGACAGCCTCTTCAAAGCAGCTGAACATATAACCAATAATGATTAAACGAGATAGGCGTACATCTAAAGGTAATGCGTCCATTACGCGACCCCAAAAACTTAGATCTCCATCATATTCTGTATAAACACCATCTACGGTTGGATACAAGGCACCAACTTCTTTAAGCTGAAGTATTGTATTGACAATGTTTGACAGATTTGGAGGATTCATTGCCAAGCCAAGTATTTCCGGCGGCGAGCCCATGTCGAGTAATTTAGCTTTTAGCAACACTTTTTCCAATGGACAACGCTCCATTTCAGGTTTACCAAATTCGTCTAATTGCTTTTGTAAACAAGGACATTACATTACAAGGACATAACAAATTAAATAATTTGATTTTTATCATACCTCATAGAACGGTTTAGGCACCATGCGATAAACACGACCATTTTGTACACGTCCAGCACGACCAGCACGTTGCCTACAATTAGCTTTTGAGGCCCACTGTAATTGCAACATTGAAAAATTGCTGGCTGAGTCATTAACAAGTATCCTCGTCAAACAGAAATCAATGACTATATGTGTGGAAATAAAAATAAAAGCAACATGAGTATAAATTATTCACACATATCACGAATCTCTTACCATATTTCACATCTTGTACCGTAATTGAACTCTCAGCTATATTGGTTGCTAATATAACTTTTCGATAACCAACTGGTGGTGGACGAAATGCACGTAACTGCTCATCCGGTGAAATCAATGAATGTAAACGCACGGGAAACATCTTTAATTTCGTATTGCCGACGCTAAAGTTTAATATAAAATTGTGATTAAGAGAATGTAACAATCAAAACTAATTATAAGAACACATACTCTGAAGCTATTGATTGTAACAAAGAAGCGATCTTCGAACCAAATGTATCAATTTCATATATGCCCGGAAGAAAGACCAATATTGAAGCATTATTTGATTCTGAATCTAAATTTTGTATTGACGCTTCATGCTGTTCCATTCTCTCAATGACAACAAGCAATTTAAGTGCTGCTTTGTACATATCCTCTGATATGCCAGGCTCAGAAAAGTTACACTCTATGTACTCAGCGCTTATGCGTCCTAAATCAGTTGTATAAAAATCACGTACAATGTAGTTGCGACGATTATCGACACGCATCACCGGTGCAGGACGATGGCGTATGGTAAAATATTCCGCAAATTGTTTTGTATTAATGGTCGCTGACATAAGAATTATTTTTACATGACGTGAGTTAGTTGAGAGCAAACGACGTATCACAATGAGTAAAAAATCCATTTCCTGATCCCGTTCATGGACTTCGTCTAATATAATATGTGTAAACTGCGTCAGCGACTTCTCACGAACCAAACGTTGCAGCAACACGCCTGTAGTGCAGTACAAAAGACGAGTGTCCTCTGAAGTGCTGGAATGCAAGCCGACCTTTTTAAAGAAGAAAATAATGCCTGTGCTTTTATATGTAGTAGTAGAACTTACCTGATATCCACAAACAGTTCCATCGTGCCATTTACGCTCTTGATTTACACGACTTGCAATTGTGATTGCCGCAATTCGGCGCGGCTGAGTGCAGACAATCTTACAGTATTGACGGGTTTTGAATGCCTCGTCGAGTATATATTGGGGTACCTTGTGAACGTAAGAAACTTTAGTAATTTTAATTCATGCCAAAAATTTCATATATAAAGCTAACTATTAATACTTTTTCTGTTGAGCATCATACTTTAAAATATACCCTCTATAAATTAAGGAACAAGGAAGGTTCGATACACCATCTAACTGAGGTTCTGGGAATCACATAATTAGCAGCATGACTTACTTGAGTTGTTTTGCCACAGCCAGTATCGCCCTCTAAGACAACAACTGGATTCTTTGCAATCAGGCTTATAATTTGTTCTCTTGAATCATATATTGGCAACGATTCATCACGATTTAAATCGAAAGGATATTTGTCATAAAACTCATCGTCTCCGCGATATTCTGGTTGTGAACCATTGTAATCATAGTCCTCATCTTCGCTGTCATCGTCTAGCGTGTCCATTTTGGAGATGTTACATGGTTTTGGCTTATCAAACTAAAAAGGCAAAAAAAAAATGTACATATTGCTAACACAAGTTGGCTGTTCCCCTACTTCATCCATTTTGCGCTTCTCCTCCCGTACAAATTCATCCGCATACTCTGTTCCCCAAAATTCCCGTTTTAACGGTTTTGAATCATCCGTTTCCTTACTAAAGGCCTTCAAATTCCCAGAAATATATCCGCGTGGTACCTCCTCACGAACAAAATCCTTCGTTAAATCGAAAAAATCCATAATTTCATCCATTTTGTCAGGATTTGCGACTTTGCATTTAATCAAACTTCATGCGACAAAACGACCTGAACGAACTCGACTCAAAAAAAAAATGAACAGAAGATCAAACGGGATCAGGTAGTGTTAGCAAATGCAAAAAAGGACAGTAAAGCCTTGCCTTATGCAGAAAGAACATTATTAGCACTGGCAGGCTGCCAGTGGCAGCAACAAACTGCCCTCAAGAATCCGCTGAAATAAATTAGTATACAGATTCAATGGCAATTAGTGCGCGTTATGCGGTCCCTTTTCATTTTATTGTCGCATACAAAAGTTAGTTATTGAAGATTGTCATTTATATTTTAGTTGTGCCAAAGAAAATTTTTGAATACTTCGAAGTTTGCATTATGCTTTCCAACACTTATTTTATTCCGCGCTTTGCACAAACACTCCTCTCCCTCTCTTTTCAAAAACTATCTAACTGTTTATTAAACAACAACCATTAGTTTTTGATAAAAAACTATATTTTATTGAACTTTTGGAATAAAAGTGTTAAAGTAAAGTTGGCAGCCAATTGACTATCAAAGAGCGAAAATATAAAATGCGCTTCCATATGAACAATTGTGACAGTGACAACGACGAAAATACTACAAAAACAACAACATCAAGTGACGCTACAAGCGAGGCAGAAAGCAATATATCAAGTACAGAGCATATAAGGAAATTTGTTTTCAGTAGCAGCATACAAAAAAATCTTACAACAAATCAGGAAGACCAGCGGACTCGAAATTCAATTGATAGAATCGAAATACGGATACCTGAGGTAGCTTCAATACAACCTATAGGTTTTCAAACAGCTTAAGAGTTGTTACCTAATCGCACATTTCTTTCACAGCTGCTGCAAGGTGCATACTCCTTTTACACGTGGCCCTGTGCACCGATACTAGCATACTTCTTGTGGGAACGTCGACAGGCTCTGGTTGGCAAACGTATACTTGAGTTGGGGTGTGGCACAGCGTTACCAGGCATACTTGCCGCAAAAATTGGTGCACAAGTGGTGCTAAGCGACAATTGTATTTTGCCAAAGTCTCACGCACATATACGCAAATCGTGCCTAGCAAATAATCTAACACCGGGTCAGGATATAGACATCATCGGCTTAAGTTGGGGTCTATTACTAAATAGCGTCTTTAGTTTACCCCCTTTGGATTTCATAATTGCTGCTGATTGTTTTTACGATCCATCTGTTTTCGAGGATATTATTGTGACGGTGTCTTTTCTTTTGGAGCGCAACCCACAATCAAAATTTCTTTTCACGTATCAAGAGCGCAGTGCTGATTGGTCTATTGAGGCATTATTAAAGAAGTGGAAATTGATTGCAGTACCAATTAATATCGACGAGGTTGGCAAGAGCTCTGACGTGGATTTATTGGAGTTAATGGGCGGCCATACGATACATTTACTTGAAGTTATTCGGGACATTTAAACGGCGGTGCATATTTACAAGTTCTCAAAATATGTCGAACTTAATGCGTAATACTTATAAGCTATTTATTGGCAACCTGCCATGGACGATTAGCCAGAAGGAACTGAAAACATATTTCTCAAAATATGGGCATGTGGCTTCAGCCGCTGTTGTATTCGATAAGCAACAAGGATTCTCAAAAAATTATGGCTTTGTTGTATTTAGCACACGGGATGCTTACAACAGCGCATGCAATCAAAATACGCACTTCCTCGAGGGTCGTGTGTTGAATGTACAGCCTGCAAATGATTAACAAATTTTTATTTTATTAAAAACTTTATATATATTTAAATTTTTTTGAACTAAAAATTATGTCCAGAATATTTTTCATTATTTGTATCATTATCGTCAATAGTTTTGGTTGCATCTGCTTCAACAGGTTTTGGTGTAACATCATGTCGACGGAACATCGGTGCTGATGCGTTTGGCAAATAATTTCGATTGTTTCTACCAACAATATCCTTTACACTTGTAGCGCCACTTTCCTCAACCAGTATTGTTAAATCATTTTTAATGCGTGTTACCACTTCAGGGCCTTCATATACTAAAGCTGTATAAAACTGTACAAACGAAGCTCCAGCTTCTATTTTCTCGAAAGCGTCTTTGCCCGATTCGATGCCGCCGACGCCAATAATCGGAATTTTGCCATTGGTTAATTTATAAACATAAGCAATCATTTGTGTAGAACGTTTTCGAAGTGGTGCTCCACTGAGACCACCGGTTTCTTTAGCTAACCTCTTATCTTTGAGATTATCCCGTGTAGTCGTTGTGTTGGCAACAATTAGACCGTCAACGCGATACTTTGGCTGTTTAATAACATCGGTAATATCTTTAACATCTGCCATGTCTAAATCGGGTGACAATTTCAGTAGAATTGGAACATTTCTGTGGGGCTCCGGAAGACGTTCTCGTGCTAAATTTACACGCTCAAGCAAATATTCCAACTGGTCCTTGGATTGTAAATTACGCAAGCCTTTTGTATTTGGACTGCTCACGTTAATAACCAAATAATCGGCATAGGGTGCAAAAACTTCCACACCCTTAACATAATCCTGAACAATCCCTTTGGTACTACGATTTCGTCCCAAATTGACGCCCACGACAACATCATTTTTCTTGTCTTCTTTAACCGCGCGCAGTCGCTCCAGCACTTTTTCATGACCTTCACTGTTGAACCCATAACGATTGATTACGGCACGATCAGAACTTAAACGGAATACACGTGGCCCCGCATTGCCTTTTTGCGGTTCCGGTGTTACCGACCCGATCTCAACAAACCCAAAGCCGACATTCTTTAAGCCAAGTATAGCCTCGCCATGTTTATCAAAACCAGCAGCTATTCCTATTGGATTACTGATATCATGACCAAACAACTGTGTACGCTGTCGAACAAACACAATTTTTAAATAAAAAAAGAAAAGTGAAGACTTGAAAGCTACAAACCAATTTCAGATCATCTGGTTCATCTTGCATTGGCATTAGTTGGTTTTTAAAAGCCCAAACCGCTAAATTATGACTGGTTTCCGCCGGCAGCACATGGACGGCCGGCATTACAAATGTATTTATCATGCCTTGACGGTACTTATACACTGTGACGCCCATTAAAACTGCAGCTGCCCCTGCAGTTGCAAGCCGTGCCACGCGTAGCCTGTTCTATAGACAAGAAAACCAGAGTTTAATTGTTGCGTAGTTTATAAGTTGTACCACAGCATGCTCAGCCAACCTTTTGAAGTTGTTCCATCATCGTAGTAAAGTATTTTTGATAAAATTCAGCCATGTTTTCGTTTTATTGTAGTAGCTTATTGTAAGCCGTGTGCTTGGAATTTGAGTTTGATAACTTGTTGATATTGGCATAAACTATTTTTGAAAATATAATGCAACTGGTTTATTGTTATAGCCTGGATTTGGAGAAAAGAGAGACTTAAAAAAATTTTGAACACATGGTGAAGTTTTACTACTTCTAGAATTTGAAAGTATATGTTGTTTTTTCACAGAAAACTAGTTTTGAATTTTTTTTTTGGCACCAAGTGTTGCGGCATGAATGAATAAGCCACTGTAGCGGTGTAGGAGCCGAAAAGTTGTCTAAAAAAGAGAAGAAGAAAAGGCTAATCCGGAATGTGCTAGCTGGCTCAATTGTCGCCGAGCAATTGGTTTAGGGCAATGGGGGTGACTACCCCAAAATACAGGTTGATCGATTTAACTTGACAACCCTTATCTAAACATTGATGTAATGCTCTCGCGCCTTTGTATTTGGGAAGAAGCAGCACGGTCGGTCGGCATGGAGCTTGCTTGTTACGTTAGACCGGGTTGCTTCTAGCTTTTTAAAAGTGGTCAATGAACGGGTATGAACGTTGTTGAGCAACAAAGTATTTTCTGGAGATTGAGATAACGACAGCGACCATGACACAGGAAACTGTTAAATACAGGTTCATGTCCTCACTTGTTGTATGTTTAGATTAAGAAAGGGCTAAATGTATTGAAACGTTTTATCAAATATGATCTAATCTTAGGCTGGTGGAGTGGCAGGTGTCGTTGTGGACATTGTACTCTTTCCGATTGACACTGTGAAAACACGAATGCAAAGTGAGTTGGGTTTTCGGCGAGCTGGAGGATTTAGTGGGATATACAAAGGCTTGGCACCCGCCGCAGCTGGTAGTGCACCTACTGCCGCATTATTCTTCTGTGCTTATGAAAGCGTAAAACAGTTACTAAGTCATGCGTCACAAACCAAAGATTCACCTTTTGTGCATATGGCGGCAGCCTCGGTTGCTGAAGTGGTAAGTAGAGCGCTAAATGTTAAAGAGAGTTGGTTTAATAAATGTAAACATCCACACTTATGGTACCATAGCTGGCATGTCTTATTCGCGTGCCCGTAGAAATTGCTAAGCAACGCTCACAGGCCTTGGGGCACAAGCAACATTTGTCTGCTCTAAAAATACTGTTACGAGCATACCAAACAGAAGGCATTCGAAGAGGCCTTTATCGCGGCTATGGCACGACTATTATGCGTGAAATACCATTTAGTTTCATTCAGTTTCCTTTATGGGAATACTTTAAATTACAATGGACTCCTGTAACCGGCATCGAATCAACTCCATTTTCCGTAGCGTTATGCGGAGCTCTGGCAGGTGGCATAGCAGCGGGACTAACGACGCCACTGGATGTGGTCAAAACCCGTATAATGCTCGCAGAACGTGATAGTCTCGCACGCAGACATGGTATGACGGTTATACTTAGTGGCTTATATCGAGAACGCGGTTTCAAGGGGTATGTTACAATAATTAACACAAACACGATTTAATAATTTTAAATAATTCATTTTATTTGCTTTGCAGTCTATTTGCGGGCTTTGTGCCACGTGTGCTCTGGATTACATTGGGTGGTGCATTCTTCTTTGGTTTTTATGATTTAACAACGCGTCTTTTAAGCGCTAGAAATACTGATTAATATTAGGAGACTAGAGGAAACTTATATACATGGATATATAGGTATGTTAATTGGCGTATTAGTCCTTAACTGATAAGTATAAAGTTCTTTAATAAAAACGAAAAGGTTAATTCGAATATTCTAAAAATATGCGCGTACATAAGTATATACATACACCAGTGGCTAGAAATAGTTGTGAATAGCAGGAAAGTCCAACAGTAATCTATGTTGGTAACGCTCCATTTTCATTAGTTGTGTTAGCGGCTTCCAAATGTGTAACTTGTGTAGCTTGATAACTTTCATGCCGCTGTAATGTTCAGTATTTGTTTAAAGCCTTGGTTTTATCACTTCAGTTGTCATTTGCAACGTTTAACATACGTTATTTATCTGCAGTTTACCCTTCAACAAACATTCGGTGGCACTTTCCTCACCGTAATCGTCTCCACGAGCAATGGAAACATCCGAATCATCATCATCGATGTGAACTCTTGTATATCTGCGTTTACAGTAGAGGCGTCTTATATCGCGATTGTTGCGTGCCATTAGATACACCTAATCATTGAAAAAACAAATGTTATTCATAACTGATATGGATAAATGAGGCTTAAAGAATTTTTTAGTCTTACCAATGCCGATAAGGCAATTATTCCTAAAAGAACTGAAAATGGTAACCATATATAGCTACCATCGTCCTGTGGCAACACATCCACAATTTTAGGGCTAGTGGTTGTGCGATCTGTTGTAGCTTGGTGAGAATCCATTCTTGAATGGTTTCAAATTATTCTTTGGTTGCGAGTAGCTATCGGATAGCCAAGATAGCGACTTCTTTGCCGGAATGATACGAATTGAAGAGCCTGCTGGTAGTCTCGCCTACTTTACGTGTATGCCTTATCAGTCGACACGACTGCCTTCTGAAGGCCTTGGCAATATAAACACACAGCGTTTGCCAACCAAAAGGCGAAAAAATGAAACACTCTTAAAAAAGTCAAAAACGGCGGGAAAAAAGCTGATTTGGCAACACTGGTGTCGAAATTATTTCTGCGACCCACTCAAATTGGTCCAGTTGGGATTGGACGAAGTAAACAAAACAATTCTAAGAATTAGTATTGGAAAAGTGGGATAGCTTGAACAGCAATCACAGGAACAAACGTTTTTTAAAAAAAACTTTCTTGTTCCGCCATTTTATAAACAAATTGTCATTCGACTATATAGATAAACGTTAATGCTGACTTAATCATTGAACATGGACAAGCAGGAACCAGAAAATTTCACAGAATTTTGTCGACTCTGTCTCACACCGCCGACGCCCGACCAAAAATTGGATTTGTCTACCATATATGATGAGACTGAGGGTCTTAGCTACTCGGAATGCTTTAGAATATGCACCGGCATTAATTTGTGCAACGTTGATGGGAATATACCCTGTAACTTGTGCAAAGAATGTGGGCTCGAACTCCAAATGGCCTATGATTTTTATAAAAAAGTCGAAGAATCTAAAAAATTGTTGCAACTGTTTACGGGACAAAATCAGGAAAGCCATACCGAATCTAAAAAACCAAAAGATGAATCTGATTCACCAAAAGAAGCTCAGAAGCTTAACAAGCTGCAAGAATTAAAACAATGTTTGGATACGTCAAATGTTGAATCAGCTAGTGCTGAGGAGCATAATGATTTAGATAGTTTTGTTAATTTGGAGGAATGTGCTTTTGTACAAGAAGAAGAGGACGAATTGGCACAAGTTGATGAAAATGAAACGACAGATCATATGCCAAATGTGACGATATTGACGACTTCAAGTGAATCAGCGGAAGAATTAGACAACCAAACAGCAGATGAATTGACAAATGAATTGGTAGACGAAGTGGAATATGAAACAATTGAGGAACTGGAGGATGATGAAGGTACGTCTGAGTTTTTCTTGTATGTTTACTTTAAAGTAAATTGGTTTCCTGCATATTGTGCAAATTTTTAAATTTACTTAATTGCAAATATGATGTTATGTTTAATTAATAATAAAATCTTTTAAAAATTTGTACAATACGCAGAAGTAACGGTAGTACCAACGCGCATGAAGGAAATAAATGGAACGATGGAAAACAGAAATAATGATGAATTCATGTCCTTTTCGGTTGTCGCAGTCTCCAAAAAAAAACCGAAAAAGAAACGTTCATCGCCAACGGGATCAGGAAAACATCCAAGAGGACAATATCATTGTTACTATTGTGATAAAATGTTTAAGTTATATTCACGCATGAAGACTCATGAACGCATACACGAAGCGGATCGGCCAAAGTACATGTGCAATATTTGCAATCGTATCTATGCATCGAAGCAAGCATTGTCAGTACACGATCGTACAGTTCATACGAAAACTACTGCCGAAGAATGTCATATTTGCGGCAAGCGGTTTGCCATTGCTAAATTATTGGAGGTCCATATGCGCTATCATACCGGTGATTTTCCCTTTCAGTGTGATCTTTGTGAAAAAAAATTTGCGCAACGTTCACATTTGAAAACACATCAAAGAGTGCATCACAATCAGGCTCGCTTTCTTTGTGGTTATGCAAATTGTGGCAAATTTTTCACGTCCTGCCATTCGTTGCGTAGCCATGAGTACACCCACAGTGGCATGCCATTTGAGTGTGCTTACTGTAAGCGTGGTTTCCCAGGCAAAGCCAAGTGAGTAATGAACCTTACAAAGTGTCTGTTTCATGTAATCAAACCAAATTGTTTATTTTGCTTGCAGACTCAAAGTTCACATACGCACGAAACATGAGGAAGAGTTGACGCTTGATCAGTTGGAGGAAATGCGTAAATTTTTCGTATCACGATCCAAACCGCACTTAGTACAAATACTAGAAATCGGCGAAGAAGAATAAAAAACGATCTTATCAATGATCTTATTTTAAGCCTTTAATCTAAGCACGTTCTTAGTAAATACAAAATGACCTATCTATATTAAAAAACCTAAATTCAACTCGTTTTTATTTTTTAATCCTTCTATTTTGTTCCTTTTTATCCATTTTGTCAAAGGAATGAACTTTATAAAATTTTTTTTTTCTATTGAAATTACAGCCCACTGGTCCGCCGAATACTTGGAATCGGAAGTGGCCATTGATGAGAATTGTAAAACAACAAGTCACGCGAGAAAGATTACTAAAAAGGAAACTAAAAGCCCAACAACAACAAGTACACCCTCCTGCATTTGCGAGCTTTGTGGCCATGCGTGTGCAACGCGTGCTCAGCTCGCCACACATCGACATCGCAAACATCGTATGAAAGCCCAGCTGCTAATTTGCAGTAAGTGCTCTAAACAATTCGATACAAAGCAACAACTTGTGCGTCATCTGCAACGCCCAACATGCGATCGTTATCCCGAATATGAGTGCGAGTATTGCGGCAAGAAATGTGTTGGACGCGCCAATTATGATATACACTTGCGTTTCCATAAGAAAATATATCCATTTAATTGTACGTCATGTGATAAACAATTTATGCTGCGCACGCATCTAAATCAGCATATCAAAACTAAACATCAAAAGCAACGTTATGTTTGTGAGCAGCCGGGCTGTGGCAAAATGTATCAGACGGGCAGTTCGCTAAAGGAGCACGCCTACACGCATGCAAGACAATCGTTGCCATTCAAATGTGTCTACTGTGCGAATATGTTCGCGACCAAAGGCCGGTTAGTATAATGCACCTTATTTTAACTTGATACATCTAATTCCTTTACTATTATCAGATTGAATATGCATATAGCAGCACGTCATAGAATCAAACATAGCCTGGATGAGCTAGAAAGCATGCGTGTTAGTGCTGGTTTGGCCATAAAAGCCAATCTACGCGATATAGCACAGACGAGGCAAGAGAAGATTGCGACAGCAGAAAGGTTTGTGTGAAAAATGTTTTAACTACAGACAAATATCACATTTATTATACAAATACATATTTTTAATATTGATTTACATTTTTCCATGTTTGTTTTTTTTTTTTTTTAGTTAATATAGAAAATATTACGAAGTACAACAAGTTACAGAAAAGTCTAGTGACTTTTTGAAAAATAAATGCAGTTATAATCTTCATGAGTAAATCGGTATTCGACGAGCGTTTCTTTAGTGGTTATGCGCTACTGTCAGCGGTATGGCTTTGTTCGTAGAATCATCTATATTTGATGACAATAAAAAGTTATAAATAACAATCAGTTTAAATGTAAGCTAATGGCAAACTCACCCGGGTTTGATGAACCTGTTGCAGTCGCAATTGTTGTTGTTGCCGGTTCGGCGCGTCGTCGAGATGTTATCTTCTTCCAACCGCGCAATAAAATTTGATTGCGATACTTAGGCGTTGTAAAAGTGTACAGTAATGGATTAACCGCCGAGTTCAGTGGCAATATGAAGACAACCAACCAAGCGTATATGTCATCTTCGCATGTGCCAATTCAAAATTTGTAGTAAATTTTAATCATGAAGCAAAAATCTACGTCAGCTACTCACCTGATATATTATAATTGAAGAATACCCAAATTTTGACACAAATTATAGGCGCCCAGCACAGTACATCCGTCAATACAATAAAGAAGAAACGCACAGCGAATTCACAGTCCAAGAGCGAAAGTGGCGTAGCACGACGTGTGCGCCAAATTGATATAAGCAACGCTGTGTACAGCACTGCAATCATGAGCAACAAGAAGAGATTGATGCCGAGAAATACAAAAGCAGAGTACTGCCAACCCAAAGGAAATGGTTCCTGTATGTGCAAAGGAAAACATGTGCCCGAATATGTGCCATAGAAACGTGTGCTCGAGTGCCACAAGACGACCGGTGCAACAGCAATGCCCACGCCCATTATCCAAATGCTCAGCAAAGCGAGAAATATAATGCGCACACTGATGCGATGATGACCACGAAAGGGATCCGCAATGAGCAGAAAACGTTCGAGCGACATGAAGGCGAGTATGAGCATTGAGACCTCCGATGAGCTGACAGCGATTGTGCCGACAACGGTGCATTGCCACGATGTTATCCAATCCATAGCAACTCTATGACGAACAATTGTTTTGCATTTGTAAAATGTATATGGTTTATAAAAGTGGAACATTTGTTTACTTATAATACTCATTGCGATAACGTAAATCCTGCACGCCAATGCTGACCAAGTAGAAGCCCATGAGTATATCAGCCAATGCCAAATTACGTATAACCATTGTAACAGCGCTGTTCTCATCACGATAGATAAAACGGCCCCAGAGCACCAAAATGTTGCCGATAATCGTTATGACGGCCATAATCCAAGCCGAGTAGCGCAGCACAGGCTTACTGAGCAAATCACGAAACGACGAAATGCCATCCGACTTGGGCTTGCACATGCGTACGTTCGGTGTCATTGAACAGTAATAGAAGCGATCATAGACAATATATTTGAGATTTGGTATAGCATTTATGGCATCAAAATCGATGCGTTCGTAATGTATGCCGGTTAAATTGAGAAAGGATACGTTAAGCGGTTTCAACAGGTTGCGGCGTAAATGCAGCGGCATATTACTCAATGAACTGTTAAAGGAGTGCAAAGAAAAGAAAAAATATGGAATAACAATGTATATATATGCATGTGTGTCAAATTCGTAGACATACGTACAGTGCCTCTAAGTGTTTGCTGCGTAAAAATGTGTCAGCCGATAATTCCTTAATGGGATTGCCAACGAGACGTCTGAGAGACAAGCGATAAGCGCAAAGCGAGCGGTGAGCAAAGAGTAAGAAAGGCAGACAAGTGAATATTTGCATAAAAAAGTGAGTTAAATATAGCCTTGTTAATATAAAATCTAAATGTATGTATGTGTATAAATAATCCTTAGCATAACGCATTTTTAATGTTGCGTATACGTAATATATTTGATGTGTCGTTTTTTAAAGTATCGCTCATACGACACATAAGACAAATTATTATGACTTTTATGTGCATACTTTTTTGATGAATGCCAAAAACAAGGCAAATTAAAAGAAATCTACCTCAAAAAAAAAAGAAGCGAAGAAGATAATCTCGAAATGAGGTCGGCACGCAAACTTTTGCTGTTGGTAAACTTTTGGGAGTATTTCTTTCTTTTCAGTGCAGTGGCAAGTTGTCAGCGTGTAAGTTTTAGGTCAATTGGCAAGATTTGCGTCACGCATACGTCACGTTGCAAAGTGTTTACATTTTGATTTGCTTTTACAAGAATTTTATTACAAATCTGTACTCATATTGTAAATATACATTTTCTGCAAAAGCTTTGTTGTTAACAGTTATTTATGCACATACACCCACACATACAGACACACACTTTCAGGCACAATGGCAGTGAAGAATGTTTGCCTTTGGCGGACGTGTTATTTCATTTGAAATCGTTTGGAAATTACGCTTATTTCGGCACAAATTCATGTTAACCAATTTGTTGACGCGCACAATGGCCGCTAGTACGGCAGTTAGTGCCGGAACGCACGTACAAGGGCTCATCGTGTACATACACTGCAGTTGTGTGTTGACTGGCGGGGGCAATTTCGAGCTGAAGGGAACTGTAAGCTTTTGGCATTGGTTCAGCAGTTATTTGGTTATGGCTTTGCGGCAAATGTCGTGACATTCACACTCATTATTTAGCCTGTAATGAGTTGATTATTGTTTGTTTGTGCTTTGTGAAGGCTTTGAACAAGAACGTGCGGTTTTTTTGGCGTTTGTTGAGATTAATTGCTTTATTGCAAAAGTGTAAATTTATGCGAATAAAATTTTTGAATAACATTAAACTCTGAAAACTTAGTATGTTCAATAAACGAGACATTTGTTCGTCCTTTTTTCTTTTTACACTGATTTTTACATTGCCAACAACTTTCGATGCCTGTCACATAATTATTTGTTGCCAACATTAATGAAGTAATTAAATAAAATATTTATGCGGCCACTTGTCTGTAAATTAAGTCAAAAACACTCAAGGGTCTCTTTTTTTTGGTGGACCTTGGCTAATTAAATGAAATTAATTTCAATAAAATGGTTTGACATGGCGTATGCGTATTATATTTGAAAAATGCGCGTATACTTGGCATAATTTTAGGCGTACTCTCATTTAATGCAACATGAGCTCCTTTTTGTGGCATGGCATAAATTGACCCTCGTCAAAAGTGTCTTCATTTGCAAATAAATTCATGTAAAAATAATGTTGAACAAGTTGAAATTCACAAACTAAACAAAAGTGAACGCAAAAAAATCATAACTGAGAAAATAATTTATTATGCATTCTTTTTGTTGGTTTTGGTGATTTTTTTTGTCATCTTTTTTTTTGCGCTGACAAGTTAATATTTATTTTATGACGAGCGTCTGTCCAAACGCATCAAAGCAAAATGCTTTTATATCTACTATAAATACACACACACACATGCACATGGTGACTTCAATGGAGTGCAACTTTATCACCTACCGTGTAGATGAATGTGCAGGAACAAAGACCATGCAGAAGATGGTACATAGACTGACCAGACAAGTGCATACAATCACCATTATGGGACGCACAAACACATGCACATAAATACTTGCACACAAGTATTAAATTACCGTTAACTAAACAATATCAACTGTTTGTCTTCTTTACCACACACACACACACACACACACACACATTTATTGAGTCTTTCACACATATAAACAATAAAAATGATATCAACTTGGATTGTGACTTTATAGCCATCTTTATCTTCTTCATCACCTTCATTTTCTTCTTTATCATTGTCTTCATTATCATCTCCATCGTCTTCTTACCATCCTCTCCACCGTTATCGTTTTGATGCATTTCAGCGCGTTTGCTTTGATCGCTTTCGCAGTGAATGATGCGTTTCCTGTACATGTCATACATATGTATCTGTGTAAGTGTCACGGTTTGAGTGTGTGTGTTTATGTATGCATTGATTTATATGTTTTCGATTTGTTGCTATTAAGTAAGCATTTTCATCTTATATTGATTTAAATGCTTTCGAGTATATGCGACTTTATGCTGTCGCTTCAATTGAAAGTCAATTCAAAGCTGCGCATTTATGTCGCCATCATTTTTTGTTTGCGAACAATTTTTTTTTCTCGTATTTCTCCGTCTGTGTTATTGACAAGAAGCTTGTTGTTGTTGTTGGTTTTGCATACTTTCAGCATTTTGTCAGTTATTGTGTAAGTGTCTTGTTCATACGCTTTTCATTCCTTTCGTTGATTTTTGTCATGAGTTTTGTGTCCTTTGTTGCAATTTGGCGTATGTGAAACTGTACTTGGTTTTCATTTGTCGTGTGCCAACATGACGTATGAGTAATGCGAAAGTAAAGTGACATTTTTAGAAAGTTTGTGTATTTACTCTGCAGTAAATAGTTGACTTATTTTATTTGGCTAAAGTTTTCAGAGCTTTGAACATATTTTTTAGACAAAATAAACTTTTTACCATTCAGGGTAAGGAAAGTCTTGAATTCAAATTTTTAGGCAAAAAATACATCAAAATCTAATACAAGTCTATACTAAGCAAGCTCAATTCTTTGGTTCGTAACAATAGCTGACAAAAAGTATGCTATACAAACTGTTTTGATTGTTTTATGTAAATATTTAATATTAACACAGCATACTTTTGAGCATTGTTCATCTAATTAGAAAATACTAATCATTACAAGAATCAACTAAATACATATGCAATCATACGAAAAGTTAAAATCAAATAAGGCAAACATTTTATTACAAAACTCTTAATTTCGAAAAAAAAACATGGCTTACTTAACTACATGAATTAAATACAAATAAAACTCAGCAAATAACAAATTCAACGCCAAGAAAGCGAAGTAAAACGAACAAATTCAGCAAGAAAATTTCGTTTTAAACGCTCTTGACTACTTGACTACATGCAGAATGTATCTAAGTATGTACGTATCTTACATACCAGCAGGCATACAAGAGAGCAAATGTTAAAGCCACAAATAAACACAAAGCTCATCAATTGTGTGTATGTATGCATGTGTTTGTATGTGTGCAATTCGAGTACAAATTGAAGGCACATTTTGCTCATTGCATAAGATTAGCAACAAAATACTTAAGGCTTCCAAAGACAAATAATAACAACAACAGCAAAATGTAACAAACGGACAAATCAAGAGCTTGAAATTATCGCTGTGACGTGGGCGGGAGTAAGCGGCCTCGGCGCTGTTCGGTGCTGGCTGTGACATTGTTGTGGCCGTGTTAATTTTATTTCGCTTTTCATGACTGGTTTTTGCTTGATTTGCACGGCGCTTTGTTTTTCTTTTCTTTTTTTTTTTGTATTTGTAATCTTTTGGTCGCCTGTGGTCCTGTGCTGTTTAAAAATGCGTGACACGCTGCAAGCGAATTATTTGCATGTGTCGTGTAAGCCGCAAGGGAAGCAAATAAAGATGGAACTTCATGTCACTAATCAATATGAGCAACAGTCGTGGATGTGTTGGTATCTAAGGATTTGCTTGCAGACACGGACTCGACCCTTTTTTTATTATTATTTTTTTTTTTGTGTATATTTTTGACATTTGTATCCTTTCAGCTAACATTGTGCTTAGTCTGTCATCTTCTTCTTTTTCAATAAATTCACTCATTAATGCCTGTCGTGTAGCACTTCTTTTTATTGGCAACTATTGTTCACTTTGTTGTTGTTGTTGTTGTTTGAACTGCTGCTTGCTTTCATTGACATTTCATTCGTTTAGCGCCTACAGTTACTTCTTGATCGACTGACTGACTGGTCCAAACGCCAACGATATCGTATTATACGTCATCACTATCATCATCATCAACTACTTGCCACTTCTATGCATGAACTTCATTTGCGCGTTTTCAGATGTGTCGAAATTGTTTTCACATAAAACTGAAATTTATTTGCATTTTTATTTGGTCATAATAATGTTTGTTTATACGACTCGTAGTTTATTTTTTTTTTTTTTTGTATTTTTTTTTGTGTTTGGGAATCGTGTTGAATCCGTTGAGAGACAAACAAGAAATCAAGTCAAATATAACAAAGTTATGCTTGTTGTTGTTGTGGTTATTGTTGCGAACCGACGCAAGTCAAGTTTGCAAATATGCTTAAATCATTGGCCAATTTGGCTAAAATCGTATAGGCGAAGAAACGTGTTGGCTGATAAGGCCGACATTATTTTGCTGCTTTACATATTGAATATGATTTGATATTCGAACATGTATACGCATGTTTAAGCTTAAATCAGCAGTTGTCGTCATTTTATTAAAATAAATATTTTCATGCTCCCCCCAAAGTATGCTACGGTCTTGTAAATCTGCGGCGTTCGTAAAATGAAGTGGTAAAAATGAAGTTTGTGCGCCAAATTTACATTTACAAGTTTTGAAATTTATGTGACACTTTTGAAGAGTTTCACAGTAAAGCTTCTTGTTGCTTGATTTTGCCTTTTTTTATTAGTGCAACATCATTTTACTGACCACCAAATAAACACAAAATATGTATTAGCATATAAGATTCTTCGCTTTTTTTTATTGATTTAATATATTTTCTGCATAATTTTTTATTAGGATTTTTTTGTCTGTTCAGCGCGGCGGCTGTTCATCGTCACTCAGTCTGAGCCACTCAGTTCGCTTAAATCTCAAATGACCAGTCAGACACAGACACATTTTTGTTCTGCTTTCTTTTTTTGTAGCATAACTTTAGCTTTGTTATTTATATGCATATGAATAAATATTGTCATTGACATTGAAATAAGCAATGGCCACAACAGTCAAAACAACGCAGAGTTATTATTTTTAGTCAACTTTAATTTAAATGACCTTTTGTCATAAACAAAACCCGCACAAGTTGGCAAACACCAACACATACACATTCATTCATAACACTGTCACACATGTTGTATACACAATTTCGTTTTAATGTGCTGAAATTAATATCATTGTACATGGGCACGCAGCACATTCGTCTTTGATTTTCTGCTTTATTATTGTAATTTCGTGTAAAATGACATGAAAATAACTTTCAATTCAAGTATTCATTTCGGTAGAGTTTGACCAAAATTATTTTCATTTTAACCACAAAATTGTTGTTGGGTCGAATGTAATGAAAGTGATGTTGATGATGATTTGATGTTTGGTTTATTTTGTTAGAGAAAGTAGTTGCTTATAAGACAGATAGAAAGTGAGTCTTACACGTTATTTTTTTTTAATTTTTTAGTCCAAACAAATCAAAAATGTTCACACTTACATTTCGGCGATATCTCGAAGTCCCCAGAAGGCGCGTGGATGTATATGATCGATGCGGTTGCCATCCAAATTGCTTTGAAAATCATTTGAAAAAACCAAAACGATAAATTAATCAAATCAAGCCATTACAATGAAGTAAATATTCGACAAATCACAACACAACATTTATTACTCTTAGCAGGTATCAATGCCTGTCACCTTAGCTCTATTGACCCTTTGACATTTGACACAGATTTATTCATACATACATATTGCACGCATTAATGGCCTTTAACTTAACTAACAACGACCTACTGACTTAAGCTGTCAGGGAATTTATTTTGGCAGCGAACAAGTCGACACGTTGCATAAATTAATGACTTTGCCTACGACAATGTGAAGTCCCACACACACACACACACACACTCCCTTCCATATAAAATACAAACACAAACAAGTTGAGTTGAGCTCTCGGTGCGCGCATTAAGGTGATAAATGTTTGCAAATTGTTGTTGTCTCAAACATTGACAACAATAATGTTATCAATACAAGGAAAAAGCGTTGGCGACGCGCCCAAATTGTCAATAAATTGGAACACTTTGCTGTCAATTTGCATATTTAGTGCCGAAAATGTAAAGAACAACATGGATTTGTGTTACATTGGCAACCATATTTTTTCAATTATTTAGGGACATGATAAAGCTTATTTATTGATGTGTAAATTGTTTTGTTTGACAAGAGAATGAAATTTCACTTGATATATTTTTCGTCCATTCTTTTTAATATGACAATTTTTTGTTACTATTGAAATTTATTTAATTTTGTTTTCATTTTTATTTGTATTTGCTCTTCATGAAGCTTTCAGTTGTGCAACTGTGCGTATACGTAATTTAATTGATGTACACCCGAGCAATGGGAAAAAGTTGGGCAAACCACATTAATTTTGTGACCGAACCCAAATGCGTTCAACACTACTAAGCTTAGCAACGTTTTCGCAAATTAAATTTACAATTGTTTATAACATGACAGCAGGAAAAAAGAGCAGAAAATGGAAAACAAAATAGAGACAAAAAAAGGCTCGGTAAAAAATGCTCATACGCATCATAAAACTTAAGTACAACATATTTCAATAGACTTTTCAACACGACTTGCCATCATTACGTGCATTCCCCAGCATGCCACGATGTTTCCATCAATTGCTACGCCCCCACTGTTACAATAACAACAGCATTACACACAGACGCACTGACACACACACACACAATGAGTGGTCAGAGTGGCCCTCGTTTGAGCAGCTTTGACTTATGTTCAGTGTTATAACGTTTAAACTTACAGCAAATGCAAATTATCCAATTGTGCAAAAGTTCGCTCGCCAATGTTTTCGATTCTATTAAAATCCAAGTAACTGTAATAAAGTAAAGTGGAATTTTTACACATACATATATATTTTTTTTTCTGCGTATTCTGACATACTCTTTCTAACAAAAACAAACTTCCTCAAACAAAAAAAAAAGAAGAAAAATATCAAATGTAAGTAAAATTATGTGAAAAACTTTATTTTACTCTATCTCTGTGAGCGAAAAAAAAATAAAAACAGAAAAAAGATAAAAACAAAGAAGCATAAAGCATATTTACGCTTCAATAGTTTTCATTTTGATTTCTAAATGGTTCACTGCTCGACGAAAGATTCAAGTAAGTAAATAGACAAGTACTAAGACAACAAACACAGTGTTAATGCTGAAAACATGTTGTCGTGTGTCGGCAACTTTGCCATTTTTTTATGATTTGCAGTCTCTTCGTGCAACCAAGCAACTCGACATTTTTATGAGCTGATAAATGAATACGTTCATTGGGTTGGGAACAGTTTTTACGCAAAACTTTCAAAAAAAAAGTTGTCTATAATAATGACAATAAAGTGACTTCAAAGTTTTGTATTTCGCACATTGTCAGCCTACTTGACACTTTTGTCATAAGAAGTCACGTCGGTCGATTTTTATACAAAATAGAAAATAAATATTCTCAGTCAGTCAAATTACGGAACGTAACAAGTTATTTTTTTCACTTTAAATTATTTTAATTTTCCTGTTATTACAATAAACAACTTATTATTATTGTTATTATGTACAAAAAAATGACAAAACAACTTAAAATAATAAAAATTAGTGTGAAAAACAAGTTACTGATTGTTTAAAGAGATAGCTTGAAACAATTATAATTGTAATTAAAATTTTCTTTATATACAATAAGTTTATATAATTTCAAACTTACATTTCATAAATGTTGTGCATTTTTGGGAATTCATCATTGCGCAAAGTCAACAGATTTTCGCTCAGTATAAGCATCTCAAGTTTCGGCATATCGGCTAAGTGATCCATGGGGAATTTTTTTAATCGATTCAATTTAAGATCAAGAATCTCCAGTGCATGCAAACCCTTAAACAAGCCATATGGCAAGATGCTAAAATTATTGTTGTACATTTCTAGGCGGTTCAAATGTTGCAAAGCGTTGAATATGTCCAGCGATAAAAATATGTTGTTTTGGCTAAGTTTGCTGCAGAGAAAGAGAGAGAGAGAGAGAGAGAGAGAGGGAGTAAGCAAACCACAAAACACAAAAGACAAAAGACAATCAAGAAAAAACAATAAACATTCGCTGACGCGCAAGAATTTAATAATAATAAAAAAGAACGATGAGACTTACAGTCGCTCCAGATTCGTTATATTCACGAATGTTTTGCCATGTAGCGTTAAATTGTTGTTGAAAACCATCAAGTTCCTAACCTGTAAAAATTCTTAAACGTTGAACGAATGTAAAAAAGAATGGTTAAATATTTAAGTTACCTCAGCGGTAATTGAAGTCAAATTTGTCGGGGGCAACTTCCGATCGCAGTAAAGTGTGCGTCGGAGGCATTTGCAATTTTTCGGATATGTTGTAATTTCTGCAAGTGTTTTATATCCTTTACTACATACACAGACATACACACCACATACACACAGATAAAGAGTGACAAAGCTGCACATACCACAAATTTTGCGCGGCACAAGGAGTTCGCCTTGACCGCTTACATTCAATGCGGCATAGCTACGGTGCTTCGCAATTGCAATTCCGAGAAGCTTATTGGTCATCTTCTTGCTGCCATAAAGTAGGCCACAGTCAAGTGGATGTTCATCGCTGCCGTCCGCACAATTTTTGCGGTCATCGCAAATCTGACGCTGCGGCACACAAACGGTGCCATTATCGCAGGCGAAACTGCCCTGGGGACAAGGTCCTGTTGGTGTCCAAGCGAGAAAGCGGCGGTAGGGATAAACAAAAATAGAAATTAAACTTGTGGGAAAAACAAAACAATACAAATAAAAATGATTTTGAAAGTTTCAATTAAAAACAAAAGTAAGTATAAATTCGCAGTTGACAATTTTGCTAACCAAAACTACTTTTTGGGTCAGCATTTTAGTGTGATAACTTGAAAAAAAATTGAAATTAAATTTTTTTTTTTAATTTTTTAATTAAAATACTTATCCTTAAAACATTGAATAGTTATACTTACATCTTTAATATGACATATTTTTTCTTTAGAGCAAAACGCATAAAAGTATGCTTTAAAAAACCCGAATATTACGAGCCACTTGCTTTAAATTTGAGCTTACTTAGAGGCTGCTATTTTTTTATACCCTGTACCTTATGGTACAAGGGTATATTAGTTTTGTGCGCATCGACAATGTATGTAACACCCAGAAGGAGACATCTCCGACTATACAAAGTATATATATTCTTGATCAGCTCGACAAGACGAGTTGATTTAGCCATGTCCGTCTGTCCGTCCGTCTGTCCGTCTGTCCGTCCGTCCGTCTGTATGAACGCCTAGATCTCGGAAACTATAACAGATAGAACCAAAAGCTCTTCGCACTTCGATTCTGTAATTTCTTAAGCAGATCAAGTTTATTTTGTTTTCCCCCTTTTTAACTTCGTTTAGGGGTGAGGGGCAAATGACTGGAGCAACCTCGGGAAAAAAATTTACAAAAGTCGTATTATCTCGGTTGTCTTTTGTGATAGGATCACCAAATTTGAAATGTATATAGCTGAAACGAGTCCCAAGAAGATGCAACAAAAAAATGGGCGTAGCCACGCCCCCTTTATAGTACAAATTTAAAACGCTTATATCTCTAGTAACATAAAACCTACAAGAATGAAATTTTGCATGTATGCTATTGGGATTGAATATAACATGATTCAATTACAAAATGGGCGTTGCCACGCCCACATATAGAAAAACGTTGTATCTCTGGAACCAATTGGTCTAAAAGTGTAAAAAGAGGTATGTGTGATATTAAATGGAAATGAAATCTATTTTAATGAAAAAGTGGGCGGGGCCACGCCTTCAAACAGTCGTTACTAATTGAAGGTACAGGGTATGTCGGAGTCGATTACTGTCGACTCCAATCCTTACTGGTTTTTGTTTGTTTTTACTTTTTTGACTTCCAACCAAAGTCGCATAATGTTGTTCATCATCTCCAATTAAATCGCTTGAATGACATGTAATGCTCGAAAAGTCGCCTAAAAACTTTTCATGCCTCTACGCATATGTTTTTACGATTTTGTAGTAGTTTAAATGTATATCAAATGGAAACTTTTTCTACCATTTAATTGTGCGCGCGTCAATTGCCTACAAAAGTGGATAATAATAAAGGCACATAAAAATACGACGGAAGATGGACAGACCGATTATACTTTATAGCTTTCCTTTTTGCTGACTCACACTTTCTGTGCCTTTTTTTTATTATATTTTCTTTCGAATTATTCGCCCAAACCTCTCTGTCAATCTTTACAACTTTTTCTTACTGAGTGTCGGTCAAGTTGTCTTAGTTGTTGGCATATATGTGTTTTTAACGTTTTATTGCGCTTTGTTTATGCGCGTTGATTTAATTGTTCATACTATATTACGAGCTGATTGGCAGTTGCCAAAAACAAGTTGTTCGTCCTCTGTTGATTTTATTAAGTGTACGCGCCGTCGAATGGTCAAGGCATCTCTATTTAAATAGCATGTTGAATCTAAGCATTTTATTGCCTTAATTTAAGTTTTATTTCGGATAGTATTTTGTATTTAGTTTTTATTTCATTGCCTTGATTTGAAAAGTTCATACAGTTGATATAATTTTTTTTTGTGCATCACTAAACTATGTTGATTTTTCTGAACTTGCCTCAAATGTTTTTTACCCTTTTAATTAATTAAGTTTACCGATTAATCTTATGCCAAGCCCAACACTACAAAAATTTCATCGTATTTATTTTCCACGCTTTTTCACAAAGCACATCGAGTAGAAAATCCGTAAAATTCGCTGCCTAAAATTCGGCTACAAGATTCTTTTTATGACATAGACTAAATCGCTGCAAACAAATCATGCTCATGACAGATTTTTTTTGCCATAAACACTCAGCGTTGATTTGAAGCCACTTGGCTTGAATTATGCTGCCGAAACAAAGAGAAAAAAATAAAATTTGTAACAATAGCGTAGCATGCCTTAAGGCGCGCTTATAAAAATGCAATCGCTTTAAGCTCAGAGTCCTTAAATTTTTAAATGAAATCT
Source organism: Phortica okadai (assembly GCA_034638295.1). Taxonomy (NCBI): domain Eukaryota; kingdom Metazoa; phylum Arthropoda; class Insecta; order Diptera; family Drosophilidae; genus Phortica; species Phortica okadai. The sequence continues at coordinate 38,355,127 of CM067849.1, forward strand.
TTGGTTTAAACTTTTAATTCAAATTAACGACATTAAATGGCAAATCAGGGCAAAGTAAAGGGGCAAAACAGCTACTTGAACAGTTGTCATGAAGTGCTTAAAGTAAATATCACACTAATGAGATTTAATGAGAGTCAAGTGCCAAAATGAGCATGAAATAAAGACAATTATGAGCACACGACTTGCTGACTGAAAATGCCATTACAAAAAGGTCAACAGAATGTGCGTACTTTTGGTAACAACTGTAATTAATAACTTCATTGAGTCGCAGACTTAAGATGAGTTTTGTTAAAGCCGTAAATGGCTGTGTAAGGACGTCGTCACAACATGTATGTGCTGACGTACATACGTATATGTAATGTGCTTAGCTAGAATAAGGAAGGAGCAAAATATAACAAACAGCACACAAAATCACGTCATAACAAATAACCATGAAATTTGCGGCCGTAGGAAAAGCATGTAAATCAATCAATAAATATGCGCAAAATAATCGCCGAACGGTAAATAATAAAAACCGAGAAAATCGCCAATGCTATAAAAAAATCTAATATTTTACTAAATGTAAGCAAAACAACATACAATGAAGGCAACTTGAGGAGAACTTTTATTGATGCGTACGCGATTTTTGTTATTTTCCCTTTTTTGTTGCCTACTTTTCGGCTAAGCTTATCGCAGCAAAAGTTGCAAGTTTTTAAATTGCGCTTGAAATTACAATATTTTATTGTTACTTTTTTATTTAAATTTTCTTTTGTTTCTTTGATAGATTTCAAGTCATAAACTTATAGATTTGAAATGAAACTTACCCAAACTCAAGTAGAATATGAGCGCTGACAGAAAAGCAACAATGCACAGCAATGCGACGCCAATTGCGATGCTGCGTCCATAAACCATCTTCAAAAAAATTTATTTTGACACTTTAGAGACAATATTGTTCTCTTTAACAGTCCGATGCACACACACAGACACATACACAATTTTGCTAATAAAAATGGCGTTTAATGCGCTTCCGCGTCGTTTAACGATTAATCATTTTCGTCTGCGTTCAGCAAACTTATAATGAACTTTTCAATCATTATCATCATTAACATGACCATCATCATCAACAACATTTTTGTCTCTACTGCAAACGTCTTCATTAGCGCTTTGTCTCCGTTGTCACTGTCAGCATTCAAAGTATCTTCATCATAATCATTTTAATGTCCTTCACACTCACTTTCAGAAATCTTCATGCTGATTTTTATTTAGTTAATACGTCGTTTACAACTTGGCTCGTCTTCTCCTTCTTTACTCAAATTTCGGACACTTCATTCAACTCTATTTTTGTACTCTTTGTTTTGGTTTTGCTATTTCTCACTTGTAATTTGCTTAGATTTTCCGCTTGGACACGTTTATGTTAGTTAAGTTTCACTTTACTTTTCTATTTATTTTCCATGTTTCACTTATTTATTCTTTTATTTTGTTTGGCGTGTGACTAAGCTTTGCCGCTTAGCTGTGCGCACATTTGGCTTTTATTTGCATAATTTGGTTTCTCTTGCTCAAGCTTAGTTGACTGAGGTGAATTGTATTTAAGCCAAGCCAGCAAATTTCATTCATAGTTTGCACATTTTTTCTTCTGCTCCTTTTGTGTCATTGAACATTTCAATTTAATCTCTTAGTTTCTGTGCAAGAAGGTGTATTGCAATCCACTTAAGCTCTCAACGAGCTATTTTGCTTAGCGTTTCTTTACTTTGGCCATTTGCATAATAGTTGATATGCAATGATTTTGTATAAATTTTCAATAGTTTCAATTGCTTAGCTGAAATTTGAGAAATCAAGCAGAACAAAATTTGTTCTTGAAATAAAAATTGTATTAAATAAAATAAATTGGAAGTTCTTAAGAAACGTAAGCAAGTTGTTGATAGCTTAAGTTGCAATTTGTTTAAAAAAAAAATCGGAAATTACTAAATTTATTATAAAGTGAAATAAATGAAACGTAAAAAAGCTATTAAAGCCACTTCCCTTATTGAAGGAAAGAAGAGCAAAAGTAATAGCAAAAACATTAAAAAATTTTATTTCGAATAAAGTGCAACTTGCAAAAGGACATGTCGAAGAACAGTCGGGCATCGATGAATTGAGTCAAGCACTTCGATATCTTATCTTAAAGAAGGAATACCCAATCCATTTATTACGCTTGTTGAAAATTATGGAGAAGTGGGTAATTTAAATATTACCAAATCTAAAAAGAAGGTTAAGCTGCAAATCTATAGTAACATACCTTACGTAATTATTTGAGGTTCCCTAACGCAAACAAAGGAAACTTCTCTTTGATAGACAAAATCAAGTTAGTATACTTGATATATTTAAGTAAATTTCTGTTCAACAAATCGTGTTTGACATAAACTCTGAAAAAAATCTACATATATGAAAAAGCTTTGCTTTTAAAACCACCTAATTTTTTGTTATTCAACGCTTTATTTTGCTAATTAAAAACATTTTCCGTTTTTCATACAACAAAATGTTAATTAAAACTGTGTTAATTGTAAAAGTCTTTTTATTTGCTGAAAATTGGTTTTTTCGCAAACCTCAATGGCGGAAAAAACCAAATAATTAAATTACGTGCTTAATATTATGCAAATTAAATGGTTTCAAACACAACAACAACAACGAAAATGAGAAATTCTATTAAAAAAATAGCATTAAATTAAAAATAGAGGCACGCATTATTGAAAACAAAACAACAACAACGCTCATTTATTAAAAAGCGATAATAACGCAAAGGACAAGCAATTTCCGTTTATGGCGCTGCTGATGAGCTCTGAAACAAGAGAAAGCAAATCGAAACAAAAAAGGAAGTTTATAGTGGTCAAAAGATAGCAAAGAAATCATAATTTCCGTCTTAACAGCCAAACGAGGACATTCAAAGTGGCAGCAAATGTTGCAGGACACGTTAAGATGAGCTGAACTGCGATTGCCGCTCATTATCGCAATTGAACACAAAAATTTTGCCGAGCATGTCATAAAAAACAGGATTCACACAACATTTTGCTCACTATTCTTTTTTTTTTCTTGGTCTTTGTACAAACACTTAAATTTCGCTGCGGTCGCTCATGATGCTGGACAATGCGTTATTCAAGGCAGCGTATCGCTTACACGCGCAGGATATACAAAAGGACATGTTTAACAAATAGTGAGCAACATAAAAAATAAATACAAACACACTTTAAATACACAAACACACACACATCGGAGAAGCACGCGTTAATAGCGGTCAACTTGAACGGTCATCAAAAACGCGCTGAAATCGCTAGCAAAACGCGCGCGTTTCATTACACTGTCGTTGTTATTAACTCGCGCTTTTGTACTTGTCGCTACCAAGCACAGCAACCAACTGAAGCCATGAACGACAATTGTTGCTGATTTTGTTGAACGAAAATGAAAGGATCGTTTTTGCGTTTTCGTTTGCCGGTTTAGAATTTGTTTGTTGTTTTTGCTGTACGAAGATGCTGCGCAACGAAGTATGCTTCGGTTATTTCCTTCAACATGCGTTGTTTTTGGTTGTTGTTTGCTTGTATTTATGTGTCTTTTGGCAGTCATTTCAAATGGTCATGACCATGTCTGTGTATGTGTGTGCGTGAATTTCAGCCTTTTTTCCGTCATATTTATGCTCATTGCGCGCATTTATTGCGCTGACTGTTGCTTCTGCTGCGTTCGTGCCCTCTGACACTTGATGTTTTAACTAAAATTTAATAAAATATGTTTAGACATGTCCAACTGTGCACGTTTTTCTAATCCACTTGCATAACTTAGTGAACTTGTTCATGCGGCGCAAGTCATAAAACACCCACTAAATAATAAATAAATCAAATTTAAAAAATAAAATAGTACAAAAGTTTTTTTGTGTAAATAAAAAACAGTTTTTAGTTTTTCAATAAATTGTTTGCATTTTATTTGCTAAATTTGAATTGCTACTAAATTGTGAACTTGGTTTTCTTTTTTAATATATTTAAATTAATAATTAATAATAATTTAAATTAATTAATTTGCTGGTGGTTTTACAATTGGTGTTTCTTGCTTTCATTAAAGTATTTTGTTACTATAAAAGTTTAAGTTTGTTTTATTATAATTAAACAATTTTGTTTTCTTTTTGACAAAATATGTTGGACTCACATTATTGAACATTAGTTAAGGGGGGGGTAAGGTATTAAATTTTATTTTTTTTGGATTTTTCCAAAATTTGTGGGATGACAGTAGAATGTTTCGAGAATATCGTGTAAAAATTTCAGCTTGATCCGATAAAAACTGACGAAGATAGAGCGTTTTCAGTTTCAGTCTTCCTATGCGGCTTATAGCGCAGAGCAAAAGTTTAATTTGATTTTCCCACAACTTGGTTTTGCAAAGTCGGTGACCACTCTCACTCGAAAACTAACAAACCGATTCTTTTGAAATTTTACAGGCATTTTCTAGACATAATTAGCCGTGTCCTGACGTCGAGGTTTTTTTTTTTTTTTAGTTTTAAGTATTTTTTTCAGCGGCTTGAAGGTTGATTTTTTTGTCAAAAATCGATATTTTGACTTCAACATGCTAAAAAAAAATTAAAAAAATTTTTTTTTTTAAAAACCTCGACGTCAGGACACTGCAAATTTCATCAGCTAAAATCATTTATTTTGTCTTGAGTTTGCGATGATTCAGTAATTTGTAATCGTGGTCACCGCAAGACACCTTTTTTCAATGGCATTAATTTAAAACTGCTGCCATCGTCTCAAACTTTTTTTAATTTTAATGAAATTTTCAGGAAATATGCTTAAGATATTACTTATTAACTTCCCATTCAAATAACTGAACAAATGCTTATCGTTTTCCTTAATAAAAATCACAAAAATGTGTTTTTTTTTCAACGAATTAACCTTACCCCCCCCTTAAACAAATGTGCTAAGTAGTGCTTTTGCATAAAAAAAAGGTTTCCATGTTGAAAATATTGCTAAGGATTTATAAACATTTTAATAATTTTTACTTTTAGAATATTTAAATATATAATATTTCATAAAAGTTAAACTTTTGAAAAATTTAATTTTTGTTTGATTTGAAAATTATTACACTTTTGGAATGCATTCAACTAACAAGCATTTAATAATTAAATCGCTAAAGCTTATTTAAAAAAGTGCTAGGCTAAGTTTGTAAAAGTTTAACAATTTTAATTTATACTTCTCATTAAATATTTGTTTAAATAAATTTCGTTTGTTCTTTAAGATATTTGAGCACTTGAAATGCTCATGTTTATTGTTGATTGAATTTGTTTTCCTTTTCGTTTGTTTTTTAAATATTATTGCTTTGCTAGTTGTGAAAGACTACGTGACTACTTAAGCTATAAAAGGCGTTCATGTTTCGTTAATTATTGCAACAATTTACGTTTATAAAGAACGTTTTCTATACTTCAACTTATCTGTTTCTCTTTCTTTACTTCTTCTATTAAGTACTCTTGTTTTTTTAAGACTATTAACTAAGCAGCACAAGTTAAACTAATGGCGCACAAATTATACTTATAATCGGGTGGGGGAACGTGTATGAAAAAAATACATCATAAGTACATAAAACAAAACTACAGACTAGATAAAATTAATTTAAAAAAAATTATTTATATATATATACTCTTTTCATACAAAAAAAGTTTGTATAAAATATTAACAAACAATAAAAGTGTTAAAGCGTTTCTTCTTTCTTTCTACTGACCATAGGTGAAACTTTTTTTTGTGAACTTGTTTAGCACAAAACTTATTAATAATAGAAGCACATAAAAAATATTTAAATAACATATAAATAATAAAAAAACATATACTTTGAGCACAATTTTTTAACAAAATATATGAACAGTGAAATAAATTTAAAAAAGCATAATGTTTGGAATGTATTTGTTGATGTTTAGTCTTTGTTTTTTCTAAAGCAAGATTTGGAAATTTGTTTGTGTGTAAAGTTTTAATAAACGTTTTGTAAAATTTTTCATATGCTAAGTCAATACTTGTGGCTGATATTTGTTAAATTTTAAGTAAATAGTTAAGTATATAATAAATAATTTTTGTTTTTGTATTCGTTCATTTAGACGCTGTATAATTTGTAACAATAAACATTTCGTAAGAGATCGATCGATGTTTGTTATTTTAAAGTTATTTCTAACAATTTTCGTTTTTTGTTTTCTTGTAATATTTGATACTGTTGTGTGTTTGTTTGTATATATATAGATATTTTATATAGATTTATATGCTTGTTCAATATGTTATTTTGTTGTTTTTGCTTTGCTGTTGCAGATATGTAAAACATTTCCTATCGTTTGTTCCCAAAAGTTAAGTTCGTTACTCCTTCTTTACGTTGCATATTGTATTGTTTGTTTCGATTGCTTGTTAAAATATTTTGTTGATTTTTTTTTTTTTTATATAATTCAATTCAATTTGCTAATAAGAACTTTTCGTTGTGTGTAAGAGCTCGTGTATAATTGTAGATAAAGGTAGGGTGATAAGGTGGCACTGAATAAGTAGTTTTAGTAGTAGGAATAGTATAGTAACCATTTGCTAGTTCTTTGTTAGTAGTTGAAAAGTTGTTATTATTGTTTTGTTAGTTGCTTTAAACCCAAACGCCATGCGGATTCTTGCTGGTAGGTACAGCATTCTCTAGTTGACGCGGTGAGCCAATAATGCGACGTGCGCTGCCCTGTTTGTTCGTACCTGCAAATAAATTATAAATTCGATAAATAAATAAAATAAAATAAATAATGCATAGAAGCAAATCAGCACCACATACCCTCCAATAAATGTTTAATTTCCTCCGTGGTCGTAACTGTCAAACTTTGAAGATTAACCTCTTTCATTTCGTTCACAAGTTGTTCGACCTGTAATTAAGACAAAAATTTAATAATACAAAGTTTTATACAACAACAATTGAAAACACAAACCTGTCGCTTTTTCTCAGCTATGGCATTCTCAATCATAACCAGTTCCTTCTTCAGATTATCAGCGGTTTTATTTGATGTATCTGTATTGTGCAAAGCCTGATCGATTTCACTTTGTATACGTTCCATTTCAATAAGAAAATCGCGTTCAACATTTTGTCTAACAGTTAGAAAATGATTAACAAACATTAGTCCTTCACTTGGTTGGCTGTGAAGTGAAAAAAACTTACCTATTGCTTTTTTGTTTTTGCGTCACGGCGCGCTGTTCGATCTCAACATCGTCCATAAGTATTCGAATTTTATTCTTGCACTGTAACAACTCAGTCTCACAATTGGTCAGTTTTGAACGCAACAAAGTAATCTCCGATTTGAGCGTTTTCTCCTGTTGCTTGACAAGCTCATTCTCCTCCTCAACGTACTGAAGTGTTTGTAGCTACAGCAGTGGAAATATATGATTAAAGAAACATGAAAATAAATAATAATGACATTGCGTAACAAACCTGTTCGCTGCCCTGTCGAAAAATTTGATCGGCTTTTGTTATCTCACGTGATATTGCTTCCAATTCCTGAGCCTGATCGCGTTCTTTAGTCTCCAAAAATACTATTTCGGCATCAAACTATATAATAAGTTGAGATACTTTATTAAAGTTTTTTGTATAAATCATTTCATCATACCTTATTCAACTCCAATTGCTGTGTTGAGATTTTCTCACGTTGAAATTTTATCAGCTGAAGCAGATCATTGTATTGCGTCACCTGAAAAACACCTTCAGTTTCGTCCATGCCAACACTGCCATTGTTAACGTTCCCACCGCTATTGCCAAATTGCTTGAATTCATATTCATACTCATTATTACAATTGTAATCTGAATTGAGAAAGGGATTCTGCGTTAGTGTTGTCACCGGCGGTGGCGCTGTTGTTGACGTTGATGAATTTGAAATGGTCTCAGCACGCTGCATCGGACTGTTGCGCGGTGGCGGTGGATCACGGTAGGGAGGTGGCACCAACGCACCATTTGCAGATATTGTTGGCGTCTGTTTGTATAAATCCGGTGAAGCGTTATAAGGTGTGTTATTGTTACTGCTGCTGGTATTCGCATATATTTCCAAAAGATTTTCATGGCTTGTGTTATTATTGTTGATATTGGCGTTATTGTTGTTTGTTGTAGTCATGCTACTGTTGTTGTTAATATTGTTATGGTTATAATATAACTCATTTGGACTGTTGCTTGGCGATCCACGACGATCCAATGCATTACGCACCTCAGCTAGATTAATCTCATTGATTGATTTGCTATGCTGTGCACCAAGTTGACTATAGATGTGATTATTATTGTTGTTATTATTATTATTAGAGCTATTGTAGTCGTAGTAATCATTATAAACGTTTGTTGTTTGCGTGCTTGTCATTTCAATTGGATTCGAATGAGATTTTTCATGCTTAGGTATCATCATCATTTGTGGCACAGGTGAATTATGCGTGGAATTGTTATTGTTGTTATTATTACTATTGTTGTTGTTATTAGTTATGGTTGGCGACTTCTGATTACTTGCATTAAGCAGTTGTTGCGCTGTTGTATGCTGCTGTTGTTGCTGATGCGGCTGCTGCTGAGGAACGCCTTTAACAATTCCAATATTTTCAATATGTTTTGTGTCATAAGCACTGCATGAAAGAAGCGAAAGTAAGTTAGTAGTAATGAACTTTAATTACAAGACACTTACCCAAAACTTTTCTTAAGTTCCTTTGACTTGTAGCTCAATTCAATGTTTGACTTTTGCTTTTGCAGTGCATTTGGTATGCATTCCATTTTGTTGCTAGGATTATTATTATTATTACTGCTATTGCTCAGGCCTAAGGGCTTCTTGGCATTTGCCTGCATTATTGGCGCAGTCGCCGCTGTTGTTGGTGATGCTGTCGTCGTCGTTGACGCATTGCAATTGGTTTGGTTCCCTTGCTGAACTTGTTTACTTTCGGAACGCTGCAAAATGAATTGCACATCATTAGCGTATTCGCCCCATTTTAGCAGCAATTTGAGCGGATTCTCGTTGGGTGCCAAATGGCGTTCATTATTACGCCAACGTTCAATTAATGTGAAACGTCCAACTTTGCCCGTCGCATGTGCCAATGCGAAGACAACATCCTGCAATATAGTTTTCAATTCATTAATTACTTGCAATGCACAGACCCGAAGTGAAAAATCGATAATACACACCTGACATGTTGTGTTCACTGTAACGCCGCAAACAATTCGCTGTATGCCTTCGACCCAAACTTTCAATTCCATTGTCTTCGGTGTCTATGTCTACGTGTTTTGTCTGGCGACCAACTCCAATTTAAACAACAAATTATTTAAGCACAGCCGGCGTGCAGCAAACGAACAAACAAATGAACACTACTCTAGAATGTTAAAAATTAACAAAAGACGGCAGCAGCAAATTATAACAAACTGCATCCGTCTGCTGCACGCGAAAAATGTGAGTGTTAGCGACTGTTTGTGTGTGTTGATGGTTCTCGGGCTCGTTTTATTCGTGCGCAACGAAGCGTGCTGCCAACAGCGACAAAGAAAAATCGTTTAAATTCAGTGTTTCAGTGTGGACTGCGACAACGTCCCATGAAAATCACTTACGCCGCAGCACTGTTGGCGCAGGGCGAAGTTTTGCCCCATTTGCACATTCAATTGTGTTTTTTTGTTGCTTTTTTTTTTTCTCTTCCAGCACGATAATGACTTTTCTTTTCTACAAATGCGTTTGGTGCTGGTGAGGTTGCTGCTGCCGCTTTGAACGCTAATTTGCAATGGATTTTCCAAGTCAATTTGTGGGTGGTGAAGTCGTCGAGAGTGTGCTAAACAATGCAATTCACTTTTCTTTGCGTCTTTTGTTGGTTGCTTATGTATGTGTGTGTGTGTGTTTGTGCGATGCACTTTTTCTTTTTGATTCTTCTTTTGGTGCTACAACGACTTCGTCAATCAACAATCTTTTCAATTCACTTGCACTTAACACAGATTATGATTCACTACTAGGCGTATTTGGGTTATGACTTATATTCCATATTTCATAAGATTCGTTGCATTCGATTATTTATTTCTGCACACATGCCTGATCGTAGGCTTAAACTAAGCAATACTTTAAAACAAATTTGCAATTTGAACACATTTTAACAAGTTTTAAATTGAAAAAACGGGCGCACGTCTAAAAATTTTACAAAAAAAACGCCATTTTGCCCTTTTCTCAATTGCTTTTTGTGCCCACGTTCGTTGTTGTTTGTTGTTGTTGTTGTGTAGTTAAGTTTATTCTTTGTTTTTGGGACTACAACAGTGCTGCCACCTTACCCGTTACCGGACAAATTTATGGTTTTGAAACGAGGATAGCGGAAAAATTATTCTCAGATGTCCTATTTGAGTAATATCAATCAATAATGGTTTAAACAATCGATAAATTATGCAATTTTCATTTTTAATGCTATTATCCATTCAGGCAAATAAAAATTATTCGCAATTTTTAAATTTCATCCCACTTGTCGAGTCTGAAAAATGGGCAAAAACAGACAAAAAATGAATTATTTGGCAGCACTGTATTTAGTTTGCCAACATTTTCGGAAAATGTTAAATATTTAACAGTCTGTTAGCGTCGATTGAGTTGAGTGCTGACACTTTTTGAAATAACAAATCTGATAACAGGTGAATTTTAGTGAAGTGGAAAGTAGCAGCACTGGAAAACAACGGATCAGCAGTAAAGCTGGGAAAACATCGATAGTGACCATATTCGATATTTTCGATGTTTTTCACATAAATATTCGATAATATCGATATTATCGACAAAATATCGCACTCTGGTTGTCTCATAGCCTAAGTGACGGTGCAACTCCAAACGACATGGAGCAAGCCAGTACTTACAGCCTTTGTGAGACAATTAACACCGCCAAATGTGGGGGAGTCACCAACATTGACTCGGCTCAAGTGGCTCGGCAACTCGAGCGACATTGGCCAGGCCAGTACTTTCGAGACATTTTCTAATGGCCCTCGACCGAGTCATTGCACCAATTGCATCGATTAATGACACATTTGCCTCTTTCGCCGACTTGGCGCCGAACTCGCGAATGGGCAACGCTGCCATAACGGAAAAATAACGGAAAAATCTTGAAATGCCGAATTACGACTGGATTGAGCACCTGGATCCCCAGGATCCGGAGTTCAACAACAGAGTGACCTGCAAACATTGCAATTGTCGAATACGCTTCACTACAAAGTCGTTAAATGCCCATGCAAGTACCCAAAAGCATGTTTTTAATGAAAGGAATAATGATGATGTCGATGATGATGATGATGCTAGAGCAGAGTGCCTTACGGAGCAGGTGAAAGGAGCAATATGCATGTTTGTGGCGTCTGTGGTCATATAATTTGGATAACGGATAAAATAGAATGTTATATTTACTACAAATATAAAAATATAGTATTTAAAATGGAATACTATATTTTGCGGGTGAAGTAACCGCTAAATACACGCCATGGCTGAGAACACTCTACGCCGTGTTGAACGCAATTGTCTACCACCCCAATGTGTGAACTACAACCAACAGTCTTTAAATCTGAAAATTTCAAACTTTTTCTTCTATGACTCGAGGAATAGAACCTTAAAAGATCCATCCGGGAGCCCTTCATTACATACATTGCATTTAATTAAATTCGTCTGTGGGTCTCTCACAACCCAACCATGTTGTTTGGTATTGTGGGACATTTTGATGAAAATTAAGTTAATTGAATGAAAATTTAATAATTCGAAATTAAGCAACGCAAGTTGGATGTGAACATTCACTCAACAATATTTTTCGGGTATTCCGACACACAAGCGTAAATCTGCCACCGGTCATTTTTTTGCATGTGCGCGTATAATAAGGCATAACTAAAATACTGACTAAAGAAGGATGGGTGAAAACGAAAACACAAGACTCGAGTCATAAAATGTTTTGGGCGACAAGAGTGTTGTTGTTTTTTCTTGTGTGCGTCTTAGCTTACTTTGTTTTTCGCTTCACCCGATTGTACGGCAGCATTTGCTGCAAACTTAAAATGAGAGCAAAAAAAAAAAAAACACGTGCATATGTACATAAAAATTATTTTATTATTAATTAAAAAATGCGATTTTTAAGTTAATTATGCTTCATGTTTTTTATTCCTAATAGTGTATGAGTAAGGCAATTTTAACTTTTTCATTATTTAAGGAAGTGTATGAAGTTTGAAAACTTTAAAAGCGTTTTTCTCGAAACAGCAAATTTTGAGTTACATATGTATGTACATATGCCAGTCTTTCAGTAAGCAAGCGATATGTTCATAGATTATAGAAGTAATAATAGGAAAAACAACATTACAATTCCTTGTTTACAAATAAATAAAAATTCAAACGCAAAAAACAAATGAAACCAAATCCAGCCGATCAGTCCTTAAACACCTGGGTGTCTTTAAAACACCAGAGTGACACATGTGTGTTTTACCCACATATCATTTTTTGCTTTGTTTTTTGTTCTTACTTGTTGCTTATTTCTACAATCGTTATGAGTGCGAGTAAGAACGGTACAAGTCAATGAAAAATAACAGGGTTTTCGATCAAAAAGAAGAATGCGAAATATGTGATCGTGTGCGCGTTGTGCAGGCCACTCGCAATACACACATGATTTTTTGTGTGTTCGGTATTTTTACTTTGCTGGCGGGTAATGAGTAGCACCGGCACTCAAATTTTAATGAGTGTGAGTAGAGTGTGGAATATTGGCACCCTTGCAGTTCTCTGATTCGCAACTCCCGTAAAATTGAGGGTAGGGAAATATCCCGATGGAGTGCACCGCGACATAGGCCAAACCAATGTATGTTATGCAGTTTCATAACAGAGTCATTTGGACCAGAAGAGGAAGCAGTTTGTTTACATTTTTGACGCAGCGTTGCATTCGAAAATTGTGCTTCCAAAACACCCTAAAATTTCCCTTACTTTTACTTTTACATTATTTTTTGGCATGATTTTACATTTAAAACATTAACCAACATTAACCAACCATTAATAATAATAGCCTGTTGATTTGTAACATTATTCATAAAGTTATATTTACGAATTCGTATATTTAGTACATTTTGTTAGTACATTTTAAAAATCTAGTTTGCAAACACTTATAAAAGCGGGAACGATAGTGACAAAATACTATCGATAGTGGCACATAGGTAAATATTCGATACCTCGATAGTGCCATCAATTGTTTCCCAGCTCTAATCAGCAGAAAAAGTCGTCATTTCGATTGATTAATTTTTTAAACGCAAAATCAAGTGGTCGTCGATGTGGTGCTCAATGTAAATGTGCAAGCCAAAAGGCATTTGCAGGTGTTGCCTTCAAGTGTACTACGTGTGTGTGCAAACAAATATTGTGGCCCCAAAAAGGCAAGAAAGCAAAGTGGTGTTGCCTGCGAAAAAACAGGCCAAAACGTAAACGCAAAAATGGCACAAAGAAAAAGCTATAATAATTCATATGTTCAATTTATTTGTTTTATTTAATATTCGAATAATAATAATAAAAAACACAAGTGCTTTAAAGTGTCAGGCAGTTACGACGTCGTTGTAAAGGGTGGTGTTTTACGCGCTCCTGGCTGCGCGAGAAGTGCAATAAAACGGTATAAGTTAACGAAAAGCTAAAGAAAAACCAGGACACACGTTAGTTGAGTGCAACAGCACATTTGTGTAATCATCAATAGTGGCAGCAGCAATACCAACAGCACCAGCATAATCGTCATCATGGCCAGTCGCAGTCGCGCCATACTCAACGTTAATCTCGATACGGTCATGGCCAATGATCCATTGCGTGAGCTCTTTGAGGCATGCAAAACGGGGGACATAGCCAAAGTGAAAAAGCTAATAACGGCACAAACGGTTAATGCGCGCGACACAGCGGGACGTAAATCAACGCCATTGCATTTTGCTGCGGGTAAGCTATAGTCTGTAGTCTAACCATAACCAAACATCATAATTTTCTTTCGTCAGTAGTTGCAACTGCAGCATCATCGTTCTTCTTATCTTCATTATTATCAATATGCGAAAATTAATCCTTTGCTATTTCGCTTTGCCCAGAGCAGCGCAGCGCAGCCAAACTAAGCAGAGCCTGCGCTTGGTTATCCATTCAACTGCAGTGTAGCGCGTTATGTGTGCATAGATTGGCCTTGAGCCAGTTAGTTGACTGACGACACACGACTACGATGCCCATCATCGTCACCAACAACGACCAACAACCATTCTCACACAACCCTACCCCACCCCAGCCCAACCTCAACATTGGCGTTGTCGTTGTCTCTTTTGTAGTTGCTGTTGTTGTTGTTGTTGTTGGTGTTCTTGCTCGCTCGTAGATTTGGTGTCGTTGTCAGCGTCGAGGTTACATGCGTTGCGTTGCGTTGCTTTTTTATTGTTGCCGTTGCTGCCAGCAAAGTTGCTGTGTTCTATGTTGTGTTGACGACACAAGTCGAGAGTTGACCTACTTTTCTGCTTCGTTTGCTTCCGGAACTAAATTTCAATTTTGATGCACTGCACTGCGCTCGCTGTGTTAGGCTTTGTTGTTATTATTGTTTTTGTTTTTGTCGCCTTTCATCATTTTCTATTTTCAGTGACATTTTTGTTTCTTTCTTTCTTTTTACTAATTAATTATTTTGATATTTTTTTTTCATACCAAGATATTTTTTTCTTGAAGTTTTCCTTTTTGTTGTATTGTGAGTTTGGGGCGTTGGCTGCATCCTGCAACCGACACTGTTGCTGACGTTCACATAATTAAATAACAAATCAAAAACAAAAACAAAAAAACCATAAACATAACCAAATGCGAAAGAAATTGTTGCATTTTTTTTTCTTTTCGCCATTTGTTTTTATTTCTGTTTTCGTTTCCTGCATTCGTTATTCGCGCACGAATTCTTCCTTTCGTCGTCGTCACTCATCGTCGTCATTGTTGTTGTTGTTATTATTACTGTTGTCGTCATCATCGTGTGACTTTGGCCTAGTTTGTTTAGCTTTGTGCCTCTGACTCTGATTCCTTTAAGCTCGCAATTGTCGTCATCAATAATATAAAATTTTCAACTGTTTTCTGACCTATAAATGACAACAACAAAAAGACGGGAAAAAAAGTGTTTTAGTACAAAATAATTATATATTCCAAATGCGTGCAACATTAAATCGTTCACACACAAAAGAAGCTAAGAAACAAATTTAAAGAAAAAATAATAAAATAAAAGTTTCACTTTTTTTATATTCAAACAAAGCAACAGAAACGGCAAAAAACTCACAAGCAACAGTCAACAATCACAAAACAACAACAGTAACAGCAACAATAATAATATAAATAAATGGCATAAATAATTTAACTGAAAAATTGTTGCTCGAATTTTAACTCATTGTTTTTTTTTTTTTTTTTTTTGTCAGCCTTTTTAGTTTTTCGTTTCGCCTTCTACTTTTGCCACTGACTGACTTAACTAATTTTTGTTGCTTTTCTCATATAATGTTGTTGTTGTTGTCTGTCAGTTCCAGCGCTCTTTAATTAATGTATTCCATTTGATTCGCTTAATTGTTGGCTTAGGCAACGCAACGTGTTTTTTTTTCTTTTTTTTTAATTGTCTAACTTTGCTCATTTGACTTGCGATCTTTCACAGTAGCAAAATTCACTTTTATTTAACTATTTGATTAGTTTTCTGACTCTTATTGGAAGTGCAACAGCAACAGGAATGATTCATGTCTGGAACTGGTTTCATTTTTGGTTTCTTATTGTTCACTTTTTTTTTAAAAAAGATATGATTTGGCTTTGATCAAAGTCACATGTAGAATTAAGTTTTTTTCTAGCCGTTGAATTTTGTACGCAACTAAAATGTGAAAAAATAAAAAAAATTTGGCAAAGGAAAATTTAAGTTGTTTAATAATATAAAATTAAAAACTTTCGTCCTTTTCTATGAAGAATCTTATATATTATTACTTTATTTGATTTGTTTGCTGAAATAGAGCAATATTTAAAAAAAAATATGTTTTCTTTTTTTACTTATTCGTTTAAACAATTTCACTTCCCTTTTAAGTCGCTTTCTTTCACTCATTATTACGTCCAATACTTTGACTTGTGGCTTTTTGTGACTCATTTGTCAGTTTTGTTTAATGACGGGTTAACATTTTGCAAGTCTAATTTGTGCTTTCAAGTTTGCCTTTATTTGTCTTTCTACACATTTCAGCCAATTGAGTGTTTTACTTGTAATGAATGCAAATTTTCACAGTTTTTATATTTTATTTCGTTTATAACTAATAAAAATGTTCCCAAACGTGTTCTATCGAAAATGCCAATTCTATCAATAATAAAACAATATCGTGAAAACCGTTAGGTATTTCATATAAAAATATTTTATATATTTTTTATAGTTATCAAAAATTGTGTGATTTTGTTGAAGTCAAGTTGGTTGAATATACATAGTAGAACATAGACTGCTTACTAATGCTTTGAACTTCTTATCTTATTTGTTTAGTTGTCTTTTTTATTCGTCGTTGTTGTTAATTTTATTACGATTTTTTTGTTATTTGCCTTGACTTTTTTTTTATGTATTTGGTTCGCCCTTGATAATGTTGGTTTATTATTAAGGCCAGGAAAAGATAATAAACCCAATTTTCCTGGTAGACCTCGTTATTGCTATTTTCTAGAGCGCTAAATCATGCACACAAATACATATGTCATTTATTCAATTTTGGATTTTCTATTTTTGGAGATTTCGTCTTTAGGAGATCTCGAAAACTCCAAAAGTCGAAAGCTACAATTACACTTACACTGACAAATTTCAATAAGAAGATAACTATAATAATTCATTTGAGATTCTCTAAACAAAGCCTTAAAGACTTCACCTCTACTTGGCTTAAAGAAAACTGCATTCCTTCTTTTAACTCGCAGCAATTATGTATGTAACTATGTGCAACTAACAACATTTTCCATTCTACTTAACTTAACGCGTTTTAATTGTTGTTAACTTTATTATTAATTCGGCCTCCTCAATATTTTTAATTGAACAAATCAACTTTCGTAATTGTTATTAAACAAAGCATAAAGTGAATGTAACTTAACAAAAACTAAACCTATGATTTTTCATTCTTTCGAAATTTGGCGCTGAAGACGCAACGCAACGCATCGACTTCGACTTCATTTTGAATGGTTCGACTTCAATTTCAAAATCATTCTCTGCTTTTGTTCAAAAATATGTAACTATTTTTGTTTGTGAATGAAACTCTTCGTTTTGAATTTCTTAAACGTGAAATCGTGTTTGTTTGTCTCTTTATTTGTTATGAATTTATTTTATTCGTAATTTTTTGTTAAACATTTTAAAGTTTATATTGCACGCTCAGTGATTCGAAGTGTCGGAAAGAAGGTCAACTTTGGTTGTCGCTTAGACGAAATATTTTTATTTATTTATCTTTTAGTTTTGTTTAATTTTGAAAACTTTAATTAGCGCTTGTTGAATGCGGTTAGGTTAGGTTCTTTATGGCTCAGCGAATAAACGATTTGGAAATTCGTTAGTTAACTACTTTAATTTTAAAAAAAATGAATATTAACAAGAATTGTTGGGTTTAAAGGACAAGTTAAGAAATAAGAGTACTTTTTTGTACATTCAATAAGCAAATCATGACGCACTTGTTATTGTACAAGCCAAGATGTTTTAAATATTGATAGAAAGTTGCAAAACACATGTGTGTCATGATAATCATGCAGACAATCTCAGTTGGAATATCCATGATTAATTCATTTTACATAATAAAAATAACTAAATTGCAGATTTTTTTTTGCTTTTGTTTTAGAGATAAAATTACTTTTGTGATGGTGAAAAATTTGCGATTCTTAAGAATAATTAAAAATCTTATTTAATTTTGTCTTATTTTTAAGTTTTTTAGACACAACAAGAAAGTTAATTCATTTTAAAAAGATCAAAAACGTGCTTAAGTTAAGATTTCTAAGTAAAAACAATTTTTAAATTTTTACAAAAGAAATCAAACATTTTTCCGTTGGCACCTCAGGAAATCATTAAGACAAAAATAATAAAAAACAATAAATCATTATTAATATTTAAATATTAATTACACAAAAACGGCAAAAAAAAACTTCTGTCCATAAGTCACTTCCTCAAAGAGTTAAGAACTTTTTTGTTGTTGCCGTTGATCAAACACTTTTTTCATATAGTTAGTTAACTGAGTGTAAAGGGGAGGTGCGCATATGGCTTCTGCTTCCGCTTATGAAAACAAGAAATTATGTATTCATAAGAAAGAAAAACTTAAACAAAAACAAATGCAGACAAGTGTCACAGAGGCCTTGAAACAAATCATAATGCTAACACTTCTCCACTTGTCTCTCTCGCACATGCACATAGGTTATGGCCGCCGTGAAGTCGTCGAATATTTGTTAAACAGTGGCGCCTCGATACAAGCATGCGATGAAGGGGGTCTACATCCGCTGCACAATTGTTGCTCCTTTGGCCATGCGGAGGTTGTGCGTCTCTTGTTGAAAGCAGGCGCCAGTCCAAATACAACAGACAACTGGAATTATACGCCCCTGCATGAGGCGGCCAGCAAGGGTAAAATCGATGTTTGCATTGCGCTCCTGCAGCATGGCGCCAATCCGAATATACGCAATTCGGAACAGAAGACGCCCCTGGAGTTGGCCGATGATAACACACGGCCAGTGTTGACGGGTGAATATCGCAAAGATGAATTACTTGAGGCAGCACGCTCCGGCGCTGAGGATCGGCTGTTGGCGCTGCTGACGCCGCTCAACGTCAATTGTCATGCGAGCGATGGCCGACGTTCGACGCCGTTGCATTTGGCCGCCGGTTACAATCGGATTGGCATTGTGGAGATACTCTTGGCGAATGGCGCCGATGTGCACGCCAAGGATAAAGGCGGCCTGGTGCCGTTGCACAATGCATGCTCCTACGGACACTTTGAGGTAACGAAGCTGTTAATCAAGGCTGGTGCCAATGTGAATGCCAATGATTTGTGGGCCTTTACGCCGCTGCATGAGGCCGCCTCGAAGAGCCGTGTCGAAGTGTGCAGTCTGCTGTTGAGCAAGGGCGCCGATCCGACGTTGCTCAATTGTCACAATAAGTCGGCGATTGATTCGGCGCCCACACGTGAGCTGCGTGAACGCATAACATGTAAGTGGGCGTGACTTAATACACTATAATTTATAATAATAATTTGTTGTTTTCCATGTTCAACAAATAGATGAGTTCAAGGGTCACTGTGTGTTGGATGCTTGTCGCAAATCAGATGCATCACGTTTGAAAAAAGTACTCTCCTCGGAAACCGTTAATTTCGTGCATCCCTACACGGGCGATGGGGCACTGCATTCGGCAGCCGTGTCCATCGATCCCAAGCGCAAACAGGTGTGTAAAAAGTATATTTTTTTATTCTTCTATATCATCTTATCAATATGAATGTACACACAGATCGTCGAGTTACTCATACGCAAAGGCGCGCTGCTGAACGAGAAGAACAAAGCCTTTCTGACGCCACTGCATCTTGCCGCCGATCATTTGCATTATGACGTGATGGACACATTACTGAAGAGCGGCGCCAAAGTGAATGCACTGGATGGCTTGGGCCAGACAGCATTGCATAAGTGTGCACGTGACGAACAGGCGGTTCGGCTGTTGCTCTCCTACACGGTGGACACGAGCATCATATCGCTCGAGGGCTATACCGCTGCACAATTGGCCACGGATAATGTACTGAAGATACTTAAGAATCCGCCAGATACCGAAACGCATTTACTCGAAGCGGCCAAGGCCGGTGATTTGGACACCGTGCGTCGTATTGTGCAGGGCAATCCGCACACGGTTAACTGTCGTGATCTAGATGGACGTCACTCGTCGCCTTTGCATTTTGCTGCCGGTTTCAATCGTGTGCCTGTCGTTGAATTCCTGCTCGAGCATGGCGCCGACGTTGCGGCTGCGGATAAGGGTGGCCTTGTGCCGTTGCATAATGCCTGCTCCTATGGACATTACGAAGTGACCGAATTACTTGTCAAACATGGCGCAAATGTTAATGTTTCTGACTTGTGGAAATTTACGCCCCTACATGAGGCGGCAGCCAAAGGCAAATATGATATTGTGAAACTGCTCTTGAAACATGGCGCCGATCCGTCAAAGAAGAATCGTGATGGTGCAACGCCAGCCGATTTGGTCAAGGAATCCGATCACGATGTGGCTGAGCTGTTACGTGGCAATTCGGCTTTGTTGGATGCCGCCAAGAAGGGCAATTTGGCACGTGTGCAACGTCTGGCCACGCCCGATACGATCAATTGTCGTGATGCACAAGGACGCAACTCAACGCCATTGCATCTGGCGGCCGGCTATAATAACTACGAGGTAGCGGAATATCTACTTGAAAATGGCGCCGATGTCAATGCACAAGACAAAGGCGGTCTCATACCGTTGCACAACGCCTCCTCCTATGGGCATTTAGATATTGCAGCATTGCTGATCAAACACAAGACTGTGGTGAACGCAACCGACAAATGGGGCTTTACGCCTCTGCATGAAGCGGCCCAGAAGGGACGCACACAACTCTGTTCACTGTTGCTGGCACATGGAGCCGATCCGTACATGAAGAATCAGGAAAGTCAAACGCCAATTGAGTTGGCAACAGCCGATGATGTCAAGTGTCTGCTGCAAGATGCCATGACCACATCACTGACACAAAATGCATTGAGCGCATCGCAACAATCCTTGCTAAGCAATTCACCAACACCGGCGGCAACGGGTGTGCCAAACGGTGCGGTCGGTGGCGCAGCGAATGCGACGTCGTCTGGCGCTGCGGCCGCTTGCAATGTGCTTTCACCCACCACAGAGACTGTAACGTTGCCCTCGGGCGCATCGATGACGCTCAGCGTGCCCGTGCCACTACCGATATCCAGTACACGCATTAGTCCTGCCCAAGGTGCCGAAGCCAATGGCACTGATATGTGCGAAGAGGTGCCCGATCCCGATAGCATAACGAATGTTGCCAGTTTCCTATGCAGTCAACAATTGGAGCATTTAATCGATCTCTTTGAACGCGAGCAAATCACGCTCGATATACTCATCGAAATGAGTCACGAGGATCTCAAACAAGTGGGCGTCTCAGCTTACGGTTTTCGTCATAAGATACTCAAAGGCATTGCCCAGCTACGTTCTACGACGGGTAAGTCGATCGAATTGATATATCTTTGGGTTATGTTTAGTTAAAACTTATCTATTTAAAAGGTATTGCGAATAACGCGAATCCCGGCACATTGCTCGTGGATCTACTGCCTGACGATAAAGAATTTCTGGCCGTCGAAGAGGAAATGCAAGCGACAATACGTGAGCATCGTGATAATGGTCAATCCGGCGGTTACTTTACACGCTACAACATCATTAGGGTATGACTGTTGTTTGATGATGTACAAAGCGAGACAACATTTTGATTGTTATTTGTATTTTATAGGTGCAAAAAGTACAAAATCGTAAACTTTGGGAACGCTATGCGCATCGCCGCCAAGAGATCTCCGACGAGAACACTTTGCAGGCCAACGAACGCATGCTCTTCCATGGCAGTCCCTTCATCAATGCAATCGTACAGAAGGGCTTCGATGAGCGGCATGCGTACATTGGCGGCATGTTCGGTGCGGGCATCTATTTTGCCGAGCATAGTTCGAAGAGTAATCAGTATGTTTATGGTATTGGTGGCGGCACTGGCTGTCCAACGCACAAAGACAAATCCTGCTATGTGTGTCCAAGGTGGTTGAGTTTTGTTTATGACTTTTGTTATTTGTTACTCATTTGTGCATTTTGCTTTGCAGACAATTGCTACTTTGTCGTGTTGCATTGGGCAAATCTTACCTGCAGTATAGCGCTATGAAAATGGCGCATGCACCCCCAGGACATCATTCGGTCATTGGACGACCATCGGCAGGAGGCTTACATTTTGCTGAATATGTTGTCTATCGGGGTGAACAGGTACGTGCATTACTATTATGTTATTAATAATTGAAAAGGATATTTATATGCATCAATTTGTTTATTTGAAACAGGCCTATCCAGAATACTTGATAACCTATCAGATTGTTAAACCCGAGGACAGTAGTAGCGGCAATGAAGATACAAGATGATGGATGCCATCAGTTGGTTCCACGCCCACGACAACATCACCAGCGCCACAACAACAACAACAACAGCAGCAACAACCACAACAACAACATCACAATCAACACCACCAACAAAAACAACACAATTCAGCAACAACAACAACGTCATCGACATCATCAACTACATCATCTTCATCATTATCAAATCCAACAAATGTCAAACAACTGACACACCAACAACAGCAACAACAACAATTACAATTACACCACCAGCAACAGTTTCAACGTGCATTGCAGCACATTAAATTAAAGCAACAACAGCAACAACAACAACAAGCCCACTCACTGCCACTGCAATTGCAATACCAACATTATCAACCACAACACCAGCAACAACAACAACAGCAGCAACAGCTGGTCACAACCACACAACCCTCGCCTGCTGGCGTTTTTAATATGCCAACAACTGTTCATAGCCATGGTGGTGGTGGCGGCGGTGATATGTCGCCCATTTCATCAACAAATTCATTTTCATCTGTGGATACCAACCAAACGTTACTCAATACAATTGGCATTGCTGCCAACAGCCAACAACAACAACAGCACCAGCAGCAGCAACATCATGTCAGTGTTAATCGGCAGTCTTCCGCTGGTTATCAGCCGCAACAACAACAGCAACAACGCACGACACACAACAGCAGCAGCAGTAGCAGCAAATATAGTCAATTTATGATCATCACACCGGCCGTGTCCATTGATCGTGACTTTGATTATGAAACGACGGCGGATCACAATGATTTCGAAGATGCTTTCGCTGCGGCCGCCGCTGCAGCACAAAATGGCAATATTTTTCGCATGTCACTAATGCAAAGCGGCACTGTCGCCGGCGGTGGCGTTGGCGGTGGCAATGGCAGCGTGGATAGCGGCAATAGCAGCGATAGTTCATTGCATTCGAATTACAATTCATATCTGCATCACAGTCGTCAGCATTTATTGCCCAAAAATGGCGGCGCGCCGCATCATTTCTACACCTTTACGACATCGTGGCGTTGGTGTTCATTGATCTGTGCGGCGATGCGTTGTTTTGGCGGTGGGCATAGTTCCAATGCACATTATAGCAGTTCATTTGTACGGCCGTCGTATCATCATCATCGTTCACGCAGTACGGCGGCACAATCAAGCAATATGCCGCATCGACGTTTGCGCTCATCATCGTCGTTTACAGCCGAAACTGCATTCGAGCATTTCTCGGCACCGTTTAAGCCGCGCAAGACACGCGATCACATGAATAACATCACATATGAGTTGTGACGGTGGCGATTGAATTTGTCAGCAGCTTCTGTTGTGCTGCTCTTGTGCATATTCCTTCTCTTTAGACTTTTATTATTATTAATAAGCTTAAGGTTATATTTTCACATCCTATGCGCGTACACGTTGACAACGATCTCGTCACAGTCATCGTCGCGATATTCTATTTATCTACTCAAATCTATTATAGTCGTGTTATTGTCGTCTTATCCTCGTCGTCGTTGTCGTCGTCATTCTCTTAGCTATTTAAGTATAAAATTTTGAATGTGAACGAAAAAAAAAAACAACATACAAATCGGAAAATCAAAAAAAAAACAATTTATGAAATATAGCAAGTAAGTTTTCTCTCTCTTTCTCTCTTACAACACAATTATCGTCGTCAATGTTTTAACGCTCGATCGATCCTTTGATGAAACGTGCATTGCCGGAAAGATAATATGCACGTTTCTATATATAAAATATATAGCGAATACATACATACATATAAATATATATATACATATATTTTTGTCGTATTGTATTTTACCTAATTAACGATTTAACATATTTAAGTGTTTACATTTACGAATTGAAAAGTAAAAATGAATGAAATAAAATTTAAAAAAATGATAATTCAAAATTGAAGTGTTTTTTATGTGTATTGAACTACAGTCAACACTCGTATAAATGCCTCTAACTATTAAATCGTGAAGCGAGAGTTCTCTGCACATGCCTTTAAACAAATTTCAACTTTTCGTTAATTTGGCCTAATGACTTGGTGGTTGTCGGTTTGCCAGGCCAGCATTAAAGTAACGTTATTGAGTTCACACTTGCCGGCCAGTCACAGCAACATTGTTGCTACGCACTTTGCAACATGCTTCCCATAAACAGTTAGCTGACCGTGCGGCAGCAAAGAGAGGACGAGATCCGGCGACATGCGATAATTTGCAACTGTCAGTCTTGTGTCAGGTGAAATGATGATGAATGCTAAAATACGCAAATTTCACAATTTTGCTGCCCATTTGACTTTTTTCATGTTTTAATTTATTATTATTATTTTTACTTGTTTTTTTTTTTATTTTTTGCAACATTTCACTGTCAGTCAGTGTTGCCCAACATTAGTCGACGTCGTCGTCGGCATCGTCGTTTTTATTGCTTAGTGTGTGTGTGTGTGTTGGTTGCTTGTTTTGTCAAGTTCCGGCAGCCATGAGAGTTGTTCTTGCGGTTAAGCTGACGCAGAATGGTTATTTTTTTATAATTCGGGTTTTAAAAGCTCATTTTAATTTTAAGCCTTTCTTCTTTTTTGTTTTTGGGTAACATTTGCAAGTAATTTTCTTAAATTATAGTGTGCGCACAGCATGCAAAATGTTTATACACTTATTTTTTTATGGTTTGACATATTGCAATGCGAAGAAGATTGAGAACAGTTAAAAACACGCAACAATTTCGTACAATTTGTCGTTTTTTTTTTTACCATTTTTAATGATTATTTTAATACTTTTCACTCCCTTTTTTTTTTCTTCACACTTTGTATACTTCATTAACACTTTTTTTTAGTCAAACATTAATTTGCTGTACGTGATTTTATGGTATATACAATACACTCAATACTTTATTAGGTTTGTTTATTATTCCGTTTTGTTTCTATTTTCCCCTAAAATATGAACGTAAGATTCTTTTAAATTTATTACTTTTTAACATTTAGCACCTTTTCGTAATTTACTACTATTTTATGCATGCCTTTTGTTGTTTTTGTCACATTCTTCTGCAGGCCGGGACTAGTGCAATTTGTTTTTAAAATAATATCAAAAAAGCACCAGACACGACCTACGCAAGGTGACATCATATAGACAAGCCTTTTTATTCACATATATTATTTCATTTTTTTTTTTTTAACTTACCGTTGAAAAATACATAAACATCAACAACAGCACACTGCTAACACACTGTTAGTGCATATTAGCCTAAGACTGTGTGCGCATACACTTGTTGCTTTGGCGCTCTGACAAGTTGGTTAGCAGCATGTTGCCAATGCAGTGCCCAACGAGTCTTATGTTAGCAACATGTAGATTGACAATAGCAGCATGTTGCTTAACTCACTAATGTTGCTATCAAGGTTAGCTAATGCTACTATTCAATTAGTCAGGTTAGTATTACTTCCTAATTATATGCCCACTTTATTAGTTTACCCCCGCTGGTTGGAAAAGTATGAAAGAGTAAAAAATCAGCACTTAATAGAGTCAAAATTTTGATAGTTGTTTACTATCAAAGTTAATTAAGTTACTTTTTTTTATTTCTACAGCTTAAAACACACTTGATTAGTTTACAATACAAATACACTCAATAATTTTCATTCAACTATTGTACAAGGACAAGAGCAATAAAATTCCACCATCGATGCGCTCTTCAATTAGCCGCCGCCATTGGTGAGCTTCGTACCATCATTATTATCAACAACATTTTGGTCGTTATTTTGTTGTATCAATGCCTGTACGAGCTCTGAGGTGAACTTCTCTACCAAACGCAAAGCCTTCTTCGCCGGCAAATCTGTCAAAGCCGAGCCAACAAAGTCACCGAAAGCATGAAACTTGGCCGCGCTTGTATTCACTGCTGTGACCGATGGTGCTGATGACTTGGCTGCTGTTGCCACAGTTGCTGATGGTGTTGCTTTTGTTGTTGGTGCTGACGATGATGTTGCAGCTAGACGTAATCTTTTTGCCGGCGGTGGCAATGCCGAAGATGTTTGATCGTTCTCAGTCAATTGGTGAGCTTCGTCATCCACCTCTATGGTGGGCGCATGCATTGAAGAAGCAGTACCGTTTTGCAACATTGTTGCTGCTCTGGTGCCTATTGTACGTTTATTTACTGGAGGTATTGCACTAGTTGGACTATTGTTGTTGTTGGTAATGTTGGCAGTTGAAGGTGACTTGATGGATTTATGCTGCTGCTGCTGTTGTTGTTGCTGCTGCGATGACATTGTTTGCACATATTTGCCACCATTGGCGCCATCTATGCGTCTCAATGTAATGCTGGGCGGCAGGCGTGGCTTGACACCATCTTCCGCCGCTCCCGCTCGGTCTTTGTGGTTGAGTCGACTGTACGTAATAATTGGCGGTTGTCTATGAGAATTCATGATATTCAACATTAACCTAAACACTAAGATTGTTACTCACTTTGTGGCCGATGGTTTGAGTACTGTCACCACCGGCAATTGCTGCTCGGCATCTTCATTATTGCCATCGCTAGACAAATAAATTGCAACCAATTTTAGTTATTTGAAAGCATATTTAAATAAAATATATAAACAATTACAATTCATCATCCGTTGTTGGCGTCTCCAATTCCACTTTGACATCGGTCGCCATTACAGCGCCTTGATTCTGTTTCTCATTCTCGTTGCCATGATTACTTTGCTTCTCCTCCAACTCGGTTGTTTCACGCTCATTTAAGCCATCATTGTCGACATCCGTGCCCATAGCATTCGACTCATCCTCATCCATCAGTTCGAAATTCTCATCCGAGTTATAATCTTTCCGCTCCAAATGTTTATAGGAACGTCGTGAACGTATGTGATCGGATAGAAAACTCAAGATATCAAATAGTGGCCATGGTGACATAATATTATCATCATTATTCTCTTCCCGCCATTGATCCAAACGACGACGTTCTATGTTGTAACGATTGCGCAATTGCAGCATTCGATCCTTAAGCAATGAAACTGTAAAAGATGAATTGAAACATATAGTATAAAGAGTTGAATGAATGAATGAACTCAAAGGGAAACTGAAAGAAAAGTTATTGAAGCGCTTCGCTACAAAGTTTGTTGTGGCATGTCTGGAATGTCTTTGAGCAATTGTAAAATCAACGCCAAACTATAATTATGCTTACCATCGTAGCCAAGTTTATGCGATATCATTTGCCATTGTTGTGCCGTAAACATTTTATCGTGAAAGCGTTTGGAATTTCTATCGTAAAGCGATGGCCGACTGCGATATTCTCGTATTAGGCTCAAGTCCAATTCACCTGTTTGCGCATAAGATGCGCGCGGACGTCCACGACCACGGCCGGGCACAGTGCCGCCGCCGCCGCCACTGCTGCTGTTGTTATCCATACTCTTTGTTAGCGCGTACAACAACACAACAACATGAACGGCGGAGATGAAAAAAAAAATAAATAATATTGCAAATTTTATATTTATTTTTTTTTTTGTATATATATGCATACACTAAAAAACACCATTCTTACTTTTATATATTTGTATGCGCAATAATTTCAATTTATTTTAAATTATAAACAAAACTTTTTCTCTGTTTTAAATACAATTTAAAAAAAATAAAACAAAATGCCGCGCAAAAATATAACTTGCTTACTCTCCAACAACACAGCTTTTGTGCGGTTTCTCGCTCTCAACCATACTCAATTCAGAGCGAATATGCTTTATGTCTTTGCATGTTTGCTACGCTCTGCTGTGGTCTCACATACTCACACACACAGTTGCAGCAGCAACCATAAAGTTGAGTGTGTGTGTGTTTGCGCGCTTGTCTGTGCAAGCGTCGTCGCCAAGCAAACGTAGCAAAACAAAAAAAAAAAAAGAAATAAATCGGAAAGTATAAAAAATAAAATTAAAGCGTTTTTTTTCTCTGCGCGCTAATAATTTATTATTATAAAAATTAAACGATAGCGTAACGAGAAAAAAACGAAACAACAAAAATGCTAATGCAAAGATATTAAATTGGAAAAAT
This sequence comes from Phortica okadai, assembly GCA_034638295.1. Lineage (NCBI taxonomy): Eukaryota > Metazoa > Arthropoda > Insecta > Diptera > Drosophilidae > Phortica > Phortica okadai. The sequence goes on from CM067849.1 coordinate 38,383,198, forward strand.
GTTTTGCAAGTGTATTTTTTTTTTTTTTTGTTAAGTCGCAATTACAATTATATAAAAGTAAATTATAAATATATGTACATATAAAAAAAAAATTATATTTACCTGTTTATATTTTTCGTTTAAAAATATTTTCTTATTTTGACGAGTTTCTAATCAATAAATAATAATGTTGGCTTCCTATATTTTTTTATATTTGTATGTGCTTTTATGCACGTTTATATATTTATATATTTATATATATATATATATATATATTAAATTAAAAATGTCTGCTCGCTGTTAACGACAAAATAATTTACAATAATTTCAATCCGTTGCCATTTGCCGCCGCTCACGACGAGCATATTTTTTAAACTAAACTCGCACGTATATTTTTTTTATTTACACAGAATTTGTTCACTCGCGCACTTACGCTCTCTCTCTCTCTCTCTCTCTCTTTCATTTGCTTTGTTGTTGGCTACGAACACCACACAAGAACAACAAAATTCCGTTTTGCAGAGCGTATGCTCTCGAGCTTGCTCGCTTTCTCACTAACTCTCTCATTCTAACACAGAATGTGTGCGTATGTGTGTAATGCGTTTGTCTCTGTTTGCCTGCCTGCCTGTCTGTCTGAGAGGAGCCTTTTTGTTAGTGTTGCCAGCACACTTCATAAATATTTTTTTGTGCATATTTAAAAATACGTTATTTAAAATGTGTATTGGAAATATTTTTTATATTGCGCTCGTTTACAAAAATAGCGCGACTACCCTGTTTTATTTTATATATTCATTTCTACATAACTAAATATATAAATGTGTGTTTGGATGTGTTAGTTGCTACTGTTGTTGCCAACAACGCTTTTGTTGCCGAGAGAGTATGGTGAGGGTTGTCATTTGTTGGTTTGTTTGCCATCGCTCGTCTTGAATTGCAAGTGTTGTTTTTTTTTTTTTTCTTTAGCTTCGGTGGTTAATTTGTTTTTGTTGTTGTAGTATGCTAGTTTAACGGCAAATGTTATACGCATGTCTACACAATTTTGTTGTTGTGTGTTTCTTTATGCAACTTAAGACAACACAACACAAGAACAGAAACCGAACGCATCGCTGCTTGTGTGTTTAATGATAAACTGGCACAGTGGTACAAAAAACAACAAGAAATATGTTTTTTTTTTTTTTAAGTATAATGGATTTTTTTTTTTGTTTGATAAAGTTGCAAAAAATATTATAATTGAAAAATAAAAAATTATAAATGAAAAATAAACAACAAAAACATTAAAATTTAAAAATAAATCAAAACTTAATAAATAATATTAATCTGTCACTTTCTTACATTTTCACAAAAATGTTTCATAGCCTCATGGCTGATTAATGTTTTACAAACTTTAATAATAAAAAAAAATAAATAAATAAATGAAATTGTAACTCACCACGATTGAAGACATAAAGGATGATTATACGCTCATCTAAAAAAAATATCAGAGAGTTTTCATTAAATAATGTCATTAGTAAGGCACATCTGTCATATTATGTTAAACAAATGGGTATTATTTATCGTTTTTAAATAATTAAATCATCCTGCCATTTTTCTTATACTTTACATCAATATTTTATGGCCTCATGGCTGATAAATATTTAAATTAAATATTATATAAAAACAAAAAAAAAATATTAAATAATGGTCGTGATTTACACATCACTTTGTTTTTGTTCAGTTGTCTTCCACGGATCGCCCATAGGCCGGGACAAGTGCAATGTTTGTTTGAATGAGGCAAAACGTTGACACCTTCCCGTCCTGCGCGCAATTCGTCCAGTGATCATCATTTTTATTTTCTTCATTATACACAAAACTTTGATTTTTTTTTAAATTTATTTTTTTAATCTACATAAACTCGATTGCGTTGAAAAGAAAAATCTCATATTTCAATATGAAATTTTTTTTCTTTGGTGTTTCTTTTTTTTGTGTATCAAATTTCCTTCTTTTTTTAAAGTTCTCCGATAACACACACATTAAAAAAATTTTTTTTTGTCAATTTTTATTATAATATACTTTTTTTTTTCTTAATTTTATTTCATTATGTTGTGCGGGAGTACATTTTTTATTGTATTTTGTGTTTACGATCTTTGGCGTTTGCTTACAAGTGATTTTTTTTTGTTTGCTCTTTTTTGTGACTGCTGTTCTACCTGTTTTTCGATTACTTCTTCACGTTGTTTGTCCTCTCTTATGCTATTTTTTTTTACCATCAGCGCCACGTTTGGAACGCAAATCAAGCGGAAAAATATTTAATTTTTTGTACATGTTGAACGTGGCGGAATTTTTTTTTGTACATAATTTTTTTTTTTTTTTAAATGTTATTAAAGTTATTTTTAATTTAAGTTCATTAATAAACTTTAAATTTTAATTAATTTAAAACATTGATGATAAAACTATGAAAAGGAAGACGTTAATTGTAAAAAAATATAAAAGATATAAGAACTTGAGAAATGCTGATGAAGCTGAGCTATGATTTAAAGCTTCGAGTTCGCGCGTTTCGACTTGAAAACATTTCAAAGACCATTTTTTGATTAGGTCAGCAGAAAATTATCTAAGAATGGGCTTTTTTCACCCTAGAGCTTTTTATTATTATTATTTTTTTTTGTTTTCGCTTTGTATGTCAACGCGAAAAGTTTATTTACATTGTTTGTTGTTTTTGTTTTCATATTTTTCTTCGTTGTCGACAATTTCTTGACAATATTTAGTTGTGTAAAGCAAATACGCCCCCAACTCGATATATGTATGTATGTGTGTAAGTGTTATAAGAACAAATTGAAAGCTGCTAATAAAAAAATAAAGATATCAAAGACTTCCTCGTAACCTGGAATTATATAAATATGTACATACATATTTATATACCAAACGGAAACATTGAACATTTGGTTTGTAAAGAGATAGAAAGAGAGAGAGCATAGCTTAAAGTTTACACATTATTTGAAGCACTTAGAAGCGTTAAGTAAACAAACAGCTGAGCTAAGCGAACATTTGCTTTGCAGCATAAACAAGACAGCTGAAGAATCGACATAAGTCAATAAAACAAATAAAGCGAGAAAAAAAAATGCAATCAAACTTCTACAAAAACAACATTTCAATGACAATATTGCCAACTATTATCAAACCTACGCCACCGATCGACCGACAAACCACGTAGAAAGCAACAACTACTGTTTTGCACTGTTCTACTTTGTATTCAATTTCTACTCCACACTGTGTGAGCGTGTTAGTGTTGATTTTGATAATGTTGCAGTATGAGATGTTGATGATGCAACCCGAGTGTGTGTATGAAGGAACAAGCGAGCGAGCGAACGAACGAATGCGCGACATGGCTTGCATTTGACTCACCGTTACTTGTTTGCTGCTGCAACAACAACAACGACCACCGACAGCAGCTGCGCTTGCGGGTTTGCGTTCGTTCGTTTGTTCGTTCATACATGTTAAGGCCTGAAACGAAACAAACGTCCGTGTTGCCGTGCCTGATTGCTTGCCGCCTATGCCTGCTGCTGCTGCTGCTGTGCTGTATAGCGCATGTATACACTCTCATATAACTGTAATAAATGGCCAGCAACAACTCCAGTTAAGAACAGGACTAGCATAACGTAGAAAGGTAGGAAGTATGTAGTACAATACTTGCCAACAACAACAAGAACACACTTACTCACTCACTCCTTCATACAACACTCTACCATCACCGCTCTATTTTATTACATGAACTACTCTATGCGCCTTTGCTTGCTCGTCTTAATGTCCGTCTTTGTTTTTTTTTTTTTTTGCTACAGATTTGTTGGGTTATGTTGTGCCCAGAGTTGTTACAATTTCGTGAAACCAGTTTTGTAAAAGAACACGCAAAAACAATGCAGAACTTTGGAAAGAAAGGTGCCAGGCCAGAGCAACAAACAGATCAGCAAGGCTGGCTGGCCGACTGGCTGGCTCTCTGACTCTGGCTCGTAGGCATGCAAGCAGATCAGACGACCAGACAGGCAAGTATGTACCCAAGTCGTCGTCGTTGTAGGCTCGAGAACGCTTCTCAGCATAGCAGCATATTGCATGACCCATCATCATCATCAGCAGCAGCCGCAGCAGCAGCAGCATCAAGTTGTGTGCCTTATCTCTGCCTGCCGCCGTCTCTTCATCATCGTCATCGGCATGGACTGCGCTATACAACAAACACTCAAAAGGCGTTTTTGCAACAAACTTGAACTGCTTTTGGTGCTTATTTTTATTATTTTGCTTCTTTTACTTTCGGCAAAGTTGAAGTCGTTGCATATTAGAAGTTTGGCAAGTTGAGACCAACCAACCGATCGACCAATCTGCCAAGAACAATTCTAAACAATCCAGTTCAGGCATTTGATGTTCTTTTTTTTATTTTTATGAGATTTCTTTTCTTTGCACAATCGAAATGCAATTAAGTTGCGCCTTAACGCATTGCCTTCGCCTTCTCGCATCGCACAGCTTCCCTTTCTTTCCACTCCTCGCCATTTGTCGTATTTGTCTTTTGCCTTCTATATGCTGTTTTTTTAGTGTTCTTTTTTTTGCAGCAACTTTTTTTCAATACATTTCGACATTTAGAAAGTATTCGAAAGGCGTTTCTAGCACGAAGTCAGCGCTGAGCCTTCTTGTTCTGTCCAACGATTGCTTCTCTCCACATACATACATACATGTACATGTATATCAATGGCAGAGCGACATGGCTGGCAGACAGGACAGCACCGATAGATGGACCGATCCGACCAAGCCAGTCGATAATTAAAGGGTTTCACATCGTCTATCTGGCATTGTTATTATTCATATGTGTTTGTGTGTTCGATCTTCATCGTTCGTTCGTCCGTCCGTCCATCCAACCGAGCTTGTGTCTAACGGTGTCTTGATTGTCTTGCTGCTATTATTTTCATAACTTCATATTAATGACAGTGTTGACTGTTATTTGATATCAATTTGTTATGATGGAACACTTTAGTTTTGACCATTATTATGTTCAGTTAGAATGCAGTTAATATGTTAAGATGGATGAGCGATGAAGTCTTGTCTCTATTTGATCTGATGAGACACAAATTCTAAACGTTAATTATATCTTTTTGTCTTAGAATAAATCTTGAGAAAAATTTTACTACACTGAGAAATAATTATTTTAATTTCTTAAAAAAAAATTCCAAGTATTTTTGAAAAAAAAAAAAAAAAGAAAATGTTTAATTAAATTCAAATTCTTCTCTACTGTATATTTTCGTATATTTATCTATTTGTATGTGTGTGTGTAACTCAGTGTAAAATCTGGACCAATTAACCCAGAGAGAAAAAAAAAAAAGAAAAAAAAAGGCAGCAAAAGTATACAAAAGCGTATCTCTAATCCTCAAATTTCACACACAGATTTAATGTTTTTTTTTTTTCTTTGGCGAAAAAATGCGATTGGCAAGCAAAATCGCTAAGCAAATTTTGTGTCTGGAAACACGTTCATTATGGCACAAAACGGCAATAAAGCTGAAGCTGGATGATGAAGAAGAAGCAGCAGCAAAATATCTACTCAAAATGCCGCCTTCGTCGAAGACTCGAAGATAATTTTTGGCCTTTTTATGGTTTTACATACTTAAATAAAAAATAAAAAAATACAAAAAAAGCGCCAGCCAAGTTAAAGAGCCGAGGAGCTGATGAGCGCCGCGCCAATCGCTTCTCAAACTCAAACGCTCTTATTTATTTATTTTTTTTTTTATGAACAAATTAAGTTTCGTAGAATTTGCAGCACTGGAAAAAAGATATCTACCTGAACTGAACCTCTAAACACAAACTGGACACTTCTCGTCTTATATTGAGAAATTTCTTGCGGAGCATCTTCTCTTGGTCTTTGATCAGAGACGACGACGGTTTTAAACCAAAGACAAAATCTTCGTTTTGGTGATGCTAATTGTGATTAAAGGGCGGTGGAGATGGAAGAGTATGCCATGCAGCAAACAGACAGACAGACAGACAACGGCAATGATGAAGAGTAGAGACTACAACAACAACAACAACAGAATGTACATATTGTTCAAAGCGTATAAAGCGAAATTTTATGTTATGTGACCATAAAGCAGAAGCAGTTAGCAACGCTATAAGGAAATTGCCAATCTTGTGTAGCTCTAAAAGAAGAAGAAGACTGACCAAAGACTGTGAGAAAAAAAAAAACAGGAACAAGAGAAATTAATAAAGAATCATTTGCAGCAATGAAAGGAAAGTTTCTTTCTTTCCTTAAACACTTAAATATAATCAATTTAAGTAAAACATATCTCTGTATGCGTAACTGAAAGTGTGTGTGTGAGTGTTTGTATCTGTGTGCATTTTACAACAACAAGCGCTGCAAATCAAAGCGCGATTATTACTTTTTCTGTAATTGAATTTTATAACCATGTAAGATGAATTTTTCTTCTTCTTTTTATTCTTATTTTTAAGCTGTCTGCACACAGTGAAAACTCACTCCGTGAACAAACACCCACCACGGTGAAAGATCCCGAAAGATGTCGAATAGTAGCATTTGATATAAGACTATAAAATTCATTGGACGTACCACAAGATATTTTTAACTACGGGAGACGGCGGCGCGCGTCTAGAGCTTTCACTGTATGCATGACATTGAATAATAAAAAAAAAAAAAATAAAAAAAATTCAACAGACAGCAGACAACAACAACAAAATCAATATCCAATCATTTATCGTTAACTAATTCCATGAATTCTGTTTTTTTCTCTCCCTCTCTTTCTTGCACACCGCGTCTGATGGCTTTGAGTTTGGCGCATGCGCAGCGTAGCTCATTTGGCAGTGTCCTCAATTCCCTACTAAACTCGCTCACTTGCCAACACACACACACACACACACACATGTATAGAGGGACCACATACGCACACATGCGAATGTCATTCGTTGCAAGTATTTAGAACACAAAAATATCAAGATAAAAATATTTTGGCCCTTTTTTTTTTTGTCTTTTGCAGTCGAACACGATCGTCATTCGAAAGTGAAATATTCGTTGCTGTTGGTGGTGGACCAACGTCTGTCTGTCTGTCTTGAGTGCCTTACTAACCCAACTCACTTCCCCACCCACCCTCGCTTCGGTGCGGCTTCTGCTTCTGCTCACGCCTAAACGGCTGTCTTCGATTTCCAATATTTCTTCAAAAAGAAATAATAAGAGCGAGCATCATCCTATCCTGCTGCCGTGCCGCCGCACAAAAAACCAGCAAAAAAAAAAAAAATAATTTTATTTTTTGGCGAAGATCAATAAAATTTTACCGACACAAACAACCCATGAATTTGGGTTTCTTTCGCTCTCGCAGCAGCTTTGGAGCTTTGCCTTGAGTCGTCGTCGCTTTTCGCATGAAAAACGTGTTCGAAAAATATTTAAAAAAAAAAAAAATAAATAAATAAAATTAAGAAATTCATTGAATGTACAATTTTGTTACAGAAAATGTTAAATAATGAAATATTTGTTGCTTATTTTTTTTTTTTTTTTGTTGCTCGCATTTTGTGTGCGTTGAAGTAAACACAGTTTTGAAGCTATAAAGTTCTCCTCCTTATTGATTTATTGTGACGTTTTGACGCCGCCGTCACCAACACTAATAGATGATTTAGAGATTTCCTGTTGATAGATAATAAAATTCTCACGCACTTAAAATGGTCAACCATAAAAAATATGTTCATATCTCCTCCTATTTTTTGTCTCAGCAACTGTTGCATAGAAACAAATAGAAGATGTGTTCTTCTATAGAGTCAAGATAGTTTCAACAGATTTCTTTACTTATTATGAAGTATTAAAGATAAGCAACAAAAATGTTGTAAGCAAATATACATGTATTTTTAAAAAGAGATCTGTTATTTCAAGATCTTGCTTTTAATTACTCTCGCTGAACACAAACGATGCCACCCGCAATATAAAGAAATTCTGAGAATTTCAAACCAAAAAAAATTAAAAATTAAAAACAATAATGAAATCAAAGAAGCTTTGAGAGCTGAGCTGAAGTTCAATGCTTGTGCAGACATGGCACACACACATACATACATTGATGTGTGATGATGACGTTGTTCATTTGTATGCAGTTCAGTTCATTACTGATATTTTACAACAAAATTGATTGTGATGAGCTTGCAAAATACAGAAAAAAAAAGCAAAGCATATAATGACAAGACACAAGACACCGACGAAAGCGCCATAAAACTTTAAAATGAGCATTGCCAAAAAAAAATACACGCACACACACACACACACACGGATATAAAAATAAAACCAAATATTAAATTAGTTCAATCAGAGAAGCGGAAAAAAAAAGAAAAAATAAAAAAGGAGAGGCAAAATAATGAAGCCGCGTTGGGATTAAAATTGAAGCTCTCTTTCGTTTCTTTCACGCTGATTTATGCAAAAGCTATAAAAATGAATATAATGAAGGCGCTGACGCTGACACGGTGTCATCATCATCATCATCGACGCAGCCGTGTCACAGACGCCGCCGTTACGTCGGACGAGAGTCAACGTTTGGTTGATCAAACCTCTTTGTCACCAACGTTGTTGTTGTTGCCAGCTAAGGTGCAACAAACCGTAATGCCGCAACGTAATTAAGGAAGGAAATCGTAAAAAATGAAACATTTTACGTTAATTTCTGTCCATGCACATGCGCGTGTGCCTCTCTCTCTCTCACTCATTCACCGTCGTTGTCGTCTGTGCCATGTCGCTTCAGGATTGCTGCTTTGCGCGCTTGGCAAACACAAACACGTGATGATGACGATGATGCTGCTTTAGTTGGCGCGCAAAAACAGCAGATTAAGGAGTATTATGTTAGGCGCAAATACACAGCGGTGGTGGGGGTGAGGGGCCGGTCACACGTCTTGTACAACAAATGTTGATGACTCACTCATTCATTCGTTCGTTCGTTCTTTCATTCATGGCTCCAAACAACCACCAACAACAACAACATACCACACACATATACGCACGCACAACGAATGCGAAAGAACAAAGTAAAATAACGGACGACATTGCAAAAAAATATATATAAATATAAATGCAAGCAAAACAAAATAAAACGGCACACATGGCAAAGAACAAAGCAACAACAACAACTACAGCAAGGAGAAGAACATGAAATAAAACACCCTTTGCTAAGCAGAAAGAGCAAACAAGAGTCTCCCCCACTAACATCTTTGTGTTGTTATTGCGCCTTACTTACGCACGGCACAAAAATTATTGCATGCGAGAGAAATTGTCTGCCAACTATCGTTGGGGTAAACTTGCTAGTCGTCTAATAATTTATTTATTGCGTCACAACATTTTTATCATAAAATGCAAGAGTTCAATTCGAACAATATTTATGTGTCAAATACTTTTGGAGGGGAAAAACGTGTTTGTTTTTTTTTTTTTTATATATGAGGGGGGAAAATGACTCAAATGCCCGAAGTGATTTTATTTCTTTCGGAAACAGCGTGTTGTCGTTTTATTATTTATGAATATGATTTGCCGCCTGCTTTGCGTGTTGGTTCGCTGTTGTGCTATCGTCGTCGTCGTCGTGATTGTTCTTGTTTAAGTGTGTCGAATTGCGCCATTTTAAATACATGCATACACACACATATAGATTTTTAAATACGCAACGGTTTTTAATGCGTGCGACGTTTGATGTAAAGAGATTTTTCTGAAGAAAGCAACGCAAAGACGAAGGAAACTACAGTGACTTTCAAACTTGTGAAAATCAAAAGATTCCTTAATTTGTTTGTTGTTAATATTTCTAATCAAATTATTACTTTTTTTTATTTCGTACAAACATTAAATCACCAATTGATAAAATTTTAACGACAAAGTTTAATTCAATTAAAAAAGGCTCCTCTATTATAACAAACAAATCGCGAAATAATTAATTATAATTGAAACATTTTAATCAAGACGTAATTCGATAGGAATCCCATACTTTTAGAAAATAAAAATAAAAAACTCAACAAGAGTACAACGGTAAACATAAAGAAGAAAAATAAAAACACGTAACGGCATTTTTATTACATATAACATTAAAATTACCTTCTTGTGCTAAGAGGAGTTCAGGCTCTGAAGCTCTTAGACTTTGTCCATCCAAAGAACGAACAGGAAGAGCGCGAGTAATAACAGTTACAACAAAATTTGCCGATGAAACGTCGTTATTGTATTTGCGATGATTAACACAATGATGATGATGACGACGATGATAGAGTAGTTGCTGTTGCTGCTGCCGATGATGCTGACGAAGTGAGCGCAACGAAGATGATACACAAGCAATCAAAAGAAATGCAGTTGCTTCTCTCACTTTTGTTGCCGTTTGTTCTACACTTGCAGCAAGCCTGAAGAAACGAACGAACGCGAACAAACGAAACAACAGATCGACTGACTGACTGACGAACGGAAAAGCGGTAAAATACCAACGCGCATTGCCGTTAGTCTAGAGTTCAAGATCAAGACAGAATAGCAATGGCAATGACAGCTACAGCCACAGCGACGTTGACGTCGACGCACCCACCAAAAATTCTATAAAACAAACCTTGTAAACTGAGCAACAACTCAAGAGCAGCAGAACAGCACATCAGCACCAACAACAACTTTAAACATCATCTTGCATCTCCATCGTTGTCATATCGTCATTTGGCGCGCGAGTGTGCGTTTTTTGTCGCTTTAGCTTTACTGTTGTTGTTGTCTATCCTCACATAGCGCGCATATAAATTTTACAACGTCCAAAGCTTAAGTCAATGCACCGCTAGCTAATTCTTTTTTTTTTTTTTTTTGTTTTTATGCACATTAAAGTCAAATTTAATTCGCAAGTTTCAATAAAATTTTAAGCACAAATTTTTGAAGCAATTACAATTTATTTCTTATTTTTTCGTTTCTCTTTTTAATATTTAACACATTTCTTTACACTTTATCTTTTTGTCGTGTTCGTTTTTAAGTTCATAAAATGTAACGGTTCTTTTCTTCAAACATTGAACGAGAATGAAAAAAAAATCAACAGAATCGCTTAAACGAGCGCATTCAAACCAAATAACATCAGCGAGAGCTTTAAAATTACTTTAAACAAAAAAGCAAAATCTGCAACTTCAGCACATAAGAATTATTTTTCGTCCAAACTGTTCTTTTTTATTTTTCACCAAACGTTTACTTAAGACTTCTAGTTTTTTTTTCTTTTTGTCACTTTTAAAGCAAGAGTTTTGAGCAGCGCAATGAAGAAGAATCAACTGTTCGGTTTCAGAGTTCGCGGGAAAGTGATTCCTGGTTGTTTGCTTCGCCGCAGCAAACCAAAAACTCCTGTCTTCAATTCAGTTGAAGTGACGACGAAATACGAAGGCGACACGATGTCGAGACGAACTAGAACCAGCAACAAAAAAGACACGACAGCGTTTCTACTTCGTTAAGAGTTGTTGTTGTTATTGTTGTTGTTGCATTTGAAGACGATCGCAACTTGACAACAAATACATGAAGCAAAATTCGGCTTCTTGTTGTTGTTTTTGGTTTTTTTTTATGTAGTTTTATGTTTTATCGTAAAAGCAGGCAACAGTTACAACAACTTCAACCATCGAACCAAAGCGAAACACGTTTGATGTTAATAATGATCATTCGTATTAACTTCGAACATGTGCGACTCGAACACGCCTGTATGCCTTTAACAAGGCACTTAAAAACTACAGTGAGGATTGGAAAAGAGACCTTCGTTTATGTCTTGTTGTACTGTAGCGCTTGTTATTGTTATCTAGAACATTCCTAGATGCGATGCCAGGCTACTTATCGCCACACTTGAAATTTGTAGAAACTGCGTGAAGTTTCGCAAAAGATTTCTTTGGAATGCGTGGACCACTGATTGAGTTGTATTCAAGTGGAAATTATTTGAAGAAATGTAGCGAAATTATTTCCCTTTTTATGTGAAAAGTCGTGTTGTTTACCAAGAAAAATTATTTTCTCAAATAATAACATGCAAAATTTTAATGAATTTTAAAATAATGAATGAAAATTTTGCAGAGCCATCAAAGGGCAAAAAAAAAAACAATCGAATTGAAGCGCGCCTGCGTCGGTTTCCCACTGGCGCAGTTGAACAACTCCATTAGGGCGTAGCACATTTAGCGCAGCTTGCCGAATTGACTGACTGACCAACGGACGGACGGTTGAATGCCTGATTGTGCATGAAAACCGGGTGGCAGGTGTGTTTTTTTGCGCCCCGCGTGGCAAACCAACAAAAAAAAGGGTGCCAATGAAAAATCATGATGAAAGTTGCTCAAATAAATGACACCAAATTTAAGCAAAACACTTGAGTTGAATTATAGTCCAACCGCCGCCGCCCGTGCAGTGCAACACGTCGAAGCAACAACAAGAAGGAGCACTGTCACAATGGCACGAGACATGTGCGCACAACTGACGGACCGATGACCAATTGGCGAACCGAGACGGCAGGACTGACTGAACATGCCTTAATTTAGCATACAAGTCCGCAACATAAACGACTGAAACATTGATGACTGCAGCGCAGACGACGACGACGACGACGTAGATGGCGGCAGCGGTGGTGGCAGCAGCGGCGGCGGCGTCATTAAAAACATTTCGCGTTGAATGCAAAAGCAACTTGAAAATTAAAAGCGGAATCAACTCAACGCAGCGACAGGTGATGCCATAAGTGCAACATGCCGCTTTATTTATTTATTTCTTTTTCTTTCTGTTTTAAGTGTTTTTTTGTCTTTCATCTCCCAAAAAAAAATACAGTCAACATATCGTTTTGTTTCGTATCAGAACAAACTGTACGTTGAACTTGGTCGATTGGGCTAAGTGTGTTTAAGCCATGTGCCTGTGGCTTTTCCGTATAACAAATAAATGCAGACAGTTGTTAATTACATACACGCAGCTTTTAAGCATTTTGGATAAAAGGATAACGACGACGACAACAACAACAACAGCTGCCTCAGTTGTGCCTCAAAAACGCTGCAAGCCAACTTCATTGGAGCAGTCGATTTTCGAATTGACTTCAAAATGTTGGCACACAACATCAAAGACATGCAATATTAATAACTGAAAAGATCTGTTGTTTTTTTAATATGCAACACGAGATACTTTAGGCACTCAGATAGTTGAGGGAGAATAAGGGTTCCTTAAGAACTTTTTAATTGAATAATTCGTTTTTTTTTAGATTCTGACTTTCTAAAGTTCCTATAAATTGATAATAACCATCTTTATCTATCTATCTGTCTATGTATTTATCTAACTTATCTGTCTTAACTTCAGACATATCCTTATAATAGCTGCGCAATTGCCAGCCAATACAAACTCGATTCCAGTGCCAGCAACAAATTATCCTGCGTAACTAATAACTTGTGCTGAATTTCTAATGAATTCGATTGTCTCGGTAAATGAAACTAAACGAGTTCTTATCTGTCCTCATAGAGAGCACCAAATCAGTTAACGGCGCATTGAAGCGTTGAAAATCATGTTTTGATTTCGTGTTTTGCCTTGAATGCGTTTGGAATGCACGAACCATGGCAAATTGCATAATCTTCGAGATGTTTTCACACCTTGAGGGCAACCGAAGTCGGCATTGACGTCGTGACATGTTAGTAGGGCGCATGAGGGATAGATAGATAGATACATTACATTGCATTACATTGTTGTTGTTCTCCTCAACAATTGCAGGCTATAATAGCTATACCCGTTCCGTCTCATCCCATCCCGAGCCGACCCTGACCCTCCTCTCTTTAATGTTGTTTTTATCGTTGTTTTATGATGTGCAAACGATCAACGCAACTGTCGTTTCGGCCAACAACAGAGGCAGAGCGGTGGCAGAGAGATGCCGTCGATCCTCTGCCGCATTCGAACCCTTCTGGCTCCGTGTGTGATGTGTGTGTGAGTGTCTCAATGTCCATTTTTCTTTACTATTATTAATTGTTTGTAATTTGTTTGTTTAGCGGTCGCTCAATCGATTACACAACGCATTCCCAGTTGGGGTGAAGTTGTGTGATTTTTAGCTCAGAGTTTCATTTTAATGGGAGATATAAATCAAAGCACTTTGAGTGCGATAAGTGCGGATATCTTGTATGTTCTAAATTTATTGACAAAATTATTTTTATTTCCACTTTATTTAATGTTCTTAAAAGAAACCATATGCGATCGAGAGCTCCAAGTGATAAACAGTCTTATGTTGTTTGCGACGTTATGTAACTTAGGCGTTTTCATTGTTGTCATTTATTTAAGCTGCAAAACAGTCGATTTGAAACAACTTTAAACATTTTAATCACAGAAATAATCCAATGATTTTGTGCTGAAATTGAGATCAACTAAAAATATATGAATTTTAATAAAATTTTGCGACTTTTTATACATAAATTGTACAAAAAAGTTGAGCGAAAGACATAAAAAAGTTTAATAAAGTTGTAAATCAAAACAAACAACAAAAAATATGGAAAGGAAGAAGCACGAAGGAAGAATAATAATGATGGTCGTAATGATGAATGTGTAACGACAAAACGGCGTTGGCGTCAGCGTCGGCGTCGACTGCTGATGCTGTGTTGGAGCACAAAAGCTCGGTTGGAGTCTTTTTTCTCACAGTACGGTGAGGAACCAAGTAGGATGCGCGTAAATTTGGCAATTTTATAAGCTACTTAAAGGGAACTTTACGAGCGCAGAATGAACGTTTGTTAAATGGCCAAGCGAGCTGAGCGAACGGCAAATGCAATAATAATAAGAAGAAGAAAAAAACGAATAATAAAAGACAAAAGACAAGACAAGCTGAACATGTGAACGATTGCAAATTACAAGCGATCCAAGAGCAGAGCCAAGAGGATGATGACGACAACGACGACAACGGCAACGACACAATGACGATCTTGACTGTCGATCTTAAGGATTGCTTTTGTGGCAGGCAACTTTTGCATTGCTTGCGCTTCTTCGATTTCGGTTGCATATGTTGCAAGTTTTCTTTTATTTTTTTTCTTTTTCAGATTTTTTTTTGTTTTTGGAAACGGTGGCAGATGCGTTTTTTGTTTATGCTGTTGAAGGCTTTGCAAAAGCTGCAAAACTTATGTTCAAGCTTGATTTTTCGGATACAGTTGAGTTGAGAGCCTGTCTGTCCGTTCGCAGCATCATGCAACTGGCTTTGGCCCAAAAATAAATTGTGCGACAGGTGTTTTGTAGGTCTTGGTGGGCCAAAAGATAACAACCAACAACAATAATAACAACAACAACAACAAAATACAGATCAGTTAAAAAAAGTATTTGTGAAATCTTTGTTTCTGTACAATTTTCGATATCCATGTGTGTTGTACAGTGTGGGAGCAACAAGCGTACAAGTTCAAACTCCTTTACAGCCGCTCAGCTTAATTATTTTCGGTTAGTTTAAAGTTATATATGTACATATACTCTTTGTTGTTGTCGCTGTTGTTTTACAAAAAGACATCGCATCGATGACGACTGATTGTCGGCAGCTGTTACTTCCGCTTGAATGAACGCATGCAATTTACATTGTACATTGTACAACAACATTGCCTTTTGTCTGACCAAAGGCTTACATATTGGTCCTTTAAGCTCGCTTGGCAACTCTAATCCGGTAGCCATTATCAAATGCAACTACCTGCTAATGTTGCTGTTGCTGTTACTGTTGTCTGTGCTTCTGTCTATGCTGCACACATGAGCCAAAATAACTCTGCGTGCATGCGTGTACGTGCGCTCTCGCTCGTTCTAACTTGTTCGCTTAGGCACGCACACCGTTGCGTCTGTTTTGATGCCTTGCGGTGCACTCATCAATCGTCGCGTCGCGTAGCGTCTTTCATCTCGCTTTCGCCTTCAATCAATACAGCAGCTACGCTGTGTGTATTAAATTAATGCGCTCTGGCATTTAACATCATTTCTCTTTTGAGCACACATGCCTTTGCTGTCCCAACAGGTTTCTATGCACGAAGCGATCATTGTGCGGACTTGGCTGTTAGACACAAACACAAGCATGCCAGCCAGGCTTATACAAATTATATGTCCTGCATTGGCTACTGCTGTTTTTGTTGTTGGTTGCCCTCACTAATATATGAGCACGTCTTCAGCGGCGTCGGCAAACGACAACATTGTCCAAATAACAGGTGCCGCATGATTAGTTACCAAAAAAGGATTATTATAAACTAATCCTTTTACAGTTTCTTAGAATTGTTGTGTTGTTTGGAATTTGTTCCACTCGAATTATTTCATAAGCACATAGAATACGGAAATCTTCAAATCCAACACACACACACACACACACACACACACACACACATTTTTATGTACAGATCGTGTCGGTTTGAATGAAAAATTTCAAACAAAAAACGCGTTAAGAAACATGAATAAAATGAAATTTATTAAAGTTTCTGCCTCATTTGTATTTAATACTCCTTTTTATTGGCACAAAAAAATTATGCAAATATTATTGCCAAATTTACAGCTTCTGAAAAATGCTTTTTTCGGCAAATTAAAATAAGAAAACCAAATTTTTAATAAAGTCGACAACAGCTGCCGTCGTTTAATGTCTCTTCTTGGCATAAAGATATCAAATTACGATTGAGATTGCAAAAACCGGAAGTTTTTAGACCTAAAACAAAAGATAAAAAACAAACAACACAACAACAACAACAAAATACACATAAGACGAAGCAAGAAGATCTTGGCAAATAAATAAAATTGTTTTCTCCTTTAAAAAAAGGAAAACAATAAAGAAAAAGGTCGGCGAAAGCGAATCACGACTTTGTTTGATACCCTACAAATGGCTTTGATGCTCTAGCAGACCTTACGGCACAGCACAGAACCATGCCCCACTGTGCTGGTCAGTATTGCTCTTCAACGCTTCAGGCATCAAGTTGACATTCTAAATGAGCTTCTCTTGAGAATGTGTAGGGCATAGCCATGAAATAAAATGCCACATCATTTAAAGTAGCAACAAAATGGCAACATTTCATTTGCTTTGCTCACTCGACTTCAACTTCATCAGCATTCCATAAATCAGTTCATTTTGGTTACCCACATTTATTTGTTTACATAAATACTGATTTTTTTTTTTGTCAATATTTTGTTATTTTCATGCACTTTTGTTTTAACTGCACAAATACAACTTAAATTACTTGTGTCAACTTTAGAGAGGAAGAGAGGCACCAACAGCACCGCAGCAAACAAAGATCAACGCATGCCTTGGAGCAAAACACTTGGTGAATTCATGTGACCTGAGATTGGTTCATTGTCGTTGGTTTTTGTATTTATTTCTCTCATTTTTTTTTATAATGTAACAAAGCATTTGCAGTTTTTGAGAATTAAAGCGAGTTCACCACCTTAATCATTGACTAAAAACAGTTCCAAGCACAAAGCAGCCAAGGCAAAGCAAGCACAAAGCATTCAATATGAAAGTACCGTATGTCAACATCTAATATTACCAAACATACAACAATTCCATACAATGTTCTGTTTAAAAATCTTTGCTGTTACCTTTTGTGAAATAAAAGCAAAGTCTTTGATTCTTGGAAGTGAAGAATTAAGTTTTATTACAAGTAAAAATAATAATTTTTGTTCTTAAATTAGAAAAGAAAACACACACACAATTAACTATAGGGATATGCAAATCATTGCAATTTCCCAGCAGTCCAACAAGTTTTTAATTGTCCTTACTGCTAATCCGTTTGCTCAAAGCGTTTGCCAACAACAACAACAAAGCAGACAACAAAATGACATAAGCAAATCTTTGATGTTTCCATTGAAGTACAAGATTGAAAGATCTTTTGTTCAATAATCCAGCGAACCGTCCTCAGCAGATCGAAATCAATTGAGAAAATGCAAAAGACAAGACAAACTTTATCTTTGTGTGCAGAAAAGAAAACAAAACATTCCTGCCGTGTAATTTAGCACAAACAAGAAGATGAAAGGCAAAGAAAGCATATCCTGTGCAGCAGCTTGTCATTGCTCGTTCGTTCGTTCGCCCGTGATCCTTTGTGCAATTTTTGCACAAAAGGACTCAACTCACGGCTCAGCTCAGCACTGCTCAGCTTAAAATGCAAAATATGAGCAATGAGGCATGCAAAGCTGAACAGAAAAGCAAATGGCAAAATGTCGTCGGGGTCAGAGGAAGGGCAAGAAGAAGAAGAAGAGGAAAAAGCAAAGGAAGGTATTATTGAAGAAGATCTTTGAAATGTGCGTTGAGTAACGTGTTGTCTGATATGCAAACATCTGCCGTTGCGACTGTACAACAGAGACAGACAGACAGACAGACGGCGGACGGACAAGACTCCACGACTGGTTTTCAGTTGCTTTGTACATATTTTTTTTACTGATCTTTCTTGTTAGTTTGAAATAAAGTAGCCAAGAGCATGTTTTCTTTAGTTTAACTGAATTATCAGATTTAAGATGTTTTCTAAAAGTTCTCTTAGCGCGAAATGAAGGATGTCCTTTGATATGAAAGAGAAAGAAATTGTTTACAGAATGTTTCTTTGGTTTCCACGGAGGAGAAAGCATTAAGGGTTCCTCAGTCTATGAGCATGAATAGACACTCTGTTGATTTGTTATTCCAAACCGAAAGGGATTTGAAGGCAACAAGTCATGCAGGACATAGCAATATCGAATGCACGCATACTTCTGACATTTTGAAACTTTCTGACAAAAGTCATTCAAGAGCTCAAAGACAAAAGTTCAAAAATAAATTTTCTAAGTTGGAATTTTATTGAAACTAAGAGATTACGTTGAAAAAAATAAAAACCTTAAAAAATTCGAAGTTTCAATTCAAGCAACTTGAGAGACTTGTAGAACATCAACTTCAACATTTTCTTTATTTTTTTTTTCCAAAAGAAAGAATACAATAATGTAAATTAGAAAAGTAAAAAATTAGCATACGAATAGTTCAATAATTATAGACGTGATCGTTTAACAATAACTTGAAATGGAAATCCATCAAAATGAAAGATATTCGCCAACGGAAACTCAAATATGAATGACGGCCTAATGAGCGAGCACAAAGACGAAGAACGAAGTAAGGAAGGTAAAGAAAGGAAAGGAAAGTGAATATCAGCTTCCAAATCACCCAACAAAGCACAAGAGGCACCCCAAAAACAGGAATCCGAACGAAACCAAACGGGGAGTTTCTTTTGGTACACAAAATGAGCGTGAGAATTCACATAAATAAAACACACACACACATGAACGCACAGAAATTGTTATTGCGTTGTAGTTACAAATGGTACGAAATCGAATCCTTCGAAATAACCGCGAGCGATGCGCAACAATTTTGCTTAAGAATGCCTTCGAGCTAACGAGACTCGCTGGCTGACAGACAGACGGACGGACAGACGGCAAGACGAACTAGCTCAACGTGTTGCGACATGTCGATTCAAGGCAGCTCAACTCGGCGATGCGAAGCAATAATTTTTCCATTGTGCGTGCAACATTTGCCACCCTATTGCCGCCGCAACACACACACACACACACACACACACACGCACACAACATACACGTTTGACGTCAAAGGACATGCTGCGCTCATGTATCCTTTTCAGATTTTCTCGACGCATTTTCTCTGGCCACTTCTTTTGTTGTCGTAGTTTTGCTTTGCTACTTGCCTGGATCCTTGGCTTGGGTACAGTGTCGCTATCAAATGCCGTTGAACGTTTCATTTTATTGTTGTTGTCGGTTTAGTGGGGGGATGGGAGAGGGGTTGCATAAATTATGAACTTGAAATAAAATGCGTCGTTTTTTGTTATTATTTTTCAACAAGTTTACGCGTACTTGAGCGATTTTCATACAAAAATCAATTTGTTTTGTTAAACACTGAGATAAGACACTGAAAAAAAACGTACAATTTTTAGAGGCGACACTCGTTTGGTACTTCAGTAAGTTTAAAATGATCAAATTCGAAAGGAACGATCACAAATTACGTGATAGAAAATTAGGAAAGGTGGATTCCAGAAAACAGTCACCAAATCTCAAGAAGTTGTGGTGAGGGGGATCATTTATAATCTCATGGCAACTTTTAAGTTCATTAATTTACTTAATATTTGAAAATTTCAATCAAAATCTCACGTGAGATAGTGAGGGGGACTCGTCCAAATCTCACCAAGAGAGGGAGGGTTGTAAATTTCAAGAACAGAAATTTCACACATTTTATGGACGTCCATTTATTTATGAGATTAAATATGAAGGGAAAAATAGATTTTTTGTCATTAAAAAAATTTAAACGGAACTCAAATAAAAATGGAAAATATTTACAGTGTATCGGTCGAAGCACCAAAACGCATTTAAAAGACGCACTGAAGATTTTTCCGTTTGTTTTTTTGTAGTTTGACTTCAATTATTAAACGCGCAATAAAAATAATATTTATAGGGCGAAAGGATGCGAGTTTTGTGACGCTCAACGATGACTCGAATGGCGAAGCAAAATTTAAGAGAAAAAGTTGTTTTTGAGAAGAGAAGAAACGCACAAAGATTGCAATCAAATTTATTTCTTATTGAAAATGTAAAAAAAAAAAAAATAATTGTAAGTATCAATTTTCAAGGCACTGCTCATCAACAGCGGCTCTTCAGAAATAATAGATGAAATAACAGACCTATTGCGACGGACACGGCCATCGTGTATACAAATGCGTTTTTTGTTTCTGTCAATTTGAATAAAGTTTCGCGTGAATTTTTCTTTAGTTTCCAGTTTGAAATTGCTTATAAGTATTACTATACTATTAATGAATGACGATTGTTAAATAATAAATTTTAATCCTCATAAATAACGAAATCAAAGACCGATAACTACAAAATCTATGACTCATGAATCAACAGTCGAATAAGAGCAACCGTAGATCTGTTTGTATGTTTGTTTTCAAATTTTAAAATCGGCTTTTTTCGAAAGCTGTTAAGCTTTGGACAAAAGCTTACTAGCTTTTTTCGAAATCAAGTCTTTTCCTTCTAAAAATGAATAATGTATTTGCAGACAAATGTAAACAAACGACATAGTTTTTGTCAAGTTTTTTAGAGATTTGAAAATTTTAAAATGTTTTAAATTTTCCTAAATTTTTGTTAATACCTTGTAACTTTCACATTGTCATAAAGTATAAGAAACGTACATATTTGAGGGTTAAACTTTCTAAATAAGCTCAAGTTTTGATGTTGTTGGTCGAAAAAATATCTCTCCTAAGATCAGAATGTATATATTCATATGCTTGCACGCCTGCTGATGCAGATATGCTCAATTTGTGCGATAAGGAGTTCATATCAAAATGTAATTTGGTGTATGTACTGTACAGAACGAGTTGTCAATCTATACAGATGGTTCGAAGACAAAAGAAGGCAAGAAGGAAATCACAGGACACATGCTGGGTAAAGAGGAGGCTGAGGAGTGCGCTAGATTCGGTTCAGAGTTATCAACAAGTCTCGAGATGACCGACATTCGGAGGCCGATTCAGTATGTCCTAGCGGATCTCGAGGGTACCTACTCGAGGCGGCCGCGGAACACTGGTCAACAGCTCTGGGACTCTACTGGGTGGTTTCGTAGGCTGCCGATGCCTAATGGGTCTGACCAGTAAGACTCGACCCTTCTCACATCCACTGTCCCATCCTAGCGACTCCTCCTGCCATCATCAGACATCACAATGGACGTAATGATAACTAAGTGCTCTCGACTCCGTCGAGCTATCTGTTCCTCCTATCCTATCCATGTACTGTACAGATTATTGAAGAAACTCATGACTCAAAAATGGTGAAGAGTCATTACGAACGAGATGAAATTGATACAATAAAATATCAATAGAAGAAAACATTATGTCGAAAAAAACCCACTTTACTATGATAATTTTAATATTTATAATTTCATCATGATTATTCTTTTCTTCGAATTTTTCTGGAACATAATGATTCTTTCTTTAAAATTTGTGAAATAAAATTTGACGAAATTTTTAGAATTTCTTCGAAATTTAACGAGATAACAAGTGTTGTTCGTCATACGATTTGTGAGAATTTATTAATTATTTATTTATTAAAATTTGCCTAGTTGGTTATTTAGATTTTAAAAATACATATGCAACAGTCATGTATTTTTCTGTGTTTTACCTTCATATTCCAGAACATTTTTCTCTACATAATTTAATTGAAAATATGATGTTGGTATGAATGGTATGGAGTCAAACCACGTCAAGTTTGTTACGAAAATTTCACTACTCAAAAATTTTATGTACTTCACTACTCATTTTAATAATAATTCGTGATTGGTTCACAGAACAGAGTGCCAAGTATACATAAATGAATGCAGAGTCTTTCGATGTTACTAAATTCATATTATTACCAACGTCCAAATGACTTTTAAGATCGTTAAAGCCAAATTCTATCACAACAGGTCAAAAATTCAAATCCAGCCAACAACTTAGCTTTGAATACAGATGTAGTAGTGCGTACAGCTCAAAGTCGTAGAAGTTATCATAATGTGATTCCAACCAATGAGATCACACATCCAAAATCAAATATACGTACATAACCCACGATTTTGTGCCGTACAAAAAACACCAACAATACTGTTTGACAAAAAAAATTACACATAATCAATTGTACAGCTTGATAACATAATCGCTGCTAGGCTTCATATTTCGACGATGAATTACTTATAAAAAGCCTTGTTCTGGGCGAACATAAATCTGTTTTATTTATTCGTCGCTACAGCTAAGATGAAAGCAAATACTTTAACACTCTTGGGCTCGATCCTTGTGTTGTCATTGCTGAAAAATGTAAGTTCAAATTAAGTCTCTATTTTTTTTATATACAAAACCAGTAAGGGCGGTATAGTCGAGTATACTCGACAATATAATAGCCTGCACACATGGTAGGCGGCGCCACATCCTCTATCTACAAAAACATATTGATCTGACATCGTCAAATAGTGTTGAAAATATCAAGAAAATCGGTCAAAAAATGTGGATTTTACGAAAAATTTAAGTTTGTCGGCCTCTAAGGGGTGGCCATCAAAGAGGGGGGAAGTTTGTGGTATGCAGTTTTTAAGATGAATTATCACTGAGCTTGTATACAAACTTTCAGGGTCGTACCTTTGTTAATTTTGGAGATATAGCAATTTACAGAAAACAACTAGGGGAGGGGAAATGAAAAAGAGGGGGGATTTTGTGGTATGCAGTTTTGTAGAGCCACTCATACTGAGTCTACATACCGACTTTCATGTTTCAATCTCTTTGGATGTTTGAGTTATAGCGATTTAAAAAAGTGGGTGGGGCTGGATGGGCGGGAAGGAGTGGGCGTGGCACAAAAAAAAATAAACTTGATCTGCTGCCAATCATCACGAGTCTACCCTCCAAATTTCAAGCCTTTAGCTCTTACAAGTTTCCGAGATCTATTGGTGAATACAGACGGACGGACATGGCTCAATCAATTTCTCTTGTCGTCCTGATCAAGAATATATATACTTTATAGGGTCCCCCTCCCTTCCTTCTGTGCGTTACATACATTTCGTTCAAACAAACTTAATATACCCTGACACACTGTATGTGCAGGGTATAAAAAAAGTTTATTGACATGTAACATTATATAAATTTTTTCTCGTATTTTTGTGATGTACAGTTTATAAGCTGTATAAGTGCGAAGCTCTCTAGTTTTCATATTTTTTTATATCTTATTGTACCAATGTTTTATCTTTTTTTTGTATAGACATATGCAAGGGAATTTAAAGTGGACGTCGACTTAAAAGCTCAGCCAACACAGTGTACATTAGAGTGTAGACCGGGGTATCATATCGTGGTTAAAAAGGCTACTTTATATCATAATGGTGAGACGCTTGACGAAAATGCACGGTACCCGCCAAAGATGGCATGTGATTTGGAACAAAGTTGCAACTTTAAACTTACACCAGAAACATATAATTATATGAATCCAGCCCCGCCAAAAGATTCCCAACTTACTATTAAATACGAATGTAAACAAGATAACTTCCAAGGATTTCCAAAAAGGATAACAGACTATACAAAAACCGAGAACTGCCCGCATGACTCTTTTGTTCAGAAACACGTTGCTTACTTTAACGATAGAAATGTAGCCCCTAATGTCGATACACCAGCGGCACAAAGGGAAAGGGAATTGATTGCCATGGCCGTCTGTGCGCAAGTCAGACGTTTTAGGCAAAAGAACCCATCACAACAACGAATCGATCCACATCTTGGCACAGTGTTTTTGATATATAATAATAATTCAGTTAAAAATGATTTCATGCAGAGTCCACGTGAAAACAATAAATGTCAACTTAATGCGAATGCTCTTGCCAGATCATACAAGTATAATTGCGAGAGAGACGACTCTAAGTGGACATGTACTTTTGAGGGCAAGGGAGGAGACGTGGCTAAACATGACAAAAATAATAGCCATTTAGGATGATTATCATTTCGAGGAACCAAGGATCGAACTGAAACCGTAAAAGGTAAAAACCGTTTTATTTTCCTAAGCCAAACCGTAATCTAAACCGAAATTCTCTTTCTAGAAGAAACCATATCATATCTATACTGTTATATCATTCGTACTAAAATTATTCTTGCTTTCTTTTTATAATAAAAAAAAATTTTAATTAATATTCCAGCAATTTTTATGGTATTATTTCATTTATGGTGTATGTAGTTTGGAAAATCCTCGGTCTGAATCCTCCACGAGGGTGCCGGCTGGGGAATGGGCTGTGCCAGTCGGAGGTAGCTAGGTTCGCCGCGCAAACACCCGGCTGGCAGTGCCTTGCGAAGGACCTAACACGGACCCCATGCTGGACCCATGAGGGTCAGGTGTGGGGTCTGGTTTGGGCCATGTGCCTGAGGTGTCTGGCGGCAGACTGAAAACGCTATGGGTGATTCCCAGAAATAATTTATTATAATGGAGGTAAATAAGGAAGAAGCTCGGACTGAAAACAACAGAGTCGCGACATTTTATTGCTTCGGAGATTCAGAGATGAAAAAATTTAAGATCTTTCATTGAAACTATAATCGTGTAATTCTTCAATTTGTCGCTAAGTCGTGCGCTGAGATGCGAGACGCTAACGACGTCAGTAAGATCGGTACTTGTTCAGAAAAGAGAAGAGCTGCTGTTCTGGTGTGGTACTATTTTCAATTAGGGTTGAAAACTGCCAACAAATAAACAACAAATAATTCCAAAAAAAAAAAAAAATAATAATCAAAAGAGGAAGAAACAACAAACGTGAACGATAAGCACAGAAAATGAAGAACAAACAAAGGACATCAAGATCAGAAGTAGGAAAGGAAACAAGTAAACTTCAAGTTGATATCAAAAGAAGAGGAAACAACAAAGGAGCTGAAAAGAAATCGAGAGATGAAAAAAATATTAACGCACAATAGAAAATTATGAAAGGTTGAGACCTTGAGGTGAAGGCTGACAAACACACCGTCAGCCAGTCACTCAGTCAGTGAGCCAATCAGTTCGTCAGTACGCCGGGCAGGACAATGTGCCACGCATAAATAATAATTAAGCAGTAATATTAGAGGGCAAGGCTGGAGGACACAACACACGTGTTGCTTCACAGGATCTAAATCGGGCTTCGGGCATATACGATTTGGATCAATGTACGCACATTAACCAAAAGGTGTCTTAAGACTGGTCGACAAGAAAATTGCATAGCAGCTGCGCATTTTACTTGGCGTGTCGTCCTGTGGCTCGAGTCCTTGTTGCTTTTAGCGAATAGTTTACGCAGCTGTACTTCGACTTCGAAGAGCAAAACACGTGCCAAGCATTTGGCACGAATGACTCAGCACGAAATGCTCAAAGACGACGCGGACGCCAACGAAAACGTTGAGGGAGACGGAGTCGGTGACGACAAGGCGAAGGACATTGTTGATGAAGCACAGGACAATGGCATGGCATAAATAAGCGCGTCAATGAAGCAGCTTTTGCAGCCATTTTGTGTTTTGTTGTAGCGGTTTTGTTATTGTTGTTGGCCGTCAGTCAAGTTTGATCTAAGGCTAACAAAATAAACTTGTATTGTCGAAACATCTGCTTGTGATATTCATTCGCCAACAAAAAAAACAACAACAGCAATAACAATAACAGCAAAAACATTTTGTGGCTCACCTTTCTTCGCTTCGCTTCGCTTCACTTCGCTTTATTTCTCTTGCTTTTCTTCCTTTTATTACACATTTGGTTGCTCAACAGATTCGTTTCGTGTGTGTTATCCTTTTTGTGTGCTACACACACGATTGGGCGTTGTCTTGTATGTCCAAAGACAAAGCCATCAAAGAAAAAACCAGTTCTCTTCAAAGATCCTTCATCCTTCAACGTTTTTACTTCGCTCGATTTCTCTGTGCGCTCGTGTGT
This sequence comes from Phortica okadai, assembly GCA_034638295.1. Taxonomy (NCBI): domain Eukaryota; kingdom Metazoa; phylum Arthropoda; class Insecta; order Diptera; family Drosophilidae; genus Phortica; species Phortica okadai. The sequence continues at coordinate 38,409,476 of CM067849.1, forward strand.
AATGCAAAGGTGCACAGAAGCAGCAGCAGCAGGAAGAGAACTTGTTCATTGTCCTTTCGGCTTTAAGAAGAAAACGAAGAAAAAAAGCTACAAAACTCCAGATGTTTCTTCTTTGTTGTTGTTTTAGTATAAAACTTTTATCATTTCTTCGTACGTGTTTCCAAACATGATTTATAGCTTAACGCGTATAAATCTTCTGGTCTTTTGTTTAGTGTCGTCAGGTTTTGTAATTGTTCAAAATTTCTGAACTATTTCATTGGCTGCCATCAGCGCACCGGGTGTCCCTGGCACAAACCAAGGCGATCCAAGAAGTAGAAAAAAAGAACAAGTTTCATTGTAAACTCCTTGTTAAGGATTTTAATATCATTTTGATATCCTTAAATGTTCCTCTATTATTATTTGCCTTTCAAATTCTGCATGAAAATATTTAAAAAAAAAGTTGAATTAAAAATGACTTTGATTTATAACCGAACTTAAAAAAATCTCTAATACAAAATCACTTTGGCACCAGTTAGTACATTTGTACCAAAACTGGTTCGTTTTTACGTATACTAATCTTGACGTCAATACAAAGAAGTGTTAACTTTTAACAGTTTTACTCATTGACTAGACTAAAAGATAAAAGACTTACTAAGTTTATATATTTGTTTTGGAATTATCTTGATTTATATACTTGCTAAACCAGAATTTGAATGATTTCCATTCCGTAATCACATTAACTAATACAAAGTTACATAGCCGCCAATTTCTTTGAACAGCCTTTGAGTAACCAACTGCAAGCGTTGGAATTTTCAATCTTAAATATAGTTCTATATAACACACTTCGTTGCACATGTAAACTAACTGCGACACCGCCTCCGTCTGGCATGCACATGAGATAAATGCGCTCAGCCACGCCCACCACGTAGGTTGGAAATAATTGCTATGGGCAAGTCGAAGATCGTCTTTAGTGCAGACAAATTAGTTAAAAGTCGGAAAAGCATAATTGAAAATATATTTTCTTTCTTTACCCATTTTTTTCTTTTGCTTATATTCATAGTTGAAAGATTAGAAATGTTATCGCAGCGATAAAAACTTGGCTACTGAAAATTGGCGACGATGAAAGAACGTTGTTAAAAACCGGTAGCTACAACAAAAACAAAATAGGTCTATGAAATACATATGTATGTATGTGCAGACTCTTGGCGAATTGCACAAATTAATTAACGAAAACAAACGAGAAAAATGCAAATATTTTTAGTGAAGCGAAACACTTAAGAGAAATTTAGAATATAATAATTTATATTCAAATATAAAAATATTACAAAATTAAAATTAAGTTTACATTTTAGTTTAGTTTTTAGTATACATTAGAGGTCTGCATGAATGCATTCAAACAATCAAATGATTTTTACAATAGTTGGAAAAAAAAAACATGAGCGCGGTGAGACATCAGATCTCTTTATCTTATGTCTGACTAACTTTACTTGAGACCAATAATAAATCAGAACGAAAAACGCGGCGTATTTGAGCCTTGCCTATAGAATTCCCGAGCGCCACCAATTGCGAACGGTTGACCAATGCCCGACGACCGCCCACCACCCCAAACAGCCATTTCGTATGTTGGCGGTTCTGTGCCCACGCTGATCACTGCCGACGTTGACTGCGCTGTCGAAATGGGCATCAATAGCGGCAGCGTATAATTGTTTTGTGGATTGTAAGTCGCCGGAAAGACAATTGTCTGATAGCCCGGCGGCCCTGAAGGCCTCTTGAGCAAAATCGTTGAACCGAATGCAGGCGCCGCGCTTGAAGTTTGAAAAGTATTTGATGTTACAGTCGTGACTGCAGTTGGTATGTAAAGTAATTCCGTTTGCCTTGGCGCTGTACAACAGTAGATCGTATAACTGATCAACAGAAAGGTGAGGAATATGAACACACCAATATCCAAGTTCAAATCCATTGATCACAAACACGTACGTACGTTTTCACAGTTCAGGCCTAACTGAAGGTTTTATTGTTGATGCTATGATGACGGTGATGATGCTTATCTTATCTCAACTAACAAAAACTCAGCGTGATAACAGTGTATGAAAAATAATGCAAAACCTTTAACTGTAATCTAAACATTTTTCTTAAAATCACAGATGAAAGTAAAGATCACCGACTGGTCATTGTAAACGATTCACTATTGTGGTATCGCTTTGATAAAATAACCATAAAATATCACACACATAATTGATGCTGTTTGCAGTATTCCCACATAAACAGCGCACCAGTGACATGTACATTCAGGGAACGAACTAAACCAAACTGTGGTATCTCTACCGCATAATCAAGTAAGCTAAGCAGTGCCGCGGGTATGCCGTGTTTTTCGTGTCTGGAAAAATGGCAGAATAAGATTCAATTCAACAATTTGTGGATTGCCACAGCCTTACCCAAGAAGCAGCACACATTTCGCAGGGAATTGAAAATCCACAAAGCTCACGCTATTTGCAGTTTGTTCAGCTCCAACAATCTTAAAGCCATCTATTTGTTTTTGTATAAGGAAGTCAGCTAAAGTGGCAGGTTTGACTTCCAAAATATTTAAACTTTTCTCGGCAGTCAAGCTGGATTTGGACATAATAGATTAAAACTTGCTTTATATACACACAACATTTGCAGTATACCTCAAATTTTGAAAATCACACTTCGCAACATGTAGTTTTGAGTCCATCACCAGATTTTTAATGCCAAGTACTTCACATGTGCGCGCAATGCCCCCAAGGTTGGGCAACTTGTCAATGAGACTCGCTACAACAAAAATCTATAAAGTAAAATTGGAAGTCAAATTTATATACCTTATATAAATATTGCAAAACCATACGTCTGCGTTCTGATGCGGTCTGGCCACACTGTTCCCAAAAAGGGTCTCGTCAACTGATTTCAAATTGCTTCCAATGGTGCCAAAATTAAGATTTATGTCATCTGCTTCTACAATATAAGTAGATTGCCTTGAAGCAGCATGTTGCATATATACCTTACGGATATTATCGAAATATTCTTGAAAGTCGATATTGAAGGTATTGCGCAGAAACCAATATCCACACTCATCGAATGGGGCATTGGTAACGTATAAGATCATATCAGAGATACTCGACGAAGATTTACGATAGAAAGCAGGAAAATTAAACCGCGGCTGCAATAGGTATTCCTCCAATTTATTACCACATGCAACTACAACGGATCTTTTTATATTAGCACCGTGTGGAAGTTGTATTCTAAGAAAACAAAATTATGTTTTTAATGTGAGCCTCCAAAACTTCTTCATGATATAACTTACTTGTTCTCCTCAGCCTTCAAGATGAGACAATAACTGAATAATTGTGCATGCAAACGGGTTTGGAAGTTGGCGCCCATTGTCAGAGGCAGTAATAGCTCCAGAACGACAATTAGTTGTGAAGTTTCAACTTTAGTCCAATTGAACATGCAATACAGAAAGACTACTGACATCAATGAGACTTGCTGACTTGCATTACGATGTGTTGATTCTCTAAACTTTTTCAGAAGTTTTTCCAAGTCGGGTGCAAAGGTGACTATCATTAATTCATGTAAGTAACGAATGTTGTCATGATCAAAGTCCGTAAGCAGAGCAGTCCATAACTCATCCGACCAGTATTGCGAATTATAATAATCTTGCAAATATAGTATCGCCTGAGCTATACGCATCTTAAGTCGGTGAACTTTGGAGTTCTCGTGATAGTGTGGCCTTCTTTTAGTCAGTTCGCCATTGATTCGCAAAAGTTCATCATATACGACCTTACAGTCACCATGGTCCTTGAATTTAAAACTATGTCTTAAACGCATAATATTCGGTATAGTGTGCACCAAATATTCTTCATATGCCTCAGCAATACTAAAGAACAAAATTTTAAGTGACCACTTATAGGAAAAGATAACCATACAAACCGTTCAATTCCTGTTGTTGGTTCGCCGTGCAAAAATCCTCTAATTAGAGTTTCGTTGCTAAGTTCGGCTTGCCATGACACTTGATATGTGAGTTCAGTGTGTGTACTGTTTACATTAAGTATATCGTGTGTAAGTGATTCAACCTCAGCAGTTGTCAAATTCCGGTTAGCATAGGCCAAAACATGTCGGACACTGCAAAACAACAAAATTAACGTTAACGTAAATTAAATGCACTTTTATAAAACTAAACTTACAAAAATCCACAAATATCTTTACGATGAAGACAAGTTCTCTTGAGAGTTTCAAATATTTCCGAAATAATATTTGAAGGCAACTTTGAATCGTGGTTTCCAAGCAGTTTTATAAGCACTGCAAGTGTGCTGCAGGTTCCCATTGAAAGAAGCGAAATGGGATTTAATCCCAGTTCATTAATGTCGCTCCATTTGTTCAATCTCTGCTCGACATACAAATCCACACATTTTTTGCGTATCAACTCAACTTCATCCTCGGGCTGCCAAACTAACTTTTTTGCAATTTCCGAATAAAATTCTCCTAAGCTTAGTGACGCCGTGCTCAACCTTACTAAATCCAAGTCGTATTGATTACGACAAAATTCAATCACAAGGTCGGTGTGCTCCACATCGAATACGATTAGAAAGCGTAGCCATCCGTGCTGTTCCTTCGGCACGCTGCCCAGCCTTTGAATTGTACGTTTAAAATTTCTGTTGAAATTCTTATATGAACAACACAAAAAGTCATCGAAATCGTATTTTTTAAATCTATTTGAAATGATTTCATAGAAACGTTTCGAAAAACAGGTAAGAACGCCTTCAAGGTTTGCCATTCTCTCCAGTTTATAGAGCAAGAAGTGATCATCACTGTAGCCATCATCAATATTATAAAGAGTTTCGCAGAATTCAACATATTCCGGCAAAGTCAAAGAATCTATTGACAACTTAAAAACCTCAACCAAACGATACCTCAGTGCATTACGAATTTTTTTGTTTTTCACTTGTCGCACAACTGCAGCTAATTTCAATAAAGATTCCTTTGATATACTTAGCCATTTTGGTATTTCACCGGTTACTCGCATCAGCCAACTGTGTAAAGGCACCGATTGCCATTCAATTAAGCCAAGTGCCTCTAGGAATTGAATTATAGCATTTCTAAAGAAAGCTTTGAAATATATTGGGACAAGAAGATATTTAATCTCATCTTCACAGGCTTTACTTTTTAACCAGAAAAAAGTGTCATCCACATTGTAAAGCTCAACATTATTTGCAGCCAAGAGAAATTGTTTCTGCAATGACTCATTCAACTCGGCAAAGTTATAGTTTTCCATGAAATAATGAAGTGCTTTTCGTTTAAGCGAAATGTTATCGTGCGCGAGGAGCTTTCTTTGGAGTAAATTCAACCAAGCTTGCCACCATGAGTTGCCCTTGTGGTGCATTTCTTTTAAATTGTCTAATTCGACTGCGGTTGGCTCCAATTCCAATTGTTCCCACATTGCAACATAAATCGACCATGAGTGGAGAAATTGTTGCTTGTCAGACCAACCCAAGGCGATGAGTCTTGTTTCGTTATTGTTTACTTCAATGGCTGACAATAGTTTTCGCATGATTTGATGTGCCGATTTTCTTTCCTCCACCAACTCCGATACCAACAGTTGTCTTACTACTTCATGTAATTCCTTAGCATATAAAAAGTTGTCAATAACACTAACAAAGTAGTCAAACATTTGAATCAAAATCAGTGCGGCGTGAGGCTGCTCTTCGTTGCTAGTACTAAGACACCATAGCTCTTCGATTAGGTACTGTCCTTGTTGTTTCGGGAACTTATGCACGTATGTTTTGATGCAACTGACTATGAGCGCAGTAGTGGTACGGCTTTGTCCTTTGGCCAGAAGCGCAGTCAGTTTGTGAAACACCTTCTTACCGAATTTGACTTGCCATTTGTTGTGTCGATCCAACAGTTGATAAATACAAAGCACAACTCGCCTTAAATCCCTCTCATTAGATTTATTACGGTCAACCAAATTGCAAAGCACTTCATCCAACTCGGCAATGTTTCCTAATAAATTCTCATTTTCAATGTATTCTTCCAGAGCGTAGGCGACTTCCTCAGCCATTTCGATTAGTTGCACTGGTGTCCTACTATTCTTGATTGAAACTGTTCAACTAACTTTCTGATTGTGCCGATGGAGGTATATATGATATAATGCCAAAAGTAGTTGTTCGTTGAGCCTAAAATTACGAGCTTTCGTGCAATAATTGATTTCATTAAAAATATGAAATAACTTTTTCAACTTTATCAAAATTAAAAAAGCTTAACAAAAACAAATAAAAACAACAGAGTTGTTTCTTCTACTTTTGTCCAGTGTTGGAAAAATTAAACTAAAGATCATATGGTGTAAAAATTAAGCTTTCAATCACAGCAATGAGCTTTTATTTAACTTTTGTTTAACGTATTTGTGTTTTGTTCCCAAAAATTATCTCCTCAACTGGGGTCATACTGTTTCCATAATCCCCAAAGTCAAGTTTTATGTCATCTGCTGCAGCAAAATAAGCCGTTTTGTTTAAAGCTGCGTTTGACACATAAGCCTTGCGGACATTATCAAAATATTGATGATAATTCTTTTCAAGAATACTGCGTAAGTTCCAATATTCACACTCGTCGAATGGGGCATTGGTAACGTATAAGATCATATCTTCGATGCATTTTAAAGACCTGCTATGGAAATCAGGAAAATTGAATCTCGGCAGCAAAAGGTACTCCTCCATCTTATTACCATATGCATCTATTGTGGCTTGTTTGATGATGGCACCATGTTGAAATTGTACACTGGGATCATCAAATTGGCTATTTAATAAGTCGTTCTTAATATTTTTTTTGTTATTACTTACTTGTTCTCTTCAGTTTTCAGGATAAGGCAATAACTGAACAATTGTGCATGCAAACGAATTTGAAAGTTGTCGTCTTTTGTCAGTGACTGTAAAAGCTCTAGAACGACTATCACTTTTGACGTCTCCAGCTTATCATAATTGATCATGCAGTACGTAAAGACAACAGACATCAATGACACCTGCTGACTTGCATTATAATGCATTGCCTCTCTTAGCTTTTCCAGAAGTATTTCCAAGTCAGGTGCAAAGGTAACTATAATTAGTTCATGTAAGTAACGAATATTGTCGTGATCAAAGTCTGTTAGCAGAGCAGTCCATAACTCATCCGACCAGTAAGACCAACGCTTGTTATAATTTATTCTAAATATTGCCAAGGCTATGCGTATCTTCAATAGATGAATCTTTGAGTTCTCATGGTAGACTGGCACAATTTTAGTCAATGCATTATTGATTCGTAGAAGTTCATCGTTCACGCTCACATCAATAAATGATAAATCAGTTCTATAACTAAAACCACTTCTTATCAGGTATAATTTTGGATAGCCTTCATAAATAAAGCAATCTCCATAGGCTTCCTCAATTCTGCAAAAAGTATTGATTAAATATTTTTGTTAAATCTGAAGATGTATTTACACAAACCGACTATTTCCGACTGTTGGTTCGCCATACAAAAGACCTCTTATTAGAGTTGCTTGGTTAAACTTGGCATGGCACGCTATTCTGAATGTGTAATCAGGATAAGTTCTATCGACATTGAGCATATCGTGTGTGAGTGTTTCAATCTCTGGATCTGACAAATTTTGATTAGCATATTCAAACACAAGACGAACACTGTAAAACAACCATTATTATTGTATATTTGCGTGAATAAAATAAAAACACCAATTGAAGTTTACTCACAAATATTCACTAATGTCATTACGCCCAATACAGGTTCTCTTCAGAGTTTCAATCATAGCTGGAAGCACATCCGAAGGTAAACTTGTATCATGATTTTCAATCAGTCTTAAAAACACTGCAAGTGTTCTCCAGGTTCCCAAAGAGAGAGGTTCAATGGGATTCAGTCTTAGTTCACTAAGATCAGACCATTTCTTCAATCTTTGCTCGACATACAAATCCACACATTTTTGTCTTATGAAGTCAGTCTCCTCATCGGGTTGCCAAACCAACTTTTTTTCAATTTCTTTACAAAATGCATTTAAGCTTAAGGATGCCGTCCTTAACTTTAATAAATCCAAGTCGTATTTGGTGCGGCAAAACTCGTGAACAAAATCGGTGGGTTTCACATCGAAGACGATAAAAAAACGTAACCAACCATGCTGCTCCTTCCTTAACTTAGCAAGTCTTTTGAGAGAATGCTCAAACAACGCGTTGGAGTACTTGGGATAAATTATAGAGTCATTAAATTTATATTTTTCAATCCGATTTGATATAATTTGATAGAAGCGTCTTGAAAAACGCGTTAAAACATCATCAAGACTTTCAGTCCTTTCCAATTTTAACCAAAAGTTATAATGATTGTAGAAACCATCATTAATGTTGTAGAGTGCTTCACAGAACTCAATGTATTCCAGTGAATTTAATATGTTAATTGTGTTTTTAAAAATCCGAAGCAAGCGACACCTTACAATACCACGAAGTCTTTTACTTTCCACTTGTCTCACAACGGCAGCCAATTTCATCAACAATTCCTTTGATATTTTTGGCCGTTTTGGTTTCTCGCTTTTTAATCGTTGTAGCCAAAAGTGTAACGGCACCGAATTCCATTCAATAGTAGGGATCGCTTCAAAGAATTTGACTTTAGAATCTTTAAGAAACCGTTTTGTGTATGTTGGATTGATAATGAATGCTTGCTCTCGCGAAAGCTTTATATTACTCTCCAACCACACTGTGAAGACATCAACATTGTAAAGCTGAACATTATTTACAGCCAACAGAAATTGCTTCTGCAATGACTCATTCAACTCGGCAAAGTTATAGTTTTCCATGAAATAATGAAGAGTTTTTCGATTAAGGGAAATGTTATCGTGCGCGAGAAGCGTTGTTTGCAGTAGATTCAGCCAAGCAAGCCACCATGAGTTGCCCTTGTGGTGCATTTCCTTTAAATTATCTAATTCGACTGCGGTTGGCTCCAATTCCAATTGTTCCCACATTGCAACATAAATCGACCATGAGTGGAGAAATTGTTGCTTGTCAGACCAACCGAAGGCGATGAGTCTTGTGTTGTCATTGTTTACTTCAATGGCTGACAATAGTTTTCGCATGATTTGATGTGCCGATTTTCGGTCCTCCATCATCTCCGATACCAACAGTTGTCTTATCACTTCATGTAATTTCTCAGCATATAAAAAATTATCAATAACACCAACAAAACAATCAAACATTTGGATAACAATCTGCGCAGCTTGAGGTTGTTGTTCGTCGCTAGTACAAATGGACCATAGTTCTTCAAGAAGATCTCCGTGTTGATTTGGAAACTTTATCACGTATGCCTTGATGCAGCTCAGTATGAGCGCGGTTATACCACGTCCTTGTCTTTCGGTCAGCAACGCTACCATTTTTCGAAACATCTTATCGCCATTTTCAACTTGCCACTTGTGCTCCTGTAGCAGTTGATAGACGGTGAGCACAACTCGTTTTAAATTATCCTCATCATCTTTGTTGTCGTCCACTAAACTGCACAGGACCTCATCCAAATCGGCTATGTTGTCTAATAAAATGACATTTTTAATATACTCTTCCAAAACGTGTCTGATTTCTTCAGCCATTGCTGTGCAACTGTTTCTAAATTTGCTCACTTAAAAGCTTTAAACGGTTTGCCGGTGGTATATTTCACAATAATAATGAATCATATTTTTTGGTAAGATAAAAATTCATTAAAAATCTATTAAATAAACTAACAATAAACATTACAACTAGACTAGACTGCACAATCAAAAAACTATAAAAAAATATATCAAAATTATAAGTAAGTTTCTTATCACTCTTCATAAAGCATAAGAAATCACATCTGATTTTCTCTGTCCATTTGTGTTTTGGCAACAATGTTCCCAAAAATTATCTCCTCAACTGTTCTCATACTGGTTCCATAATCCCCAAAGTCAAGATTTATGTCATCTGCTGCAGCAATATAAGGTGTTTTGTCATAGGCTGCGTATGACAAATAAGCTTTGCGGGCATTATTAAAATCTTTATGAAAGTTCGTAGCAATAATATCTTTTAGGAACCAATAGCCGCACTCATCGAATGGAGCATTTGTGAGGAACAAAATCGCGTCATTTACACATGTTGGTTCCTGATAATAACACTCAATCATTTTAAACCGTGGTTGCAAAAGATATTTCTGAAGTTTGCATCCATAAGCAACCGTTACGGCTTGTTTGGTGACGGCGGCTTGGGGTAATTGTATACTATGAACATAAAATTGTTTTTTAAATTTGTTTTTCTTAATTTTCTTCATGTTATTACTCACTTGTTCTCCTCAGCTTTTAAGATAAGGCAATAACTAAACAAATGTGCATGCGAACGTATTGGAAAGATGTCAGTGTCTGTCAGTGGCTGCAAAGTCTCCAAAACGGTAATTAGATCCGACCGTTCCACCTTATCAAAATTAATCATGCAGTATAAAAACACGACAGACATCAACGACACTTGTGGACTAGCCTCCAAATCCTTAGATTTCCTTAGTTTTTCCAGAAGTGTTTTCAAGTCGGGTGTAAAGATAACTACTAATAATTCATATAAGTATCGAATGTTATCGGCATTATAGTCCGTTAGCAGAGCAGTCCATAACTCATCAGACCAGTAAGACCAACGCTTCTGATAATGTATCTCATATATTGCAATTGCTACGCGCATCTTTAGTCTGTGAACTTTTGAGTTCCGATGGTAGATGGGAAACCTTTCACTCAAATTGTTATTGATTCGCAAGAGATCGTCGTACACACTCTTATCAATATATAACTCAGCTCTGAACTTGAATGCTGTTCTTAGTCGTAAAATATATGGACAATATTTATTGACAAAACAATCCACATAGGCTTCCTCAATACTATAGAATGAAATTATTGAAATGAGAATTGTTATAAATTCTGGAGTAATTCACACAAACCGTTCAACTCCGGTGGTTGGTTCACCGTGTAGAAGTCCTCGAATCATAGAAGCTTTGTTGAACTTGGCAAGACCTGCCACTTCATATTGGAGTTCAGTGTACATCCTGTCAATATTAAGTAAGTCGTACGTGAGATATTCAATCTCTGAATCTGTCAAGTTTCGGTTAGCATAGCTAAACACAAGACGGGCACTGAAAAATAAATAATACATTTGTGTGAATGACCAGAAAAGGATTGAAGTTTACTCACAAATATTCACTAATGTCATTACGCCTAATACAGGTTCTCTTTAGAGATTCAATCATAGCTGGAAGCACATCCGATGGTAAACGTGTATCATGATTTTCGATCAGTCTTAAAAACACTGCAAGTGTTCTCCAGGTTCCTAAAGAGAGAGGTTCAATGGGATTCAGTCCTAGTTCACTAAGATCAGACCATTTCTTCAATCTTTGCTCGACATACAAATCCACACATTTTTGTCTTATGAAGTCAATCTCCTCATCGGGTTGCCAAACCAACTTTTTTTCAATTTCTTTACAAAATGCACTTAAGCTTAGTGATGCCGTTCTTAACTTTAATAAATCCAAGTCGTACTCGGTGCGGCAAATTTCTATGATAAGGTCGGTCGGCTCCACATCGAATACGATAAAAAAGCGTAACCAACCATGCTGCTCCTTCGGTATTTTATCAAGTCTTTCAAGAGTATGTTCAAGCATGTTGTTGATGTACTTGGGGTAGATAATAGTATCATCATATTTGTATCTTTTAATCCGATTGGACATAATTTGATAGAAGCGCTTTGAAACGTGCTTTAAAACATCATCAAGCCTTTCAGTCCTTTCCAATTTTAACCAAAAGTTATAATGATCATAGAAACCATCATTAATGTTGTAGAGTGCTTCACAGAACTCAATGTATTCCGGCAAATTCAAAACATTAATTGTCTTTTTGAAAGCCCGTAACAAACGACACCGTAAAACTTTGCGAAGTCTTCTATTTTCCACTTGTCTCACAATGGCAGCCAACTTCACTAACAATTCCTTTGATATGTTTGGGTGTTTTGGTTTCCCGCTAGTCAACCGTATTATCCAAAAGTGTAATGGCACCGATTTCCATTCAATTGTGACGAGCGTTTCAATAAACTGAATTATTGCATCCTTAATAAAACGTCTGGTAATTGCAGGATTAATAACGAAAGCAAGCTCATGGGATAGCTCTTTATTATTATCTGCCCAAATCGCGAAGACATCCATATTGTAAAGCTCAACATTATTCACAGCCAACAAAAACTGTTTCTGCATGGACTTATTCAAATCGGAGAAATTATAGTTTTCCATGAAATAATGAAGAGTTTCACGTTTAAGCTTAAAATTGTCCGCATCCGATTTGCTGTTGTCCACCAATTTACGAATTATTCCATCCAACTCGGAGGTGTTTCCCTTCAGATTCTCATTTTTTATGTACTCTTCTGAAGTCTTCGCAAATTCTTCAGCCATTTTATTTGGTAGTACTGACCAACAACGCTTCTTGATTCAAACTGCACAAATGTTTTTGCTCGCTTGAAGCTTTCAGAAGTTTGCCGGTCGCGTATTTCACAACAAAAGTGAATCATGATTTGTTTACAAAAATTGGTGAAACTTTTACAGCTACGACTAATTCTAGGTATACAATCAATAACAACAACATAAATAAAATTCCCCTCAACGATAATAACAAAAGTTGTCAATTTTGTATACTCTTCAATTACAACAATAACATGAGCTTTCATTTAATGTTTAACGATAAGTTGTTGTTTTTTGCATTGTATATAATTTTCTTATCTTTTAAGCATAACTTAGGTAATTACATTTGTGTTTTGGCTAACCTGTTCCTAAATATTATCTCCTCAACTGGGGTCATATTGTTGTCATATTCACCAAAATCAAGATTTATGTCATCTGCTGCAGCAATATAAGGCGTTTTGTTTGAAGCTGCATTTGACACATAAGCCTTGCGGACATTATCAAAATATTGATGATAATTCGTTTCAAGAATATCACGTAAATCCCAATAAGCGCACTCATCGAATGGAGCATTGGTAACATATAAGATCATACCATTAAGACAATCCAAAGATCTTTTACAAAAATCAGGAAAATTGAATCTCGGCTGCAAAAGGTACTCCTCCATCTTATTACCATATGCATCTATTGTGGCTTTTTTGATGATGGCACCTTGTGGTAATTGTACACTAAGATCATAAAATTAGCTATTTAATAAGTCGTTCTAAATATTTTGTTTGTTATTACTTACTTGTTCTCTTCAGTTTTCAGGATAAGGCAATAACTGAACAATTGTGCATGCAAACGAATTTGAAAGTTGTCGTCTTTTATCAGTGACTGTAAAAGCTCTAGAACGACTATCACTTTTGACGTCTCCAGCTTATCATAATTGATCATGCAGTACGTAAAGACAACAGACATCAATGACACCTGCTGACTTGCATTATAACGCATTGTCTCTCTTAGCTTTTTTAGTAGTATGTCTAAGTCGGGTGCAAAGTAAACTATCATTAATTCATATAAGTAACGAATATTGTCGTGATCAAAGTCTGTTAGCAGAGCAGTCCATAACTCATCCGTCCAATAAGGCCAACGCTTTTGATAGTATATATTGAATATTCCCATAGCAATACGTATCTTCAATAGATGAACTTTGGAATTCTCATGATAGTATGGCATAATTTTAGGTAATTCATTATTAATTCGTAGAAGTTCATCGTACACACTCTTATTAATATGTGATAAATTCGCTCTAGACATAAGAGATCCCCTTAACATGCATAATTCTGAATAATAATGATAAACAAAACAATCTCCATAGGCTTCCTCAATGCTGAAAAAATCATTCATTAAAAATTGGTGTAAAATATGGAGAAATGCTGTTCATACATACCGACTACTACCGACAGTTGGTTCGCCGTGCAGAAGTCCTCTTATCAGAGTTGCTTGATTAATCTTACCAAGCCATGCTATTTCGAATGTAAGTTTTGAGTTAATTTTAAAGACATTGAGCATATTGTGCGTGAGTTTTTCAATCTCAAGATCTGCCAAATTTCTTTGAGCATATTTAAATACAAGACTGACACTAAAAAAATAACAATTATTATGTTTGCGTGACAAAAAAATCGATTGAAGTTTACTCACAAATATTCACTAATGTCATTACGCCCAATACAGGTTCTCTTCAGAGTTTCAATCATAGCTGGAAGCACATCCGAAGGTAAACTTGTATCATGATTTTCGATCAGTCTTAAAAACACTGCAAGTGTTCTCCAGGTTCCCAAAGAGAGAGGTTCAATGGGATTCAGTCTTAGTTCACTAAGATCAGACCATTTCTTCAATCTTTGCTCGACATACAAATCCACACATTTTTGTCTTATGAGATCAGTCTCCTCATCGGGTTGCCAAACCAACTTTTCTTCAATTTCTTTACAAAATGCATTTAAGCTTAAGGACGCCGTCCTTAACTTTAATAAATCCAAGTCGTATTTGGTGCGGCAAAACTCGTGAACAAAATCGGTGGGTTTCACATCGAACACGATAAAAAAACGTAACCAACCATGCTGCTCCTTCCTTAACTTAGCAAGTCTTTTGAGAGAATGCTCAAACAACGCGTTGGAGTACTTGGGATAAATTATAGAGTCATTAAATTTATATTTTTCAATCCGATTCGATATAATTTGATAGAAGCGTTTTGAAAAACGCGTTAAAACATCATCAAGACTTTCAGTCCTTTCCAATTTTAACCAAAAGTTATAATGATCATAGAAACCATCATTAATGTTGTAGAGTGCTTCACAGAACTCAATGTATTCCAGTGAATTTAATATGTTAATTGTGTTTTTAAAAATCCGAAGCAAGCGACACCTTACAATACCACGAAGTCTTTTACTTTCCACTTGTCTCACAACGGCAGCCAATTTCATCAACAATTCCTTTGATATTTTTGGCCGTTTTGGTTTCTCGCTTTTCAATCTTTGTAGCCAAAAGTGTAACGGCACCGAATTCCATTCAATAGTAGTGATCGCTTCAAAGAATTTAACTTTAGAATCTTTAAGAAACCGTTTTGTGTATGTTGGATTGATAATGAATGCTTGCTCTCGCGGAAGCTTTATATTACTCTCCAACCACACTGTGAAGACATCAACATTGTAAAGCTCAACATTATTTACAGCCAACAGAAATTGCTTCTGCAATGACTCATTCAACTCGGCAAAGTTATAGTTTTCCATGAAATAATGAAGAGTTTTTCGATTAAGGGAAATGTTATCGTGCGCCAGAAGCGTTGTTTGCAGTAGATTCAGCCAAGCAAGCCACCATGAGTTGCCCTTGTGGTGCATTTCCTTTAAATTATCTAATTCGACTGCGGTTGGCTCCAATTCCAATTGTTCCCACATTGCAACATAAATCGACCATGAGTGGAGAAATTGTTGCTTGTCAGACCAACCGAAGGCGATGAGTCTTGTGTCGTCATTGTTTACTTCAATGGCTGACAATAGTTTTCGCATGATTTGATGTGCCGCTTTTCGGTCCTCCATCATCTCCGATACCAACAGTTGTCTTATCACTTCATGTAATTTCTCAGCATATAAAAAATTATCAATAACACCAACAAAACAATCAAACATTTGGATAACAATCTGCGCAGCTTGAGGTTGTTGATCGTCGCTAGTACAAATGGACCATAGTTCTTCAAGAAGATCTCCGTGTTGATTTGGAAACTTTATCACGTATGCCTTGATGCAGCTCAGTATGAGCGCGGTTATACCACGTCCTTGTCTTTCGGTCAGCAACGCTACCATTTTTCGAAACATCTTATCGCCATTTTCAACTTGCCACTTGTGCTCCTGTAGCAGTTGATAGACGGTGAGCACAACTCGTTTTAAATTATCCTCATCATCTTTGTTGTCGTCCACTAAACTGCACAGGACCTCATCCAAATCGGCTATGTTGTCTAATAAAATGACATTTTTAATATACTCTTCCAAAACGTGTCTGATTTCTTCAGCCATTGCTGTGCAACTGTTTCTAAATTTGCTCACTTAAAAGCTTTCAACGGTTTGCCGGTGGTATATTTTACAATAATAATGAATCATAATTTTTGGTAAGATACAAATTTAATTAAAATCTATTAAATAAACTACCAATAAACATTACAACTAGACTAGACTGCACAATCAATAAACTGTATAAAAATGTATCAAAATTATAAGTTTCTTATCTTTCTTAATAAAGCATAAGAAATCACATCTGATTATACTCTTTACGTTAACGAATAGTATTATAACTTTGTGCTGAAGTTTGGAACACAGAAATATTCGCTTGCGGCTATATAAAGTATATATATTCTTGATTGAATTGTCCGTCTGTCTGTATATATACGATCTCCTCCCACAGTTTTGAAGATATCGAGCTGAAATTTTGCATATCATTGAGATTGGACAACTGGAACTGGTAGCTCCCACATAGAAAGATAAAGAAAATTTGAATCGTTGAATGGAAAACTTTTTGTAGTTTTAAGTAGTCCCACTAAATGCCTGAAAGTTGCATTGAGATCGGGCAACTGGAACTGGTACCTGCCATACAAAATGAAGAAGAGGAAGAGAACCAAGATTCACGGCGTTGTATGGAAAACTTTTTTTTTTCTTAATCAATTGACTTAAAACTTCACACTTATGTTTTTAGGGAAAGGGCATGAAAACTATTTTGACCAAAAAAATGGGCATTGTTAGGCCCACATCTAGCAAAAATCAATAATTTACATATCTCCGGTACCCAATGAGCAAAAACAATGAAAATTAGTATATAGGCTAATAAGATGTACAGAAAATATATTCAGTCAAAAAAATGGGCGTGGCATAAGAAATGGCGTGAACAGTATCTAAGCTTCAGCCTTGCTGAAGTTAGCGTCCTTACTGGTTTTCTCTGTCCATTTGTGTTTTGGCAACAATGTTCCCAAAAACTATCTCCTCAACTGGTTTCATACTGGTTCCATAATCCCCAAAGTCAAGATTTATGTCAGCTGCTGCAGCAATATAATGTGTTTTGTCATAGGCTGCGAATGACAAATAAGCTTTGCGGGCATTATAAAAATATTGTTAAAATTTTTAAATATTACACAACTGGGTCAATTGGGCAGTGTTGTTAGAATAGTATCAATGATCGTTTAGTGTATTAATGACGTCACACTCTTGCTGACGGTTCCAATCAGCTTTGTGCTTTTATTTAACTCTTGTCAAACAATTGTTGTTTTACGTATTCCCACATAAACAGCGCACCAGTGACATGTACATTCAGGGAACGAACTAAACCAAACTGTGGTATTTCCACCGCATAATCCAGAAAACCAAGCAAATCTGCGGGTATGCCATGTTTTTCGTGTCTGAAATAATGGCAAAAATATGTTTCAATTCAACAATTTGTAGATTACAACAGACTTACCCCAGAAGCAGCACACATTTCGCAGGGAATTGAAAATCCACAAAGCTCACGCTATTTGCAGTTTGTTCAGCTCCAACAATCTTAAAGCCATCGATTTGTTTTTGTATAAGGAAGTCAGCTAAAGCGCCAGGCTTAATTTCCGAAATACTTAAACTCTTCTCGGCGGTCATGCTGGATTTCAAAATTATCGATTTAAAACTGATTTACATACACAACAATAGCTAAATACCTCAAATTTTGAAAGTCACTCTTCTCGACATGTAGTTTTGAGTCCATCACCAGATTTTTAATGCCAAGTACTTCACATGTGCGCGCAATGCCCCCAAGATTGGGCAACTTGTCAATGAGACTCGCCACGACAAACATCTGTAAAATCAAAATTACGTAGCTTAGCAATTTTACTCTCTCTGATAAATAAAAGTGGAAAAAAGGAGAACAGAAACATTTTTTTAAAGAAAATGTAAACTTACTTCATTATCTTTTTTTTCTGCGCTGGCCACCAAGTCATTGGGTGGGAGTATATCGTTTGTAGGATTCATTTTTCTTTGTACATTTGCTTTTGAGAATTGCAGTTCATTTTCAGATGCCATGACTTTGGAATTTGTAATGGATTTTGTCTTGCTAGAGAAGTTCCTTCTGGCTTCGTCCAGTTCATGTTGAAACTCTTTGTCAAAATTGCTCCGTATGGACCAATAGGCGCACTCGTCGTATGGTGCATTTGAGACATAGAGTATCAAATCAGGACAGTACAATGAAGATCGTTTGTAAAATGCAGGAAACTTTAAACGCACTTCTTTAAGATAATCCGTCAATTTGTCACCGAACGTTTGTTCAATTGCATGTTTTAAAGCCTTGCCAAGTGTCAATTCAATCCTAAAATTTTGATTAAAGCTATTGAAAATTCAACATGTTTACTAAATTTTTACTTACTTCGTTCTTTCACACTCCAACACAAGGCGATAAATAACTAATTGTGCATGCAAACGTATCTGAAAATTGGCGCCCATTGTCAGTGGCATTAGAATATTAACAATATCTTCTAATTGTTCGATTTTGATTTGCGTCCAATAGAGCATTGTATGCATGTAAATCACCGACGTAAGCGAAACCTGTTGGCTGGCAGTATAACTTGCAATATTATGTAGTTTTTCCAAAATTACATCTATGCTCGGCGCGTTTCGTGCAATGAGCAATTCATACAAATAACTTATATTGAGTTGATTGTTTAGTGCAAAAAGTGCTGTCCACAGATCATCAGACCAATATTTAAGATTTTGCATCTGCTGCATATACAATATGCTATATATAATGCGAATTTTAACTCTATGCTCTTTGGAGTGCTCAAAGTAACGTGGCTTTTTGATAGTGAGTTCATTGTTAATTCGTAACAATTCATCAAATAAATCCGTTGTTATTTGTTGATTTGACTTTTGATAATTCGAACGTACACTCATTAGTCGTGGCACACTGCTCAAAATCCGTTCTTCATAAGCAGCTTCAATCCGTGCATCACCCGTGCTTATCTCACCAAGCAGCAGTCCTCTTACGAACAACGAGATGGGCAAATTATAATTATTTACAACACCGCCACTGATGCCAACATGCTCCAAATCAGTATTCAGTATGTCATTGACATGCTGCTCAACTTCTACAGCGGTTAGATGCTCCTTTGCGTAGTCCAACATGTGATGTATACTGCAAATTGATAAATTGTATACATGCATATACAAATATGCTAACTAGTTTTAGAAACAAGGCATATACTTACGCTGATTGACATAATTCCTCATGTCTTAAATATTTTTTAATTCCATGTATCAACGCCGACAAAATATCATCAGACACACGGCCATTGTGTGTGCCGAGTAACTTGCATAATTTCAAAAAAGTTGTCTCCATACCGTATTCCAATAACTCTATTGGATCCAAGCCTGACTCTATTAGAGTAGACCAAGTAGCCATGCGATGCTCCATTAGGAAGTCAACGCTTTTCGCACGGACGAAGTGTGTTTCATCCTTTGTAACAAATAGCTTCTCGAATAACACACGCTGCATATCCTTCAATGATAAATTCTTGCCAAGCTCTGTTAAATCCAAGTCGTACTTGCCTCGACAGAATTGTAAAAGGTTTTCGTTCTGATTGGCATCGAACACAAAAAGATAACGCAACCAACCATGTTGATGGCTTGGCACGTCAGTCAAAAGTTTGATCAGCTCGTCATGCACTAATTCCGAATATTGCATCACACTTGGCATTGTACAACTGTTGATCTTATAAAGGTTTATGAATATCTGATAGAAACGTTTCGTTATTTTGGTCACAACGTTTATATTCTGCTCACATTTTTGTAACTTTTCCAAGAATCTACTGTGATCGTAGTATGGATCACTGACATTGTGCAATGCTTCAACGAATTTTATATAATCACAAAGTGAAAGATTATCGATCGACTGCTTGAATAGTTCGCATAGACGGTTATGAGCCGCCAACCGTAAGCGACAATTCTGCAGCACACGTACTTTAGAAGACAATTTCAGCAACATGCTCGCTGACTGCTTTTTCACTTCTTTCATTTGTTGAAGCCAATAGTGAAGCGCAACTGAACGCCAATTAATCTGGCATATTGCCTCTATAAAACTTGTATCCGCATCTTCAACAAAACTTTTTGCCTTCTTCTCTGAGAGGTAGTAACCCTCAACATTATACAAATGTGTGTGATTGGCGGCGATCAAAAACTCCATCAATAAAGTATCACTCAACTGAGAACTAGTGAAATGATCCAAAAAGTATTCAAGTGACCAACGTAAGACCAAAACATTGTTGTGATTAAGCAGCTTCTTGTACAGAATAATCATCCATTCTTGCCATACATCGGTAGTGTTCTCAATGTACTTGATAGTGTTGAGTGAGGGTATAATCAAGTGTGATTGATTTTCATCTAGATTTTCCAAAATGGTTATATACGTTGAAAAGCCATGTTCAAATTTTTCTTGGCTTGACCATCCCCACGTGGTGAGTGCCACATTATCGTTCGAATTGTCGGCAGCTATTTCATGCGTTAAACGTTTCATAATGTAGTACGCTGATCTACGCTCCTCTCGGATTTCTGATGAGATCAGTTGTTTTATTACATTTTGTAGCAGTTCGCTGTACACGAATTTATCAAGCGATTTGACAAAACAGTCAAACAATTGCACTAATATTTGTCCTGCGTACGGTTGTCGTTCACAGTTGGTACATAAAAACCACAATTCTTCTACAAGTAACGTACTATCTGCAATTGGAAACTTATTCACGTAGATCAGAACGCAGGTTAAAATATTGGCAACAATCCGACAACTATGCTGTCCAGTCGATATCACAGCAATGAGTTTGTGGAACGTTTTGCTGCTGATTTTCACCTGCCATTTATCGTATGTGTGTAGAAGCCGGTAAATTGATTGAAGCAATCCTTTAAAATCAGTCTCATTGTCCTTATTAGCATCGATCAAATCACACAGTAGATCACCTACTTCAGCTTTCTTGTCCAACGTGTTCTCATTTTTTATGTATTGTTTCAAAGTGTCATGTATTCTCTCCGCCATGGTTATAGTATTTTCTCGTTTTTATCACCAGTTCTTCAATGATTGTTCCGGAGGAAAATGAGACTCTTAAATACATGTGCAGAAGCAAGTCTATTTCGCAATGAAACAAAATATGAAAAGCTTTCGAAGCTTTCAAAACGTGTGTTAATTAACTATTGCCAAATATATGCAATCAATTACATTGACGTCAACCAATATGGAATATCCTTCAAGAAATCCTTAAGCACAGCCCCAGGATGTGGCGACGTGTTTTATTAGATCTCCTCATCAGTGTTAAAAACAACACATATTTTTTCTTCCGCTATCAACACTGAAAATAGTGTAAGAGGAAAGAAGAAGACTTACGATTTGTTTGCGTTTGTACCATTTACAATAACTTTATAACATTTACTTACTGAAAAGACGAAATCGCGAAAATGCCTGAAACAGATGTAACAAAAATGAAGGTAAATACATGGAGTGTGATTTTTGATTTAAAAATGTATTTATTATTGTATGACTACAACGCAGGTCGCTGATTTGAAGCGTGAGTTGAAGTTGCGTGGTTTGTCCACAACTGGCAATAAAAATGAACTGCAGGATCGCCTACAGACGGCGTTAATTGAAGGCGATATATCGCTTGACGATACAGCTATTGCTGATGTTCTTGAGGAGGATGTTGGTGGCCTAACTGATGATGAAGATAAACTACTTGTCGACGAAAATGAGTTACTAAAAAGTCCCATCAGCACACCAACTGAAGACCAATTTTTGTGTTCGCCTGGCATTGGTGCCGAGAAAGGCAATGCTGTCAATAATGCCCCAGCACCAGCCAAAAAAATTATATTGAGACGTGAAAACTCACAGATTGCCATCAAGTCAGCTCAGGAAGGTGATTCAGCTGACGTGACACCAACAGCCAAAGAGAATGCGACGCCTACGCCAAGTGAAGATAATTTGAGTGCAAATGCAACAACACGTAAGCACATAATAGCAGGCAGTGGCACTGAGAATAATGGCAACAAAAAAATAACACAATTGACTGCTCAAGAACGTTTGGAATTGCGCGCTAAACGGTTCGGTGTTCAGCCGAGTAATACAACATCGCAAACGAAAACCGAGAAAACGCCAAGCAAAACATCCGGCGCGTCAATTTTAGCCAACAATGGCGACAAAGAAACCGATGAGAAGCAAATGGAGGCATTAAAACGACGCGCTGAACGCTTTGGATGCGTCATATCATCAAAGTTGGCTAAACAAGATGTGAGTGAGAGGCTACTAAAACGTAAAGAAAGGTTCGGTCTTGCTGAAGATTCGGCCAAAGCGTCACCTGAGAGCGTTGTTAAGGCCACGACAACCGACCCAACAAAAAAACCTGAAACCTCAGACGTCTGGGCAGAAAAGGCACGAGCACGTTTAGAACGCTTTAAGGCAACTGCGACCGCAGATAAATAATATACAATGCAGCGCAATGACGCTTTAGTTAAGTTCAACAATGCAACAATTTATGACAAATGACATATAAAAAAAATCTGTTCTAAAAATATTACACTAATCGGGATTTATTTTTTTTTGAATTTAGTAACACCTCAGCGTACAATATAAGCAACTTTAAATCATTTTGTAGCCATTTTTCCAAAAATAAACCATGTACGATTACTTATCAAGTTAACATCGCATTTATTGTTCGTGGTGGGAAAATCACACTAATGAATTTTGGGTTATAGTATTTTTATTACGATAATTTATTTGCTTTAGGTTTACATGCCATACTTAATATTACACGAAAACAGTTTCATGTTCGTTTAAATAATTTTAATGTGTATTAGTAAAAATTTGCTTTTTTTTTATATCATTGCAAATCTTTGCATTTCTTATGTAAAAAAATTGTAAACTAAAAACTAGAAATTTTGGTGGTTATATTACCAGTTGTATGCTAAGGGAACGTGTTATTTCGCGTGTAACAAAGTCGTTGGGATGCGCGATCTTTACTTAAAAATATGTGACCTTGATTGTGCGGCCATCGAGACGTGAGCCATCCATGAGCGCTGCAAATATATGAATAATATTGTATTATCATGCTCACATATATTACTGCACCAAATTTACTTACCAACTGCGCACTCTGCATCGCGTTCTTTAAAGAATCGCACAACGCCCAAATCATTTCCGCGGATTTCAGCAAATTTCACCTCACCAACATCGCGAAATTTGTCGCGCAGTGTCTGCCATGTGCAACTCAATGGAAGCTATAATTTCAAATTATATGAAAATGAAAAATTTGACAAAAAGAAAATTACCCGGAGTACTTACATTCTTGATGATAATTGTGTCTGACTTTCTGGCATTATTGCCACCGTTTCCTGTATTACCGGTATTTCCACCGCTACCGTACAACTCCAAGTTGTTGCCACCGCCAGTGCTGTAGTCATTGCCGTCTAGCGTATTGCTACCACTGTTGCCGCCTGCATTACTTCCCGGTCCAGTGTTGTATGCATTAAAGCCTGTGCTCCCACCACCGCCACTAACACCGGCACCTGAATTAAAACCCGACGACGAGCCATATCCGGAGCTGTAGTTGTTGCCACTGCCGCTGGTGCTGTAGTTATTAGAGAGTCCAGCATTTCCGGAAGACATGGAATCGTCATTGCCGACATTTCCACCAAGTGCGCCGCCACTGCTCCCTAAGTTCAAACCCAAATTGCTTAACGAAGATGAAAGCAGAGGATTTGAAAGTGCAGCGCCCAAATTACCAACCACAGCAGCCAAATTATTTGTGTTGAGATTGCTTAGATTCAAGCCAGCGCCGGCGTTACCTAACGACTTTGTAACTGGAGCAACTGGCGCGGGTTGTCCAACGGAATTATTACCAAACATAACACCGCCAAGATTATTAAGCAAGTTTCCATTGCCGCCACCTTGTGCAGACATCTGTTGTGATTGCTGTTGAAGCACGCCGCCGCCACTACCGCCGACACCAACGTTTCCTTGTGACTGATTTTGGTTGATGATGTTAGGCAAATTGCGTGCAACATCTTTTAGTGGTTCGCCATTTGGACCCAAGCCTATACCGACACCACCAAGTCCCTCAGGAAGCTTTATACCTTCACTTTTGTCCGGTATGCGATCCAAACGAACTGTCATACGGCGGTCGTAAAGCATTTGGCGATCCAACATTGATATAGCCTGTACAGCCTCTACAGGATGATCGTATTCAACAACCGCAAAGCCGCGACTGTTACCTTCCTTATCCAAGGACAGATCCACGGACTGTACTTTGCCAGATAGCTTAAAGACTTGCTTGAGTTTCTTACTGTCCACTTTATAGTCCAACTGTTTAGGTAGTGTCGGAAAAGAGAATAACACAAGATCAGACATTAAATAAAACCAAAAATAATTATAAATAATTGAAGAAGACATATGACTGATGCGCACGAGCGGCATATGTGCTGAAGAAAGATTGAGTTGGGGCTCATCATTCAAACTGTGATGTTAACTCTGAAAACAATCGATGTATGTATAACGATGATGAAGGCAAAAATGGTCTGCAAACCATGACACTCCAAAAGGTCATCATCAACGATCGAACGACTAACATCAATTCTGACGATGACCAGACCCGATTAGCAGAACAAACCGAAGCGAATCGAATTCCACGATCGTCGAACATGTCAACAGAAGCACAATCTCACACAATGAAATATTGCTGAACCATGACAAATCGATCCAATTGAATATAGCGACTTCAGCGAGCAGCAGTAGCGTCTTACATTGCCAAAGAAAAGGTACATATTTGCAAAGAACTAATAATCAACCAGCAGCTCAGCTCAATCAATAAAATAATCACTTGAATCTCGTACACGAATTGTTGACAATACATCATCATTATCAGCATCATTATCATCATCACCGTTGTCACTGCCGTCGAAATCATCTTCATCCTTACCAATACTCGTTTGATTTGTTGAACAAAAGGTAAATAGATTGTTTCAATAATACTCACATTAGCAACAAAAACCTTATTATGCAAAGGTCCATTAATGCCAAGACTCTCCAAAAACGAAGCAGAAAGACCATACAAATTGTAATTCGACGAATTATTAAAATCATTCGACATCATGTTAAAATTATTACGCCCAGATCTAGAAAAAGAAAATCCAGAAATCCAGAGAAAAAAATTCAACGTAAACAAATTAGCATAGCATACAGCAACAACAACGTGAGCTACAAATTCCAGATAATTTTTGGTTTTTTTTTTTAGATTAAAGGTTTTTTTTTAGCATTCAGCCATACTACTCTTTTAGTGGAAATTTCGTGCTGAACTTTTAGAGAAAAACTCAGTTCAAAATCTTTTTCGGGGAGCTTGTCATCCTCATGTCTGTCCAAAATATCAAATACATACACATATATTTTCATTGCACCTTCAGTTATCTATATATGAATACCCAGTAGCAGTTCTAATAACAGTCGAAAAGCGGCAAAACAGTTTAAAAGATTATATGTATATAATTATCGTTAAGAAATCTTAGAGATAAATAAGAGGAAACACAGAGAGGTCGTCTACTTATGCAGGAATTGAGCACGTTCTACATATAATAGGATTGGATATCAATATAAAACCCCATTTTAAATTGGATAGGACGCATCAAAACTCTTAAGTGTGGAATCAAGCTCTTCATACTTTGTCCTTTTTCAGACTTCCGTTTGACTATTTTGATCATTGCCACTTATGTTAAAAGAAATCATTATACGATATGTCAATAGATACTTTTATACTGTAGGAAAACAACGGAATGCCATGTTATCCAAGCGTCAATCTCATATTTCACAAAGCTTTACATCCCACATACCCACTCCAATATTCAACTCGAAAATCAAATAAAGTTACTGGACTGTGGATGTGATGTATGAATCTTACATTTAATTTCTATTTTTGACTTCAAAAGTCAGCAAATACACTTGCTTAACATGGCTTACGAGTTTGAAAAACGCAACATTTTATAAAAGTCCAGATAAGACAGGAATCAATGCTATATTTTGGAAGCGAATATCGAAAAATTTCGAACAAAAATGTCAGCAGACATAAACCAGAAAAAATTCAGGAACCCAGATTAAGGAATTTTAAAATGAGCGAAAATTTCTATCGAAACTAACGTATAAGTTTCAAAAATAAATAAATGGTTTTCCTTGATAAAAGAATAGAAAACACACACACACACACACACACCTAATATTCGAAATTAATTCACGGAAATTAAGCTGACAAGCTGCTACTGGGTACTTATCGCAAAAAAACAACTACATATGACTAATTTAGCAGCAAGATGTGGCAAGATCGTTTTGGGATTGCTTGCATTTAATAGGTTGTACAGCTATTGGTGTGCATACTTGTGCGGAAATTTATATCGCTTCTCATTCCTAAGTTAACGAAATTCAACCGCAGATTGTCCGAAAATTAGTACAGCGAATGCTTTTCTATTCTTTTTTGGTTATAACAAAACCACCGTCCCGCTTGAAATTTCTTTTAGTCGTTGAACATTTCAGAAGTCGTAAATAAATTTTAAGGCAAAAATACTTACATTCTATCGTCATCTCGTCGAGGGAAACCGCGATCACGATCATCTAGAAGGTCACGTCCGGGACCGCCTACACCACCACCACCACCGCCGCCTCCAGCACCACCTTCACGCACAATGCGACCATATTGATCACGTTGTTCGCCATGATCCTCCTTTACGACCAATTCACGTCCATTCACTTCATATCGGTTCATTTTCTCTAATGCTTTTTGTACATTATCCGGATCTTTGAACTCGACAATGCCGCAGCCGCGAGCTTTGCCGTTCTCATCGTGAAACAATTGAACATACTCCACGGAACCAACAATACGACGAAAAACATCTTTTAAATCTTGCCAGCGATAATCGTAGGGTATGTTCGAGATATACACACGACAATTACGACGCTCACGGCTGCGTTCACGTACAGCTTCTCCACCGGCTCCATTGTTTCCATTACCGCCTCCTCCGCCGCCGCCTCCTACACCACCACCTCCTCCAACACCACTTCCACCACCACCCACACCATCGGCGTCAGTAAAACGCGAGCCACGTGCGCCACGACCACGTCGGTCACGTTCCTTCTCACGATTCTCAGTGGCGTTCATATCCATGTTAAACTAAGCGTGATATAAACAATCTTTCTGCTGAAAATGTGAAAAATAAATCATTTGTTGCAAATTTTTATTACTCTGCCCGACTTCCCGGCAGCTGGGCTTTATCAGCGGCGTCAGCATCATTCTTCTTTGTGTGCAACGCCGCTAACAAAAACACTCTGTTGTTCAATTTTAACTATACTTCTTGATAAGATAATATTTGATAACCTACTTACAATACAACCAAGCTTCCTATATGTTTATTTACGAATTCCTGTTCCGTTTTTGCAACAAAGCTAAAATTAAACTTTCAATTTATTCCAGCAAATTAAAATCGATAAATGCGCAAGGACTGTACCGGTCAGTGATGCCAAATCATCTATTTTTCCGCCGACCATTGCTATTTCTACACCAATGTGTAAAGGAGACGGTCAAAAGAAAATGTGGGTGTCATTTACTATATATGTGTACTTTAAATATTACTGATCATGAGTCACTTTAAATTGCATGTGTAAATTAAATATTGAGATAAAAACAAACGGATAGGGGGACGTCCATAAATTACGTGAGATAAAATTAGGGGAGGGGGGGTTCAGCAAAATCTCACCAAATCTCACTTAGAGGGAGGGGGGTTCATCGGACATCTCATGTGAGTTTTTTAGTTCTTTAGTTTACCATTTTTTTCCAAAAATTTAAGCAAAAAAAAAAAATTTTTTTTTATAAAATTTTTATCAAAATCTCATGTGAGATTCAGAGGGAGGGGTTCGTCAAAATCTCACTAAATCTCACCAAGAGGGGGGGAGGGGTCTAAATTTCTAGAAGAAAACCTCACGTAATTTATGGACGTCCCCTAAGTGGTAAAGAACCTATAACGAGGTAGTGCCACTTTTCTTCCAAAAACGTACTAATTTATAACATAAGCGGTGTGATTGGATATGCACGACTATAAAATCCTCGTACAATACAAAAATTGCGAGTTTGTGTAGCGTACATATGCATATGAGAGCGAATTTCCTACAAATCTAAATACCGAATTGAATTATGCCTAAATCTAAGTTTAAACCAAATAATTGAAAATGAGGTTTAATATATTTTATAAGATCCATTTATTTCTTGCATGCTTATTACGATCTATACATTTACAGATGGTCAAAATTTGAACAATGAAAAACTTTTGCAGTTGTAAAATGTAAAAACTAGTTATCTTAAAACTATTGCGTTGGTTCTTGGTCAAATTAATGCATATACATCTATTTAAATATATGCTTGGGGAACGTTAAATCATGTAACTACACTCTAAGAGACTTAAAATTTAGAAATATGATACACTTATGGCGCGTCCATCAAGACGTGAACCGTCCATTAGAGCTGTCAAGTAAATCAATAGAAATTATTTTCAGAGGCTGACGTTTCAACAGCATAATATGTACATACCGACTGCGCATTCAGCATCGCGTTCTTTAAAGAAACGCACGAGTCCCAAATCGTTTCCCCGCATTTCTGCAAATTTAATTTCGCCAACTTCGCGAAATTTGTCACGCAGTGTCTGCCATGTGCAGCTCAACGGTAGCTGTCAACGGAGACAAATTCAAATGAATTTAAAAGTTTAATAAACGCTAGGATCACTTACATTTTTAATAATGATGGTGTCCGTTTTTCTGCCAGTGTTGTTGCCACCACCTGCTTTACCACCGCCGCCATACAAGTCCAAATTGTTGCCACCACCTGTGGTATAGTCATTGCCATCTAATGCATTGCTAGCATTGTTATTTCCAGCTGCATTACTGGCCGATCCACTGCTGTAGGCATTGAAGCCGCCGCTTGCACTACCGCCAACCGAACTATAGCCAGTCGAGGCACCATAGCCAGAGCTGTAGTTATTACCACCGACGCCGCCACCGGTACTATAATTGTTCGAAAGACCAGTGTTTCCAGAACTCACAGAATCATTGTTGCCAGCATTTCCACCTAGTCCACTGCTACTGTTGGCCAAACTCAAACCGAAATTGTTAAGCGAAGAAGAAATCAGAGGATTTGACAGGGCACCAACAACAGCAGCCAAATTATTTGTGCTTAAATTATTTAAATTCAAGCCACCAGCGGCATTACCCAATGATTTGGTGTTTGATGCAACTGATGTCGACTGTCCACCGGCGTTATTACCAAACATAACGCCGCCAAGACTACCAAGCAAATTTCCACTACCACCGCCTTGGGAAGCCAACTGTTGTGATTGTTGCTGAAGAACGCCGCCACCACTGCTGCCGACACTAATGTTACCCTGAGGTTGATTCTGGTTCATCATGTTCGGCAAATTACGTGCAACATCTTTTAGCGGATCGCCATTCGGACCCAAGCCTATGCCTATACCACCCAATCCTTCTGGTAGCTTTAGGCTCTCACTTTTGTCTGGTATGCGATCCAAACGAACTGTCATACGGCGGTCGTAGAGCATTTGGCGGTCCAACATTGATATAGCCTGTACAGCCTCTACAGGATGATCGTATTCAACAACTGCAAAGCCGCGACTGTTACCTTCCTTGTCTAAAGATAGTTCAACAGACTGCACTTTGCCGGCCAGCTTAAAGACTTGTTTGAGTTTCTTACTATCCACTTTGTAGTCCAACTGTTGATATCGTGTCGAAAGAATAAAACAATTGTCATTAATAATGATACATAATATGGTTTTAAAAAAAGAGATTCTTGGGACACATTGAACCAAGCTCATCATACTGTATTTTCTGTGAAAATAATCAATGTGCAAGAATGGACATCAAGCCAAAACACTCTAAAAGGCCATCATCAATCATCGAAAGACTAATATCAATTCTGACATCGACCGGATCAGATTAGCATAACAAGTCGATTTTCAGAGCCAGCAAATATACCTTTTAAGGCCGTAAAAATCATATAATTAGATTAATGACATACATCGATTTCTTTAAGTAGCGTCAGTTACAAAATTTCGAATGCTACTATGCCTCAGATGGATTCACAGCATAGCCAAATATTAAACTTGAGTCATGATTTCTACTATAATAAATCGACTACCATAATGTTCAACCATTTACCAACATTGATTGCATTGTTGAAAAGGGAATTGTTGTTTTTTCGATTATACTCACATTCGCAACAAATACTTTATTATGCAAAGGTCCATTAATGCCAAGACTCTCCAAAAACGAAGCAGAAAGACCATACAAATTGTAATTCGACGAATTATTAAAAACATTTGACATCATGTTAAAATTATTACGCCCAGATCTAGAAAAAGAGAATCCAGAAATCCAGAAAAAAATTCAACGTAAACAAATTAGCAACAACAACAACGTGAACTACTAAACATGTTTTTTTTTTTAACAACAAATTTATATGAGAAAGAGTTTAATTCATATGCCTTACATTAACTACCTTCCGAACAGCAGATTAAATACAATTTCATATTATTATTATTTTTTTTTTTTGTACTTTCAACGCCTAAAAAATGAAATAAAATTTTTTATATCATATTTGTGTTTTTTCCCAGTAGCTGCTTAAATAAGTTTTACAATATTTGACCTAATGTGTCAGAAATTCAACCTGAATCAATATATACATATATATTATATTTACATATAACAAACCTAATCCTCCTTACTGATAATACCGAAATAAGTAATGCGATCTTCAATCATTGACCAAACGTAACAAAATTACAACTTGACAAATCTGAAACCATTCAAGAATGATTTATTACACCAAAGGCATTTCATAAGATTTCAATTAAATTTGGTTTTGAAAAACTGTACAGTTGCTAACATTTTACTTATGAGAGATATCCAGTAAAAATCTTAATCATAAGTTGATATTTCAATTCCTTAAGAAAAAAAATTCTTCACCATCAACAATGTTAGTACAGCAAATTAAAAATTTACTTAATTTAAAAATTTCGAAACTATATTTACAACAAAGTCCTGACTACGTGCTACTGGGTTACCATCAATCGACGCTTTCTGCTATGCAACATTACAAAAGACTCAAATTCTGTCTATAATATCAACGCTACTCATCAACACATCTTACTTCTTCATTAGACATTTTCAACTCTTTACTTGACATATGTTTATAACTCC
The DNA here is from genome assembly GCA_034638295.1 of Phortica okadai. Lineage (NCBI taxonomy): Eukaryota > Metazoa > Arthropoda > Insecta > Diptera > Drosophilidae > Phortica > Phortica okadai. Next base: position 38,440,727 of record CM067849.1, read on the forward strand.
AAAGTGGTTTTATTTTACACTTCATACCTCCACGTTGTTAAAAAAGTTGTTCCAAGATAAGAAATCCAAATTAAGTGGGTATAATATTAATTACTGGTACTTACATGTTATCATCATCACGACGTGAAAAACCTCGATCACGATTGTCCATGTGATCACGGCCACCATTGCCGCCACCACCACCACCTCCTTCACGTACAATACGTCCATACTGATCACGCTGCTCACCACTATCCTCTTTTACGACCAATTTCCGGCCATTCACTTCATATCGATTCATTTCATCTACTGCCTTCTGTACATGGTCAGGATCTTTGAATTCGACAACGCCACAGCCTCGTGGCTTGCCATTCTCATCGTGAAACAACTGAACATACTCCACAGAACCAACAATACGACGAAAATCATCTTTTAAATCTTGCCAGCGATAATCATAGGGTATATTTGAAATATAGACACGACAGTTTCGACGATCTCGGCTACGATCACGAATAGCGTCACCTTGATTGGTGTTGCCGCCATCGGCGTCGGTGAAACGCGAGCCACGTGCACCCCGAACACGGCGTTCGCGTTCCTGTTCACGGTTCTCCACGGCATTCATATCCATGTCGATTTCAAAATTTTAAATTATGCTCTTGAGCTGAAAAATAAAAAAATAAAAATACTAAATAATGTTCTTTTCCCGGTTTTTTTTTTTGCAACGCCGTCAGTAGTGTACAGAAATTCAGACACCACTAAGATTATACATTCTTTACTTACTTAATATTATAGGTTAAAACTTTATTTATTATGTTTTCAATTTGGTTGTACTACAACCTACTACTAGACCAAGTTGTTGTTTAGTTTTTTTAATAAATCTTCCGCAAAACAAAGTAAATTAAGCGTGAGAAATTAAAAGTGAGTTTGCCGAAATGCTTCTTCTTGCCGAATACAAACTGGCTTAGTGTTGCCAAATCAGCCTTTGCAGTTTTTTTCTTCCCCAAAGCTTACAACACTGACTGGTCGTCTGTTGTATAGAGCTGGCAAAAAACCTTTTTCGACTGTCGATTACATCGATGTTTCCCAATTATCGGCAAAACTAAGGGAAAACTAGAAAATTATTATTTTCAACACGGTTCCCAACTTTGCGGTTTTGCCCCTAAATTTAGGGGTTGTTGAGTCGAATGGTTTTTTTAGGGTCGCTATATTTTTAGGAGTATTTTCATGGTTTGTTTTTTAAACGAATCGAACTTAGAAAAATTAAATAATTCGCGTTTTATAAAAAAGAGTATAATCTTAATTTTGCTAATTTTTGACATAGACGAATTATAGGAACCCTCCTTTGAAAAGACTCATTTAACCCTTTTTTTGAACAAAGTTTATTCGAGAATAAATACAAAATGCCCTGTCTCCTAATTTAACTACGTTTCCAATTTGCTTATTTGCATTTAATGGGATACTTTGGTTTAATTGATTTGCGGATTAGTATTATTTTCTTAAAGAAAAATGGTCTGGGTTAAAACGTATAAAAAAAATGGTCACGTAATTTGGGTACGTTCCCTAAGCTAAATGAAAACCAAGTCGTTATTTTAATTTTCTCATTTTATATTCTCTTTTTTAATACAGTAAACGCAATATTTGCACAAATCAATTATCGATTACGTTTACAAAGACAAATCAAAACTTAATTGCATTTATTAAAATTTTTTTTTTGTTTAATATAAGTAATGCATTTGTATTTTGCATATGTAGTTTTAATCATATTAAATAAAATTCTTAATTAAAAAATCTCTGATTAACAATTGGCAGAGTTTACACATACACTTAATATAATAAAAAAAGCTTACACAGAAAATAAAAAACAAAAAATTAAATTTACGAAAATTTAAAGAAAAACCAAAATTAGAAATTAAAACTGTAAACTTGTCTAAGCAATTTTACGTATTAAAAAACTTAGTTAATGCAATAAGAAAAAAAAGTAGCAATTGTTGTATGTTTGTATGTGTGTATGCATGTATATATGTGTGTATGTATGTAAATTTTAAATAAAATATTTAATGCGCACATGACTGAACATGATTTTCGTTAAATTTTTTTCTCGTTCTCACAAGAAAAAAACTTATTTTCGTTTCGTTTTTAAATATGGCAAAAATTATGATTTGTTTTTTTCTCTTTTTTTTTTTTTTGTTTGTTTTTTAAGTTTTGTTACAAAAAAATTATATATTATTATTTTTATGTATAAAAAGCTAGTAGCAAACTGTAATTTGCTTATATGTATGTTAATTATAAAATAAATCATTTTTTTCGATTGTTTTTTTTTTTCTTGCATGTGTGTGGTTTGTTTGTGTGAGTGTATGCGCGTGCGTGAATACGAAACAGTTTTGCACGCAAATTACATTTTAGCACCAAAAACATTGAAACAGAAAAGATTCAAAATTAAATTTCCTTTTTTTTGTTTTCTTTGCGCGTTTTGTGCGATCATTACAATTGTTATAGAAATACTAATGGAATTGTTTTTTTTGTTGCTGCTGGGCTGATGTTTACTGCTGTTATTAACGTTGTTGTTGTTGATTTGCAAATTATTAATAAAAATAAATAATACAGCTTTAATAAGGAGAATAACAAAGCGGAGCGCGACGACCAAGTGTGTGATAGACAATGTAATGAAATAAACACTTTAAAAATGCTGCTAAAATATTTGTAAAGTTAAGGACAAACGCTTCAAACAATTACAAATTTTGTTAGCTTTTCAATAAATTTATTTTTTTCTTTTGTTTTACTTAATTTTCTTCTTGCGTTGTCGTTTGTTTGTTTGTTTACTTGTTCGTTTTATTTGTTGTTTGTTGTGAGAGTTCGGCTATTGTAACTTCAACTTTGCTTTTGTATAAACATGTTACATGGCAATGTCGACCACGGCCGTTCCTGCGCTACCGCTCACAGTATTCCGAGTTGTTATTTTTTCTTTTTGTTTTTACTATTGTTATTTTTGTTTTGTGCTTAGCTCAGATCAATTCACATCTAATTCTGCGTGGCGTTTTGTTTTGTTTACGTCCCTTTTTCCCTCTGTGCAGCTTATCAGTGCGTATCTCGCGGACCAATGTGTAAAATGCATCATCGACGCCCATGCGCGTTTTCGCTGATGTCTCGATATATGGAATGCCGTATTGTTTGGCCACCTATGCACACAATAGAATTTACATTGACAATGGCATGTCTGATGCGTAATCATGAAACTCCAGCTTACCTCTTTTGCTTGCTCATTTTGCACAGCCCAGGCTTGTAGATCGCATTTATTACCGACAAGCACCATAGGCACTTCTTCGGCATCTTTGACGCGTTTGATTTGCTCACGATATGTGCCAATATCTTCAAATGATTTTGCACTGTTAACAGCAAATACCAGCAGGAAACCTTCGCCAGTGCGCATATATTGATCACGCATTGCCGAATATTCTTCTTGACCGGCAGTGTCTAAAATATCCAGAAGGCAGGTTTCACCATCTGAAATGGATGTGTGTATTGAATTGATTTATATGATTAAAGTAGTAGACAATTACTTATTACAGTGAAATTCCTCATAACCGGACACTCACCGTTGCACTGTTTTTGTCCGGTTATGGGAGATGTCCGCTATAAGGGGGGACACTACTTCGTTTTTGGTATCATGTTACTTAGAGTTTATAAAAATATAATTCATGTGCAACTTATTGAATGAAAATGCGCCCTCTATTTGACACATACGACATTCACGTTATTATCATTATTAACTCAATGTATACATGGTAATTCCCCTTTTACCAATCACCAATCTTGTTTTTAGCAACACAAATACGAATTGATTTGATATTTTATGGAAATATTAATGAAATAGCTGTGTCCACTAAATTTGTCAGTCTATTGGAGCAGTCCGATTATAAGAACTATCCGTAATGAGGAATTTCACTGTAATTGTTTTACATACCGATAACGACTTGCTTGCGGTACGAGTCCTCAATCGTTGGATCATATTCATCAACAAAATGATTTTGTATCAGTTGTATTGTGAGCGCTGATTTGCCAACGCCGCCGGCTCCGACCACAACTAATTTGTATTCCGTCATTGTGGTTGGCGCTGTGGTGGTGCTGCTGGTGAATTTCTGTTTTTTTTTTTCGTTGTTGTTGTTATGCTGCCTGCAACAATCTCTGCCGCGTTTCTTTTTTTTTTCTTTTTTCTTTGTTGTGGCCCCAGATATATTAAATAACTGACTTATGTTTTACTGAATGCTTTTCCACATGCGTTAATTAAGAAGAAGCAAAATAAATTTGTTTTCTTATTTTTTTTTTTTTTAATTAACTGTAGCCGTTTGCTGCTGCCTCTTCCGCCGATAGATTAATGTGCGTGTGTGTGAGTGTATGTGTGTGCGTGTTCTATAGTACAATTCGAATTCCTTCCTTTTTCGCTGCTTGCAGCTGCGTCGTCAGTTTGTTACAAACTGCACACACCATATGAAATTATTAATTAAAAATGATTAAAATTAATTAAGCAGTTAATTAGGCATAAATTAATGTGAGTCATTAAACAGCAAACATCAGCCATTCTGCTTGCTGTCTCAGGTTCTTCTTCAATTTGCCGACGCCGTCATAAGTACCAAATAGTGTCACTTTTGAAACAATACAAAACACACTTTATGACTCAACTATACTTTTGTTTGCTTTTTTAAGTGCAGTTCGATTAATATTACTATTAAAATGTTTCACAACGTTTTCACTTATTTGCCGGGGACGATGATTTACCTTTTTTTTTTCTTTAGGTTCGTTTTCTTTTCTGATTCTCGGCCAATCTTCTCCTTGTTTTTTGTCTTTTTGCTTTTGTTTAACTTTAGTTAGTTTTTTACTAAACCTCCCACAATATGTCGCACAGTTACAAATTGTATTTATTTTTATTTTTGAACACGGTTTGTTTAAATTAAGCGCAGATTTTATTGAACAAAGAAAACAGTTTTCTCGGAATTTCGTCGTCACTTTTGTTCTTCTTCTTAGTTCTTTTTGTCTTGCCTTTTACATTACATTCGCCAAAAAAACGAGCCTGCAAGCAGTGGTGCCACTTCTTCGAGCACAAATCAGGACAGAAAACGGATCAAATTAAAAAAAATATATAGAAAACTGGAAAGTTAATAAATATTTAAATGAAATCAAGTTAATTACCACAATTCTGTATATCGAGCTTAAATCGTTTGGGCTTATCACATTCATTTTAGATCCGGGGACAATTTTTTCTTATGAAATTGTCACTCCATATCATGTATGCAAATTATATTATGAAAATAGTTGAATAATACCTTAATAACTATTATTAACAATAATATTATTATGATTCATCCCAACATTTAAAGTTTTATGCAATAGGGAGACCATATAACCGTTGTCAGTGTTTTGGCTCCTACTTCCATTCTACACCTTATTTTGCCAAAGATTTGTAATACTAATGTGGCTGCTGTGGGAGGAAGCATTTTATTGAAATTTTCAAGTGAATATCAAAATATTAAGAATGTCATGTCAATTCAAATTTCAAAACTGAATCATTTTGCATCTACTAATACAGCCCTGGTGCGTTGGCAAACACTGGGTTGTGATCATGAAACGCAAGTGACACTTCCCCATAATCGGCGGTGTAAGTGTTCAAGCCGTGTATGCCTACCTCAGCAACATATGTTAATTTTGGTTCGATGAGTAATTTGGGGACTTTCGCAATTTTTAAATATCACTTGATTGGCGAAGTACACTCGGAATAAACGGATATAAGATGGCGGAAGAACTGGCAGAGTTGCTTTACGTAAGTGTTGTAACCAAAACTTTGTTAAATGTAGTACAATTTACAAATAAATGCAGCTGAACCCATTGGCGTTGGAGGCCACTTATTTTCTACAAACGCTGCGCCTAACCGGCAAAACATATAAACAAATTGATCCGAATCTTGGCAAGTTACTACTTGAAATAATGTCCGAACTTGAAAAGTACATGGATGTGAGCCCAGTACAGATAGTAGCAACCGACAATACTAAACTTGTTGATGAGAAGGAACTTCAGTTAATCAAAAGATCGTTCCAGTGCGCCAAATGTAGTTATAAGGACATTGGCAATACAATTAGCCAAGCGGCTATGCATTTGGCTAAAGGACATGCTCGGACCGAAAATCAAATACGCGCGGAAAAAGCAAAGGAGGAAAGACAAAAGAAGAATAAAAATAATAACGCAAAAAAACTCGTATTACCTAAAAGTAAGTAAATGTAAAATATTAAACTCACATACTCTCATTTAATACATATTCTGCTTACAAACACAGAGGCGAAGGCATTAATAAATAATCAAGATATATCAACGTTTATTATTGAAAACATTCAAATCGGCGAAAAGTTGAAAAAGTTGCCTGAGTATAATGTAATTGAAGAACAATTACTTGCATTAGTGAACCCACTGTTCAAGGACAAGTCTCCGCGAGTGTATAAATTTGGTTCACGTTTGTCGGGCATTGGTACGCGTACTTCAGATCTTGATTTATTCATCGATGTTGATAACAACTTCAACAAGTTTGAGAATCGCGCCTCACCAGAAACTGTAGTTAATTTACAAACTGTTCGGAATGCATTGCGTTCGAATAAACAGTGGAAAGTCTATGCTTCAATTGAGAATGCACGTGTGCCCATTATTAAGGTGAATAACGTAAAAACGGGCATCGATTGCGACATTGGTTTCTCCAATAGTTTGGGCTTCTTGAACACCACTTTGGTTGCACATATATTCGAGCTTCAGCCTGTTGGTAGGTGCGTTTTATTTGAAATTTTAGTTGTAATTATAATCTTAATTAAACAGCACGATGCATGTGTATATTTTTGAAGCGTTGGCTAGAACGTTCCAAGATGAGCGAACATATTTCCACATACACAGTAACCATGATGGTTGTATATTTTTTGCAATTGCAAAAACTTTTGCCGTCAATTGAAAAAATGCAATTGGAATTGGACAAGACTGAAGTTTGTGTCGGTCGTAAGTATTAAATAATAAATGATTGTGGCATATAATGTTAATTTTTTCGCTTTGATAATTTTAGCTTGGTTGACAAATTTCAAAGATCGAAAACTTGCTGAATATAAAATTGAAAAGTTGGAGGTTGATTCGAAAAAACCCAAAAAGTTTTTACGAGAGTTTTTCGAATATTATGCAAACTTTAAATATGACACCAAAGTTGTTTGTCCCTATTTCGGTACATGTAATGTTGAAATCAAACTAATTGAGAGAGCGATGCCCAAACGGTACGTTCATTTATATAAGTTGTTAAGTTTTTAATCAACGTTATTTATTACTTTACAGTTATACAGACTATGTTTCGGCTAATCGTGATGCCGGCCTGCAGTTGAGTAAGCCTATGGTGGTTCAGGATCCAATACAATTAAATCATAATGTGACGAAAGGCATAAGCGCCATTGTGCTGCAACAGTTCATTGAATACTGTCGTCAATCAGCGGCACTATTTCCGGAAGACAAGTGAATCACACATACCCACAAGACAGTTTGGACCAAAAAGTGCCCGTGCTAGAACACACATCCGTAAGCTTAAAGTTGTTGAAATAAATTTGAAATTTTCCCACTTAATGATATCGTCATGTAAATTTGCTATGCCAAAAGTTTTTAGCGATAAGTCAATAATTTTAAGTTAAAATTGACAGTCAATCGTAAATCATTAACTTTATACTTTGCACTTTGAAGACCATATGAGTCAGTGAGTTTTTATGATGTAATAAATATATATATATTTTTTCAATTTGTTTCCGAATAATAAGACTTTTTTACAGCAAAAAAAGTAAGCCTGCATTTTGTTTGAGATAAGAAAAAACGATGTTGTATCCATTGAATTTAAATGTTTATATTTTTTTATGTATATTTTACAATAAAAATAAAATATTTACAATAAATATAATTTTATATTTGTTGTGTTTAGTTTTGTGCTAAATAATTTGAAAAAACATTAATTGCATAAGTTTTGTAAATTTTCATATTTTTTAAATATTATTATTTTTTTTTTTGTTTTTGAGAAGTTATTTAACGCATTTGATGCTTAGTTAAATGTATTTTTTTGTTTTTTTTTTTCTTTAGGAAACATACATTTACATGCCATTGATAACTAATTTTAAATTGTTTTTTTTTTTTTTTAGTCTTCACATTTATTAGAAATGTCAATTTAAGTTCAAGTGTGTTGGATATATTCCGTCTGATTTTTGTGTCTTGTGTCTAAATAATCGCCAGCCCTTTGATTATTTTGAACAATTTGTTGTGTTTGAGTGTATTTGTAGTTGCTGTTGTTGTGCCGAAAAGGAACTACTTTTGGTTGAAATGAATAACTTGGAAACGTGCGCAATTAAAGCAATCTTATGTTAGCATTTATTGCAACGATGAAGGGTTTTGTGCTGCAAAAAAAAAAAACAGAAATGTAGACTTGAGCCAAATTGGTTAAAGCGAGGTGAGGAAATGTACCTGAACGCTTGCCGCGCATGCCCGTAAAACCGCTAGGCGCACGTTTATGCCAAATAGTTGCAGCAGCCTCATCATCGAGCTCCGGATAACGCAACCAGTAACGCATATCGGCCAATTGCTGTTCCGCGGCCGCATCCACAGCAGTATCGTCATCATCAGCATCGTTATCAACCAATGACTCAGACAGCATGTTGCCATTAATGTCAGTGTTCTTTTTGCCACGAACCGCCACAAATTTGTTGCTGAAATCAACAAAACGTTGCTTTTTGCCGCGTGTATCGAAAGCCTTTTGAAAAAAGTTGTAAATGAAACTCTGTCAATTGGATAGTAAAGAATGCTATATACAAAGTGCTAAATCAGCCTCTGCACATTTACCTGTGGCGCTGCACGTTTGTAATGCTGATGCGAGGCATCCTTTTTGCCGCGTACACCGAGAAAAGCGTTTACGGGGACACGCTTGGCCAACTCATCATGTCCAACATTTTCCTCATCAAACAGAAAGTCCTGCGTTTCTTCGTAATCAGCTACACAATGAAAACGTTGAAATATTGCATATGTATGTATGTGTGTGCATTTAATTCGAAAACTTGCCTAGTCGCTTGCCGCGCATGCCCGTAAAACCAGTCGGTGCACGCTTTGCAATAACCTCATTGCTCTTATCCACATTATTCATTGTCAGACGACCGATAAAGTCCTGTAGTATATTCTCGCGTAGTCGATCCTCCTCCAATCGCTGTATAAGCTGACCAAGTCGATTCAAATCATGTGGCGTATACTTCTTGCCACGCATGCCGATGAACGCATTGGGCGCTTTCTTATAACGTATATTATCCACAAGACTGCCATCGCCATCATCTTGTTCCATTGGGTTCGGCCCATCATTGGTCCACTCGTTCTCGTATAATTTCTTACCACGCATGCCCATGAAGCCGCTCGGCGCACGTTTCACTATCTTGCGCGAGTTGTTTTCGCCCGCCAACCCCGCTTGTCCAGTGGCCAATTGGTCAGTTGGCACGACGGATGTTGTGCCAAAATTATTCAATTCAACGTCCGTAGCTTTACATGCACAATGCGTCAAAAAAACTGCATAGAGCAGCACGAAGTAGGCAAAGGCAGTTGGTGCCATTTTAAGCTGTTGTTGTTACAGTTGAAATCTGAAATGAAATTTTCTTTTATTACATATTATGCATTAAAACTTATGTTTTTATAAACTTTAGGCAACTTTTAAGTGCTTCCAGTAAAATGGCAGAAGTTAACATGTTAAAAAGAAAAAAAAACAGTGAGCGCCGACAGAAGTGAAAACTTCTCCTGCACTCCAGATCCATCCCCCAGATATGTCGGAGTTCAACATACGGTAAAGCGTGGAATTAAAATTACGTGTGTGTCTTTTGATGTGTCGGTTATGGTGCCGCGAGTTCAATGGTTTCTTTCGTGACGTTGCTTAGAGGGGCCATAAAATGAATCAGATTTCAAAAATCAAAAGATTTCTTGAACACTTGCGATAAAATAAATATATGTGTTATACATATACACATGTACATATGTGTCCGATAGAGAATAATTACAATATGAATCATTATCGAAAATATTTCTATTCTTAGGATTTCCTAATTCCTATGGTTTAAACCATATATAGTGTTATATTATAAATATCAAGTCTTTGAATTTGTAGTTTTCTAGAGGGAACTGTTTGTTGTGTTGTGGTGTGGTGCCCATCTCAAAAAATGCTCAACGCGTCTAAAGAAGTTTTTCACTTAAAAAAAAAAAACAAGCTTTTACACGCCATTCAACCAAGTACCAAGTCCAGCACTTGACCTTTACGTATGTACCCTTTTGCTTATTTGTTTCTTTCTTCTATTTTGCGTTTTTATGTGCGCATCTTGCATTTTGAATGCAAACAATTTTAAATTTTATGTTCACTTTAACAATTTCTTTCGTTCTGAATGGCAACGCAGTGAAGTATGCAATGAAACAAAACGTGTAATCTGCACACAAAAAAAAAAAAAAAATTGCATTGCGATGCTTATGTGCAGTAAGCTCTGTTCTTAGACCAAGCCTGCAATCCAATAGCTTTTTTGCTTATAAATCTTGCGCTAATTTGTTTAAACTTTTGTCGATAATCAACAAATCAACTTTGTTTGCGTAATGAAGTTGACACAATTACAGAATCAAACGCCAAATGTTAACGAAGTGCAGCTCAGCTCTTTGCCAGATGCAAAAATATTTGTCTTGTTGGTGCTGAAAGAAATTCATAAGTGTCACAGGAATTGGCTCCAGGCCAGTGTCTTTAAGGCAAACAACAAAAATATATGCAAACAATGTGTGCAAATGCAGATGCGACGCAGTCAAGTAAGTGTGACAAAATTGATGACGCCGCGCATGTACTGAGTGTGTGTGTGTGTGTGTAAGTGTGCGCAAAAATGGCAGACATTATACCCAAAGGTATGTTGTCGATGTTGATTCTGCTAATGCATGCAAGTGCCAAGTGCAGCTGTTCTTCGACTACCTCGTGGCCGACTGCCAGTGCCAAACCGTGCCAAGTCAAGCTTAGCCGAATTGTCTCTCGTGCCAGCCCGACTCATGTTGTTGTTGGAGTGTGAAGGCTGCAACAAAGCAGCATGTCGACAACATTGCACGCTATGGTTGTGTGTGTGTGTGTGTGTGTGTGCATGTTGACAAACACAAACGCTGAAGCTGACAGGAAGCCGCAAATTCAATTGATGCGCCGCCGGTCGCATGGCAAGGCACCAAATGATGTAAATGCAGCAATACATAATTCAATTGTATCGAATTGAAGCTTTTTTATTTTTTCTGATTTTATTTGACTTTTTTTTTTTTTTTGTACTAACAAATGCAATTCAATTGATTGGATCAAATCAACAGGTTCATCTTGGCTGTTGTTGGCGATGTGTCTTATGTGAAGCATGTCAAGTCAAATGACGAAATGATTGTCAAAAGTTTAATGGCAGTTTGTTGTTGTTGTTGTTTGTTGTGGAAGAGCATTAATGCAAATCAAAATCAAGCATAGTGCGACATACAAAAATAAACGCCGCAAGTAAATCCCATGACAATCATTGTATGCTAATTATGGTCACAAAGTAAAGCTTCCGGCGTGGCAAGGATAAACAACAACGACGATGACGACAAGAACAGCAACGGTAAAGCAAAGCCCGGCCAATGCTGATACTTGAATACGCGTGTGTGTGTGTTTCAAGCATTTATGTGGGTGTTAATTGCTGCATTTGTGTGTGTGCCGCTGTGCTTATGTTTTCTGTTATTATAAGACCCCTTAAAATGCCTTAAACTAGCACATTAAGCCTGCCAACTGGGATTTGGCTGTTGCTGTGGCATGGTTTTGGAAAACCAGTCTGTCTGTCTGTCTGTCCGCCCCTGACTTGGTGACAAGTTATGCGTACGTGTTTCATTGTCGACATATGTAAATCTCTTCGCATGTGCGTGTGTGTGTGTGTGTGACTTTCTAATAGCGTGCCATTAATGCTATGAAGTGAGAGGGCACACACATGATGTTGCGCCCATGGCCAAGGAAAAGCGTGCTTGTGTTTTGTGCGATTTCAATGTGTCCTGCATGAGTAATATAGGTCGACTCAAAAAACACAAAATATTCAAAAAACAAAGAAAAAAAAAATTAAAAATTAATCATAAAACAACAATAAAAAGCAAACACGTTTCACAGTCGGTGCGTGCATAACCTCAAAATGTGCGCCTTTCAAAATAGATGATGGCCAAGGAGCTGTTATTTCCTCCAGACGCCCACGGCTGTCTGTAAATGGATGGGTGAGTGTGTGTGTGTGTGTGTGCGTGTATTTGTTTAGTGCTCTGCAACCCAAATAAACAAGAAGAAAGCAACAGTTTATGCATTTCAAACAAGTCAATCAATCGTTTGAAAAGTGAACTTTGACCAACTAAGTGAGGTTAGATTGAATTTTGCTTGTGGCATTAATTCAATAATGACGGCTTTAAAAAAATGGCGTTAATTTGAATATATTTTGAAATCACTTTGGCATTTATTGTAGCGTGTTTTTAGGGTGCTAAAAGAAACCATGAAATTTTGACAACAATTTACATATTAACTAGCCTATGTTCAGCGAGTAAGTTTCGTAATATAAATCAAAAGAAATTTATTAAGTATTATAAAGACCGTTGCACTAACGCTGCAAGCGTATCGATGTCATTATTAGGTATAGTAGAAACTCAATTAACCGGACCTCGATTATACGGATCTTCGATTATCCGGACTCATTCCTTGCATGAATTTTCACCGCGGTTTTTATATGTATAAATTGTAAATTGTGGGAAAATTTGTTGAAATTGTTTATTTTTTGTTGACAATTACGTAAAACATAAATGACATTTGCATGGATGGACGAAATCCGTCAACATCCGTGCACACAATCTTTCACAACGATAATCGCTGGATTACTGATCACAAAGTGAAATTGCTTCAAGTTTTGCGTTGCAAGACGCAAAACTCAAATCAAAAATCCAGGACATGCGGCAACCTAGTTTTGGGGGTGGGTTTTTCTCTTAAGAAACTGGTGAGAGATTTAAGGAATATCGTAAGATTTAAGGGAGTTTTAGCGAAAATGTTAAAAAAAAACTCTCTTAATTTTTACGATACTCAAAAAACGAACGGTGGTTTGGGGTTTTTTTGGAACTCAAATGCTTTATGTCTCCAGGCGTTATATGGCGACATCCACAGGCTCAAAAATGTCGAGATTTTCGCAATTTTTGAAAAAAAGTGAGCTGAAAATGCCAAACTGAGCGGAATTAAGCGCTGATTACGCTAGTTGGGTGCGCGAGGCATTTTGCGTTCGTTTTGTTTGTTCAATTTAGATGAGGGAAAAACAGGAGAAATCAGAGCGCAACAGACGAATTCGCCTTATGTTAGGGAACGTACGCAAATTACGTGACCGATTTAGGGGGGGGAGGGAGTTCTTAAAAACACCACTCTTGGTTACTGGGGCGGGGGAGGGTCTTAGAGTTTTGTCACGTGGTCAATATCATCTATTGAATTTGTTGAATTTGAATTTTTAAATGTTTTGAACTATGTTCAAATATAGTGCTTTTTTAACTCTCTGTTTGCAAAGAATTACTTAAACCATATTTATAAACTACTACGTGAAAAGTAGTAGGGAGGGAGGGGGTCTTGGCATATACTACGGATGGTCACCGAGGGGGGGAGGGGGTTAAAAAAGTGTCAAAAATGGGTCACGTAATTTGGGTACGTTCCCTTAACTGGCATTTCTCCATTTATTAACGTTCGAACGGTACTTTACTCTGAGAGAGCCCAAAAATCCGCTCAGAGAAAACAAAAATCCGCTCAGTGAAAGTGCAGCCATGTGTCGATCGAAAATATTAACCAGGTTTTTCTATATTCAATTTCGGCAGAAGCATAATTATTTCGTATTAATATGAAAATAACAAAACAGAAAATATATGACAAAGTGAGAAAAAAGACACAATACCGAAAAAAATTGTGATTTAGGTGCAAAGTGTTCGAAAAAGGACACAAATCTGACAAAACGAAACTGTGGTGCAGTACTGGCTCGCTCACTAGAAATTTATGAACAATAAAGTGTCGTATGTGCTGTGTTGAGCTGCGTAAAATAGGCGATCGTGCTTCGACCAATAAGCGCCAGTCACAGGAATTCACCGTTTTGCGTAGGCTGTCCCAAAATTTGCAAAATTCGCTACATTTCCACAATAAATTTTTCATTCACTTCGCAAAAATATCTAGGGACACCCCGGTTTGAGAAGTCATATGTTTTTATCAGTACTAAAGTGTCGTATGTGCTGTGGGCAAGTGTCTAACATATCGATCTTAGCAATTAAAACGCCGTCCAGTAACGAGCTGGTGGTGGTTTTTCGCACAAGGATCAGTAGCATTCGTGCTTTGAAGGCGGAAAGTTGTGTTTGCGCATGAACCTAGTTCGATGTGAATAACTCGCGGACACGCTTTCAGTTTTCCGGATAATCGTAAAATAAAATGCTGCATTATAAAGACCGTTGCACTAACGCTGCAAGCGTATCGATGTCATTATTAGAATAGAAAAAAGAAGGCGACTTTTGCCATTTTGACAGAAATCGAGCACAATTTTAACGAGCGTTTCAAATTTCCAATTGGCTTCACACGACGCTTTTATAGCAAGAGAAAATAGAGAGAAAGATTCTTTCGCTCTCGTCGAACGATCACACCAGCCCAGTAGCGAACTCTTTCTCACTCAACGCACTTCACTGCTGTGTGTTGAGCTGTGCATGCGCTAGTGGGTGTTGCACATGCAAATTAGAACAAAGCGTGCAGCGGCAGCTTGAAACATTTTAAAAACTGATAAAAGAATTCAAGTTGAGCGATCTTGTCTCATTTTCAATTGAGCTGCGAGACAGTGTGGATCGCTTTTTGCTTCGTGGAAATTGCGGCATGTGCGGACGTTGTTGTTGCACTACTTTCGCGTAGAACTCGTGTAATTAAAGAAAAAGTTGTAAATAAAAGAAAATAAAAACCAAGTAAAGAAAAAGGAAAACATTGTGGAAAAGTGCAAGCCGTTGTTGTGTGTCGGAATTTTCACTCAATACAACTGAAAATAAAAATCGTGCAAGCTCAATTAGTTGATTCGTCAATTGATTGATTGATTGATTGATCATCGGCTGAGTGTGTGGAAATTGTGTAAGTTGATATTCTTCCGTTCATTTTTTGTCTTTATCTTTGATCTTTATTTATTTTTTCTTTCTATTTTGTTTCAAATTCAAATTCATCTCAAAAATCGTTCAAAATTTGCTTATCAGTTCTTGTCACCTCTTTGTCTAATTGTGTCAGTTCTTTTCACCTCACTGATTGGGTGATTTTTTTTTTATTTGTTTTTAAATAAAACAAAACATTATGCAAAATGAAAAAAGTACAATAAGAAAAACCCCATTTCGAAATGCATAACAACAATGCATGCTAATGCCAAAGTGGCTCCCTCTGTGTGCCCTTATCGGTTCGTGTAACCCGAATAATTTCCAAATTATATTCCCATTTCGCTCCCACATGCAAAATAGTAATTGAATTGGGTCAGCAGCTCAACTGCTTAAAATGCTTTGTGGAACAAAAAAAAAAAAAACACAATTTTTTTCATGGCGCTGCGCTGAATTTCATGAATATTATTTATATGATTTTTTGTTATTTATTATTCTTTATTTTTTTAATGTTATGCTTATTTATTTTTTGTATTAAATATTTCTACGTTCGTGCTCAAGTTCAGGGACGCCAATGTTGCATACGCGAACTCAGCATATTTTTGCGTGGTCGACAATTTTTTATTTGCTTTTTTTAAACTTTCTTCAGATCGTTCTTATTGTTTTTGTTGCTTGCGTTGGTTGGAACAGTTTAATTTCCAAACTGAGGTGCTAAAATCGTGTTCTGTGGCGATTATCCTACAAAAAATAGGATAATCGCAATTTATCAGCCAATTTGTTTGCTTGACAATTAACATATTGCTGTAGGCTCGTTTTCTTATCTTCAATTATATTCTGATTAATTTTAATCAGCTTGAAAATAAATCTGTTCTAATCTGCCTTGTCTATTCATAATTAAATCAATTTACCTCCATTGCCACTGCTGGTAAATGTAGCAGTTGGATTGGGCTGACTTCAAATACACTTCATATTCAACTATGTAAAAAGAAGTTCACTTGAAAATTGATTACAATGTGTTTCCTGGCATATTTTATGAACTTCTGTTTGCTGTCATTTTATTACAACTAACAAGCTTAAATAAATTAATGCAATACCTAAGGAAAGCTTATACATTTAATAACTTAATTAATATATCATTCGTTTTATCATTTAAATGCAATCAAAATCTCATTAGACTAACAAAATCTGTGTGAAAAAAAATATAAAGATAATTTACAAGTGATTAGCCAAGCCCTTGAATGTGCATTAAGAACAAGAAACATAGACAACAACAAAAGCAACAATAACAAAAAGACACTTCCTGAACAGTTTATTCATTAAATTCGTTTTTATGTTGTCGAATTCAACTTCCGCATTTATAAGCGTTTTTGCAAATTTACAAGATAATTGAATTATAAAAAATGCTTGCATACTCAAAGGCGCAACTGTAAATTCAAGATTGCCGTAAAAGTGCAAGCGACTTTTTAGACGGTAATCAATTAGATAAATCACAGAATGCTTTGCTTAGATCACAATTTCATATATTTCAATAATAAATCACACAAATTTGTTAATTGATTGCATCAAAATAATTACACGCATGCGTTGTCGTTGTCGAATTTTTCGCAATGTTTTGTATGCGTTGCAGCCAAAGAATTGTCGTCGTCGATATTTAAAAGCCAAAACTAATATGACTAAATATTTTAATTGCATGTGGCTATTGAAGCACAAAATGAAACTGTTGCTGGGACTCATCGCGACCATGTTGCTGCTGATGGCGCGTCAGGTGCATGGCACGCAGCCGTCGCAGCACTTGGCCAATCGCACATTCGCCATCGACTGGCCGAACGATCGATTTCTGAAGGACGGCGAACCGTTTCGTTTCATTGCCGGTTCGTTCCACTACTTTCGTGCGCATCCCGCGACTTGGCAGCGCCATTTGCGCACAATGCGCGCCGCCGGCCTCAATGCGGTGACGACGTGAGTAGAACATTGGAAAAAAACTTTATATGAAACTAATTTCTATAACCAAAACGAAAGCTATGTGGAGTGGTCGCTGCACAATCCGCGAGATGGCGTCTATGTGTGGAACGGCATTGCCGATTTGGAAAAGTTCATACGACTGGCCGTGGCCGAAGATCTGTTAGTGATATTGCGCCCGGGTCCGTATATATGCGCGGAACGTGACATGGGCGGCTTTCCCTATTGGCTGCTGACCAAGTATCCTGCCATCCAGCTGCGCACAGCCGACATAAGTGAGTTGTTCGTGTTGTTGTGGTGTCAAAGGTAACTTTGCTTGATTCGCCTTCTTCTTTACACACAAACACAGACTATCTCAGCGAGGTACGCCTCTGGTATGCCCAATTGATGAAGCGCATGGCACCCTTCCTCTATGGCAATGGCGGTCCAATTATAATGGTGCAAGTTGAGAATGAGTACGGCTCGTACTACGCTTGCGATCAGATCTACCGGAATTGGTTGCGCGATGAGACGCAATCGCATGTGAAGGACAAAGCGGTGCTCTTCACCAACGACGGACCGTCGGTGCTGCACTGCGGCCACATTGAGGGCGTGTTGGCCACAATGGATTTCGGCAGTCAACGTAATCTGTCGACGCAATGGGCGCTCTTGCGTAAGATACAACCACACGGTCCGCTGGTCAATGCCGAATACTATCCCGGCTGGCTGACGCACTGGTCCGAGATCAACTCGCGTGTGCCGACAGAGGCGATAACCGATACATTCATGTAAGTATCTGTGTGTTTGATTCGATGATGAGTAAAGTTATTGCAATGCGTTTTAGAGAGATGCTCGATGACGGCGCCAGCGTGAATTTCTACATGTTTTACGGCGGCACAAATTTCGGCTTTACGGCCGGCGCCAATAATGGCGGTCCGGGCCGCTATCAACCGGATCTGACATCCTACGACTACGATGCACCCATGACTGAGGCCGGCGATCCAACGTCCAAGTTTCTCACCTTGCGTAATATCATCAAGCGCTACTTGCCACTGCCGAACGTGCCCGTGCCGAAGCCGGTGCCAAAGCGTAGCTATGGCGCCGTACGTCTGCTCGGCTGCTGTACGCTGCTCTCGCCGGAGGGTCGACGCATACTCGCCACGGGCGTCATTAGCGCCGCAAAGCCGCGTACATTCGAAGCGCTCAATCAGTATTCGGGCCTGGTGCTCTATGAGACACGCTTGCCGAAATTTACTCGTGATCCGAGCATTCTGCGTGCGCCCGGTCTCTGTGATCGCGGCTATGTGTACGTCGATGGCGAGCTCGTTGGCATACTGTCACGCGAGACGCCCGTCTTTGAGCTGCCGCTGAGCGCAAGCAATGCCGGCGGCGTGCTGCAGATATTCGTTGAGAACCAGGGACGCATTAACTATGGCAAAATGAATGACTTCAAGGGCCTGACGAGCGACGTACGCCTGGACAAGAATGTGCTGATGCAATGGAACATGACCAAGTATCCCCTGGAATCGTACGAGGACATTGAGCGTCTTATACAGCAGCATGCGGTGCAATCGACAATGCCGTACCGTGAAATGAAGCCACGCAAGTTGCTACACGCCGGACCGACCGTCTACTATGGCGTTCTGAACATTGCCAACGACACGGAGATTGCGGACACTTATCTCGATCCAACTGGCTGGGGTAAGGGCATTGTTTATGTCAATGGCGAGAATTTGGGTCGCTATTGGCCGCTGATCGGGCCGCAGATAACGCTCTATGTGCCTGCACCCGTACTTAAGATTGGCGTCAATCAAATTGTCATTGTCGAATATCAACAAGCGTCGATTGCCGGCGAAATCTCGTTCACCGACACGCCGCGCTTGGATGGTTAACAGTAGTACACGAAGACGATGAAGGAGAAGAGGAACTCACCCCATTTCATTCATCCAAACACACCAGACTCGTATGCACAAATCTAAGCTTAATTTGTTTGATTTTAATAAAAGTGAAAAAGTATCTTTAAATTAATAATGTTGCCACTCTCTTAGTTTCCCCCCCTTTGGCTGAGTTTTGCACTTCAACGCATCTCAAGTAAGCGTCTCATTAGTGCGCCGCGACATGTTTGCCAAAGCGTTAACGACTAGCAAGCGTTCTCAACGCCTAAAAGTCGACCTCACAATGTTTTTTCTTGTGTTTTTTTTCGCTTAAAATTAATCCCAGTTGATTGAAAATGCGCTGCGGCTCGCATAAACTCAGTTTTCTGATTAAGTCAGCATCGAAGTTGGCTTTTTTGCCCATCTTCATTCGTACGTCCGTCCACACGTCCGCCTGACGAAATTATTCTTCTTAAATTTAGACACTCGCACGCAAATTAAACAAAAAGTATTCATTTACTTAGACACACACGCACACACATAGAAAAGCACTGACATTTATGAACGTTATAGCATAACTCTGGGCGCATTAGCGTTTAACATGCTCAAGCGTGCAAGCGGCGGAAGTTGTTGGTGTCAAAAATTTTAACACGTTGATAATTGCGTCGTCTAGAAATGTAAAGCCGCAAAGCGTATCTTTGTGTGTCCTTCGTGCCATCACTGCGCCTGTATGTATGCAAGCATTTTCGAGCCATCTTAACTTGTCTTGTCTTGCCTTATATGTATGTGCTATACATGTGGTCTATCTGTCTGTCTAACTGTCTGTCTTGACTTGCTTTGTCTTGTTACCCAAAGCGTGTCCATCTTCAACATTTAATTAGTTCACATCACATTTTTGTTAGTTTAGTCGTCGTTGTTGTTGTTGTTATTTGTTTTATTTATTTATTTATTTTTTTTGCTACTCACTATTTCCTCTAACAATAATGAAATGAGTTTATTTGCTTGCATGTTTCCTTTTGAAAGCATACGGGCGCCAAGGCAAGCATACTTTTAGGCACAGCTGCATGTTATACTCGCTTGTTATTCATTGTGTGCATAGGTGTAAGTGCTTACACACACACCTGTCTTTGTCTCTTGTTGTAATTTTTTGTCTTTTGTATCTAATAAGTTTTTATGCTTTAAATTCTCATTAAAAATTTGAGCAAAATTTCGCTTGCGGTCATATTGGTTATATTTGTCGAATTATGTATGTCATTTCGCCAGTGCCCATGGCGTTTCCGTTTCCGTTTATCAATGCTAACATTGACTTTCAATGATATTTTTGAGTGTTCCGCAAATAATTTTTTATGTTATTGTCAAATTCAATTAAAATTGACAATTTCTGTTTTTCTTCTTTGTGTGGGAGTTTCTTTTTTTTTTGCCTTGAGGTTTTTTTGGTTAATTAAGAATTGTTAAATTTTAATCTTAGTGTTTTGCAATTATTGTAAAATGATGATCAAAAACGAATTGATGGATGAAAAACAAGGATATTTTTGTTAAACATATCGATACGAGTATTCTCATGCGTTGCTCTAGAGGTATTATAATTAGTATTAGTTATTAGGATAGGCATTATTAATATGTTTGATATAAAAAGTTGCCTTGATTACTTTCATACAAGTTCCTTGTATCTTGCCAGTAAATAAAGCTTCCAAAAACGTATTCAGTCGTTTCAGAGATTGGTCTTGACAACTAAAATTTTAGCCAACGATTTTAAAAATGCTTGTTTTAGTATTGTTAATTTCTTGTTATCAAAATAGATTATGAAAAAGAGTTTCAACTGAAAATATTTATATTTTTAGATATGTTTCGAAATTTATAAAACAAATCATTTTTAAATGTCATTCGATATTATCAATTCCGTAATAAAATTGATTAAATTTGTATTTGTTCAAGAAAATTTAGGTTTTATGATTTTATATTTTATTTTTATTAAATTAAACAAAAACTACTTATATAATTACATTTGACTAAATAAAAAACAACATTTACCTGTTTGTTTCACACGTATTTTGATACAATTTTCAAATTTAAATCACTCGATTTGATGTAAACACCGACGGCGAATGCAATAAAACTGAAAGTCTTAAAAATTAAGCGAAAAATTAAAATAATTAAATAAAGACACTTAGTAATGATGCTGATGTTAATTAAATGTCAAAACGAATTGCATTTTAATAGAATACTTTGTAAGCTCTTCGATTTAAAAAACGAATATTTTACTAAAAATCACTTGTTCAAAATCTGTTCGTCTGTTGTAACGAACACGCCGAAAAGTATGCAACAACTGAGCTACAGATCAAAGAGCCATCGCACTTTTAAAGTGTTCAGAGCAAGTTCGTTCGTGAATGATTTGCTTCCTTCGTTCGTTCGTTCGTTCACTCGTTGGTTCGTTAATATTCGTTTCGTATGCTCGCTATTATTCGCTAGCGCAGTGAACACAACACACATACGCACACACATGCAGACGCCTACATACACAACGGAAGCGAACAAACACATCGACAATAATATCATGTAGCTTTGTGTGTATCTGTCTCAGGCATTAGTTCAGCAACAATTGGTCAGACAGGCAGCAGCATGCACGCACACACCCACGCACACACACATAGACGGCCAAGCAACACATTTGCCTAAAAGTAACAACAACTTTTTTGCATAGTGTCTTACAACTGAATGAGACACTATGCAAAAGTTCCGTTATCAATGGCTGTCTGTATGAATATGTATGTATGTACACACATACATATATGCATATTGATGTGTGTGTGACTTGAACGCTGTGCGGTATGCTATGCATTTCAGAGGCATTGAGGGCAATCTTTCCTATGACGGAAATTTTGTTTGCATACGGTGAACAAAAAAAGAAACAATCGCACACACACACACGCGCGTAAACAAGAAGCAAAGATGCGAACAGAAAACAAAAAAAAAAATATTGAAAAAAAAAAAACATAAAAAGGAAAAAATTAATTTGATTGTTACGCCGTTGATCAAAAAGTTGCGAAGCGCAACAATTTCGCGACCTATTCTGTTTGTTTTTATACAATTTTTTTATTTTTATTTTTTTTTTGATTGGCGAAATATATTTTTTTTTCTTTTAACAATTTCAATAATTCAAAATGGCGCGCACACAAAATTTTTTTGGCTTTTTTACTTGTTTTTATTGTCTTTGTTCGCCAATATTGGTATTGGCATTTTAAATTAGTTTTGCAATATTTAATACTTTTTATTATTGTTTGTCGATTGTTTTGCCAAACTGTTTCATAAATAATTAACTCATTGAGAATACGCAAATGCCGCCGCAATGATGATGCTCATAAACAATTATACAACATTATTGTATCACTTTCAGTTGGGCCTGTGGGCGTGGTTATCGCAAGTTTTGACGTCGAACCAGGCAAACGGCTATAAGGCATATTTGTTGAGGAAATTGCTCATAAATTTATTGGTTTATTTAATTAACGGAAATTTCAATAAACAAACAAAAATAGAAACCATTATTTTTGTCTATTTGTGGAAATTTGGCTACAAAATAAACTTAAAGCACACATGATTTTATTTAAGCAACATTTAGAGAAAAAAATACATTTAATAAATATTGCGCACACGTCATGTTAGCTGCATATATGTACATGTATATGTATATGTGTATGTAAAGTGCAGTGTACAAATAAACATTTGCACAATTAAAATTTTACTGTTTTACTGCTTATAAAAATGCATAAACGCAGCCACTTAAACTTGGCAACAGATTTGCATAGTCACTAACAAGACAAGGGCACACACACACACTCAGACACACACATACACACACACGGAAGACAAGTCAAGAGGAAGCCACACGCTCAATGCTCACAATGCTTGGTAGGGTAGAAGGACAATTGAAGTGCGCTTCTTAGCCGGCAGGCAACATAAAGTCACATTTACCGCAAGAAATGCAAGTAACAACAACAACAACAACAGCAGCAGCAGGACGGAAACAATGGCCTGAAACACCCTTAGCAACAACAACAACGAGCACAACAGCCAAAAATAGTCAATGACGACGTTGCTTCTCACTTAAATTAAATGTTAACCATTTTTGTTTCCGCTTCCGCGCGCTTGCATTTATCACTCGACTTCCTGCCACGTGACCATTTCCGTTTATGTTTCTCTTCTCTATATTGAGAGTTAATAAAAAATTATGCAAATCATGGCAGAGTGGTTCGTAAACCGGCGTTATTTGCATTTAAATTGTTGAAAATTAGTGAACATTTTGTATTATTTCTACACGCTTTAAGGCAAAAGAACTTATTTAAGGTTATGTGCATTGCTGCTGTCATGATTATAGGGATTTGTTTTTTTTAAAATGAATCCATGTAACTTTCAACTCATTTTATTTTTTTGTATTGAAAATTACTGTACGATCGCCGCTTTGCTACGTAGCAACGAACACGCATTCACTATAAAACTAGCCTATGTGCGGTGCATAAGCATAATGATATAAGGTAACAGCAAGTTGTCTTATGTTGCAATGTAATCTGTCGACACTTAAACGAGCTTAGTATGGAATTTTGTGTATTAAGCTTGGCAGATGAAACTCATGTCATTCAAAATGTACCGTGCACCTCTCCCTTTCGCCTACATCAACAACAACAACAAATCTATGTTTTGTTAGCTATCAATTAGTAAATACAATTAGTATTTAATTAAAATGGAATTGCGTTGTTAGAAATTTTATTGCATGCAAACAAAGTAAAGTCAAAGTAAACAGTAAATTTTAGCCATTTTAATGTTGAGTTTCGGCGATGCCTGCAAGTCGTAAGCAAATAATTGAGTAATGATAGATAAGAGGAAAATTTGCGTTTAATGGCCAACGAGGAAAGCAAATGGAAATCAATGCTTGCGATTGCCAATACGTATGATTGGCATGTAATTACGGCAATCGATGTGATATTACCATAATGTACAATATGTACAATACAATCATCATGTGCGGTAAACAATAAAACAAATGTTGATAATTCAAATAAATTTAATTAAATTATTACAGCGAAAGTTATCAATGACAAATGTGGCATGCAATTGAGTCGGACAGTATCTCGAATCACAGCGAATCGCAACAACAACAAAATAACTGATAAGATAACGGAAAACATTCTGTCAGTGTGTGTTGATTAACGGGGTGGTGCGGTGGGCGCATGTTCATTTCGCCGAAATGCGCCGCGATAAGCGATATCGCAACCTGTTGCCTTTGTCATTGTTCGTGTTTGTTTGTTTGTGTGCCTGTGTGGGAAGGTGTGGTTGTCCGGCAGGCGGCCGTTACAGCCAGCAGGTGCCTGAAATTCAATTTAAAATTGCATTACTCATACCAAATGCACAGAACAAATTGAGGAACAGACACGAATGCAAGCTTTTGGCGTATGAACGATATTTTTTCGTGTGCTCGCATACCTCTGTGCAAACACACACACACACACATATGCTTGCACACACATAACACAGAGATAAAGTCCATTACAGATAGCGTCGATTTGTGTGCCGCCCAGTTGGTCATTGTTGTACAAACAATATTTGTTTTTTTCTTCTTTTACAATTTCATTTGTCAAATAATAGCATTTTTACAATATAAAAATTGAATTAAATAAGAAACACGACATATGCGTTTTACATTGAATTTAGCAACGTTTTAATTAAGTTTCGTTTTAATTATTTTTTAACTACAATTCATAATAAAATTACACAAGTAAATTTAAACAATTAACGAACATTGATAAAAATAGCAAATTCGTTGAACAACATAGATACTTGTACGTTTCGATATAAATCTCGTATTATTCATATATATATATAATATAATAGTTAAGAACAAATTTTATGCTAAAATTACGTCGAGCAAACTTTTGCCTTTGTTTACTTTAAGAGTATTTAAACAACGAAAATCAATGAAGCGACTCTATTTTAGTAAACATAAATGGGAATGTTGCACATGAGGTCATTGATCGAAATGTGTGTTATTCTAAAGAGAGAGAGAGATATACATATAGATAGTTGTAGAGAGTGAATGTTGTGAACTGAAGACGCTAAGAAAGCATGTGAAATACAATAATAGTATTTAGTTTGCTGCTGCTCGCATATCTTCAATTTCAGATTAATTGAAATTGTTTAAAATTCTAAATTAGTCTATGCGTATGACGCCGGCACCGACGCCACCGCTATGAGCAGCCATTGGCGGCATAAAGCTCCAGCTATCCGTTTCTGGATCATATACTTCCACAGTTGACAGATTGCTTTCGCCATCATAGCCTTTAAAAAAACGAATCTAAAGCATTTTTTTTGTAAGGATATGATTAATGCCACTTACCGCCAATTGCCCAAAGTTTTCCCATGTTGGCGGCCAACGCAACTCGTGAACGTTTAGCAAACATTGGTGTCACTAGCTTCCAACTGTCCGTGAGTGGATTATAGACCTCAACTGAACGCAAAAATGAGTTGCCATCGTATCCGCCGCAAACATAGAGTTTACCATTTAAAGCCGCAACACCAAGTCGGCACCGTCGATTCAACATTGGACTCATTTTCACCCAAATGTCTTCTTTGGGATCGTAACGCTCGACCGAATCAAAGATTGACAGACCATCGTGACCGCCAAGTGCATAAACGAAGCCGTTCAATTGTGCAACACCGCCCGCTGAACGATATTTCATCATTGGCGCGACCTGTGTGCAAAACAAAAGTTAATCAACCATGCTCATGACTTGTATCGTTGATTGTTCAGTTACTGTTTTCCATGTATCAGTCTTGGGATAGTAGCATTCCACAGTGTTGAGAGATGTGACACCATCGTAACCGCCACAAACGTAAATGCAATCATTTAACGCTGCTACACCCACCGCGCTTCGTTTGCAAAGCATAGCGCGTCCTTGTGACCACTTATTCACTTTTGGATCATAAACTTCGACCGTTGATAGACGTTCTGTGCCATTGAAGCCGCCAAATGCATAAAGTTTACCAGACATTACAGCAACACCAACGCGTGAACTAAAATTATAGAAAATTATTTCTAATTATTTGCAGAGTTAGATTATGCTCATACAGACCGCATCATAGACATTTGTTCGCCCATTTTCCACATCTTAGTTACCGGATCGTATATCTCTACGGTGCTCACCGACTCGCCTGTGCTCGCCAAACCGCCAACCGCGTATATTTGGCCAGTGAAGAACTCACCAATGCGTTGCCGTGTCCGAAAACTTTGCAGTAAACTGCGTCGCTCCGGCATTAGGTGAAAATCTTTGGCCTCGTCGAGTAAGTCGCGACACTGGTGTGATGAGCGTATGAGTTTTTCGCGTGCCACACGATCGGCTAAAAATTGCGGCGACAACAGTGGCAAACGAACGGTGGCAAGCACTTTAGGAAAAAGTTGCACTCGTTTCTCTTCGGCATACTTCACCCAACGCATACAAGCCTCAAAGATAATCTCCTCTGAATGCACATTCAGTTCGTCCCGTCGCATCAACTCCAACAGTTGTTCTTCATCTAAGGCGACGAATTCCTCTGATTGTGAGACTTTTGCAAAGTGTTGATCAATATATTTATCGGCAGCTTCAATCAGTTGTTTGCAGCTCATAGAGTCGGCAAAGTGGCGTATGCCCAGCACATTGTGCGGGTGAAAACGAGAGATCAGAAAATTGGCACAGGCATCACGCACATTTGATAGTTGCAAAAATGATGCGCCTACCATCAGACTTTGTACATTCTGTGTATGTATGCGTACTTGTCCACTATAAACATAGTTGATAAGGCTTTCCAGAGCGCTGGGTTCAATCTCTTTCATAGTAATTTCTTTAATGCGACTCTCTGCCATATTGTTTGTGAACATTGCGTAAAAATACGGTATGGTAGCAGCGAGCACAACGCGATGTGCTGAAAATGTTTGATCTTCAACCTAAAAGTGAAGATTTATTTTTAGAATCGCCTCACAGATAAATGCAGAATTCAATGATAAGCGTTCTGTTGCACCTGTCTCACCCCCACCTACCTTTAGTGTGACATCACATAGTTTGCCCATACGGCGGATTTCTTTGAAAAGTGGAAAACTCTCGCCGAACAGCTCTTCATGTTTATAAACAACAAAATTTTGATCTTCAAAAGGATTATCCTCCATTGCAGAATCGATTTGGACTCCTCTTTTCACAGATTGTGGCTTTGTTTGTTTGTTTCTCTTCTTCTTCTACACACACATCTGAATGAAAATCTGAAAAACAAAAACAGCAATTGCATTCCAATAGGGTTGCCACTCTGTTTCAGTTAGCCGAACAAGTGGCAACTTGTGGGCTTGTGGGTGGTACTTTTCGCGGTGAACTGGAGAAACTGAAGAGGTCGATTGTTTTTACAAGAATTAGGTAAATAAATAAATAGTGGAACAGCAGCAGTAACTAAATATATAAAACAAACACATCATAACACAACGACATGGAAGAGAAGAACGACGCGTCACCGCGCGAATCAGCGGGCCAGGTAAGCAAATATAGATGACAGCATCGTCATCATTTTCATAAAACTTTGAACTTATGAATACAAAATTTTATTTACAACAACGTAGAAAAACACGATAGAAACTTTAAGCAAGGAGGAAATAATTACAAAATATAAAGGACTACTGAACATTGCAAAGAAAGCAAAGCAGGCCAAGGATGGTATGTAAAACTATTTGTCGAATAATATTATATTAGTAAAACCAAAAAAATAATTATTGTCTATCATAGAATTTGCGGAAGAGAATCGAAAACTCAAGGACGCGCTGTCTTGCAGTGAGACCCAAAAAGAAGCGGACAAGAAAGCGCTACTAACGATGAAAGAAATGCTGGAAGAGTTCACACAAAATAAACTTGAACTTACCACACAGTTGAGCGAGCTGCAAAGACAACAAAAAGTTGACCAAGAATTGCAATCACAGCTACAGATTGAAAATGAAAGCTTGAAACGTCAGCTTGGGCGCCTGACTGAAGAAAATGAATCACTGTTAGGAGACATTGATCGCATGGAACAAAAACTCCAGCGGGTCAATGTGCTTGGTCAAGAGCAGAAAAAGGATCTGGAGCAACTTGAGCTAAATATTGTAAAACTGAAGGAGGCTGAGAGCGAGAACGAGAATTTAAAACAAAAATTAAATGTTGCGCTGACCGAGAAGAATGACACGACAGTAGAACTGGAGCAGCTACAAACTAAATACCAAAATGTCAAAGAGATAAACTCAGAGCAGCGAAAAAAATTTAATTCACTAAAGGATCGCTTTATCGATGTGCATCGCAAGCTTAAGAGTTTGAAGGAATGCAAGTGTGTACTGCTCGAGACTCAACATGAGTATGCTGACTCCGTAACCAAGTGGCAACTTGAAATCATCAAGGCATCACAACTACTCTGTGGTAAAATGAATGCGTTGGAAACTGAAAATAAACGTTTAAAATCACAAATGGTGCCTGCAGAACTTACACCAGAAGTTGATATTGGTAACATAGCGCGAAAATTGGCTGAAATAGAGCGCTTGGGTAGCATTGTGTGCCAAGATCAACAACAGCAGCAGTTGGAACAGCAACGCTTAACGGAAGAACTGCAACAAGCAAAGGAATCGCTGCAAAACAACGAAATTAAATTATGCCAAGCCCTTGAGGAAAACGAAAGATTGAAATTGAACAGCAGCACAACCATCGAAAATGAAGATTCAGTAGTCTTGGACAAAAAGCTGGAAAAGAAAATAGAAGAAGTAGAGTATTTGAAAACTCAGCTAAAAGAAAATGAAGTTAGTTACGACAGTTTGAATAATAAGTATAACGAATTGAATGACTTGTGGAAAGAAAATGAACTGGCGCGTCAAGCGTTAGAAGCCGAGTTAAGTCAGCTCAAGGACTATGCAGAGAACTTTAAGAAGCTGACGGCGAGCTTAGCTGAAACCGAAGCAGTGCTGGAATCCTTACAGGTCGAAAATGCGACCTTGAAACAGAGTTTAACAGAGTCCGAAGCTAAACTGAGTGAACTCAACGAAATAGAAGCAAAAATGCAAAAACAAGCTGATGATATTAATACGATTGAAGCTGAAAAATCGAAAATCTTAGCAGAACTGCAAAATATTTTAGCTGAGAAGCAAGACCTAAGCAGTCAATTGAATAAAATGCAAAGTAATTCATTTGAGGGTCAAGAAAACTTGGAAACGCTTGAACGCACGAACAACGATCTGAAGGAACGCCTTGAAGCTAACGAAGCTAAGCTCGAGGCTAAAGACGCTGCAATTATTGAGTTGCAACAAAGCAATGAGGATTTACAAGCGCGCTATCAACTCAAGGAGCGTGAGCACGCTGATCTCTTGGATGAGATGCGTGAATTGAATGAAGCGCTGAAAGGCCGCGGTGACGTTATATCGCGACAACAAGAGAAACAGAAAGAATTGATAAATGATTTAAAAAACGCTTTACAAAAGCAAACCGAATTGGAATCGGCGGTGGCGGTCGAAAAGCAGGCAGCAACTGAAAAGTCAACTCAATTGACGCAAGCGACTGCCAAATTGACTGAACTAGAAAATGAACTGCAAAGTTTGCGTAGTCAAGAAGCAAACGTTGACGCACAGAGCGATATACTCTCGACATCAACAATATCGCGTGCCGAAGAATTGAATCGTTTGCGTGAATTAGATGACGGTTACGAAGAAAAGTACAACAAGCTACGTGGATTAGCGGCCAAGTTGAAGAAAAAACTACAGGAGCAAACGGCGTATGTCAATGAAATGGAGCAACAGTTAAGTGGCACGGCAACGTTAAGAAAAGAATTGGAAGAGGCAAATGCTGAACTGGCCAAAACACAGCAAGAATTGGCAACGCTTAAGTCGGAGAATCAAAAACTAAAATCATCACGCAAACAGGCAAACGTACTTAATTTAGAAATTGATGCCGCGGAAAAGTCACTCGCCGATGTTAGTGCTAAGCTACAAGCTAAAAGCAATGAACTGGATGCACTTAATGAGACCTTAACAACAAAGGAAAATACAAATGTGCAACTACGTAAAGAAATAAGCATATTAGAGGCAGCAAAGGATGCTGAGGTTGTGCATGGCAAACAATTAAAGGAACAGATTGATCGCATGCAGACGCAAGTCAAGGATGCGGTGCACAGTCAACAATTGGCAATTACACAGAGCAAAGAACTTGAACAGTCTGTAGAGAAATACAAATTAGAACTGGAAGAATTGCATTTGCAGTTAGCCAACAGCACCAGCAAACATGATACCATATTGGCACAAACAAGTGGCATCCAAGAGTCGCTGGCAGCCAAGCTGCAAACGGCAGAGGAGAAAATTAAAGAGTTGGAAACTAATCTAAGAAACCGTGAACGTGCTTGTGAAGATCTGCGCGTAGAATATATTGACTATAAAGTGAAAGCACAAGCAGTGCTACGTAAAAACCAAAGCAAAGAAACCAGTCGTGAACGCGAACTTGAAGAAGAACTGGTGGCATTGCGAGCGAGTGAACAGCAGCTCCAAGCACAAGCACAAAACCAGAACAATCGCAATGAGCAGCTAGAGAAACAAATCGAAATGTTACAAGAGGACAACGAAAGTATGCAACGACGTAGCCGTGAACTTATGAGTCTTGTTGAAGAGCTGCGTCAGCAAAACGATGGTTTGGCACAAGAAAACCAACGCGGACTGTTAACGCAACAGGATGTGCTCATTAAGCATCGCCAACAAATCGATAACATGGACGCATATCACAAAACGCAAATTCAACAAATGCAACAACAAATTGAACAGTTCCAAATTGAGCTGAGCAAAGCGAGACGTCAGCCGACAACAATTGGTGCGGCTGCTAATACAACACACAACTCAGGGATTGCTGCAACAACTACAACACTGCCAACGAACATTAGTAGCAGCACTGAACAGAGTAAAATCGACTTTCTACTTATGGAACGTGAAGCGGCGGAAGGGTCTGAGGAGGCCGCCGAAACGCTAGCACAATTAGCTGCTAAACGTAAAATATCCACTACCTCACGTCGTTCCCAACATGATTTTATGCCTTTGGATGAATTACTAAATACGCCCTTTACTGCCATTAGCGATAAAGTTGTGACGACACGCAGCATTGGTCGCGGTAGCAGTGTAAATGAGGAGATCGACGACGATGATGTATTTGGGGAGAATGCGCAGCACGCATTGCAAGCTACAAAGGAGCGTCTGCAAATACAAGAGAGCCGTGTACGTCATCTGACAGCCTTACTGGCAGAGAATGAACAAGATCTGGCGAAATTGACGCAAATGAATGATATGCTTAAAGAAGAGTTGCGTCGTCAGGAACGATCAGAAGAACGAGAACAACATATGCATAATTCGGAATATTTAAAAAATGTATTCTTAAAGGTAAAATACAAATTTGGTTCAGCCAATTATGTTTCTAAATTTAATAATAATTTCTACGATAGTTTCTCACTCTGAACAACGGCGATGAACGAATGCGTTTGGTGCCAGTGCTTAATACAATACTGAAGTTAAGCCGCAATGAGGTTGAGATGCTGAGTTGTGTTGCGAAGGGTCAAAAGAGTAAGTATTACAAATAACTTTTATTGTTAAAAAATAATTCATTTCATTACAGTTTCCAACGATGTAAACAATCGCGGCTGGGGTAGTTTTCTTACTGCTTGGGGCGGAGGCGGCGGCGGCGGAGCCAATAACAATAACTAATTCATTTAGCTGGGTTGAGCAATATTTTAATATTTTCTCACATCGTCGGTGTATTCAATGGATTCCATGTATTTGTGTAGTTTATGTAAATTTTGTGTATTCTCAGTGTGTATTATTTTTGAAGCTGTACAGTTTTTGAAATTTTTCTTTATAATTTGATGTAAAATTTTATTGTTTCAAATACATATAAATATAAGAGAACATATTTATCAAATAAATCAATAATTTATATATTGACTAAATACCTATGAATTATGCTTGTTCTGTTTTGTGCTATCACGCACATTTATTTATTAAATATCTATGTATGTCGGAAATCGATCGAGAAATGAATCACAATTGTCACGGCTCAGACTACAATATGAATACAATGTTGTCGCGAGTCATGAGTTTATATTGACTAAACGAACTTCTAACTATGAAAAGCTAAATCTTATATTTATTATTAACGTTCGGCTTAAAATGTAATCAGTTTTTTTTTTTTGGATCGAGCACAATTTCATTGCCAAACGCCAGCATAGTTTCCTACAAGCGTTGCAGGTAGTGGGCCGCCGGCGGCAAAGAGACGCATGCGTGTGCTATCGTAACAGTGCGTGTAGATGGCAGGCACATATTTCACTTGCTGAAAACCATCCATCTCATCTTCTGGATACTTTATACAAATAAAAAAGTGTAACGAAAATTATCAGTACTTTCGCATTCAGTTAACAGTCAAAAATAAAATACGTACCACAATGCCTTTGCTGCATTTCAATGCCACGGTACGTGAAGCGTTGACACTACTCTCCAGATATTTTCCGGCACGTATGTCATAGAATAGCAGCATACCCAAACCAGTGCCAACAGTTAGCAGATTTCCCTCAAATGAAGTTGCTCTTATACCGCAGCCACTGTAGCGTGATGTGATCTTCTTAATTGTCTATTTGGGTAAAGAGTCTTGTTATGTTTTACAATTTTTTAGTTTGTTTTGCATTTACAAACCTGTAAGGTACGCGTGTCCAGGAGTATTGTATAGGAACGACAACCGACAGCGTACAGTCCATCGCTGTGATAGGAAATGCTCACATTATCTTGGCAGTTTGGTAATTTACGTGATAACTTCTGCTTAAAAGTTTCTGCGTTGAATATGTGTATGTAACC
Organism: Phortica okadai; assembly: GCA_034638295.1. Taxonomy (NCBI): domain Eukaryota; kingdom Metazoa; phylum Arthropoda; class Insecta; order Diptera; family Drosophilidae; genus Phortica; species Phortica okadai. The sequence goes on from CM067849.1 coordinate 38,473,613, forward strand.
GTTGAGTGAGAGCGCCGCAATCTCTTTAAACTCTTTGTTAAAGCAGAGTGAACGTATCTGAAAATAGAAACATTTATTACCTCTGAATTTTACAATTTACAAAAAAAAAAGAAATAACTGACCCTTTGTGCTGTGCGCACATCCTTAACACTTAGTGGATGTATTGTGGCAAAAGTGGGACACGCTTCTTGACCGCCGTCCGGAAAATCCATATGATCTTCGTTTATACGCCATAACGCCAAACGAGAATCTTTGGATCCGGAAACAAGAAATTGATCATCCAACCAGCACATGCCCATAATTAAGTCACGATGACCATTTTCACCCACACATACTGGATCCAACGTTGGTAATCGGTAGACCGCTATGTCCGAAGAGTTACGTGCTCCAGTGGCAAGAAACGAACGACTGGGATTAATTTCAATAGCATGTAAGCCGCCTTGCACATCGGGATGATTGGCACGATTGTTTGACAGCGTCGGTATCGCATCCACTCGCCGCATATTCACATCGTAGACGAGTAATTTATTGCACTTGGTACCAAACACAACCTGCCGATTGCTTAGCCACTTTGAACAAAAGACCTTGTTAATGTAACCCAAGTTGATCTGAGTTTCGCGCAGCATGTCGTGCGTGAGCACATATCGGCTGGTATGCTCCGTATTCACATTTCGGTACTGTGTACATGAATCTAATTATTCCCAAAGGATATAAGGATATAATCATGTTAAAACTTACGTCCCGAAGTCCATTTTCTCGACTGCGCAGATAATCGCAGAGATTGTATGAAGAGTGCAAAACCTCTTCTTGCTGCTGGGGCGTTTCCTCGTCACTGCCAGAGTCTTCGTAGGTCACAAAATCATCGGGTTTATCTGGCTTTCGCCGGCGTTCTTGTCGTAATGCTCGGGCTTTAGCTCGTCGCTCATCCAGTCGACTATTTATATGACATGATGGATATGTACCGACTACGCTTTCGCGTATGGTCCTTACCATGCCATTAAACATATTTTGTACACAACAATTCCCACATTCAGTTCATACAAATAATAAAAATATTTGTATTTGTAATTTTCAAGACTTTTCCATTTTCAATGCAGCGATTTTCATGCAAATGTATTGATCTAGACTTTTTTTATTAATCAGCGCAACTCTATTATTTGTATTTGTTGACAACACTGTCTGACTTTGTTTTTTTTTTTTTTTTGTGAAAATACACGATTTCGAGCTGCCAATTGAGTACAAAAAGAGAAACCCTTCCATCGTTCCTTAAAAGGTTGTTGCTTACAAACTTTTTTAAACAATAAATATAAATAAAAACAATTTTTAAATTTATTGAATGATTGCTTATAATTTTGTGAAAGTAGATTATCTGTTTAATTAACAAACTGAGACTGCTTCTAAAATAAGTGGCAACTCCAACTACTAGTTGGAATGGACCACTTTGTAGCACCTGTCAGCAAGGATATCATTGATAGTATCGCGTCTATAGATCAGCTATTCAGTTATTCTAGATGCGGAGCATAGTTTAATGGACGCCAGAGGGACTGTTGATAAATATAAACAAGTTTATGTTGTGAATTGTGGACTATTGCGTTATTGTTATTATCGCGTTTTAGTTTAAAATGAATTACAACAAAAGAGTCATCCGACAGAACTCGGTATCATTGAATGAGTTAACAACAGCACCTAGTATGACGCCACCTGCCAACAACAGCATGGACGAAATTAAGGCGACAACGTCAACTGGTCATCGACAAGTGATACTCCTGCCAAGCGGCACTGTTTCCATGGGCGCACAATCAGTTACCACACCTATAATGTCAACAACAAGTAATCTTAATGGAACTGGTAGTATTAGTGTCAACGTTGCACCTGCTGGGTTAAATAATCCGACGATTGTTGACGATGCACCAGTATCATTGCTAACGGAGATCGCGGATATAATGCGTAGTTTTGGGGACTGTGGTCAACCGCGTGCAGAGAGTGTTAAACTAATTGAAAATATATTGCAACAACAATTGCGTGGTATATTTAATGAAGCATCGTTAGTTGCAATGCGTCGAAAGAACAGTCCATGTCCATCACAAGCGGACTTTGAATTCCTCATGCGTATGCATCCCGTCAAGATTGCACGAATGCGTAAACATTTGAAGGACATGCGCATATTAAAGAAATTTCTTAGCATTCGCACTGGTCGGCCACAAGACTTTGCCGACGAGACTGATCAACAGGAAGAGGATGAAGAGTTAGGAATTGAAGTACCAGAACTGTATGATGAGGAACGTACACGTCGCCTTGTTCGAGCTGATCGCATTTCACAAATTCTCACTGGTCAACAGTATTTAGAGTTTAATGAGGCTCGCAAAACATCATTTTATTGTAGGCACGGCGAAAAAATTAAAAATAAATTTCGTCGGTTTCTGGACTTGCCAGCAGATCTGCGTATACCGATGGCTACGATGAATATACTTGCATATTTTGCGCATGAAACCATTGCCGTCATTGTTGACTATGCAATATTAACGCGTTTAAATTCTGACAATCGTGTTACCGAGCCATATAGTCGAGTAACTTCTGCTGGTGGCAGCCCAGCAATGATGCACGTTTGTCCCGAAGTGACGCAAGGACGCGGCATGGAAGTGGTTAAGCCAATAAGCGTTCAAGAGATACACGAAGCAATGCGTCGATTTCGTCAAATGACCGGCAAAAGGGTTGGCAACTATCGCAGTTCTTGCGATGTAGACATACGCCGTAGTTTTTTGGCAATCTAAATCTATTTTTATTTATGGAAAAACATATAATTAAGCAAAATATATCGAATAAATCATCTTCAAAACAAGAAATTTGTTTAAGCGTTATCTATTGGCCGTAAAGACTACTTTCGGTTTTGATATCCGGATGTTCCTGTTTCATGGCCTGTGCTACAGCGTTTTGGTGACATTTGGTTTCTTCGTGTTGTCGCATGTGATGCTGTAAGCGGAAGTCCTTATTACAGAATTCGCAGTGATACATTTTGATATCTTTATGTATGAGTTCATGCTTAGTTAGCGAATGTGAATAAGCGAATGCTTTATTGCACACATTGCAAATGTAAGGCTTGACGCCGCGATGTACACTGAAAATAAAAATATATACTTTGAATATTTAATCAAACTCAAAATTAGTGCTTGACACTCACTTTTCGTGTGTCTTAAGAACACTTTCATAGAAGAATGTTCGACTGCAAAAGCTGCACTTGTATGGTTTACTGCCCGTATGGGAATATATATGTTTTCGAAGTTGTTCTCGTGCTGGAAACCGTTTTTCACATAATCTAAGGATTATTTTGATGGAAATTAAATTCATTTTTATAACATGAATCAATCTTGCATGACTTACTCGCATTGGTAGTGATGACCGACATCGTGACGACGTCGATGCTCCAACATTCGTCCTCGCTTTTCGTAAATGTTGCCACAAACATCACAGATGTATCCATTTTGTTTTTCTCTCTTAATTGCGCTTATATCTGATGGCCTTTTAATACGACTTACTGTTCGCTTTTTCTTTTCAATTGTCTTAAAATCATGATTTAATAGAAAATCATCTGCTGATTCAGAGTCCATCTCTTCCTGTTGCTGGTCTACCTCCAGGAAGGTCTCCTCTAAATACTCGATTTCGTCATCGGGTAAAATGGGGGTATCATCGTTTTCATTTTCATTACCATTCGAATCAATTTCAATATCGACATCAATTTCTTCTTTATGAATTTGATACTCGAGCTCGTTTTCTCCAGCCACTTCATGAGCTTCATATTCCTCAACAATTTCATGCAGTTCTTCCTCCTCTTCTAGGACTTCATCTCCGTGCATAGTGGGCTCTTCTTCTTTAATGAACATTTCTTCGACGGTGGTAATCTCGTCGAACTCAACGCCTGCTTCTTTACAGTAGTCCTCTATAATGCTTTGTATCTTTAGCGCACGTTCCCGGAACTGGTACGCCATGTTAACTGCTAGCTCGCATTCTTTACATATAATCTCTGGTGCCAAATCGGTCTGATTAAGCTGACAACCAAATGAAACTTGTTGATGTTTAATGTTTCGTAAGTCAAAATAAACCCGCACTTACCTTGGTAAATGGTATACCGAGCAGCTGTACAAGCATGTCGTGTGGCGTCTCATCGCCTTCGTCATGGGCTTTGTAGATGCTGCGTACCTTCTTGTCCTGCTGCAGGCAAATGCGGCAGGAATTAGGTCCAACTTCGTAACGCATTTTCCACATTCAGTGAATGTTTTCAAAAATGTTTAAAATGCAGTGTTTCAGTGTTAATTTCCAGCTCTATTTTCGTAGAGTTGAAAGGCGTCATTTGCTAATAAAACTGCCAAGCTGTGAGAAGGTAATGAGCGTACGTGAGGCTGCCAACTAATGATAAATTGGTAAAGGGACAATGACAGTGTTGTCAACGTAAGCAAATTAAACAATTTTAAATTGCGAATCGCTTTAATATTAATAATTATGTTAAGTTATTGTATAAAATTAAGAATTGCGTTGTAGCTGTTTTGAATGTAATAAAAGAGCGAATGTAGGAATTTGAGAGTGCCGTTTGCACAATGCATTGCCAACACTGAGTCACGTTGGCAGCCCTTCTTGTATTGGTGCCAGATGGTTACCCATCGACCTTGATTTCGTGCTTCACGCATGAGTTAATAACAAGTGTCTGATGTAATTAGATTTTTAATTAACAACCTATAGGTAAATCAACTGAAACTACATTTCTCGAGATTTGACGAACTCTTTGAGTTTTTCAAAAATGAATGTAAACAATAAACAGGGTAGCCGTACAATAAAAAGTTACATATAGGTTTATCGCATAAAATACCAGATTTTTTCATGGAAATGACAGTCAGCTTCGAATTTGGTAACACTGGTCCGCGTTAAGACGCATTAAAAAATGGATTGCAAAAAAATGGATAGCTCCAACGAATTTGTTCGTTTTTCTTATTAGAAAATGCAGAATTCTGAGAATTTAAAGAATAACAGACAAGCAATTAAATTAAGAAGTGATAGTTAAAAGTGAGAGGAGCGACGCGGGCGAAAGTGGAAAAATAAGCTGAAAATGGTTTATTATCTCGCATCCGTATCTGCCGTCGTCGTCGTCGCGATAGTTATCGACTTCGCAATCTCCTAAATAAGCACGCGGGAGTCGTGTCTCGCGTAAGCGCAACAACATAACGATTGTCGTTAATTTAGTTAGAAACCGTAATAAAAAATTCAAGTGTCGAGTGAAAGTAACAAGAAACGTTCAAAGCGAGCGTATAGAACGGCTTTTGGCGGCCGTTAAACGTGCCACAGACTGGTAACTGCCAACAGCTCTTCCCGTAAGTCTTAATTGGCCTATCATGTCCGAAAAGAATGGACAAGGTGGAGCGCATTGGACGAAAACAGCGGCCGCGGCGGCGGCAGCAACAACGGCAGCGGCGATACAAAAGCACAATGTTTACGATGTTGCCATTAATAACAACAATAGCAATGTAGTGCACACACCCAGTGCCTTGTATGGACATTGTAGTATTCCGGGATTGCACCAACAACAACCAACAGATGTCGCTTATACATCTGGCCGGTTTCAGGCGCCACCTATACACCATGGCACTGTTCCAGCACCAACCGTGAATACGCCCGCAAATCTACACCAACAAATTTCGCCCACAATGATCCCGACACCTACGCCTACAAATGTACCTGCTCCTAGTGGCTTTGTACCGCCACCATTTCCCACCAATACCGCTGCGGCGGCAACTTCTGTACTGACACCAAATCCGTTCGCAGCTAGCAATAATCCTAGTTTAGCCTTTGTTGCAGCTGCTGGCGCGGCTAGTGCTTTTGGCAATCTAGAGCATTTTCAACGTCTTAGTGCAGCGCAACAACAATTGGAATTGGGAAAAATCATGAATGCAATGAATTCCAGTGGACAAAACGCTACGTCACCTTCGGTGCCGACAATTGCTGGTTCTCAAATGCCACCAACTGCGGCCGCACAACAGCCAGTAACATCCACAAGTCGAGCACATGCTGAAACAGTCAGTGGTAGCACCAATATGGGTGCCATCAACTCAACCATTGCCGATAATGTGCTTAATGCGATCAGTTCCGGACAAGGACAGCTGCAAGGACGTTTAACGCACGTCGGCGTTAAAGCGCCTGATGAGGAGAAAATGCGACGAGTTCAACAAGTCGTTGAATCAAATCTTGAGTAAGTAAACTTTTACACAAAATGAGCTTAAATACTAAGACAACTTAATGAAAATTTTAGCGATTTTTCGAAACAAACAATCACGCAAATTCTGGAACGTGTTGGCACACTCAAACCGGTTGAACGCCTCTTGCTGTATTTGCGTTTGCCGGGTGAAACAGCCGAATCAGATCCTCTACGCCAGCCACAGAATCCATTGGGCACTAGATCCGAGATAACGCACACAATAAATTGGGTACGCTCGCATCTGGAACACGATCCGCAAGTGTCGATACCAAAGCAAGATGTTTATAATGATTACATGTAAGTTTACGGCATTAATTTCAAATTGTGAGATACCAAAAATGTCATATATTCATATACATAATAAAATTAGCACTTACTGCGAACGCCTCAACATAAAGCCTCTTTCAACGGCTGATTTCGGCAAGGTGATGAAGCAGGTGTTTCCAGGTATCAGGCCGCGCCGCTTGGGTACGAGGGGAAATTCACGTTACTGCTATGCAGCCATGCGTAAGACAACTCAGTTGGTCATGCCACAGCTACCTCAATTGGGGCGAAACTCTAGTAGTAAGACAACGACAGTTGGTAGCATTGCTACGGCTTCTTCTGAGTTCAGTCCGGAAAAAACAACAATTGACGACGCTGACGATGAGTCGTGGGAAGTTGTTAAAAATTGGGCTGAAAAATTGCTTAATGTCAAAGTTGACAATTTAAAAGAATTGGCCGCGCGCATTAAAAGCGGTAGCGCTATTAGTGGTGTTAATACGCCAACAACAATGCGAATGGGACCAAAAAAATATACACCACGTGAACCAAAGGAAAAGCGTTTATTAGCTGTGAGTTGACACGAATACGCCTTGCATTATTTACTTTCTAATAATATTTGTATGTTCTAGGACCTTGGACCTCTTAAGAAACGTCGTAAGAAAAAGCGTAAAGGCTCATCGTCGTCGGAATCGAGCTGCAATCAGCAAACATCTGCAAAAGATTGCACAAGTAGTCAAGACTCTGGTGCATACCATGCCGTAACTTCAGTTGGCAGCGTGCTGCTCTCCGAAGATGAACAAAAGTCCATAAAATTGGTAAAAGTGAAACAAGAAATCATGGACTCACCAAATTTTCAAAGCACACAAGCACAGGTGTTGCTGCCACATCCGCAACTAATGCCGCAAAATGCGATGCTAAATGACACATTTAATGTAACGCAGCAGCAGCAACAGCAGCAACAACAACCACAACAGCATCAAGTTATGCCCATGAATTTGGCAACGGAACAACGTACTGTGCTCGCGAAGGCGCCGCCAAGCAATAGCGCCTTGCGTGGTCATTTTGGTGCAGCTCGTAATCTGACAGCCAAAATAATGGAAATGTCACCGAGTCAACAGGCACTCACCATTAGCGGGCAACCGGGTAGCGAGCAGGTTGGACCTACAGCACATGCGCAAAATCAACAAACACTTGTATCTATCAAAGACGAAGTCGATGAGTACAGTACATCGCCGATTTTCTGTAAAAAGGTCCTTAAAGCGCAACAGACCAAAGGTTTTTGGACAAACCTACCAAATAGCAACAACAACAATAACAATATGTTACCGCCCATTATCACAACAACAGCTTCAACGCCACCACCTACGTCGGCTAATATTATTGCCAATGTATCGCTAGACACAGTTGTCACACCGCTAAGTGTTTCAACGACAGTAACAAATCTGGCCATGGGACCACCGGCACAAATGGCCAACAGCACTTCCGTAAGCCCATCCAGCAGTTTGGAAGCTGGGCCCAAGGTAGTCTCACGCAATTCATTTTTGCTACGCGCTAAGAAAGCATTAGCCTCGGAGACAGCTGCGCCTGTCGAGGATGCTTGCCTACCCGAAAACTTGGGTTTGCCGCGTGAACGTGTAATCAGCATTTGCAACATGGATAAGCATGAACTAGATGATTACTTTTTGGAGGAAGGCGAAAATGAAGAAGATCAAGAAACCGAGTTGCTTCAATATTTTCAGACGGGAGACGCTGAGGAAAAACGTATGAATTCCTTAGATGCTGCAGAAAACAGAAATCCAACAGCAAATAATGCGACAATTGTTAATCAAATAAAAATAACAACGACGACCACAATGACAACATCAACGTCAATGACGACTACAGCCACAACGACCGCCACCAGCATATTGAATATAAAAACAGGCGGCGTTACAATTACACCAATTGGTGATGTACTTACGTCGGCAACGCCAACGATGATTGCAGCGCCAGTCGCAAATACAGCGAAAGCAAAGACGCCGCTTGAATTGAATGCATGCGTTGTATCAACAATTACGCCGACGGTCGTTAATGAGTCGTCTGTTGGCGGTGATGTTGGCCTACAAGTGTCAACAGGACAAAATGTCGCTCTAAGTCAAACAATTAAATTACCACCTACCCTAACATCAAATGCTGTGGGTTCTGCCTCAGCGTCTCTGGCACTAATGTCACAGAAGCATCAACTACAACAACAACAACATCAGAAACAGCTGAAACAAAAGCAACAACAACAACAACATCAACGGTCACAAACCAACAAACTAAATGCGAATAATAATAAACGCAAAATAAGTTTGAGCAACGCTTCCAATCATAATAACAACAAGAATTGCATATTCTTACCCATATCGCCAAACATTAATAATACGCCAGCCTCATTGACGTCCAGCAGCACTAATCTGACCAATAACAATCAGAATGGCAACTTTGCGAGCAGCTCAAATGCGCCCAGTTGCTTTGCAAGTCCCGGCCTGACGCGGCTGCGTACACGCGCACCGACGCTCACCAAACAACAGTCGCTTGACTTTGAGACAAGTGACAATAGCAGTGATCCCATGATCGGTGCATCACGTCGTCGACGCAGTTACATAAGCGCCATGCCATCGAGCACATCCGCTTCGGCGCCGCCCAGTCCATCCGTGTTACAACAATATAACAGCATTAATGCCTGGAGTCTGGGCAGTAATATGAACAATACAACGACCTTCAATGACGCAGCTACTAATGTCGCACTCTTGGCCGATCAAAACTCCATGGATTTGGAGAATACGCTGGCACTGGCAACAGCCGCGGGCGATGTTGATTTTCAATTGACGCCGCTCAATGAGACCCAACGTTCGCAATCGGTGCCGCTGTCGCAGCTGCAACGGATACAATCGCCCACATTTAGCCGTCAATTGGATGGCTTTCAGCCAATTTATACCGCTGACAGTTCGGTAAATCAGACACCAGAATTCGCTGGCGATTCAACGACACTCTTCTCGGAGAATAGCAATAGTCAGAGCGCCATGAAGTTGCACGACGTCGATGTACTCGCACAAGATTCAAGTGTACTGCTCGATGATGTCGATGTGAGCGCTATGCTTTCGTCGCCAGATTTTAGCACGAAATTCTCGAGCATTGCACAAACGCAAAATGCCGCGACCACTTGTTCATCGACGGGCTCCTCATCGGGTTATAGTAGCGGCACATGCAACACTTTTGGCGGCATGACTGGCGGTGGCAGTGGCAATGGCATTATATCACGTTCTGTGCCATCGACACCACTGCCACATCACTATCAGAATAGTTTTGTTAATTCTTCGTTCTATAATCGACGCAACGATGACTTCAATTTGTCGCCTCTTACAGCCGGCGCTAGTTTACATGGCTTTGGCAACACAGCGAACAACCAGAATAGCAACATCCACAACAACAACAGCAATAATAGCCATGGCGGTAATTTTTATACGGCACGCGCTGTCTATGATATATCCAAATCAATGCCAACAACACCGATATCAACGGTCAGCTTCCTTTACAGTCCAACACGATTTCTTATCAATGGCAATACAATTGATAGCTTTACATCATCAACATATGGCGGTACAAGTGGCGGCGGTGGCGGCCGTGATGACGCAACGGATGAACTCGGCGTTGGCCAACTAAGCACCGATACGCTCATCGATGATAGTGCGGCTACTAGCGATGTTGAGGCCATCATGGCTGGATCGGATATATTGGGTAATTTGTAGAATTTGCATGAAGAGAACGCTCAGGCTGCCAACGAAAAACGACCACAACAACATGTACAAAGTGATGACGAAAATGTTTTGGTTAATGATAATGTTGTTGATAACGATGTCGTTGATAATGCGAGTGATGATAATGACAACGACAATTCATGTCGGCCGGCAAAGAAATCGTCCGTTGATGTGAACCATGGCGATGAACATGTTTCATTGACTGTTGTTGCATCTGCGGTCACTTCGGTGGTTGGAAGATTGTTAGAACATGTAGACAAGTTGTAAACTTGTTGGTTACTTGTACATTGTTATTGTGTGTGTATGTGTGTGTGTGTCTTTGTGTTAGTTAGCTATCTTTGTGTTTTCTGTTAATTGTCCTTGTCCGTTAATTGTCCAAATTTTTATTGTTGTTTAATTAACTTGTATTTGTAGTTGAAATTTTAGTTTATAAAATAATGAAAGCATTGCATAAGAAAAACACACACACACACACATACGCAGGCATGGCGGTGCAGCACAACTTTCTTAGACTGCGAAAATGTGAGCTTTCTCTTCGTGATTAAAGTGAGAATTAGTATAAAAAATGAAGTCTTTATTGCTATTTAATTTGTAGTTACTGTTTATTGTTAATTATTCTTATTACTTTTTATGTTTGTGCTTCACTTAAATATTCCTATACCTATTTACGAAAGGCCTGCGTTCTTTTCTGGCCCAACATTTTTTAAAAATGACCTCCAAACCCTCAGGCCCATTGTTAGTTATAAATATAAATATAAACAAAGAAACAAAAAGAAAAAGTGTGCAAAATACGAAAAAAGAAACAAACAAATCAACCAATTTTTCAATATTTAAGTCTATTATTAAATTAGCGTGCAAAAAAGAAAACACAAAAATGAAAATAAGCGAGCAAAATGTGTGAATTAATCAACGACCAAAAACATTAAAGGAGAAAATTAATGAAAAATATAATTGTAATACTTAAAATAATGATAAAAAAAAAATACAAAGTTAAATCGAACTTAAAGTCTGATGTCTTGAAGGTTAGCAAAGGTTTTTAAGAAAATTATACACGGAAAACAAACGTTTGTCATTTATTAATCGATCATTGAGAACTTTAATATTCTAAATAGAAATATTTAAAACAAGAAAACAATTAATAAGAAAAAAGGAAAACAAAACAAAAATATACTGCAGTAGTTTTTACATACAAAATAAGTATAAAAGTGAAGGTCAGATTTAAAAAAAGCTCCTTTAGCCATTAGGGTTTCATTAATACGAAAAGTGAGTGAAATTTCTTCCGTTAAAATTTTATGTTACAAAACAAAAACAACTTCTTCAATTATAAATAATTAACGCTTTTAAAAAAGAAAAATAGAAAAAAAAAAACTGTAAGAGAAAAACTCAACAAAAAAAAAAACCGAAAAAAACATAAAATTATACATATTATGTAAAATTTCTTTCCAATTCAAAAAAGTGCATTAGTTTTACATATAAATAGACATATTCACATATACAAACATAGTCATAAAATGATAAATTTTGATTTGTTTTTGTTATGTAAGCAAGTGTGCGCTGTGAGCGAAATATGGCTTATTTTTGTAGCTCTCTTCTGAGCGTCTCTTAGCTTGAAGGATCGAAGAATCGCTCGCTCACACGCTTGCTTGTTTTGTCTTAGTTTTTTAAGTGTTTTACTTTTTGTTAACATATTTTATTTTATTATTTTAATTTTGATGTATAAATTTTTTGCATAGTTAAATAGTTTTTAAAAAGTACATGGAACATGCTTGTAAAACAAACAAAAACTGATGTGAAGTGAAAAACAAAAACAAAATAATTGGCACAAAGCTCTTAAGTTGTTGTTGCTGTTCGGCAATTAAGTTATTGCAGTTGCGCTACAATTATATTTCTGCTTGAAACTTTACAACTTCAGTTAGAATTAAATAAGCTTTTAGAAGGCAAACAATAATTTTTTGTTGTTAAAAACCAACATTGTGTCCTTTTTCTGTATACTTCGCTGAACAAAAACAAAAACAAAAAAATTGTGTAGAACTTTAACAATAAAACAAACATTGTTGCATACATACATAAAAAAAAATATATATACAAACTTGCTAATTGTGAACCTTATGTAAAACGTAATTTTGTTGTAAAAATTTAATATTTGTTTGTGAAACAAAGTAAAACATTTTGTCTTCTTTACTTTGGCAAAGTTAAGTCTTGTGTCTCTAATGGCAAACAAAAATAAAAATAAATAAAAAAAAAAAATTGTGGTTTGAGCAGATGAGAATTAATTTTAAGATATATATGTGCCTCAGGCTTATTGTAAAACAATTATTATCGATATACAACACAAACATAATAAACATAACAAATAAATAAAAATTAACAAAAAACAAAAAAAAAAAACAAATACAAAAATTGCTATATACACATACATATTAATATATATATACATAGGAGAGGCGAAAAAGAAGAAGCAAATTATATGTATACACTCATTTACATACAAACAAACGAACATGCATAAATAAAAACAACAAAGCAGGTGTAAATTAAATTAGTGAACGAATGTTGAAGATGAAGAGTAACAAATTATATATATACACACACATGCATACACATATATTAATAAATAAATACATATACACTTATATGTATGTATAAATAATGATACTGACGTAGAATTTTTACAACTAACAAATTGAATACAATTTTTACAAAATAATTTAAAAAAAAAAATAATAACAAAAATTTAACAAGTAAAAAAATCAATAGCAAAAAACGAGCGCTACATTTATATCCACACAGACACCACAAACAAATACACGTGCATATATGAACAGACATTTGAAAAGTGTAAAATACTTTTATGACTTCTTATATTAACAATTAATAAATAAATAAAAAATACAGTAAAGCAGAAAAATAAGAATGGATTCCCTCAATTAAATTTCAATTTGTAAACAAATGCAAACAAAAAAAGGAACAACAACTAAATCAATTATATTTTATTGAAGCAATAACAAATAAAAAAAAGTAACAAATTAAAAAATTAATAAAAATAAAAACTATGCAAAAAAAACATAACATTTTAGCTTTTTCCGCCCGCCTAACTCTTCCTCAGCGCAGCCGTACACACACACACACAGACACACTTAAACAAATATACGTAAAGATCAATTATTTAGTCAATAGCGCTGTAAATTCATTGAAAAACAAATACAAACACACACACACAGACTAATAAAAACAAATTCAACTCAGACATCAATAATAATTTTGATAAGATTCAATTGTATAAGAACAACAACAAAGAAACTTAACGTAGCAGAACTAAAACAACAACAACAAAAATATACACAAATAAAAATAATAAAAAAAAAACAATATATGACGGTTGTTTTCATTTTTTTCATGAAAGAATTTCATTTTAGCTCCGGCGCTGATAAGCTACGTCGCTTGATAAGATTGCTGCATCCTATCAACATTTTTTGTGTTTTTAGTTTGAAAATTAGATTGTTGACATTGAAACAAACAATTTAATGCTTAAAATGATTGTGCGTATTGAAGATGTGTGGGAAGCACAAAAATATAAAATTTTTACAGACAAATCTGATGAGTAAGTTTTGTTTTTGATATCTCTAAGTTATCTGCTGAAATATTCTCTATTTTGAGATAGCGGAAAAGTACAGTCGGCATTGAAATGAGGCTGTAATTGTTTTGAAAACAATTAACCCAGCAGTTCTCGTTGTGTCAATTGACCCCTGCCTATGACATTCCCTAGTAAAACTCACCAGCTGAAAGCAGGGAGAGTAGATTGAGCTGGAACTAGTAGTGTTTGCTTTCGAACTAGTTCCAACCTTAGTTCTGTACTAGATCGAAGAACCGCTGGGAAATTCAAACGACATGGTTGCACAAAAGTATGTTGCATACTTCTAGGGGCCGACATCCAAACACATGATGATTAAAAAACTTGTTGATGTAATTTTTTTTTTTCAATTTTATTTAAATTTGTCTTTCAATCAATATTTTATTACAATATACAATAATAATAATATTAATAATAATGATTAATTAAAAAATACAATTAGATTTTACAATTATCAAAAAATTATTATATTTTTGTTTGATGTGTGTGTGTGTGTGTTGGTGTATATGTGTGTGTTTGGTTAGGTACAATTTACTTATTGGGATATGTTTTTTTGTTTTTTTTTTTTGTTCATTGGAAGTCAAATTTGCTTTTAATTGTGGAAAAATCATAAAACTAAAATTTACAAAAGTTCAGAAATTTGCTTAAAAATAAGAATAATATATAACATAATAGTAGATATATATATAATTTATAATATAAAATTCAGCATTTAATTATAAAAAAAAAGTTTTCTTTTTAGATAATTTACAAAAAGCTGTTCGAATTCGCTTCAAATTTGTTTCATAAAAGTTGGTTTACTTAGGCAACTTTTGTTTTTGCGTGTTTTTGTTTGTTTAATAAATAATGGTTCATAGATTTTGAAAAATTTAACAACATTCATAAATTTAATATTCGTTTTCAACATTTTTAATTTTTTTTTAATAGTTTCTGTTAATAATTTTTTTTAACTTCAGTTTTTATATTTTTTTTCGTTTTGCTTCAATATAGAATTCATTATGTATCTTTTTGTTTTTTTTTTTTTGGAAAAGAAGCGCTTTGCTTTAAAAGTAGAGAGCGATGAGCGTCTTTGACGCCTCAACATTGACATTTATATAAATCGATAATTATTATAAATTTTTTATGACAAAAAACGTTCATAAATACATGTAAAACATTCAAAAAACCTTTTTGCAAAAATTGAATTAAATTTTTTTTTGTTTTTCATACATTAATTTTGTTTTTTTGTTGCTAACATTGAGATGCAAAATGCAGAAATTCAACATTGAAAAAGTAGCGAAAAAAACAAGTAAATAAATCGTAGTTCGTTTAACATTATTTGCATATTTTTGTTTGTTTGTTTGTAGTAAACCGTTATAGTTATAATTATAAATAATAATAGTAATAATAATTAACAACAACAACAATACTAAGGCTAAATGGTCTGGTTCTGTAGTGCGGTTAGACGCAACTGAATTTGATGCCATCATCGCTCGAATAACAATTCTGACAATGCAATTTCTGGTTGCGCACCCGGACGTCGGTGCCATTGAGTCCATCGCCGAGCTGCACATGGCAGACGCAGCACTTGAAGCAGTTGATGTGATAGAAGAGCAGCAGCGATTCAATAATCATTGCAGCGCCGCGACCTGTGAATAATGCATGGACATGGATTAGCATAAGATTCGAGTTCGAGGTTGGCAGTAAAATTTGTGTTTCGTTGTGTGTGAGTACCTAAAAGGTTCCAAAAGTCATGTATGCACTTATTTGTATTATAAAATTATAAAAAATGTATTATTTATTAATTTTTAAGTCTTGTTTGTAATTTTTTTTTTTTTTTTGGTTTTTTAAATAAGTCTTTTTTTCGTTTCGTTTTAAATGCACGCGTCTCAAACCCAAACAATGTACTTGAGCGCTTTGTGTGTGTGCCGGCAAGCCTCGTCCGTGCAGCCTAAATCTATGTTCGTTTTAAGTTGTATATAAAAAATATAAATATAGCGAAAATCCATTGATATATGAAAGACATGTAAAGGAAACGAGAGAATTATTTTGTTTAAAAATGATTTACAATCAAAATGTTGCAATATAAACAAAAAGCGAACTTCAAATAAGCCGAATACTTGTTGCTCTACACGCAGGCATATGATAAGTAATATTTCAAAGTCTGCTTGAGTTGATATAAAAAAAAAAAACTGCGTGTAGAGTGAAAAATTTAACGCATGATATATAAAATGTATGCACAAACTAACGCATGCGAGAGAAAATGTGTGTACGTAATCTTTTTTGTGTACTGAAATGTTTAAAACAAAATTAATGATTTTTTGTTTGTTATTTGTTGTTGTTTTTTACAGCGTCGACGGTTATCAATTGTTGTTCTCTATGATGATTGCTGACTGCTTTGAAGAATGTCAATGCAATAATGATGCTCATACAATGATTAAACGAAATTTTAGCATTTAGTAACTATTTTAGTTTTGTTTTTGTTTTTTACTTTGCAATTTAAGTACACAAATTTGTTTTTGGAACACTCACAACCGATGTAGTAGCAAAGTTTACCTAATTCGTCACCACAATGCGAACATTTCTTTTTGCCGCTCACGCTGAGCACCTTCTCCTGCTCCTTCGCATTGGCATTGGCATTATTGGCATTACTGACTTGTGTATTGGTCGTGAGCTTAAGCTCATTATTGTTGTTGTTGTTGTTATTAATGTTGTTGGCGGTGGCGTTGCCATTGTGATGACGATGCGTGGCATGGTTTGCATGGTATGATCCACCATTATTCATTTGGTTATAATTGTTATCAAAGCTGTAAAAATATAAGGCATGAGCATGAGCTTATACAAATTAGAATTGAAGTTGCCAAACTTACCGCTTACGCTCGCCAATGCCTTTGCTTTGCACGCGCTCCGTTAGCGTTTGTATAATCGAATCTGGCAGTGGTTTTCCATTGCTGGCTGTGATCTTCTGCGTTGCACAAGGCAGCGTACGTCGCGCCGCTTGCTGATGCTGCTGCTGTTGTTGCTGCTGTTCCATGAGTCGTCGCTGTTCGGCCTCCTGTACCAACCAATGATTACCATTGTAACCGGTCTGATAGTCCGGCATGGATTTACGTTTCTGTTGATAGGCTGTTATCCAAGCGGCGTCATTGGTCAAATTGCTATCGTAGGTCTTTCGATTGTGCACCTGCACCCAGCCGTCGGTATATTTTGGCTTTGGTGTTGCACTTAAGGCATGTAATGTATTGCGTGTCATATTGCCGTGCTGCACTTGGCCGTTGACACCATTGTTGTTGTTGTTGTTGGCCGACAAAGGCGGCGGCGGTGCCGTCGTTGACACATTGCCATTGCTGTTGCTATGATATGGCGATTGACTTAGATTCTGCGCTGATTGATAATGATGATAATTGTTGTTGTTGTTATTGTTGTTGTTGCTGTAACGCGTTGGCGCTGTTGACGCATCCATTGTGGCAATCTTAACAAGTGAACCACCGTAGACGCCGCCACCGACACCGCCAACATTTTGCATATTAAGTGAATGTCTTTGACGTGCATTGAACTGATCGATTATAATATTGTGTTCATGATGGCCATTCGTTGCTATATGCATGGCACGCATTGGTTTTGTTGGCGGCGTTGGCGGCAACATTAAACGCTTGGAGAATTCATTTAAATCTGACATGGATTTGCGATAATCCGTTTCCACTTGATAGTATTGTGCTTGTAGATTTGGCAGATTGGCATAAATTTGTTGCTGTTGTTGCTGCTGCTGTTGTTGTAGTTGTAGTGTTGGTAACGCTTGTTGTTGTAATTGTTGCTTCTGCTGCTGTTGCATGAGTTGCAATTTAGCTGCCGGCGGCTGAAAAGCGCTCAACATGCCATTTCCAATAGCCGCCGTGCCATTATGCAATGACATACCACCGGCAACGCCATGCAGATCTTGCAGTGAACGCCGATTCGCTGACATAAGCATTTTGGCGCCATGTTGCAGCTCACGGCGTGCCAGATTTTCACGCAACAGCAGATTCTCACGTTGACGCTTCAGTTCTTCTTGCTGCAAACGCACAAATGTTTGAAATAGCGTAAATAAACGAAATGCCTGAAAGTATGCAATTACAATATCACTTACCGAAAAATGCAGCAACTCACGTTCCACACGCAGCACTTCCTCCTGCTCACGTATCTTCTCCTCAATGGAGAGCATTTTAGCATTTGCGGTTGCCGTTGCCTCGCTCAGCGATTGTGAGGCGGCAGCGGCAACTGTGGCCGACTCTGTCCACGATTCCGCCGAATTGCCTTTAACCGTTTGCAATAGGGGCGTTTGTGCGGCCGTTAGCAATGCTTCGTTCTGATAGATTATCTCCGGATTAGACACTTTTAGGCTATGAGGTGGCGTATCTAGCTGTGGATCATGTTCCTCCGATGAGTTGGTATAATGTTCGCTACTCTGGCGTGAGTGATTCTCAGAGACACCGGAATCGCGGCTCTCACCTGTATAGGTATAGTGAGGTTAGAGTAGACAAAGTGATGTGTGTTAAGAAACAGTTCGAATGTGAGCAAAAGAGGTGGAAAGGAGGCACACTTTGTTTACAGACATTTAGTACGTCACTTGTCCATTTAGCTCAAACAACAAACTAAACGGATTATTGCTACTTAACGTGGTCGTCGTTGAAATGCAAATGTAAAAATACAACTGCCGCGCCATTTGAGATAATGATGGTCATTGCATTTGAACGACTACACCAACAAACGTTCATACTGTGATTTAATGCTTTATTGGGTTTCTAATGCCTTCACACACACCCACAGCCACACACAGAGACACACACTCACTCACCTGTATCTGAGCTATCGCATAAGCCCGCCTTGATGTACAATTGTTTCTCTAAGCGTCGCTCCTCTTGCAACAGTTGCGCCATGTCGGGCGGCGGCGCTACCGTCATCTCCAAATAGCTTTCCTCATCGTCCATGCCCGCCTCAATGCCAAGAAAACTGGAACGTTTATTGCGTAATTCCTTCTTAATGCGTTTCGTTGAATTCATGCGCTTAATAGGCGGCGACGGATGCTCGCCGGCCAATGCCGATGTGATCGACGATGTTTGACGACGTGTCGCTATTGTCTCATATGTATTATCCGACGATGACCAGGTATCAGTGTTGCCACCACCCACGCTATCCAATTCATCGTCGCATGGCAACGGTGGTGGACTCTCAGTTGGCGGCGGTGGTGGTTTCTCTTTCGGCGGTTCCATATTCAGCAATAACAATGGCGCTGTTGTGCCATTTACGGCATGTGTTGTTGTGGTTGTTGTTGTTGCACTATCCATGCCATTTGTGTAGAAAATCTCAATGTTCTCATAGACGGGTATGGGGCGCAGGTGCTTTGGTGCATCATAGTAGGGTTCGCTTGATTTGGGCACTTGATAATATGGCTCCGGTTCATTATCGATTGTTGTTTGGTGTTGCTGCTTCTCAGTTACTGCTGCTTCTTCTTCTTCTTCTTGCTGTTTGCTGCCTTCACTTGCTTTGTTAGTTTTTACTACTGCTGCTGTTGTTGTTGTTGTTGTTGGTATTATTATTGCATTATCAATTAAATTACTTTGACTAACATTATTGTTAATTTGATTATGCGTTTTATTGTTGCTGTTACTTGTTGTATTGTTATCAATCGTTTGTTGTTGCTTTTTATTTTTATTTGGAATGCTTTTTACGACAATTTCTACTTCATGCATAGAAATTGCTGAGTTTATGTTCTCATAGATGGGCTCCTTTGCTATAATTGCTTCGTTAATTGAAGTTGTAATTGTTTGCGTTTTTGTCTCTTCTTCTTCTTCTTGCTGCTTGCCATTCACATCACTCACAGCATCAAATGCAGCAACGTCTTCGTTGTTGTTGTCTTCATCGTCATCAACTTGTTCTATTTCTTCTTGTTCGTTGCCGTCATTCTTCTTCTTCTGCTGCTGCTGCTGTAATTGCTGTTTGTTATTATTATTACGTATTTGTTGTATTTGATTTTTCTCTTCATCGGTTTTATTTGGCTTTTCATTTTGATTATGTTGTTGTTTTAGCTGTTTGATTTGTTGTTGTTGTTGATTTGTATTTGTATTTGCATTTTCAGTGCGCGTCTCTCTATCAATTGCTTCCAGCGCCAATTCAAGAGCTTCGTTGATCTGTTAATTAGTAGTGATAAAATTTGTGTTTGTTTTTTTTTTTTTTTGTTTTTATGCCAAACGAACGAGTGTATAACGAGCATAAGCCAAAGTCAAAGCGCAGCGCATGTAAGAGAGAAAGAGATAGCATGTGAATGTTTTAATTAAGTTAGTTTGTGCGCAAATAACAAAAGGGTAAAAAAACAAAAACAAGAGAAAACAAAAATTGAAGGAAATAAAAAAATAAACTAAATAAATATGACTTAAAATCAAACAAGCAGCAAATAAGGCATTGGATAAATATATAGTTGGCCGGGCGTTTAATTAAAAGCGCACAGAATACAACGCTGACACAAAAAAAAACAACAAAGAAAAGAACAAAAATGTAACGAGCACAAACACACACACACACATACAAGTACAGAGTGACATATTTACAAAAAGAATGTAATAAAAAATGGGGGAAAAAATATATCGTATGACAAATATTGATTCAAGTTGATTAAGATAGTTGGCCCTTTCACATAGCGCGCCGCTAGCATTCATACAGTGTTTTTTATACACAAAGGAATTCATTTAGAAGCCAATGTGCTAAAATTCTGCTTGAGCAACGAGTCGTTATAATATAAGACGAGTATAGGACACGTTGTCCGCGCAAGTTCAATCCAAATAAATGCAACTTAGCCTAGCATCATTCTCAAGATTTCTAAATTTTTAGACTGCCATGTTTTAATTTTCGAATCGAGCTTACCACAGGTTTACGATCCATCCGATTTATTGAGTTAATGCGCTGTAAGCTTTGATACATTTTGCACAAATTATGCCTTTCCAGTTTTGTGAATGAACAATTTTCAGCAATTAGAAATAATGTTTCTTGCTAATAATTACGCGTATTGTTGGCAACCACGATCTTTGACAGCCAAATGGCAACTAAACATAAGAGCTCGCAGCTATACAACTTGGGGCATTAAACGCTCATTTAGATAAAGAAATTGCAATGTGCGAGCGACCGCGCGGTAATTGCAAATGTGTACCGCTGAGCGCTTGAGGTGAGTGCTTGAGGTGAGTGCTTGAGGTGAGTGGTATGCGCCGCTTAGGGCTCGTACGTAAGCGCCATAGAATGTTAAAAAAAATATGCAATGAAATTGAAAAAAGAACGAGAAACAAATAAATGAACAACATTCGTATTTATTATCATGACGAGTGTTGCCAGATAAGCGAGCAATTTTCTCGGAAATTTGTGAATTTTTTTTATTATTTTTTTCTCTGCATTCCATTAGCAATATTCGATATGAATTGAATAAATCTCATTTGACATCTAATTGGAGTAGGGGAACTACAGAAATTAATCATTTGATAGCGTGATGGGTTATTAAATAGGCGCGCCTGGAATTATGCAATAATAAATTAAACAAATAGTATCAAATGGTCTTAGATAAGCTAAGCGAAGAATTGTTTTTCTTTAAGTTATTGTTGTCTACAAGCCAAATATCTCAAAATAATATAACAGCTTTACAAATATTATCAGCTGGCAATGCCAAACGCGCTTCAGTGCTCTAAGAATTCTGCACTCGAATTTGAACTGAAGCCCGCAGACTGTGCCTGAGACTGTGTCGGCTTTTAAGCGCTTCAGTCTTGTTGTTGGCTAAGACAGTGTCGGTCTGTATCGTAGACACTTCGTAATAATAGAATTTCTCAGCTTGCTGCTGACATTTGACATTTTAAGACTATTTTCAAAATGTAGACATGCACAAAAGAGACGATAACAAAACATAGAAGATAAAATAATAATAACAAAAAAATAAAGCGGTTTGGAAACATCGTAAAGCACACACACGTCAAAGATATATAATAACAAAAAACGAGTCTACAAAAAAAGTGAAAAAGTAACGGAAAAAAAACAACAATAACGATAACAAACACAAACGAGACAAAATGACATTTAAACGCACGCTTACCTCTGAAATTGTACACTTGCAAAATCTTTTGCTGGCAATAAGCATGTAAACTATGTAACTGCATATGGAATGTTTAATGTTTATAAAATGTTTTTTTTTTTTTTTTTTGATTTTCGAATTATGCAAAATTAGCCATTAATTTGTGAAAGCGCAGGCATGTAAAGAAATGTTGGCAATAAGAAAATGACATGTTTTATAATAAATTGCATTAAAAAATTGTCAGCTGCTGATTAACCTAATTAAACGACTTACTTACGATTAGACAATTATGTATAAAAAACGTATTATCACACATACGTTCAGAATCTTTTTTTTTTTTTTTGCATTTAAGCCAAATAAAACATTTGGATACTTGCATTTTTAACTAAAATTTAGCAATGGTGAGCCGCAAGTAAAACCCGGTTATCGTGAGACATACGGCATCTTAATATTGCTTTTATCATAGATACAAGACAAGACTTAACAGCTTGCGACTCTGTGAAATAACAGTGGACGATGCACTAACAGGTGACAGCATAACCTAACAGAATGTGGATATTTTACATATGGCGGCAGAATGTATGAGACAGGTGTAATATGAGAAAAAAAAGAAACAATGTGGAAAATGTGGAATATGTTGAAAATTAAAGAAAAACTTTCACATCGGTTTGTTTTGGTTTTGTAGAAATAATAGCACAACATATTTATTTGGTATGCTTGTTTCATTTGAGGTTTTAACATTTTTACATAGTTTTTTTGTAATAAATTTTTTTTTTGTTTTGTTGAAGTTTTTACATAAAAGTGTATAAGAAAAAAAAACAAGGAAAATAATAAAGAGATATGTAAATAGAGAAAGAAAGAAAGAAAGAGACAGAGAGACATAATTTACGTAGCTTGAGCCCACAAAGAAGTGTTAGAAGTTTTGTCGTTATTAAACATAAATAAGAAGTTTGCGTTAAGTAAAGGGTATAAAAATAATAGTTATAACAAAAATAAAGCAAATAAGTAATTTCTTTAAATTAGCTGCACCATTTGAAAATCGTTTTTGATCTGCTTAGCTTTGTTCAAATTCGCTTTCTTCCTGCTTGCCCTTTGCCAAGCTTATACATTTAGGCTAGTCACACTTTAAAAGCGAGTATTTAAATTCAAAATTAGTTTCGAGATACGTTTTTTTTTTTTTTTTAATAAAATTGTCAATAGAACAGAGGCCACTTTATTTGCCAAGATTGCCCTTCGCTGCTTCGCCGCTGACGCTGCCACCCAACTTGTTCAATTCATCATCCAACATATCGTTAATCTCTTTGCTCAATGCCAAATCATCGTTATGCTCTTCCAAAATTTCATCGGTTGTTATTGTTTTTGTAATTTCGATGTTGCACGGCGCTGGTGTCTTCGGCAACGGCGGTGGCGTCGCCTCATCGCTGGGCACATAAAACTTGGAATTGTCCACTTTGTGGATTTCGTCGAAACTCATTTTAACAACATCGACGCCGCTGTTCGTCGGCACAATTGTGGATTCCGTTTGTGTTGTTGCGGCGCCGGCAGCGGCGTTGGCAGCAGTCGCCGACTCATCATGATGACCAAAATTGCGACGCAAGAAATCAAAAATATTCTTTGTCTTCTTCTCTTTTGGCGGTGTAGTTTGTTGCTGCTGTTGTTGTTGTTGGTGTGTCGATTTTGTGTTTGGTTTTGGCGACGTTGGCGGCGTTGTTGTTGTCACTTTAATCTGCGTCTCCACGACGTGCGTACGTGCAATGAGCACATTCTCATCTTCCGGCGTCATTTTCATCAACACTTGCTTCGACGACGGCGTCTCCACGTCGGTCTTCGAGTAAGTGCCCTCGGCCGGCACATAGTCGGCCTGATTCATGGAACCCGAACTGCCAATGCAACAGGGTATCGGTTTGGGTATCTTCGACTTGCGTTGCATGTGCGGCGTTGTCGCTTTCGGCGAGTCCGGCAACGTTGTCGACTTCATTTGACTGCTGGCCAAACGTTCCTCGGCAATTATCTTCTCGCACGTATCGATCAATGCCTTCGAGTGTGCCGCACGTGCCGCCATAATGGGCGAGCCCGGCTTCGATGCGGCGCTGATCGCCTTCGGTGTCGTCGGCGGCGTCGCGCCCAAATTATCGCAACGCTTTACATCGGCGCTGCTGACCACTTGATAGCCCGTCGAGGGCAAATCGCTGCCGGGTGGCAATTTGTGTACATCGACTTTAGCGCAGGGCAACTCTTCGACTGTTTTCTGACGCGGTGGCAACGACTTCGGCACTTTAAGATCTGTTGGCGCCATACTGGCCAAAAAGCTTTCGCAGAGCGCAATATCCAGATCGGAGGGTTTGCTGTCAAGCAGTGGATTTGCCGACGTTGCATGTTCTGTTCTCTTCTGATAACCATCACATCTTCTAATCATGTCATCGCTGACTTCTTGGAAACCCGTGCAGGGCACTTGATCATCGGCCGGCCGTTCACGTACATCAATTTTATCACATGGCAACTCCTCAACGGTCTGCTGACGTTGATATTCGAGTTCTTCTTTGGAGACTGTTAGATTTTTGGGCGCTTGACTGTCCAGAAAACTGGCGCAGAGCGCAATCTCTTCTTCCATACGGCCGGGCGTTGTCACCTGCGGCGATGTGGGCGTCGATGCGGCGAGCTTGAAGAGGCTCGACTCATTTGGTGCGCAAAGTACGAGCGGCGGCATCTCAGCGGCGGGACGCGTTAAATTCGTTTTGATTGCATCGTTCGGTGCAAGTGGATCCTGGCCAGCGCCTTGGGGCGGCGAGTGCACCACGGCGGCCGTTTGTAGTGCGACAGGCGCATAATCACTCGAATTTGTTGAACTATTTGAGATAATAGAAAGTTTCTTCAACTCTTCGTCGTCATTTGGTTTGAGTTTTGTTGTTGTTGCTGGCGTCGGTGGTGCGACAATTGTGACGCGCACTTTGACCGGCTCATGATCGACAACATCTTTTGTTGTTGTCTGTTGAGGTGTTGTTGTTGCTGGTTTATTATTATTTGCGATTGCTGGCTGATTTCTCCTTGGTGGCGTCGGTGATTGCGGCGGCGTTATTTGTGGTATGCGACTACGCGGTAACGGTTTCGGCGGTGGCACAGGCGGCACATGGGCCGTCGTTGCTGTTGCTGTTGTTGTTGCCATCGTTTGTTGCTCTTTGGCAAAGCAACTAGAAAGCGCTTTAACAGTATTCGGTTTCGGCAGCTCATCTGGATTGACAATTGTCACCGGTGGCGCACAAATTACAACCTCTGTTGCTGTTGTTGGCGTTGTTGGTGTTGTTGTCGTTGTCGTGGATCGCATTTCAGTGGCGCGCGACGTTGTTATTGGCCGTGGTTCATTGACTACTTCATTGCGCTGCGCCGTTGGCATTGATTTTCCCGCCGTCATTGCTTCATTTGCTTCATGTAATGCGGTTGCTGTGGGTAATCCAATCTCTGCTCTTGTTGCCGTTACTGGTATTTGGGCCAATTGTATACGCTTTGTGGGCAATGTTGGCGTTGGTGGTTTATTTGTACCTTCCAATTGTTTCGAATTGAAGATCTCAACGCGTCCATTAATGCTAAACTGACTGTCAGGCTTACGTTGAGGCGTTGGACTGCTCAACGGACTCTGTGGCGGCAACTTTGCTATAACAGCGGCCGTTGTATTATAACGCACCGATTTCGGTGACATTGGCGGTTTGCCAGTTGGATTGACAGCGCGCGGTATCATTGAGACATTGGGTGGCGTGCCAGCCATGCGACCGGCATTCAAAGGTGAGGGTGGCTTCTGTGTAACTAAGGGCACAGACACAGGCGTAGTGGGCGTGGTCTGTGCTTTAGCGCCTGTAAAGTCGAACACTTGTGTAATGGGACTCTGACTCTGTATGGGACTCGGCATGGTGTTTGGACTGGACAGGACATTTGTGTTTGTTGCCTGCGGCACTGGTATAGGCTGTGAGACTGTTTTGTTCGGTAAGGAGTTTTCTGACACTAATGTCGTTTTACTAAACGGTTGCTCAACGATTTCGGCTTCGTTTTCGGGTTCTTCATCTAATTCGACATCGTTTTTAAAGGTGTCTTTAAACATTTTAAGTAAATTACGATGGTGTACCATCTCATTTGAGGGCTTTCTACGTAAATTAGTCTGCGTTTGCGTACCCGACACCAACACTACATTTTTATCATTAACATTAACATTGACATTGACATCACCACCGGTTGTTGTTGTTGTTGGAGTAGAAGTAGAAGAAGCTACTACATTATTATTATCATTATTATGACTACCGACAGCACAATTACTACTTGGATTCTCTGATTTTATAAAATTGTTAGTAGAACTTACACTAAATTCCATATTGCGTGTGTTTTCGTTAGTTGTTGTTGTTGCTGCTGCTATTGGTGGTGGTGCTGGTCCTGTTGTTGTTGTTGCTGTCGGTGCTTTTGGCAACTTGGGCAGCGGTGATGCTGTCGCCAATGGCGCCGGATTCAAATCGGTCAATTCAGCAAATTCAGCTTCAATTTGATTCACAGCATTGGCCGCCTCCTCCAGTTGTTTCTCTTCGAGCGCCAGCGCTGCAATGGCTTCATTCAGTTGTTGTTCTTGTTCCTTTTGCAACAATTCAATGTCATCGGTCGATGTATGAATGCCGCTGTCATCACGATCCGCTTCCGCTGCCTCAACAATCACTTCGATGTTAGCATTGGTTGTTGTAGGAGCGGCCGGTGCTGCTTTTGGTAGTTGTTGTTGTTGCTGCGGCTGCTGTTGCTGTTGACCAATCTCCACTTGTCGTTGCTGCTTCATGCGTGCCTCTTCGTTCTTCATGATCTCAAGCTGACGCGCATCAATGAGCGCAACGGGCGGCTTCTTGACATCCTCTTTGGTTACGGCATTCTGCAAACTAGACAGGCGTTCCTTCAATGGCGGCACTGGCACATCAACGATTTTTGTCGCATTCACCGAATTCTTTTGCTGTTCCAGACTCTGCATGCGATCGCGTATGCTTGTTATATCGCCCGACAGACGTTTCATCTCTTTCTTGGCCGCCGGCAGTTCATCTGCGTTGCCATTTGTGCCGTTCGTGTTGTTGGCGGCATCGTTGAACTTGAAACGTTCGCGTAGCACGACTCTGGGTGCGCCACCGCCATTGCTTGTTGGCGTTGTTGCTGCCGCTGCTGCTGCTGCCGTTCCGCCATTTGACTTTGGTTCATTCGTGCCGTTATTGTGTATTGCTTGACTCTCAAAGATTTCTTTACGCTTTGAAATATCAATTTTTGGTACATCAACTTTTTGCTTTTCAACAACTTCTTGATGATCGCTCGGTGATGTCACTTCGAAGCCAATCAGGCGATCTTCAATTTTACTGCCGCGTCGTGTTGGATACGTTGGCACATCGACGCCGTTCTGCTGGTGTTGTTGTTGTTCATTCTCTGGCGAAGTTTCTTTCGATTTCAAGCCATTGTTGTTGCTGTTATTGTTGCCCGTTGTGCTCGGCAATTTGCCACCGGTTGCAGCACGTGTGACGCGTGCCTTGTAGTCCTGTATGGCGCCTTCGTATGTGTACTCGCACGGATCGGGTGAACTGGCTGGCGCTGTGCTCGATGATGTGTCATAGCCAGGCGATGAAATATATTCACGTGTTGTGCTCTGCTGTTGTTGTTGTTCGTGTTGTTGCTGCTGTTGTTGTTGTAGATGATGTGATGTCGTGTGATTTTTATTTTGGTTCTCTGAAGCGCCAATGGCCTTGTCCAGCTCAGCTGCATTGTCACTCTTTTGAGTGAAAGAGAAAGATAGAGAGATAAGTTATGATTAGTAAATAAGTTTAAACTTTTCGAAATAACTGTAAAGCAAATCTTGTAGTCGACGCTTATCAAGAATCTTCGAACTACAACAAGTGCACACAAACACATAGAAGCTTCGCGTATTTGGTCATCAGTAATCAGTGTTGCCAATCTTGAAATATTTTTATGACACATTTCGCAATCAAAATGTAAGCAATATGTGCATATAAAAATATAATCATTAAAAAAAATTATGATTCGTTGATTTTGATTGACACAATAATTGTTTTTGGCTCATATTTCGTTGTTTTTTTTTTTTTTAATTAATAATGATCTTGTTTTGATTAGACGCTTGGGGCGTCGTCAACTATGTTTCTACAACACTTTTAATGCTCTCTCACTTGTGTACGCTGCCATGTATCAATCAATTAAACAAATCATTAAAAGATCATTGAAGTCATCGTCATCGTCGTTATCGTCGTTGTTGTTGTTGGCGTATTGTATTAAAGCTAATTGTCACAGAGTAATTGTTTATAAATGTTTTGATGTGCAATAAAAAAATAATAATAATAAATAATGAAAAGCGCGACCGACCGATACGCGTTTACTTATTTATTGAAAAAAAAAAAAAAATAATAAACAACAATTTATAAATAATAAATAGAAAACGCACAGCAATAACATTAGAAACTGTGCTAATGACGGCATTTGTCTGTATTATATTTTTTATTGTTGTATATTTAAAGAAAAAGAAGAAGAAAGAAACACTTCACATTGACCCCATTCAATAGCTGAGTTTGCACTTTTTATTTTGTGTGTTTAGTTTTGTTTTTCTATTATTTATTTTTGTTGTAACTATTTGTATTTATGTTCTTAATGCTTTGATTTGTTTTTGGCGCATGGAAAGTGTTGCCATGCTTGCCTTTAAGCTTTGTTTATTTGACATGACTGGAATTGTTTTTGCTGTTCTTGTTGTTGTACTTACCATTACGCTATTATTGTCGTAATCCTCGGAGAGACTGCTCTTGCCGCTTGCGCTGCTTGTGCCAATACCCAAATCGCTCAGATCATTCGCCTCATCCTCATTATAGACAGCGAGCGTTGCAAGCTTGGCACGGCCACGCGGACCACCACGTTCAGCGCTGTTTTGCCGTATATATGTATGTAAGTGTTTGAATGAAGGAAAATGTTATTTAGCATTTTTTTGTAATGGTAAAATTAGCTTCTTCAAGTTGAACTTACCGCTCTTCAATCATTTCGGAAAATGTTTTCGATTTTCGTCGCATACGATCATGTTCTTCCAATTCGAGTTTTTTCACTTCAACAACTCGATCGATGATGTGTTCGACACGTTTTCGGCGTGATGATTTCCAATTGTCGAGATTCTATTGTTGCCAAAAAAAAAAGCGAAAAAAAAAAACACAAAAATGAAATGAAAGTAGAAAGTAATAGTTAAATTAATAACAATTAAAAAAATGTTGCGCTTGAAAAGTTTTGTTAGCCAAAATATAAGATAAAAAATAATTGGTGAAATGTGTGCTTTTTGTTGGTTGTTTGTTGTTGTTTTTGTTGTTGCTGGCGTGTGTGCTGTGCAAAGAAAATAGATATATTGGCGATAATGGGTAACTGGCGGTGTTGGCTACCGGCCGAGGGAGGCTGCTGAATTGCATTTAATGTCGAATACAAAAGCAATTAATCAAATGTTGAATATTTATTTATGTTTAAGGCAAAAAAAAACCAAAAAACCAAAAAAAAAAAGAACAAAAAACTTTCAAATAACATTTATTTTATGCCTTATTAACATTGCTTAATTATCTTAAATATGCTTTCTTGTTGTAGTTGTTGTAGAACTCAACTTTTTCTTAAGCATCGCAAATTAAATTGTTAAAAATTGTTTTATTATCTTTGAAGCAATCAGCATTCGCAAATTCTTTAATGTATAAACAGAATAATAAGAATTGATTCCCTTAAGAGACCAAGAAGTCTACACTTGAGGTTTGGTTGATTACTGAAACTAGTTAGGGTCTTTTTCCTTCAAAAAAATGTTTATAACAGTTTCTAATGCCAAAGATATACAAAAGTTGCAAGAGCTATCATTATTACGTCCGGTATAATAAGATATAATATTTCTAATGTTCCTATTTCTCTTAGTCAGCTTATAAACAAAAGATTCTCATAGATATCACATTAAGCACATTATTGTTTTCACCGAATGAACCTCATTCAATAAAGTTAAGTTTTGCAAGCCAAACAAATAACGGTAACGACAAAAAAAAAACTAATTTCCTTCTTCTTCAAATAAAATACTTCAAAACTTTTTGCTCAACAAAACTTCGATCCAACTTTAAAAACAAAGAAAACCGCGCTGTGAATTATTTTGTTTTTTCTTATTTTCAATTAAGCCATAAATCTCTTGCGATCGAACGTTCATTTCCTCTGCGAAATATGCGTTAAACTAAAACTTTTCTACTTTAAAACTTTGCCAAAGTTACAGTTATGTTGAGGCCATAAAAATAACTGCAAAGACATTCAAACGACTTCCTTTCTCAGCGCTCAAATGTACGGCACATATGACACATTTTAATGTTTTATTTGTTAGTTTTTTTAATGCAAAAATTTGTGTGAGAAAGTAGCAAAAAAAATAAACAATTAAAAACATTTGTTGCTTCTTAGTTGCAACAATAAATAGACAGTGAAAAAACAATAAAAAAGTCATATGAAATATTAAAATTAAAAGCCAAAAAAACAAGCGGGGAAAAATACTACTTAAAACACAACACGTTTCAGACGACAGATTAGATAATCACTTTCGAGTACAAAGATTTGTAACGAAATCACGTTTTAAATGTTGAGCAGCGCGAAAATTTGCATTCAAAGCAAATTGAAATTGACGATAAAAGTGATAAAAATAAATAAACAAAGAGACAAAAAAACTATTTATCGCACATGTTGCAACAAAGCCGAAAGAAGTTGCATAATCGGCAAACGGCCAACAACATTGAAGCGACGTGCATTGGAAACTGGAGCGCACTAACAACAACAACAACAGCAACGAGCAACAATAAACAAAATGCGACAACATTTGCGCGTTGATTTTGTTGTTGCAAAAGTTGTGTAAAACAAAAATAAATAAATAAAACAAAAAAAAGAAATGAAAAAAAGTTCATGTGTGTTTAGAAATTTGTCACGATTTGCAAATGTGTCTTATGTGAGTTTCGAATTAAGCTTAAAAAATTAAAAAAAAAAAAACAAAAACAAATAAATAAAACCCAAAGCGGCATCAAACATAAAGCCGCCGATAAAATGTATGTAAATGTCTCTGGGTGTGTGCGTATGTGTGTGTGTGTGTGTGTGCTATGCTTAGCAAACGGTTCTCTATTGACGCAACTTCCGTTTCCGGTCGTCGGCTTTTCTGCGAAAATTGATTGTCGCCTAGAAATTAACCCTTTTTATCTAACAACAACAACAAAAAATCACACAATTCATCACTTTTAATACGTATACGTCCTCCCTCCTCCCCCTCAGTCAGCCATTTAGACACTTGATTGCCTTATAAATAAAAGATTAACAACTCAGTTGAGGACAAACTTACATTTTGCCATTCTTCGGGTTCCTCCTTCTTAACCTCCTTCAATTTCTTGACCTCTTCGGCCTTTTTGAGCTGCTCCTGTGCCGTCTGATAGAGATTGCACGGCTTGATCTGTACAAATTGCATTGGATTGTACGAGGGCGGCGGCGGCGTCGGACGTGTCACGCGCGCCTTTGCCACATACGATGTCGGATCGGGCGAGGTTATGGTCTGCAAATGAAATATAAAACAAAAGACAATTTCAGTTGAGTTGAGTGAAAAAAAACAACAAAGAACAAAGGCAAGAATGATGCATAAATTACACAATTAATTAAGTAAATTGAATATGCAAATTGCATAAGGCAATCGTGTGGGTCGTAATTGCATTCTATGCCACGCGGCTTCAGCTTCGGCATACAAGATTCTCCGGCCAGGCCATGTAGGCGGGCCAGTGGACCGTCGATCAATCGGTCAAGCGCCCATGGCGCACTTTGCAATGCAAACTAAATTATTATATGTTATTAGCTTTGTTTTTTGTTGTTGTATCTCTTCTACAAAATTAACACAATCATTAATTTGTATTTCATTGCGTGGGCATATGTTAAAGTTGAACTTCGCTTCAAGTTGGCTTCTTGTATCTTGAAGCTAGCTTATCTCTCGATTCGCTGCGCCTTGTCGGCTAGCATTTCGTTAAAGTTTCAAAAGTTGACATAAAATGCTTAAAATCATTAACATTAAATATGGAATTAACTATAAAATTCTTTGTTATTAACAATAAAGCTGACTTTGCGACATATTGCCTGAGGCGAACACTTTGAGGTTGACTTGGCTTGATGGCTTATAAGTAATACAATGGGTATGGTCATTGATCAATGTATACTAATTGAATATGCAAACATTTTCAAAGAATTCTCATTAAAATTTGGTTTAAGAGGATATATTAATGTAAGATTTTGAAAAAATCGATTTTTTTTTATATTTTCTGAAGGTCCAAACCCTTGTAAATATGTGTGTTTTTCTTAATTCGAAATATTTTTGGAGTTATAAGCGTTTTTGTGATGTAATGTACTAGTGTCGCTTTACGGTGAACGAAACTTTAATCGCGATTTTCTCTAAACTACTTTTTTCGACCTGGTTGGCATGATATCGCCTGTTCTAATTATTCGATTGACTCAAAATTTTACGGGAACGTTCTTAATACATCTTTCTATCGTCCCTACCTCGCAATATAATTAGTTTTACTATTTTTAAAAAATCCATGAAGGTAAAAAAAAGAGGTAAAAAACCAATTTCATTTTTGAGTCGTCGCCATTTTGTAAAAATTTTTTGTTAGTTTTTTACCCGAGGTTTTTCCTGAGAATAACTGCTTTTTTTCTGGACACTACAAGGATTGGAATCATGCCAACCATGACCCCACTTTTTTTTTTGGCCTCCACTTCGCGACATTATACTTGTTGAATTTAACTTTGATTCTTTTTGGGATCATTTTTTTCTATTATGTAAATATCAATAAGTATTTTGTAAAAAACTGTATACTCAAAATGTTTTTATATTTTTTTTTATCGTGCGATGAAAAACGACTAAAATTGAGGCTTCTACACTAGAATACCCCCTTAAAAACTACCAACTCAAAGAAAAGGCACAAACTTTGATACAAAACCAACAATTTGGCCAATTTTGCTATGAAAAAAAATTGCGCTTTTAGAAATTACCAATCAAAATTATTTTATCTTAACAAAAGAATTTTTAAGTTAAAATAAAATCCGTTTAAATTGTTGGCTTAAATGTCTTTAAACAACATTTAATCAAAATGCGCTTTGCTTCAATCAAAAAAATATCATTTCGTAAAAAAAAAGAACAAAAATGCATATATTCAACACCTCACACCTTGTAACAATGCAATGCATTACAAAATTGCTGTCAATCAGTCACTCATGCACTCACTCAGTCAGTCAGACAGACCGACGGACAGACAGTAAGGGAGCAGGGGCAGTCAACAGTCATAGTCATTCAGCAAGCCACTTTAATGTGCAATAAGCCAATAAGACAAGTAATAATAAGAAAACTTTAGCATTTTGCACTCGATGGGCAAATGCACAATTCTGTTGAAATATTCGAGTACTTTGACAAGCAAAAACAACAAGAGTAAGGCAAAGCAAAGCAAAGCAGAGTCGATATGCAAGACAAGGCAAGGCAAGGCAACAACAAGGCAAAGTTAAAACCAAAGGCAGACAAATGCAAGTTCATACTGTCAATTGTTACGTGTTATTGTTGTTGTTTGAGTTGTTGCTGTTCGTGTGTTTTGTAATGGTTGCCATAGTTATTGCCCATTGTTGACGGAAGTACTTGAATGAATATGTTCGTTCGTTCGTTCGTTGGTTCATTCGTACGTTTACTCAATGCTTTGCTTTGATTTTCATTGCTTTGGTCTGAGTTGTGTTGAGGGCTTCATAGAGCGTTCGGTCTCTGCTAAAAGGTCTGATGACGTTCAGTCAAGTCAATACGATAAGCGTGATAAAAAAATAGAAAGAAAAAAAAAATCACAGCAACAATAACGAAACCTCTTAAGTTTGTCGGTTTCGGTTGAAAGGAAAAGCGCAAATCGCAGTTGAACAACATTCACAAAAAAAAAAAAACAACAACAACTACAATCATACAATAGTTCGACAATTTATTGAAATGCTTGACTGAGTGACTGACTGAATGACTTGAAAAGCATGTTGAAAAGACTACAATGTGCAAGAAAAGAAGAAGAAGAAGAAGAAAAAAAAGCTGAAAGAAAAATCAAAAAGCAAAAGTTTCATAAAATTTCTTATGAAGCCAAGTTGAGTTGAGGGCGTCGTGTGGTCTCAAGCCCATTCGTGTTGATGTGTTTGGGCTCCCCCCCCACACACCACCACCAACAACAATAACAACAAAAACTGAGCTCATTGAGGGCCGTACAGGTTAAGCGCACACATTTTAAAAGAAAACGTGTGGTTTATTGACTTTTTAAATGATTTGCTTATTATTAGTTTCTCTTTACATGTCAATTGGCTGCCATTTTGCTTTTGTAGATTTCTTTTTTCTATACTTTGCAACATTGACGACGCTGGTATAGCAAAAAGACATGAATTCTTGTTCTTCGTTTTTGTTTGTTTGCAAAAGTTTAACATTTAAAGAAGGCAAGCATGAAAGCTTAGTGGAAATGCGAAATCCTTGAGGCAGCATTAAAATCGATTGTGTGTAAGAGAATTCAATTAACAAAAGTGATTACGTTTATTAGCCACACACACAGACACAGACATACATAGATATACAGAGGGCGAGTGAGAGAGAGATGGGCGGAACGAAGGCCTCTTGTGTCACTTGAAAGTTGTTTGCTTTTATTGCTAAACAGTTGAATATTTTACAATGAGAATAACAAAAGCTTAACAATAATAGTATTGCATAATAGTTTGATTAATTTCTTTAAACGCCCTGCATGACTTTTTTTGAACGCATCAATTTAGATCTTTACATTGACAACGCGATTGATAAATTTGTATCTTTGCTTGAAAGCAGCAAAACAAACGATAAAGCTTGTGGCTTATCTTCAGATGTCATTAATCATTAAAGACTTTTGTTCTTCAAATGCCAAAGCGCCTATATTTTTCACACTTTTTTTTTTTTTTCATATAAAAGTGATTTAAAGTTGCCATGCGCAAGGATTTGTTACTCATTTGACATTGTGTGTTTTATATCAGAGAACTGGCGGTGCTTGGAGACTGTTTTATAGGACAACAAAGCAGTTCAATCAATGTTATTTGAAATGATAATAATTTATGAGCATTAAATGTCTTCTACATTATGATATTTATCGAACTTACCGCTTTTTTGCCACAACCGTTTGTGCCGCTGCCATTTGTTGACGACGAGGTCGATGTGGACATCTCATCGCCGCCGTTGCTGCTGCTCATGGTCATCGTCATAAGATCCTGTTCAGTGGTTGTGTCATCCATTTTGTGTTCGTTTGTTCTTTGCTTTTTCTGCTGCCCTTGGCTGACTGCTGTCGTCTCGCTTTAACTGCTCTGCCACTGAGACTACGTCACAAATCTCAAGTGCTCAATATTGCCTGAGCGCATGTCACAGGCGACAATAGAGACGCCTGTTGTTCTTGTTGCTATTTGCAATGGCTTTTTCCTCTTGTTGTTGTTGTTGCAGGTGCGCCTGCACTTTGGCAACAAATACACAATGTTGAAATATACTTAATGCTGAACTGTCTACTATCACTTTGGTAATTTTCGTTGTTGTTGTTGTAATTTTTATTGCATTTGCTGTTGTTGCAAAAACATATCAATAAAATTTCAAGTATTTTTTTTTGGTCAAGTCGCATCGACCAACGGTCGCATTTCAATTTCAATTTAGGCGATGGTTATAGCTCATAAGTGCTTAAAAGGCGTCGTCGTAGTTGAAATTTTGAAGCCCACGCAACTCCATCAAGTCAAAGTGGAAGAAGAAGAAGGTGTCAAATTTCATTAACTGTAAGAGATAAAAACACATAAATGATCAAATTGTTTTTTTTTTTTTTTGTAAGAAACATAAAGCGAAAAAAAAAAAACAAATAGAAGACCAATTTTAAAAAACAATTTACATAAAAAACAAAACTTGACTAGTCGTCTTGATCCGACAGACCATTGAAAATCGATGCGTTGCGCACGCGTTCAATGTGGGCGCTCCTACATCGTGAAGGTGTCAAAGCGCATCAAAGTGTCTGCGTTTGTGTCATTTGTGTGTGACAACTATGACGACAACTGTTAAAAAATGCATTTTAATTTGTGTAAAATTGTTTTTTAAATGACATTAATGATGTTCGTTGTTGTAGTTGTTGTTGTTTAAGAGCTATTGCAAAGTCGTTAATTAGTGGCATTTCTTACGCATCCGTTTTACGACGGAGTAAAAAAGAAAAAGCGTTGGCAACTCTGTGCAAAGGGTCAACAACAATGCAGCAGCAGCAGTAGTAGTTGCTTCTTCTTCTACTGGTTCTACTGGTCACAAGTATGTATTTTCTACTATATGCAATTAAGAAAGAGTTCAAATTAAAGTTCAATTAAATCTAAAATATTTTCAAGTCGCAGTCGTTTCTATGTGAATGGCAATTTTTTGCACACACTTGCGGACGCGACTTGTCCACTTGCGGCGTGGCATCTCATCATTACTCTGCTAGAGAACTTTGCTTGACTTGGTATGCGGGTCAAGATTATAAATTTCTGCCAGTCAGTTGGGCAGACACACACGCGCACGCACACGCATTTCAAATGCGTAAGTCAGGCCAATCATCATTATCAACAACAACAACACAACAGCAACATGGTGGTTGGTGGTTGAAGAAGACAACGACAATGTCGACGACGTGCTTCAAGTAATACAAATACAAAAGTTTGATGAGCGTCGTTGAACTTTCGACGTTGAATAGCTCCGCATGCCACAAGAGCTCGTGGCATTTCGAGCAAAACTGAAAATTTCCGCGGTATTCGTTTCAATTAATTTTGTTTTCAATATTATTATTATTATTCTTATAGATATAAGTTTCAATTATGTATGAATGTGTTAGTTGTCAAAAAAAAATTACGCATACGACGGCAATTAATGATTGATATGATGCGCACTTGATAGATTTGAATTGAGCTAAATTTGAGATAATCAAAAAGAGACGTTGACAATTGGGGTTGCAATATTTTAATCATTGCTTATTGAGACTTGAATATTTCTTGTATAATACTATATGATTCAAGTTGGAGCGTTATCAATTTTGAGAAAATTTTAGAAAGCGCGCAAGTGTAGGTGTAAAAATAAGTTCAAAAGAGTTCAGCTTCATTTCAATCACAGAAAAAAAAGGTTGTTATATAACATTTTACATTTTAAGCGGGCGTAGTTCATTATGAGCACTTAAGTGTCCAAAAACAATTAACGTTCACTGTAAACGACATTCAACGAAACAAAAGGGCGAAACAAAAATAAAACAGAGCAACGAGCTTCGTTTCATGTACATGTAAATTAACGTCAGTGACACTTGAAGCTGTCAAAACGCCATGAAGATAAAAAACAATTACAAAAAAAAAAAAAAGCGTTAAGCACGCGATGAATTTCGTAATCCGAAAATATTTTTTGGCTCGACTTTTTTTTTAGTAAAGCGTGTGAAGCATAAAGTGACATAAAAAAATGTCATTTGTGTCAGACAGCAATGAAAGTGTAACACAGCTGTGACAAGACATAATGACGTTGACGACGACGATGATGATGATGATGAGCACGAGCACGTTGATGACCAAAAGTTAAAAACTGACATTTGACAATAATAAAAGTTTTAGACGTGACTGCGTATTAAAATTGTATTAACTTTCGTACTTAAAGCAAAGCAACATAGTGTAAGCAAAAAAAAAAAAGTGGCAACACTATGCTTTGTTATGTTGCGCTGCTAATGACATTCAAATTGCAGCGCCGACAAAAGCGCTGAGGAAGCCATACACATCTTACAATAACAACATAGCCATTGACGCCATCATCAAGACAACAACAAATTGACAATAATAATGTTGTTACAAAAAAAAAAAAAGAAAGTGTTGAACAATTGAAAGTGTCGCTTGCGGCATATGCCACATTCAAATTGTTGTCATGGTTGGTGTCGTTGCTTGTCGGTCAGCTAACGACAATGATGTTTGTGATATAAATCTGCAGTAGAATGCGCTTGAATGCATTTAAAGTGTAAGCACAACGCGTTACTAAACAATTGCGTTAATCAGCCGCGCCAAAACAACAATTTCCACAAGAGTGCGAAAGAGAAGGAGGGGAGGAGGAAACAGTGAGTAAGTGATACAAATCAAAGTTGGCAGGCACAAGGCAAGCGTATTGTTTATGCTTTCGCTACGCGTTGCTTAATAGTAATAGCAACAAAATCTGCACAGCAAAATGAAAGCGTCACATTCACCAGCAACAACAACGACAACAACAACATCAAGCAAGCAAAGAAACGGATAGGGTCGAATGCATTGCACTCGAACTTGATTTGACTTTCATCTTTTGCCGTCGGTCAATTGAACTTTGTTGCTGCATGCGTTGCTAATTAGTAACAAGAAGCGAGCAACGGAGCAACCGCGACAACATCAACAACAACAACAAGAGGAGCTGTGGCAACAACAATTACAGCCATTTATACAAACGACACAAGAATGTCTTTGTTGATCTTGTCGTACGCGCGTTGCCAGCTCACTTACGACTTATTATCAATTATAATTTCTTACTAGCTTATTCAACTCTGTATCTATGTATGTTTATATGTATATACAAATGTACTTATAAAACTCTAGCGCTTATCTTGTATCTGCAACAGTGCAAGTAAGCGCAGTTTGGCGCCATAAGCGCTTAACTTTGACGTTGATCTAGCTTAAAAGATTGCTTGTTTGTTGTTGTTGCTGTTTCTTTTTTAATTACACTTTTTTCCTCTTTTCATATTTTTCAATAATTAGCAAGCGTTGCTTCTAAGCATTTGTACAATGCTTCACTTTTGCTTTGGAAAGTTGACACAACGGCGATTTTTTGTCTTATGTAAAAAATGTGTTTATTTATCAAATTGTTTATTTTTTATTTAAATTTAAATTATTGCAATTTACTTATTTTTTTTCTCTTTGTTTTTGTTTTGAATTATTGTTGGTCATTATATAAAAGAGTTGTTGTTATTATCATTAGGCATGCGCAACAAGCATACGTTTACTGCCTCTCGCTCGCACAGCATATGCTAAGCAGCACATATGCGACTCGTTACTCGCGCAGCAACAATTACACGTCGCTCGCCGCTCGCAACTCGTTGCTTTGGCTATTTATTGTTTGTTGTTGCTGCTGGTTTACCTTTGTTTCTTGATAATTATAACAATTTGAAAGTTTTGTTTTAATTGTCAAAGCGTTATTTTTGCTGTTATTGCCGTTGTTGTTGTTATTGCTTGTTGTTGCACTTATCGTTGTATCTGTGTATCTTTGCTTGCTTTTCTGCATATTTAAATGCAAATTAGCTAAAAAGTAAGCAAAAAAAAAAAAAACAAATTAATGTTCAACAGCTGCGCACGCATACAGACACAAGTCATAGAAATTAGTTGACTTTGCTCTATGAGTAAACAAAAAACAAAAAGCTCAAACTTATTGGTAAAAGTTGCCTGCACAAAGAAAAAAATTGTGCAACTTTACGCAATCCAACCTTACAATCGGTCAGTGGTCAGTATGTTATGACTATTGGAACTTTATGGCGCAATTTTTGTTACTTTTTGCCTTTTCTAAATGCACCAATAAAATGACACAGGCAAACAATTTCAAAAACAACTTTTCCAACCAGAAAACTGCATTACATAATTGTAAACTCACGTTTTTGATTTTTTGCGCCTTTTTCACCCACAAAAAAAGAGGCGTGCACGAGAGCAACACTTAAATAAAAAAAAACTTGCGATGAAAAATAAAGCGAGGTCACTTGCAATCAAGAATGTGCTAAAATGTATAAAAAAAACACAAAAAAAGAAACAAAAATTTGTATCAAATCAACGGCAATCAACTAAAAAAAAGTTACAATTGCAACTTTAAGTTGAAATTGACATGCAAGTGGCGGCATCACTGTCGCGAAAAGTAACAAATTATAAATCAACTAAAAAATACCAAAAAAGAAAAAAAAAACAGCAAATCAAATAAAAATGTGCCAAGATAAGTCAATAACTATTATTACAAGCCAAAGTGACAGACACGACAGACGGACAGACATGCACAAACGCGACAAGACAAACACTATCAGCAACAAAAACAACAAAAATTGAGATACAATCATTGATTGTGCGCGATTGTGTGAAAGCATGCATGCATGCTTGAAGCAAAGTCTGTCCGTCTGTCTGTCTGCCTGTCGGTCGGTCTCGTTGCTTGTCTGTCTTGCCAGACGATTTGACTTGACTTGACTTGACTTCGCTCTGTATTTATTGAAATTGAAATGTTAATGAACTGAAAATTTGCGTGTCCAAAATGCACGCTAAACACAAATAACTGTGCTCTGTGTGTGTGAGTATCTAACACTAGTCATCGTCATCTGGCTATACACAATGCAGACAGTTGCTAGATACATAGTGCAGATACACAGCAATGATACATTTTTGTAATGCATACAAAAATAACTTTCGTTGCTTTTGATTTCGCTAAAAAAAAACATATTTTTTGATATTTTTGCAAACAAAGAAAATTTCAAATAATTTGCTAAAAATTTATTTCAATGCTAAAAGATGTTTTTTT
The DNA here is from genome assembly GCA_034638295.1 of Phortica okadai. NCBI lineage: Eukaryota > Metazoa > Arthropoda > Insecta > Diptera > Drosophilidae > Phortica > Phortica okadai. Next base: position 38,514,212 of record CM067849.1, read on the forward strand.
TTTTTTTTTTTGCTTTTGTGGCGCACATGGAATATTTCAAAGTCGAAAATTGTAAATTTTTATTTAATTTTTTTGATAATTTTTCACTTTTTTTATTTTGGTAATGACGTTGCACTTGAAATACATTTGAGCGTTGAAAGCTTTGCGTGCCTCAATTGCGCGCCTCGACGCCTGCAATTATGCAACAACAATGCACACAAAAGACAAGCGACAGGCGTGTGGAAGGAAAGAGCAAAGAAAAACAACAATAAATGCAAATTTCAGCAAAAAAACAAAGCTGTGTGTGTGTGTGTGTGTGTGTGTGTGTATGTGCATTTTTGTGCCGCATGAACGGATGTTTATAATTGCAACAATAACACAAAAAAAAATCCATAAAAATTGCAACAACAACAAAATAATGAAGCAATACAAAAACGAAATTAACCAAAAACAAAAAGCAAAAAAAAGAGGCATGAAAACGCGATTGTTGAGACCTCAAAGTCGAAGTCGAAATCGCTACTGTTTTATTAGCATAGCTTCGAACAAAATATTTAAGAAAACAAAAAAAAAAAAAATACTAAAAAGTATCTAAGCAAAGTATCTTATTGCATGCTAACGCAATACAAACTGCTTAGAGCAACAAAAAAATGAAGTTTTGTGCAAAAAATAACACAAAATAGCTAACGGAAAATAAGAGGAAGAAGTAGTAACAGAAGGAGAGAAGCAAAGGGGAACAAATAGGAGAAAAAAGTTTACATTCTTTGCAATCAAAGAGCGGATACACAAATAAACGCAATTTCATTTCAATTTTCGTTGTTTTGCACATCAATTTCTCATTGTTGTTGTTGTTGTTGCTTTGTTATTATTGTTTACCACAAATTCTTTTTGTTCATTGTTGTTGTTATTATTGTTGGTGCATTTGCTTTTGTGCACGTCTGCTGTTATTTGCAACTGTTACCGCAGCGCAGCGCACAACACATCAACAGCAACAATAACAACTGTCAAGAGTCACAGCACGTCACGTCATCATCATCTCCATCGCACATCAGACTGCTGCTAATGTATTTCACACACACACACACACATACACTTGCACTCTGGCGCTGCCTGTATGTCAGTCTGTTTGTCCTTCTCACTCTTTCAATTTGCAAATGTCTCTGAGGTTTACTAATTTTGGCTTTTATTGCACTTTTGTCGCTTGCTTGTCATTTATTATAATCATTCTTTTTTTCCGTTTGTAAATAATTGTAAACACAGATTTAGATACATTTATGTATATACTTTACTGTATATAGATATATTTATTGTATACAAAGTTTGGTAATGTTGAACAGCTGCTGCTGTGCTTGTAAGTCTTGTTTTGCTCTCGTTGTTTTTTGAAGATTCTTTTCATTCGTTGTTTTTGTCTGTCTGAAACCGTCTGTGAGCCAGACGGTTTTGTATCTGTTGTAGCAAGCACAAAAAATGTGATGAAAAAATCAGTGTTTTAGTCAAAATAATACCCTGCATAGTTGTCTATCTTTCTACAATGTGTTACATACGTTTTCTCAAACTTAAAGTACTCCCTGCAACAAAGTGTAGTGACGCGCAAAGTATAATGACGGCATGACGGCGTTCTGCCTTCGGGCTAACCTTTTATGCCATGCTAGACTTATTATGCTCGCTTAGGAATCAGAGGGGGAAGAGCGTGAATGGCAATGGTTTGCTCTTCATTATTGCTAATGAAAGTAAATGCGCGCAAGCATGAAAATCTCAGCTCAGCTTTGTATTTTTGTACTAAGCACAATTTTAGCTTTTACTGGTTGATTTGTCGATTTTGTTTTAATAAAAAAAAGAATAAAGTAAAACAATTTTTGTAGTTCGTTGACTTTTTGTCTTTAAATTTATTTATTTTTGTTTCTTTGATTTTAAACGAAAAAAAAAAAAAAACAAAACTCAGTGATTAGCTAATGTACAAGAAGAAGCACAAATGTAAACAAATCGACGCAGCCAGTGTTGCAACCCTGACATTTTGCTGGCGCTTATCACTTTGGGCAAATGTCAAACCGTCATTAACAACAACAACAAGCAGAGGTGGAAAAAAGACAATAACAAAAGTTGATGAAACAATTTGAATTGCTTAAATAACAAGACAAGACAATTTTGATTTGTAAATGTTGTAATCCAAGCAACAGCAATACAAAAACTTGTTAACTGTTTTTTTTTTTTTTTTTTATCACAACAACAATGAAGCAACTCTATTAAACGAGTTCAATCACTTCCGTTGTTTAAGTGCACTCACAAAATGACACAAGTAAACAAAAAACAGACAGATAGAAAAAAATTATAGCTAACTAAAAAATAAGCGTACGACAAGTGAAAAAAACAGTCGCGATTTCCGTTTTAAAGACGTTAACAAAAAAAAAAATAAAAAAAAAATCAACAACAACAACCGACAGCACATTAATTATAACGACAGCTCTGGTAGCACCAACAACAACAATCAAAAATTATGAAAAAAATGTCAGTTACATTAAGCAGAAAACTATAAAAAAAAAAAACGAAGTCTTATTCAGTGTTAATGTTTGTTGACTGAGCGAAGCAACAAAAGCAACAACAAACATAAATATTTCACAAGTTGACTTTTTTGTTTGACTTTGGCGACTTTTTTCTTCATTTTTCTTTTTCTGTTAGACTTGAATGTTAATAACATTATTTTTTATTTAACCAAACGTGGCGCTTAATTAAAAACATTGCATGACAACAACAACATGTTGGTTGCTTCGTTCGTTGGTTGTTGTTTTCTTGCTTTAGCCATGACAACAATGTGCGCAAGTGAGACAGAGCGAAGGCAGATGGTAAGGTATGGTAAGGTAAGTTGAGGAGAGGCGAGTGAGCGCAAACAAAAAGACAAGCGAGTGAATTGTGAGCGTGTTTGACATAACGAGTAATTTAACAGTTACAACGAATGCGTTTCGGTAAAGTTAAACAATTCAAAATTTAATTTTTTTTTTCCATTTAATTAATGCTCTGCACGCAACGCTGCCTAAGCGCGCACGTAGAAATATTTTCGAATTCATATAAAATAAATAATTATAACTAAAATTTAAAAAAAAATATTTATTTTTTTGTTTGTTTTCTTTTTTAGGTTATGTACATCTGCGCCATACTTCTTCCTCTATAATTTGCTGCCTAATTGGTGAGCTTTACTTGCAGCACGAATGCATTTGATGATTAGAACTAAAATAACAATAATAATAGCAACAACAACTACAACATGTTAATGACCTACGCAGACGCCAAAAGCGTCAACGATGCGCATCTGTTGCACACGTGTAGGCCATGGGGCACAACAACAACAAAGCGCACACATACACAGATACAGATTTGGATCTAAGTATCGTAACTATAATATGGTACACACACACACACACACACACATGCAGTAAACAAGCAGACATGTCATGGCTTTTTGTAATTATTATTATTCTTTTTTAGTTGTTTTTTCCTTCTGCTAAACTTTTAGTTTCGCTTTGATGTTGGATTTTTGTTGTTCTTGTTGTTTGTGGGTGGCTGGGTCTGAGGGTGAGGGGTGTGTGAGGGTATTGGTGTCCAATTTGGCGTGGACAATGCGTAACGCCTCAACGATTATACCATGTTGAAAGTCGAGAACGTTTTGTAATGCGCACAAAAGCCGCCAGGCAGGCATTTTTATATATTTATATAACATTACATTTGTTGTTGTAGTTGCTTTTGTTCTTTTTTGCACTGCTAATGTAATCAAAGCAAATAACAACAAATAAATAAGTCAGACCAGACAAGGCAAAGGTAAACGCAAAGCTCTTTAATGATTTTAGTTATGATTCCTTAAAAAGAAGGCAAAAAAGTGAAAAAAAAAACAAAATCAAATCCAACCCAACCCAAAATTAACTCATTCACTCACTCAAACTTTTACAGTTGCGGTCAAAAAAACAGTAACACTACTACAAATGATGTATGTATAATCCTGAGTTGAAATCTATTGAAATCGCTAATAAAGTTTACAGATCTCATAACAATTCGGAATTTTATGTCGTATAAAAACAAAACAGTTGTTCTTTGCCAAACAATCGGAAATATTACAAATGAAAAGCGCAATCATTTTTGTGATTTCCCATCAAACTTGAATGAGCGTAACCATTTTTTTGACAACAGCTGTAAATGGCCAAGCAATATTCAATGTCCGAAAAGAGAATTAGTTCAACTTTTCAAAAGCAACATTTTTTTTTTGCTTTTTGCTAAATCATTTGCCATAAGTTTCGCTGCGCCAACTTTCTGTCCGCGCTCCTCTTGCCCACATTTGATTTTTTCCCTAAGCCAAATTCTGAGCCTTACACTCACACAACATAATGCTGACAGACAATAACAACAGCAACAGCGTTCCCGCAATTTCGTTCCCGTTCCCGTTCGTTCCTCCAACTCGTTCGTTTCGTTTCGTTCGTTCGCCGGTTCGTTCTTTACTTTTCTTTCTGTGTTTTTGGGGCGTTCATTTGTGGGTGTGTACGAATTTAAATTTTTAACATGTAACTCATTTTTAATGCAAATAATATCATATTTTTTTTCTTAACGTTGCTTTTGCACATTTTTATTTTAATAAATTCTTTTTTTTTTTTTTATTAAGCGAAATGGCATTTTTGTATGCACGCAAAATAGGTCAAAAATTGCTATGCGTACACAAGTTCTACAGCAGAAACACACAGACAGCTAAGCAGACAGACGGACAGACAAACGTTGCTCGCATAAGGCATTTATTATTAATGATCGGCAAGAGTTAATGTTATTGGCTTTAAAAGTTGGCAGAATAGAATGTCCAAACACACAGTAAAACAGTGTGTGTTAGAGCGAGCAGGAGAGAGATAGAGAGAGAGAAATGATAATTATTATGCGACTCATATAACAATATTTAATTAATGTCATAAATAAGTTTTTATTCCTTAATCAAAAATATTTGCTCGTTTCAATCTTTTTTTTTTAATTAACAATTAATTGAAACTGTTTAATTTTTTTAAAATGCCATAAATTTTAGTAACATTAATGCAACATTATTAAATGGTTTATTGATTTTTTAGCAATATTGCTCAATAAGAACATTGGATCTGTCATGGAACGCTGATTTGTTAATTAATGTTAGAAGCTACAAGAATATCTTTATAACTCAGTTCAAGTTAAATACTTATGAGAGTGTCTAACGGAACTTTATGGCAATTGGCAACTTGAAATTTTGTTAAATCGGCTTTGATGTTAAAATTCGATAATAAAGTTTATATACAAGTTTTCTGTAGTATAAATAAAATGAACTTTTTTGAATACAATTTTTTTGTACTCAAAATTTTTCAAGTGACTCAAAAAAAAACGAAATTAATATTTTTACGATTGCTTACATAATTAATCATACATATAAACTATTTTATCACATTTCTTTTTTTTGTTTGTAATTTTTGTTTTTGTTATTTTACACTTGAAAATATTGAAACAATGACGAGTCTTTGTGTTCGCGCCCACACACACACACATCTATACAAACAACTATAAAACAACATTCAACAAAAGGTCGTTCAGACAAAAAAAAAAAGAATAAACTTAAATAAGTAAACAAGCGAAAAATGTGTTAAATCAGTCGTCAATAAAAAGAAATCAATAATTTTTTATTGCATTGATAATTGCAGACTCGAGTTTAAAGCAACAACAACCACATTGCGTAACAAATGGTATTACAAAATTGACCGCAATAATATATGCCTTATTTTGTTGTTGTTGTTTTTTACAGCAATAAATATATTAACCTTTAACATTTCAGTTTGAACATTTATGATTGATTTGCAAAAATGCTTTTGAAATTGCTTTTAAAATGGTTTTTGTACAAGTTTTTTTTTGTTTTTTTGTTTTTTGCAAATTACTAAATATTACCAAATGCCTTTTTGGCTGATTGTTTGCTTTTTCTTATTAGTTTTTTAACACTCAAAAATATGCACCATGCTTGAATGCGTTTAGTGCCGCCTGTCGATAATAATATGCAATCGTGTGCGCCTCCAAAAAAAAAAACCAAAAAACAATTTGAAATGCACTGAAAAGGCCATAAAAACATTACACAAAATGCAAAGCGCACAAAAAAACAACAAAAACGTACAACAACACACCCAAAATTGTTAATTGACTGCATTAGACGTAGGTGTAAGGGGGGTACGGTGTAGCAGGTGTATGAGTATGAGTGCACAAGCATGTGAACAAGTGCCTGAGTCTGACACTCAAACGATGAATGTCAAATGTATATATAAAAAAAACAACAACAAACACAGCACACACACACAGAGACGACAAAGCTTTAAGAAATAATTTTTAACTAACAAGCAGAGGCAGAAGCAGAAGCAGCCAGCCGAAGGTATAACTGTAAAACGAATTAAGAAGCAAAGACTAAAATGCCGCATTTAAGTGCTGTGCTGCGCTTTGCTTTGCTCTCCGCCATGCATGCATAGAGCAGAGAGCGAGAGAGAGAGTAAAAATTTTGCTCTCTGTCGGCCAATTGCTGACGTATGTTGGTCAAGCATCTGTCGCCGTCGTCGTCGTCACGCATAGAACACAAAAACGTCAAAGTGGCTGACCTCGAGTTGGAAAGAGAGAGGAGATCAATAACATAAGCATGCTTGTTCTCTATCGCGCTTAACTGTGCTTAGAAAGAGATCACAACGAGTTGTTGTTGTTGATTTTTTGAGTAGCATTTGAAGCGCACTTGTTTTTGTTAATGGCAAATGCGACTTCAACTTTATACAACCGCCTTCCTACCTTCATCAACAACAACAACAACGTCATCATCATCATCAGCAGCAGCATCAGCTTCAAACAAGTCAACTTTTGTCTAAACTTGGCAACTTGGCTTATACAATTTTGGATTTGTTGTTATTTTTCTAACGCACAAATGATTTTGTTTGTTTTGCTGTTTATTAGCGAAATAATGCTATTTTTGTGCTTAGTTTATGTTCATGTGTGGGAATTGATTTAAAAGGCTTTAATAATAAAGAGATTTACTAAGAAATAAACGTCTTTCTGCTATTGTTCATAAGCCAATGCTTCTAAAACAGCTTAAAGCAAAAGTACTCAAAATACAGTTTTATAGTAACTAGTTGCTTAAATTAATTTCAAGCAGTGCATGTCAAACTGTATTATGAATGTATGCCAATGTAAAATGTTAATCTTTGCCGAACACTGCAATATCTGCTTACAGCAAATGAAAAAAATGAGAAGAACAAACATAAAAATATGTACGAATTGCAAAATTATTGATTTTTATATAAAAATTCACTTAAACCGCCATAAAAATCACACTGAGTGCACACATCATCAACATTTTGCCGGGCGTGTTGAAGGCTCAGCCGAACGTTCCCAACACGCAAGTGTGGCAAATAAAATTTAATGAGTGTATAACGCTTTATGATGATGATGATGCTTTTTTGGTTTTTTTTTGTTTTATTTTCTTGAGGCATGTAAAAATATATGTAAACTTGTGAGTATATTTGCCCATAAATGGCCAGACATGTTACAAAGCTCGCACAAACAAGCAGACAGACGGACGGACGGACGGACAAACAGTTCCATTGTGCTTAGGCAACGTAGCACAAGTTAAAGTTTACAAAGGGTTCAAAAGCAACAACAAAAGAAAAGAAAAAAAATTGAATAATGAGTTGACATGCAAAGTTTGTCAAAGCAAAGCAAACACGTGAAGAAGCTAAGCCTAGACAGGGTCGTCGTCATCATCATCATCATCATCGTCGATGTCGCATATATCCTGCTTCAATAAGAAATAAGAATTGCTCATAAGACAGACGGACGGACAGACAGGCAGGCAAGAAACATGCTGAATCGTTCTTTGCTAATCAAGTACAGACAGACAGACGACAAGACAGACAATGAGCAAACTTATGCTCCTGCTTCATCATCATCATCATGAACGGCTTCAAGTGAGTCGTCGCCGTCTTCAATGCTTACCTCATTGCTAGCAAAGCAGCAAGCGACGAGACGACGTTCTTGGAATAGCTAATTGAGATTTGCTGAAGTTGAGGTATCAAAGAATCTACGCCAAACAGCAAAAGATTGAAAGACTCATAGCACAACTCAGCACAGCACAAATGCCGACTTGACTAACTTGGCTAGTGGAACAACAACAACAGCAAGAACAACAGCAGCAGGAACAACACTAGAAAGCGCTCAATATATATGTGTGTGTGTGTGTGTGTGTGTGTGTGTGTGTATAAACCAGTAGCTGAGTCATAAGTGTGAAGCGCTTTTTGTTGTTTTTGCAAACGTTGGCCGATCAAGCCTCACGAAGAAGAAGAAGACGAAAAAAAAGACGTTCGATGACTAAGCACAAATTAACTAAGCAAGCCAACAGAGCCAACTTGTCTAAACGAATTAGCAATAAAAAATCGTGATTTTATTAAACGACTTTGCTTTGTTTATTAAATTAAACAAATATTTATGTGCACATAAACACACACACACACACATACATATAAGCCACACAATGTTGAAAAGAATATGCCAATAACTAAATTAAATATGCACAAATGCAAGCCCAGACAGTTTTTTGAAGGCCAACTGAATTTCATATCATTTTTGCAGTCGTAAAGAAATAACAACAAAAACAAAAGGAAGAGGAATGCGTTGGCGTTGCATTCAAATAAAAGAATTGCCGCATTTTTCGTATAAATTTTTCTTTTTGCATTTATAAACAAAACACTTCGAAAATCCAAAAGGAAAAAACATCAAATAAATGAATAAAATTGTTGCTTGCGCATGCAAAAACTCAAATTACAGAAAACGATTTATTTTTGTTTGACTTTAAAGACTGCAAACAGCGGCTCTCTTACAGTCGTCCCCACAAGGTTACAGCTTCAGAGATTTTAATGTTTACAGAATGTTAAGCTATTCTTTTTGATTGGCAAGTGCTTCTTCTTACTTTTGCCTTTGCAATTTGGCCGCATTTGGCAAACAAAACACGCTTTCAGTTATTTTGACTTATTGTTTGTTGTTAGAATAGATTTAACAACAAAAATAAGTTTACAATAATTGACATATAATTTTTTACTTGGTTATAAATCAAATTACATACAATTACGAGTAATTAATTAATCTCCAAATGCGAACATTTAAGAATCTTTTCAATAAAAAATAATCTTAAGGCATTTTGTGCATTTATTGGTGTTTAAAAAAATGAAAAATCTTTGCTTTTATGTATGTTTGTACAAAACAACAACAACAATAACAAGCCACATGTGCTCAAGACCAAACCAGTTGAAAGCCAAAGGCGTTCATTTCATTAGAAATCTTTATGAGTCCATTAAGCTTATCGCTTTTTAGTATTTTCTATTTATTTTTTTTTTTAACCAAGCGGAAAAAACTTGTCTGTCTTTCCTTAACAATTCTTTTTTTTTTTTAGCAGATTTTGTTTAAATAAACGCACATCTCTTCTCACACACATACCTCTTCCTGTCTCCTTCATTCTTGGTGTCTGTCTCTGTTACTATATGCGTTCATCATTGGTCATAAAAATACCAACTAATAATAATGAACTTTTGCTTTTGATTGCAGCAGCAACAACAACAACAACAGCAGCAGCACATCCTCGCCCCTCCCCTCACCCACACGCTCTGTAGACAAATATGCACATTACCATCACTTTCTGCTGATTTACTTAATTTGCAACGATTTCCAGTTACTTTTAGCATTCATAGGCTCTTGTTTGTTGTTGTTGTTGTTGGTTCTATACGCGACGCAAAAAATTCATGCGCTTTAATTCGCCAACGCTAACAGCAACAACAATAACAACAACAAGTTAAAAGTCATCGTTTGCCATCAACACACACACACACTCACACTCGTCTCATCTCATCTCATCGCGTCTCGTCTTCTCATATTTCGTCTCGTTACTCGACTCAGTCGCCGCTTGCTCACTCATACACACACACTCGCTACTTTACTTGTTGTGCCGTTTCGGTTGTCGCATTGCAATATGCCAGAGTGGCTTTATGTGTTGTTGTTGCTGTTGTGTTGTGTGGCAATTCAGCATATTGTTTTAATCTATGTTGCTTGAACATTTATATTTGGTTTGTGCTTCTATGCAATTTCAACAACAGCAACAACAACAAAAAAAGCATTTCAATTGTAATCAATACTTAATTTCAATTTCATTTGAATTGTTGTTGCTTATGGAATGAAACGAAGGAATGAATGAACGAGTGAGTGAGCAAATATGCTCATATCATTTCTTACTCGTTGTTTTTGTAAAGTCAAAAACGATATAAATCAAATAAAAGCAAAAACCAACAACAACAACAACAAAATACAATCACAATTGAATGAAAACGAGAATATATAGAATTATATGGAATCAGCGCATGATCGTGCAAAATTATTTTTGCATCATTTTGTTGTTGTTGCTGTTGTTGTTGCAATTATTGTTGTTCTTGCTCTGAGTGAAACTTTATTTTTGTTCTGTTTGTGGTTTTTTTTCCAATTGTTGTTGTTGTTGTCTTTTGCAAATTGAAGCTCATTTGTTTCTGTTTCTGTTGCTGCTGTTGTTGTTGTTGTCGCACCCACTCATATGTACGTATGTATTGTTGTTGTCCCTCGGACACACTTGAATGATTTACTTGCTTGAACAGTTGCCGACAACAACAACGACAACTAAAACAACATTCGCCAATTTTTTGAGAGAAAAAACTACAAATTATTGTTTATATAAAAAATATAGAAAATTCTTGATCTTAAAAGGTCAAAAGTAACGTTATTTAATTAAGCGTGCAGCAAAAGATTTGCAAAATTACAAAAAAAAAAAAAAAAATTTAAATAAATAAAAATAAATAAATAAATCCAAAAAACAACAACTTTGGCTTTAAAAAAGTAAAAATTTAATGTGCGCGACGTGTTGAGGCGTGCCGAATGTGTTGCTCTGCACGGCATAAGTATCTAGATACATGTATGCAAGCATGTATCTGTGAATTTTTATATGGCCGCCCAGCGTGGTAGAAATTCAAAGCGCGTAATTGTTACACCCTGATTACGCGACCGCAAAAATCAAAAAGAAGAAGCACAAAAAGATGAAAAAAAATAAAATAAAATAAAAACTACAAAAAAAATAAATATGAGCAAAAAAGACATGAAAAAATGCATTGCAACAACAGCAACAAGAGCGCTTGGCCATAGTACAACAGCAACAACAACAACAACAGTGACGGAGGTGTGGCAGCGACGTCGACGTCAACGACTCTGCTCTACTCTGTTGCAATCCATGAGCGACTGAGACTGAAGTGTGCTCACAAACTGTTGTTGTTGTTGCTTTTGCTCTTAGCATGTTCACATGAAATAAGAAAAAATAACAACAACAGCAACAACAAACAGACACAGACACATCGAACATGATTCCACACGCTTTGCTGATTTCTCAAGTTTATTTTTTATGCTTTGAAAAGAAGTGCAAATACTTTGCTAAATCAACTTCAGAACGACAACAGTTGTTGCAACAACAACAACAACATCAACAACAACAACAATAGCAACGGTAGCAGAGCGTAGCAAATTTGGTGCGAAACTTCTGTTTTTATTTATTTTTCTTCTATTTTTTCTATTTTTTAATAAAGAATATAAAATATGCCAAACGTGTTCGGTTAAAGGCTTCTCTTAGTTATATTTACCAACAACAAAAACAACAACTTTGAAATAACTGTTCTAAAAGTCATATTCTCATGCTCATTGCTTATTTAATTCAATAAAATGTCAATAATAAATGAGATTATTATCGTTCATTAGACATGAGCAGAAATTTTAGATACTTTATATGTACTAATGTTAGAGATACATACAAATTTAACTTGCGGCGTGGAAAACTAAGAAGATCTAAAAACCATTATTCAAATTATTTAAGGGGTTACGCCAGTCGAGAGCAGGAAAAAAATAGGCTATTTTTGGATTTTTTTTTACTAGAAAAACTACAAAATAAATCGAAATTCCAATTATGAACATTTATTGTATGTGTGTTGTTATTAGCTATTTACAAAAATTTTTGTTAGAGTGATTAATTTAAAAATGGCGGCTACACAGAATTTTTCCTGACAACGTTTTCACTTTTAGAGGTCCAAGGCCGGATCAACAGCTCCTGTAATTTTTGAATTATAACTAGCAAGTTTGATTTTTTTTAATCTATACACTCACAACAGCTAGAGAAGTACGTGGGGTTTTTTGATATTTTAATTTTCTGCAAAATGGCGCACTTTCAAAATGAAAAATGCAAAATTTGCCTTAAAAATCATCAAATAATTGTTAATAACAAATGAACTATTCAATTTAAAAAAAAAAGATCCTACGTATTTCTCTAGGCAATGACTTTTAAAAGTTATTAAATAAATTAAATTATTTAAAATTTCAAGTAAATCGGATAAAGATTGTACGAGTTATGTTGAAGTTTTGTGTCTATTTGTACTGGTACTAGTAGGCCTTGTACTAAAATTCAAAAATCGTGTACTCGGACACATAATTTCTAAGGACAGTTTAAACAAAAAAAATGATCTTTCAAAAATTCAAGAGTGGCCTAACCCCTTAAGCAAAAGTTCATCAAAGCGTAGTTTTACTGTAAATTGGAAAAAAAAAGTATTCAAATAAAAATGACGTTAATTTTTTTTTAAATTTTTGGTTTTTTTTTTTTTTTATTATATAGAAAAAATGCAATTATTTTAAAAAATCACGTCAACATTTCAGCAAATGATGTAAGAAAACGATTACTCAAACAATCAATAATGAAAAAAAATATTAATAAATAATAATAACAAACAACAACAAAAAAGCGTCACTTGTGATGTCATCAGTGAATTCTTGAGGAGTTTTTTGTTTTATTTTTCATTAAACATTACTATATAATAAAAGCTATCAGATGACACATTCAGAATGCAATGGGACTGAGAGAGCGAAATAGAGTGTGAAAATCACTAACACACTTTAGATGAGCAAAAATGTATATTAAACTGCAACAGATCAACAGATATAAATGCTGAATTGGAATTTAGGAATGTTGTACAAGTTTTGGTTCATTACTCAGCAAATATTTGCACAACAAAAACTGCAATTTTAGCCTCATTGCTGAGATACTTCGCATTAAAACAAAAGTACCAGAAGAAGAATAACAATAACAACAACAACTACTACAATAAATATGTATTCTAAATAAATTGTAAGCAAATCGAGCTTTCGATTACAAAAACAAAAAAAAACAGCTGTTTTTGGCTATTTTATTCTGTTTAAAAAAAAAAAAATTGAATTTCTCAAAAATTATTATTTATTTTAGTTATAAAAGTCAAAGTGTTGAAAGCTGCAGATACTTATCACATGTAGACACGTTCAAAGGCACTCAAGCGGAACATATTTTTTGTACAACACACAAACAAATTGAATAAAAATAAAGGAAGAGAAAAAACAACATATTAGATACAAATCTTGAAGTCTGACAGAGCACATAAGATATATGAGCGACAAAGGAAGAACTGCGTGTGTGAAAGAGACAGACTGATGGGATTACTTAATAAAGAAATTTCATTTTTAGCTTGCATCAGAGACCAATGGACAGACAGACAGACGGTCTGGTCTGATGGTTGCAAAGCCTTTTGAAAAATGTTGTTGTTGTTGTTATAAATGCAACAAATAACTTTGCAACGCCCACGCAGTTAAATCGCATAAAATTAGTGAAGAAAAAAAAAAGGCAGAGAAAAATATATGAAAATGAACACGTGGCGTATGCGTAATAAAAAGTTTAAGTAGCCTACAACATGTAAAGTACAGAAAGAAGAAGAAGAAGAGGAAGAGTGAAAACGTTTATTGAACTCTAAAAGAATTTTTCAATGTTCAATGATTGAACATTGAACGAGAATCTTTGCTTTGATTCTCGTTCAAGCAAAGTAGAGGAAAAGCGAAGGAAAACAAACTTTTGTGTGCTATTTTTAAACGACCAACACACACACACACACGCACACACAGATGCACACTAAACTTAAATGCATTTTGATGTTAATAATTTTTGCTAGCCATAAACAACAACAACAACATCAACAACAACAAGAATAACACACTTGATATAAATGCACAAATGCGAGCAACGAAATCATGAGTTATGTGTAGAAAGAGATAGCTAGATAGATACCAGACAGATAGACAGAGAAAGAGCGCGAAATTGAGAACACGTTACAGCAACAACAACAACAGCAACGACAACAACAAGTGATCTACAACAATAAAAGGCGTTGCGCTGTCAATTTTGATTACAGGCAACACATGTTCTTTAAGCAACACACACACACACGCACACACACATATACATAACAAAAACAACACAAATGTATTTATGTATCTATATTAAAAAAGTATCTCGATTTGTTGAAAGCTCACAGCGTACGCACATCTTTTTTTCTGTATCTTTCTTTCTTTATTACACATGTCAAATTCATTTAATTCAATTTAAATGCAATTTGATGCTATTACAACAACAACAACAACACTTTTATCTTTTTGCTTATCTCTTGCAATTTGTGGCATGAATCATGCACAATATTGCGCATATTGACTGCAAGTCTATTTGTATCTGTATATCTTTTATTTGTGCAAAGATTAAAAGTTATTTTTGTTGTTTGTTTTTTGTGGTTTTGGGATTTTGTTATTTTGGTTTACTGATCAGTTCAGTCATCGTCAACTAATACCACATTTGTCATTTAGTCACAATACGCTATGCCAGATACAAAATGTATCTATGTATCTGTGTAGAATATAATAGATACTCACCTAGTTAAGCTGTCATGTTATTTTTATAATATTTCGTATGCTTTGTTGTTGTTTTCGTTTGTCGAAATCTGCAATGAATGAATTGTGCCAAAAATAAATTAATTTATCATTTTTATAAATAAAAGAAATATAAATTTATTGCATGATGATGATGATGAGAATAATGTTGTTGTAAATGAGTTACAAAATTATTATTATGAAAACAATGAAAAGAAGCAAATAAAGAAACGCAAAAAATGCCATTGGCAAAAGTATCTGAAAGCATGTTCTTCTTCCTTTAATTTTTTTCTTTATTTTTATTTAACGCAAAAAGCCAAACGAGCAAAACAAATGCTTTTGTGTCTGCAACGTTGAATGGCAAACAAAAATTTCACACAAAAGTGTAAATTAACGAGCAGAAAAAAAACAAGAAGAAGAAGAAGTTTCATTTTGACCAACAGCGCCAAAGGCGTTTAGGCATGGTCATGGCTACAAAGTGCAATGAAACGCTTTGTGCACCAGACTAGAAAACTTTTTCTATTTGAATGAATTGTTTTTGTTTTTAGCTTTAAAAAGACAGCTTGAAAAAGAAAATTTCAAAGTTATGTTTTATATTAGCGAATGTTCAAAATAGCCATGCGGCACATACGTCAGTCTAGCAATAAGTACAAGGACTAATTTCAAATGACAGACTGCTGTAAATGATATGTGGCTGTAAATAACATAGACGTTAATTTTAAAGAAGAATGCAATTTTTGTAAGGTTGTCATGGCAGCTTACAGCAGTCTAGCAGTGAATTGTTATTTCAAATGTTAGACTGTCGCAAGTGTTATGTCGCGCTAAGTAACATAAGCATTTATTTAAAAAAAATGTTCTCAACTCAAATCAAATCTCTCTTGATTCAACCTTTAATGTATCATAGAGTGAAAATCGGAAGTATGTCAATGAATGGCTAAACGAACGAAAGCAATTATTTCTAATTGGAACATATTATGAAAAAATAAGTGAAAGAAATGTTTAGCAATTAAAATTGACTTCTTACAATTCAACTGACATTCGACATGGCATCTTCATTTAGTACCACCATGCAATTTTAATGACTTTTAGCAAGTTGTTGTTGTTGTATTTCGTATTTTTCCTTCCTTCCTCTTCTTCTTCTTGCCAACATTTAAATGAACAAGTTTATAGGTCGAAAGTTGTTGTTAATGCGCATAATTAGAAACTGACACTCTAATGAATGATGCCCTTGCCCCTCACCGACCGCCCTTTACCACACACCACAAGACAACTCTACTACGCCACTCACTTCTCCTCTCATTATCACACAACACTACTGTTGCGCTCTCTTTCACTCTTGCAGCACTTTGCATGCATGCCCGTTGTTAGTGACGCCCTTAAAACCTCTTACGGACAGACAGACGGACACCTTTGAGTTGCAAACTTTCACAGAATCATCATTGCTCAAGTATATGTATATTTTTTCTACTTTCTCGCACAAAATGTTTTTCATTGCTTTTTGAGTAACAAAACATTTTTAAAGTTTTCACAACGCAAAAAGATATTTTTATACAAAGATACATATACCTATTCATATATTTCACTTTGTGTTCGCTGTTCCTGTTGTTGTTGTTGTAGCATTTTCTTATAAGTGCGAAATTCTCATTTTGTTTATAATTTCATTTGTTTTTACGTCTTGGCGTTAAATAAAACGCTTAATGGACCGTCAACTTAAAACTTGAGGCGAAATACAAAGAAGAAGAAGAATGAAAAGAATTTCTATCTTTGATGAAGACGAAGAAAAGGAAGAGATGTGGTAAATTGTTGAGACAACTGCAAAAGATATAAATTTAATTCACTTAATGTTAAATTACAACAATGTCAGACACAGATACATTCACACACACGCGCAAACAAATTATAATTATGAGAAGGTCAATTTGGGAGCTATTGAAATTCTATGGCACTGTGGGTGACTTGGGGTGAAGGGTGGCTGGATGAGGAGGTGTGTCTGTGAGCAATGTATGACTTTTCTCATCTATTTTGCCAATATTTTTTAAATTTTTTTTTTAAATTCTCAAAGTGTGAAAAAAACAAATAAGCAACAAAAAAAAAAAAAAATATAAAAAAAATATTAAATTAATAAAAATGTAAAAATCAAATTTTCGAAAACTTAAAACAAATTGTATGCAAAAATTAGCTAAAATTAATAAAAATAAATTTTAAAAACATATATTAAGATACATACGTATAAAAAAAAAAAACACTATATAAAATAAAAAGCAAAAAAATAAAAATTTAAAATTGAAGTGATCTTCAAATATTAAAAAGAAAAAAACAAAAATTGCAAAACAGCATTTTTTCTTAATTAAAAAGAAAAAAAATTACCATAAAAAAAAAATCATTTAAAATTTTCTCACAACTGTCACCTCTAATTTATCTAACACACACACACACAAATAAATTTTTTAAATTTATTATACTTGCAAAAGATTTTCTTTTAAATAAAAAATGTCAACTGTGTGGGCTTCAAGATGCTTTTTTTTTTTTGTTAACGTTCTGCATTAAAAATTAAAGAAATACGGAAAAAATAAAAACAATCATTTTCGCGACTTTCTCGTGTCACGGTCACAACATGTCATCATTAAGTAAAAATAGCACGAAAAAAACATAAAAGTAAAACAGAAAAAAAGCACAAGCGAAATAAAATTAAGAGATACAAAAAATAGTAAAAGATACAACAAAAAAAAAATAAATAAAAACAAAAGCTGACATTGAAAATGCTCACGAAAAATAAATAAAAAACGAAAATGAGGAAAAAAATAAATAAATAAATAAACACCAAAAAAAGATAAACATCTCCAAAAATGCGCACCAAAATCAACAAATTAGCATTTATTGTGTTTGTTGTTGCTGTCGTAAGTAGAAAAAATGATCGAAAACTGTCTTTGATGATTATGAAAATCATTTGAAACAAATAAACGTTAATTTTGCTCACTGCAAAAATAAAAAAAAAAAACGAGAAGATTAATTAAACATTTATTTTTGACTGATTTGTTTAAAATATTTAACAGTTAAGTTTTGTGGAAATGTGCAAAAGAGCAACGAGCAAGAAGAAGATTAAATAATCAACGCAATAATTTATTTGTTTTGAGCATCAAAGCTTTTGTTTTTAAGTGTTTTTTTGTGTTTGATTAAATTTTGTCAATTCAAATGATAAAGAAAAAAAAAAGACTTTCAAACTTTTACGATTTACGGAAATCAATCAATTATGAAATGTTCGTCTGTTCGAAGGCGCGCTCAGCGTGTGTGATTTCATGGGTTATTCATAGAGTTCACAGAGGTCATGCAGTAAGAAAGAAGGAAAGAGCAAGAGCAGATGATGAAAAGCAGAGGGAAAGGCAAAATATAATAGACCATAAAAGTGTATACTGTTATTAGAGATACATTCATGGCTGCAATGATTGTTAAATAGTTGTAAAATTTGATACACTGAGTTAGAGATAGCTATGCAGATGGATAGATAGGTAGATAAAGAATTAAGAACAGTTATATATGAAAGTATAACAAAATGCAATGATAGAGATATAGACAGAATAAGATAGAAACATGCAAAAGCTTGGGATAGATCGTATAGATCGATGAAGAGTGACAGATCAAAACACAGATTCACTTGAAAAGATAGTCATATTTAATAGATACTAATAAACTGGACAAATTTGTGTATCTAATGAAGGTTTTGTATATACAGCAGAAACCCGATTATCCGGATCAATGAAAAACACGGGTATTCCGTATAATCGAACATCCGGATAATCGATTTCGTAGACAAATTATATTGTAGAAATTCCAACACCATATATTTGGACCAAGTTGAACAGATTTACCATTTTTATACTCTGAATTGTCTTAAATTTGTCTTTTCGCTATACTTTTGCACGAATTAATCGGCGTACAAACGTCGGTTATCTCTCTCAACAATTAGAGCAATTAGACTCGTGAGGAATGAGTCCGGATAATCGAAGATCCGTATAATCGAGGTCCGGATAATCGACTTTCTACTGTATTTGTATAATTTATTGTTCCAAGTGTCGTAAGAGACATTTAGATCGATTGATAAACATATATGTTCATACGAATGCACGCAACTTGTTGATGTTCAAATAACAATAAACAACAAAACATTCATTGGAGATACAGCGTGATCTATGAGAGAGAAGGACACTTAAAATTTGCAAATCGATTTCATGACTGAAACAAAACATTTGACGACTTTTGCATGCAAAATTTGTATCTTTTTGTCATAAAAAGCGACAAAAAAAAAACGCACAACGATTGTCGCAAAGTCGAAACTGAACCCAAATAGTTGAACGATCGATCATATAAATTTATATTATACATTTGGGCGATCGAGCGACCTTGGCAAGTTCGGTATAATGTCTAGGCCAAGATACAAATGTTCATACATATGCTTTGAATATCATTTACGGCTTTGACTAACACAACCAACAACAACAACAACGTTGGAATTTATGCACATAAAGAATGCGGCAACAAAAACAAAACCAAGACAAGCAACAAGAAACAAAAAACATGCTCAAAGTGCCATAAAAATCAAGCAAACGATTGTCTTCAACATTGGCCAATTAGCATTTTTATAAACAAAGCAACGAAAAATAAAATAAATAAATAAAATAACAACAATAACATTCAAAGCAAAAAAAAGTCTGTCAGAACGAACGTTTGAAAAGAATTTATTTGGCAACGAATTAAAATTGTTTGATGATAAATCTCAGCGAAAAAAAAATATTGCATAATAAAGACAACAAAAAAGATGTTGTAATACATTTAAATAAATTATAATTAAAAATAGAAAAATAAAATAAGTTTTGTCTTCTTTCAACTCAGCTCATCTCATTTCAACTCAAGCCAAGCGAACTAAAGTCAAACTCTCGTTAGAAAAGAAATTAAAAGAGTGTAAAAGATAACAAAAACAAGTCTTTTTGGTGAAAAAAAAGGCGCATGAACTCCGTCAAAGACATCAAAGACTTCAACTTGGACAACTCTTGAAGACAACTTTAGTTGAAAATGAAAATTCATAACATTTGATGAATCGTTATCGATAACGAACAGTAGCGAACGAACGATGTGAGCAGAGAACAACAACAAAAAAAGCAACAGCAACAACAACAACACGAACATGAATCAACAACAAATTAATTAAAGTGCGTTAATTTAAAAGATATTCATCAAGAAAGAAAGAAAGAAGAAAAAAAAAAAACACGCGCTGAGCGACAAAAGAGGAACTCTATTGATGAACGTGCCGATGACTGAGGGGGGAGCGCGGTCTTTAATGTTAGACTTGTCTATTAAAGCACACACACATGCACACACACACAGACGCACACATGTAAAAGACTCATCGAGGCATTTCATCAAAATTGAAGTCATTGATCGCTCATGCTGATTAAACAAATTTAAAAGCAGTTCAACAACAACAAATGTTTAGCAACATTATTTATTTGTTGCTAAGGCTTCTTTTTTGTTTTTTTAATAACATTTTTAAATAATTGACTTTGTTTAAATAATTTTTTATTGTAATTTTTCTATTTATTATTTCATTTCTATTGTGCTGAGCGACAGACAGACAGATGGACAGACAGTTTGCTGTATTGCAGCATGTTGCGCACAAACAGACTCGGATAGACATGCTTAGGACGCCAACAATGCTAAGCTAAAAAGCATCAAACAAACAGAAAAAAAAAATAAGTTTTTTTCGCATTATTACAAAATCGAAACAATAGTAAAATTGTAAATATTTTCACACACAAAAAAAAAAAAAAAAAACAACTTAATTACAATGCAAAAATTACAAAATCCGAAAAAGTTGCGCGCGCTTTGATTTAATTGCCTTTTGAGATTTCCGCCAACGAAACAACAACAAAAACAATAAATAAAAAATTGCATATTAAATTGATTACAAATTCACATGCATGAAATTTTTTGTTGTTGTTATTATTTTCGTAAGTTAATAATTACAGCGCCACGCATAAACAACAACAACAAAAAAAAAATACTTCTTTTGCAACATAAATGTGTTAATGCGTCTGCGCAACATGTTGCGTGCATTTGTTGCTGACGTTGCTCTCTTTGTGTGCCACTCTCTCTTGCTCAGTGTTTTGCTCATTATGCTGTATCGGCAAGTGACAATCAAATAGTCACATTCATTGTCATTATAACAGTTTCCTTTTCGGTTGTTTGTCATTGTTGTTGTTGCTGTTGTTGCTGCTGCAAAATGTTGCTAATAATGTTGCTCGATAGTGAAGCCAACAGCGTCAATAATAATGATAATAATAATGATGATGATTATGTTGTTGATGCTACCATGTTTATTGCTTTACCTAACTTGATAAGGTAGCATTGTTGTTGTTGTTATTGATGATGATCATGCTGTTGTTGTTATTATTGTTGATGTTGTTGTTGTTGTTGCATCGCTCATGAACTGCATCGAAAAATCATTATGAGTGCATTGAACTCATCTTGATTATCTTTGTTGTTGTTGTTGTTATTGTTTACTGTTGCTGTCTCACAAAAATTGCTGCCGAAAGTGATTGTTTGCTTGTTTGTTTGTTGGCAGCAATTTCTTCTTCTTTTTCTTCGTGTACGCTCTTCGCCATCATCACGACTGCAATGTGTGTGTGTGTGTGTTTGCCCATGAATGATATCTTTTGTTACATGGCATCTTCTTTTTCTTCTTTGTGAATTATGTTTATTTGTAACTACGAAGATTTTCTCGAATTCATTTCGTTTCGCTTTGTATGATTTTTGTTTTTTTTTCGTTAAATGATAAACGACATTTTTTTAAGGTACATTTTGATTTTATTTGAACCATTACGAATTTTGTTAAACGGTGGAAAATTGATTGACATTGAAATGTCTTCAAGAGTTCAAGAAAATTTTTTTTTGGGTTTACGTTTTGTATTGTTAAATTTTAAAGAGTTTTTAGTTGAAAATTGCTTACAGATACAAACGAATCTTACAGATACAAAAGTATTTTATGGTTACAAAAGTATCTTACAGTTACAAAAGTATCTTTCACTTGTCGTTACCCAAAAATCACTAAGATGAGTCAACTTTTAAGCTGTTTTTATATATTTTTGCATTTTGTTTAAATTATCCTCAATTTGCAAGCTTAATTTTATCATTTGACATCTGTTAAGAGATTTTAAAGCTGCCCAACAACAACAACAGCAACAAATGTGCGCTCTTGCACTTTTCTGAATAAAATTACAATAATAAAAACGAAAAATCTTAATCAATTCAACGAACAACCACAGCAGCATCCATAAGGAATATAAAACAGACATTAGCATTTTGGAGAGACAGAAGAACAAAACAAAAAAAAAACAAAAAATGATGATAATAATAAAAACCCAAACAATTAACCAAAATAAACATAAATGGCCCAAACAAACGGCCTTAAATGAAGGCAGCATCCTGGAGTGGCACGGAGTGTGAGTGTGAGGGGGAGAGGCAGAGCGAGAGAGACAGAAAGACGCACTGAGTAACGTGTGTAAATATTGAAATTTAAAACGCTTGATTAATTAAAAGCACCGCTAGTAATAAACGGTAAATCAAACGGCAGATGAGTGCAAACATGAGACGACAACAACAACAACAACAACGAAGACAAGGACGGACATACGGAGCAGCGAGCACAGCTGAGCAAATCTGCATGGCGGCGCAGGCGCAACAATTCAGATAAAGAATTTCCTAGAATTGACAAGAATGACGACTACAACAACAACAACGACAACGACAAAAGCGTAACCCAAACCGTAACCCTTTTTTTTTGCGGGCTGCTTAGTGTTGTTGTTGTTTCAGTTCAGTTCACCAGGCAATATTGTTTGTGTGCGCTATAAACATAAAAATCCATTAATACCCAAACCGACATGAGCAGCAAATAACAACAGCAACAACAACTACAACGAAAGCACAACCGGAAGTTTAACAAAAGTTGACAGTGATCGGTTGGTTAAACGAATGAATAAGCGAAGGAGTGTGAGCGGGAGGGGAGGGCATGGCATAGGCCTAGAAGAGCATAGCAACGGCTTGGCTTACACACACACGCACACATGTTGCTGTCGCGGTCGACGATGATGCTGTTGCTGCTTTTTGTTTTTATTTTTTTGCAGCAAAAGAGAATCATTGAGGCATAAAGCACATTGACATGTTGTTTGTGTATGTGTGTGTGCGTGTTTGCGTGACTAAAGCAGAGAGAGCGGCCGGCAAGAGCAACGCGCATATAGACAAAAAAAAATATAAATAAAAAAGAGAGAGCATCCAAGTTTTGAGGTTCGACATGTGTGATGATCAAACGGAAAAAATATATGAAAAACAAAAAAAAACAAAACCGACAAAAAAAAAAAGAAATACAGCAAATAATTTTTAACCACAACGGCGTAAAGACAAAGCGGAACTTACTGTAATCCGAAGCTGACGAGCGAAAGGTTAAAAAATAAAAACCAAAAAAAAAAACATCAAAGAAGAAGTAAAAAAATAAAAGAGTAACAGTGTTAACGCCATTGACCGTTAATTAAAGCCAGAATGCAAGCGTATGCACTCTAGACTCGGCTTTTTTGCTAAAAACAACACATTGGCAAACATAAATTTGTTAGCGCCTTGACACCAACGACGACGACGACGACGTTGGCAACACTCAACCGACCGCCCCCCGCCCGCTATGTTATGCATTAGAACGAGCACAAGATGGCGACAATGAGACGACGACGACGGCAAACAAATAACAACAATGAGTGCGGTTAAAGCGTGCTCTACTTTGTGGCTGTGTGTAAATAGATAGATTGACCGTGTCGAAATCGTTGGCGGCAGCGACGGCAGTGGCAGCGACAGCAACAGAAGGCACACCAACGCCTATCAAGGCTAACGTAAATCCCAGCTGACAATTTTGACGGCTTGTTCGATTCGATTCGCTTGGGTTGGCATATTTTGTGCAGTGGCGGGCAGGAGTTGCCAACGCTTTTGCCCCCAAACTATTTGATTAAAGATCATGCAACTCTGTGGTTTACCAAAAAGGCACAAACATAAACCTACATGGCACATAACATATTGCTAAAAGGAAAGTGCCGCCATTCCCATTTCATTTTGCCTCACGTGTGCACACACATACACACACATATGCATAAGCAAAACATGTTTGCAGAACTCTTAGAGTGCTCAAAGTCAAACTTAAAGTTTCAACTTTTAGAAAGAAAGAGAAAAAAAGCAACAAAAAAAAAATGAAATGCTTTGCAGCTGGCAAGGCAGGCAAGCATCAAGCGTGAAATCGCCGTGATATGTCTTTTCTCTAATTTATGTTAAATATCACACGACGCGCCACAAACCGACGCGTTGCATTTTTACTTTATAAACGTAGCAACGTAATATGATGGCCCATTTTGAAAGAAGAAGACGAAGAAAACTTGCAGGCAAAGCATTTCATTACAGCTGTTAGGTTGGTTAGGTTGGGGCTGCCAACTGCGCATGCGGAAATCTATGTTGACGATGATGACTGCTGGCGGCAAGCCTTCATGTACACACTACGTTTACCAAGAGTGTAAGTGGGATAGATAGTGTGCTAATTTGTACTGAAAGATGCTATAGAATGAAACCAAATGTTGTAAGGGGCAGTGAATGGGGGAAATAAGGAATGGCAATGCAAAAATTATTGATGATGACAGAAATGTGCCGCAGTGATATTTGATAGAAAATTTAAATCGCTTTTTAAAGCTCTTCTTATACCAACTATGTTTGTTAAAACAAAAATGCGTGGGCTTTTACAACGCTCACTTAGTCATAATTCGCCTTGACATGACACTTTAAAGGTCACCGTGCGTGCGTGCGTGAGTGCGCAACTGGTTTGGTCAACCTCGCCGAGCAGAGCTGAGCTGAACTCAGCGCTGTTGTTGTTGCTGCTGTCGACATAAGTTTCATTTCAAGTCATTTTAAATATTATCAACCGATCCTAGTGCAATATTTATGCAACGCATTAATTTTTCGAGCTGTTCGCGCGAAAAGTGATTAAGAAAGAGAAACCGAAACAATTTTAACCTTCTGAGGATTTCAACGATGCATCGTTGATTGGATCGGTCAAGCGGCGGCCTTGTGCAAGTTCTACACTCACTGTTGGCTGCCTGATATTTATTTAAAATTTAAGTAGTAATTGCCAGGCTTTGTAACAACAAGGCTAACGGACAGACAGACTGACTGACTGACTAACTGACTCATCGCTGCTGCGTGCAGCATCAGGCAAATGATGATGATCACCACCGCTCAAGTGAAAGAGTCTCTCGCTCTCTTTGGCATTGAGTCACACGCAAGGATTTCAAGTTCTTTTGTGAGTTCTTGTTGTTGGTTTTTTTTATTGTATTTTTCAGATATAGTAAGCCTTCAACTGTTTCCGTCTTTCGGCTATTTGATAGACATATTGAGGTTATTTGCATCGCATGACTGTGATTTGACACAAAAAACAAAATTATTTGTTGCTTTTGTCGTTTATTATTAGCAGCGAAATTTTTACATATTTTGATTGAGTTATTACTTGTCTTGTATCTGGCGAAAGTATCTGTACTTTGCTTAGATTGCAATAAACCAAAAAGTCTTAACTTACAGAGCTCTTGTCTTTTGTTGGATTTTTTATGGTCTTACCTGCAAAGAAACAAAATTAAAATTGCGTATTAGTAAAAGTTTTTAAAAGCTTAAATATAACATTTCTAGCTTATACAAATTCTATAAATATATTATTCAAATTAATGCTTTCAATCATGACGACATTCATTAAAAATCTCAGCCAAATGTGACTCATTTTTTAACACTACAATAAATTTAATATTCGCTGCGAAGTGGCGAGAAAAAAAAACAATGTTGGCAGCACTGAAAAAAAAACAACTGTCAAAACATGACGCAGTCTAGAATTGAAATGTATCAGAATAAAATCTTTGCGTGGGCGTCCAAAAGAACCGCAAAAAAATGTATTTGACTTAAAAATACAAATAAAAAAGCATGATACAATACCGAATCACACTGAGATACATATTAAAAGATAAAAAATTAGCAAATTGTTATTTTTGTGTATATAAAAAAAGCTTAATTGAAACGCCAAAAGCCCAAAGCGCTCAACCTTCATTAAAGAAAACAACGTAAAAAAAAAATGGGAAGACGAAAGAATTATTTGCATGCTTCAGTTATAATTAACATGATAATCTCATGAGCGAAATGTGTGAGCGAGAGATAAAAAACAAATATATTGTATATGTTGCGTGTGTGTGTGTGCGGCGTGTGTGAATGCAGCGAAGCGTTGCTTGCTTTTTGACGCGTTCTTCTCGCAATAATTGTTGTTGTTGTTATTGTTATTGGCTTATGCGCAAATTTGGTAGTAAGCACACACACACACACACACACACGCAGGCATGCCTGAGTGCCGTTTAACAGCGATGCTCAATCATGTTGTGCTCATTCACTCGTTTATGTATAAAATACACATTGTTGTTGTTTCATTGCCAAGCGCGATTTGGTAACGCAGCGTTTAAGTCTTTATTTTGCTTTGTTGTTCTTTCATTTTAATGCAATTTTTTTCTCATTTTTTATTGTATTCAAATTATGTGTAAGACATAATTTGGTTTTGTTTTGTTTTTTTTTTCTTTGGCGCATTGCGGTTAACTTGGCTGCTAAGATAAAAGCCTTGTCAACTGTCTGATTGACTGCAAGCGTTTAAACATGACCCGATTTTGGTTTAACTTCATTTTTTTTTTTTTTAAGTTTAATTTTGTGGTTTAAGAAAAAACAAAAAACAAAAAAAAAATACCTTTTGATTGTCTGACGAAATCAACGCAGGTCAGTTGTGAATTCTACCAAGAAGTAGCATGAGAAGAAGAAGAAAAAATATGCTTGCAGCAATCAACAAGTGTCAAAACATTTAAGCAACTGTCAGTCAGTGCTCTGTACTTTTGCTCTCAGCTTATCAAGCAAACAATCTGTTGCTCTAAAAGTAATATACAAAGACAACAACAACCACTTTTTAAACAGCAATAAAACAACAACTTCAAATGTGAAAACAAGGTCAGCACATTACATTTGCCTAACAAATGCAGAGAAGAAGAAGAGCATTTCATTTTTTCTTTTTATTTCTATACAAATAAGATACTTCAACAAATCAACACATCATCATAATCAACGACATCTCTTTAGGCTCTTTACAACTTGTACCAACCGCCAACTGCAACAGCAGCCGAGCTGAGCTGAGCAGAGAAAGATGGTCTAAGCCGATAGTAAGATTTTCATTATTACTCAAGTACCAAAGAGGGCAAACAAAACAAAAACAACAGCAAAACAACAACAAAACACAGCATTGCTTTACGCTCTGTGTTGCATTCGAACTCTGTAGCTCTCTCGCTCTCTCTCTCTGTAGGTTTTTTTCTGTAAATAAAACCGCTAACCTCGTCAGTCGATGTAGGGAAATTTTCAAAGAAGCACCATTAAAGGTACTTGAACAAAACTCATGCCTGACAAGCAATAACATAAAACACTCACTCACTACTTACACACAGTCTCGTTCCGACAGACAGATAGACAGACGGACAGTCAGTCAGTCGGACAGTTGGGTCTAACTCACTTGAACGCCGACAACTTTTAGCTACTGGGCTTGATCTGCCAGGCCATCACTAAGAAGACTGGTAGCCACAACAGAAGCGCAAAAAAAAAAAAAAAACACCAACGACAACAACAACATAAAGAAGAAGTGGATAACCAAGCAAAAATATGCGTGGGAATTTCTTTAAAAAATTTATTATTACTTTAACGTTAAGAACAGCAAAACAGATAAAAAATAATGCATAAACAAAGTCATGTAATGAAGTTGGTAGCCAACGCTGCTACCGTCGTCGGTTCTTCAATCAGTCACTCAGTCAGTCAGTCACTTAAAGCGGCAATTGTAATAAAGCCAAAATGCCAGCACGCAAAACTTAATGACTCAGTATGTGAATGTGGTTGTGTTTGCCTTTGAGTGTGTATGTAGAAACGAGCAGCAAGTCATCATCATCATCATCATCTGCTTTTATCATCAAATCAAGCCTGGCCAGGTCAGTGAGCCAGCACACATCATTATGTTGT
Source organism: Phortica okadai (assembly GCA_034638295.1). Classification (NCBI taxonomy): domain Eukaryota; kingdom Metazoa; phylum Arthropoda; class Insecta; order Diptera; family Drosophilidae; genus Phortica; species Phortica okadai. The sequence continues at coordinate 38,542,163 of CM067849.1, forward strand.
GCCAATGTGGGCGCTCTGCGGTACTTAGGTCGATATGGTCACTCTACGCTATTTCTTCATACGCCTTTCACTACACCGCTCACTCATCACTTCACTCGTCATGTTGATTCTAATGAAATTCTTATTGGAAAGAGACAAACAACAGAAACGCGTAAATGCTCTTTGACTTCTGATGTGCGCTTGTGTGTGTGGTTTGTATACCCCCACTCAGGGTGGTCAGGTAAGGTTAGCAAGTTTGTGTTTTTTATGGCTTTTTAATTATACAATTATATATTTAATACTTTATGAGACACAATCGTGCGTTGTATATTCATTGCTAAGCGGATTATTGCCTTATTCATAATTAAATTTAGTTTAATGTATTTATATAATTTTAAATGAGTCACATTGTAATTTAAATAACTGAAGGACAGCTGACTTTTTTACATATACACTAATGAATATCAAAGTTGATAAATTTATTAAATTTTCGTAGTTGAGTTGCTTAATTAAGTTACAAATGGTCATGTGCTTGTTTTAAACATGGCGGCACTAAACATCTGCAAAGGTGACCATTTCCTACAAAAATGCTCATCGCTGTTAACATACGTCGACAAAGGTGACCATTTTCTACAAAGTGTTTGGAATTTTTAGCCTTTTGCGTGTTTTCTTTTGTTTAATCAACTTTTTATGTTCAAACAACTTCTTTTTTTCCAAGAATGAAATATATTTGATGTGCACAAAGTTAATTAGTACAAACAATTTACCAAACAAATTTAAAACATTTTACACTTTTCGAACATTTGCACGAACAACTTGAACTAAACTCGACACTTTCCCAAGTGAACTCTCTGCTGGCACCTTCACGCTTGTTCGATAAACGCTTCTTTGGCTGTGTGTTTGTGGCTAACTTAAGAACAAATTATAACAACAATATATCGAACAATACCGGGAATTTGTGCTCGACCTCTTCTTTTTTGTCAGCTTCATCAATGCTGTCGTTTATCGCCAACGTTCGTCTGTCCGTCTGTCTGTCCCGCTGTGACTTTGACAAACCATTTAAGATTCTTGTTTCTTTTATATGTACTGTTTTGTTGGTTTGTTCGTTTGTATGCTAATCCCAAAGACTCACAACTTGAACACGTTTTAAGCTTTGGTTATAGTACACGATTTGCTTTATTGCTGTTATTGTTGTTGCTGTTCTTGTTGTTCTTGTTGTTGTCGCCTCGACGCGATTCTACGAAAATTGTGACAAAATGTTGACAACTTTTAGTTGTTCATCAACGCTTAACGCTTTCATCAGCATAAACATTAACTTTCGGCCACAAATGCATAAAGGGCGCTGCGTTACAACTAATTTTGTTGTTGTTGTTGTAGTTAAAAACTTTTCTATAAAAAAAAAAAACATTCTTTTCGTTTGTTCAAAGGTAATTGTTAACAAGCTATTCAAGATGAAAGCTCAAATAAAATTTGAAATATTTTTTTTTTTTATGTTCAAATAATAAACTCAAATTTGAAGTTTCTTATAAAATTATATTATGTTCTGAAGAGCTTTTTCGTGCTGTTTTGACTTTCCAAACACGTGTCATATGCTTATATCCAAGCAGAGAAGAAGCAGAAAAATGTCCGACAAACGGAAATTCTTTTATAAGCCAAAATAGACTTTCATGCTTCATTTGTAAAAGCGTTTTAAATGCGAAACTCGTAAATATTAAAAATAAAGAAGAAGAGAAAAAAAAGAAACAAATATCAGACAAAGAATAATAAAAAAAAATCAGCAATGACAATATTGACATGTTGATAATTTTATTATTTATTGTTTAGTTGCCATAATAATAATAAAATAAAAAAAGACAAGTCGAGAATTTGTCATTCTTTGTCGTTGTTGCTTCAATTATTGCTGTCTATGTGGTTGTTGTTGTTGTTAGCTGAAACGACATGTGTTTTTTTTATTGTTGCTGTACGAAAAACGCTACGTTTCGATTTCACTCGCGTATCTTGTATCTTATTAACTTATTCATTGTACGCGCGCACGCACGCTCACACACACACACACATTGACAATACAATACGCAATTAGTTTAAATAATCATTATTGTAAGCATGAGTGACAGTCAACAAACTCTTCTGGGACTTACACACACACACACACACACACACACGCATAAATAAATAACAAAGCAATAAGAAAATTTGTTGAGCGCCACTGGGAAAAACTTCACAAGATTCAAAATTCAACACAGCAAAGATTGCAGAGTTCACACAAGAGTTAAGAAACAAACAAAAAAAAACAAAAAACATTTCAATTAAAATGTCATAAAGTTGATAAAAACTTCTGTTATTAATTTCAGAAATTTTACATTCTGCTAAAATTTCACTAAAAAATTGTAACATTCTGTTAATATAAATTTAGCCATGTCTTTATTGTTATGCTTATAACATAATGCAATTTAATGCGTCTGGTGTCAAACAGAGTTGCATTTTTTGTCGAAGTTAAATCCATTTTTATTAAAATTCATGTTGTCTGCAATTCATTTAACACAAATTACAAAAACATTTCAATAAATTTCTAAATTTTCTTTCATTGCTTTTTTTTTTATTAGCTTCGTTTCAAATTTCGCTCAAAAGGGATTTACAACCAAACCGGACGCAATTCAAATTAGTTCAAAATTTATAGTAAAGCATTGAATAATTACAAGAGTGATCTCGAAAGCAAATGCAGGCAAGTCTGCGCCCAAAGGCAAAGCATAATAAATATTTGTTTCAAAAAAAAAAAAAAAAAAAAAACAAAGCAACAAAAAATATAAAACACCAAAAACAATAAAAAGCAAAAACGCTTCTTGCCTTAAGTAAAAAAAAAAAACATAAAAAAAGAACTTTTAGACCGAAATTGTTTTTGTTTGTCGCTTTTATAGCAAACAAAGTCCAAAGGCAAACCACAAAAAAGAATAACAACAAAAAAAACAGACATGAGCCTAAAAATGGAACAAACAAAATGGAACCAAACTTGCCTCAAATGAAAATTGAGTTAGTTAACAATTTTTTGTATTTTTTTTGTATTTTTTTGTTGCTTTTGTATTCAACGTTCTCAATTCGGTTGCATATTTTATTTGGTAGTCGACATCGTCGTTGTTGTCCAATAAGAAAATCATCGCAAACGACGCTAAAAATGCGCAACGAAAATAGAGCGCGGCATGTTTTTTCTTGTTGTTGTTGTTATTTTTCCTTTTAAACATTTTTTTTTTTTACTTTTTAACTTTTTGGTATGAAAAGCGAAAAATAGAACTTTTTTTATTTCAAAAATAGGCGCTTTGTAGGCAAATCTATGGGATTCTATAGACATTTTTATATAAAGACAGACTAACTGACAGACAGACATGGGAACAGTCGCTTGCGACAGACGGACAGACAGACGGACGGACAGACAACGACAGACATGCACGACAGGAATTCAACGTTAGGAAATGAGCACGGGAAGGCAGCAATTTGAGCTTGAGATGGGCAAGGGGGAGCGGCGTGTGTGCGTGCAACATTTTGTGCTCGATTTTATGTCTTCTTTTTTTGTGATTTTTCCTCTTTTTTTGCTTTTTGGTTTGGAATTTATGGCTCTGATTGTGGCAAGAGATATTTGTTTAATATTATAAGCGCATTACTGATAAGAAAGTTTGTTAAAAATCTTTCGATATCAAGAGTAATAAATTGTAAATTGAAGTGGCAAACATTTTTATCGACTAAAAAATAATGAAAACAAATTTTTTTGATTAATTTGATTTCTTAGTTTTTGACTTCATTTAAAAGCAAAATTTTAAAAATCATATCATATGTATATCATATGTATCATTGATATTGTAGAACTATATATGATTATATGCTTTCAACAAATTATCAACAATTTGCTATAATGGTTGACATTGAAATCAAGTTTCCAAAGTGTCTATCGAATCAAATATCAAGGATCATACAATCAAGTCACTTATATCGGCAAATCAAGCGTCAAGTGCCATTAAATCGGTTAACAATGAGTATCTTGAATCAATAAAACAAGAATCTGTTAATTTCAAATCATTTTAATATAAAGTAAAGAGTTTTATAAAACAAACTATCAGAAGTCAAGTATTTATTTGGTTTTTTTTCTATCAATAAGCAAGTATCAAGTATCGAAGCATGCAAATCAGAACGTGTTAATGAATATTTATTCATTAATTTAATGAAATCAATTATCTTGTTCTGCATTAAGACATTTCATATAACATTTTGTATCAAATGTCAAAAAAAATAATATTCAATTAGTTTATCAAACAAAATGTGATTTTTTGAAATGCTGAGACTTGTTATATGAACGATAAAATGTCACCTGAGATACATTATATAACTGAATGCATACAAAATTATGCACAACGTTTCACTTGCAAAAATGTGTTGGACATTAAAAATTATTGCAAAACATTTGAAAGTTAAAGATCGACAAAACTTTTACCAAATGTAATTATGCATTTGTTGCTTTTTATTTTCAAAACTGAATATATAAAAACAAAACGAATTTCAAATGTTATTATTATTGTTTATAAATTTGAACACGTCTATTGGCAGGAAAAAGTAGGCCTCACACGTACTCAAACGAAAGAAGAAGCAGAAGAAAACAAAAAAAGACAAGTGACCAACTTTGGGCACGGCAAACACGCAAAATTCATTATCAAAGTAAAATATTTTTTATAGCAATAAATAAATAAAAAAAAATGTTAAAAAAAATATAATTTGCGCTCATTGCTCGTTAGAGACAAAGAGAGAAGGAGAGAGAATGAACGAAACAATTATTGAAAATGCGAGTGCAAAAAATTGAATACTTTCGAACATAAAATGTCTTTTAAAAAAAGAATATTTGTCTAAATTAGATGCATAAAAGCAAAAAAAAAAAAAAGCCACAAATAAAAGTATTGTAAGTAAAACACATTTGACTTTTGGCTAACGAGCATAAAAGCCAACTTGCATATGATTTATGACGGCATTTAAAGCGCTCGCAAGCCAATTTGAGTGCCATTCGAGCCAAGTCTTAAGGCCCAAAAACCTAACTGGGTCAGTTTGCAATGACTGCGCGTGAGCGAGAGCGAGAGGACATTAGCAAAGTATTTACATTTATTTTTATTGTTATTGTGCGTTAACGCGGAAAATCATCATTAAGTGTATGAGATTTTAGAGTTGCTATAAAAATTATAACAACTTTAACATGTACTTTCAGCCAGAAACCAATAATGCAGTTTTTTTTCACAATAATTATTTATAAATTGTACGTTTTTTGTTTGTATAAAGTTACAAAAAACTAACATTAGTTTAAGTACTGAGCTGCTATAAAAATTTATAGCACTTTTTTGTGCATATGTAAGAGTTTATTTGGCCAAAGAGCTTGTTAAAATCATAAATAACTAAAACAAATCATAAAAACTGCCATTATAGCATATATTATGTGTGCTATAAAAAAAATTATAGCAAATCAAGTATACGTAATTTTTTGCTCCTTTTTATTTACACATTAAAATGCGCAATTTTTTTAAGTAAGAAAAACAACAAACAAATCTAAATCAGTGACAAGATTAACGTAGTGCCAAATATCATGAGGATTTTCCTGCCATGTGCTATAATTTTTCACACAAACAAAATTCCGCAACGCCAAATTCCACAAACAACAACAACAACGCAGGAGGAGACGCATTCTGAGTGAGAGATGCTGCCACAGTCGGCGGCAGAGACAAGCCAACCCAAGCCAAGGCACCAAGGCAACGCCGCCATAGGCATATAAAAATAGATGCTGATGTTTCTATTTTCAAGCATTTGACAAGCACTGAAGTACAACAACAGCAACAACAACAGCAACAACAACAGCAACAACAACAAGAACAACAACAACTTAGACAAATATGCGGCATAGAAAAAAATGTGTACCCAATTCAATCATGTCGTTCGGCTTTTTCAGCTTTATAGCAAAATTTAATCATTGCTGTTGTTGTTTTCATTTAAAATTTGTTGTTTTTCTGTATTTTTTTTTTGCATATTTTAGTCCTTTGAATGAATATTGATCACACAAGACGCTTTGTCACTGATCAAGCAGCCAAATGCTTAAGTAATAAATTTTAATTGGCTTCAAGAAATCTGCAAAGAATATTTCCTTTTTTTTTATTATTTTATTGAGTTTTTTTTTTTTTTTGCTTATACTTATTTGTTTTGTCTGCCTTTTTTATGCGCTTAATTATTTTGCTTGTACTGCAAAAATAAAATAAGATAAAATTGAGAAAAAAATGAACTTTTTTTAGCTGAAAATAAAATTTTATTGCTCAAATGGGCGCATTTGAGGCGCCACGATGAGGCGTTCCTATACGCTGCCACGCAATGCGTCGTTGCGTTGCTTTGCGTACTGTTAGATACTTTTGTATCGCTCGCGCTCATTTGTTTTGTCGTTTCGTTTTGAAGTATCGCGTTTGCATGTCTGTGCAAAATTTCTCGCAATTTATTTCAATTGCCTTCGGTTGAGTCTGCAACTAATAAATTTCTAATTAAAAGCTAACGAACAAATTTCGGCACGCAAAGTCATTTGGCTTGTGTTGATTGAACACGTTGCCTAACTGAAAGATACAAAAATGCAGAGTTCGCTTTGCTGCTGTTCTTGTTGTTGTTGTTTATATCTTTATGATGACAACGTTGAATGAAGCTGTCAACGTTAGTTGTGGAGATCAAAAACCAAACCAAACGCCATTAAAAAAGAATTTTTGTTGTGTTCATTTTTCTTCTTCTTCTTCAGCCATTCAATGAAAATTGCCTGTCATTAACAAAGAATTTAAAAAATATTTTTTTAATTAGTCTTTGAATGATAAAAATAATTTGCCACACAATTTAAATTCTTCGTTGTTAGAAGAACTTCTGTTTTCCTTAACTGTTAATTGTCGCATAAACCATCAACCGCCATATTGAATGCGTCAAGTTCAAGCACAGGCGGACAGACAAACAGACATACTTCAGTCGGTCGATCGGTCGGTCTTTAACTTTCTATTAACCCACTTTAGTTGAAAATTTAGTATCCAAGAAGTCTGGTAGGCTTTCTAAAGCAATGCAATGAAGAAGAAGCAGCAGCAACAGAACAAAAAGTAGCATTGCTAACATCATCATGATCATCACGATCATAATCAACACTATTACCATCAAAAGCATATTTGTGGTGAAATGTACGACAAGCAAGCGAACGATTGAATGACGACATGAATGGAAATGTTAATAAAACTTTGACAATATCAACACAAATTAGAGAGAATGCTTAAAAGAATCGTGGCAACAACATGAACAACAACCACAAGAACAACAACAACAATGACGATCAATGTGCACGACAGCGTTTGCAAGTGAATGACAAATACAGCAAAGAACGAAGCAAAAAGAACACAAGACAACAACACTGAACATTAAATGTCTGCAACACGTCAACGTGACAACTTTACTAATTATAAATAAACAAAAATAGCGCATCAAAATGCAACAACAACAATACAACTAAATGCAACAAAGTTTAGGCATTTTGAAAAGAGCTTCTCAAAGCAAAAAAAAAAAATTTATATTTATGACAACGAATATTCATTAAATACAACTTGAGAATGTCAAGTGCAGCACTCATGTCGTGCATAGAGATACTCACTCATATTATATACTGTAAATAAATAATTATTTAACGCCACTAAAATATATACATATTGTTCAAGTGTCATATTAATGCGTAAAAGAGGCCAACAAATGAAAAAGATTAGATAAAAATGCCGCCGCAGCCAAATTGCATTTGTGCATTGGCTCGGCTCAGCTGACTGCGCTGAGTTGCCAGCGACGAAGAAGAAGACAAATGTTTGGCTACATACAAATTGCCACTCACCGCGCGCACAGCATGCAAAAGTAAACAATGCAAAAAATATGCTAAAAATAACCAAAAACAGTAGCCAAGCTAAAATGTCTAAGAATTTCACAAGTATTTTGAAAAGTACAAAAAAAAAAAACCACACGAATGAATAATAATCTAAAAAGTTAATAGACAAAGTTCAACGGAAAGTATTTTGTGGTAAACTTTTAGTTTATAAATAAATAAGCAGTGTCATTTATATTTGTCTTATCGCTTAAATGGCGGTTATGTCACGCGCTGACCGTCAGTCAATGCATTGCGCGTTGTTGTTGCCAAAAAGTAAGGCAATAATTGAGATAGCTGCCAAAAGTGCTGCCCTAATGATAAAGTTTTATTTATTTTTTGCAAAATATTAATAAACTCAATAAAATGTTAGCGAAAGTAAATGAAAAATTCGTCATTAGGCAGCAACATGTTTGTTTGACATGCAACACGAAGTTTGCAACTTTCGCAATGCATCGTTGAAGTCATTCGTATTACATACATAAATGTTTGTACTAAAAGCCAAGGGCAATTTAGTTAGGTCCGGCAACATGCTTAAAGGCGTAACTATTGCAACACTCTGTCAGAGGTCCGGCCATATTCACACGACCTTTCCCTGCCCGCAGCAGTGATGGCAATAACAACAATAATAATAATAAACAATAACAGCCAACAACAAATTATAATCGACACACACACACACAGATGCATAAATTTCCCCTCCTAAAGGACCAACAGCAAATTAGATTGTTTGTTACTAAAAATAAATGAATGAATGCAACAACAATAACAACATGCTCTCAAATAACAAAAGTCGCGCATGTAAGCGTATCATTTGCATAGGAAAAAGGGCAAAGAAGAGGTGAGGGGGTAAGGGGGTGAGCAGTATATCATGAAACGGATGCGCAGTGCAGCGCAACGCAACAAGTTGCAAGTTGATCAATGGTGAGATCATTCAATTTAGTGTAACTGATTATGATTGTGTTGTTGTTGTTGTTGTCATTGTTACTGCAGCAAACATGTTGATGTTGTAGATAATGATGTTAATGCTGCTACACAGGCGCAGTAACAACGACAACTGTTGTCGCCTGCTGCTGTTGTTGTTGTTGTTGTAGAGGTGCAGCGTACAGTGAACTTTCCTATAGCAAAAACAACAATAATAAAATGTATACATACAACAACAAACAAGTGAACGACCAAAGTTAACACATGGCAACAGCCAACAACAACAAAAACAACTTAACCGGCTTTCCACTATTAAATCTTTATATATAATTTGAGCTTAAAGCGCATCTTACAAAATGTTGTTCGTTGTTGAAAGCATGAAAAATCTACTCTTTGTTTTTTTTTTCTTTTTTTAAATAATCAAAAAATTGTAAATTTAATGAAATTTTAATATTGCAAGCAAACGTTTGAAAGCCAACGTGTTTGCTTTCAATCATTAGTTGAGTCACTAAACTTATTGTTCAACACTCTTCATGGTATCAACAAACAAAGGTTAGTGGCCAAAAGCAGCAACACTTTTTGTATACAAAATTAAATTGCTTGCCGCCACACAGCAACTTTTGCCTGATAAACATACAAAAACAACAACAACAGCAGCAAATATAAACGAACCGCCATGTGCGAATGCCATGAACTACAACAAATTGTCGACATTCCAGAGTTGCAACATCTGTCGTCTGCCACTCAACGCCGCCAACTAAACACAGCTCCAACTCCTCAACGCTTCTCTCCTTAGCTTAACTGTCGTACAGTAAGAAGAGCGCCAAGAAAGTTGTTATTATTATTTTTTTTTTTTGTTGTTGTGTTTTTTGTGCTATCGTCTTTTGCGTTTTGGTGTTGATTTGCACATTTTGGCAGACACATTCAAGCGCATCATGCATTTTTTGTCGCACTCGCACTCTTGCTCACACTGCCAACAAAGTGAAGGCCGTTTCACTGTGAGTGTCCAATATGCAGGCTGTCTGTCAGTGATACCTTCAGTTCGGCATGCATTCTACGCTTGGCAACAGCAACTACAACAACAACTTCTTTTCTTAACGTTACGTTTGATGCACACATGTACGTATGTATGTGTGCATTTACACGAGCGAAATTCAATGCGTCAAACGTTTTGGATTACCTTGTTGAAAGACATGAGTTGCAAGAAAAAAAAAGGCAACAAAAAACAAAGGAGATCAAAGCGCAGCATTAGTTGGAGGAGTTAAAGAACAAGCAGCAGGCATCGAAGCAGCAGTAAGAAGAAGACAGGCACTTCGATTTAACGCCATCTGTCGTTTCATTATTTTGCTTCTTTGCCTTTTGCATTGACGTGCAAAGAATTACACAAATTGAGGTTATAATGAATGAGACCTTCTATTAAATTAATTTTGTTGGATTTATTTATTATTGATTTACTTATTTATAACAATTTACTGTTGTCAGCTCAGCTCAAAGTGAATTTTCCTGCAAACGGGAATTTTCTCAGACATTCAATTGTTAACGCATTTTTTTTTTCATTTACATTGTATGCATTATTTTGCAGTAGCGACAATAAAAGCGATAAAAAAAAAGCAAAGCATTAAAACAATTTATTTGCTTGTTGGCTTTTCTCGTTAGTTGTTGGTGTGTTTTTCTTTTTGCAGTCACTGTGAACTCGCCTCCTATTAAAAGTGAAATTTTTCGCGGGAGAAAATTTTATACATACTTAACATTGTTGTTGATGTTTTGCTTAGCTTTATTTTATTTTTATTTTTGTCTTTGTTTTTACTTCTACACTTTGACTTAACTTAATTGCATTTGATATAAACTTTTAATGTTGCCAGAAAACAAAATAAAATACAAAAGAAAAACACAAAAAAAGTTCATAAAAAAAAGCGGAAACACTTTGATGAATTATATTGTATTATTTTAGTTTTGTTGCATTCGTTTAAATAAAAAAATGTAAAATTTACGAAAATTTGAAGAAAAAAAGGTAATTTAAGCTTAAAACCGTTTTGCCTCCGCACAATAATGACAACAACAACAATAAGTACAATATATAGCAGCCAAGTTGTTATTGTTTTTTTTTTTTGTTGCTGCTGGGTAACTTGAGCGCATTTATCAAGTTCGACAGGCACGAAAATTGGGCGATAATTACACATGCAACAAAAAACAACAACAACAACAATTTTACTTCAAGGCTTTGTGCAACGTTTTGTTACATATATTTTCTATTTTTTTGTTTTTATAATAGGCTTTGGCTTTTTTAAATTGACTTTGACATGTGTGACCCGCGTTTGACCTTCACACAGCAGCTGTCGTGATAATAAAGCATTTACTATCTCTTTTATTATTACCACATTTTTAAGTGTTTGAACAAAACTCATGCAAAGCTTAGCTTATCAATCTTCTCACTTAATTCCGCACCTTTAATTAATGTTAAACAATGCGATAGAATACAAAATAATAACAAAAACAAATAGCAATTAGTTGCACTTATCAAAAATATAATTAACAAATATTATTGATTACAAATGCAATGATGAAATATACAAAACAGCCGCACAAACTCACCTTTGCACATTGTCTAACGAACTCAACTCAACTCCAACTAACCCCACCCACCACACTAATACACACCATGGCACAAACACACCATCAGCTGCTGTTCTCTCTTATGATCGTGCGAGGGGGCGAATTGCATGCGGCACCTTAACGGGAAAATGCTTTGCAGCCGTTGACGTATGCGATTGAAAATGCTGTAACTTTATGGCACAGCACACAAAGCGTGCATGGCATGACTTCTGAGCTTTGCCTAACCAAACACATTTTTTTTCACCTTTGTCGGACTAATGCATGCAAGTATTCTGTTTCAGCATATACATTTGCATTTATTCTATGCCCTTAATTGGTATTTACACTGATATGAGTTAATGCCAAGGGAAAAAGTTCAAATAACGTCAAATCAACGTAAGTAAATCTTCATTATCGCCTAAGTAAATACAAATAATACAATGAAAATGCAGCGCATTTAGATTTAATACAGTACGACGGCGACACATTGACTAATCAAATAGTTGTTCATAAAAAAAAAAGTGTTGCGTTAACTAACAACGCTGATAAGCACACCGCGATCTGTCGGCGTATTCTCTATGTGCGCTAAGCTTATGTCAATTTCGACGCCTTTATTCAACGACAAGACAACAACACCAACAACAACAACAATAATAGCGGCGGCAACGACAACAACAAGAGCAACAACTGCAATGATGATGTTGCTGATGATGACAAACGACGAGAACAATGAATGCACTATTTCTACAACTACAACTACTTCTTCTTCTTCTGCTGCTCTGCTGCTGCTGCTGCTGTTACTTTGTGGTTGTTGTTGTTGTTTTGCTTTTTTACAATTCCTTTGTTTGCATGCATTTTGTTTGTCTTTGTTTTTGCTTCTCATTTGTTGCACACACACTTGCATTGTCTGCTAATGGTTGAAGAGCAGTGAAGCTTTAATGCGATGAAGTGCGAAGGAGACAAAATCGTGTCTGCTTTGGTGTTTTGTTGTTTGTTGTTTGTCAAGCGGCAACGATTTAAACGATTACAACAATTGAAGGTTAAAGAGATTAATTGAAACAAATAAAAGCAAAATGCTTTTAATATACATACATGAGCATTTGTAAAGAAACGAAAAAAAACAAAAACAAAAGAACCGATCAAAGATAAAGGTGCGGTTATAAAACAACAGAGCACAAAAATATAAAATAAAACAATAAAATCAAAAATAGGTTACTACTGTGCATGGTAAAACAAGTTTTATTTTATAAAAAACTCAAAAATAATTCAATTTATAAGAATTGACGTGTGTACATGTTACATTGTTCTATGTATACGGCAATTCTTTATTAAAAATCGTATCGACTATTAAGCGCCTTTCTTGACTCTTTCATAGGTTTCTGCGCGTCGTTCTTGACAATTGAGGCTCAATTTCAATACAACTAAAGAAATATACAGCCTTGGGATTTATCTGTCTCTTCAGTTTTGGTTCAACAATATTTCATTTAGTAAATTTAATGTATAAAATGGTAAGATATCAAATTCAAGCCAAGTCACTTCCATTTACACGCCGTTAAAATTCAATTTTCGCCAAAACTACTTGCCAAACTTTTTCAAATTAAAAAAAAACACAAAAAAACAACAGCCCAAGTGGCAATTTTCCTATCTAAGCCACAAAGACAACTTCCTTCGACATTTCATTTCCGCTATAAAAGTACAAAATACAAACATTTTGGCACTTTGCCAGTTTGTTTGGCAACCACAGCAGAACAGAGCAGAGCATATCCTGCAACATCCTTTTAGCATGTTTGCAGTCTTGCACATTGAATATGTCAACACAACAGTTTGATTAAATATTTACCTTTGAGTTGTTATTTTTCTTGTTTCATCTTTTAGTTAGGGAAACGCCACACAATACACACACATGGACACACACACACTCAGACACAAGAACTTCTCTCAGTGAATTCACATAAAATACTGAAAGTGAAAAATTGTGTTGAACTGATAAGAAGCGAACAAAGTTGGCAACAGCTTTGCGCCAACAGCAACGCACACACACATACACACGCCAGCACATTAGCACACCCACACAGTTGCAAATGAATTGCATTTACATATCGCTAGCATGTCCTTTTTGTAAGCATTTAGTTGACGTTGTCGTTGTTGTTGTAACTCGCTTTTATATATATTTATTATGTATATATGTACGTAGGGATTATATAGGTCAAAAGCCTCCTTTTAAATGTACATGGAGTGCAAGAACAACAACTCCAATGTACAATGTATACAGCGCATTGCACTCGTTATGCTTCGGCTTGTAAATGTTACACACGATGCTGTTTAACAGCTGTTAAAAGCATCACTGTACACTGTGATCTCATTACAACGCTGTTAGTTTTGTACAGTAGTCAATATTTACATTATGCGATGCTGTAAATAATTAATGAATTTGAGCGGGGCAACAAAATACAAAAAATGGTAAGAAAAACTTGGTGAAAAAAGTATTAGACGTTCTAGTTATTGAATTTTATTTTGTTTTTATATTCTTCTACGTTGTATGAATAAGAAACTCTCTGCATCCTTGCAAGATAACTTTAACATTTATGTTTAACAGAACTTTAATACAACAGCTAACCCACTTGCAAGCGGGCTGAGCTAAATGTAATGTCTACAACTTCTGAACTCCAGTACTTTTACTTGTTTCTCTTTGTTTTTTTAAATTATTTATGTATTGTTGTTGTGGCATTATTGCTGTTGCTAAGATAGCGACTAATTAGCGTACGCACTTGATACTTGAACTCTGTCTATGCGAGTCTCTCTATCTCTCTCGCTTGCACACTTGCTATGTCTAACGCAAAGTCTGACCATAAGTCGGTAGGTCGGTCTTGCTGTCTCAGTCTGTCAGTCTATTTGCATGCATTTATACAAATTACGTTTAGTTGTTGTTTTTGTTGGGCACTTTTTTTTATGCTAAACTTAACGGTTAATTGCTTTGGTAAGTTCTTTTCTCAGCTTTTTATTTATTTGTTTACTTTTTACTTTTTTTTTTGACAGTTACATACTAAAGTGTCAATGACACTTGAAAAATGAGTTCATGGGCTGTGCGACTGCGACGTCAACGGCGACTGAGACGACTTTTGCCACCGAAGAATGCAGTTGTAAAATTTGTATTTGATTTTGTTCCCAATGCGGGAAAAAACAAAAATAAACAACAAAATATATGTGTGAGTCTGATTATTGAAAAAAAAAAGATGAGAAAGACAGAAGAACTAAAAAAAAGATACAAATTATTTATTAATGAACGGCTTAAATCAAAGCTGTTGGCGCCTACAAAGAAAGTCGTTTTCTTTCGTTTGTAACCTTTGCTTTTTTTGTCGTTGCTGTTGTTGTTGTTGCTGGATTTGCTTGGCTCATTAGTAGCCCCTGTTACACATAATCGCGCTTTAATGATAAGCATCAAAAAAAGAGCGAATGAACAAAAAAAAAGGGTTTAGATTTAATTACAGCCAAAAAAAGAAAGAAAAAAAAAGACAAAAATGAAAATGAATTCAAACGCTTAAAACAATAGCTTACAAAGCGTGCGAGTGAGATAGCAATAGCGCATGCATAAGACAGCTAAATTCTTAATGACAGTTTTGTGCATGTTCTTTGCCTCTCTCTCTCTCTTTCTCTTCCCATCGTTCACCTCATAACAACGCTTAACTGATATTTTAGGCCATGTTTTGCTGTCAGCTGCACTTGCCTTCATACCAAATTCAATCTGTTTCAAATTGCGGCAACAACTGTCGAAGCAGCGCAGCAGCAGCGGAGCAGTAGCAGTGGAAGAAGAAGCAGCAGCAGCAGTAACAGCAGATTCTGTACCGAAACGGGTGTGCCAGCCGCCTTTAAGCGTGTGAAGTCGGTTTGTTTCATAGAAATCACCCCTGGCGGCATTTCCGTTCTGCTAATTCACACACACTCACACACACACACACACACAGGCGGTGCACAAGTGAAAAATACAACAACAAAATTGTAGAAAAACAAGTGAAAAAAAAAGATTTACAAAAAGAGACAATGAAATGAAGGTAAGGAAAAAATAATAACAACAAAAATAAAACACAGGTAGGTTTGGTTAGATTTTTCAAAAATAATAATAAGACAAGCAAAAAAAAAACCAACAACAACAAAAAAAATACATGGAAACCCTTCAGAGTCTTCACAGTCGATTTCGTACAAGACACTTAAATAGCCAACATTGTTTTACACAATTAGACGACGTCGGCGACGTTATCGTCATCATCATCATGATCATGATCATCATCGTCGTTGTCACAATGACAATGAATGCGACTTAAAAACCAAAGTGCCAAACTTGAAACAATTCGTTGCGCTTCGCATGCCTCTCAATTGCACTTCATCGTCATCATTATCATCAACGTCATCATCATCAACATGCACAGTTACAACCAACAGTCAATGAAACTCACGCTTTGTGACAATGTGAAGAATGTTAAAGCAACAAAAAGCAGCAGAAGAAATACGCACAAGTGTCAACTATGACAGTTAATCGAAAATGCACAAAAAATAGACAAAAAAAAGAGGCAATAAAAGTGTTTGTTTTTCATTTGCAACTTGCAAACAACGAAAAAAAAAAACTATTAAAAATTACATTTACATTACTTGCGTGAAAACATGTGAAAAACTATAAGCAATAACAACAACAGCAAGCCGAAGAAAATGTTATACAAGTCTATAATTTGAATTTATAATTTCACTCTTGAGTTGCGTTTTTTTTTTTTGCGTCTTAAACACTTTTTTGGCCGCCGAAAAATTACTCATGAAAAAAAAAAACATTACAAACATGCAAGACCAACAACAACAAAAATATTGCAATTGACCATAAACATGTTTGCATTTGTTGCCAGACTCGTTTTCGGCTTGTTTGGGCGGCATTTTTTTAGTTTTTCTTCACATTTTTTCCAGCTGTTTTATATTACTTTTTTCTTGGTTTTTTGTTGTTGTTGTTGGAAAAAATTATTGTGAAAAATTTGCCATTTTCTATTTATTATACAACAGCAAATGTACAACAAAAACAAAGCCTCAAAATTGTTGTTAAGACATGATTTTTGTTGCTCGACTTATTTCAACAAAGTTTAGCAACATGTTTTGCCATAAATTGTTTTTTCTTTTTTATATAAGTTAACAGCATTTAATCAAGATTTTTCGTTGCTTTTTAAAACAACAACAAAACACATTTTGTCAACTTCCAAAATCGCTTTAAAAAAGTAAGCATTGAGAAACGTTTCTTTTTTTAATAGAAATCATTTTGTTTTATTTTTTTCAAAAGCTTTTTTCCATTTATTTTATTTCTAAATTGTTAAATTTGTTGCTAAATTGAAGACAAACGTTTTTGGCTTTGAAATCTCGTCAACTGTTAATATTAAAAGTTCTATATTTCAATATTAATGAATATTTTGTATAAACAACTCATTTTTTTGCTAATATTTTGCTCAAACAAATATTTAAACAGTTGAGACTTCAATTGAGTAATGAATACGCAATGATATTTTCTTAATAAGCAAAAAAAAAAAACTAATTAAACAATTGTATTCAATAAAGAGCGTTTATAAATATAAATAAATTATGATGAAATAGAAAACGAATTGCTAAAAAAAGAGGCTTGAAATGAAAGGATTTGAACTATCGAAGTTATGAAAGAGATCATTTTAATTGCTCAACGAAAACTTTAATAAATACAGTCGACTCTCTTTAATTCAAACCTGCGATAATTCGAACCTCTCTATAATTCAAAGTTGTCCCGAGTTCCCTACAAAATCTCTTTATATTTCGAACTAAATCCATACATTTTTAGACACTTGGTAATTTGAACGAAAAAAGTATTGCTATATAACAATTTAACACACTCTTCTGACAATTTAACACACTCTTCTTCTCTCACAAATTTCGAACCATTTGATATTTCAAACACTCGATAATTCGTAATATTTTAAGAGTCCCTTGAGTTTCGAATTATCGAGAGTCGACTGTAGTTATATACAAAGTAATATGGATAATTAAGGCATTCCTTGAGTTTAATATAAATAAAGTAAAAAAATTGTAATCAAATCATTGCAGAAAACAATATACTTCACATGAATTTCAATCTTAAAGAAAACTTAAGGAAACTCATTAAAAATGCAAAAATGAATACCGGAAAAAAATCAACAACAAGAGTACCATTCGTAACACCTTTTCCGCCAACGCCACACAATGAAGAAGAAGCAGAAGCAGAAATATATATACAAAATGCTTTAAATACACCCACGGAAAAACTGCCAAACAAGAAAATCTCAGGAGAAGAAAATGTTTTTCGTAAATAAATTTTGCGCTGGGAATTGTAAGAGCGTTAAAGGGAGTAAGCAAAGAAACAATAACAAAGCAACAGAAATTTTCATAAACAAAATAATATGTAAAAAGCCAAAGAAACAACAACAAAAACAAAGGCGTGCAAAGAAAAAGCAATGGAAAACATATGCGAAAGACCAACAATGTTGAGCGTGTGTGTGTGTGTGTGTGTGGGAGTGTGGGAGTGTGGGACTGACGCAAGTATACATGTGCACATCCGGAAAAATTACATAGAAATGGTAAAAGTGATTTGACTTTTTCTAATAAGCAAATAAATGAAAGAAAAATTGCAATGAAAAAAATATAACAAAAAATAATGAGAAAAAATGGTGAAAAAAGAAAAAAACATTATTGAGTAATAAGCGCAGAAAGTCGGAAAAAACAAGCATTCTGTGATGTACAGCGATGGCAAAGGCAAAGCCAAAGGCAAATTTTAGCAATCAGAAGGAAAACATGAACAACAAGAAAAACGAAAAGAGTTGCCAACTTGCTTAGCATTTCTGACTGCAACACACTTGGACGTGGGTGGCCCAAAGACGACGACAACGACGTCGACGTCGACTGAGACGGCTGTCAGTGTCAAGTGATTTATTTGTTGAAACGAGTCGAGAGCGCAAAATACTAAATAAATTTTGAAAGCATCAAAAACAGAAAAAAGGCGGAAAAAAAAATAAGAAACTTCAAAAAAAGATAAACAGAGATTTCCATTGGCTTTTCATTGGCACAAGAGAACAGCGATTTTAATCTTGAGTGAATTTAATTTATTTTCATTTTCAAACATTTCATTGGGTTTGTTCTTGTCCATTGATAAATGACTGTCAAATGTCGCTTTGTCATGTGACATATCGCTTGGCTGCTTAAAGTTAAATGCAGAATCATAAAACAAAACTAAAAATCGTTGATTTGTTCTTCTGTTGTGGCAACAAATTATGCTCATGCTGAACTATTTGGCTAATTTATGCACAAATGAGCTAAACAATTTGCCCAAATGAAGGTGCTTTGTGTTGTTTTTTCTTAATTGTTTTGGTAATTTTTGCGAAAAGTTTCACTCTTAACGAATTTCATTAGCTGTGCAAATTATTATTATTGGTCATTTTTTCAAAACTCTTCACATTGTCGTTTGTGTGATTTATTTATATTTTTGCCCACTGACAGATGGGTTTGATTCAAGACGCAAACTAAGCATCAAAAGTAAGCTACTGATTTATAAGCAAGTCATAGTCCACTCCTGGTAGTATCGTATCCGATTGTGGGAAACATCTTGAAGCATCATGGCTACTCAGTTATACAATTTTAGATTAAGAACTCAAAATACGCCATGATCCAAGTGTCAATAAACGTTCCTAATAATAAATAAAACCTTTGACGACTTAATTTTATAGCACAACAACAAAAACAATGGGCAAATCAATTGAAAACAGTTCGGTTTTTTAAATGGCACAGTGACCAATAAAATTAAACATCATTTTGAAGAAGAAATCATTTTTAAAAACGTTTTCAAATCAATTCAGGCATGAAAAATTACACTAATAAAATTGCACTTCTCTTATTATTTATAAAAAAAAAAATAAATAATTAAAAAAAACTACATTTTTACCCCACTTCGACGCCCGTTTCGTCATGGCTTGCCTTATCTACCGTTGCCCCACACCGCAGGCCGACAGACAAGTCTCTTTTACGCCTCAATGGATCAGTCAACATTCCACACAATTGCAATAAAAATCAACTTTCCAATGATGGATTTGTGGACAAGTTTTGTTTTTTTTTTTATTTTGTATTTATTGCAAAAATCAACATTTGAAAGAAAAACAAAAAACCAAAAACAACAACATAAATAACAACAAAAAATATATGTATATAAATCGATGACAACGCAACAATTTTGCCTTATTAGCCAAACTTGTTGCTGTTGTTATTATTGTTGTTGTTATTATTATATTTGTTTTAATTGTTGTTATTGCAAACGAACGTTAAATGCTTTAAGTTACTCTTTTTTTTTGTAATTATTATTGCATTTTTTTTGCAAAGTGAAATTATTTTTGAAATTTTCCAATTATTTATTTAATTTTTGAATTTCTAACATTTTTCTATTCGAATCAAATTTTAAATTAAATTTAATGACAATTTTGACACTTTTCAAGATTTTAACTCTTTCAATAAAACAATAATCAAAAAGCAAATTGAGGCAAGATCAGAGGCAAGAACATTCTGAAGATGGAACTGTGGAATTCGCCAATATTATCAACGACTGAAATAAAATTGGTGAACGAGGAAAATAATTATGATACTACGACATTTGGATTGGGCATTTTTGGTGTTTTTTTAATGGTTGTATGTTGTTGTTGTTTTTGCAATAAATAATAAAAAACAAAACAGAAACATGGCAAAACGATTAATCAAAAGAAACCTGGAAAAAACAACTTTGATTTTTCTTAGAAACACACAAATGCCAAATGTTGCAGCAACAAATGTTGCAGAACAATGTGCATGGCTCATCCGAACTCTTGCCTCTAACCGGCTGCCACAACAAAAAGAAAAAAGCAAGACAGCAACAATTTATAACTGTTACAATAGAAACAACACTTACCTTTCAATCTTGCTGCTGTTGACGTTGTTGTTGTTGTTGGTTTTACTTTTTGATTAAATAGAAGTTGTTCAATAAACGTTGAAGAAGAAGAAACAATTTGTTGTTGTATTTTTCTATAATAACTCTCGCGTAAGCAGAATAACAAGATAAATCCAAACACACGCAAATTTTGTTGTAAGTTGTTATTGTTGTATTTAATAATTCTTTTTTACGCGACCGATTTTTACACACACAAACTTACACATTCAAATAAATACCTGTACACTATTCATGCATGTGTGTATAAGCGCAGGCAAATTTGTTGTTGGCTAAAATCGTTTCGTTTAGTTGTTTTTGTTGTTGTTGTTGTTTCTACTTGCCTGTTTGAAATATACACAACAAAATTCTTTATATATTCTTATATTTTCTCGTTATTTGAATCGAATTAATTTTGTTTAATTCACAGCAGCAGCGAATGCCTTGAATAACAATTATTTTTTTCTTGTTTAATAATTTATTATAATTTCATTTCAGTTGCAGTTAGAAATTACACACGAAACAAAAATATTGCGAAAATCGCGCAGCGAACCACTGAAAGTGACAACCGAAAAACGCGTCTTTACACCTTTGTGTGTAATGTTTTTTGCGTTTATAAACAATATTTCGTTGAGTTACTTAATTTTATTTATTAAAATTATGCATTTTTGGCCATTTGGGCCAAGTTAACTCGCAAAGAATAACCATTTAACGCGCACACACGTCCTCTCGCCGTGAGACAATTTCGTTGAGTGAGCGACGCGCAAACACCCTTGCCTGACGAGATCTGAAAATGGAGTGATTTTTTTTCGCTTTTTGGCGCTCATTCGCAGTGTTGGCAGTGAACTTGCAAAAATAATTCCCTAGACTCCGACAAAAAAGCCGTGAATAAATATTATTGTAAACAGACAGAAGAGTTTAAAAGAAGCTCACTAATAATATTTCCAAATAAAAATTGGCGGAAAAACTGTAAAAATACGTAAAACATTGCAGAATTTACGCTGAACGGTGTGTTGACAACTCTGCGTCGTGAGAGCAGACAGAGAATTTTTACTCTTTCGTGTCATTTTTTTGTGACACGACTTTTTACTATTGATAAAGCGCATGCTACGCTACCACCGCTGGCGATTTTAGCCATACCACCGATCCAGGGCTTTTTCAGAACCGGGTTTTTTTCTTCTTCTTCCACTTCTGCCGACACCTTTGTGTCAATTTGGACCTTTAGTTTTTCTCGACCAATGGCAATATTAATTCAAATTATCAATTTAATGTACGATTTTATTCATTTTTTTTACCAAAATACCCCTAAAAAAATCACATTCGAGCACTAAATTTAGGCGGAAACCCCCTAAGTTGGTAACTGTGTCGTTGAGTGAGCGCCAATTTTGAGCAGTGCTACCAAGTTTTAAGAAATTGTTGTCGCTAAACTCCAACCAAAATGTTCTAAAGCCTCCCATAATATTATTATTGTACTCAGACAGAAGAGTTAAAAAGAAGCTCACTAATAATATTTCCAAATAAAAATACGAGGAAAAAACCGTAAAAATTCCTCCAATCCTAGATCATTCAGAACCGGTTTTTTTTTTACACTTTTGTGTCAATTTGGTCCGTTTGCGTTTCTCGCGCAATGGTAATGTTAATTCAAATTATCAATTGCGATTTTATTCGGGGATTCTTTTAACGTAACGTACAATCCAAATTTTGTCCTTTCGCCAAGCATGTTTGACTTTTTTTGGCGGTTATATGCATTTAAATTTCATGTCAGCAAAGAATCACAGATGAACTTACACTCATTAATAAGTGGCAGCACTCAATTTCATTAACAGCCGCAGCTCTCTTTAAAAATATGTTCCCAACAGCAAATGGTCTATTAGGTCAACAGACAAGGCTGCTCTCACTTATGTTTACTTCAAACATCACCACGCATAAATCAATTCTTTATTCAAGACTTCTCAGACGTCTATCTATCGATTATATTCAATAAACTTATCGATTGCCACAATAAAACGAAAGCTTCAACTTTAAACAAAAGAGCTCAGAATTGCAAGCAACATTTCTTTTTTGAAGATTAATTGGCTCCCAGCCCAATAATCAAGCAGTTCAACATAAAATTTAATAGAAAATTAAAATTACAATACATGTTAAGTAAAAATTTATGTATTTATTTCATACTTTCTATAAAAAAAATTACACTCTTTACAGTTATTGCATATCCTTCGGAGCTGCGTTACTAAAAATTTGTGAAAATTTAATGTTCGTTACGATACCAGCTGTGTTTCATTGACTTTCTTCTTCAACTTCCTACCCAGTGTAGTAACTGACAATTCTGTTGGCAACAGGTGGCTATCAGCCAGTTGAGCAAGTTGTTGGTTGGTAGAAGTTGTTTTAAGCCAAAATACATTTTTCCTCAGTGCAAAATTCATGTATCCACTCAGAAAAAGTAAGAATCCGTCTACAACAGCGTGCCTTGTTATTCTTGAAGCTGCGTGCACATGAAACACAGATTTAGCATTCCGTCATACACTTGTTGAACTGTTAGACAGACAGCATCGAAAAGCTTTCTTTCAGAAGCTTTTTTTTATTTACTGAAAATAAAAAAAAAAAGAATTTTCACGCATCATTTTGTTTGCACACATTTCTTTATTTGAGTAAATAGAAAAGTCTTTAACCGTTACATTATGGAAGTGCTGAACGACGATTGTGTGGAGCACATTATGAGTTATCTCAATTTACGCGATAAGATTAATTTCGCACTTACATGTGAGCAGTTCAGTGACGTATTCGCCCAGTGGTCCAAGCGACGTCTCAAGACAATCGAGACGTATACGCTACACGGCCTTTCGTGGAAGGAATCGGAATCGCTTATTTGACTTGCCGGGCCCTCCATTCAGAGCTTGCATATGCATGAGGATCTGCTGTTCGTATTCGATTACTGCACCAATTTGAAGCACATCGAGATTTCCTGTAATTATAAATTCTTTAAATGGCGGTTTCCGGAAATAGCAAAATTGAAAACCATCGAATCCGTCAAAATCGATCAAGTCAAAACGACATTGAAATTTGTCGTAGAGACATTAAAGGAACTACCAAATCTAAAATCGTTGCATATAATATGCGACCAATATTGGGAAGGTAAGAATCATACATAATTTACTATATAATATAATAATTAGTGAACTATCATAGAAACACAAGCAAAGCATTCAATATAAATGTAACCTAAGTCATAGGCAACGTTTGCAAACATACAACTATTGAATTCATATCTCATATGTCTATGTTACTAACCGCCAAGACAACACATACGACAGTCTAGCGGTTAGACACACTGACCAAACTGAAAGACTGAACTGTTGCATGTGGTGTGTGCGCGTATATAACATGTGCGTACTCAATGTTAATAGTGTTGAAGCGTGCATCTTGCGACTCTTTTCAATGACGCCAAACTTTAATTTTGAATTTTATTGCAGGCAATTACATCAGCGAACTAAAAACCATCGAGAATCTCGTCCTGTATTATTGCAAAAACACAAAATACAAATATTTCAAATCAATCTGTGCTGAAATGACACAATTACGCCAACTATATTTGTTCGAGGAATGCTCCGGCGACTACGAAATGGACACTAGAATGTACAAGGCAATGGTGGAGGACTGCAAGAACTTGGAGCATTTATGGTTCTTTTCCATTGGTGGCAGATACGAATTGGTCGCCGATTTGCCAAAACTAAAATGGCTTTCGATTTATTATCGCGATACGAAATGGCATCCGGAACTTTTTGTACAACTTGCGGCCAAAAAATCGCATCAACTTGAAGCATTGAAATTATTCTGCTCACCAATAACGAAACAGGATGCTTCCTACATTGGTCAGATCGACGGTCTGCGTGAATTGGTTTGCAGATTCACTGATATTGAATGCTTTGAGCAAATTATCAATTTGAAACGTTTGGAATATGTACATTACACATGTGATCGGCTAACAGACGAAAATGCTTTGCAAATCATTGAAAACAATCCGAATTTGGTTTATATACACATTGGCAGCAAACTACTAACAATCAATTTTTTGCTCAATGCAATCAAATTGCTACGAGCTGCTCGTGCAACGAATTCACGCAAGAATTGTAAGCTTCTGGTGGGCGTGACGAAGCAATTCTGGCAGTCAAGAGAGGTCGCATATATAATATTGCTTACATTTACTTTCTAATTACTCATATAATATTTTAGCGTCCGGAATTCGAGAATTCAAGACATATACTTGAGCTGGTTTGCAATGCATCGCAACGCGAGTTTACACTCACACAAGGCTTAAAATATGAGAACATGAATTTGCACATTTTTTAAAATCTTATTATACATATGTGTGTGTTAATCAACAATAATCTATTTAAAAGAAAATCAAATAAAGAAAAATAAATGTTTTATGTGTAAAAATTAGTCGTTTAATGGACTTTTCTTCTATTATTTACTTCAGTTGTTGGCAATTTTCGGTCATTTCCGGTTTGTGCGCCAATTTGAACGATAGCAGCGACGCCATGGCAAGATGATAATGCATTTTTGTTGAAAGACACATTTTTTTATGGAAAATTAACTTTAATCAAATGCATTTGGCGATAGTATTTTGTTTCCAAACTATTATTTTAAACTAAAACATATTTTAAAGTAAAAAAGCGCTTCATATCGCCGAACTAATAGAAAACCATTTGAATATTTAAAAATTTCAAAATTCGCGGCTCTCATGCATGACTTTTGACATAACGAAAGAAACTCTGGATACAAAAATCTGACACTTCGTACGACGCATGCGCCATTTGAGCGACAGCAGTGCCATGGAGATCAAAACAATTGCTGCATGAAAATACAAGAGAAAGCCAAACAAAATATCAATGAATAAAAAGAAAAAGCCAAAAAAAAAAAAAATACAACAACAGGAAACAAGAAAGTAGCCAGGACAGTGTGATAAAGCGAGCTGAAGTGTAACGGTCAAGCAAGAAGTCAATAAGTATCAATAAGGCCAAAATCTTCACATGTAAGTGATTGTGTGTGTGTGTGCGTGTGTGCATGTGCTTTTATTGTTGTACCTCCATTGCGGTTAAATCTCACACACATACGCACAAATAATAATTCACGCTTCACTCTCTCTCTCTCTCACACACTCTCCTGGGTGTTGTTTTAAACGCGCGAGTACGAACATGAATCAAGAGTGACACAACTGTCATCGTCGTCGTCGTCGACGTCTCGTCCATGAGGGACGAAATAATTAAACAAGTGAAGTAAAGTGGCCTAAAGTGTATTGCCTGACAAAGAGCACACATTTCGTATTAGCATAATTAATTAACGTTAAATAAATTGCATACAACAAAAAGAAACAGAAAACAAATAAAAATGAACGTTTTCAGTGACAGAACATAATTTGTGCAAAAACAATAATAATTGAAGAATTTCGCCTATGCGCGTACCTATGTGTGCGTGTGTGTGTGTGTGTATTTTTTATGGTTATTTTTGAAAAATTTTAAAAAGCGCAACAACAACAACAACATGAATATTCATCAATAAGTAAAAAATTATTATGTATCATTCACAACGAAAACACTCAACAAAAGCAACAACAACAACAGCAACCACAGCAACAAAGACGAAACAGACGGCAGTCAACGTTTTGCTGCTTCGGTGCCAGAGGTGAAGGAATCAACCAACGCAGAAGTAGATGAAGCAGAAGCACCAGCCGCAGCAGCAGCAATAGCAATTTGACAGAACGAACAGACGCAGACGGACAAAGGCAACGGTACGCGGCGCTGCTCCACATGTTCAAAAATAAACTTTTCTTTTTGGCTGCCTCAATGAACGCATTTTCAATTTGTCTTCTTTTTGGTTTCCAAAAAAAGGCCTAAATTTTTAGTGGCAATTGTGTAAAAACGCGAAAGAGTTGAATAAGTGTAAAACATTAAGAAAAATTCTATTATTGCTTGCAAAGTAATAAGAAAAACTCAAAAATATGCAAATTTTTGTCATAAATAATACAAATATTTTTATTCATAAAACTTTTAGATTGATGTTGTGTTTGTTGCAACCAAGGTAACCAAGGGCAGGGCTCGACACTACAACAAAAGGAAAAAAAAAACAACAACATTAAAACGTGTGACAACTCTGGACAACGTGCGCCACAGCGCTTTTGTATACAGTGCAAATGCATAAGACACCTGCTGCTGTTGTTGCGGAGTAACAAAATTCACCACCAACGACAACCACAACAACAACAATAGCATCATTAACAGTACGGCTTTAAGCCTTCGAACAATAACAAAATACTGCAAACAAAGTGCAGCAGCAGAACGCGTCGTCGCCGTCGTCAACATTGTCGCCGTCGTCGTCGCAGCCGGTGTCCATCATAACGGCATACATTCAGCACAGTCGCCACCAGCATCGCCAAAGTGTCGCAATAGTTGTTAATATATAATATTATAAAACAATATGAACGCCAGCCTTACGTATGAGATACTAATGTATCTGAATTCATTCTATTTTGGCATGTATGCCGCCTTCGAAATCGGAGTTGGCGTACTCAAGCGTATTAATTTGCATTATGGCGAAAATATCTTTATACGCGAGGCAAGCATATTACTAACGTTCTGCATTATTGAGACAATACGCATCGTACTCGGAAGGAAGAGCAGTCTAAGTGATCGTGGTGAGTGAAAGTGTTAATGAGATTGTGCTTTCCTAGCTTTGCTAGCTTTTTATTTGTTTATATGTGTTTATTGGTTTGCTGTTACCATGTTGATTTGTAGCCGAAGCATTTGGGTTTGGTTGATATTAGTTAGTCATTCTACACATGGTTAAGTCATGCCGCATATATTATTACACATTTGTTTGCCTAATGAACTGTACAAAGCATGGGTATGAGCTGATGATGATGTGATGATGATGACATTGATGTATACACGTATATATGTATGTATTGTACATAAATTAACTTTGTTGTCATTGTCATTCAGCTTTACTATATCCTTAATAATATGTGTGTGTGTGTTTGAGTTGCTGTTGTAATGTGCAAATGCTGTTTAGGACCTTGTTGCGCTCTTAATGGCTTTATTTGGCTTTTATACATACATACAGACATATGTGTGTGCCGTTATACTTGTGTGTTTACTCAGGCTTTAAAAGGCTTTTCCCAATAGGGATACACTCACACATACAAACAGAGTAGACTTATCACACGTGTATGTGCGGCGCATTTAAAATGTCAAACAGTTGAAGTCATTTTCAGTTTATAGCATGAACGTGACAATATTTTGAGGTCAGAACAGATGTCCTGGTTATGATTACAACTTCTATAGCTTGTGCAGACAAACTTTACGGCTGTGAAACGTGTTTAGATACAATCAGTGAGCGCATGAATTAATGAAGAGATAAAAAAAAACATGAAATTACAAAGATGTCACAGGAAGTGCAAAGATATATCAGACTGGAGCATCAAGTGAAGCCTAATTGTTATGAAAGCACTAAAAAATTGATAAAAAACATAAAAATAGAAGTTCTGAAGTTGAAATGATTACGGGAAGTTAATTAGGACATAACAATAAGTATTTATAATTTAAAAAAATATATATATTAAGACAACTTACATTATTTCTTACATGTTCTTCTTCTTCATTTTTCCAGGTTGGCAAGCAACAGCATCCGTAATATTAACACTGCCCAGTCTTGGTATCGTTATCTATTTATGTTGTTTTCAATCTGTTGTTCTCAAACTCGAAATTATTCTGAGTGCCTTAATGATAGCGCTGCAAGGCGCTGAACTAATCTACGCCAGCATCTTCATTTGTACATTATGTCGACCGGTTACATATACCTAGCACTCGTTGTTGTTGCTGTTTTTGTTGCTACTAATGATGATGATGCTGATGTTGATGACGATGATGATGTTAACTAAACGAAAATCTTCACAAATGCATTTGATAAATAATATGAAAACATACCGCACACGTACGCGAATAAAATTCATCACGTATACGTCGTCGAAGCAAACAAGGTTTTTGTTAACAATGAAGCTAATTATGATAATGATGATGATGACGACACAAACAACAAACTATCATCATGGCATACACATGTAAATTCATTGCAAAAGCATCAACAAAGATTGCAATGTAACGACTTCAATAATAAATGCCAAAGGATTCATATGACTAAGGACTTTATATATACGCGGGGCGTACGATATAAATTTATTTATAGACAACGTTCCACATTATTAATTATTATAACATTTATATACTAAATGCGACCAATATAAACAACTAAACAAACAACCAACCAACCGACCGACCGATCGACTGTTTAAATGAAGTAACAATGTTTCATAATTTCTGAACTTCCTTCAAAAAACAAAAGGTAAGTCGATTATTCAACACTTTGCTCTAAAAGCAATTTATTTTATTATTTTTTTTATAATATTTTTAGTTTAACGATTTAATTAAATTATAAAATGCGCACCCATTGCGACCGACCGACCGACCGTTTCGATCAAAAGGCAAATCTTATTTAAATAGAATCTGCTTTGTGTCCGCTTTTCTTTTGAGGTTTTCATTTGTTGTTGCCTTGCATTTGTCTGCGAACGTCCCGTGTCGTTGCGATCCGGGCGGCCTTAACACATGTCAATGTATTTGTTGTTGTATTTTAAATTTAATTTTTTTTTCCCTTATATTTTATAATATATTTATATGACAATCTAAAATCATATAGATATGTGTGTGCAATGCACACTCTTAATTCAAGTGTAATCTATATTGCATATTAACTTTGCTCTGGCGCCCATCTTCAAGTTGCTGTTGTAATATGTATCTGAGCAGGCGTTGATGTGCTGTGATGTGACGCCAAGTGTTGTGATTTATTGAGAGCGCGCATAATATCGAAAATAGCTTGTACTGTCTCTGTCACTGCCTACAATGCAAACTCAGCTCGAGTATCTCATGCTCTTGTCTCACTATTGTAAAGAATCACAATTGCGTTCGTTTTGCATTGCACGGCGAAAGTTTGCCCTGATTGACTGTTTGACTTAAGCGAATGTCTTTATACACAACTTAAAAACATAACTTCAACATAACCGAAATCAATGCGCACATTCTTAAATCGAATTCTAAATGAGAAAAAAAAAAAAACAGTAATTTCTGAGTCATGAATTTTTTTTGTACAAATTTTCAAGTTTTGTTTAAAAAAATTAAGTATACGTGGTGTACTGTTTATTGTATATCCCGGGAAATTTTCTTTTTATAAATATTTATATTTTGTTTAAAGAAAAAATTCCCTCATACTTTTTTTATACACTCAAATTTCCACACAGCTTTTTGAAATTCGACTTTTTCCATACTACTAAAGTGGAGATTTCAAGAATAATCCTTTGAGCTTTATTTATTTGCTGATAAATGAAACACATTTTAAAGGATATTGCTTATAAAAGTTACAGCTGCAAGTTTCTGCAACTCTCAACACCTTTACTTTAGTTTAATGCATATTGTAGATGACCAACAAGTCTCGTGAACTGAATATTTTGACAATGTCTCACAAAATCTCACACATAATTCAAACAAAGCAAAAAAACAAGACATTAAGAACACGTTTGGCATGCAGCAACATGAGCGCAATGCCTTGCAGGCGCAGACATTGTGGTCAGTCTAAAAATACTGGGCCAACGTTAGACACACGACGCATTATCACACAACTTGTCGCGTTATTTACAAGACTGCAAACGGCAAGTCTATTTTTAAGTGCAAATTTTATTTAAACCAAAAGTTGTATTGTAATTTATAATCAAACAATCAACTATCGAATACCAAACCGAGTAAAGTCAATTAGAGTCGTGTAAAGAACCAAGAAACTACAAAAGGATGCCACCCAAAAAACAACCGCCGCCGCTTGTGCCAAAAAAACCAAATCCGAGCATGAACTATGAGGTGCTCATCTATCTAAATTCATTTTATTTTGGCATGTTCGCATGCTGTGAGTTGAGCATGGGTCTGCTTAAGGCAATCAATCTTTCGTACACGGGTCATACGTTAGCACAGGACTCGACCGTCTTGATTGCGTTTTGCGTGCTCGAAACGGTGCGTCTCATCATGGGACGCAGCGGCTCATTGGCCGATCGAGGTAGTTTCGTTTGTTATAAATTTAGTTTTCAACAAAAGAAATAAAAATTTAGTGCATTGAACTTCTATTACATATTAAATAAAAATATATAATTTGTTCTTCTACTTTTAGGTTGGCCACCGATTTTATCGGTTTTTCTTACTGCGCCGTGCTTTCTTGGCGTCTCCTACTTACTACTTTTGCAGGCATATAAACTACGTTTGGAATATGTGCTCTGTACGCTACAGCTCGGACTTTATTTAACAGAAATATTTTATGCAATATATTTCGTTTTCTCACTATGTCGTCCAGTAACTTATGATTAGATCTTAAACATTTATACACCGATGCAAAAAAAAAAAAGAGAAACAAGAACAAAAACCCGAAGAGAAAATGTTTAAAAAATTTGCAATTTTGGCAAATAAAAAAAGAATATACGTTAAGCTAGCAATATAATAAAAAAATATATATATAAAATAAATGAGAGACCCAAATCAAAAATAAAGTCCTTTAAAATTATACGGAGAAAAAAAAAAACAGAAGAGACTTTTGACAAATTCATATGACATTGCAAGTTCGAATAATGAAATATTCATGATGTATATAAGTAAATCAGAAGTTTGTGTCGAAAATTTATTGCATCGTTAAACATTTTAATGTTACATGACTTTGTCAGTCTCAATAATAATAAAAATAATAAACGTAATTGAAACAAGAACAAAAAGAAAAACAAAATGTTAACATAAGCATCAATTGGAACCAAAATATAAGACAACAAACCGAAAATAATTTTCAGACTTTTGAAGACAATTTTTTTTATACATTAAAAAATAAAAAAAAAAAAAAAAGGAAACCTTGTTAACAAAACTTTATAAGTATATATGTAATGATGAAATGTAATTTTCACTTTTAATTTTGTGTAAAATGAAATTTTTGTAAAAATTAAATAAATTAAAACAAAAATATGTAATTATACAACTTAGAGTGTCCTTTGAAGTTTTTATTTTGCACAAACTTTTAAAAGAAATAAAAATAAAAAAATTAATTGTTAAAAATAACGTAGTACATACTGTATAATGTAATTAGCTTGTATAGAAAACAAAGCTCAGCCAACAAAACGCAAACAACATAAAGAACTTGATGTTTTTCGAGCATTTTAATGTAAGAAAATTTAATAATTTATATTTTTTTAATTTTAAAGCGTCAAACATGTATGAAATAAGTTGAAAAAAATTAAAAAAAACAAACCCAAAACTGTAGACAAAGCATAGTTGGCTAACAAGTTCAGTAAAATGTAGTTTAATATGACTGCGAGATAAAAATTTGATTTATTTTTTAAGTTTAGAACATTAACGAATTGAAGAGTCTTTTCAAGCAGCGTTGTACACTTCAAAAGCTCAAAACGCATGCAATTCGTGTCTCATGGTAAGCCTTCACTGCAGGACCTGACAGTAGAGAATGCCAATCATCAAAATCGTCTATAGTCATAGTCTTAAACGCTAGAAGGATGTATGTGCCATACGTCGTAAGTGTAACATACGTTGCAATTGTCAAGTGTATGTTAAATTTTCAGTGGACGCTTACCACAATAATTGAACAGAACAGAAAACATTCACACGTAATTGAGAAAAGATAACAACTTCAATGAAAACTGTTAAAAGTCATAAACTAGATAATGTTAATAAGTAAAATGTAATAAATTAATTCAGTGTTTTTATGGTTTCATAAGATTGTAAATTACGCCTGCAAAAACGTTGAGACTTGAGTCATTCGTTTTTTATTTATCACAACCAAATGCAATTGTAAATGAGCAAACATTTTCCATATTGAAATTTTTAAAAGAACAAAGAATTGTTTAAGAACATGGTAAATGTGTAAAAATGTGTGTTTTTAAAGACAATTATAATTAAAGTTGAGCTGGAAACAAAATCAGCACAAAGTTAATTTATTAATTTGTAAAATATTTATGAAAAGTTTTTGTTTTCCGTTAAATTTTACAGAGC
The DNA here is from genome assembly GCA_034638295.1 of Phortica okadai. NCBI lineage: Eukaryota > Metazoa > Arthropoda > Insecta > Diptera > Drosophilidae > Phortica > Phortica okadai. The sequence continues at coordinate 38,574,690 of CM067849.1, forward strand.
AGAGTTGAGTAAATAACATTTAAGTTAATAAAGTTTTTATGAGACGATCTAGAGAATTGTAGAACACAAAAGAACAAACAAATGTATTTAGAATAAGAAAGTTTGAGTTGAATAAAAATTGATATAAAAACTATACCATTTTAATGAATGAAATGAAATAAGTAATGAGTTATGTGGAACACATATTTGCAACAAGTTTAAATAATTGTTAGGTTTTTTTAATCATTCCTTATGTTTTATATCTAGCAGGCTTATATTTCTTTGTTGTGTTGTGTGAATTTATGAAGTAAAAAATAAAATTTCGTACAGCTTCGCAGGACAAACACACACAACCAATTTATTTGTCAACATTCATTAATTGCTGCAAAATACAACATTTTTGTAGCAATAATAACAACAATAGACAAAATCTCAGCAAGTGGAAATAATTAATTTTTTGCAGTCATGAATTTTATGAAGAATGAAAAATCAGGTAAGCAAACAAAAAAAAATAAATACTTTTAACAAAAATTCATTAACAACAAAAAATGCTCAGATGAGGGTTTCAACGAAGATCGCCATTCGGCATCAAGCGGCAGCCGACGCGTTATGTGGAAGCTAAGCGACGATGAGGAAACTTTCGATTCGATAGTCAACTATCGGCGCATGTCATATCGCAAGAACAACGTTTCGAACAATGCAGAGGCAGAGATTAGTGCGACGACGGTTGACGATGCTGCTGCTGCTTCTACTGCTAGTGCACCGCCTACAGCCAGCTGCCACAATGTGGCGCCAACGCAGCATCGGAGCGGTTCAGGTGCATGGACGTACATTTTCAATTTGATCAAGACCAATAAATTGGCCAATGAGCTAGCACAACCAGCGGCGCTGGCATTGCGTTATAAACCATCAAAGGAATCGCTCAAGTACAAACGCAGCAAGGACAAGCAACTACAGCAACAACAAAAATCATCGGACAAACCTAATCGTAAAATAGTCATAACCGATTTGAAAATGGAATGTTGTGCTCTGCCACCACAACAATGCGCCGTGGTAGCAGAATTGCCACCAAAATTTGCGCAACGTTGTACAAACGAGACTGACTCATCGGACAATGGTGAAACATCAAAAGGGGCTGAAGCAGTTGTTGCCGCTAGCATTGCTAATCCCAAACCAACCTCATCCCGCTCGGCAGCGCTGAATGCACACACTCCGGATAGTTCGTTGGATGCGTTTATATCGTCGCTACAAACGCCATCACCATCATCACCGAGTGCATGCAATCGTCAGACAACCAAACGTAAAATGCAAACTGCTAAAACACCAAAATCAACAAATTCGGCACAGAAGCTTTCCAACAACGCAACAGCGACGAACACGTTCCGTCAGCGCCAATTGGAACTGCATCGCTATCGCTTGCAAGTGGAACAGCGCCGATTGGAGTTGTTGGAATTGAAAATTGCTCGAGAACGTGAAGAAGCCGTGCGCCAGCAGATACTATTCCAGAAGGACTTGGAATTTAAGTCAACCCAGTTAAAACAAGTCATGGATGACATGTCAAGCATATAGCAAAAATTGAACCGGTACTGAACAAAACAAAATTCTCAATTAGCAATAAATTAATAGTTATAAACAAATTACGAACTGTACGAATAATAATTACTAAACAAACATATAAAAATGTGCTTTAATTGTACTTACTTTTAGTCTAAACACCGCAAATTTATAATAAAATATAGATGGGTGTTGTTCATACGCCAAAAACAACTGTCTAATAAAGAAATGGGATGGCTGGAAGCAAAAAAGATTTAAATTTTGTAAATTTCGAAACTCACTCAAAAATGGCGCCAAACGGACTATGAAGAAGACATGGCTGAACGAATTGACCATTCAAAGTCAATATTGAAAATGGTCAGCTATTCATTGTGAATGACAAATTGTACCAGCTGTGCGCAATTGTTTATTTCCAAAAAAAAAAAAAACAAAAAGAAAACAGTGTATTTAGAATTTCGGAAATTAGTTTATAAACTCGTATCGAAATGCTACAAAACCTGTGCCGTATATGTGCAAAACCCGTGAGAAATAAAATATCAAAAAAGCTCTTTGAGGAAAGTACACAGGAAATATTAATAAACATAAAAGCAATCACAGGATTGATGGTAAAGTCAGCAGCCTACAAAATGTTTCGAGAAATAATAAAAAAATTAATAATTTTCAGCTAGCACAGCAACCCGGCTTGCCCGAGTTCATTTGCGATTGCTGTGAGTTGGATTTGCAACAGGCAATTTTATTTCGCGACCGTTGCATTCAAATCCAAGAATATTTACTGCAGGAAGCGATCAAAGAAGAGGAATTCGTTGAACTAGAAACTATTGAAGAAGGTGATGTCCATTTAACTGAGGTAGACGAAGATGTGTACCCTGTAAAGCTGGCCTTAGGTGATGAAAGTGAATTGACTGCTACTGATACAAAAGACAATGACATTGTTGATGAGTTTGACGAGGATTTGAATAATTTGGATGCAGTTTTAAGCAATGACCATAATATTAACCAGACAAACAATAACTTACCCCATCATAGTGGAGTAATCGATGTTGACTTAAATGATTCGAAAGATATCCACGAAGTGAATATATGTGTTGGAGAAGAGATTGATATAAACCGTTTGGATGCTCCATTAACCAGTGCCAATGATGAAAACCTTAGTCAAAACATAGACCTTGATCCCGATGATGACGATGCTGATTCAATAGACTCAATACCGGCAAGTATACACGATGATAGTGAAAAAGAATGCAAGGATGTTGTTGTTGTTCCTGTAAAGCCAAAAACCACGAAAAATCCAGCGATTGAACGTAAACTTGCATTGATTAACAAAAAAGTTGCACGGGCCGAGGCACTTCAGTCTAAGAAAGCGACACACAAAGGAGCCGCAACAGCAAAAAGCAAAAAAGTCGGGCGCAAATCAATTAACGATAAATTACCTGAGAATACAAAAGCGCAATGGTTCATTTGCGATCAATGTGGCATAGGTGTATTTCGACGTCACGCCTTCGAGCAACATTTACGCAGACATTTTGGAGTTAAGGAACATCAATGCGAGTGAGTAATGCTATGCAATATTAAATGAACAAAATCTAATAAATTTTGCTTTGGTTAATTACAGACTCTGTACGGATAGTTTTTGTACGCAATCTGAGCTAAAGCGTCACATGCGCAAACATACCGGGGAGCGACCATTTGCTTGTCACTACTGTGAACGACGTTTTACGGATTATAGTACACGGGTCAAACACGAACGGACACATACCAATGAACGGCCATATTTATGCAATGAATGTGGCAAATCCTTTACAACAGCGTACATACTGAAAAATCACATGCTAATACACACTGGCGAGCGATCATTTAGGTAGTTAGAAAAACGATTATAATGACATAATATATATAACTTTGAATACTTTTGTGTTTTCAACAGATGCGACATTTGCCGGAAATCCTTTCAACGCCAGACACATCTTGCCACACATTTTCGCTCGATTGTACACAAACAAAATGAAGAGAATGTCAGTAAAGGGGGCCATATCAGTGAAGAGTTGCACTAGAAAAGAATGACAACTTTAAACGTAAATAATTTTAAATGTACAACTAGTAATACAAAAAATACACAAATGTAATATAAACAAATAAATTGTTTATTATTTGGAGGGTCTTAATAAATTGTCGACCGCTGTAAACAGCTGATGTGCGCAGCTGATTTCGCCAAATGGGTGTAAGAAGAAGTGAGAGCTGTGAAGGCGTTTTTGTTTAGTTTTATTTATTGCATTAAACAATGGCGAATTTAGATTGGTAAATTATTTTGATAAAACAACAAATGTATTCTCTTTAATTCTTATACATAACACGCAGGGTCTGTGTGCCACGCTCCTATGAAGTCACCAAGAATCATCTACAAGGCTATCAAACCTTTGAGCATCCTCTTAAAATACAAACCGTGACGGTATAACTTTGTCAACATTTAGTAGTGATTTTTATAAACTTAAAAAAATATGTATCATTCAGGTTGTGGATAGCAAAGGTACACGTGCGCCTAGTCTTGGTAGCAATGCAAGTAGTCGCTCTTCCAGCGTTTCGCTTATTGTCGATCCTTTGGGCAGCGCTTTAGACGGCACCGATCCGCTCTCACAGTTTGCAAGACAAGAACAGGAACTACAGGATCCACTTTCGCAGATGGCTTCCGAATATGTAAGTAATAACTATTAAATGATGTCGACTTAATAGAATACTTTTCGGTAGGACGTTAAATCGAAACGGCGTGAAAAGACTACGCCGGAGGATAATGCGCTCAATTGGAGCTCACGGCGTTTGGGCATATTAAATCGTTACACAACATCCGAGAAACTTTCACTCTCAACTAGTTTTTTGTGCACTGGCGGCAGCGGCGCGGAAAGTGGAACGGATAATAGTAAGTAAAATTTCATTATTAAATTGGTGGTAAATGATTGTATAAATAATATTGCATACCTAGTCAAAGCTCAAACAGTTGTCGCAGACAAAGTGAAATATCGTTTGGAACAATTGGACAGTTTTGATGATGGCAGCATGAGTCATATGATGGACTTAACTCAGCAAGAGTATATACAACGTTTCGAGCAACTAAAGCAGGAACTTGTGCAATCCTGGCATAGTGACCAACGTGTCAAAGCACTGAAAATTGCCATACAGTGCGCCAAAATGCTAGCAGATACATCAGTACTGCAATTTTATCCCAGCCAGTATGTCCTCATTACCGATATCTTGGATGCCTTTGGTAAACTTGTCTACGAACGTTTACGCACAAAGGCAGCGGGCGCTGCAGGCGCATCAACAGCGACGCTGGAACGTGAACGTGAGAGCGCACGGGAGACATGCCAAAATTGGTTCTTCAAGATTGCATCAATACGTGAGCTATTGCCGCGTCTTTACGTCGAGATGGCAATATTAAAGTGCTATGAATTCATTGCTGACAGGTAGGTAGATGCGCATTTCCATATGTAACTCACAAGTTGTTCTAAAAGTCATAAAACATGTATACTTATAGCAGTGAATTTGAGGTTGCGCTGTTGCGTCTAACAAAAATGATACGTGGCATTGCCGATCCGCTGGTCTCCACCTACGCTCGTTGCTATTTGGTGCGCATTGGCGTCACTGTCACACAAACAAAGGAATATATACGTGACAGTTTTCATGATTTCTTTACGGTTTATTCAATGGTGAGCAAGTTCTTGTTCTTTATTGAAACATTGATTGTTTTAAAGTGCGCTTAGATCTTCAGATACTCAGCACGTTTCAATCTGCATCCGGAAATTATTACGCCAGGTACATATCTGGGACTTTATACGCCAGCGTTAGACTACATGCTGCAAGCGTTGATGTACAAATGTGAACTCTATACGCAGGAGCTGTTGGATGAATGCAAAGCGCTGAAGAACAAGTACGTGTGATAGAAGGTTCATTGTCGTCTCGTTATATAAATACATATGACTTTGTTTATTAGTGGTCCACTATTGGTCTCCATACTCAATGCTTTCAAGTCGGAATTTATTGCTGCCAATGCAATGGATTTCATACAACTCATGATCGAATCAAATACGGCTGGCATTTCTAAGGCTCAACTTTTTCGTGCCTTGGGTAGCTGTGTCAGTCGATGTGCGCCAGTTCAAAAGCAACGTTTGGAATTTCTTGCCACTGCATTTGAAACCATTAACACTTTTACCGATCCAAATGAATATATAACCTGTGTCGAGACTTGGTCGCCGTTTGTCGCTGAGAATTTTACGGTATGTCAATGCATTTCAGTTGTATTTTGAACTTATTTTGATTTTTTGTCATTTAGGTGCATGAGATAAATCGCTTCTTAGGCGATATCAGCATACGCATGAGCGTTGGCAAAGCCTATGAGAAACACTACACTCAATTGCAAAGTATACTGGACAAGATCATGCAGCACTGCAAGCACATTGAATTGCTGCTGATACAGGATAATTTCTTGCCATATTTAGATCTCTTTCACAAGGAATCGGTAAAAATTGAGATGTGCAAAAATATACTAACCATGTACAAGCAGCACAGCGAGGAATACACTTCGGATGCTGTGGTCACCAATGCCTTAATGTATATCGGCAAAATACTCAATGACTCCGTTACGTAAGTAAATCGATCAATTATTAGGATGGAGCCTAATCATAGTTTATTTAATACGCACAGTGCACTGACAGTCGATGACGAGCGCCGTCAAATCTCACAGTTAATCAACAGTTTCATACATAAAATCAACTTTGGTCGTGATTTTGAGCAACAATTGAGCTTCTACGTTGAGGCACGTGGCACATTCGCCAATCTGGATGCTGTCTACGTAACACTTGTGCATGCCGTCAACAAATTGGCCATGGCAACACATCAGCTCATAAATGGTCAGCACACACGTAAGACAGCTGCATTTGTGAAGGCTTGCATTGCCTATTGTTTCATTACAATACCGAGCATCAATGCCGTGCAAGTGCAAATGGATCTTTATCTGTTGAGCGGTCAGGTGGCATTACTCAATGTATGCTTGGGTCAAGCGGATGCCTGTTTCGAAGCTGCTTTGTATTTGGTCAATGAATTGCCCGCATCAATGGAAGTGGAAGGCAAACCTAAAAGTTTGGAATCATATTTGGTATCATATTTATGCAATATGTTAGCCACGCTGGTCGTTGTGCCCGATAGTCCCGAACAGGGTGTATTATATTTTCTACGCTTGTTACTCGATATGCTGAGCAAGTATCCATTTAAAGCGGATAGCGCCGCACCGGTCACCGTCTATTTGCATGCCTTGGACATGCTGTATGTGCAAAGCTTAGAAGTCTTTCCATACCACATACCGAATGGTAACTAATTTCAAAACGAATTACATACTTCGCTTTGTTCTAAAGCATATCTGGTTTGAATTCATTTTGCAGTGGTTTCCAACGATGAACTCTACGGACATGATCAGAAATTTCTTGCAGAGATAAACAATTTGTGCTGTCAGGTCATTGATGCCATACTCATACAATTGAAAACGCTCGGCGCGGCACAACAAATGCGCACACAGGCCACACTGTCATTGGACTTGTTCTTGCGTATTGTACGCTATGCTGATTTAAGTCAAGACAAGACTTTTCAGTTGGCATTGAACTTGTGGTTGTTGGCCTATAAGGCGGAAAATCAACTTGATCCAAAATTGATTGTAAGTTGGTTTGTTTGCCTAAATGAAGTGTTTTGCTAAAATTTTGCTTTGTTCTTTTTACAGCCGCAAACACTGAAAAATGTTGAGGAGACTTACAAGCTGGTCAAGGATAATAATACACAGCGCGCTCAGTGCATTGCAAAGCTGTTGATGCGCATGCGCAACAAGTAGACACATTCCCGCTGTCAGAATTGATTTTATTATATTTAACGCTGTAGTATATTAGACATTTTATATTGGTCCAAAACCGCTCACGATGTTGAGCGCTATTTTCGGTCAACGTGTGATTGTGGTTGATGAAACAAACTAAAACAAATTAGTATTGAAATTTTCATTCGGATTATCATTTGTTTGTTTGTTCCAAATCTGTTTTTTGTTGCTTGCGTGTATGTTGTGCTTTGCCTTAATTAATATATTTGACTAAAGTTTTAAGTTTTTATTATAATCTTTATTTTTATATATATATATGACTTTTTTAATTGTTTTTGTTTTTCTTTAATGTAACTTAAACATTTTTCTTTAGCAATTATTATGTAATTTTCTTTATGTTTTCCTTTTTTTGTTTTTTTAAATCACTATTATTAATTTATGCGTTGCTTGCTCCATAAAAAGTTACACTTCGACATATCTCTGAATCTAATTTTAAACTTTGCTTATTCAAATATGGATTTTTGTTTTTTTTCCTCACTTAGTACGCTTTCCTTCATTCTTTTTTTATTTTTTAATTCATCGATTGCTTGTGCCGTGTCGAAAAAACAATGAAACTTCTCAAACCACAAATTTACAAACTGCGAAACAAACAGAATTTGATCAATCAATCAATTAATCAATAATTAGGTATTATTGTATATTGTTTCATTTAAAACTGACATGAAATACATATAATATATATACTTTTTTAGTTTATCGTAATTTAATGATTATACAATATATTTTTTCTTTTAATTTTGTTTTAATTTATATTTAATGTGTTCTTTTTATACTTCCTCAGTAATGAAACTGCTTTTATGAAATATTTATAGAGAGCACTGAATAAATAAATGCTTTAAAATATAGCGTAGAAAAAATATTAAAAAAAAAAAAAACTGTATTATTGCTTTATTAATTGGGGTTTGAACTTGGCTAACACGACTCAATAAAAATTGTTGTGGCTTGAATATTTATGAAAAAGTAAAAAGTTATTGCGAACTTTAGCTTCGAGTTCGAGAGTTAGAAAGGAAAAAGACTTCAATTTATTGCCACGCGCTTTAAGAAAGCAGCACAGTTATTTGGGAGAAAAGTGTGGACACCTTTGTCAACTTTCTAACGCGCATTTGACATTTTCCCGAAACGACTCACAACCGTTTTTGCTTACAATTTCATTTGTTTTGATTGTTGTTTTTAGATTTTTAAACAAAAAATAAAATTAATCATTGCATTGATTTGAGTTATTCGAAATCATTTATTTAAATCAATTACAGCATTTTTGACATACAACCGTACGGAAAATCATTTTTATTATCTGAAATTGCTTGAACTTTAAATTTATTTGTCGTCTAGAAGTAAAAACAACAAACAAATTGCAATTGTTTTTGTAACTAGAAATGGTATAAATGTACCCTGCTTGATTTTTTTATACGAAATTGTTCCACGCTGACTTAAACGTCTCAGTTCCAAGTTAGTTTTTTGTGTGTGTGTGTGTCGTTTTATTATAAATTCGCTGTTTGTTGAGTGTTTCGTATGTGAAGATGTGAAAAACAAAAACAAATATCGAAATCTCCTTTTAATGACCTTCCTTATCATTGAGCAAAAGAAAGTTTTTGAGGAACAGAAAAATATTTCAAAAACTAACGTCATTTTTTCACCATAAGCGATCCTCTCCTGACTGTTTAATATCAAACTATGAGTATTATTAGCGAATGTTGCCGAGAACGTAAGAAACTGTAAAATATCTAAAATTAATCGTTAAATATTGACGATTTCAATATTTCTCAAAACAGAATGTCAACACGTTCCAATTTCTTAGAATGTTTTGAACCTCATATTTGGTTATCGAATAAAACAAAGAATTATGAAATTTTCTACTACATTGCAGCGCTTTCATAAAACACAAACCGGTTTTGAAAACAATCTAAATATACTAAACTTGTTGTATGCAGAGGAGTAAAGATTCGCTACTATTACCACAGTTAAGGACTTAGTTCATCAAATATGCCATAAAAATTCATAAATTTTCTAATCTTATCGTCAGAATAGAATAAAATTATTTAGCATATTTAAGACCAACGAAAAAAAAAGAATGTTTTGAAAGATTTTTGTAGTTTTTTTTTTATGATTTTATTTGAAATGAATACGAATTCCAGTTTATTGTTGTTGTAATTCACGTAAATTTTTGTTGCTGGCTGACGCCCGCTGGGCGTTGATTGATAAAGAAAGCAATTTTTTTTTTTTTTTTACTAATTTCTAATGAATTTCGCTCACACATTTTTGCTATTTTCTTTCATTCGTTTTTCATGCTCAGCGCGCGCATAAAAAATGCGCTCTCAAGTATGCAGCATTTTTTTTCATACACCACCGTCGTACGTGCTTCTTCTTCTTCTCGAGCCCTCATGCACTTTGATTTTTCAAAACGGCTTTTTTTTATTTTGCTTTTACTCGTTTCGGCTTTACAGAATATGAAAAATTTGTCCATTTTTACGGTTTTATTGAATTTTTCTTTAATGCGTTTTTACTTCTTCAAAAACTCTCTCATTTTAAATGCAAAAAACTTCTGGTTTTTGGGAAAAATTGAAATCTCTACAAATACATAGGCATTAGAAAATATACAAGTATGTACTATATATATAATATATATACTTTGTTTTGTTTGCTTTGTGTACTCTTCATTTTTAGCAACTACAAATACTTTGCTTTTGTTTCTTGTATTAAATATGTTTTGTTGTTGATTTGTTTTCTTTTTTTTTTTGTTGTTTTTGTGTTTTATTTATTATTAAAAGAAAAGGGAATTTGACAATACACACGACGACGTACGTTAAAAAAAAAAATGATCGAAGAGAACAAACTTTTAACAATTTAGTAAATAATTTTAATTTTACTTAAAATGAATGTGCACACAAATTGTTAAGAACAACCATACAAGAAAAAAAATCTTCTCTTTATTTTTGTGTATAAACGAGCGAATCTTAAAAAAAAAAAGTATAAAAAAGAAACTGTTGACGAATTGAATATTTTTTGTAGCTTTTTTCCAATGCACATGATGTGTTGTCTGTTTGTTGTTGCTATTACACGCCATGAGTGTTTGTGAATGTGTGTGTGTGTTTAGAAACAGTACACTTACAATTAAGCTTAAGAATTCGTTTTTTTTTTTTTTGCTTATTTCGCTTTCTTTTTTGTTTTACTCTTTTTTTAATCTAACATTTTTAAATTTTAGTATTTTTATTTATTCTTTATTTCATTTCTTGGGCGTCTTTTGTTTATTCATTTTTATATATATATTTTTTTGCATATTATAATCTGATCTCGCTTTCATTTTTTATTGTTTTTGTTTTATAGATTCATTTTTTTTTATATATAACCGTACTTAAAATTAAAGTTTTTGTGTGTATGTGTTTTGTTGTTGTTTTTGCTTTTGCCCTTCTTTTTTTTTAATTTAAATTTGATTTTATTATAATTTTTCTGTTATGACGTGTAGCGTAGAAATAGTGTAGAGAAGAGAAAACTTTGTTAAAATGTTGTTTTTGGGATTTTTCTTCATGAATTATTATTATTATTATCATATTTCTCTGCGCTGTAATTAATTATAATATTTTTTGTTTTTTTTTTTTAATATAATATTAATAATGCTCATCGTTTTTGTGTTTTACATGTAGTACAATTCTCATTCTTCTTCTTCTTTCTGTTTTACTGCGCATACATACAACTCTGTTCTGTTCTGATTGCGTTGCGTCTTTCAACACTGATTGCTGATGCTGTTGAACATGTTGCTATTGTTGTTGCTGCTGTTGTTGTTGACTTGTGGCGGTGTAGTTTAGAAGAGCGTGGCATATGAGGACGACAATAAAAAAAACATATTTTGATGACGAGAGGGTAGCGACGTTTGGCCTGATCTGTCTGTCTTGCTGAGCGATTTTGATTTTAAATGTTTGTTTGCTTTTTTGTTTTTTATTTAATTTTCTTTTTTATTGACCGAGAGAAAACAAAAAAAAAAAAAAAAAGGAAAAAAAAGACAAATGACATTCGCAATGTTTTTGTTGTTGTTGTTGCAATTACATGCAGCACACTTGATTAGCGTTGAATTGCATTAATTATATTGTTGAAGAATCAGGATGTGTGTACAAATATGTTTGATGTTGTTTTTAAGCTTTTTTTTTTTTTTTTTTTTGACAATTTTTAAGTTAAAAGAAGTTAAAAACAGAAAGTATTATGTGAAAAATAATTGAATGTTGTTTTTAAATGTGTGTGTGTGTTTTTGTTTTGCAGGGGAGAGAGAAGTATTTTTTTTATGCATATATATTATGTATAATATTTACTTTAGAAGGTATATAATGTGTTAAATGGAAGGGCGGGGGTTTACTTAAATTACGACACATCCTGATCTTCAACATCCTGAATTTGCTCTTTCTGTTCGCCATCGCCTGTAAACAAAAATAAAAAACAAACAAAAACAAATTTTAGTTTCACACACAAATTTATGTAAATTCAAATAATATTCTTACCATCTGCCTGCATATCAGACGTCCATAATGTGAGGTTATCTCTCAGCAATTGCATAATCAGTGTCGAGTCTTTGTAGCTCTCTTCGCTCAATGTATCCAACTCGGCGATGGCATCATCGAAAGCTGCTTTCGCCAAACGGCATGCACGATCGGGCGAATTGAGAATTTCATAGTAGAACACCTAAGAAACATTAAAAAAACAAAAACCAAATAATATAATACAATGATTTTTTTTATAATAATAAATGCACAGCCATCGATTGTCATAGGCAGAGAAGAAACTTACCGAAAAGTTCAACGCCAAACCCAAACGAATTGGATGTGTTGGTGGCAAATCGTTCATGGCAATATCACTTGCTGCCTTATAGGCAATCAGTGAATTTTCAGCCGCATCCTTACGATCTGAACCAGTTGCGAATTCAGCCAAATAACGATGATAATCACCCTTCATCTTATAGTAGAATACTTTGCTTTCGCCAGTGGTGGCACATGGAATGAGATGTTTCTCGAGCACATTCAAAATATCTGAACAGATATCACGCAACTCCTTTTCAACTTGACCGCGATAGGTTTTGATCATTTCGAGTTTCTCTTCGGCGCCCTTATTCTCCTCTTTCTGTTCAATCGAGGTAATAATACGCCACGATGCACGACGTGCTCCAATCACATTCTTATATGCAACCGATAACAGATTACGCTCTTCAACAGTCAGTTCAACATCCATCGATGCAACCTTCTTCATGGCCTCAACCATTTCTATAATTTTTTATAATAAAAACAAAGAAAAAAGGTATGAAAAGATCAGCAATTTGTAACATATTTGTCAAACATATTAAATATATTTACATTATTAATTGTTTCATGCTTTTCAGCAGTTAATTATTTTGTGCTTAATCATGAAGACTGAACGTAAGTAAAATTTTATTGCTCATATTTGAAAATTATCACAATTATATCTTTGCTTTGCTTTAAGTGTTACTTCCTGGCTTTAATTCTCTTATTTATTGACTTTTTATGAATACACACATACACACACATGTATACGCATGATGATGTGCGTTCATATGCATGCAGTTGTTAGTCAACACTGACGCCCTTAATTTTTCTTCGGCTTCTCAAGCCCATTGCCCAATAATGCGCAAGTAGTCTAACTATAGTTATAACATCATCATGCATCACGATGGTGATGATGATGGTAGGCAGCGACAGGCAACAGCAGAGAGTGTGAGAGATAAGAAATTTATCTTGTCATTAATTTATTGCAGTTTTTTTTCTTTTTAGACTTGGAGGAAAAACGAGTTACGAAAAGTCGGCATTTAAACAAACATTAAAAAAATATAGCAAAACAATAAAAAAAAAAGAAAAATGAATCACATGAGACTCGGTTAACTTTGATTTTGGGTGCAGGGTCGGTGATCGTGCTGTCGTATGAGCATTTTGCCGCCGACGCCGCTGCGCTGCCATTGATAACAGTCAATGGCACGCAGCAAAAAAAAAATAAATAAATAAAAATCAAGTAAATAAATTAAGTAAATAATAAAAATTAAAAGAAAGAAAATTATAGAAATTGTTTTTGCGCTCATGCCGCCGCTCTCTTCACTGCTCACTGCTCTATTGTAGTTGTTGTTGTTGCAATTCGAGTTAGTTTCTTTTAAATGCTGACGCAGTTAAATGTTGTTGCTTTTTTCTGGTTTATTAAAGTTATGTGCATAAGGTGTGAGACGTGACCGTTGTGTATGTGAATGTGTGTGTGTTTGTTTGTATTTGGAGTTGTTTGACACCAACTAAGGTATTGTTGCGTTATAGTGCAAAGCAACAACAAGAGCAAAGAAATATACAGCCTATGGAAAAAAAAATGAGACAAACAACAAAAATTGCTTGCGTGAGTCATTTTTTGAGATTTCAAACCATTTGCACAATTATTTTTATTACACTCACACACATTACTTGTTTTATTTGGCTTTGGCTAATAAAAATATACGTATATATCTGTACTGTATGTGTGTCAGTTGGGTTTGCGTGTGTGTGGATTATAATGATTACATTTTGTTATTAACGATTATTTTTTGTGTTGGAATTTGTTGCAAAAGCAAGTCAATGGATTTTTTGTTTCTTCTATTAGTGAATCAACAAAATTTTACTTTTCTGATGTTGAGGTATTATTGTGCTTTAGAAAAGACCATGATTGAAATTATATGAACAATTCTTGAGAAGTCAAAGAACTTCTATCTTGCAACAAACATTTAAATGCTATTTAACAATACTTTATATGAGACAATTAATCCTCTTAAAAGAACCTCAATACAACAAAGAAGCATTAAGGAAGCCATTGAACTCTATTATTAAATATAAAATCACTCCAACCCTCTTCTACTCATAAAACGACCCTTATTTGTTACTCCCTTAAAAGCATAAAATTCTAGATAATTCTAAACATTTAAATATGCCAAAAATCAGTGTACAGGCATGCCCACCACTCCATCCATCTATCTAAACATGGTCTTTATAATGTCCTCACCACTCCAAATATCACGGTATTCATGCGCATTTCCTTTTAATTGTGTCTACGTCAAGAGTCATGATTAATTAATGACTACATTTATTTAGAGACATAAAAAAGCACAGAAAATCAATAAACTGCCTAAAAAGCAAACTCCCTAAACACAAAGCAACAACAACCAAAATCAGTCAGTCAGAATACCATTTACACAAAAAGTCTGCTGAAAATTCCCACGACATAAAAGCAAACAAAAAAAAAAGAAAAAACCAAATCAAAGGCAACTCCCTACGTCAAAGCTTCAACAACAACAACTAAACTGCCGACCCAAACACCACCCCACACACACAACTTTATAAAATGCGTCGGCGCCTTACATAGAACCTATTTAAGAGAATAAGGGACACACTGGCAGAGAGAGGGGACACACTGTCAGAGAGAGGGGACACACTGGCAGAAAGAAGGGACACGACGGCAGTAACTACACAAAAAAAAAAAAAGTAAATACGAAAAGGCAAGGAGCAAAATTCTTTAAGGCAACTCTCGAGTACAAAAATAAAAATGTACAAAGTCATTTCTCCTTATGCAAACTTAAATGTGACGCAGTCAACTCCTGGTGGCATGGGCATGAGTCTGTGGGCGTGTCCACAAAGGAAAATGGTTGGACAAGAACGCTAAATGAAGGAAACATGCGCAGCACTGCAGACAAACTTATGCTCGACGATAAAATGAGCAGAAAAATCTAAACATTTCACGAAACGACCGTACAGAAAAAAGTCTAATTAGACAAAAGAACTGTGAATTAAGCCAACTGTGGCACATCGTTTGCGCGGAGAAAAGAAATAAGATGAAAAAAAAAAAAGAAAAACAACAACTGGAAATAGGAATAATAAAGAAATAAACTGAATCGTAAAAAGAGCAAACTAGCGGCAACTAATGCCACCAGCGGCAATCGTTGCCATTTTAAAGATGAACGTGTTTTTCTTTTCTTCTTGCTCGTTCACAACTATTCATCTACTTTTTTTTTTTGCCGCTGATGCAGCAGAAGCATCTTCTCTTCTCATTATCCACTTGGTAGTTGTTTTTTTTATTTGTTCTGCTTTGTTATTTGGCGAATTGACGACATTGACGCGCACGTCAACGTAAAGCTGAGCGACCTCGAAAAAAAAAAAAAAAAATTAGCAGCCAACAACAACTAACGTAAAAAGCACACTTTACGCTGCCAAGTTGTAGTTCTTGTTATGAGTTGCAACTAGGCAGGCAGGCATAAGTTGAGGTGACGGCGGGCATAAGAGGAAACGAAACGTCCACGAATTTGCAGACAACAAAATAAGCTTACCGGCTGCGAACAGCCTCAGCCACTTCGTGCTCATTCCTTCGCCCTGCTACTACATATTCGTAGTCGTTCAACGTAGGCTTCTCTCACTCCTCACACACTTCTTCCACAGATGTATAAAAACGTTCAATCAAATACTGTCATTGTATTTGTGGGGTTTTCATACAACTACACATTAACGCAGCAGCAGCGCAAAGCGCCAAAAAGCTTGCAAAGTCGCGTGTAATACCTACATTAGTGCGACAAGGCCAACAGGAATAACGCCTATATTGGAGTAGCATGAAGGTGAAAACAAGAAGCACAACATGTGATATAGACACAACATGTACGTACATGTTTGTTGGTTTGTGTGTCTGTCAATGAGCGAGTATATGTATGTGCAAATTCATCTACAGCCAAGAGAAGTACAAGCGGTTCTTGAAAAGAACACGATGATGGACATCAGCCAGGGTGCAGGGTTGCAGGCAAGACGTTAAATGTTGACGGCACAGTTGCTTTCAACTTTTAACTACTACTACGTACAGCACAAAGCAAGAAGCGAAATCAATATGTGGCGACAGTGTTGTAAACTCCGTGTAGTCTATTGTTATCTCTTTCACGCACAAGCAATATCTCCAGAATGTAGATAAACGTAAACGACACAACATGAGTGGTTTGCGAATATTCAGAAAGAGGAACAGAAAAATGCGAACAATTAACAAGTACAATTAATTAAAAGTTTTAACTGTTTTCAGCTAAAAAAGAAAAGGAGAGCAGCAACGATGACGACTTATATATGCGTGTATATTATTTAAGGCATGACTGTTGGCTGTATAGAGAAGCAGCGAGCTGATACTTGTAGATGAGTAATGCTAGTTTTATTTTTCCCTCTTTTGAGAGAGTCAGCGAACAGAACATTCTACGTCGTAGGGTTGACACAGTGTAGTTGCTATTCACGGAAATGCATACATGTGTACAACTCTTTTTTTTATCAAATGAGTGAATGACAGACAATTGTAATAAAACGGTATAAACAGTTTATTAGCATGCTACTAAGAAACGAATAGTGAGTCTATATCATTGAAAGGAACATGACTACAATTTAAATAGTAACGACACCCACTGTATGCATGGCAACTCTAATGGTTGTGTCCGCGCGACGCAATTCAATCGATTCATTCATCGATTTTTCGCGCTAGCAACCGACTTGTGCGCACACATTGACGCAAACACTCACACAATGTTGCAAATAGCAGCAACTCGCGATGACATTAGCGTGTACCTGCTCACACCAATGTGCGCCGCATAAGCAAAGTAAAACTACAAAAAGAAAAACTGAAAGAGAGCACCACAACTGTCAGCGTTGCGGTGCGTTGTAAAAAAAATATAAAAAGCACATTATTTCAAAGTCGTTACAGGGCGGGAGAGCGGCTAAGTAAAGCCGCCCAGGAGTGCCGACGTCGTTGACGTTATGTTTGTTTTAGGGGGTGTACAACTTTTATTTTATCCTACAGGGGTGTTGTGGTGGAATAATAAATTATAACCAAATGACGCTTAATGTCCAAATAAAAAAAAAAGTGCCGTTAAAATGTTGCCACAATACCGCCTTAGCAACAACTACACTACTCTACAACCCTAGCGACAAACAGCAGACCTTTATATTACCCCACCTAAAAAAAAAAAAATGGAAAAAATAAAAATGTAGCACTTTTAAACCTATGTATATACTATACGTTTTCAACATAGTAGCATTAATTTAAAACTTTTGTCAAAACGAACACGCGAATTTTTTTTGCCGGCAAAAAAAATCAGGTTTCTTTGGCATTTTTTCTTCGCTCATTTGCTTCTCTATCGCTGCCAGCGTCAACGCTGCTCTCCCCTCACTGTCTATCACTTCTGTCTTCTTGGAATAATTTTTACTCATCGACCGCGTCACAAGCGCAGTTGGCGTCGACGTCGCAGCGCTGCCTATAGTGAAAATGTCCCGCAATTGACGTTTTTGTTAGAATTTTTCATAAAATTTAACTGCTTTTTATCATTTTGAAATGATAAATTTGTTTAATTGTTGCAGCACCCATGTAATATAATCCAGCCAAGCTGTAACACCGCTCGATGACGGACCCCTCCCAACAGAACGAGTCATTTCATTCCCTTCCACCGACTATCTTCTTTCTTTCGCTCTTCACATAGACACGGACGACGAACTTTTTTTCGCGTTGCTTTTACACTCTTCCATTTGATAATTTTTTTTTCTTTTTTTTTTTTTTTACTCACCATCGTAGCGTTCTGCTTGTTCGGCCAATTTTGCCTTGTAGACGTTGTTCTCGCGTTCAGTCATTGTGTTTAATCCTTTTTTTTAATTAATTAATAATCCACAAATAATTTATTTCCCGGTCTTGCGGCGTCTCCTCCGACGAGTGATTTTCTGCTACTGCTGTGCTGCTTGCGCGCTCGCTGCCAGTCGTTGTTCGAGTTTTTTTCTGTACAACTTTTTTCTTCTTCTTCCACTTGGCTTCTGCTTCGCTCACTCTTTTTCAATGTCGTCGTGGACGCTACGAAAAATCTGCCAATTTTTTTTTATCGTTGTAGAGTTCCGGAAGAAAATATATAAATTAGGAACTTTTTCGAAGAAATAACTATTATTTAAAATTTATAATAAATTCTGAATTATTAATCAATGACTAATTTCCTATACGCACTTCGATTTTCGCTCGATTTGCCGATGACTTTTGCTGATGACTGCGACACGACTTCTTCTTCGACGTTTGAAATGTGCTTTTGTACTCACGCCAGTGCTACCAACTTAGCTATTTTCCTGCCGTTTAGACGAGATGTGCAATCACGGAAACTCTGCCTATTTTTAAGAATATTTCAGAGTTTTCTTTTTTTTTGAAGTCTCTTTTAGTGAATTGTCGATATGGAACAGTGCTGCCTAATCAGTCATTCCCATTCAAATGTGTGGAAGTCCTATTCTACTTAATATTATATTTGTTTCATCAATAGTTCATTATATATTTCTTAATTTTGCAAAGTTGGTTACATTATTTACTATTTATTTTGATTAAATAGGCCACTGTGCTTACATAAAATACCTGTAAGTGAATTTGAGTATAATGAAGAGACAGCACTCAACTTGCAAATCGTACCAGAGCTGTCTGAAACACTGTTGTACCACACACAGCAATCATTTCCGGCAGAGAGAGCTTTAACTTAATTCAATGCAGCCAAGTGGCTGTGAGTGTGATTTGAGTAGGACCTGGAAGCACTGGCTGTTCACAAACTTTTGTGTTTTTTTGACAATAGAGAGCGCGGGTGAAGGTTGCCAACTAAGTAGTTTTCTCCCCAAATTTTAGGGATTCGTATAAAAAGCACGGTGAAAATGTTAAAAGTCCAGTCGGCTCTCAAAAGCCGACTTTTTTAGTTTATGCATTTTTCAATTGTTTAGACGAATCGAACTTAGAAAAATTATATAATTTTGCTCTTTTTTGTGAACTTACGTAAAACGTATCAAGAACATAAGTCAATAAAAATCGGGATTTTTGGGGTTTGTTTGTTGTGCCGCATGTTCGCTTTAAATTTTAGGTGGTACACCTTCAATTAGTTGAGAAACGCAAACGGGCCATTTGACACAAAAGTGTCACCAACGTCGGCAGAGGGTCGACAGAAGTGGAAGAACAAGAAAAATGAAACCGGGGTCGGAAAAACTCCCCGATGTGGAGATGTGGCTAAAATCGCCAGCGGTGGAAGCGCAACATGCGCTTTGTCAATCGAGAAATATGGCAGAAATATAACAGTGACACAAAACTGACTCGAACCCTCTCTCGCTCTCAATTGAGCGAACATCATCTCTTGCTCTCAATCTGATTTCCAACGCGTTGTTTGCCTTATGTTTTTATATAGAACCCCTTCACTTGAACCATGATACAATTACTAAAGGTAGTCTCGTCGGCTATCGAAACGTTCGGGTTTTGTTCGTGTGCGTGTTCGTTTTTTGATGAAAAAGGTTGTCGTTTCGCTCGCACGTACTTATTTAGGGGCTTATCCTCCCTCTCACTCGCACTTATTGTTATGATTGTAGAGGTACCAAATTTTGCCGACGAGACGACTACCTTTAGTTATCATCATCATGACTTGAACGATGATTATGTGAATATGAGAGTGAGTGAGTGTGTGAACTACTGGAAAAGTAACTGACAAAAACAGTTTTGAAAGTTGGTAACACTGGTCGTCGATTTATTTATTTTTGTTGTCAACAAAAATATGTAAAAATGTTGTAAACAATTGGAAACAGACAACTTACAACAAGATGGCGGTGAATTTGGGTGGCTGGATACACAGTTTCACAGTTACCGATACGCAGACTCATAAAGGCGGCTACACCATCTACAAGATTACATCGATTGTAAGTGAGATTGGGTGGGGGAAGTGAATTTTACGCCTACAAATTCTGGAAGGTTGCTTAAACATTTGCCATCACTTCTAGGTCTTCCCGCGTTCGGTGCCACAAGCGCTCACCTGCCTAGTTGTTTGGAAACGTTTTCACGATGTCAAACGTTTGCATCGCGAGCTCAACCGCCGTCACAAAAGTTTACAACTGCCGGGCAAATTGCCGGAGCCGACTGACAGCAGCTATTTCAAGCGTTTCGATGCGGATGTTATACAGCGTCGCAAGGTGTACATCCTGGAGTTGCTTGACTTCACTGCACAGCATCCAGCATTGTACAAATGCAATGCTTTTGCCCAATTCTTTAGCGATGCACATGCACAGTCGCCAACCGCATCGCCACTGCACAAGTTCTATGTCGAAAAACGTAATGCACCGATTACGGTTGTAGGTGACGGCGAGCAGCCACAATGCGGAGGAGGTGCTATTGCCGAAATATGCGATAAACTTGATTTGCTGTATGATCCACATGATGCTGGCGGTATCACGCCTCTTGACCCAAAACGTGATAAAGACGATGATAATGATACAGAGGCTGGCGTAAACAATGAGAAATCGGAGGCGGCCAGCACATCCAACGCTGAGGTTGGGATCATTGAGCCGAACGTCACAGAGCAGTTAGAGGAGCATAAAGAAAAGCCGAACAAAGATTTTCATCGTTTCCTAACGCCAATGGCATCAATTGAGAGCGACGATAGCGATTATATATACGAAGCTGCATTGGAGTTCAGTCACGCCGTGCAAGCGGAGGTTAATCTCGAATACGAAGAGGCACATGAGCGCTACAAACGTGGCGTTGAGGTATTATTGCAAGGTGCCAAGGGTAAGTGCGATTTATTTTCACCGAAATAATACAAGCACATGGTAATGGAAAACAAAACGTACCATTTTCAGATGACGCCAATGATGATCGTAAATTTATTGCTAAAGCGAAAATCACAAAGTATTTAGCGCGTGCTGATGAGATTTATACGCGTTTTCTTCGCGATCCCGTCGATCCCAAGAAACCACATTTTCAACTTTCTATCGATGTTGTGGACAATAACGAAGATGCCGTCTATTTGGAGCGTCCATGGAATCAATTGGCTAAATACAAAGTGCTGCAAGTGCTGGGCGAACGTGTCATGCAAGTGCAATGCGTCACAGAGCCGCAGAAGCCCATGTGCATTATGAAAGGTGTCGAGAAGCCATCGAGCAATTCACCAACGCAAAGTATTTTTCTGCCACAACAGGTGCCCTACATGGTTGAATTGCTCGCCTACTTTCAGTCGGACCAAAAAATATTTCTATTGCTCAAACAAGCCGAAGGCGGTTTGCTCTACGATTATATACAAAGTTATACGCCGACGGCTGTAAAAAGTACGAATTATGCGCAACTATTTCCAGCAGTTGATAATATTGCGCAGGAAATAGACGCCTTGGATGATGATAAGTCGAACGACGATCCAAAGCCAGAAGCACAATCGCTTGCAACGCTACCAATCGGAGCGACAAGTGATGTCAATGAAATAGTGCGTAGTTCACAAGCATTATTGAAATCGGTTTCAAATACATTGCGCGAAAGTGAAGTAAACAGTGAGCAGTCTAAACAACAAGAATTGCAGCGACAATGCAGTGGACGCAGATTGTCAAAAAGTCCGCAACGAGCTTTGTTTAAGTCGCATATACCCGAGCAATGTCTTAAGCAATGGGCTTGTGAACTTGCAGTGGCGATACACAGTCTACATGGCAAGGGCATCATTCTGCGGTGCGTATCGCCAATTGAACTGAGTGTTTGAAAGAATGAATGAACGTTCTAAGCAATAATTGTTGTTTTCTTGTTTCATTTCAGTGATTTACATATGGCAAATATACTACTCGGCGCCAAAGGTCAATTAATGCTCACATATTTTTATCAGAACGAAGGTCTTACGGCTGATGACAACTATGTACACAAAGCGCTGAGTAATGACGCATTGCAACAACATTTCGTTGCGCCTGAACGACCGCTCACATTGAAATCGGATTGGTGGAGTTATGGCGTCATTTTATATCAATTACTGATCGGTTTGGTATGTACCAAGTAGTAAACATAAACTATTATCTGAATAAACAACTTCTCTTCTTTTTGCAGCCATACAAATCAATTCATCCCGGTCAAATAGATCTCTATGGCTCTGTACAATATCCGGACAATGTTGAAATCTCAGATAATGCTCGTGATTTACTTGAAAATTTACTGCAACTTATGCCGGAAACACGTTTGGATTATGAACAATTGCAGGCGCACAGTTTCTTTCGCGGCACCAATTGGCAGGAAGTGCTGAAAAATGGTTTGAATAGTAGCAATAAGTGAGGTCACAAGAACATCCTGATTTTGAAGAGTATTTTGTATGCTTTAATTTAATGTTATTAGTTTGAATCTACAAGAGGCGCTTAAACTATCGATACCAATTTGTAGCACCATATTATTATTACATTATGCATTTTATTCTATGTTATGTAGAGTAACACAGCACATGCAACCGTTTAGCATTCAAGCATTTTCATTGAACGCTAACATTAAGTTGTCGTATGTGTTGAGTGATGTGGTGTAACATAGTCATACCTAATGTGAAAAATGTCAAAGTATGGAGAGCTTAGTTGGACTCAATGGTTTAGCGCTAAAAACATGTTTAATCTCAACGCGTTGAATCTTAATTTTTATTTTATTTCCTACATTTTCTTTCTTTCTTTAGTTGTATTATTATAGTTTGTCACAAAACCATTTGTTTATATATTTATATATTTTTGTTGTTGTTATTTTGTTAACGAAATGAATTTGTTAATTTGTTTTATGTATTACTTTATTCTCCTATATTTATTGATTTTGTTGTGGTACAAAAAATATTGAACTAATTAACATTTAATGAAGAAAAGCGCATTCCACGCCAACCTAAAATAAGTAAAAATTATTTATATGAGCAACTAATGAATTTTTTTTTTTTGCTTAATATTTATAAGCTAAAAGAAGTGAATCTAATCAAAGTGTAAGGCTAAACGAATAAATTTTTACAACAAATTGTAATAAAACATAGTAATTAATATATAACAATTAAAAGTAAGTTTAATTACAAATTATTAAAGATTTTAAAATGTATTAGTTTTATAATTAGAATGGAGCTGGATTTATATTATTTATATAATTGTGTATAATATATATACAACAGAATTTGTGTACTTAACTAATTATTGTTTTAATTACACAACAGTATTGTTTTTTTTTTATACTTATTTGAACGAATTTCAACTGCGCACGATTTATGGCTGCAGAAGAAGAAAGACGCTCACTAGCTAATAAGGCACATTTGGAATGCATTTTTTGGGTGGATTCACTGTACGTGAAACCTTTGTTTTTTTACTTAATATAAATTATACAAACTATAATTAAAATTAAACTCAAAACTTCACTTGAACAAAGGACAGCAAATTAAGTTTGGCAAGACTTTTTGATTTTGTTGAGTATTCTTTGCTTTTTTGTTTTTTTTGGCTAAAATAGTACTTTTTTTTGTTATTTAATTTAGAATTAAACTTAAAATACTAAAAAGGAACCATGCAAAAAAGAAAAGCATGAAATAATTTTGTATGAAACAGAAATGCTCGCTCGATTATGCGGATCTTCGATTATCATTCCCTGCATGAATTTTCACTGCGGTTTTTATATGTATAAATTGTAAATTTTAAGCAAATTTGTTGAAATTTTGTATCTTTTGTTGACAATTACGTAAAACATAGATGACATTTCCATGGATGGACGAAATCCGTCAACATCCGTGCACACAACCTTTCACAACGACAATCGCTGGATGACTATGACAAAATGAAATTGCTTCAAGTTTCGCGTGGCCAGACGCAAAACTCGAAGCAAAAATTCCAGACATGCGGCAACATAATTTTGGGGGTGGGTTTATCTCTTAAGAAACTCTTAACAAGTTTTAAGGAATATCGTAAGATTTAAGGGAGTTTTAGCGAAAATGTTAAAAAAAAACTCTCTTAATTTTTACGATACTCATTGGACGAACGGTAGTTTGTGTTTTTTTTGGAACTCAAATGCTTTATGTCTCCAGGCGTTATATGGCGACATCCACAGGCTCAAAAATTACGAGATTTTCGCAATTTTTGAAAAAAGTGAGCTGAAAATGCCATACTGAGCGGAATTAAGCGCTGATCACGCTAGTTAGGGGCGCGAGGCATTTTGCGTTCGCTTTGTTTGTTCAATTTAGATGAGGGAAAAACAGGAGAAATCAGAGCGCAACAGCGAATTCGCCTTATGATCCCCTGCTGTTAACTGACTTTTTCCCCATTATTTACGTTCGAACGGGACTTTACTCTGAGAGAGCCCAAAAATCCGCTCAGAGAAAATAGACGGAAAGTGCAGCCATGTGTCGATCGAAAATTTTCACCAGGTTTTAAAATATTTAATTTCGGCATAAGCATAATTATTTTGTATTAAATTGAGAATAAAAAAACAGAAAATATATGACAAAGTGTGAAAAAAGACACAATACCGAAAAAAATTGTGATTTAGGTCCAAAGTGTTCAGAAAAGGACATAATCTGACTAAAACGAAATTGTGGTCCAGTACTGGCACGCTCACTAGAAAATTGTGAACATTAAAGTTTCGTATGTGCTGTGTTGAGCTGCGTAAAATAGGCGTTCGTGCATCGACCAATAAACGCAAGGCACTGCAATTCACCGTTTGGCGTAGGCTGTCCCAAAATTTTGAGAATTTGCTACATTTACACAATAAATTTTTGCAAAAATATCTTGGGACACCCGGTTTGAGAATTCATATATTTTTGTCAGAACTAATGTGTCGTATGTCTGTGGGCAAGTGTCTAACATATGCGATCCTAGCAATAAAACGTCGTCCAATAACGAGCTGGTGGTGGTTTCGCACAACGATCAGTAGCTTTCGTGCTTCAAAGGTGGAAAGTTGTGTTTGCGCATGAACGTAGTTCGATGTCACTAATTTAACGACACGCTTTCATTTTTCTTTTTTTAGCTTTGAATAGAAATTGACTATGAATATCGATTATACGGAATACCCTGGTTTTAATTGATCCGGATAATCGAGTTTCTAATGTAACAAAAAGGAACCATGCAAAAAAGAAAAGCATGAAATAATTTTGTATGAAACAGAAATGCTCGCTCAGTAAAATGGCCGACGATAGCGTAGCGCAGCTGCCGACATCTGTCGACAACGTGGCATCAAACGTTGTTGCTGTTGTTGTTGCACTTGCTGATGACGGCGATGAGTGAGCATTTCCTTTAGTGCAAAAAAGGCGGCAATACATAACTTTGCGTTTGTTGTTGTTGTTGCTGCTGCTGCTGAGCTGTTCCATTGCTCTCCTCACTTTTGATTACAGTTTGACAATCATTGGGATCTTCAACATGATTTGCCGTTGTTGCTGCTGACGTTTGCGTTGCATAATGTTGTTGTTGTTGTTGTTGTGGGTCTTGCATGTGACATGCACTGGCCGGATCCAATGTGCTCAACGTATGCGTCATGCCGCCAACTTGCACATACTTCGCCTCCTCAGCTGTGAGATATTTACCATTTGCCTGATGTTGTTGTTGTTGTACAATCAAAGTGCCATCGCCAGCGCCATCATGTTCCATTTGGCCAGCGCCGGCATGTGCAACAGTTGCATAAGCATTGCCATCATGGGCGGCATGCATTTTGCTGCCATCATCGGCGCCGCCAGTGCCATTGACGCCCACCACGCCGCCACCGCCGCTCATTTCAAGGCGAGGCGGACTGCCGTATTCGAAGTGGCGCATCGGAAAGAGTTGACTCTCGTGCACATATGTGCCATACTGACTCGAGTAGGTGCCATAAGGACTGGCCGCGGGCGAGAGTAGACTGAATTGCGGTGACAATTCGTAGGGCGGCTGGTAGCTGGTCCAGCTGTCCATGCTGCCCGGCGGCGTCACGGTTGTTGTCTGGGCGAACGTTGAGAAGGGCGGCGCCAGCGTGTTGTTGAGCGTCGCTGTGGGCGGCGTGCTCGTCTTGATGTAGCCCGTTTTGCGTGGCGGCTCATGTTTGCGCCATTTGGCGCGTCGATTCTGAAACCAGACCTGTACGCGTGACTCGCTGAGATTCAGCTTGATGGCAAGCTCCTCGCGTGCAAAGACATCTGGGTAGGGCGCACGTTCGAAGGCGCGTTCAAGCTCCTCCAGTTGATAAGCGGTAAAAGTCGTTCTGGAAAGAGTACAAAAACAAAAGGATTCATATAAGGTTTGAGGCAACAACAACAACAACAACGAAATCATGTCATTTATGACGTTTTATTAATTATTACGTATACGCCGCGTGTGCTCAGCGCTTAATAAGTTATAAAAAAATTGATTTCCCGTCGTTAAACTAATCTTCAGCAATAATAACAACAATAACAATAATAACAACAACAGCAAACCCATTAACTTACCTCGTTTTCTTCTTTTTGATGCCATTCGGATCGCCTTTCTTCTTATCATTCTTCTTGGCCGACTGTGCCGTCGCTGCCGCCGCTCCGCCCGCTGCCCCCGACGCTGCTGCGCCATTGCCGACTTGCGTTGCGCTGCCCGGCGTTCCAACACCGCCCGGTGTGCCATTGCCACCATCTGCCATTTGACACATTTCATCGCTTTTTTTATGTTTGCCACCCGCGGCGTTGCCATTGACGGCTCCAGCGCCACCATTAATAAGCACCGCCTCCTGTGTCACAGCGCCCATTAGACCGTTGGTCGTTGGCACAGCATCGCCATTGAGCTCATGATGATGCTGCTGCGGTTGATGCTGAGGCGGACTGCCGCCATAGATGTGTTGTTGGAGCTGATGATGCTCATAGTCCAACTTCGAGTTGGGCGAATAATCCAATTTGCCGCCGCCATTCACATGATAATCGGCCATGGGCACGAGCAGTTGTTGTTTGTGTTGTTGTTGTTGCTGCTGTTGCTGTTGTAGCAGACCATTGGACGTGAGCGTGCCTGTGATCACAGGTGGCGGCGGCGTGGCTGCATAGTGATGCTGCTGTTGTTGTTGTTGTTGCTGTGCATGCTCCAATTTCTGCGTTGTTGTTATATATTCGTACTTCTGCGTTGGCGAATAGCAACCCATCTTGTTCACCGAACTAACGAAATCCATTTTTTGCACATAATCCGTTGTCTTGTAATTGGGCGAGCCGTTGCCATTTGTGGCATTGCCATTGACGACGCCGCCACCGCCCCCACCGGGCAGCAAAGTATTGCAGTCGGGCAAGCGTTGCGTGCAGAGCTCATGGACAGCGCCACCACCGCCGCCGCCGCCATGCATGCCCAACATAACGGAATGCATTTGCGCATGCGTTGCCATGCTGGAGCTCGTCGTGGTCGTCGTCGGTAGTAAAGGCTTAGCGCTCAAGGGCGAGAGCGGATCGGCATAGTCGCCGAACATTTGATCATCAAAGCCAGCGTGTTCCATCACTTTGTCAATTATTATTGTTGCTTTTCTGCTTCTATTGTTGTTGTTGTTGTTGTTGTTTCAATTGAGTTAAACACGTTCTTTGTTATAGATTCTTTTTGTTTTTGTTCATTTGTGTGCGTTAACTTTAAACAATTTGCGCGTAAAAATTAAATCAAAATCAATTAATACAATTGACACACACACACACACGCACACCCAGAGACACAAAATTAACACAATGCTGTTGTTGATGACAATGTATCAAAATCAAAATCATCAACAATATCAAAGTCACAAATTAATTGTTGTAAATGAATTAATTGCATTTGTGCATTTAAACCGTTCCAATGTACACACACACACGCACGTACACAGTCTGATATGCTTTTGCGGCTCCTTGCAGAAACTTTGATTTAATGCAAAAATTTTTATAAACTTCATTCAAGGAGAAGATTTTTTTTTTATCTTTATTATTTGTCTGTTGTTGTTGGTTTCTTGTGATTGTGTTTTTAACCAAAAAAACGCCGACTCTTGCGTTACTTTTTCTATATGAAAATAGATACTTTTGATCGTTTAATGCTGCTGTTGGTTGTGCTTCCGTTGAAGTCTACGCGCTTAATTGACTCGACAAACGGCGATGATTGCCTTTTTATACTCAATTTAGATGAAAATTGTTGACGCAGCGTTGTCGACCAATCAGCGCGTCGCAATGGCTGCCGACGCATAGCGCGCGGCTTGCGTATTGGCGCAGCTCATGTGCGCGTGCGAGCGAGCAAGATGTCATGTCGTTGTTGTTGCTGTTGGGGTGTCTTGTGGTGTGTTTGCTTTCTTTCTGCCTTCTGTCGTACAAAGCACAGTGATCGTGTCGTTGTTGTTGTTGTTGTGAACGTCGCATGCTGCTGGCGCGTGTGACTTTTTTTTCCTTGTGTTATTTTGCTACGCTTATGTGTGTGTGTGTGTGCCTGTGTGCTGTGCTGAATTCTGCGGGGTGTGGTTAGTATTGTTGTTGCTGTTGTTGTCTAGTCGTGTTTATAGCGGCCGCTTGACTTGCTTCGTTTCCTTCGTGCACAACACACAACATACGTCAATATGACATTGACAATGTGAACTGCTTGTGACCGGTTTCGGCGACTTGGCAACTTGCGTCCGTCAGCTGAGTGCCAAGCGGGTCGAATGAACGATCCTTCTGAATGTCTGCAAGGCGCGTGCGCAGACAAGGACTTTCTACCAGCATTTCCATAGCATGGGAAAGTTTTGTGAATCTCAGATTTATGCTCTAACAAAGATGTCGGCGAAAGTTAAAGATTGATGTCCTGCAGTGTGACAATCTTGATCACAATAAATAGCCAAGCTGGAGACGGTTTTATAATGTTGATTATTTGTTAGATTGACTCAAAGGATATATTTTTAAAACATTAACTTTAAATTTCTGCAATCTTTTGTTTTTTTGGACTTAAAATAAAACAATTTCTTGACTTTTCGCACATTAATCCTGTTGCTTTGTATTTTTCTAATTGGAATTCCAACATACACAAAATTCTTATACACTTTCATCGAACTTTTCGTGTTGAGTCAGCCGTCTGTATATGGGATCACATCGAGCAGTTACTAGACAACACACAAAGGCAGTTTCAACCCTCACAGGCAGCCAGGATTGATCCAATTGGATTCTCACTTGCGTGTTGCGCGTGTCAACTTCACCCTCTTGCCGCTACTTGACTTTGTCTTCTTCTTGTTGAATCTGCTTTGCGTGTGACCTTTTGGCATTATGCTGGTCCGCTGCCAAAGAAAGTTTGCCCAAAAGGCGGGGTTGCAGAGGCCGGCGGCAACCGTTGTCAGGATCACTGCTCATATGCTTTGCATTGTTGTTGTTGTTGAGTTATGGTCTATTTAGAAATTTCAAGGTTTGTGAATTTGAATAATGCAACGTGGCTAACAATGTGGGTTATGGGTCAGTGATAATGTTCAGTTGTTGTAGCATAATATGAATGGCTCGCTGATTTAAACGTTTTACAATCAAAATTTGTATTATTTGCAACATTTGAAGGCAATTCTTTAAAGCAACTTAAAGAGTCTAAAGTCATTAATTGAGTTCCGAGAGTTATTCTAGATACTTTTCGAATTTATACATCAACAAAATCACAAAAAACGGAAGTAGTAAGCAAAAGTAAGTCAACACTTCATGTATCTCAGCTCATTGTGTCTAAAAAACTAAGCACACGAAGAGTGAAAGGAAAAGAAGTCCTTAACCCGCATGCAAAATGCAATTCAAAGTTAATCTTCTTCCCACAAAAGTACACAAATACCAAACACCCAAACAACAAAAGAAACCATCACAAAATCAATTTTCCCACCAAAATTCACCAAACTCCACAGTAAAATATATGATACTTTTTCGCGCAGTTTGATGCGGAAATATTTCACTTTATTTTCCGAACGAGCAAGAACAAGAGAGACAGAGAAAGAGGAAGAAAAACCGTCACAGGTTCGAAAATGCGGGCAAACAGAATACGGTTCCGGCTTTGAGCTCAGCCGTTGAGCCAGAGGCAATTTTATGGCACGCATGCACGCGATCGACAAGCGATGGCTGAGGCAGAGGCAAAAGTATCTCAAAGCGGCCTCTTGCACCCTTCAAGTGAGTCGCAATATTAGCCGCCCGGACGCTCCTCACGCTTTGCTTGCATTTGCGTGTGTGTGTGTGTGTGTGTGTGTGTGTGTGTGTGTGTCTGAAGTGGGAAAAGGCGTTGCACGTCAGATAAATTTCGATTGTTTTATTGTTGTTTTTGCATTGCGTTAATAATAATGTGGGCCAAGTCACATTGAGCGCTTGCAGGATCATCTTCCATGTTTTAAGTTCTGTTGAGTTGAGGTGATGTGTTAATGTGCCCAAAGGTTTCTCAGGGGTTAAGTGTGAAATCTTCAATGTGGCGAGAAGGTTAATTGATCAAGATTGCATGAAAAGTCAATCATGATACGATCTGTAAGGGCAAACCCTGAAGGAAGCCCAATTATTGTTACTAAGCAAAGAGTTGTGCAATGTTTGATCATTTAGAAAAGATAAAATCACTCTCGTCTTTTAGTTAAAATGTGTTCTGATGAAAGTATATGTGATTAAAGACTTTCTTGTCCTTTCTTATCAATAATAAGGAAAACGTTTTGATTACAGACGTGTGAAGTTAATCAAACCATCTGATTATGGGGGCCAGTGGCGTAACTATACCATCTGGGGTCCGTGGCAAATTCTTTTCATGGGGCCCTATCAGTAAAAATCGTCACATTGTACTCAGTTTGATTTTAATAAACTTCGAAATTTTCAGCATACTCAATTACAGGTTGTATATGTCCCACTAATGGCCATAGACCTTCTCTCTTAGGCAAGAGGGAATGGTCTGTAGTCCCCACGCTAGCCCAATGCGTATTGGAAACTTCACATTCATCCATAAAACATAATATCTCAATGCATTCATGATCTATTCGTTAGCTTTGAAGAAACCTGCATACATTTACATTGAAATAATAATAACAATTTAATTTCAATAAGATTTTTATTAAAATACATATTATTAAATATTATTAAGAAAGATATTTATTAAGAAAAATCTTTTTTTCGAGCTTTCTGTTCCGCAAAAGTGTCTATAACATCAGACAGAACAGCCAAGTTACATAACCTGTCTTGTCTCATAGAGTTTCTTAATTACGTTTTTATCAATTTTAGTTTTGAAAATGATCGTTCAGCACTCACTGTAGTCACAGGAATTGTAAGAAATAACATTAATGCAGAGCATACTTCAGGAAAGCTGCAGGACACAAAATGATTTTTTATTATTAATAAATCAGCAAGGTCTCTAATATACGAAGATTTTTCTATTTCGTCTCTGAAAGTGGATCGAAAACTGAGAATTTCTCTGGCAAATGATGATGATGTCTTTTTTGTATATCTCAACAAATTCTAGAGCTTTTTTCAATAGATCAGTGTCATTCAAACCTTTTAAAGTGGAAGGCTGAAAAACACTGAAATTTGAAACAATTTCAATCATTAGAAGGAAACGCAATTTCAGTTGATTTATAATGATGTCCAATACTCGATAAAATATGTTCACTTTGAACGAACTTTCCAGATCTTGGAGACGCTCATCTTCGCAATGCTCATCACAATGGCGTTTTACCTTCCTCTGATGAGTAATTCAGGGGTGATGGACCATTTTTCTGCTACACTATTTGCTCCCATTTTTAAGTTTTCAAATTCATTTCGATACCTTCTAGACAAATTTTCATTGCTCGTCACGGGTAACGTGAACATCTCTAAAAATGAATCAACACCTTGAATTTTAAGCAGAACTTATAAAAATATACTTTTCAAATAAAATAAAATACTCAGGTACAATGTAAAAAAATAATTTTGAGCTCGCGGCCTCTTTGGCCGGGGCCCTCTTGGGTCGGGGCCCGTGGCATTTTGCCAGCCCTGCCACCCTATTGTTACGCCACTGATGGGGGCTTAAGCCTTTAGAAGAAAGTCCATTAAATAAATACAGTAAGAACTTTTATTGCGGTCTGATCTTACAGATGAAACCAAAGCAAATTAACAACTTGGCTTCTTGTAGGTTTTTTTCCAGAACAAAGTTCGCTCAGTTTGGGGAACGTTCGATTACTTAGAACAAGAAACTGATTCTTCCATGTGTCCAGGTGCGGATTCTTCCAGGACCCTTCTTCGTAAAGCGGATTTGAAGATCCCTTTTAGAAAAAGCTCCTATCCCTGGAGTCTTCAATTAGTATCGTTTCATCTTCCCTTTTAGATCTTTTCTACCAAAAATACATTTCTTTTGCCTTGTCTAACAGTCTATGCAATCCCTCTACTACAGTAAAACTCCGATAATCTGAACAGAGATGACTTATCACCTATATTTCCAGTACAAATTACTTGAACGCCCTGTGTCCATATTATTGAGGTTCTACTGTGCTTTTGAAAGCGAAAAACCAAAACTTTCAACCAATCAACTCAGCCGACGTTGCCTTTGATGACGTTGGTTGCAAAATCGTTCATATTCATCAAGTGAACACTTGCTGCACAACTACAAGTTACTTAAAGATGTATCTATGACTCGAAGATTTATAACTCATAGTAACAATAACAACAATAACAAAATACGCGCTTATTATGCTGTTGGGTCAGATGTCAAACCGCGCATCCGTCGTCGTCGTATCATATTTGCGCCACAGAAAATCAACTTAAGCAAATAATAATCATTTCGAATGAAAATGTAAGAATGCTGCCGTATCTAGATACAAGTACAAGTAAGCACATCCATCGGTTTGCTGCTTCAAGCACAACAATTGCGAGCGTACGTTGTACGTATGTAAGTGAAGCCTCGCTGTTGTTATTATTGCCACGGAGGTCTTATGGGATCACATAGAAGCAGCAGAGAAGGAAGAAGCAGAAAACATTTGTTGACTGCTGTCAGTGAAAATGATGTTGATGATGATGATGATTTCGAAATGAATGTATTTTCTTCTCTGCGGCTTCAGCGAGTGACCAAGCAAAAGCCAAACAACAATAACAATAACGAAAAAAAAGCCAAGCAAGCAAGCCAGCGACGACGACGAGCAACTAAAGTACAACTATTTGATATTTTATGCGGGATTTTAAATTGATCTTAATGAAGCTTAATTGATTGTCTCTGTATTGGTGAGCCGCGCTCTCTCTCGCTACAAGAGCAGCGTGGACTTTGTATGTGCGCTTGCACATGATCTTCCATGCGTGCGTGTGTGTGTGCGTGTGTGTGTGTGTGTGTGTGTGCTCCACGTCGCCATTTATTGTATTTTGTTGTGCTTCTTCTTGCTTGTATTGTATGCCAACGCCGCCATATTGAAATATTTGTTGATTTTTTTTTCCAGTTCAGTTGTTTGTTTGTCGCTTTTTTGTTGTCTGCTTTTTTTTTTTTTTTTTTCTGTTCACATCACAAGTCTGAAAGACAGATCACAATCGCCGATATTTGTATGTATATATATAATATATATGTATATATCAGCAACGATTTTGTACAACAACAGCCATAACAATAGCAACAAAAAAATTTATAAAAAAAAAATAAATAAAATTTATATATGTTAGTACAATTTCAGTAAGAGCTCCGAGTATCTGTCATCGAGTTCAACAAATGAATAATGTGACATGCTTTTTTAGTCATTTGCTTCGAGTGGCAACTGTACTTGATGCTTAAATTGAGTTTTTGTAATAGTTTTGTTATTAGAATTGATATTCAAATGCTGTGAGGCATCAAAAATTAAAGCAAAGCATACAAATTTCAAAGCACTTATTTGTGGAAGTTTTTTTTAACCTTTTATTAAAGTTCAAGACTATGCAAAAAAAAAAGTTAAACTATTATTTTTATTTTTTTATTGTCAAAAATGTAAGATTTCTTTCAATAATTTTTAGACGTTTGGTTTTCTGGGAGGTAACATTTTATAAAATTAAAAAAAAAAAATTTAATTATTCACACATATTTTTGTTGTTGAAGGAATATAAAGTTTATTAAAGAATAAAGTTCTTATGAAACTTTAACCTTCATTTCACTTTTATAAGATACACGTTTGCTTTTTTGAGGAAACTGACTAATTCCCTCTTTTTTTCTTCCTAATCTCATTGTGGTCTCCAATGAGTACCTCAGATAATTCTTAAAATCTGTTTAGTTAACAAAGTTGAAGATTATTTGGCTGTTATATTGGATTTCTTTGGTTTTTCGACCTGGTCGGGTTGAATTTTGTGGGCAGTATTAATTATTTACAATTCAATTTTCCAAATACGAGCTCATCGTGCAGTCTTTACAACCAAACAACTTCTTAAACATGATAGATCCAATAAAGAATATCAATATTATCTTTGATCGAACAAATGCTTTAAAATAATTTCGATATCTGAAAAACAATCAAAATAAAATCCAAAAAATCACAGATACACCCGCAATTTGAAATTGACGCAAAGAAAAAAAAAAATAAAATTAAAAAAAAAAAAAAAGCTCACACACAAAAATAAAATGCCGCAAACAATTGGAAAACTTAATTCAATCAGTGAAAGTAACACCCGCCAATAAATTAAAACCAATCATGTTATATAGACAGACACTATCCGAGATCCGAGGCACACTCACACACACATACACAAAAATATCCCCATACCGTAACCGAAAGCAAAATGTTGACAATTTTCAACAAATGCAAACAAGAAAAGTCCATAGAATGCAACCACCGACGGACCGACAGACGGAGAGGGCGGGTGGGTGTTCTGTTGATAGGAGACTGGGTTGGTTGACCAACGCCGCCGTAGCATGACTGAGTCTGAGCGTATCGAGCAATTCCAAAATCGCAACAACTCGCGTAATTCAAATTAATTGCCGACAATTGTGACTTATTTAAGCAAAGCGCCATTTAATACACCCAACATCATCATCATCATCATCATCAGTAGCAGCATCAGCAGCATCATCAACAGGCAACGTCAGCCGCCGTGGTTGGCTCTCTATGGCGACACTTTAGTCTACTCGATGGCTTTGGCTTTTTGTCTGTGCAATTGTTCGTAGTTGGTTGATGGGTTGATTGGACGTGCGTCTAAATGATCCTGTAAGAAATACACATATCAAGAGCTAATTGAAATCGATATTATGCAAAGCTTCAAGGCTTACAATTATCATGCTGTGTGAGAAGCTGTGTTGAACTAATAAATTTATGTAATAATTTAACTTAGATTACTTAATTCAAGTTAAAGGAAACAAAGAAATTCGATAATGATTAAATGACACAGTGATACATTAAGCTTTTAATACCAAGGCGAAGAAATGCACAGGTGCAACACTGTTTCGTGTGCCAAAACACACACACACACTTACAAGGTAACGAAAAGCCGAATCTTAATTAATACAAAGTGCATGAAGAAGAAGAATGCACAAATAAGTTGCATTATTGGTGAATGAATAAATACATTTGGCTTTGCCTTCTTTTTCTTTGCTGCCATAATTATTAATTAAAACATTTGTTGTTAAATTCTTTTGTTATCGTTTCATTTTCGTTATACTTGCACTTGTTGTTGTTGTTATTATTTTTAATTGTTTGTAATTAAATAAAATTGTACAAGGTCGTTTAGCCGACTGTTCAAACAAAGTAATTCACTGCCTGTCCGTCTGTCTGTATGGCTGACATTGGTGCATCGCATCATTGTCGTCATCATTGTGAGATCAGCCTAAATGCCACCAATTTGTTTTAATATAAAAACGCCGGCCGGCATTTTGATCACTGAAAATTGATTCCTGCTCATTATTTCATTAAAATACTACACATTCATTTACTACTTACTCATACTACAATACTATATCAGAGACTCCATAGTAGTGTTGTACTACTACTATTGTTCTCTCAGTGGGCTTTTCAATCGGTATGTCTGTCTGTCTGCCGATTTGGCTTGGCTTGGCCTGTTGTGTCCAGTGATTTTATGAATGAAATTGTATCAATTGATTGTAATTAAGTTGGGGGTGTGTGTCTTATTTGCTGATTGAAGTTGGGTGGCCGTGATTTTTATTACTTATCATCGTCAATTTAGTTATTAGTCGTCGGAACCATCGAAATTGAATTGTTTTGTGTAATGAAATTATATTGAAAAGTGTTGTTTATTGAAGAATTTACTATATTCACTTTGTTTTGCTTGCATTGCTAATTGATTGGAAAAAATATTAGCGGTTTTCACGCCCAACTCGGTAACGCGTAAACGTCGTAACTGATGAAAATACAAAAACAAAATACATTGACAAAGTTTCATCAGCTTTCATCAACCCCGACTCGTGTTGTTCGGTAACGCGTTAAACTCGATAAAAAATCAAAGGGGATTTTTAGTTACTTTCAATAAAAAAGTGGCTGTACTTTCAAATAATTTTATTATTAAAACAGCATATGTTATACGCTAGCCTTTTTCAACATAAGCGAAAACAAAGGAAAATTAACTCCCATATTCTCCCGTATGCAACAACTACTCGTATGTTATAAGTAATAACACAACACATACAACTATTGCATCAAAATGCAGATTTTGGATCTTTGATTTCGTCTTATCGCCAACCGATGTATGCCAATAATGTCGTCCACAAAGTCATCCAATGCTACCTTAATTGGTCCAACCCGACCCATACCTGTGCACCATTGTAACACAATTAGTTAATTATTTGTATATTCATGCAATAATAAACATATTTACCTTTTAGAAACTCAATATCGCACACAATTTGATTCATTTTATATTCTATTAGTTGATTTTGCACACTATTTCGCGGAATTTAAATTTTATTAGATTTATTTCATACAAATTCGCTGATTTCACTTTTCGTTTGTTTATATAAGAAGAAGAATTAACGAATTTACGCAAACAAACGAAATATTTGGTAATCATGCCCGACCCTCGTTAAAATTAAAATTGTTAAAATTGACGCGTTACCGAGTTGGGCGTGAAAACCGCTATTAAGTTTTAAATTGTGTTGGTGAGGCATTTTGTATTGAGGCCTCAATGAAAAGGTCCAAGGACTTAATTTTTTACTATTTAAAATCCAAAATATGTTTTTAAAGTTGTTTGGCATAATTTAGAAATTTGCACACGCATTACATAAGGCAGTTGACTGCGTGATGCGCAAGATTCAACGCTAAACTATCTTATGTATTATGTGGCGCTTTATAACATCGAAGTAATTAAGAAATGCCGTAAATGTGTTGACTCCTTGGAAAGAAATTTGTATTTAAAGCAAAATCTATTCGTTTCCACTTTTAATGTTATAGTTTTTTTTTAATAAATATTAAAGTGAGCAGTAATGACGGGGAAGCTAGCATCAAAACTAATGCTCATTTACGATAGTGAAAAAATAAATAAAATTATTAAGTTAATATTTGCACAATCATTTATATCTTTAGTCATAATTTTTAAGATCAACAACAGAATTATAATAATTTACTTGTTTGTTTCTGGTCTATTAAACTTTCTACTGCAGAACATTAAATTTGACATGAAGAAGAAGTAAAGATTCACCAAAACGAACACTCTGAAAATCACTTTGATTGTTGTTGCTTCATTTCCATATCAACGGTGAATAATACTTTTTTTATGTCACAGTTAAATAGCAAAAAAGAAAATAAAAACAAGAACAAAAACCATAAGGAACAGAACAACAACAACAACGATGAGGAAATTCCAAAAAGTATGTCCAGAGTGGCAAAATACCGACAACGGCGACAGATGAGTGCTTCATGCGGGCAAGTTTAAATTGATCTTAACGAAGCTTAATTGATTTCAATAGTATTGGTGACATATTCTGTATATGCATACAAGCCCATACTGAAGGCGTCTTATGTATGTGTGCAAACGACATACACTGCGAAATATTTTCATGAGTTTCAATTTGATGTAAAATGTTGCCTAAGCGATGTTTATGATTTGATGCTGACTTGAACAGCACATAGAATTATTTACAGTGTAAAAATATTTCAAACAAACAATTTCAAATGCATTGCATACACAAAAAGTCAAAGGCAATGCAAATGCATTTGCCGCAAAGCAATACAAGTTTTCAAGCGTTATTCAAAGCAAATCTTATATTTTCTTTTTTTAAATGCTCATTTTTACAGCAACAAAAAACGCTTTGATAAGAAAAAGTCTGTTTGAGTATGTTTGTTTTTTTTTTCTAAATTGTTACATTTTATTTTTAAGTATCTTTTTTCGCTTATTGTTCCGACTTTTATATAAATACAATTATTATGATTGATTATTTTTCTTTTCTACAGAACTTTCTAAACAATCTGTTCCTTTATTTCGGTTTTTTTTACACTTTACTATTCGTTAATCTTTGGAAACATGATCTCTCGACTTTCAACTTAATAAATGAAAAGTAATTAACTAAAACAGATTTTAGATAGAAAAAGCTAATAGAAACTTAAAAAAAATATGAAAATCAACCTCATCTTAAATTGGCGTAGAAAACTGTGAAATCAGGGCGGGACAAACGACAGAACTTCCAATATGTTTTTATTCTTCTTCTTTTTTTTGGTGATTTCTGGCGAGTTTTGTTAAATAATGCGACCGACCGATCAATGAGGCCACCTTAGGCATTAGCAAAGTCAATACCCTTCTGAATGTTCTTCTTCAGTTCAGGAATGGCAGCTTCCAACAATTTCTTCTCATAATCGTTCAACTTGGGCAGACCCAAATTCTCCTGAATACCTGACTTGCCCAAGACAAGTGGCGTCGAGAAGAAGGTAGCCTCCGTAACATTCGACTGCACATATGAGCACTCAATGACGTTCTTCTCGCCATTCAAGCCCTTGAGCAATGAACCGGCAAAACGTGCGCCAGCATAAGCCATCGACAGTGTAGCGGAGCCAGCGCCAGCCTTGGCCTTAACAACCTCAGTACCGGCTTCCTGGATGCGTACGGTCAACTTTTCAATGGCATCTTGGTTACCCTTGAACTGTGGCTGACCCTGTGACAGCACTGGCAGAATGGTCACACCGGAATGGCCACCAATGACGGGAATGCTGACCTTTTGTGGATCAACGCCCAACGAGTGACCAATGAAGGCGCGAGCTCGTACAACATCGAGTGTAGAGACACCGAATAAACGCTTGGGATCATGGACGCCAGCCTGTTTGTTTTTAAGTTAGCATATTACTAAACCATGAATTTTCTACAAAGCAATGTATATACAAACCTTCTTCAAGATCTCAGCGGCAATAGGCACACAGGTGTTTACCGGGTTGGTGATGATAGCAATCAGAGCTTTGGGGCAGTTCTTGGCAATGGAGTTGGCGATATCCCTAATGATGCCAGCGTTGACATTGAACAGATCATCACGAGTCATGCCAGGCTTGCGGGGTACGCCAGCGGGTATGACGACGACATCGGCGCCTATTAAATGCAATTCAAGATTTCATTATAAACAGATATGCCAAAGAATCCGCTTTGTTTGCATTATTATGTGTTTATTTTCAAGCTACTACGTTGGCGATAAGCTGACGTTGGCAACCATAGGTCATCGTTTGTCAAGCAATAAATCAAAAAACAAACGTTGATATGAGCTACCAAAATGAGTTTACAAATAGCCAATCTTATCAGCAAGTTGTGCAGACATTGGCACATTTGACTATCGCTGCATGTTTTTATCACATAAAATCAAAGCAATTCGATAATTTAAGTAGCTATAAATATATCGCGGAAATAAGTAAAAAAAAAAAAACGTCAGCTGCCTTCACGCTATTATTAAATAACTATTACATGACGTATGGAGGCACACAGCCATACAATAATACAAAATGAACCCCCCGCGCGATAAGCTGCATGATGCTCTTAATAAGTACAATCAAATAGATAAAACAATAAACCAGTTCTTTGTAGTGGTGGAAAGTTTTGCTGCGACATAACCACAAAAATGCTATAGTATATTTGGTAACTCACCCTTCAAGGCATTGCCCAACTGTTCGGCGCCAATGAAACCCTCAGTCTTGCTTTGGGTATCAATATGCGAAAGATCGGCAGCAACACCGGGTGTGTGTACAATATCATAGAGTGCCAAATCACTGACCAATGGATTTTGCTTCAGCAACAAGGACAGAGGCTGACCAATGCCGCCGGCGGCGCCGCACACAGTAACCTTGTAGTTGTTCTAGGAGCCAAAACGAAAAATATTTCATTTATAGACAACAATAACACATCAATAATAGCGAATTATAGTTAATTAGTACAATCAGTCTCAGTTCAAATTACAATATTACAAACTTGCAAAGCGTTACGTAAACGCGTTGACTACACCTGAACGTCGCAACCCGTTCGTTTCGTCAGGTGCTACACCAATTCATTAATTTCATATTTAACTCACCTGCTGGCTAACGGAGAAGTTGCGCACTCCTTGGAGAGCCAATTGTTTGGTCACTTGCTTCAACATTTTTACAAAAAATTCGACGAATTGGTTTAACTTTCTGTGCGCTACGCCTGCAAAATCTGTAGTAATTCGCGAAAAGCG
This sequence comes from Phortica okadai, assembly GCA_034638295.1. Classification (NCBI taxonomy): domain Eukaryota; kingdom Metazoa; phylum Arthropoda; class Insecta; order Diptera; family Drosophilidae; genus Phortica; species Phortica okadai. The sequence continues at coordinate 38,615,349 of CM067849.1, forward strand.
GTATTTACGACCCCCAAGGTTGAAGAGTGCTGCCAAGTTGCGTATTATCGCGATCTAGTGGCAGCACAGCTCTGTGAGCACGTTGGCAGGTTGACGGTCTGCGGCGCCAATTGATTCAATTTTAAATTTGTCGTTGTGTTAAAGAAATATGTTTATTTTAATAACTAATATTGTTCGTGTTATGTTTTAACATTGTTAGACAATGGAATTCAAGCTTAAGTTACGGGGAAATTGTTAAGCTTCAGATTGAATTTAATAAAATATTTCTATTGGCTTAAGAACTGCTGCAGCGATAATTCCACTTGCAGTGCAATGCATTCACGTCGTTCCTCAAACAACTCCTGAGCGAGCATTTGTTTCTTATGTTCCAGCAGTTTATTCTCTCGTATATAATTTTCAATAATTTTCTCATAATCGCCTTCAACGGGTTGCGTGTCCTCCGGTGTGGCGGCCGTATTATTGCCCTGCTTGGCCAGTTGCTGCTGATATGCCTGCTTAAGACGCAATACTTCAGCACGCTCGGCCGTTATACGCGCCTGCAATTGTGACTTCCATTCCATAAGCTCCTGAAATTCTAATTGCACACGTAATAAATTAGCCCAATCGGGATGAGATTTCGGAACCATTAACAGGCCTGTCTGGGTATCCACATAGAATCCATCTGAACTGACGTTGTTTGTTGCTTCTTGTTCGTTAGTTGGTACCTGTGTATTTGGTGCTTTAGATGCTAACTGATCTGCATCATCTTGTTGTGGCACTGCGAGCTTTAGTTCGTTTGTTGCTGCGGTAATTTCATTAAGCGTTTTATTCGCAGCTTCGTCCTCAGAACCAACGGCTTTGATTTGTTTCTTAGTACTAGTTGTGGGCTTTGAATCTGTTATATCTTGACTGACGCTGCTCGTTGACTGTGCTGTCACTGTAGCTACTGTTGTCGTCGTCACACTTGTCGCTTGTGTTGCTGTATTTGTTGGCGGATCAAGCTCTTCGACCGACTTCTCCTGCTTCTTTTCAAAGCTGCGCAGTTTGCGTTTTAGTTGCGTTATAATGCGTTGAACTTCCCAAAGTTGCTCCTCGCGTTTTTTGGTGACAAAACCAGCATTCATTTCACTATGTATTTGTGTGAGCAGACTCTCTTGCTTGCGCAGCTCCAACTGTATGTCCTCGACATTATCAGGCAGCTTGGGGCTGGCCGATGTCATCGGTGGCACATATCTGTGAAAATGAAGTCAAATTATAAATATTTTTATAAAATTATTAATTTTTATGCTTGCAGCAGTTTTACTTGATCAGAAAGTTAACAAAACGCCTGAACCGTTTGGGTTTTCTCGAGCTACTCATTCTTTGAACTAGATAGCTAACTGATCGTGCTTACTTATCTATCTACCTAACAGTAGCAATGAAACGCGCAAATAAACAGATTTTTATTATCTGCTGTGTTTGTCTTACTTACTTTATCAACTTGACATCGGGAAAGAGATTCGTGCAATGACATAGTAGCGCAACCAGTAGACGATGTGACATCTGCAATGTGGGGCTGAGCAACATGGCCAGCGATTGTGCATTGAGTTTGTTGTGTCGTTCTTGCTGTATCACCGCATCAAAATGAAGTAGAATCCACGAGAGTAACGTTCGATTGCATTTTGGCAACTGTTCAAGTAATTGCTGCAGTTCTGTCTCTTGTTTAGTGACTTCTGGATGCGAAGCGACTTCTTCAAAACGCGCCACAAGATCTGTCGTCAACACTGGTTCCGGTAATTCCCTACAAACACACACCAAACTCAATTCAAGTCAACATTAAATAAAATTTAACAACTTACTTAAGAAATAACTTAAGCAAACTACAAGCTGTTGGCATGTCTAGCTCATCTGTATCCGGTTGGCGCTCGCGATTATTGTATAATCTTTTATAATGCAAGAGCCGTGTCTTTATCGGCTCGATTTTATAGATTTGCTCACATTTTAATGAGTGCTCCTGCAAATAATCAATGCAATCCCGTACGACTAATGGTAATTCAATGCCATCATGGCAGCGACTGCGTTCTGTGGCCAGACCAACAGAAACGCCAAACACTGGATAGCCAAGGGCGAGCACTTCTTCTGTTGCCGAGTCATTGCCACTATGTGCGTGCTTCGACTTTTTGTCTTTCTTTTCTTTATCCTTCTCTTTAGATTTCTCCTTTTTATCTTTTTCTTTTGCATCCTTTTCCTTGTCACGCGACTTTTCGCGTTTTTCCTTACTTTTCGAACTAGTAAACTTAAACGTTTTGGATTTCTTTGACTTGTTTGGACTTCTAAACAAATAATATAAATACAATTGTGAAAAAATACAAGTTAATTTAATTTCGTACGTACTTGGCATCTATTTGTTCCTCCGGCGAGCTGTCTCCCTCCAACGCAGCATAGCCTCTATCCTTGCCTTTATCTTTTTTGTCCTTGCGTCGCCCGATTAACAAGTCTTTCTTGCTAACTTTGTCATGGTCTCCTTCGCTGTCTGTGCACAAATAAAGATTTATTGATTTTTTCTTCGTTTTGTCTGCAAAAACTTACAGTCGCTTTCCTCTTTGCTTTTTTTCGATTTGCTGTCAGCGGCCTCTGACGCATATAAACCAGGGAACTCTTTCTCTTCTGGACTATCAAATTCCATAATACAGTTGTTGTAATTGTTGTTAATGAATAAATAAACAAATTATAATTTGTTTATACCGCGCCAAATCAATCTTCTTCTTCCGCTTATCAGACAGAAATCAGCTGAGTTGAGCACAGTGTGACGAACAACGCATTTGCAAATTGGTTTTTAGAGTATGTAAGTTTGAGTTTTAACACAATTCTCTTCAAGTTTCCTTTCTTCTTTTGTTAATTACTGTGAATTTTCCCTTGCCTATAGCATTACTTTTATGATTCAAAGAGGATGAAGAGGACATTCGACAGTCTAACATTCGTAAGGCGTCAACGGTAAATTGTATTTATTGACAGTATTGTTTCTGTACAATTTTAATGAGTTACATTTACTGCTTAATTGCTTAAGTTTGCTTAATGGTATACAAATATATACATACATATATATTGCCTTGGCCATTTAATTCAATCCAACTTTCTTTTGTGGGTGCCACTGTGCCTTCAGCAGGGGACTTTGTGCCAAACGAATCGGAAGTCTAAAATTACAACACAAACAACGCCAAATAAATGTCTTTGTATATAAAAACAAAACAACGCGAACATCTCGCATTACTGCAACGTTCCGCTGCAGACGTAGTCGAGTTGTGCAAATCCGCATTTGAATATTTGAACGCCGGACCAAATGTTGCACGCTATGAGCAGATCGCCAAGAAATACGCCGGCAAGACAAATGCCGACACAGTACAACATGCCGTTGAGGCTCTCATTGCACTACTCATTGATGGCACAAAAGCTAATACAGGAAATGTCGATATGTCACTAGTGCTTCGACAGACATTCCCCGAACTAAATGATGATGTGCTAGAAGTGCTCACGCAGTTTGTCACAAGTAAACGTAATTTCGTTGAGGGCTCGATAAAGAATGCTAATATTCGTGCCTATCGACTGGTAAATCTGGAGTGGCGTCTGGAGGTGCGTACAGCAACACGTAGTCTTTTGCAGCAGAGTAATATATTGGTCACGATGAAGTTGTACCTACACACCGAACCAAAAAATGAGAATCGTGATTTGTTGGTATTGGATAGCAGCAGCGGCAATAATGAAAATCAAGTGATACATGAAGATGAGCGCCGTAATCGCAAGGATCTCATCGTACAAACCGATCTCAATAGCTTGGTGCATATGATTAAAACGCTTGAAGATGCGCTTTTAGAGTCAAAAACACGCCGCATTCGAAATATTGTTGATGCTTTACATTAGAGAAATTGCAGATGTCAAAAAAGTAGTATTAGTTTTTTAATGGACCAATTTATTGCTAGTATCTTAAATAAAGTACATAATGAAATGCCTAATATTAAAGTAGTCAATCCCTATGACTGAGTTAGCGCTTCTTTGGCAGCTAACTTCAGCGCAGCTTTCTTTTTCAGACGATCGGCACGCTTCTCGTCTACTGTCTTCTTTAGACCCTTGACACGTCGCGTTTGTATTTTGGTAACATTTTGTTTACCCAAATGCACGCGTCCATGTGTATTGCCCAATCCGTCTCTAGTAATGTTCTTCTTTTTAGTGACCTTCAACTGTTTCGGTTGTTTTCTAGCCTGCTTATAAAGATCTTCAGAAGCTATTTTTGTTCGTCGCACAGAGAAGTCAGCAGATGGTCCAATATCGACGAGTTCAATGCGTGGTGTTTTTTGTCCAGATTTTTTCAACAATATTTTATAGGAGCGCATAAGTATGTTCATGTCTTCTGTGCACGTAAAACTGATTACGTGTTCAATGCCTTGCAAGCGAATGGCATCGACTTTGTCACGCTGGAACGTATCAATAAGCAGATTACGCAAACGTCGTAGCTCCTCAGTTTGTGCCCATTGCGGACCATTAAAAACAAGGCAAGGTTTCACGCAAGTGCCAATTTTTTCATTCTTGAACTCGGTAATAGCTTGATACTGTTTGATGCCCAGTTCGACCATGTCGAGCACTTCATTTTCAAAAACGCGCCCAATTATAATATTGTCAGGTCGTTTCTTAGTAGTGGAACCAAAGGCAAAGAGCGCACAATCATTTTTAGTTGTTAAGCTAAAAAAAAAGTATTAATTTTAGGCTTGTAACCTAAGTAAATGTTGGGTGCTTACAATTCTAGCGAAGATGGATCTTCAAAGGGCGTAATATCGTTCTTCCTGTTAAGTACTTTAACAAGCGGTTTTTTTAATTGCTGCAAGTCCTTCATAAAGAGTTTCACGTTGCCACCACATTTGCGACCATCGACGAATAGCATGCTCCGCGCTGCTTCAATTAGCTGTGGCTCACGCGCGAGTAACACTTTCTTACCCTTGCGGGTTGTAGGTTTTCTGCGTGAGGCAAAAATTCATGTATAGATTTCTTATAACTGCTTAAGTATGATATGCTTACCTTATTCTCATTAGTGACATATTTGCAATGTAATTTTCGTAAAAATAATTAGGCTAATATAAAATACAAAAGCAAAACAAGCACGTGTAGCGGCGTCGCGGCACTTGTATGAATGAGAGCTACCAACTTGCTTAAAAAATTACTAGTTGGCAGCCATAGAAATGAAGAAGCGGCATTATCTCCGCTGTTGCGTTTGTTTTTGATTGATAAGGCGATTTTGGTTGGAAAAACTATCAATACCGTATGAATTCAAAGAAATAAGGATGTTGCGCAGCGGCCAAAGCCAAGTGCAAAACTTTGCACGTAGTTTGGTGAGTACTACGCGTAACTTGGCTTCTTTAAAAAAGTCGAAAAGTAAAACAAATGTGAGTAAGGAGAAATTACCGCCACCACCGCAGGAAGAAATTCCAACTGTAGATGAATTAAATCCAAACTTTTTATCACGTACTTTTGGTAAGTCAACCGCAATTACCGAAATAAGTGTTTTTGTGTAATTTTTAATATATTGTTAGGCAGCCACTATCGCACCTGGGCAGCTGTACTCGACAAACATCCTGAATTGAAAACACTTAAACGCAAGGAGATTACGAATTCCGTTGAATCATTAAAGTCGCTTAACTTTGGCATTGATGATATACTTTCAAAGCCTATGATTGTCTATTATAATTCGTTAACTTTAATGAATCGATATAGCGTACTACAAGAATGTGGTTTTCATGATATAAACATTACGTTGCTGGCCAAATATGTGACAGTCTTGAACAAGCCGATAATTTTTCTTAAATCACACCAGTTGTTAAACTTTGATTTAAACGTTGTACAGAAGCTTATTGATAATTTCTCGGATATACGCATAGAACTTGCAGTTGATGAATATAACAATCATGAGACCTTGTCACTTAAGGCCGTACGTCAGATCATACTTAACCAGTATCTTCGGCAACGCATCAATATGACTGAAACCGAGTTAAACAAAATGTGGCGGGTTTATTCGAGAGTCCGACACAAAAGCTTTAAAAACATACAGGAAGTGTTGAAGCTACTAATGGATGACTTGAAATTTCCCATTGAACGCATTAAAAAGAACATTTATTTGTTGCACGCAGATGCAGATAACATAAAGCGAATACTGAAAGAAGTACCCACAATAGATGAACAGGATATACGTGAAATAATGTATAAACGACCGAAGATTGTAATGTCGCCGTGTGATTCGTTGGTAAAAACATTGGAACATGTGCGTGCCTTTGGCATTAGGGAAGATGCAATTTTGCGTTGTTTGGAGGTGTTGACATTGGGGCCAGATACTGTGTTGGAACGTTTACGTGATTTAAATGAAATTGACGAGTTCCAGGTGTTGGGCACTAATCCACGAATTATGCGTCTAGTACATTATCAGAACAAAGCGCGACTACGCTTGGATTATCTAAATCAACTTAAAGTGCGATGTGCTTCGTTGCATATACTTTCGTGCGGCTCGGAAGCATTTGCAAAGTATGTAATTTAAATTATTAATAATATTTCTTACAAAATATATTCAAAAAACTATTTTAAAAGATTTGCGCGTGATGGCTCCGATCGCACTAAAGGACGTGATATTGTTGTTTATCTCGGCAATAAACTTGGAAAGGATGAGAATGATTTGCGTAATTTACTCTCACGTCATCCCAATTGGTGTCACATACCTGTTTTGCACATTAAACAATGTTTAGAATATTTGTTTAGCAAAAAGTTCGGCATTGAGGATGTATACAAAAATATACATTTATTGCTTTATCCTATGTAAGTAAAACAATTTGACGGAAAATTTACAATAACTGTAATTAACAATAATCGTACCTTTAGTAAGCGCATTGAAGAGAAGCTACTGCAGTTGCAAATGCCCGAATTTCTTGAGGATCTTCAACTGACAGCCTCCAACATGCACGAATTGAATAATTGTGATATATTGACATTAATTTTATATCTCATCGAAATGGAATTTCATTTCACTGGCGATGGAATCTGGACAGAACAGCATTCGCATCACGTTGAGAACTTTAATAATCTGCTACCTGATTTTCCAGAGAGCCTTAATAAAATTTACAAATATGGCATGAAGCCTTCAGAAAAGTTCATAATGGAGCGCTTATAACGAGGAGAAAACATTTATATTTGTTGTATATATTACATATTAATTGAAATATATGCTTTAGTGCTTTAATTTAAAACGATTCCTTTAAAAGTAGTTTAAACTCTTTCTGCTCTTTGTTCTCAACACCATTTGTATCTTTTGTATGGTTAATAGTAATTGCATCATACTTAAGATTGCAGTTGCCCATCCTTTTGAGTATAGCATGGTAGGCCGGCGATATGGGTTGCTGTACGACCTCTTGATAGATGTATTTCTTTGCATTGCCAATTGGTTCCAAATTGTAGCACATGTCTGCATCAAAGCCATCAAGATCACCACATGCAACAAATGGTATCAATTTACGATTCACCGCCGAGCCAGTCTCTCTCGAGATAATGCGCACATTGTCCACCATTGGATTAACCATTTGTGGTATAAAACCCTCAGGGCATTTGTAATTTCGACAAACGACAAAAGCCTCTATGCTGGAATTACGTGAGCTAGCCGGCTTTGTGATTGTAATGTCGTCAAAGAAAATTCCCATTTGTGCATAGAGAAAACGTGTATCCTTGCCACGAAAGATTTTTGCAACAAATGAACCACCCTCCTCCAGTACATGCGTGGTAATGTTCAGAGCAGCAATTAACAATTGACCCTGTATATATTCATCCATATCGTGCAGTCCGGTTACATCCGGTGCGCCATCGCATATAACCAGTTGTGCCTTACGGTCACAACCAAAATGTCTGATTATAGCTTCTGCTGTGCTCAGTTTGGTAATATCGCCTTGCAGTTGTGTGACACCCGTAATAGGAGCCATGGCCTGCAAATCGACTGCGATTATTTTGACTTTATCTTTATCGTCATCGTTGCATGGTTCATATAGACGCTTTGCAAGCACTTGAGACCAGGAACCCGGTGCAGCGCATAGATCAACAACACGTTTCACATCTAAAGCGTTTAATGAGAAAAAAAATCAGTGAATCGTCTCTCCAAATATTATTGATTTTTTGCCACCTTTCAAAATGTGAAATTTATCATCAATCTGCAACAATTTAAAGGCGCTCCGTGCCCGCCAACCTTGTTCTTTAGCCATACGATAGTATATATCGCGCTTGTCCTTTGAAGTTTTGCCCATTTTCAACTTTCAATCCAAGATTTATTTTAATAAAATAAATAAAGAAAGCAACACGAAAATGCTTGATGGTAGGTCGCTTACGAAGAAGTGGGTTGCCTTTGCAATGCTAAACAGAAATGCTGGCAACTCTGAAGTGTAAACAATATTGCCAACATCGCGAAAAAGATCGAAGATGCTGTGGCGGCAACTGATATGTTTACGTCGTTAAGCAACAATTATGGGGTCGCGGGGTCAATGAGGGTTGCTTAAAATCTGCCAATATTGTTCGATTTCCTAAGATCTGAGTTTTGGGAAGATTTGATGGACCCCCAAATTAAAAGCATACAGTTGGCCAACTTGGGTTTAAAGTTTCGCTTTTTATCGAGCAGTAGTCCCTGAGAATTGTACTAAGTAATTACAATTGATTTATTAATAGCGAGACTTGTGCATAATTTTATAATTCATAATGTGAGTAAAGAATTTTATTTTCTGAAAATTTTTATCACCAACACCAGCATACATAATCAAGCGCATGTAAGTATTTCAAATACATTGTAGGCAGTCTTACTGCTTCAATGGGAATGGTGGCACCCAGCCACCAAATTCACGTTCCAATTCCTCAGCAACAGCCAAACATAGGCGATCATTCATTTCGTTTGATACAACTTGTATGCCCAGCGGCAGACCACTTGAGTCCAAGCCCATAGGCACTTGTGTGACGGGCACGTGGAGTACGTTAAATATGCTGAAGTAACTGAAGTCCATGAACTTTACCAGAGGATAGTAATGGAATGGCGCTGTGCGTGGCGAACTATGAAAGAAGAGTACGCCATCGTCACCGAGTAAGTCTTTTAGTGCTTTCTTGCACTTTTTCGTCGCATCTCGTATCAGTCCTTCACGTTCCTTTGGCAAGACGGCATCGATTAGTGAGTAAATTGCAGCCATGCTGTAGTCACTTTTGCCTAGCAACTTTTTAAACAGTTCGACAAATGGATTCAACACGACGCCATTGCCAAGTAACAGATTAAAGTTGGCAGGTTCCTGAGTCATCCAATAACGCCACATTTTGCCTGAGATTTCGGTGCCCGGCAACTTGGCCAAAGCGACATCACGACCGCTGACTGACTCGAAGTGTTTGCATATCTTGTTCATGACTGCTTGAGCTTCACTGTTCACAGGATTACACTGTGGCATACCATTGCTGGGCACATAGAAATAACGCAACTGCTTGAGATTAACTTTTCCATCTAATTTGAGTGCACTGCGGGCTTTCGGTTCCACAAGCAACTTCATAATAGGCATGAGATCTGTAGCATATCGTGACATGGGTCCGGCTACAACCATTGTGTCCGGCTCCTTGCCCGTACGGAAAGTGCAGCCACGCATGCTTACCACATTTATAGTAGGTTTGTGTCCAAAAATTCCACAGTTGAAAGCCGGTATGCGTATGGAGCCACCGATATCTGTACCCAAACCAAAGCCAGTGGCGCAAGCGGCAATTAGTGCAGCTTCACCACCTGAGGAACCGCCTACTGAACGTCGGAAATCATAAGGATTGTTCGTTTGTCCGATTAACGAATTACGTGTCTCCATCCACTTGTTCACTTCGGGCACATTAGTGGTAGCGATAAAAACACCACCAGCTTCCTTCATCAAGTGTACACATTCTGCATCCTCCTTAGCACGGGTATCCTTACGTGAAATTAGACCCAATGTATGACGTTTACCGGCTACAGCTGTACTGTCCTTTGTCGTGAAGGGTACACCCAGGAATGGTTTATTAGCCAGCTCCTCTTCACTGTACTCATTTGCATCAAGTTTGGCATCGATCTTTTCAGCCTGTGTTAAGGCTTCAGCAAATGGGCCATCGACAACAGCGTTCAGCTCACGATTTACGACTTCAATGCGTTCGGTAAAGGCTTTGACCACCTCGTAAGCTCGCAATTTACGTTCCCGAATTAATTTTGCCAACTCGACGGCACTGAGTGTGACAATTTTCTGCTGACTCAGGTTTTCTGGAGCGGATACACGTTTTTGTGGACCCCAATACCAGCCAAGACCAAATTCCAGTAAACGATCGACTATTAGATGCACTAGGATTAAAAGTGCATCTAGAACGAGTTGCCATTGGAATGCCATTGTGATATTTCGGTGAATATCTGATAAAATGCGGTGCGCTGGACTTTAAACCTTAAAAGTTGGGTTACGAAATCCTAACTTAAAGCCAAAACGAAACAGTCTTAAAATTGTCAACTTCGATAAATTTTTTTGTTACGCTTGCATTTTCCACCTGTCGCTACGCGCCTCTTTGAAGTTGTGTGTAAGAGTAGTTCGGTTGTATGCGAAGCGCGGGAGAAAGCATAAAAGATCAATGAAAGCTTTTGGTGGTTTAAGTGTTGCCAGATTTGTGTTATCGAAAACCTTAAAAGGTTTTTTTATGTTTACTCTATATACTATAGTCATTAGTAGCTAAGTAAATTAGTAGTTTTTAGTTTAGGCATAACGAGAAGTGTTTTGAACAAAAGTCTCGATAGTTTCAATATTGTAGTCAAACTTTTTCATTGTTATCTTATTTATCTATTTAACGGTTGCTAGCTATCTTAAAATTTGAACAAAGGCACAGTGTTCATGCACTTTCTTAAATAAATTGAATTTAAAGCACAAAATGAGTTCATAAAAGTAAACAAAACTACAAAATTAGTTTTATAAAAATGCATTTTAAAGTCACGATAACCGGTCTTTTACGCACACATACATGCGCACACCCCAACTTTCACACGAAAAACACACACTCATTTATCGACCGCGCCAAACACAAACACACGCAATCAGTAAACGAGCAGAAAAAAACTATTGATTGAGCCCGCGCTCTCCAGTCAAAACTAACGACACAACAGTGTCGGCAGACTTTTTTTTTGCTCCCGTCGATAAAAGTTGACTAAAATTATAAAAACAAGTTAAATAACAGATTTGTACTTTGTAAGTGTTAAGTATATTTACTAAAAACGTGTTAATTAAAGGTGTGTTGATTATAAGTATGTATATTATGCAAAATAGTTTTATGTGTGCGTGTGTGTGTGTGTGTAAAATAATAGAAAAGGTTCATTGTCAATGGCAGTTTCTTTTGCACGCTTATTTGTGTAAAAGGCGTATGTCAGTTTGATTGTATTTTTTTTAGATTTAACAAAAAATATGCATAATTTTGTTAAGTGGCTTTTATTTGTGCAAATATTCAACACGCAAAAACAACAATAATAATGAGATTGCAGTTTTTGTTGCTGCAGTTGCATTTATTCGCATGTGTACATTTCGATGCTCTCTTAAGGGGCTTCTGCACGATTCGACTTATTCCACAATTATTCAACTTCGTTTTATAAATTATTTATTCATTTTGATTGCTATAAATGTGCACATTCGCTTTGCCGCAATTTGATAGTCATTTCCATTATTTTGCATACCAATTTCTAATGAGAATATTGTAAAATCAAATGAAGTTCCCTTTTTGTTCTGTTCTTTTAAACACTGCTTCACTGTTTATCTTCGCTCTGTTTACACTCGCATGCAATATACACTTGCGTTTATTATAAAATTTTTAGGAAGTCTTTTCAACTAATAAACTTTTATATCTAATTACATATTTGGTTAGCATTTACTGGCATATTGTAATTATAAGCTAGTAAATATTTATAAAACAGTATTGATTGCATAAGTGCAGGATGCAGCTGTAGACAAGCGCGTGTCTCAACTCTCACGCATAAATGTACATACATATGTATGCAGGTATATCACTCTCATTCTTTTAATTCGCTCTCTGACCCCTGTGACGTACAACCAACAAACGTATTCATTCTGCCGGTGAGAAATGTCAACTGAAATACATTAATTGACGAACACCTGACGCCGTTCAAAGTAATGTTCCGTTATCAAATTTAATAAAAGTGGGCACGATTATTTCGGCTTCAGTTATATGTGTATGTGTGATTGTATTTGGCAACTTATGGCGCGACAACAATAACTTTACGCTTTCGTCAAGATAATGTTCGAGCTGAATGACACACAGCAATAGTAAAGCTGTGGAGTGGGCGATACTGAGTGCTCAAACAAATACTTGACATATTCACACAAATACACATGGCACATGCAAATAATGAAAGCTGCACACTTAAATTTAATGAAACGACAATTTCAGTCAGTATTTAACATTCAAACACTTATATACGTACGTTTGTACTCTTTCAGGCAAGCATCTTGAATATATTTCGCACAAATTGAAATGAAATCACCACCGCTAACACCAACAACGGACGAGGAGAATTCAACATTTTCGTCATTATCGTCATCGGCGTCCTCATCTACACTACACATGCCCGCTACTAATGGCCATGAATCTACATTGCCCAGTGATGACGAGTATTGGCGCGATGCAGCGGCTGCCTATATGGCAAATTTTGAGAATATAATTGCGCCCGGCAAAGAACCTGTCATGACCAAAGAGTACAAACCACAAGTGGCCTATGAATTTGATAAGTATTTGAATCCCCAAACGCTGAAACATTTTGTGCTACGCAGCGAGAAACTACGTGTCATCATAGAAGATTATGCGCGGCAAACGAAGCGACCGGTGAAACAGATCGAACAACAAGCACGTGCCATAATCGATGAGATCGGCTTGGATCGTAATTTAGCAATTATACGTTGGTGCGGTATGGCCATAACAGCGATTGGAAAACGTATCTGTGATGGGATATATGTGAATGCAGCAAGCATGGCAACCGTCAAAAAGGATTTGGGTCGCAATCCGGTGTTGTATTTGCCTAGTCATCGTAGTTATATGGATTTCATACTAATGTCGTATATATGCTTCTACTATGACATAGAGATACCGGGCATTGCCGCGGGAATGGGTATGCAGTATATTGTATATAATGTGGTTCCATTGATGACTAATTTCATTATAGATTTCCACTCAATGTTCGGCATGGGCACAATGTTGCGTAAAACTGGCGCTTTCTTTATGCGTCGCTCATTCTCGAATGATGAGCTCTATTGGGATATATTTCGCGAGTATATGTACGCACTGGTAGCACGTTATCACATTGGTGTTGAATTCTTTATCGAAGGAACGCGTAGTCGTAATTTTAAAGCTTTAGTGCCAAAGGTAGGACTGTTGTCGATGGCACTTTTGCCGTACTTTACGGGCGAGGTATCGGATGTCACAATTGTACCAGTTAGTGTTTCCTATGAGCGAGTCCTCGAGGAACAACTGTTCGTCTACGAATTGCTTGGTGTGCCAAAACCCAAAGAATCGACAAAGGGTTTCTTTAAGGCTTTGAAGATTATTGATGAACGTTTTGGCAAAATGTATATGGATTTTGGTGAGCCAATATCGGTGCGTAAATTTTTCAAACACACCGGAGAACAACGCATGCATCGCGCGGCCTTAGGTCCACAACTACAAAAGCTTAATAGACGGGAAATTGAATTAGTCAAACAGTTGGCAAACGAGGTTAGTCACAGCACGGCATATCAGCACAAATCTGTGTTGATTGTGTGTTCATATATAATCATTTGTCATTCATATGCTAAATGTATTTTCCATTTAAGATTATCTACCAACAACAACGACGCATTGTTATCAACACGTTCAACTTGCTTAGCTTGTACTATGCTAGTAAATTATATGCACAACGTAGCGTTAATATCGATGAACTTTCGCATGGCATATTGCATTTGAAAAGTATTTTCGAGCAATTAGGCGCACATGTATCGACCAGTGAAAATAGTATTAAGGCCGACATCATCGACAGCGTTGAGATACACGCGAATATACTGCATTTCCGTAATGCACGTCTTGAGTTTACGCAATTGGCGGCCACACAACTTGCGCAACAAATAGATATGAAAAGACTGAAGGCACACGCATTGTCGCCGCACACAATGGCTGTGGCTGTGCCCATGCTGGCACTGCAATTGTATATAAATCCGTGTATGTTTTGGTTGTCGCGTCCCGCTTATATGGTCCTTGCAGCGCTCAAATTGCAAAAGCAACAAACATTTGGTGATTGTAGTGAATACAATTATACATCAGTGGTTGCGGAATTGCGTGCTCTTGTTACCCAATTGGATGCCATTTTTCAGCATGAGTTCATTGTTGAATCACAACGTGAAGCGGAGGAGTTTGAAAAGCATTTAGCTTTGCTGCAAGACGAATATGTGCTCGAATTCGATAAGATAACTGGCAAAATTAGTGTACATTATAACGATTGTAGTCGTGTCATACTCGCAGCCTTAGCGCCGTTTCTCTGTCTCTACTACCAGTTGGCTGCAACGTTGCGTGAGGTTAGTTAATTATAGCAGTTTATGTTCCTACTATCAAGTAATGAAACTTTTTTATAATATATTTACAGGCTCTGCCGCTCGACAATGATTACAGCAACAAAGATATACTCGTCCAAGTCCAGCAACGCGTTGAACAATTGTTGCAACAAACACGCGTCTCGCATGTGCATCCCTATTGTTTAGCATTAGATAATCTCAATATAGCCATTTATTCCTTTGTGCAGAATGGTTATTTACATAGACAACGCGACAATGGCCTTATGCGTCATGCCAATACAACTGCGCTGTCAGCGTTGGAGCAAGAATTGTTGGCATATTGTCAATTGATGCCTTTCGAACAGTATAGTGCATTGGCTAACCAACAGGCTCATTGGAATCTATCAAAGTTATAACTATCAAATGGCCGTAATCATCCTCATTATCAGGAAACCCAGCGGCAACAGCAGCAGCTGGAAAATAGTTCCATAGTACATTACATCACACAATTGACAACAACTGGACTCAAGAATTTACGCATCATATTTATACTCATTGTGTTTGTAATCTTGTTGCCATTGCTACAATTCATGTTTTGGTTTCTAACATGTACCTTATAAATGCCATTACATATTTATATGTACATACATATACTAAATATAAGCGTATATGCATACATTCATACGTAAATTGATGGTTAGTTTTAAAGCGGTGCCTGGGTGCATTTGAACAACGCGTTTAAGCTTTTGCTTTTATTTATTTAATTAAGTTGTTTTTAGGGCATTTTTTAGTTTATGTTTAGTTTAGATAAAATATACTACAATTTGCAAAATGGCCAAAAAGTTTGAAACAAGAATGAAAGAAATGAAAAAAACCAAATCAATGCGAATCTGTCAATTTAACTTAGATACATTTTTTGATGTAACAACTTTTGTAGCGTATTTTACATACTTATAAAAATACACACAACACAAACACCAAAAAGTAAAGCATATGCAATAAATTATTGAGTAGCAGCCAGTTGCTGCAAAGTGCTCGTTGCACTTGTTAAAAATAATCCAAATTATTTTAATTGTTTTATTAAACTTTATGCTTAAAATAATCAAAATATTAACAAAATTCGCGTTTAAATTGTTGTAAAATGCTTTCGGTAATAACAACCTCCATGAGCAACATTTCTGCATTTTCTATATCAGCACGTGTATCGATAACGGCGGCATGTTTGTACAGCCAAGCCATCTCCTGGCCACCATTGGGCACACGCATGCGCAACTTACGACGACCGGTTACTATGAATATCCGTTCTTCGATTTCATTGAGTAGCTCAGACAAACCGATTTGTGTCTTTGTCGAAACGAGGTGTTGTACATCCGTGGGCGCTTGCTTGCCAACGTCCGACAATAAGTCGATTTTGTTGCAGACATTTATAATTGGTGGCAAATTGCCATCGTGCTCGCTATTAATATTTTGCGCTAAAACTTGCAGCGTATCTTCTACATGCTGACGTTGTGTCGCATGGCAGGGATGTGCAAGATCTTGTATGTGCACAATAACGTCCGCTAACATGGCATCCTCAAGCGTTGCAACGAAACATTCAATCAAGCCAGTTGGCAAATCGGACATAAAGCCAACCGTATCCATGTAGATGACTTGAAGATTACTAGGCAAAACGCCGGCATGTGCAGTCACATCAAGTGTGGCAAAAAGCTGATCGCGCGGCTGCATGGACTCTTCGACGGTGAGAGCTTTAATGAGCGAAGTCTTGCCCGCATTGGTGTAACCAACGACGGCAACAATGGGATAGTGTTTTTGCTTCCGTTTATTGCGTAATAATTTGCTGTTGGATTGTCAACGTATTAGAAGAAATTTTGTTGATTAAAGACGTCAAACTCACCGCTGGTTGCGTATGCGTTCCAACTCTTGCTTAAGTTTACGTTCACGCGTACGTAAAATCTCACGTTGTAGGTCAGTCAAGTTATAGCCTTGCTTGCGCGACTGTGACACATTTGCATCTTTTGCTTGAGCCCAAATGTAAGGCAACTCCGCCATGGCCACCTGCAGACGTGCCTCAGCACTTGTTGCGTGCAGCCGTAAGATTTGTATGACTACCGAGTAACGATCCATGACTGGCAATTTGAATTCAGCTTCCAAAAATCGCTTCTGGGCAAAGCTGAGCGTGCCTTTGCTAACAAATAGACATGTGAGCGGCTGCTGACTGACACCGCTGTTGCGTTGACGTAGTTCGTGTACCATGTTCTTAAGTTCAGCCATTTTGCCGCTGCCAAAAAGTGTTTTGCGTTCGAGTGATTCAAGCGGTACTTTAAGCGCAAGTGCGACATGCCAATTAGGCAATGAACGTACCAGCGCCTCGGCTTCTGCCAGTTGATCTTCGGGCTGAACAGCAACAATGCGTTTGGGTCCCCATTTCACATAAGGCTGCAGAATTAGTACGTTATGCATGGTGGCGACATCGCGTGTTATGCGCATTGCACCGCTGGCCACTTCGTCATATGCTCTATTAATAAATTAGTAAAAAATTGAGAATCCAGCAACTAAGAGGTTAATATACGTACCGATCTTCAATAAATAACACATCATTTTCAGTGGCTAGCACTTCATCTTCTTCTGGATCAGCATTTGCTTTAGCTTCATAGAAACTTTTTCGGTTCCGTATGCCCTTAACGCCTTTGTGTTGATTGTATTTGTGGCGCAAAGTCATGCAGGTCGATAGCCCGGGCGTGTAGCGTTGAGCTGCAAGCGCTCCACACTGCATCAATCCGCGAGTTAAAGCTCTTAACGTCATTATGTTTACCATAACCTAACTACTAAAACTAAAAAGTAAGATGCTTTGTTTTGTAACTAAAACTCAGCTTCTTGTAATATTGTGTGTTTGTCTTCGGATGCCATCCAACGCGCTTGACAGGATTTGGTGCGCTGTGACGTTACTTGATAAGAGGTTCCAGTAGCAACTAAAGAAGACACTAATATATTGTATTTAATGGGATAACGAATTTTCGATTGTATCAGCTTTTGCGCAAAATAAGTGCCCGAAAAACCTGCGAAAAACAAAACAAATTATGCAATTTTCATGTAAATTTCGTGTCAGCGCACCTAGACAAAAAGCGGCCAATCCAGTAAAGAGTGCACGTGTCATGCACTCCATGTAAGAATCAAAACCAGGATGCTTCTCACGTTGTTGATCCTTCAAAATCTTAATGTCGTTCATAATAATTATTATTTAACTATTAGCTTGGATAATAGTCTTTAGTAACAGGATGTATGTTTATAAACAATGCAATCTCCTTGTGATGCCTGATAAGGAACTGGTAGTAGATTCCATCTGCCGAGTTCGCCGGTTTGAACTAGAGGTGGAGAACTATCGATAGCAATATCGGCACTATCGATAGTAAATTGCGTAATGATGCTTTCGATAGTTGGCGTTTCACATCGGTAAAAATTAAAATTTGTGCGTGGTCTGTGTGTTCAATAAAATTGTGGTAAAATTCATAATAAATAAACATCGCTTTGCGCTTAGGCAGCAAAAAGAATAAATAAGTAGATATGGATAGCTTTCTTCAAAAAGTTATGTGCAATGTATTATACAAAAGTATTTTTATCAACAATATATCGAATTTAAGGTAAACGTCGGATATCCCTCACACTCAGTGCGTCAAGTGTAGAAAAAAAAACTTGCGATTGCCGCAGTACGGACTCAACAAACTTGGAAATGCACGATCAGATGCAATAATAATTGAAAGGCAGTATCTGGAGAGGGCAATAACCACACAAGAAATCGATCCACTATTATGGGATTAAGGTAAACATAAACAACGAATTATCAGTTCTATATAATTATATATATTACATTTTATTTGAGGCGAATCAAACTTACTTTCCCTTACTTAAAAAGCTGTTTTTAAAGTACTTATTATTCCTACAACAACCGTGGAATCCGAAAGAGTGTTCCGCAAGGCGGGACAAATAATTTCAGAGAGGTGAACCAGGTTCAAGGAGGACAATATTCACATTCTTTTGTTTTTTAATCAGAATTTTTGGATTAATGAAATAAATAAATAAAAACTAATTTTCCTGTTTACATAAAAAAAAAAAAATAATTTGGGACGATATTATCGACGACTATCGATAGCACTATCCCGACTATCGATAGTTCCAAAATAACTATCGTCGGGTATCCATTGCGCCGACTATCGATACTTCTCTAGTTTGAACAGCTGTTTTGTCACGAGTTGGCAGCGCAGTGGCGTCACGTCGATGAAATACGCGGCTTGGAAGTCTTCCGTTTGTTGTGCTCGCTTTTGGTTTTCGGGCAGTTTTTAAATTATTTATTTTATGTTATTTTAACGATGGATATTGAGAAAATATGTCGCACTTGCTTGAGCCTCTCGGGGCCATTCCTCACGATATTTGATGGTGGCTCCGGTGGCGGCACAAGTTGTATTGCGGACATGATTTGCGACTTCACAAAAACAAAGGTGAGTGGGAAGCGTCAACAAACAAATTGAGTGTGCTTTATGTGAAATATGTTTTATTTTGTAGCCAAAACCCGCTGATAATCTACCGGAAAAAGTGTGTTTAACATGTATAAGCGAGATTAATCGTAGCTACTCATTTAAACAAAAGGTTGAGCACTCTAATCGAACACTGCGCCAATTGTTGCCCGATGCGAAGCCAGAGGAGCCGGACCAACCTGTTTTGGCGGCTGTGCCATCACCAGTACCAAAGGTAGACAAGTACGCACAGACAACGCCATTACAAACTAAGAAAACATGTAGTCGTGAAATACAAACGATTGATGACCAAAGAACCATTGAGTCGGACATAACTGTACTGGTTTCGAAGAAGGATGCCGCTACATCGCCTATTAACAATTTAAAAATTGTTAATGTATCGCCGAAAAAAAATAAATCGAAAGCTCACGATAAACCTAATGATAAAACCACCCCTGTTAAATTCATACTTGACGATGAAGACGAGGCCCATTTTATTGAGATTACTGCAGAGCTTGATAACGCAGACAATGAGAGCATTGAAATCAACGAATTAACATTGAATGAAAACAAAAATATTGTGCTACATGTTGACAAAGGTGAAGGTAAATACACTGAAATGATCTTTGATGAGTCAACAGGTGAGCTGCGTTCGCAGGATGAACAGCTACTGGCAAGCATAGCTGAAGAAACTGAACAAAACGATCCTAAAGTAGATAGTACCGACTCAAAGAATGTAAACGAGTATAAATTTACGATATACAACAATGAAAACGGCGAAGAAGAGATATCAGCCAGTGCCATAACCACACGAAAGACAAGGGCTAATAAGCGAAAGCAGGCGTTTGTTGTGCCAAAAGAACCGACAACATTAAAAAGTAAGCCGCGTGTAAAACGCGTTGCTCCCGAAACGATCAACGAGTTGACTGATGAAGAACCCAAAAAGCGACGACAAACTGTCAACAAAAATAATGTATTGGTGTCAACAAACGAAAATGATGCTCCAACTCTTGACGGTGATCCCGAATCAAAAGATGACGGCAGCGCCGTGACCAAGTTGAATTATTTCTGTGAGCGTTGCGGTGCCGGTTTTGCAATTCGAAAATCACTGCTCATACATCAGCGTCAGAGCAACTGTTTGAAACAATCATTCAAGTGTGATGTATGCGCACGAGTATTTGTGTCCTCAGAGCATCTGAGCGAACATCAGGTCACGCACGAGAATGAATTGCATGCGTGTGCCGAATGTACTGAATCATTTGATACGAAGGAAGCGCTCAGCGCGCACATGATTGAGAGTCACAAACGCAGTTCAAAGAATCAGTGCAATGTATGTCAGAAGGGTAAGTTCATTGATTAAATGATCTAACTTTCGGGTAATTAAATAAAAATCTTCAACAGTTTTCACAATGCTGTCCGCGCTACGCGATCACATGCGTATACACACTGGCGAGAAGCCGTTCGTTTGTCATATTTGTAAAAAAGGTTTCACACAAAATGCCAATCTGCGTCAGCACATGTTCCGGCATTCGAATACCAAGCGTTTCAAATGTGATGAGTGCGAAAGTAGCTTTGTGACGCGTGGCGAGTTAGTATCACACAATCGTTCGCATACCGGTGACAAACCATTCCATTGCGATGTCTGTGATGTTAAATTCACAACGTCATCATCTTTGATTAAACACAAACGCAAGCACACCGGCGAAAGACCGTATGCATGCGAAATGTGTCCGATGCGTTTTACGGCACTCAATGTACTGAAGAATCATCGACGTACCCATACCGGCGAAAAACCATTTGCGTGTCCACATTGTCCACGTCGTTTCACACAGAATGGCGATTGTGTAATGCAT
Source organism: Phortica okadai (assembly GCA_034638295.1). Classification (NCBI taxonomy): domain Eukaryota; kingdom Metazoa; phylum Arthropoda; class Insecta; order Diptera; family Drosophilidae; genus Phortica; species Phortica okadai. Next base: position 38,636,280 of record CM067849.1, read on the forward strand.
CAGCGTACGCATCAAGAGCAGGAGAAGATCTATTTATGTCCGGTATGCAATAAGGAATTTAAGAGCATGCCTGATATGCGTACACATCTTAAAGAGCACAGCGATAAGGATAAGTCGTTGACAGCTGTTTTGGCAAGACAGCAAAGAAACAAAGAAGATGAGACGCTCAGCATCTAACAGAATCACAAGAGAGCATACAAACGATGTCGAGCAGGAACTTTTGCAAAATCTTTTCTAATTAAAATTTAAGCGTTTATGTAAGTTGGATTAGTGAATGTATGACTTTTAATAGAGAATTATGAATAAATGTAAGAATTGTAAAAATTTGGGAAAAAAAAACCTTTTGTTTTTTCGTTAATAGAATTGACCGAATTGCGTCGGTGGCACTTGTTGTAAGTGAGGCTGTTGCTGTGTCTGCTGTAAATTTTGTAAAGCAAGAGTCTGTGGCTCCGTTATCACACCAGTACTACTATTACCGCCGCTGCTGCCAACACCAGCGCCACCAGAACCGTTTGTAACAGGTGGTTCATCCTGGAACCAATTGATCAACGTATGATGCACGCTCTGCACGCATTTTCGTTGATCTGCAATTAAATTTTCCGAGTATTTTACATGATTGGCATATGCCTCCTTTTCGTGTTGCACATCCTTGGACAAGCGATGCAAATCTTTCAATATTGCTGAGCCCCATAGCTGTACATGTATATCTGGTATTTTGGAAGCTAATTGCATGGCAGGCGTTACCATGTTCATACTTTCCTTGGAGTTGCCAATACTGAGAAATACATGAGACAGAAGCACCAGTGAGCAAGAGGTAAGACGATTTAGATCCTCGGCATTGGCCATTTTAAGTGTTTCTCTTAAAAAGCGTCTAAAAATATGAAATTTTATTAATTTGGTTTGAAAACGTTTTAAATATACAATTTCAACATACTTTGCCTCATGGAAACTACTCTTGTGAAACGCATGCAGTCCTTGCACATAGTAGAAGCCACCCATGAGCGCTTGACTGCTATATGTGTGCGTATTTTCCGTCGACACAGCATCCAATATCTGTTTAAGATCTTGATCACGTTTTGTGCGTAAATATATTATAGCCAAATTTAAATTAGCGAAAAGTTTTAAATCACGTTCCGTTGTTTCTGCGACACAGGACACAAACTGGCGTTCGGCATTATCGAAAAAGCTGGTGGACATTGAGTACAGACCAAGCAAACAGTGCAGCTGTGCTGAGTGTCGCTTCAGTAGGCTTCGATTCGGCGCTGCCAGGCAGACATCACGTGCTGCTGCTATTTCACGTATGGCCAGATCACGATTACCCATGACCATACGACACATCACAATATGTTCCAATAGTATCACTTTGAAGACAGACAATATCGGCTTGTCATCCTGTGACTTTAGTTTCTCTATTTGCGTTAATGCCTTCTCCGTATATTTTTGTGCTTTGTCCATGTAGCCGGCCATCATTGAGTGCGACACTGTTACCAGATAGACCAAGACATACAGTTGCTCCTTGGGTAGCCAAACAAACATTTCGAGTTGATTTTGACCAAAGATAACTTCATCCGTTGGCCAATTGGGTGCCATTATTGTTTGTATCGACATTTGTAGCTGTTTCAGACTGGGCTTCACTGTCTTAACTTGTCCAAGTGCCAAGTAGTAGCACACTTGCAGTACCAAAAAGAAGACTTTTAGATATTCCTTCTGATGTGGGTTTGGTATGTGATTGTCAATGATGGCGCCTGCTGAATTAAGCAATGCCAGTACATCATTTGTTTTACGCTCAATCATGAGTATCATTGCACGTGAGAGTAGAAACAGCACTTTAAGGTATGTGGCACCTGCCTCTTCTGCTGATTCTGCGCCTACTGCCAGCAGTTCTGATGCCAATGAGTATTCACGATCGGAAGCATGTATCTGCGATAGTTGTAGTAAAAGTTTACAATGCCAATAGACGTTATTCTGTGAGAGTTCAACAGCGCGTCGAAGCATCGCCTTGGCCTGTGAATTCTGTTCGGTCTGCAAGTGCAGTTGGGCCAGTAGTGAAGCTGTATCAAATTTTACATCGTCAAAATTCATGAGCGGCTCCGAGATACTCCAAGCTTTTTCCAGGTGACTGCGTGCCAAATCGATGTTGTGCGTATAACCCATTAGGATCTGCCCCATTTGTAGGTGGGTACGCGCCTCGACTTTGGATGGCGGCTGAAAGGTGAACAGCGCCTGCAGGCATTGTATGCATTTCTTGATGTTTGGCGGCTGCGAGGTGCGAAAGTATTCGGCTAGACCAAGTAACGATATGTAGCAGGCATCCTGCGATGCGGTTGTCGTCATCTTTTGTCGGCAAATTGTATAAATATTTTAAAAATTGGCAAATTGGCACAAAAAACAAAATTAATTTAATTGTCGCTCGGTAACCGGTAACCGGTTGTCAATGTCGTTCTACTAAGATGTCAACATTATGTTGCGCGGCAATGTTAACACCCTGTTGGCAACAGAAAAGACAAAAATTTTGCTCTAAGGTGTCAAATTGGCGCAAAAGCGTCTACGGCCAGAAGAAGAAGAACTACCTTGTCGTTGAAGTACAGCACATAAATCGATGGAACACACCGCGACATATGCCAAACGAATACTGTACTTGCAGTTCATAACAGAGTCAGAGAAGAAGAAGAATTAAAATGACTCTATCAGCATTCGCTTATGTGCATCTGTACCGCAAGGCAACATAAGCGTGCCATTAAAACGGCGACAATGAAATGTGGTGCTGCCAAATCAGCTTGTTTCTTAGCGTCAATTCAAATGTGGCGCCAAACGGATTTTGGCTAAGAAAAGCAAGCCCTTTGTATCACTTTCGATGAAAATAGTTTAAAGATCAATGAATTTTAAAGTTTAGATTTCTTTAGTTTTAATGGTTTTATTGTTAGCATATTCATTTTACAGTTCAGTTATAATTCTTTGAAATAAAGTTATTTCATATTTTGTTTTTTTTTTTTTTTTTTTGTTTATAGTTATTTAAATTTGCATTTTGAATACAAATTCGTTTATTGTATGTGTCTGTATCTGTCTAATGTGTGTAGAAGTGTATATGTTTATTTTCTGAGTATTTTGTTGAGTGTCTAGTGCAAATAATAAAAACCTAATTGCATTTATTTAATAAATATTCAGCATTTCGAGCGTAAATGTACAAGTAAAGATTTTAAATTGTTTTTTTTTTTCACTTTCGTTATTTAAAGTTTACATTTAAAGTTCATAGCACTAGTCATTTTATAATCAACAATTGGTTTCGATATATAAAGTTATATATTAGCTATCTAAGATACATGTACAGTCGCAAATTGTTCGTAATTTTCTTTATGTTTGGTTTTTGCTTAATTTAAAAACAAACAAAAAAACAATATTTTAGACATACTCAAATTAAATTTTTTCTTTTAAATTGGCCATTCTTGGGTTTACTTAAGTACTAAAGCCTATGACGGCGTATTCAATAATTTTACGATAATGTTCAGTTACGAATTGATTAGCTGTTAATGATGATATACTGAGCGCAATAAGTGTTTGTTTATTAGAGGACTTATTTGTTTTATTTTTTTGTTTTTGCTTAGTGTTGTTTTCATTTTAAAGACTATTTGAAAGTTTTGTGTTTCATTTAAATGCAGTTTATTGATATTTTATATTTTGTTTTTAATAACTTTGCTGTGGTGTCATTTTTTTTAGAGTTTTTAGAGTTTTTCTATTAGATTTGTTCTAAAATCCGAAAGTAAATGTTTGCAGAGATTTTTTTGAAAATGAAATTTTTGAATAAACACATTATTTTTCTCGGCTGGAATTCTATTTGCATTATGATTGTTAGAGTTTAGCAACTATTATTTGAATTTAAGACACTTGTTCGGATTGTAGAACATACATATATATTTTTCTTAATGAATTTTATTATTATTTGTGTAATTGCATAGAAATTGTCAACGATATGATTATAGACTTTTAAGTTTAAACATATTTGTACGGTTATTTTGTATGAAATGTTGCATTAAATGGACGTTTGATAATTTCATGAACGGTGAGTGTCTGCTATATGCATGTATGTGACTTATTGAGCGTTTATGTTCAAAGCTAATCTCAACTAAATTTTATTTATGTTTTTTTTTATTTTTTCTATATATAATTACTTAAACAAGCATCAAAGTAAAAATAGTCGTTGTTAGTTTATCAGTTATGTATAGTTACATATGCGTTGTTAATATGCTTAATATTAATACGATTATTTATTATTATTTGCAAAAGTAGCCGGAAATTTGCGCAAGACAATTTCTGCATTTTGGTCTGGCAATGCCGCAAATATACCGTTACTACATTAATGCAACAATTAGAGCTAGTAAAGACTTAATTATTTATGTTAATAAATAGTTATTAATAAATACACTAAATTTAACAATTCCTGTTTGGGCTTTTCTTCACAACATAAGTTGAATTATTAAGTAAAGAGAATATTAAGCAATCTTTCTGAAGGCATGAAAATGTTCGTATTTTATCAAATCTGCAAATATAATTGAATTAATTTATTGCAAAAAAATAAATCAAATAATAAAGTAATGAATATTGAGCTAATAATATTTATGCAATTATTGTTTTGCGCATTTTAATTGTTAATGCGTTCAAGCACTTTCCGCCAACGTCGTTGCCAAGCACTCAAATTGTCCAGACTTGCACTTTTTCGGCGACGACACACCAACTGGCGCGTTCATAGTACGACGAGACAATATGCAAGCTGGCGACATGATGATTGATAAGCGCATCCAGTTCGCCTTCGCGAAAGACATGATAGTAGCGATGATGTGTGGTGGCGCCACCTTGCGACGGACTGTCCAACGATGTGGTTGAGCTATTTGAATGTTCCCATGACTCAGTTGAATGACGATTCTGCAGTGGTTGCTGCTGCTGCTGCTGCTGTTGTTGTTGTTGGTGTGTGTGGTGCTTGGTGTTTGCCGCAGCGCCACCTGTCGTCGTTGCTTCTTTGCCTAAGAGTGATTTCGTGGCACTTTCATTGTCATCCTCCTCAAATGAATCACATTTGATTGTATTGCGGCTACTTTTGCGTGCATAATCATGCATGCCCTCGCCAAGTTGATCGCCGCTTTTGGCTTCAAGCGCTTCAGCATCTTCATCCTCTTCGGGTATGACATTATGTTCGTTCTCATCATTCATTTCATCTTCATCGCGCACAGAGGATGAATCGCCATCGTCTTGCAGCAGATAAGCCGTCTCCGGATTAAGATTATAATGACGATTACGTTTGTAATTGAATTTCGATATTTTACAATTCTCGTACAGTTGCAACGTATAACTGCGTTCATTCTCGTCCTCGTCCTCCTCCTCTTCGTCCTCCTCGTGTATGGTAAAGCTGCGCGTTTGCGACGATAGCGAAGATGTTGACGACGATGTCGGCGATTGTTGTAAGCTTGGCTGCGTCGAGAGATTTGCCAGCATCAGGCGACGTTCACGCAACTCCTCACGTATGGCCGTCAAATCGCGTGCCTCAGCGCCGCTGCGTTTTTTCAAGCTGCCCGTGCCGCTGCCATTGCTGCCACCAGTGCCAAGTGCGTCGTCCAGAAACTCTGAAATGTCACCGATGCCGTCCAAGCTGCGACATTCGACTGGATTCTGCTTGTCGTCCAGCTCGCGTTGCAGCTGTGCGCTCAACTGTTCGGCAAACTCGGCGCAGTCTTGTGGTTTCTTCGGTATGGCGCCATTGCCGAGACCGCCATTGCTCGGCTTTGTGGGCAACAGATTGCTGCTGTCGTCATTGAGTATCATGTCCTTCGACGATGCGCTATTGATTTTCATATCGCCATTGTAGTACGGCGCTTGATTGGTCTTAATCAGCTCCGTCGGTTCCGCGCCTTCATCTTCCGTGGCCGACTCCACCTTTGATGCGTCCTGTGTGTTCGACGAGCCGCTGGCTGTTGTCAGATTGGCCGACTTGGGCGCACTTATCACGCTATCGATTGAATCCGGCGATGATGGCTCACTCGAATCGCTATCCAAGTCATCGGTTGCCGGATTGAAGAGCTCCAGCGAGAGCAGCTTTGGTATGCTCGGCAGGCCGGCGGAATTGCTGCCGGATGCACGGCGTATGATGGGAAAGCTCTGACGCTGCAGCTGCAAGGATTGTTGCTTGCGGAATTTCGGTATGGGCGGCAGATCCTTGATCGACTGACGCGTTATTTTATTCACTGTCGGCTCGCCAATTGGCAGCGTGGCCTTGTTGGCCGCCGGCAACGTTGCTGGCTGTGACTTTACGTTGGCTTGCAATTGATCTTGTGTGGCTTGTTCCTTGATGTGTGCCTCATCGAAATTGAAGCGATTCTTGTTGCTGCCGTTCATGTTTATCGCAGCGTTCGTATTGCCAGGCTTCGGTTGGCCCAACTCCGGTGCTGTTGCTGGCTTCATGGGCGGCGTTAATATCGCCATGGCACCGGTTACGGCTGCCATCGTCTGTGGTGGCGATGTCACTGCCGTTTGTGTTGCGGCCGGCGAGTGCGCTGGCGTTGGTGGACAGGGCATAATGAGCGGCGATGTTGGCACGGATGGTATGCGTTGCTGGCTGTTGTTGGTGTTGTGCTGATGCTGATGTTGTTGTTGTTGAGCTGGTTGATTATGTTGCGCATGCGTTGACTGTTGACACATCGTAGCACAGTGGACGCCAAGACCACACTTGCCGGTGGCTTGACAGCATGGATTCGCCGCGCCATTGCTTGACGAGGAATTGCTCGAACTGGAATTCGAGTTCTGATGTTGTTGCTGATAGTTCAACTGTTGCTGATGCTGTTCGGGCTTTGGTATAAAGATCACCGACGCAAAGCTATCCTCGGATTCGATGCTGGTGTCCGACTGTAGGCTACTGTCCTTCGACGAGTCGGAGCCGGATTCACGTGAGTGTCGGCGTGCCTTTGACTCTTCGCTCTCCGGATTTGCGGCGCATACGCTGCACTCCTGATGATAGGCGCTGCAGTAGCAAACGTTAGGGCCGCTACACTCGCTGCTATTGCAGTATGTCACCGGGCCGCCGCTGAACTTTGTTGCTGTTGCCGCTGTTCCACCCACCGCCGTTGCCACCGCTGCGACGGCGGCCGTCGCTGTTGATGTTGTTGTGGAGTTTTGCTTGTGCAACAGATGTGAAAAGTGTGTTTGCAAGACGCCATTCGGTTTGGCTGTCGGCTGTTGTTGCTGCTGCTGTTGCTGCTGTATGTGATGATGATGATGGTGGTGGTGATGATGATGACTGCCATGGCTGTGTTGGCTCAGCAGCACTGCTTTGCCGGCTGGCTGGCCGCCTGTTGTCGTTGAACCAGCTACCGCAGAGCCACCGACGCTGCTGCCATTTTGTGCACGCATGCCCGCCGCTGTCGCCTCACCCGTTGCGCTCGTCTTCAGATTCTGCATGATCTTTACCAAGCCAGTTTTCGTCACACGCTCCAAACTGCCCGTAGAACTTTTGATTTTGCTGGTGAAACCTTCGCGTATGACCTGCAAACGTTTCGAGAGCATGGCCGAACGACAGAGGAACGCCTCATTGAGTGATGTTTGTTTTTGTATGCGTTTCCTTACGCGTTCCTTTTCACGCAAACGATTGCCGGCCATAAGTTCCTCATTCAATGAACTCTGCTTGCGCATTTTGGTATTGCCAGTGCCCGAAGCAGCGCCAACACCGCCACCACCTCCGCTACCACCATCATTGGCGTCGCCACCACTCACGCCGGATGAGGCATGCTGATGATAATTGAGCGCACTGGGATAGCAACCACTCTTCGTGTAGAGCGTGCTGCTGACGCTATTATTGCTGGTGTTGTAGTTGCTGACCATGTGAAATGGCTGTTCTGGCAGTTGATAATCTTCATCACAGAGCGATTGTTTCTGTTTGATTAATTTGGGTCGGCGGCCAAGCGAATTGGAGCCGGAGGTGCCTCCACCGCTGCCGCCGCCGCCACTGACTGTGGCAGCAGCGCCGTGTGTGGGCGAATGTCCATTTGAGATGGCACCGCTGCCAGCGGCACCATTGCCGCCGGCGCTATTTGGCTGTTGTTGTGTTGCATCATAGGCGCTAAGAAATTGAGCAGACTTATTCGACAGGGATTCATTGTGCAGTATGCCACCGAGCAGCGGGCCACCGAGACTGGGCACACTCGAACGTGAACGTACGATCTGTCGTGGCGGCGGTTGCAGTATGCTACCCAAGCTACGTGACTTTAAGCCCGCTGAGAGCGGCGGATCGGAAAAGTCTTCAAAATCTTCCAAGCGACGCAACTCAATGGGCAAATCTTTGGCATCTTCATAATCAAGACTTGAGTCATTCTTTGTATCCTTAGAGGTCCACGAGTCCAAAAACCAGGCATGACGACGACCACCCGCAAGTTTCTAGATTTGGTTGGCGAAAGAGCGAGAGAGTGGAAGTAAGGATCATTTTGATTTGTATAAAAATAGCAAAGTAAATCTCACTTGTATGGCGCGTCGCACAAAACTATAACATGATTCGCCCGGCGACGATGATGACAGACTTGAGCTATCGCCATCGCCGGCTGAACGACTTGAATTCGTCGAATCCTCTGTGTATGCATGGTATGGCGGCAGAAAGTCATCGTCATCCTCTTCATCTGAATAGCTAAAATTACGATTCTTTGGCGGTTGCCATGGTATGAGGACATCTTGTGATTCAAAACGTCGATGCCGTTGCTCCAGCGCCCACACTGTGATTACGACACGTCCACCGATGCGTAATATACGCGCTAATTCCCTCAGCGCGCTGACACGTCGTTCGGTAGTCGCGAAATGATGCACTACAGCCAGCGAGAGGACTGCGTCAAAGCATTCATCGCGAAATGGTAATTCCAGATTGTCGCAAAGCGCCACCTAGCGGAAATGTAATAGAATCAAAGAATATTTTTTTAGTTTGCTTCGACATCATCAACATTGTTATTGTTGTTGTTATTATTGTTACTATTGTTGCTGTCACAGTGAGTAGGCGACAAGTAGCTGTGTGTGTGTGTGTGTGTCTGTGAGCATGCTGTGTCGTGATGCTGCTCTAATTGAAAGTTATGTCGAGTATTTCATGCAGCGCTCAATTCTCAAGTGGCATGCACTCACCCACACACACGCACTCTCATAAGTCAAATGAAAACACACACACACATGTATATCTGAAATTCAATTATCAAGTCAAATGCAACAGTAATCAAATGCAGCAGGCATGCCAACTTGCGTCTGATTTTTGCTTTAATTTTAATCTCCTTGTCTCACTCTACCTACTGCCGCTTCCAATACCCTTTCATGCTTAACTATGTGTGTGTGCAAGGCGTATATATAGATCCCTTTGGCGTTTGTATGACGCCGCTGCTTATATTGGCATTCCATCATTTTCTACCAATTCCGTTTCCGCTAACATTAATGCGAAATATTTACGCTTTCGTCTTTTTTGCATAATTTTGCATGCCTTAGGTGGTTTATTTCTCTTCTTCTTCTTCTTCTTCATCGTAATTTTCAATTTATTTTTACTCAAACAATTTCTTATTGCATTTGGAGCACGGTTGCAACGCTACGCTTTTGCGTCGCTGTGTGCACTGTGGCATTGAGCCGGAAACTAAGCTGGCATTTTGAAATCGAGTAGTGTCATTGAGTAAAGTGAAATTATAAGTAGATGGCATAAGATGCAGATGACTTTTGCTGTAAAGTTTTGCGTATTTTGAATTTTCTTTTTGCTTTCACTAAAGTCATGTTGCAACTATGTTTCTACGCTACTACGTTGAGTTGAGGTCAAGTTGTGTTTTCAACATTTAAATATTTAAGAATTTTCTTGGTACTGAAAAATTATAAATTTAAAAGACTTTGAAAATAGTTCTAAACCAAAGATTATTTAATGGCTTTGAGTAACTTGTTTTCTTAGTTGTTCTTAAGTCAAAATTCAATGCCTTTTAATAAATAATTTACAAAATAATAAACAAACTTATTTGATATTATTTAAAATTATTTAAATAACATACCATTAGTTGCTAACTTTTCAGTAGACTAGTTAAAAACTTTTTGTTATTTTTTCACAAAGAATTCTATAGAAAGCTTTATAAGTTAAAATTTTTAACAAGCTGCATAAAGTGTTAAGTTATATAATATATATTATGAATATTTTTGTTTACAAATTGCTTTGGTGAAAAATATTTGCTTAGTTTGAAGTCTGCCAACCACCAATGAATGTTGCCATAAATAATTTGAACTATGCAAATTGACCTCAACACTAATTGGATATCGTTGCATATTTAGTTGAACAGCAACATACTTTGGCGTATATAAGACGACCAAAAAGAAGAAGAAGACGAGAAAGAAGCAGCATAAGAAGAAGTAAGCAACTAACAAGCAAAAGCAACAAGAAGGGTAAACAAATAATAAAAAAATGGAGCAACAGCAGTACACAAACACAAAGGCTGACGATGATGTTGGTAATGATGACGATGATGATGATGATGGCGTTGATGATGTTATCGTTGTTGTTGCTACTCTTTAATGGAATAATGAAATACCGCTGAGGGGCGTACTCAGTCGCTCGGTCGGTCACTCTGATAGGGCGCGCAACACTCAACACACAACACTCAACTCGGACTCGTTGCTGAGCAGAGCAAAATGTTGTGAACTTTGAAAATACGCATTAAAACAAGTTTATTTTTGCTAAAAGGCACAAAAACAACAACAACAACAGCAGCAGCAGCAACAACAGTAACAGTAACAAGAACAAAGAACTGGCTACAAGTAACGTTGATGACAAGGACAGCAACACACACACACAGCACTGAAATGGGTAGTGCAACACTGGCAAGCCAGGCAAACGGGCAGGGTGACCAGACGTATGTACAATGAATGTGCAATTAGCGTGGGTAAATAAACTGAGAAACAACAGTTCGTCTACAGATGTACATATGTATGTGTGTGTATGAAACTACAACAAAACAACAAAAAAGTTGATGTTGAAAATTGACAGTTGTTGAATTTAATCAATTTTCCATTGGTGAACATTTGCGAAGCTGTTCAATTTGCTTACATTTTTCGATTACATTGAAAAATTGTTTCATTTCCGTGCGCATATTTGTTCAGTGCACAATTAAAAAAACAACAAGGAAACCAATGTAAAGATTAGCTTTACTGACCTACGCCAATGTGACATTGCAAATTTGCATTATTTTTTGTTTTTGCTTACTATTTTACTGTAAATGAAAACTGCATCCTCTGACTTGCCAGCAAACGAGGCCGGCACACCTGTAATGCTGTCAATCAGCCAACAACAACAACAACTCTTATATTGTCAAATGAATTAATAACTTTGTTACAATGAACTTTTCTGCTTAAATGTTGGTTTGTTTTTCTATTTTCTTTTTCTATTTTATTTAACACATTTACTGTTAGAAGGGAAAGCAGTGGCACATACTTAGGTACAATAACAAAGATAGCAATAGAAGTGACAAGCATAGCGAAGCTTGAAAAAAAGAAGGCAAAGCCTTGACCTGCTTGTATGTATGTATGTATGTATAGAGGCCGTGCGTCTGTGTGTGTGTGTTCTTTTCTCCTACGCTATGCTTTGTGCTTAAACAAATATCAATTAATGCTTCTGAAATGCTATTTTTTTATTCTGAGCATTTCTTTTGTCTTCTTTTTTCTGTTTTTTTTTTTTTTTTGGTTCGTTTGTTTTAATCAAGTTAATGTCGTTTTTCATTTCGTTCAGCCTTTGATGTGGTTTATTGTTGCACTCTGTGCATTTATATATGTGTGTGTGATGTTGGTGGTGTGGAGGGTGGAGTGGGGAGAAGAGAACATAAAGTTGTTCTCCATGTGGAATATTTTGCGGAAAATGTGGCGGTCATGCACAGTCAATCGTGATTGTAACAAACAAGTTAGATGGGTTAATTGAAGCTTGATTGAATGCGCGTCAGTCACGCGTCAATCAATCGCAAACATTGACTGCTCAATAACGAAGGGAATTTTTGCTTTAAACGCAAAGTTGTTTTTAGTAACTAAGGGAGTTTGTTTTTGAGTTTACAAACTATTTGATAATTTTCACATTAATTTCTATGTTTTAAAGTAGTGTACAACATATCAACTAAAGCTAATTAAAGGTCATTGGAGTACTCAGAAGCAAACACTTGAGAAAGACTGGCTCGGACTTGCTGTTATTGGCTCGAATCGAAATATTTATAGCACAAGAGCCAACGAAAAACAAATTCAATTTAAGCACTTGAATTAAATGTCTTAAAACGTCTTTGCTTTCAAGTCGACGCAACTTAAAGTACTCAACGATTTTCAACTTAATGCTTAGCCTCGATTTGTAATTGTATTTGCTGCTGTTATTGTTGTTGTTGTTGGCAATAACATGCGACGGCAGTGATAAACACTGTTGACCTATTTTCATGTTTTCAAGCATTCAACCTGCCACACAATAAAGCCAAATAACAATAGCAAATGTCTCTGTCTCTCTCTCTCTCTTGTACACACCGTGAGTGTATGTGTTGGACTCCTTTAGTGCGATTGTAGCGCTTTGCTTTGTTCAATGTTCAGCATTCTGCATTCTGTCACTGACAACTACTGAACAACTATTTGACATTATTTATTGCTATCATTTATTTCATTTGTTCTACAACTCTTGGCTTTTATTTGTTTTTTTTCCGTGTTTTTATTATTATTTTCATTCTTCTTCTGTTACACACATACATACATACATTCATAATAAGCTGAAATCATTGCGTGCTTTATCAAAAATCCCTTTGCGTCCTTCATGACCAATACGAGATAATTGCAATTGCACACAATGGTGCCATAAATCGTATGCAGAGCTACTGAAATCGTATCTGCATACTATTGTTGTTGTTGTATGTTTGTTGTAATTTTCGTATTAATTTATTATTGTATGCATTTTATGTTATTTATTTAGAAATAACTAAGAGCTTCCAGTATGCCAATTGTTGTTATATAAGGTGTCACATAAGTGAGAAAACCAAAAGCAATAACATATGCGCCTATGTTACACAGTGCTCAAGTGCATATACGGCATACTAGCATTTTAAGTTTGTCTTCAAGTGCAGCAGCGACGTTCAGCTTGCTTGTTGTTGTCACATATATAACACATACGCCTATGTTACACAGTGCTCCAGTGCATATACGGCAAACTAGCATTCTAACTTTGTCTTTAAGTGCTGCAGCGATGTTGAGCTTGCTTGTTGTTGTCGTTTTTGTTGCTGTTTTTTTTTTTTTTTTTCGAAACAATAATGAAATGACCAACAATAGCAAACACAACAAATGTGCACAACAACAATGCACATTCAAAGACATTTTTGTTGCTGTGTTGATTGTGCGTGGGTTTCCACACTTCTTCTTCTTCTGCTGCAGCAGCACTGCTGCTGTTTCTTTCTTTCGTTAGAGGAAGTTGTGCTGCGTGGGTATTTGGAGATTGTGCGCGTCTGCATTTTGCACAAGTTGAGTGACTTTGGCACTCTGACAAACAACTGACGTTTGTAAATGGTTATGGCATGTCATTGCTTAAGTGTGTAATTTGCAATAAATGATTTAATTTATTTAATTCTTTGTGTCTTCGTGTCTTCTAAGCAAGTCCTTGACATTTATAGTTAAGCTTCGTTCCATTGTGGGCGTTTATCTCTGTCCGTGTGTGTGTTTGTGTGTTTGTGTGTTGTGCTCCGTTAGATAGATGAGTATGTTTGTGCCTGACTGACTTTTGTTGCTTGAGTGTTATTAATGGTTTATTATATTAAACGTGTGGGTACATTGCTTTTGTCAGACCTTATTTTCCGTTTCTTTGTGTTGCCTGAGTTTGATTTATAAATTTGAGTTTAATATTGCGGCATTGACATTTGAAAGTAAATACTCGAATGAATATTTCACGTTTGTGTTGAAAAAATATCAATTTTGATTATATGAATTGAAATGTCTTCATTTTTGGCATAATGAATACGTTAACAAATGTCAAGTGATGGCTGAAAGTATGTAGTCTTAAAAAATTTAAGTCAATTGTATTGAAAATGTGCTGAAAATCAAAGAACAAAATTGTAAGAAATCTCGAATGCTCAACTGACGTATGTGCGCTGTCGCTCTGTGTGTATCTTCAAACAGGATAACAAAATTTATCACATGAAATCAAACGAAAACCAGTAAGGATTGGAGTCGACAGTACTCGACTTCGACATACCCTGTACCTTCAATTAGTAACGTCTGTTGTAGGGCGTTGCCCCGCCCACTTTTTAATCGAAACATATTTCCTTTCTATTCAATATCATGGGCCTACCTCTCATACCTACTAATTTTTGCTCTTCTAGACCAATTCGTTACAGAGATATAACGGTTTTCTATATCGGCTATATGTGGGCGTGGTTACGCGCATTTTATATTTGAATCTTACTATACTCCATCCCAATAGCATACATGCAAAGTTTCATTCTTGTAGGTTGTATGGTTCTTGAGATATGAGCGTTTGAAATTTTTACTATATAGGGGCGTGGTCACGCCCATTTTTTTGTTTTTTCTTATTAAGAGTTGAGTCAGCTATATACACACCAAATTTGGTGTTCTTATCACAAAAAACAACGCAGAGAATACGACTTTTGTACTATTTTACCCGAGGTAGCTTCAGTCATTTGCCCCTCACCCCTAAACTAAACTTGATCTGCGTAATGACTCACAGAATCGAACTGCGAAGAGCTTTTGGTCCTATCTATTATAGTTTTCGAGATCGACGCGTTCATACAGACAGACGGACGGACGGACAGACGGACGGACGGACGGACAGACGGACAGACGGACATGGCTAAATCGACTTCTCTTTCGATACTGATCAAGAATATATATACTTTGTATAGTCGGAGATGTCTCCTTTAAGGTGTTACATACATTGTCGACGTGCACAAAACTAATATACCCTTGTACCATAAGGTACTGGGTATAATGAGAACAAAATACAACATTAAGAAAAACATCTGCTTCCAAATTCTTCAAACAATGCTTGAGCAATAACTCATCATAACTCAATAACAAGACGATAGATGTTTTCAACTGTTGGTTCAATAAAAAATATAGTTCAAAAGAAATGCTACAAATAAGCAACTGCAATAAAGCTATAAAAGTAATATCATGAAAATACACACTCAAATCTTATTTGCCATAAAATCACAACTCCCCTAATTCTTTCATCAACTGCAAGCCATAAGTGTTTTTTTTTTTTCATTGCAATATGCACAAAATACAACTAAGATATTTTTTTTCTACTATAATTGAGTTTATTACAAGTTTTATGTGGGTTGCAACAACTTGCTGAATAAGCCAAATTCAGTTCGCAACAAGATACAATCTAAGCAGTCAACTATGTCATTGGCAAGCATTGGTGCAGAAACTAGAAGTGGAGGAGGAGAAGGAATAAGAAGAAGGACAAGAACAAGAGATATTGACTGAGTTGTCTGTTTGCTTAACCCGCACACAAGGCTTTTATACTTGTTTCAACTAACTGCAAAGCAACATGCACAATTGCAATCAACTTATGGCAAGCATAATGCGACAGTAACTGTTCGAACAATACTTTTTCTACTTGTAAGGTTGTTTCACTTTTTTTTTTAATACTTTTTGTAGTTTTTGTTTCTATATAAAGTTAAACAAATTTGCATTGAAAGTTTTACAAAATGTTGCATAAATCCAATTTAAGTTCGTTTTCTTTGTCATGTAAGCACAATCTGCTTATAAAAGTGCATAAAAGAGTAAGAAAAAAATATAAGTTTAGTAGAATTTTCCATCTTTCTTGCTAACATGTATCAATGAGTCGAGTAGAAAAAGAAGTTAAAGCTTGTTGTAACATTTACGTGTAGCACATGTTGATATGTAAGCGTAACGGGCTTGTTACGTGGGCGGACGGGCATTATGACATGCATATTGAGCTTATTGCCAGTCAGCTAGAATGAATGTACACTTTTGCAGGACATAAATTAATACAAGTGTAGTGAAAGTAAGTGCATGAGTTGAGCGCTGCGGCATACATATGTAAAAGTGCAGCGAAGCGCTTAAAATGCTGGCCAAGTGTTCAGCTCAACTCAACTAAACTCAACCTTTTTATTTTCTGATGGTAAAACTTATGGATGGCAAAAGTAGAGTGCACTTTGCACGCCTTATGGTATGCAACACATATAAGAAATGGCATGAATGACAAGCAGAGTGCTTAAAGTATCGCCAACCATGAAAGTGTTGTAAGTAATAACACACAAACATAGAGAAATACACATACATATGTATTACATGTCATACACGTATAGATTTCATAAAAGCACCAAAAAGTAGGCAACGAAAAAGAAAAAATTCGGCAAAAGTGTTGCCAGAGTTGTACTAAAACAGCAGAAAATGGCTGCCAAAACTGTACGAGCAAACGTCAAGGTAAGAAGAAGAAGCAGAGAAAAACAACCGGAAGCACATGAAAGGCGAACGCAGTTGGCATACTTTTAGGCGCACAAAAAAAAATCTAAAAAATTTCTAGCCTTCATTACAAACTAAGCCTAAAAAAAAGCGTAAAAAAAGCGTAAAAAAAAACTTAAAAAAAAATATATAGGATGAAAGAAATGCAATTTGAGATTTTTGCTTCTTTTCTATACGAATATCCTTTAACATACAATACGTACATACATATAGACGCAAGAGAAGAATAAAAGAAAAAGAAAGTAAAGATAGAACAAAGCGAAATAAAGGCAGAAATTGCTTTTGAGAAGCATAAAGAAATATTATGATGAAGCTGCTTTTTTGAACTTTTTTTTAACTCAAACGCTTTTTGTTTTTTTGATTGCTTTGCTAAGCTGTCATACGGCAGGCCTTGTGAGTGTGTGTGTGGCATGTGTTGCTCATTAAAGCCCAACATGGCGTATGTGTAACATTTTTCAAGCTTGTCACATGAGCGTGTGTTTGAGTGTGTGTGTGTGTTTGAGCCGCACTTGTCACCATAAATTGTTAAAAAAGGCATATATAAAAATAAAGCATACTATGTGACTTTTATAAATCACACACACACACACATACACACATTGAAACACTTTTGTTAGCAACACTGTCAGTTGAAGAGACAGACTGACTGACAGCAACGTGCTTTCACCTTATGCATATACACGCTCATATTGAAATTTATTTTCAAAAGCGCATTTATAATGTCAACGCGTGCAAGCGCATTCATCACACAATATGGACAAAGGTCAGCGTTTGCTTCAGGTGCGCTTCTGCTCGCTCGTTCAGCTTGGAGCGCCAAGTGGGCGGTTTTGGTTATCTTTTATTTGGAATTTTGCGTTTGCTGGCAACACCTCTGGCGTTGTTTTCTATTTATATATGTACATATATTCTATAATGAATGCGCGTTTAATGAGTTGCGTCGAAGGCTTTGCACATAAATAAATCATGTTGGCTTTGGTGTTTCTTTAAAAATTCAAGGCGGCTAAGCAACGCCAATGGCTTAAGCTATGTTCTTATAATTAGCTTCATCATGTTTTAATTCTGACTTTTATTTGAAGATTTGTGAAAATTTTAATTGAGAGCTTAGGCGCTCATGAATAGTTAGGCGACAAAGTATTTGCTTCGTACTTTTTTGATTGATTGCTGAGATAATGAGCCAAAAATAAGTTTCAATCATTATTAAGAGTGACATAGTACCGAGAGAAACATCAGCAGACTTTGGCAAGCGTGTTGAGTGAAGGAAAGAGCTAAGAAATTTAGTGCAAAGGCTTCTAGTTATGTACTGATGGAGCACTGGTGAGAGAACAAAGAGCAATATAGCATAGAGCACTAGTGTTATGATTTTACTAAGACTAACAATGATTGTTCAATAATATATTTTGATATGAGAAATCCTTTTGTTTTTTTAAATTTTATTGAAAACTAGCTTTGCTTCGCTCTCATAGTAAGGTGGAAAGGATTGAATCTTGTATTTCGTTCTTGTTAGTTATGTTTATACAGGTATATAGGCATTGCCGGAGCAACGTGCACTTATCAATTCTATCTACTTATCAATTCTTGGGTTTCAAATCACCAATATTCTTTCCCGAATTTGTGTTCCTAGAGATTCATTTAATTTAGTTATACATTTTCAGCGTCGGATTGCAAACCATTCTAATTACCATGAATTAGTTGCAAAATTTGTACACCATTCTCGCACACTAACTACATTTAGGTCCAAGACGATTTGATGGTAAACATTGATTTGATATCTCCAAAAACAAACTTGTTTTTAAGGAAAAATCTCATTTTTGACCAACCATTACTAGGGCAGCTATAGGCTATAGGGATCCTATCAAGCTGATATCAACATACATGCAATGCCTGTAAGTTTAAGACAACTTTTGAGCGATATGTTACGGTTGGATAACCATTATCACTTATGGGTATGAAAAATAGATAGTAGCCGATTCTCAGACCTACTAAATATGCATATAAAATTTCATAAGAATCGGTCAAGCCGTTTCGGAGGAATATGGTAACAATCACTGTGACACGAGAATTTTATATATTAGAAGAAGATTATTTAATTGATGTTAAATTTTTTGAAATTTGTTCAAATACCAAACCATAAAACACAATGCCCCTACAAGTATGCAACTGTATTTGGGTCAGTCAATATGATTGCCACTAAGCAGTTCTTCGATCTAATACAGAACTAAGGTCGCAACTATTTTGAATGTAAATACTACTAGTGCCAGCTCAATCTACTCTCAAGGCTTTCAACTGGTGAGTTTTTCTAGGGGATGTCATAGGCAGGGGTCAACTGTCACAATTTTACCACTTCCGTCTAGTTACCGAACTAGTCCTGCCGGACCAGTTTGGGGTATACGAAAAAAAGAAAATGGAACCAATTAAGTGACTGAGTCATACTTTTTTTTTTTTTTTGGTTATATAAATAACTTCATTTTTTATTGTTAACAACAATTGAATTGATAAACATTAATATAATAAACATTTAACACTAAACCTACCAGGCGGGTCAAAATGACCCATTTTCAACTTTTGGGCAGGATTTCTTTGAAAATAACATTGCCAAATTGCCATTTGCATTTATGACTTTTATTTAAAAACCAATTGAATGTGTTTTCCAAGATTTACTCAAATCTTGTTAATTTTATTACCGAGTAATAAAAGTAGTGTGCTCTAACTACCGCAAGGGGTCAATTTGACCCGTGCATAGGATCTGAACCTCGATTTGTACTTTTTGTGGTAAAAAACCTCGAAAATATAAAAAACGAATCTTCGAGAACCCAAAAATTTTCAAAATAAGCGGTGATCATGAATAAAGTTAGTATATTATTTATTTGTTTTCTATATTTCATTGAATCAATTCATTCAATTGAAGACAATTTAATTTTTTTCCTGTATTAGTTTTATGTTTTTTATATATAATATATTAACTATTTTGAACCGATATTTGAAGAATATTGTTCATTAAAGTACCATGTTGGCCTAATTGATATATTTTTCGCTATATATAGTAAAATATGCAAAATTCTAATGACGGGTCATTTTGACCCGCTGTGGTAGGAATAGGTATACATGAAGTGTCGGTAGGTTTAGTGTTAAATTCTGGTGGCGCTGGGGTTCGAACCTCATACCTTCGGTTTCATAGTCCAACACACTAAACTCAGAGCTACAGCAGGCGACATAGAAACATTTGATATATTTTATTTATTTGAAATATTTTTTTCAGACTGGTGCTCTTAAGCATAATCTCTGTCTGGTTCAAATACTAGACCTAAATTCACTAGTCGAAAACTAGTTTCCAAATAACGAAAATGGGTCAATCCGACATTTTGTTTTATAAAGCGCCATCTTTGACTAGTTCTTGTACTAGTTTCGAATTCGACAGTTGGGTACTAGTTTGCTAATAGAAGTAAACTATCGAAAAGGTGACAATTGACAAAACCAGAACTGCTGGGCAATTTAAACCATTTGAGCTAACAAAAATAACTTTTTATTGTTACTATTCGGTATTTTCATACTTTTTTTTATGAAAACACTTTGACACACAAACCCATTTCTCTCGTCAGCTTAGCATAGCTGCATAGACGTGTTAATTGCATGACGCGACACTAACAAGTGCTTGCCAACACTTGAGCTCACACATCGATACATGTCTTGTCGACAACAATTATAACAGAATTCTTGGAAAGCGACATGGTGTAAGAGTTTATAAAAGCTTTTCTGCACAAACAAATGTAATTAACTCACACACACACACACACACGCACGCACATTACTACTTACTGTCGAGGACACATTTGTATTCATGGTAATTAACTTAACGCCTGCAGTTCTAAAGAAAACTCACACACACACACACCCACACACATAGACGCACACTGAATAGACATGTTGTCGACTTACCTCACCGCCCTTCTCGCGCGCTACTTTACTCAAGCGATAACAACGATCCACGCCCACTGTGCATATCGCAGGATTGCATTGCGTCAAATAACGACCGCTGCCGCAGCCCACATCACAGACCACCGAACCGGGATCCAAATTGCCGAGGAATTGTGCGACGCGTGGGCGTATCGGCCCAGTGGGCTCCTCGCAATGTTCGTAGACATCGTGGACGTAGGCGCGTTCAAGTGCCGCTGACCGACCGCTGGCATCGTTGGCAGCATTCGTTGTTGCTGTTGCTGTTGTTGTTGACGTTGACGTTGGCGTTATTGCACATGTTGTTGTCGCTGCTGCTGCTGCTGCTGTTGTTGTTGTTGTTGTTGTTGTTGCTGTTGTTGCATCTGCAGGCGTTAATTTATGTCGCACAACTGTTGTTGTTGCTGTTGTTGTTGGTGTTGGCAATATTATTGGCATTGGCGTTGGTGATGTTGCAGCCGATTGTGGCGTTGTTGTTGTTGCTGTGCCAACGCCGCTGCTGCTGCTGCCGCCGCTGCCATTGCCGCTGCCGCTGCCGCCACTGTCCGTTGTCGTTGTTGCTGTTGTTGTTGGCGTCGTTATTGGCGATATAACCTTTGGCGCTAAATTTGTATTATTTGTTATATTTGCCGCTGCATTTGTTGCAGTTGTTGTTGTTAGTTGTTTGGTCATTGAGTTGTTTTTATTATTACACTGCTTGTTGTTGTTAAAGCTGTTGTTATCCGCTGTCGTTGTTGTTGTTGCTGTTGCTGATTCGTATGCAAACGTAAGGCAAGTTTCATCTGCAAAAAGTAGAAAAAATAAAAGCTATAAAAATATTTGCATTATTTTCAAAGTGCATATGTAAATTGCCTTAAAGTTAAAATTGTGTTGTTGTTGTTGTTTTTTTTTAACTCTACACTAACGGCAGTTGATGTTGTTGTTTATTTTTTTACATGTTACTTCAATGCTTGACATTTTGCTTCAGTCATTTTTTCGTAGAATTTGCATAGTTCTACATGTTGCGCTTGCAGGTATGCAACGATTTTTTGCAGAGTCTGTAACGTTGCAGTTTTCATGAAAATCAAGTTAACTTTTCTCTATTATTTTTGACAAACTGTACATAAATCAAAAGCATTTTGTTGTTGTCAGTTGTTGTTGTTGTTTGCTATATTTGTTTTCTTTTTCTGTCAGTGCATATATTTTTATATAGTCTGCGTTATTTTTGTGTGCAAACAGTATATTTTTTTTTTTAAGTAAAATAAATTGTTCACTCAAAGGAAAAAGATACAAAAGAGAAATTCAAATATGCAAATTTTTATAGATATGTTCGTATGTGTACTTTTGAATTTAGATTGTTGGCTTTGTTTTGTATGCAAAATTTAGCTGGCAATATACTTTAGATGACTAAAATTTACTCACGTATAAATGAAACATTGAGCTTACTTATTTCTTCTGATGCATTGAAAATAATTCGAAGAATTTAATAATGAAGATTGATAGAGTTCTTTACGATGAAAAACAGAATTGTAGATGGTTTAGAATATGGCTTAGATTTATAGATAGATGGTTTGACATTTACCCAAACAACATTTTTATTGTTTAGATATCTGATGTTTCATATATTACTTGTCGTATGATTGACTTTGTTATTCTGAGGTTATAAAAAATAGTCACATTTTAACTCTATTGTCTAAAATCGTTTCTAACAGAAAACTTTCCTAAAACAAGCATGAAACTTTATTGTAATCATTGTTATATTTTAGTTTGATTTCCTAGACTAAGGATATTTATGAATAGTAGTAGTTTGATCCCTTTACTTACTATCCGATTTTAACCTTGTTTAAACAATTCCGATCTCTATCTATAGACATATTTATCTATCTACATAGTATATGCTTTAAGTTCTTAGCGCCAATTACACACATTGAAACATACAACACATAATACTATTTCATTCAATTAAAGTTTGTCATTAATCATTTTTAAAACAAAAATGTCTTCATTAAAAAGTTTAAAAGCTTCATTATAAAAGTTACAAACTAAAACCAAACAGATTTCAACTTTTGTGTTCTTAATTACTTAAATGTTTTTATATAATAACAAAAAAAAAAAAAGAAAAAAAATCAGTGTTTAAATGAATAATTGTTTAAAAAGGCGTCATTATTCATACGCAACGTTGCACAAATGCAGAAGGCGCACAAACTAATGGCAATTATATTAATGTGCTGAAGAAGAAAAAACGACAATGAGAAATTTAATTATAAAGCAATAATAATTTACTACACTTTTAGAGTGCATTTTTCACACAAGCCAACAGATAGCAGAAAAGCAGCGCAAGTGAGAGGGAGAGACTGAGTGTGTGTGAAAAAAGATAGGAAGACAATTGTGCGCCATATTGCAGGCAACAGCAACTTTTGTTTATCTGTTGGCGGCCATTGATGCTGTTGCTGTCGCACACAGACACACACACACACAGAGTCGTAGCAAAGCCATTATTTGCTTTTAATCTCATTTCGATTATAATTGAATTTCTTGCATAGAATGCAATTTATTACGTTGATGTGCCAATGGCGTTGAACTTTCACACGAAAGCGTAGCCGAGCAAAGTGTTGTTGTTGTGGTTGTTGCTGTTGCTGTTGCTGCAGGCGACATTAGCAATTGGCAATGCGGAAAGTTTTCTTGTTAGTAAAGGACATTTCGCTGTTGTTGTTGTTGTTGCTTGGTTGTTGTGCGGTATTCAACTGGCAAACCGGAAATTCAGTTATACACTTCTAATGCCCATTGAAATGTTGCCAACTTCCGACTGGCAAATGTTTGTGGCAATGCTTGTGGTCCTGCTCATGCTTTGTTTGACGTTTAAGTGTGTGTGTGTGTGTGTGTGTTGCTTTTTACATTTCCGGTATGCAAACGCCTTCTGTTGATTGTCGTGCTTTATTTTAGTTGTTGCTTTTGTTGTTGTTATTGTGGTTTGTTTTTGTTGTTTTTATATATTTTTTTTATTATTGTTATTGTCCCATTGTGCATGTATTCAACGTCAATATACACACACTTTATATTTGTCTAACAATGCTTTCAAGTGTTGCTTAGTTTTGTTTCTCACTGAAGTTCCATTTTTTTTTCTGCTTATCTTTTTGTTGTTTTTGTTGTTTTTGTTGCTTTGTTGTTTTATGTGCTTGTCGCATGCATTTCATAGAACATGTAAGTTGCCTTTCAACAACATTTTCTACGTTAGTTTGCATGCAAGCAAACGTCTTGACTTGAATATCAAAGCATAGTTTTGAAGTTGTTGTTGTTGTATTTTATATTTTTCAAGTTGTTTGTTTGCTTGTTTTATTTTTGTCCTCATACATTGGCGTCGCGTGCAACGTCGCTTAATTGACTTAATTGTACAAATTGTGACGACATCAGTAATTGACAGGAAGTTTTTAGTAAAACACAACAACAACAACAACAACAAGCGATTTACTTGTCTGACAGCCATGGAGATATTGTCGTTTTGCACGTGATTCGCGCAATGTCCTCAATTGCATTCGCACAGCCTTGATAGAAGTTTTTGTGCTTGTTTACTTTAATGCGAATGCCATTTTGTGCATGATTTGTGTGCAAGGTTTGATTTAATTATGTCAATTTTCGTTATTATTATTATTTATGGCTTTCTGAAATATTTTCGATAAAGAAAAATGCCAACAAGCAAAGCTGCTTAAAAGTTTGATGTAACAGTTTGCGTTTTTGCGGTGTTGCATACTTTTAAGCTTTTGCTGAAATAAGGCAAAAATGAATTTAAATACATGTTTTTGCAAAATTTTCTGTGCACCATGACAAAAGATTAAACATTTTAAAACTCAGTTAGCTTTGCGGTTGTCCTTTGAACAAAGTTTCAAAAATTTCAAGTCGATCGGTAAAGATTTGCTCGAGTTATGTTTTCGGCCAAAATGACATTTTGTACTTTTTTAATATGGCTATATATATAGATATTTTATTTCAGCCAAAATTAATTCCCGAAAATATATGTACGTATTTATTTGTGTGCTACTGTGATGTCCACCCATAAGTGTTCAAAAAAATTGCGGTTAGTCTGAGAAAATTGTTAGGAAGAGAAAATTGTTTTACTGCATTTATATTAAGTTATATGCTAAATTCAGTTGAACTTTGATAATTTGGAGACTCAATAATTCGGAAGTTTCTGTAATTTGAAATGTGTATAAAATTGATGAATTATTTGAGATTAAAAATAAGTGGAAAAATTTAAATTTGATTTAAGTACTTTAAAGAAATAAGTCATTTCATTTATCATTCAAGTCAAAAAAAATCCAGTAAATCGAAATACTTCATAATTTAGACAGAGCAGGTTTCTAACTATCCGAATTGTCGTCGTACTATTTTATATTTGATGATGCTACATCAATATGTACATATATGGATTTGCTGCTTGTTTTATGAGACAACTGCAATAAAGTATGCTACATTTTTTGTGGTTAAAACTTTTCACTATTAACTTTTGTGTAATAAAAGAATTTATTAATTGAATTACTTATTCTGTATAAGATAAAGTCGTGCTATAACAGTTTTCATACCAAGACACACAAGTTGGTTACTATAAAGTGTTATTATTTTGAGTAGGAACATTTGCTTGTCAACTTTTAATTACACCGTGTGAATTTCAGTTGTTTATTGAATAATTAATTTGTCTTCTTTTAAATATTAACAAACCATAATAATATTCACAGCAATTTTAGCTTCGCTTCGGCTTCAAGTGCAAAAGCACTCAATAAAAAATATTTCCATACGTTGTGTTTGGCTTCAGTTATGTTACTGTTGCTGCAACAGTGCGTATGAGTAATGTGGATTTTATTTCAAATACAACGCTTATACACACATAGATAGAGAGAGAGAGAGGCACACGCACACGCACACATACACACACGGGCACACGCACTTTTTGACATGCCGACTGTCATTAACGCCACGTTTTGTTCTGTCTCTGCTTTTTCTGCTTCTTCTTCTGCTTCGTGTTGTTACACTCACCTTTCGCTTTATAAGTTTGACGTTTCGAACTATAATTGGCCTTCTCAAACGCCGATATTGACGTTGTTACTCCCGCTGCTGCTGCTGCTGCTGTTGGCGTTTGTTGTTCCGCTAACATGAAATGCCAAATTTTATGTCCTTTTTTTTTGTTCTTCTTCTAATTTTTTGTTGTATTATTATTTTATATTCTTTATTTTCGATTTATTTACTGACCGACAGCGAGTTGTCTTTGTTGCAAGCTGTCGTTGTGTTGTGAATGTGAATGCGCGAAAATGTAAAAAGTATCTGCGTATCTAAAAATCAATGTGCATGCATAATTTAAGTATAACTGTAATTACGCGTTTTATTCTTAGACTTTTGATTTATTTATTTATTATTTTGCCTTCTTTTTTGCTTCTTCTTTTTCTTCTGCTACAAAATAATAACCGCAATTTTCGAAAAATCTATCATTATTATTGCAAACCATATTCATAGTTGTTGTAGCTGTTGTTGTTGCTGTAGTAAGGACACGCGTCAGCTGCCATGCACCATTTGAGTTGTACTCGAACGCGCGCGCCTTTTGCTACAGTTGATATAGCAACAACAACAACACCAGCAACAACACAGTAGAAAGAAAAACAACTTTAAATGGTTCGCTGTACTTCACTTTCGCGCTCACTCACTCGTATACACTTTGCTCTTGTACTCACATCTATTTGCTTAACTGTTTATACATGTAGGCATGTGTATGTGTGTCGGTGTGCCTTTGTGCGCCTCTATGTGTGTGTCTGTGTGTGTGTGTTGGCCTATGTAGGACGCAAGCTCGGCAGGATACACACGCGCTGCCACACTTGGCATGTGACGTGCGATTTTGCGTCTGTCTGTGTGTTGTTTGTGTGTGTGTGTGTGTGTGTGTGTGTGTGTGTGTGTTGGACTTGTGGCTGGCGGACTGGAGGGTGTTTTGCTATCAACGGTGGGGTGTGTACATTTTGCTGCTGTTGGTTTTTTTTCTTGCTGCTTTCGTTATTTCTTTGCTTTAATGTGAATTTCTCTTTTTTTTTTTTTGAGCTTTAAATTTTTTTTACTTTTACTTTCACTTTTATATATTTTTTTCTATTTATTTATTTTTTTTTGGCTTAATATTTCTTTTTATTGTTATTATTTTTTTGATTTAAAAGAATTTCATATTTATTTGTTTGCCTTATAATATTTAACTATAAATTATTGTTTTGCCATTCGAGTACACACGCACTTACATACACTTCACTTCACATTGGCTTTGGCTCTGACTTTGGCTCTGGTATGCTTGTCTTTTGTACCGTGCCAACGCTGCGTATGCGTTATATTTTTTTGTAGTCTTTAGGTCTGTCTGCCTTCAGTGAGTTGCCGTCGCGAACTAAAATTTCACTCAAGGATGCTTCATACGACAATGTAAAATTATTGTGGATTGCATTCGTTTGCATGTGAAACTCAACGAAAACTTAACGAAAGCTTTTTGCTTGCTATTTGTTTTTGTTGTTGTTTTATATTCTTATTGAGTATTGCGCAAAGGCGCGTGAAATGCTTGATTTGAAATGCAATTTCTTTGTTAGTTTGAGTTTTGAAAATTGTTTTTTGTTTATTTTTTTTTTAAATAAATAAAATTTAAAAGAAATATATTTTTAAAATAAAATTAGATAAAGTTGTTCAACGACGCACAAGTCAGCCTTCAATAACATTTTAAAAATACTCAATTTTAAAAATAAGTTCAGCTAATTATTTCGTCCTTTGAGTAACGCCTTCAATACAATGCCTTTTGCCTTTTGCTATAAATAGCAACAATCTAAAATCAAAGCTAAAAGCTTAAGCATTTTTGTCTTACATTTCAGTTGACTTCATGAATGAAAAGTTAAATTTGTTGGCAGTTCAAAAAACTGAAACTGAAATAATTCGTTGAGTTTGGAAAAAATGTCAAAAATAGAAATGAGCGCAAATACAACAAATACAATAAGCACAATTACAACAACTAAAGTAATGCGCATGTCTTCACACACACACACATATTTATATACATTAGGACAACCCTACACACGCTTATACAAGCTCTATTGTACTACACAACTCACAATCAACTCAACCGAACTCAACTCAACATGCCTCACGACTATTTTTGATGAATGAAAAGCTTTTGTTGGCTTCTTCAACGCAGCAATGCTGTAAAA
Organism: Phortica okadai; assembly: GCA_034638295.1. NCBI lineage: Eukaryota > Metazoa > Arthropoda > Insecta > Diptera > Drosophilidae > Phortica > Phortica okadai. The sequence goes on from CM067849.1 coordinate 38,663,903, forward strand.
TGCTTGTAAGTGCTTTACTAGCTGATTTGTTGCCGTAAAGGTTCGGTTGTGCCTTAGCGAGCGGCGAGAAAGTAGAGGAGGGCAGGCACACATTGTCGCTGTCGTCGTCTTCGTTGCCTTTGTCGTAGTACAATAACAACGTAATGTGGCTTTTTTCGGTAGCATGACTAATGAAACGTTCATACGTTCACATGTTTGCCAACAATGCATAACACTTTTATTTTCCTTTTTTTGTTTTGCCAATTGAATCTTACATGGTAAAAAGAATTTAAAATTTAAAACAAAAAATGTACGAATGTTTATTACAAAATTTATTGAATTGGAGTAAGTCATGTGTTCCGCAGAAAATTTCTGATTAAAGTGTAATTAGTTGAACTTTAACGTTCATAGTTAAATTCAGCTGAAATTCATATATCTTCTTCTATATGTACGATGAGCATAAGCCGACTGTTGTGACTCATTTGTTTGATTGTCTTAATATAAGAAGTGAAAGATTCATGCTTCGCATATCAGTGTCGCCCTTCTCTCAATTTGGACCTCTGTAGAGGGAAAGTAAAGCAATGAATTCTCTCAAGTTCAGACCTTCTGAACGGTCCAGAAAGTTAGGTAGTTTTAGATTATTTAGAATCTTTACAATTTTTTCATTCCACATTTCGATATATAAAAAAAATGCCTGATCCTGAACTTTCTCTTAAAAAATCTGTTAGTAAAGATTCAATCAAATTTTTTTCAGCCCCAGTCGAAGCGAGAAACACATGATCTATCTTTCATTAACAAATATTTCATGTAGTTTTTTACTAAAATTTTAATTAGAAAAAAAATTTTTTTATGCAATTTTTTCAGTGTATGAGCATAGATTTGGACTGTTCTTGTGTTGTGTGAATTCTTTTTATGCTTTTGATTATTGTGCGCAGCAATTTTTTAAATTTTTTTCTATTAAAGTTCCAAAAATAATTTGTTGTTTTTGTTGTTATTTCTTTTAGATGACGACATAATGGTAATGACAGTTGTTGTTGCTGCAGTAATTGACTGTTTGTCAACAAAAAAAAAAAAAAAAAGGAAAAAAAAAAATTTGTTAAATTTCAAAAAAGCAAAAAAAAGAAAAAAAAGACAAAACAAGATAACGACAATAACAACAATGCTTACGTTTGATGTTCTTGTCACAACTTGACAAATGACACTTTGACTGCCTCAACTCTTGTACGGAAGCCAGGCCGTATTCCACCCCCGCCCACACATCATTTGCCAGGGAATTGTTGTCAACAACATTTGCGTATCGATGACGTTCAACGACAACAATGTCAGTCGCAAAAAAAGAAGCAGAAGCTGAGTAAGCGTGTGAGGGAGAGAGGTAGAGGGTAAGAGCGAGCAAGGATGTGCGGCAAATGGCAAAGGACATTTGAAAACCGCCCACAGAAATTCATTTGTTGAACGGTTTCGGTTTTCAAGTTGTTCTTATTGTTGTAATTCTAGTTCTTCTTCTTCTTCTTTTTCGCGTCAGATTTTTGTTTGCTTGCTGATGAGCGACCGAAGCGATTGCGGCGTAAGGGGGGGAGTCATCATTATGTGTTTGCTTGTTATGGCAGTCTGTGCCAGAAGTTTCATCAAACTGTTATTGCGTCATTTCAATGGCGTAGCATTCTTACGCAGTCGGCGACAGAGACAAAACGCTAAAGAGTGAGATAGATAGAACAAACTGATATGTCTGCTTGTGACTCATGCTGAAACAAGAATGGTTAAGAGGAGAGTGGGCGAGAGTGAGAGAAATAGATGGTGAGAGAGAAGAATAACAAAGCGTCTGTCGTGCTTTAAGTTTAGACAAAGAAATTAGCACAAGTAATAACAACAACAACAATAATAACGACAACATGAGCTTGATAAGGGAAGTTGCCCTTCTGCACATTCAAGCAAATTTCATTGATGACGGCGAGCGCTCAATCGCTAACTAAATACAAGTATAATTAATATTGTACTGCGTTATGTTCACTCTTGCGCTGTTAAAATATTGGTCAACTTATGAATATTTTCGATGAATACGAAATTTTCTAATCAAATAATTTTTTTTTGTGTTTATGTTTTTATTTCATTTGTGTTTAAACAATCAAATTGCATTAAATATGCAATTATCCAATATTATTATACGCTATGTCACCAATCATTGTATGGAAACATTAGACAAAAATAATTTCTTTACATTCGGATTTAGTATTGTTTTATATGGCATCAGTTTGAGCGCCTCTGCTTCCTTTTTTTCTCTCTGTAATAAAAATTCAACCTGCAAAAAAATTAGACAACTGAAAATAAGAGGAGAATTTCAAGACCAATTCATATTTTGCTTTTTTCCAAAAATAAAAAATCCATTAAAAAGTTTCACTATTGATTTATTATATTTCAAACTATTTTCATGTTTCTATTTAAAATAAAAGTTGCGACAAAAATTAAATACATATGTTTAAGCACAAAGAGAAGAAAGAGTAAATTTTAACAATAATTGAAAAATTACATTGCAAAATGGGCTAACAATATTTATAACAATTCATTTAGATTTACAAAAGATAATTTCTTCAGAGATTATTTAACATGCCTTTTTTCTGATCAGCATTTTTGCGGTTTTGAATGAATAACTCCGACGCCACTTGTACCACTCGATGCCTTTATAAAATGTATCGTTACCACCAGGAATGTACACACCAGTCAGTTTGCTGTAATGTTAAAAAGTAATAAAAATCATTTCGAAAAATAACGAAAAAGAAACTGTCAAGCAATTGAGAAACAAAAATTACCTGACTGTACAGCGTTTGTGCCACCATCCACCTCTGTACTTTTCTGCACAGTTTATGTCATTCCTTTTATCATTGTCCCTATCGATAGAAGTCCATTTCATATTCTTGTGATAATCTAAAGAATCTTCAGCTGTACCAGAATAGCTTCCCAAAGTGTTCAGGGCATATCCTTCGTCTTCACTTGAAATGCCAAATTGATCATATAAAGCGTACCTCTGCTCATTGTTGAAATCTTCCAAAATGACCTTCATCTCATAGCATCCAGAAGAAGTCAAATTATACAGCATCTCAAGCCCCATAAAGTAATTTCCATTGACGTCCCCGAACCCGGATTTGTACTCAACCCACGTTCGCTGGAAGTTGACAGATCCGTCAATGCGCCGTAGGAAAACAATCCAATTGTCCTTATCATAGACAATAGGCTTTGATGTAACTTGCAAATTGTCATTAGTCTCTGTTTTAGCATAATTCAATACAGATTGTTCAGCAACGCTTTTGGTTGTGTTTAGCAAATTATTCGATGCTTCGTGATTTTCAACTGTTTTTGTTACATTTTTGAATTCCGTTAAAGATGCATTCAAGCTAAATTAGAAGGAAATTGCAAAAAAAAAAAAAAAAATAAACGATTTAAAGTGACCAACTTACCTCACAGATATTTCATGAAAGTGTGCTGCAACCGATGTAAAATTGTCCTTCATACTTTTTATTTCGTTCAAAAGTTGCTCAGATTTTACGGTGTTTTCAACCAGCAACTTCTCTTGATTAGTTCGGTTGCTATTTGAATTATATTTCAGATCATAATGCGTTTTGATTGGCCACAGATCTCTTTGTATGTTGGATAGGCTGAAACATTTTGAAATGAAAATAAAAAGAGATTCTCGTGAATTCACTCAAAACACAAACCTCGAAGAGATGAGGTCAATATTGTCCGCATAAGTGGAACAATTCTCTCTTTCGGTTATTAATGCGGCGATTTGTTTACTGCAAAAACACAACTTATTTTATTATTTTGATTTGCTTCACATAAGATCACAACACACACGATTACCTTAATTCATAATTTTCACTTTTTAAGCGCGATATTTCAGACCGTAAATCTGAAATTTCTATTTCGTTTTTTAAATATTTTCCTTTGTAATCGATTGTATCATCTTCAGTTATCGCTGCCATATGCACAGCAGCACATAATTGAAAAACTATAAAAAGCGTTAAGCGTACTTTCATTTTGATACACAAACCACTAACAAACTTATTTGTTCCGATTCCAAGTTGCAACTGAAGCTCAAGAAATTGTTAGTTCTACAAATCGCCTTATTCAGTTTCATTTGCTTTTAATAACTTTATCATCTTCGAGATTCTTTGGTAATGTATTTGTGCGATAAGCCCATTGATTCTTCTTTAAAAAAAAACCGCAACAAATGTCCGGGTCTGTGTTCTTATCGCTCGAGTTCTTCGAAAAATGATCAAAAATATTAAAATGGTGAATTGTTATTAACAATAAAATGCCCCACGCTATTGAGCCACTCATTTTAAGAGTTCTCATCAAATCAAAGAAGAAGTTCTGCTGAAGTGCAAATTCAAATAGAGTTTCATACTTCACTGAGTTAATTATTGTTAATCAATCTATGCTGTTCTGTCATTTCCTCTCTAAATGAGATGAGTGTAGGAGTGTAAATGAATAATCAAAAAATACAACACTCTCCCGCCTCTTTATTATTTCTGTTGCTATGATTGCAGATTTTTTTTTTGTGGTTTTGTTATTGCTTATTAAAATACATACATACATATGTATATGCTTGTGCATCAGTTTTAATATTGAAATTAAATGCCATTAGTATTTTTGTATTTGCTGTTTTTTTGTCGCTTTAGATGTTTTTTTTTATAGCAAAAGTTTCGATAGCAATCGTTGACCTTCAATTGTTTGTGCCAAATTAAATCCGAGTCTACAACGGAAATAATTGTGATAATGATTGTGCACAAATAATCATTTCAAAGAAAAAACCAAATTTCACACTTATTCGACATTCAAATGTTTTTAAGAAATGTACTTTAATAACTCAAAATGGAGAGTACCTAAGTCATACGTTTATTGGAGAAATGTAATAAATTAAATATAATATATATTGGAGAGATATTAAATATCGTTTTACTACAAATTGTAGCTATGCACGTGAGGCTGTGCGAGTGTGTGTTATTAGCTTCATCTATGATTCATTTGTTGATAAGGCAGCAGGTTTTGTTGCAAGCAACATTAGCTCATTATTGGCAACTCATACAAAATTGTTCGAGAAAAAAATTAATATTTCACTTTTCGAAGACACACACACACTTACGCACACATATGCACACGCATGAGCCGATAAAAATAAATAATTTCAACAAAAGCGATACACACGCACGCACACTCAGACACACACACACATAATCTGAGTCGCACTCGCATGGCTCAATGCAGACGCGTGTGCGCAAACAAATGTTGCATCATTAGTTTGTGCGATAATCATAAATCATAGATGGCGCCCTCAATGCCATGGCAATGTCTTCGATGCCTTACTGCATTCTTAATAATGTCACGTTCCTGCTTTTGACAAGTAAAACGTGTTTAAAGTTTTTTCTTCTCTCTCTCTCTCTCTCACTCGCTCTTTCGCCCTCTTTTTCGATATTGTTTCGCTACAATTTTTTTTTAGCTTTGTTTGTCATAACATAATCATTGTCATCATCATTATTGTAATGATGCGATAATCATAATGAAGATGTCGCCTTTAATAGTTGCTGCTCATAGTTGTCACACACACATTCATACAAATATGTATGTACATAAGTGTTTGACAATTTTCATTGTTTAATAACATAAGCCGTTGAATTTATGTGTGTGTGTGTGTCACCCTTGTTATATAATATAATGAGCTGTTAAATTTTGATAACGTAATAAATTATAACTCCTTTTGTGGCCCGAGTGTGCTCCGTTTGTCTGTGTATGTGTAAGTGGGTTTTATTTAAGTATTTTGTTATTAAATACGCTTAAGTGACGCATGAAGTTGTTTTTATTTAATGATGATATTCACATATTGTGTCAGTTGATATTTAATAGTTGCGATAGCATATAAATTATCTCAACTTTGATTTATTGTTTGATCATAAGTGACGTATACGTAATAAGATAGATATATTTCATAGCTTTCGGTTTAAATCGAATAAGTGAGTAGTTTTTTTTTTTTAATTTTTTTTTTTTTTTTTTTTGTTTAATTTAAAAGTAAGAAGAAAACCAAATTAATAAAACGGGTGAGCTGATATTATTTATAAATATTGATTTTTCTTAAGTATTAAGTTGACGTCAAGTAACATAAGGTAAGTGGTCGCTGAAAAAGAGAAAAGAGCAAAATATTATTGTGGTTAAGTTATTTTATTTACAATTTTTGTTTTACAAAAATTATTTAAGAAAAATGTTTTTCTTTTTGTTTTGCCATTAATTTAATTCAGCATCAAGATTTGTTCAGCTGGAAATTAATAAATGAGAATTTGTATTCTAATTTCTATTTAGAACGAATTTCTCATTTGGTATAACTTTATTGGCTTTGAGAAACTTTCTTTTTTATTTCACCATAATTGATAAAAGTTTCGTGCTTACACTAAGTCTTCATACACAATACAAACACCGACATTGTTTATGCAACGTCATGTCATATCGTTATGTCTGTGGTATTGTTGCTTACCTTAAATGTTATGTAAGAGGCAAAGTATAAATATAACATGCGTTACGATTCAATATCAATTACAAGAATAGCTGTAATTTAATTTCAACTTGACAAACCACCAAAATCCGGCAAATGTCAGAATAATGTGAGCAAACTTCGCGGAAAACAAAATCAAGAAAAAAGAAAAAAAAAAAAAATACAAAACTTTTGCTTAATATATGCAAAGAAACGTATTTTTTGGCAAGCGTCAAGGCAAAGCTCGTGTAGTTAAAATGAAGAAGAAGCAGAAGCAGGAAAGGAAAAAAATATGTTAAGCCCGACATGAAAACCATTTTCAGCATAATTCAAGTGGCAAGTTGAGCGCGTTTGCCTCGAATTTGTTGCTGTTGCTGTTGTTGTCGTTCTCGTTGTTGCAGCTTATCTGCCTAAGAAATCTGCTGCCTGCCTTACTGCCTGACTGCCTGTCACAAGGCAAGACGCCAAACGTTTCGCAAGGACCAAAGACCAAGCACAGGCGCACGCATAATGTCTTCTGTGCGTGTGCTTGTGTGTGTGCCAATTACATTGTTTATGCAACGGCTTAAACCGCTTTTACTTTCCAAACGGTTTCACAGAAAACGCTTAATGTGCAAGTGTTTATGCATGCGACTTTAAAGCGGTTTTACTCAAAGCGATTGTTTAGTCTACCATAAGAATTCTTTGAATGTTGTCGTTTTTGTTTTTAAATCATGTGGAACTATTTTTTGGTTTTTGAAAATAATATAAAATAAAACAATTTTTAAACCAAAATAAAGCATTGCAACAATGAGAATAATTTGAACACATAGCAAATCTATCCACAATCACATGTGCGACTCAGTTGACTTTCAAACCGAATTTGTGAGCGTTACAAAGAAAATTAAAATTGAGTTTGAGTATAAGATTTTTAAGCTGAGCCATTTCCGCTTTTATGTACACCTATGTATTGTTTTATCGATCGTCAATTTTAATTCTCCTTTAATTCTTGCTTTAGGAGGTTTATGCAAGCGTTTTGAATCAAACCATTTTGAGTTAACGCGGCTTGAGTCGTTGCATAAACGAGGTATACGTATATATGTATGTGTGTGCGTGGCCTTCCTCGATGTCATGGTGTATGAAAGTTGCTGCTTGTTTTTATACAATTTTTTTTTTTTGCTTGTTCTTCTTCTTTTTCTTTTTCTTTTGTTTTTGTGTGTTTGTTAAACGCGTAAAATGCGCCAAATGAAGTGCAAATTATGCCAAAGGCAGGAAGAACATTTTTTTTCTGCTCTCTTATGATTTTTGTTTTTTGTATTTTTGTTGTTGTTGTTGTTGTTGTTGTTGTTCTTTTTTACTATATTTTTCATATCGTTGCTCATTTGCGTGTTATTTTTGGCTTATGTATTTTGGCCATAGTTAGTTTTGAACATTTTGCCGGCGCTTTACTTTAATTTCGTTTATTTATATGTTTTTCTTTGTAGACATGTGTTTGTTGCTGTTGTTGCTGTTGTTGTTGCTACGCATATTTGTTGCGCGTGGCAAAATTATGCGGCGCCATTTTGCTTTTCGCGTGTATTTTGCGTCCTTGAACGTTCAGTACAATAATAACAAACAACAACAACAAAAAAAAAAAAACAAAACAACTATAACAACAACGCAAATTAGTTTAAAGACTTGAACATGACTTTTACGCGTTTTGTTTTTGTTGTTGTTGTTTCTTTTTTGTTTTTAAAAACCCGTCAAAATTGCGTCCTTTGTCAATGCGGTCAATGCACGCCATTTCTATTTTGTCTGCGCGCCATTGGAACATTTTAAATTGCCGCCAAAAACGCCCAAAAAGCTCAAGAATGTTGGCCCATTTTGTTTGTTTGTTTGTTTGCTGTCGTCGACCGCAGACTGACGTCAGGCCATATTAATAATAATTTTTAACTAAACCGCCTTAATTACGCGGCAAAAACATTGACCAACTACGCGCCACTTTGCCAATTACGCGCGCGTTTCTATTCATGACGCGCGCACTGACACGTCCGTCACCTGCACCCGCACCTGCACCTGCAGAGCCATGTCTGTTAGCCAGCCAGCCACCCTACCCAACTGCTTGCCGGTCACCCTGAATGCCGCATTTGCGTGACAAGGCCACTCTGCGTTGCGACGCGTGACGTAAATTCCATTGGCTGCTTTGTTATATTATTTTTGTGCTATTGTTGTTGTTGTTTTCTTTTGTTGTTGTGCTGATAGTATCCTTGCCATGTTACTCCTTCGTTGAGCTGAAAAGCTTTTCATTTGCATTTGTCACGTGTTTCACTCGTTGCCGCTTCTTTGATGCTTTTATTGGTTTTTGTCGCGAATAAAGCTTTTTCATGTACCGTTATTTTGCTATAGTAAAGGCGCGCATTGCTTTTTCATTTACAAATTCTTGCAAAAGCTTTAAGCGTTTTTTCAAACCGGAAGTCAGCTTAGAAGCGGATGAGAAACCATTGATTTTAACCGACAGCCAATTCATTTGAACACCCTGTGCTGTATGATGAGAACACATCACTTTATGCAAACCTTTAATGTATGTAACAGTTCGAAGAAGACTTTGCAGATCTCTTAAGTATAGAGGATGTTCTCTATTGTAAGAAATATTAGTCTATAGAAATAATATATAGTCCTAGTTGACGACAGTGGCTGAGACCAATTTATATGTCCTTTATATTGATACTGGTCAACTTCTTTACTTTTCTCCCATTCAGACTCATACATAACCGGCTCGTATGAATATATTCAGGATTCGTCACCTATGTATGCAGATATTATATACACTTTTTGAAGCACAACGATTGTCTCATTTCTTATCACCAATCGACTCGCGCCTTTACTTGCTGGATGGTTAAATTATGAGTGATCCATCGGGAACACACCTTTTTTACAACCAGGTGATAATGGCAAATCTTATTGATGATCGTCAGCGATAACGAAAAAACTCACTGCATTCTTGTCTACTTAATTCACGCTGAAAGTTGTGAAAAATAATCACTCGAAAATGTTCACGGTTTAAATCTATTTTTCTGGCGAGGTAAATTTTTGATTTATCGTTAATCAACATCAAACGTGGTCATACATGAAAAAGTTGTATGAAACTTTAACCCATAAAAGTCCAAACTTTTTTATGCAAATGACCAATTGGTCCTAATACGGCTAGAAGTGACCTAGGCCAGAAACTTAAATAGCAGCCCTCGTATAAATTATTTGTTTTATGTTGGGATAATTGGATAAAGGTGTTTAAAAAATCATGCTCATAATATTATTCCAAAATTTTATTCAAGTTTCAAATGGCTTGAATCTAAAGAACTACTTTATTTCAAGTCTTGGTTTACATATCATTAACATATTATAGTAACTCAGAAAAGTTTGCATAACTCAATATAAATAATGTTATTAAATAAAATCATTTCCCAAGTTGAATTCTGCAATTCAACGCACTTAGTTAGTGCTTGGAAACTCAGTAGTTTGACTAGATGGTTGACTTCAAGCTCACATGCGGTGAGTTTTGCTTTCGAAAAAAAGGAAAAACGACAAAGTTGAAATATTTAACGCCGATTTGGAAGTACGAAGTGGCGATTAGAAACGTGTTATTTTGTTATGTTCCGGCGTTGGCGGCAACGAGGATATGGACGAGCGCGATGGACTGCGCGGCGGCGGACGAGGTGGATTTATGTTCGCATTGGCCTGACGGAGATTGGCGAAGAACTGTTGACGACGTGGACCGCCGCCGCGTAGTGGCAACGTTGGTATCTCGCTGGGCGACTGATGGACCTCCTCCTGTGAGCAGTTGCGCATGGCGGGATTGACGCATTCATAGACACTCTGTATGGGTAAAGAATATTTTTATATGTTATGTAAATATATAGATTGTTGAGAGTTTTGCTCACCTGTTCCGATGAGTATTGATTGTTCTGCGCAAAGGCCAATGAGGTGAGCGATGGCAACGCCTGCGCAATGTCCGAACGCTCAATGCCGCGTACAATTAAGAATGTGCGCGGTATCAAAATGCCAACAAGTACAGCCCAACCGGAGGCTTGCAGACCAAGCGGTATGGCAGCATCGCGCCACTCATCGCCAAACAGCGACAAAGTGATCCAAACAATCCAAATGATGAAGATCAACACAGCGCCGATAACAATGAGTATGCCTTCGCGATAGTTGCGCTGCGAGCGATAAATAAAGGGCACCAAACTGACAATACATGCGAGCAGTATGAAATCATAGCCGACAAGCGCCCACAACCAATGGCCGTAGTAGATATTCTCACAGGAAACGCTCTCCGCGGCCACTTGCATGGCCACCAGCAACTGTATGGACATGCCCAATTGCACGAAAACGCTGAGTATGCAGATGACGGCCTGTATATAACCATTGACATGCGATAGAAAGCCGCCCTCCGAGCCAATCGAGGCCAACATGATGGCACGACACAACAACAGCGAAAAGATGAGACAATAAACGAGCGTCAAGATGAAAACACGCACGGCGCAGAGCGTATTCAAGGTGTGTGCATCCTCGAAGGTGACATGTGAATTGCGCTGTTCGCCGACATACTCCATGGAGAAGGGCACAAACGATGTGAAGACGACGATGAGCGAGAGTAGCAGCAATATGGAAGTAACCGGATTGCCCTCGAAGACATCGCCGAGCGTTATGCGCACCACAATGAAGACAAGTATCGCCAAGGTGGCAATCACGCCCAAAATGGCGGCCGTCATGCCTGTGGCAACCCAAGCGTCCGGCTTGATGCGCCAAAACATCACCGATTCGCCATCGAATAGAAACGGATAACGTTTATTATCGCCAGCACTGTACTGACAATTGAAGACTTGGCCAAATTTGGTCTTCAGCTCAAGACTGGTGTGATTATCGCGATTGTAATGATAATAAGTCGTAACATTTGTCACAAAATTCTGTGAGGCAATCTCACGTAATGTCATATGACTTTCGCTAGTTATAACATCAATGATTTCGACTTTCTTTTGATACATTTGAAAGTTCATTGTTGTCGCAAGTTTACGCATGCGCAGCAATGTCAGCACTTCGGATGTCTCATGTGATTGATGATATTTTGGCGTACGCCAATCTTCAATGAAATTAAAGAAGTTAAAGCATGTCTCAAGCACATAAACATCATCATCACGCTTGCAATGCAATGCCAAGGCGGCTCTCAGCCAGCGCATCACATCGAGCATGGGATGTGCCAAGGCCAGAACGCGTGATGGCAATACGGTTTTGCCTATGAGCCGCTCATCCAGCGTTGTGGGCGTGGTATCCAAATCGGCAACGGTGCGCAACTCAAGCTCATTCTCCATGAGTATGAAAGACTTATCGGGCAGATCTGTTGAAAAGATAGTTTAAAAATTAAAAAATAAAACTAAAAATCCCAACTGAACTTGCCTGCTATAAAATCACGATCGGTGCGTTCCGTTGGCACGGCAAAAATTGTGCCGTTCTCTTTAAAGTGATTGGCCATCTTATTGCCAAAAAGTATATAAATATTATCATCACTTTTGAAATGCATGAGGCACATGTGCTCACGTCGTGCTGCCTCCATAAAGTCGTTAAAGACATTTAAGCTCTCCGTGAGTATCTCAACCGATGCAATTTTCTCGCCCCAAGGCATTTGATGTAGCAAATGCGCTACTTTTGGAAATAAATGCACACGATTCGGTGGTATTGGCCAAATATTATATTCCAAATCTTTGATAACGCCCTCGAGCAGCTTATAGAGATCGTAGTCAATGAAGATGCCCATCGCATGCATTGTGCATTGTTGCATGTATTGCACTTCTTGCAGCAGCAAATTCTCTGCGAGACTCTCATTGTCGATGAGTATGGCACGTACGCCTGTAACATTATAAAAGATCAAAGAAATTCTTATACATAATTTATTGTCCAACATACCAATTTCAAAATCAGCTTCAATAAGATTTGCTTGATTCAAGCGATTGACCACAAAGAGCGCTGACGTCGGATCCGTTGTCATAATGCTCAGCATGACTTCGCCCTCCATGATTTGCACGAATTCCTCTTGCTTGCGTATGCTCGTCTCCTCCGCTGAGTTTGTGATGATGGCCTGTAGGCCATGTATGCAGATGTCCGGTATGATATTCGCCGTGCTACCAACAGTTTCCGGTTCAGTCGTTGTGGAAGATATAAGTGGCGCTGGAAATGCTGTGCTTGAGCCCAAAATGTTGCTGCCGCTGCTGCTACTCTCAGTTGCCTCAGACCAATCGGTTGTGGTCGTGCGTAGTGTTGTTGCTGCTGTTGTTGCAAGGCCTGCTGTTGGCTGTGGCTTTGTTATGCGTAATGGGCTCGGTTTACGTGTTGGCGTTGTTGATTCGACAACGGCAGCGCCATGACACCAGCTTAGGCCGCAAAGTAATGCGAGCAGCAAGTAGATCAATGCTGTGGGTTGGTTTGAAAGAAGCACAAATTAAATGGCCTAAGTCTACGTATGATTTACTCACTGTACGGCATTGAAGTATTCAACTTGTGGCGCTGCCAACTCATGTTGTTTTGGAAATATTTTTTATATCAAGAATTTTTTTCAAAGTTTTTTATTTTTTGTTACTTTTCGTTTAAATTTTTTAACTTTGCTTATTCATCTGTGTGTGTTGTTTGAGCTTCACATCTGCGGAAGCCGTCAACTTTGCTAAAACCTAAGCGGAATTCAAAATGAAAGCATTAAATATTATAAAAGGCAAAAGTAAAATAAAATAATAATAAAAAATACAAATTTAGCGCACATATTTGTCACATAATATTTAGCGCACATTTTTGTTTGGGTTTCATTTTGTTGTTTCTTTCTTTTTCATAACATTCGCTTTGAATTTGCATTGCATTTTGTTTTTTTTTTATTTCGTTTTGCGTACTTCTTTTTGCCGGCATTAAAATTACGAGTGTGTTGCACTTTAATCGCATTAACATTTGTCACACTAACACAGTCGTTTGTGCGCATTCACACACACACACACACGCTCTGACACTTATATGTATGTTCTTATGTAAAAATGTCGACTTTAATATTTTCCAGCTTCACGTCGTGTCACAGTAACGAAAGATTAAACATATTTTCTTCTATGTCAGCTGCACTTCATATGACTTCCGTTATAGTATATATGACAATCTTTATTCCATTTTTTATTATTTTTTTTTGTTTTTTACTTTATTTTTAGCACATATTCTGTTCTTCCTTTGCGCGCATTGAGTTGCATTCGTAAATGGCTTAAATCCGTAAATCGATAGATTTCTCTTTTTTCCGGTTTTCTGAGTCATTTCAGTCTGATGTGATTTCAAATACGAGTAAGCTCACTCGTTGCTTGCTTGGCTTTGATGTTGAACATTTAAATTTGCCTTGGTTGAGTTCAATTCGTTTGTATATATGTGCTTGTTTTATTGATTTGACAACTTATTAATTTCATCCCATTGAGGAATACCTTTATTGAACAAAACTATTTGCTAAAATGTTAAAAAAAACATCGAAGAAGTATCAGAGTAACTATAAGTATACGTATATAAAATATATTTCCATTAGTATAGATACTATCTATGTGTCTGTAACTTCACTTAATCTCTGGAAGTAAATAATTCAAAAAAACTATTCCACAATTCTTTAGGGAAAGAGAAAATTTTTCGAATATTTCAAACTCACTTTGCCTATTATAAAAAACACTCGTAGCAAGTTTATGTCACACTGAACAAATGTTCTTCATATGAGTTGTTGTCACATTTGTTTCTTTTTCGCATTTACACATTAATTTTTATTGATTTTTGCTTTTTTTTTTTTTGTATGCTAATTTGTGTTTGTTTTCGTTATTGATTGTTTAGAAGCCCACAATTGTTTCTTAATTTATTTTTGAAGCAATTTAACAAGGAAGCAAATTCACAATAATAATATCATACGCACTTCTTGTCAATGTATAATACATACATACATACGTACATATAAACTTCAACTGATCAAACTTCAAATTTGATTTTAGTTTTTCATTCTCCAATAATTCAACGCTTGAGCAATTTTAGGGTCAATTAAATGTTTTCCAGTGAAACAATTATGTCTGATCAGCGAAGTGAATATTGCATGTGACCAATGCCAGACAAGAACAAAAATAAAAACAATAATAACAACAATAAAGCACTGTTTGACCACGAACGTTTAACGGTTTGCCGTTGACTAAAATTCAAAAACCACGATTCGAATTGCAATTGCGAGCATTGAACATGGCTTGGTCAATACCGAGTGGCAGCAGAGAAGAGTTATGTTGTATTGGTTTTCATTTCTATTCTATTTTTTTTTTAAATTTCTTTTATTACACATTTTCTTGTTCACTTATTATTGAAAAAGATAGAAAGAAAAAAAAAAAACACCCCTTACTACGTTGCGCTGCTCACCTTTGCTCTGTTGGTGGGCTAATGAGCGAACAGTACCATGTACGTAACCAGAGTCAGTTCACTCAGCGTCAGTTAAGCGTTGAAACCGAACTATAATAAACTAAACTAAACTAATGAGTGTAGAATATCAGAATATCGCGCAATGTCGCATATTGCACCTGTTTTCTGTTGACTGTTTCTGACTAAGTTGGCTAAGTTCTGTCGTTTGCTGTTTGTCATTGTCGTTGTTGTTATGGTTATGAGCACGTCCAAAACTTAAATTGAGTTAAACTCATTTTAACACTCGAAAATATTCACTCATATTCGGTGTCATTTGTATTGTAATAAATTTCCATAAATATTTAACACTGAATTTCATTTTGTGGCAATCTGCCGGTCTGTCTTTCATACGCAAAGCGCGTGCTTGGTTTGCATTCTTAACAATTATCAGCCCCAGTAGTTTGGGCATTGTTTGGCCGTTGTATTTACACATTATACACTTGACTTGTTTGTCTTGTTGTTTGTTTTTTGGTTTTAAGTTTCATTGATGATGCGGGCACATACGATGTCTTCATCGTTGTCTTTAAATTCCTTGATAGGTCAAGACATGGCATGTTATTTAAGGGTTAAATAAGCCATTTGGATTGACTTGGCACGCTAACTGGTAAGGGTCAAATGCTTGAAAAAGGGTTAAGAAGTAAACAATGAACTACAACATTTTTAGGGAAGTGTAATATTACTTTGTGTACGAGAAAGGCATTTGACATTTTTCTTTGTTGTTTTCATTTATTTAAATTGACGTAATTTTGATTGAGATTGATAAGCTTATAAGTTTTGAAGAACAATTTAAAGAGAGCTTGAAACTCTGTAATATGTTAAACTGATCTAAGCACCTTTGTAATAATTTTTTATCAAATAAACACATTTATACCACTGAAAGACTGACAGATTCATCACAACATATTCGTAGGGGAAGATCAAAGGTATACTTGTCAAAAGTATGTCTTTGTTTTATTCTAGTATACATATAATGTACTTGAGATTAATTTGCCTAAAGTATTAAATCTTTGAGAATGAACTCTCGTCAACTTTTATTTTACTCATTTTTTTATGCTCTTCTGTTACCTAAAGAAGCAATTATTTTTAATAAGCTCTCTCTGCATTAATCATTAATTTTGTAAACAAAAATTCATCGATTCAAAGTAGCATAGAGTTGATTGTCGCCCACATTTATCTTGCTTTTGTGACTTAAACTCTTGTGTAGTATCATTAATTTGCTATTTTGCCGCTGATCAGGTAAACAAATGTCAGACAGCCTTTTACAGCACACCCACGTTGCACATAATATAATATGACGTCATGGCAACGCGATATGCAAACGATACAAAAATATCCTTGGCAATTGCCTTCAATGAAGGTGAACACAAAAACAGCATACAAACGCACAGATACAAATACGTTTACAAAGATACAAAAAAAAAACAAAGTTGAATTAATGCAATTTTGTGTCATTGTTAGGCGATTATTTTGGACAGACATGTTTCACTCTTGTTGTTGTGTAATGCTTCCAGGAAACATTTAGGCGGCCATGCTGTTTTGCCTTTTGAATTTGTGCCTACGCACTTGCATTTCATCATTTCCGTTTGTTTTGTGACTTACGTAAAATTTACAAACGGAATTGTGTTGCCGTTCAACCATTAATTGCATAACAATTTTAATTAGTGTCACTGTAGCTGATGTTCATGTAGGTTGTGTGTGTGTGTGTGTGTTGAGTGTTTTTCAGTTATATAAGCTTACAGCAAGTTTAAAACAACAACAAAAATATTGTGAAAGCATAAAATGACTTTTTGCGGTTTAATAACAGTCATGCCTGTCACAGCGCTGTTAATGTCAACGCATCACACTGTTAGATAACATTTTGTGGTTATGTTAATGCGCGTGTCTAACAAACTTTAGCAAACTTTTTCACATACAAAACTTCCCTTTGGGCGTTTGAAAAGAACTATTTTTATTTATTAAATAGTTTTTTTTTTTTTTTGCAAATTTTAGCTAAAATTTTTTGCACTTTACCGACCACTTGACGCTATAAACGCATTTAGCTGCTGTCGTTTTTCGTCCGTTTGCCCAACGCGCGTCACTCGAACTATTTTATTGTTTGGAAGCGTTCACTTCCGTAAGCCCATAAAAATGCACAGACACTCAACATTTTTATTTTATTTTCATTTTATTTTTTCTTACTTATGTATTTGTTGTATCTCTTTTAACGCTTTGAGTGCGTTCTTTTTTTTTTTTTTTATTGCAATGTTTTGGTTTTTTTTTGTTCTGTCGTTTCGTTAGTGGAAAATTGGAAAAATCCATGGTCGGCCCTTCGTCGAGCATGTTCCAGCTGCACTTTGCTTAGTCAAGCATATCAGTTATGTTGGTTTTTTTTTTTTTGTATTTATTCTATTGTAGTTTCATAATAACATATGTAAATTTACAATAAATATGCTGCACGCTAGTCAACCCTTTACTTAGGGGTGGTTGCACGCTGCTGCATTAATGTGCGCATTACTGAGACGCTTAGTTTTGTAGGCCAGTCGTGTCAAAGCAAAGATTTGACCAGTTTGAGTCATTTTTTTATAAAGATTGTTTTTTTTATAAAGAAAATTATTATTTGTTCAAATATTCTCATTTTGAAATCTTTATTTGCTCTTAAATTGCTTTACGATACACTCCCTAAAAAAAAAAAATAAATCTTTACCAATCGAAAAATAATTTTTCTTAAGTACTTCAATCGAAACTGCTTTCATAACATTTATCACCGAAACAACTTAGAATTTCGTTCAATGTCGAAACTGTTGCAAAATTTACACATCTGGAGGAACAATATTTACTTGATACGTCCATTGGTTATTTGTTAGTACTTTGACGTAGACTTAGCATAGCACACCCCCCTCTACTTACAATCACCGCCGCCAGTGGCTGGCATATGCAATCTTGCGCCACGCGCTGTTGTTGTGCCGTCAACAGGATCATATTTTTCGGTATCGCTCTCATCGCTTATGCGTGATGAACCATCCGAGCTGAGCGGATAATCGAAATCTTCATCGAGACCATTGAAGACTGTTTCGGATGTAACGGTTGTTGTTGTTGTTGGTGTTAGCGATATTTTACTATTCATAATGTCATTTATATTGAGATGATTTTTCGAATTGTATGAACGATGTTTTTGTTGCTGTTGTAGCTGTTGTTGTTGCTGCTGCTGTTGCTGTTGAATTTGTAACATTAAATGTTGTTGCTGCTGTTGCTGTTGAAGTTCTTGTTGCTGCTGCTTTTGATGTTGCTGTTGTTGTTGTTGTTGCTGTTGTTTTTGTGTATCGACACCAAAGTCACTGCATTGCATTACAGTACAGAATCGTTGTATATGTTCGAGCACTTCGCGCATGCCCATGTCCGATGATTTCTTGCCAACGCTTTGATCCGATGATGTATTGTGAGGTTCAGAAATCGTCGGTGTTTTGTTAGTGCTGTGACATACACAAGGATTCGGTACTTGTACATTCATATCATAATTTTTTGTGGTTTTCGTTTGGCCGCGATGCGTTTCCGAACATCGTAATTTTGTATTTAAACGTGCACTGTGCATTGACTCATTTGAGTTGAGAGCAACATTTGGTATTTGCACCGATATATCATTGGGCTCGGGTATGCCATCGTGCGGTGGCAGTGTCGCTGATGATTTGTTCACCATCAATGTATGATGTTGATAGAACATTTTATCATATTCAGATTTCATGCAAAGATAGCGAAAATGACGTGAATTCTCTTCGCCATAATGTATGATCTCTGTGGCGGATTGTTAAAAGAGTTGAGTAAAACGAAATGGACAATTGTCTTCTTACTTACTGTTTGTGACATGTTCCTGTAAGTTGTTTATGTGATCGTTTGTATGTTTGAGTTCCGTTGAGAAACGTTCGATTTTTGTATGCAAATCACGAAAATTGCGATTAAAGATATCGGAGACAGTTGTCTGGAAATAGAATGAATAATTACTCATGGTCGCTTTCAAAGAGCGATTTTTGTTATTTTGTGATTTCAACGAGCGATTTACAGCACAATTTTGTCATAGGGACTTTAAAAAAGGTGTATTTTTATAGCGATTTGTACAAAGCGTTTTTTACATAGCGATTTTATCATAGCGATTTTTTTAAAGGAGTATGTACCTAGCGATTTTTACATAGCGTTTTACATATCGCGTTTTTTACATAGCGATTTTATCATAGCGCTTTTTTTAAAGGGGTTTGTACCTAGCGTTTTTTTACACAGCGTTTTACATATCGCGTTTTTTACATAGCGATTTTATCATAGCGATTTTTTCATAGCGGTTTTTCTATCGCGATATTTTCATAGAGATTTCGACAAACCGATTTTATAGCAAGCGCTGATGCGATTCAAACTACATATGAGTCATTCTTTTTTTTAAAAGAATTGAAATTTTTCCAATTTATATCAAACTGCTTGTAAACAAGATTAAAGTCACTTTTCTCTTCTTACACTGTTCAGCCTAGCATTTAGATTGGAATTTCACTTACCCCAATTGCATTCTGCACTGTTTGACGTATGATTTCAAAAAACTGGTCCGGATCGTCATCATCATCATCGTCATCTTTTACAGATGTCTCGTTCGGTGATGGCTTCGCATGCAGCGGGTGGTGATGCTGCTCCGGCTGATGTATGTGCTGCACCTGCAACTGTTGCATTTGCTGGTGTTGCATGTGCTGATGTTGCATGTGCTGTGGCTGCATATGCTGCTGATGATGCAATCGATGCTGATGCTTTTGATGTAGATGCTGATGGCGATCGTGTTTACTCTGCTCCGACATGCTCATGCCCATCGGTTCCTTGTCTGACAGCGAGGCCACAAAGCTGCTGTCGTTGCTGTTGAAACACCCGCGCTGCTGTAAATGACCGCTCTCCTTGCTCGACTTATTCAACATGTTTAAAGCGCCATCGTTGTAGACCATTTTGTTGGACTCATTGCGATTGTGTGTCGTCTTTGTGTTCACCTGTCGCGCAGTTGGATTCTTGCGTCGCGCCGAAGTCGCATAGGGTGCCAATTGCAATTGATGTTGTTGTTGGCCGCTGTTGCCAGCGCCGCTGCCCATAGTGCGCATCATATTGTTGGTCGTCAATGCGCAATTTGTGGAAATCAAATAATTATTTGCTGTTCGGTACTCGCGATGTGTGCCGCGTCCTTCGCTTTTGTGATTACGCTCAGTGTCGCCGCCGGTGTTCACATTCGGTCCGTGTATGGTGACGCCGCGTTCTGTGCGCAATGTTGCCGCCTTTGTTGTGGTCGTTGTTGTTGCTGGCATTATTGTATGAGCTACTTGTGATTTTGGTGGATGAAGCGTTTCGAATTTTGAGCCATAGAGTTCCTCAATGGGCTTACGTCGATTCGAGCGTACCATTTTGCGCCAAACGTTTGAACAGAACTTTTTGTAGCACAATAAAAACTAAAACTTTTAATCGATGCAAGTTCATATAAAATATATATTAATTAATATAAAAACAAATTATAACCGATGCGTTTGAACCGTTTGTGGTTGTTTTTTAGATATTATTTTTGAAAAAAAATATATATATAAAATACAATATTTTCGGAATTTTTTTTGTTTTGTATAATAAATCGAAGCTGACATTAAAGTGAATTTTTGTTTATATTTAAAGTTGTCTCAGTGTGTGCTTTGTTCGTATAATTTCTACTGTTCTTCAAAGTGAACAATCTTCGAATCATATTTAATTTTTAAAAACTTTAATATAAAAAAAAAAAAAAAAAAAAACAAAAAGAACAAATAATGTCAATAATAAACTTCATTAAGTCCAAACTCAGCTCGGTTGTTGACAAGCAGCGCAAATTGTTTATAACTCAAGTAAAAATCGTACAAAACTTGAAAGCAAAATTTCTCAAATATTAAAGCGAAAGTAAACGACAAGAAATAAAACAAAATATTTGCGAAAAATACAACAACCGCAAATGTTGTTGGCCCAACGTATATTTCACTTTGGTTGTGTATCTGAACGCATCGTGCGTTTGCTCAGTGTCACTTGGTTGTTGAGGATTTGTTTGTGCCACAAGTGAAAGGTTAAAGTCCACCAAAGCCGACAGTCAACTGTCAACTGTCAATGACATGCATGAACAGGTTCAATGCGTTGAAAGTAAAGAAAATGTTATATGTTTTGTGTTTAAATTAAATAAAAGTTACATTTTGTATTTTTTAAATACCCAAATTTATTAAAATTTTCCTTTAACGATGTTTTACTCGGCAAAATATATACGGAAATATTTTTTTTTCTTAATAATATCTTAATGAGCTTATTTTATACTCGCTCAAATGTGAATGGCGCCTTTTGAATATTTTTAAATATGAAAAGTACTTTGAACTTTTTTCGTATCTATTTTTGGCACAGCAAAATGAAATACTGAATGATATTTTTAAACCATTTGAAGATGCTTTGAATTTAAAATGTCTAACATGATGTTTATTGCTACAGACAGCAACGAAATAAGCGTGAGAGAGAGAGTGAGTGACAGAGGGAGAGAGCAACAGCAAAGAAACCGTTGTAAGATTGCTGCTGGCATTTTTAGTTACATAGCAAAAAGTTCGCTTCACATTGGCCAAGCGACGTTGTCTAAGTTACATCAAAAGCTGAAAAACAAAAACGAAAAACAAGAAAAAATTTCAAGCACCCAAAGCTGTTATAGGATATTAAACGATTACAAGACAAAAAAAGAGAGAGAAGAAAAGAGAAGAGAAGAGTAAAAAAGAATTCCTTCAATTTTACAGCAATCCTTTTTTTTCACTTTTCGTTTGCCTGAGCGGTCAACAACAGCAAAAGCAATACAACAACAACAACATTAGGTGGGTGTATATGACGCGTCGCATAAAAGAAAAAAAGGTTTTAATTTTTGTCTCTCTCACCCTGACTTCATCTCTCGCTTCGTTCTATGATATTATTTTTGTTGGTTTGTTGTGTTTTTTTTTCTGTGTGTTTCAATTGAAGCCTTCGGCGGGCACGTTTACTGATAGACATCATCAAGCGTCTTTTGCTAATGACCTTTTTAGTGTTACCGTCTTTTTATACACTTCACGCAGTCAATTGTATTTCAAGTCTATCATGTAATGCGTTCAAGGACACGGCGCCTCAGCATATGAAATTTATTTACATAAAAATAATGTTTATTGAAAGTGGAATATTTCTCTCAGTTGGACAAATCTGTGCGTGCAAAATAGTTGATGCTATTCAAGTCTTATTATTTATATTAAATACCAAAGTGTTGTAAAAATATGTTTTATATATTTAAAACACTTTAATTATAACTTATCTTCAATTGAGATAAAAAATTTCACAATAAATCTTTTTTTATTCTTCTTTTATGTTTGTTTTAATCATTGTTTTTGTTTTTTACACTTCTATCGTTCGCTTGACAATAAAATGCGATACATTCAAAATATCACGCATACGTCGTGTTGTCGTTTTTTAATGGCAAAGTCAATGCGACATTCTTTCATATACAATAAACTTAATGAGCTGCCTGCATAAGATAAGCATTATGGCATTGATGTTGAAGTGTTTCTGTGTATTTGCACACGCACACATGCAACAATAAGGCATTTGTAATAGCCTTTGTTAACCACGCACACATAAGCACAACTGCGCGAAATAGCCTTCACTTGCATAGCCATGAAATAATGTCAGTTTGTATTGCTTAAGTTATGATTTTATACTAACACACACATTTACAGAGTAGCACACACACAATTGCACACATTAGCACACACACACTATTCATTTCATTCATGCACTCATTCAACCTCAGTTACTCATCACTTGTCGTTTGCATGATGATTTTCTATGCTCTTGTTGTTGTTATTGTTATTGCTGTTGGCAACATTGTTGCTGCTACTGACAATGCCGGTAGCAATTCTAATATTTGTTGCAGCTGCTGTTGATGACCGCAAATTGCTGCCACTGCTGCTGCTGCTCAGCTCGACAACAAGTTGAGCATATGAATGTATGAACAAATGTTTGCCTGAATGACATGTAATGCATTTGTCTGACATAGTCTTCTTCTTCACTTTGCGCTATTCAGCTTCATATCACTATTGCCACAGCCACTGATTGTATGCACATGATTGAGTGTGTGTGTGTGTGTGCGGTTTTTGTGAATTTTATGTCATTTACATATTTAAATTTGTACATTTGTCTGTGCATGAGTGTTTGTCATTTACCATTTACTTATATATATGTGTGTGTGTGTGTGTGTGTGTTATGTTTAATTGTGAGGAAATTTACAGTTAACTTGTTTTTGTTTTTGGCTTGGTTTGCTATAACGTTATGGCAGCCAAAATGAAATAATTGTGTCATCAAATTACATGAATTAAATATTTGCAAATGATTATTTTGTATTATTTTCATTTCGTAAGGATTCTATAATGCATAAGTGCATGTTTAATGATAGAGAAATTATTGTAGCATTGACAATTTTCATTTGGAATTTCCATACAATAAATTGTATAACTTGAAGGCATTTTTATGGTTTCAACATTTCTGTATTATGCTCTTTTTTTTAAATTTTAAGAATTTATAAAGTATAAATGTGTATTTTTATGTTAATCCGTCATTCTATACAATCCATGGGACATCTTGACATTTATTTATATAAATAAATCCAACAGAAATTAAATATTATTCATGTTAGTATAAATTCAACTTTTGGTACAACTTTATGCGTATTTTTAAAATATTGAAACATATATTTAAATGGGAATATTCATCTTCATTTATGTATCATTATATCATCACTGCTTCATTCAATACTGTTTACCTCATTATTTTATTAGAAATCTAAAAAGAACATGCTCAAATTGTTCGTAACATTTTGTTAGTTGTTCTTTAAATGATTTCACACTAAAAATATTTGCTTAAGACAACTTAAAAGCGACAACTGTTTCAAATATGCTTAACATGTGCCTTGACATTTTTCGTAGAAAAAACTTTTTATTTAATTTTAAGAACTTAAAACCAAAAAAAAATCGCCAAAAAAAAAAAAAGGAAAAACAAAAAAATCAAGCATTAATCAAACCAAAACATTGTGACTAATGTTATTAGCACTAGATTATTTATAATGAAATGATAAATATGCCACAGTCACAGTTAATATATTTATGATTCTTTCTCGCACTTTACACTAACATTTTCACTAACTCACGCACGCACGCACGCGGCACGGCACGCACGGTCAATTAAAGAAGACGCCAACGTCAGCGAATGCCGGCGACGCCAAAAGCGAACAAATCAAAACGCTCACACATAAATTTGTCAACTGTCATCAAACGAAAACATTAAAGTGACGGCAATGTTTTCATCAAAAACAGAAAAGCAACAAAACAAAATCAAACAAGAAGTGAAATAGCAACAAATATTAAATCAAAAGTGGCCAACATATGAGAAAAATTCGGTCTTCAGTTTGCCACACAACGCGAAAATCGCAATCATTTTGAAGTGTTTTTACTTTCGTCTGCGTTGGCATTTTTATTAACTGCACGTGTGTATGTGTGCATATGTGTGTGTATTTTTAAAACATTTTGTTTATTTTTTAAACAATTTTTATTTGACAAGAACATGATGAGTGTTTTAAGTGATCTTAAACCGTCTGCCGCTCACACCCGCTGGCAATTCACTTGTCTGATTCAAATTTAAAAAAAGTATATATAAATAAATTTATACTGACTGAAAATTAATGCCGCAATAAATTCAATGCTTTAATTGTTATTGCATTGTATAAAAAAATGTATTTACTTTTGCTTTTATTTAAAAGTGAAATTACACGTGTTATTCATCTGTTTTGTGCTGATTTCATTTACGCCTTTTCGAGCACACTTGTTTCTTGTCTTTGCTGTAATTTTTTCAATGGCATATTTGATTTTGCTTTTTTTTTTTTTATCACGAACTTTTTATTTTTTTTGTTTTGCTCATGTTTTTTATTGCATTTATTTATTTATTTTTTTTTACGCATAAAATAATGATTTTTTTGTATCTTCTTCTTCTTCTGCATTGTTGTTGTCTTTGGTATTTGGGTCAGCCGCGTTGCAAGCATACACGTTTCAATTAAACTGATGAATTTGGCCCAACACGTGTGCGTGTATCGCCGTTGCAATGATAGCAAATATAAGGCTTTTTGCTAAATTGGCTTTTTTGTTTACTTGATAGCATCTTTAATAACTTTTGATCAACTGAAAATCTTTTGTTTACTTTGTTTTCAACAAAAAATGTTCTAAAGTTTAACCTTTTCCGTAAATTAACTATTTTTTAAAAATGATTTTTTATTTTATTTTATTATAACGTTGCTTAAAATTCCAAAATATTTGATGAAATCAATAAAAAACCAGTAAGGACGCTATCTTCAGCAAGGCTGAAGCTATAATACTTTTCACGTTGTGTCACTACAAAAAAACTAAATGAATAGTTTTCATGCCTCCCTTACAACATAACTGTAAGGTTTCAAGTCAATTGGTTAAAAAACGAAAAAGTTTTCCATACATCGACGTGAATATTGCTTCTCTTCCTCTTCTTCATTTTGTATGGGAGCTACCAGTTCCAGATGTCCAATCTCAATGAAACTTTCAGGCATGTAGTCGGACTATGTAAAACTACTATGTTTAAAATTTCAGCACTCTATCGTACAAAACAAAAAAGTTTTCCATACAACGCACAATGGGAAATTTGACTACAAAATCTGGCAAAAATTAATAACTCAAAGACTAAGCAACTTTTTATGGTTTCGATTTTTGCATTAAGTTCTTAGGCTCGTTAGACAGTGTTTTGGAAAAAATGGGCGTGGTAGCATCCCGCCTATTGTTTTAGAAACCAATTTTTAAATAACCAGTAAGGATGCTGGTTAGGCTGAAGCTTAGATAATCTTCACGCCCATTCTTGTGCCACGCCCAATATTTTGTCTGAATCTATTTTCTGTTCATTTTATTTGCCCATATACCAATTTTCATTGTTTTTGCTCATTGTGTACCGGAGATGTGCAAATTATTGATTTTTGCTATAAGTGGGCGTACCCATGCGCATTTTTTGGTCAAAATAGTTTTCATGCCTCCCTTAGAATATATGTGTGGAGTTTCAAGTTGATTGATTAAGAAACAAAAAAGTTGTCCTTACAACGACAGACACCAGTTCCAGTTGTCCGATCTTAATGAAACGTTCAGACATTTAGTCGGACTACGTAAAACTACTATTTTTGAAATTTCAGCTCTCTATCTTCCAAAACAAAAAACTTTTCCATACAACGATTCAAGTTTTGTTCACATTTCTTCTTCTTTTCGTATGGGAGCTACCAGTTCCAGTGGTCCGATATGGCTGGATCCGACAAATGAGTTGACTGCACGAATAAGAAGTCTCTGTGCAAAATTTCAGCTCGATATCTTCAAAACTGTGGGAGGAGATTGTATATATACAGACAGACGGACATGGCTAAATCAACTCGTCTTGTCGTCCTGATCAAGAATATATATACTTTATATAGTCGCAAGTGAATATTTCTGTGTGTTACAAACTTCAGCACAAAGTTATTATACTGTTTCACATACGTGAAAAGTATAAAAATCGACAATTATTCAAAATATCTAAATTGTTTCATTTTTTTTTTATCTTAACAAATGGTAGGAGTTGAATGCATTCTCTAAAAAAATTTATCTGTTTTTATTAAGAAATCTGCACAGCCGGCATTATGATAAGAAAGCTTACACAACTCGCATCGACAGACAGACGACACAATGTGGTCGGTAATGTTTTGTCGTCGCTGTGCAGAAAGCTCAGTTGGGCAACATGTTGCCATGAAGAATGTTTAGCTCTTTGTTAAGGGTGACAAAGTTTTTGGCGTTAGTGATAAAAATGCTTGATATATGGTTCAGTGTTTTTAGCTAGTGAGTGCTTGATACTCAAAGCAAAGAAAAATTAATACGAAGGGTGAAAATATTTGGCTGCTTAATTGACCGAAATCAACCTTTCGCCTTGTGTAGGGATTATTTCCTAAACTTATTATGAGAAGCTGTGATAAGAGCATAGTTACTGTGGAAGTTTCATGTTCGCTTAATTTTTTTACAAAGAGTCTTTAGCAAGCTTATTGATGTCTTATTTTGAATGTAAAACAGTCGTTAAAAAAGTTACAAATTTCTTTTATATCAGTGATATTTTTAGATCATTGTTTCTTCCTTCTAAGATGCCATGATTTTTGACTCTGATAGAGTTATTTCTACATCTCTTCAATTAATGAGTTAAAATTCAAAAAAATGCTATGATGATTACATTTATGAACTGTTTCCTATCAAAAGTATACAATGTCTATGATGTATATGATTAAAAGTTTCTTTGAAGTTTTCTCATTAATTTGCACTTGATTAATTTCATTTATTTTTCTTGTCATTTCCCTTCTTTTCTGCGTTGTTGATGTTGATAAAGAAAAATAAAATCACTTTCGTATTCACCCCAACGGAAATGTTTGTCCTCTAAAGCGTATACAACTTGTATGACTCGTACTAAACAAAATTTACGACAATTAGTTTAGTGTAAGTTTCCTGTAGCATTTTTTTTTTAGTTTCGCTCCCCAACTAAAAACGCTTTTCGCTCACAGCTAATAAAATTACACTCGATAATTTAATTAATGCTATTTTTAGTAAATATTTGCTTAACACTTAAAGCACTCGAAAGCGCAAACAAGACAAGTTGCAACATGAACTTGTATGTTAATGTAAGCGACAAGCGAAGAAACAAGCTGAGCATTAGTGAGGCAACAATGTTTATAAACATGTTTGTGCGGCGTGCGCTATAAACATTTTATGACGTTTATCAATGAAAACGAGTCCGGCAACATAAACAAAAAACAGCTGTTTTGTTCTGAGTGCGTTTTGTTGTTGTTGCTGTTGTTATTGCTGCTGGTTGCCGAAAATGAAGAAAAGCAAGCAACAACAAAAACAATACAGCATTGGCAAGATTTTTTTTTCAAGCAAGCCAAATACGTCTACAGCGATGTTGGCAGCAACAAAAGCAGCAACAGCAGCAGCAGCAGAGGCAGCAGCAGCCAAACAGGAAAATTTGCCAGAGCCATGAAAATAGTTGAACGCAAAATTGTGAATGAGCAAGACGCGAAGCAGCGACACAAGTTGAATTCATGCGATAAACTTTGTTTGAGTTACAAGATACGAGTTGCATACGTCAAAAAACACGTATTTTGTGTTGTTGAAAATTAAAAAAAAAAGTAATAATGAGAATAAATTGTGTAAAATAATAAATAAAAAATTTAAAAAATAAATAAAATAATATTAAATAATATTAAAATTAATTAAAAAAAAAAATACAATTTAAAAAAAAATATTTGCAGAACAAAATTAATTAACCAAAAACAAAAAAAAAAAAAAAACAATGTTAAAGATACATATCTAAAAAAAAAAATTTTAAAACTATAAAAAATACAATAAACTTAAAACAACATTTTATTATAAAAATTTTATGTCTTCAAGTTAATGTTGCAATGTTTTCAAATTAAAAAAAAAAATTTATTTAATTTGCAAAAAAAAAAAAATAAAAACTTAAGTCGATTTAAGTAAATTAAGAACACGCGCGCGTACAAAAACTCGTCGTCGACCTTCAAGACGCTTCCTCGTGCGGCAAAAGAAGCAGCAGCAATTGCAGCATCCATGCCAGTGGCAGCATTCGTGGCAGCAATGCGGCTGAACTGAACTGAACCAAACCGAGCTGAGCCGAACTGAGCTCAGAGCAGGCTAAATTAGTGCAATTTTAAGAAATGCGCCAAGTTTTGTAGTCAATTTGATTTTTGTTTTGCACAATTTGTTTTTTTTTATTTTTTTTTTTTGTTTTGTTCGCTGTTGTACGTCAAGCGCGTTTCTTGTTTAGTGCGCGTGCAAAAGTAACTTAAAGTAACTAAAAGTAAAGTGTGGCAAAGAGACAGACATACACAAACGTAGAGAGACAGACAGACATGCACACGCAGGCACACAGCATTGCAAATCAAGACAAGTAATTGGCCAAAAACGAGATTTATTAACAGCAAATGCATTAAATTATAGAAAAAAAAAAAAAACGGTACGTTGGCACAGTCAAGAAAATAAGTGAAAAAAAAAACATAAAAAATAAAAATTATAAAATTACAAAAAACAACAAAAACCGAATTGTGCAAAATGCCAGAAAAATGTCAATAAAGTCAAGTTGTTAAATTTAATGCCAATTGATATCATTCGAGCCAAGCCGCCAACACTGTAAGTCGCATAAAAACAACAACAACAACAAATATTTAAAAAAAAAAAACCAAATTCAATGAAACAAACTTAAAAACGAAAAAAAAAGCAAAAATAAATTGAAATCAAATTAATTTGTTACTCAATTAAGTGGAAGTCAAGTAATTTGTGCATCTTTTAGTGACAAATCAAAGCAATTAGCGCAACGCAGACAGACTGCGAGACAGTCAGTCCGACAGACTGTCGAAGAGTGAGTCAAGCAGACAAGTGTTGTAAATTGCATAGTCTTGAATTAACAAAGTGAATAGTTGCAATTTGTATGCAAAAAAAAAAAAAAATAGTCATCGACATATGACGTATTAACTTGGCTTACAAAAACAAACAAGCAACAAACGCCAACAGCATCGCTTTTGACACATGTCAGGTGAAATTTTTTATGCTTAAGTGATTTTCAATTAAATTTTTGCAAAAAAAAAATTTACATCAGCAAAAAAAATAGTTTCAATTGCGCTTAAAGTCTGCGCGTGAAATTGACAAGCTGCAAGCAATTTTACACTGACAAAAAATTCGATAAACGCAAAAAAAGACACCAAAAACAAACAAAGTAAAGAAAACTTAATTGAGAAAAAGAAAAAAAAAATAAAAATTTAAATTTGCTGGCGTCGGCGCTGCGTTTTGTTCAAACCGAGTAAGTCAGTTATGCATTTTGACATTAGTCGTGAATTTATTGCGTAATTAATAACAAGCAATTTTTGCTATAAGCTCTTTGAATATTACATTTTGTATTTGATTTTTTTTTTCTTTAATCCACAAGTATCACGTTGTCACTTGAGCTGTGATTAATCTTAATTTCGTCTTTAAAAGTCGCGCGTTTGGCACTTTAAGCGCATTTAAACGTGATTTGCTGAAATCAAAGCTAAGCTGCGATTGGTTAGTGATGAGTTGATATTTTTTACAAAGTATTAACATTAAAAAATAATTTAACAGACTTGCATTTCTTACAAGAGTTCTTTGTGAAAAAGTATTTCGAACTTGTTCCGTTTCTTAGCGTCTGTTGGCGCTTTGCTTTATTCTGTTTAAACTGCAAAACATCTTGGACATTATTTAAAAAAAAATATTAACTTCTGGCAGAGATTTCACATAAAATTGGTGTAAAATGTTGTTGACATTATTAAAGTAAGATTAATTTCACATATCAACAACATATAATAGCTATCAAAATAGTTGCTACAATCTGCTTGTAGAATTCCTCAGGCAATAATTATTTATATTAATGATTAGCCTTCACTAAATGAAGAAATAAGTTCCATGGATTTGTGAAACCCCTTATTCATTTAGCACTTAATTACTTGTATGATTGTTCCATTTGTCTCATTCATGCCTTGGCACACAGCTCAATGCCATGGGATAATGATAACATTCTGGTTAATACTTTTTATATTTTTTCAAATTTATTTTATTGTGTTTTCAAATATTTGCCTAAAATATCGTTTCATCGCAATTATACTAAGCGACCATTAAATGTGATTCTATCAATTCTTGCTAATGGTCATTATGCACACACTAAGCACATGTAATTCCAATCGGCTTCACTTGAAGTAATGCCAAAGTTTATTTAATTTCAATAAATTGTTACAAATCGCTTTTCCATTTATAATTGAGGATTTGATTTCATTTGTTTTTTGTGTGTCAACATTTGTTTGTTTGATTTTGTTATTTTCAATTTCAATTAAATTTTATTTGTAATGCAAATATGTTAAAAGCGTGCAAACATTTTCCATTGAGTTCTGTTATTTATTAATTTATTGCATTTGAAAACATTTGCTAAACTTTTATGCAATGCAAATAAATTGTTGCCAGCGGGCGGAAATTTCTGGAATGCTGAGTTTGAGTTGCGTTTGCAACACTTTCACAGAAGTGCCAAACAGATGCCAGAATAATCTTTTTATGGCTGTGCATAATAATTGCGTTGTAATGGAGTAAACATTTTAAAAGCAAAGCGTTTTTAAATGTATTTTCCAGAGGGAAATTAAAATGATATATTAATGGCAGTAATGTCAGCTAAATATATAACGATCTTTTCATGGAAAACTATTTTATATTTTACGCTTGTTATTCTTTACGACCCGACCTGCCCTGTTATAAATACTTATACCCATGACTACCTCTATGATGTACCGTGAGCATTTTTATTTAAAAAAAATGACATAAAATAAATGAAATCGTTGCCAATGACTCAAGTAACGCCAAAATGTTGTCGAGTCGTAAGTGTTGCTTAGTCATACACACACTCATACGCATGTATTATGTTACATGTGTGTATGCCACAGTCATGTTGCAGCCGAGTTGGCACAACGCTACACACTCTCGAAAATGACTTCTTTGAAATCGAATTGTTAATGTGGCGTAACAGACATCAAACCATTAACAACAATAAAAACTATTATGTTTTTTGAGCTATTTAAGTGCGTTTCTTTCATGTTTTTACACATCATTAACAGAAATGCCATAAAATTGAATGGGGTTACTTCTTCAATGTGTTTTGTCTTATTTATTTTCCTCCCTTTTGGTTTTCAAATAGTTCAAGAACATTTATTGGGTACGAAAACTTATTTATTGCTTCTATTTCAATTCACTTTAAAATTAAGTCAATTGGATATTTTCATCACTGCGAACGCTTAAGGAAAAGAGTTGCATTTATTAATGCCAAAGACGTGAAATTATTGTATATAGTATTGAAAATTTAGATTTTTTCTTAAGTGACGCCATAATACAACACAACTATAATTTGGAATGCTTGAGGTCATTTTTAAAATGATAGTTTATCGCTGATTTTGTCAGTCAGTTGAAGATGAAGACAAGTTATTATAATCAACATGATGAATCAAGTTAAAGCAATAAAATGTTATGCCAATTTTTTTATAAATTATCAGAACACTTGATAAATTGAGTAATTTTCTTCCTTTTGCATTTGAAAGTTTGACCTAAAAGTATGCAACGTAAATCTTTACACTCGACACAAAGTGGCTTCAAATCATTCAGGTTTTACTTTAAACAACTTAAATTAAAGTAAGTACATTGTATAACAACAGAAAAATTTAAAGTGAAAAACAAAATTATTTTAAAGCGCTTACCAATTAAAATGATCAAAATCTACAAAACAATGTTGTCAAATTATAATGAAATATAAATTTTTGTTATGCGTCACATTCATGTAAACAAGATTTACACATGAATCCGTTATTCAATCAGCACATTTCCTATTTATATATTAGAATTTGTTTATACAATTTTATTGCTGTGAATAAATTCTAATAAATACTAAAAATCACTTCAAACTCAAACATAGCATTTAAATTGACAGCAATTTGTTTTAATAAATAAATAAATTAAATGCAATTTTTTTATTTGTAAACACGCAAAGCCAATAATTGTCAAATAAATTAACACAACGACAAAAAATAGTAAATTGACAATATTGTTATTTAAAGCTAAAATAAATTGTAACAACATACAAACAAAAGATATTATAATGAAAATATGCTATTGTATTTATTACAAAAATAAAAAACCACAAAGCTTAAAGCGATGACAAAAACAAGGCATAGTAAAAATGATGGGTTAAAAATGTTAAAATTGTGTTTAAAATTGTAAACTTTTTCTTTTTTTTTTTTTTGTATTTGTTTTAAAACGTAAATTAATTTCAACATTGCAATGCTCTTGAAAAGCGTTGAAGTTATGCGAAAATGGAAGTTAGAGAAGCGTGAAAGCTTAGGTTGAAAGGTGCAAATGTGTGTGCAGAAAGTGGAAAGAGCGGAAGTGACACCTTTTAACAGTAAAGTGTTTTTATTTTTAAGAAAACTACTTAAAAAATGTGTCAAATGGCAAGCAGACAGATTTCATTTGCTTTAAAGTCAGCACAGTTTTTAGAGAGCAAAACAAATGTAACAAAAAAGATATATTCAATTTAAAATTTAATATTATTTAAATTTTATTGTGCGAACTTTAATTTTGTTTCACTATTTGATCAGTGGTTTGATCGTCTGTTTGCCAACAAAATGTTGACTGTGGCAATTGCAGACAAAGAATGTCATAAAAAGAATTTATGATACATGTGTGCCTTTTTCATTGTTGCGGAAATTGTTAAAATATCTATAAAAAAAATAAAAACAACAACAAAAAAAGAAGTCAACAATGAAGGCAAAAAGACTATGACCTGCAACGCTCAAACAAAGCAGGAAAACTTGTCGGATACTCAAACCATTAAGTAAACAAAGAGTATACAAACACATATACATATGTGAAGTTATTGGAAGTCACAAAAACTCACGCACAAAAAGCCAAAAAAATAAAAGAATTGCCATTAAGTTAGTATAAAAAAGCATAAGCTTAAGAAATCTCTATGTGTATAAAAAAAAAAAAAAAATTTAGGTCAACGGTGTCATGTCGTCGCTGTCGTCCTGCTGGCCAACCGTTCAGCCATCCTGCTGTTCTGCTGTCTTGCCCTCGTCATCATTGTCGTCGTCGTCATCGTTGTTGTTGTTGTTGTTCTCGCGTTTCGTCTTCAATGTTGATTGATCTGCGTTTAATGCCATTTCGTTGTATTCGAGCATGAAATGTGCGAGGGTGACTTGCGTTTTTTTTTTGTTTGCCTCCACTCACTCCCATTTTGATATCAATAACTGTTTACTATTGTGCACAGTTAACCATTTTCGTTTTTCTGCTTTCACTTCGGTCATAATTCGCTGTTATCCTTTTGACCAACGCCAACGAACCAAAATATATTTATGAACTTGTTCATTTTTGTTAGTTTTGTCATGTTGCATTGATTCACATTCACAACAAGTTGTCATTTCCGGGCACAGCATTCAATATTGCGTTCAATGCGATCGCTCATACGTCATGTGGTGAAGTGCGACGTGGTAAAGTGAAGTGCAAAAAAAAAAAAAAAAAAAATGGCCATAGAAAAGTATTGGAAAAACATCGTAAAAAAAGTGCCAAACAATGTTGTTTCTAAAAATGAAAAAGAGCAAAAAAATTTAGTTTTTTTTACTTGTTTTTGACTCACTTTTATTAGCTCAGTCATAGCCCACGCTGTGTATGTGCAATAACTTTCAATACATGTGTGTGAGTATATTGTATGTGAAGAACACTTC
This sequence comes from Phortica okadai, assembly GCA_034638295.1. Classification (NCBI taxonomy): domain Eukaryota; kingdom Metazoa; phylum Arthropoda; class Insecta; order Diptera; family Drosophilidae; genus Phortica; species Phortica okadai. The sequence continues at coordinate 38,698,243 of CM067849.1, forward strand.
TATGCGCACAAACGCACTCACACTTAAACTTTCATAGACACAGACATTGATTTGTTGTTGTTTAATCTGATTTATGACACTTTGCCCGCTGTGTGTCGCTTTCTCAATGTTGTTGTTGTTGTTTTTTCGCGCTGCTGTCGCCGTTGAACTTTTGCCAATATTGTGGTAAACATGCTTTTGCATACACAAATGCGCATAAATTGAAAATGTAAGATAAAATAATAATAATAAAAAAAAGAAAGGCTGACACATAAATATAATCGAAGTGTAATAAAATGTTAAATCAAATACTAGGCTGCGTTGACATTAAATGAGCTACATTGACGTTGATCTGCCGATGGAAGACTTTGATAATTAAAATTGAGAATTACAGTTTGAATGAAAACTTGCTTTGAAAAAATCAAATTTCAAGACCAAAATCGATTTGTTGATTTACAATACTGTATGTATAATAAAGTCGATCAAATATCCATGAGAAATTAATATATAAAGTAGTCCAATCATCGAATTAGTGAAAGACAGATAGACAGACAGTCAAACAGTCTTTTGGCGCCAAAAAATATAATCGCGCTCTATAGCTTAATTGACACATTGACAAGCCCTTTGACTGCAAAAAGTTTGAAGTATCTTTGTTTGATTATATTGATTTGGAAAAAAGTGTTTGATTGATGCCAACTTTTCCTCAATTGAAGTTCTTCAATGACATTGCTTCAGACTATTACAAACACAAGCATATAACTAATGTGCCGTGGTTCGCAAACACTTTTGCAGTGTACTTGAAGCTTCTGAGCATGAAAAATCTAAATCATAAATGCTCAAATCATAGAGATGACTGCTCGTTGGTATGACTTTGCGTCTTAAATGTGCTTAAACCATCGATTTGATTGATTTCTCGCCCGCACATTTTCTTCAAGTTTTGGTTTATGATTTTTATTTGGTTTTAATACCCTACACACAATATTTGTTAGGGGTGTATGGAATTTGCGATTGATATGATTTCTGTTTTATTTCAGTATCTAATGTGCTATGTGGCCAATGTGATTATAACAAAATATACAACTAATACTTATTTAAAAAATTTTTTTTTTAATATATAACATATAGCTCAGAATAAAACCAATCTAATATACTTTCTTAAGTACCACTTTACGTCATCATCAGTCTGAGAGCCTCTCTTTCCCTCTCTGAAAAGAAATCAATTGAATATTCAACTCACAATTAATTTAATTAACATTCTAATATTCTAAGCGATTTCAACATCTGTCGTAATTTGTGTTTATCAAACATAAAAAAAGTTTAAAAGGTTCCATTTTTGATTTATTATATTTCATGAATGACAATTTTTGTATTTGTTTCTTTTGCAAACAAAAAAATTAATTAAATGTGAACAAGTTTAAAGTAAAGCAATAATTGGTTTTAACAATAATGGAAAATTTACACTTTGTAGTAGCATTACTCTCTTCTTCAAATTTTTCATTAAATTTATTGAAGAGAGCTTGAGGAAAGATTATTTACGAACACGCATTTTGTCTAATCAGCATTTTTGCTGATTTGAATGAATATTTAGCACGCCATGGTTCCCACTGGAGACCATGCTCATGCGGGTCGTTACCATCAGGATTGTACAGACCAGTTAGTTTGCTGGAACATTTGAAAGAGTAAAACATCATTTGAAATAACGAATTAAAAACTGAATTAGAATGAGAAAAAAAATACCTTTTTACATGAATATCATGCCACCAACCACCTTTGTAACGTTTTGCACGGTTACCTTCAAACCATTTAAAATTGTCTTTATCGATTGAAGTCCATTTGTGGCCTTTGTGATATGTTAAACCATCTCCTGCTGTACCAGAATATCTTCCCAAAGTGTTCAGAGCATAATCTTCACCTTCACCACCAATCGCAAAACGATCGTATATAGCGTAAGCCTGATTGTTGTCGAAATCCTCTAAAACGACCTTTAACTCATAGCATTGAAAAGCTGTTATTTGGTGTATTTTTTCTAAGCCCATAAAATAATTGGCTTTGAGGTCACCAAAGCCGTCTTTATATTCATTCCAGGAACGCTGGAAATTAACTGTTCCGTCAACTCGTCGAAGAATAACAATCCAATTGTTCGATTCACGGAAAACGGGAAACGAAAGTATTTTAAATTTTAATAGTGTTTGAATTACGCACACTTCGTTATCCGCTGCCTCTGCACAGTTTTTAATCACTGTAGGCTTTTCAATGCTTTCGTGGGAAATTTCATGATTCTCGAATTTTTGTTTCTTTATTTGAAATTCAGTCAGAGAAGCATTAACCCTAATTAAATATGAAAATAGCCAAATTGAATGGAAATCGGAAGGTTATCAACTTACCATTCTGAAATGTCACTAAATTGTACAGCGGCCGAAGTTAATTGTTTTTCCAATTCATTTAAAAGTTGGTCAGTTTTTACAGAATTCTCAATTAGCAGCTTATCTTTCTCAGTTTGATTGTTGTTGGAAGTGTATTTCACCTTGAAAAGCGTATTTAGTGGCGCCAGATTTTCTTTAATATTCGATAAGCTAAAACATTTGATAGTTAAATTCAAACAATGTTTATGTGAATTCCTTTGCATAAGTTACTTGCCTGGATGTTATTGAGTTTACATTATCGCCGATTAATGTACAGTTCTCTCGTTCGGCTAAGAGTTTTGCGTTTTCCTTTCTGCACAAATACAAAAAATTTAATCATTTCATTTTGCTTGCGCGACGAAACACAACAAACACTTTTACCTTAAATAATAAATTTCATTTTCTAAACGCGAATTTTTAGTTTGCAGTTCTGATATATCAATGTTGTTTTTCAAATACTTTTCCTTATAGTTAATGCACTCATGTTCACTCAGTTCAGACATTTGCACAACAACACTCATTTGAGATATTAAGAAAAGCGTTAAAAAAACTTTAATTTTCAAACATAAACGAACTTTCATTTTGCTACAAGAATTGATTAACAACTTATTTGTTTCGCCACTGAATTGAAACTAAAACTTTGTCTCGATTGCTTGGAAACATTTTGGCATACTATGCATTTCTTATCACAGAAAAACAACAACTAATGTCGGGGCCTGTTGACATATTACTTGGATTCTGTACAACAATGTTGTAAAATAATATAAATAAGTATTTGTTGATTCTTTGTACATTTTTATACTCTTCGCGCAGTGAAGAGTATTATAAGTTTGTGCTGAAGTTTGTAACACATAGAAATATTCACTTGCGACTATATGAAGTATATATATTCTTGATCAGGATGACAAGACGAGTTGATTTAGCCATATCCGTCTGTCTGTATATACGATCTCCTCCCACAGTTTTGAAGATATCGAGCTGAAATTTTGCACAGAGACTTTTTTTTGAGCGATCAACTCATTTGTCGGAACCGGCCAAATCGGATTACTGAAACTGGTAGCCCTCATACGAAGTGAAGAATAAAAACAAATTTGAGTGGTTGTATGGGAAACTTTTTTGTTTTCGAAGATAGAGGGCTCAAATATAGAAGTTTTACTATTTTAGACTAAATGCCTGAAAGTTTCATTGAGATCGGACGACTGAAACTGGTACCTGCCATACAAAATGAAGAAGAAAACTTTTTTGTTTCTTAATCCATTAACTTGAAACTTCACACTTATGTTTTTAGGGAGGCATGAAAATTATTTGGACCAGAAAATGGGCATGGTTACGCCCACTTATAGCAAAAATCAATAATTTGCATAGCTCCGGTACGCAATGAGCAAAAACAATGAAAATTGGTATAAAGGCTAATGAGATTATTAGAAAATAGATTCCGTCAAAAAATGGGCGTGGTACAAAAAATGTGCGTGAAGAGTATATAAGTTCAGCCTTGTTGAAGATAGCGTCCTTACTGTTTTTTTTTTTGATTACGCGACAAGAATTGCATATAATAAAAAAAATTGTGCTTGCGTTTTAATAAATATTTGTAGCTTTATTATATATGCATGAGTGCACATTAATATATATAACATAAATATATTAATATATACTTGATAGCAAAAGTTCACACACTTGTATGTTGATGTGTATAATAAGCCTTTATCTCCTTTGTTTCATTGCCTCTCTATATATATAATTAGTCTTTTTAAACAGAAGCAAAAGCAAGATTTTAAAGGTTATCATTAAGAGAAAGATTGTTTACGAGCACGCTTTTTGTTTGATCAGCATTTTAGCTGATTTAAATGAATACCTAGCACGCCAATCATACCACACGATGCCATGCATACCTCGGTCGAAACCACCCGGAATGTACAGACCAGTCAGTTTGCTGGAACATACGAAACAATAAATAATTTGAGATAACGAAACGAGAACTATAAGAGAATTGAGAAAACTAAAGGAACGCAACCAAAAAAAAAAAATACCTGTTTGTACCCTCATTGTGCCACCATCCTCCTTTGAAATGTTCTGCACAGTTTCCGTCATCCCACTCATCATTGTCTTTATCGATTGAAGTCCATTTCGCATTTTTGTGATTTTTTAAGCCATCTCCCGCTGTACCTGAATATCTTCCCAAAGTGTTCAGAGCATATCCTTCATCTTCACCGCCAATCGCAAAACGATCGTATAAAGCGTAAGCCTGATTATTTTCGAAATCCTCCAAAACAACCTTTAACTCATAGCATTGGAAAGTTGTTAATTGGTGTATTTTTTCTAAGCCCATAAAATAATTGGCTTTGAGATCGCCAAAACCATCTTTATACTCATTCCAGGAACGCTGGAAATTGACTGTACCATCAATTGGTCGAAGAATAACAATCCAATTGTTCGATTCACGGAATACGATACAATATGATGGTATTTGAATTAAGCACTCTTCGTTATCTGTTGCGTCAGCACAACTTTTCATCAAACTCTGTTTAGCCACGTTTTCGGTTGTCATTACTAAATCATTCGAAGATTTCTGATTCTCAAAAATTGACTTTTTGTTTTGAAATTCCCTTAGAGAAGCATTTATGTTATAAAATTAAAAAATGTGTTAAATCGAAATTTGTTATACATTGGAAGCTGATCAACTGACTTGTCTGAAATATGACTGAGTTGTCCAGCAGCAGATGCAAGTTGCTTTTCCAATTCATTTAAAATGTGCTTAGTTTTTGCAGAATTCTCAAGCAGCAACTTCTCTTGATTAGTTTGATTGTTCGTATTATATTTCAGATCGTAATGCGTTTGGATTGGCAAAAGATTTTTTTGAATCTCCATTAAGCTTAAATATTTTTCAATAAAATTTAAGAAGTTTCATGTGAATTCACTCAATCAACTCACCTTGCGGAAATTTTATCAACATTTTCCGTGAATTCAGAGCAGTTCTCTCTTTCGTTTAAATATTTGGTGATTTGCTTACTACAATAGTACAAATTATTTAATTATTCTGTCATGCCTTCTAACCAATCACAATAAATGGGTTTACCTCAAATAATAGTTTTCACTCTTTAAACGTGAAATTTCAGAACGCAAATCAGAAATGTCTATTTCATTTTTTAAGTATTTTTCTTTGTAATTGATGGCGACATCTTCAGTCAACTCAGACACTTTTACAACAACACTAAGTTGAAGAATTAAGAAAAACGTAAAGATGACTTTCATTTTGAACAAAAAAGCAATAATGAACTTCTTTGCGCTGATTCCGAATTGCAAATGAATCGCTCAATTATTAGAACTACTATATCGCTTTATAATTTAATAATTATTTGTTTATAATTTACAAGCTGAAGTACATGTTGATACTTTACCATTATCGTTTTTAAATTTTAGTTCAAGCAGTTCGCAATTTTATCGGGTCTTTGTTTGTTTCTAGATTCATTCATACTTATGTGGGCATAGGTACATACATACATATATATATTGTGATAATAAGCATTTACCCTCACAGTGTTCATTTAAATTTGAAACCGAGCCTACAAAGCCGATAATATTTTACACTTCAGGAGAACAAGAAACGGGAATGAGGTCACAAAATGATAAGCCAATATAAAATGATAAAACATTTATTAACTTTTATTTATTTATTGCTTTGATTTTGGCATAATTTTTGATGATTTTTATTATGTTTAGAAAAAACAGGTGGCCCACTCTTCCATGCTTCGTTAACAGTTGATCTCTTATTTGAGCTTATATTGGCTTACTTTATTTTGAATTCATATACACACAGATACACACACACATGGAATTCTACTCACAGTCGCTTATGTGCGCAAAGTAGCAAATTTTCGGGTTCAAAGGCGAATGTATGCGTCTTATCAATAACGCATGAGGCTTAACTGTTTTGCTTGCAAACTTTTTATATTTGTGCCCATAAAATAACCTCCATGAAAATCAAGACAAAAACACTTTTATTGGCAGGTGCAGACATGGGACGCAATTCAACACAATCTCAAGTCAATTCAACTTTTGTTTTTTTTTTTTTTTGTTTTATTTATATCAATTTGATTGTTACTAATCTTTTTGGCTTATCAGTAACTTTGACCCTTGTACAAAACCAAAAACCAAATACAAAACAAAACGAAAGCAAACTTCGTTTCAACCCCAAATTTTATATACAATTCAATTCAATTCAATTCAGTGCGACAATATTTTAGCTCAGAGCCTGCAAGAAAAAAAAAAAAAAACCAAAAACAAATAAAAGTTTTTTCATCACTAGGTTTGAAAGTTGTGATGTAATCATTTGTCAAGACTGCTCATGCAGTGAAGTCAAATGGCAGGCAGGCAACTTCAAGTGCCAACTTCAGTCAGTCATTCATTCATTCACTTTCGCTGAGCTTAATCAAACTTCAATCAAATTGCGCATGACACGATTATACATGTCACGCACACACACGCACGCACATCAAACGCTTTTGGCTCACCTTGTGTCATAGTTGTGCGCCCCTTGCAGGCATGAAGTCTTTGCCAAATCCCAAAGTTCTTGCCTGCCAAACTTCAGTTTGATTTTGCGCCTGCTTTTTTCTACTTATTATTATTGTTTTTTTTTTTTTTAGAATTGTAGGAACGTTTTGGGCGGCTTTCGCAGCGCACATTTTTCACATGTCATTGGCCATAAAAACGTATCGAATTTTGTTGCTTTTGCGACAGGAAGTAACAGACATCAAGATCGACCACAGATTTGAACGTTGTATTTGTTGTTGTTCTTGTTGTTTGCTTTACTTTGATGCCACTGACATGTTTACGTGTGCCTGTGTACGTGCCTTATGCACACACACACACACACACACACACACTCACACACATAATCATTTATATAATGTTTCATTCTGTGCTCATTCATTCAGTCATTCATTCATTCAATGCTGCATTTGTGCTTTCATTGCCTATTTGCGTTATTGATTTGCTGTTGTTGTTGTTGCTACTGCTACTACTGTTGTTGTTGTTGTTGATTTTTTTTTGGGTGCTACCAACGCTGCCAATTGCGCCACAGGGAGTCGCCGCCGCCGCTGTTTGTTTTATTCGATTTGATGTTGAATGTTAAAACTTAAGCATTGATTTATGCTTAAGTAGCGTGCGCATAAACAAAAAAGTAACGGCATTAAATTAAATAAAATTGTTTTTTTTTTTTTTTTTTGAATTTTTTGGAAGCTGTTTGAGGCGTGTCGTTGGCGTTTGACGTTGGCGTTGATGTGTGTAATTGTAAAATACTTTTGTGTCAAATGAAATTCATTCGCTTTGCGTATTTTATTTGTTTTTATTTATTAATAATTATTGGCATTTTTTTAAGTTTTTTTTTTTTTTTTAATGAGCACATTTAAATGTTTATATTTCGCGTGAGATTTGAAAGACGTGTTCGCATAGTTGACTACGCATGAAGCGAAATTGACTTCATAATTTGATAACAAGCGAACTTGATAAGAAGACAACGCGGGAAGCTTCAACTAAATGAGACAGTGAATGACAATTAGAGCAAATCGAATTGCCAAGAAAAGGAAGCGGAAAATGAAGCTAAATAAGTAAAGAAGTTGTAGTAAAGATAAAAAGAAAGAAAAAAGGCAAAGCAAGTTTCTAAAAAATAAGGCGAGGGAAAAAACCTCATTTGTATTAAATATATTCGTATATTCATTACAAATTACAAATTGTAATCTAAACAGTTCAATGAGCTTGAACTTGTGCATTGTGGCTTGAAATGAGCGTGACGTCATTTGTGATACTTTCTTTGTTGTTTTTATTGTTTTATTTTTAATGATACTTATTATATGTCGCGAGCCGAGCTTGACTTCTACGATTGTGCCAAGCTTTAGAATAATTCTTTATTATCAGCAACTAATGATGTCATTTGTAGTGACTTAAAAAGAAAAAAATTCCATGTTTCAATTGTGTTTGCTAATGAACAATTTAAAATCAAATTTTGTTCAGATTGATTTATCAGTAAAAAATACGAATGAATCATGAAATTTCTTTAAAAAAAAATATTATTTGGGTATGTTTTTATTCTAAGAAATGATGAATTTTTGATAACAAAGCGAGCTACAAAACTCAAATGTATTATTTATATTTTATATTTTGCGATTATGAGCATTTGCATAATCTTAACATATGTACAGATGTACTCTTATCAATTTCAGTGAAACAAGCATGAAAGACTCATATTCAATACTCACATACTTCGAATTCTGAGAAATTTCAAAGCCATGAATAATTATAACATATTCAGTTGCTTCCGTTTGTTATTTAAAGATTACTAATTCGAACTCATGCACAGTGGTTGATTTCATAGGCCAAAAATAAAAACACAAAAGTTTGAAATTGGTCACTCTTTGTCTTAAAAATACTGCTTAACATAGCAATAAAACTAACTGTAATTAAATTTTTGGTCTCTCTTATTCGTACGCGCTACGAACAGCGAGAGAAGAGAGAGAAAAAAAAACACGTAGACGTTGCTGTGAATGCAGATTGAAAATTAGCTTTCACAAAAAAAATAAATTTTAATATTAAATCGTGTCGAATCATCGTCAATTAAAATGAATATTGAAAATAAAGGTATGTACTATAAAACTGAGTATTTTTTATGTCATTATGTGTTGTGTTATTGTTTTAAAGTTAGTGTTTCACCAGTGACCTGCCGAGTGGTGTATTTTTGTATATACATAGATTTCAGAGAAAGAAAAAGTTGTGATACCTGTCTGACCCTTTAATGAAACTTATTTATTAATACTAGTACATGTTTTCTTAGTCAATGTTTTAAATTTGAGCTGCAACTTTTTGCAACTTTCTGACTTAATCGCTTTTTTGTGTTCGTCCATATTTTAGGTTTTTTGTTTTCGTGCATACTTTGTGCTTTCTTTTGTTCGTCGTATTCGTTTTATTTTGGTATTCCTGGTATTAGTTGCCTTCTTCAGTTCATTAAATATTAATTCATGCCCCAGAATTTATTCAATATGCATTAGTTTCAATTGGAGAGCTCTCAGAAGAAGCTGCGGAGTCAAGGAACAAGGACGTTAAGAAATACCGACTCAATCATACACGTAAAATCTCACGTTTAGCCACGAATAAAGACCTTATAAATCGGTTGTTATTAACTCCCGATCCTTTCATAACCGGGCACCGAAATTTACCCAACAAATGTAAAACAATTCTTTCGAATCGTGTTTTTGATTTGTTACAATAATAAATAATAATTTTTGTATAATATATATTTTTGCATTGATTTATTTAATTTAGTATAATGTATTATAAAAGCTACTATATATTTGAACATCCTATTTTTATTTTATTTTGTATAAAGATAATAAAATATAATTTATTAATAAGGGATTTCCTTACCCTGAAAGTATGCAATTGAATTTATGTTTTAAAATGTTATTTTATAATATTTTCGGGTTTTAACGTATGGTTTTTGCATTTGTTTTACAATTTTCTTTATGTTATTTGGTCTTTATAGCAGTACAGAAATTTTCAGATCTAAATTCCAACTGGAAGTATTTTTGGCCGTTTTTCCCATACAAGATCAACCACTGTGTCATGGTAAGCTATGTTCTCGTTGTTTTATGCAATCGAGTGAAACGTTTGGCTTCGTCAAAGGCATAAATTTCCAAACCGAAAATTGCACAACAACACAAAGCGAATTGATTTTATTTGAATGTTACGTTGCATTGCCCAAAAAACTTACACAAAAAGATTTCCACAGCAACACGATTTTTTTTTTACATATTTTCAAACGAAAACAAAAAAATATATATTGAAATTTTTCGTTGATTTTGTGTAAGCCATGAAATTTCTAAGCTAATTGTTGATTGCCATCGGAGGCTAACAAGAAAAAAATAATAAATTCAGCTTAGTTTTTTTTCATAACAAACAACGACGAAAAAAGAAGAGGCGTCATAAACACGTTGTTGTTGTTGTTCATGTTTTTGATTTGAATTAATTTTTAGTGGCACACTTTTTTTTTTGCTTCTTGCTCATCATTGTTAAAATATTTGTTTAAACAAAATGGTTTTATTGAGCAAAAAGTGTGGAAAATTTCGCAAAAAATAAATAAGAAATTAATGAATGTGTGGCAGCTGTCAGCGATTTATAATTTTGATCATTTTTTATGGCAACGAAAAAAAATAATGATTACCTATAATATAAGCTGACAGCGATGTATAATGATGGCTATGATGATAATGATGTTGTTGGTGTTGTTGATAATAATGTTGCTATAAATGTTGCTGCAGAGGTTAGTTCATATGTTTTTGGTATGAGAAATTTTGTGGCTTGTTGAGCATTTGGAAAATGTTGATGAAACATGATGATAAAGTTGAAAGCCTTACAGATGTTAATGAAGATGAAAGTATTGATGATAATAATAAAGATTATAATGATGATATTATTGTTAATCATGTTGATGATAATGATAATACATGTTGCTTATTACTTTGCTAAGCATATTGTCTACGATGTTGCTCACAATGTTATCAACAATGTTGCTGATAATCATATAAACACACACAATATGCAAATTGCTATCATTGCGGCTTAGTTGAAGCTTAATACGTATTTACATTTTGTTTTTTATGCTCATTAAAACATTATAATTTCAACAGTATTTTTTTTTTTTTTTTTTTTGTATGAAAATAAATTGCACAATTAAATGGCAACTCGTAATTAACCAATTTAAAGCTTAACTGGCGATTAATTATGCACACAGTGTCGCCTAAAAGTCACGCACCAGCAGGAGACATACACACATACACATACAGCTGGGCGCAAACATACAATGGCGGCGTTGACAGTGCGCCATGTTGAAGAACGCTTTGAATTTTTATTGAGTTTTCATTTGCATATAATTAAAATAAAACAAATGTCGTTGCATTTCATGGTGAACGATCATCATCGCATTTTTTTATAAGTTAATAACATGTTTGTTATTTAATATGTTGGTTAAAAAGTTAAATGAAAATAAATATATAAATAAATAAATGCGAATGAAGATTTCTGTAATATTATTTGCCATCAGATTAATCGTGCGTTAATTATAAAGCGAATGTCACATAGCTTGACCAATGAATTGTTTTTATTTTAAGGAATCTTAATTAGCTTGCGATAGTTGTTGGAAAGTGGCTCGAATAATATTGAACGTATACTTGATTTTTTATAGGATATTACAAGATATATTAAGTATACTTGTTGAAAACTTAATCAATTCGAATCTTTTTTCTTCCATTTTTATGAAATTTGAAATGTAGAACAGTTAAATTTATATAAAAAAAGATGTGATGTTTCTTCAAAGAACATGCTTAGCCAATTTCAAAACAAAACAATTACACAATCGGCCTTTTGGCCCATCTTGACCTTAGCTCAATTTTGCAAGCTTTCTTGCAAGTCTACTGCTTGTAGATTGCACGATCGCGCCTTGTGAAGCAAAAAATTGTATTTGCTTAGACGTGTTAGCGAGTTTTGCGATCAAACCAAGTTTCATTCGATTTTCGTGCAATTCTCAATCAGTTTATGAATGTCATTGAAGAATTCGTGTGTAATATCTTGAAAACCTAGCTGTGTCGCTGGAGAAATGCCACGATATAACATATCTCCTTTGAACAGTTAATAAATTAAAATTGAAAGTTCGTCACTAAAAAAAAAAACACAAACAAATTAAAAGTCGATTTAACGTCATATTCATTCAAAGCAAAAAACTGTGAACAAATGCTCGTCATGCTTAACAACAATTAGAATTTTTTATTGCACTTCATAGGAATACAAAAATTTACAGAATTTTGTTTTGCTTGAAGAGCTGAAAATTCACGTTTTTATATGTACATTGCACATTAATACAAATTAATTATAAATAAGAACGTTGACGTAGAAAATGACGTCATCTCACGCAAGGCAAATTGCCTTATGTCTTATCAAAAATCGTTTCTCATACAACGCTTTTGTTTATACCGTTGTATTGTTTATAAACTAATTGGGAATTGTATTAATCGTCAACGTTAACTTTTATAATTGTATTTTATAACAATAATAATAAATGCTACAGTTGCTCATACTTATTGTTTGGCCTTGTTTTAGTTACGACCTTGACTGTTTCAATTCAATTGTATTTCGGTGCTGGTTATCATTTCTAATAATATGTAATATGTTAAGTCATTTGAAGCATTTTTTTTTGCTTATCGTCTCCCTTTCAAACTGACGACATTGTCTACTCTCAATCATTCAAATTTATGCTGGCGTTAATATTCTTTTATTTTTATAATTTATGCATGTGTTTGTCTATAGGCAACGGTATGAGCGCCCTCAGTGTTAAGTGTCGTACATGACAAGGGCAGTCATGAGTCACAGCTGGATAATATAAATGATGGGTCTGATAGCATTTACTGAAGGTTGAATGGAGCATGAAAGTTCGGAAAAACAATTTAAATTTTTAAGTTGATAATCGTTTTTTTAAGTGTGGAAAAATATGATAAGAACGAAAAAAAAAGTTCACTTTGTGGAACATTTCAGCTTACACAGTAGAAACTCATAAATTAGAACTTTTGAAACTTTAACATGTTTGGAAATGAGCTCTTAAAAATAGCTTGAAAAAGCTTTGAATTGACTTTTGCCATATTCTTCTTTGCAATTATTAAGATTCGACAATGTGTCGTACTTTGCTTCAATCACTTTCTGAACTTAAAGAACTTTTGCAATTCCGAACTTGTTCTTATCTGTAAGCTTCTACTGTATTAATCATTTATGAGTTAAATAAAACGTCACTCAAACTAAGTAGTTAGCATACGTAATTGCAGCTCAGTTGACTTTGCTCTCTTGATCAACCATTTTGCCTTTCATAAATGGAGAACCACCAATGAACAAGATACTTCCTCTGCAGCTCAGCCATCAAACTAACAATGAACAATGCGTTTTATCAATGCTCAGCTGTCTATCTCACTAATTGGCACAAATGGCAAGAGACTTTCTATGTCAATTGTCTATTCAAATGATTGTCATTTATGGTTCAACCAAAAATCGATGCTGAGCTGATGAAGTTGTTGTATTTATCAAGAATATGAGCAAACGAGTCTCTGAATGTTGGCACTTTCCAATCCAATAAATTTGTATAATTAACTATTAAAGCTTCGATTTGCATAAACTTTTTTTGTATTATATTTTGCAAAGGGAATAATAAAATAAGTTGACTTAATAACTCTTGATTTTGACTTAACTTGGCGTACAAGAAAATAAAGTTGTCATGACTCATGAGTTGTTAAGGCTCAATGCGATCAACCAAAAGAGCTTAAGCAATAGAAACTTAATACTTTCACTTCTTGCCCTTTCTTCAATTAGCCTTCGAGTAAATGATTAGTTTGCAAATTGCAAGTTTGACATGTCTCTTTCTATTTTTGGTTGGTCTTTTTGGCTTTTCCCTTGACGCACAACTGCTCTGTCTCACTCACTCACTCTCGTTTTTGTGTTTTATTTGTTGTTTTACAATTTGAAACGCTTAAAACCTTTGAAAGCCAATACAACGCTTAGTGTCTGTCATAGTCAATGATTTTTTATAGCGCCATTTTAAGCGAAATTCTATGCCGGCGCCACTGTCTTGAAACCTGTCATTTGTCGGTCATGCTGTGTGTGTATTTTTTTTTTTGACTTTTTGTTGTTTGTCAGTAGTTTAAATGACAGGTTTTTATGTGTGCTTAAAAACTAATATTCGACTAGACGACATTTGAGCGCAAAGCCGAAGGCTATTTTCAAGCTATTTCGACATTTAAAAGCAAATGAGTTTTCCTATCAATTTTAATGCATAAATAAATATATAAGGGCTGATTTTTCGTTTCATTTTCCCTCTGCTGCTTATTCACTTTTAATGTACGCGTCGCTGATTCAAAGGCAAATTGTTACCTTTTTAAATAACCATAAATAGTCACAGCTGCCAACCAGCAGCGGCACAGCGACAAGTTCAATTGCGCATCCAAGCATTTTACGTATTTCCTTGTTATATTTATTTCGCTATTTTTGTTTCTTTTTATTGCGTCAGCAACAGTTTTTAGCCAAAATATGCGCGAGTCATAAAAATACCTTAAACACAAATGGCACTTGAAGCATTTCCGGCATTAAAGTCTGGCAGCATGTCTGATGCTCAAATGCCTCACTGCCCACCCTGACTGCTCTGGCTGGTCTAACAGCGCGAACCTTTCGACGTTGTTATATTTTATGTATTTATTTTGTTGACTTTTTGCGCGTATGCTACTTTATTTTATTGGCGCCAACTTTTACATGGCCCGTAGAATTTTTTTTGTATTTAAAAAAATTTTTTTTTTATACTCTTGCAAGAGTATATTAACTTTGTCGTGAAGTTTGCAACGCAGAGAAGGAGACATCTCCGACTATATAAAGTATATATATTCTTGATCAGCACGACGAGACGAGTTCAGATAGCCATGTCCGTCTGTCTGTCTGTCTGTCTGTCTGTCTGTCCGTCTGTCCGTCTGTCCGTCTGTCCGTCTGTCTGTTTCAATGCGAACTCCTCCCAGAGTTTTGAAGTTAGCAAAAAAATTTAAACGCAGAAAATTTTCTTTTCCTTGCAGGCAGTTTATATGTAGAAACCAACCTGATCGGAATACTATAGCATATAGCTGCCATAGGAACGATCGGTTAAAAACGAGGTTTTTGCTCAATAAACTCTTTGTTTTTCAAGATATCGCCTCAATTTTTTGGACAAGAATATCTTGGACGTAATTTAAGGCACACAGCAAAATTGGTGATGATCGGATAAATATAGCATATAGCTCCCATAGGTACAATCGGTCAAAAATTCGGTTTTTGTTAGAAAAACTTTTTTGTTCTTAAATATAAACGGATAAAACTTTGCAGTTACGCGTTTTTATGAATCCTTGACCATATTCCAAAGTTTCGTAAAAATCGGACATAAAAGCGTGGCACCGCCCATATAGAGAAAAACTTAAAAATGTGATTTATCTATAAGCAGACGAGATAAAAAATCGTAAAATGAAGTGTAGAATGATTGCATTGTATTCTTTCAAAAAAGTAGAAAATGGGCGGGGTTACGCCCCTTTATCTTTATAAACTTTTAAGATTCTTACTGGCAAAACTATAAAACGTATTTTCCAACTGCTTGCAAGAGTATATAAGTTTCAGCAAAGCTGAAAATAGCTCCCTTACTGGTTTTTATTTGGTTTTCATTGCTTGCCAAGTTGTTATTGTTCGGTTGTTTGGTTGGTTGACTGAAGGCAAAAGCGCATAAGTAAAGTGAAATAATTAAATTCATTGAAATTATTACTTACGGTGCCGTGCACACTTGTGTTGCTTTACTGGCGGCGAAGGGCTTTCGGTCTATTAAGTCAATTATAAATAAGTTATGCGTATGCGTTGCCATTAAGCTGACGAAGGATTGTGTTTTTTTTTTCGCTTTGCTTTGCCATTTGCTGCTCGCCGAATGTTTGCGTTAATTGCGTGTTGCATACTTTTGGGAGTTCGTTGTACAGTTGAATCGAGTTCATTGCAAATTGAGTTCGTTGCACGAGCGTGACAAAAAGAGAAAGACAGATAGATTGTGTAAGTTAGTGCGCGAACGAAATAGAGTGAGAGGGATCACAAGAGCAAGTGAGAAAGAGAATAAAATAAACAATTAGATTTGCACGTGTATGCGTGCCTTGGCCTGTCGCCAAATCAATGCCACTTTGAACTTTAGCTATTATTTATGCTAGTAAGCACATAGCTACGTACATACATAGATACCGTTTGTCGCAAGACGCCATTTTCAAATTCATTCTAATTAAACTAAGCAAAATGTTTTAGTCAAAATTTCAATGAGAAATCTCAGCGGGGAATTTCCACATTAATTAATCAAAAATGCTGCTGCTGTCGATGCAGATGACGAAGACGTGCGCCGTACATTTAGGCAATGAACTCACTTAACAATTAAAACAGTTACACACACACACTCACACTTACATACACTTGGCATGTCATCAATATTCAGCGTAGGCAACCAATCAACATGATACAAAATGAGCTGCTGTGCTTCTTGTTTGGGCGGAGATTTTCTATTATGCTTAATTAACATTTGTTGTGTTTTTTTTTGTTTTATTATTTTTTTTTGCTTTTGATTAAAAAATAAATTATTTTGCTGTGCTTTTGAAAATACAAAAAGTTTCGTTATACTTCATTTAACTTCAACGAAGTCGAATTATATTTTTGTGCGACGCAAAATGCAAATTTGCCGAGAATGAGTTACCAAAAATAGACAAGCGTCAAAGTTTTTCAATAAAGTGCCGTCAAAATATGTTCAGATGCACAAACATCCGCTTGGCGAGTGGAAAAAAACAAAACCAACAAATTTTTACAGACACAAAATCAATTGAGTTGTTGAACGAGGGTCAAGCAATGAGTTTCAGAAGAACAGATATCTTAAATTATTGTATAAGTCTTGAAGTGTCAAAGAGTCATAGTTCAGGGTATCTTTGAAGAGAGGCACAAACAAACATGAAGCCTCTAAAGTCACTGATTTCATCAAAGTCGAATGAAAAATGTAAGCCTCTCATAATCAACATTCTTGAAATGACCCTTGTAAACACAAAAAAAAAAAAAAAAATTAAGAAAAAAACGTACGCAAACAAATTCAGTTGAGGTCAAACCACAGCGAAAAAAGTAAACAAATTTTCCAATTGAACGCAAAAGAAGTCGAAGCGAAAAGAACGCGTCTGAAGTCAAATATAATTTAATTTTTCACGTTCAAAGGAAGTCGTAAGAAAAAATCAAAACAGTAATAAAAAAAACAATAAGAGATTGTGAAAATGTGTCACTTTAATGAAAAAAAAATATCCAAAATAAAAGATATGCAAATTTCTTATTAGTTTTTTTTAGAATTTCAGCACAGTTGAAAATTTAAATTATATTTGTGCAATTTTATTGATATTTTTCACATAAGAAACGAATTTGAATGCCAGCCGGACGCATGTATGGTGTGGCGCGATATAACAAAGCACTAATAAATACTAACATCCAAGTATCTAAAGCCTGCTTTCAACTAATGACAAAATTGATTGTTTTTGTTTCTGTCTGCCTGAAAAAAATAAACATAGAAGACACAAATTCATTTATTGTTTCGTTGGCGTTGACTATAAGCCTTCAAGCAAAAACAAAAAAAAAAAAAAAAAAAAAAACAACGCATTGTAGGCTGTTTACTCATGCCACGCCTTGTGCGCTGTAATTATGACGATGACAAATGATTTTAATTTCGGCGCAGGTAAGCAAGAACAAAAAAAAAAAAAAAAACAATACAACAAAAAGCGCACAAGTAAATGATGAGAGAAGCAACAAAAGAAAGAAGACTCAACATGGCAATTGGCAAACCAAAAAAGGAACAGTAAATGAAATGATTTTTGGCGCGTCTGACTCATGTTGACTGAGCGGCAGTGCTGAGATAGCAAATACAAAGCGATGTTGTTGTTGCTTTTGTCACTGTAGGTGTTGACAGCAACAACAACAACAACAACACGGCAGAAGTCACTGCACAGCGGTTGCCATTTGCCATATACCAATCGAGGCTGTTGTAAGTTTTTTTTGCTGCCGCGATTGTGTTGATGATTGCTTGAAAGCGTTCGTAGAATTGTCTGGCTTTTTGAATGTGTGTGTGTGTGTTGTTGTTGTTGTTGGTGTCGGCAGCATCGTTAACAGCGTTTTGTTGTCCGCATGTCAATCACAGTTCGTAGACATGTTGCAGTTCATTTAAGTGTGAAATAATTTGTCTCGTTTTTCTGCTTCAATAAAATCAACAACATTTCGTGGAAGTCATTTTCGTTTTGCGATAATCATTTTTTATTTTTACCTTTTTTTTCGTCGGCTTAGGCTCAGCGTTTTAATTTTGTTGTTGTTAAAATATTTTAAAGTGAAAATGACATCGCGTATACGCAATAATCTATATATTAAAAAATTACGTATACGATATGTTGGCCTTGTATAGGTATTGCAGAGCTTTAAAACATTCTAAATCGTTGTATAGTAAATTGTAAAAAAAATGACAGAATCTGTTTAAATTTGCCTACAAATAACTGTAAAATATCACCATCATGATGTCTTTATCTTTGCTATTATGTGTTATGCAAATTTTCAGCACATTAACATATAAATTACTTTAATGTGTACCCAAAAATAAATACACAAACATATACATTTTCATATGCATAATGTAGGCAAAGCAAAAATCCTTTGCAAATCTTAACAACAAAAGCAAATTGTAAAATTATGAGCATATAAAAGGCAAAAAGCATGAAACACGACAAAATAATAGTCATTATAGTTAGTACTTGTAATTAAATTAAGTCATTATGCTAACTTTTGCAAGCCACAAACCACAAAGGCAGATGTGTGAAGGCGACTAAAACTTAGTTTACCAACAACTTTTTCAATTAGTTATAGATATAAGCACACACACACACACACACTCACTGACAATCTCACACAATTACAATTGGTTAGTTAGAAAACAATAGCCATGCATGTAAAGTTGCCATAAAACAAACAGCAACAACAACAATAAGGATATGAAGCAAGCAAAAGTTATTAATTTCGGCAACAAAGCACAAAACGCTTAAAATATGAAACAAAAAGCTGCCCCCAAAAGTCGGCAATAGCAAAGTTAATATCAATATGCACGAGCGACCTTCGATATGTGGGTGTGTGTGTGCGTACAAAATATTTATATATATGCATTGTAATATGTATGAAACGAATCTGACCAAAAGCACAAAAAAATATATATTGACTATGCGAAGTGCATGAAAAATGATTTCCTAGAGCTATGAAGCCAATACCAAAGGACCAAGCGTGCAAAAAATATAAGTAAATAATAAATACAATAACAAAAATGATGGCTGCAAAAATAATGTAATGCAGAAAATGAAACTTTGCTTTTGTTTCGCTCACTCCTTTGCGCTCCTTCGCGCTGTGAAGATATGTTCAGTCACTTGACCACAAGCAAGTGAACTGACGCTTACTTAAAGACAATGCTGCTGCTTCATGTTGTTGTTATTGTTGTTCTTGTGCGTGACCACCAAGCTGCACGTTTGCGTTTCCTGTTTCCGCTTTTGGCAAACGGTTTGTTTGCTGGCCGGAGCTTTAAGCAAATGCGAAACGTGCTCGAAACGTGCTGTCAGGTATGCGAAATATGCTTAAAAATTAAATGCAAAAGAAATATGAATGAAATATGGTTTGTGCAAATGTTGCAACTGAGCAGCTTTGAAATAAATGCGCATGAATCTTATTTGCATGCATATTCTTTGCCATGCATGTGTCTTCGTTGCATTGCATTTGTGCATTTTTCGCATGGATTTATTCAACCCACATTCATCTGCTTTGCTTGTGTCTGTTTTTTTTACGAAATCAAGCGGGCTTGTGGACTGTCAAGATGTGCCTGACAAATCTTTATAAGGACGTTAAAACTTTGGCTATAGATATATTCTTAAAATTTACGAAAATTTTAATAATTTTTTTTTTAGTGTAACTATGTAATGGCACGTAAGAATTAAATTCTGCGTCATATATGTAATCACTTAAAAGCAATCATTAAAATAATAGAAGCGTTATAACTGAAAGTTTTGAATTATGAGAAATTTAATAATAATAAAACATTATAAGCTCCTATGTTACTTACGGTCATAGCTCACATACGGCAGTCTAGCACTCTCTTTTATCCAAAGTGCCTCAAACAAAGAACCTGACAGCCAATCATGTATAATGTACTCTTTCTTCTGCTATCGCTCTTCCTTCACTCTCACACTCTCTCCAGAACACTTGCCCTTGTTTCTATATCCTTGCTGCCGCTTGTGCATTATTAATGACATCAGTTTGCTATTAAAATTTATTTTGCATGCGTAAGAACAAATATCTTTACATACGCAAAAGATTTATCATGTCAACTTTAGCTTCGCCAACTTCAGCTGTCAACGTCTTCAGGGTCGCATTAGACATACATTTGCCTTCCCTTTTCTCTCCTTGAATTATTGAATTTTATGCGCTCCTATAGGAATTCATTTTACGTGTTTTTCAATGTTTGCGCTTCTGCATTGTTGGCAACGGCGCGCTTAAGTCTTTTATATGCTGCCACATGTCGCAGCCTTTTCAATTTGCATATTTATCATATATTTTATTGCATTGCACAGTTTTATTGTTGTTGTTGTCAAAAGTCAAATGACTTTGGTTAAGCATTCTATTGTCATTGCTTTTGTAATTTTTTACTTGATTTTTGTATTACTTTTCTCATATTTTAGTAAAAGAAAATTCGTCTTTAAGTTTAAAGATTTTGAATTTGTATCTTTTTTTTCGTTTCGCTTATTAGAATTCGTAATTGCTTTTTTTCTGATTTAGCCAAAGTGTCAAAAGCAAATAATGCAGTCAAACTGTCAGTCTGTAAAATTGCAAAAAAAAAAGCGCAAGTCTGAAGACACCAAAAAAAAAAAAAAAAATGAAATGAAATCCAATTTGGCGAGTCTGCAATGCTTGCGGCGTTTGTCAGTACTCAACTTGATTCCAACATAAGTTTTTTTGTTGTGCATGCAACTTTCAAATCAGAGCAACATAAATCACAATTTTTTAAATTAAATTTTTTTTTGCTCTCCAAATCGACTTTGCAATTTGAAAAGTTGCTATGAAGTTGTCTTTGTAATTCTTATTTGCAGTTAAGTTTCTGTGGTGAGAAAAGAAAGTTTTTTATGAGCTCTTTGGAATAACTGTTTGCTGCAATTGTTGATCGAGTGGTTTTCATATTTTTTATGTTAAAAGCATGCAAAAGTTACTTTGATAATTCCTATTTAGATTAGATTATAATCTTACAACAAATGATTTATTTTCTTTGAAGGCACAAGCGGAGCTTTAAAGAGCGATAAAGTGCTGCATTACCTTATCACTTGCGTCACGCAGGCTGACTTTGACGCGCCTTACAAAAGTAATGCAGTAACGACAGCCAAAGCAACTTATGTGACTAAAGAAGTGCAGGCAGAAGGCAACGATTTTCAACAACATCAGATGCTGATCATCTTAACATGCAAGACTTGTCTAAATAAACATTTAAAACAGAAAAATTTAATCCTCTTTTCTGTCTCACGACTCAAAATCTCACATACCCTCATTGAGCTTTCCTAAAGAATTCATTCCAAATATAACATTTATTAAAAAAAATATGTTTTTTTCAAATTGATTTATAACAAATTGCTTGCTCACACGTAACTCAATTAAGACGCCCTTTTTGTACTTCATATCCTTGTTTGGCATTAATCTAACTCAATTTAACAGCGAAAAACGCAGTAGACAATGAATAATTTGCCATAATTTAGTTAAATGCTCAAACAAATTATGAAACATGCACACGCACAACTGATTCTCACACACACACATACACACATATGCATAAATCAGTTGCTAATAGGTTAACGCTTTGTTGTTTGCCACAGAACAAAAGACAGAAGACATGCATGAGAAAGTGTGAGCAACCAAAAGAAGATAACCGCGACGCGATTTATAATTTCATGATTTCAGCATCTGCCTATGTGTGTTAGTATGTATTTATATGCATAAGTGTGTGTGAGTATAATTTTGTGTTTGTGTCTTTTCGGATTTGTTTTTTGTCTGTGTTGTCTGTCTGTGGTTGCCTGCGAAAACTTTATTGAAATAAATTATGAGGCAAATTTGTCAAATTCAGTTTTTGGTTAACACTTAACGTGACAACACCAACAACTACAATAACAAACAAGTATCTAACAAGCGCGAAAAATTGTTGTTGCCCAAAAGTTTAGCGTGAATTAAATTAATGTTGCAAAAGAAAATACGTGGGTAGCTCAATAAATTTACACAAGTTTGCCAAAGTTTCTTAATACAAAAGTAATAAGTTTTTCTGCAAAAAGTTACTTTTTCGTAGAATTTTTTTATTTTTATATTCGCAATAACATGTAACATCTTCTATGAACAATAAGTGTAGCCTAAGTAAATAAATCGTTGAAATACTTATATATTTTATAATAATGCATTGAACTGCCCCCATGTGTGTTTTTGTTGGCCCAACAGTTAACTTTGCTTCAGATACTTTCAGTAGATTTAAAGATACTTTTTAACTTTTTCAAGACCGTTTTTTATTTAGTCAGAATGTAAGAAGAAAAGTGCTTCATTTACCGATTAAACTGTTTTTGGTTGGCTTTTGGCCTTGATAGCTTCAAATATCGCTTCCTTAGCCACTGAGGTAATCACTTCGCAGGCTCAGCGTTTTTCAGATAGCAAACTTGAAAGCAGCAAAGCAAAAGTCAGTAGAAATGTGTAACGCCCACGCATTTTTGCTGCTGTTGTTTTTGTTTTTTTTTTCAAATTTGCATAAACTGAACTGAGCGCAAGTGAACTGCGAAAAATTGCGGTTCATATTACTATTGCTTTTGTAAGCGTTTACTTTACTTTATTTAAGTACAAATAACAATTTTGTTGATACCATTTGAATTTTAAATGTTTTTCACATTGTCAGTTTGCACATAGTCGACTGGGTAAGAGAAGGCATACAACAGCAAATCGGCTTATAAGAAGTGACACTTCGCACATTGTGCTGTTCACTACAGTGAAGACTTGATATGTGAAGGTTTGAAATTTAAATTCATTTATTTTATATTCTTGTTAAATGCATTATTTGAAATGCTGGAAAATATTGCTGTAAGCTCATATTTATATAAAGGAGGTCTAATTGTTTAAAATTTGATAGATAACATTTCGAAGAAGATAAGATTTTTATTATTGAAAATTTATAATAATTTGTTGTTAATTAAATTTGAAGAAGTGCCATTCTTTCAATGCATGACTGTAGGAAATAATGTGTTTTCACTGTTGTCATTGAGCTGCAAGCTCATCATAATGTTGGCAGCTTGTTGATTGACACATTTTCACTAAGCTGTCTTTGCAAAATGTACGCCGTTGATGATGATTATCATTAAATGTACTTGCTCGTACACAATTTCAAGTTTCAACGATTTACAAGGCTTAGCAAACAGCAAGAGAGCGATAGCGTGAGAGTGAGAGGGCGAGCGTGTGAGAAAGCAACAGCATGACTGCATTTGATTGAACAAACATTGATTGGAAGCATTGAAGTTTGTTAAAGCTGATTGACAGAAGATTTTGTGAATATTCGCAAAAATGTTTGTTGTTGTTGTTGTTTGTCATTGAGCCAAGCTTAAATGCCGTTAAGCGTGAAATTGCGAGAGTTGCTTTGCTTATGACTTTTCAAGTCAACGCGTGCACGAAATGCCCAAAAGTCGCAGCAAAATTTAACGCTGTGCGATTATTGAATGAGCACTTTGTGCTTATTAAATTATGTTTTTCTTCGTTTTTATACTTTTTTTCTCATATTATTTTTTATGTTTTGGACTTTTGTTAACTTTTGTCAAGAGCATAACTAATGTAATTATGTAATTTGCTAAAGTTTGTCAAGGCACGTGGCGGCGTCTAGCTTCGAGTTCATTGACATGACACATAGATGTATATAAATCATCTTAAAGCTCATTGAAAAAGCAAATAAACAAGTCAAAAGAACAATGAAACACGTGCTCAATGCCACAAATTGAAAAGCTTCGAACATTGCTGATTAAAAATATACGTTTGTGTTTGCAGATCAGCATTAAGATGGCGGCTGCCATGGCGAGCTTCTTAATGTACATCAAAGCAGTATGAGCAGAACGTGCTCTGCCAATGTTCGCAGTCGGCGAAATCTTAATGATGATGTTTATGTGCACATGTCCTGATGGCTTCGCCAAAAATGTGTGAGCATTGCATCACTTCAGCTTCTGTTCCTCTGCCACTGCCTCTGCCCATACTCAATTCACGCATGTCACATGGCTAAGTGGCGGCGTTGCTCACTTGACTTCTGTGCTCATTACATGAAAAGCACACAAACCGACAAACCGACAAACAAACGCATGCATCAATAATCGCACTCACTCTTGGCTTCAAGCTATCGCTTTGCTTTATACTGCCGCTGCTTCCACTTCTTCTTGAGTCCTTCGATGTGTGTGTCTTACTGATTTCATGCTATGCCATTATTAAAAGCATAATGCAACGACAACAACAACAACAAGCGCACTTATTGAGAATTCTTGTTTTAAGTTGCTTTCTCTTTCTGCTGTTCTCGAAATTGTTTACAATTGAAAATGAATGGTTGACTATTTGCTCGGTTGGCTCACTTACTGCTTGCATTATGAATTGTGCAAATACTTTGTTTGTTTGCTTCCAATCTTATATCTTTTTTGCTATTTTTTTCAACCTTTCCTTATGCTTTATACACTTTTCTTTCGTTCGCTTCTTGTTATATCTTATTAGTATTTGTTTTGTGTGTGATTTTGCTCACATATATTTTTAAGTTTATTTCATATGTCATTTTCTTAGCCTTGAGCGTTCAATACAGATCTTACTAAAGCTACAAAACGAAACGGAATAATGTGGTAGAAGACAAATGTTACTTGTGTGCGACTTTAATTGTCTTGTTGTAAATTTTATAGTAATTCTCAAGATTTAAATTCATTTAAAGTATTACATTTTATATAAGTAAGATTGATTGATAAAACTGCATATATATTTTAACAAACGACAGTAAGAAGAACTATATTTTCTGTTGACAATCTGTCAATATTTCATATGAATATGAAATTGAAATCTAATAAAGAAAATTAAATCATTATCATTAATTTCAATAATTTCCTTGATCATGTTTACAATTGACTTAAAAAATTATTTTGAAAATCAAACTCAACAAACACAACAACAATAATTTGCTTTATAGAACACAAAACAATTTAATAATATTGCAATTTATCTAAATGCGATTAAGTTAAGCACAAATTGTATAAGCCACAAAACGATGCCAATAAAATATAAATGCCTCAAATGGACAACAGAACACACAACGCAACACAAAACACAAGCTGGCCAAAATCATGGTTGGCCATGACGATGATGACGATGATGATTATGACGTTGATGATGAAGAGAGCCGCAAGTCACATACAAATACGAAAATTCAATAGTAAAACGTGCTGAACTCTGTCTAAGCCTTTTTGATGGGGCAACAGCTTAACGCAAGAAAAAAATAAGAAAAAAAAAACTAAATGAAGAGTTAAGGGCACAAAATGTTAAAGTTGATGTATCTTTTCAAATGAAATACAAATAAAAAGAATACAACTTTTTGCTGCGCACAGTTTGATGCTTTCTTATTGCAGATATATAAATATATATTTTTTTTGGCTGAGCGAAGCGTTTGCTCACCTTTGCTTTTGTTTTTGTTTCTTAGCATTTTTTTATTTTTTTTTTTGATTTTTTTCTGTTGTATATTTTCATAGGGATTTATTTTATTTGTGTATTTATATTTAAATTTGTAGCACCTGTAAAACAGCATGAAAAATAAAGAAAAAAAAAACAAAAGTTGATTGTCGAAATCTAACGGCGAGACGCATAAACAAGCAGCAACATTTATACTGTTAAAACTGATGGTAGACAGACAAATGGCCTGAAATAGAGACAGACAGCGAGAGAGAGGGACAGTTGGGCATGACGGCGACACGATTGCGTTTGTATTTAGATACAATTTTGCGAACACGCGTACGCTAAGCCAGCAGCTGCGACTACAATATGCTTCGTGCGCATGCAACACGTAAGCAAATCGCAAAAAAAAAAAAAGAACGAAAACGAGCGAAAAGTTAAGAAACACAAATGTTAAAAATAAAAGTAAAATAAAATACTGTTAAATGCGTGCATGCAATAAAGAAAACCAAAGTCAAGATAAACTCGATGCTTGAAAACGTTTTGCGTCAAAACATTTGCCACTTGAGATTAAATCGTCTTCGTCTTCGTCGTTGTTGTGTTGGCAACAGACAAAGATGCTCTGCACGAGCCGAAGCTCAAGAAAGACTCATGAATGTTTGTTGTTGCTGTTGCTGTTGCTAATGTTGTTGTACGTACGCTAAACGAGTTATTAAAAAGGGCAAAGCAACAAACATTCAAAGAAGATGAACGGAAAAATTCGGAAAAAAAAATAAATCCAGAAAGAAATATAAATAAAAAAAATTGAAAAAGGTTTCAGCTTTGATTTGTGTGGCATTTTTCAAGGTATTTTATTTTATTTTATTGTGCAAAAAAAGTTTTTTCTTCTCCGTTAATTTCATAATAAAAAGACGGAAAGTGTTTTTGGCACAAGAAAAAAATATGTTTTTAAAGCAAACATATTTAAAACACGTGTGTTGTTCTGACCATGAATTTTCGCTTATCTTTTGGCAAAGCAATGAAAATATATTTTATTTTGATTGCTTAGAGAAAAAATAGAAGCATTTTTGTTGCCCAGCAATTTTTGCTTTTACTTATGCAATAAGCTTTGATATGTCTTCTTCGTCTACCACTTTTTTTACTTACAAAACACATGTTTGATACTTCTACTCTTTCTACAAGTAAGACTGTCACAGTTGATAGCTCAACAAGCACTCAACAATTTCAATTCAATGCTAATTTTTTTTCATTCAACATTTTTTTTGCTTTTGCTTTTGACTCGGCAATCGTGACGTATACTTAATATGACAAAATTTAACAAAATCACTCATACGTCAAGTGAATCACGTTAAGCAACATGACAAGTCGACTTGATTTTGCTTTTTGTTTTAAATCTCATGTGAAAAACATAAAAAATTACGAGCACACAAGAGATAAAACGCAAAGAGTTTTCATTCTTATATGATCATGTGCTCTGTAAGCCGATGAGCGACAAGTGGCTTTATTTATAAAAGTCTTATAGTCTCTCCAAAAGAGAATTTAACAGGCGATCAATGGAGCATTAATGTGTAATAAACTTGTTCACAATTGACGCAAATAAAGAGTTCAATTTAAGAATTTCTCACGAAGCGGAAGGGAATGAAGCGATCCAATAGCAAAATCACAACATATGTTTTAATAATAGTACTGATATACATATGTTTCAAACCAAATGAAGTTACGAATTTTTGAAGATCGATTTTGCGAAATATTTTGAACCATTTAAGAAAAACATATCATTATGTATTCTGATTCTCATCTCTTTCTCAGGCAAGAATCATTCTTATTAATTATGATGAAATATTCATTGGTAGTTTAAACAAAAGCTGCTTATACAAAAGTTACATTAATTTATACACCTAAGTTCCTTGAAGCTCATTTTATGCCTTGCTTATATAAATTGGTTCATGCATGCATGCAAGAAAAGAGCACCACAGCGCAATAAACATTGCACAAAACACTCTCAAAGCCACAAGCTGTAAGTAAAATTTAAGCAGCCACACATGACGTATACGCAATATTAAAATGCAGATTGTTATATGCAACTGAGTAGCGCAAAAACACATGTACATGTACGTAAAAAAGATAATCAACATTAAAATTGGTAAATACACACACACTTACACACACTCACATGCACACACACTCAGGCCAACCACTAAAGAGCAAAAATACGTCAACTATGGCAAATTCAAGCATTATTCCACAAGTACTTAAGGTATTTACGAGCAGATTTTCGTGGAATTTATAGCATTTTTGAGTGCTTGAGTAAGACATGAGTGAAAAAAAAGCAACAAGGACAACAACAACAAGATTAAGCTTAACAAGTTTTATGGCGAAAGCAAACAAATAAATGAGCATAAAATACAGCAAAAAAAAATAAAAGAACAGCTTAAAAAGTATATTTATATATGATATATTTTTTTTACGCTTGCACAATAAATGTATTGAAATTAATTACTTTTTTAATACCTTTTTTCACACATTTTCTCAATCCTTTTGCAGTTTGTTATGTGAGACTTGTTGCGGCGCACAAAAGGCTGCTATAATTTTTTGAATAATGGCACAATGCAAAAAACGTTTCAAGTCTGGCTGTGCTACATTGAATGCCATAAAAGTCGCCATGAGGAGCAACAAGAACAACACAAAAAGCCTCAAACGGCATTGATTTACAAGCATTTGTGCACAACAACAACAACAATAAAGCGAATGTCGCATGTCAGACGTGTGCCAACAGCCAAAGGATATACGCCAAGGACATTATAAACATTGTTGCCACCAAACCACATTATTTCATAATAAATAACAACAAAGAATAAAAAAAAAAACAAATATAATACTAATAAAGCAACACTTAAAAAGCTGTGTCAGCATGTTGCATTTAAGGCTATTCGATGGTACGCTGGCAGCAGCTTACGCAGCCTCATCATCGTCCGCGTCCTCGGCCACAGCAAGGAACAACAGCGATGGCAGCAACGCAACCATGCCAAGTGCAATGACAATGAGCGGCGACGACGACGATGTTGGTGTTGGTGTTGGTGCTGGTGTCACAACATTGAATTTGACATATTTCACACCTGCGATAACACATGTGCTATTGGCGCCAACAACAACAACAACAACAATAACACCACCAAGCACAATTAGTATGAGCGCCAATGATGTTGCCAACGCTGCGGGCATCAGCCATGAACATGCCGCAACCGCTGCAGCAGCAACAGCAGCAATGGCCGCCGACGCAGCCGCCTCCGTGGTGATGTCAGTGGCGTCGGCAGCGACTGCGAACAGCACCAATACACATATAGGCGACGACGGCACCGTTGATGGCGTCGTTTCCGCTTTTCCGGGCGATGAAGATGATCTCAATTCGTTTTATTTCTATGAGGTAAGTGGCAAAAAAAAAACAATTTCTTCTTTTCTTGGCAGTTATCTATTTTTGGCTTTCACTTAATTTATGTTTTTGATGCGAAAGCAATGCGGCGTTGAAAGGCACTCAAATAAGTGTGAAAATACGGATTAGGTTTGTGTGATGGCTTAATTAATGGCCAAATTACTAACGACTAACGCAATAAACAATTAATGTGCTTATAAAAATAGACAAAACAAGATGAGGAACTTAGAAAGAAAGACAAAAAATAAAAATGAGGCAACTAACTGACTGCCAAAGTTGAGCTGAAGCTGAAATTAGATTAATTACTTTGTGGCGCTGTGTTATGTTGATAGCTTTGAAGGGACTTTGACTAAGTAACATTCGTCTAAGCTTGATTAAATTAAATAAAACCTCAAAAAAAAGCCAGAGAAATTTTCTTTCTTTGCAATTTTCTTAATGCTTATAGGACAGGAAGCAACTCACAAGCAAATTGCCACAGCAAAATTTATTGAGAAAACTTTGTTTGAATAAATTTTGTATTAGTATATTTTTTTTTTTTTTGTATTTGTAATTTCGAAAGCGTGTTCATGCTCATAAAACGACGTTTTTTTTGTTTGGATGTATAGAGTTAACTAAATAGTTCAGGCCGATAGATGGCGCTGTTGCCTACCCTTGGAATTTTATTCAATTTAAAGTTTTTTTTTTTATTTATCACTCCAAAAACAAAACACATATTTTAAAATTTTCAGCCCTGGGTTTTTTTTATTTAATTTAATAATTCACTATTTGAACTTTTACTTTTATAATTTTACGTCATATTCTCAATGAATTTAAAACAAAATTGTTGGAATTTTTCACGAAAAAAGGATTTTCAACTTCTTACGCTTTTTTGAAAAAACAAGTGTGAAGCTGGAAAAAAACATATAAATAAACCGAAATTGAGGCACTAAAACAATAAAAAAAATTGGCACAGCTCAGCAAAATACAGAAAATCCTAATCGGCTTACAATTTATCACATTGTAGTATAGGAAATTAGGCAACGCCTAATGCCAAACAACATGAGCGGCAATAAAAAGGACAATGAACTCTCGCAACAATAACACACACTCAAACACACGCACACATACACATACACACTCAGCTATAAACACAAACAGGAAGCAATAATTCAATAACTGATAACCAACTAACAATCGAATAATCGAGCAAAAAAATAACAAAGAGGACAAAGCAAAAATGATACATTTGACAAAAGCTTAGCAGGCCAGATGGAAAACTGCTGCCAATATAAATTTTCATGCAATGCCTCGAAAATCCTCCAAACAACACGTGTCGATAAACGCATGTCAAAATGAATTTTTTTTTTTTTTTTAACTAAGACACGCAGAGCAACAACAACATCATCATCGTCATCAACGATGATGACAACGTTGACACGAGCACAAGTCTAAAACAAGGAAGCGAACAAGTTATAAACGCCCACTATCAGTCGTTGAATGCCGGCTTTGTGTGCCTGTAAGCAGAGCTATACAATGGGCCAAGTGGTATTGCCTTAATAAAATTTATGTTGTGTCATTTCGTGTGCGTAAAATAATCTTAGGTTGTGTACAACATTAATGTTGAGTTTGTTTTTGTTACTTCGCCGCTGATCGAAGCTGTTGGCACATTATGATTATTTTCTTTTTTTTTTTGTTTTTCTTATTGCTTGCCAAATAATGTTGTTAGCTCATTTTGTCGTTAGATTTGTGATACATTTACTTGCTACTTACCCACTCACTTACTCATTCATGCACTCACTCACTCACTTACTCTTCCTACATTAATAAGTTACTCACACACACTCACTCTCTCTCTCTCATGTGAAGAGCCCATAGGCTTTCATTGCTTGGCTTCAATGAGCCAGTGTTGTTAATGCGTGC
The DNA here is from genome assembly GCA_034638295.1 of Phortica okadai. Classification (NCBI taxonomy): domain Eukaryota; kingdom Metazoa; phylum Arthropoda; class Insecta; order Diptera; family Drosophilidae; genus Phortica; species Phortica okadai. The sequence continues at coordinate 38,729,302 of CM067849.1, forward strand.
GATATGTTGCGCTCATCTCACTTGCACAGCACTATTAAATGTCAATGACAACAAGACAACAATCAAGCTGTATGAGTTCTTCTTCTTCTTGTTCTTCGTGTACTTGTTAGTGTCATTATTATTATTATCATCATTATCTTCTTCTTCAACTATCATATGATGAAGGCAACTGTTTGCGTCTTATGTCTTGAGCCTCTGCTATTTTGCTTAGCACGTGCCAATGAATAGAGATAGCATGCATAGCGATAGCAACAGCAGCTGTCGTATGTCTCAAGCATAGCATTAACTCAATGTCTCTCTGCTCACTCATTGCTTACTCTCTCTACATTGTACACTCATTTGTGCTCATGCATTAACCAAGCTCTATGACATTATTTAATTTTTTTTTTTTCTATTGCTCGTTTATGCGCACGCTTGATTACATCTGCACTTTGTGTTGTAGTTGTTGTTGTTGTTGCTGTGATATTGTTACAGTTGTTGTTGTTGTTGTTGCATGTTGTTGCTCACGTTTCATTAAATCCTTTTGCCGCTACGTATGTAAATGCAATCAAGTTTAGTTAAGTGAGCAAAGAACACAAATGGCACCCAAAACATTAATATTATTTACGCCTTAAATTATCTATTAATTTACGTAACTTTCATTTTAAGCCTCAGTCAACGAGCTTGTCGTTGTTGTTGTTGTTGGTGCCTTTGTCGTTGTCGTTGTCGTCCTTCATATAAAGTGTAATTAAGTAGAAGACTTATGTAAATGCGTACGTGTTTATTTGAATTTCAAAGGCATTGCACAAGTGCTATGAAAATATGCAAGCAAGCCAAAAAACACACACACACACAAGCACACAGCCGTAGATACATTTCCCTAACTCACATATAGGCAATGCTTTGGTTGAGTCAACTAAATACCGCTTTACAAGCCGCTTAACGTGCTACTTTGTGTGATTGTGTATGTCTGTCTGTGTGTGTATGTGTGGTTGTGTATGCGTAACGCCAAGTACGTGTTGAGGCAAATTATGTGTTGAATGCAAGTTGTTGAAAATCCTTATAAAGTTATTATAATAAAACATGTCCTTGAGTATGCCTTGCCTGCTGCTAGTGTGTGTGTGTGTGTGTGTGTGTGTGTGTGTGTGTTTGTTCCTGACGTTGATTGCGGCTGACTGCGTGCTTAGCCTTGGTGTTCAGCATTTTCTCTTTTAAGCTTTATTAAAACGTTGGTTTTTGCTCAAAAGATTAATGAGTTCGCCGAAAAACACATTTTTATATACTTTTTTTTTTTTTAAATATGAGTAAAACACCCAAAAACACAGCTGTATATTCATCATACGCCGCGTTGTCTGACACACAATTTTTGGCTGATTTTTTATTAATTTTTTAAGCGTCTGCTAAGCCGTTTTCTTAAAGATACTTGAAACTTTTTACATTGATTCTTTAAAAGCAAGAGTTCAAATGTCTACAGAAATTTGTTGTCGAAAAAAGTAAATACTCATTGTATACAATAAGATCACAGTAAAATACTCAGAAGATTTCACTTCGATAATATTGATAATAATGAAATATTCACGACCAAAATTGCAATATGTTGCATGATATCCTATATAACTTATTCCAACTCATTATTGAAAATATGTTCTTCAAACAAATCTTTTGAAACACGTTAATCTGCTTCGGGGGAGTCCTTCTTTCATTGTCTGACTCAATTTTTGTTTTAAAATATTTTGGAAATTAACAATTCTTATCTTATAAAAAATATACTCAAATATTTTGAATGAATATATTTTAATAAAAAAGATTTATCTAAAAGATTATTTGACTCACTGTCTTCTTCTGTTTGTGTTGCTCAATATTTATTTTATCTCTACTCTGTTCTGTACTAATACAAAAATCGTCCAATTAGGCTTCACAGTTATCCGCAAAGGCAAAAGAATTTAATGATTTACAGGCACGTGTGACAACTTACGTCAAAACGCCGCATGACAATTTCATATTTGTTATTATTATTTTTTTATGCAAAATAAACATTCTTCTTCTTATTATTATTCGGTTTCTTCCTCTTGCGTCTTTCTGTTGTCATAGTTCAACGCAGATGGTCATTTATTTTTAGTTGAGTTTAAGTTGCCGTGACCAGTTGTCAATGCAGATTACGGCAAATTATATGTCCTGTGATAACAATCGACAGCCAGAGTTGCCAACATGATGTCTGCTTAAAATAAATTGATTGTAAGAGACTAAACGAGCAAGACCTTGAGACATTTGTAACAAATAAGAACAAAAACAAAGCAAAAAAAAAAAAAACAAGGCTGTAAAAGATTTGAGGTGGAGGCACATAAGTACAACAACAACAGAAATAGTAAGAAATGTGTAAGAAAACAAGGACACAATTCATGGTCATTATTTTATGCGACCGTGTGCAAGTTTGCTATATGAGTATGGGTGTGTGTACGGTCGTATGTGTGTGGTGGGAAGTGTGAGTGTGTACACATGTGTGTTTGTTATTATCTGTGGAAAATTGCGCTGCTAAGATAAGCACAAAAACCTTAAAAGTCACAAAAATAAGACTTAAAAAAATAACAAAAACACACATTTTGTTTCGGTGCCATGATCGAACGAAGATGTCCTTTTCTTTTGTAGGCGGTAATGTTGAAATTATATACATTTCGACAAAAATAGAAGGAAGTGAAAATTGTTGGTATTTTGTTTGTTGTCAAAAACAATATTACAATTGATGAGAAAATTGATATTCGTCCCGCTGGCAAACTTATTCAATTTAAATATTGTCTTCTGTTATTTTCTTTTTTCGTGCGTGCTTCGAAATTTAGTAATTCATTGCTGTTGAGCTAAGCATGTCTTAACTTATTGGATTTTGGACAAATAACAATCCAAAAACAATTGTGTTTGTGACATGTCATTACCTTCTTCACATGAAGTGTATAATAATTTTATTTTTGTGAAAGGTTATCTGAATGAATGGCGTCTCGCAAAAGATCATCATGATTATTTATTGAATTCTCTCTTACAACTGTTTTTTTCCAAGCCTTATATGTTCACTTTATGATTGTCGCTCAGTGATGTGTTAAGGAAATGTCTTGAATAATATAAGCTGACGTTTCATAATTTATTTATTTTAATTATTATCATTTAAGGGCAAATAAATTAACTATTTGTTTCTGAGAAGTATTTTGAGTACATTTCCATTTATTTTTATTTTCAAAGTCAAATCGGGATTTATATTTTATAACTTTAAACTTGAGTTATAATCAAACGCTGCTCAAATGCACTCATGTCCTACCCGAGTCTTTTTTATATGTGTTTTACTAAAGAGTTAAAAATATCAGCAAGATATATTAATAAATATGTTTGTTTTCGCATTTCCTTTTCCAAACAAACATATATTTACTTCAACATTATTTTTAAAATAAAAAAAGGTATGTAAACAGCCGAAGGCAACTCACAGCTGCAAACTGATGTGCTCACTTTGGTTGGTTTGTTGGTTGGTTGAATGAGTTTTCCGAAGCGAAAATTTCAAATTTACTAACAAAAATTATTTATTTTACTTCGCTTCCGCGTTTCTTAGAAAATAACATGGGTAAAACAGCCAAAGGCTTCCCAAAACTCGCACATGCATAATGATGAGCCCACGCAGGTCGTATGAACGCTATGAAAAAAACAATTACTACATTTATTTATTTAAGAATGCTTCCGCGTTATAGCAACACGCACAGTACCAACGCACAGAAGCAAATATTTAAGCATGGAAATAGAAGAATTTTAAAAGATTCGTTGACTGAGGCAAAAGCATTGTTAAACAAGGCGAAAGCAAAGCGTAAAAATCAGGAATGCATAACAAGATATTTGCGCAGCCACAGCACTTAGGCTCATATACATCGATGAGAGGCAACTGCGTCAACGACAGTAAGTGAAATCAGCTCAAATCAAACAATAGAATGATGGCACACAAATAAACTATTTTGCTTTACTGCTTACGCATACGACACGTTTGCCGCTAACAATAACAACAACAGCCAGGAACATTGCATAGCAACGAAGCAAATCATGATGTTTTAGTCTATCGTGAGGCTTAAAACAACAGACAGGAGTGAGAAGAAAAAGCAAAAACAACAAATATGGTAGATTCATGTATCTGCATAATGCGTATTGAATTTGTCTGCTTGAGTGCGACTTTGATGTCTGTCTTGTAGCTGAGTGAGTGCTTTTTGATTCGTGCTAAATTTTTTGTTTCATTTTTAGGGTTGGCAAATTGCAATCCTTTTTCAAACAAAAAGTTATGAAAAAATGAAAATTTTCATTTTCAAAATTGTTTTCAATAATGAAAATCTTAACATTTGACGATTATTTAAATAAAAATTTTCTTTTTGACTTAGAAAATTTATGCAAAACGTTAAGAAAATTTACAACGTTTGCAAGTTCAATAACTTTTCGCCATCCCTGTTTGTGAGAACATGATTTTTTTGCACAACGAAAAATCACGCATCGAATGGTCACGACATTGGTGTCGCCTCAAGCGTGTCATAATGTTAGACACACGCAGCCACACACACACACACACATATACAGATACACATGTGCGACAAAAGTGTAGTTACAAATGGCAACGCAAGAACGATTTTCATTGCTTTTGTGAATCATTGCAATGACCAAAAGGGTCATCAATTTTTGTTTTCCCCCCATTTTTTTCACTTGCTACACCATTTTTTTCCCCCGCTGTCAGTCAACAGATAACATGCTACAACATTTGTCTACATCGTAGTGTATCCATTGCTTTGTATCTTTGACTATGTCCTTTGCGTAATTGCGACATATGCGCGCGATATGAGAGCGCAAGTAACCCGCTATCTATAAAAGTATCGCCCACATGCCATGCGTATTGCATTTTGCACATGCGACAACAACTGATTGGCTTTATTTGCGCAGCTAACGTAGCCACGTTGTCACAAAAGCAACTTCATTATCATCATCACTGTTATGGTTCATTGTCATCGACTTCGCCGTAGTCATCATCATCATCATCATCATTATAATCATGATGATGTGTACACTTTTGCCATCGACATCGTTATTGTTGTCGTTGTGGTCGTCATTGTTGGCATCATGCTGACGAAATATTAATGCTGTCAATAACGTCAACGACATACGTTGCATTGGCAATTATAAAACCGGCAACAACAATAAGAACAACAAACACAATGAAGCCAGCAAATCAACAAGGACTACAAAAGCACATTAAAACGTCTCTTCGTGTGTTTTTAAGTGTTTTTGTATTTCATTTTTTATACTTTTCTTTTTTATTTTCTGTTTCTTTTATTGTTATTTTAAATGTGCAAGTTAAGAATGTTTTAATGATGGCGGTCTTAACCTTGCCTTGGCTGGCATACACGACGTATACGTAATTGTTTTTTTTTAATACTTCATATAATATCAATAATAATGGCATTCGACTTACATTTAAATACTCTTGAAATGTGTTAAAAATAATGAGTATCTCATGTACAATCCTTTCAACTTAATATTTCATTTTCGGTCCTTGGGAGCTCTTCAGAAATTCTACTTTTATCTTTTTTTTAAAGAATTTTAAGAATAATTTAAAATTAAATATGGAAAAGTTTTCTTACATACCAATTTGCCACAATTTGCATCTGTTTCTGTTCACTTTTCTTACAATAATTTTTCTTGAGTCTCAGCAACAAAGGAACATTTATTTTGTCAAGAAATGCACAAAATTGCTTTTTAATACTTTGTGTGTTTTAAAAAAAAAAAAAAAATGGCAAAATTTATGCAAAGTGGTTTCATGTTAACCATTCGACCATTCTCTTTTTTGCTGCCTTTTTTTTTCTTAAATAACAAGCTCATAAATTGAGCATAGCAGTGGTGGGCTTTAGCTGCCGTATTTAAGCAAAATAAGATAAAAAGGACCAACTAACTTGTTAACGCATATATTAAGTATTGACATCGGTGTCCTGTAACACACAAATATGTTGTTGGTGGGTGGCTTGAAGAATATATTTTATGAATTGAAGTTAAATTGCATATCGAAACGTTCAATGAAAATAAAAAGGTAAAGAAATAGCAAACATTTATCAAAAATAAGAAGTACCTTTTTAACATCAATCTAAGAATTCAAACTAGAAAAAAAAGCAACCTACTGAAAAAGGTAAGCCTGAAAAGATTTCTAACAGCGCCATCTGGCTGTGAGTTAAAAAAAAATGAATAAAATATTCACAATTTAATTTATGAGTTTAATCATGTTTCCAATTATTTCGTTAACTTCCATCTGATTTACATTTCCTTCATTATTATTACCATTAATTTTACGTTTATTTAAACACATAATCGACCAAGCCACCCACCACTGGATGGTTGAACCAACATTTCTCACACTTTTCTTTTTGAAATCAAAGACTGTGCCTAGACACACCAGCGACACCAACACCCACACTAATTTGCCCCAGCTCTCACACCCAACAGCTCATTCGCATATAAACTAATTTTTCTATCAACGCCTATCGACATAATTTGATCTTGGTCGATGTTTCTGCCTCTATTACCGGGGGGTTGTTCATGCACGTTTGAATTGTCACAGCTGAGTGTAATATATCCGGCTTGGCAGTGACAAGAATCGTTCGCTTCACACCACAACGTCTTGCCTTATGCAAAATAAGTTTTTTTTAAGCATTTATCGAAACATTTTCTACGCTTGGCGCTCATTCTGTTGTCGGTTTTGTTGTAAACAGAATTGATGGCTATTTTAACGCCAAACAAAGACAAACAACAAATCAGCAAAAGAAAACAGCACACACACCAAGAGATATAGAGACACGCACGCACGCACGATTGATCGATTGGCTGTTTAAGTTAAGATTAAGCATGTATTTGCTGCTTGTTTGCGTTAAGGAGGCGACTTCCGTCATGTGTGCGTGCGTGCGTGCGTGGTTGCTTGCATGCCTACGCTTTGCGTTTGTTCGTGCGTGAGCATGTTCAAGTATTCGAAATTTCATTAAATTTGTGAGCGAGCGCGTTAAATTGCCAAATGAGCATATGTGTGTGAGGATATATCTCATGTCATTATAGCATGGGCCGGATTAAAGCAAAAAAGAGAGCTTGTCCTCCTTTTTATTGTCACATACATGCACAACCGCACACATACACACACACACGTACACACAAGCAGCAGACCCAAAGCGGAAGTTAAGTTTAATCTATGTTTTACTGCCGTCGCTGCTACTGATTGATTGCGCATTGATAAGATGTTTGTGGCTGCTGTCGCTCTTGGTTATAATGCTGTTTGCCTCTTTTGGTTGCCTGTTTGTGTGAAGAACTTTGTGCTTTGCATACTTTCCGGCGCATTAACATAACAATGTGGCTTTTGTGTCGCTGAAGGCGCTCTCAAATAGAACTTATTAAATGCACGTGCGTCTTCAAGGACCTTTGATGCTGCGTTGTTTTTTTCTCGTTTTACTTCGGTTTTTCTAATAATTTCCCAAGAACTTGCTTCATCGCTTCTGTCATTTTTTTTTAACTTTTTATTAAAACTCTTCCTTAATTTTCTTTTTCATATGTAATATGTAAAACAGGTTTTTTGATAAATTTATCTTTCATATTATATTATTATAATCGTTGCTCCATGTCGTTTATCATAGAAAATCGCTTTGCAGCTTTGCAAAAACTCTCGTTAAATTTGCTTATAAAATTCACTCATCCAAATCACTTTAGAAAATCGCTTCTAAAATCGCTAACAAAAATCGCTTCCGAAAATCGCTCATATAAATCACTTCAGAAAATCGCTTTCAAAAATCTCTTCCGAAAATCACTTCAGAAAATCGTTTCTAAAAATCGTTTTTAAAAATCGCTTTTAATTCGCTTTCAAAAATAACTTCCGAAAATCGCTGCTCCTCAAAATGTTAATCTTATCTTTTTAAGCAACTCTCAAAAATATTCTTCTACTTAAATTCATTTTCAAGCATTTGCTATTTTTTGTTTGCTACCGCTGCAAGTCTCTTGCTTCGATTCTTGCCTTTTATGTTTCATCCTTTTAATTCGTGACCCTTGTGCGCTCATTTTAATTTCAAATGCTTTGCTCAAATCAATTTGGCGTGAATTTTAATTTGTCAATGCGCCAAAAGTAAAATAAACGACAATTTTATGCTTTAATTTAGCGAGAAAAATGCAGCATCATCATAGCACATTTGGGTTTAATTCTCTTTATACAAAAAAAAAAAACCAAAAATGGTAAAACGTCGTCAGACAAAAAAAAATTAAGCGAAAAAATCCAATAGAAATATCCAAATAAAGCAGTTAAATTTAATATCAACGTCAGCTGCTGCCCGAATTAAGCTCAAAGCTGAGATTTCTTCAGGACAAATTTTATTTTTTATTAACTTTCATTGATTTCTTGTATTTTTTTTGTTACTTATTTTTGACTCTGCTTACATTTGGCTTTGCCTTTGCTTTTCTCTTTACTTTGTCTTATTTTCTTGTGTCTTCATGACAATTTCATCTCATTCTCATGCAAACAAATCCCGCGCGATTTTCGGTTTAGTCAACATTGAAATTTCAACAAACTGAAATAGTAAAAAAAATAATAAAAACGTCTTTTTCGATTTGCGGTTTGTGAGATTCAACATTACACATACTCTTTCTCTATCTGTCTCGCTTACTCTCTGTCTATCTTTCTCTGCTTAACGCGTTCAGTACGTAGCTAAGTCATTCACACGTGTCGCGCTGTGGCTTTGTATCTGCGGCAATCTTACAGCTCTTGCTGTAAAACAGCAAAATAAAAGAAAAACCGAAAAGCAAATAAAATTGAAGTCGTCTGAAAATGTTGCTGAAATCAGCAAGACAAATGAAACAAAATCATGACAATGTTTTTCACACAAAACAAAGCAAATGCGTATCAACTGAAATGCATGTATGAAGTATCTATTAAGCTAAGTGTAATGCAAGCATCAACGCTATATGAGACTATTTACATGGCTCAATCAAATGTTAACCATGCAAAAGAGTTCATTTGCTCATGCATAAATTGCAATAAGTATTGTGGTTTTTCGCTTGTTGACTTTCAGTTGTCAGCCAAATTGCAATTTCGTTGCAATGGAAATATTAGCATTGATGCACAAATTTGCTTTTACATAAATTACGGTAAATTTTGCGCAGCTGATGTTGTTGACTTTTCTATTGAAGTACTGCACTTCAAAATCATTCATGCATGATTGGCTTCCAATAATAAATTCCATCAAAATTTTGCACGAAAATTAACGCACATAATAATGCTTTCACAAGTGCTAAAATTTCAGTTCAACTCTGTATTTTTAATGTGGGAAAAGTTAATTTTTGTGCATCATTAAATCAAAGTAGTTTTTGGCCGAAGGAGGCGTTCCATTAGCAACAAAATACAAAAAGTTTTCGTTATAAACTAAAACTTTAACATCATTCAAAATGCTATTAAAGCTATAGAAAAAATTTCGAACTGCTTTCAATAAAAGTTGTTTAATCTGAAACAAAACTTTTTGCTTAAGTAAAATGTTTTTAGCACTAAAAGGCGGTATTATGTTAAGTAGAAAGTGTATAAGATTAGCTTGAGTGCATAAGCATTAATTTAAAATTGAAAAAATTTTTAGCACATAAAAGCTTCAACATTAGTTTCAAAAATCCTACTTACAACCTATTAATTTTCGTATTAAATATTCTATTAAAAGCACTCTCATTTCCACTCTTCTTAAACTGCATATGATTTCTTGCCAAGGAAAAATATTTTTTGTTTTATTTTAAACCAACAAAACAAATTCAAATTAATGAACCAAAAAAAAAGAACAAAATTGTTGCGCAAAACACTACAAAATTATTACATTTAATTTCCTACAATTTTCACTCACACTCACAAAAAAAAAAAAGCCATGTTGCTTTCGTCAACAAGTCTTACGCACAATTGTCATAAATATCAATCATACGCACCATAAGCGCGCTGCCTCGTGTCAAAGCTCAATACACAAATACTTACAATGAGTACTCATTAATACGCCAAAAATTTCGATCATTAACATTATTAAATTGTTGTTATTATAAACAAATAATAAAAATCAATAAGCACTTCAATGCTAATTATCAGTCAGCGACTTGTTCTTTGTACGTACTTTCTCATTCATTGAACTGAACTTGGCACAAATTTCCTCAACTCAAACTGAGAAACATGTTTACACCAAAAAACAGCAAAGAGTGGAGCTGAAATGAAAAAATGAAAAATGAAAATAATTGGTTGCTTTATGAATGAATTTGAACTGAAGAGCAAAGTTCAAGCATGAGTTTTTTGTCATTGCCTTGCGTATTGCCAAATGCCTTTGCCTTTGCCTTTTTTCTTCGATTCCTCTTTTGGTTTAACCTTTTCTATGAATCTGTGTCTATCTCAATGTCTGTCTGTTGTCGCTCTCTGTAAGGCAATTAAAATTAATGCAAAAAAATGAAAACAAGAAAATGTTGTTAATGGCTTGGCAGCATTTTGATGAGGTGCAAAAAGGTTTATTTGAGGTCAATTAAATTCCCTTCATTGCTTTCTGCAGTTTGTGCGTTGAACTGATAATTCTCAAGTGAGCATTGCGTTTTTTTTCTACTTTGCTTTGCTTTGTATGTAAATTAATGAGAACAATCAAAAAAAAATATATATATATAAATATATATAAAAAGGACCTTTGTTTGTTGTCTATTTTCTGGCAGTTGTTGTTTTTATAATTGCTGCGGCGCCAATCTTCAATTGTGCACTCAATTTTCTGTGTTGCATAAAAATGTCTGAAAGGACACACGCACACAAAAAGATAATAAAGCACTCAAGTGCGTAATGAACGAAAACAGACAAAAAAACAGAACAGCTTACTTTTGTTCTATACAATCAAGTGTATATAAAGATGCACATCGCTTTTATGTGAAATGGCATTTTTGATATTTTGTTCGTTGCTCTCTGACATGTCGAAACAACACTCAACAAAATGTCTAAATAAATCTGTTGGCCAAAATTGATCATAAATGTCGATATGCTTTTTTATTCAAAACTAATATAATTCATACTTGATTTCATTTAAAATTATTTTTTTCATTTATCTAAAAAGTTAAAACTTATTATGCCCCCAGTAATGAATTTCCTTGAGCATGTCTATAAAATGTGACCTTTTCGCTCAGTGTACAATGCAGACGTGAATGAATATCACGCAATCATGAGATCCTGCCTGTTGGTCTAACTGGCTGACTGACTCTCTGTCTGACAGACTCAACTACAAAAACAGTGCTTCATAAAGAAAAACGGAAGAAAAAAAAAAAAAAACAAACTGAAATGAAGATAGTGAAGCATACATATGAGTATAAAGTAAGTCATTCATGCGAGTTATTTGCATTTTGAGTTGTTTCACTCACATACACATGCACCTTGAGCCTTGTGTGTCCACTTGTAAGTGTGTAGGTGTATGTGTGTGTAAGGCCATTTATACCTACGTCTGTGCGAAATGAGTCAAGTGTTATGGCATTTAATTTGCAGCCCAAAAAACCAAGACAAACTTTTTTTTAATATATTTAACAGAAACACTTATATATGTAAATGGTTGCGCATATATTGAGCACACACACATGCCGAATAAAGTTTTTGTTTATTCTGTGGAAAAATTTTATAATTAAATTTCAAATATGGCAAAGTGGTTTAGACAACAAACCAACCAACTAACTAACTAACTAATTGTTAGTTGTGTGTTTTGCTTTGTGTGCAGCGAAGCTTTATCTTTTTATCTTTTTATATGAGCTTACACTTGTTTGAACATTCGCTTATTGCTCTGACGTAAATAATTCAAAAATGAATAAGAGATTTTTTATTTTTTGATTTGCGTGTTAACGCGTGGCATTTCAACAAATGCTTATAAACTAAAACTTATGAATGAAATTCTTAGTAAAATGATTTGCTTCGTAATAAAGCTGAAACGTAATGTCAAAATCATAAAGGAAATGCTTTCGCTTACGCACTTTTTGCCGTCATAATTGTTACCTAAGCAACAGCAATTTGCCGAGGAATGACAACAATGCCAAACACTCATGATTGATTTGCATTGTTGTTGATTTCATTGTGCTTACACTTCGGCAGCGTTTGCTTCATTTGAATTGCGCTCGGCTTTCTTGGCTTATGAATGCGTTTGCAAATAAAAGCAAGACAAAAAATATAAAAAAACAATGAAGCAAAGAAGGAATGTGAACACAAATAAAAACACCAAAAACAAACAATTAGTCTTTGTGCTCGCACATGTGCTTTTATTGCGCCTCTTTCTTTCTTCCTTTCTTTGTATTCCATTTGCTGTTATTCGATTTCATGTGTCTGAAATTGTTTGACTTTGCATATTAGTTACGCACTTGAAAACACGGATTCAGTTTGAGATTCTTTGTATTTCCGTTATTGAAGCTTCTTGCAGAGGGAAAGGAGATATTTGGGAACACTTAAGACTTGATAAGATCGACAGGTCATTTAATTTTAAAATTAAAATTTAATTCAAGAGCATCAAGCTTTCATCAAGGTCGAACTAAGCATTTTTCATCAATTTTTTTTTTATTTATTTTTTATTTTATTTTGATTTTTCACTATTTTTTTTTATTTTATTTATGTCATAGAAATTGTGCCCACAAGGCAAACAAACAGTGTAGGCGAGCCTGTAAATGCTTGTGTATATTAATGTGTAATGTGTGTGTGTGTGTATGTGTGTCGTCACATTATTTGTTGATTTATAGTAACTTAATTTTGATTCTGCCATGCTGAGCAAATAGCTTTTATTGCTTTTAAATGAAGCTTATTGTGTAATTTTAAATAATTTGCAATGTTCTTCGTTTGCTGTCAAACAATGAATTATTGACACAAATTACTTAAATTGTTGCTCTGTGCTTAACTTGTCACTTGGTTAGATGAAGGTCAGACTTTCTTTTTAATATAACTTGTAGAACAAAATTTATTAAGCAAAAGAAATTTTATTATGACAGCAAAAACACAAAAAAAATTATGAAAATGATTCGTGTGTTTTTCTTCAATTCAACTTTTAGCCTTTGGCTTATTTTTCATATTTTTTTGGGACCATTATTAAATTTTATTTATCTTGAAATTTTTTTCTTATGATTTGTTCTTATTTATTTATTTTTTTTTTTAGTATCATTTTGTTTAAACAAATATTTTAAAAAATCTTTGACTTATGCAAACAATTAAGTATTCAAAAAACGAATATCATATTTAAATTGAAGTAAATTCTTTCACAAAAAGTTACTTGCAAAACAGCACTTTGTGATACTTGAAAATGTTACATAAATCAAATCAAAAGATGCAACTGAAGTGATAGAAAGTCGCCTACGAAAAACTTTCTCCTTTCGTTAACAAAGCAGACGTGTTCAAAACACTTGAGGAAAAACACTCAAAACTCACTTGAAAATACGCCAAAAGTGCAATTTACTTTCGCACTCATCTTTGCCGCAAATTGTATCATTTTTTTTTTTTGCACACTTTAACTTGTTTTGTTTTTCTTATTTGAAGTGTGAAGACGGCAAGGAAGCGGAAATGTTGTGCTTGTCGTCTATGAATGACTCTGTGACTTTATTTGTGTTTGTGTGTTCACCTTGGCAGGTTGTGTTTTTGTGTGTATTTGTGTGTGTGTGTTTCATCATTACAGCTCGCAATTCATTAACTTATTTAACGCTAAATGAAAACTCTAGTCTTTATTGTCATTTTATGGCAAAAAGTGGGACTTATTTATAAGAAAACAAAAAACAAAAACGGAAATAAAATTAAGCAAGAAAAATACAAGAAAAATAATAAAAAAAAAAATCAAGCAAGTAAAAAAATCGTAAAAAAATGTAAATTATGCAAATGTGAAACGGCCTCGGGGACGACAAAAATGTCAATAATGCTCTTGATGATGATGATAATGACGATAAACGAAATGAGTGTGTAGATAATTATGCGCAAAAAAAAAAAAAAAAAAAACAATAAAGATTGACAGTAAAAAAATAAAACAAAAGTAAGCAAGAAAGCCGAAACAAGGCTGGGCAAGTAAAAAATTTGCTACATAGTCAAATGAAATGTGCAACAATAAAACTTTTAAGATGCAAACATTTCACAAGGATAACGCAAGTAATGAGTAAATTCATTGGCGACAAGGCATAAAGCAATAAAGACAACGTAACGGCAACAAGAGCGAACGTAAGATAAGTTACGTCGAGTCGAATCGAAATGAGTCAAGTCGAGTCGAGACGCGTCGAAAGACATTGAAGTATATGAGATAAACAGCAGAGCAACGCAGCGCAGTAGCTAAGCTAAGCAAGCGTTAAAAGTAGGTCAGTCGACGTATGCGAAGCGACGCAACGGAACGCAATGCGATGGGATGATATGAGATAGCAAGATGTGAACAAGACAGGGCAAGTAGCATGACGATGGAAAAAAAAAGAAGTAGGGGAAGTTCAGTCAAGTTGGGAGACGCTCAAAAGTATGCAATGCAGTGACGAAGCATTAAATAAAATTAAAATAATTTAAATTTTATAGTTGCGAAATAGCTTAGCGTGTTAGTGCAGACGAAGCGCATTATTGTTGTTGTTATTGGTATTGTTGTTGCTGCTGTTGTTGTTGTTGTTGTTGTTGTTGTGCACATAAATGACATGAAGTTGAAGAAATTCAAGTAAGCAAAATTACACTCAAATGAAAGCAATGATGACTTTGTGCTTTTTTAGTTGTGTTTGTTGTTGTTGTTCCCATTGAGTATGTCATCTTGTCGAATTGAGGGGAACATGAAAATTAAATTAAATTGATTTTAAGCAGAAGCTTTACTCAAGTTTTGCTGTGAAATACGATATCACCGAGGCATTTTTATTGTCTCTGCTAATGAGAGTCAAAACGTATGAGAGCGGATAGACAAAAAGGACTTTCAAATGCAAAGTTTTCAACAGTCAGCAAAATAAAACTTTAAATGTAAAACAACAAGGAGGCAAACAAATTTTCAAGATCTTAAGAATCATCTATAAGTAAGTATTTTGAATAAAGAAAAAGATTCTCAGCTTAATCACTTCAATCAACGATAAGCCAAGGCAATTGTTCACTTAAAAGATCAACTATATCGAAAAGTTACTAACTAAAACACATAAAAACTTAACGAGAATTTTCAAATTTCAAAAAAAAAAAAAATAAAACAATTCAAAAGTTAAATAAAGATTGCAAACTTCAAACAAATGAATGAACACATAAAAAAATCCATCAAAATAAAAAGAGAATACAACTTCCGTTGCTATTTTGTATCTCAAATGTACTAAGCAAACTTTTGCGAAATTCAAGAGTAAGTGCAGGAAATATGATATTACATCAAAAGTTTGCTACTTTGTGCAAAGTGCAAAAAAAAAAAAACTAAAAAAAAAAAAAAAATCATAATTTGGCACAAAAAAAAGCAACGAAATTGAATCAAGTGCGATGAAAAAGTGAAAATTCGAAAATGCGAAAATGCCACATCAAAGCGAAGGAAATGTGAAAAGCAAAAACAAAAATAAACAGAAGAAGCAAATTAATTTTATTTTTTTTTCGGTTTTTACACATAATTTTCGCGCAAATGATGGCATCTCTGTGCATGTGTGTGTGTGCTGCTGACATTGATGCTGTGCTTTTGCATGCACTGACAGACAGACACGCACTTAACATAATCATTATGATGCATATAACCATGAAAAATATATATACATAAATATATTTGAATGCATGGCTAAAATAAATGCAAACAAAAGCAACAATAACAATAGTCACAATAACAACAAATGAAACAACATAGCACAGCTCACACAAACAATAACTATTTCATCTAACGGTTTCCCTTCCTCCCCCTCTCTCTTTCAAAAAACTGTCACTCATACTCAACAAATATGATATCTCTTTTTTCCGCTTTCTATTTTCCTCATTCACACACCTCTTTCTTTCACACATTGCATGCTCAAAAGCACAACCGCATAAACAACAAACACATGTACATTACACGCACCAACGCCCCCTTTTACTTTCCTCTTGTCCTTCGCTTTGCCTTTCTCTGTTTCTCCTTTCATATCACGCATACCTTTTTTATATAATAATGAACTGCCAACCAACAAATCGTTCATTTACAGCTGCTTTAGCTCTTGCAGCAGCGGCAGCAACATGTTGTGGCTGCAACGTGCACTTTCAACAATTTTCACACTTTATTATTTTCATTCCACCACTACCCCGCCCATCATTGCACGCTCACCCGCACTAAATGCTCATTACTTGCAAACAACGTATTTTCTTTATAAGTGTCGTATATATATGTATATATGTATGTGTGTGTGTATTGTTTAAACGCGTTAATAGTGAAACGTTGTAAATGTTGCACATGAATTGTCGCATGCAATGCAAGTGTCGCCGTCGACGTGCCACATTACATTCGCCGCAACGTGCTCATGTGTCTTGCATTCATCGCTGTATTGCATGCGTTCATGCGTGCGTGCCTTGTTGCGTGAGCCAGCGTACGTGCTTTTGTGTATATGTGTGTGTGTGTATTTCTTACAAAGCATTTGTTACACTTACACATGACTGCTGAGTGCTTTCAACAATGACATGTGGCTTTTTCTTCATTGTATAATTTCTGCACTTATGATTTTTGCATTCAACATAACAATTTCAACATATTTTCTTCAAATTTTGTATTTTTGCGGTTAAGTTGCAATTCTCAGAAGAGGAAATAACAAGAAGCAAGAAACTTAACATTTTGTCTGAAGTATTTATTGAAGTTAAATTTTATGCTATCGAAAATGCACTTTTATTCGACAACTAACAAGGAAAAACCAATATACCAAAGGAAACCCAACAACCAACTAAAACCTTCAATTGACAAATAATAACAAAAAATACTTAACGTTTTCTAAAAGATTGATTCATTTATTACTTTAAATACTTCAAACGCTTTATGTGTTTATATTGATACTTTGAACATAGAAGAGTTTAATTCTTTGCAATTTTGTATTTTTGACATTATTGCGAAAAATGTTTGTATTTTGCTCTTTTCTAAGAAAAAATATTATTAAAAATTATAATTATGCCTCTTAAAAACTCCAGGACACATAATTTAAGCTTTTAGTATATTAAAAAATGATTATTTTTTTTTTCAAATAATTAACACTTCTGTTTATTAACAACTTCGTCCACTCCAAAAAAACAAGCTGCTATTTGATTTTCAAATTATTCAAGCATATTCTTTTAAGCTCCAACGAAGAGCTTTTAATCTTGCTTAGCGCGCACAATTTTTAATTTAACTCACGACCACTTCAAGTTAATCCGCGCAAAGCAGTCTCCCTTTTTACTACTATTTTATACTCGTTTCTTGCAATCGTACAAGTAACTAAAACTTAAAGCGCTGCAGGAAAAAAGGACACTTGCAGTCTATTAAGCAACGAACTCTTCAACGAACTTGAATAATCTTTTTTGTTTCATCTTTTCACGACTTTTAGCTCTTCAACATTATACTTAAAATTTTTTTCCTTCTTTTGCTATTTTTGCTGCCAAGCGCTTTTTGCAGAGACGACGACAAACGCCAACACAATTTTGTCATTTAATAAAATCAAAATCTTGAACAAAAGTCCAAAACAGATGTCGACTGAAGCTAAAATGTTTCACTGACTGTCGGACATTTGTAACAACAGCAAAAACAACAACACATAACAAGCGCACAACATTAGCTCTATATATAAACACTCACACACACACACATACACACAAAGGCACATTTATATGTCTGTATAAGCAAACCATGGGGACCACTTTTTATTTCGTCCTTGCTGTGTCGCTTCTTTCTGTGTTGTCGTGTCCTGTTGTTATTGTTGTTGTTGTTGTTGTTGCTGTTTTGCTGCTGCTTTTGCTACTAAACAACAACTTCCGTCTTCACTTGACTTGTATTTTGCTCAGCTTCTTTTCTGGTTTATCTAATACCGGAAACATGTAACCTGTCAGTGTTTTCTCTACGGAAGAAGTCTTAAAATGAGACAATCTTAAAAGAATTAGTAAAATGACAACTACAACAACAATTTAGCAAGCTACAACAAGTACAACAATAATAAAATTACAACTAAAAGGAGTCATTCATGGCACACAAACACACACATACAAGTTGTCGAAACTGTTTCCGTCTTCAAGTTGCATTTCCGTTGGTCATCATCAATGGCGTTTATACTAAATCTAACTGTCTCACTCTAACACTTCGCTTTGCTAGTCTTGTTTGTATGTATGTGTGTGTCCTTTGACAAGTGGCAGTTGTGGAATTTTAAATTAAGAAAAAGTTTGTTTTCTTTTACGTTCAACTTATTTGTTTTGCTTATTCTTGTACATGTATTTATGTGTGTGTGTGTGTGTGTGTGTGTGTGTATTTCCCTACTTCCTTCTTCCCCTCTCATTGCCATTTACTTACTTTTCTTGCTATTCATGCCAAAATCGCAATTTTCATTTTAGTTTGTCTCATTCCAAGTGATTTCGTCTCATTTCGTTTCATTTTATTGTATTTGGTTTGCTTTACGAGCTTTGGCATGTTTTTTGCCCTTGTCCTGACAGCGGTAGCCATGCATCTAAGGACATTTGCCATGCTTGTAATTGTATTAAATTTATATATACATGTATATATACTTCTGTTTTGCTGCTTTGGCATTAATTTTTTACAACCATTTAAGCTCAACATTAGTCAAGTAACACGCACAGATACATGTTCATTCGCTTAATAAAATTAGTCTGTGAACTTTTCGCTTCTAATACATGATTCTTGCTTTCATGTGTCTGTCTGTCTGTCAGTCAATCAGTCAGCTAGTCAATCATTAAGTCAGACTTCAACTGTCATGTCTTCAAGCAAAACTATTTTTATATTTACGCTTTATCAGTTGCCTTCATGTCAAACATTTTAAGCTAAAGTTCTCCCACTCTCTATCTCTCTCTCTCACTCTCTCTCTCTGTCTTTTCATCCTTGTTGTTTCATTTGTCTTTGCAACTATTTTGGTTATCCTTTTTGTTAGTAAGTTTGCTGCTTTTGTAAAATTTTGCCTTTTTTTGCTTTTTGGTTTGCCAAACTAGTTTTGCCAACATGTAAAAACTTTTGTCTAAAGTATGCAACATTTTAAATTTTTTTCTGTTTTTGGCTTTCATGCTTGTCGCTTCAGCTGTGTGTTGGTTCTGTTGCTGCTTAAAGTGCAACTTTCTAATGATGACAACGATTAAAGCGCATTGCATGATAAAAAGTTTCTGACTTGCAATGAACTTCACTTCAATATGCTTTGGTTACACAAAGCATTGCGGCTTTAAGCCACAATGCTGCTTTGTCGAACTTTGCACAATAACAAAAACAAAACAAAAAACAAAAATGATGATCAAAAATTAAAAATATAAAAATTTGAAAATTTATTCCCATAGCTTTCTTTACAACGCTTATCAATGACAAAGTTTGACACAAGTATTTCACTTCAATTTGCTGAAATTCTGCGTCAACCAAAATCATTGCATACTTTACGGCAACTTGCAGAGCTGTTATGCTGATAGCGCACTTACGAAAATCAAACTTGAGCAGCGCTCACTCAAGATAATTGCTAATGAGTGCCAGTGCGCCTCAAACCATGTGCTAAATATGTAAATGCACAACTGAAGGCGCAACTCATTGAATTTATGCCAACGCCTTCGGTTAGTAATTTCATGGCCTTGAGGTTGTACGGAAATGGTCGTGCTCTGACACACCCCTTTCGTATGCCTTTCTATTTGCCTATTGGCGCACATAACAATAATTTCTGACCATCTATCCGTCTGTCTGACTGTCTGTGTGTCTGTCTGAATATCTCATGCTAGAAACGCTCTGAAAGTATTTATACAAAATTTGCTTGCATAGTTTTCGGCGCGTGTCTGTATTTATTGTTAACAAGTTGGCCAACATTCCTTTTCAGGGCCAGCATTTTTGTGGCAATTTCTTGAGATTTATGTGCTTTTCGCCATTGGCCAAAAAAAAAAACATTAAAGTAAATTTAATACTCGTAAATTTATACAATTTAAAGACATTTTTCAATGCTCACTTTAATTACAAATATAAAATTGTTTTTTTTTTTTTAATTTACAATTTATGTGCGGCACACTTGATTTATGTCTTTTGTACTAAATTTATGGTCATTAGAGGTTCGTTTTCGGGGTATTTATTGTCGTTACGTAAAAGTTTTATTTTCAGTTTTGCAATGAAATTTTATTGAGTTGATTAGATTTGGTTAAGACATAAATTCCAGGAAAAATGTAATTTTTTTTCATATAAATATGTTCGTTTTCTATTTCTTTTCATTTCTTCAACTTGTTTTCTCTTCTTTACCAAGCTATTTTCTTACTTAAACAATTCGCTTCTAACTTTCTTCTAGATTCTCTTCTTCTGTATAATTCTATCTCAAGCTTCATCTTTTCTAAGTTATTTGTTTACTTGTTTTTCTTTGCTTCACCTAACTTATAATATTTATTTATTGCAAAATTTCTCTGACCTTGACTGTTTGCCTTTGTTTTTCCTTCTACGCAGTTGCCACAGAAAGTTGTACTTAATTGTTAGCCGCCATTTGATTAAGTCTCAAGCAAACCGCAAGGCTCACACAAGGCCAAAAGTTGCAATTTAACAGAAATAACAAAAGACCATAATTATTACAAGACTTGTACATATAATCTGCAGCAAAAAGCCTAAAAGTCGACTTCCGAGTATAAAAAAATTAAATAGGAGAAATACAAGGGCCAAGCAAAACTTTGTACAAAGTAAAAGTAACCATAAACTGTTATTAAAAACCAATTGCACTTGAGCATGGCTGAAATCAGAATTTATGCAGCTTCGTGGCGGCTTTAGTGTTATCAAGTGGCTGGGTATGTGTTTGTATATGTGTGTGTGTGTGTGTGAGAGAGTTAACCAAGTGCAAGAATGCAAAGAAAGACAGACAATGGCAGATGCGCGCGCCACCTGTTGCTGCATATACGGCAAAAGCCAAGGATACACGGCAGCAACATGAAACGACAAGAACAACAAGGCCAATTTAATAGCAACCGTGCACACAGACACAGACATTCACGTAGATAGACTTAAGCAAGCGCTTGAGTGGTTGTGGTTATGACAGTTAAGTGTACTTTGGTTTTTATGGCTTGGTGACTCAAGAGCGACGCCAACAACAAAGGCAATGCAATAAAATTAAACACGGCATGGTGTTAAAAATAAACTTGCAACGAACAACAACACAAAAAACAACAAGTGCAGCTTTAAATGTTGTTTTTCTTTTATGAATGAAGCGATGGATTATTTTCTTTAATGAATTCTTCAAGACTTGGAACATGCTTTGCAATTTAATAGTTATTAAGCAACAAAGATGCTTCATATTAAAATACTTGAAATTATTTGAAATATCTTCAAAGAAGCGAACTCTTGACAGTTCATATGAAAAATAATTCAAGAATCACAATACCAAAGAGACTAAAGCTACTTGGGCGCATTTTTTTTTATTTTCTGCCACATTTCCAACGCACTTTTTCATGTCAAACGCAATTTACCATTTATAAGAGAGTGACGTGCATAAAAATAAAGCAGAGTCGTTAAACGCAGCGACACATAAAAAATTACCCACAAAAGTATGCAACACAAAATTGCAAGCAAGCGTAAAAAAATGTATGCAACAAAGCAATTTAAAATGCATTTTTAATATGTGAAACGAAATTACAACGAAATAAATTTTGTTAAGCGCAAAAAAAAGAAGACAACCATGTAATAAAAGGAAACGTAAAATTCATTTTCATTTTCAGTATTTATGTTGCAACAGCAGTAAAATGAAAAATATAAAAAAAAAGATAATAAAATAGAGAAGAATATAAAGAAAAATTGCCAACAAGTACAAATAAAATTAAAGTGCATATATTTTTAGCGTGGAGGGCAAACATAAAAAAAGAAACAAGAAATGTGCAAAAAAAAAAGAAAAATGGCGTTTATTCTTGCCAACTAAAGTCATTAATACTGATTATATCGCACTCATATCTCTTATCTTATACACATATAAACATGAGTGTGTGTGTGTATTTGTGCGTTTGGGTGAGCTAAAGCCAAGTCAAATAAAATAAAATTAAAATTACGTATACGCCACGCATAAAACAAAACTGTAAGCGCGCTAAGCAAAAGTTCATTGACCGTAAAAGCTTGAAATTTATTAAATGTGACACTAACTTTTTATTAACATGGTACATAGTTGCCACCATTTTCTCTCCCCTACCCACCACTGCACTTCAACTATAAGCATATTGTGCGTATATAATATGAA
The DNA here is from genome assembly GCA_034638295.1 of Phortica okadai. Classification (NCBI taxonomy): domain Eukaryota; kingdom Metazoa; phylum Arthropoda; class Insecta; order Diptera; family Drosophilidae; genus Phortica; species Phortica okadai. Next base: position 38,751,637 of record CM067849.1, read on the forward strand.
AAGTTGCAAAAATTTGAGTTCTTTTGTTAGAATTACATTGCCTCGGCTCATGATCTATTATTTGTGCAGGCATTTGGGTCAAGCAGAAGTCATCCATCATGTTTTATGCTTTATGCTTGTTGACGCTGGACCACACACACTCACACACACTCACACGCAGCCTCCGTGAGGCGCTCTCATTTGTTCTAGCGTTGAGTTTTATTAACCACTTAGGCAAAGCCACAAAATGATAAATGTTTCTGTGTATGTGTGCAAATCAAAGAAATGGAAACGAGAAGAAAAACATAAGTACAAAAAAATAACAGAAAAACGCCTCAAAAATGACCACAAAATGTCAAGAAAACCGAGAATGAGTAAGAAAACATAAAAAAAAAAATATATAAAATGAGAGAAAGAAAGAAAATGCTTGAAAAAATCTGCTTAAATCTTCTAATGGCCGACACTTTCAACGTCAGCTGGATTAAATCATTGATCCTGCTGTGTGACACTGTTGACGCAAATTGAAATTAATAAATGTGCCAACTTGCCCTCTGTTGATGTTCACTGTCTATTTATACAAGCACACACATATTTTTTTCTCCTCTTTTTTTTTTTTTGCGTTTTTTTGTGGCTTTTGCCATGTTGATAATGCTTGTAATATTATTGTTGTCGTTGTTGTGCTGTTGTTTTTGCTGTTGTTGATGTTAATGATGAAGAGCGCTCTGACATTTGATGGCCACTTAAGTGCGACTCATTGAATTTTGGGTCAGACAGTACATTGTATTGAAATTTGCTAATTTTGTGTAAAGTTATTTTGTTATTTATTGGCACGTTAACATTTCAATCGGTTTGTTAAGGAAGTAATTAAGCTCCAACCAATCGATCAACGCATATAAACAACAAAAAAGTGCTTCGTGTTGATTGAAGGTAATTGAAAGGTTTGTTGTATGACAAGATAAAAATAATTGTTAACAAATTTATACAAATGAGACCCTAAGGCATATTATGCGTAAGTGCTTGTCAGAATCATTTTGAGTAAATTAATATTAATATATCGTATGTATCAAGGGACTACGTTTAACATACAACAGTGCATTATTAACTTTGATTGTATCTTAGTTTTTTAATAAATCATTTTCAATCCATACTTACATGAAAATAATTGGCAAGTTTGTGAATATTGTTATATCCCAAGTCTCAAGCATTAATGCTTCGCATGCAACAGATTAATATTCAAAAAAAATTGAATTTGTTTGCAATATGCAGCTTGATTTAAAAAAAAGTGTAGCATACATCAAGGATCAATTCTCTATTTTATAGAGATTTACAATAGATTTCTGCATGGAAAACTATAAAACTTGCCAATTTATTGCAATATTGTTAGAAATATTGTTAAAATTGATAATTAAATTTTTTCTCACATCATAAGAATTAATGTTTAAAAGTTGTTAACTGTCAAATGACTTTCCTCAACCGCAACTTTTCAAACGCTTTGACATTAATCAAGCCTAATTCAAATTTTAATATGTTGACAATTTTTAATTCATAATAACACTTTTGACAGACACTTTCTGAGCATTGCCACAAAAATTAAAGTCATTAAGTGACATATTAAATACTGAGCACGTGTCATATGAGCAACGTTTATAGAATTTGCCAAGCAAAACACAAACATGCCACTCTAACCAAACCGCTTCAATTAACACACGCAAAACACGGCAAAATGTTTATATAAATGTTGCTGGTGCACAGACAAAAAACAAAGAAGAACGAAAACAAAAATACGAAAATAAATTAAAAAGTCATTTGTGGCGTGTAAATGTTTTTTCTTTATGAATATGCCTTTTCTAAAATTATATCGTCAACAAAATTAAAAAAAAGCAAGTGTAGAAAAAACATTTAGCAGAAGTTGTTAAACATTTGTGAACAAGCGAAGTTTTTTGTTTTATTTGTTTTACAAATGCTCTTTATTTTTTTGTCGTCCTTTATGTGATTTCAAATAGCACGTACAAAATTTAAATTTCAACCAAAAACTTTGTAAAATGTGATGAGCGAAAGTGAAAAATGTTAAGGTACAAAAAAAAAAACGAAAATGCTGAATGAAAATCTAACACGACGCGCGTGGAGACGCCTAAAAGCAGGCAAATAAATGACAAAAATTTGGTTCATTTTTTTTGGTTGTTTTTTTATATATGTATATATGTATTGAGACAACCAACGCCAGACAACCACAAACGAGCAAACATTTCATGTCATTTGTACAAAAAAAAAACAAAAAACCAAAGAAAAATTTCGTCTACAAGCGTCGTTAATAAAAAAATGCTAAAGCAGAAGAGGAAGTAACAGCAGTGGAAGAAAGCAGAAGCGAAATGAAAAACTACGTTTAAATAAATGAGGACAGTAGGCAACACATTTCATTCTGAGCGACTCATAAAAATAAAACGTCCTTGCCAAACTGTCCTAAAACAACAAAAGTGTGCAAAAAGTAGTAACATGCGCCAAATAATAAGAGAATATAGAAAAAAAACAGCAGAGAGAGAGGGAGAAAAAAAATAAAAATTCATTTAAACGCTCGTTTACCATTCCACGTGATAATATCTACACAATCTGTCCCAACAACCTCAGTCGTTCGCTGCCGTCGACTAAGTGACGCTGCCACGCTTAGTTGCCGAAACAGTGCCACAGTCCAAAATCGCTGCCATTCTATGCTGCGTGCGTGCGTGTGTGTCCTTTCCTGTGTATTTCTGTCCTGTCCTGTCCTGCTATGTTACTAGTTGACGATTTAACTGATTTATGCGGCAATTTACGGCAACATGATGAACTGCTGTGCGCTACTTTTCATAAACGAGCAGCGGGAGCAAGTGCGAAGGCACGCGACTTTTGATGCATGTGTTTAAGGCAAATACACATGCGTCTAAAGTCCTTTAAATAGCCGTGCCTACTTTTCTGCTGAAGGACGTCTGGTGGTGTCTGTGTCTTCGTATCTAATTTTATCTTTTATATCGCTTTTATTACTTAGCACAAATTTTAGGCGCCTCGGGGTGTCTGTTACGTGTATATACATTTATATTTATTTCACAGTGCCCTACGGTGCATTTGATAGGGTATTGTGTCAGTCAGTGTTGGGCTGGGTTGGTTGACGTGCCGAGACTTTTCAATTGCTCTTTCTTAATTTTATTAAAACATTTAAGAGATTACTGTGCTCAAATATTTAAGTTTTGCAGTTAAGTGCCGTCAAAGTGTTTGTTGTTTTTGTATGAGATTAATTGCGTTGGCAAAACTCATTAGAAAGAACTTCAACTACAGTCATTCTTCAAAAAATGCTCAAAAATTTAATAAACGTTTTATTGTACTTTGTTGAGTTTGCGATGAAACAATGAAATTATACAGTAATCCGAAAAACAAACATTTTATTTTGATAATAATCTATTCAATTATTTTATTTTCTAATAACCATGTTCTAATTCAGTCAATATAGTAACTTACTAATTAGATCTAGACTTATCTAACCGCCAGTTATGTACAATTCATATATTAAAATTAATGTATTCTTTCATCTAACATTAAATAAATGTAACTGTCAAAATATCGAATATACTATCTTCGTCCTAAAACTCCATAGCACTGAAGTTTACATATATTGTTTATAATGATGACCTTCAAATCCAAGCGCCAACTATGAGATCCTTAGATTTATTTATTCTTTTTTAATCATTTATATATTATTTTATATATTTCATATTTTCAAAGTTTTTTGTCCTGCAGCGCTTGAGTCATACTCAAACCTTTCTTCAACGGAAATAAACTCAAATCTTTAGTTCTATTATTGTTATCTTTCTTCAGTTTCTTTCTTAATAAAATCATTTGGTTAGCACATTATCGTTATAATTTCACCCCAAGGCACATGTCTGGCACAAAACCTATCACTTTTCATTTTGGCTTTCAAGTTAAATTAGATCTTTCAAGCGTTGTTTCCTGTCATCACAAAGTTTACTGCAACCATAACTCCTTAGCATTACTTTCAAGACTTCTACCGTTTCCACTATTCATCATGTTTAGTGTTGTTCTAGTTGGCTTTGGCAATGCGCGTGTTTTTGTTTTTATTTTTCCCATTGTTGACGTTGCCATTGTTGCTGCTGTTTGTCTCGCTGAAGAATCAACTTCCGTTAGCACATCCTGCCTGACAGCTTTTGTCGACGTTTGACTTTGTCTAACTGTCTGTCTGTCAGTCGGTCTGACTACCTTGTGCTCTAACCACACGCGTACGCACGCCTTTCATCTCGCTTTGTATTGCTGGTAAGAATTGAATTTTATTTTTTCTTTTTCTTGCTTTTAGCAAAAAAGTGCGTCAGCCAAGAAATATGCTACAAATAAATTGCTGCGACAATGACGTCGTCGTCGTCGTCGTCGACGCATAGACTTTGTCTAACCAAATAGAGTACTCTTTTTATTTAATTTCATTTCCGCTTTGACACTTTGTTAACGCTTTTATTGCATTAACAGGTAACACGCCCACGCCTTGTCTGCGTTTCATGTACTTATATAAATACTTTATGTTTATTGCGCGCACACACACACCCACATACTGTCATATTGACAATGTTCGCATTGTTGATTTGGCGTGTGCCATAACAAAAGATAAAATGTATAAATACTTTTTGCATTGCAGTAAAACACAACGTTTCAACAATAAACACAATACATTTTTACGCCTCAAAAACTATACCTAATTGAAATGTTTTTCTTTTTTTCAATCTCTTTGTTTTCATGTCACAGGCCGAGCAATTCACCGTGCTTTGGATACTCTTCACGGTTATCGTTTTGGGTAATTCGGCTGTGCTGTTTGTGATGTTTATTAATAAAAATCGAAAATCACGCATGAACTACTTTATCAAGCAGCTGGCATTGGCAGGTGAGTGTCCATATGTGTGTGCCAGTGTATGAGTTAAGAGGCAAAAGGGTTGAATTTATGAGATACGTCAGTGTTTTCATGCCATTGAGTTTCCAGGGCTGGATTTATGTTTATTAAAAATAAATTTAAAAAAATAATTTTAAAAAAAGCAAAACATAATTTGTGCATTAACAAAATTAACATTTTAAATAAAATTAAAAAAATAATAATAATTCATAATTCATCATAGTAAGCCAGCCCTAGTTATGATTGCCTCATGAGCTGTACTTGAAATCACAAACACTCGCCTTCACATATTTTTTATATACTTATTCACTGTCAGGCAGTCACATCCATTCACACACACACATATGCCCATATTTATTGCACTCCTACTTACTTATACAACGTTCGCTTTATTGACTTCATTCAAGCGTACATTCATAGACACATTCATACACTAACCTCATATTATCTGACACGTTCTTTAATACTTTGACGTCTGTCGCCTCTGCAGATCTTTGCGTTGGTCTGCTCAATGTGCTAACGGATATTATTTGGCGCATTACGATTTCTTGGCGTGCTGGCAATATTGCCTGTAAGGTCATACGTTTCTCACAGGTGTGCGTCACATATTCATCGACATATGTGCTGGTGGCCATGAGCATTGATAGATACGATGCGATAACGCATCCAATGAACTTCTCAAAGTCATGTAAGTTTTTACGTCACTAGCGAAATGAACTTTTTATAAAGTTTAATTGCAAAATGTTTGGATTTTATTTCATTTCTTTTTTTTTTTTTTATTTCCAATCTTTTGCTTTTTCTCACTAACTCCCAATAGGGAAACGTGCACGTCACTTAGTCGCTGGCGCTTGGATAACATCAGCGCTCTTCTCTTTGCCCATACTTGTGCTATATGAAGAGAAATTGATACAGGGTCAAACGCAATGTTGGATTGAATTGGGTTCACCGATGGCCTGGCAAATTTATATGAGTCTTGTCTCAGCCACGCTCTTTGCTATACCAGCGCTCATCATCTCCGCGTGTTATGCCATCATTGTGAAGACAATTTGGGCGAAAGGTTCGATTTTTGTGCCGACCGAAAGACCGGGCTTTGGTAATCCGCCAACGCGCCGTGCCAGCTCCAGGGGCATAATACCACGCGCAAAAGTCAAAACTGTTAAAATGACATTTACGATTGTCATAGTTTTCATATTATGTTGGTCGCCGTACATTATCTTCGATTTATTGCAAGTTTTTGGCCAAATACCGCAGACCCAAACAAATATTGCGATTGCGACATTCATACAGAGCTTGGCGCCATTGAATTCGGCCGCGAATCCGCTCATTTATTGTCTCTTCTCATCGCAGGTGTTTCGCACATTGAGGTGAGTAAATGAGAACTTATGAATGTATGTATATTGTGTTCATTGTTTTCGTTATAAGCATCAAATTATATTGTCTAATGTTTTGCATAAATTTGTATATGCCTATTTTGTTATATGTTATATAGGATGGGTCATTAAAGCTGCTACGGTCTAAACGACTACACGTGTTCGTATGAACATGAACAATAGCAGAGTTACATAACAACAATACCATAAAGTATTATGTATTTTTCATAAGGGTGATCGGTTTATTTCCCTTTACTCAGTTGACTTAAACACACACAGTATAGCAGAACACATACACTCAAACTAATATAAGGTTATTGACACGCTTTTTGTATACCGAAGTTTAGGTCAGTTTATGTATGATATTTTATCATAATGACATTATTAAAAAATGCAATAAATTTCTTTAACTCATTCATACAGTCGCTTTCCACCATTCAAATGGTTCACATGTTGTTGCAAATCGTATCGAAATAATTCAACACAAAATCGCTGTCACACTGTCGGCCGACGTTTGCATAATAGCTGCGATTCAATGCGCACATTGACCACCTCGCTGACCGTGTCACGACGCTCGAACAAAACAACGGCGCGTGTTGTCATCTGTGAGCGTCCCAAGGCGGCGCCCGCCATGTCCGAAGTATGATAGCTGGCGCACACGACGCGCAAACGTTCTTCGTTTCTAGTCTACGGCCCGACATCCTTTAGCGATGCCGAGTACTTGTAAGTCCATCATACGTACATCTTTATGCTGTGAAATATGCATTAATAGCGGCACGGAGAGCGTAAAAAAACACGGCTCACTTCGACAATAAAATATTGGCGAAATAAGCGCCTCAACATGGCATGTTGATTGAAAAGTACCAAAAAAAAAAGAAAGCAAAAAATAAACATAAAAAAAGTAAGCTTACTTAAGAACTTTTTAAATAAACACAAGCGAAATATTGTATTTAAAGAAAATAAAAAAAAAAAAAATTTAAATGCAAAATTTTCATTTTCCGCTCGATTCCAAGCTTGTACGCTATTAAGTTGTAAAGTAAAACTATAATTAATTGCTATTTGCACTCTACTCTCTACTCTTCTTTCTGAGACTGACGTTAACTTTTAACTCGTATCTCCATTGTAAAATAGTACGTCTACTTTTAGCTACATTTAAATCTAAACCTAATTGAAATGTTTGATTAAGATTTTAAAGCGTTTTAAGCATTTACATAAGGCAGCTATCACAAACTTATTACAGTTAAGCTTTTAAAATACAGTTGTTGCATTAAATTACAGTTACAGAATTAAATAATAAATATTTTATTGCATGTTAATTGTGTTTCAAATAACAAAAGCTGCTGAAAAGTATACTACAACAAACTAATAGTCAAGTTTTAAAAATAAAAGTCTACTTTTGGGCTAATTTTAATGAAAAATAATTTAAGTGAGTGAGCTATCGATGAATTCCAAAACAAATTTTAGCGTTTCAGTCGAATTTAAAGCATTTTGGCTATAAATTAAACAACCTAAATAACATTAAATCATTGCTACATTATGCAACAAAAAAATCATAAAAAGAACAAAAGTCATACAACAAATAAGCTATCAATATGAAAAAAAATATAAAATTTCTATTATCATTAATACATTTCCTAAACGTCATGGCCACTTTATCAAACAAACATTATAATAAGAACAACAATAAAATATCCATACAAAAATATGCTTATTAAAAATATGTAACTTGTGAAGCGTGAAATAATTTGTACATAAAACAAATGCTAATTTAATTTAATTATTCCAATGCGAAAAATTGTTGTGAAACTTGTCCAAAATAAACTAATATTATGCTATAAACATATAAATAAAATATGTAACATGTATTACGAGCAAAAGAACAATTTTTAGTCAATTTAATTTAAGCATAAACATTAAAGTATTTATTGCCGAAAATAATTGTATGTCGTTAATAAATAAGATAAATGATATGTCGAAAATGATTAAATGAAATACAATAAAAGCCAAAAAATGAGTGATTTCTTTGATTTCTTTTACTAACAAAAACAAACACGGAAAAGGATATTGGTTACAAGGCTAGGCGCACGTCAAGCAAAATGAATTGGTTTATTGCCGCTTTGTTAATTGTTCAGTAATTTTATGCGTTATGTTTTATATTTAGAAGCAAATAAAAGAAAATACAAATGGCATAATTGAATGAATAAACGTTGGCGTTAAAACAATGTGAAACATGTAAGCAGAGAGCATGAAGATGAACAGACACAAGTAATATTAAAAAAGAAAAAAAAGAACATAAAAGCCACAAAAGCCACAAAAGCCACAAGACAAACATGAAGATTGAGCACAGACTTTGACGTCAATTTGTCAAAAGACAAGAAATACAAGAAAAACAAAGACAAAAACAAAATAAACCAAAAGCCAAGACAGACAAAGCAATATCATTTGCGTTACGTAAACAGCCGGCGGTGTCAAATAACATATGTAGACATTTAGTCAAAGGATCTTCATGTTGCTAAACATACATATGTGAGGTATATTGAATTAAGACAAACTCGCTTTGTGACTGCAAGCAAAACACAAATACGAAGAATGTTTATTATAAAAAGGATATACTGAAATCTTAAAGTAAGAAAACAGCGCATTGAAGCCGAAAAATATATTTTAATCCACTCAAATGGCGAAAGCGCCACTCAACCACATTTATTCAGACGCGGCAAGCCAATGTCGACGCGACTTTAATCCAGCAAGCAGTGAGCAAACGAAGTTGTAGTTGAAGTAGGTGAAGAAACAGTCGTTAGAGAAAGGGAAAAAAACATTAAGTGCGGCATTCAGATTGGCAGTCTGCGAAAAAGGACACGAATTAGATTATGACTCAAGGATGTGGCGAGGTGTTGTAGCAGCTGCGCGTGCCGCCTGAAAAATGAAATGAAAAGCAAAACAAAAAAAAAAATAAAAATAAAAATATTACGCAGACAACGACGTCAACGACGACGACGACGCGGCGTTGATGATTATGGTGACGGCAACGGCGGCAGGGAGTGACGGTTAACCACAAGCAGATAATGAACTTAATGAAGTTTGTGCACTTGTTATCCTTTTGCGCTGAAATGTTTGCGTAAAATTCGTACTTATGAAAAGCATAAATCTTTTGATAATACCACAAGGCCTCGGATAATTTCTTTAAATTCTTACTTGGTTACTTTTTTCCAAGATTTTTTTTGTTTTTTTTTTTATTATTTGTGTTCAACTCACCGCTTAGTTAGAAACCAGCAAATGCTCAGTAGCGTGACGCATATTAATGAAGTCCCACAGACGCTCGAAACCAGCAGACGTCAGCACATTAAAGTCAGTGAGGATTCATTAGACTGAGACAGAAATAAAAAACAAGAAAAAAATCAAGAAAAAGTACGAAAAAAAATAATGAAAATCCCAGCATGGCGCATTGCGTCTCTGGCTTGCTTTCAATCAACTTGTTCAACTTTTGCACATTTTTTAGTATCGCGCTCGTTTTTTTCCTCCCTTTTTTTTGTGTATCAAGCAACAACACTCAATTGAAAGGCCATTAGTATGTTGCAAGTGACAATGGCAACATTTCATTTGGCACACTTTCATCATTAAATGCAGCGAAAAGTTGACAAAGTTTTCTCTCCTCTTGTTCGACTGCACTTTTACATTAAGTTTTTCAGTTGATAAATGTTTGTGTGTTTCAAGTTTTATGGGCAATTCATCTTGGTTTTGGTTTTCTTGGTTTAAAGTTATTTGCGAAAGTAAACACGTTGTACATCGCAATGAGTGCGATAACTTAATGAATGTAATAAAAACAAAAAAAAACAATTTTAGCTCAAAAAAATTAAACAGAATCAACTAAAAATCCTTTTGGAGAAAATTTATTTAAAGTCATGAAATTATTTGTCTTTAATTATAATAATTATTTATATTTTCTTGAACCAACTCAAAAAAGATTTTGTTATTTGACAGTTGGCGTGCTTATTTTTCAAAGAATCAATCAAAGATGAAGACTTAAAAAATTCCATCCCATTAAACACCAACAATCTAGTAGTTTCTCATATTCAAATAAATCAAAATTTAAAATTATAAATAAAAATCCTTTTCTTGAAAAGCAAAAACCAATTATAAACAAAATTCACATGAGTAAGCAGTGCGATCTTATTGAATTGAATCATTTTCTGACAGCGCTTCGCGGTATTTTAAGTCATTAAAATTAAATTTGTTTATTTATTAAATTTTAAAGGCAACTATTTTTTCAACAAAAAAGGAAAAATAAACAACAAAATTCTCAATTGACAGTTTGATAACACAATAATTGGCAATGTATCCGAATTTTTGTTTCTCAAAGACCAATCATGAGAATTTACTAAGAATGAAGACCCAGCAATGTCCGAAAGATGCAAAAATATGCAATTGCAAGGAAGCCACATGCACTAAGATGAGCACAAAGAAAATGAAAAATATGAAACGTCAGGAAGGCGGCTCAATACTGCGTGATAAATGTGCCACAAAGCGATCAAGCAAAACATCTCATACAAATTACAGATCGAATTCACCATCGGAGACTACAAAACCTTCTGTAACATTTCAGCTCAATGATCGACAAAAGAAGTGTAACTGCAGCCGAAATTGTAATGAAACAGCGCAAAATTGTGAACGTGAATGGGAACGTGAGCGTGAGCTTGACCGAGATCGCGATCGGGGACGAGATCGAGATCGAGATCGAGAATACGGTAGTAAGCGTGTAAGACAACGTCAGCAAGAATATGACTTTGAACGTAATCGTCATTGTGAGCGAAATCGCAAATCAGATATTAATTTTGAGCATGCAAATGAACGTAGTTCGCAACGGGAACATTTATTGCAATCCAGTGAATATGACAAGAATGAAGAAATGCATAATGATGATGCCTTCGATCTAAACAAACAATTGCAAGATTCCTGTGCAGGTTTTTTGAATATTATTCATGATAATGTATTGGAAACTGTGCAGGTTTGTTATAAGCAATTTACTTGCATAGAGCAACAATAATAGGATGAATTTTTACAACAACATTCACTCACCCTCAAGGGTTTCATAGAGAACTGAGAAAATAAATGTAGACTACCTCATAATAATAATGTTTTGTAAGAATTCAATAAAAGATATCTCCATGAGTGATAGCTTAGACAGGGTGTGATAGTTAAAAATATTTTAATGAGCCCTCACATCAAATCTCTTCACGTATTCTTCCAGAGCACTGTTGAAAAAATGCTTGTCAAGTATTATGAACAAACTATGATCAAAATTGAGACGCTGACAATGCAAGTAGAGGGCAATGCATCATTATTAAATAAAGCATATCTTGATCTACTCGAGAGTGAGTAAATCGTGCGGTTTAAATGATAAATTTAATTTAAATTTTATAACACATTTAACAGAAATCATGGAACAAAATGAGAATAGCGCTAATCAATTTAAATTTGTCGCACAGATGCTTATTGATCAACAGCAACAACAAATGAATTTACAGAATTTTTATCTACAAAGTGGTACAGAAAATAAAAATGTCTATCAAGTGAATACACAGCATGCGGCTAGTGATGATGCGAATGCCCAGAATTCAACAGCAGATGGCCAACAACAACCATCGCAGTCAGAGCAACAAGAGACACAAACGATGCCAGGGTCGGAACAAGAAAGAGACCCACTGAAACAACAGCAACAACAACAACACCATGTACAAGTTGAACAACATACTAATTCACCACCATCACTCCCACCATCACTGCCACCAATGGCATATCAATATCATAATTTATTCTATGCAGACAAAACCACACCCACGTCCCATTTAGACATGGCCTATCAAAATTATCTCATGTTTCAAAATTCGAATATGCGCAGTCATAATCACAACTATTTTAATTGCAATTGTCAACCAAAGATGCACAACAGTAAAAAACCAACATCCTTATGTCAGCGTACAAGACTCGATGCCATGACAACGTCTGCAACAAGATCTTGTCGACGTTTAGCAAAAGGCTTTAGCAGTCCAAGTCTGCCAAGTATCTTCCAGACCAAAGTGAAATTACGTACCAAGGCGGCTCCATGTGCAATGGCCGCAGCGCATTGTATGCCGAGTCTAACTAAAGTCTCGGCCCAGCATTTTCTTATGTCGCATCAGAATGATTTGCGCTGCAACAGTTGCACAAATGCAATTGGCATGCGAAAAACAATTAGCATGAAAACAAATCCCAGCCTGAATTCAAGTGTTTTCACTCAAAGTACGACGCACATATGAGCAGTGCCAGAGTGAAACATGGAGCTACACATGTATTGTGTGCATTAATTGTGCCATTCGTATGGAGATATAATGCACAATTTTTACATAGAATACATGTTTGGCTTGTTACTTGTTTCAAATGTTTTTTATGTGTTGACATCTTCATATTTTTAGAAATTAAATTTAAAAAAATAAATGAGTACTTAAAAAAAATTAAATATATTTCAATTATAAGAAAACTGAAACAGAGATATCGATCACTCCATAAATATATGCTCTGATATGATAAAATTTTTATTTTCAAAGGTTATATAGGTTGGAGTACAAGATTATATAAGTACAATACCTTAAGAAACAATGACATTTTTACTCGCTTTTCTCAGTCGGAGTTTTCATCGACTTTTGACTTTAGAATTTCATTTTCTTCAGAATCTTTTTTAATTATCTCACTTAGCTCCACACTCCGATATTGACGTTTTTTCTTCAGATAATGTTGAACGCATGGTGCAAGCAAATTTTCGTCGACTTGCATAACATCATTACAACCATAAATGAGCGTAGCCAGATTGGAGAAAACAATATTCATGCCTGCGCCAAGCATTGTATAGCACAAAAAGGAAATATGCGTTATGGAAGAGCCTTGCTTCGGTTCACTGTAATGAATAAATAAATAAATTTTTGTAGTTTTTTATTATGCATGTATTACTTACTATTCCGCGGTTGAGTTAAGATAACGAGACATATCGAATTCATAGTCACATTGCTCAATGGAAACTGGCAGTTTCTGATGTCTAAATGAGCCGGTAGCATTTTCAATTTGTGCACTAACCGATATATAAGTCATAATGAGCACAGAGAAAATACTGCCAGACAAAACGCTCTAAAGCGGAAAAATAATATAAAAAAAATGTATCCAGAATAAACTAAAGTTCTGTTATCATATACTTTCTCATTGATCCATGGCATAAGCATGCCTACTGTAAAAATGCCCAACATAGGGCCATAGACAATTGACTGCAATGATGCCGACAGCTGCAGCATCATGCCCAATTTCTCTACAACAAAGACCAAGCCGATAGAACTTAAGCCAAAAACAACAACCACTGTACGCATAATCAAAGCCGTCGATCGCTCCGACAACGGTCGCTTTACACGTGGCCTTACAAAATCCTCCAGTATGACCGCTGACAATGAGTTAAGCAATGTCGAAAGTGAACTGAGCGCTGCGCTAAAAACGCCAGAAACAAAGAGACCCGGTAAACCGGGAAAAGCGCCAAGCACCTGCATGACTAAAAGTGGCACCAATTGATCGCGTCGTGTAGCTAACTGTGTATGAGATAATGCTTTAGACAAATCAATAAAGTTAGATGCTACTCACGCCCGTTGACATAGGATCACAATCAATGTACGTCGCATAACACACAAGTCCTACATAGACGCAACCCAAGTAGAGCAATGTTAGGCCAATGGAAAAAGTATAAATTGTTTGCTTAATATGCTTAATTGAGGGCAATGACATGAAACGTTGAACGGTCGGTTGATTAATAGATGTATTTTGCAGTTTAAAAAATGTGCCACCGACAAAAACTGAGAGAATGCTCATACGCACTGTGGGATCCAAAGTTAATCTGTTATTAAATGTTGCATTTTTTTAAAAAGGTTATTGTTTGATACATATTGACAAAGGAATAAATGTTTACTCTGGAAAATTTAAGCGACCACCTTGCTTATTAAGTCGCCATACCTCACCGACGCCACCCAAATCCATGGTACCTTTGACCATGAGCACAATAAGCGAACCATACATAATAAAACTTTGGATGACATCAGTCCAAACGACACCTTTAATGCCACCCTAATTCGTATAACTCAGCAGTAATAAATATGAACTTGATAAATTCAGGTCATACTACTCACGACTGTTGTATAAAACGTGCAGATCACAATGACCACAGGCGTTACTGTGTGTATGCCAATTCCGCTGACTGCAAGCAAATGACCACTTTAAATAGATGAAGCAATTTAAAAGACATGATACACACCTTGATTGAAGGTCAGTGCCGGCACATAAACAGCAATTGGCAGCCAAATTATCTAATTGATATTTTGAATAAATTAATTAATTAATAACTTATAAAGTCATATATGTCTATATATAATCAGATATGTATTGCTTACCGCTTTACAAATAAACAACGCTGCACCAAATATTCGCATACGACGACTAAAACGACGTTCGAAATACTGCAATTAAAACAAGGAAACATAAACTTATATTAATGTCAAATAATGTGCCAATTTAATTTATTACAAGAAAAAAATTTTTAATTTGGAGATGAGTTAAGTAAACAACACACAATGCAAAATAATTTAAAGTAAAAAAAATAATTTAAAGTAAAACAACCAACAATTACAAAACCTTAAAAATTTTATCAAAAGTACTTAAATAAATAAATAATAAAAAACTGTGTTACTTTTGTTTAATTTTTTAAAATATGTTTATTAAAATTGCTATGAAACAACAAATTTAGCTATTAAATTTATTTATTTGTTGGAAGCACAAAGAATTTCTATTCGTCTCCATAAGCTTGATTCGCCTTGGTATCATTGACATCACAATTCCTATCAATCAGCTCCAATTTCAACTTCTCTGGTGTCTCTTCGGTGGCCACTTTACTGTAGTTGGGATGCCAATAGCTACGCACACATTCTGCCAAAAGTTCTGGTGCGACATCCAGAGGATCTTGTTTGCCAAAACACAGCGTAGCGATCAGAGAGCAGAGAATAGTGCCTGCAGAGCCAATAAATGTATACCAGAGAAAAGAAATGTGGTGCAAACTCTTTGATGTTGGCTCTCTAAAATATAAGCAATAACGATAATTAATCACCGTCGCCTAACAATAAATTTTGACTGATTTAAAATCATACTCATGCATCGTGCTATTCGCAGGTAACTCAAAACCATAGGTGCAACCTTCAACTGAAACTGGTTTGCCGGGGAAAGTCATATCGCCAGTAGCTAAAGCAACTTGTGCCCGCAAAACAATATAACTAGTGAAAGCGGATGCCACTGAGATGCCCGCAAGTAAGCTCTACAAACAGATCATTATGTAATATTATTTCACAAATACATTCAGAGTGTAGTAGGTACTTTTGTATTAACAAATGGCAGCAACATGCCCACAGAGAAAGCACCCAGAAGTGGTCCGCAGGTTATGGCTCCTATAGAGGCGGACAATTGCATTACCATGCCCAAACGTTCGACAACATGTACGCCAAGCATAGAGAACAAACCAAACATAAGTACTACGCCACGCATTACGTAACCTGTCTGACGTTCTGTAAGAGGTTGCTTCCGGAATACCTCAACAAAGTCCTTAAGGACAACAGCTGACAATGAATTAAGTACTGTTGAGAGTGTGCTGAGCGCTGCACTGAAGACGCCAGCGACAAAGAGACCCACCACTCCAGGATAGACACTGGCGATTTGCATAACGTATAGAGGAATGACTTGATCCTTTGCTCTGGCAAGCTAATAGATTACAAATTTTTTTTAATATCAAATTATTATTAATAAATTAACTCAATCAACACCTAACGTTCAAAACTTACTCCGGTCGTTATGGGATCACAATCGTAATATTCCGCAAACGCCAAGAGACCAATATACACGCACAAGCCCATTACGAAAAGGAAACCGATCATACTGAATATAAGCGCCTTTTTAACTGATTTCATGTCTGGCAGCGTAAGGAATCGTTGTACAGCCGTCTGATTAATACAATTCGCTTGTAACTTATAGGCAGCGCCACCAACAAGAACTGCGAAGATACCCATGCGCACAGTGGGATCAAAAGTCATGCTAAAAACAAATATGAGAAATACAATTTAACTAATTTTTACTTCGAAATATTGGAATAACTTACTCAGGAGCTACCAGGTGACCCGAGGCCATATTACGCTCCCAAACAATGCCCAAGCCACCAACATCGATAGTCCCTTTGATGATGACCAAAAGCATAGATCCAACCATAACAATCCCTTGTATAACATCCGTCCAAACGACGCCCTTAATCCCACCCTATTATAGAAAAATGAGACATGCAAAATTAAGCTTGACCGTGTTACTTTGGAAAACCGTTTATCTTCCTACTTACAATAGTCGTGTAGATTGTACAAATGACGCAAACCACTGGCACGATTACATGGACATTTATTCCACTAACTATAAAAAAAAAATAATTATTTAAGCCAAATGATAATTCAACTACAATGACCTACCTTGATTGAGCGTCAACGCAGGCACATATATACAAATTGGCATCCAGAGTACCTATAATAGAGATAATACAAATTAAAATGACAGTTTTACTATAAACAATTCCAACAATTCTTAATAGAAAAAAGTTACTTACCGACAACGCAATAAAGAGAAATGAACCAAAAATCCGTATCCTTCGATCGAAACGACGCTCAAAGTACTAAAATGGATATGAAGAAAAACATAATAACGTTAAAATGAAATATTTACAATGAGTATGAGTGTGCAGGCATGAACTAGAAGTATGAATTACACAGCACAATAAAAGAGTGGATGAATTTGTTATTTACAAAACTCAGACTAAAACAAAATAAAACTTCATGATGGATTAATTTTTGTTTAAATTTATTTTATTTTTTATAAAACTATTTTTACAAATTGATTATCTATCGTACATTATTAGGGGGACTAGTTTCCAAAAATAGTTTTAGTTCTAGTAATTTCGCATAGTAATAAGACTGAAATTATAAATTATTACTTTCAGCTTGATTTGATTTGTGATCATTGACACATTTATCGGTGAATTCCTTCACAAGTGTTTCCGGTTTCAACTTTTCAAGTTTTTCGTCAGTAGCCACTTTGCTGTAATTTGGATGCCAATAGCTGCGCACACATGGTGCCAATAGTTCCGGTGCAACATCGAGTGGATTTTGTCTGCCAAAGTAAAGTGTGGCCAACAAAGAGAAAATAATAGTTCCGATGGAGCCAATCAATGCATACCAGAGAAAAGAAATATGATGTAAACTTTTTGTTGACGGTTCTCTAAAAGAATTGAAATAAAAACAAAATAAACGTGAAAATCACCTAACAAATTTAAAAAATTAAATTGAAAATCTACTCAAGCGTTGTGCTGATGGTTGGCAACTCAAAATCATAGGAGCAACCATCCGTGGAAATCGGCTTAATGTCGAATTGCAACTCGCCAGTAGCTAAGGCAACTTGTGCACGCAACACAATGTAACTGGTTAAAGTGGATGCTACAGAGATGCCAATAAGTAAGCTCTAAAAGAAAATTGTTACAAAGTTGAAATCAACAAGAATTTGAAATGATTATGTGAAATCGTACATTTGTATTTACAAATGGCAACAACATGCCCACGGCAAAGGCCCCCAAAAGTGGTCCACAAGTTATAGAAGCAATAGAGGCAGACAATTGCATAACCATGCCCAAATGTTGGACAACATGTACGCCAAGCATAGAGAATAAACCAAAAATAAGTACTACGCCACGCATCACATAAGCAGTCTGTCGTTCGGTAAGTGGTTGCTTGCGGAATACCTCAACAAAATCCTTGAGGACAACAGCTGACAATGAATTAAGTACTGTTGAGAGTGAGCTGAGTGCTGCACTAAAAACTCCGGCAACAAAGAGGCCTACAAAGCCTGGATACATGCTACCGTTTTGCATTACATAAAGTGGTATGACTTGGTCCTTGGCCCGAGCTAGCTAAATAATTTAAAAATACAGACAAGTATATTTATATTGGTAAAATTAAAACAATATTGAATCGTATATTTTTTTTCTTATTAACTTACTCCAGTCGTTATGGGATCACAATCGTAATACTCTGCAAAAGCTAAGAGACCTAGGTAGATTCCCAGAGCCATCACTAATAAAAAACCACATAAGCTCCAAATAAGCGATTTTTTAACTGATTTCATATCGGGCAGTGTAAGGAAACGTTGTACAGCCGTCTGATTAATACAATTCGCTTGCAGTTTGAAGGCAGCACCACCGATGAGGACAGCAAAAATGCCCATGCGTACCGTCGGATCAAAAGTCATCCTGAATAATGAGAAAATCGAACTCTTTCTTTGTTTTAATCAAATTACGTTGTGCCAAACTTACTCAGGTGCTACCAAACGATCCGAAGCCATATTACGCTCCCAAACAACACCTAAGCCACCAACATCTATTGTGCCTTTAATGATGACCAACAGCATGGATCCAACCATAACGATACCCTGTATAACATCCGTCCAAATGACACCCTTAATCCCACCCTGTATTTAAAAAGCATGAATTATATATTTTTTTCAACTGTGAATAACAATTTTTACTTACAACAGTTGTGTAGACCACACAAATAATGCAAACCACCGGAACGATGACATGAACATTGATGCCACTAACTAAAACGACAAATGATCCCGAAATAAAAGAAATAATACTTAAGCTATTAAACGCATATAAGTACCTTGATTAAAAGTCAACGAAGGCACATAAATGCCAATTGGCATCCAGAATGTCTGCAATGTGAAAATATGTTTAAAATTATCTGTTGGTAATCATGAAATATATAAATGCAAAAATATATATACTCACCTCCATAAAAATGAATAGAAAAGAACCAAAAATCCGAATACGTCGATCAAAGCGACGCTCAAAGTACTAAAAAATATGAATCAAACAGATTAGCATTTTAAAAATGTAGTATTTCTTATGATATAATTATGGATTATTAACTGTACTCTAAAAGAGATAATACAAGTGAAAAATACAAGACAGAGACAAAATAAAACAACAAATTGGTTATATTTGGTTTCAAGCTCATCTTTTCTTAATAATATTCATAAAAAAGTTTAACATTACCCTAAATAACATTTTTCTATAAATTTTATAATATATATAAGCACATTTGTTTTCAATTATCACCGTTGACTTGATCTGGCTTGCAGCCATTGACTTTACAATTGTCATCAATCAGTTCCACTCTAAACTTGTCATGTATCTCTTCGGTTGCAACTTTGCTATAATTCGGATGCCAATAGCTACGCACACATTCTGCCAAAAGTTCTGGTGCGACATTCTGAGGATCTTGTTTGCCAAAATATAGCGTAGCGATCAAAGAGCAGAGAATAGTGCCTGCAGAGCCAATAAATGTATACCAGAGGAAAGAAATGTGATGCAAACTCTTTGATGTCGGCTCTCTAAAATATAAGGAATAAAGATGATTAATCACATTTACCTAACAAAATATCTACATTGATATAAAATCATACTCATGCATCGTGCTGTTCGCAGGTAGCTCAAAGTCATAGGTGCAACCCTCAACGGAAACTGGTTTGGTGGGGAATGTCATGTCGCCAGTAGCCAAAGCAACTTGTGCACGAACCACGATGTAACTAGTGAAAGCGGATGCCACAGAGATGCCCGCAAGTAAGCTCTATAAACAGATCATTAAGTAATGATATTTCTCAAATATATTTAGAGTGTAGTACGTACTCTTGTATTCACAAATGGCAGCAACATGCCCACGGTGAATGCACCCAGAAGTGGACCACAAGTTATAGCTGCCACAGAGGCGGACAATTGCATAACCATTCCCAAATGTTGGACAAGATGTACGCCAAGCATTGAAATCAAGCCAAAGAAAATCACAACTCCACGCATTATATAAGCAGTTTGACGTTCGGTAAGTGGTTTGCTTCGGAATACTTCAACAAAATCTTTGAGGACAACAGCTGACAATGAATTAAGTACTGTTGAAAGTGTGCTGAGCGCTGCACTAAAAACACCGGCAACAAAGAGGCCCACCACGCCAGGATAGACGCTGGCGCTTTGCATAACATAAAGTGGTATAACTTGATCCTTAGCACGTGCAAGCTGAAACGAGATTTATTTAAAAAAACTACATTAATACCAAATTTGCAAACAAAATGATCTGAGCACGAATTCTTGAAATACTCCTTCTAATACTTACTCCGGTCGTTATGGGATCACAGTCGTAGTATTCAGCAAACGCCAAAAGGCCAATATACACGCACATAGCCATTACGAAGAGGAAACCCAACATACTGAATATAAGTGACTTCTTAACTGATTTCATATCGGGCAGTGTAAGAAAACGTTGCACGATTGATTGATTGATACAATTCGCTTGCAGTTTGAAAGCAGCACCACCAATGAAGACGGCAAATACGCCCATGCGTACCGTGGGATCAAAAGTCATACTGAACAAAGGAAAAATCAAGATTCTTATATTGTTTACAGAAATTCAAGATGTAGAAAACTTACTCAGGTGCTACCAAACGATCTGAAGCCATATTTCGGTCCCAAATAACGCCCAAACCACCAACATCGATAGTCCCTTTTATGATGACCAAAAGCATAGATCCAACCATAACGATGCCTTGTATAACATCAGTCCAAACGACGCCCTTAATGCCGCCCTACAGACAAAAAGGTTAATTTATGTTTGACTGTACTTTGTAAAATTATTTATCAAATATCTACTTACAATAGTTGTGTAGGCCGTACAAATGATGCAAACCACAGGCACAATGACATGGACGTTTATGCCACTTACTTTAAAATTATGCAATTAGTAAAAAAAGAATGTCATAAATATAATATGATTTACCTTGATTAAAAGTCAGCGCAGGCACATATATACCAATTGGCATCCAGAGTGTCTATAATAAATATAATACATAAAACACAAGTTGAGAAAGAAAATAATTTGTTTTACAAAATTGAACTTACCGCACTGGCGACGAAGAGCAATGAACCAAAAATCCGTATGCGTCGATCGAAACGACGTTCGAAATACTAAAATAAATTAAAGGAGAACAAACATGGACATTAACAATGGCGTATTTACAATGGGAATGAGCAAGTGACTTGATTTTCTATAATTAACAGTACTGTGAAAGTGTGTGACCAACACCAGACAGGGACAAAATAAAACCAAGTGGTGGTATAAGTAAATTTATTCCTTTATATCTTTATCAATGTTAAGTTTTTCTAAAGCAGTTGCCGTTGCTGATGTCGACAACTCCTTGTGTTGAAAGAGTTCCTCCATATCGACAACTTGATAATTTTTCTTGGGTAAAAACCGACGCATGCAAGGTGTTATTAATGCTGGATCCAATTCTTCAAGATTTGTGCCTCCAAATACCAAACTTGACAAAGAAGCTGCAACGACACAAATACCAAAACCCGAACTGGCATACCAAAGAAAAGATAAATGATAAATATTGCGTTCCTCAGCAGTGTTGGGTCTGTGGCATTAATGAGAAATTTTTAATACACTTTACATTCATATTCATATGTTATTACCTATAATTTTGCATTTCCAAAAGAGTACTATTGTCAAATGTATACGTACAGCCCTCAACAGAGACCGGCAACTTCGGATAACGTATCTCACCATTCATTTGGGCCAACTGTGCATGAGCACATATCCAGCTCATGGTTAGAAAGGACACCAAACTGCCGAAAATGGCGCTCTAAGTTGTAGAAAGTTGAAATTGTAAAAGAGAAGATTTGTTTGACAATGCAACAAACCTTGCCATTTATCCAAGGCAAACATACACCCATTGTATAGACACCTAATAAAGGCCCCATCGTTACGGCACCTGTCATCGATGATAGCTCCAGAACCATGCCCAACTTTTCGACGACAACGACAAGTCCAATACAACCAAGGCCAAAAAAGATAACAATTAAACGTAAAATGATTGCAGTATTTCGTTCGGAGAGCTTGCGTTTTATAAACGGATTGATAATGTCCTGTGAGATGACACAAGCCAATGAATTCAAACCAGTTGAGAGTGAGCTCAAGGCGGCGCTGAAGACGCCAGCCACAAAGAGACCTGGCAAGCCCGGATAGGAGCCAAGAACAATCATCATAAGCAGTGAAGGCAATTGATCGCTAGCACGTGCAAGCTTTCGGAATAATACCTTTTAATTCAGATTATTTTAAAATGAGACTCAGTGTTAAATTACCTTTGTGGTCAATGGATCACAATCATAGAATGTTGCGAAACTCACAAGACCAACATAGGCGCAGCAAAGCAACAGGAATGTAAGTAATATCGTAAAAAGGAACATGGCTTGGCGTGCCTTCTTGTAACTTGGCAGTGATAAATAACGTTGTATAGAAATTTGATTGACCGCAGATGATTGTATCTTATGCAATGTGCCGCCAATCAGCACAGAAGCCATTGACAAACGTACCGTGGGATCCCAAGTGTAACTAAAACATTTTGCTTTACAACTCAAAATCATTAGAACATTTGAAGTACTCACGCTGGCGCATTCAAGCGTCCACCGTCGGCATTACGTTGCCAAACGACATCAATGCCGCCAACGTCTATGGTACCCTTAATGCAAACAGCTAGTATTGAACCGTACATGACGAAACTTTGTATAACATCCGTCCAAATGACCGCCTTCAAGCCGCCCAAGCATGTGTAGAATGTGCAAATGATGCAGACAATGGGCGTAATAACATGTATGCCAATGCCGGTTACTGAAATATTTGTATACGATTATTTTAGTATTATTAATTACTTGTAGTTTGTCGCATGTACCTTGATTGAATGTAATGGCAGGCACGTAAATGGCTACAGGCAACCAAAGCACCTTTGCGTAAGAAATAATATTATTTGCATTAACACAAAAATTAGTAGCATAGCTAAAGGCGCATATGCAAGATAAACGAAAAGTGTCTAAGAATTTTCTGAATTATGAAAATGTTTTAAGCCAATGTAAATGTTTTTTCTAAACCAATTTGGAATAATTTCTTAGTTAAATTTCATCATTAATTCTCTTGCAATAATTTCACTTACCATGCCCACAATAAATAGTACCGCGCCCAAGGAGCGTATGCCTCGTCCGAAACGCATTTCAAAATACTGTGAGATATTATTATTGCATTTTGCTTTTTTTGTTCTCAATTAACAATTTACAACACTACTACATTCTGATTAATTACAATTAATTCTATACTAAGTTCAATGCCATGTCAAATTAGTCTTCTCTACTGTGCAAAAGTTAGTGACAAATGTCTTAATAAGTGAAAGCGAAAAACAAAATTACAATTGAAAAATAATACAAATAAAATTAAATCAAAAATAGTTTTATTGCAAGTACAGCTATAGGCAAAAAATACTAGAAAATTCAAAACGAAAAAAAAGGCATTAATTCAAGCCTTGATCGGCAGCTGCTTCTCTTCTTTGTTAGTGTTTAGGCCAAGAACGACAGTTTGTTCATCGGTTTGTACGCTTGAATATTCGCTGGAGTCAGTCTGTATCCAACGGCGAATGCAAGGCGAAAAAAGTTCAATATTCATTTTACTTACATCATTGCGGCCAAAGATATAAGTCGAAAGATAAGCAATGAAAATACTAAGTAAAACGCCGACAGTCG
Organism: Phortica okadai; assembly: GCA_034638295.1. Lineage (NCBI taxonomy): Eukaryota > Metazoa > Arthropoda > Insecta > Diptera > Drosophilidae > Phortica > Phortica okadai. The sequence goes on from CM067849.1 coordinate 38,775,656, forward strand.
TATAAAAAGCGAAGGACATATGATAGATATACTGTAAAAAGGTCCTATCGCTGTGAAATAAAGTAAAAGGCAGAGAAAGACGGGGAGGAAGAAAGGGAGAGTGAGCAAGAAAAGAGTAAACAAAGGGTCAAGCAAAGGAAAAACGGGCACGTGGGAGAAATAGAAAGGCAAAGAAAAATTCAGTGAAATTAACAGAGAGGATGAATAGTCAACAAGGAGCAAGGGAATGATAAAGAAAGGGGATGATAATAAATCAGAAACAATTGGTGGAAAATATTTTCTAATAGTCGATTAGCTATAATCAGGAATCATGCCAAAATTGATTTCAATGTAAATTATTAAATTTTTTTTTTTAAATCCGAAATTTTCGATTATGATTTCATTTGAATTGTTTCATAATCGACATTTGTGAAATTCCTGATTACGCCGCACAACCGCTCAGCGCCGACATTCCATACTTACAATGGCAATATTGGTTCTGTGCTATTTGCGAATGTTACGCCAAGCCCATCAAATTCATAAGTACAACCTTCAGTGCTAACTGGCTTCTGTGCATGTTTTAATTCACCCGTACTAATTGCAATTTGACCTTTTACGCAAATGCAACCCATTATGAGAAAAGCGCCAATGCTACCAGTCCAAGCGCTCTGTGCAAAAAAAAAAACACACAGTTTGATAAATCAACTAACAAAAGAAACAAAAAAAAGAAAGCACATAAATGGTCTACTAACTTTAGCATTAATGCTCGGTATAAGTAAACCCATTAAAAAGAGCCCCATCAATGGACCATTCGTAATGGAACTTGCCGTCATTGACAGCTGCATGACATGGCTGCCCAAAATCTCAACGACAAAAACGCTGGCAACCGAAAAAATGCCAATCAGCACAGTCGTTAGACGCATAATAATTGCCGTTTGGCGTTCGGTGAGCGGCACCTTCTTAAATGGTTTGATATAATCTTCCAAAAAGACAGCAGCTAAGGAATTCAAACCAGTTGAGAGTGAGCTGAGCGCCGCACTAAAAACACCCGCGATGAACATGCCCGGCACACCGGGAAAAACGCTCAACAGTTCCATCACAAGGAGCGGCACAAGTTGATCTTTGTTTGCGGCCAACTAAATTGTTAAATTAAATGAAAAAAATGAAAGCCTTTGAAGAAAATCACATTTCAAACGATAACAAAACACAATTTTTCTTCACCTTTGTCGTCAACGGATCACAATCATAATATGTTGCATGTAACAAGAGACCATTGTACATGCATATTGCAGTCAATGCGACAACACCAATAACAAAATTAATCAGCGCCCATTTCACGTGCTGGAGACTGGGCAGTGAGAGATAACGTTGCACTATAATCTGATTGCCGGATAAGATTTGACCGAAATAGGGTAAAGTGCCAACGATTATGGATAATGCAGAAAAACGCTCCGTTATGTCCAATGTCCAACTAAATCATCAGTGTTTAATTTTCTGTATTGCATATCATAAAAAATTACCTACGCGGGTAATTCAATGCGACCGGTTTTCATGTTACGTTCCCAGACAACGCCCAAACCGCCCACATCGACTGTACCTTTAACGATGACTAATATGATGGCGCCCACCATAATAATTGTCTGTATAACATCGGTCCAGACAACAGCCTTGAGACCGCCCTATCAATGAGATTATTGATAGTTCATATAAAGTAAATCAAAAGTTAAATGTTACATTTACTTACCACAGTCGTATAGAAGATGCAGACAATGCATACAAGCGGCGTTATAATATGTATATTAACGCCAGTAACTGTAAACATCACACAATTTTTTTTAAAGCACTTCGTCAGTTTAATCTCACACACATACACAGTATTTAACTCACCCTGATTGAAGGCCAATGCTGGCACATAAATGACAATTGGCAGCCATATGATCTGCACATGTGTACATGAGTTGTCAACGCGACCGTAGCAAATATCAAATGTTTGAAATAGTTACGCGTACAATACCAAAGAGGCAATAAAATGCAATTAAAACAAAAACTTTTTTTCAAAGCAGCAACAAAAAAATACAAATTGCTTACCGCTGAGATGGAGAAGAGTATGGAACCAAGCAGGCGTATACTCTTGTCGAAACGTAGCTCAAAGTACTGCAAAATATTTTTGTTTTTTGTTTCTTTGTGCTTTAATCATTTTCTTACAAAAAAAAAACTCGAAGAAAATCGAACTAAGCGCAAACGTTGCGTATACGTAATCAACGTGCACATTACTCATACGTCATATTGACCGCGTACATACTAAGGAAACATAGATACACAGACACACATAAACATTCAATACAACAAAAAACTTGGCATTTTTTTTTTTATGTTCCAAGTGTTATCAAAGAACACAAACAAAAACAACCAAAATTGCTTGTTGGTACGCCCTTTAGTTGTTTTATACTGCCGACACTTGTACTCTCACTCACAAGTACAGCAAAAAATGAGAAAAAAATATGTTAGTAAAAGAAAAACAAACTCTTGGCAGCCATGTTCATTTCTGCACATTGATTTCACATACGATAAAATGCAAATAGGCTTAACACTTCTATTGCCATGATTCAATGTTCGAGCTTTTGTTCGACAAGTTGTGCTTCGCATTGCACTCTATTATTATTTTTGTTGGCTTTGTTGTACGAGTATGTTGACAAAATCCGGTGGTGTTCAACTAAACAAAAGGAATTGAATTTTCTGTATGGCGTACTTTGAACTAAACGGAAGCCGTTGCATGAACAAGAAAATTTAATGCTATTGTTGCCTAGTACAATACCAACGTTAGCGCTGACTTTAAGGGCTTTTGCCAAAGGTCATGAATCAAAGACAAAAACATTTTCAAATTACTGCAATTAACAAAATAAGCAGCACTCAAAGTAAAAATGAAAGCTTCATTTAGCTCAGCTAATTGATGATTATGTGAAGTCAAATTTATACAATAAAAATGAAGTAATGCCTAAGATGTTTGCTTATAAGCAGTTCAACATGTATTCGACGTACAAAAATGTATGTAATTAAATACAGAAATGGACTAATTAGCAGCTTTGTAATCAATCTGTTTACTTAATTAATGATTTGATTGGAAATCATCAAATAATATTGTAACTTTTGCAGAAACTCGAAGCCAAAGATCGAAAAGCATAGACAATCAACAAATAATGAAATAAAAAAGACTTTTCAGCAAATCATCAATAAAGCAAAGCATTTCCTGAAATTCTATGCACAATTATCAAACACACACGATCTACCTTTCCTTCTTTAAATTATTATTGTCTCTGTACATGTGTACATTTTCCCCACTAATTTATTGCATGCTTTTTCATTTTTGTGTTTTATGCAACATCATCGTGTACAAAAACACGAGCAACAAAGTCTCACTCACTTATAAATAATTGTCTGGACAAACCCACACACAAATAAACAATAAATCTATCTTTATTTACAAAGCGTCTGACAAGCGCGCTTATCAACTGTGAAGTGAGGTGTCAGCAAAAGGTTAGCGCCATATCAGACCGGGCAGACTCACTGAATATTGTAAGTGATACACACACACACACACCCACACAGACTCACACACACAATTATTTCATTTATACAAAAGAATATATACAATATACATAAACACATGAAGGAAGCAACCACACTTTAATTACTTTAATAATATTACAATGAAATTGTCACTGTAAGCTTATCTATGACACATGAACAAAAAAAAATATACGTGTAGATGCACTCGTATCATGAAAGTATCTACAAATGTCACGCAAGTCAATTGCCTAACGTCGTTGACATAAAATAATATATTTTACCGGGTAGCAATATATCTCATATAAGCTTATATTGTATACATAAAAGTGTTAGTATTCAATGTTCGTTAAAGTGTTAAATTAATTTTCTATGTATTTATATGTATATATGTATGTATGCATGTATATGTACATATGCGCTTATTGCAAATGCATTGATTATATAACATGAAACATGAATAGATAATTCAATAAAAGAGAATTTAATTCATGCTTTCATTTTGCATTCAATTGACGAACACGTACCTCATAGGTTGATGTCAGTTGTAAATTACAAAAGACGGGCAAGAAGATATACCAAGAAATTAAGCCTGACAATGCCAAAGTAATCAAAATGAAAGCGTATTGTGTGCCATAGACGTAAATTTCGGTGGAGGTGCCCAGCAGTGAGACGCCCGAAACGAAACTGTTGAGTAAAGAAGAAAGATATTAAATATTCAATTAAAAATTAGTGAAAATAATAAATTCATAAAATAAAAATTAATAAAATTTCTTTAAAACTCTAAAAGATTTCTTTCTTTGACATTCTGCTTTACTTTTCATCAATTAAAATCACTAATGGAATGCGACTTCATTATTGAACTTTCATAAATAACAAAAAAACAAAAAAAAATTAATTCGGCTCTCTGAGACAAAACACCAAGTCAATTATTTCAAATTAATTGATTAATGAACAGCAGACAGCCACCGAAAATGAACTTAGCGCTGTGGGCAAAAACTTACAATTTAGAATTTGAATTTTTGTTACCTTACATATTTGTTTGGTCAATAACATTTAGAATTGCTTTAAATATAATTTAAAAAAAAACTTTAAATTCAATTAGTATTTTCATAAGAATATTTCTTTTTTTTTTGTTATTTGTATTGCAAAAAGTAAAATATCGCTTTAATTTTGCATACGCCTAACTTTTTTAATTTAGTTGACGTTGATGTCGCAACGGAACAGTTTGAGTTAAGTCATTAAGTGAAGTTTTTGAAAAGTCTGTTTTCACCAAAATAATTTTTATTCTAAAATAAAAGTGTTGATGTATGCAAACATTTTTCATTTGTTGTACATTTTCAGATAAACAATTAAAATTCAAGAAAAACATATGCAACTCAGACCTTAAAATTTCATAAATGTACAAGAGAAAAGCAAAAGCCATTAAAAGTTGGTCAAACGCAATAAGAACAGTTGAAATGACAATGAAAATAAAAGTATATGTATAAATATATATATGTGTATATAGCAATCGTCAGTGACCCAAAAATTAAAAAAAGAAGCGCTTTTTTTGTGACAATTTATTTATTTGCCTCTTTTTTTTTGTAATTTTTTTTTTTCATTTTCATTTTGCTTACTGTATAATTGTTATTCAAAGCACGTTACATGAATTTGCTGCTTGGCATTATTTTATTTTATTTGTTTGTTTTATTTGTCTTTGTTACTTTCTTTCCTTCGCTTAATACAAATTGCAATAAAATATATTTAAAAAAAAAATAGAAAAAAAACAATAAAACGCCTGCAGTAAGTCTCATACACAAGCAACGCAATGGTAATGATAAGAGTGAAGTGTATACATTTCTGAGCGTGAAAATTATTTTTACAGCTTGTAAGCCCAAACCTGTGCACACACAGCCGGAAAAAAAGAAAGGTGTTTGACCAAACGACGCAGAAATGTCATCAAGGTCAAGAACAAAAAAGTAATTTAACAAAATTTCACAATCGCGTCTTTTTTTCTTTTTTTTTTTTTTGAAGACCGTCGACGACAACAGACATTTACAAAACGACAAAACCACGTCAATGTTAATGATTTGGCATAGCCAGAAATTAATGGCATTCAAATAAATATTAACTTGCAGCGCCGTGACTTGACTTGTCTTAACTTAACTCAACTTTAAATTTGTTCATGTGAAATTCTTTTTGTTTTGTTTTGTATTTCTTTAATGCGTATTTGATTTATACGCAAATGTTACTTGAAAAAGTCGCCGCAAGCAGACAAAAGTTTTAAGACCTGTATTTAGTAATAATAAACATTATAAGAATAATAATAATCGTTATCAAAATAAACACAAACTTGACCTTGACAATGAAAAAAAAAAATACTTTATTGGCGCAACGATTTTTATTCACTGTTATGCCGGTATGCAAACAATGGCATGATTAACGGTTGTCTGTTGTATGTCTGTCTGTTTGCTTACTGTTCGACTTGAGTCATTATTACGTAAAAGTTTTTTAAAATATAAAATATGAATAAAGTTAATGATGAAAACGAAAAAAAAAGAAAATAAGCGCTAAGAATAAAAGTTTCAGCATAATTCTACGTTTGCTTTGCGAAACTTTTATAAATTTGATAGCATTTAATGAAAAATATTTCGATACTTAAGCATTTATTTTTTTTCACAAAAACTTAATGATTGAATGGACTTGATTGATTTAATAGAAATCATTTGATTATTTTGGACAGTTTGAAGATAAATTTAAGATTATGTATTTGGAAAAAGACAATTTACACAATCTAATATCTACTAAGAAAACGACAATAATGTCAGTAAAATTCTGTAATTAATGAAATTTCCAAAAAATAGTGTGCTAGCCAAATAACAAACAATCCTTGGCCTTAATACAATTGTATAAATTATTTCTGTAACCCAAATCTGCACCTGCTGCATCAGCAAATTGTAGTAAACACACAAAAATTAGTACAATAGTATCAATTTTCAATGACGCCCATTTAATTACAAAACTTGTAGCAAACCTCAACACTTAAGACAATCGAAAATAATACTAATAGAGTGCACAAACACACAGCCACACACATAGTCAACATGCCAAGCGAAGTAATTGATAATCGAAAAAGTAAAACGTTTAAAAAGTAACCATGTCTGCAGACAAAAACACACACACACCCAATGACAAGCCACAGACAGACAAATAAATTAAGTGGTTTAGTTGGCTGGCAGAGTGATTATCATCATTATCAAGTATATTTTCATTATCAACATTTGAAATCAATACACTTACCTGGCCACAAGCGATAATGAAACCGGGAATACTTTCATCTTTCGTCCACCGACAAGATAATCCAAAGCTTCTGAACCGCGACGTTCAGCATTGTCGATTGTGGCATCTTTTTTTGCGCTTTTCTTTTTCTTTTCAATGAAACCGAAATAGAAACCAATAACGGCACAAACGACAAGCATCAAAATAAAAACACAGTAATCAACAATGCCGAAATGCTGTAACGATGAACTAAGATCGGCAACATCGATTTTCTCATGCAAGGGCGATGTTGATGACGATGACGACGACGATGAGGAAGACTTTGTTGAGAAAGTTGAAGCAAAAGGTGTTGTTGTAGGACTTGACGTCGACGTTGTTGTTGTTGTTGTTGTTGTGCTACTACTAATTAATGCCTTTACTGAATCAACAATGGCGCTCACCACAGTTGAGCTAACCGCAGCCAGTGGCGTTGCTGCTGTGCTGCCACCTTCTGTTGTTAATGGTGTAGAAGAAGGCAATGATGATGATGCTGACGCTGGTACGCTGTCAACGCTGACTGCGTGCTCTGCTGTGGTGCTGCCTGCTGAGTCGATTGACATTTTTTGTCTCGTTGTATTTGTTGTTGTTTTTATTGACTTCCTGCGGCGTTTCACTTAGCTTTGATTGTTGTTTTTATTTTTTTTCTGTCTTGTTTTTATTATTGCTTTTCTTTTTTTTTTTTTGTAGTTCTTCAGTGTCGATGTTTTTGTAGAACTTTATGAAATTGTGTCTTTCATTAATTTGCTCTATGTACACTATTTTCTACCGAACGATTTTGTCTTTTCGTCAAAAGGGTAGACAGCACGTTTCGCTGATGCTTTAATTAGGTTTCAGTTAAAGGAAATTGCTTTATTAGTAAGCTGCTGATGAGTTGCTTGAGTGTTTCCGTTTTATTTCATTTATGAAACAGCATCAAGTCGACAGAAATGCAATTGAAATAAAACGAAAAAAAAATTAACTTTAAAAAAATTATTTAAAAATTTAATTTTTTTGTTTTCCTTTTTTCTTACAAATTTTTCTGACTTTGTATTGATTTCATAAGCATTTTTCAAATATTATTTTATTTATAAATTTTTTATATTTATTATATATTGAATATTTTACTATTTTTCTTTAAATAAATTTAAAATTTTTAAAAATTCGAATTTTTTTTAGCGAACAAATTTTTTTTTTTTAAATTTATATCAACTATTTCCACTTTTAATTTGAGGAACTAAAATTTTCTTCATATATCTTCATTTTTGTATTATTTTTCATCGTTAAATTTTTAGAATTTTTTACACATCATATAAGATTTAACTTGAGAAGTTTTTTTTTGGTAGCACTTCAAGAACAAGAAAGGTAGCACTAAAAACAAGAAAACCTCTCAAAGAATTTCCTTAAAATCTACACAGAATCACTTTATTAAAGGATTTTATATAAAAAAATTGCAATCCTTCATTTTTTTTACAAGTTTTCATAATTCATCTTTCTAAAGAAATATATATTTTTATATATCCTTTTATACGCACATCACATTAACTTTACAATAATCACTATATTATATTGCACAAGGACACTAAAGGATCGTGAACTCACTTTAACGTTTATATACTTTAACTTAAACTTGTGTTAAATTTATTTTTTTCGAACAAATTCTGCGTACACAAGTAGGTCGGACAAGCAACGACAGCTTACTGATTTCTCAAGTGTCGGACTTGCATGAATACTCAAAGTGTGAACGCACGATCGCACGTACTTATATCGCAATCAAACAAGTGACTATGATGCTGGGGGCAACCGCCGCCTGCCTTAGTATCTCACAGACACTTGTCGTCATTGTTTGCTCAACGCTTTATTGCCTCAAATAGATCTAAAGCCACACACACACACACATATATATATATAGATAGTTCAATTTGCATACACAGATGTTTTATCTGATTGTCAGAAGATTTTTAATTCGTTTATAATTGTAAGATTAGTAGTTGAACTAGGTGCATGTTCAGATTTTCTCGCAGTTTTGACTATCGGGCGAGCATTTATCAGCATTTATCTCGCTCTGTACACGTTTACAGCATTCAATAAAACCAAATTTATTCTGAATTTATTTTTAAGAATGAAAATTTTGATAAAACCAATTTGCTTTAAAAAAAAAACTGACGTGGCCTTTTTTTATCATTATTGTGTTTGTTTGGACACGTGAACCCTTACGTGTCCTTTGCCAAGCATGAATTTTCAAGCAATTGTGAAATCAACATAAAAGTAACACGTTTGAACCAGACAAGTCTGATTATTGGCAATGTCAAATGATGATGATGATGTTGCTTATAGTAGAGTGGCCAAGAAAACTTAATGAAATTCAACTCTCTTATCAAATTCATATTAGCGTATAGTGTTTTTTTCTTTTTTAATTTTCATTACAGAACAGAACAGTTTCCTATATACATACATATATTTTCTGTCTTAATATTATTTCTCTTCAGAGTGTCAAAATACCTGTATCAAAACAATTAAAACTTTCCATAAAAATTTATAAAAAATATAAATTTATTTTATTTTTCAAATACAGAAATTTCAAATAAAACAAAAGAAATATAAGATAGCCTCAAAAATCCATTAAAAACAAGTATTTAATATGTTCAAACTAAACTACAGAAAATGTATTCAACCACAACAAGGCCACACACACACATACACACTCAAACAATGAGCACGCTGACATTTAAATGACAATAAATGTAGCCAGTTTGACACACTAAACTTGACAACACTGTACGCCAACAAAAACAAAACAGTCGATTTTCAAATGCAAATCGAATCAAATGTGCCTTCAAAACCCATCTGCGGTTCAAACAAATCGCGCAGAATTGCATTTGCTATTTCCACCAAAAATGAAAAATCAGTGTAGAAAACGAACAACAACAACAATACCAACTGCAAAAGCAACAAAAGTGTCAAGTACATATGCTACTAAAGCGGTAATTGAACACTTTTGTGTTTGACACCGAAAAAGTGAATAAATGAAATACAGGAAGGTTTCGCACATGGACACACACACACACACAACCACAAATAAACATTCGCTAAAAGGAAATTACAGCGAAAATTTAATGCCCTTTGTTCTTTCAAAGACTAAATTCTTTTTTTATTGAATTAATTCATGTCAATTATTAATAATTTTTTAATGAAATATGATAAAAATTTTTCTAATTTCAAAAATGAACAATGTAAGCATTATAGCAAATGTTACATACATAATAATAAATTCAATATACCATTTCGAAAGTAAAGAGAGAGGGAGAGCAAATATGTGAGCGATTGCGTTGAAAACTTGAACACAATTGCCTTGTTATTGCATTTTTCATGCAGTTGTAGTTTTTTTTCCTATTTTTTTTATTAAAGCCAAACCGAATAATGTATTAACAGTACAACAATAACAATAAAGCAAACAAAAAGAAACAAATTGAATAAAAAGTGCAAAGAACATTCATTTGACAAAGAATGACAGTTGAAGAACACATTTGACTTCACTTCAAATCAAATAAGCAATTGTTGTACTAATTTTAGCTCAGTTATGCTTTTGTATGTTTGTGTGTACATGTCGGGGTCATGAATATGCTCAGTTGGTTTCATTTAAGAGTCTTACAGTCAAAGCTCAACTTGTGAGATGATCAGTTCTTACAAAGCCAGACATAATAATTGAAAGAGAACATTAACACACATTAAATTTTTCGTTTTCTTTAATTAGACTGTGGATATTTAAATTTTAAAGAGTTGCACAAACAAATAATAATTCATGATTAGTCAGTTCTGTGGCTTTACCAAACATCACATTGAGTAAAATAATTCTAGCTTCATTGATGAATCTGATGAAAGTAAAAGAAATATAAATTTATAGTTTACTTTTTCGTGCGAACCAATTCAAATTAATCATTTCAGTCTGACGTACAACGCTGCGTATGAGTATTATCATATTTTAACGACAATGTTTTACAAACTTATATCAACAACCTGATGATGAAAAATTTTAATCGCATTATATTTAAAAAAAAAAGGGTCTTTTTTAAACAAAAAAAAATTTAGTGGAAAATTTTAATCAAATACTATATAAATTTGTTTTAGGACATACATATATCTTAAAGTATTTTTACTTAAAAACTGTAATAAAAATTATAAATATTGCAAAAATATAAAGCTTGATAAGCTTACAACGTCTGAAAAAGTTTTTGAATGGGTTGAGATTTTTTTTATTACATTTTTTCTTTTTTATTTTTGAGTTGTTAAAAGCGATAAAAGCAACGGCGCCTGCAAGGCGATAACGATGCAAAACAACGTCAAAAAAAGTGTCATCTAATAAATCAAAAGCGAAAAGTGAAAAAAAGACAAAGTTTTCCATCTTTGAATAACTGAAATTCACAGCATGCAAACCAGTTTGAAGTCATTAACACCGGTAAAAGCAGTTTGTGGCATTAAAGTTGTACGCAAAAATTTCGCAAAACAAAATTTGGAAAAAAAGATTTTCAAAATTATCTACATTTATGTGTGTATGTATGCTGATAAAGAAAAAACTACGTCACCGAAAATAAAAAAATTATTTACTAAGATAAAGTAGAGATGTGTTAAAAAAAAAGTTAAATTAAAGTAACTGTCAAAAAGAAATTGTTAAAAATTTATTTCAAATTAATCCTTTCTTTTTTTACGGAAATAAAACAGAACATTTAAATTTGCCAGCTCTTTTCGGATTGTTTTTGTTTTTTTTTTCTGTGAATTAAAGACATGCGTATATATTTGTACTGCCCGACACACACACCAACGCAGTTAAAGCAGACCATTTAATTAATTCATGTTTTTCACTTTCTCTCCCTTTTTTTTAGTGCAAATTACGCACCATTGCCGCCTCGCCTCGTCTCATTTCTGAACATTCCAACACATTGCTTTTGGCTTCTGTTAAATTTATTTTGTGCACGCCAAATCGCAAAGCAATCAGTGTGCTACTCTGACTTTCTCTTTACCCCCAGCCTCTACCTCGCTCATCCATTGTCACCCGTTCTCTACAAATTTCTTGTTTATTTTCTTGCTTTCTTTTTTATTTTGTTATTTCAACCCTTTTTTAATGCATGCATACATTTATTTTTCGTATTATTAAATTATGAAAACAATTTTTTCCGTAATTTTTCACTCTTTTAGTAAATTTTATATTTCCGCAATTTCTCGTTTGTTTTTTTTTCTTGTTTTTTGTTCGGCATTCGGATTTGCTTTCATTTTCATAGTATTTAAATTTTTTTGTTTTATTTTTTGTTTGTTTTCTCATCCGTTTTTTTGTGCGCTCGATTAAAAAATATTTGGCCTTCGTGGCATTAAAATCGCATTGACATCTGGCAAAGTCGCGGGTCGTTTTTAAAGTCCTTTGCTAATACTTTGGTCATTATTACCTAATTAAGTGCGCACTTAAGACTCAACTTGGCCGCCAATTAATGTCCTTAGAAAATGTGCACGTTGAACGCGCCTATAAATTTGTGTAATTTAATTGTTTCGACTTTTAACTAATTTAAAAAAATGTTTTTCATATAAGCACATTTAATTTAATAGCAACTCTAGACACCAAATGAAAGTTAAACTGGCGTATGTAGCATGTGATACTATATAACTTATGACTATTCATTATTGAAACCTATATAATCCCAACAAGCTTTACAAAATCTGCTCATCCATACTGCTTGTCTACGAAATCTTATAAATCATTTATTTTTTATAAACTAATTCATCACTTAATAAGCAAAAATGTTGACGCAACATGTGTCAACATGCTCCCAACTTTATTATTATTATTAATGAAAATCCAAATTAAATAAAATTTAGTCATAACAAAAAATTTTAAAATAAAAAGAAATTTTACCTTAATACTTTTAAATAAATTCCGAAGAATATTTTTTTTATTTTATCATCGTCGAAGATTATAATATCATACAAAAAAAAAACGAAATAATTTTGATTTTTTTCTGTCACATTTGCTCATTTTCATAAATCAATCACAAAAAAAATCGCAGTACCTTTTCTTCATATCATAAATAACACACACATATGCCGCATAAGCCATTCAGTTGTTCATACACAAAGCAAACACGTATACGCAACGTTGTATCAAGAAATATGCCACAATATGTCTCTTGTGCAATCTTGAATAAATGAATGAATGTATGAATGAGTGACGAAGGAGTTGAAGAAAACATGTTCATCAAGCATTACCACACATTAGGCGTTATTAACCACTTTAACCAAATTTTCTAAATATAACAAAGATCAACATGTGTGTGAGTGTGTGTGCGCGTGTGTATGTGTGTGTTAACGCACATAAGCAGCATGTTGATAGCAAAAACCATTAGGATTGACCTTGAACTTGAAAAAGGCTTTCAATATTCATGTATACACACTAATACTTATACACTCTCACACACACACACGTGCACCCACACATGTAAATGTCGTAATTTTTCACATTTTCACTTGGATTTTCATTTTCTTTTCTTTTCGCAAATGTAACAAAATTTACGCACACAAAAGTTTTTGTTTGTTTATGCATGTGGGCTTATATGCGTGTGTGTGTGTGTGTGTGTGTGTATAAGTTAGGTTGATTTTTGGCATTTACACATTTCAGGATTTTTGGCTTTTTAGCATTTGTGTTTCGACCACATTTCTTATTAACTTGATGCCTTTGAGACTTTCTTCTTGATAAAATGCTGCCTTCCTCGCATAAACTTTATTAGATGTTTCAATGCTGGCCAAAGGGAAAACGATGCCAAAGCGACGCAAAGAGATGCAAGTTTAAGCAAGTCTGCTCAATTGGAAAATTTACTTTTCTTTTCGTCTCTTTTATCAAAATTCTTGTGCTTTGCGAGTATTTTATACACATTCAAATGTCCACCTATCGTTTGTTTATGCCAAACTTTGCATATTTCCTAAATTATTTTTCTAACTTTTGGCAAATGTTGTCAAAAACGTCTATAAAGTTAAATCGCTCTGATATTTTAAAGAAATTAGTAGCGAAAAAATGAAAGCAAAACAGTCCGTTTAATAAATTGAAAATTGAATTCGATTTTCACTTTAATAATATGACTGTTCAACAGTTTAAATCATATAAAAGTTGTGAGTTTTTACGTCAGCAAATAATTGGGGATTCACACTACAGTGACGACCATCTTCAACCATTTTACTGTTATCATAACATTTATTTTGAAAAATCTTAGCAGGAATTCCCCTCACACATCAATTTTCACTAATTAATTATCTCCCGAACCACCGTTAATAAACTTTTTAGACCTTAGGTCAGAAAATTCTACTAATTACAAGAAAATGTTTATGGTTTGTTGCTTATCAAGCTCATTAATTAGAAAATAACTAATCGTGAAACCTCTTCAAAATGTTTGCATGTCATTTCTTTATATAGAAAGTGTTATAGGAATTAGCATATGACTGCGTTTAGATTATCAGCAAGTCGTGGATTAGATTATAAACTATGCAAAATATAAGCAATACAATGGTAATTTAGTATTTTTCATTTTTGTTCATAAATCAATTATTTATTCAATTGTTAAATTGATAACAGAACTAGAAACAAAAACTGTAAATGGTCTATCAGAAAAAATGATCTCTAGTCATTTACACGCAACACCAACAACAAAAGTTCACCCCAAAAAATACTAAATATATTTCAAGAAATTATGACTGTTAATAAATATGTCTGCAATAAAGTTTGCACTTGGATGAAAAGTAAATTTGCAATTCGGTAACACATTAACAGAAATGCCTTGCAGAATCGATGTTAAGTTACAGACTACAGTCGATATATGTAAATAATCTTATAACAACCATAGATGACAATACGGAATATGACAATCTTAAGGACTGCATTAACAAACCATTGAAGAACCCAAAGTTTCAAACTTGAAATAAAGTGTGTGATAGGAAACGAAGACTTATCACATCCGGCACTTCAAACTCCATAAGTACAAAAAAAATTAGACCAAAAGCACTTAATCCATGTCTTGATTAAATATTTTTTATTTAATATAAATAAACACTTATTTGTATACAATATGTACATTAATATAGAACTATTTTCTTAAGTAAATTATCACAGCTTATTTATTTGCTCGTACTCATCCATAATTTCAATCACTGGCTCATTGATGTACTTACGCACTTCTATGTTAGCCGCGAAATCGAAATGATCCCACAAAGGATCCTCCATATGATGCATAATCTTATTGGGTAGCAAGTCAGCAATGTGTAACACATCTTCAACAGCTGCCATAGCATCATTATCACTATACCAGAGATGCATTTGTGCCGTTATCAATTCGACTGGATAGTCCGTGGGTACTTCACTCTTATAAGTCTTTATGTTTTTCTTCGTGCCATGATCGAACTCACGAAAATGCGCTTGTTGTTGACCTTGCATATAATGCAAGATTTGATTGGTTGAAACGCCCGCTGGATGTGTGGAAAAAGTATCGGCGAGTGCGGTCTACAAAACATATATATAAAATTATATTTTGCTTTTGGCTTATGAGGTTTATCAGCTTACCGCATTTTTACGTTCCGATGACGAATTATATAAGACTCCATCACAGTGCGATGCATATCTTGAATCTGGATTACATGTATTATACAACATAGCTAAGACGAAATCATTGTATGGCAAGAACTCCTGACAGCAGAACAATTTCGAGTACATATTGTAATGACCCAAATAGGGCGCAAGCGTGCGCACAAGAGAACTCCTCATATTACTCATAAAGGCCACTGGTGCTAACATATGCGCCGTCTTAATCTTATCATTGTATTCCGGCCGTGTCGAAAGCAAGACAAAGAACACGGTGGTACCTTGCGAATGACCAACGTAGTGTACGGCTGTCTGACCCTGACCATTCGTAGCCAAAGCATAATCAATCATAGCAGCGATATCGTAGTGACCAATCTCATGCCAGCTGAAATGCCAAAAGTATGGATGCGTGATGGAGAGTGTGGAATGTTTACGCGAATATGTATTGCCACGAGCATTGCCCAGCCAGACATCATAGCCGGCATCGGCAAGCAGAAAGGGTAACGCGTTGTCGGGACCACTCAGCAACCAAGCATCCGAACTGCTAAAGAGGCCATGTTGCACTATCACAATGGGACGTAGAACATTCTGATTCTGTAGCTTGTGAGAGTAGGGTATCCGAAAGAGTGTTACGATATAGCCATCTTTGGTAACAACATAATGCTGCTCGGCAGGATAACCGTGCGCAACAATACGTTCGATCTGTAAGGAGAAGCGATTTAGTAGCATTTTCTTCTTATGTATTTCTATGTTATAATAAAAAACTAACTGTCGTCTTAGGTGGCTGCAGGCTTAAATGCGCTTCTGGATCATTGAACTCTTTATAGAAATCCCTGCCTTGGTAAGGATCCAACGCAGCGGAGTGTACGACCGCATAGAGCGATGCCGTCAATACTATCAGGAGCAGAAATGACTTCATTTTTGCAATATTAAAGCGCTACTGGTGTGCTTCAGCAGACTTAGCGGTCTTTTAAGCACTCGATAGTCAGACTGGTTCCGCAAATGGCCGATAAGATAAATGGCCTCTCAAGTGGCGACTCCATTAAATTTAAGAATGTTCATATAATTCCAAAAATGTTCGATGTTATTCGTAGAAAAAATCGCCGACAGCTTATCTTGAAAACCACTTGAGTTTTTATAATACGATTTTATCGTTCAACGGTTTTAGGGTTTGCTGATAATCCAATAGACTTACCCCCAACAAAGGTTTTTGCTGAGGCTATTAACCTATTTATAAGCCAGCAATTAACTGGCATTAAGTTGTTATGCACTTATGACTTGTTTTTTAATGTTATATGGAAAATCCAAGGCATATAAACGGAATAGTATTAGTACAAGAGTGCATGTAATTGAAAAGTGCAAAATAATTGTCTTTTGCATTGAAAACAAAGAGCGAAACCAGTAAGGACGCTATATTCATCAAGGCTGAAGTTATAATACTTTTCACGTTGTGTCACAACAAAAAAAAAATGAAATGAATAGTTTTTAAGCCTCCCTAAGAACATAACTGTAAAGTTTCAAGTCAATTGGTTAAAAAACAAATAAGTTGTCCATACAACGACGTGAATATTGCTTCTCTTTCTCTTCTTTATTTTGTATGGGAGCTACGAGTTCCAGTTTCCCGATCTCAATGAAACTTTCAGACATTTAGTCGGACTATGTAAAACTACTATGTTTAAAATTTCAGCACTCTATCGTACAAAACAAAAACGTTTTTCATACAACGATTCAAGTTTTGTTCACTTTTCTTCTTCTTTTCGTTCCAATAATCCGATCATGCTGGTTCCGACGAATGATTCATCGTAATAAATTCTAAGACTCTGTGCAAAGTTTCAGCTCGATAGCTTCAAAACTGAGAGACTAGTTTGCATACATACAGACAGACAGACCGACAGACAGACAGACGGACAGACGGACATGGCTAAATCAACTCGTCTTGTCGTCCTGATCAAGAATATACATACTTTATATAGTCGGAAATTAATATTTCGATCTGTTACAAACTCCGTGACAAAGTTAATATACTATTTCACATACGCGAAAAGTATAAAAATCTGCAATCATAGCAACAGAAATAATAAAGAGGCGGGAGAGTGTTGTATTTTTTGATTATTCATTTAGCACCCTACACTCAGCTAAGTGTACATTAACGTTTGATTTAGAGAGGAAATGATAGAACAGCATAGATTGATTAACAATAATTAACTCAGCGAAGTATGAAACTGTAATTGAATTTGCACTTCAGCAGAACTTCTTTTTTGATTTGATTATAACTCCTAAAATGAGTGGCTAAATAGCGTAGGGCATTTTATTGTTAATAACAATTCACCATTTTAATATTTTTGATCATTTTTCGAAGAACTCGAGCGATAAGAACACAGACCCTGACATTTGTTGCGGTTTTTTTTTAAAGAAGAATCAATGGGCTTATCGCACAAATACATTACCAAAGAATCTCGAAGATGATAAAGTTATTAAAAGCAAATGAAACTGAATAAGGCGATTTGTAGAACTAACAATTTCTTGAGCTTCAGTTGCAACTTGGAATCGGAACAAATAAGTTCGTTAGGGATTTGTGTATCAAAATGAAAGTTCGCTTAATGCTTTTTATAGTTTTCCAATTATGTGCTGCTGTGCATATGGCAGCGATAAGTGAAGATGACACAATCGATTACAAAGGAAAATATTTAAAAAACGAAATAGAAATTTCAGATTTACGGTCTGAAATATCGCGCTTAAAAAGTGAAAATTATGAACTGAGGTAATCGTGTGTGTTGTGATCTTATGTGAAGCAAATCAAAATAATAATAAAATAATTTGTTTTTCTGCAGTAAACAAATCGCCGCATTAATAACCGAAAGAGAGAATTGTTCCACTTATGCGGACAATATTGACCTCATCTCTTCGAGGTTTGTGTTTTGAGTGAATTCACGAGAATCTCTTTTTATTTTCATTTCAAAATGTTTCAGCCTATCCAACATACAAAGAGATCTGTGGCCAATTAAAACGCATTATTATCTGAAATATAATTCAAACAACAACCGAACTAATCAAGAGAAGTTGCTGGTTGAAAACACCGTAAAATCTGAGCAACTTTTGAACGAAATAAAAAGTATGAAGGACAACTTTACATCGGTTGCAGGACACTTTCATGAAATATCTGTGAGGTAAGTTGGTCACTTTAAATCGTTAATTTTATTTTTTTTTTTTTTTGCAATTTCTTCCTTATTTAGCTTGAAAGCTTCTTTAATAGAATTCAAAAATTTGCAAGTTACATCAATGCCCATTGTCTATGATGAGGAGAATTGGATTGTTTTCCTACGGCGCATTGACGGATCTGTCAACTTCCAGCGAACGTGGGTTGAGTACAAATCCGGGTTCGGGGACGTCAATGGAAATTACTTTATGGGACTTCAGATGCTGTATAATTTGACTTCTTCTGGATGCTATGAGATGAAGGTCATTTTGGAAGATTTCAAGAATGAGCAGAGGTACGCTTTATATGATCAATTTGGCATTTCAAGTGAAGACGAAGGATATGCCTTGAACACTTTGGGATTCTATTCTGGTACAGCGGGAAATTCTTTATTATATCACAAAAATATGAAATGGACTTCGATCGATAGGGAAAATGATGAATGGGTTGTCGCAAACTGTGCAGAAAAGTTCATGGGTGGATGGTGGCACAATAGCTGTACAAACAGGTAATTTTTGTTTCTCAATTGCTTGACATTACAGCAAACTGACTGGTCTGTACATTCCTGGTGGTAACGATCCGCATTATTACGGCATCGAATGGTTCAAGTGGCGCAGCAAATATTCATTCAAAACCGCAAAAATGCTGATCAGAAAAAAGGCATGTTAAATAATCTCTGAAGAAATTATCTTTTGTAAATCTAAATGAATTGTTATAAATATTGTTAACCCAATGTGCAATGTAATTTTTCAATTATTGTTAAAATTTACTCTTTCTTCTCTTTGTGCTTAAACATATGTATTTAATTTTTGTCGCAACTTTTATTTTAAATAGAAACATGAAAATAGTTTGAAATATAATAAATCAACAGTGCAACTTTTTAATGGATTTTTTATTTTTGGAAAAAAGCAAAATATGAATTGGTCTTGAAATTCTCCTCTTATTTTCAGTTGTCTAATTTTTTTGCAGGTTGAATTTTCATTACAGAGAGAAAAAAAGGAAGCAGAGGCGCTCAAACTGATGCCAAACCAAAACAATACTAAATCCGAATTTCGTTTTCTTATTCAAAAAATTAACAATGTAAAGAAATTATTTTTGTCTAATGTTTCCATACAATGATTGGTGACATAGCGCATAATAATATTAGAACATTGCATATTTAATGCTATTTCAATGTTTAAACACAAATGAAATAAAAACACAAATATAACCAGTAAGGATGCTATCTTCAGCAAGGCTGAGCTTATATACTTTTCACGCACTTTCTTGTGCCACGCCCATTTTTTTGACTGAATATATTTTCTCTTCATCTTAATAGCCTATATACCAATTTTCATTGTTTTTGCTCATTGGGTACCGGAGATATGCAAATTATTAATTTTGGCAAAAAGTAGGCGTAACCATGCCCATTTTTGTCAAAATAGTTTTAATGCCTCCCCAAGAACATAACTATGAAGTTTCAAGTCAATTGATTAAGAAACAAAAAAGTTTTCCATGCAACGACGTGAATCTTGCTTTTCTTCCTCTTCTTCATGGCAGGTACCAGTTCCAGTTGACTACTATGTTTAAAATTTCAGCCTTCTATCTTACAAAACAAAAAAGTTTTCCATACAACGATTCAAATTTTCTTGATCTTTCTGTATGGGAGCTACCAGTTCTAATTGTCCAATCTCAATGAAACTTTCAGGCATTTGGTCGGACTATGTAAAACTACTATGTTTAAAAACTGAGCACTCCATCTTTCAAAACAAAGAAGTTTTCCATACAACGATTCAAGTTAAGTTTACTTTTCTTCTTCTTTTCGTATAGGAGCTACCTGTTCCAATAATCCGATCATGCTGGTTCCGACGAATGATTCATCGTAATAAATTCTAAGACTCTGTGCAAAGTTTCAGCTCGATAGCTTCAAAACTGAGGAACTAGTTTGCATACATACAGACAGACAGACAGACAGACGGACAGACGGACGTGGCTAAATCAACTCGTCTTGTCGTCCTGATCAAGAATATATATACTTTATATAGTCGGAAATTAATATTTCGATCTGTTACAAACTCCGTGACAAAGTTAATATACTATTTCACATACGTTAAAAGTATAAAAACTAACTGTCGTCTTAGGTGGCTGCAAGCTTAAATGCGCTTCTGGATCCAACGCAGCGGAGTGTACGTCCGCATAGAGCGTTGCCGTCAATACTATCAGGAGCAGATATGACTTCATTTTTGCAAATATTAAAGCGCTACTGGTGTGCTTCAGCAGACTTAGCGGTCTTTTAAGTACTCAACAATCAGACTGGTTTCGCAAATGGCCGATAAGATAAATGGCCTCTCAAGAGGCGACTCCATTAAATTCAAGAATGTTTACATAATTCCAAAAATGTTCGATGTTATTCGAAGAAAAAATTACCGACAGCTTATCTTGAAACCAGTTAAGTTTTTATAATACGATTTTATCGTTCAACGGTTTTAGGGTTTGCTGATAATCCAATAGACTTACCCCCAACAAAGGTTTTTGCTGAGGCTATTAACCTATTTATAAGCCAGCAATTAACTGGCATTAAGTTGTTATGCACTTATGACTTGTTTTTTAATGTTATATGGAAAATCCAAGGCATATAAACGGTATAGTATTAGTACAAGAGTGCATGTGATTGAAAAGTGCAAAATAATTGCCTATTGCATTGAAAACTGGTAAAAGGTATTCCTGACATTATCAAAAAAAAGTTGTTATTCTTTTTTAATATTCTTCTAATAACTCAAAATTACGGCGCATTAATGGTAAATCCAAATATCAAGGGTTAGACCGCCGGAAGTTGTCATACACTCACATTAAAATTTAAAAATCAATTAGTTGACGTAATTAATGAAACAGAAGGCTTATCACATTCTGCACTTCAATCATCGTGAGTGCTCGTACTTTAAATACTTACTTACCATTTTAAAATACGTTCAAGAGCGATCGTTGACGGTTAAGTAGATGTGAAAACACTTTCAAAATATCATGATTAAAAACTCATTTAATGTTAATTTATGTTTAGCTCTAAAATATGTAAATATAAATAAAAATAATTCTTAGCTTATCACAGCAATTGACTTCCTTCGTACTCGTCCATAATGGAAATTACTGGCTCATTGATGTACTTGCGCACCTCCCAATTGGCGGCGAAATCACCATGATCCCATAAAGGATCCTCCATATGATGCAAAACTTTATTGGGCAGCAAGTCAGCAATGCGTAACACATCCTCAACGGCTGCCATGTCGTCATTATCACTATACCAGAGATGCAATCGCGATGTTATCAACTCAACAGAATAGTCCGTAGGCACTTCGCTATTATAGGTCTTTAAATTTTTCTTCGCGCCATGATCGAACTGACGAAAGTGGGCTTGTTGTTGACCTTGCATATAATGCAAGATTTGATTCGTTGAAACGCCCGCTGGATGTGTAGCAGCAGTATCGGCGAGTGCAGTCTAATAAAAATTTTAAAGTAACATTATTAATGATACACTTTTAGTTCAATCTCTCAACTTACCGTATTTTGACGTCCCTCTGTAGAATCATACAAAATCCCATCACACAGTGACGTAAATTTTGAATCTGGATTACATGTATTATAGAATAACGCCAAGACGAATTCATTGTAAGGCAAAAACTCCTGACAGGAGAAGAACGCCGAGTATTTATTGTGATGACCCAAATAAGGTGCAAGTGTGCGCACCAGAACGTTGTCCATGTGGTTCATAAAAGCCACTGGTGCTAACATATGCGCCGTCTTAATCTTATCATTGTATTCCGGCCGTGTCGAAAGCAAGACAAAGAACACGGTGGTGCCTTGCGAGTGACCAACGTAGTGTACGGCTGTCTGACCCTGACCATTCTTTGCCAAAGCATAATCAATCATAGCAGCGATATCATAGTGACCAATCTCATGCCAACTGAAACGCCAAAAGTATGGATGAGCCGTAGAGAGTGTAGCATGTTTATGCGAATATGTGTTGCCACGAGCATTGCCTATCCAGACATCGTAGCCGGCATCGACAAGCAGAAAGGGTAAAGCGTTGTCGGGACCAATGACCACCCAATCATCTGAGCTGCCAAAAAGACCATGTTGTATGATGACAATCGGACGTGCAGCGTTCTGATTCTGTAGCTTGTGAGAGTAGGGTATCCGAAAGAGTGTAATAATGTAACCATCCTCAGTGACGACATCATGCTGCTCAGCAGGATAACCATGTGCAACAATGCGTTCAGCCTGTTGTGTTTAAATAGGTTGATTATTATTTTTGTATATTTTCTCATGATTTCTATTCAGAAACTTACAGTTGTTTTGCGCGGTTGTAGGCTTATATGTGCTTCTGGATCATTGAATTCTTTGTAGAAATCCATGCCTTCGTAAGGATCTAACGCTGCTGAGCGTACGCCCAAGCAAAGCGAAGCCACGAACACGACCAAAAGCGAAAAAGTCTTCATTTCGCCAAAATGAAAGCGCTACTGTTGTATTATAATGAACCTTGCGGGCTTTAAGTAGTCGTGCCGGCATACCAGCCGATACTTGAACTGATAATTTTGAGATAAGCCTTAGCTAATGTGTGGTCTTTTCAACGCTTGTTCTAAACATGAGATAAACACATCTAAACACACATTGGGGTATAAATATTTATGTTTATTATAAGCTAAAAAAAAATAAGTTAATTGATTATAAAGACAATAAAGCTTGGACTTTAACAACGTATTTTCGCCGGTAGACGTTTCATCTGATAATTCTCGCCCACTTTGAGCACAGCGACCATGCCTTGCACGGCATGCAATTCAATGTGACAGTGATACAGCCAGAAACCGGGATTATCGCTTATGAAACGCACAATTATGTAACCCAAGGCAGGCACTTGTACGGTATCCTTTTCAACGGCGGGAAAATCATCGGGCAAACGTTGCAATTGACCACGTCGATCGAGTTCGGGCAGCTATAAAACAGAATATATTTAGCAATAATATATAAATAGGGGACGTCCATAAATTACGTGTGATAAAATTAGGGGTGGGGGGGTTCAGCAAAATCTCACCAAATCTCACCTAGGGAGAGGGAGGTTCACTAATTTACAATTTTTTTCAAAATTTTAAGCAAAATCAATCATCATTTAAGCAAAGTCTCATGTGAGATACAGAGGGAGAAGCTCGTCAAAATCTCACTAAATCTCACCAAAAGGGGGGGTGGGGTCTAAATTTATAGAAAAAAACATCACCTAATTTATGGTCGTCCCCATACCGTCTATAAAAAGATACTCACCCTTCTCAGATCGTTCACATTGCCCAGTACTGCTTGTCCCACCAGGCGGAATGTGAAGCCGTGTATGTGAAATGGATGTGTCGCATCCATAAAATTTGCAACAACAAACTCAATGGGCTTGTACGCTGGCAGACGTATCACATTCAAGCACTCACAATTCTCACGCTGACAGTTGCGACCCTGCGCCGCCAACGAACTGCGATTACAGTAGTAAGCATCGTCATTGTAAAGCTGACGGGCCTGCAGCAAGGACACGCCCGGCGAGGCATAGGTAATGTCATCGATTTGGTAAAGCATTTCGCCATTTTGTGCCGTACGCATGCCAAAGCCGCTGTAGTACGTCAAGAATTTCGTATAACGCGGCCAAGGTAAAGCATACAGCGAACGTAAGGCAGCGGTGGCAATATTTGTATCCTTTGCAGCCGACGCACGCAATTGATTATCACTGTCGATGCGATCGATTGGTTGATTGACCAACACTTTGCTGCTATTGAACAGAGTACGTGTAACGGCCGTCTCCAGACTAGTGGAAGAGCCTAAAATGCTGCTACGCTGCGGTAACTCGCCACGACCGCCAGTGCGATAACTCAGTACGGCGCCCTGATAGATATTACGCACTGCGCAATCCTCATGACCACGCACGCGTATCCAATAGTTGGTTGCATACGCCTTAGCGTCGAACACAAAGTCAAAGCGTTCGGCCGACGTTAGGAAGAAGCCGTCGGCGAGCACGGGCTGGATATCATTGCCATCGGTGCTTATGATAAGCAATTGATGATCGTCAATAGAGAACTCAATGGGACAATTGAGCACGCCATTGCTGACAACACGCATGCGATAACGGAAACCGGGCGTGACACGCAGACGTTCGTAGCGATGACGCTTGTCATTGTCGGGCCAATCGTTCAGGTGATTACGTCCCTTGCCATTGATCAGTATATTCCTGACTGTTTGAAAGTCATAGCCATAGATGATGTCCTGTATCATTAGCGTATGCTCAATCAGATCGTAGTCATAGAGCTGCGCATGTGCATTAGCCTGCCGCGTCTGCCGTATGACCATGTTGCCGGCCACGCCAAGCGCACGCTGCCAGCCAACGTGACTGTGATACCAAATAGTGCCGCTGCGATCGGCCTGAAAGCCATAGCGATACACCTCGCCCGGCTGTATCGGATACTGTGTGACATATGGCGCGCCATCCATTTCGGGCGTGAGTGACATGTGCACGCCATGCCAATGCATTGTCATCTCTTCGGTCAGATAGTTTATGACATCGACAATAATTGTATCGTTTTCGCAGACCTCAATCGCCGGTCCCGGCACCATACGATTCACGGCCATTACCGGCGTAGCCACACCGTCGCCGTAGATACAATGCTCGGCTGCGCAAGCGCGTTCATCGTACTGACAGCGCTGACATTCCGTGCCCAGACGTTGATAATTGTGCACGGCCAGTTGATAGTAACATTGTTGCGTCTGACCCGACTGACACACGCGTCGGCACGGATGCCGTTCGTAGCTGCCAAATTGACTGATATCATCGTTTATGTACTCTTGATCTGCATAGGGTTTCACTTTGTTTTTGTTGTTGTTACTGTTATTGTGATTTGGTCGCAAGAAGCTCGGCCAGCCGAATGACCAATCGAGCGTTTTATTACGCGCTACAAACTTGTCTATTGAGACATCTTCCGAAATTTCATTTGTATCCTGCACGCTCTCGTTCCCTGACACTGTGATCGTTAATATTAGCAACAAAAGCCAAAGGCCGCGTAAAAAATGTAAACTTTTACTTTCAAAAGCGCGTAACGTTGTACAAGTCTTCATTTTGACGCCTCAACGAAGAGTGACGAAAAATGTTTCTATGCTTCTCAAAGAAAGTTTTCTTTCTGGGTGTCAACTTTTTCGCTTTCCGTATGCTGAACACGTTCACGCGCCATAATAGCTGAGGGGCATTTAATGAGCTACTTACTTGGCGCTTTGATGACCATTTATCTTTACCAAGTGTTTTTGATTTTTTTTTTGCAATTTCATTTAATATAATTCGCTTATGTTGTTTTCAAGCGTTGGGTAAAGGGTAAATTGAATTTTGAATAAAATAAAATAAAATATAAATAACGTGGTCATATTGTTTAACATAAAAATTATATATATTTTATTTATTTTCCACTTCACTTCATTTTTCGCCTGCAACATTGCTCATAATACTTATAACGCCACATGCAATTGGCGGTCCAACCGAATTCTCCTCGTTCTGATAAGCCAACGCATTGGGCAACGCTTGTTGTGCTGAGGAGAAAACTTCCGCATTGAGCGCTGTATTCAAATCAATGGGCTTGCTATGTATCACAATGGAACGACCCACAATGCCATTGAAACCGAATAGATTCAGATAAATGCTCATGAAAGTAGCGGAGATACTGCCATCCTCTTTGGTATCAATATTGCCAAGCTAATGATTTGTTTAGAAATAAATTAAAATATTATTAAATATTTTCAATAACTTACAAAATTATTTGGAAACTGGCTGCCTGTCGATTTGCAGCCCTCGCCAAGATCGCCATATGTGTGTATATGCAAGGCGTGCTTGCCCATGGGTAAGCCAGTTATGTTTATAGTCACTTTGATATCGTTATTGTAGGGCAATTGTTGGAATGTAATCATGCCTGCGACATCGGTGGCCTCACCCTCGCCCATAAGTCTGGCAACAGCTTGCCAGTGCGGCTGTACCTGTCGTATGTGATGCAGGAACAAAAACAATTAATGAGTTCAAACGTTAATGTAACTGACCTACATAGGCATAACCGTAATAGCCCGGCGTAGAGCCATGCAATAAGTTGCTGCCAGCGAGGCCAACGCCTAACGGTACCGTTAAACGTTCAAAACGTTTCACTTTTGTTCCGGAAACAACTTTAACCGCATCATCGAATCTCGTCTCATTTGTTGTTGGCCGCAAACCGAAAATGTTTTGTGCGTTCAATGCACCGTTAAAAAAGCAGAAAATTAACGAAAATAGAAGCAAATGCGCGGACATATTACACACTTATACAACCGTTATTATATTTATAGGATAATTTTATGAATTTGAGCTATTTTTTGCTTTTATTTTTATTTGATTGCTGAATTGATGAAGTAAAGAACTTGATAGAACTGTTCTGTGCCAAAGTTATGCCCCAACTGAAAATACAAACAATGCGTGTGCATGTTTTTGATGACTTCGACATGCTTTTCATGCCGCTTGCACACACTAATTGTCACCATTTGAAGGGGGCGTGGGGGCAATAGACAATAACCAATCCATACGAACACATTAATAACAATACAATTGAAGAATTGTCATGTAAGCTGAGCTATCAGCGTATATTTCATACATTTTTTTAGAATTTTTTTTTTTTTTTTTTTTAATCAATTTTATGTTATTAACTAATGAAAGTGTTTCACAGCTTTGTGTGTGTTTTTTATTTTAATTGGGTTAACTTGAAATCAAAATTTTAAAACACGCAAATAGTTGACGAAGATAGCACAGATAGATTTGACATTGCAACAAAAACAAAAATGTTTATAACTACTCTTGCAAGAGTACATATATTAACCTTGTCATGAAGTTTGCAACGCAGAGAAGGTGACATCTCCGACTATATAAAGTATATATATTCTTGATCAGCACGACGAGGCGAGTGTCCGTCTGTCTGTCATTTAAATGCAGAAAATTTTATTTTCCTTGCACGCAGTTTATATGTAGAAACCAGCCTGATCGGAATACTATAAAATTAGGTTTTTGCTCAATAAACTCGTTGATTTGAAAGCTGCACAAGAACATCTTGGACGTAAATAAAGGCACACTGCAAAATTAGTGAAGATCGGCTAAATATAGCATATAGCTCCCATAGGAACAATCGGTCAAAAATTCGGTTATGTTAGAAAAACATTTTTGTTCTCAACTATAAACAGATGAAACCTTGCAGTTACGCGTTTTTAAGAATCCTTGACCATATTACAAAGTTTCATAAGAATCGGACATAAGGGCGTGGCACCGCCCATGTAGGGAAAAACCTAAAAATGTGATTTCTCTATAAGCAGAAGAGATAGGAAATCGGAAAATTAAGTGTAGAATGATAGCATTGTATTCTTTAAAAAAAATTAGAAAATGGGCGGGGTTACGCCCTCTTATCTTAATAAACTCATAAGATTCTTCTTGGAAAAACTATGAGACAGATTTTCCAAATGCTTGCAAGAGTATATAAGTTTCAGCACCGCTGAAAATAGCTCCCTTACTGGTTTTTGACTGTAATTAAATAATTGTTTGACTATTGCATATTTTCATTACCTGGCAACGTTGTCAAGCGCATCCAATCCAAGCAAACCGTTACTTTAGGCAAGAAGAAGAACTGGAAGAAAACATTTATTTTCAAGCAGGCGGCGCACGCACGTTTTTTGTATTTTCGATCAACTGAGAGATAAATGCAAATAGATATCTTGCGAAAAGTGAAAGGAAAATAAATATGGAAGAACTTCACGAAATGCTACTGCTCACGAAGCATTACAAAGGTCCATGCCTGGACATAGATACACTGACATGGATTCTACGCGTTGGCGCCTGTTCCTATCAATATATGGAGTTATTGAAGTATATGGAACTGGAGTTAACAAAATATTGTAACAAAGTTGAATTATGTTGGGTATTAGAGATGTTGGAAAAGTTGCGCGCGTCCGAATTACAAATTCCAAAAAAGGAGTATGGCAAAATGAGTGCCAGCACATATCGATGCCACAAATTGCAATTGTTGACGGTGCTGCTGCACGAAGTACTGGGACGTAGCAAAGGTGCCATATCAAAGGACAATGCAGCCAGATGGCAGATCCAACGCAAACAACTCAAGGAAGCGCTGAAAGCACGAGCACAAAGCGGTATTTAATCAAGTGCAAGCTACTTCTGACTCAAAAGCATTTAAACAATTTTTTTTAATTGCTAAAGCGTTTATATTATGCATTTCAGTAATTACATTAATAAATTATTATTTATTATGGACAGTTCAAAACTAAGCCTTTCATTAAAAAAAAATTGTTCATATAATTTGTTGCATTCTGACTTATTGCATTTAACGTCTGCCACCGCCACCGCGGCCGCCACGATAGTAATTTGCCTGACCTCGACGCTGTTGATTGTAATGATCACGACCACCACCACCGCCGCCGCCAAAATTACGGCCATTTTGTTGTTCGTCGCGTTCATAATCGCCGGTACCGCTGGCTCTGCCCTGCTGATTCCATCCGGTACCTTGGACACGTCCGCTGCCGGTTATCCAATTGTTTTGATCATGTTGTTGTTGTTCGAATTGCGGACGCTGTTGATGAAACTGAGGTTGTTGCTGTTGCGGCTGTTGCTGTTGCCAATTACCACCACCACCGCCCCCACCTCGTCCTCCACGAAAGTTGTTGTTGCCACCACCACCACCCCGACCGCCTCCACCACCACGACCACCACCACCAGCACCACCTCTTCCACCTGTAAGTTATAAAAGAAAACAAGTTCATATATATGTAAACCATTATTTAAATTGTCACTAACCTGGACCACTAGCACGCTGCTTTTGCCAGGATGGCATTTCTGGTGGCGGTGGTGCATGCTCATTCGCACGTCCGCCACGATCCGGCACACTGCCAATAACGTGCTTCTGTATTTTCGATGATGTATTTTTGCGTACATTTGCCGAACTAGTTTTCTCAATAATTGCCAAATCGGAACGAGCCGCAAGTAAAGCAACAATATTTGTTTCATCGCCGCCATATCTTAGCTGCTCTAGTTCCTTCATTTTATGCTGGAAACGCTCCACAATCTCATTCTCACGCGTCCGTATTTTATCGGACCACTGAAAACTTTGTATGGTTACTTCCAGGCGCGTCAATAACACCTGGCGACGTAAATTATATTCCGCATCTAGATCGTCGTGCAATGCTTCTAATTGTTTCCATTGTGCATCAGTCAAAGGTTTTGTTGTACGCAAAAGTGGCTCACTTATGACAGCCGGCTTGACCTGGCGCATAAGTTCTTCAACCTTAAAATTAAGTTTATCGAAGAGCGCCTTTGGGCTGATGTTCTCTGGTGGCTTCCCCATCTGCAAATCTCGTGTAAGTTGCTCTAGTGCTTTTGCCGTATTTGTTTCAAATTTGGGTATCACATACGATTTCTCGGCCGGATGCAATTTCATGCTCATTTTAGTAGCCATTAATTCCGTCAGCAAATAGTCAAGGAGCTGCAACAGTGATTTATGAGTTTGATATCGCTCTGATAACGGTCCCAGCACAAACTCTTGGTATGGGCAACCCAGTTCCTTAAGCAGTGCCGACAACTCCATGGCAAATTCACTGGCATCTTCCAGACCTTCGGATGACACCTCCTCATCCGTTTTGCGTAGCACATGCAATTCATGTGTCAGCCAAGCGACCAAGTCGCGAAAACTACCACTTTTTAAGCCACCATTCAAGGCATTCGTGAGGACATCGTTTTCCAGACATGGCCCGTTATAGCGGACAGCATTCAGAGCATCGATGACATCCAATTCGCATTCCATTGGTTTCTTCCTTATTCGGATTCGATTCACAAATTTAGCTTGAGGATTTTTCAAGTTAATAACTTATCAAAGTTTTGGGAAGACTTGAAGACTATAGTGCCAGGGTATCAATTATAAGTGTGAGCTCGTGGAAATCACACTACGCTTGGTTGTGTTGATTTTGGCGTTGCAAATACGATGAGCGAGGTCTTCAAAAGACTGCGATGGCACTGTGGAATCACTGATGAATATCAGGACACGAGCAAATTGTCAATAATTGTCAGATAATAATTGATACAATTGATTGAATGAATGAAAGCCGAATGAAAACAAAACACAAAAAAGTCAACTAGTGACCAATAGATGGCGCAAACTCGCAGAAACTCACCATGGCAGAAGAAGAAAAGGACACATCTGACGCAGGCGAGTCCAAATTTGTCCAAAAGTGTCACATTGGCGCAAAAACGTCCACAACCAGAAGAAGAAGATAGACGGAAAACTTCTGTGAAATGAAGGAACTAGACATGTCACAAGGAAATGTAGTGGGACTTATGCCAAGCCAATACCGCACTTGTGGTTCATAATGAATTTTAAAATGACTCAAATCTGTATAATTTCACGCGAAAATATCGCACAACTCACAAAACTTGATAAATTAAATTAATTAGGAAAACTGCAATGAATAATGAAGACAGGCATTTATTTTTGTGACAATTTCACGCAAAATAATTGAAAAAAGAAACTAAAAATTTTGAGTTGGAGCATGTTCACTTGAAATATATTGGATATTGAGTCATTCAAGCATAAAAAAATATGAAAAACAACGTTTCGCATTTGCGAGAAACGAAAACGAGCCAGATTTGCTCAAAAGTGACAAAGTTGGCGCACAAGCGTCCGCGAAATTCTTCTTCTTTTTTCAAAAGGGGTGGTAGAAAAGTTGCCTTTTTTTCTGGCAATGGGACTTTTGCCATAGAGTGCACATGGGACATAGAACAAACCACCTCCAAAATCACCGTTTCATTGACTCAATCGCGTAAGGAAGAGGAAGCAGTTTGTTTACAAAAAATTCTTGGAATTTCATTGTTGCCATTAGTTTGTTAAGTTTTACAGTGGCAGTCAATTGACGTATGTTCGCGGCAAATCTCAAGTGACATGAGTTGGAACATCTTTATGCGACAAATTGCATAATTTATGCACCGGCAGCCGCACGCCTCACTCATTTCCAGTGTTGCCTAATTTTGATGAACGGCTTATAACAACGGGAATACTGGCTATTCTGATGCATTTTCCAACTTTTCAGCTTCAAGTTGCTCGAAACAACGGAATGGACCAACTACAAAACTCGAAAAATGCTGACTAGCACAATTTCGCCTGGGGTTGCACGGCCACTTGAGCTAGGTCAATATGGATAACTTCCGCAAAATTCGTCCGTCACTTACCTCACTGCTACACGACTCGTTCAGACCAAATTGACGATAAGTAGCTTTTTGTCATGCACACGACAGCCATTTCAATTAAACGGTTTATTTCAAATCCATTTTTTACTTAGTCTCATGTAGGGAACACAATTCCGGGATCCCGAATCCCAGGATCCCGGTCGTTTTTTGATCCCGAAAATTCCGGGACTGTAGTTGGCTAACCCCGGGATTGCCAAAATGTGTTAAAATGTTGACTTTTCACCATTTCGACTTTTTGGAACTGTAGAAAATTAATAGATATTATGCTTTTAAAAAATCACCTGAAGTACAAATGGAATTATCATCGGTTATGAATTTCTGCAACGAGCATTTTCAGCTGCTGCTTACATTGGCAATAAAATACGAAGCAGGCTTGATGTTCACATTGAGTAATCTTTACATAGAGTGGAAAACGGCCAATTCTGACATTTCAACTCGGTTGAAAATATGAGCACCCAAAGAAAACTCCGAGTAATATTTTCGAGCCGAACAGAAATTAGCGAGGCATACAATGTACAATAATTCTTTACTTTTTTATATCGTAATGCCTACTTCATTTCCTATTTCATTTTATTAATAAAAATTTAAGATATAACTGAAGTTGTTTTAATTTCAATCCAATTAGAAGCCACTTACTTCAATCCCGGTATTGATTTCATAAATCCCTTAATCCCGGGATTGAAAAATATTCCCGGGATTGTATTCTATAATCTCATGCGTCTCGGTATCATGGTAATAAATTTTCCAACACAAAAAAATAAAAAATTTTTAAGGAATATAAAAAACAATAACACTAATTTCGTTTTCAACAGAAAAAGGTAGTTTTATTTATTATGCGTACATTTATTTTTTGCACAATTTCTTGTGTTTTTCTTGTTGTTTGTTTTAACTGTAATTTCTTTATATTATTATTTTGTATTTTGTTTAAATATAGTATGTTTCCTTTCTTTTTTGTTTTGTATATGTATTTTGTAAAGCAGGAAGTTTTAGGATTCGTATTTCAAGCACCTTCGGTGCATACAATTTTTTACAACTTATTTAAATAATAATTATTTTTAATTTGTCATTTAATATATTTACTTTACACACATACATATTTGCATGAAGCTGCTTTTATTCATTTTTGTTTTTTCTTGTGAATACTGACTATCATTTAGACGTACAGTGAACACACAATAGAGTATCTATTTGTGGCGTTACTGTACGAAAACGTATGTATTTTAATTATTTTTTCAAGCTTTATTTCTTTTGCATATACATATATACGACTTAATTAACTAATAGTTGCTCTTTAAAAGCTACACAATAAACTTGATTATTTTTTTGTAAACGTTTTCTTTTTTTTTCTGCTTTTAAATATGTTTTCATATTTCCTTTATATATTTAAACAATTCCATACAATATTTTATTACATGTATACATAATAATTAGCTTGTTTTATGTATATTTTTAAATATATTTTACACAACTTATTGTTGTTTTTTGTAACTGTCTTTTGTTGAACAGTTTCAGTATATAAAATAAATATTTATATATGTGTAATGCATGTTACATATTTTGCCACTATAATTGTCTATATGGGCATATTTATATATGTGTGTACAACTGTAGGTAACGTTGTTTCTTCGCATTTATTTTCATTTAATTTTTTTCGTCGCTTTCAAAAACACAAAGTATTTTTCGTTTGATTTTTTGTTTTTTTATCAAGTTATGTTTTACAAGTTTTCAACCCTTATTTGCTTCTGTTTGACAAACAATTTTGTCAAAATAATAATTATAATTAAAAACATGTCCATATTATCATCAGTTCATAATTAAGTAATACATAATTAACTCAATATTAAAATTAAACAACATACTATTTTATATGTTTAGCTTAGCATACTAAATTACTAATATAATAGATTAGTTTCTCTTTTCTTCCATCAATAAAATGAAATTAAATTAACTTTATGCTATTTACAAAAGTAAAACTTTAATTTTGTTTTGGTTGATTTTTTTTTTCTTTTTTTTTTTTTTTGTTGATTATTTTTTCCCTTTAAAATGAACACACATTTTTTGTAGCTAATCCGTTTCTCTATGTCTTCATTAAGTTACTAAAAATTACAAATTTAATGGCACAAAAATTTCAAAAAGTCAAAAGTTATATGCAAATGATTATTTAGCAAAGAATTTACATTTTTCCGCAAATATTTATAAATTTTTCTTTATCTTTTCATAATTTTGTTTTTAATATTTTTTTGTCATTTGTTTTTGTTTGATTTTGCTTTAGCCAAGTCAATCAATTTAATAGCATTACATATTTAAGTAAAACTATATTGATTATCAATAGCACGGCCCGTTTCATGGGCAACGCTATTGCCGCCTCCGCCACTGGCATCGCTACGACGTGTCTGACGGCTTTGCTGCGTTTGTGTGGACGCCGCCTGTTGCGATTGCAGCGATACCGTTGATGAGCGCATCTGTTGCTGCTGCTGCTGCTGTTGTTGTTGTTGTTGTTGATGCTCTCCATTCGTTGCCAATGAAGGCGTGTCGTGTACGGTGAGCGTGCTGGCATCCAAGTGAAAATAGACTTGCTCTGGATAGTAGTGAATTTCATTTGGCAGTTCGATTTCGAATGTCTTGAGGCGAACACTTAGATCCATGGTAATCACTTCACGCGGCTGCAGATGCATTTAAATTTTATAAAATTAGATAATTCCGTTCACGACTTATAATGTTTTATGAAAATTAAAAGGGCATGCAACATTTAAGAGCTTAAAACAGGCAAAACGTGCCTTAAGCAGGCCATCCATTGTCGAATTTGTTTGACGAATTTGTTGTGTTTGACAAAATATTCGTCGTTAGTGGAAGTGTTCGTTTTCAAATTTTGTGTTTGATGTTTTGTTCGAGAAAAATAGAAATTATTCTATCTTGAATGTGTTTGTCGAACAAATTTGACAGTGGATGGCAATGTTCATTTGTAAATAGTTTTCCTAGCGTGAAGACGTGTACAAAATGTCGAAAAAAATTTTGCTAGAATTTATTAATTGCCTGCAAAATGATGTTTGCAAACAATGTTTGAACTAGTTTGTGGCAAAATGTTTTTTTGTTCGACAAACAGTTTTTCAAACAAATTCGACAATGGATGGCCTGCTTTAGGAATAAAAAATAAAACCGTTGATCAAATAGAAATTGTTCTGAAACATGCTCAGTTGCTAAGTACACGAATTTTAAACTACAATTAATATATAAAAAAAAAATGTTTGTTTGCCATTTTAATTAAATTATAAATAATTGGACTGGTTGGTTGGATTGGTGGTTTGGACTGATGGATTGAATTGGTGGATTGGTTTGGTTTGGTTTGGTTGGAGGAGTGTTAGGCACATGTTGTTGCATATTGCCTGAACTTTCAAATGAGTTTATATCAGAGCAAATCAGTCAAACGACTGGCATAGATTTAAATGCAACAACTTCAATGTTCAGACAATGCAATGTGCTCAACGCTCAAAATAAAAGCAAAAGAAAATAAAAAACCATCACTGACACTGAATTGACTCCAAAATTTAGGCTATCTCACATGTCTCGGCGATGACTGATGGTTGTATCCTAATCCGGTATTTTGTTGTTGTTGCTGTTGTTCCGTGCCAACCAATTCGTTGAGGCCACCGGTGCTAAAATTATGCACCCATTCGGTTAGCGTTACATCCGATGTACCACCCGATTCCAATGGTATCGGATGATGACGGAAATGTTCGAGCATCTCTTGTATTGAAGGGAACCATAAATGTTGTACACGACATTGTCCCTTCTCGGAAAGTGTCATGCGTAAATGTTTAGCGCGTCCATTGAAGTTGAATGTCAGTACAAATTCACCTTTTCGTGTCTCACTCTGACGCACAAGAAAGAAACCATGACCGGCTGCCTCCGAATGCAATACCATGCGTGCCGCCTCTGAACGTGGCAACGTGCCATGGAACCAAGGAAATTCACGCATTTCAGCTGTTAAATCAGCTACATTTACATCTGCTTCAGCGCCCTCGCCCAGCTCATTGCCATCGAAGTTACTCGATGCCGAAAGACGCTGTTCGCCACGTTCACCGGGTCCGATTGGCCGTCGCGTTGGTATATCCGGCGGTAAGGAGCTACCGGCGATAACGCTCCCATCCGCAATAGCGCCATTTGACTCTGAACCGGCAATGGCAAGTGGCGTTGTTGTTCCACCTGCTGCATCAGCGTTTAAGATACCGCCTGCCGTTACACTGCCAACATTACCATTTGAACCGAATGTGCTCTGATGATGATATTGTGGATTCTGTACAGCATTTAGGCTTAAGGAATTCGTGCCACTAGGATTTGTCGATATCGGTGATGTTTGCATAGCCGCTGCCGCTGCCATGGTCTCCGATTCGATCATTGTCGGTTGCTGTGTGGGCGGCGTTCGCATACAATAACGTATGGTGGCCAACCAACTGCGCATATCATCGGCATTCTCGGCCTCAATTACATATTCCATATTATTATCGGCCTTCAGTACAAATGTATTCATACGATCGGGCATTTCCAGCGTTGTTGTCTCACGCGCTTCCGATATAAGGAAACAAAAGACGCCACTACGTGGTTTCGATGCCTTTGGTGGCATATAGAATTCCAACATATAACCACCGACAGCTTTTACCAATGCCAAGCGGCATTTTTCCCACTTTTGTGTACCCGTCGGCTGATCCAAACTCTCCGGTGTCAGATTATTTACAACGCCTTCTTTGCGGCATTCAACAACAATTTTGGCCAATTTGGTTTTGCTCTGTTTGCTGCTACCAACACCGTCTAGATCATCAGAATTCTTGTGAAAGAACGCCTGCAGAAAAAGAAAATTCTAATATTAAAACGTTTTTATAACACTGCTCCAACACAAAAAGCCAGCAGAGTTGCTGCACACAAGCCGAACCTTGCCCTTGCGTAGACCCTTGAACGATAGCCGCCGAAAGAATGCCTTGTGAAAGATCTTCGATGACTCGTGTTCATCATTGTAGTCACGTTCATCGAGCGCACTGCCATTGCCGATCTGTATACGAACAAAATGGATTAATATTTTACATGTGCAACAATTTTTTATGACATACCTTTAAATTGCTGCGTCGCCGATAGAATTCGACATCGTAGTGTTCGGCAAATGATTCCACAAATTTTTGTGCAAAGCTACGATGTTGTATATTTCGTGCCTCATCTGGTGGCAAATTACCATTTATGTAACTGATGCAAGCCTTTGCGAAATCAGCAGCTGCGACACGTGCATGCCGCTCACAGAACTCCTCCCAACTGGTGCCATATGCGTACGCTGAGCCACCAATTGCGCCAGCATTACCCATCGAACCCGGTATCAAATCAGCGCCGCCACCGGCAGCGCCTAAACTGTTATGACTTGTCGGTCCGATATAGCCGCCGGCGCTAAATGCGCTCGAACCGGCCGTGCCGTTGCCACCCATATGGTGGTGGCCGTGACTGTTGTTATTGTTCAGATTCACTTTGTCTGCCTTGTTACACACGCGGTTTGTGTATTTTTTGTTTGTTTTTTTTCTGGCTTTGTGAATATATGCTCACCGCTTTATTCGCTCACTGCGCAAACGCTCAATTCAGCAAAACTTATATATACGAACACATATAATGTTTTTTTTTCCGACTTTGTTTTGCTTGTCTCGCTTTAACGATGACACCGACACTGTCAACAACAACGACACTGAGACGAAGACGTTGCTGCTGTGTTACCGTAATTAAGTGAATTTTTTGCGCGCCTTTCTTGACACAATTCTTTAACCTTTTCGTTCGTTGTTCAGACACTCGACGGTTACTCGTTCGTTTGTTGCTTCGTCCTCTGCCTTCTTTTGTCTAAGTTGTTTCCTTTCGTTTGCAGCGCTGCAGAAATTAAAATAAAAAAAAGAAATATGTTTATTATTAGCATGAGCAATTTATTTATTGTTTTGGCAAACGGAAATACATTAGCGCTTAGTCATTGTGTCACAAATACCAGACACCCACACATTTTACAAACGTCGTTGCCCAAATATGCTGCAACGGAAATGCTCCCAAAAAATACAAAAGTCATGTCTTAAATCTTAATCTGACAAGTTTTCTATTGACGAATACAAATACATATGTGTTGTCTGTTTTGCGGATTTAATGTGCCCAACGAGCACACCTTAAATGATAGACTGACACAGCTGCAGCGCACAACAAAAGCTTTATCTTGTTTTTGTTTTTGTTTCTGTTTATTTTTTGTTCTTTGTTTTTTTTTTTTTTTGTTTTGTTTTGCCGGCAACGAGATACAGTACATAAAATCAGTTCAACAACAACAAAGTACAGTGGCGGTTAGCTGAATTATGAGGCGCCAGCTATATAAACCAAGATTGTTTATAATCAAAATGAGACTTTAATAAATCTCTAGTGTTTAAATGTTTAGTCTTCATACTTTATATGCATTCATATATTTATTGTCTCAGTTCACAAATAAAGCAAGTATTAACAAATCATTCTATACTTTTACTTTTTAACAAACAAATCCTATACTTTGGTCTTGTTAATTAACAAGATCGTTTTCTACAAACTATGCGTCTTTGAGGATTGCATCTTATCAATAGCAAACCAACATCACTTATAATCATCTACATGTCTGTCACCGCTACCGCAGCTGCTCTTATTAGGCGCTCGCTCATAGAATATGCATAAACACACATAAGTTTATGGCAGTTCGTGCGGCCGGGTGACAGGGTGGTCGGCAATAGCTAAGTTCGGAAATTAAAACGAATCGAACCGAATAACAAAATCAAAGACGAAGACGCTCTGCGCCACGCTGCGTTCTGACGAGCCGACACTTGTTTATATGATTTGATTTGTTTGCTTTTGCGTTTTTATTGTTGTTGTACTTTTGGTTTTTTTGTTTTGTGTTTTTCTTTCATATAAGAAAACAACGCAGACACATTCCGACGTCGGCGTTTATGTCGACGACGACGTCGTAGCTGTCTCGTTTTATTTTTTTCAAACTATCGTGGGTTTGTTGTTTTTGCAACTAAAGCTTTTTATTCATAAAAATGTTTATTATTTTTATTCGTTTTTTTTTTTTATATAGAAACATATAACAAGCACATACAAAAAAATGTTTTTTTTTTTCATTGCTGTTTCACGACACGTTTTTTTATTATATGATCTAACTTCGCAAAACAAAACTGCAAAAAAAAACAAAAAATGAATAAAAAAGAGCACAATTATTTTTGCCTATTGATTTAGCGATGTATTTGTTATTTTTGTAACTCAGTACGTAACTGAACACGCGAAAAACCGCAGAAAACAACAATTATTAACAAATAGATAAGTAGCCCTCAACATTGTTATAATAAATAAGTGCCTGGCGCCTGGTGGTGGCGGGCGTATTCAATCCACCTGTCTGGTAGCGATAAAAACAGCGCCGCCAATACAGCTGCTCCCATCGCCACGCCCCACTTCGCCGCGCGAGTAATATTTCTAAAAACAAACTTGCAAAATACGTCAAATATCCACAATTGTGTAAACAATTTTCAAGCACGCCAACGTATGCGTTCTCATTCTCTCATTGTCTCACTGTCTGAAAGCAAAAGTGCTTGCAGCGCATTCAATTCAATTACGTTGTTTTTTCATTTTTATCTTTCTGTTTGTTTTGGTTTTTTTTTCATTTTTTCTGTAATTTGCAGGTAGACAAAGACAAACGCGTATATGAGGACCACCCACAAACATTCATGCACACAGATTAACGCCCACGCTCCAAGTGCAAATAAGCATGCCCACGGCTAACCGCCTACCTTACTTCTTTCTAATTCCTTTTTGTTGTTCTTATTCCCGT
Organism: Phortica okadai; assembly: GCA_034638295.1. NCBI lineage: Eukaryota > Metazoa > Arthropoda > Insecta > Diptera > Drosophilidae > Phortica > Phortica okadai. The sequence goes on from CM067849.1 coordinate 38,815,422, forward strand.
TACACACTCGTTCTCACCGTCTGTCTTCCTTTTTACACTTTTTACAAACTTTCTTCACTCGTGTCCTTGGTCACAGCATTACAACTACACAAACCAGTGCTGCCACTTAATCTCTAAGAGCACAGGACTAGCCGAACACAATAAAAAATTAATAACAAATGTAGACAAATTCTTTACAAAAACAAAACAATTAAATTCATAAATAAATAAAGGGACGCGCACACACACTGTTGCTAATATTTGTTTGTCAATGAACGACGTAAAAACTGTAGGCTGAGGCTGCGCTGCTGACGCCTACGTTGCAGCGCACCACTGTCGACTTTGCCACCAACGCAAAGTCTAAAAAGAACTACAAGATACGCTTTTCCCGCTCACCTTTACGTAAATTACACTTTTTCATTTAACAATTAACACTTTCAAGCACTTTATTTGTTTAAGTATTTAATTTTAGCTTAATTACACATTTTTAGAACGCAATTAATTCACATATGTGTTTTTATTATTTCTTTTTCTGCGTAGCCGACTCTCGCGCGACTTCTCAAGACCCCTGAGGCGTTTTAGATGGCTGCCAGTGTTGCTAAATCAGCTATTTTTCAACACGAAATGTGGTATTTTCAATTGACCTATCTCATGCCGATGTAATCTTCTATGCAAACATAAGCCAAGTGTATTTTCAGTCCACATACCTAACATTCTGATACCACGCTGTCTCACACGTCCCAATCAAACATACGCCACTCCACTCCCAAATCTTAGCGTTTCATTTTGCGCCGTAGCAGTGCGGCCAACTTTTTAGAAACAAACGCAGCGGTTTTCAGAGGAATCCCAAGTAAAGCCCGCTGTTTTTACATGGCAAGACAGGGGAAAAAGCTGGTATGTTTGACATGACCAAAGACGCTCTCCAAATCAACACTTTTTCCATAAAAAACGAAAGCATTTTGGATGAAACGTTTATTTGTGTTTCTTATATTCCACAATTTAATTCAATCTTAGAAATATTTCGCCCGGTCAGTGATTGAATTTGAATTGTCAAATTGACGCAAAATGATGATTTGACACCGTGTCGTCGAAAGAGGCATTTTTGCGTCGAAGAGGCACTTGCTTCAACAAATTGTCGAAATGGACAGCGTCGAGGGTCAAACGAAAATTCGCGTAAGGGGACGTCCATAAATTACGTGAGATAAATTTAGGGGAGGGTGGTTCAGCAAAATCCCACCAAATTTCACCTAGGGGTAGGGGGGTTCATCGGACATCTCATGTGATTTTTTTAGTTCACTAGTTTGCCATTTTTTTTTTTTTTTGTAAATTTAAGCAAAAAATAATTGCATTTTTTTATCAAATTTTTAGCAAAATCTCATGTGAGATTCAGAGGGAGGGGTTCGTCAAAATCTCACCAAGGGGGGGAGAGGGGTCTAAATTTATAGAAAAAAACCTCACGTAATTTATGGACGTCCCCTAAGTACTGGCCGGGCTCAATGTCGCTTGGAGTTGCAGGGCTCCCCCAAATTTGTGTGCCCTAAAAAGATGGCAGCACTGAAAAGATGCTCAAAACAGCACTGCTAAATATCACTAAAGGTAAAAGCTGATTTGCAACACTGTTCGAAGTGGCCAGTGTTGCCAGTAGTTCAGACCAACCAGTTGGTATCCTGTTTTATCGTTACTCAGTAACGAATACACACGATTTACGAAAGAGGGGGAAGCAAAACGACGAATTGGCGCACACAGAAATATTTCCGAATTTCTTTTTATTTTTGCTAAATATTATTTAAATGATGCCAATTTAGATAATATTTTATTGTATATACACCGAATAAAGTGAAAGCCTTCAATGCAGCTGTAGTCTCCCGCCAGACACGGAACACAAAACCACAAAAAAGAAATATAAAAAATGATAAATCCCATTGCTTCGGAGGCAATCAACTCTGCCACCTATGTGGACAACTACATCGATTCGGTGGAAAATCTTCCCGATGATGTGCAACGCCAGCTTTCACGTATACGCGACATTGACGTGCAATACCGAGGTAAGTTGCATTAATGTGAATTTGATAGTCGTAAATTAATGCGCGCGAAATCGTTCTATTTGTGTCACAATTTATGTAGGACTCATACGTGATGTGGACCACTACTATGACCTTTATCTGACACTGCAGCATTCGCCGGATGTGCAACGTCGAACACGGTCCATGACGCGCATGCACCAGAGCCTGATACAGGCGCAAGAACTTGGTGACGAAAAGATGCATATTGTTAACCACCTTCAGGAGATTATCGATTCAAAACTGCGCCAACTCGACCAGGACCAAAAGAATCTCGACATTAAGGATGAAATGTTGCCGCAACGTGAACACCTTGGCCTTCTTGACGATTCACCTATACCGTTGAAACAATCCCGTACACAAAGTCCCGCACGCGATCAATCAAATGGCGGCATTGGGCTAAATGGTAGCAACGGTGTGGCCGGCAACGTTGTCGGTGGGGTCGGTGGTAACGCTGCGAATAAGGAACACTTTGGCAGCGGTGCGTATGCTTCAAGCATTGGCTCATCGGTTGGCATTGGTGGCGGCAGTTCAACACCGAATTCGGAACGTTCCGGCAATATAAGCAACGGTGCTAATGGCGGCGGTAATGGTGCAACCAATGGCAGCTCACACATCTTGGGTGCCGGTACCAGTGAACTACAACGCACCGGCAGTAATCGGTCGCGACGTCGCAAGGAAAGTCTAGTGCACAGCAGTAATATTGAATTGGGTGGCAATGAATCAAACTCGGCCAACGAAACGGGCAGCAACGGTGGCGAACGTAATGTTGGTCAAAAATCTGGATTAGGTGCTGGCCAAAAGAAGGGTACAACGCAAGCGGGCGTTGGTGGCACCAGTAGTGGTAACAATTCGGGCAAAAAGAAGAAACGTAAAGTACGTGGTGGTGGTGGCGGTGGCGGAGGTGGTGGAGGTCAATCAAATTCTGCAATAAATGTTCGTGAGGATACGCCGCCACCAGAACCAATTGATCCCGATGAGCCGACTTATTGTGTTTGCAATCAGGTACGTCCAAACACTAAAAAAATATATCAATATATAAACTTGTTAATAACTTTGACTTATACTTAAAGATTTCCTTTGGCGAAATGATACTCTGTGACAACGACCTCTGCCCCATCGAGTGGTTCCATTTTTCGTGTGTAGCGCTTGTGCTAAAACCTAAGGGCAAATGGTTTTGTCCTAATTGTCGCGGCGAGCGTCCAAATGTCATGAAACCTAAAGCGCAATTTTTGAAAGAGCTCGAACGCTACAACAAAGAGAAGGAGGAAAAAACCTAAGCCCAACTTTGACTTACATCAACATAGAACATGCACACACACATACATATACATGCTGTTTGTGTTTAGTTAATGGTTAAGTTTTGTTTTACGGTTTATTGGTTCAGAATTAAGCGCTTAAAGTCGTTATTCTGTTGCATTAGGTTTTATGGCGTATTTTCTTATTAAGTTTCTTAAGTTTTTGTGTCAAACACTTTTACACAATCACACATACAAACACACACACAATATCGCCGTGTACAGTAGTTTAGACATACATACATATAACATACTTACATATTTTCAATTCAGTTTAGTTGTAAAATTTGTACATTTTTCGTAATTGACATTAAAGACGTGCCCGAAATTATCGCATGGCTGCTTAAAAGTAAATATAAATCATAGTTGTTGACTTTGTTTAATTCGCACACACTGTCCCACAATCCTATACGTCTATAGCTCATTAATATTGCATGCCTATATCAAAACATAATCCCGGACCCTTGTTCTAAAACAAGACGAAGTTTGTTTGTATAAAAAATATAACATTAATGTTAATGACTATGAAAATGCTTTTTTGCCCAGCTAACAATAATTTTAAGTTTTATTGTACAAATATTAATACTTCTTCTCTACATACATACATATATACATAATTTAATTACGCTATTAATTAACTTACGTTGATATTCATTAACACATATGTTAAGAAGTTTTCAAATAAAAAAAAAAAAATTTCATAAAAAATACACAGATCTTTGATTGCAAAAGCAATTCTGAAAACAAAAAGGAAGTTGTTCATCAAGTCAATCCAAAGGAAGAGTTTATGGAAAGTATTTATACATGATCAGAGCTATCAACCAACACAAACAATTGCCTGTCCTTTTGTTTGTTGGAACTGTTTCGGATCAGAGCAAACATTCACACTTAATACACTCTGTTGCAACTAACATTTAAGATTTTAGACTTAACAAAACATTTATCATTAATATTAAATACTATTAAAGTATTTTGAGTTGGCACAAAAATATTGGTAGGTAATAAACTACGCTTCACCAGTTCGGTTGCCCTCATCCAAGTCCTTTTTTAGCTTTAGTAACGCTTCCTTGTGCGCCTTGGAGCGTGTGTGTGAATGTAATTGTTTATTCATAGAGAAACGAATATCGCAGATGGTGCAACTATAGAATGTAAAGGAGAACTTTTAAATACAGACTTCATTAAACAGTAATTTGGCGCCAACTTACTGATAATTAAGCTCACCAGTATGCTTCACCTGATGATCCTTAAGACTGGTGGCACAAACAAAACGTTTATCGCAGTATTTACACTCAAAAGGACGCTCGTTTGTGTGCAATCGTTCGTGACGATTCCGTGAATTATTATAGCCAAATGTCTCATCACAGTAACGACACTTGAATGGTTCCGTGTGCTTACGCGCATGCATTTTCAACAGATGCAATGTGTAGAAACGTGCTTGACAGTGTTCACACTCGAAATCCTTTACGCCACTATGTCGCAGCATATGCAATTGCAAATCACGTCGTATTTTAAAAGATTTGTCACATTGTTCACAGTTATGGCGTATTTTTTTCTTTTTATTGGCATTGTTGGCATGCTCCTCATGTGGTACTTGTGCCTCTTGCTGTTCATTGCTTTCCGACATGGCGGTCTCGATATCTGTGCTTGTTTGACGTTTAGTTCGCACATTCGACTCCTTGGTCAGTGCTTTGTAGAGTTGTCGTGTCGCATTTTCTGCCTCCAATTCTTCCCTGCTTTTATGCCGTTTGCGTGTATGTAATTCTAATAAATAATCCGAATAGAACTTTGCTTTACAGAGCGTACATTGAAAGTTCTTGACGCCCGTGTGACGCAGCAAATGAAGTTCCAAATTTTTCCTTTGTAAAGACTTGCCGCATTGATCGCACACGGTTAGCTCTTCAGATGGTTTGCATTTTTTATTTTTGTTTCGCTGTTTAGTTTCTTCGGACAGATGATGCTCAATGCTTCCATCGGAGCCGGTTTTATCAAATACCAGCTCCATATGTTCCTGCCATGTTTCATCTTCACAGCTTTTGCCATCATTGTCTTGATCCTCACAGTCATCTTCAAAACAGTCCATATGTTCGTTGTCGTTGACATTGTCAAAGCTAATTTCACTAAAATCATTCTCGTCGCAGCTATCTCGTGTTGTATTATGTTCTTCCTTTATTTCAACCTTAACATCTGAAACATTTTTTTCGCTTTCGATAATGCTTAGTGGATCAAGTGAATCGACAGCCGGTAGCTTCGCCGTTGGCAGTTGGTCATACTTTTCCTGTGTTCTAATGCAGAGCGCACGAAATGCAGTTGCTTCTGTAAGTTTTTGTTTACAGCTATTGCAGATGTATGCCGGCAGTTCAGGTAGATTGGGCAATATTAGGCTAGTAATTAGTTCCATTTGCTTCACAAAAACACTCAATCGTGGTGAGTAAAGGTGTACCGCCGCTGAAAGCTGCACCTCTTCGTCACACCCACGACAGCGCTGCATTTTATTTTTGCGATTCAAGACAGCATAAGTACGTACATTGAAATCATCCCAAATTAGAATCGGTTGAAAATAAACAAAATGTTTTTTTTCATTTGTTGTATTTGTAATTTGAACAGCTGATATCTGCTGAGCTGTAATCGGACAGATTGGCAGCAACTTCAGCCGCTAATTTGAATTTGGCATAAATTTTATCCAATTCTCCCATATCTACGCACATAAAATAATCACTAATTAAAACAGGAAACCCCAATCTCCAATCCAATCCAATAATAAAAATTTGCAAATATTTGATTTAATTTAATTTTCGCAAAAATTATTCTAAATACATATGGACCAGTTACGAGTTGTCTGAGACCAAGCTGACAGTTTCCATCGTCTCTTGTTTAAGCACTTGATCTTTGTGGGCCTTTGTGCGTTTATGTGATTTTAAATTTTTGTTCGTTAAAAACCAACTACCACACGCTTTGCATCTGTCAGTTAAATAAATAAAAATACATTATCAAATTGAGGACAAATGCATCCAAAACTTACTCAAATTTACGCACGCGTGTGTGTGTCACTTCATGTCCTTTCTTACTAGTAGAACATCGAAAACTTTTCTCGCAGAAACGACACTTAAATGGTCTCTCATCGCGATGAATTCTGCAATGAAAATGAAATAATTAATGTCCTTAATACAAATATCTTACTCACCTTTCGTGACGCAACCTTGAACTGTTGTAGCCAAAGGTTTCTTCACAGTAATTGCACTTAAAAGGATTTGTATGTTGGCGTTTATGCAAGTTACGCAGCGAAATCGTGTAGAATTTTGCATCACAAAACTCGCATTCAACATTCTTTACGCCTGTGTGACGCATTTGATGTAGATCCAAGTTTCGCTTACATAGGAAGTATTTACCACATAAATCACACATACAAGTATCAGATTTTCTTTTTTTCTTTGTGACTTCCGAATTTATTTTATCAAGTCTAAGTGAAGTGTTATTTGGTTTGTCAATGTACATCCCCGTTTTACTGCCATTCGGTTCATTTGAAGCATAAAGGGGGATTAATAAATTTGGCTGTTCATCAGATTGTTCGACCAATGGCAAACTGAGCTGTTCGTCGTCTTTATCTTGATTATCACAGGTGAGATCGACATCAATTTCCGGATTTGAGATATCAATAGTTGACTCGAGTTCTGCGATAGGTGGACTATTGTGTAAAACATCAGCCAGTGCCGTCTCCAAACTGTCTTCATTTATGTCAAGTGGATCAATCACTTTCTTTTTGTGAGCCGAGTCAATGTTTTGTGGATGGTTCGTCGCAGACTTTTTACCAGTTTTCAAAAGTTGTACAAATTTGTGTTGCGTTTCAATGAGACACTCACGGAATTCAATTGCTTGCTTTAAACTCGTCTGGCATTTTGAACAAATATAATCAGGAAAGCCTCGCTTATTAGGTAACTACAAAATATAATTAAAATATATATTTTAAGCTGCAGGATTGGGTTTTGTGGTTTGGACATGTACATACCCTAACGCCAGTGACCAATTCAATTTGAATTACCATTGTTTTGTTCGTTTTTGCAAATATATCCACTGCCTCCGATTCATTGATGCTAATGCTACAAGTGCGACAGCAACTCATTTTAAAAGATCAACTTTAAAAAGAAATTTACCGACAACACGATTCATTTAAACAAAATGCATCCAATTTTCGTTTATTTCCAGCTGGCGGCGTCTGACGGATAGACAAAACATAAATACCAAAACAAGTTGGCAGCACCGTAGCTAATGGACTCTTCAAAATTTGTTTTTCAAAATGAATAAATAAAATTTGGTTGATATGTTCCTCTGAAGTTTGGTTCAAATTTCGATTTTCAGAAACAATTTGTATTGGACCTTGTAGAATTACCACAAGTGGTTGTAGGGGGCACGTGTTTTCTTTATTCCGGATTTCATTTAGCTTGATTCCGATGTTATCCTGGCCCGTTATCACCTAAAGAATTTATTTCTTCGAAGCCATATTCTCATATTTCAATAAAAGAAAAAAGAATTTTCATACAATTATAAGAAAAAAAATCTAAATTTTATAGAATGCATTGTATATTTTAAACTACATGGTCGGTTTAACAACAGTAATGTGTTTATACTAGAGGGTGTTTACAAACATTTTGTGGTTCGCATCTTTTCAACAAATTTTAATGACTCTAAAGTTGAAGATTAACTCTTAACTGTTTTAATCTATCTCGATACCGTTTACTTCGCATTCGGGATTGTATCTTCTGTCTAACAATTCTATCCACATCTAATGCAAGTATCGTTGAGTCATTGTGTATTCGTTTATGCTGCCCCAAGGACCTTGCGGTCATAAAATTCATATCACATTTATTGCATGCGAATACATTTGCTTTTGCCTTTACTTTGCATTTTTCTTCATCTGGTAGACAATACATCGTTTCAGATTCTAATGATTCTTTTGGCTCAAATTCCCCATTTATTAAGGAGTCACTTGTATCAATTGGTTCCGATTTCACTTCAGTGCATTGAATAAAGTTTTGATGGTAATCGTCGCATGAATCTATTTCAGCCTTGTTCTCCGAAATATCGAAAGAATTTTGCCTGCTAAATTCTATGTTATTTGTGTGATTCATATCTTCGTCATCATCAGAGGACAAAATTTCATTTTTTATCTTTACAAGGCTTTCTGTTTCCATTTGACTATTACTATTTGCGCCACCGCTAATATCTAATATATTTTGCTCAGCTACAGTTTTTTTAAGTTGATTATTCATTTGATTAGTACAATTTCTCGGTCTAAGGACTGCATCTAATATGATATCTTCTTTATGCCATATTGGTCTGAGCACTTCATCTAACACTTTATCCACTTCATGCAACGAATTATTGAAAGACTTTAGCTTGCTGAATTCTATGTTGTTTGTTTGATTCAGATCTTCGTCATCATCAGAAGACATCATTTCAGTTTTGATCTTTACAAGACTTTGTGGTTCATTTATGGATGTTGCTGTAAAACTGGCTTCCCTTTGATTGTTACTATTTGCGCCACTGCTGTCATGGCCAATATCTAATATATTTTGATTAGCACAGATACTCGATATGATATCTTTTTTAACTAATATTGGACCGAGCACTTCATCTAACACTTTATCCTCTTCATGCATCGAAATAAACTTACAGTGGCGAGCACATGTGGATACATGTTTGCCACTTTTGAACTCTTATGCCTATAAAATCTTTAAAAATGCATCAATCGTTTTAATCTTTTTTTTGTTTGATTCTTTATCATTATTAATACAAAAATAAACTGTAGTTACATTTAAAAAAAAGTAATTTCATAAAAAAAAATTAACAAACCAGAAAAAAGTCAAAGTATCCACTTTTGCTCGTTTGTGTTTTTTTCATTTGCCAACTCTTATTTTCAAGCTTTTAAAAAGAAAATGAGGGATTCCCAGCACATTAAGTGTTCTTGGACTACTAGACATTCAAATTGCTAAGTCATTGCTCCTATTGTTTCCAAAATTTGCGTGTTATTCACAAAAATCCATATTTCAAACAAAATGAGAAAAGTATCGGCAAATTTGGAGAATAAAATAGTCGAAATGACTAAAAGCACGGGAAATCGCAAAATCACTTGGAATTTGCCACCAAACCGTTCTACAAGTTCGAAAAAAATTCCATATTAGCGTGCCTGGACCGTCAAAATCACGACTAAGTCTACTTACCGACAGAGATGCGCGAGCTATGGAGCATATTATGATCACCAAGAAGAAGACTGCACCAAAACAAGCTACAGCGGCTATAGACAAACGAGTAAGTGACTGAACGGCAAGAAGAGCTCTGCGCAGGATTGGTCTAACAGCGTCAGTCAAACAGAAGAAACCTGCGCTATCTGACAAAAATGTTGCGGCACGACTAAAATTTAGCAAGGAACACAAACATTGGACCGTGAAAGATTGGAAGAAGGTTATTTGGTCAGATGAGACCAAAATAAACAGATTTCAGTCCGATGACAAGGAGTATTACTGGCACCGACCCCATGAAAAGTTAAAAAAAAACCCAGTCAAAAAAACAATGAAGCATGGTGCTTTACTTGGTTAAAAACCTAGTGAAAATCGATGGGATAATGAAAAAAGAAGATTATCTTCATATTTTGGAGACCAATTTGCCAGATTTCGTAGACAAATGTGCTTACCCCATCCCGGACATTACCTTCCAACAAGACGGTGATCCGAAAAATACGGCTAAAATCGTGAAAAATTGTCTTCAAAATCAGAGTTTTCACATTATGCAGTGGCCTGCTCAGAGCCTAGAACTGAACCCAATTGAAAATTTATGGGCTCTGCTGAAAAAAAGGTGGCTAGGTAAGAATCTCCAACAAAACGATTGGATGAGCTTTGGAACTGCGTGCAGACGGAGTGGTGAGAGATTCCACTCAAGCACATACTAAATTTGGTTGAGAGTATGCCTAATCGCATAAATAGTGTAATAAAAGCTAAGGGCCTTTGGACCAAATGTTAAAAAAAAAGTAATAAATAGCCAAAAACACAAACGTGCAAAAGTGGATACTTTGCCTTTTTTCTGGTTTGTTAATTTTTTTTTATGAAATTACTTTTTTTTAAATGTAACTACAGTTTATTTTTGTATTAATAATGATAAAGAATCAAACAAAAAAAAGATTAAAACGATTGATGCATTTTTAAAGATTTTATAGGCATAAGAGTTCAAAAATGGCAAACATGTATCCACATGTGCTCGCCACTGTATGTTCTGCTTCAATGCATTTTCTGCGGAACATTATTGCTCGGCCTAAATCCTCAAAACATCTTTTACACATATGATAGGGAAAGCCGGATAAATGTTGAAGCTAAAATGATTTAGAAAACGTTTATTATTTAACTTTAAACACATAAACTTCATTTGTTTACCTCCAGACCCGTTATTAACTTGATTTGTGTTATTAATGTTCTATTACAGTGAATAAATATTTGTTTTTTACAACCAATCTTAGCGGACATGCCTTCTCCACAGGTGCGACACAAGAACATTTTGTAATTGAAATGTATATTTTTTTTTATTAACTTTTGGTCGTAAAGATCCTTTTTTTTATTGCCTCCCCCCATCACTTTAGGCAGCTTGTGGACTGTTGTTTATTTGGAACTTTGAGGTGGCTAAGTTTTGGAAAAGTTATTGTGCTAAAATTTACCTAAGAACAATCCGAGTTGCGATTCCATTTGCTGCTATAGTTGTCAGCTATGCCTAGGTTGGCACTGGCAACTTGCCAGTAACAGAATTGCAAATGCGCGGTTTCGAAATATCTGAAAATAATTGTTAATTGAGTTTTTTTTATTTTAAAACTTAATTAAGTAATCATTAATTATAAGATTATTAGTGAAAGGGTTTTTAAGGCTTTAAAAAAATATGTTTGTCACAAGGTCCGTTATAAATTTGTGATTTTTAAGGTGGCCAATTCGTTGAAGTAAATTTACCAAGCAACACCAAATTTTAATAAAACGAAATTCGTTAAAATACTGGAAAACAAAACTAAAAATCTGCCACGCAGATTTGTTTGTTTATGAAAATATAAATATTTTTTGTATAAAAGTGTAACTGATTATTTGGGTAGACATTTTCTTATACTCTGTTTTGCATAAGTTGGCAGCTATTCATTTGACTACGCTTTTGCGGCGCTTTGACAACAACAATCACGCAAAAAGCACCGCTGCGCACTGAAATTGATTTTTTGATTTAAATCAAAATCGAAAAAAATCACACTGAAAATTTGATTTTACTCTTAAACGTGGTATAGTGTTCACATTTTGTTGAAATATATCACCGCACATAAATACGGACAGCAACTATGTCGCAAGTGGATCAGGTATGAAAAAAAAAAGAATTGCAATTGCATTTCTCTATAACACAGTTATGCATTTCGCATAAACCACCACCATGACCGCCACCCATTTGTAAAAAATTATACACATTCACTCATGCATTCGATGGCTCTATTCTCAGAAACGCGCTTACAATAAGCTTAAACACTCATTGGAACCATTTCGTACGGCAGTACTGCAAGCCAATGCGGTCCTTACATGGCAAAAGAACTATTATCCCGGCGTTGTTTTTGGTTCTGTCAGTTTAATCTTTTTGACACTGTGGGCACTTGATCTATCCATCATTACGCTGCTCTCTTTGGGGTTAATATCTCTCATAATTGGTGAAAATGTATTCCCAATAGTTTTACGATTGATCAGTAACTCTGATAAATGGAACGGCGACCAGGAAGCGCAATTTGAAGAAATTTGCACGACATTGTGCAATATTAAGTACACAATCATTGGTTGGTATGAATTTCTATTCAAAGAACCCAAGTCATCAGTGGTGCGTATAACAAGATGTTTTATTTTTTTCATTGATAGTTTATTTTAATGATATTTGTATTTTTCAGTTTACTGTTGTCTTTATTACCGTTTTGCTTGGACTAGCTTGGCTAGGCGCGACCATCAACAACCTACTGCTCTTATATGCCTTCACACTTATAATTGTCATGTGGCCAGGCATTCAGGATAAACACATCTTTAAGGTGGTTACCGAATTTTCCACTGGCCTTATTCAAACAAAAATCAAGTCAGTCAAGAAGGATGAATAAATAGTTTTGCCAATGCAATACTATTTTTTGCTTAAGTAATTTTCCGGGTATTAAAAACCAAATCAATTTAAAACTATACTGTCTATGTTATCTGGTGGTAAATGTTTTACATAGAACACTAATGTTTTGTATTTTTCAAATATTCACATAAAAACAAGTACCATCATCAAACATACATACATACAAGACCAAAGCACCAAGCTCATGACACAACAAAAATAATAAATAAATGTTGTATTAAACATCACATACATTTATCAACATTTTACATTACCATCAACCACAAAAAAAAAAGTGAAATATAATATAAACAATTATAAATTGTTTGGATTACAAGTAAATTGTAATTTAAACATGTTTATCGAGTTCAATATAAATATCAATCAACTAATATTTGCATCTTTAGACTTTAAGTACCCGAAAATCTTTAACACATTCATCATCATATGAGCATCTCTCCTTGTCGTCGTAATTGAGAACAGCAGCAACGACATTCCTTCATGATTTACATTGAAACTAACCTAAAAAGCATCAGCCATAAAAGTTCTTCATTTAAGTTATTACCTCTAATTAGCAACTTTATTATAATATTTAAGTATTTATTAATGAAGCGACAAGAAGACGCATAAATGTACTTTGTGATTTTTCGAAGTAATTCGACGATAATCTCATGAGATATAAAATTATAATAATAATAAAAATGAATGGAAGTTTATGAACGAAATTACTGAATAAAGATTTGAACGAACCAACAATGTAGTCAGCGTAATTTCCTTTTTTGTTAATTGGACTGTTTATTTTTATTTATCTTGGAACAAATGCTTTGATTGTGCTATCTCCTGCCACGAGACCTGGAACGTGTACGTGAACGGGCATGTTTACTTTTCTTAGTCTTCTTTTTGTGCTTTGCGTTTCGGTGTTTACGTTCGTTGTCACTGTTTCTGGCTGGGCTTTTGTCATCTTCGTCACTGCTACTGCTATTTGCCCGACGTCTACTTTTACTTTTCGACTTCTTTGATTTGTGTCTCTTGGACTTGCCGCTGGATTTCTTTTTGTGTTTTCGTTCATAGGCAGAATCACTGTCACTTTGCGTCGAATCACTGGCATCGTCAGACTCCTCTATCGTGCTGCGCCGCCGACTGTTGCTAGCTGAGTGCTCCTTATGATGACGAGTCGGTGTGCGTGACCGTCGTTCGTTGTTGCGATTTTGTTCATCATAGTTACGATTTGAACTGTTTTTGTATACATCAAGAGAACGATCTGAAGTCTTGATATCATTTTGTCGCCGGTTTGTTTCTTTTTCATTATTGTAGTTGGAAGCTCGTTCGTTTTGACGACTTGAGCTTGCAAATTCATTTTTGTGATATTTATAGTCAGTACGCTCATCTTTATAGTCCTTGTAATCGCGTCGCTCATTTTTGTAGTCTTTATAATCAGGTCGGTCATCTTTGTAGTCCTTGTAGTCGCGTCGCTCTTTTTTGTAGTTTCGATCATCTGCTCCTTTGTTTGCGCTCTCCTCTTTGATTTTTAGACGCTCATATTTTTCACTATGACGTTCACGATCCGAACTAGTCTTGCTGCTACGCGATGTATCAGGGGTATCGGCTTTTTTCATGAGCTGGCCTTGTTCATTTCTCTCTAGTTTTTTGTACTCCTCATATTTGGCGGTATCTGTATGAATGCGGTTACGAATATTAGCTAAGTAATTTTAATCAATTTTTATGACACATTTACTTACTTATACATTTGCCATAATCTGTGAATTCCTTTTTTGTTACTGGTTGGCACATGAACTCATTGAATGCTTCCTTTGCACCGCCAATTGCCATTTTAACAATAACGCGACCCGCATGATCATCGAAGCCTTCGATTTGTCCATAAGCATCCTTATGTTTACCACCCAAAATTCGAACATAGGCAAGTTTCTTAACTTCAAGCACTTCGTTGGCCGCTGGTTTGACTAGCAGTGGTTTCGGTTTGAGCGCTTTGTCTGCGCCTAATCCCATGCCTTTCGGTCGCAACATTGGCGCATCGTCCAAAGGTGCACCTTCTTTCTTTTTCGGTGGTTCAACCCAACCCATGCCACGCAACATTGCGAATCCAAATTGCTGTATGGGTATTGATTCGTAATCATCAATTGTGGATTCTTTCGCACCATCTAAAGGCAATTCATCAGCCGTGAGTGCGGGCAAAACAAGTTTTACTTGTTCGACATTTTCGCCGTTTGGCTGTAACTGCGCCAATAATTCGCGTGCAGCTCGCTGCTCCAGGTTCTCGTTAGTAATAGTTTCCGCTTCTACTTTTGGCTGTGTAGGTTCCTCAGTTTTCTCATTGTTTTCATCTTCGCCTAATAACACAGCGCGCCTTTTCATAAGACTTGCCAGTGCGGTTGACGTCTTCTGATTTCCTTGCATTGGTATCACAAGTGCAGCTTCCTCCTTTTTCTCGCTGAAAATTGCAGTTGTTTTTTTTAACTAAATACATTGTTCATTAAGTAAACAATACTCACTTTACTAAAAGGATCTCCTGACCTTCCAAACATTTTATTAACTCTTTTACTACTTTAGGTGCTTCTTTCTGCTTAACGGGGAGTACCTTTGGCTTGGCGGCCAACTTAAAGCCAAAGGATATTTTTGTTGTTTCCATTGCGGCTTAAATATTTTACTTCATAAATTCATTAAAAATCCAAATAAACCAGAAAATCAAACGTTTACAACAGCTGATATAATTGACCTGACAACTTAATTTCTTAATGCAGATAGGAAAAAAACCTCTACCACCCTTACTAGCGGTTAGGGTGAATTTAAAATTTATTTATTGGATAATTTAATTAAGAAATGTATTGTAAATAACATTCGCAAGATTTAGATATCCGTGGCGCCACGATATGACGTTTCTGTGTTCATTGTCCCAATAAAAGACAAAAACATGATGTACCAATTTTGGGTTTATTTGTTTTTTGGTTCAACCTATCTATAAACATCAGATCGTGACGCCGGGAATATTGAAATCGCCCATGAAAATCATAGGAATTCATTATTATACCAAAATTTTCCTTTAACATAAATTAATATAAAATCCAGTTATTACATAGGCAACATAAAACATATTTTTTACAGTGTAGAACGAAGCTTCTCGAAATGTCAAATTCAAAACGCCTAACCTCACATCTTAACGTCATTCTCTCAGCAGCGGCATTTGAACAACGCGTAGCACGAGTTTTTTTGTTTAATTGGAAAAGTGAAATAAAACCATAAGAAAAATGTTTGGCGGACAGCAACCAATACTCGTGTTGAGTAAGTGTTGGATTTGCGTTGCGATGATGACAAATATACTAATTTTCAAAAACTTTAGGTCAAAACACAAAAAGAGAATCTGGCCGCAAAGTGCAGCTTGAGAACATTAATGCCGGAAAGGTGAGCATGTGTGTGTGATTGTCTGTGCATGACTCACATGTCTCGCAGTTCGTTACGCCAAAATTCCTAACTATGTGACCATCTGTTGTTAAAAATGTGTTTTCCTTAATTAATTTAGGCTGTCGCTGATGTGATCCGTACTTGCCTGGGACCCCAGGCTATGCTTAAGATGTTGATGGATCCCATGGGCGGTATTGTAATGACTAATGATGGTAATGCCATATTGCGTGAGATCACCGTACAACATCCAGCGGCAAAGAGCATGATCGAAATTGCTCGCACACAGGATGAGGAAGTGGGTGATGGTACGACATCAGTCATTATTTTGGCTGGTGAGATGTTGGCCGCCGCTGAGCAATTCCTGCAGCAACAAATCCACCCTACAGTGATAATACGTGCCTACCGTGAAGCCTTGGAAGATATCACTACACATCTGCAGTCCGATTTGAGTGTCAAATTGGATTTAAAAGACAGAGCCAAAATGGCTGAGGTCGTTAAGGCGTGTGTTGGCACAAAATTCATTGGCAAATGGTCTGAGATGGCTGTGAAAATAGCGCTCGATGCTGTCGAGACAGTTACGCTGAACGAAAATGGTCGCTTGGAAGTCGACATCAAGCGGTATGTAATAGTTTGTATTATTATCATACCTGATATAATACTTATCGTTTTGTAGTTATGCTAAAGTTGAAAAAATTCCCGGTGGCGCAATTGAAGATTCATGCGTGCTTAAAGGCGTCATGATCAACAAGGATGTCACACATCCAAAAATGCGTCGTCATATCGAAAATCCTCGCATTGTGTTGCTTGATTGCTCTCTGGAATACAAAAAGGGTGAAAGCGCAACAAATGTCGAAATTATTGGCGAACAGGATTTCACGCGTATGCTGCAAATCGAAGAGGAGTTTGTACAACGTGTTTGCGCTGATATCATTGCTGTCAAACCTGATGTTGTCTTCACCGAGAAGGGTGTGTCCGATCTAGCACAACATTATTTGCTAAAGGCTGGCATTACGGCTATACGTCGTCTACGTAAGACCGATAACTTGCGTATTGCACGCGCCTGTGGCGCTACCATTGTGAATCGTACCGAGGAGCTGACCGAAAATGATGTCGGTACCGGTGCAGGCCTTTTTGAGATTAGAAAGTTCGGTGACGAGTACTTTACATTCGTCACTGAGTGCAAGGACCCTAAGGCTTGTACGATATTGTTGCGTGGTGCTTCCAAGGATATACTTAACGAAACGGAACGTAATTTGCAGGATGCTTTACATGTTGCACGTAATCTTGTCATTGAGCCCAATTTGGTTCCCGGCGGTGGTGCCATTGAAATGGCAGTCTCCCAGTTGTTGACTCGCAAACAGGTCAAAGGACCGTACACGGCTGTTGCACATGCACTGGAAATCATACCACGTACACTCGCCCAAAATTGTGGTGCGAATACTATACGTACTCTGACGGCACTGCGCGCCAAGCATGCTTCACACAAGGGTAAAATTAATACAATCATTATGTGTAATCTATCGTTACTACTATTACTGATATTACTTTCAGGTCCTGGTGTCTGCACTTGGGGCATTAATGGCGAATCTGGCGAAATTATTGATATGAAGACCAAGGGTATTTGGGAGCCACTTGCCGTTAAGACGCAAACTTATAAAACCGCTGTTGAGACTGCCATATTGTTGCTGCGCATCGATGACATTGTTTCCGGCTCAAAGAAACGCGGTGGCAATGAGCCAATTAATCCTGCTGCTGCCGCCCAAGGTCACGAATAAATCATGTATTAATAATATTTACACTTATTACTTAATTTATATGATAACTAAAACAGAATGTTTAACATTTTTTGCTACGGTTGCAACCAAAACCCAATTTGTTTACAAGCTTTTCATTGCTGCATTTTCAATTATTTTTCTCACAACCAAAAACCCACAAAAAAAAAAGTATGTTCTCATTAACAAGCCACAAATAAAGAAAAGTAAAAACAGCTTTTGAAGTACATTTTTAAAAATTTCTATTCAGCTTTTCAATTCGTACAAACGTGCATCCATCAATTTTAACACCTCGAGACCAACTGAAGTGCAATTCGGTTGCAGGTAACGCGCAAACAGTTCGAAACATTTGACTGACTTTTCCTCCAGATTGTTCGTTGAAGCTGCGAAAAACTCGTTGCGCAGCCAACAAAGTAATGGCGGTTTATGCGAATGCACAATGCTTGGCACGCTCAGCAACAGTTCCACATTGCGCACAGACAATGCATAATCGGTCGGCGCATTCACATGCCGTGCAATGTAGAGCATTTCATACGGCTGCTTCTGACCAGGTTCAGTACTAACGGAGCTAATTAAATTGCCGGCCGTATTTAATTTATACCAACGGCAGGCATGCAACAAACTTAAATTCCAATCTGGCAAGAATTGTTCCAGTAGCGCAGTTTGATGCTGAGGCGCATTTGTGCACCAAATGGCCACCAAAGTGCGTTCATGCACAAGTTGTGACATCGGCAATTGGGCTAAATGTGTATTATCGAGCATAGTGTAGGCCAGTTCCTGTTTAGCGTGTTTTAACCGGCGTATGTATTTATTTCGCCAAGGTGGATCCATAACAATAACATCGTACTGAGGCAGCTCTGGCAATAATGCCGGCAATTGTTGTACGTCGACATTATAAAAGCGACTGTGTATTGGTATGAGATACACTGGACTGTCGTCATTTATCTGGAATTTCTGTATTGTTTCAGTTGCATTGGCGCCATTTAGTTGTGGCAAAGTATACGCTTCTTCCCAGTATCGTGGTAGCGATTGTTTGTCTGTCGTCAGTTGGGTTAAACGTTCTGAAAATTGCACTATGCTGCGCAAATCCGTAAGGTACAAGCTCAGCCTTGTTGAACATTCTGCATCCGACGTAATATGCCATGGAGCGTGTTTTGTATTTTCCGTTTTCAGTTTACGCTTCCGCTTGCGACTTTCCTTCGCATCTGCCGGCCCACTCACGAGTTTGGGTTTGAAGTCAAACAGCGCCGGGTTAATTTCGAATCTTTCACTAGTTGGTGCCAAATCATCGCTATAAGCGGCATTTACCAATTCTCGGTGGTCAAGAAATAATGCATATTTATCGCCTTGTGGCAGTTTTAACATTATTTTTGTTGATTTTTCGTTGTTTGTGTTCGTATTTTGCATCATCTGGCAACAAGTGTGCCGATTTGTTTTTAACAAAGCGTTGCCACTCAAAAACGCCTTTTTGCCGTATGTGTTTTTGAATGCGGCGCACACTTAAGACAAATTGAATTCAATTCAATATTTTTCTGTTACACATGATTCTTATCATCTTATCATTAATGTTTATATGTGATTTCACATAAAAATGATTATCTTATCATCTTGTTAATCACAGGAAGAAAGTGTGATTCATTTTTAACTTTTTTCTAAATCAAAATATTGTCGTAATTCTTGATGGAGCGCAAAATTTGTGTTAATATCGCCTCGGCGATTGAAGTATTTTAGTTCAGATGTGGAATGCTTTGCTATGAAATCTATAATATTTGGTAGATCAAATTTGGTTATTTTACATTTGATTGGTTTATATTTCTCAATGGCACGAACAAAGTAAATAGCTGGCAAATTTGACACTTCGAACTTTCTTGATATTTCACAAGAATTGCCGGCATACATGTGTAAAATTCTCAAATTTTCGAATCGCAAATGATGAGCTACTGATATCAATAGATTTAGCAATTCATTGTTTGTATCATGCTCTTGATGGAAACAAAGCAATATATCCGTTTCCATGTCAGAATATAGATCTATGTCAAAATTCTCTATATCTGTGGCATGCACCAATTCTCGTGCAGGATCTGGCACTGTGACTAGTTCACTGTTCACCAACTTTTCACAATACTTGTGGAGCACATCTAATGTTGGCGTATCAGTAAAGTAATGGACACAATTTGTACTATCAACGGCATAAATTAATGGTGGCGAGTTAGAGTCAAGACCACTGCGTGGCGGGTAAAGCAACGTTCTCGTACTGCAGAAGAATTCTGCATCTTCAATATTCTCAACCAAGAAGTCAATACGATCCCTATATTTACCCGCCAATTGATAGATCATATGCGCCCAGTGCAGAACACCGCATCGGTCAGAGAATGAATGAAATGTCAAGAGCAAAGGCCGTTTAACTATCTCATGCCTTTTAAATTCCTTGTGATACAAGCTTAAACATTTTAACCGATCAGTGTAATATGTTTTAAAAATTTTGGAGAAACTTGTTCCAGTTTCATCTGGCAACGGCATGTCTGCCATAATAACGTTTATAAAATAAATAAATTATGCTGTGTGGTTGCACTGAACGTCGATTGGTAACTAATTTACTGAAATAAGCTGTCATATTGATATCGCTTCAAGTTTAATTCTGTCTCAAGTTTGCACACATTTTAGGAATACATACGCCAAACTTTGCGTTGCCTTGAAGAAAAATAAACAATTCCATTAATTGATGAAATATAAACTTGAGCTTTTGTTTAGCACCCACTTGGAAATAGAATCTTTACATGATTGATATCTGCGTAAGAAGGTTGACAATTTATTTTTGTTACAAAACTTTCTTAGTGCCATCACGATTGTAATCTGATAACTCAAATGTTGAATTTTTGGCTATAAAGTTTCGAAAACTGTCTAACGTGCGTTCCGGTGAACAATAATAAATATTTGTTACTCCTTTTTTGTCAAGCAGAAAAAATGATGGATAACATGGTAAATCGCTGGGTACATCATAGCAAATTAAGTAACACTCCACAATATATTCAATATAAACATAATTTAAGCCCCAAGTGTTGTCATTAATATTGAATGTAACTATAACAATTTGCTCCTCAGCCAATTGATGTGCCAACTCTTTTAAAACGTTCCGATCTTGTTGATTGTTTGGGCATTGTGGATCGTAGAAAAGCGCAAAAACGTCTTTGTCACCTGCTTCAGCCATAATGCTATATAAATTCCGTGGCTTTGGGTCTTCGTCATTGAGAACGACACCTTGCCACATTTGTCCACTGCGAAGTTTCTCACAAAATTTCCTCCATAGGGTATAGTTGTCGTTTGGAAAGCCATATTTGCCGTAAACATCTTCACCGTATATTTTAATACTTTTGTCGTACTTATTTTCTTCATAATCCTTTTTCAGAAAAATATTTAATGCACTCATATCACCAACGGCAAATGTTATCTCTGCACTGTAGTCCAATGACATCTCTTGGAAATGGTCCAGTTGCTCTGTTGATTCTTCATTGTTTGCATCGAAATTGTTAAAGAGAACGAACAGCGGTCGTCGCAAATTTGCTTGCGTGTTGTTTGTGTATTCATACAACTTGTGATCTACGCCAAATCGTTCCTGCAACAATCTAACCAATTTGGTTTCCACGGTGTGCGTTGCCTCTGTCAGCGACATTTTACTTATTTCGATTCACAAGAAATATTGTGCTTACGAAAAATTTCTGTTGGCACTTTTTATCAATTTTTAGTTTCATAAAAGCTTTTCCTCGAGCTCTCTATGCGTAAAAAGCTTATACTTGAAAAATAAACAGAAAAGATCGACCACACTTAAAAAAAAAAAAAAAAATGTATGGCGAATCTTAAAGTTCAATGGTGAAATTCAGTTACTTACTTAATTAAATTTATTCATTAACTGATTGGTCTATTGCAGGCTTTTGATTGTCATTAGTTTTCCAACTCCTTTTCTTTATAAACCACCCCTCTACATATTAACCAATAAAGTTTAAACCACTTATTGCACCTAATTTAGAAAAATACATTTATTTTGTATTAAAAATAATTGTGCACATTTAAGCTTAAAGCAAATAAACCCCATTTAACAATATTACACTTATAGGTACTTTAATTAAGTAATTTACTTAAGTGCTTAAAAATAAAGTTAATGGTTTGCTACAACAACGTAATATAAAAAAAATAAACAAAACAAATATAACTAACAATTTTGGACAAAGCGACATAGAGGTGCTGCCAAGTCCAGGCCCTGCTTATAAAACGGTCCGCCAACGCATCTGTTTGAGTTTGTCGTAAATGCTGAAGTACAACGCTGTTGTCAGACTCGACTTGAGCAACGTCGGTGCAACGCCTTTGTAGAGGCCACGTGCGCCTTCCTGTTTAACCGTCTGTTGCAGGCAATGCCATACACCATTTGCCTGTATGTTTTGTCCAAATGTTTGACGATTTGATTCGAAACCTTGTATTTGCAAACGTTTCTTAATCAAATCAAATGGATAGACTATCGTCTTCGACAGCATGCCTGAGGTAGCGCCCAACACGAGCAATGTCCATGTTGGTAATTTACTGCGATCTTCAACTTCAAAAAATTGTATTGCCGATTGACTAAATAGGCGATAGAACATGAAATTCGTGCCCATTAATGGCGCTATTTGTAGTAAAGCCGATGAAAGGCCACGATACATGCCACGTGGTCCTTCTGTGCGTATTATCGCCGAAACGGCAAGTGTTGCATTGCGATAACCTTTGCTCTTATCCTGTGCTATTAGACGTGTTCGTATGACATCGAGCGGCGTTGATATAATGACAGCAGCGGCGCCCGCTGCAGCGCCGCAAATAAAATTCGATAGATTCGTATGATCCTTGAGGTAATCGGTTTGCTTCGCATATAAACTTAATTGTTCATAGGTCCAAAATTGACATATGCCATACATAATGCTTAGCACTTGTGCAGGATTGTGTCCTTTCCAGAAGGCGAGTAAACCCTCTTCACGAAATATTGTACGCACGGCCTGTGTGATGGATGTGTACTTTGAGGTAATTGGTGGCGAAGTTGCCATAGTTGTTGTGGTTGTTGCGGCCATTGTAGTAGCCGTCAACATTTGACGTCCCAACGGTTCCACTTGCAATTGAAAGCGTATCTTTAGTACATCCAATGGCTGACAAGTGGATCGTGTTATTGCCGCTGCTAAGCCACCGGAAAGTATTTGTTGCAATTGCTCTTGCATGCTGTGTGTGTGCCTTGTTTTGATTTGTGTTGCTTTGCTTTCCTTCGGCAAGCTGCTGCCACTGCCGCTACTGCCACCGCTCGTGCTAGCGCTGGCATGTACACCGGCGGTTGCTGTGGTTATGCTTTGGGTCATTTTGAGCTTGTTTACTGTCTCCACTCGTTCAGTTCGTTTGTTTGTTGGCTAGGCTAAGCTGAGACGTAAACGTGCACGCGCTTTGAATCTTCTTGCTTTACTGAATTTGTTTTTGTTGACTTATATTTTTCGTCGTTTTCACTTTTCGTTAGGTTATTGTTGTTGTTAGTGATGTCGCTGCTGCTGTTATTGTGGAATTTCTGAAATAAAAAAAAGAAACAAAACATAAAGTTGAATGTATGAATGAATGAGTGAGTGATGTTGTTGCGGTTTGGCAATAAACATACATCTCTGTGTGCAAACGAAAGAAAACTATTCAAATAAATAAAGTAGTATTTTGTTCTGTTGTCTTCGCTTGCTGTAGCATCAAAGCGCACGCGTTGCTTGCTTAACTATTTAATTTTAATTTTGTTGTTAGGTGCGGCGCAGGTTCAACGCGCATCTTTTTTAATAGACTTGAGTGGCATTGATGTCAACTCAGTTTACTATATTCACATAATAGGCAACTAATGTCAGGAACTTTGGAATATAGGAAGCTAAGTTGCTGTTAATGGTCAGTAGGTCCAAATTAATGCACTCTGCTTGCAATATTGCGACAGTTGTGTTTTGTTTGATCTCAGCACATGTTATATTTTAGTCAAACTATATGTTTGTGATAAAATTTAAACAAATTACAAGTGAAAACAATTACCGTTATATATAAATTATAAGTTGTTTTTTGCTATAAATTTTCACAGTTAATTTGTTTGCTTTTCTTTCAAACATTAAAACACATCGAATTTTATAAGTCCGTGCACGTTAAACATTTTTAAAAACCGACTGATTTAAACTTTAGATTACAATTTAAATGAAAATATTTTTCATGCAAATCCAAATCATGATACAAGTTTAGTAGTATACAAAGAAAAAGAGTGTCTTTGGTTTCTCCATGCAGTAGCGAAAAGCAATTGAAATGCCAGAAATGTGTGCGGTCGACACGCCAATGTTTGCCATACCAAAATCCAAAAATCCAATAAAATTATTGCCAAAGTGTTAACAACATTTGTAAAGTGCGTGCATTGCGACTTGAACCATATCGTTTCGCTACGCTGTTTAAGTCAATCAATTGGCGAAACTTACATGAAGATGATTTCACATCGTTGCCTTGCCAACCAACGCTAGTAATTTGTTAAATTCAGTCAAGTTGAGTAATTCTCGCATTAATCAATGCTGGTTGTTGTTTGCTTTTCGTCAACAATATATGAATTGTTGACTCAGTCATCACATTCATTGACCACACATCGAAATGACTATGCGAACGCGTTTATCAAAAATTTCACTTTTATTTTTTTTTTATGTACATGTACATTCTCATACATACATATATGTTGTGTGTGTCGTCTCTTCTTTCGGCGCTGCTTGGCGTGGAACGTGTTCGGACGCAGCTTCTGCGCGACGTTGATGACACTGAGCGAGATTAATTGATAAGAAGATTAGTAACAAGAATCAACATGTCGCTGCCACAACAAACATGATATACTATATACCTAAGCCCTGGCGGCGATATAACCCTCAATAATTCCGTTAGTTGAAAGCGTCTGTGCTGCTCTAAAGTGCAACGGTAACTGTTCGTTTGTCTGCTGTTCGTCTTGGCCAACAAGCACATTACAACAATTTCAACGTTATTGCGTCAAAAACTTTCTTTTCTTGAAAGCCTTCATTTGGCGCGCTTATTTATGTTTAAAGTCAATGCTGTTGCAGCAGTGTGTCGTACTCTTCACGTAGGCACAGTAAAGCTCAAAACTGGTTTTGACTTCGAAGCCCGGTTCCAATGCCTATAGTTAATTCCAGAATGATAGTAGCTAGTGTAAAGCGCGCGGCAAACGCATTGTTTTCATTGCCTCTTTGTAGTCGGATTGACGGTAATGCTCGTGGCAGTTCCAGGTCACCTGTTGTTGAGCTGTTCCAGATTTAATCTGGTGGCGTAAACGTAATTTTACGCAGGTGGCACCACTTTCAATCACCGATTTTTTAAGTTTCCATTTAAGAATGTCTCAAGTTTCCTGACACTAGCGAACGCCGTACGTGAATAAAATCTTGAACGTTCAACAGGCACTGTGCAATAACATTTATTGTTGAAGATTTAGCACTCCCGAGTGAGACGCAATTTGGCAAAAGAGACAAAACTGAATGCAATTTTTACATCTCATTTGGTGCCTAGCTTAAACTCGTATTTGTTGTTGTTACGTCAAGTGCAGCGGCCAAATCAGCTGTTTAGTGTTGTAAGGCTCCACAAAGTGTTGATCAGGGAAATGGAAGACAACTATTGTGATTACCCCCCATTGAGAGCTGTTTTGTTGTTACTTTTTAAAACAGCAGCATTTACGGTTTAGGTAATGATTTTAAAATAATTATAAATGCATTTATTTCGTATATAGTGCTAAATTGATAATGGTAGCCCTCATTGTAAAAGTTAAAATGGAATTATTAAAAGTCGCCAGATTACTTCCAGCCAATGTCGCCTTTGCTGTGATCATCTGCTGGCGGTGGTGCGCTAGGCGTCGGTTTGTAGTCTGGTGGTACACTAAAGCCCAAAACTTCGAAATTACCTCCATCACCGGCAGTTGCAGCCGTTGGCTTGGCAGCTGGTAGCTTAACAGCCGGTGGCTTGGCAGCTGGTGTATCAGTGGGGTACGGAGGAATTTTATTAGGCGCTGGTTGTGGAGGTGGCACTTGGTGCGGAATTGGTGTGCTGGGTGTTACAGAACTAGGTGCACTAACTGGCACCGGCACTGGATTCGGAGTCAATTCCCGTGCTGGCGTCACATTTGCTGGCGGATATAGATTCGTTGCCGTTTTTGATGTGTTATCGTCAGCCGTTGAGACGCCATTGGTTACCGTTGCATCATTTAGGAATACTGGATAGCGAGGTTTATATGTATTGCTTTCAAATTGCTCAGACCGCAAGTCTTCTTCAAAACTAGGTGGCGCTGTTATGAATATTTTCTGTTAAGTGGAATTCAATTTGATAATAAAACAAATACGCTTACCGATTGGTTTGTAAATCGGACCGCTTGCAGCCTGTTTGGCAACTCCACTTGGTCCTTGATCGTTTGCACTTGCATAAAGAGGCACCGTGCCAATGGTGAACGGAAAGTCAATTATTAAATCGCCATGCAAACGAAAGACTTTGGCAATGAAACGTAGAGTGTAACTGACTTTGATGATGCTGCAGCTTTCGAGTGAAGATGGCGTCGTCGCCGGTATTTGCAAATACTCATTAAACTCGGCTTTGTTATGCTTAACAACCTCACCGCAATGATTATCAGCGATTTTCACCTCAGTTATTTGGGTTTTCTCTTCCGGCGAGCGACTTGTATACGTAACCTTCTTAATCAGGCGAACTTTGACATCATTGCACTGTACATCCGATTGATTGTCAAGCACAATTTTGAAGCGAATTTTTTGACCTGGTGCATACGCACCAAACGACACCTCAACGTGCATAACCATGGGGCCATTAGTGCCGCAAAAGAGACCCCAACAGAAGGTCTTTTCATTCAACATAGTGAGTGGTTTCTAAAATGAATTTACATTTATGAATAACAATTTATAATCGAAGTGAGTTCATTAATTAACTTACTGCATGCTCTGGATTGAGATTCAAATCGTACGGTGAGATAACAGAAAATGCCTGCTTAAAGACATTGTTGTAGCGCATAACTCGATCGACAACGAGCGAAACTTCATGTTGAATCTGACCGAATGAGCCATTAAATGATGTTGGCGCATTTGGCGGTACAGTGGCTTGAAAGGGAAAGACGTACTTGCCCGCAGGCAATTCAAGTTGTGAGCCGCCGCTTTGGCCATATACATATTTTTCATTGCTGTAGTACATCTCTGAGGCTGAGTATGTTTCAATCGCTTGTTGTCGCTTGCCATGAGTATCTTCTTTGCTGATGTTCTCCGTCCAGCGCGTCTCCGCAAAACCGCTGATCGTAATATAGATTGCTGTAGTCAAAGAAGAAAACATGAAGAAATAACAAAAAAAAAAAAAATTGTATAGTTAAGATCATCAATTAAATTAATTGCGCTACTTTTTATGTATGCGCTAATCTAATTTACTTGTGCGTAGACTTCGCTTGCTTAGTGAGGGATGAACTTAGTGCATTGACGGCGTAAATGTTGACGTATCATGAGAATGTTGAGTGATGATTGATACTTTGTTTTTGGGTGCAATTGGGTCAATTAACTTCCGTGTTAGCTTAATAACTTAATTGGTTATTTGATAGTTATTATTTGTAAAAAAAATAATTTAAAATAAACCA
This sequence comes from Phortica okadai, assembly GCA_034638295.1. Taxonomy (NCBI): domain Eukaryota; kingdom Metazoa; phylum Arthropoda; class Insecta; order Diptera; family Drosophilidae; genus Phortica; species Phortica okadai. The sequence continues at coordinate 38,842,762 of CM067849.1, forward strand.
TCTTAAAAGTGTTTAATTACCAAAGTCGACATTGAAAGTAAGTTAACCGAAACAAAGTCGGAAGGCAACTTTTGATGAATTCGAAAGCGTCAAAAGCATAAAAAGGCCTATGTGTCCGGTATAGAACACAAAAATTTCATATAGCAGACAATAAAAAACAAACCGGTCTCTGAACACAGCTGCGATTGCTATTATGAAATTATAACAATAACAAAAACCAAATTATAATAACAAAACAAGTTTTTTTTTTTTTTGTTATTTTACGTTGCCATAGACCTGTGCTGTGGGAATATGCTTCAGTAGTGCGAGCGAATAAACGCGGCAGGTTTATTAATGAGCAGCCCTATTGGGGCGTGCAGGCGGCATTAGACATCAAATGAATATGATACGCACTGAATCTGGACGATGACGTCATGAACTGCGCAGAAATGATGTAGTGATGATGTAGTTTTCGCTTTTTGTATGGCATTTGTATTCTATAAAGGGCTTCTTTATATGAAAATATACTCACAGCGTATAGTTTTTGGGCGTGTTGTTATCAGCTCCGCGGTACCCGCAACGACCTGGCCGGCATAGTAGACACCCAACGGATTATTATCAAAGGTAATAGTGCATTTGCTAGCCATAGTTTTTCGTAGTTAATATCGTTATGAATATATGATATTCCTTTTTCTTAATCTTTAATAGTTTGGTGATTTATGTGCCAGTTACGATAAATGTATATTTTCTTGGTGGCGAACAAAGGAACTCAAGGTCGAATATGTGTTGGCGTACCACTACGCGCCAGCCAAAAGAATGTTGCCGTTAGAAGTATAAATAAATTGACATGATTAGACTAAGCAATGATGCGACAGCAGCGAGCGAACACGTCCGAACGACAACGCGTACAAATTTAATACTGAATGGAAGCTTAACCGAATTAGCTTCTTCACGGTTCGTTGGTGGTGCGTTTAGCTTAAGTTGTTCACGGCGCAGGTTTTTCAAAGTCTGTTGCCGAGCAAAAATAGAAACGCGATATAATATCGGGCTTATGCTTTCGCTAGGGCGCGTTGTAAGTTTTTTTTTTTCAAAAATATTAAAAAGAACAAAAGTTTTAGAATAACGTTTTTGCTATGCTCAAAGTTCGCCCGTTTTAACGTTCTATTACCCATTGTGAATTAGATTGCCGCGATAGTACTTCAAGTACTGTTCACAATAATGTGACAATGTGACATTGAAATAGCCCAACTGTCGCTACATTATGGTCGAATATTACGCTAGACAGTACTAACGACACACAATTTGGTTACGTTTGACACAAATTTCCACATACACAATAGGCAATATTGAAATAGCTCATGACTTGGAGTACTTCAGGCAAACATTATGCGCAGATAGCAGTTGCTAGAAGGTGCTTTGCCTTTTGTTTTAGACACAGGAGTGTCATTTGGACACTGACTGACACTGAATTGTAGTTATGTCAGCTGTTCTAGCAAAAAAAAAAAAAAAATTGAGGGGACCCCGCTAGCATTGCCGTGAATTTCGCATAGCTAAAATTTAATGAATTTTGGTTTGTTGCAATTGCAATTCCTTTAAAAAATAACATTGAAGTTGTACTAAAGAAAGAGCAGAGTAGTTTAGTTGTCGCTTTTCTAAAAGATGTGTTGGACGAGACTTGTGGAATAATTAACGTTTTTGTTCGTGTTGTGTTTTTGAATAAGGGCGGTGTGCGGTGCCGCGGTAGCTCATTCGTTTTTTTTTTTTTTTTTTTGGTGTCGCGCCTTATATATTCCGGGTCGCAGTGGCACAGTTGCGGTTCTTAAATGCCAACCAACGCAAGAACGAAATAATTATTTTTGGACAAAGTAGCTAACGAAATTCTTAGCATCTTGCTTTGGAATGGTCTTCGCGCGTAAAGCTTAAGTAAATTAATTTCATCAACGACACACACAATGGAAAGTGAACGGTTACGCATAACTTTGGACAATCCGGAACGCACCTACTATGCCGGCCAAACGATAAAGGGTGAAATCTGGATGAATCTTAATAAACGCACAAAAATACGAGGTGAGTACTAATTCCTATTGAACCCTATTATCTTTTTTTTTTAATTTTTTTTGTGTATTCTCTTTGTTTTTGAATCATCATCGTTAATAATTCAAGCTTGACTTTTGACAAAGCTTGACTCATCATCATGAACATAGTGAGTTTGTGTGGTATCAGCACTTTCTGATGGCCAACAACGTCAATGATGTGTATATTCATTGTTTTTTTGTTGTTGCTATTATCCATTTGCTTTGGACTGCATTGTGCACAGAGCAACAAAGAAACGTATTAGCATCATCGTTTTTTGTTTAGTTGTTGTTGTTGATTTTTTTGCTGTTGTTGCATTCCTTTGCAATTGACACTTTCAACGTTTTATACATATTTGTGTGCGTGCGTGTTTATTTTAGTTTTTATTTTGTTTTGGCCATCTAACTTAAGAAAGTTTTCGCAACACACACGCACACACATACTGTGTGGTGGGCGTGGTAGTTAGGGTGTCATGCAGTGCGCTTGGATGCGTAAAAATGTTGTAATCAAAGGTAGCAAGGCGCCTCTCTTTTGATTTGAGAATATGAGTGCTCAGTTTATTATCTATTAAGGGGGTATACCACCTTTGCGATTTAAAAAATTGTGAAATAATTTATACTACGTAAAGTAATCTTTGAGGTGTACAGAATCTATATTGATCAATTTTATAGGTAGCCGAAACATTTTTTGTATACTATAAACAAATTTAAATAAGCGCTCTTAGTGCAATTGTACGTAAATACAAAACTTTAAACGCGATTTTCTCGAAACGACATTTCTTAAATTGGCGTGTCAGATTGCTCCGCCAGTTTTTATCGGATTGACCTGAGAATTGATAGGGATCTTCGTAGACATGTAATCTAAGTCTGTACGTAGGGGTTTTTCGATATCTGTCTTAGATTTGTTTTTTCGCCCAATTAAATGCACATTTTTACTCAAAAAAATAAGTTATTTCGGAAAAATAGGCACCATTTTCGTAAAACTCAAAATTTCAAAAAACCCCTACGTACAGACCTAAAAAATACTGTCCTTAAGAGAAATTTTTTTTCCGATTGGAGCTAGCTTGCGTGTACGTGCCGTGATTTGACACGCCAACTAGCGTTCTATGCAAAATGGACATAACTTTGGGGTCATCTATCAGTGGTTATTTGTAACATATTTGCCCTGGGAAAATTGCAAAATGAAGTCGAGACATGCATTAGTATATTGCTTAAAACTACTTTTAGTCTAGTGCATTCTTTGCATTAAAAAAAAATTGCTAAAAATCGAGAAAATAATCATCTTCAAAGGTGGTATACCCCCTTAAACAACTTGTGGCAATTTGTAAATGTGTATTTAATAAATTGAAAAATTCGACAATATCGTAAATATACAAAAATTTATTAAAATAAACAATTATTTTCCAAAGGGCAATCTAACTCATGAAAAAAACAATTATTTCGGCACATAAATATGAAAGCTAATAAAATGCTTCCAATTTTGTGCTACAAGAAGAAACAAGAAAATTAAATATAAGATATTTAAGTGCTTTCAAAATGCTGTCAATGCAAAATTGAAATGTGATTTCCCTAATTAAAATAAGTAGATAAGGCATTCCGTATTTCGAGTTTGCACTCTATTACTATTTGTTATTGTTTTCAAGTTTTTTTGAGCTACGCTACTGAAAATTACTAAAAAAAAGTATTTAACCCATTTTACGCCTCTCATTTACTATTTGAGAGAGCGCGGCTGGTAAACAAACCAAGAAGAACGACTTAACGCCGGCGTCATTCACAATGGTATTTCGCTTCCTAGTTCGTCGTTTTAAATTGTTTATTCTCTTTGTTGTTGTTTTTACGCCAACCGGCTGGTTTCAAGTTTAGGCACACTACGCGCTGCTTTGAAGGGCATTTGTGTGTCACTTAGCGAAGCCATACTGTTGTACATATGGCATAAGTCTGCTACCACTTCGGCCAAAAATAGCATAACCCACGACGAGATGCTAACATTTTATTGGCTCTTAGCAATACATATTTAACAAATCAATTTATATATATTTAGGTATGAATGTATGTATAAAAAAGCGTTTTATTATCATACCACATAAAGTACAATTGACAATCAAGTACATATATATATGTATATATTTTATGTATATTTATAATTAGTTTGCGTTGTTTGTGCGTGGCGGCGAAGTGGGGGGAATGTAGTTCATTGTATTCGCACAGGCAATTTTCATCATCATCATCATTATTCAAACACTTTAAGGCTTCACGTACAAAATTAACATTAGTTTTTTTATTTGATTACTTGTCATCGTCCTTGTCTTCATCATTACTTTGTGCTTATATTTGTTGATTTAGTGTAGGCACATAAATTTCAGACTTTATTAACCTTATCCTTAAGGAAAGCTTCAACACGTGGCCAAATTTCCTTTGTTTCACGACCCTTGAAACTGGTAACTAAACCCATTTCATTGTAATAGGCCAAGACGGGTGTCATTAGCTCATCGAAGAGCTTCAGTCGTGCCTGCACAACCTCTGGTCGATCGTCTTCACGACACACTAACGGTTCACCAGTCACATCATCCTTGCCAGGAACCTTTGGATCGTTGAAGCCAATATTGTAGACACGTCCTGACGTCGGGTGTATTAAACGATTCTTTACACGTTCAATGATCACATCATGTGGTATATCCAAATTAATGACCGCATCAAGTTGTTCTCGTCCACCAAGTATTTCGGCTTGATCGATGGTACGTGGAAAACCATCGAGTATATAAGATTTATTGCCCACTTCGGTAATGCGGCCAAGCATTGTTTTCGTTACAATTTCGGTGGGCACAAGTTCGCCACGTTCAATGAACGATTTAGCCTTACGGCCGAGATCCGTATTGTTTAGTATATTCTGGCGTAATATATCGCCCGAGGCAATGTGTATGAAGCCGAATGTCTTGACAATACGCTCCGAAATTGTACCTTTGCCGGAGCCAGGTGCACCGACTATCACAGCACGGAAAATTTTTGTGTACATGGCGCGATGCGGGTGAGGTCAAAGGCCACAATTTTGCTAATACAATGACCGTGATCTATAAAAAAAAAAAACAAGAACATAAAAATAACAGATTAGTTATTTGTCATTGAAATCTTGCAATCTGTATATCTATGTGCAATAAAAAAGAATTAGATAAATATTGCGACAGCAGTAAATCATTTTAGCCGCGCGCACATATGGCCAACAACAACGAGTGTAGTGTATAGCGCATAAAAGTAGTAGAAGAAGAAGCATACACACAATTGTTATTGTGACAATGCGCATAGCATGCTTATTGTACGTTTTTTTTCTCGCTCTCACTCTCATTCACTCGCACGCGCTTAGCTTTTGTTGTCTGTTTGTTTCTTATCGTTCAAAGTCCAAAGTTGTATATGCTGCAAGTCCTCTAAGCAGAAAAATACTGTACAATTTATGGCTCATTGTAACCAATCAGTTAGGAGTGTTAAATACAATGTTCAAATACAATTGATTTCAATTGTTTTCAATTTGTATTTGTATATTTTGTTTTTATTAAAATGCATTATCTGTAAGCACTGCAATTCTTATGTAAATATATGTAGTTGTACGCAGCACAATCGCTTACATATTTATACGTTTTTTTTTTCGTTGGTTTTCTTGTTATTGTTGTTTTTTTTTTGACACTGATATTCTTAAATTGTTGTTGGCACTAACACTTGTTCTTGTTAAATTTATTATTATTGTATCTGTTTCCAACTGGCCGCCGCCGCTATTATTTTTGTTGTTGTTAGTGATTTAGTTATTTATTTATTTTTATTACTTTCAGCGTTTTTCGCTGTTCTTATTTCCACAAGCGGCGAATGCTTTATCTCGAATGAGTTCAACTTTGTTTAGCTTCCAGACTTATATTTGTCCACATTTGCGCTCGTTCAGCTCTCATAACAAAATTGCGAACGGCAACTTTCGGGTGTGCGCTCTCTGTCAATGTGCCGATTAGTTGAGTCAACACTTTGCTGTAATACCACTGGCGAAACTATACTATCTGGGGCCCGGGGCAAATTTATCAAATGAGGGCCCTTTGTGTAAAATTGTTTAAATTTAACATACGGCTAATTTAAGTCAAAATATTCTAACGTAACGTACCCAAATTATGTGACTCATTTTTGACACTTTTTTTTACCCCCTCCGCCCGCTTCTGTGACCATTTTTGTATAAGAAAATTTACTTCAGAGTAGTATTTTAAAGAACCCCTCAGCATTTTACGCACTCTGCCACTGTGTAATACCAAACTTAATTTGGCACTTGTTAGCGCTGTCACACTGTCTCATGCATATTTGCATCTCCCACGCTACCACACATGCCGCTTCGCAGTTACTCTCTCGCATTCTCGCGTCATCTCACACCCTTGAATACACTCTCGTAACCATTGTGAATGATGCTGCTGCATTTATGTTGCCAAATTAGTTGTTAATAACTAACGGACAGTTTATTATTTCAATTATTTGAGCAGAATTATTTTTTTAAAGAATGTGTGCCTGCAAATTATGATGCAATATACTTTTGTTTAGTATTTTCAGTCATAATTTGTATTAGAATTGCTTTTTAGGTTATAGTTTCGTTTATCGTGTCCTCTATAATGGATTTAGTATTATTATAAATTATGCCTTTTTTTAAAAGCAGTCTAAAACTAGTAAGGGCGGTATAGTCGATAAAAAAATACCCGGTAGACCCCATCCTGATACATAGTGTATAGAGAGTATAAAGATAGAGTAAAAATGTTTAAAAAATGGTTGTCAAAACAAAAAAATATTACAAAAGCAAATACTTTTGTACAGTTAAATAATCCTGGGTTCGAAATAGACCAATAGTCTAATTTAAGGTTTTATCAAACAGTGATATACATATATAAATTTTCAAAATTTTTACGCTAACTTGTCATATTCAAATTATTGAAATGAGTTTCAATTTCCATTCAATGTCACACGTTTCTACATATAAAAATAAATAATTATTCGCTTGAATTATTCGCGATAGACGTGTCCGGCAATGGCGTCTGAAAGAAAATAGAAACGAAAGCAGAATATCGAAAATGCATAAATAATTCTTATTGTACTTACTCAGTTTTCAGCTTACATTTACGCTTGCCAATTTGTATTGGCAATGCTTTTAAAACGTTTGCATAACTTTAAGCGAAAGACAGATTAAATAGTTTTTATTGCAGTTTTATTGATTTTTGGTAACTTAAATAGAGCTAAAAAAAACTAAAGTTTTTAAAATATAGGAAAAAGTATAAATGTATATATGTATGTCGTCGAAGTTGTTATAATTCGAACATAAACATTAACAATTGTGCTTCGTTTACATGCGGACCATGCTTCAATTTTTCTGTTTTTTAAATTTTTTTTTTTATAATTACTTCAATCGCTACTACCTGGCGTCTTCTTTAGTATATCCTTATCACGTTTGATAATCTCTTGTTTACGTTCCTTCTGCGCTTTGTTAATGATCTCATCGATCTCCTCAACTGTTTGTTCATTCCTATTCGTTTTGCCTTCATTGTTCTTTTGCTTCGATTGATCTTCATTGGTTTGGTGATCATCATCGTCATCCCAAGGTCTGTTATCGTCATTGCTGTCGTTGCTGCTATGGTTGTCATCGGCGCCACTTAGATAATGATCATGTGATTTGCGTCGTTGCCAAACACGATTGGCGTATCCTCGACGATGTTGTCGACTGTTAAAACCACCGCGATAGAAACGTCGTGGACTGCGTGAGCGTCGTCGTGGTCGAATACGCTCAACCGAGTTTGGTGTTCGTGAACGTCGAAAACGGCTACGTGGCGATGGTGTGCCACGTGGCACAAACGGTGAGGGCGTACGTCGACGATGTTGTGGTGAACGATCGCGATCGCGCGATGTGCGTCGATAATGAGAGCTGTTTTTGTTGTTATTATATCGTCTGTAACGTTCAGTTGAGCGACTTCTACTCTCACGATCGTGATAAGGCGAACGATTTCGTTTGTAATTGTGTCTATTATGACCTCTAAAACGTTCTGGTGTCCAACTTCGGCTGCGACGTGTTGATGTTAAAACATTGTTGCGTCGTTGCGAACGTGATCGGGATCGTGAACGTGACGAACTATCTTGTCGGCGTGTTGATGCAAGTTCTTTAGAACGTTGCGTTCTTGACTGAGAACGTGAACTACTTGGACTCGGGTAATCACCAAGTGGTGAGCCAACGCGCATTAATCCAAATTTATCCATTTTAACCGGATTTTTAATTTGAAATGAAAGTCTGTTCGATCCTGATGCATTTGTTGTGGTTGTCGATGGACTTGCATTTGGTTGATCGGCCAAAGGCGTGGCTGCACGTACTAAGCCGAATTTATCCACGCGTACAGGACGTTTAATCTGAAACGATAACTTGTTGGAATCCGTTGAATTTGTTGATGGTAGTGTTGCATGCGATGATGATGTTTCACGTGAGTTGTCCCTTGCATGACTACTGGGTCCCGCCGATTTGTCGTAGTGCATTGATAGTGATGCTGGATTATCCGAGCGCCGTCCGACTTGGTGTGCATTAAAATTATTGTCAGCACCAAAGAAAGTATTAGGTGAAGCGTCCTTTTCCTGACGATTTCGTAGTTCGGCAATTGATCTTTCATATATTTGGAGATTCTCTTGGAGTTGTCCTACATTCATGTTTGTTCCACTACTCATCATTCTGAAAATGTTGAAAAAAATCGTATGACTATATCTTTTATGTTTAATAAAAAAAAAAAAAAACCTTATCAATACATACGTTACGTATTTATTACCGATTCTAGCTTTTGGCTTTTTTTGGTATTTGTTATTTCTTACCTATATGCTCCATCAAAATCAAGTTTCTGCATATAATCAAGTGCATCCAAATCGCTCTCTTTTTTCGATTTCTTATTTTTTTTCCTATCCTTTTCGGATTTTTTCTTACTCTTCTTATGTTTGCTGGCAGCACGTAAAAGCTTACGCACTTGGCTCACAGTCTCATCGTCTTCCAACTTAAATTCATTGACGTTCTTCGATGAACTCAGCGCTTTTTTATCAACATCCATTGCATAAAATGGATGGCTAAATGCTTGACTATGTCTGATATCTTCTTTACTTGATGGTTGTCTTTTACGCCTCATTTCTAAAACGTAGAAATGTAATATAATTATTAAAAAATTTCTTTACAAAAAACAAACCTGTGCTTGTACGGCTATCGCTCTCCGTTTCACTTTCCGACGAGCTAACTTCCGGCTTTTGTGTATGATTTCTAAATCCATCAGCAGCCGATAACGAAACACTAGGTCGCTGCAGTGCATCCAGAGAAATACGTGCTTGCTCATGATTTGGTATAAGATTCAGACAGTCTGTGTATGCTTTGATCGCTTCCGGTAAACGTTGTTCTTCTTCGAAACTGTGTCCGAGCGCTACGAGTGTTTCGCCCATATATTTACGTGCATTCACATGAAAACTATTTAACTTAAGTGCCTTCTCAAAGTCCTCGATGGCCTTTAAGAAGGAACCCTTATTCGCGTAGAGTGCACCGCGTGCCACCAAACCTTCAACATTCCGCGGATCAATATTTAATGCCTGATTTAGACACTGAAAAGCCTCAACTTGTTGACCGTTCTTAAAGCGTTCAATGCCCTCAGCTACATAGCTGTGTGCAATGAGTATAGAACAACACAAATGTGCATAGTAAAAATGACAACTGTCATTGAAATTATTTTACGGCAAAAATTTACTTACTGAAATGCCCATGTGCTTGCCTGTCTAATACGTAGCTCCTTGGCGTATTCCTCACGCGGAAAATCATGCTTGAGCGTGCTTAATAACGAAAAATTATCGTTAATATTTAAACCATTCATAAGATAGAGTGCCTCATAGTTGGGATTATCAAATTCGGTTGATTGCACGAGTTGTTCTTCATAATTTTTACTTTCCAAATTCATCGTTTCACTAAAATTGTATATAATTATTTATAATATGTATTTTTTCAATGATAATGAACACCACATACCGAAAGAATTCCGGAATATCTTGTAGCTCAACCAAACCTAATTTAAGCGGACTTTTCGTCAGCACGCCAGACAGGCCCAATATCATGCGTTCCGCATCTACAGAAATTTCATGGACTTCACAGCGTAAATAGTCATTGGGGTTAAAGGCGCGTATATTATTACGTTTGTTGGCTGTCTGTGCACCAGGTGTATCGTCTATAACTGATGCCTAGTGTCAGTGATATTTAAATAAAAGAATACAAATTAAGTTTAGGGTTTCTTTGTTTCAGTATTATAATATTTCTTACTTTAATTGGTACATCGGCGAGATAGCGACTATTTGGTTCTGACGTGCATAAAGGTTTTACTTGCATGCGATGCGGCCCAAAGGCAAGTGTCTTGGTCACAGTAGCATAAATGATATCACCGGGCTTTATACAATTCAAACGATATTGCCACCATTTTCTCTTATCTTTGACGTTGTTCATGTAGCATTCAAAAGGCGGTACATTTACAATATGTTTGCGGCCTATAAGAAACAACAATTATATTAATATGAAATCAAAAACTAAGTTTTGAATACATGTTAGTCTTAACCCCTTCTTTATTATGTGTATATACCTTCTGCCAGCAACGGTTCCTCCATTACATTTCCAACTAGACTGCGGTCGTATAAATCCTCCGCTTTGCGTGCAAGGAATTGATGCAATTTAAGCCGCTTGGCACGTTCTTGAAATGTGAAATATTTTTGCCGCTCCTGATAGATGGCGTAACTGGGCTGTTGTATGCGCATTTTACGTAAATCTTCGACCCCACGTTCATCATCCCAGATCTTTTGCAACGGCTGACCGTGGAAGCACAATGCATGTGAAATATAATTAGGATTCATAGTTCTGTTATCGTGTATGTCTTGAACATTTTAATCGAATGCGTTCTTTTTCCGGCCACTCCTTTTATGAAGACCGACTGAAAAGAATGAAAATCGAACTTTCAGTCGCAAGATGTAAAAAAAGTACTCCAAAAGGTTTTATGATACCGCAAGATTGTTCAATTTAACTCATAAAAAATCATTGTTTAATATTTTCAAAGTACACAATACTTTAATGCGTTTTTGTACCTTAATTCGTGTTGTTAAAGCAAAGAAATAAAAAATATCCAATTTGCCGAAAAGTCCGATGCAAAGCAGAAGAAGAAAAAACACTCACACAGATAACCTGACACCAACACAATTGACTACCGACTGAATTTAAAATTCAGTTTGCCTCAAGTTTTCCGTGATTTTTAGCAACACATGCGACTATACAAATCAAAAACAGCATTTTGTGACACCGTGTCACTGCTTGAGCCGCAAGTTTTTCTTGATCTGGCTCTTTTGTGTCAAATGAGTGAGAAGAAGAGCACAGTGCGCAGGGCTGCTAAATATATTTTATCTTCGCATACCGATTAAATGATAAATTATCGATTTCTTTAGGCGATAACTTTTTGAATTTGAAAACTAATTGGTTGTTTTTAAATCTTTTAGCGGTTAAAATTCAGATAACTGGTAAAGGCAAATGCAAATGGATGGAAATACTGCGAAAAAACTCGAATAACAATGAATCCACACGAAGTTTATTCTACTCTAGCAAAGAAGTTTACACGCATAGTGAATCACCAATTGCAGCTTTCGAACCACGTGGCGTTGAATTAAGTCCCGGCGAGCATACATTCGACTTTTTGGTGCCACTTGATTGGCATTTGCCATCCAGCTTTAAGGGCAGCCATGGCAGCATTAAGTATAAAATGCGGGTGCTAATACAACGTCCGTGGACATTTGACGAACGACATACAATACCACTGATTGTGGTAAAATCCATGCCGCTACCCATGAGTTGTCGCATGAATGCAATGCCATTGGAAAAGCAAATCACCAAGACTATAAGTCTCTTCGGTACCCGACCTATTACAATGTTAGCGCTATTACCGGAAAATTTTGCCGTGCGTGGCGAACCGTTGCGGATTTGTGTAACGGTCATGAACAATAGCACTACTAATGTCGAAAAACTACGATTTACAGTATTGCAGTATATCACCTACTATAGCCATGTGCCACTACGTGTCCAGAAAATCGAATGCCAGGCTATTGCAAACAAGGAGACAGGCGCCGTGCACAAGAAGAGTGAACGTTCTTTTGCACATGAGTTACTTATGCCGGAGACAGCACAACCGACAGACGATCAATTTAGTGGCGTCATTAATATTGCTTACGAACTACGAGTCGAAGCTGTGCTGCGTGGTTTCTTCAAGAATCTCGTGTTGAATTTGCCTTTTAAGGTTTATTCACATGATGGAACTGCTAATCTAGCAACCGTACAATCAAGACCACCGCCCGAAAGTGGCGGTGATTGTGTAGCCAGTGGCAATAATCCATTTGAACCAGCTATGGCAGGCGCAGTAGCGCACGCTATGCCTATGCCCGTCTATCCAGCATTAGACTCTTCCATTGGTTCGCCATCGCATTCATCGCAATACAGCGAGTGCAGTTCATTGAATTCAACGACATCAGATTCATCCGCAACGACGCTTAGTCCAGCCGTTGGTATTGGCGGCACACTTGAACGTTCATACACCTCTGGCGGCTCACAATCGTCACAATACAATAGTCCATCAGCACGCGCCAGCATACGCAGCTCAAATGTGCCCTACATGCCTTACTCGTCCAGTCCGCTTATGGTACAATCCTATCCACCGCCTACGCATATACCACCGTATCCCTTAACGGAATCGCCACAGTATACACTTATGCCACAACCGGGTCTAACACCATCACCGTTACCAACGCCACCGATACAACAAGATCATTCAAGCACAAACAACGCATTGCAAATGCCGATGCCAATGCCGCAGCCACATCAATTGTCGTCTTCTCAAGACGTTGCACCAACATATGCCGAATTGCAAATGACTCAAACATCGCGCAGTGGCTACACTCAATTGCCGTCTACGTCGGGATTTTTGCGTCACCATGCCGGTCCGCATGAACTACGTGAGCATTATATTATTTAGTTAAATATTAGTAGTAAATTAATTTAAATTTTTTTCCATGCAGCACCTTCGTACGAGGAGCTATTTGGCAGTGGGACTGCGCCACCGGACACACCAAAATGAACATTGCATTATTATGAACAATTAAAAGTTACTAAACGCCGCAACTTCGCCTCAGTAATCAAAACAAAAACAAAAATAATAATAATAATCGCCTCATTGAGCAACAATAGCCGCTGAAGTTTGGATACTCAAAGCAAAAACGCTTAAGTTTATTAAAAAAAATATATATAGACGCGTTTCTAAACCAAAAACACATAAAAAAGTAATCAACAAACTCAGTTTGTTGCAATTAATCAAATCAAATCGAATAAAGTTGTTTTAGTTGTATTTAATGGAACACAAATGACAAAATTAAAAACGAAAAACATTTTTTTTCGCTAATAATTTATTTAAGAATTCGAACAAAAAACGCCAAAAGCGCTCACAAAGCAATGTGCAAAGAATTTTAACTAAAAAGCACAATTTTTTGTATTAATGCTTAGAAAAGATAAATTAAACTTAATGTTACTTTAATAGGTTTCTTTTTTGTTCTTTGGCGCGCCTTGAAATATGCTTTATAAACGCACATTGCAGGAAAATATGCTTAAAGATTTTGCTCTTTTCCACATTTTTTGTTTGTTACATGTGCGCGCCATTGTGAAATATTTGAAAATAGTTTAAAAAATGCAAAAAACAAAAATAAATAAAATTATGTTTAAGAATTACTAACACCAATTTGTGTTCACGCTTTTGAAAAGCGTGTTTAAGCAAAAAATAAAAAATTAAAAAAAAGGAATAAAAATCATATACTTAATATTAAGTCTGCAACAACAATCCTTCCAAATTAAGTTTAAAATAATTTCGTTGTGATTTTAAGTTGAATTTGTTAAAACAAAAAAAAAGTCTCACATAAAATGTAAAATTTAAGAGCATTTTAAGACAGTCTAGAATTTTCACATATAACAATTTCAAATAAATTCTTTAGAGAATTGATTCTTGTCTTGGAACTGTCGTAGATTTCACAGGCTTTGATTAATTTTTGTGATTTCGAATTAGTATATATCGTGACTTACGATTATTGTAAGATCGAGTATAGTGTATTCCTTAATTTATTTAAAATGCTCTTAGAAATTATACGAATTTAATTCAGGGTATTCATATAAATTGCTTAAAGTTTCATTGGAACGCTTCAAGCTTAAATTTCTGCTTAACAAACAAAAAATAAGATAATTAAGAAAAATATGTCAATCTCTATTAAAGAACTAAGTAAATTAGTGGTAGATATTCAGAAATATTTATTTTGCTCTTTTGGTGTTAGCAATAAAAAAAATTTTAAAAAGAGCAAAATAAATAAATGTTTCAAGAGTGCTTGTGAACTTATGAGCTTATATAATTTAGAAAAATTGTTTGTTGTCTATGAAATATTTCGCAATTTTCATGAATACCCCCAAAAATCAGTTTTGTTAACATTCATTACTGTATTTCAAATTTAGAGCGTAAACATTTTTTTTTATTTTCTCTATATTTGTGAAAAAGAAACATTAACCTTAAAGTCGTTGAAAACTTTGCATTTGATATATTAAAAAGATTTACTGCCGTCTCTTATGCACAATGAAAATAAAAATAATAGTAAAAAAAAAAAAATTCTACGCTATAAATTTGACTTTCGACATTTTGTATTTTTCAACTATTTATTTTTAATTTTTTCATAGTTTTGAAACAAACTTGTACTTTTTGTTTGTATTATTAATTTTTGTTTTCAAAATGTTTTTTTTTTTTGATTCGAAAAATAATTCAAAACTCGAAAAATGTTACAAAGAATTTATCTTTAGTTTTTCTATGAAAATTATAATTTACGAATATTTTTTTACATTCATTTGTTTACAAGTATTTTTTTGTGTATTTTGCAATTTTATTTTATTTATTTAATAAAAATTAAAAAAAAAAAAACCGTAAAAAACACATTTTTTATTTAAAAATTTAAAATAAAAATTAGCACGCATTTTAGCTAAATATAATAAATTTTAAACGAATAAATAAATGGAAAATTGAAAATTTTGTTTTATTAATTTACTTTCTGAGTAAAATCGATAACTGCAATGGATAAACAAACGATAGTTAAATCGATTTCACATGCGATTTATTTATTCTTGGGGAATCTAAAAAAGTATTTGTAGAATGTTTGTTGGTTTTGTGTGTCATTAAAGCGCACATTATTATAAAACCCAAATAAGTTGAATAAGGGTTCAATCAGTAAATCATTGTGGTTGATTTTGTTAACAACAACAAGCATATTGCAATGGAAATCTATTAAACAGTAATAAGAAAGAAGCAGAAGCAGAGTACAAAGTCCAAAGACTTAACGTGCATTAACTTTTATGTTCACTGTTATGTGAGGTTGGCAGTAATGTTTTAATATTTATGCTGTCATTTGTCGTACTCTCGGTCGTTTTGTATTTGAAAAAAAAAAAAAAAACACACACACACACAAAATACGTGTTAAATTACAATTTCAAGTGCTCCACGGAAGTGCGTTTAGTAAGTATGTATTGTTAGTAAGTGTGTGTTGTTGCTGTTGTTGTCGGCAACGTCCCCACCAACAATTCGTTAAACGTGTGCGCCATGTTTAACAAGCAACGGAAGTGTTAAGTCACCTGTAATTGTTTTTCTTTTCATTCTCTTATTTGCCATCTCGTTTTCTTTCTTGCGCTCTTACACTTGTACTTGTAAGAATGTTTGTGGTTTGGACGACAATTTAGTTTTTCTGCTCCCTCAAGGCGTTGAAAAACCATAAATTATATTTTTATGTGTGTGTGTGTGTGTGTGTGAGTGTGATGTGGTGTGCATATTCAAATAAAATTGTTAAATAATGTTGACATTTAACGGAAGTGCTGCCATTTTTATTATTTCAGACTTGACTCACTTCATTGCACGTTCTCTTTTTTACGCATTATTTGGCTTTGTCATTATTTAATTGTCTGCATTGTTTGTTGCTATTAAATTTCTGTGCTTTTGTAGTTTTTGTATTGTGTCAAAAATTAAATTACGCATACGCCGTGTTGTAATTTGTATGCGCATCACATATGCCACACGTCTGAAGTGCAAAACAAATGCTTACAAGAAGCGTTTATCAAAATTTGCGTTGGCCAACACGTACAATTGACTAAAAGTTTTGTGTTTTTGAATTCTTGCCTGCTGCAAAGTATTTGAGTTACTGACACAAGTGGAAGTGAAGTTTTGGTAATGTGAAATTTCAACCGAGCAATGCCGCATTTATACACAGCATGAAACTGTCTAGTAACAAGATTAACTTAATAAAACTGGCATATTATAACTGAAATCAACAAAATGTACTTAACAAACTCTTCAAGATGCTACCAATAAGCTCTCTCGACATCATGCTCAAGCTTAGGGTCTTAATGTCTTTTAAAAAAAATAACCAGCCGCGTTTTCTATCAAAAGAAGCATGCACAAAGAAGAAGAAAATATAAATAAATAATATAAAAAAGGTTCATAAAGAAGGCGTCGCTCTAAATTGTTATAAATTAGTTTATTTGTGCATATTTGGAACAAGGCACGCGTCTGTCGATTTGATAAATCAAATTCATTTCAATTCGTTTTGTTTCATTTCTTTACTCTTTGCTTTTTGTGTCTCCTCATGCCATTCTCACACCGCATACGTTTTAACGACGATAAACTGCTCCCCTACACGTCATGCCTCACCGCTTGACATCATTTAGCCAAGCAGCTGGAATATGAAAGTTGAAAAAAAAAACAAATAAAATCTGTTTAATAACAAAAAATCCAAATCAAAACTAATCGAGCAGAAGAAATATTCAAGTGAGGGTGGTTGACAACTCTGGTATCAACAGAGCGCAGCAGGTGGCGCCTCACACACACAGTCACCGATTTACGCGACGTTAAGATTGCCGTGTGAATGGTCTTTTTTTCTCTTGTAGTTTTTGTTTTTGTCCTTCTTTGTTTACTTTGGTTTTGCCGGTTGTAAAAATTGTTTCAAATTGTTGTTGTTTCATTAGTACTCTTTGGTTGACTTTAGAAATTTTGGTATTTAGTAACACTTTGTATATTCCAGTTGGTTTTTGTTGTTGTTGGCTGTGGGTAGAAGGTGAATTTGTTGTGCTCAGCCACAGTCTTAGACAGTTGTGTCTTGGTCACGGGTTGCTAAAATTTAATCAAGCGTGTGAATTTCGCACGTACGTAGATGATTTTGTCTTTTTCTTTCATTTTGAGTTACTTTGTCGTTTGCGCAGCTGTGGCAAAGAAATGTGCGTGTCTGCCTTTAGTGGGCGTATTTTGAGTGTCTAAGTGGGCATGGCAGCGTTGTTGTTTTTTTATTGGCAACAGTTGTGTGACCTTTCTTGTTCGTGAGTGTTTAGTATTGTCTGCAAGATGCTATATTAAGCTACACTGTCAAAAATTATTGTTCAGAAAAAATTTCGATATAATTTTTTATTTGTATTAAATGTTGTTTTAAAAATTAAATCCCAAAAAAAATTTATTAATTGTTTGTATTTTTTATTTGCAAAAAATTAAAAAATACTTTTCAGTGTCTTTATTTTTACAAAATTTGTAATATGGTCAACAATATTGATGAGAAATGATGGCAAAGAAGCGCAAAAAATATATATGTATATATAAAAAAATTAAAAAAAAAACATCAACACGCATTGAATTGAACTAATAACTTCATAACCACTGACACAGTTGGTCAGTCTTCCATTTGAACGCAGTAATTGAAATAAAAAATAAAAAAAAAACGAGAGAGAAAAATAAATATTTTCGAATTTCATGCACAACACACAACAATATGTTGCAATTTGTTAATTTCGCCATAGAAACACGTTTCGGCATGGTTGGCGGCAACAACAGGAACCGAACAGGATATGAAGGCAACGTGTTTCAAGTATACAAAATATGCAAGCGCTCAACTAATGGTTGAGAGTTTGCTTGGTGTTTATTAAAAATGCTCAAATGCCAAAATGATGTCATCTTCATTGACTAATCTCGCATTTCTTTGCCATTACGTACTTTTGATTTATATGTTAATTTGTGGCAGATTGCCACTTGACGTTGCCACTTGATTTACGCAACAAAGGAATTTTTCATTTAAATTGACAAAGTTGAAATTATTAAGTGCACACGCACACACATACACTTTGTGCTAAATAAATTTATGCATAATAAATTTTTCTTGTGGTTTTCTTTGATTAGCATTTCTTTGATGCGGCATTGAAGGCATGAATAGCCAAGCCAAGCCAAGCCAAGGCAACTTACCTTGGCAAAAAAGTGCAACGTTGCGTATGAAAATATGCAATTAATAATTTTATGAACATGTATGTATGCGTGTGTGTGTGTGTGTGCGTGTTGTAGGCTGTGTCAAGGTTGTTGCGCTTTTCATGCGAAATGCTTTTTAAAAATTTTCAAGTGCTTTTTTTTTTTGGTTTGCATATTGTTTTTGTTCAAAAAAAAGTTTTCCATCAAAATGCAATCAATAAGTTTTAAGTAAACCTTCAACTGTAAAGGCTCATAAATCAATGTTGGCATTAAATACCTTTAAATGTTAATTATTTCAATTAATTTTATGAAACACGCCAATTTAAATTAATTTGTAGATTATGTGCTTTCATTGGCTCAGTATTTATATTTATTGTCGTTGTGTGTGTGCGTGTGTGTGGGAGCGCCTTAAATCAACTCAGACCATCAGCATTGTTGAACATTTCAGTCTTCTTTTTTTTAATGGTTTATATTCAAAAATTGTTTTCGGCACTTTTTGTTATTTGAAATTGTTTTCAATTTGTTTTCGCATAGTTTAAGTTTAGTTTAGTGAAATAAATACTAATGAATTTATTTTACAACAACTATTGAAAAAGGCTTTTCGCAATCGACAGTCAACGGCAATCGGTAATGCATAATTGTTATAATTGTTGATCAAATAGTAACAACAAAATGCTGAAATTAACATATTTTCAAATGCGTTTACAAATTGTCAACGCATAAATTTGCAATTAAATAATTTATTTTAACAATTTGAAATTAATTCGAGCATAAAATACGAACAAAAACAAAAAAATGTTATATTTTGGTTTGCATGGATTTGAAATTAAATAAAATAATTTCCGTTAAATATAATTATTGTTTGAAAAAGGCTTTAATTTTCAAGCTTTTGAAAATGTGTGTTTTAATGTAAATCAAAATAAATTACTATAAAATTACTGGTTTTGTAAAGATTTCAAATTATCTGAGGAAACTTAATTGTGTGGGAGGATCTTCACAACGATTCGCTTCAGTGTCCGACTTCGTCTGACTTACAAATTTTTCCGAGTTCTATTACTCACTCAAGAGCGAATATGCTCTGAGAGTAAAAAGCCAGAAGAATAAGATTTTCGCCGAATTTTTTAAAGCATTAATTTTTTATTTCAAAGTCTTAAATTTTATTTTTTTTTAAATTGCTATAAAATTTTTAAATATATGTACATATGTACTAAATTTTTAACAACAATAATATTAAGCATAAAAATTACTTACAATGAATTGTTCATTTAAAATTTAAACCTTGTTTTTTTACAATAAGTTACTTTGTTTGTGAGTATTTAAATATTTATTGCTGATTTTTGATCAGTTTCAACAACAACAAAAAAAAAACAAATAAAAACGCATGCAAAAATGTAATCTGATTAATGCAAACGCACAAAGCATTTTGCATAATTAATACAAAAATTTAAAATTAATGCTGTAAAAATAACGTAATAAAGAGCATTAATTTAATGCATGTTAATCTGATGACAATTAAAATAGCAAAACCATTAATAAAATTAACACTTTAAGCTGAGGCTAATATTAAATTTATGAAATTAACGTAAAACGCCAAAAAACACAACATCGACGATATGAAAAAGTAATAAAAAAGAAAAAAATGCTAACAAAAAAAACCGATCAGAAAATGTGTTATTATAAAAAAAAAAAACAATAGCAAATTAATTTACACAAACAAGCACATTTTTTTCGAGTTTTTTTTTTTTTCATATTTTATTTACATTATATATATGTGTAAAATTATATAGGCCATGCAATTTTAATTAAAATTCTATACAAACATGATTTTCAAATTATTCTTACCAATCTGTTGATGTTCTGCACGCAATGAGAAATAATTCAATTTTATAATGAGGCTTGTTACACAGTCAACAAATCTGAACAGCTCGAGGAGGTAAACGTCCATGAAGAGGCAACCATGACCATCGGTAGATCGATTTGTATATAAATGATATTGAAACTTATGATGAGAAAGTGAAGAAGAACTGGTTGTTTTGTAATTACTCTGACATAATTGGACGAAATTAATGTTACGCCCAGCTTAGTGCGATCCCTAGATGTTGTGCCTACCATAGAATTATCAAGAATCTTGAAAGGCTCGTGATATGAAGTACAAGTTTTATTTGTTAGGTAAATATGTCCTTTATTTCAAACACATAGTGTCTGAAGAGCATCAAACTTTTCGTTAGACTGAAGTAAACACCCTGCCTTTTGGTTTTTATTTCGTTGTTTTTCATATATTTTTATATAATTTGTTTATTTTGTTCTATTTTTTTGATTTTACTTTTAATGCAATTAAAACGTAAAATGTTTGTTTGTCTGTTAGTTTATTATTGGCATTTTGATGTTGTTATTGTTGTTTTTTTTTTTTTTTTTAATTTTTCATTTTTGCACATTTGATATTTGCGCAAATAGAAATGTAATAAAAATTCAATTTAAAATGCCAAAAATACCAATTAAAATCAAAAGAAACATTATTCAATTACGAATTCATGTGTGTGTGTATCGGCTTTTTATAACCAACCAATTAGTTGGTCATAGACACAGAACACAAATTTAGTTGATTAAACAAAAGTTAAAGTTCAAAATTAAATTTGATTTTTCATTAAAATAAAAACTTAAAGAGTATATGTAATTAAAAAATATAAATTAACTTTATAATTTTCATTTTCTTTAAAAAAGGCAATGATAAATGGTATTTTGGTACCAAAAGTGGTTCAAAGTGTACCTAAATTGGATCAAAAGGTACCGAAATAACTTAAAGAATCTTGAAAAGTATTTGATTTACTTATGAAAGATTCAATTAATGAGTAACAACTTAGCATAAAAGGACGAGCTTTGAGTTCAAAACCTCACAAAGTTGTATTAAAGAGTTCGATTTCTTGATGGTTTGCCTTTCAGTACTTTTCCGCCTGTGTTGCTTTATTTATGTGTGAAGAATAAACGGTCTTGAATTCGTCTTAAATAAATGCTTTCAAACTGACAAAATGTGCAAATAATACGCCAATCCAAATAAAATCCATGACTTAAAGACTTTGCCCTCCGTTAAATTCCGAATCAATATGCACTGATTGATGAAAACTTTAGCCGAAAAAAGCTTCGTTAATCAAAAAGGAATTACATCAAGAAATGCGATAAAACAAAAATTTTTGGGGCAAATGTGCATTACAAACACATTTCTATACATCATCATCATCATCACCATTGCCATTATTGCCATTGTCATCGCTGTCGTTTTTGTCACTCAGCACCCTCAAAACTTAAGCAATAAACTTTTACCCTCAAAATGCGATGCTAACAACAACGACTTAACATAACCGTTTATCTAAAACGAAAGAAAAAAAAAATTAAATATTGATTTGAAAAAGTCTGTGGTGGTATTCGTTTGTAATAAAAAAATAAAAATAAAAATTGGCGCAGAAATAAACTATAAAAAAAATACGAATTCTCTCTCCTTGAAAGTGACACTTAAGCGACAAAAGCGTTACGCACTGTTGACGCAACGTCCTCTGTCCTCTGTCCGACACACACACCAAAGCTTTGATAATTTTTTTGGTACACTTTTATGTTGCTGTTTTTTGGTAAAAGCATCTCACAGTCTGACTAACTGTTTGTCTGTCTATCTGTCTTCTGAAATCTTCAGCTTACACGCTTTCTCACTCTTTCGATTTTTCTTTGTTAACGTAATGAGAGAAAAATTGCGATTTGAATGCAAATAACTGCAGGGCTGCTCCAAGCACTGGACAACAATTACTGCTCGACTCGATACGGTCTTGTGCGGTTGTCGTGTGGTGGGGATGGGACATGTCACAAAATAACCATGGCATCTAAATTCTTAAATGAGTGAAAGACGTGATTTTCATTTATTTATTTTTTTTATTATTGCTTCTTACTTTGGTCTGGGTACTTTAGTGTAGCTTATGAATCAAACTTAAAAATTAAGTCTGTAATAATTTGGATAAATGAAATTGAAATATAAATTCATTCAAGTAATTAGGTTTAGTTAGATAAAAAAAAGCATCTATCAAAATTATAAAATTAGAATTATAGTCTTACTTCTACATAAGGAAGTTGAAGTAATAGAAAAGTGTGATGCTTTATAGAGAAGGTATTTTGGACAAACAAGGTTGAAAGTTCGCTTACAACAATCTATCAAAACAATTCAAAAACCAAAGTTTCAGTTTATCGATCATTTCCAAGTTGGAACATTAAAGACTCTTAACCAGCAATTTGGAAAAAATTCTTTGACATGATATTTCGATGTCTAACTTTGGTAATTTGATATTTAAATTACCGACCAACAGATCAAATGATGCAATAAAATCTCAGTTGTTTACATTCAATTTGTATTCAATAATTGAATCTAATTTAATTAAATAAAGAATATCAAATCGAATGATTTGATTCTCTTGTATATTTAATGTCACACACACATACACACACACCTACAGAAGTCATGCTTTCATTTTGCAAGCTCCTCAACTCAACGCTTAGAAGCTAAAATTGCTGATTTTGATTTTGATGTTGATTATATTTTCGTGTTGTTGGTTAAAATTTCGTGGCATTCAGTTTCAAGACATTGTGCATATATACAGACATAATAACATTTATATAAGAAGAATAATATAAATGTTTGTATGTATGTAAGAATGCGTGTGTATTTTGTTAATTTGTATTTGAAAATATTTCTTAGTAATAGCCACAAAATGTTGCTGCAGGACATTCTTGTTAACAATTTCAATTGTGCCATGCCACTTTTTTCACACGCACAAACAGAGAGAGAAAGAGAGACACATACATATACAAACAGCCATGCCCATTGTTAGGCGCTTAAACAATTTGTCTTGACTGTTTACAAAGACGTTCAGTACATAAAGTCTTCGTTTTTTGTTGGTTACTTTGTAGCTGTTGTTATTGTTGCTGCTGTTGTTGTTGTTATTCTTGGTGTTGTTATTTAAGTGAAAAATTACTCAAGTTTACTTTTGTTGATGTCCATGCCACATTGTCCTATCTTTCATTGTTGTTCGTGTCGTTGTTATTGTTGTTGTTGGTACATTTTCCCAACTGATATTATTACGCTTTTTGAACATTTGACATTTTTGGTTAATTTGATTTACTTCACTTTGATATTTTGCTTATTTGTTGTGGTCTTCGAATTTCAAATGTTTTCTTATTGGTTTCTGTGGAATTTTCTGCTTTCTGCATTTCATTTTAACAATTGTTTAACATTTTCTTGGTTGCCATTTTCTTTATTGACAATTAAATTTACTTATTTAATATCAAATAGAATACAAATGATTTCACTTTGTGTATACGATTGCAGTAATTGATATATCTATAATATTATTTTCAATGATAATCAGAATGTCACAAATAATGCAAATATTTTTGAAAATAGTCAAGAATGTGTCGGTTGGAATTTAAGCTTAGTGTTGATTGATTAGACATACATACTTTCAAATAAAACTATGAGAATTCAATATTGAAATATATGAATTTAATATTGAGTAATTGTGATACTTGTGTTGACAACATATGTTTTAGAGATCTCGTGATGGGACAGTCAGTTTGTTTGACGTGTATTAGGCTCTCAAGTAGTGTGTGTAGGGCATTAAAATGAAGTTTCAATCGATGATTTTTTTTTATGAATGACTTCTTTTTCGAATAAAAAAATTGATTGCGATTATTATAGCTTATTATAAGCAAAGGTACGTCCCCGTTTATTATATGAGATATAATTTTATTTGTTAGTGAGGGGATTCCAGCAATATCTCATTACTAAAGACAAGAAAAAAATGAATATTGGCAGTCTGTTGCAAAAAAACAACAATTACAAACAGTCATTAGAATTCAGCATAGTAAAATTCTCAGTAATTTGCATATAAATTATTGACACACGCACACACACAGACTCACGGTCAGCTAACCCGCAGCGCTTGACTACAGTTAGTGGTGAATCAATCGGCTTGGCTGGACTTTGTTGAGCCATGTCGTGTATGAGTTTTGCGCAAACAAATTTTGGCGCACAGGTCAGTGCACATTGAGAGCGTGATATGAGTTTTGGCAGTAATAGTTTTATTTTTTTTTTTTTTTTGTAGTGAAAAATATTTCAAAACGACTCTTTTATAAAAAAAAAAATGTTTTATTTTATTTTTTTTTGGTAATTTTTGACAGTACAATTTAAAAATTAACATATTACACAACAGCGATAGAAAACTAGCATATAAAATTTTGTGCTTGACAAACATGAAAAAAAAGTCCTTCACAAAAACTCATTTAATTGAAAATCTGTAAAAGCAATTCACTCAGGCGACCATTGACTGTGTAAAATCGACTAAATTCCGTTTGCAATGCAGTTGCATAGCTGCAAAAAAGAAGAAGAAGAAAAAAGGATATTCGAAAAACAAAAAAAAATAAAATAAAACACAACCAAGTGAAACTGAAATTCAACTCGCAATTCGCACTCGAATCGCTGAGAGTCGCCAATGTAAACTGTCAGGCTTTTAACGGGTAAACATTATCACGGTCAATGGTTTTTAATTAGTATTTTAGCTGTGGGGCTTTAAAAAGTGATTTTATTACAAGCGCTGTCGCGTTGCTTTGCTTGATTTTTTTTTCCATTGCTTTTCTTCTTTTTGGCTTATTTTATTTTGCCTCCCCCATCCCTACATCAGTCACAAATACAGTCATTTGTACAAGCATGTCACATAAAATGACAGCATAAATAAATTGTCAAAAATTCAATATGATTGTCAATACGTTGAATTAATGTTTTCATAGTTGAGCATTTTTTACACGATTTTAGTTGTTAACTTTTATTAGAATTTGTAATTGTATTAAATAATTTTTTATGTTATTTCACATGTGCATAAGAAATAAATGACTTTTGAAGTTACATGACTAAACTCAAAATTTATGTTTTTAATTTAGACGCAAAACTTTATTTTTTATAAAGAGATCTGTCAAATTTTGCTAATCAATACATTTAGAATAAAAATTTGTTACATTTTTTTAACAACTTGTTTCCAGAACAGTTCATATAGTAAGCGACTAATTTCTCAACCAAATTCGCTTGCGGAAAATCAAGTTAAGTCGGAGTCTAAACAGTTTTTGAATTAGACAAGGGAATTAATATAATTGTTTTAAGTTCGACGAATACTTTAAAAAACTTTCATTGCAAATTATCCATTTAACTTTTTCAGCCACACTTTTAATATGATATTAATTAATAAATAAAATAAATGGGTATTTATTTTTTTTATTTTTAAAATTTTTTAATTTTATATTTTATATTTTGTATATTTTTCAATTTTACGCTCAACAATGACTTAAAGAAACATAATAGTTTAACAGACATGTATTAAAATACATTTAAAGCTAAGATGTAAAAACAAGATTTAGTTCTCAAAAAGAGTCATCACATTATTGTCTTAAA
The DNA here is from genome assembly GCA_034638295.1 of Phortica okadai. Classification (NCBI taxonomy): domain Eukaryota; kingdom Metazoa; phylum Arthropoda; class Insecta; order Diptera; family Drosophilidae; genus Phortica; species Phortica okadai. The sequence continues at coordinate 38,868,663 of CM067849.1, forward strand.
ATTTATGAAGAAATTAAGTTGAATTTACTAAAAAATTGCATTTTTGGAATAACTAACAACACATTTTTTACAATATATACAATTTTTAGGTCCAATGTCTTTTGTTATCAACTGTACTTGTTGTTTTAATATCACTTTTCATATATTCTTTTATCCAATCGATATAAGCTGGTACATAGGTATAGACGCCTGGCGGTGATAGAGCACAGTCTTGGCCAAAGGAAGTAATGCCAATAAGATATTCCTTTTTCTGATCGCCATTATTACTGTATGTGGTCATTATGAGTGGACCACCCGAATCGCCCTATTACAGTATTTATGATATGTTAAATAGTTAAAAAATATAAATGAAGTTATTACCTGACACGTGTCCATAATGTTCTTCGGATCTTTGGCACATATTTGAGTATTAATGATGCCGCTTGGTACATTTTTGCGATGTGTATAAAATTGCTGACAATCATCAGTTGCCACATAATCAAGAAATACTTTTGAGAGCACATCAGATGATGTGCCACCTGCGTGGCAACAAAGACATAATAATGAATATGATCATGATCATGATCGTAGCGGTAATGACGTGTTCACATACCAATTTTTGTATCGCCATAGCCGAGTGCGGTAAAACTTGTATTCGCAATGTAGGAACGACGCCATAAATCAATTGTTATGCCGCTATAAAAGTGAAATCAAATAACAACTTAAAAATGGGAATGACAACAAATTTTGTTTATGATTACGTGTATTCGCCGACAAGTTCTATTAAAGCGATGTCATTATAAACAAAATCGTCATCATAGTCGGGATGCACGTGCACCGTCTCAATGGTGAGGAGATAGTTGTTGAAATCACCTGTTAAATTGACACCGCCGGGCAAAACCACAACTGGTTCGATACTATTTAGTTACATAAAATGCATTTAAATGCGTAAACTTGTATGAATTGAAATTTAATTACTATTTACCCGTTATAATAAGCACAATGCGCCGCAGTGAGCACGAATTTTTTGCTTACCAAAGCGCCGTCGCACTTGTAATCGTATGTCCATAATTTTTCTGTTGAATACCAACCAAGCGCTGCCTAACAACAATAATGTAACTTAGTTTTTCAGCAATTAAGAGAAAATTTTAAATTCTTTACAAACCATGTATGGAAACTCGTATTCTTGAGTTCTGACACCTCCAACGGTTGACAAAAGTGCTGTTTTCTCACAGCAGAAATAAACTGTCAAAGCCGTTGGAAATCTGTCATGACAACAGGCCTTAGCATATTTAATTTCTGTCTGAGAACACATAAAAGTACATATGCCAATCTTTCCATTATCCAAAGTACACCCTTCAAGTTCAATTCTACTTTCGGAGCAGCGTGGTCCGATGGCGCTCGAGGTGCTGTTGTAATTTGGCATGCTTTTCAAACGGCTAATGTTGACCGTTGCCGCCAAATAGATAAGATTGCAAAAACAAATCAAAAACTCTTTTCCACACTTCATGCTTATTATACGATTTGTTCGACTCAACTCTAGAACAGCTTAAACCACACTGAGTGCCGCAAATAGAAATATGTACTGAAATTACATGCTTAGAGTTATATAGAAATCCGTCGAACGTTTAACTGCATTATCGTTAATATTAATTTCACGTTTGTTTTTTATATTTATGACCATATAGCTGACTTTGTGTAACAAATGTATTGTTATTTTTTTAAGTACTAATTAAAACTAAAAACTATGAAAATATGTAAATGGCGGTTATATTACAACTTATACATTTTAAGACCAATAATATTTGTCATTGTCATCTCCTTTGTTGCTTGTGGTACGCCAAGGCGCAATAGTTTCGTTTATCCATTGTGTGTAAGCTGAGACCTGTGTGTAGACGCCAGGTGCTGATGAAGCACAGCCAAGACCAAAGGATGTGATGCCCACGAGGTACTCCTTCTTCTCATGGCCATCATTGTTGTAAGTCGTCATTACAAGCGGACCGCCAGAGTCGCCCTATTCAAGTAATACCTATCAACCTAATCATTGAATTTAGTATGAAATAATGCAATTTTTACCTGACATGTATCCATTTTGTTCTTGGGATCCTTTGCACATAATTGTGTGTTCGTTATGCCATTTGGTACATTGTCTTCTTGTGAGTAAAAGCGCTGACAATCGTTTGTTGGAAAATATTGTAGAAAAACTTTTATGAGCACATCAGAAGATGTGCCACCTGAGAAGGATTTTAAGTAATTATTGTTTCATTTTGTTTAAATTTGAGAATGACACGATACCGAAAGTAGTGTCGCCATAACCGGTCGCCGCGAAACTTTCATTCGCAATGTAGGAACGTCGCCAAATGTCAATTGTTGCGCCTCTATGTATTTACGAATGTATAAACTTTTGATGGAACGTTCAATTACAAAAATTACCTGTGCTCGCCAATAAGTTGTATTAATGCAATGTCATTGTAGATAAACTCATCATCATAATCTGGATGCACGTGAACGGTTTCAATGATGAAGGGCATAGTAAGACGGCTTGTTAAATTATGCCCGCCGGGAAGAATGGCAATAGGTTCAGTTCTGTAATACAAATTAAACGATTTGAACATTTCGAAAATTTGATTTGTTTCAAAAATTTACCCATCAATATACGAGCAGTGGGCGGCGGTGAGCGCGAATTTGCTGCTTATCAAAACAGCGCCGCATTTGTAGTCGTACTGTAATAGTTTTTCCTTTGAATACCAGCCAAGTGCAGCCTAAAAATAAAGAAATTCTTGAACTAACAAGTTTTTAAATATTTTCGGTGACATTTACAAACCATGTATGGGAATTCATTGTCCGCAGCTTTGACCCCGCCAACTCCAAATCCTCGACCTAAGAGATCACCTTGCTCACAGCAAAAGTAAACTTGCAACCTGCTTGCTGAACGTACATGGCAACAGAATTTGGCATCCTTTGTTTCAGGCGTTTTACATATCTCAGCACATTCACCATTCTTTCCATTATCTAACGTACACTTCATATCTGAAGGTCTTGTATCGCCACACGGCGGACCAATGCCGCTATAATTTTGATATTTGTTCATTGCTTTCAATTTAGCAATATTAACACATGCTATTGCATATATTAAACTAAATAAACAAACACACAAAATATTTGCTTTGCACATCATAATAAAGATACGATTTAAAAACAAACTTGATTTAAGCTCGGCACAAAGCAGACTGAGAGCTCCAAAATTGCTAAGACTTTATGAATGAGAATCATTTTGTTGATCAGATTAGATTGACTGACAAGAAATTTTTTTTATTGATTCGCAGTAAATATACATATACATCAGAGTAAATATTTATAACGTAAAAAGCGAGTCCGGTCATGCGGAAGATTAGAAGTACTTTACATACAAAATTAGTCATGTTTTTAAACTATTGACATTCGTTGTAGAGTACGAAAAATACAGTAGAAACTCGATTATCCGGACCTCGATTATGCGGATCTTCGATCATCCGGACTCATCTCTCATGAGTCAAATGGTTCTAATTGTTGAGAAAGATAACCAACGTACGTCGTTTTCATGATTAATTCATGCAAAAGTATAGCCAAAAGACAAATTGAAGAAAATTCAGAGTACACGAATGGTAAATCTGTTGAATTTGGTCCAAATGTATGGTGTAGGAGTTTCTAAAATATAATTTGTCTATTGAATCGATTATCCGGATTTTCGATTATAAGGAATACCCCTGGTTTTAATTGATCCGAGTTGATAATCGAGTCTCTACTGTATGTTAAAAAATTGTTCTCTTTCGCTTTTAATTTTTTTAGGGCAATAATGTTCTTTTCCAATAATGTTTCTCTTTATCTTCGTTGCTTTTCATCACACGCCATGGGCTAATAGTTTCATTTATCCACTTTGTGTAAGCTGAAACTCGCGTATAAACGCCGGGTGCTGATGAAGCACATCCGAGACCAAAAGATGTGATGCCCATCAGATACTCATTCTTCTTATCACCTTCTTTGTTGTAAACCGTCATTATGAGTGGACCACCAGAATCACCCTATTAAGTTTACATCATTATTGTATAAAATTCGGTATTCCGATCGGCAGCAAAATCTACCTGACATGTGTCCATAATGTTTTTTGGATCTTTCGCACATAATTGTGTGTTGGTTATGCCATCGGGAACATTAACTTCTTCTGAGAAGAAGCGTTGACAATCGTTGGTTGGAAAATGTTGCAGAAAAACTTTTATGAGCACATCAGAAGATGTGCCACCTGAGAAAGATCCAGATTAACTCTTGTACAATTATCGTATGTATTGATATACCAAATGTTGTATCGCCATATCCGACGGCCGTGTAGCTTGTATTTGCATTGTAAACTCTCCGCCATAAATCAATTGTAGCGCCTCTTAAAAAATATATCTTTGTTATAACTTTGTTTCAAATATACCTTTCATCAAATTACTCATGTTCGGAAATAATTTGTATTAAAGCAATGTCATTATATACAAAGTCGTCATCATAATCAGGATGCACGTGAACCGTTTCGATGACATATTGAATCATATCAATATCAATCTCTGTTAAGTTATTTCCACCAGGCAGAACAATAATTGGTTCAATACTGTAAGAAATATGAAATAATATAATGATATTGATTAGTAAAAGCACACTAGTTTCTTACCCATTAATGTAGGAGCAATGAGCGGCAGTCAAAACAAATTTGTGGCTAATGAAAGCTCCACCGCATTTGTAATCGTATTCAAACATTTTTTCTCTAGAATACCAACCAAGTGCGGCCTTCAATTTAATCAATTAATCTATTTTATTTCAAACGTACATTTTAAGTATTTACAAACCATGTAAGGAAATTCATCGTCTTGAGTGCGTATACCACCAACTGCTGCTTGTCGTCCGAAGTTGTCACCAACTTCACAACAATAGAACACTATTAATAAAGTTCGATACCGTCGGTGGCAACATATCTCTGCGTCTCTTGTTTGAGGTATGTCACACGTTTCGAGACATTGTCCCACTTTTCCACTGGCCAATGTGCAGTTTATTTCGCCAGAAATCGTTTCTTCACACGGTGGACCGATGCCACTAAAGTTTTGGTACTTGTTCATTTCTTTTAATTTAGAAATGTTAACACATGATATTGCATATATTAGACTAAAAAAACTTATCCACAAAATATTTGTCATGAACTTCATCGTTTTTTCGAGATATAAAAATGATCTTGATTTGTGTACGGCTCAGATCAGACTGAAAACAAGTAAGATTGATTTCCGTAAATAGAAACACATTGACTCACAAATTGCAAAAAAATAGTTTTCAGTATATAATTGATTCAAAGTTAATTACTTGAGAATGTTTCAGTCGTCTAGACGAGGCAATGCACTTCAAACACCCAAACGGGAAATGTTTATAAATTTGAACTCATTTATTTTATATTAGAAATACATAGTTATGCATGATTCCTATGACATGCATTAAAAAAATCAATGATATTGAAAGATCTAAGCTTATTTTCTTAGGTTGTCCAGTAATATTTTTCTTTATCTTCATTTTTGTTGATCACTTGCCACGGTCTCATCGTTTCATATATCCATTTTGTGTAAGCTGGGACTCGAGTATAAACGCCGGGTGCTGATGATGCACAACCGAGACCGAACGATGTGATTCCTAAGAGGTATTCTTTCTTCTCGCTGCCATTTTTGTTGTAAGTTGCCATTATAAGTGGACCACCGGAGTCGCCCTATTAAGATTATATCATTCTTATAATTGACTTTGTATTATAACAAAAAAGCTTCCCATTTTACCTGACACGTATCCATAATGTTCTTTGGATCCTTTGCACATAATTGAGTGTTAGTTAGGCCATCTGGCACATTATCCTCCTGTGAGTAAAAGCGCTGACAATTCTCAATTGGCTCATACTCCAGGAAGACTTTTAAAAGTACATCAGAAGATGTGCCACCTAAGAAATTTTTGTATTAAGTATTTTAAAAAAAAATTATGTAATTGATGTACCGAATTTTGTGTCGCCATAGCCGACGGCTGTGTAGCTTGTGTTCGCATTGTAAAAGCGTCGCCATAAATCAATGGTTGCACCTCTTGATAGAAAAAAAAAAATGTATTCGTTATAGGTCTCAAATGGTTGCATCGTTAAATTACTCATGTTCGGTAATAATTTGTATTAAAGCGATGTCATTGTAAGCAAAGTCGTCGTCGTATTCCGGATGAATATAAACCGTTTCAATGACGTAGGGTGGATTGTCAGCATCAAATTGGCTTAAGTTCCTACCACCAGGCAAGACGACAATGGGTTCAATACTGCAATAAAAATTAAATTGTTTAAACAACGTCAATGAATTAAGATATTGCGCATTCTTACCCGTCAATAAAGGCGCAGTGAGCGGCGGTTAAAACGAATTTGCGGCTGATGAAGGCTCCGCCGCACTTGTAATCGTAACTTAGCATTTTTTCTCTCGAATACCAACCAAGTGCAGCCTAAATAAACACAACTCAAAAATTTTTTTCTTCAATATGCTTGTTAATATTCACAAACCATATATGGAAATTCATTGTCTGCAGTGCGGACACCACCAACTGCTGCTGTTCGAACGATTCCTCTACCAACTTCGCAGCAAAAGTAAACATATAACGTTGTTGAAAGACGATCGTGACAACAAAGTCCGGCATCTTTTGTTTGAGGTTCTTGACAAATTTCGGCACATTGCCCGTTCTTTCCATTAGCCAAATTGCATTCTCTATCGTAAAATTTCGTATCACCACATTGTGGTCCGATGCCGCTAAAATTCTGATATTTGTTCATTTCTTTTAATTTTGCTATATTAACACATGATATTGCATATATTAAACTACAAAAATAAATGCATGAGATATTTTGTTTTAACGTCATTATATTCACTTAAAAACAACGATCTTAACTCAAGCTCAACTAAGAACAGACTGCATCAAATGAACTCTTTGGAGTTCAAGGATTGGGAATCACTCTGTAAGTGATAATATTTTTAATGCGTATGTGATACATATTTTTTTGTCATCGTGTTTTGAGTCTCTTGTTTAAAGCTTAATCATTATGAAAAACCAGTACTTGACTCTTTGCGTCATTCGAAAGAGATTATTTTGCTGTTGCCGGCTGTTGCTGATAAGCTCAAATATTGAGGTAGGGTAAAAACCGGTGCCTCTCTTTCCAATGTGAACTTATCAATATGATTTAGACGCATTTTGTCTCTGGGCGACATCAAAAATAAAATGGAGACGATTTGATATAAGCAAAAATTGAGTAACGATAAATTTTGGGCTATCAAATGTTTAGCTTTATAGTAGACTCTTGCCCGGAGTCAAAAAAGCATTGAAAACTTGTTTTTTTCAATAAATGTTAAATGAGCGAGAGTCTGAAGCTGAATTAAAGTTGGGAGTAAATTAACTCAGTTGAAATTTTCATAAGTTAGTCTTTTTGCGAACGTGATCTGGTTGAGTTCATTCTGTAGTGCAAAAATATTAAAAAAAATGAAGTTCAGTTTGTGTATTTTATGCATTTGCGTTTGGCTGTTAAGTGCGTCAACAGGTCTGAGAAACTTGTTTTGGTGAGAACATTGCACTTTTGGTTAATATTATATTTTTATTTTTATATTAGCACAATCGATTGTTAGAGGCGTCGGTCCACGCTGTCCCGCCGGCAAGGATGTTAAAGATTCCAATTGTACGACAGATACTGGAAAAATCGGCACCTGCGCTCAACAATGTGTAATACCAAAAGTACCAAAATTCTGTTGCCACACAAGAGGTGCGGATTTCTTTGATGTGTATTTTTGTTGTGAAAAAGTACTTGATTTTGATGATGAATCGTTGCCCATCTATAAATCAAAATAAATAATCATTAAAAACAAAAAAAATACAGTACTTTATTGTTGTATAAGTACGAAGTTCTTATTAAACATAAAGCATTTCAAAATAAAAAAAATAATTTTAATCACAAAGGGTACCCTATCCAGAGCTAAGTTTTAGCTTTTTAAAATGTATCAAATTTTCATGCTCTTTATCGTTGTTTTTAAGACCAATAATTTTTGGTCTTATTTCCTTTATTTTTTTCTGTACGCATTTGGCCAGCAATTTTATTTATCCATTGTATATAAGCTGATACTTGAGTATAAACGCCTGGCGCTAATGAAGCACAGCCTAGACCAAAAGATGTAACACCCATAAGATAGTCTTTTTTCTCATTTCCATTGTTATTGTACGTCATCATTATAAGTGGACCACCTGAGTCGCCCTAATCAAGTATTTATAATCAGATCATTGATTTTGTAACTCAAATGTTGCAATTTTTACCTGACATGTATCCATTTTGTTCTTCGGATCTTTCGCACATAATTGTGTGTTCTTGATGCCATTTGGCACGTTGTCTTCTTCTGAGTAAAAGCGCTGGCAATCGTTTGTTGGAAAATATTGTAGAAAAACTTTTATAAGTACATCAGAGGATGTGCCACCTGAGAGAGAATTTAGGAAATATTCTGTCAAAAGATTTTTTAAATTGAGAATGACATGATACCGAAAGTAGTGTCGCCATAACCGGTCGCCGCGAAACTTTCATTCGCAATGTAAGAACGTCGCCAAATGTCAATTGTTGCGCCTCTATGTATTTACGAATGTATCAACTTTTGATTTAACGTTCAATGCCAAAAATTACCTGTGCTCGCCAACAAGTTGTATCAATGCAATGTCATTGTAGACAAACTCATCATCATAATCAGGATGCACGTGAACGGTTTCAATGGTTAAAGTCATCATATAATCGTCGGTTAGTATAAGTCCGCCGGGAAGAACAACAATTGGTTCAGTACTGTAATACAGCTCAATTGAATTTTATGTGAGAAATTCGATTTATTTCTTTAAAATATACCCATCAATATACGAGCAGTGTGCGGCAGTGACTGCAAATTTCTTGCTTATCAAAGCAGCGCCACATTTATAATCATACGTAAACATTTTCTTTTTCGAATACCAACCGAGTGCAGCCTAAAAAGATTTAAATTCTTCAACTTACATTTTACTCAATATTTTCGTTAATATTTACAAACCATGTATGGAAATTCATTGTGGGCTGTAACGACACCATTAACTCCAAGTGTTCTACCTAAGTACTCACTCTTTTCACAGCAATAGAAAACATACAATTGATCTGGCTCACGTATGTGGCAACAGATTTTGGCATCTATGGTGTTAGGTGTTTTACACAGTTCGGCACATTGACCGGGTTTTTCATTATCCAAAGTACATTGTCGATTAGGCGGAATTTTATTGCCACACGGAGGACCGATGCCGGTCAAATTCTGATACTTATTCATTTCTTTCAGTTTAGCAATGTTAACACATTGTATCGAATAAATTCGACTAAATACAAATAATATACAATAAATACAGGAAAGTTTTTGTTTGAATGTCATCGCGATTTCTTAATTAAAAAACGATCTAGATTGAAGCGTTGCTCAGAACTGACTGTGTACAATAAATTGCTTAGAGTTCAAGTATTGAAAATAAATTTTTGATAAGCTTTAATTTTGAGGTGGGCTAAAAGCCGGTTGCCTCTCTTTTTTAAACGAAATTATGAATACAGCATTGTAAAATATTTTAAGCACATTGTTGAGTAAAAGGTTCCGAGAGAAATTGGTCCGTCCAATTAACAATGTGTAATACCAAAGGTCATTAGTTTGCAGATTTCGAGGAAGGATTTTATTATTTAGACGTGCTGATTATACATAACAATTTATGATATTAAATTGACTTCAATCTTGTATGGCAATCATTCTCCTATAGTTCATTATTCTAATTATAACCAAACCCATTGTCCATTTAAACTTTTTATTGTCGTCGTATTCTCTGGTTTCATAAATCTATTTATCCAATCGGTAAACTCTGAAACAAGTGTGTAGACGCCAGGCGGTGATAAAGCACAGCCCTGACCAAAGGATGTGATGCCAAAGAGATACTCCTTTTTCTCATCGCGCTTATTATTATACATGCTCATTATAAGAGGACCACCGGAGTCACCCTATTAAAGAATTTTAAATCTGTAAGAATTTTTAATTGAAAATAACTCTACCTGACACGTGTCCATAACGTTTTTCGGGTCTTTAGCACAGAATTGTGTATTAACGATGCCATTTGGTACATTCTCATCATCGTCATAAAATTGCTGGCAGTCGTCATTCGACACATAGTCAAGAAAAACCTTTATAAGGTCATCAGATGAAGTGCCACCTGAGCAACAATAGAGTCGCAATATAATTGTGCATGATTTTTATCGTATATAATGCCATAAGTTCATACCAAATAGAGTATCGCCATAGCCCATCGCCGTAAAAGTTGTATTGGCAATGTAGGGACGACGCCACAACTCTATTACGCCGCCACTAAAAACAATACAATTTACCTAGTACACTCTTTAAGTATCTTATTTTGTTACCTGTAATCGCCAACAAGTTCTATTAATGCGATGTCGTTGTAGATAAATTCATCATCGTATTCTGGATGCACATGGACGGTATCTATGGTAAAGGGTAAGGTTGGGTCTTGCCTTAAATTGCCGCCGCCAGGCTTAACCACAACTGGCTCAATTCTATAAAGTAACGTTTATTACGATATTCTTAATGATTTTATAAAGTGTCAAAATATACCCATTTACATAAGCGCAGTGTGCGGCAGTGATGACAAATTTGCTGCTAATAAAAGCGCCACCACATTGGTAATTATACGCGTAGATCTTTTCCTTTGTAAACCAACCAAGCGCAGCCTTAAAATTATGAAACTTTATTAATTGTTTTCACATAATTGAAAATATTACATTTACGAACCATGTATGGAAACTCATGTTTCCTGGCTCTTATGCCGCCAACGGCAAATTGACCTAAATTACTTTTTTTACAACAAAAATAAACACTCAAAAGCATTGGTAATTTTGAGTGACAACAAACGTCTGCGTCTTTATTTTGCGGCTCATCACACACCAAACTACATTGACCGATATTTCCATCATCCAAATTACATGTTTCTAATTCTGCTGAAAAGTCAACGCAGCGCGGACCTATTGCATTCCTAGTACTGTTTAAACTACTAATTTTAACACCTGCCGTCATAACAAAAAGAATGCCTAAGAAAATAATGAAAATGCTGTCCGATCTCATATTTAAATTTTTACTTAGCTACGATGCTAACACTATGAAAATGCAAATTAGACTGAGTTTTTACTGGGAAGCGAACTAAAAGATAATCGTAATAGTGAAAAACAAAGATAAGAAAACAGTTCAGCTGAAAAATAAATTAACATTAATTAATTCATTGAAAGTGATAAGAAGACAGCATTTCCAACATAAAGGCAATTGCATCGATTAAATATTCAATTTGTTGCTGTTCGCAATGGCAACAAATCTAAGCATCTTTCTTCTTTGCCATACGCGTAGTATTGCACATCTAACTGCCTAAGCATTAATCAACGTAAACTTTGTAGCATCACTTACATCGGAAAGCTTTTTTAACAGCTTATGTGAAAAAAAAATTAATAAGTATTGTCAGACATTTTTAGCGAATTTGATCGGTTACTGAACTCAAGTACAATACAAACCAGTCTGTAGATGTGAATTGAAATCGCTTAATTATTAATATTGTAAAATCTGTACACAAAAGCGTAGACAGTGAGCCGGTCAAGGGTGTTTATGTCCCCCTAAATTTTTCAGATATTGTACTTTGAGAATCGATTGTGAATTATAACCTGATTGCTATATAATATTTTTTTGTGATTAATCATGAATAAAAATAAAATATATCTATTTACAATATTTAACGACTATTACTTCAATTAATAATAAATTAATGTTTGTGTTTTCAAAACTTGAATTTTAGTAAGAATTTTAACATAAGAATTTTATTTAAAAAGTGATATGGAAAATTTGTTTATAAAACTCAACAGTGGATTGTGGAAATATTAAGAAAAGGTTTTTAATTGTGCTTTGAGTTAATTAAGTTTAAACATACTACTCCTTGTCATCACTCTTTTTTTTACTTTTGGTAAGTCGTTGTTCGATTGTTTCATTTATCCATTGTGTGTAAGCTGAGACTTTTGTGTAGACGCCCGGTGCTAATGAAGCACATCCAAGACCAAAAGATGTGATGCCTACGAGATACTCCCTTTTCTCATTGGTATTTTTGTTGTATCTTGTCATTATAAGTGGACCACCAGAGTCACCCTATTCAAGTAACATTAATCTGATCTTTGATTTTGTGACACAAATCGACAAAATTCTACCTGACAAGTATCCATTTTGTTCTCTGGATCTTTAGCACATAATTGTGTGTTCGTTATGCCATCAGGTACATTATCTTCTTCTGAATAAAAGCGTTGACAATCGTTGGTTGAAAAATGTTTCAGAAAAACTTTTATGAGTACATTAGAGGATGTACCACCTGAGAAATAATTAAAACAATTTAATTTCGAATTTTGTTGAAGTTTATAATGAAAATGTACCAAAAGTAGTGTCACCATAACCCATCGCAGTGAAACTTGTATTCACAATATTAGAACGCCTCCAAATGTCAATTATTGCGCCCCTTTGTGTTAAGAATCATGTATTCGTTATTGGCTTAAAACATTTGTTTCACTGCATTACCCCTGTAGGCCAACAAGCTCTACTAATGCGATGTCGTTATAGACAAACTCATCATCATAATCGGGATGCACATGAACCGCTTCAATGACAAGGGGTACGTTAAATCCACTAAATTTGGTTAAATTGTGACCACCAAGTAATGCGACAATTGGCTCAACTCTGACAGAGTGAAAGGATTTTATTTATTGCGTAAATTTTGGTTTATTTAAAATTACCCGTCAATATAAGAGCAGTGAGCGGCCGTCAGTAGGAACTTTCTGGTAATCAAAACAGCACCACATTTGTAATCATAGTCAGTCCATTGTGCTCTTTTAAACCAACCAAGTGCAGCCTGAAGAAGATTCAATTAGTGTATGTATTACCGCTAGAGTGAACATTTGCCAACCATGTAGGGAAATTCATTGGGCTTTGTAAATAAACCACCAACGCTATCTCCTCGACCAACGTACGTCCCCTTCTCACAGCAAAAGAAAATATATAAAATAAATGGATCTCGTACGTGGCAGCAAATTTTGGCATCTTTTGTGTCGGGAATTATGCATAACTCCGCACATACACCGTCTTTTCCATTATCCAAAATGCATTTGGTATCAGAAGGTTCCGTATCGTTACATTGTAAGCCGATGCCGCTAAAGTTTTGATATTTATTCATTTGTTTCAATTTAGCAATGTTAACACATGCTATCGCATACACAAGACTACAAAAACAAATGCTCAAAATTAATGCATTGAACTTCATCGTAATTATTTGATTAAAAAGAGGTCTCGGCTGAAACTTGGCTCGGAACAGATTGATAGTGACTGAAAAAGCATCTAAAAAACTCAGCAGTACATGTATATATGTGTACTATATAAAAAGTATAGCTTATGAATAAATACAACCTGAAAAAGCTTTTTTGCTCTATAGTACAGTGTTGCGAAAGAACATATATATATAATTCACCATAAAATTATTGAATTATTGAATTTTTATTGACTGTTCTAAAATTTCAAAGTAGATTATTACAAAAAGTAGTAAGTTGGCTGATAAGTATTCTATCAGAGGAGTATTCTTGAATAGAAATGCTTCACAGCAGACGTTCTCAGATGTCATGTTAATTATTATCAGCAACTGCGTTCAAGATAAATTATATTAGGAATAATCATAGTTTGAAAGCCATGGTCCAATCGTATCATTTATCCATTTTGTATAAGCTGTGACTCGTGTATAGACGCCGGGTGCAGATGAAGCACATCCAATAGCAAAAGATGTAATGCCTACGAGGTACTCCTTTTTCTCACCACCATTTTTATTGTAAGTTGACATTATGAGTGGTCCACCGGAGTCACCCTATTAAAGTATTATAATATTGATAATTGGCTAAGTAACACGAAAATAAATGTACCTGACACGTATCCATTTTGTTCTCCGGATCCATTGCACATAATTGAGTGTTAGTTATGCCATCTGGAACGTTATCTAATTCTGAGTAAAAGCGCTGACAATTCTCAGTTGCCACATGCTTCAGAACAACTTTTAAGAGCACATCAGAAGATGTGCCACCTAAGAACGATTAATTTTTGAAGTAGTACAATGAAGGTATGTAAGTATTTGATGTACCTAATGTTGTGTCGCCATAGCCGACAGCCGTAAAGCTTGAATACGCATTGTCACCTTGTTGCCACAAAGCAATTATTGCTCCCCTTGTTTTTGAAAAAATATTTATCTGTTATTAGTTTAAAATACATAATTCAACGAATTACTCGTGTTCATCAATAGTTTGTATTAAAGCGATGTCATTATAAGCAAAATCGTCGTCGTAATCGGGATGCACATAAACTGTTTCGATCACAAAGGGTACATTGTCATCATCATTTGTCGTTAGATTAATGCCACCAGGTAGTACGACAATGGGTTCAATGCTATAATAAATATTAAATATTTGACAACATTGATGAAGACATAGAATATGATTTTTTACCCGTTAATGTATGCGCAATGGGCGGCGGTCAACACGAAAGTATAGCTGATGAAAGCGCCACCGCATTTGTAATCGTACGTGTATCGTTTGAGTTTGGAATACCAACCAAGTGCAGCCTTACAATTATTGAATTAACTAATCTTTGTTTGCACAATTTTATGATTGTTAATATTTACAAACCATGTATGGAAATTCGTCGTCTTCAGTTCGTTCACCACCAATTGCGACTCCTCGTGCCAGGTTGACACCAACTTCACAACAATAATACACTCTTAACAAGCTTGGAAATCGTGCATGACAGCATATCTCAGCGTCTGTTGTTTCAGATGTTTTACACACCTCGGAACATACTCCCTTTTCGCCATTATCCAAAGTGCATTTTGTGGCGAAACGTATTGAATCGTCACATGGTGGGCCAATGCCGCTAAAGTTTCGGTATTGATTCATTTCCTTCAATTTTACAATATTAACACATTTTATCGCATTTATTGCACTTAAAAAGTAAACAAACAACATTTCTGCCTTGAAGTTCATTGTAAATTTATACTTTAAAAAGCGATCTGTGTCTAAGCTTGTCTTATAACAGACTGAAAACATTAATATGTTTTGAGTTCCGTAAATGTGAAACACTTTGCAGTATAAATGAAATGTCAAGTGTTTAAGTTTGTTATTATAATTTATGTATAAGATAAATTTCTTCGGTCATACAGAAGAACAAATGCACTTCACCCAAAACGACGGTTAAAGAAATTTCGGAAAAACTGGAACATTTTTTTTTTTTTTTCTATTTTTGCATAAATTATGTTATTATTTGTTATTAGTATTACTTTAAAACTATGGTCGTAGAGTTATATCCAAGCCCATTGCCGATTATCTCTTGTTGTTGTAATATTTCCTGTTTTTGTATGTTCATTTATCCAATTGGTGAAAGCTGAGACAAGTGTGTAAACACCAGGCGGTGATAAAGCACATCCCTGGCCGAAGGATGTGATGCCAAAAAGATAGTCCTTTTTCTCGTCGCGATTGTTATTATATAAGGTCATTATGAGTGGACCACCGGAATCGCCCTATTAAAAAATTTTAAAATATATTATGTTTAAGTTATATAAAATTCTACCTGACACGTGTCCATAATGATGTTTGGATCCTTGGCACAGACTTGTGTTTTAATGATCCCTCTTGGTACGGTTTCCTGTTGTACATAAGATGACTGACACTCATTAGTCGACACATAATCAATAAAAACCTTTATGAGCACATCAGATGAAGTGCCGCCTGTGCCGAGAAAGAACATGATTCTTAATGTCATGTAGCATTGAGATGATGCCAATAATTCATACCAAAAATAGTGTCGCCATAACCAATTGCAGTAAAAGTTGTATTTGCAATGTAGCGACGACGCCACAACTCTATTATGCCACCACTGAAAACAATTTAATTTATATTTAGTATACTTTATAAGTATCTCATTTTGTTACGTGTATTCGCCAACAAGTTGTACTAGTGCAATGTCGTTATATACATATTCATCATCGTATTCGGTATGCACGTGAACGGTCTCTATAGGAAGCGGGTAGCTGCTTAACAGTTCTGGCTTTAAATTGCTGCCACCAGGCAAGATCACAACTGGTTCAATTCTATAAACAAGTATCTATTGCTCTATTTTCGTTTGCTTAAAAGTTTTAAAATATACCCATCAATATAAGCGCAGTGTGCAGCAGTGAGGACAAATTTGGTACTAATGAAGGCGCCACCGCATTTGTAATCGTATGATAATATTTTCTCCTTTGAAAACCAACCAAGTGCCGCCTTAGAATTATCAAAATTGATTATTTGTTTCTTTAAAGATTTTGCAATTACTAACCATGTATGGAAACTCGTGTTTTTCAGCTTTGATGCCACCAACGGCATATGGTGTTGCGCCTATCTTTTCACAGCAAAAATAAACATTCAAAACCGTTGGATATTTGACGTGACAACAAATATCTGCGTCTTTCGTTGGTGGTACATAACATACCGAAGAACATTGACCAGCCTTTCCATTACCCAATGTACACGTTTCTTTTCGACCGTCGAGCGTACTACAAGGTGGACCAATGGCACTTGAAGTAATGTTAAAGTTCGGCAATCTTTTTAAACTGCTAATTTTAACACTTTCCGAGAACCAAAGAAAATTTAAAAAACAAAAGAAAAAAAATCTTTTGGATTTCATTTTTGTTATTCGATTTAACAACGATGTTGACACAAGCGCAATGCAAGTCATACTGACAAAGAATTAGCATATTTAGTAGCTAATTCTCAATAATAGTAAAAAAGTTGATATAAGTAAATTCTTATTAAACTAAGCAGCTGAGAAGAAGCAATAGTTATAGTCGTTCAATATCGTAAATAATTACAATTACATGTGTATATGTCGTACAAGCATTGCTAGTTAAGGTATAGAAATTTCAGAAAATTGTATTATTACATTTTTATTATATGTCTGACTCATAAGTTATAACTATGGTCGGGTTGAAAAATATGGTCTTATGTACTTTATTTTTAATAGAGTTACATCCAAGCCCGTTGCCTATTATCTCTTGTTATTGCAGTATTTCCTACTTTCACATGTTCATTTACCCAATTTGTGAAAGCTGAGACAAGTGTGTAGACACCAGGCGGTGACAAAGCACATCCCTGGCCGAACGATGTGATGCCAAAGAGATATTCCTTTTTCTCATTGCGATTATTATTATATAAGGTCATTATGAGTGGACCACCGGAATCACCCTATTAAAAAAATTTTAAAATATGGAAGTTTGAAATTAATTAATGTTTTACCTGACACGTATCCATAACGTTCTTGGGGTCTTTAGCACAGACTTGTGTATTTATAATGCCATTTGGTACGGTTTCCTGTTGTTCATAAGGTAACTGACAGTCATTTGTCGGCACATAATCAAGAAAAACCTTTATGAGCACATCAGATGAAGTCCCACCTGTGCCGAGAAAGAACATGATTCTGAATGTCATGTAGCATTGAGATGATGGCAATAATTTATACCAAAAACAGTGTCGCCATAGCCAATTGCAGTAAACGTTGTATTTGCAATGTAGGGGCGACGCCACAACTCTATTACGCCGCCACTAAAAACAATTTAATTTATATTTGGTATACTTAATAAGCATCTCAATTCGTTACTTGTATTCGCCAACAAGTTCTATTAGTGCAATGTCGTTATAGACATATTCATCATCGTATTCGGAATGCACGTGAACGGTTTCTATAGTAACGGGTAAGCTGCTTAAGCTTTTCTTTAAATTGCTGCCGCCGGGCAAAACCACAACTGGTTCAATTCTATAAAATATCTATATAAATATTGTAGGTGTTTGAAATATTTCTAATATACCCATCGATATAAGCGCAGTGTGCGGCAGTGAGGACAAATTTAGTGGTAATGAAAGCGCCACCGCATTTGTAATCGTAGAATAATATTTTCTTCTTTGAAAACCAACCAAGTGCTGCCTAAGAATTATAAAAATGAATGAGTTGTTTTTAAATTATTTGAAATATATTGAATTTACGAACCATGTATGGAAACTCGTGTTTTCTAGCTTTGACGCCACTAACGGCATATCGTGAATTACTTATCCTTTCGCAGCAAAAATAAACACTCAAAGCAATTGGTAATTTTATGTGACAACAAATTTCTGCGTCTTTCGTTTGTGGCACATCACAGAACAAAGCACATTGACCAGCCTTTCCATTACCCAATGTACACTTTTCATTTTCATTGTCGAGCGTACTACAAGGTGGACCTATCGCACTCGAAGTAATGTTGAAGTTCGGCAATCTTTTTAAGCTGCTAATTTTAACACTTTCTGTGAAACAAAGAAAATTGAAAAAGCAAAAGAAAAAAAATCTTTTTGATTTCATTTTTGTTATTCGATTTAACAACGATGTTGACACAAGCGTAATGGAAGTCATACTAACAAAGAATTAGCATATTATTATTCTCATTAATAAATTCTTATTAAACTAAGCAACTGAGAAGAAACAATAATTATAGTCGTTCAATATCGTAAATAATAAATTGCGCATGCACAAAATTATATGTATATGTATGTGTCGTACAAGCATTGCTGGTTAATGTATAGAAATTTCAGAAAATTGTATTATTATATTTTTATTATAAGTCTGACTCATAAGTTATAACTATGGTCGGGTTGAAAAATATGGTCTTATGTACTTTATTTTTAATAGAGTAGCATCCAAGCCCGTTACCCATAATCTCTTGTTGTTGCAGTTTTTTCTTACTTTCACATGTCCATTTATCCAATTGGTGAATGCTGAGACAAGTGTGTAGATACCAGCCGGTGATAAAGCACATTCCTGGCCGAAAGATGTGATGCCAAAGAGATACTCCTTTTTCTAATCGCGATCTTTATTATATAAGGTCGTTATAAGTAGACCTCCGGAATCGCCCTATTAAAAAATTTTAAAATTTATAAGGTTTAAGTTATATAAAATTCTACCTGACACGTGTCCATAACGGTCAATGGATTCTTAGCACAGATATGTGTAATTATAATGCCTGTTTCCTGTTGTTTTCTTGTTGTGTATAAGATGACTAACAGTCATTAGTCGACACATAATCGAGAAAACCCTTTATAAGCACATCGAATGAAGTGCACCCTGTGAAGAAAAGAAAACATGATTTTCAGTTGAGATGATGCCAATAATTTATACCAAAAACAGTGTCACTATAACCAATTGCAGTAACAGTAATTTTGCAATGTAGGGACGACGACACAACCCAATTACGCCACCACTAAAAATATTTTTTATACCCTGTACACATACTGTGTATCGGGGTATATTAGGGTTATTTCAGGCCAAAGCAGGGGAGGGGACCCTACAATGTACATATATTCTTGATCAGGACGACAAGACGAGTTGATATAGCCACGTCCGTCCATCCGTTCGTCCGTCTCTGACCTCACCAATGGTTCTCGATAACTACAATAGCTAGAGACTTGGAATTTGGAAGATAGACGTGTGTGGTCATGCGCTACTTCAAGTTTGAAGAATTTTTTGCCACGCCCACTCCTTCCCACCCATCGACCACCGCCCATTTTTTTTAAAATGCTATACCTCGAACACCTGAAGAGGTAGACTCTGTATGTATAGATCTACAATACTGCATACCACATTTTTCCCCCCATGTGTTTTTCTTAAAAATACTATATCTCCAAAGGAATTGAAGGTACGAAATTTTGTATACAATATCTTTAAGACTGCATACCTCAAATTTCCCCTTTTTTGATGGTTACTCCTCAAAGACCAACAAACTCAAATTTTTCGTAAAATCCAAATTTTTTGACAAATTTTCATGATGTTTTGAACACTATTTGAACGGCCGATGTCAAATCAATATGTTTTTGATTTTGTGAATGATTTTGTATTTGAACTAAACATATGTAAAATATTTGTAATAAAGAAACGTTTATCTGAAGTTATGACTAAATATCGTAAGTCCCACATTGCGCATGCACACATGTCCTTATTATGTCTACATGCATAAATTATCTTATAATTTATTATATAATATGTCTGACTTTATAATTGTGGTTGGCTTAAAATATATATCTTTATGTACTTTATCTCTAATAGAGTTACATCCAAACCCATTGCCCATTATCACTTGCAATCGTTGTTGCAGTATTTCCTGCTTTCATATGTCCATTTATCCAATTGGTGAAAGCTGAAACGAGGGTGTAGACACCAGGCGGTGATAAAGCACAGCCCTGGCCGAAGGATGTGATACCAAAGAGATACTCCTTTTTCTCATCGCGATTATTATTATATAAGGTCATTATTAGTGGACCACCGGAATCGCCCTATTAAAAAAATTTGATAATATGTAAGTTTGAAATTAATTAAAGCTTTACCTGACACGTATCCATAACGTTCTTGGGATCTTTAGCACAGACTTGTGTATTTATAATGCCATTTGGTACGGTTTCTTGTTGTTCATAAGGTAACTGACAGTCATTTGTCGACACATAATCAAGAAAAACCTTTATGAGCACATCGGATGAAGTGCCACCTGTGCCAATAAAAACCATGATTCTTAATGTCATGTAGCATTGAGATGATGGCAATAATTTATACCAAAAACAGTGTCGCCATAGCCAATTGCAGTAAACGTTGTATTTGCAATGTAGGGGCGACGCCACAACTCTATTACGCCGCCACTAAAAACAATTTAATTTATATTTGGTATACTTAATAAGCATCTCAATTCGTTACTTGTATTCGCCAACAAGTTCTATTAGTGCAATGTCGTTATAGACATATTCATCATCGTATTCGGAATGCACGTGAACGGTTTCTATAGTAACGGGTAAGCTGCTTAAGTTTTTCTTTAAATTGCTGCCGCCGGGCAAAACCACAACTGGTTCAATTCTATAAAATATCTATATAAATATTGTAGGTGTTTGAAATATTTCTAATATACCCATCGATATAAGCGCAGTGTGCGGCAGTGAGGACAAATTTAGTGGTAATGAAAGCGCCACCGCATTTGTAATCGTATGTAAATATTTTCTCCTTTGAAAACCAACCAAGTGCCGCCTAAGAATTATAAAAATGAATGAGTCGTTTTTAAGTTATTTGAAAAATATTGAATTTACGAACCATGTATGGAAACTCGCGATCTTCAGCGTTGACGCCACCAACGGCAAATTGTGAATAGCTTCTCTTTTCGCAGCAAAAATAAACACTCAAAACCATTGGTAATTTTGTGTGACAACAAATTTCTGCGTCTTTCGTTTGTGGCACATCACAGATTTGAGCACATTGACCGGCATTTCCATTACCCAATGTACACGTTTCTTTTTGACCGTCGAGCGTACTACAAGGTGGACCAATGGCACTCGAAGTAATGTTAAAGTTCGGCAATCTTTTTAAACTGCTAATTTTAACGCTTGCCGTCAAACAAAGAACTTCGAAAAAATAAAACAAAACAAATCTGTCGGATTTCATGTTGTTCGATTTAACAACGAAGTTGACACAAGCACAATACAAATCAAACTGACAGTTTGATTTTGAGTTGCGAAATATGATGATTCTCATTAATGTTATAAAACCTGATTTAAATGAATTTTTATTTGAAGTGAGCAACTGAGAAGAAAAATATTTAAAATAAAGACGCTTTTATCTGAAGTTATGTCTAAAATGATGTGTTTTTTATATCTTATCGTAAATATCACATTGCGCATGCATATGGTTTAACTTCAATACATGTCAAGCAAGAGCTTATAATTAACTTAGCTAAGATTATAATTAAAAAATAATAAAATACGATATCCACCACAATAACGGTGTACCCTACTTAAAGCCTTCAGTTTTTTCAGACGACTTTATGTTTTCAAATAGAATTATAAGATAAAGTTCGTTTTGTAATTTGTATTTGCCAACAAGTTCTGTTGTAGCGATAACATTGTAAACTAAGTCATAATTGTATTCAGTATGAAGTGTACCGAAACATGTTCAAATCAATATTATTCACATAACATATTATTCCCATGCATATCAGCGCAGTTTGATTGCTAATCAAAATGCTGTCGCATTTATATTTGTAATTTACGTACTAGAAGTAAGTATGAAGCAGGAGAACATAATTAGATATGTTTGAAAATGGTGTATTTAAGACCAATTCCATCCTATCTCATCTTTTAATGCTGGCTTACTTACAAAATTATTAATCCAATCGATGTACGTTGAGACACGTGTGTAAACGCCTGGTGGTGACAAAGCGCAACCCTGACCAAATGATGTGATGCCTACAAGATAATCTTTCTTATCATCGCCATTTTTGTTGTATACTGTCATTATTAGTGGTCCACCAGAATCGCCCTATCAAAATATTTTTAAAGTACTCATTGTGTTACTCAATTAAAATTAAGATTTAAATAATATAATACTTGACAAGTGTCCATAATGTTTTTTGGATCCTTTGCACAGACTTGAGTGTTTTTAATGCCGTTTGGTACATTCTCTTCGTCCAAGTAAAACCTTTGACATTCTTCACTAGGGACATAGTCAAGAAAGACTTTTAAAAGCACGTCAGACGATGTGCCACCTGTGTTAGATAATAAATGAAAGTTGATACTGATCTTGTTGTGTGAAAGAAATGTCAGCAATTCATACCAAAAGCTGTGTCGCCATACCCAAGTGCTGTAAAACTTGTATTCGCAATATAAGAACGACGCCATAAATCTATTGTGATGCTATAGCGTGATAAAACAACATTTTTTTTATTTTTAATGATATAATTTGTATTAGTTAAACCTGTATCCGCCAACAAGTTCGATTAAAGCGATGTCGTTGTAAACAGAGTCATCATCGTATTCGGGATGCACGTGAACTGTTTTAATGGTAAAGTCCACATTGAAGTACATGTATGTTAAATTAACGCCGCCGGGTAAAATAACAACTGGTTCAATACTGTAATGTTCTTTTTTCATTATTGAATTTCTAAATGACTCAATAAGTTACCCATCAATATATGCACAATGCGCGGCAGTAAGAACAAATTTAATGCTGATAAAAACGCCGCCGCATTTATAATCATATTTAGGTACGTTAACTTTTGAAAACCAACCAAGTGCCGCCTTACGAGTGTATCGTATAAAAATAGAATATTTATTTATACATCTTCGTCTTCATACGAACCATATAAGGATATTCAAAGTCTTCCGTTCTCAAGCCACCAACAGAGTCTTTTTGGCCAATGCCATCGCTTATTTCACAACAGAAATAAACATGCAACTTTGTTGGATATTTTTCATGGCAACAAAACTTTGCATCTTTCATTGCCGGCTTAATGCACAAACGAGAACAAATGCCTTCTTTTCCATTATCTAGTGTACACATTCTATTCTCACGGATTGCTCTCTCACATGGCGGACCGATATTATTTGTGGAAATGTTTTGTTTACCATTTAATTTACTAATATTAACACATTTTATCGCACATATTAAACAAAAAAATATAAGCAGATGAAATTTTATAAATATCATTTTCTTTACTCTTTATAATTCTCAACTCAACTCACTCAAAGCTTAATTCAGACTGAGTGAAAAAGTGTTTAAGTGTTTTCAGATTTAGACCTGATTCGTGCGATACTGGTTGCATCTTGGTTTTGTTTTTTGTTTGATTTTTAAGTGCGAATTAGCAATTAATAATGACACTGATTATGTTTGAACAAAAACATTGTTTATAAATCAATTTCATGTATGTATTATAAATACATTTTTTATTGTTGATGATAAGCTTATCTTTTGCTGATCTCTTGACTAAAATATTTTTGTCGCATCAAAGATTAAGTTAATGTAAAATTCTTTTCTCTTATTAGTTGAGTAACATTGTAGTTATTGTGGTTTATTAATAGCCGTGTGTTAAATGAAAAATCCCACTAATTACTTAGAAGTAATATGATTCTTAAATACATCGTAAAAGCTTATGAAAGCTTTTTTACATGAAAATTTATTATATTAAGTAAATAAATGCATTTGTCAGTCTGTTTTGCATCGTTAAGCCTTACTGAGATAGCTGTAAAATAAAAATGATCAAGCTCTATAGCTACATTTGTATCATATGCCTTTGGTGTATAAAGACAAAAGGTTTGAGAAGTTATTTACACGAGACTCTTATTGTTTATATATTTTTATTATTGATTTCACATGAAAAAATTTCGTTCAAAATATCGAAGTTGTTAGTCCTATAACTGAAATACTTATATTACATTTTGTGTGATTCTGAAATGATAGTCTATTGTTTTAAATTTTTCAATAGCTGAGATAGTGCCTACATCCATTGGTCCGTCCTGTGGTGGACTGCGCCTCGTAAGGGACTCAAATTGTACTTCATATAATGGTAAAGACGGTATCTGCAGTCTACAATGCGCCACACCTGTAGATCCATTAATTTGCTGTCATCAGAGAATGGAAACTGATTTTGAAGTTTATTTTTGCTGTGAAAATATACTGGATTTTGCTGTTGTCGGTGGCCAACAGACTGGACCAGATGAGTTCCCTTATATGGCAAGTATACTCAAATATTTTTGATTGGGTCTTTGATGTGTTTATTGTTAAATCATAGGTCGCCATTGGTTGGTACTCTGAAGAGACTATTTATGAATATGATTTTAAATGTGGCGGTACTATGATTAGTTCAAAGTTTGCAATTACAGCAGCACACTGTGCCTATGTAAACGGGTGAGCTTAAAAGTTGACACATAGGCAAAATTTTATCTATGAGTTTTTGTACTAGTTTTGAGCCAAATGTTGTCATGGCTGGCGGATTTAATTTTCAACTTCAAGTAGCTTTACCTATATGGGCAATAGATCGAGTATTTGTCCATCCGGAATATGACGATGATTATTCCTACAATGACATTGCGTTGTTACGGCTTGTTGGAGAATACGAGTGAGATTTTCCGTTCGTCTATGTTTTGAAAAATACTTATGTATATTAGTTTATTCATAGTGGTCCCATACTAGAATTATGGGAACATGCTAACATTGTGAATGGCACATTTACAGCGCTCGGATATGGCGACACTACTTTTGGTAAGTGCCTTCAATACTTCGGTTATCTGTGCTATTGTAATAATTATATTTGATTCTAAATTGCTTCAGATGGCACCTCATCGAGTGCTTTGCTCAAAGTTCACTTGAAATTTGTTCCGAAAAGTGAATGTGCAAAGTATTATGATGATGAGGAAAATCTACCAAATAGCATAAGCAATTCCCAAATCTGTGCGATGGACCCAAATAACATTATGGATACGTGTCAGGTGATAATTCTTGATAGAATTGTTTTTTTTTTAGTGAAATAATAAATTTAATGAAAGGGCGATTCTGGTGGTCCTCTCATAATGAGTATGTACAACAACAATGGCACTGAGCGAAAAGAGTATCTTGTTGGTATTACATCGTTTGGTCAGGGATGTGCTTTATCTCTACCTGGTGTCTATACACGTGTGTTTTGTTTTTTACCTTGGATGGAAAAAATAATGAAACCGTTGCCAAATCAATGCTTGATTAATGAACTTTAATAAATGATATTATACTTATTAAATAAAATGAAGTTATATTTTAACGTTTTTTTATTTTAAAGATATAAATTTATTTTTATGAATTCAAAGTCGTATTTGTTGTTGTCAGCATAACTTCATTGATCCAATCAATATAAGCTGACACTCGCGTGTAGACGACAGGTGGTGATGAGCCGCAACCGTCGCCAAACGATGTTATGCCAATAAGATAATCTGTCCTTTTGGTGTAATTGTTCGCATATACAGTCATTATCAAAGGACCACCAGAATTGCCCTTAATGTAAATATGTAGTTAAAAAGTATATTCATAAATAAACTACTCAAAAAATTTCACTTACCTGGCAAGTTTCTGATATGTTCTTCAGTACCTTTCCACAGATTTGTGTTTCTGAAATGCCATTTGGCAAGATTTCTTTGTTTTGAAAATCAAGTGCACACTCATCGTTAGCTACGTATTTTAAATAGTTCTTTAGTACAACTTGAGATGAGAGACCTCCTGGAATTTAATAAAAATAATGCAAATAAGATATGTTTTCAGTGAAGAAAAATGACAACCTCGTACTTGATGTTGTGTTGCCATATCCTGCCGCAACGAAACTTGTGTTTGGATAGTTAAGTTCAGTCCAATGCTTAATAGTCAAACCACTGTAATGACGTGAAGTTTAAGTGAATGAATTGCATATAAATAAAACATACTGAGAATGTTAAACATTACCGGTAGTTCCCGACTAATTGAACTAATGCAATATCGTTGTATGCCTCAAAATCATTGTAATCGGGATGAATGAATATTTTTTTAATTGTAACTGGCCATATCGGCTCCAATCTATGCACGCCACCCAGACGTACAACAATAGCTTCATATCTTTTTGTAAGTTAAAATATGATTATATTTAATACAAATGAATGAAAACACAACGATTTACCCGTAAATTACGGCACAGTGTGCAGCAGTAAGCAAAAACCGGGAACTAATCGCAACACTTGTGCATCTATAGAGATATTCTTTTGGTTTACGCTGATAGAACCAGCCTAAAGCACCCTAAGAATAGATACGTTGCTTCACATTTAATTGGTTACTGATGTAAGACCATATAATACACACCAAATACGGAAACTCTCGTGGTTGCAAATCACTATTGTAAATGGGACCATAACCTCTTGGGTCCGCTGGAATCGCTTTCTCGCAGCAATAGTAGACCTCAAAAGCATTTGCTTGCTTCATGTGGCAACATATTTCAGTGTATTCAAGTTTTGGTGTCAGACATTCACGTGCGCAGACGCCAGGTTTGTTATTGCTTAAAGTGCAAGGTCGCACAGTCTCGCGATTATTATCTGCACACGGAGGACCAACGCCTCGTTGCGGAAAATCAGCTGCAATTGAAATTATTTCGATTTTGAGATTAAACCACTCTTTGTTTATGGTAGGAATAAGCTTTTTTAATATCGTGTAATTTGTTACCTGACGTGTAGCTCATTAAATTGATGCAAGTGAACAAAAAGCTTAAGTAAATCTTCATGGTTTCCCAACGAACTCGACACGATCACGTTGCGAATCTGACTGAATGCTTTCAATTAGTTGAAATTACGTTGTTCCCTAAGCTGTTTGTCGAGCAAAACTTTACGTTGACATAGAAAATTGCTAAGGTTGGCTTGTATTGTAGTTAATATACAGATTCAAATGGGTGTGAGAGTGTATTAATTTTGTGTTAATATTATTGATGTGTAATACTTATAAGTTCGGTTCAGAAGTCGATGATCGAGAAGTCCATAAAATAGGGATAATCGACTTTTAGTCAGACTACTTCTTGTGGCAACTGGCACCTATCAATTGACTTCCATATTGAAATAATTAAACTAATAAATAAACGAAAATATTACATATATTTTATATTTTTATTCAATATACACAAATATATTCTTATGAATTTATTGTCGTATTAGTTGTTGTAAGCATAACCTCATTAATCCAATCAATGTATGCTGAGATTCGCGTATAGACGATTGGTGGTGATGAGCCGCAACCCTGTCCAAATGATGTGATGCCAACAATGTAGTTTGAGTTTTTCGCGCCATCGTTTTCATATATACTCATTATCAAAGGACCACCAGAATCGCCCTTAATTAAAATTTGTTGTTAAAAAGTGTTTTCATAAATCATGTTTTCACAAAATTTCTCTCACCTGACAAGTTTCTGAAATGTTCTTCAGCTCATTTGCACAGATTTGAGTTTCTTGAATGCCATTTGACAACCTTTTTTCGTTTTGGTAGTAACGTGAACATTCATCGTTGGTTAAGTAATTCAAATGACTCTTTAATACAACGTGAGACGACAGGCCTCCTGGAATTCAATAAAACAAATTATCAAAATTTTTTTCAGTGAAAAAAAAAAATATAATAATAACGCACTTGTCGTTGTGTTGCCATATCCTGCCGCAACGAAACTCGTATTCGGAAAGTTCAATTCCGTCCAAAGCTTAATAGTTGCATCACTACCATAGCACGAAATTTAAATTTATGAGTTGCAGGTATAGACAATTTATTAGGAATATTACCGGTAGCTTCCGACTAGTTGAACTAAAGCAATGTCATTGTATGTTTCATGCAATTTGTAATCTGGATGAATAAATACTTTTTCTATTGTTAATGGAAGTGCGGGGTCCAATCTATGTGAGCCACCTTGGTGTACTACGTTCGCTTCAAGACTATTTGTTAATAAAAATGTAAGTTAATCCGTATTTTATCAGTGCATAGTCTACTATTTACCCTTCAAAAACGGCACAGTGTGCAGCAGCGAGAAAAAACCGGGAACTTATCGCAACACTTGAGCATCTATAAATATAACCTTTTGGTCTACGCTTATTAAACCAGCCTAGAGCACCCTAAGAATAGATACATTGCTTCACAATTAATTGGTTACTGATGTAAGATCATATAATACACACCAAATATGGAAACTCTCGTGGCTCTAAATCACTATTGTAAATGGGACCATAACCTCTTGGATCCGCTGGAACCGCTTTCTCGCAGCAATAGTAGACCTCAAAAGCATTTGCTTGCTTCATGTGGCAACATATTTCAGTGTATTCCAGTTTTGGTGTCAGACATTCACGTGCGCAGACGCCAGGTTTGTTATTGCTTAAAGTGCAAGGTCGCACAGTCTCGCGATTATTATCTGCACACGGAGGACCAACGCCTCGTTGCGGAAAATCAGCTGTAATTTATATCATTTTGTATTTGAGATTTAATCACCCTTTGTTTGTCGTAGGAAAAAGCTTTTAATATGGTTTAATTTGTTACCTGACGTGTATCTCATTAAATTGATGCAAATAAACAAAAATTTTAAGTAAATCTTCATGATTTCTCAACGAACTCAACACGATCACGTTGGGAACCGAACTGATTGCATTCAAATAGTTGAAAAGTCGATGTTCTCAATGCTGCTTTTCGAACAAAACTTTGTTTTAAATTAGTTACAAAGAAATAATTGGGTTGCCTTGTGGTTAGAACTTTCCATATAGAATTTTTAATTAAATTCAATTAATTTCAATAGTTAATTTTCAAAGCTTTACTAAGCTTAATTTGTTGATAGTTATTGCAATGAAGCCAATTTTCTCATATGCTAGTCGGGTTTGTGTTGTGCATCAGTACTGACCATTATAAAACGATGCTTATTAACAATATTTTGAGCATATGTTTTGGCTTGATAACTTTCACAAAAGGTAAGGGAATTTATTTTTCGCGAAATTGAAATAATATATAAAAGCAAACATGCTGATTAATGACAGATGTTGGCTCTCAACAGCTCAATTGATTTCCAGAGGCATTGGTCCAGCATGTGACGCACGTATAGATACAAGGGATTCAAATTGTAGTTCACATAATGGTAAAATTGGCAAATGTGGTCTCCAATGCGTAGCACCAATGGAACCAAAATTTTGCTGTCACGAAAAAGGTGGAGAGTATCTTGATGTTTACTTTTGTTGTGAAACTGAGCTCGATTTTGCTGTCGTCGGCGGCGAGCAGACTGGTCCAGATGAGTTTCCTTATATGGTATTTAGAAAAAAAGATAATATTTGTTTGAATGAAATACTACCTTTTTTTTACTTCCAACTAAAAGGTCGCTTTGGGTTGGTTTTCCGAAGAAGTGATATATGAATACAACTATAAATGTGGGGGAGTCTTGATTAGTTCGAAATTCGCAATCACAGCAGCCCATTGTGCTTATGTAAATGGGTGGGTTTATCCAATTTTTTTTCGGAGAACTTTCCTCACAAAATTATTTTTAATAGATTAGAGCCAAATGTTGTCTCACCTGGAGGTTATAACTTCCTAGTTCAAGTAGTCTTGCCCGTTTGGGCCATTGATGAGGTTATCGTACATCCCCAATATGACGACGATTTTTCGTACAATGACATAGCATTGTTAAGGCTTGTTGGCGAATATCCGTAATATAATTGTTTGAATTTTTTTTTCATGTAACAATTTTAAGCAAATTTATTTTCAGTGGGCCAACTCTGGATTTATGGCCACATCCACATATTGAGAATATAACTTTTACAGCGCTTGGTTATGGCGACACTTCTTTTGGTAAGCGACAGTATTACTTTTATTAGCTTAGTAATAACTTTCTTGATGCTTTATTGTTTAGAGGGCACCTCATCATTAGCTTTACTAAAGGTTTATCTACAATTTGTCACCAATAGCGATTGTGCTAAGTATTATGATGATGAAGAAAATTTGCCAAACGGCATTAGAAACACACAAATTTGTGCGAAAGATCCAAAAAATATTATGGATACTTGTCAGGTGATAATTGTTTTTTAAATCGCTTATTCAGTTAAAATAATAAATTTAATTAAAGGGCGATTCTGGTGGTCCTCTCATAATGAGTGTTTACAACAACAATAGCACGGAGCTAAAAGAGTACCTTGTGGGCATTACATCTTTTGGTCAGGGTTGCGCCACATCACCGCCTGGAGTTTATACACGTGTGTGGTGTTTTCTTCCGTGGATAGAAGACATAATGAAGCCGTATGAAAATCAAACCTTGATTGATATTGCTTAATATTTATTTATATTCATTTTAAGTAAATATTAGAAAAGTGTTTTTCATATTGATTATATTATCCAACTGTAAATCAGAAATTGTTTTACCATAAATAAAAAACTAAAAAAAAATTTGTGAATTCTATACAATTAAATAGAATAAAATGTAATGCTGATAAACAATTAATTATAAGCTGGATTAAGCTTTTACATGTTTTTTTTCAGCTTTTGTTGAGTATATTGAGTCAAGAGTCGCAAGAGCTTTTCGATGAAAGAGTAATATTATATTTTATTAGTCATACATAATATTGGAAAATCCAGCGTTATTATTGGAACGTTATTAAAATTACATTTACATTTTTCTTGTAAAAAAAAAGTATTGAAAAGTCATAAAATTAAAAGTAATTAGATTAATGACTTGTTTAAGTTAATCACTTAAAGTTGTATTCGTAGATGTTTCCATAATTCTATTGATCCAATCAATGTAAGCTGAGACGCGTGTATAAACGCCTGGTGGTGATGAGTCGCAGCCCTGGCCAAATGATGTTATACCGACAAGATAATCTGATTTTTCAGTGCCATTATTTTCAAACAAACTCATTATTAAAGGACCACCAGAATCGCCCTTTGGGAGTAGTAATATTTAAAAAATGTTGCATTAATAATTTGATTTGATTGACATTTATACCTGGCAAGTTTGTGAAATATTCTTCAGATCCTTGGCACAAAGTTGCGTTTGCGCAATGCCGTTCGGTAACATTTTTTCATTGCCATAATTTCGCTGACATTCGTCATTTTCAACATATTCCAAATTGGCTTTAAGTATTATATGCGATGATAAACCTCCTAAATAAAAAATAATTATAAAGTGCAATGGTCTTAAATATAGATCTTACTGGAAGTGGTGTTGCCATAGCCCGCCGCAGTGAAACTTCTATTGGGGTAGTTGAAATCTCTCCATACCTTTATTTGATCGTTGCTAGAAATATTTTGGCTTAGTATAATATATATTTATACGTTTTAATACCTTCTCATCTTACTGGGTAATGCCGACCAGTTGAATTAATGCGATATCATTGTATGCCGTCTTTGGATCATAATCTGGATGTATGTGAATTTTATCAATTGTTCGAGCTCTATAATATTCCAATACACGTACGCCACCTGTCTTGACAACATTTGCCTCGAGCCTTTACAATATGTTAATGTTAATTAACTTAAACAATTTGATTTTTTAACTCACCCGTCGATGATGGCGCAATGTGCTGCAGTGAGCAAAAATTTGGAACTGATTGCTACGCTCGTACACTTGAAGATATCGGCATTTGGAACACGCGGATTATACCAACCCATTAGTCCCTGAGAAAATGTAAAAGTATTTATGTTTTTTTGTTTTTGATTTTTTACCTGATTTTTTATTAACCCACCAAGTAGGGAAAAACACGTGGGTTGGGGTCACTATCATATCTATTAGCTTCACGTCCCGGTACAGCTTCTTCGCAGCAATAATATACCTTAAATGCTTTGGGTTCCTTTGTATGGCAACATAATTCCGCGTACTCAATTCTTGGAACCAAGCATTGTCTGGCACATACACCATTACGGCCGTTCTGCAAGTTGCAAGGTCGCTCTTCTAAATATTTATTATCGGGGCACATAGGTCCGACGCCTCTCTCCGGAAATTGTGCTATTAAATATATATTCTTTGAATATTGAGATATTCTTAGCCATGAATTTAACATTTACCTATAGACTGGCAAATTAAACTAAGATAAATGCTTAGAATGCTTAAGTATATTTTCATGACTGCAAAGATGATTTAACAACAACCTCAATAGGAGACTGTGACAATACTGACTATCAAATTGCTGTCATAATTATTCGAGGTTCTCAAAGCTTTTTATAGAATTACCCACATACGAGTAAGTTGGAAGATTGTATTGTGATTCAAAGTGTATTTGAGTTTGAATTTTTTGTTTTTTTTATTTTCACCATTCTGTTATTATATGTACATTTGAATGGTTGTTGAGAGCTTTACTAAGCTGCTTTATCTGTCAACTGGTATTTTAATGTAGTCAATATTCGCTAGACTGGCAGTCTGGAGCTTCACGGAGCTAAGTTGCAATTTTTTCATAAGTTTTAAGATGTTATAAAAAAACAAAACCATGCAAATCTACAAGTATATTTTAATTTTACACTTTTGGGTGATTAGTAAAACAATAGGTGTGTACATATTTCTCTACATTTATTTTACGTCTAACATAACTTATTTTTTCAATAGCTAGTATACCAATACGAGGCATTGGTCCACCATGTAATGATCTTAAATATATAAGAGGATCGAATTGTACATCACATAATGGTAAAGACGGCACTTGCGATTTACATTGTGCAACACCACAGGTGCCAAAGTTTTGTTGTCACATGAAGGGAGAAGATTATTTTCATGTTTATCTTTGTTGTGAAGAGATTGTTGACTTTGCTGTTGTTGGCGGTTTAAAAACAGAACCAAACGAGTTTCCTTATGTTGTAAGTGCGCATTTATATACATACAGTGGGGAGCAAAACTGAGTACATGTTGCTAACTTTCTTACATTTGGCTCAGTTGTACAAAAACCAATGGGTGAAAAAATCTGAAATAATTATCCAATATTCCTGGTATCTTAAGGTCCAAATTTGCCAAAACAAGCATAGCGATAAATTAAATAGGAGACTTATCAAAAATCAAAAGATAAGACAACCTACATGTACTCAATTTTGCACCAATTGATTATTTTACGAAAAACAACCTATTTTCATATTTAATCAAAAAAACATTTTTATTTGTAATGCGTTTTGAAATCTTGGACATTCTTTCAACCATATTCAGTGAACAATAAAGCGAAATATTGGCCCACTCAAGCTGTACTCCCTCCAAAAGTTCCTTTTCCTTAAAGGGAGCTATTTTATCTTTGCCCAGCTTATTTCAAAAATTGATCAACGATTTTTTATCGAATTTAGGTCTGGGGTCTATGCTGACCACTCCGTGGCTTAAAACTCCTGCTCCCTAAATCAGTTTTTGAAAATAGAAGCAGATTTCTTGAGTCCCCCTCTTGTGAAAAAATGATTTTCTCGTTGGAGAATTCAAATGCGTGGATGAAACTTGTAAGTAGTGACTATGGGCTCTTTTTCATGCCAATTAGTGAATTATTATAAAAAGTTGGTTTTGAGTCCGCAATCAGACAATTAAAATCTGTATTATCGAACTATAACATGAAATCTTACCTAAAGTTCCTCAAAACACGCCTAAACTGTAAAAAAAAATCTTTAATAGTATGGTTCATCAGACTAACTACATGTTTTCAGTCACCCACATTTCAGTTTAGGCGTGTTTTGAGGAACTTTAGGTAAGATTTCATGTTATAGTTCGATAACACAGATTTTAATTGTCTGATTGCGGACTCAAAACCAACTTTTTATAATAATTCACTAATTGGCATGAAAAAGAGCCCATAGTCACTACTTACAAGTTTCATCCACGCATTTGAATTCTCCAACGAGAAAATCATTTTTTCACAAGAGGGGGACTCAAGAAATCTGCTTCTATTTTCAAAAACTGATTTAGGGAGCAGGAGTTTTAAGCCACGGAGTGGTCAGCATAGACCCCAGACCTAAATTCGATAAAAAATCGTTGATCAATTTTTGAAATAAGCTGGGCAAAGATAAAATAGCTCCCTTTAAGGAAAAGGAACTTTTGGAGGGAGTACAGCTTGAGTGGGCCAATATTTCGCTTTATTGTTCACTGAATATGGTTGAAAGAATGTCCAAGATTTCAAAACGCATTACAAATAAAAATGTTTTTTTGATTAAATATGAAAATAGGTTGTTTTTCGTAAAATAATCAATTGGTGCAAAATTGAGTACATGTAGGTTGTCTTATCTTTTGATTTTTGATAAGTCTCCTATTTAATTTATCGCTATGCTTGTTTTGGCAAATTTGGAACTTAAGATACCAGAAATCTTGGATAATTATTTCAGATTTTTTCACCCATTGGTTTTTGTACAACTGAGCCAAATGTAAGAAAGTGAGCAACATGTACTCAGTTTTGCTCCCCACTGTATGTGGTAGTACCTCTTCTAACCATCCTTTTTTAGGTTGCCTTGGGCTGGTACTCTGAAGAGATAATTTATGAATATAATTTTAGATGTGGCGGTGCCTTGATTAGTCCCAAGTTTGCTGTCACAGCAGCACACTGTGCCTATGTTAATGGGTAGATTTTATTTTATTTTTTATATGACCATCTTGTATTACGATAACCTATTACAGCTTAGAGCCTAATGTTGTCTCGCCAGGTGGATATAATTTTCGTTTACAAGTTGCTGTACCAGTTTGGACAATTGATGAGGTTACTGTACATCCCGAATATGATGAAGAATTTTCTTATCATGATATTGCACTACTGAGGCTGTTTGGAGAATACCCGTAAATTTAATATGAGTAACTATATTTTGAAAATATGCAAGTATTGTTATTTTTAGTGGACAAATACTTGATCTTTGGCGGCGACCTAATATTGTAAATGGCACTTTTACAGCGCTCGGATACGGCGATACGTCTTTTGGTAAGTGGCAGGTTTGCCTTCAGTATATCCTTTTTTTTTTACTTATGAATATTACTTAGATGGCACTTCGTCGGACGCTCTGTTGAAAGTTTTCCTAGAATTTGTGCCGAAAAGTAAGTGTGCAGCGTATTATGACGACGAAGATATGTTGCCAATTGGCTTACTTAATACACAGATCTGTGCCAAGGATCCCTCCAATATGATGGACACTTGTCAGGTGAGCATTATCGTGTGTTTTTTTTTTTTTTAATAATAAAGATAAACATATATTTTAATTAGGGTGATTCCGGTGGGCCTCTTATAATGACTACGTATAGCAAAAATGGCACTGAGAAGCAAGAGTATCTTGTTGGCATTACATCCTTTGGTCAGGGTTGCGCCACATCACCACCTGGTGTCTACACACGTGTCTTTTGTTATCTGCCTTGGATGGATGAAGTCATGAGACCGTATCGTAATGATAGTTTTATACCAGATAAAACATGGAACTGGCATAAGCATTTTTTTTTTTAAAAAGAGGAAAATACAAAATGATAATCGATAATTTATTGTAATTATAATTAATTATTTGTCCTCAATTTGGTTTTTCATAATTGTTGCATGAAACTTGTTTTCTAAGATATTTTTGCCTTGTTGCAACTATACACACACACATATGTACATATACAATATATTTTTTTTCAAATTTGAGTTTTACTGCGTTAGCTTAGTCACTGGTTTTTAATAATAACTATAAAGCTTATGCTGAATTAACTTGTTGTTTTTTGTAGACTTAAGTTATATCAACTAAGGTAAAACTTAATAAAACTTTGTTAAATGAAAACAAAATGAAGTTTTATATTCTACATGCCTCATGTTTGGCTTTAGCTTGTTTAACTTTCTGAGGTTTTGAGG
Source organism: Phortica okadai (assembly GCA_034638295.1). Taxonomy (NCBI): domain Eukaryota; kingdom Metazoa; phylum Arthropoda; class Insecta; order Diptera; family Drosophilidae; genus Phortica; species Phortica okadai. The sequence goes on from CM067849.1 coordinate 38,904,951, forward strand.
TTTCTATTTTCCAATGCACTTTGTTTGTATTAACATGTTATTAAAAATAATTGTTAAGAAATCCGCAATGATGTTTTTGCAGACTTCAAACTCTTAGTAGTAATCCAAACTAGTTAAATCGCCTATGAGCCTGTTTCTAAATCGATAGCCCTTGGATAGACATACTCGATAGAGTTTGTTTTTTATGTTCTCTTCTTTACTTTCGTTACTAAAAATAGCCTTACTGCAGATGAACAGTTTATCTTCAACGCTTCAATCGATTCTAGGCAATGTTTATTGCTTTGTCTTCGTGATTTTAAAATTAGTGGTTCGGCTTGTCGTACACTCGTAATTTCGTTTTTATTCGATGCTGCAGTCTAGTTACTTCATTTCTTTATGTTAAAAATACACAGCCGTCAGTCATTTTTGTGTTGTGCTTTTGTTAAGACCGCTGAATTGTGAATTCCAAAAATATAACTGAAACCAGAATGAAACTTATACTGTGCATTTTAAGCATTTGGCTTTGGCTGATTACGATGACAACAGGTCTGAGAAACTTGTTTTAACATTGAAAATTCTGTTTTTTTTGTTTTACGCTACCAAAGTCACCTTAGGTCAACTGATGTCAAAGATTGGTCCGCGTTGTCCCGAAAGTGATGAGGACTATAGGGGAACAAACTGTACATTGGATAATGGCAATATTGGTACATGTGATCCACAATGCATTACACCGCAAGAACCGAAATTATGTTGTCATTTAAAAACGGCAGAAGCTTTGGAAGTATATTATTGCTGTGAAACTGCGGTTGACTTTGCAGTAGTTGGTGGTGAAGAAACTTTGCCTGAGGAATTTCCTTATATGGTGGGAAAAATAAATATATGTACATTAATAAATATTATTTTTCAACAAATTAACCCACAGGCGGCTTTAGGTTGGTTTTCCGAAGAGTTAATTTATGAGTATAATTATAAATGCGGCGGTGCTTTGATAAGTCGTAAGTTTGCGGTCACCGCAGCACACTGTGCTTTTGTGGAGGGGTGAGTTAAGATATTGTTTTATTTATTATTTGATTTTTTTAAAAGTATTTCAACAGTGTAGAACCAAATGTACTTCTGCCCGGTGGTTATAGTCTGTTGGTTGCCGTCGTGCTACCAATTCTAACAATCGACGAGGTGATTGTACATCCAGAATATGATGAAGACTATTCATATAATGATATAGCCTTATTGCGGCTCGTTGGCGAATATGCGTAATTCTAAATGAGGAAATATATTTTGAACCAATAATAAGTAAATGTATTCTTAGTGGGCCAACACTTGATGTATGGCGACGTCCTTATATTGTAAATGTAACATTTACAGCGCTTGGCTATGGCAACACTGCTTTTGGTAAATGTTTTCGTGCTGTAGCAAAAATAACTAATGTTCAATTGTTTCCGATCTCTTAGCTGGCACTTCATCAAATGCCTTACTGAAAGTTTTCTTACAATTTGTTACAAATGCTGACTGTGAAAAGTATTACGAAGCCGAGGATAGTTTGCCAAATGGCATACTTGGCTCGCAAATCTGCGCCAAGGATCCAAAGGACATAATGGATACGTGTCAGGTATAATTCATTTTTTTTTTCTAAATGAATCGGTCAAAAGTTTTTTTTATAATTTTTTCATAGGGCGATTCTGGTGGTCCTCTCATAATGAGTACTTACAACAGCAATGGCAGTGAGAAGAAGGAGTATCTTATTGGCATAACCTCGTTTGGTCAGGGCTGCGCCTCATCACCGCCCGGTGTCTATACACGAGTCTGGTGTTTTGTGCCTTGGATGGACAAGGTTATGAGACCTTATCGTAATCGACCTACCAATAACGATACTGATAAAGTATATTGGTCGAAATAAAAACAATTAAAAAAAGTTTATAAAACTTGATATTGTGTCGTTTATTGATTTTGTTTAAGAAAAATTCTTGAAGTTAACACTTTTTACTTTATTTGCTATTCACTTAAACTAGTATCAGTTAAAGTGGTGTTAGTTGTGCGTTCCATAATTTCATTGATCCAATCTAAATAGGAAGAGACGCGTGTGTAGACACCGGGTGGTGATGAGCCGCAGCCTTGACCAAATGATGTGATGCCCACAAGATAGTCGGTTCTCTCTGTGCCATTGTTTTCATATAAACTCATTATCAAAGAACCACCAGAATCGCCCTTTATTAAAAATAATAGTAAAATAAAATTCGTTGTTATATTAAGAGCATCTTTTACCTGACAAGTTTCTGAAATATTCTTCAGATCCTTTGCACAGAGTTGCGTAGCGGTAATGCCATTTGGTAACATTGGCTCATTTTGATAATTACGTTGACATTCATCATTTTCAACATATTCTAAATTGGCCTTTAATATTATGTTCGATGACAAGCCTCCTGAGGAATAATTTAAAAAAATATGGGCTTTGGTGTCAATGTAACTTGAAAGTACAACTTACTTGATGTTGTGTTGCCAAAACCTGCCGCAACGAAACTTCTATTCGGATAGTTCAAATCTGACCAAACTTCTATTTCGCCGTCGCTAAAAATAAAATGCTCTTCATATATTGTCATGTTTTAAAATCGTTCACAACTTACTCGTCAGGGGCAAATAATTGTATTAATGCAATGTCATTATAAGCTGTTTGTGCATCATAATCGGGATGAATGAAAACTTGTTCAATTGTCGATCGACCATACGGCTCTAATAAATGCACGCCACCCAAAGTGACCACATTCGCTTCTAGCCTATAAAATGATCCCGTGTCAAAATTAAAATAACTTTAGTGAAATAACTTACCCATTAATAGTTGCACAGTGGGCCGCAGTGAGTAGAAATAATGAGCTGATAGCCACACTTGTACATTTGTAATCGTATGAGTACGGCTTTCCCTCAATAAACCAGCCAACCGAAGCCTAAAATCTTGCGATGTATTTATTTAGTTATTACAATAGAAGCACACATACCAAGTAAGGAAATTCAACCGGTCTGGGCCCACTGTTATAGACAGGTTCATCATTATGCATGGAAATGGCTTGTTCACAGCAATAGTAGACATTGAAAGCAGTCGGTTCCTTTAAGTGGCAACATAAATCGGCATATTCATTTTTTGGTACTAGACATTCTCTGGCACAAACACCATTGCGACCATTCTTCATGTTGCATAGACGCACGTCATGGCGTTTATTGCCAGGACAACGTGGCCCGATGCCTCTGTACGGAAATTGTGCTATATGAGGGGAATTACCATTTAATTCGTCATCAACTGGTTTATGACTGCGATGACTAAGCCGGAAAATCATTTCTTATTTTACCTGTTGACTGGTTCAGTAAACTGAGGCAAACGCACAAAAAGCTGTATATGAATTTCATTACTTCGCAGAAAATTTCGTAACGAACTCAACGCGAACACGTTACAAATCTGACTGAGTACAGCTTACAGTTTTAGTTTAGTTAATCAAAAAACTGGTATTAATTGGCAGATTGATGAATGCTGCTTTTTTTGCATTTTGTTACAATTCAAGTTGTTCTGCGTTTTTTTAAGAAGCTGCAACTGAACTTGTTTTACGCTGCAATGAATCTATACAAGCTGATGGTAAGCATATCACAAACAAATTATATGAACATGATATGCCGACATTCTTATGTAGTGACTTTAATTTTAATACGTTTATTTTTTTGATTTTATAATTACTTTATTGGACGTTGCTTTTAAAAACGTAAAGTTGAATTATCTGTTTTTTCCAAAATCTCATTGATCCAATCAATGTAAGCGGCGACACGTGTGTAGACGCCGGCTGGCGATGAGCCGCAGCCTTGACCAAATGATGTGATGCCCACAAGATAATCTGTCTTTTTGGTGTTATCGTTTTCATATAAACTCATAATCAAAGGACCACCAGAATCGCCCTTTTTTTTAGAAATGAAAGTTAGAATATAAACTTTGATAAATTGAATGCATATTTTACCTGACAAGTTTCTGAAAGCTTCTTCAGATCCTTGGCACATATTTGTGATTTAATAATTCCATTTGGCAACATACGCTCATTCTTATGGTCACGCTGGCAGTCATCGTTATCAACGTATTCTAAATTGGCTTTCAATATTATATTTGATGATAAGCCTCCTAGAAAAAAATTTGTGAAAATCAGGTTTTAGTAGATAGACAGTTAAACTCACTTTTCGTTGTGTTGCCAAAACCTGCAGCAACAAAACTTGTGTTGGGAAAGGTAAAGTCCGACCATACTGTGATATTGGTGGTGCTGAAAAGTGTTATTATTAATGATAATTATTTAATATATAATATGGACTTACTAGCTGTAAGGTTCGAAGAGTTGAATCAATGCGATGTCATTGTAAGATGTTTTTGGATCGTAGTTGGGATGTATGTGAATTTGATCAATTGTATTGTGACCCCAGGGTTCCAATAAGTGCACGCCGCCCAATGTGACTACATTAGCTTCAAGTCTGTTTTATACGATTTTTTTTATTTTGTTTTTAAATCCTTATTTATCCAACTTACCCGTCAATAATTGCACAGTGTGCTGCAGTAAGTAAGAACAAAGGACTGATAGACACACTCGTACACTTGAAATCGAATGCGACTGGTCTCCGCGCATTATACCAACCCACCGATGCCTGAGATATATTTTCATAAGAGTATTTAAATTTTAGTGATATTTAAATACTTGTACCAAGTAAGGAAACTCAAGTGGCCTTGGTCCACCGTTGTAGATGGGAACGTCGTTACTCAAGGGAATAGCTTGTTCACAGCAATAGTAGACATTGAAAGCCAGCGGCTCCTTTAAATGACAACAAAGTTCGGCATATTCAATTTTCGGTACCAAACACTCTCTGGAACAAACTCCGCTTCCACCATTCTTCAAAGTGCAAAGACGCACATCCAAGCGCTTATTGTCTGGGCAGATGGGACCAATGCCTCGATTTGGAAATTGTGCTAGTTTTGGGTAAATTATGAATGTCATTTAGACGCTATTTAGTTTTACATACTTCTCGCTAATATTATTAAGTTCAGAAAAACACACGAAACGCCATAAAATAATTTCATTATTGAGCAATAATTTTGAATCAGACTTAACGCTAGCACGCTACAAAACTGACTGTGCTTGAGAGTTGAGTCTGTTACACGACTCTTAAAATAAAAACAATTTCATTTTTCAAGTTCAAGGTAAATAAAAAAACTGGTATTCATTTAGTCAGTTTTCACATACAAGCAAATAGGTTGCAACAGAATTTTTTTAAAAAAGCTTTAATTTATCTTTGCTGAGAGACTCTGACAGTTTGTAGCAACTTTTTTTCGATCACGACATATTCCAAATTGTCTCTTCATATTGTATTCGGCGATAATTACAGAAGAATTGCAAAAAATCTTGACAAAAACATGCTACAAAACTGAGTACGTAGGTAGAACTTGTTGTGATGAGTAAAAAAAAAATTCTGATTTTCAAGTTGAAACCAAAACAAAAACTGGTATTTCTTTGCCGGTTTGGGTGCGCAACTTTAATTTTAATGTTGCAGTTTTCATTGTTATTACCTCTTGAAGAAGCTACAAGAGAACTTGTTTCTATAAGTGCTAATTTAGCGCTAAAATGATAAAAATATATACTGACATTTGTTGTTAATTTATATATTTTATATAAAAAAAAATGTATATTAATTACTTGTTTGTTGTCAGTCCGATTTGAACCTATAGATTATAATATCGAATGCTATAATTGAACATTGAATTTATTATAATTCTCAACACTTCGGATTTATTTTCTATTCATGCAAAGTATAATTGTAAAGATATTATCGCATGCGATATATTTTGTGAAATAAATGTTTATATTCAGCATGCACATTGCTTTGCATAAAATTAATATACACTATCATCGATATGTGTGTAGAGTAACAAAATTCCCAATAAATAATTAACGTGAGAAAAACGTGACGCTACTTTTTTAACACGAAATCAGCTGTTTTCAATGTCAATGAAATTGTCTATTTGTCGAGTCTCTCAGTGTGTTAGTCTCACTTGTTTCGTGCTCATGTTCAGTTCACTGTTGATTTCAACGCGTAACATTATGAAGCTTAGCTACATATTTTTAAGCATGAGCTTTTATTTGATAAGCATGACAACAGGTATAAAAAACTTGTTCTAACAATGACACTATAAATATTATTTTGTGCATATTTTTATACCCTGTACACACACTGTGTATCAGGGTATATTAAGTTTGTTTGAGACGGTTTGTATGTAACGCATAGAAGGAGGGGAGGGGGACCCTATAAAGTATATATATTCTTGATCAGGATGACAAGACGAATTGATATAGCCCTGTCTGTCCGTCCGTCCGTCCGTCCGTCCGTCCGTCCGTCCGTCCGTCCTCACCAATGGTTCTCGAAAACTATAAGAGCTAGAGACTTGAAATTTGGTGGATAGACTCGTGAGGTCAAACGCTAGATCAAGTTTGAAGGATTTTTTGCCACGCCCACTCCTTCCCGCCCATCGAGCACCACCCATTTTTTCAAAAGGCTGTAGCTCGAAAACCTGATGAGTTAGAAACATGAAAATGGGTATGTAGACTCAGTATGTATAGCTCTACAAAACTGCATACCACATTTTTTCCCCCTCCCCTTCGTTTCCCCTCAAAAAGTTGTTTTCTTAAAATTGCTGTATCTCCTAAACTATAATAGATACAATGCTGAAAATTTGTATGCAAACTCAGTAAACATACCTTTTTAAAACTGCATACCACAAACTTTCATTTTTAACGCTGTGTGACAACGCAAAGACAAACAAGTTGAAATTTGGCATAAATTGCGCTTTGAACACTGCTTTATCCTATTTGTAACAAAAACCGTACTTAACACTGCGAAAACTATTAAAGCTAGAGACTTGAAATTTGGAAGATAGACTCGTGTGGTCGAACACTAGATCAAGTTTGAAGGAATTTTTGCCACGCCCATTCCTTCCCGCCCATCGAGCACAACAAAAGGTCATTTTTTTCTTAAAATTGCTGTATCTCCTAAAGTATAATGAATACAATGCTGAAATTTGGTATGCAAACTCAGGTAACATACCTTTTTAAAACTGCATACAACAAACTACCACTTTCCCCGCAAAGACCAACACACTAAAATTTTGCAGCAATGCTTTGTAACAAAACCCGTACTAAAGCGCCATCTAATGGCAACATTGCACTGTGAGCCCTGCCTCACTATTAGCAAATACACAAACCATATCGTGGTACACTGCTTTTGCTGTCGGCGAATGTTTAACATGTTATCAACATAGGTGTGTGTACAGGGTATTATATAGTTGAGAATACTCAACTATACCGCCCTTACTGGTTGTATTTGCATTAGCTCAAATCAAATCAAGAGGCATTGGTCCGCGATGTCCCGTTGGCGAAGATGTGAATGAATCGAATTGTACATTGGATAATGGCAAAATAGGCACATGTAACACACAGTGTGCAACACCAAAATTTCCAAAATTCTGTTGCCATGACAAAGGACCCATGTTCTTTGATGTGTATTTTTGTTGTGAAAGCGTTAACGATCCGGCTGTGGTCGGTGGCGAAGAAACGCTGCCCGACGAATTCCCTTATATGGTAAGAAAAAATGTATAATTTCAGAAACGTATTTAAGTTTTTATCTCACTGCTCAGGTCGCTGTGGGCTGGTATTCTGAGGAATTTATATACGATTATGTTTACAAATGTGGCGGTGTAATGATAAATTCAAAATTTGCGGTGACTGCAGCGCATTGTGCCTTTGTGGATGGGTGAGTGAATGAAACTTTTACGTGAATATGAACATCTAAGTTATTGACAAATATCTCAATAGCTTAGAACCAAATGTTGTTCTGCCTGGTGGTTTTAATTTGCTAGAGGCCGATGTCCTTGATATCTATACAATTGACAAAGTTATTGTGCATCCGGAATATGATGAAGATCTGTCTTATAATGATATTGCTTTGTTAAGACTTGTTGGAGAGCATACGTGAGAACAAAACAAATTTAATAATTTGAAAACTTTTTTAATTAACTTTATTTTTTAGTGGTTCAGTACTTGACATATGGGGATTACCTTACATTGTAAATATAACATTTACAGCACTTGGTTATGGCAACACAGCATTTGGTATGTAATCTCCAAATGTTTTTGGATTCTATTTTTTATTATAATTATATTGTATGATTTACCACAGCTGGCACCTCATCGAACGCTCTGCTGAAAGTTCATCTTGAATTTGTCACTAATAGTGACTGTGAGAAATATTATTCCGATGAAGATAATTTACCCAACGGTATTATTGGCTCGCAAATTTGTGCTAAGGATCCAAAGGACATTATGGACACATGTCAGGTTATATAAATTACTTTTTTTTGTTAAGAGATTGCTTAATGGCTATAAATTATGCTTAATAGGGTGATTCCGGTGGTCCGATAATAATGACGACATACGACAAAGATGATGACAAGAAACATGAATATCTTATTGGTGTCACATCCTTTGGTCAGGGTTGCGCATCATCGCCACCTGGTGTATATACACGTGTCTGGTGTTTCCTACCTTGGATGTATGACATTATGGAACCGTTTATCAATAACACCATAAGAAACGAAATTGATTAACTCAACTGATCAACAAAAAAAAAAAAAAAAAGAAGAACAATAAAATAAGTAATATTATTATTGTTTGTTTTTAATAAAATAATACAAAAATTTTAATAATATTGTTTTTAAATTTCATTTTTTATTTAATGATGATAATATATTTCTTTGTTATGTAATATTATTTTTAAGTGCTTAAAGTGATATTAGTTGTTCTCTCCATAATCTCATTGATCCATTCTATGTAAGCTGAGACACGTGTATAGACGCCTGGTGGTGATGAGCCGCAACCTTGGCCAAACGATGTGATGCCCACAAGATAATCTGTTTTCTCGGTGCCATTTTTTTCATATAAACTCATTATCAATGGACCACCAGAATCGCCTTGACATGTTTCTGAAAGATTTTTCAGATCCTTTGCACAGAGTTGCGTCTCAGCAATGCCATTTGGTAACATGGGCTCGTTCTCATATAATCGCTGACACTCTTCATTTTCAACATAATCCAAGTTGGCTTTTAATACAATATTTGATGATAAACCTCCTAAAACAAATAATTTAATATAGAATTCAGTAGAACAAGTATTTCAACAAGTCACGCACTCGACGTAGAGTCGCCGTAGCCAGCCGCAATAAACCTTGTGTTCGGAAAGTTGAATGCCTGCCAGATTGGGCACAATGTTATTTTTCTATTTAAAAAGATATTAGTAAATACTTTTTTGTGTTCAAAATAGCATCTTACGGATCACCAATGAGCTGTACTAGGGCGATATCATTGTAGGCTGTATTCGGCTTGTAATCTGGATGTACGTAAATGGTCTCAATTGTTTGATGACTATAGAATTCCAAAATGTGGACACCGCCGGCCTTGACGACGTTTGCTTCTAGTCTGTTTGATAAAGAAATTGCTTAGTATCAAACATGTTTATTAAAACTATCAACGTTTACCCATCAATAACAGCACAGTGCGCTGCCGTTAGCATAAAGTGGCCACTGATCGCCACGCTCGTACATCTGAAGTCGTAAACGACAACTAAGCGCTCGTTATACCAGCCCATTGCGCCCTATAAGACAAATCATTTGTATTATAATTTATATATATATAAATATATACATACCAAGTAAGGAAATTCGAGTGGTCTTGGTCCACTTTCATACACGGGTACTCCGTTATTCGCTTTAATACCCTGTTCACAACAATAAAATACACTAAATGTAAGCGGCTCCTTCAAGTGACAACAAAGTTCGGCATATTCAAGTTTTGGCACCAGACATTCTCTGGCACAAACGCCGGTTTTGCCGTTCTTCAAGTTGCATAGTCGTACATCCAAGCGCTTGTTATCGGTACAGAGAGGACCAATACCTCTCACAGGAAATTGTGCTGAGGGCAGTTTGTTTACATTTGTATTTATTAAAAATCTTCAATGAATGAGCTTTTTCAAACCTGTTATTTGGCTTATTAAACTGAGACAGATGCTCAGAATGCTGTAGACGAATTTCATTGCTAAGCGAACACAACACGAACACAACCCAAAATTGACTGAGGCAAATTGTTCAGAGTTCGTTCTGAATATTCTCAAGTTTACAGCTTTTAGAAAAAAAAAGTTATGATCTTATCATCATAAAGTTTGCAAAGCTTTATAAATTTAAGTCACGGCATATTGAAAATAATGTCATAATTTTCTATTGTTTTTTATTTTATTTTTATTGCTATTTTTCGTATATTTTAAATTTTTATTGCAACAATAGTTAGTAAGAATATGGTTTCAAATTACAAGTTTTAAACACAAAATTTGTCATGCAATTTTCGAACATGCAAATGAGAATCATAAGTAGTAAGGTGAATTGACTTTAAAGCTGTATGGGTCATTCCATGCATAAAGTTTAATTAAAGTTTTAACTGATAAATTATAACTTGGTTCAGAATTATCTATCGTTGATTTTCTATAACGATAACATAACGAAATTTTCGAAAATTCGACTATCCTAAATGAAATAATTTTATTTCAAATATCGCAAAATAAAGAGAAAAATAGAAAAACAATGTGAATTATTCAATAATCAACGGCATGGCCCATAAATAATGTTGCCAACTTTATGCTGCTGTATTCATGATATAAATTTTTGTTTTCTTTTTTTTATATGTTGCACTAGAATTATTGCGCATTAGCTGCACAAATGTAACTTCACGGCGGCGCATTTATAAGTTTGAATAAAGCCAGCGGCGTGCAATGCGATATGCAACATCATCATCATCATCAACTTCGTAATCAACATGGGTAACAACAAAAGCCGCACACAGCAAACTCATGGCATTCGTATGCAAACTGAGTGTAGTATACATGTGGTGTGTGTGTGTGTGTGAGTGAGTTAAAACAATATAATGACGGAAGTAGCAAATAAAATTCAAATTTGTGCCAAAGTGTTTCATAGCAAAAGTAGAAAATATCTAACATGCTTTCGTGCATGAAGGCCTAAATGTCTGTGTGTGTGTGTGTGTGCTGTCTGTGTGTTATCGTGTCTATATGTGTATATTTTATGACTTTTAATAGCTGTATGTATATGTGTATTTGTGACTTAATATATTTCCCATAATGTTGCATGTTGAATTTTTTTTCCCCCCGCCCCGTTTCATTTTCTTTTGCAGTATTGCCAACCATATTTTCGATTGCACTTCAGCATACTCATATGCATTATTATGCTAATTATCTGCTGTTGGTTGGTTGGTTGAGTATTTTGGGAATTTCTTTCGTTTGCTTTTTGGTTATTGGTTACAAAGTTTTAAATTTGCAATTATTAGCAATTGATTATGGCATTTGTTGCTTTGTACGATGTTTAGCTACTTTTTGTACAAAAAGCCTAGCACAACATGGCGTATACATAATATGGTTTGGCAAATTTGTCTAGTTAAGTTTATTGCTTAAATTTATTGAAGTTGATTTGGAAATTTTTAGTAAAGTTGTTTTTTTTATTCATGCCATTTTATTTCTCTATTGTAGTAACTTTGATTTCTTCAACACTCAACTATATTCATCCGATTCTTCTCTTGGAAAATAAGTATAAGCATTTAATCAAAATCATTTCTGCCTGTTTATAGAAGGTTTCATAGTTTTTTTTGAAATTTTTTCAAAAAATCTCTCATTCGCTTTACTATGAGAAGCTGTCCATGTTGGGAGATATAATTGTGTATTTAAGCTGTGTAAATTACATAAAAAAGTCTTTTGTATTGGCATTAAATTTGCCATGAAACAATTAATTCAAATCATATCATAAATAAATTTAAAATTTTACATATTCAAAGTACAACATACATAATTGTTGCTTGAGGCAGACAATATTATTTGTTTGCCATCATATATTTTTTTTTGCGCTGAGTATGTTTGTATTTTTAAGTATAAAACGTGGCCTATATGAATAAACCGACATACCAAGCGCTGCTAAAGGAAAGAACGCAGCTGCTTATTAACAATAATTTCCCCAAATGCATGGTTTCAGTTAAACCAACAAAAGCCAACGCGTAAATGTAATAATAATAATGCGAGTACAGAGCAGCAACAATAATCTAATAGTTGAGGCAACATTAATATGCAATATAAGGCATACATACACACATGCGTACATGCATACATACAATACACGCGAATTGTTGTATTCCCAAATGTTTTACAATAACAATAATAATAGCAAAATGTGTTTAATGCATGCGTATGAGTAATGACAGCGCAAGCAATCATACATGCCTACTGACAATGTAAGTGGGTACAAGTGTATGTGTGTGTGTGCGTGTGTCTATAACTTTGAGTGGTTAATTCTGCGTTTGTGTGAGTGTGTGAGTGTGTGTGTGTGTATTTGCGCTTGGTTTGGTTTGAGTTATGTTGACTGGCTAACCAAATGTTAATATTGTTGTGCCTTTGGTATTTGTACGCGCAATTAAAACAACGTTAACGCATTGGCCTCAAAAGCGGAAACGGATGTGCTGCCATATATGTATGTATATCTACATATTTGTTGGTTGTGGCCGCATGGTGCGTTTGTCGATGAACAACTAATGAAATAGCACAATTATAATTGTACACTTGGGTAACAATAACGTATTTGTTAAAATTAGTTGGTATTGTTCAAATCAACGACGCCATTTTGTTTTAAACCTTGTTATTGTCTCACTTTCATTTGTACGGTAATATTTCATTATTATAATATTATTTTTTTAAATCATTGTAATGATGATTTCAAACTTAAAAATTTCAGTTGCACTTTATTCAAGTAATCGCATTACGTATACGCAATGTTGCACTCTGCAAAAAATTTATAATTCTTCATTAATGCTTTTTTGGCTTGATTGCATTTACTGCAATTATTAAATTTTTAATATATTATTTAATATAAAGTAAACCAATAAATATAAATTCTACAGGCTGTCAAAAATTGCTGGAAAAGGGGTGGGACGGCGGTTCAATCGAGTTATTGCGTAGAAATTTATTGAACTGCATTAAATTTTCATTAACGTTAAAACTATGCAAATTTGTTTATTGGTTCTTTGCTATTATTATTGTGGTTGCTGTTATTATTCTTGCTGTTAGTTGTTTGTATGTGCTAAGTAGCTACAAGCTGTTTATTTAAAGCAAGTGATTTAAGTCGTTGTTGTTGTTGCACTTGTTGTTGATAAACACAAAAGACATGCGTGTATATAAAGTTAAATCAACTTTAAATAGACATAGACTCATACACACACAGACACACACAGTCATTTACACAAGCATATAAATACACATGTTTATTTATTTGCTACTCTGTTAAGTGCCATAGACAATGCACAAATCTAGAGTACAGTGACATAAAACACACAGTACAGACGGACCTTGCCGCACACACACACATGCACACTTGTTTGCCTTTGGAATTGCATTAAGTTTAAAGCTTTACAATCGCATTGAAAAGTATATGATAAAAGCTCCTTTAAATGGACACCTTAGATTTTTGCTTATCGTTTATCTGTTGTTGTTTTAAGATTTTCAACAATTTATGTTGTTTTTCATTTGATTGTCATAGTCATTGTTTGTTTGTTAATATATTAACTTATACTCATTCCGTTCTCAAAGAGATTTTGTTTTTGCAAAAAGTGTTTTTTGTGCATGATTTTTTTTTTCTCACGACTTAAAATTTGAATAATTTCTCAAATTTATTAAATATATAATTGGTTTTAAATCTACTTTTCTTCTATCTTGTCCATAATTCATGCATAGTCTTAACTCTTTTTAAGGCATGCTTATGCATTAAATTCACGGCATTTAATTACTCTTATTTTATTTATTGTTGACAAAAATTCGCATGGTCGTTGTAATTTATATTGCAAATGCTTTTTTTTTTTTTTTAAATTGTCAAGTAAATCTTTTTCTACAAAAATCGTTCTGTGTGTCCTAATTGAAATCTATGTCAAAAGTTATATACAGGGTGTTGGCTTTAAGTCCTCAGCATAAAAGTAAGTGACAATGGCCAAAGAGTGATATACAAAATGTTTGATGTTACTAAATCTGTAGTGTTCCTAGCTGTGCATTAACGAAAAGACCTATGTTGCACTAGGTTACTTGTCACATAAGTCAATCTAGCGTTGATTAATATTACATATTTTGATATGTATATTTTTTTTCAATTTTTTAATATTTATAATTTATCCTCGTTGTTATATAAGCGATAAGAAATATAAAATATCTTTTTTTTTTATCTGATCAGTTTTAAATGCCAGAACACTCTGTATAATGCATGGTCAAACATTTTTCATTTACTTGTCATAAAGAAGATTCTGTACTGTTTTGTCTTATTACATTTATTTATGCACTTTGTTTTGTTATTTGTGTGCTGCATTGCATGTTTGTATCTTTGCTATTCAAACGTTTTAATTAGTCATAGGCTTCTGGGCAGAAATGTGAAATGATGCACATGATGACAAATGCCATGTGTTTTGTCATATTGCGGTTATTTTAAGTAAAATTTATTTAAAAATCAATGTATTTGGCAATAAATTTTGTTTGAAACTTCATAAGTTTTAATTTTATTATTTAAACAAAAAGGGTTTTGATGAAAGGTTCACAAATATTGGTTCATATTTAAGAGAAGTTGAAAAAAATATTAATACACAAAAATTAATTAATTAATAAAAAACAGAAATATGTATATTTAAAAATAATAAATAATTAATTTAAAGTAAACAAAAAAAAAAAAAATATATGAAAGAGTATATCTGTTTTATGCTGAAAATGCAAGCTGGCGAATGAAAACAAAATATTTATGCGCCTAAAAGTTTGCAACATTTCCATATTAAATAATATGATATTGTAATTTGTGTGTGCTTGCATCTGTGTGTGTGTGCGTGTGTTGTAAGTATATGTCAAGTATATGCGTAAACAATGCACTCAAGTATGATGCATGTGCGCATATGTATACGCAACTGACATAAAATAACGCCCTGAAGCTGATGGCAGACTTGCATATATGAACATTGTAATATGTTGAAAAAGAAGCAACAGCAACAGCAACAGCAGCAACAATCACAATTTATAATAACAATAACAATAAATGTAAACTACAATAATTATTAATGGTGACGACATTTACACATACTCATACATAAAGACTAACAATTTATATTCATGTGCTTGTTTGTGCGTTGAATGTTGCAGCTGTGGATTTTTTTTTTTATTAATAAAGTATATAAAATTAAGTGAAAAAGAAAAAAAAATCATATCAAAAACTAATGCTTATAAAAATACAATAAAATAAAATTAAATATTAAGAGTAAAGTGTTAACAAATGACTTTATTATTATTTAACAAAATGATTTTAAATCAAATTTCCTTTTGAGCTTAACCAATCAACATTTTTCAACACAACACACCAACCAAAGGTAATTAACGAACGTGTCAACATAATTCATTGTGATTTATAATGGGTTAAAACAATTAGTTTAACCAAACTGGCGCACCTGACCGCTGTGCCAAGAGTGCCAACAAAGTGGCGTTAAAAATGGATCAGCTTAAAATTGAAAGTAGCAGTTAACATAAATTATGGCCAGTGTAGCTAATGTTGCCACTAAGAGCCTACAGTGAAAGGGTCAAATAGCATTGCAGTGTAAATGTGTCAGAATGAAATAGTGATAACGACAGACAGTGAGAGAGAGAGACAGAGAGAAGTGAAAGTGCTGTTTGTCGTAAGCATGCCATTGCTTGCTTGCTATTTCCTAACAAGCACTTTAACAAAACAACAACACAAACAGAAACACAAACAACAGCAAAAACAAAAACTAGCTCAAAACATACCTACAATTGTTTTGTTGCTTTTGTTGTTGTGGGTTTTTTTCACTGTATTTCATATAGCTTAAAAACCTGACTCGCGTTAATGTGTTGCACTTAAAATTTATAAAGCCAAGGCACACACACACGCTTTTACCTCTAAAGATATGCAGTGCCAAATGCTTTTCAGCGTTTTTGTATGTGCATTTCCGTGTGTATGAGTAAGTGTGAATATAAGTGTGTTTTTGTGGTTATTCTGTTTGCCGCACTTTTTGTATTGCATATGCAAGAGCGCACACATAACATATTTGGTTATGCATTTGTAGCTTATAACGGCAAACCGCGTTTTTAATTATGCTGCATGAAGTTTTCGGTTAGTTGTATAGTAACCGCTTTTGTTAAATGTTAAGTGCATAAGTAATACTAAAAGTATAAAACACAACTAAAAAAAAAAAAATAAATAACTCTGGGCACACATGAAGTATGCGTAATATGATTAATATAAAGTGTTTGCAGTCAATGTGGCGTATACGTAATATCAGCTAAGCTAAAATTGTGTTGACTATGAAAAACTTAAATTTATAAATAAAAAAAACAAAGCTCAACTTGTCATATCAGCCAAAAAAAAAGAAGAAGCAGGAAGCAGATCGTCAACGTTGTGGCATCAAAATCTGTCTGATAGACGCATGTCAGCTTTAAGCTGAAATATGCTGGTTTTATATGCTCACAAACTATTTTCCTATATTTGCAACAATATTTTTCTCTTTCTCTCATCTTTTTTTCTTGTTTTTTTTTTTTACCATCATTTCTAGTATTTGTGAAATGCTACATTTGTTGCGCTTTCCAACACTGATGCTGTTACTGCCGCCAACTGACAAGCGGATTAGACATGGAATTAGCATTTGCCAACGCTTTCAATGCGTTCATACCCTCCTCCTACACACCCTTATCGTATGTATGTGTGTGTGTGTGCTTTGAGCTGACATCGCATTGCGTTTGTTGGTTGTATTTTTTTTCTCCTTTTTTTTATATGCTTTCCATGTGTAATATGCATGCATAAAAATGAAAATGAAATGTTTGTTAATCCGCGTTGTAAATGTGCTTGATCATTTGTAAGTGGCGCGCATTTAGTTGAGCGTATGCGAATGTTTATGTGCTTATGCTCGATAGTTTCCATGTCAGCTTAGGCAAGTCTTCACATGGATTTAACCAGTAGAAGAAAAAAAAGTGGCGTCACAAATAAATTCATATTAGTTGATATAATCTTATTGATTTATATGCGGATTATTGCCTAATTGAGGGTTTCACTTTGACATGTTTCTTAACTTGAGCTTACATGATGTTGAATGTGCTTTGACACATGTTTGATGTGGTGAAAACCGATTTGCTTATCACGCTTAACACAAGTCTGACAACTCTTCATATCTTATTTTCTATAAAAGCTCATATTAATTTTTAATCAACTTTTGATAATTCTTATAGTTTAACATGATGATATGCTTCCAAATGCTAATAAAGTTGAAGATTATTTTTCAGATTTTTGGAATAATTCAACATTCTGATTTAATTTTTTAATTTAAAGAACAGATTACAAATAGTTATATATTATCATGGCAAAATATACCTAAAAATTAGTTTTAAAAAAAATTTATGTAAATCATGTCTCTTCTCTTTCAGTGTACATTGTTCAATTAGTGAACATATTCAGTCAATATCATTGTTCTTATTAAACTTTGCTTCTGGTGTAATAATAATAATATAAGCCTTTCTAGTGTTAATGTGCACATGAACTAAGTTGGTCATTATAATTATTAAGTATTACCAACAACAAGAAACGCAAAAACCAAAAAAGTAGAAAAACAGAAATTACTTTATTCTTTTACTACATAATTATTTTCAACTCTGACTGTGCTCATTGCTTCAAAGCTGTTGGTCATGCTTAGTTTATGTCATAATTTTACTGTTGAGTTGTATTTTCTTGTTCATGCCACTACTTTTATTACAATTTCTACACTTAACTTTTGTTTTGTTGTGCTGTGTTGTGTTATGTTTGCCTTCAAGTAAGTATTTGAGGCCAAGTGTGCATACACACACATTCACACACTCAAACGTCATTGTTATCGTTGTCCTTAGTGGGCGTGTGTGTGTGTGTGTGTGTGTATGTGTTCCAGTGGGCTTGGCCTCTCAGAGCGCTCAGTGTAGTTATAATAAAAGCGCTGGTCTCGACACTATAATCACTTGTTTTATGCATATAATTTTCTGCATGAACAGACTCTTCAGGTAACTTGAGAAAGCGCACTTAAAGCGACTATATACAAACATGATTGTGCCACACAAAAAAAAAAAAAAAAAAATGAGAAAGAAAAAAAAAAAAATAACAAAACGCAGCAAAGAAATGAAACGAAACGAAAAGCAAATTGTGGCAAGTAGTGTGGCGCAAAAGATTAGAACAATAACTTTAATGGTCGTCATATTATTCTACATTTGTTGTTGTTGTTATTATTATTTTTTTTCTCACTCGAGGTTAAATAATTGTTTGACAACGTTGAATATGTGCTTTAGCTTCCATTTGGTATATACTAAATATTTAACCTCTGAAAATGTTCTTCAATTTTTTCCACACTTAACTGACATGCAATAAAAAGTGTTAATAAAAGGTCAAAATTAATAATGTTGTTGTCGTTGAACTTGTGCCATAAATGTGCTCCGTTTTATGAGCTGATTAGAATTATGCTCATTAAAAAAGTATTAGCGTGTGCCAGCACAAAGATACAAAATGGGTTTGTTGGCTATAAAAGTAATGTGTGACTTTGTGTATATACTGTGTATGAGGTGTTAAATTAAACGAAAACCAGTCAGATAGCTATTTTCAGCTTTGCTGAAACTTATATACTCTTGAAAGGATTTTCTCAAGTATCCTTATTGTAAAATCTGTGTTACAGTTTTTCCAATAAGAATCATTTACGTTTATAAATTTCTAATTTTTTAACAAATACATTGCAATCATTGTACACTTCATTTTGCGATCTTATATCTTGTCGGCTTACACAGAAATCACATTTTTAAGTTTATCTCTATATAGTCGGTGCCACGCCCTTATGTACGATTTTTACGAAACTATGGAATATTGTCAGGGATCCATAAAAATGCGTAACTGCAAAGTTTTATCTATTTATATTTAAGATCAAAAAAGTTTTTCTAACCGATTGTTCCTATGTGAGCTATATGCAAATATTATCCGATCTTCACCAATTTTGCAGTGTGCCTTAATTTACGTTCAAGATGTTCTTGTGCAAAAAATTTAGGCGATAGCTTTAAAATCAAAGGGTCTATTGAGCAAAAACCTAATAATTGACCGATCGTTCCTACGGCTGCTATATGCTATAGTTTTCCGATCATGCTGGATTTTACATACAAACTGCGTGCAAGGAAAAGAAAATCTTCTGCATTTAAATTTGTTTGATATCTTTAAAACTCTAGGAGGAGTTCGCATCGCAACAGACAGACGGCAAGACGGACGGACAGACGGACATGGCTATATGAACTCGTCTCGTCGAGCTGATCAGGAATATATATACTTTATATAGTCAGAGATGTCTCCTTCTCTGCGTTGCAAACTTCATGACAAAGTTAACATACTCTTGCAAGTGTATAATGATATGAGAATATTCGAAACATTTTTTTAAATTAATATTTTTTATTGATTTCATTTAGTTTGTGCAGTCTTTTTTGTTATTAAAGAAGAACACTTCACTTATTTTAATTTTTAGAATTTAAGATTGCTTATGAGAAATTTTAAATGCAATTGGGAAAAAAAGAAGAATAATAATTTTTGCCATTAGTCATGTTTCGTATACTGCAATCAATATAAGCTGCACTAAAAGCATAAAACCAGAGCTTCAAGACTCAGACAACTCTTAGCATTTTAAGTCTTATGCTCCTCAGCATATTTTGACAGCTATCATAACATGTAATGCAAACAAGTTACAAATACTAACATGTATAAACAACAATAATACCAAAAAAAAAAAAAAAAAAATAAAGAAACAATGAGACAAAAGAAGACTGTGTCAAAAAAAAAGCTTTGTTGGCCGCTGTGGTGAAATCTCGAATTTCAATGGCGAAACGTGTCAGAACACAAAACACTAAACGCCAGCAATTTTCTGCTATTCAATCACAAACAACAAACAAATCCATCAGATAAAATGTACAGACTCACACACATTTCAATATATGTATGTATGTGTAACAAAAGAATATAGTATGCCAGTCCAAGTGGGTGTATGATTCTTGCGATATTTACCGCGCCAATGCATATGCAACAAAAATATTCAAGAAAAAAAAATAACAAAAAATAAAGTAAAATAAATAAATATGTTTTAAAAAGGCAAAAAAAAAAATATATATCTGAATAGTAAAATAACAAATCCTTTGTTTTGGCATTTTCAGAAAAATGTAAAAGATATGCATATTTTTAGCGCTATTTGCTTTTAAAGAAAGAGAAAGAGAAAGACACAGTGAGGGAGAGAGACAGAAGGTGGGGGAAAAAAAGCAGTAAAACATATACGATATAAAATAAAAATGGCACACAAAAACTAAAAAAATCCATGCTATGCTTGAATGTTTATACAATGTATGTAAGCATGTCTGTTTTGGCATGTGTGCGTGTGTGAGAGTGTGCTTGCTTATGTGTCTGTGTGTGATAATCCCAAGTCCGCATTTGATTTACAATATCACGGTCAACGGCAAATAGCACAAGTGAGAAATCTGAACAGTCGAAATTGAACGAAGCTGCAAAAAGTCGAAAGCACAAAACTGGCACAAGGCAACACATCTAAAGTTAAGCCAAAGAGTATGCAAAACGAAAATGGAGCAGATGAATAAAAAATAAAAAAGCAAATCAGAGCTACAAAAAGGCATTTAAGATAGAAGAAGCAGAAATTGTTGCGCTTGCTTTGCAAAAATTGCTAATAAATTTACATGCTACGCATTTGGCATGGTCTTCTTCTTCTGGTTTTTTTTTTTTTTTGTTTTGTTTAAATGCTTGACATAGGTTTTAGTTACTTACACGTTT
This sequence comes from Phortica okadai, assembly GCA_034638295.1. NCBI lineage: Eukaryota > Metazoa > Arthropoda > Insecta > Diptera > Drosophilidae > Phortica > Phortica okadai. The sequence goes on from CM067849.1 coordinate 38,925,933, forward strand.
GGCTTGCTGGCTCGTCTTGTTGTTGCTTACATTGTACAATCATGCATTCAGGCTCTCATGCATAGATATGCTTGCATGACACATTCAGCTTAAAGTTAACAAGCGGATTTGCCGCTTACTTTGAGTTATGACTATCGCTTGGTATAGTTGTGTGGTATATCTTTTTGGCGAGCATACTGTTTTAATATTGCACACAATGAAAGTATTTAGAGAGGAGATTAACAATTGACTTTTACCTGCCCACAAAGGTTTGTCAAAGAAATGTTAGTATTTTGTTGAATGAAGGCGTGATTGAGCTATAGATTTTATATAAATTATTAATGTTGAGAAATTCTTTCAGTTTATTAAGTCAGCTAAGAAAAATAATTTTTTTATTTTCGAAATTGAAAAAAATTTTCTTCGAATTGAAAAATGTATTCCTCTAAAAACATTAAAGATTCTTCAGAGCAGTATAAACTGAAGTCAAAAATTTTATTGTGAAAGGAATCCAAAGATTTAAAAATAAGAACACACAATATGAAAATAATTTTGTGCAACAAAAAGTTGTAATTTATACAATTTTCCCAAAAAAAATGTATCAGACAAAAAGTTATATCGATTTTGAATTGTTTAAAAAAATGTATTTGTGTTAATATCAAATGACTTTGTAATAAAATTACATTGTAAATTAAATTGATGACTAAATTAATTTCATAATTGACGTTGATGAACTAAACGTTCACGTAGTACTACGTTAATGACTTTTACGAAAATAAATATAAAAATATCTATTTTTTTATTAAATGCAAATTTTTTTTAAAGAAATATTCTAACGCTCGTTTATTGAATGATACATATGCTGACAAATTCTCGTTATGAACTAAAAAAAATATTAAATGCAACGCACACGTTGAGTTTATTACATTATAACTCTGTGTATATGGAAAATACATAGTGGCATCTATTTGAAGTTTCGCATTTTTCATGCCCGAAAACATTTCTATTTTTATACATATTTTTCCGTAAATTTCCGTTAAAAACATTTTCTTTTTTTCATATTTCTTGATTTTATTCTTGTTTTGCGAACATATCTTTTCAGCACTTTAGTACTTTTATTTATTTTTTGCTGATTTTTTATTTATTTATATTTTTTTTTGTTTGTATAGCATATATTTTGGCGCAGTCGTTTGCAAGTTTCCTTGTCGCTCACTCATGCTCAGTACACGTTGCAACTTTAATTTAATCGAATATAAAATATGCAGGAAATGGAAAATGTTGTTATTCAATTTTCCGTTGAATGAAATGTGTTTGTGCGTGTGGATGAGTGAATGATGGCGTTGTATTCGTTTGCATGAGTGTGTATATTTACGATAGGCACGTATGTATATGCATTCATTGAGTTGGCAACACTCACTGACACGCCTCGCTTTTCATATTGTGCACTTAAACAAGGTGCTTTAAAAATAGCACCCCAAAAACGAAAAGAAAGACGGCTTAATAAAATGACAGGTTATTGAGGTGAATTGCTGCAATGGCAGCACAGCAAAATGAACGACAGGACTTGACAGACTGACTGACTGCCGCACTGCACTGCACTGCACTTTATTTGCTTTTACGTTTGTTTGTATTTCAGCTTATATTTACTTTCGGTGCAGTCGTCTTGTATTACTTAAAACAAAACAACAACAAAAATACAATAAATGATTTATTTCGAAATGGTACGTTATTTATTAATTGGGCATTCATAGGTGGCGCTTTTTGACTATAAATTCATGTTCATTTGAGCAATTGAAGGTAAATTAATTTCAAATGTAAGTTTACCTCACAATACTACTCAGTACGAGACTTTAACGAAAAACTAACTTATCTTTTTAATTAATTTATTTTTTTTACAAATGTATCTATTCATTTTAAATCAATGCATTTGCGACATTATCGTTTTTTTGAAACATTTGCACAACTTTGCTGTTCAAATAGAACTTCTGATAGTATCATTTGTCATAAACATTTGTAAATACATTTATTTGTATAAAAATTTTACAAAAATATTTCAAAACATTGATAAACTGCACGACCCATGCAAGTATGTTTGTTAAAAATTATTTAGTAATTTAATAATTAGCAGAATATGCAGTAAATTGATAATAATGTATGCAATGACATGGTACAAATTCAAACACAAAGCGCAACTACAAACGGCAGGGCAGGCACGTCGATGAGCACAAGCACGCATACAATCATGATGAATGTTAGCAACACGGCTGATAGGGTGAAATATGTCAGGTGAAGGGAAGCAGAGGAGAGGAGAAGGAGGCGCATAAAGTGTGCTTTGCATTTACAAACAATTGTTTTGCAACATGGCAGATAGTCAATTTGTTTAAACAATACACAAATGCAAATATCAACATACACACCCATGCTTACATATGTATATGTATGTGTAGGTATGTATGCGTAGAGATGGCAGCGAAATTCAAAATTGCTATTGTTTGCCATCAATAATTATACAAATTATGCTTGCCATAATAGACATTGTGTTGTTGGCCAGTTAAATGGACTTTACCTTTGGCTAATTAGCGCGTTGGCTAATATTAACATGGTTCAACACTCACATATACACAACAATTTAAATGCAAATTTCGTATGCAAATCACATGACATTTTAAATAAATCTCATTGAATCTGTTTACTTTTATTTGATTTTATTTTTTGTTGAAATTTTTGGTATTTTATTCTTTGATAATTTTATGTTAATAAATTGTGAGATTTTATCAAAATAGTTTTTATGTATAAATATTTATTTACGTGGCTACCGAAGCTACCGAAGAATTCTAGGTTTGTTATTATTGTTGAAGCGTTAATATGAACATTTGAATATGGTCGTGTAAGATAATAATGGCTTATTTATGTTAGTCAGAATATCTTACAGAGACTTTAAGGAAGGCGTTTAAAGTTTTTTATATTATTTGTGTTGGTTTTTTATTGGTCTTCGTTAAATTTTTTGAAATACAAAGTATTTAATTAACTTCTTTTGGTTGTAAGCTTTTAGCAGTAGATAAAATTTCATTATAAAACTTAAATGTGTAATAAGAGTAAAAAAATTCTTTAAATCGACGGATAAAAAAAAAACTTATTGGCATTTAAAAAAATCAAAAATTATAAAAAAAAAATTGAGTGAAAAAGCTTATAAATTTGATTAGTCGTTGAAAACATGAAAATGAACTTTTTTGATTGTGTTGTGCGCTAATTCAATTTTGCTGCCTTCCAAAGTTAAACAACAACAGCAACAACGGCAACAATTACAAAAAATCGCTTGCAGGCATTTAGTAGCAAATTTAAATTCATTAAAAAATATTGTCACAGCATATGAAAAACTGTGATAAGCTATAAAAGATACAAAAACCGACGGCAATGCAATATCAATAAATGTGAAAAAAATAGAAAACAAAAAAAAAAAGAGAAGAATAAGTAAAGCGAAGAGCAGATAAAAAAATTGTCAATGACAACTATCGATGACAGGATAGGAGGATAAAAGTACGGGCAAATGAAAACGGAAAAAATGAAAAAATTCACTACTTGATAGCAGCAAAATTAACCGCAGGCAAAGAAGCACTGTGGCAGGAACTGACATAAGCTTAGCTAACGTTACCATGCTCATATTTATCGTTTGTATCTAGATACAAGTAGGCAAGAAGCTTCTTCGCTTTACTAAAAGTGTACGCAGGCAAACAGTTTACTCACATTTTGATGGCATTTTAACGCTGTAGCAAAAACCGATCAGATTATCAGCATAGAAATTAATTTTTATTTTCTAAGAAAATAATTGTTGATGTTCCAAATATTTTGTTTCGATTATATGTTTTTTTTTTTAAATAAAAATCAATAAATTCAAGCAATCCACGACCATATTATGCCATTTAGTTTGAAAACACTTGTCTAAGTCTTTGCAAGCTTTTAAAATCTCAAGTCAGCAAAGCGAAATGTCAACTTCCTGTCAAACATTTGGCTTGCGTTTTGGTTACAGCATTGCGCGTATGTCACACACACGTACATATTGAAGAAACTAAGCAAACAAACAAACAGGAAACGGAAATGCGTATTTATACGCAACATTTACTGCTATTGCCAGCGATAAACCACGTAAGCACGCAACCAAAAAAAAAAAAAAAAAAAAAAATAAACGAAATGTTATTTAAATAAGAATGACATGAGTGAATAGATGCGTTGCAGTTAAATTTAAAGTCGTGGCAAAGCTTCGTCAACCTGACTACCAACTGAGGTCATGCGTCAACTCTGAGGACGAACGAACGAACGAACGAACGTAAGTTAGTAAATCGAAGCAAATATTTGCATAAATCAAATACATCAAAGTCGTTATAAAATTTCAAAAAACATTCATGCGTTAAAACACCGCAAGCGTAAATGAAATCCGAAGATGAAGTAAAAGTACAAGAAGCAAAAGTGCCAAAGCAAACACACACGTCGTATGAGCAACGTTTTGCATGAAAAGTTCTTCAAGTGCTGCCTGTCCGCCTGAACAAATGCCGCAGGTTATAGGAGTCGAAGTTGTGTAAGTGCATGAGCATGTGAGTTGGTGTGGGACGGCGTTAGTTCATGAACACTTTAATGAAGTGTTGCTTTGTGTGTATTGGAAATTAAGTGGTGTTACTTTAAGTGAAAAAAGTTTGGTTTAGTGACGTGTTGAATTTCAAACAATCAAACTAAGTCTTTCTTTTCATAATCATTTTATTTTTTATTAATCTTTTTCATTATTTACTCTACCTTCCCTGTAGTCGTTAAGCTCTGTTTACACTAGAGATTTTTTGTGTAGATTTAGACAAAAATCTCATGTCTACAAGTGTAAACACCCTGTAGATTTATCTACACAGTCTTTACAACAAATTTAAATCTATACATTGAGTAGTGTGTGTAAACAACTTTCAGAGTAGATAAAACAGCCTCGATTTGAGTCTATAAGTTTGTTAAGCAACAAAACAAATTTTTTCCTCTACATTGTTATTTTCACATAAAAATTATATCAATGATTCATTTGTCACGTTTGACACTTCCGAAAATTCGTCATAATTTGGGAAATATAATCAAAGGAAGAACAAAAACAAAGAGTAAAATGGCGCCTTCTCCAAAAAAAAAAAAAATGCGTGGGAAATGCGATTATGTGTATATATAGATATTGTATGAATATTATTATATCAAATGACGGATGCGAGTGTACTGTTTTTGAATGTATGGTGTACCCATACTCAATAATATCAATAATTTGCAGCTGCGACTCCTTTCTTCAACTCCTACAATAACTGCTGGTAAAATCCAACGTTCTCAGCATTCCTAGCATTTATTTTTGCGATCTATGGTTTCTTCCACAACCGATTTTGTTGATCCATGTTGTTTCTTGCGCATTTCCAACTTTTCAAATTTTTTTTGTTAATTTATTTTTGGGAATAATTTTTTAATGTCAAAAATCAGTTATGTCAAAAGCGGAACAGTAGCGCCCTCTATCATTATCTACATTCTGCTCAAAAGTGTAGTCAGTGTAAACATCTTGTAGATAGCAATTTAGATATTTTCCAAATTTATCTTCTCGAAAGAAAAATTTCGTAGATTTTCAATTCAGTGTAAACACAAAACGTAAATTATCTACACTTTTTGTTGAGATATCTACACAAAAAATCTCTAATGTAAACAGAGCTTAACTCTTATCACCTTGTTTATCAATTGTCTTATTTCTTCGCTTGTTTTGTACTTCTATTACTGTGCCACCATTTCTCTAACTCTTACTCTCGTTACTACCTATGCCATACCTCTGAATTATCTACTTTTCCTTTTTTATTTTTTGAAATTTCATTTCATACTTTTTTTTTCAAACTCACATTTTCTTTTATTGATTTTCTTAACAAATCATCAATGTCTGCATTTACTTTGACACGTCACTTTGTAGTTTTTTTTTATTTGAATTTTTTAATTCCTTATTCATTTTTTTCATAGCACACTTTCCGTTGCTAAAGTACTTTACACTTTGACGCTGTATAATTTGTGCTTGGTAAAAATAAAAACAAAGAGAAACAAAAACAAAAAACAACAACCAACCAAGGTTCATTCTCTGCGTTCAATGTTAACGGTAGTACATGTTGAGAAGCTATTAATCATGAGCTTATTGAGGCATAACTACTGATCCCCCAAGTATTATCGTTGGTGTTAAAGCTTCTTTGCTGACGTCGTCATTCTCTATCCATGATGATGATGTACAGTATTGGTGTCAGTGGCCTGTCTGTATGTTCCTGTGTGTATGTGTGTGTGAAGGACTTAACTGCATTTACTTTGGGGTTTTTGCTAATGCTTAGCGCATTGTCTTAACGCTTTACTTGCTCCTTCGCTTATTTATTTATTGTATGTTTTATGTTCTGTATGCAATGTTGTGTTTAACGCTTAGAAAAATAAAAATAAATAAAATCTAACATAAAAATCACAACAACAACTACAACAATTTAAGTGTGCTTTGTAATAAATTCATTAATTTCCATTGCAGGCATTCTTAGACGTCTTCCCAAAGGATGTGCTGAAAATGTGACATGTGATAATCACAAGAAGTTTTTATAAAAACTATGAGGGGTAAAAGTTGTCTGTTGAATTGATACCAAAACTGGTAGTGTAATCAGTGAGAGTATATGTGAAAATGAAAAAGAGAAATGGTGAAAGTGAAGAGAAATCAAAAAAGATGGTGATTGATTGGATATAAGTCTATAAAAGAAATAGTTAAAGTATATCAGAGTAGAAAGAAAATGTTTTAAACACTCAACAAAAAAAAAAAACGTGAAGTTGGCACAAAAACCTCAGTTTTCTGTCAACCTTTAACTTTAGACATTCAATTCATTCTATTGTTGTCAACATTAACTTTTTTCTTATATTGATCTTGAAGCTGCTTCACACATGATGAACAGAGTGTGATTCGTTCTGCATTCATACACTTATGTCTTCGTTCATACATTCATTTATTTTTATGGCAAACAAAAGGTGTCAAAGTATCGCATGTCAGTGTCTACTAAACACAATACAAACCATAAACGTTAATATGCCTTATGCATGTGTAGTGTGTGTGTGACAAACCACTAAGCCAGGCAGAAAATTCTACGAGAGACTTCAAGTGCGAAGAAGTTGTGAGAGTGGGCGAGATAGAGTGTCAGAAATTGTTAGCACACGTATAAAGCTGTAGGTATGTGTATGTGTGGGTGTGTTTTTTTACGCATACAAACAAATAAACATTGAAATTTAATGATTTATTGAGTGCGCGCCCAGCGATTGTTGTCATCGACCTATCTATCTATGTATGTGTGTGTGGTTGAGTCAAAGGTTATATGTATGTATATTTGTCTGTGTGTGTGTGAACAATCTCAAGTTGTACTTCAACTTGAAGTTGGCTGCTGCTGTTGATTTGTTTGTCTTACTAGAGGTAAATGTACTCAACAAGAGTTCAGCACTTCCGCTTTATTTTTTATTTTGCTTCCAATATATATGTGTATATTGTTTTTTTTTGCTTTTTCTTATGATCTTGCTGTCAACGTAAAACCTTTCATTATGTTAGTCCTTGGTGTTCCTTACCTGCATGATGGTATTCGTCGTTGGCGTGCACATATTATGCTTAAAGTGTGTGTAAAGTTTCTATACGAGACTCTGGCATCGTTTCTCCTTCGCTTGCATTTTTAATAAGTAAAAAAGCTTTAATAAATCAAAGTCGTCTTTATTTGAATTTTATTTTTTTATTTGTTTTTTTTTTTTTTTTGTTTGGTTTCTTGGGTTGCTTGTATGTATGAGGTATATGCTCGCATAATTTAAAGTACTGACAATGTTTCGATGACGATAAAATCTGTTAAAATGTGCGAGAAGTTTGCGTTGCATTCATGCCAAAGTTCTGGCAGAAACTTCTTTGCATAAAAGTTGTCTATAAAATTATTAAGAATAGGCAAAGTTCTCTGATAATAAAGTTATGCAGCAACAAGAGTTCCAGGAGCGTTAGTAAGAAGAACAGAGGAGAACAAAAGGCGTAGGCAGATGTCAGAAGAGATTTTATATGTCTTGTCTTGCTTAATAGACTCAGGTCTATGACTCAACATGTGAAAATACACGCATAGACACATATTGAATAGTTCTTATTTAGAGTATTTTGTTGCATACTTTGCGTGCTCATTAAATTTGTAATGCTTTGACAGCCAGCATAGCAGTTAATTAAAAGAAAAGGCATGCCATGCCAAAGCTAAGAGATTTACAAAGATATTTGTGCAGTTTTTAATTTTTTTTTTAGCTAAAAAGAATAAGGATATTAATAATCCTAGCTATCAGGTCATGATGCATTCCTTTCCTGATTAGTTAATAGATGAACACATGCATATGTTATAATAATCCACAATAACTTTTATTATTTCAAGAACGCTTTTCAAGTTTTTTTTTTATTCTTGAAGGAAAAACAAATATTTTCTTCTCTCTCTCATTTTTTAAAATATATTTTAATTTCTATTTAAGCACATTAAGAGTTTACTGGACGCCATTTTGTAAGCGGCGGCATGCTTGGCTTAGAAATGCACTTAAAATTAGTGAAAAATCCTGGCTGTGCCTTCAGTGCTGTCAAGTTGCTAATTTATTGTTTGTTTGTTTGTTATATGTATAAGAATTGCTTAAAAACGAACAGAATGTAGACAAAATCACTAGTAAGATGAAAACAACGAACAAGGCACAGAAGAAACGAGGAGGCGAGGCGAAGTAGAACATGAATCACTAAAAAAAGGGAAGAACAAAAAACAAAAAGAAAAAAAGAGTCGAATGGCAAAATTCATTTTCTAAATATTTTTACTCAACAGACGAAAATATTTGCTTCTGTTTCGTTTTTCTCTCTCTGTATTTTAAGTATAACACACACAAACAAGACAATCAACACATTTGCAGTATTGTAGCACTTTTGTTGTTATTTTTACATTGGCGACTAAAATGTAAAGGAAAGCCAAAAAAAAAGTAATAAAAAATATAAGAATTTTTAAGTGCTAAATGGATATTCGTAGAGCCATGCATGTAAGATACTCTTCATCTTCCTTACTTTCTATACATATTTTTTTTTGTTTGCTGGGTTTGGTTTGTTTTAAAGCATTTTATTGTGTTGGTATGTGTGTGTGTGTGTGTGTGTGTGTGCATGTGTTTGTTTTTTACACATTATTGCAGGACATTAATCACGGCGGCATGCCACAGCGCACTAAAAGCGTGGCAGACTGGATAAGGAAAGTGGCAGGCCAGGAAGCAAAACCAAAACCAAAAGCAAAAGTGTTTTAAGGCATTCATTTGCAGTCAGCGAAAGTATTTGTTGCAAGTAACACAACATTATAGCAAGGCATGCAACAACAACAACAATAACAAGAAATTATAGTAAGAGAAAGAGAGAGAGAGAGAAAGGACATATTATAAGTACTTCGGTAAGTAAAGCCATGCAACTGCTGTTGTTTTATGTCTTGGAAAGTAATTTCAAGAATATAAGAAACTATTTTTAGTGTCAGTTTATATAATATTTTCAGTATTTCAGTATTTGCCTATGACAAACACTAGAAAAACATTGCGAGCCATAAAACTAATGTCATACACGCATTTCATGCAAATAACTATAAAAATTTGAGTATAAATTTTATTTTGAACATATGTTAAAATATTTAAATTTCGCCGAAACGTAAGCTTTTCGCGCAGATTTATGTATTTTTATTTAGTAAAGTTTTTCTTCTTTTTTATTAAATTTTTGTCATTTTGGTTAAATGTATTAAAATATTTAAAGCATTGAAAAAAGATACGCGAGTGTAGAAAATAGTTATTTTTTAAATTTTTAAATGAAATATAGAGTAACTGTTGTGTCATGTTTCTGAACTGATAGACATTTTGAGTTGACATATCACTGGCATGTTATAAACAGATAAACTTATGTATATGTATGTATATTTCATATAGTTGTCAGATGTGTTGATGTCCGAAGTTCAAATGTTAGAGTTAAAAAAAAAAATTTATATCAAATAATAGTGCTGTTCACAATGTGAGTCAAAAATGTAAAAGTGTAATTTTCCCTTGACGGTTGTCGTGATCAGACTTTTGTCCTTGTAAGAGTGTAAGATTGTAACAATTTAAACTATGTAAGCTGTCCTTAACTTTGACACACTGCTTATTTTGTTTATTATTATTGTGAGACTCAAATTGAAAAAAAAGAACAAAACAACAATTATTTTTGGAAAAATGGCTTTTGATGCTTATTTGATTTATTCTAGCCCAATTCTGTAATTTCGCGGAATAATATTTTATGATGTTAATGCAAATGTTGCGTATCTCTCAAAGAATATTGGGCAAATTACTCGGCTTAATAAGAGACAACGGGGTGTACATATCGCACATGTTTAACTAAACTGTCACAACTCAAAATTTTTCATTTTCGAGTTTTCCTGTAAAAACTGTTTATCGTATGCATTTCTATCACCACAAAAGATGTGGTGTAATTATCTGGCTTAGAAACAGAGTTATGCATCTTTTAAATATTGCATTTCCATAAGGTTGTCATTGTCACTAAAGCAGTTTTTTGCGTTTCCTGAAAATTCATTTTTTTTGAGTTGTGACAGTTTAGTTAAACATGTGCGATATGTACATATAATTGTGTGCATGCGCAGTTTATTATGGACGATATTGAACTACTATAATTATTGTTTCTTCTCCGCTGCTTAGTTTAATAAGAAATTTTTAATGAGAATGTGCTTAATAAGAATTTTTTAATGAGAATTACTAATATGCCAATTCTTTGTCAGTACGACTTGCATTGCGCTTGTGTCAACATCGTTGTTAAATCGAATAACAAAAATGAAATCCGAAAGATTTTTTTTCTTTTGTTTTTTCAATTTTCTTTGGTTCTCGAAAAGTGTTAAAATTAGCAGTTTAAAAAGATTGCCGAACTTCAACATTACTTCAAGTGCCATTGGTCCCACCTTGTAGTACGCTCGACGGTCGAAAAGAAACGTGTACATTGAGTAATGGAAAGGCTGGTCAATGTTCTTCGGTATGTTATGTACCACCAACGAAAGACGGAGATATTTGTTGCCACGTCAAATATCCAACGGTTTTGAATGTTTATTATTGCTGCGAAAGGGGAGATAATGTACGATTTGCCGTTTTTGGCGTCAAAGCTAAAAAACACGAGTTTCCTTACATGGTTCGTAAATTCAATATTTTTCAAATAACTTAAGAACAACGCATTCATTTTTATGATTCTTAGGCGGCACTTGGTTGGTTTATAAAGGGGAAAAGAGAATATGTTTACAAATGCGGTGGCGCCTTCATTACCACCAAATTTGTCTTCACTGCCGCACACTGCGCTTATATCGATGGGTATGTTTGAAATATTTTAAACACCTACAATATTTATATAGATATTTTATAGAACTGAACCAGTTGTGGTTTTGCCCGGCGGCAGCAATTTAAAGAAAAGCTTAAGCAGCTTACACGTTACTATAGAAACCACGTGCATTCCGAATACGATGATGAATATGTATATAACGACATTGCACTAATAGAACTTGTTGGCGAATACAAGTAACGAATGGAGATGCTTATAAAGTATACTAAATATAAATTAAATTGTTTTTAGTGGCGGCGTAATAGAGTTGTGGCGTCGTCCTTACATTGCAAATACAACTTTTACTGCAATTGGCTATGGCGACACTGTTTTTGGTATAAATTATTGCCATCATCTCAATGCTACATGACATTAAGAATCATGTTCTTTCTCGGCACAGGTGGCACTTCATCTGATGTGCTCATAAAGGTTTTTCTTGATTATGTGCCGACAAATGACTGTCAGTTACCTTATGAACAACAGGAAACCGTACCAAATGGCATTATAAATACACAAGTCTGTGCTAAAGACCCAAAGAACGTTATGGATACGTGTCAAGTAAAAATTTAATTAATTTCAAACTTATATATGTATTTTTAAATTTTTTAATAGGGCGATTCGGGTGGCCCACTCATAATGACCTTATATAATAATCGCGGTGAGAAAAGGGAGTATCTCTTTGGCATCACATCCTTCGGCCAGGGATGTGCTTTATCACCGCCTGGTGTCTATACATTTGTCTCAGCTTTCACCAATTGGATAAATGGACATGTGAAAGTAAGAAAAAACTGCAACAACAACAGATTATGGGCAACGGGCTTAAAAATAAAGTACATAAGACCATATTTTTCAACCCGACCATAGTTACAACTTATAAGTCAGACTTATATTAAAAACTGTAATAATATAATTTTCTGAAATTTATATACCTTAACCAGCAATACTTGTACGACACATATACATATAATTGTGTGCATGCGCAATTTATTATTTACGATATTGAACTACTATAATTATTTTTTCTTCTCAGCTGCTTAGTTTAATAAGAATTTATTAATGAGAATTACTAATTTGCTAATTCTTTGTCAGTAAGACTTGCATTGCGCTTGTATCAACATCGTTGTTATTTAAGAGTTGTGAGATGTTTGAGGTCATTGTGGTTTAACAGATGGTTTTATAATAAATTTTTTGTTCATTGCAGAAATTTAATATTTACCAAAATTTTATAAAAAAAAACAAATCGAAGGAACAGCATTTGTAAAGTAACAAAGAATAGCGAGAGCAGGCAATGTTAATGTACAAGTATGCGGTATGGAATACTAAAAAACACAAAACTCACATACACTCACACACACATAGTCAGCAGTAAACAGAGATACACTTACAAAATCCACAAGGACATCAGCCATAAAGTAGAAGTAATCTTGCATAGAAAATGCACATGTGTGTGTGTTTGTGTGTATGTAGGTATGCTGCGGTGTTGAAAAAAATGTATGTATATATGTCTGTGTGCGTGTTTGATTTATTAGCACAAATACTAACGCGTCAATTGTTGGTTTTGATATTTGCAACGATAACTAAAACAAAGAAACCAAAAAAAAAAAAAAAAAAATACAATAAATAAATAAAGCAACAAATATTTATATTTTTAGTTTTTGTTGATATTGCGAATATTCATGTTTTTTTTATTTGTGCCACATTTTTTTAAAATTTTTTAGTGTGTCTATTTTTTACGCTGGCAGAGTTTTATCGTTTTTTTTTTAAATTTTATTTTATAAATTTATTATTATTTTGTAGTTTTTTTTTACCGTTTCGCTTGCAGCTAAATCTTTGAATTTATGATTAAACAATGCATATGTGCAAGTAATTTTTTTTTGTTCGCTTACAAATTCTGTCAAATACAGTTTGTCACATGATGATTGATGCAGTTGACATTGATTGTGTAAACATTGAATTTTTACATTGCATAAAGCTTTAAATTTTACATATTTACAAACAAAAATGTAACCTTCGTTAAAATGAAAGTTGCACAAAAGTTGTTGTTTTTCTTATTTAAGAGGAAAACAAAAAATAAATTGCTTTAATATGAAACTTTTGATTTCTGCATACACACATACTCACACACACAGATAAATAAGCAACCGCAATCAATCGAAAGCCACGCCACGCACAATTTCCAAATCAAAACTATTTTCGAAGGTAATACAAAAACGAAAAACGAAAAAAAAGAAGAAAAAACGAAAAATGTTACGAACAGCTATGAAAATAAAGCAGGCCACAAAACGGCAATTGAAAAACATGCAGACATCAATAACGACCAACTCAAAATACACACACACGCAGTAACAAATGTGGGTGTGTGTGTGTGCTTTCACAATCCAACACACCTTTTCAATGTTGTTGAAAAGCAACACAGCAACACAGCAGCAATACGAGCTGCGATTTTCAATAAATCGCTCAAAATATCATGGCAAGTAGGCGCTTGTAACAGCAAATTTGAATGGATTTTAAAGTGGCTTGACTGCCGTTGCCGTTGCCGTTGCCTTTGCCGCTGCAGCCGTTCGATAGTTCGCTTGCGCGCACTCAATGAACTCATTTTATTGCAATTGAACAAAGAAGAAAATAGAGGGTGAAAAAAAAAACGAAATTTGAAATGAAACCGCTTAACCAACTACAGCAGCATTGGCAACGAGCAACGAGCAAGCGGCAACATCAACATCACGTTTTCATTGTATGTGTAAATCTCGTTCGAAGCGCTTTAAGCGCATTTCGTCGATGAATATCGTTTCAGATGTGCCAATGGCTACAAACAGCTCGCTCGCATACACAACACTAGCCGTCAGCTAACTATCAGTATATCTGTGTGTGTGTGAAGTGCAGTAGTTGTTGTATTTTTAGTGAGTTCATTCAATCAATCAATATTTACCTTGATGAAATCGCGTTTTATGCTCGCGCATATTGCAAAGGCGTGGGTCAATTGAACGTCAGTCCGTTGGCAAATGAAATGTTATACAAGCGTTGAAAGAAAAGAAAAAAAAAATTATGAAGAAAAACAACTGTTCTACTGTAATAATTTTTTTGAAGTATGCAAAGCATTGCATACTTTTAAGCAGCAAAAATGCGTTAGCTGCAATTAGGCGTCTTACAGATTTTACAAACGCGAAACAATTAAGCGGGCTTACATACAAGTCTCTGAGTTGCATAATGCGATATTAATTAGATGCCTTGCAAATGAAGCTGTACTTTTCATTTGATTGACTGATTAATTTACTGCTATGTCATTGATTTGAATTTGATATGAGTTACAAATTTTTTACGTATACTCTGCACAGTTGAGCATTGTAAATATAAAATGTAAGTTAAAATTAATTTATTTTCATTACATTCCAGTACTTCAATTCCGAGTTTTTCAGAGATTTGAAGTAGAGAAGAATTTTTGTAATTTTCAAAAATTTCAATTCTAATTGAATTTTAAAAAATCTTCATCATTTAATACAAAGAGTTACGTACACAAATAATTTCATTGCTCTATTCAATGCTGAGCTTAAAAATCAATCGACATAGCAGTAGACACAGCAACAACAACATCAACAACAAAGTCACTTGGTTCAATAAGTTTGCATTGAGTGCACAACAGTTGTGCTACCTGCCTGAAAGCGATTTTTGCCATCAGCTTTTTCCCCTAACAGTTTTTGCCGTTTTACACTTTTGTTGTCACTGCTCGAATACACTGAAGCTCATCCTTCGTCCTTTGCTCGTCTCGTTGTCATTTTTGGTGCTCGTCTGTGCTGTTGCGCATAAAGTGCGGATTTGATGTTGCAAACATTTGTTTAGCTGCAACAAATGCTACAAGATTAATAGATTTTTGTACTTGTATGTCGTTCTCTTTCTCACTCCCACGTTGAAGTACAATGCGAGCGTATTGGCTCGTTAGTGAGCTTTAGCTTTGTGAAGGCGATTTTGTGATCGTATTTTTTGTTATTTTACTTTTTTTGTTTTTTACTGTCAATTTGTATGCCTTTTTTCAGATTGCTACGTTTTTTAGTTTGTTAAAAGATTTATTAATATTGCTAAATATGATGCAACTTAAATGTTAGTGGACTTCCCAACACGCATGAATCTTTATTGATTCGTTATAAAGAATTTGTACCAAAATTTATATAATACATTAGTTATTTTTATTGACTTCACATATTTATCTCGCACAGATGCAAGGAACTTGTCGCTAAATGATTATTGTCAGCTTAGCTTTTGCTTGGATGCAGGCAGTCAATATAACGATAAAGAATATAAAGAAGATAAATAAACCTTCTGCACTTAGCAATGTCATGTTTACCGCCAAATATGACATTTTCATTAATATTTTTTAATATAAAAAAATGGTAAATATTTGTATTAGTTTGTTCAAACTGTTTAAGCATATTCGCCCACAGTACTTATGCAAATGTTTTCAAAGTTAAAAACTTAGTAAACTTTTACTTGAAAAATCATGTGAAAAATTGTATATAAAGCGAACAGATACGATTTCAACTTCAGTCTTCAATATATTTTTAAGGTGTAAGCATAAAGTTTTCTAAATTTGTAAAGTGTAAATTTAAAATGAAATTGTAACAATAAGTTTAAGCAAAAAGTGAATATTTGTTTGTAGTTTACAAGGTCTTTCGAGAAACAGAGAACAAACAACAACAAAAACATTTTCTTGCTAAGCACTCGAACAACCAAATATATTCCTTCGAGTAGAAGGCAAAATAAATTGATAAAGCTCACGTACCCCGGGAGTTGCTCTCATTAAAATGAAAGTAATTACAGTGTCGATGTACAGTGAACGACTGCAAGGTTTGTTGCATAACATTTGAAATTTAAATTTTTATTTATTCATTTTTTTTTTCTCAAAGAACACCTAGATTGAATGATGGACGTTAGTTGAATTTGTGAAAAAAGATGGCAAATTATTGGCAGAATTTTTGTGAACTTGATGAAGTTATTCGAGGCAATAATATTGGAATTCATATGCTTGATTATCACTTCAATAATATGAAAATAATAATGATATAATATAGTGTGTGCGTCAAATGAAAAATGTATGTACACTAAGGCAAGCATGTGTGGTTCAAAGATGATCTAGAGGACTTATATTTTTATTACGATCATATAAATTATATTTTATACGAACAGCTTTAAAACTTCTATCTATTTCTAATTTGTGAATCAGGCATTGGGGAATTATGTTGCTTACTCAACTTAAACTTTAATATAAATTTGAGCAGCAAGCAGACTACGCATAAAATTTTACTTTTGTGCTATTTGAGTCGGCGGAGTCCGTCGCTAGATTATATATATTTTTGCATCACTCATGTAATTACAATCATTAATTTTTTTATTCCTTTTCGCGAATAGGCAAGGCTTTTGTCAAAAACTATAAAAAAACTTTCATTTATACAAAAAAACGAATAGAGAAAAATATATTTATGCGTGTCCATAATGGTTTTGTGCACCGCTGACTTGACACTTTCTAATAAAAGTTAAAAGAAAAAAGAGGAACCACAACTAAATTAACTAATTTTTCAAAAGAAAACACTGACAACTTCATCAAACAAACATGTGTCTGTGCCAAACAAGTTGAGGTCCTTTCTATCATTCATTCACACATGCTCACACACACACAAAGTTAACGCGGCAGGCATGCGTGAAATTGCACTCGGAAAATGTTTTTAAAACTATAACACAATTTTACAACAGCAAATAGGCAACAATGTAACGCCTAAAAGTGCCATATGTAAATTCTCCCTTGACGCCATTGACTTTGAACGCTTCAAATATACTGAAAAAACTTTTGCAGAACAACAACAAAAGAGAAAAGGAAAAAAATATATTCAATGTATACATTTAGGCACAGAGCGAAACTCTAAAATACAGGCATCGATGCTATAAAGTCTCCAAAGTACTTCACTTTTGGCTTTCGTAGGCTCTACAATGACCCTAATAACTGTCTATGAGCATGTTAAGTGTCAGCGGCCGACATGTTCATGTCTAACGCTTGTCTCTCACTCACTCTCATCTATTTATTGTCATACAACATTTTACATATGTGTGTGTGTGTTGGTGTTGAGGTCACAAAGAAAATATAGACAATATTTCTTGTTAGCAAATAAAGTGTCGCATAAATAAAGCGACTAAAGTTGCTTGAGTAAAAAATAAATGACAGCGAGTTTGTGCGCCTAAAAGCAAACCACAGTTTTTTTTGTGACCACCACTCTTCTTGGTGGCCAAAACGTTTCCGCCTACGTATGTGTGTGTGTGTGTGTGTGTGTGTAGGAAAAAAACTATTACGATTAGTTTTTCTTTCGTTTTTTGTTTGTTTTTTTTTTCCATTCTACAAAATGCCCCAAATAACTCGCTTCCAACCCAAAAACGAAATGTACTTCAGTCTCAGCCGCCTGCTCAGCTTCGTACGTTGTTGATGTCTTTGCCTGCCGACGCCATTTTATTCTCAACTAAACTAGGCATGGGCACTTGGAGTTTTCGCTACGTTTACGTGTGGGTGTGTGTGAGTGTGTGCGTCGAACTTTTTCCATTTACAACAGTTCATGCATTTTTCAAAGCGAAACTGGCAAATTGTTTCTCGTAACAGAGTTTTTTTCTTAAGTGTTATTTATCTTTTGGTCTCCCCCGACATTGTGCAACTTCTCTTTTGTCGTGACTAAGTCAAGTGCTGTGTGTGGGTGTCGGTTTCTCTTGTTCTTTAGTTTTTTTTTTTTATTTATTTTGTTGCTTCTCAGCATTACTCTTCCTCTTTCTTGTTGCGCTATATTGAGCACAAATGTTGAACTATATGCAATGCAATTTTTTTTTGTCAACTTTTCTTGCAGCGCTCACTTGCCAACGCAATTGTATAGTTTTGACCAAATATTAACTTTTACTTTTATGCTGCGGTTTTTTTTTTTGTTTTTGAGTCGAGTTGGCAGCCCTTTTTCTCGTTGGTTTGCCATGTCGCCTGCCTTATTGTCAGTTTAGCAACAAATTTAGTCTCTTGTCACCATTACACTGACATTTCGGTTGACGTCTTTGCCGTTGCCGTTGCCCAGCGCTATTAACACAATTCTTGCGCCTCTGTCCACTTCCACTACCACTCATATATGTTCTTAACCCTTGTGTGCAATCCAAGTAACACAATGCCGTCGTGGCTTTGCGTAATTGTTTAACTTTTTCATTCACTTCATTTTATATTGATGCATTGCACTATTTTTATTTCTCCTCGGGTTTTTTCTTTTTCTATTACGTTTTCGTTTTGTATTTTGTTTGACTTTTGTCGTTTTTTTTTTGGCGAAATTTGTAAATTGTATTTGCAGTTTGATTGTGTGCAGCCAAGATGAAGAAATACGCATAGAAATTAATTGCAATTTTTTGTTGCGTTTACAATTGTGGTTTGGCATATTAATAAGCCAAATTTGAAGAAGAGGCGAAAAAATAATAAAAAATATTTGGCATTTTGAAAGTGTTAGTGAAATTGAATTGGAACGTTGATGAAATAAATCAAACGTCTATCACATATATACATATGAATAAGTTTAATTCATTTATATGCCTATTTTATTTTTAGTGAAATAAAAAGGAAGAAGCAACAAAAATGTCTGCCTTTGTCTTCATTTTCACAAAGAACAACACCTCTTCGTGCATTACAAAATGCGACAATAAGTTTAAAGCGTTGTTCTTTGTTAAAACAAGAACAACAACAACTTAAATTACCTGTGCACACACTATGCAAAAATTCATTTGCAAATACAACTAAAACTTTTACATTTAACTGTGCAAATTTTTTTTTTCAAAACTTTTGTTTTTTTTATTAAAATAAAATAAATGAAAAAAAAAAAATGTTGAAGTTGTTGGAAGTTTCAACTGTCAAACACAACATCAATTTGTATAAAAAAAAAGTATAGTAAAAAAGTAAAACTTTTGAACAAAACACAGAAAGGAATGCGAGAAAAGTGAAAAATTAATGCAAAATTGTTTGGTTCGGTTTGGGCGTGCCAACAGTTGCATAGAAAGCGAAGAAAAACAAAAAAAAAGAAAAAAACAATAACAATAACATTGAAACATTAAAAAGTCACATTTCTACTGATTTATTTTGTAATTTAAAATAAACTTTTTAGTGTTCCCTCTCTGTCTATCTCTCTTTTGTATTATTTCAAATGGCAAACATGTGTGTATGTGTGTGCGCGCTAAACTTTAAAGTGAGACATTTATGGGCCGAGAAACATGTGAGTTGGTTTCCGTTTGAGCAAAGTGTATAGGATTTGGTCTTTTCAGTGTTGAAGAATGCAATTTTCGTACGTAATTTTGGTTATTTTGCACGTGCTGTGGCGTAAACGGAAAATGTTCTGTTCATAATTTATGACCAAGGGGTGTATACGCGATATGTTTTGTATGGTATAATCATTGCGTATACGTAGAGTGAATTAGTGGTTTGATGATACTTTTTGTTTGAAATTTGTTTGCCAAAACAATAAAAAGAGACGAAAATGTATACAAACCAAAGAGAAGATATTATAAATTTTAGATACAGAGGTTTAATTCAATTCGGCTATGACTTTATGTCAGTCTGCTTGCTTAGCTATTTATGCAATTAATATGCTTACTTGTCGGAATAGTTATGTGATTTAATATAACAACTTTTGCTTTATTGTATCGGAAATATAAGTTGTCTTCAGGTTGTTATATATGTATGTATGTGAAGTTCTTCAGGATGTATTATAGAGTTGGGATAAGATTGATAGGTTATAATGTAAAACAAGATTTTAATGTACGAGGGGGCGTTTTGAAAATAATAATACTAATTTATTTTTCTTTTTCAATATTATTATTTTATTATTTATTATTATACATTTTTCAGATTTTTCAATTAATTTGTGTATACCTTCAAAAAAAAATGTTTTATCTTTGTCGAAAAATAGGTTGAAACTGCGTCCTTCCTTTTCATCGCTTGAAAATTTCTTGCCACGAAGTTCTTTTTTCATCTTTGGGAATAAATAAAAACGGTTTGCATCTCTTCTTGAATGGTTTGAACAGACTTCCCTTGCTTGGTATTTCCATATTTCACACTTTCTTCCCGATTGAATTGCTTGGTCGGCGATAATTAAAAAAACAATGACCCGATTGCGATATATCTTGGTATTTATACTAATGATGAGTCAATTAACTCGTTAAAACTTAATTCTTACCTGCATTGATAAATCAACTCTGCCATTTCGCGAACTTAAAAACGTACCTTCGTAGTTTAATAACAATGTTGAACTGAAGAATATTTATTTCTTGTCTGAAGATTTCTTTGAAAAGACATGACGTCGTAAAACATAAGCATGTCACATGGTAAATAACATTTATCTTATAACATCAAACACTCTTGCAATATTGTTAAATTCGAAAAGTCAATTCAGTGGCCAACTAAAGCATATTAACAACAACAAACATTGTGTTGTACGCCAAAGTTGCAACTTTCAGCAGATATGCACGTCAAAATGCATAGGAAACATTCAGCACGGCGTGTTTCAACAGTTGCACTAAGCGCACGCTAAGCAGGCCACGCGGCAAATGGCAAAACGAAAATTAAGAAAAAAGTACGCGTTGTGGCAAAAGTTTTCTTTTCTTTTCTTCTCTATTTTTGTTTCTTGTTGTTTCGCCAAGTTGAAAGTCGCAGAAACGAGCATCACAAGGCTGAAATAGGAGCCAAGCCGAGTGCGCCGTGCCGTGCCATTGTGGCAACTTCGGCTGCGTGAGTGACGCCCAGCGTGGCAATAAGTTTTGCACGCGTTTATAGTTCAGTTTAGTTTATTTTCTTTTTTTATATATATATAAATATATTTTTCTTTTTTTGTAACAGTTTCACAGCAGCAACAGCAATGGCCAGCAGTGGCAGCAGTTGAGAATTTTCTAATTAAATTCACTTGATACCCAATGCGCTACTTTGGTGCGTGTGCTTTATGTTCAGCATACTTATTAGATTTTCTTCAAATTTATATTATATATATTTTTTTCTTTTCAATTCTTCTTTAAGCAAGTGTTGTCATATGCTATTGAGGGTGTTTCTTTTTTTGTTAAAATGTTTGCTGAACTTTAAATTGCTTATGAAAAGCAAGTTGATTGTAGCACTCATATAATACCCACAAAAGTATGCAATATCAAAGCGTATTCATTTCCAATCAGACCAACTGCCAACATCAATGATTGCACATGAAATTCTTGCTATTCTATATTTTTTTTACGCTTCTATGTATTTTTATTTTTCATTCATTCACATTATTTTTTTTTTTTTGTATTATTTTTTACTTGCAATTCATGCTTTTTCACTTTTCGATTTCTTTTGCTTTTTTTTTTCTTCATTCAATGTTGTTTTTTTTCATTCTTCACTCTTTCGTATTCATTTTGTTGCCTTAATAGAACATTTTCATACTTATGCGGCATCGATGACATCGATGTGAGCATAAAGTAATTTCCGTCTTGCACAAGCAGCGCTTCCGGTGCGGCAAACGTGCGCGTTGCCACATGACATTTTCTCTGTGAGCGTACATACATATAGCAAGTGTGTATGTGTGTTTGTGACTATCTATGTTTGCGTTTGATTTTCCACACATTATATTTTTTTTTCTCATCATCTACTTTCTCACAGCTTCTGGGTTTTTTTTATTACAAAAAATTCACACGCTAACATGGAAATAATCAAAATGTCGCATTGAGATTGAAAATCACTGCATTTGCCAACACTTCCGTTCGAGTGCTGTGCAACGCGTGTGCAAGCATGAACATGTGCATGTCACTCTAGGCTTGCATGTTGGTTAAAGTATGGTAAAAGGGTTGTGTAACGGCGCTTGCATAAGTGTTGTAATTTTATTGTTGTTGCTGACTTACATTTAAATTTTTTTTGTTTTTTTTTGTGCTTGAAGCGTGTCAGTTTGTGTCAGTGTTGGTTAATGGTTTGAGGTTTGTGCGGTGTGGTATTCTTTTAAGTGAAAAATTAACACAAAAATTGCTGATTTTAAGCAACGAAATTGCTTCAATTTTTACAAAAGAGCGTGTAAATTGTGTTGCTGATAAGGTTTTGGCATAAACATACAAAAGTTTAAATAGTTCAGCTATTTTGGGTTTGTTAAGTTTTGCTGATTTAATTGTCAAGTCTTACGAATTTTAGGTTGAAACTTCTTTTTGACAACTGTGGCTATTAATTCTACATGTTACATAAATCAAAATCTTTGCGTAATAATAAAATCGTTCTTTCCAACCAAAAATACTACGCATTTGATTCATAGAAGTATCATATGTTAAACGTCTTTTCAAAACCTTGTCTCGTCTTAGTTCTGTAGCTGCAACATTTGCTTCGCATATCATAAGTCTAAAAGAAATACTAAATGTTATTATAAAACAGTAAAGCATAATAAAGCATTTACTATATGTGTGTGTGTGTGTGTCTAAGTAGTTTTTGTTTTTATTACTTTTTAATGTGAAACTTTTTACATTTCCGTCATATTTTCCTTTTCTTAGCGTGTTGCAGATACATTTACTAACACATATTATGCACTATGAGCATGAAGATATAGCGTGGAGTTAATGTTTGGCGCCGACAAAACCAAAAGCATACTTTAGCTAACAATAAACTCAACTTTATGCACTATGAAATTCCCTCAAGAGGCGTCATGCGGCCACCGACGTCTTGTATGCACAGATTAAAATGCAATGCAAATGGTGCATTTACGTTCTGTGTGTGTGTGTGTGTGTGTGTGTGTGTGTGTGTGCGGGTGTAAACGGGTATCTATGAAGTTTTTATATCTAATGGAGTTTCCGTTTTCCGCTAGACGCAAAGTCACATACATATTTATGTACATACATATATCTATGCCCGCATAAAGTTTTTGCGTAAGATGCTTTTAGGTGTCTACTGTTTGTACGCATGAAGGAATCTTTTTCATCCTCAAGCACTTCCGGTTGCAAGTTCCGCTTAGTTTATGTGCTAAACACAAATACAAATTTTCGTGGTTAGTTGCTCTACAGCAAATGTTTTTTCGATTGCTTATTGCACTCATTTACCAATTTTTGCTAGGGATGAATTTATATTGTTCGAGCTTTTGTCTTTCTTCTTCATTATTACCATCAAATATTAAAAAAAAACAAACTGGAGTGTGGTTTTAAATAACATTGATCACTCATCTGCTCAACGGTTATAATTTAATTTAAAAATTCAAATGCTCAGTTACCAAATTTTATTTTTAAATTTTCTGTTTGGTTCACAATATTGGTTTTTGTTAACGTTATTAGATTTTTTCATGTTCTTGGATTTTAAATTTATATTCTTGCTTAATCGTCACAAACCAATTCTTTGCACCTTAGTTTAATTTGTATTACAGATTAAAAGAAATTCTTAATTAAAACACTCTTGTATACCATGTTGTTGTATTCTTCAATTTATGTTAGCACACAATTTTCTAGCAAATGAAGAAAAAAAATAATCACATCAAATAACTATAATTCAGCAGCATTTGCTATCTGCCATCGCTTTCAGTTGATTAATTTATTGAATTGCGCTGTAGACAACGGAAAAAAAAACAACTGCAGTACAAAGTATGGACACCAACACCTGCTTTAGAACAAAAGGCCAAACAAAAAAGAGAGTCCATTGTAAGCAGTCAAAGTACAACAGCTGCTTTCACTCGTTTTGCGTGAGAAGAGGATGACTTCCGCTTTTGTTGAGATGCTTAAATGTGATAAACTAATAAAGACACGACAGTATGCGCAAATGCGCGTGTGCTGATGGTGGAAGATGGTCTTAAGGTGTCGCGGCATGTCTTTGACAGTCCGACCTAGTGTCTGTCGCACGGTCCATTCATTCGTCTGTCTTTAGCATACAAACAGCGTCGATGAAAACATAAAAATTCAAATTGAAAATGAAAATGTTGTTGAGATTCAACGTCGTTGATAGCTGAGCTGCTAAAGAGAGCATAATAGACTGAGCCGGCTCGACCAACCGACCGTCCGACCATTCGACCGACAGACCCTTATCACGCAATTGCTGTTGCCTCACTCACACAGTGTCCTTGTTTCCTGTTGCACGACAATGTCGCAAAAACAAAGACAAAAAAGAAGCGCAAAAAAATATAATAAAGATGGAAGAAGACTTGCACAAATGAATTCACTGCCGTGATAAATTCCGTTCATCGATTGCTTTCAATATGTCGCAGGGCACAGGCAGAGGCACAGGCACAGTTCTTAGCGCAAAAGCTTTTAAAAACTCGCATAAATAACTGCAAATGAATAAACTTGTCTTACTTATAGTTTTTTTTTTCTGTCTTTGCTTCTTTTTTTTGCTTTGCGAATATGTTTGTTTCATGCTTTGTAGAACTTTTAAATCTATATATATATATTTTTTTTTTAGCATTTTCTCGCCTTTGCGCTCGCGGCTTTTTATTCATCTTCGTCTTACTTGACTTCGCCTTAATGCGCATGGATTTATATTACATTTTTTTTTATTTGCTACGTTGCAGGCTGTTTTATTATTATTATATTTTTCTTTTGCTCTTTTCACTTAATAATTTTAAGGCGTTGCAGCTTTAGTTTATCGCCTGCAGTTAGTAAATATTTAAATAAAACACTGAGCGAAAAAAGGGGTAGGTTAAGGCTTAAGTAGCGCCGTTAGCCAGCAAAGACCTTTTGCATTAAATCATAAGCCGTTTGGCTTGTCTTCCGTAGAGCTGTCAATAATATTTTTGTTTTGATTTTTTTTTTTTTTTTCGTTGCGTGCGCTTTTCTCAAGTCTGTTCATCGCTGTTAAGCTGCAAGCTTTACTCGCCTTTTGCAGCTCGTCTAAATTTGCCTTGCGTTCAGTTAAGTTAAGTGCAGCACAGTTGTTTTTAATAATTGAGTGTTTGTTTAGGAGAGGTTTTTGGTAAAGCGGCTTTTGGTTTACTTCATTTTGATGTTTACCATTAAGATTTCCTTAACTGAGCGTATACGTAATATTGTTTATGTGTGTTGGTATAGTAGTGCACTTGTTGAAATGAATAATAAAAGAAAGCAATGATTGATTTTATTTGATTAAAAAAAAAAAAAAAATTGAAGTTACTTATAATATAAATATATGCATCACCTATTAATTAAAAAGTGTTCTAAATAACAACAAATTAAACATAAAATAAATTCATCAGTAGTTTATGAAAAGTTATAGTATAAAATTAATTACTATTAAATAAGTTTATTGTCAATTCTGAGTCTTTTGAGCGAGTCTTATAAGGTATCAACTCGCATTAGAAGATGCTGTAGGACTTAATCTCATTCTTATGTATTAACAAGCATGTGCATTCTCTAAGGGCTCAGTTGCATTTTACGCGCACATCCCTTACACGGTTTATGCACTGAGCAGCCAAGCTGGAACTTATCAGCTAACGTGAATTTCGGCTTGGCTTTTTTATGATAATGCTGACTAAACATGCACAGGCAGCATAATATAGACAAAATTATTGGACAGCTACAATAATAGAAAGATACAAAAATGCAAGTACGACACAAAAGACAACCCAAGACTGAAATTTTGCAGCAGGTATACACACACACACACACACACGCACCTAAAGCAGATTTGGCCAACTTGTGTGTGTGTGTGTGAGTGTGTCTGCATGTGCAATAAAAAACTAACCAAGTTATTGTTGTTTTTGTTGTCGTATAACAGCTAAAGCAACAATTTTGAAATTATCTGAGTTGCTGCTGTTGCTGTTGCTGTCGCTGCTATAAGCCAAGGTTGTATATACTTATGTATATATATTTATATGTATATATAATAGTGTGTGTATGTGTGTGGCATGTCTGCTCATGTCTTCTAGTTGTACTAGTTTTTCTTTTCATACCTTTCTGTTGCTTTCTTATGGTTTTCTTTATTTTTTTGGCTCTGCCGAAGTTCTCCTCTTATTTTGTTGAAATCGCTTAGTGTGTTTTCTCTCTCAAAGAAATTCCATTTGTTGCTACGTCAAGCCGACCTTAGTGAAGCAACTTAATTGGAAAATTCTAAAGTATTTTTATTTTCTACTATTTTTCTACTGCAAAACGCTTCATGGCAAAAAGCTTCATAATTGAAAATTGTTTTCATGCTTTTCGTAGCGTTTGTTTGACTTGGTTTAGCTTGGCTTATGTCAGAATTCTTGCTTTAGTTGCTTCTGCAAATAGTTTACAGGCAGAAAATGGCTTAAACAAAAATACTTCCAAAAAAATACAAAAAGAAAAATAAATAAATAAATAATAAAAAATTAAGTGAGTAAAAGCGTTTGACGTGTAGTAGTGTGTTGATCGGCATCGAGGCACACATACATAAGAAGGCAGACATTTTCATCAAGTTTCAAGTATTTTATTCACTTGCCATGACTACCGTAGTTGACTTGGGTTTTGAGGCTTTTACTCTTGGTTGCACTTGAAAGAAAAGCGAAATTGAGTGAGTAATTTCTTTTCTCATTTACCTTTTCGTTTTGGTTTTTATTTTTCTTTACTTTTTCTGTTTGTTTTTTTTTTTCTTGTAGTTTCAAATTGTTTCGTGGTTGTTTGTTAGTTAACAGTATGTGGTGTATGTGGGTTTGCTTTTATATAAAAATTTAATAATTTTCCACATTACGCATACGTCTAGTAATAGTTTTCTGAGGCTTTAATAATTTTTTATTTTTACATTTTTGTTGAAAAGTTGATGTTGGATTTTATTTTTTTATGACACTTAATTTAGTTTGATTTTTCTTGTCTTTAATGTTTTGTAATATAACTTTTGTCTTCTTCCTTTTCCTTCTACGGCCAAGTAACATTTGCTTTTGCTTAGCTTCCGAAGAGAACTTTGCTATCGTCCGTTGTCCAGAATTGTTTTTTTTGGGTTTACGCCCTTTATAACAATCTCAAATAATATTTGCGCTAACGTGTATGCATGAACTCCCACGTTGGTATGAAACTTTTCCACTACTTCAAAATTAACTTCAGAGTATAAATACTTTAAAAAGCCAACAACTTTATGCAACTGAAGCTTGTGCATAAGGGAGATAGACTGTATAAGCATATAGCACTGGTCTTACTCGTCCAGTGTGCATGAATGCCCGAACTCATTTAATTTGCTTTACTTAACATTTCATTAAGAAGAAGCGTAAAGTTAAGAAAATAACAAAATAAAGAAAAATTGCCTACGAGTCAACAACAACTGGGTCAGACTTAAGCACACACACACACATATATATATATATGTATTCTTACATATAGTTAAGGCAAAGTTGGCTAAAGGAAAATACACTTAAAAACTACAAAAGCGCAGCTGTGCCAATTTTCGCTTTTTATTATATATTTATAAAAAATTTTGCTTTAATACAAAAACTCTGTATGAAGAATGAGCAAAAGCGAGGGGGTATAGAGGAACTTAGGGTAAGAGAAGATTTAAGGAAATAAAAAAGAAAAATGAAAATAATGGAATGGAAAAGTGAGAGCAGTAAGCAAAAGCAAAGTTTCAGCTGTTTTAATGCCCAAAAGTATATAATAAAATATTTATTATAACGGCAATCACATGTGAAATCCCTTTAAAAATGGTCATGTTATATATGTATATGTGTGCAAGTTAAAGAAAGTTGAGAAAAAGGTGCAATACACACATGCACATGTACTCACATACACACAACTATGTGTATATGAAAGCATAATGAATACTTAAGCACATGAAAGTACAACTTCCGTTTCCTTTTGCACACACTTGACGACTTCTTTCATTCTTTGCCTGTTGGCGCTCATTTTTTCATTCTTTAATTCGTTGATTCGTGCATTCGTTCAACCACTCATTCATTCATTCATTCATTTGTACAGTTCTTTTGGGCGTGTGACAAATGACCTTTTATTGAATTATAACACACAAGTAAAGCCCGCATTTCAGACGTTGTTGTTGCTGCCACTCTGTGTGTGTACGTGTGTGTGTGTGTCTGTGTGAGTATTTTCATTTATTTTCGTGTAAGAAGTAAAAAATCCATAAAGGCTAAGGTTGAGCAATACAAGTTGACAGACAGCTTTGTCACAGCTGTCGTCCAATACTTTTTAAAGGTTTTGTTTTTTTTTTTTTTTTTTAATTCGTGCCATTTTTACAGCTTTCTTCTGATTTTGCGAATTTTTCGTGTCGCGTTTTCGAAAAGCGTCAAATGAAAAATGAACGCAACAATTATCGTAATTGCCAACTGCAAAGCCGCAAGGTTGCCCCCATTTTTCATATGACAACCACTAGCACTAACACATGCGCACATACAAAGGACATACATACATATATACTTACACAAACGAATGCCAACAGTCACGTTTTGTTTGGTTGTCACTGAGTTAGCCTTCAAAATCAGTTGCTTGTCGCAATTTTGAGTTATTTTTTTTTTAATTTTCTTGACAACTTATTTTTAAGTTAGCTAATTAAGTAAAGTAGCTTCTTATATAATTAATCACTTTGTTGTTATCATGCAGACGATTTTTGATGTTTTGGCGTCGAAATAAAATAAATAAAATCGCATAAGCAAAATACTCCAATACAAATTCAGAGCACATTTGTTATGTTAATTAAAAAAGATCTTACACTTTATACACTTGGGCCGAGAAATTGAATCAAACTGCAAGAGTCAAAGAATTGTTAGTATAAAATTCATACAGCTTAAAGCATATTTGATTGAGAGAACACAAGCGACAAAGTTAAAAATGTCCTTCATGTGTTCAAATGGCTACAGGACATTGTGTTGCCAACAAGCATGCCAACAAAGCTTTAAAAAAAAGTTAAGGCAAAACAAATCCAATTCGGATGGCATTGTCATGCTGACAAACTTCCCTACACATATACACATTCTCCTCATCTTTACATTCTCAAGCAAACTGTATGAAAACAAAACGCATTGCAATTAACCAACCGTTCAATAACTTTTGAAGCCAAAGGCATTAAATTGCAATGATGTTCTTCACTTCGGTTTCTACCTTACTGCCTTTCACCTTCGTCCGTCATTACTGAAAGGCTTGCCATTTTTCATATGAGCACAACTTGTTGTTGTCGCTTGCATTTTTCAAGTTTTGCATTTCCCAAGTGCAGCAGCATATTTGACTTACTTCAACACCTTACAGTATACAACAGTATAACTTCAGTTGCATTGTCTGTGTGCTTTATCTCCATGCAATCACTCAGACAACAACAACTGTTGATGATGAACATGTTTGGTTTGTTGCCATTACTCGTGAGCCGGTCACGCTTTGAAAACGCAAGAAGAAACAAAAAATTGATTGCAACACGCAATAACATTACAACAGCTTTGAATACAAACGCACACACACACAAATAAACAGCAAAAGTGGCCGATATTTTCAGTATTGGATGCTTTTAGGCTGCGCTACTAAAGCATTGTCTGACTTGGCTTAGCTTTCCTTTTGCTTTGTTTTGCTTCAGTGCATGTCAATCACTTTGCAATTTGCAAAATGCACTTTAACCCAACAAAAAAGAAAAAAAAGAAGAAAAAAAAAAGATCCAACAAGAAAGTGTGTAACAATTTTCATGCCAGCACAACATGACGTATGATGAATGTCTGCTTGGCTGCTTGAACTGTCTGACTACGACATGTTTATGCAACTTTATTGTCTTGTCAGAGGCAACAGCAACAACAGCTTCGGTTTCTTTCGCTTTTTGGTTGCTTTGAAGCATATACACTTTATTTCACTATCACTTGACTTGACATTTCACGAGCAACAGAAGCTGGAGTAGCAGCAGGAGCAGGGCAGTAACAGGAGCGTTGACTGCAGGCATTCATTGCTACTAAGTCTAGACAGGATATGCGTGAGTTTTCTACAAATATCACTCTGTCGGTTCTAGTAGTATGCTCTTCTTCTTCAACTCACCCTTTCTCTACCTCTCTTAATGTATTTGTTGCCTCTTAGCATTGCGCCATTGCTTTGTTTGCCACACTAAGCTTGTTCAACCAGCCTATACGGCTGACTGTTTATCTTCACGCGCTCAAGTCTTATCGTTGGCCTTCCTCTCTCTCGTGGTGCTATCTTCCACACTTTTCAACTTCCTCTTTAAACTATTTTCTGCCTACATTACAGCCTACTTCAACGCCTACTCATATGCATACTCAAAAAACTTGCCTACGGCCTACTAATGCTCATGCTGTTCAACCTGTTCGCCTTCTTACTTTGTCAACTTGTCTGCTGCTGCTGATGCTGCTTCATATTATCTACAGCTACTGCACTATGGCCAACACAATGCTGCATTGACAACAAAACGAAGTTTGCTGTTGTTACTGCTGATGTTGATGCTGCCACTGCTACTGCTGGCTGGTTGGTTGGCTGACAGCATGTGTTCTTGTTTAAACAAAGGCATATTGTCCTGGCGCCTGTATGAAGTGCCATGCCAGGCAATGCATTACAGGCGCCAACTCAGCGTTTCTGTGTCTAGTGGCGCAGCTCTAATCAAATCCTGTCACCTGAATCACTCAAGTGTACTTTTTGTCGCATGTCGCTTGTCTGACGCTTCTGTACAATGTGTGTGTGTGTCTGTGTGGTTGCACATGTGGGCGTTGTTAACAATGCAAATTATTGTTGGTTAAATGAGTTAATGTTGTTGAATCTTGGAATGGCATAACCAACATGACAGTCACATACAAATTTAAATGCAATACAGAAGTTTATTTATTGGTTTGCAAAAGTCTTTCGGGTTTTGCGATTTTAAAGTGCTTTGCATAGAAAGTATCTGCAACGTATTTGAGTTAATGAGAGCGTGTATTGACTTTGATCTATTATGTATAAGTATTTGTATAAGTCGATACGAACACGCATCTAATGAACATATTAAGTTCAACAGTTGCCATTAATGAAAGCAGTATAGCTTAATACTTATATTGCAAATAAAAAGGGTAACTGCTTTATGTTTGTGTATTGAAAAGATTCTTTGCTTATGTGTGGGATTGAACATCAATAGCATTTATGTGCTCTTAAAATCCTAACGACTTTGCTAATTAAAATAAATAAATATATAAATAATTCAATTGCGTTTTATATGTAACACGATTTAATGTTATTCAAAGAACTCATTAAATTATTTCAACTAAATTCAAAGCCATAAATCACATCAAAGCACTTCAGAACTAATCATAACAGCAAAATAATACTTGAAAATCTACACCTATGGCTATAATTACAGATACATGCCACAAAGATATATGCCACAATTAGCTTTATTCACATAGATATTTTATGCGGTTGTATGTGCTACACATACACACTCACACACATGTATGTATATAAGGACATTTTGAGCTACTCGGCAAATATGTTAGCTTGTTTCGAGTTTAGACGAGTTTTTTCAAGTGAGTCGCGCTGACAGTTAGACAGCAACAACTCATCAACGTCAAGTGCAGCTAAACTACAATAACAATAACATGAAAAACATGAACTACCCATGGTGTTATAATGCCAACAACAAAAGCTAACGTAGGTGTTACTGATTGTTGGTGAATGTGTGAAATTCGCGTCACTCGCATGATTGCAACACTCAAAAAACGTGAAAAAAATGAAAAAAAACGTTGAACTTGCAAAAAGTACAAAGTGTTGGTGGTATGCATTTTTTTTTTTTAAAGTCGACTTTTAGGCAGGTTGCTGAATACGAAATTAAGCGTTATATTGCAAAAAATGGAAAAGAAAAGAACAAAAAATTTTGGCTTTAAGTTGTTGGCAACGGTTGAGCGGCAATTTTTTTTTTAGTTCTACTCTTCGGTTTGCTAAGTTGTTTGCATGATTTTACTGTGCTTGCTGTTGCCTACTCTTAGGCGCAATTGTGCCAACAGGCATTGGCTAAAGGCACAAATGGTTTTATATTTATTTATTTATTTTTTTTCGTTAGTTTCGTTTTTTTTTTCTTGCTTTGTTCTTCGCTATCATTTGCTACATTCTTATTGTCATGTTGTTGACAGTTCACAGTTGCAACTTAGCTGTTTGCCTCAATTTTGTTTTTTTTTTTTTGAGGATTTTGCTTTTTTTTTTTGTGTAATGTTGGCAACTTGTGTCAGGTTGTTTTTTCGGTTGCTTTGTCTTCTAGTGTCGCTGTCGTTAAGTTTTATTTAATTCTGACTGCATGCTAACAAATTGCTCAGCGTCAAGTTGTCGTGTAATTACGACACATGACGGCGTCAGTCGGTGGCATGAACGTCGTCGTCGTCGCGTATGTGGCAGCAACATGTTCTTATTAGATTGCTAGCAGTGTTGCATAACGCTTTGGGATTTCACTTGCTTTCTTTAATACTTTTTTTTGCGCTATTTCTTTGTTCTTTCGCCTTTACATTCTTTTTTCGTTTGCACATGTGGCACGGAGCATTTTTGGTGTCTTTTTTTTTTGTTGGTTGTTTTATTTCATTTTTGTTTGCCACTTGCCACAATTGTTGCTTGACATTTGTGCGCAATATTGCCACAAAATTAATGTAATAATAATAGTTGCCTTTTACTTTTCTAATGACTTTTGTCTACAACTTGTATCTGTGCATGTGTGGGTGTGTGTGTGCGCTAATTATGCCTGATTTGTGTGCTCGTATTTTCTTTTCTGTCTCTAATTTTTATACCCTGTACACACACTGTGTATCAGGGTATATTAAGTTTGTTTGAGACGGTTTGTATGTAACGCATAGAAGGAGGGGAGGGGGACCCTATAAAGTATATATATTCTTGATCAGGATGACAAGACGAATTGATATAGCCCTGTCTGTCCGTCCGTCCGTCCGTCCGTCCGTCCTCACCAATGGTTCTCGAAAACTATAAGAGCTAGAGACTTGAAATTTGGTGGATAGACTCGTGAGGTCAAACGCTAGATCAAGTTTGAAGGATTTTTTGCCACGCCCACTCCTTCCCGCCCATCGAGCACCACCCATTTTTTCAAAAGGCTGTAGCTCGAAAACCTGATGAGTTAGAAACATGAAAATGAGTATGTAGACTCTGTATGTATAGCTGAACAAAACTGCATACCACATTTTTTCCCCCTCCCCTTCGTTTCCCCTCAAAAAGTTGTTTTCTTAAAATTGCTGTATCTCCTAAACTATAATAGATACAATGCTGAAATTTTGTATGCAAACTCAGTAAACATACCTTTTTAAAACTGCATACCACAAACTTTCATTTTTAACGCTGTGTGACAACGGAAAGACAAACAAGTTGAAATTTGGCATAAATTGCGCTTTGAACACTGCTTTATCCTATTTGTAACAGAAACCGTACTTAACACTGCGAAAACTATTAAAGCTAGAGACTTGAAATTTGGAAGATAGTCTCGTGTGGTCGAACACTAGATGAAGTTTGAAGGAATTTTTGCCACGCCCATTCCTTCCCGCCCATCGAGCACAACAAAAGGTCATTTTTTTCTTAAAATTGCTGTATCTCCTAAAGTATAATGAATACAATGCTGAAATTTTGTATGCAAACTCAGATAACATACCTTTTTAAATTTGCATACAACAAACTACCACTTTCCCCGCAAAGACCAACACACTAAAATTTTGCAGCAATGCTTTGTAACAAAATCCGTACTAAAGCGCCATCTAATGGCAACATTGCACTGTGAGCCCTGCCTCACTATTAGCAAATACACAAACCATATCGTGGTACACTGCTTTTGCTGTCGGCGAATGTTTAACGTGTTATCAACATAGGTGTGTGTACAGGGTATTATATAGTTGAGAATACTCAACTATACCGCCCTTACTGGTTTTTTTTCATTTTGGGTTTTCTTGCTTGCAAAAGTTTTTTTGTGCTTTTTGTTTTATTACTTGGCTGCGTCTCAAGTTGCACACTTGGGATTTGTTGCCAAGTTAGTAGAAACAAGAGAAAATTCGTATATAAATTTTTGTCTTTCATGTTTTTTTTATTTTTTTATTTTTCGTTGCAAATTGTCTGTCCATGTCGCTTGTGTGAGTGTTTGTGTGTGTGTTTATAAATGATGTTTGCGCGCCTTAAATGGCATTTTGGGCGTCTTTTCAGGTGTGCTGCAAATTGCGCTGTTGTGCCGGCATATTAAACGAGTTGTCATCCTGTATTCGAAATCTGATTTTTGATTAGTCTAGGCAAATAACAATGTTGAATGTTATTTCATTTATCCAAGTATTAAAACGTTTCTAACTAATAACAAATTAATGGCACTCGCGAGATTTCAATTCTGGCCAATTATATGGAATGATATTTTAATACCAAATTATTTTCATAATTATCGAAATAACGGCGGTACGCATTATTAAATGTTGAGATAACAGTCTGAAGTCGTTGTTTTATTTGTGACAAAGAAGATTTTATTATATTTGCATTAATTTTTTATTTAAAAAATAAAGTGAAAAATCTATAGCATACTTTTAAGCAGCAGTTTACAATATAATTGTGTCTGCTGACTTTTACTGTACATTTTTTCAGTCTTATGCTCTCAGCAGCAAAATAACGCTTAAAGGTTAAACGATGGCAAAATTTAAAAAAATTGCAAATATTGTGACCTTTAAAGTGACAATGACTGCAAGAGTAATTAACTTGTTGGTCAAGATTGACGTTGTTGTCAAGCTGTGCTTTGAATTTTTCTTGTTTTTCATGGGCACATTCTTAACAACAACTTACTATAGAATTGAATTATAACTTTGTATAAAAAAAAAACAAAAGCTTAACTCAACATAATTACAGCATTGGCTGAACATTAAAGAACTATTAAAAAGTACAGTGCAAAAAAAGGTAGGAAAAGTTAACAAAAACAACAACGAAAAATTACAAAATGAAAAATTAATGAAAAGTTGTCGACGCATACCGCAAAAACTTAAAGTGCTTTTTCATAACCGCAGCGGAAAAGCGCGCGCCAATGACCGTTTTTATACCCTGCACATACAGTGTGTCAGGGTATATTAAGTTTGTTTGAACGAAATGTATGTAACGCATAGAAGGAGGGGAGGGGGACCCCATAAAGTATATATATTCTTGATCAGGATGACAAGAGAAATCGATTGAGCCCTGTCCGTCTGTCCGTCCGTCCGTCCGTCCGTCTGTATTCACCAATGGTTCTCGGAAACTGTAAAAGCTAGAGACTTGAAATTTGGAGGGTAGACTCGTAATGCTTGGCACTCCATCAAGTTTGAATGGTTTAGTGCCACGCCCACTCCTTCCCGCCCAACCAGCACCGCCCACTTTTTGAAAACGTTATAACTCGAACACCCGAAGAGATAGATACATGAAAGTCGGTATGTAGACTCAGCATGAAGAGTTCTACAAAACTGCATACCACAATTTTTCCCCCTCCCCTTGATTTCCCCTCCCCCAGTTGTTTTCTATAAAAAGCAATATCTCCAAAACTAATAAAGGTATGAACATGAAATTTTGTATACAAGCTCAGTAAATATATATCTTTAAAACTGCATACCACAAAATTCCCCCCTGTTCGAAAGTTACCCCTCAATGACCTACAAACTCAAATTTTTCGTAAATTCCACTTTTTTTGACCAATTTACTTGATATTTTGAACACTATTCGATCGGGCGATGTCAAATCAACATTTTTTTGTAGATTTAGGGTGTTGCACCACCTACTGTGTATGCAGGGTATTATATTGTCGAGTATACTCGACTATAGCGTCCTTACTGGTTTGTTTAATGGCTTTACGAAAAATAAACAAAAACAAAAACAAAAAAAAAAGGCAAGTAAATGTCAAATTACAATAACAAAAATAACAACAACAACAACAACAAGAAAATATATTCACTCAGCCATAACTAACATGGCCACAAAACTAAAAGTGTCAAAGGACCAAAAATGAGGACTACTGATGAACATTTCTGACTAACATAAACGCGTTACAACCGCCAATGACGACGACGACGAGGACGTTGTTGTTGTTGCTGTTTGTTAAAGCTTGTGCAAACTGTCAGAAACGTTTTTACACTTCATTGTCAAGCGGGTTGGTGGCGCTGAGTTCGCTGCTGGCACGGTCAGCGGCATGAGTGGATGGGCGTGGAGTGAAGTTGAGTGTAAGTGGCAACGTTGAAGCGCGAAAAGCATAATTAAAATTTTCCAACAACCACGAAAGTCCCAAAAGCGAAGCACCTAAAATTCACGCACACTCACACACACACACACACACACGCACTTGTACACAAAAACATCAAGTATATGCGCACAAAGTGCTCAACCCGTACCAACAATAAAGTACTATGTGTGTGTGGGTGAATGAATGAGTGAATGCTTGAATGATGTCCTGCCTGCTTGAGTGAATGCTTTACTTCACGCCAAGCCACTCTCCATGTCATTCATTACGTTTCACTTCAGTACAATAGCTTCAAGTTTGCCAGGACATTTGGCTGAAAATTCATGTACGCTCATCACCGCCACATAATTAGAGTTTGGCGACTCCAGTGCGTTGCGCAGCGACTCAATGACACGACATTGTGACCGTGTGCTGAACAATTTTAAAATTGGCGCATAAAATGTCAATTTCATGTCATTGGATCAACTGAAATGTGCCCGGTAGTTGCCTACCCACCAACGCCATAATACACTAACAATATACATATACAAGTGGCGGACAGCACAAGTATGAGCACGTTGCCGTTGCTTTTGCCTGATGTCGGTTGAGGTTTTGCTTTAAATCGTGTATTCGCAATTGCAAAATATTTTTGGAGAGCATGGGTTAATTTTAGCATCGGGTTACGCTATACCTTTTCATAGCCATTCACTATCGTCATAGTCATGCCCACACTGACACCAGCCAGCAGCCAACAGCCAACAGCCACCAACCACTTCCGCTGTCAGGTCGGCAACTTCATTTTGTCAATTTTACTGTCGCGATTACTGTTGACATTGATGTTGTTTCCGCGTTGACTGACTGACGGACAGTATGGCTGCCTCTATGGGTGTGGGTGTAGGTTTGTGAGCATGAGTGTGTGTGTGTGCGTGCATATATTTGTATAAGCTTCTGTGCTCCCCAAGGGCGTGACCTGTGGTTGCCTTGGTGAGAGCAACGTAAATACGTGTTTATGTTGTACTTGGGAATTTCGCGTCGGCAGATTAGTTTACTTAAATTGATGGAATTTAACACTAATAACATCGCCATTGCCATTGCCATCGCAAAGTTGCTATTGCCTTTGCTTCTGCCGCCTGACGAACACCATTAAATTTACTCTTTGGCCGTGGTTCATCGTCGTCGTCGTCGTCAACGTTGTCCAAATCCTGTTCATCCTTAACTACACCCACAATGCCAAAACTGACTAACAACTTTGCCATTTCTGCTTTTGTTGTTATTGTCTGCCAGTTGTTTGTGCGTGGTGGTGCTGCTGCTGTTATTGTTGCATACCTTTAGGCGTTAAATGTTCAAGTCCTTTGTGATTTACAAAAGCAAACAGCTTCAGGCCCCTTTTTCATTCATTTTGTTGTTAAATCCGTTGTGAAATGAAGCAACGCGCACAGATTTTATGCTTGCATTTAAAGTAATGTTGAAAGTGTTTGGCGTGTCAGCAGTAAATGAGTTAGTGACCCACAGCAGCGGGGCAAGAAGCGGTGCAAGAAACGATAGTGATTAAAAAAAGTATCAAAGTGATTAGTCAACAATGGCAAACAGAGCTTTAATGATGTTGCAAATGACATAAAATTAATATTTTAAAAATAATAATTGACTTTAAGGGATTCTTTTGCAACAGTTTGTGGTCAGAGTTGTTTGAAAAATAAATGAATGAATGAATAAAATAATATTACTTTCAATTTTATTTGAAATCTTTGAAAATTTAAAATATTTTGAAATAAAACAAATATAAATAAATTTCTACAAAAGAAACTTCAAACCGCATAAATCAATTTCCCAAACATTTCATTGATTTTCGTTGCAATTTCTATTTCTGTTATTAGTCTTGTGATTTGATGTTTTTTTCGTCATTAAATAACATCATTGACGTAAAATGCCACATTAACTTTTTTGTTGTATTTTATATTATTTCCCCCGCGTTTACATAACCACACAGCAGCAATATTTTTACATTTTCGGTAATGTCAAGTTCTATGCTATGTTAGAAGTTGAACAAAGTTGCACATACGCCTACATATGTACATAAATATTTTGCTACATGTTCATAAATTTGCA
The DNA here is from genome assembly GCA_034638295.1 of Phortica okadai. Classification (NCBI taxonomy): domain Eukaryota; kingdom Metazoa; phylum Arthropoda; class Insecta; order Diptera; family Drosophilidae; genus Phortica; species Phortica okadai. The sequence continues at coordinate 38,964,455 of CM067849.1, forward strand.
CCCACGCACTTTTCGCGCATTTGCGTAGGTGAACTCATGAATGGAATGCTCACATCTCAAAGGCAATACAGGTTAACCCTTAATGCATGTTGAAATTTTATGCTTTGTATACAAGATCATAAAATAAAACTTTGTAGTAAAATGTCACACATGGGGAATGTAGTCAAATACATAAGGTTTACTGCGCAAATGACTATTTGCATTTGTATTATTTTATAGATTTGCCCATTTATTTGGGTCACTTTGCTGATAGTAAAATGGACACAAACCAACGACTCATTGAACTGACATAAGACTATAAGGATATAAAATCTAATTGGCCTATAATTAGAGCTGGAGACAAGCGCATGACCAGTTGTGATAATCATCATAGTAAATGAAGATCGTCGTGAATATTTATAATTTTTTTTGTTATAGATGTTGATCTTACAAATAGATTACAAATAAACACAAAAACAGATTAAATTAATACATCTTGTACTTTAACACATGACCACTATTTGAGAAATTCTTCTAAAACAGTAACGAAAATTTGTACTAATTTAATTTTAAGAAAATTCTTAAATGAACTTTGGTTCTCTAAATAATTTTTCGTTTTCTTTTCATGCTTTATGTCTTCCACGCACAACTTGTCATTTTTTACAGGAAGTTTCACAGACAAACTTTCAATGCTATGTTTGCGTAGGAGGTAACTTCATATCGTTTCTCACCTATGCCCAGCTCATCTGAACTTAGCTCAGCTCAGCGTAGCTCAGTTCAGCTCATTTTACCTCAAGCCAAGCGGCTCTTTTACTTGCAAAGACAAACTATATGTTCATTATAAGTTTTTGCTGTTGCTACTTTTCATCTTTTCTTATACTCTTCGCTACATGTTTTTTTTTAAATATTTTTTTGTGGGTTTTTGCACTCGTAACAATTTCCATCTAACAATTTTTTCACGTCTTGGCACTTGGAACTTTTCATTTTTGTCAAGTAAAACGCCAGCGTTGAGGGTGTGCGGAGGTTGGCTCTGAGTGAGTGAGTGGCAGGGTGTCGAGTAGTTTGACAACTGGTGTCAAATGATGTGTCAAAATGTGTGCAAAATTCACCTTTTGGTTAACTTTTTCTCTCTGTGCATGTGTGTCTGTGTGTGTGTGGGCAAGTGTAGCTGTGGGATTAATGACGCTAGCAGCGGCAGCAAGACACTCAGACCAGGCCATCAGACAATTTGCTTGATCCTCTTTGCTGTCGCTCACTTCTAACGATTCTTGTCGCTCGACTCATCTCATTTTTGTACATGTCATGTTTGGGCCATAAATGTTGTTAGCTTTTTTTCTATTTTTGCCGTTGTTTTCAACTTTGTTCAATGTTGTCGTCATTATATTGGCACAGGCAGTTAAAACAACAACAACAACAAAAAAGTAAGGCAGCCTACTTATGATTGAGATTTACTTGTTGTTATCTTTTAGTTTTGTCTTTCATTACAGCGTTTAATATCCGCAAACATTTATCAGCGTCTTGTTTACTGTCATCTAATAAATTATGTTAAGGTAAAATATATTATTATTTTCCTTTTCCTTTTTTTTCTGTTATTTTTCTAAAGTAAACATTTAGCAGGTAAAACGCATTTTCATGTTTCTGTGTTTTTTTTTTTTAGTGAGTGTGAAAATGCGAAAACGTGTGTGTTATAAACACTTTTAGTTATTTTTTTCTGTCGTGGGCGTCGTCAATTTTTCACATTGAGTTTAGTAAAAAGCTTGACTTGCATATAAATGACATGGCATTTGATGTTGTCGTTGTTGGCTGGCACAAGTTGCCAAGCCACCGGGTTTACTTTACTCCTCTGTCAGTTAACTTCATAAGCAACACACAAACAACAACAACAACAACACAACTTTACGAAGGTGTCAACTCTTTAAGTGCGCATATATATAAATATCTATGTACAAATATACATGTTGTTCCTTTTTTTTTTTTGCAGCACTTTATATTTGGCACGTTGCGCATAGCTTAAAAATAATTTCCTTTAGAGCAGAGCAGAGGGCCGCCAAAAGTTATGGCAAATGACGGCGTTTGGCGGGCGGTAAGTTAGTTGACTGTGTGAAAAATTTGCAATCGGCTTGGTTGTTTACAAAAATATGCTATAAGTCTTGATGGCTTTATGAAATTAACTTCAAGTAACTCTTGAGTAAAGCAAGCAGAAAAATATATCAAAATAGCTCAATGATCAGATCAGTATTAGAAATCACACGAAGCTTTATCACTTGTGTTTAGCAGTTTATATCCGTGCTTATAAGCATAAAACTCTATACTTGATGCCCTACACTGCGTGCGTTAAGCATAAGCGCATTGAAAAAAAAAAACAAAAATAAAATGTGACTCCCACTTTATGTGCGACATGAAAAATATTTCAACGACGTGCTGCCATTTTAAAAGAAAAAAATAATATATATATAAAAAAAATAAAGGGCGCTCAAATGAAAATAACACGTACATACACATATTTATAATAAACAGTATTTACTTAATTTGTGCATTTATAAACGAATTTTTCACACACTTACAGCACAGCACATCATCATGACTTCAGGCCTTCTTCTTATTCATCACCTTCTCCACCGCCTGATGCTCTGCCCAGCGCCAGGCAACGCGGTCGTCACTAAATAGGTACGCATCGCTATTTATGCGAGTGGCATTAAATTTAATTTGTGCTCACATTACGCATACGCCGCTTGTGCCCAAATTCCTCAAATATACAACAGCACACATCGACATAAGATCCAAAACTTATCCAATCAGACTCAATCAAATTGACAGAAATTTCATTAAAGCGCTATGAATAAACGCTTTCAATCTAATTTCCTTTGATAGTCAAGCGCGCATTGCGTTTGTTTTTGTTTATTTTCTTTGCAAGAGTTTTTTTGGTTTGACTGTTTCTGACTGCCTGATTGAGTGTAGATGATTTTCGTATTTGTGGCTTGTAAATATTTGCATGTGTGTGTGTTTATGTGCTTTCAAATTTGATGTCTGTGTCGCATCCTCTTGCAAGTCGTCGCATCAAAGCGCAATTTTTGTTTACCGCCTGCATTTGTCATCAATCAAAGTTAAACCGCACGATTTATTTTTATTTGTTTCACATATTATTATAATTATTATTTTTTATTATTATATTTCGTTGTAAGCGTTTGATGTGGATCAGCCGTAAAATATGCTCGAAAATTCACTTAATGGCGTGAATTTAGAAGAAAAAAATTAAATGTGCGTGAAAAGTACGAAGGTGAGCTTGATGCTTTTTTGGTTAAACTTTCAATTACAGGATTTTGTTTGTGGTTTTGGTAAAGCCGGTGAAATTTTCAGCCTTTCGATAAGATTACAGTTTGCTTGAAATCATGCTTAGTTGATTTTTTTTAATGAAAGTAAAATAAAAATTGTTGTTAGCTATTTGATGCCTGAGTGCGTTGCAATGAGACAAGTTTCTTGGAAATTATTCATTGATGTTATGCCCTGTTGCGTGAATTACACATGTGAACAGATTTTTCCCCAAAGTTATTTAATGTAAAATTTCACGGTTGAATTTCTTTTGTTTCATTAATGAGCCACATTGAAAACGTTGGACATTACTTAATAACTTCTGCCTCATTCGCTACATTCTCATTGACTGAACACTGTCAAATTGCATGTAAACATGTGCGTTGAGCTGATTTCGCCAAGGGGTGAAATAAAATACATAAATAATAAACAACAAACAATAAATGTGCTTGTAATTCAAAAGTCACTTTTATCTCTTTTTGTACAATAAAATGCTGTGATTTCTTTATTTTGCAATACTTTTTGTTTTTTTTTCGTCTTGTACAACAAGCCCATTGGCTTTCTGCTGCTTGGCGTGCTCTGCACTTTTGCGATATCAAAATTTATTGAGGGCTGTCATGAAGCTGTCAAAGTTGATACAAAAAACATTTGATTTTTGACTTTATGCTGCCTCTGTCTTGCTGCCTGACAGCTTGCCTGCTGACAGGACTACGCCCAATGGGCTTTGCAATATGTGTGCAAGCATATGTGTGTCTGCGTGTGTGTGTGTGCTTGTTTTTCCTTACTCGATAGAGTTAAGACATTGTCGAAAACAACGCATTGGCTTTCAACAACCCATTTAATCCACAAAAAAAGAGAATAAAATAAAAGTTAAGCAAAAGTCAAATAAATAAAAAAAGAGGCGTTGAAATTTTCACGCGCCCCAAAGGGAAATGCGCAGCAGTATTGATAAATTAATGATTTCCAAGAAGCGAGCATAAAAGACGCGCATAAAAAGCGTAAGGAGCAACGCCAGAAATTTGCTTGGCATGAGTTGGTAGTAGAATCAATTTAAAATACCGGCAACTGCTTTACATGTTGCCTACCTTAAGGCGCAGCAGGCCCACGTACACACATATGTATGTATGTATTTCCGTTTACTTTTATATGACGTTTCTAATGAATATTAATAGATTTTGTGCGCGTAAAACGCAACGACTGATAAGCTGAAGCTGAAGGGGCGGGAATTCCTTGTCTATTATCGTACATACATACATATATCACACACAGTCGGTGTGTGTCATGAGTTGTGCATGTTGTAAAAACATTTAAGACTATTAACAAAACAAATATAGTTTGCACATGAAAGGATGCAAAGGAAACTAACAGGATGTGTGTGCTTGAAGTTATGTGAAGTGCTGCAAGAACGAAAGATATTTCAATGCTGTTGGAATTTCGTATCGAACATAAGGATTAATGTCATTTATCACGGCTCTCATTTGTGGGGGAGAATTTCGTTTGTAACATTGCGGGCGCATTCAAAATGTGAAGGAGCGAAAGTCGAGCAAAAATACGCCGGGCACATTTAACGCATGCATGATGACTCTTGATAAGATTAAGCCGTGTGGGTGTGTGTGTGTGCTTGCATATCGGGCAAAAAAAAGTTACGACTATCTGCGAAGCATGTGCCACATTAGCTTAGCGCTTTGAGCCTCTTTCTGCCTCTCGATGGTGGCTTTTCTGTGGCGATTGGTTTGGGTTTTGCGACTTATTTTTTTGCTCTGTTCAAAATACGTGCGTAATACTTCAAAAGGATAACGACAAATAATCAAGGATAATCGATTTTGATTGATCTTTAATGGTAAATTTGTTATTTTGCTCTTTTTTTTTGTTTCTTTCTTGTGCTTGATCTGTCATGTGGCGGTTTTTTCGTGTGGGGATTTCATGTATGCTTTTGTCATATGTGTCGGCTTGCGTACACAGAACAAAATTTGGTCGTATTTGTACTATTTGCTAAAAGTCGAACCTTTTCAAAACCGTTTCGTTTTTTTAAACGATGCTGTGGAATTTATGTGTGTTATTGTGGTGGAAAAATATTATAAACAATACAAATATCGCTTACATTAACTAGTCGAAAATCGATGTACATATAACCGGTTCATAACCGATTCGCCACTTTGATTGCTTATGTAAGTCGGAATCATCGTTGAAATCTTTTTCGTTCAATTTTGTAATTTTTTTTAGATAACCGTTTCATAACCGGTTCACTGAGTGAGAAAGTGCTTTTGTCATTGTAAGATTTCACTTTCCATGACGATTTTGTTCCGTGCAGCTAAAAGTCTTTGAAGAAATATCAACACAAAGTTGTCAAAAAATTGCCATACGCAGTTGACATTTGATTAGAGTCAAGTAAGAGACAAAATAAAAAACGAAGCACACACAGAATCAAAAAAAAAAAAAAAAACTCAAATCAAATCAAATTAAATTCAATTTACCATAAAAATGTTAAATCCTTAGAGTATGAGAATTCGCATGAGGTGCTTGTGGTGTGTGAATGTATAAAACGAGCTGATCAAATTGACTTTACGCATGCTTTATGGAAGTCTTTGGAGCTCTCTGTCCCAATCAACGAACTCATTGCCTCCAACATACATATTGTGGTCGCTTCATGCATGTTTTCACATTGTAAAAGCGAGTTGCTGACGATGCTGCTAAGGCTCTGTTAAATGCGCTTTAATATATCAAAGAGCGGCAACAAATAAATAAAAACGACCGACAGATAGACAGGCAGACGGACGAAATGCCTGCCTGCGAATGAATAAATAAAAATTCAAGGAAAAGCCAATGGAAGGAATCAAGAACTCGAAGCGAAATGAAGGACTCAAAAGAAATAAAGTAATTAAGCAGCTTATGATGACGAGCCACTCGCACATGCATATATGTATGTATACATACGATACATACACACACGCAACACACAAACATATACTTACGAACACACCCGAAGCGTTGCAGACACGTGTGCGATTGTGCATAATCCTTGCAAGAAACAAGTGACAGAAGTAGGCAGCAAACGGGTGATTGAAGTGTCAGACGTTGGAGAGCAAAAAAAAAAAAAAAGTCCGAACGAATGATAAGAAAAGTGAAAAAGACACAAAGACCGAGTTGTGGACCGAGAAAAAGGCAGCAAATTAATTTACATGTGCGATTCATCAATCAGACAACGCATTGAGTAAAAGTCCTGGCAGACAGGACGTGAATGTGAGACAGCACGAGCGAAGCGCGAGTACAGGATAGCCAGATAGTCGTTTATTCTAGCCAGTACAGGTCAGGCAATCATCAGACGTGAGCAAGAGTCATGTGGCATTCGTTCGTTCGTTCGTTCGTTCGTTCGGCCAATGCAGCAGCAGCAAAGAGAGAAGCCAAGTGAAACTCATGTTGATTGATGATAAATGTGCTTGTTATAAGTGCGCACAATTTTCCATACACTCGTACAAAACACGCCGCATATTAAATGCGCTACTTGCGCATAAAAACTACAAACATATATACAAAAAAAAAAAAAACGATATCTTTGTTAGTTTGTATGGCGAAATTTTGCTCTTTGACTTGTTTTGTTGCTTGTAATGTAATGGTGGCCTAAGCTGATGTTTGCTTTAACATTTAACGTCTACTCACACACAACAATTGAGCTTCTTTCGGCGCGTTGTTGTGATGGAAATCATTATAAATGACCATTTGACTTTTCGTGGGTGGTTTGTAATCAACGTTTGTGTTTCTCTCTTTTTTTCGCCCCTTTTTGATGCTTTGTCAGTGTGCGATAACATTTTGCTTAATAACTCAAATACAATGAAAGGCATAAATCAGTATTTGTGTAATTTCAATTCTTGTATTTCATGTGTGTAAATGTTTTTTGTTTTTGTGTTTGTTTGTCTGTCATATTTCATTTGCGCTTTCAAAGGTCAAGCCAAAAGTATCATGTCAAAAGTATACAAAGTTCGTACGGTTCGAGTTGATGTATGACCTTTTTTATTTGAGCTTGTCTGTTGCTGCAGTAGCAAAAAAGAAGATGTTGTGCGCACATAAATCAATAAGTCGAACAGTTATTGAAACGGAGCTGATCAAAGATATTGTGGTACATAATTACATTGATTGAAATTGTTGTTTTTGTTTTTTATTGTAAAGAAGTAAGTACAATTTTTTTGTAGTTTTTGATCTATAAAGAAAATGTTGATAACAATAATCATTATCCAGACAAATTGTCTATTAAATTTTACTTACCGAGGCCATGCTCACACTCAATTTTGATTTTTTAAAAGTTATCCGATCTTAACTACTCCTGTCACTTTAAGATACTTATTCTCATCAACTCTGGTATAAGTTTCATTTATGTATATTTTACAGCGGCTATTTGTTTTCTTTATGCATTTTGATTTCAAGGTTACGTTTTGAGTAGCGATTTAAGCAACGAAATACGTTTTCTCAAGTCCTTAAACATTCAACAATTATATGCAATCAAAAACTTTGGGGCAATAAACGCACACTTGAGTGAAACAATTTTCTTCATATATATTCGACATTTTACGTCTTGTTACGCTTGAGATGACGAAGCTGAAGAAAACTTTTGCTGCCACAGACTATTCTCATACTCGTTCACCTTGTCGTGCAACATGTTTAATGCCATTATGCACTTTTTGCACACAGTCGCAGCCACTGCCGCCGCCATCGTAAATGTGTATAATTACAAAAGATTTATGAGGGTTGCAAGCATGTTGATGGCGCTGTTAGCAGCATGTCTATGAAGCGCCGCCACCACATGCACAAAATGAATACAAATACACACACACGCACACGCACGCAATTGTGGCAAGTTGGCCTAACTAGCTGCAAGGCTTGCGTTCTAAAATTTAAACAATATTAATTTATGAAAAGCAACGTGGGTGGTTGACACAAAGCCAAATGTTATACAAAAAATATAAATAAAAAAACAAAAAATAAAAAAAAAACCTAATGTTATACAAATGAAAACTTGCGGAAAATGAAAAACAAGAAAAAATAAATAAAATATAATAATTGAAGAAAATACAAAATGGCGTACGGCAGTTGGAATGCGTGACATTTGCGAGTGTGTGGTCGTATTTATTTATTTAATTATTATTCACAGTAAATGCTCTGCAAATGAGTCTGCTGCCTGTGCATACATACATGTCTATGTTTTCATGAGTTTTGTCTGTGCAAGTGACATTTGAACTCTCGCCTATGGCAAATAATCAACACCGCCACTTGGGCAAACACAGCACCGCTCTGTATTCTGGCGAGCGCCGCTTTTGTGCTTCATGCCACTCTAAGTTTATAAAAATGACGCGACAGAACGCTTAAAATGTCTGTGACCTTTAAATGAGCGTCGTTTATGCAACTAAAACAAAACAAAAAAAATAAATAATAATAATAATGATGATGAAAGCACAAAAAAGAAATATGAAAATGGTCCAACGTACTCTGCTTGAATATTTTGCGTACAAGTTGTGGCCATCATAGGTAAAATTTATAAATCTAATTTACATTTTAGTGCTATGATATTTTTTTGAGCACAAAGTTCAGTTACCTTTCAAATGTTCAACGCTGCGTATACGTGATATTTAAAAAATTCAGTGATTTGCATTGGAATATTGTATTGAAATATTTTGTGATAGACACTGAGACATTTTAAAATGAAATGCTGAGAATTATTTTAAATTAATTAAAATGATAACTTGAACATGATGTCAAATTAATTCCATCTCTTTCTCGTATGTAAACATTCCTACACTATCATGAGTCTTCTTTTTTGTTTTGTATGAAATGTATGTTGTTTCCATTTTATCACTTTTACAATCAATGTAAGAAAACAAACAAATTATTACAGAGCACAACAAATATTAAGTATACGCCCATAGCGAAAGACGCATAAATCAAAACCAAAGCAAAAACTTTTGTGCAAAACTACTAGAAAATTGGTAGTCGTCAAAAGCAGTAGCAAAAACTCAACAACAAATGTGTGTGTGTGTGTACTTGTGTGAGAAACGTAAAGTAACGTAACGCAACGAAAAACTATACAATTCAATGTTAAACAATAAACACGAGTCATGCGACAAGAAACATGATGAAGGCGCTGCCGGTGCCATACACGCCCGCATACAATTTCCAAGTTGTTCATGCTGTTTGTCATGTGCCAACACTTGTAAAACAACTCGCGTACATTTTCCCCTTTTTATTCGAAATGCGCGCGGTTCGGTGTGCGGTAAAGATGTACGAACGACGAACGACGAAAGCTGAGGACAACAACATGCGCTTTTTGTGACTAATTTGCGCATAATTAAATATAAATTGTATAAAAGTATCAGAGTTGGCTTTTTTTTTTTTTTTTGTATTTTGTTACTTGTTAAGTTGGTAACACTTCACTTGCAGTTGTTGAATAAAGTGTTGACTGTAAAACGAAGCAAACAGTACAAGTTGAATAGGGGCATATGCGAGCTACAAAAAAAGGGTTTGTGAATGAAGTGAAAATTAAGTGAAGTTTTTTTTTTTTTTTGTTATGCATGTTGGCGCTTACAACAAGAAATGGGCGTAAATGGTTAAACAAATTATGAAAATGATGACGCGTAAAAAGTAAATGAAAACTTTTGAAGCTTGATACATGTCGTAAAATAACAGTTTATAGTTTATGACGACAGGATTAATTTTGTATATTTGAGTGCGGTGTGGTGTGGTGTATATTTAAAAGTAGCAGTAGGCAGTTGGACAAGAAGGTCAAGTTGAAGGAGTAATGTTAATTAAGTGTAAAAGAAGGTAAAAAAAACGCTGTAGAAAAATATAAGGTGATAAAATTTATTTATTTTCTCTTAGAGAGAAAATTAGTAATATAAAATTAAGTAACGAAAGAAAAGTTGCAAAATCAATAATAATAAGCAAGGTTTAAAAAAAAAAAAAAAAAACATGAGTTCAAGTAATAAAGCATGCAGCATAACAACAAATGCCAAACCGGAAGCGTCAAGTGACAGCGGCAGCATAAAAGTCTTGTCGAATCAAGGCGTTTGACAAAAAAAATTTAATAAAAAAACTCAACTAACCGGCGACAACTTGAAAATCTGCTGCTATCATAGCCAAAAAAAAAAAATAAGCAACGAAACAACTTTAACACAAATGTAATTATTTACGCTTGTGCCAGTCCGAACGGAAGCGCGCGCCACTTGCCAGCCACGCCCCTTACTCAGCTAAGGCTTACATGCCGTTTACAGTGGCAGCCAAAAAAAAGTGTATACGCGTGAATGAGTACAAGTTGTATATACAAGTGTGAAAAAGATGAATTCATTTTGCAGCATTGTGCAACACAATTAAAATTATTTCCACAGTTGTTGTCATCGTCATTCTTGTCGTTGCTGTTGTTGCTGTTGTTATTGTTGACTTAATTGCTGAAAACTTGGACATGTTGTGGCTTAGCACAAGAGGCACAAGAAAGACTGTTGAAATTTATGTTTCTTTGTCGTTTGTCGCCGTCGTCGTCACCGGACTGCCGACAACAACATTTCGGTGCTGTTGCTTTGTTTTTTCTATCTTATGCTTCTTGTTGTTTTGTTCTTCTTCTTCTTAAGTGCTGTTGTTGTTGTTAGATTTTATTGTTGGTGCTTTGTTTGTGGTTGATGATGAGAAAAGTTTTCTACGTTTTGTCCGACAAGGAACATTCACTTGCAAGTCGATTGCATGACTTTTGATGTCATTTCTTTTGTATGCTGCTGTTGGCCACTGCTGTGCATCATTGCCAGTGTGAATTATTATGTACGCTTGGCAAAAAATAAGAGGCACACACAAACAGGATATTCAAGTGGTTTGTCTAAGTGTGAGTGCGGCTTGATAAGAGACGGTCTGTGATGTGTGTATAACATGACATGGCATGGCGAATTTTTAATTTATTACAATGGACGTGTAGTATTTTAATTATATATTATAGAGCTTGTGTGAGTTTGTTTTACAATTGTTGGGGCTTTTAAGATGCATGATGTCAACAAAGCAAAAATATAATTTTTTAATTTAAGTATTTATTTATAATTTAATAAATTTAAATTTGAAAATAACATTTTACCTAAATTTACTTTTCTTTCGATTTGACTTTTCTTCTGTATTTTTATTTGTTTATGTTAATTAAAGACATTTTTCACATTTTTCTTTCTTCAATAAATTCTTCTCAGCTTTTTTTTATTGAAAAATATAATTACAATCTATTTTCAAACAATTTACTTTTACATGGCCAAAGCGACTTGGCTGGCCACGACAGATTGAAACTTTTTGCAACTGTCATTCAAGTTGTCGCCATTCGCACACCTCGCCACGCATAAACATTTGCGTGTTATTGTAATATTTTCTTTTTAATTCATTTTTTTTATTGCCTTGAATGTTTTTGTGTTTTCTAATTTTTATTTCTCAAGTTGACTTCCTTTGCACTTTTGTAAGAACTTTTGAAAAACAGGATTTAACAACGGAAAATTACACTTAGCGCCGGACGGACATGCGGCGGCAATGACGACAATGTCGGCAATGTTGGCAATGTTGGCGGCATGTCGGTACGATGGCTTGGAACCACCTCAAGAATAGCATGAAATACGTTAAGTTCTTGTGATGCAAACAAAAGAAAAATTGTGAGCGTGAGAACGGGCTTAATAGCTGCGGGCAGAGGCGCGGTAAGCGAACTTGTTGTGCAACTGTTTTTATACCCTGTACCTTATGGTACAAGGGTATATTAGTTTTGTGCACGTCGACAATGTATGTAACACCTTAAAGGAGACATCTCCGACTATACAAAGTATATATATTCTTGATCAGTATCGAAAGAGAAGTCGATTTAGCCATGTCCGTCTGTCCGTCCGTCCGTCCGTCCGTCTGTCCGTCCGTCCGTCTGTCTGTATGAACGCGTCGATCTCGGAAACTATAATAGATAGGACCAAAAGCTCTTCGCAGTTCGATTCTGTGATTCATTACGCAGATCAAGTTTATTTTGTTTTCCCCCTTTTTGAGTTAGTTTAGGGGTGAGGGGCAAATGACTGAAGCTACCTCGGGTAAAATAGTACAAAAGTCGTATTTTCTGCGTTGTCTTTTCTGATAGGAACACCAAATTTGGTGTGTATATAGCTGACTCAACTCTCAATAAGAAAAAACAAAAAAATGGGCGTGACCACGCCCCTATATAGTAAAAATTTCAAACGCTCATATCTCAAGAACCATACAACCTACAAGAATGAAACTTTGCATGTATGCTATTGGGATGGAGTATAGTAAGATTCAAATATAAAATGGGCGTAACCACGCCCACATATAGCCGAAATAGAAAACCGTTATATCTCTGTAACGAATTGGTCTAGAAGAGCAAAAATTAGTAGGTATGCTATTGAATAGAAAGGAAATATGTTTCGATTAAAAAGTGGGCGGGGCAACGCCCTACAACAGACGTTACTAATTGAAGGTACAGGGTATGTCGAAGTCGAGTACTGTCGACTCCAATCCTTACTGGTTTTTTTTTAAATACGTTGTGGACAAGTGAAAAGTAAGAAAGGCAAAGAAACAGAGTCAGAGAACAGAGAACGAACAAATAAAAAAGTGGAAAAGTTCACTTCCGTTTCCGTTGCGCATGAGTAATTGCGGCGAAAATTTTGTGTTAATCACAATTTTTCTAAAACGTTTAAAATTTCTTCATTTAAATATTGTAATTTTTTTTTATACCCTGTACCTTATGGTACAAGGGTATATTAGTTTTGTGCACGTCGACAATGTATGTAACACCTTAAAGGAGATATCTCCGACTATACAAAGTATATATATTCTTGATCAGTATCGAAAGAGAAGTCGATTTAGCCATGTCCGTCTGTCCGTCCGTCCGTCTGTCTGTATGAACGCGTCGATCTCGGAAACTATAATAGATAGGACCAAAAGCTCTTCGCAGTTCGATTTTGTGATTCATTACGCAGATCAAGTTTATTTTGGCTTCCCCCTTTTTGAGTTAGTTTAGGGGTGAGGGGCAAATAACTGAAGCTACCTCGGGTAAAATAGTACAAAAGTCATATTTTCTGCGTTGTCTTTTGTGATAGGAACACCAAATTTGGTGTGTATATAGCTGACTCAAACCTTAAGAAAAAAAAAAAAAAAAAAATGGGCGTGACCACGCCCCTATATAGTAAAAATTTCAAACGCTCATATCTCAAGAACCATACAACCTACAAGAATGAAACTTTGCATGTATGCTTTTGGGGTGGAGTATAGTAAGATTTAAATATAAAATGGGCGTAACCACGCCCACATATAGCCAAAATAGAAAACCGTTATGTCTCTGTAACGAATTGGTCTAGAAGAGCAAAAATTAGTATGTATGATATTGAATGGAAAAGAAATCTGTTTCGATTAAAAAGTTGGCGAGGCAACGCCCTACAACAGACGTTACTAATTGAAGGTACAGGGTATGTCGAAGTAGAGTACTGTCGACTCCAATCCTTACTGGTTTTAATTTAAATTTGACACTTTTTTTTTGCCATTTTATTGTTGCCAAAGGCAAATCAAAGCTTGAGATATTTCAATTAGTTGGCACAACACTCAGCAAACTACAGAAGTACACAGATTGCGACATCTTCTTAATAGTTTTAAAAACTTACTTAAAATTAATGAATCAACGATGACACATTAAAAATTGTGGCCCAACAAATGAGTGAAAGAGAAAAAGTAAGCACAAACATATGATGTCAATGAAAGGAGCGCACATAAATCTGTTGATTATTTACGCCTGGGGAGGAGTTCCTGTTTGGTCTCAGTTGACTGTCACATTTTTAGCGCATTAAAAAATTACAGCATTGTAAAACATGAAAATGTTATCATTATTAAATAGACAGGCAAGCAAGTGAGCAAGCGACAGAGTCAACCACAGACGTGCAGACAGACTGACAGTTGGGGGAGACAGGCACACAAACAACCATGAAGCATGAATTAGCAGAAAAAATGGCTTAAAGATTTCTTCTTGCTTGTGTGTGTGTGCGGCACAGTTGCAGACAGTTTGTAATATGTATGTGTGTGGCGTTAATGTTGTAAAAATAATTTTGTAAAAAATTAACGGCTGTGGAAAGTCGCATCGTTTTTCTTCTTTTCCCACATATGACCATGCCTGTCTGTATGTCTGTCTGTACGTTTGCTGCCTGTCTCACTGTCTGTCTGTGCTTGTGTATGGAAAAATGTGTTGAGTCATTAAGTTTATATTATTCATAATATTTATATACATAAAACGAAAGACTAGATTTGACATGTGGGAACATGAAGGATATTACATCTACATGTGTTAGTATTTGTTAAATGTGCGAACCCAATTGGAATAGAGGAGCTCAAATCAAATTTCAATCAAAACGTTGAGTAGGAAAATTAAGTAATATTTTTGATGATGTTCTTCATCAATATGGAAGATTTATCAGTATATACAATAAGTAGGATCAAAATTCAGATATTAATATGATTTTTTGATTTACGTGGCAAAATCTTGATACCAACAAAGAAATAAGGTCAGCAAAATATTGAGGTTTTTGTTTAATTTAAACTTAAATAACAAATTTTATATGCTCCTATGTTATAGTGCGCCTCAACATAACATAAGACAATCCAGCAGTTGAATTATGTTCTATTGATTTATATTTTTTCTTAAATGTGTCTAAATTATATAGAACCTATCTCTGTTTTGTTATTTAATCTTAGCCAGATTTCCTACAAGGAATCAACTTATCGCTTCATTTAGAAGGAGGCAAGCTGAACGATAATTCTCACGCCCTTTGTTGCATGCCACTGTGCAACGACGTACTCAACATTTGCTGTTGCTGTTGTTTATATTTTGTACTGTTGTTGTTAAGCAAAACAAATGAGTTAAAGGGTTTCTGCATGGCACCCCGACAGAGGCTGAGTTTGAAGCTGAAACTGAAACTGAGGCGTTGGCAGTGATTCAGTTAGCTTAGAATAACATTGGAGAAGACAGTAAACGAGTTAGTGTGCGAAAGAGACATACAAAAAGATATGTATCTGTGTGAGTGTGTGTTTCGTAATGGCTTCAACATAATGTGCACATTAGTGTTCACACATTTATAGATGTATGAGTATATGCGAGCTGCCATGTGTCGGTGAGCAACAGCAACAGCAGCAGCTGTGCATTGTTGTATTTGTACGAATGTGTGTATGTTTAACATGTTTATGGGTGTATCTATGTGCGCGTGAAGTAGCAGAGAACTCGTTGTCAGTGTAAAATAAAAGAAGGACAAAAAAAAAAAATGCAAAAAATTATGCCAAAGCAGAAGCAAGCAAATCACAGCAGAGCACATATGCAGAAGCCAAAGCAGCCAAGCCAGTGGCAACAGCATTTGTGTGAGCTAATGACATTATAAACATGAAAACTCCATTAATATTTTTTTACAGATTTCAGTTCCTCGAACAGCACAGAAATAAAAAAAAAAATATAAAAAAAATAAACTTGCTCGTGTTTTTTTTACTCCTTTACAACTGAGCAGCAACAGCAGCTGATGGTGGCCCCAAAAGCCAGTCGACAATAACAACAACAACAACGACAACGATGATGATAAAGCAAAGCTGAAATAAAACTGAAAATAAAATAAACGCATATGAAAAAGTGCGTTTACACACACACACACACACACACATAAAGATGTTTTTTCCAACATTAATTTTGGTATAATTTCGAGTATTTTTTTCCCACTTTTTTGGCAGTCATATTTTCATATAATTTATTTGATTTATTTGCACGCATGGCACGCGCGTTTATGACAAGCTAAAGAAAACGCTAAAAGTATTTTGATGCTTGACAACGTTTTTCCTTTTCTTTCTTTCTTTTTCTTCATTTTCATTTCGCACATTTTGACTTCTTTCATTTTCACAGCATTCACAACTTTTGCTTCAATAGAGGTTCGTTTATATTTCTCACTCCTTACCTCGTGGACTGCTACTCAGCGAAAATGACGACTGCTTCATTTGTTTGATGTCCTGTTAATGTCCTTCGTCGTGTGCGCGTTTTATTAAAATTTGTGTGGCTGACACATAAAGAAGCTAGAACAAGGATTAATTTTGATGCTTGCGCTTGTTTATTTGCGCATAGCAATTTTCCTAAATAATTTTTCAATTCTTCTTCGAAAAAACAAAATTCTTTCATTTTCGTTTAAATTTTCTCGCTAATGCAGCGCATTTGTGTTTTGAACACGTCTCGGAATTCTTTGTTCGCTGGAATCGCAAATAAATTTGTGCGCAATTTTCTGATTATTTGCTTGGGTTTAACTGTTTCCGGTGTGTGTGTGTATGTGTGTGAGTGTGTGAGATTATGTCGGTATGTGTGAGATAACTACAAGCTTTTGCTTTCGAATAAAAGAAGCATTTTGAATTTAAAGTTGAGTTGAATTCAAGCTTTTGTACACTTCTTGTTTTTTATTTTGTTATATATCTTGTAGATTATTTCAATGCCTCGATGTTGTTGAATTCAATACAATTTTTTAATAATTTACATACTTGTATTCATAAATAATAGAAAAAAAAAAATAATTATAAAAAAGGAGATAAATTTATTTCCACAACTTATTTCAAAATTAAAAACCAAACGGGGCAACTTTTTTCGAAAAATAAATAAATATCTTGAAATTATATAAAACTTTTATGTAAATAATATATTACTATATTAAAAACCAACATATTTTTCATTCACTCTCAAACTATTCTTAGTTCTGGATGACTTCTGGAATTAATATGATGTTTGATGTCGATTACGCAAATTATCCAATCAAGAACTAATTTATTTAATCAATTTATTCAACAACATGTCTTCAAAAATGATTTAATAACAATTTTATTTGATTTTCGGATTATGATAATTAATATTTTTCTTACAAAATATAAACAAAAGTCGACCTATAACTTGTAGAACTTTTTATGTTGATGAATGATTGGAATCCTCAATCACTTAATAGTTAACTAAAAAACGTTCGAAAAGCTTGGAGTAAGATTGAGACCTTTCCGCCACCAAACAAGCACAAACAATTGGATCTTTTTTCCAATCTCTGTATTTTATACTTGAATTCATAGAAGTTAAGTAACGATATAAAGTACTAATAGACATTTACGTAGTTTTCAATAAGGCTTGTTTTATTTCTTCAATTTATTCAAGTGCATATGCCCTCAATAATACATATTTTCCCCATTGTAGCGCACAAAGCACAAAACGCATTTTCAATATTATTGCGTGCAGATTTGCCGTGCATTCATTGTCGATTTTGTTTTATCGTTTGCTACTTGCTACTTGCCACTGCCACTGCCACAGCCAGTGCCATTGGCGGGGCAATAACAGCCAACAAGCAGGTTACAATGGCAGCGTACAACACGATGATGCCGCCAATGCTGGTTGAGCTCATTCAGCATGGCTAACATTTCAGTTGATGCAATCGTAATACATCAGCGAAATCCCTTAAGCGCTGCATCCTTTTAGCAAACAACGTTCAATAAGTTTAGCTTTCATTTTGTGCGGTTTTGTTTGTGCAACATTTTCGTTGGAACAACATAAAGAGTTCGCACAAACGTTCGCTCAGCCGCTCAGTAACAACGACAACGACAAAAGCTGATGACGGTGACGCTGACGGTGACGGTGACGACAACAACAGCAAAGTTGAGAACGTTGGGAACAACTTGAATCGCGTCTATTATTTCCCTTTTGCTTTGTGCAAGTGTGCAAGGCAATTTACTATTTGTTTGAAAGGCATTGAATTGTGTGCGCGGCGTCAGCTCAGCTCAGCTGAATGTGCAGTGCTCAAAATGTGCTCAATGCGCGTGTGTGTGTGTGTGTGTGTGTGTGTGTATAGGTATATGTACAGCAATGAATCGTCTACAGTCGATAATGGCAATTGAGTTGCAAACGCTTTGATTTGTTTTCACTTCGCCTTCTGTTTGTGTGGAATGTGTGTGTGTTGTTTTTTTTTATTGTTGTATTTTTTTATTGGCATTGCGGGAATTGGTTTTATGGCAAGTGCCACAAAGGTTTGACTTTGTTGTTAAGACCTTTTTCTTTATGCTTTTCTATTTTGCTTGCATTTCTATTAACAATAATGGATATTAAGTATACGCACTGTTTGTTCTTTCATTTGTAGCAAATGTCATACGTATTATCAAAGTAAGCAAGTTGACCCAATTTGTTGTTTGACTTTGTACTAAGTACTTTTCATAATGCATATAAGTTGAGTGTTGCAGCACTTTTTCAACTTTTTCTTGGCTTACGCGTCACTCATTATGTTTGCTTGATAATCTGCCATCAAAGTTTTTTTTTGCATTATTGTCATATTTAATTTGTGCTGTCATATTCTTTACTCCTTTCACTTTACACGCCCAAGCAACTTCTTTTTCTCGACACGCGCTAAAGTCGTGTACAGCATTCTCAGCTGCTAACACGCACACGCGCCAAAACAATCAGCAACAAACAACTCGATTCGACTCGACTCGAGTTGAGTTGACTTCAACTTGCCTCAAGTTGAGTTGTGTTGTGTTGAGTTGCGTCGTCTGGGAGTGCGTGCAGCTGTACGTGTGTGTGTGTATGCAACGTCAACCGCAATTTAATTCAGTTGCATGTGCTACAAGTCGCAATGCAGTTGCTTTGCACGCTTGCGAATATTCATTGAAGCGCACTGGCTTGTGCTTTGTGCCGCAATGGCTGGTTAGGCGGCGTGAGGCGATCGGTGTACGTGGTGAAGTTGCATTGCGGTGCAAACAATGCGCACACATTAACGTGTTTGCGGTCAGCTGCTTGTACTTAGTACGCAATTCGTGCAACAAAAGCATTTGAGGCATTTAAGTACGTTTGGAACAAACTGCCACGCCCCGTTGCGGGCACAAGCAATACAATCAAGACATATGCCACACACAGCATCATTTCTATAACTGTGTGTGTGTGCGTGTATTGTCGAATTGCACTTCAGAAATCTTTAAATGAAATTTATTTATTCTTAGCTTTCTTTTTATTTATTTTTTATTTTTATTTTGTCAGTTTTTCTTTAAGTTTTGACTTCTTTCTTATTGAAAATGCTCTTAATCTGTGTCACATGCTCAAAATGGTTTCGAAAACGACTTGTGTGAAATAATTACGCCTTATAGCTCATTTAGCTTAAGTCACTTCAAAGACTTTCATTTAGGATAGGATAGAAAGATCAGACAGTCAGAGCATCCAGTGACCATTAGGTCCATTGTGATATCTGATAAGTCAGGAGGAATAGCTATGAGTGCGTGGGGTTGATAGGGTAGTAGTTTTGAGAAGGGTCGTGTCTTTTTATCTGGGTTCGACTGGTCAGTCCCATTAGGCTTCGTTAGCCCAAGAAGAGTTCAGAGAGAATGCCAGGTCCTCTAGGCGCGCGTTCGCTAGACTACCAAGTTCGTCATAGAAGGGTTTACCCAGCAATTGGGTTCTCCTCCTAAGAAGGACATTTAAAAATAGTCTGTTGATTTTCATATACAAATATGTATAAATGTTATGTACCTAAAAGTCTTGCTTTCTATTTTATATCAGACTTCAAAATACATAAATTTGCCGTCAATTCAGCAACTTTCACACAATTACAAAGGACTTTTTTTCAAGCGCTTTTAAAACTGATAAGTCAACACTTTCATTAAACAAACGCTGACAAATTTGTAAAAATTCGTTAATTATGCATCAGCATTTATTTCACTACACTCTTCAGCGCCTCTTTTCCCTTTGACACTTGCTCTCTATCATGCTCGTTTGTATTGCTTTTTATCATTATCAAACAACAACAACAATTAAGTACACACAAATAATAATCATAGCTTGCAGCATTTATATAACGAAAATTACAATCGTACAAATTGTTTATTTTTTCATCATCGACGATAATTAATTTCAATGTTTTGTCAGTTTTGTGTATAAATTAAAATAAATTTTAATTACATTTTATGCAAAAATTCGAAAACGTCACGAAGCAAAGCCTGCACATGGCGGTGGAATAGTTAAAGGGAGGTTGACTGTTGGTTAAGCGCGTGTGTTTGTGCCTATAATTATGCAATGATAAACTGTGTTTGTTTAATGCATGCGTACGCTTGTCTATGTTTATATAATTGCATGTGTATATGTGTCTGCGTGTGTGTGTTTGTGCGTACATGTGTAAATTTTGATTTTGTATTATTTTCTAATCCCGGCATTTGCAACGCGCCAAAGCAAAACGGAATTAATTGTGCGTATTAAAATGGATTTCAATATTAAATGCGACACATAAAAATTGATATAAGCCGAAGTGGTTTCAATTTTCGGTTTAGCATTTACATAACATTTTTGTTTATTATTTATTTTTTGTATTTTTTTTTTTTTTAATTTTTAAAACTTTTTTTTTTTACATTTTTAATGACAAATTTGATTGTTTTCACCTTAAAAAAAAAAAAAACGAAAATTGCTTTATGGAAGTCCATATAGTTAAGAAATTTTTATAAAAAAAAAATTGAAAAAAATAGAACAAAGCATTTTAAGCCCAATATGCCTTTTTAGGCCAATTTTTGGGTATAAAAAAATTATCATTTCTTGTTTTTTGTTTTTGTTAGTCAACAAACAACGCCGCACAAAAATGAATTGCAAACAAAACACTCAAAAAAAAAAAAAAAGAAAAAGCAAAACAAGAATAAAGTGAAAAACAACAACAACATTTATAAGAAAAACGCCGTGATGTAAAGCTTGCGGGTGTCGGTTTCAGCTTCATACGTTCATTGTACATTTTGGCCGCTTTTGGCTTGACCCCAGCTTGCATTGCAATTTTTCAATTTCAAAAACAATTTTCTGTACCAACATACGTGGTCAGAGATAAGCTCTGTAAATAAATAAATAACACAAAAAAAAAACAACAACAAACTTAAAAACAACAGCAACCAAACTCTGAAAAGAGAAATCTGCGCTTACAGAAAAAAAAAAAAAAATAGCTGAGCTAACCGCAGCTCAAGCAGCTACAACTCAAATTCAAGCATTTCAAAAATAATAAAAAAAAAAAACAATTCAAAACAAACATGCAAAACCGCGTGGAAGAGACTGAAAAAAAAAGAATGGCGTCGCACATCATAACAAAATGAAAGCACAGCAGGAAGCTGCTGGACACAATGAATTGTTGTCGAGCATTTAGCGCTAAAAAATATAATCGTTATGGTCATGTTGGTACTGTCTTACATATGTACATCTGTTGTGCTGCATACACATATAAACATACACACATATATGTAACTGCGCAGATCTTGGTGGGTGTGCGTGAGTATGTGATTATGTTTATGCTTTTTATTGTTGTTGTTGGTTAAAAAATTTTAATTTGACTTAGCAACTTAAACAGAATAAATGAAAATGTAAAAAAAAAAATTATAATGAATAAATATTTGAATAAAAATAAAATAATAAATAAATGGATACAAATAATATTTAATTTAATTCTTAGAAGACTAAAAACTGCACAAAAATTCAATTTATCAACATGAATACAATGTAGCTTACCATAACTTAATAATTTTAACAGCAAAGGAATTGTATAATTGTAATTTGATAATGTGTGAGAGTATGAGCGAAAATATGCGCAAACAATGTGAGCGAAAACAAACACTAAAACAAAGACACACACACAGACACAGACACAAAAATACATGACGCATATGGCAACGCATACAAAAGCGACCGGCAAAGCTTGAAAATGCGAAACAAAGCTGTGACGGAAGTACAGACGGCAAAGTGTATGCAGGCTATAATTGCGTGCAGCGCCTTCCGATATGCAGCACTCTTTTTTGTTTGTCTTTGTTTTTGCTTTTTCAATGAGGCGGAATGCGTGTGTCTATGTTCGAGTGCATATGTGACTGTGTGTGCGTTAGTGCGTGTCTGCATTAAAGTGAACGCGCGCTGGTATCATTGTCGGTTCAAGCTAAAGTGCAAATGATGAATGCATGAAATAAACAATGTTGAATTGTGGACATGATCAAAGGGAAAGAAAGAAAGGAGTAGCTGCGTGCGTGCGTGCGTGCGTGCGTGCGTGTGCGTGAGTCGATTTACGCTTGTTGCAAACAGCGAAGCCGCTATTCGGGCATGACCACCAATTAACGCATGGCATCGCTTCCGGCGCAATGGGATGTCTGTCCGTCTGTATATGCGTGTGCATGAATCGCATTGCGTGCGGTCCGCAGTTTCTACATATATATGTATGTATATGTGTCTGTTTGTCTGTCTTTGTTTGCCTGTCAGTCTGCTTGTCTTTGTATTACGGCATACAACAACAAAAACGCTTTACCTAACTATCTCTTTCTCGCTGCCGCTGCCAAAAGCAATCTCTGTGTCATTGAGACTTTGTACAAGTTTGTGCGTATGAGAGTGTGTGTGTGTTTTCACAAGAGAATGCAATTTAAATTGCATTAAAATTGATTGAATTCATGAAAGCGCATGCGGTCGTCGTCATCATCATCATCATTATGAACACAATCATCATTATCATCGTTGTTATCATTATTATCATTATCATTCTCATTGCTGGTCTCGTTGTTCCCGACGTCCTTCAACGCAATCTACTTGTACTTGAAGCTTGAACTTTTAATTGCGCTTGTGTGTGTGTGTGTGTGTGTTGGTGTTTGTTTACGTTAAGTGGGCAGCGCTTTTTAAATTTGTTCTTAAGAAATCAACACACACACGTGGATATGATAACTAGCAGCTGCATTTAATTCAACGCTGCTGGCATTCAATGTGTGTATTAAATTTCATCGCATATTAACTTGATTTCATTTATAAGGTTTTTGATTTTCATGTATTTTCTTGTGTTTGTTTCGCTTTCATTCATGAAATTATTTTAAATTGATGAAAATTCGCTTCCTTCTCTAATACTTTTCATGATCTTTAGTCAATAAATGATTTATTATGTTATTTTTGAGAAACAAAAATTTATTTTCAATATTCTTTAGAGATTCTTACCTTTCAGAGACTTACCGCTTGCTTCAGAGAATTGAAATGGTACATTATATTAAAATATGTATAAGAATCCGAATTTCAGCGTAGTTAAACAGCTCACAACATTACCTTATTTGATTCATTCAATTATATCAGCGAAAGCTTTTAATTTTACTTTATGACAATCAGCAAATTTATATAATTAAATAATTATCAATTATTGAAAGCTCTTTGAACACACTCAACAATTGCAACATTATTGCACAATGCATGTCATGCGTAAGCCATTGCAGCTGTTATTGAAAGAAAAAAAACATAAATAAAAAGAAAAAAAATATCGCAAAGTGTTGTACATAATCAATAAATCTTACGCTATAAATTAACAAATAGAATTTAATTGCGCGCGTGTGCATATGCAAATAAATTATTAATTCATTAATGCGCATTAATTGGCACGAACACACGCACACACGCACACTCACACAAGTAAATATTAAAACCCACACCAACACACAAATAAAAAAAAAACCAGTAAGGACGCTATCTTCAGCAAGGCTGAAGCTATAATACTTTTCACGTTGTGTCACTAAAAAACTAAATGAATAGTTTTCATGCCTCCCTAACAACATAACTGTAAGGTTTCAAGTCAATTGGTTAAAAAACAAAAAAGTTTTCCATACAGCGGTTCAAGTTTTGCGATAAGTGGGCGTGGCTACGCTCACTTTGGGTCAAAATAGTTTTCATGCCTCCCTAAGAACATAACTGTAAAGTTTCAAGTCAATTGGTTAAAAAACAAAAAAGTTTTCCATACAACGGGTCAATTTTCACTAAAAAAGAGCGTGGCCACGCCCACTTTTGGTCAACATTGTTTTCATTCCTCCCTAAGAACATAACTGTAAAGTTTCAAGTCAATTGGTTAAAAAACAAAAAAGTTTTCCATACAACGGGTCAAATTTCGCTATAAAAGGGCGTGGCCGCGCCCACTTTTGGGCAAAATCGTTTTCATTCCTCCCTAAGAAGATAACTGTAAGGTTTCAAGTCAATTTGTCAATTTTCGCTAAAAAAAAGGCGTGGGCACGCCCACTTTTGGTCAAAATAGTTTTCATGCCTCCCTAAGAACATAACTGTAAAGTTTCAAGTCAATTGGTTAAAAAACACAAAAGTTTTCCATACAACGGGTCAAATTTCGCTATAAAAGGGCGTGGCCACGCCCACTTTTGGTCAAAATAGTTTTCATTCCTCCCTAAGAACATAACTGTAAAGTTTCAAGTCAATTGGTTAAAAAACACAAAAGTTTTCCATACAACGGGTCAAATTTCGCTATAAAAGGGCGTGGCCACGCCCACTTTTGGTCAAAATGGTTTTCATTCCTCCCTAAGAACATAACTGTAAAGTTTCAAGTCAATTGGTTAAAAAACAAAAAAGTTTTCCATACAACGGGTCAAATTTCGCTATAAAAGGGCGTGGCCGCGCCCACTTTTGGTCAAAATTGTTTTCATTCCTCCCTAAGAACATAACTGTAAAGTTTCAAGTCAATTGGTTAAAAAACACAAAAGTTTTCCATACAACGGGTCAAATTTCGCTATAAAAGGGCGTGGCTACCCCTGGCTACGCCCACTTTTGGTCAAAATAGTTTTCATTCCTTCCTAAGAACATAACTTTAAAATTTCAAGTCAATTGGTTAAAAAACAAAAAAGTTTTTCATACAACGGGTCAATTTTCGCTAGAAGTGGGCGTGGCTACGCGTGGCTACGCCCACTTTTGGTCAAAATAGTTTTCATTCCTCCCCAAGAACATAACTTTAAAATTTCAAGTCAATTGGTTGAAAAACAAAAAAGTTGTCCATACAACGACGTGAATATTGCTTCTCTTCCTCTTCTTCATTTTGTATGGGAGCTACCAGTTCCAGATGTCCAATCTCATTGAAACTTTCAGGCATGTAGTCGGACTATGTAGAACTACTATGTTTAAAATTTCAGCACTCTATCATACAAAACAAAAAAGTTTTCCATAAAACGATTCAAGTTTTGTTCATTTTTCTTCTTCTTTTCGTATGGGGGCTACCAGTTCCAGTGGTCCGATATGGCCGGTTCCGACCAATGATTTGACTGCACGAATAAGAAGTCTCTGTGCAAAATTTCAGCTCGATATCTTCAAAACTGTGGGAGGAGATTGTATATATACAGACAGACGGACAGACGGACATGGCTAAATCAACTCGTCTTGTCGTCCTGATCAAGAATATATATACTTTATATAGTCGGAAATGAATATTTCGATCTGTTACAAACTTCAGCACAAAGTTATTATACTGTTTCACATACGTGAAAAGTATAAAAACTTTTCTGATTTAACAGATTTTTCGAAAAAGGAGAAGCGATTTAATCACTTTTTTTTGTAATGCGTAAAATAAATGTGTGAAAGATTTAAGCATCTCTTTTTATAAATATTCAGCAATACATTGATAATGCTTTTTTTCCATTTTTTTTCTTCATTTGGTATTCACTCAATATGCGATCGTGTGATCATGGCCCATTTGCATGTAGATAAGTAATAATGCCGCAAAGTATGCAATATGCAAAAGTGTTCGTTTTTTCATTTGAATCTTATGAAATGTTATTGTGCGTTTGCAAGTATGTGTGGGTGCATGTGTGTGACGATGTCAAGTGCGTGTGTGTGTATGTGTCGGAATGCATATATAAGTTATTTTACATTAAATGCAAGCATTGACAGGCATACATGAAGGCGAAATGCCAGAATGTCATTTGTTGGCAGCAGCGTGTGAAATAGAGAGAGAGGGTGGCTAAGTGAGTGTGAGCGAGAGGCGCATAAGCAACGCCCAATTTGCATGACTTTATGCCCGTGTCCATACTTCACTTTTGCATGCATGCATTGTCGGTCGTCGGTTGTGGCATGCTTGCATGCGTTAGTGTCACGCATATTGATGCGCCTGTTGGTATGCAGCGCAACTTTTTCCTTTTTTTTTTTTCTCCATTTTTCTTTTGTCGTGTGTGTGTCAGTGGCAGTGGCACAAAAATGTTGTTAAATTGCTACTTTTGTTAAGTGCGGTCAGAGATCTGTGTACATGACATGTATTTTTAAATATGCAACAACAACAAAATGCAAAACAACCGACAGACAGACAGACAGAGACATGCACATGGACCGTTATACACACGCAAGTTGTCAACTTTTGTATGAATTGCATTTAATTTAAGCCCATTTTATACATAATGAGATCGTTATAATTGTGCAGTTATATGATATATAACAATTTTCTTTCATTATTATATTAAAAAAGTATTTATATGTATTTAAAAAATAATATTATTATATAATAACAAAAACTTTTTTATTAATCATTTATTTAATACGTATAAATTATAAAATATAAAATATTGCGCATATTCAAAATAACATTATCGGAGGTGTCAAAGAAATCGCTAGCTATTTGCGAAGTCCTTTCTTTGGAAATCTCTGATTGGTATCACAGAAATCTCCAAGATTTCGTTTTTTTTAAATATTTATTTTCGAATATTCTGTATGCCACAAATGAAATATTGAGTTAGTTGAAGTTCATTGTTGTCAATAACAACTTAAGTTGAGGGAGAATTTTTAGAAATCCCCGACAAAGTTATCGGAGATTTCATAACTGTGTGAAATCACCAATAGGAGATTTCACACAGTGGCATAAAGATGCATAAACCAATCATAGAACTCACGTCTGTTTGTGTTGTTGGTTTAAAAGTTTTTGCTTTTGTTGTTCATTTGCTAATTAAAACGTATTCAAATCGTTGCTAATTTAACTTTGGCGGTCATCTTCATTTAAATCAATTAAAATTGTCTTGATTATCGTTCCCTGCGTGTAACCGCACACGCATTACACTTCATTAAAGCGACAATCTTTGTTCATTTCAAAATAATAAATTAATGTATGCATGAATGAATCAAGTAGCGAAAAGCTTAAGCCAAGAAAGTAAAGGCACTGAATAGCAAGGCACAGCAAACAAATGGTCTTGGCCAATGAAAGCGGTCACTTCATTTATTATAATTTGCTTTAATCTTGCATTTAATTACGCTTAATTGCGTTTGTCATTGCATATGTTTAGGCGTTCAGTCAAGTGGCATTAAGCCACAAGTAGGACTTTGTACTTTGTCACATTGGCAACGTGATAAGCTGTTTACTCTCTCGCTCTCACAAGTTGAAGTATTGAAATTTATTTTGATTTTGCGTAAGCAAGTTGACACTTGATAGGCAAAGTACAAATGTCAAACACTTCTTCTTCTTCTTGTTCTTCAGTCAAACAGCATTTCATGCCACCACACACCGCTTTGTGCAAATGCAACTCACGTTTGGCGGTTTTGCAGCGCTTAACTTTGACTAACTTTATAACAAAATTTTTGGCGTTGTTCCCTCTTCTTTTTTTGTTTTTTGGTTTTTTGGTGCACTTGTTTTTTGTAGACGACACGTTCTGCTAAGCGTGGCAATGCTAAGCTACAGTTTTGTGAAACGCGAAGTAACAAAAAAAAGAATATAAAAATAAATAAAACTAAAATAAAATAAATAAAAAAACAATGTCGGAAATGACGATAAAAACAAGTTACAAGTTTTACTTCCTGTTCGCTGATGTCGCTGCTGACGTTGTTGTCGTCAACGTTCGCTTCGCTGCTGCGCCTTTTGCTTATGCAACATTTGCTGTTCTTGTTGTTGTTGTTAGTTGTGCATGGCAGCGTGTTAAAACATGTGTCTCAACTTTAGTTTTTTTTTTTTTTTTTTTTTTTTGTATTTCTTGGCTTTTAGCAAGGTGTTAGTTCAGGCGTTGCTGCATGCATCGGTGGTCATTGGACGGTGGGTGAGTTGAAAATGGTCAGCGGACATGGCGAAGAGTTTGAGTTCGTGTTAAGTTATTTTGTCTTAAAGAGCAGCGCAACGTGAAGAACAGCAACTGCGCAAATTGAAGATTTGTGATAAAGAAAATTAGTGAAACAAGTTTCCTCTTCACAAAGCAACGATGATGGTGAGATGGACATGATTTGTGTTCAGCACTAACGGTTCTTTTCAGGTAACTCTATTAAAATATTATTCACAATGCTTTTAGTAATATCCTTAACAAAAAAATTAATAGGTTTCATTTTCCAGTCACTGCTTTCACTTTGCATCACAAGTTCTATCGTTTGTTGCAATCGTAATTACTTATACGTATTATATGTAGCATGATCAAAAAAGCTGCTATTAAGAAACTGTTTTTTAATAGAGTTTTAACAGTCAACACGCTGTTAATACAACCTTGCCAAATAGAGTTATCTTTGAGATACTATCCTTCTTTCTGTCTATAAATACTTGTGACAGAAAAACACTTAACAAATGCAAATATGCACAACGCAAAGAGTATACTTTTTTTGTTATAATTCAGCTTGATATCTGTTAATGTGCAACATGTTTAAAATCCGTTTGATGCAAATGGAAATGTCTTGCTTTTTGAAATATGCAAAAAATTAACTTTTATCTCAGAAATGTATTTCTATTTCAGTTGATGCTTATTCCTGAGATAAATGTTAGTCTCCGATATTTAAAATGTATCAGTTCGAAAGAAGATTTATTCATTTTTCATTTCTGTAAGCATTTGGTAAATGTATTTTTGCATAAGCCATAATATACTAACATTAATCACCCAACTCTTTTATAGTCAATGCACTCAATGATGGCATAGCAAAAAAAAAAAAAAAAAGCAGAATTACTTTGCTTGTATGATCCCTAAAAACATGTTAAACTGAAGTGTGCAACAAAAAACATTTCAACTGCCACGCCTCAACAAACGAATACAAATTGTAAATTTTACTCAAAAAAATGGTACTGTTTTGTTTTATTTTTTTTTTTTCTGTTAAGAATGAAAACCTGAAAATTGTTTTTGCAATTTTGGTTGTTTGTATGTCTTTTATTTTTTTTTACTTTTATTTTTTTTTTGTTCAACACAATCTGCCAGCTTCAGCTTTGCCATTTGCTTTACACAAGCGCACAAGTCTTGATGCAGAAAATTTATGCCAACTGAATTTGTTTATACAAATTTAATGAATATATATTCTCGTCTTCAGCTACTGTTCTGTTGCTTTTCTTTTCATTTTTTTTTTGCAGTGTATTTTGTTTTCTTTTTTGTTTTTTGCACATTCGCCGGTGTGTCTTTAGCGTTGAATTGCACCGGTGAGTGAAACAAGTCGAAGTTCGTTTGCAAAGCGGAGGCGAAGGCAAAGGCGGCAAGAAAAATAACGAAAAATGTTGCTTGTTACTTTTAGTTGGTGATGCTGTTGTTTGTTGTTGTTGTTTTAAGCAATTTGCAATTGTTTTTTCTAAAAAAGAAAATAACACACAAAATAAATGTTTATGTATTTTAGTTGTGTGTGTGTGTGTGTGTGTGTGTGCATGTGTGTTGTATTGCAACTACAAATATTACAATATGTGCACGGAGTGTCGCTGCTCTGCATACTTTTGGGCGTTAGTTGGCGGTTGTCTAACCAACCAACCAACCGGCTGACTGTCTGCTTATAATATTTAGTGCATAGTCTAAGCATATTTTTTGTTTCGTTTTTGTTATTGTAGACATTTAACTGGCACATGCTCGTTATGAGTGTGGCTAGTAAATTGGCATGAGCATACGAAGTTTGCAATCAGTGAAAGGTAAGCGAAGTGAAATTTTTTTCTATTTGTTGGAACTTCAAAAAAAAAAAAATAAAAAAACGGGAGAAAAATTTCAAAGCACGTTTTTACTTCGGTTAAAATGTAACCTTACTGAATGGAATACATGAATGAAAACTGACCGCAGACGAAACGAGAAAGAATAAAGAGATTGCGAAACTTAAAAGCAGGAAAGATGATATATTAACATACTCACGTAAAAGTAGAGATGAGAGATAGTAATAGATTGAAGATAAATGTATATAAGAAGCTGACATGAAGAAGCCGAAATGGAATGAGTAAAGATTTGGAGCATTATTGATGTTGTAAAGGCTGGCAATGAGTGGGACGAAAAGGAAAGAAGATCATCTATAAGAGTTTTTAATGTTAGAAGTATTTTTGGGATAAAAACAGTTGAGCTGATGAAAAAAAAGGCATTGAGAAATGGTTAAGTTGATGGGGTGAGAGGGGCTAAAGATGAGAACAAGTTGCAAATAAATATGATAAGAATGTCGTCGAGAATGAACTTATAATGAGGAGAAGAAATGAAAAGAAATGATTTTATGGATCGCTGAACAGAATGTGGATTAATTTGAAATACAGAGCAAGGGATATCATGTATGAGTAAGGCATGTGATGAGTTTGCAAAGTGTATCAGATAAATGAGTGACCACCAGCCGAACTAAAATGGCGTCCTGCTGTTAGTTTGCGCATATTTCTCTTTTTAAACTTTCGGCTTGACTTAACTCAATACATTTTGGCATGCAACACCATGCCCGCAACAGAACACAACACCGAAGTTTAGGAACAACATAAGCCCCAAACCGATAAAGAGCATTTTGACGATGGCCAAGTTTGTGAAGAAGTTACAAGGCTATGAGACTGAAAGTGTACACGCTTAATATTGAAAACCAACAAAAAAGCAGAGGGTGAAAAAAAAGAAGATAAACCAAACAGTAAAGAAGAAGTAACCAAGGCACAAACAAGACAACAGAACACAAATTACATACACATAGATAGCTGGCAACTAAATGTTGCCTTTTTGGTGTGCTTGTATGTGTGTGTGTGTGAGTGTGTGTGCATGAGAAGCTGAAACTTTTTCCCTTTTTGTTACAACTTTTGCTACTCCTTTTCCTGTGTGCATCTGTGCATGTATGCCTCTGTGTGTATGTGTGTGTGTGTGTGTGTGTATGTGAGTAAGTGTGTTTCACTGAGCAAAGTAAAAGTGCGAAAAGAAGTGAAAAAACCGCAACAAAATGCCACAAGGAGTTGGTGTTTGTGCAAAGTTTTCACTTGGCTTTTGCGTCTTGTGCGCTGCAATGCCAACTCTTTGCACAAACACAAACATGAGTAAACAGTCAAGCTGATGCTGTGTGTGTGTGTGTGTGTGTGTGCTTTCAGAAAAGTCTGTCTTACATAAAATGTGGCACATTGAGTGAAAAGTTGCCAGTTGACCAGTGCACATGCTGAGAAAGGACATAGTGTGTTGTTGTTGTTGGTGGCTATGGACGCGGGTCTGCATGCATGGTTAGGCGTCATTTTAGCTGAGAGAATTAGTTGTTGTGTGTGTGTGTGTGTGTGTATGCATGTGTGTAAATAACTTTCAATGCCTGGTTAATAATTAAATTATAAGTTTTAACGTTTTTTTTTTCGTACGCTTTTCCACAGTTTCTTTTTTTTTATTTTTCTCTCTTTTTCTATCCTTTGAGATTAGTTGAGGGCCAAAAAGGATGTGGTTTTATAGACACACGGGCATGTTTGCAGTAAAACAGTGAACATATTGGTTTTTGTTTGTGTTGGCAGATTCTCAATCATAAAATTGGTAACGCTAACGACTGCTTAAAAATGCAAAGACAAGTTTCACACGGAAGGTATAAAAAGAGATCTTCTGCTGAGAACCATGTTAGGAAAACCAACATGTTCTTATGAAAAAAAAAATCTCTTATTTGACTTTACACTGTCTATCTATCAACTTCCCCCGACGTCTCTTAGATGTGTCTAGTTTTTGTTCATGGTTTTATTCAAACATTTTTATACCCTGTACCTTATGGTACAAGGGTATATTAGTTTTGTGCACGTCGACAATGTATGTAACACCTTAAAGGAGACATCTCCGACTATACAAAGTATATATATTCTTGATCAGTATAGAAAGAGAAGTCCGTCCGTCCGTCCGTCTGTATGAACGCGTCGATCTCGGAAACTATAATAGATAGGACCAAAAGCTCTTCCCAGTTCGATTTTGTAGATCAAGTTTATTTTGTTTTCCCTCTTTTTGACTTAGTCTAGGGGTGAGGGGCAAATAACTGAAGCTACCTCGGGTAAAATAGTACAAAAGTCGTATTTTCTGCGTTGTTTTTTGAGATAGGAACACCATATTTAGAAGGTATATAGCTGACTTAAAGCCCAAACAAGTAAAATGAAAAATAGGCGTGGCCACGCCCACATATAATACAAATTTGAAATGCTTATATCTCTTGAACCATATAACTTACAGGAATGTAATTTGGTGTGTATGATATTGGAATATAGTGTAACAAGATTCAATCATAATATGGGCGTGGTCACGCCCACATATTGCCAAAAAAGGAAAACCTTAAACCTTTGGAACAAATTGGTCTACATGAGTAAAAATTGATATGTACGATACTATATTGAAATGAGATCGGTTTCGATTGAAAAGTGGGTGGGGCAACGCCTTTACACATCCGTTACTAATTGAAGGTACAGGGTATGTCGAAGTCGAGTACTGTCGACTCCAATCCTTACTGGTTCTTTTTCTTTTTGTCATCTTTCTTGCTTTCTCATCTTCTATTTCAAGCTTTGTCATTGATTTGTTTTTGCTTTTGAGACATTTCATTTTCTCCTTCTTCTATTTTCATTACGTGCTTCGATTTTCGTTCTTCTATTGCATAATTATTACTAATTTCACAAAATTTAAAACAATTAAAAACTGTAATAAGTTGCATGACAGTGTTGCCACACTTATTACTGTCATGTGTTGCCAAGCATTTGTGCTTGACTGCTTGCACATTTACATAGTTGAAAATGGAGCCAAGCCACACCTCTTTCACTCATACACACACACACACACACGTATGCATGCATGCTAACAATAAAAAACAAACCTAAAAAACACCAACAAAAACAAAAACAACAGTGATAGTGACAACTTTCTAATGACAATGTTTAACAACGCTTATCACAAGTTTGTGCTGCTTTCGGATAGCAACTCTGTCCGTCCGTCTGTCAGCCATTCTGTCGTTCCATCCCATCAGACTGTTGCATGCCATTCCACTTGCCTGACTTGCCTGACAGTTGTTTGTCATTTCATTCACACAACTCATTTACACCATCACTCACATGTTTTGTTATTGCCGCCTCATCATTTAAATTTAACGCTACGCTCGAAACTTTGCAACACGCTCGACGACACACACACACACACGCACGCACTGGGCAAAGCGGCTTGCAAAAAGGCAAAATGTTGCAAA